>OU452301.1:40823970-43701470 GCA_911728475.2 Pterostichus madidus
GACAGCGCCCGGCGGGGACATCCTCTCCAAGGGGAAGGAGCTCATTTTCATGAAGTTCGGACTGGGAGGAGGCAAGTAAGCCAACCACATGTGCGATTCAAAAAACTTACGCCGAACTTTGTGGGAATTCTTACCAGAAACGAACGTGTTTCTATTCTGAAGAAATCAACGAAATCTGTTGTCGTAACTCTTCATCGGTATTTTTTTTAAGACATCTGTCCTTAACTAACTGGCTCGGAAAAAAATCACAAAGAATAACTGACATAATGACAATTCTAAAGGAGAGAAGCAAAAAAATTATATTTATTCTTCATTATAAATATCTTTACAATTTTGTTTATCTGATTAAAGTAACCTGAAATTTGATTTGTTTTGAATATAAATTACAAAATAATCGAAATTATAATTGAAATGATGTTGATTAATTTGTAGTATTTAGATAAATTGTTAGATAGTAATAATGAATATTTGTTGTAAATGTAAACATAAATATTTCTGCACAAAGTTCGGGCGTGAAGAGCAAAACCAACAACATCTAACCTCCCCAAAGCAGGGGTGGTATCTGCATGTCCCTTTACGACGTATAACAATAGCGGACGCACATTTCTTGTTCTATAATTAATATTTGTTTTTCTACAGACTATGAACCATATGAATTAAACAAAATGTAAAATATACCTACCTACTATGATTACTATTAACGAAAAACTTATTATATTGATTGAATATTATATATTATACATATTTATTGATTATTGATCGACTAAAGTAATATATCATGTTGTAATGTGGTTGTTAAGATATGGATAAGGAACTATTTGTAATTTTTAAGTCTTATTGCAAGATGCTTATCTGTATAGCAAGTTTTGGGGATATATTTCATGACTTTTTTACGATAAGATTCCATTGTTTTTGAAGAAATAGTTCTATAATAAGGTTCCTAAGACAGTTCTCAGATACTTTAAGCTTTAAAAATAAAAAAGAAATATTGCTGAGAACTAAAATTGACGAGCTTTATAAATAGTGATTTAACTTTATTTGTGCTGTTAAACATTGACAAATTAAGAAAAATACCGATTTTTAAATAACGCAGAAAATTTAATTTTCTGTTTCTTTTATCAATTTGAAGCATTTTCTGTTAAATAATTTATAAATTTTTATAACAAATATTGTAGTTAGAGGTACAACAAATACTAATACAAAAATTACAAAAAAAATTGTAAAGCAACAGTAAACTAATTTCTGTATGAAACATTAAATTAAGCTGCTACACGAAAATAATATTCAAAACGCAAAATAAAATATATTCAATCTAGTTCTTTATCAAAGCTGACAGGTTCTTCAACTTTAATCAAATTAAAAAATCTAAAGTAATTAAATATTTGAGTCTGCGTCTGATGAAAGTTGAATAATCCGACAAGTTCTAGTTTTGACAGGAAAATAAATTAAATAATCTGAAAAGCTTTTCCTGTAATTCAATCAATGTTCTGTTCAATTCAGTCATTTAATTTTTTTTTAAATAACTTCGATAATCAATTTGAATTAAATATCTATATTATTCTTCTTCAATTTGTGTTATTTTGTTGAAATTAAGTTAGATATTGATTGTAGAATTAGTTTGTTTCTCAATGGCTTCAAAATTCGAACGCATTTTATTGTTACTACCTCATGTAATATGTCCTCAAAACGCTCTCTAACTATGTACATTATTAATTAATGGAAAGAAGGACGGTGGAAGTTAGAAAGAGAACACAATAATCACTCACGACCTCACATTGGGAACCTGACACGTGTTATCACGTGGTTTGCACTATGTGACATGTCTTCTCATTTTCCCACATATCATTCAAAGTTTTGGGACTGTTCTGGGTATAAGCGACCGCTAGAAAACTGTTTCGTGGTCACTGGAATATAGTCACAAACCTAAACTAACTTTAACTATCTAGTTAACACTACAAATTAATAAATTAACATAATTAGAAAATCCTTTTATTGTTTAAAATTTAAAAATTGTTATTGTTATCCTAAGATTAAAATTGAAAATATGTGAATTTGTTGAGAAAATGCGGTTTTATGAAAGGATTTATGAAAGTGGTATGCCTTACAATTAGGCGAAAAATATTTAGACATAAGTATTCGGTGTGAAATTGTTATACATGCAAAATATATCGCTAAACTCTCAAAACTGTCCAAAGTGAGAACAATTTAGCGACATATCGCTAATAATTATCTATTCTCGCTCTTATTCACAACAGT
Organism: Pterostichus madidus; assembly: GCA_911728475.2. Taxonomy (NCBI): domain Eukaryota; kingdom Metazoa; phylum Arthropoda; class Insecta; order Coleoptera; family Carabidae; genus Pterostichus; species Pterostichus madidus. The sequence goes on from OU452301.1 coordinate 40,826,227, forward strand.
CCCTGAATCCTCTGGTATGCATAGTAGCAGCTTGCATGTTAATAACTCCTATCTTATTGAAAAATTATCATGTAAATTGAAATAAAATAAACAGATAAACAAATCATGTAACTGAAATACACGAATCATGAACAAATGTACCAATTTAAACATAATGATAATAATATACACTCACGATTATAATTATTGTGTGTACCGAGAGTGCTCGTCATCATAACTATTTACCTTTGTTACAACTAATTCAAATTATAGAAAAATATTTATTGCCAAAAGACATGAACATAAATACCTAATCTAATATTGCATGATAACTATAAATTTAAAAATAAATTATTTAAATATATAAATAACAAAAAATTATTGTATAAAATATTGTCTCGTACTTCTGATAAAATAATAAAATAAAATAATCTTTTTCATTAGTATTTTTATAAGTAAATACTTATCGGCGTCGATCAAAGGTTTCTCTCAAAATAATAATTAATTTTAACAAATATTATTGATGTAATACAATGTGTATTTAATTCAATCATCAATTACATTATGAAAATTGTTAATAATTAGTTAAAAGTAGATAATTAGTTGATTACTTGATTAAAAAAAATAAAAAATCGGTACACTTGAAAATATTCATAATAATTAATTTAAAACAAAATTTTATAACTTCCAATTTTTACTTGCATTAGCATATCTAACATATTTTTTTAAGGTGGTGTCAGAAGAAAAGGTTTCATTTTTATCGGACAAATTTTTATTTACAAGAAAAGGCTGCTTGGTAACAACTGATGAGACTAATTGACAAGAAAAAATCGCCACATCGAAGGTGGGGAGATTTTGTCTAATGATAAATTGCTCAAGTCGTTTTACCTCAAAGCAATCAAGTTTAAGTAAAGGAAATACAAATTCGGTCCGAAAAAAATATACCTCGAATGATATTGAAATAATTTACCGAATGAAATAATGTATTAACATAAAGACATTTATATTTCTCATTTCTAAGGTAATACAGATAAATTAAAGTTTATCCATTTGCAACCAATTGTCTTTCCGGACTATACGATATCAAATTGACAAAAATGTTGTTTCAATATGGAGTTTTTATCGATAATAATAATTATTTCGAATTAATAAATAGTAAATAATATTCATTTCGCTATATTGTACTTACATGTCATTAATTTTTTCTTAGTTTTAGTGTATATTCCTACTCTCGGTACAGACAACAAATTCATATATTTGTCAGAAAATATTTCACCATATGCTGTGTGTTTTTGAAAACAAAAATAAATAAATTTGAGGAAACTTTGCGAATGTACGGCCTTTTGGCCTGTAATTGTTGGTTGCTACAATAATTGAATACGTACATTTCTGAAATGCTTATTTTGTTTATGATATTAAAATAAAAGCCAACTAAATACATTGTTGAATTTTATTTATTTATTCCCTTCAATAGTCATTTCCAGCTAACATTATTTTATTCAGTCACTGTTAATTATTTATTTAATAATACACAACAGGACTTATACTAGAATCCTAATTTTCGAACGCAGTAGTATTTTTTTTGTAGTTGAATTCAACGATGTTTGAACTTTCCAAATGACAGTTCATTCAATTCATTGTAGAAACAAAATCTATCAAATCAAATTGAATTATAAAGGAAAAAATTGAGATACCGTTAGGATTTGAGTCTAGAACCTATGAACTAAGCTACGGTCGCACTGGATTCAAATCTGAACTATGAAAGAGTCATGGAATGGAGGCTGCCTATGACATATAACAAAATACAAAGAAAAATTGAAATAAAATCAAATTTGAATCCAGGGGGATATGGTTGTGGATGGTTGTGGATGATGTGGTTGTGGCTACGGCTATGATATTTTGTGTAACAGCTATCCTCAATTTTCTTCATAGCGGGAAATATTAGGAAATTATATTTTTAATATTGGTATTAAAAATAAAGTATAGTTGTCAAACCTTTTATTTATAAATAAATATTCATGCCGTATTATCAAATTTGTTCGATTTCATGATATAAATAAAAATAAAATAAATATATCATCATGCCTTCTACCCATTACTGGGTGTGGCACTCTGTCGAAGCAGATCTCGGTAAGTGATATATTTTATGCGTGAAGTGTGGTTACCAGTCGTCAAATCACGGCCCCCAACGATGTTAGTGGTGGAGGAGCCACAGGGGTAGTTTTTTAAATTATGAAAATTGTTTGTCGTCTGTGGGAATCGAACCAGGGTTCTCAGGATCCACAGGCCGACTTCATACCACTGAGCTAGCCACCCCATTTTCTATGTGAGTTCTATATTTATCTTTAAAGAGAATTATTATAAATAAACAAATCAGAAAAAAAGGAAACATCTAATGACAGTAAGTGTGGCTACGGCCATTGTGGGACCTGTCCAGCTCCCGCTATAAATTTGCTGTGGCTAAATGATGATTTTTTAAATTTATACCGTCAGGTGGATCGTTGTTGTTTAGCGATGTGGCTACCATTGCCACAGTGGCTATTTTAATTCGAATAGATCCCCAGGGCAACCGTTGCTTTGGTTTAAAGCTTATGACCGGAGTTCATTGGTCCCAGCTGTCGGTATCCTAATTTTTGTCTTTATAATTCAATTCGATTTCATTAATTGTTAAGTATTTAGTTAAAATACTAAGTATAATCTATTCATATTTTGCTGTTTCCATCGCTATCTACTTTACTCATTTTGTAAAGATTCAGACGAAATATTACACTTTAATAACTATTATTAGTTTTTCCAAATAATATTTTCAGTAGGTATCTTATTACTTTATTACATTCTTAATCATATTTTGTTAAATAACCGGATAGGTAGTATATAAATGTAATATACAGTAATTAATGAGGTAGGTACCTATAAATAAAAAACTAAATCATGTAGTAAGAACTTACAGGTTTCGGCAAACAGCTACCAGGAAAGTTGTCATCTTCTGCGATGGTATTATTTCCAAACCAAAAGTCATTTTAATAACACTAATTTTAAGTTTATATTTTTAAATAGTTCACTACAATAATTTTACATATTATTTAAAGGAATTATTTTTTAGAAAATCTTAAAACACAATAAATCGGATACGCACACTATAACTGCCCGCACTCAACTGACGAGTTTATTTTGGTTAAAAAGAAATGAAAGAACGATGCTTCAACTTGTTTGTTAAATTGTTGTGAATAAACCTGCATAAAACTATTTATTTAATTTTATATATTCTTGTATCAGTAATTGTAAATAATACTTAATAATTAAATTTGAATTTTTGCAGTACTTCAGTACTTCAAACTTAAAAAATTTATTAAAATTTTGGATTTTTTAAATGTAAACTTAAAAATATTTCAGGAAAGTATTTTTCTATTTTTTTCTTTATTGTTACAACAGTTAATCATATTTTTTTCATATTATCGTAAATCGGAAATTTAAATTCAACGTTAAAAAATAAAATAATAAATTGGTTAAATTCGATAAATCTAATTTATTCATTACTCCTTTCAAGTAATTAACTTATATACATAGTATAACATTTATAAGTACTACAGTACAATTTACAAAAAAATCTTGGTACAATTGGCATATTTTCAGATATAAAACAGTTACAAATAATTTTAGAGAAAAATCTTTTTAAATAATTACTTCTCCGTATATTATTTAAATTATTTTTTTATACGATCGGACGAAAAATGACTATTCCAATGTGTTTTCAAACCGCAAAATTCATTTCTCAAGAACGTTACAATCGTTACTAGACAACAAGAAATAACAGTACGGATTTTTTTTTCTACGATCGTGTAGAAAAGTCATCATAACAAAATTCAAAATGAGTGTGGAAATAAATTGTTTATTATGTTATTTCCAAGACAACCATTATGGAACAATCTTTTCATTTGCGTTAATGTGTAATATTAGTAAATAACAGATGTCAAATATCGATTTTAAGAAATAAATTTGACCGTAGAAAAGATAGTATGAAACATACATGTGGCAACGGCCATTACAAAACCTGTATTACAATATACTCTTTATCCTACCATGACGGAAAGTATACTTTTTCTGTTGTCAAATGACAACAGAACGTTACTTTTTCCGAACAATAAGCATTTATTTTATTTTCCCGATTATCCCCAATAATAACAAGCAGAAAAGTAATATTTCTGCTTGCTTTATTTGTCATTACCATGCATACGAAATAAAATTATATTTTTATCAGAAATTACATCAAATATTCCGCTCTTGCATAGTAATAGACTTCAGTTACGCCTTGGTCAATAATTTTTATGTTCGAGCGAAAATTTGTTACTTTCCACTTAGATACATAAATAACTATTTCGGCGTAAACTGAAATGAATAAAATAATTTAATATAATTTGATCGGCTAAAAAATAGTATCAGTAACATCTAAAAAAAGTAATTGCCATTATACGGAAATATATCACTTTATCAACTAGTTACACAATATATTATAAAAACATTTGACAGCTGAAAATATATGATAATAAATATGTCAATATTTTTGAGAATGATATATTAGTCAATAACAATAAATACAATACTTGTTACAAGAACATATAATAAAAATTTGTAAAGATAAATTTTTCTTTTTTAAGAAAAATTCAATGTGTTTCTAATATAATAGCAGCATTATTTTCATACAACCCTGGCTTATATTCCAAATCCCAAAGTGAAGTAAACACAATGGCTTCACCACTTTGCAGTTCTATTTCCAAAACTGGACATTCGTCAACACAATTTAATCTAGGAATTAATTTAATCAAATTGCTTCCATAAATCTGGCCAAACACAGTGATTTTCTCCTTCAAATCAAGTTTTTTGAATTTATGTATTTGATAATTTTTGCTCATAAGTAACCAGCTATATTGAACAGGCAATATTTCTGCTTTAAAAAAATATGGACGAGGGGAAATCAATCTAAATTGTTTGACAGCTGTAAAATCGCAATTTTGAAAATGAAAATACCATTTTGGAAATATTCCTGACTTTTTAATAACGGTATCAAGATATTCAGAAGTGAAAAACATGTTTGTTGATAGTTCACAAGGTATTGTATTCGATAATATTTTATCAGAAAGAATATCGGCAGTTAAATTAAAATCATCTTCATAAAAATTTGGCCAATTACGTAAACCATCCGATATTATAACCGGTACATTTATATCTAAATAAACTTCGCTTAATTTATAAGGATCTACATCGTTTTCAACAGAAATGCTGTCAATATTTTCACATGATGTGCAATGAAATTGGACTACTGGTACATTCGAATCGGCAAAATTCGAAATTAAACATTTCTCGTTTCTCAATAACTCCCAATTCCAAACAGGCAGTAATTTTATCAAAATAATTCTTCCAATAGCTGATAAATTCCACGTAATTGTTTCTGAATGCGTACAGAAGTAAATTAATATAATTATTATTACAAGAGTACTTATTTTTCGTAAAAATCTGTAAATTTCAGTTGTTTTCAACAAATGGTTTAGTGGTTTGCAAATTACTTGCATTTCTGAATCAGTAAATCCATTTGATTTACAATAATCATAGAATGAAATAAGTTCCTTTTCGATTAAAACAAGTTCTTGATGTTCCTTAGGTTTTCGAAACATATGGTTCAGCATCTTCAGCTATATAAACAAAAATTTAAGTATTTTGTATATTCTTAATGACTTGATTTATTGTATTAATACTTACCAAATAATTATTTATTTAAATGATGTGATACTTTTTAAGTTTATTTGTTATATTTCGGACTCTAATTCTTTTGATTTAAATTTTTAGAACTGAAATTTGCGCTTGAGCAGAAGCTATTGATTTCTTTTGAGACAGGTGAATGAACTGTATGTTAATGTGCCATTTTGGCGCCAAATTATACGCCTAAAGTTCAACATTCAAGCATAACAATAACGTATAAAGGGTTACATAAAAATAATACTACAAATTAAAACACAAATATTAAATCATCTAAATATAATGTAAAATTTACTTTCCAATAATTATTTTTTATTTAAAAAGTAACTTTTTTCATTAGAAGAAATTTTAAAAACATAAGGAATAAAATTTTGCCGCTCAAATTTAAAACACAACTTAACTCTCTTGAGAAATGGTTGGTATGTTCCGTTCACACACTAGAAAAATTTAATACCGTGAGCTTAGCAACAATAATACTATCGGATCGCTTCGGATAATATTTCACAACAATGCAAATGAATTAGTCAATGTATTAATTATTGCTAGTCATATTTAAATTAAAACTAATGTTGCATTTATATTTAACATAAAATAATAACTTTTATATTTATTACTGTATTCAAGATAGTTAGAATTTTGTGGCTTGTACACCTACTGTCATGATTTGTTAAAACTAGCTATCATGTGCGCATGTGTGCACAATAAGTTTGTATTTCTACAATAAGTTGTCACTGAAAAACACGATACATTTTCATATTTAATTATCAGTAAATTGCAAAACCAATTAGTAAACAATTCAGTATTGCATCTGGCTCATTCCTTGTAGCGTATCAACTGAAGAAGATGGTCAAAATTGATATTTAATTATTGATTACGTCATTCGCCATCTTGAATCGTGATATAGGTCGATTCTGACAAGTATTGTCGATAGATTTGTATCCAAGAAAAGTGAAATCTTTGGCTACAATTTAAGCAACCAAACCGGAAGAAACACACGTTATAGTAAGGTTTTTCAGAACCTACTATTTGTTTTCTCATCAAGTTGACTAGAATTTCTTTCAAAATTCCGGTACCAACGAGAAAATTTGAGGGCTCCGATCAGGGCACTTCGGAAAACATGAATAACAAACGAAAAAATCGAGGGGGTTCTGTCAGGTATGTATTTCATAGACAATAGTTTTCACCATGCTTTCATGGCAGGTCCTTGCCTCCATTTTGCTTGTAAACATCTCTACATTTAAGTTCCTTGTTTAAATATCAACTGTTGTTTTTATTGCCGTTACTTTTTGTTTAGAAAACAAGTTTTTATTATTTATATAGTTGTCATGTTCTTTCCGTGCAGATTATCACAATTTCCATTGTTTCTGTAAAATAAACTGATTGAACTGCATTGTTTAAAGATGAAAATTCTTGTTTCGTGGACTGTTTATATAATATATATATTTAGAATAAATTTTACTCATTATTCTAAATGTTATATTGTGAACCATAATTATAATTTCTTGTACAAAAAAAAAGTAGAAAAAAATATGAAGGGAAAGTATATTACCATCCCTTAATATTGAATGTATCATGTTAATTTCTAATATAAAAAGATATACCTATATGGTATATAATTGTTGTTCATTTATTCATATAATCCAAATCTTTACTTTTTGTTGAAGTTGTCGATGTCACGTGTCTAATAGCATGGCATTGATTGGTTTAGAAATTCTTGACAATCACTGAAGTATTTTAATGATAACATAACCTACCATGATTAAATAAGTTTTGCTCGTATATCGACAACAATTTAGTTTTAAAGTAAATTATTCTCAATGAATATAAATATGATTGAAACCAAATTTTACTACCACCTTCTTGGACTTTTCCAAATAAAATAGTTTAATGTCATATTCTAAAATTTGGTCTACCGAGTTTCTTTGTAAACATTATCAAATATTTTAACATACTGTGAATTCGGATTACAATGCAGAAAATATAAATAGTCATTGTAACATTTATATCTAGTTGAGAATAGTAAATTGTCGGTATATAATGTGATCAGTAGGCAAAGTAGATAAAACAGCAGATAGATGTCTGTTGTCTGTGTCATTAATGCCTTATCACAAATTTAAAAATATTATACCTATTCAGATTGGCATTTGTCTCATTTTTATTATTTAGAAAACATTATATTTTATCAGTAAAATGTTTAGCAAAAGAACAGTTCACAAAAATTAGTATTGAGAAATATATATAAATATATTATGATGCCTTCCTTTTCCTGTAGAGCAAATCCATGTAGCTGATATGACATTTCTGAATATGTTTACATATGATGACTGTAATCAAAAAGTAACGCGACATCCAAATCCACTGCTCAAAAATGTAGAACTCGAAGTGATGCTGATTGACAGCAACTTTAGTGGTAATGAAGGATGTACTTCTGGTTCCACCTCTGTTACTTAATTAAAAATCTTACATAAAAATTAAATTTCCAATCGAATTATTCAACATCTTTGTTTAATAATTAATTAGAACATCTCGATGCGACATTGTTCATTTAATGGTTGGTTTATCGTTAACACTTTAATTAATATTAACTTGATTTAACTCATATTGACAATTTACAACCGAACATTAGTAAAACTTGGAATTTATATTTTATTGATGGCGCTGTTCATCAAATATAAAATTCATCATCTAATTGACAATTCATTAAATCTACTTTCATGGTCTACTGCATCGCTGTCACATAAATTTTACTTATGATCGGTTGCACTAGTTATCACTTCTGGTCAGTTCCTCCGCTGTTACTTAAACTTTTAAATATGATTTAAATGAAATATATCGAATTGAAATGTTGATAGCAATGCTAATTTGATAGTTCATTTCAATTTAATATTATTTATTTCATAGTATTTTAAGTTTAATTGGCCTTTAAGAAATAATATCGAATCGAATTATTGACAGCAATGTTTAGATTTAACTGTTCATTACAATTTGATATTGTTCATACTTCAATTTTAAGTCATCGAGCATTAAATGAACAGTACCGGACCAAAATGAATTCTAAAAATTTACAGTCAATAATTTTTACCCGATATTTTTCATTTGTGATACTTTAACTAACAACAGTGCAACCACTACACCAGTCATTGAAATGCAAAAAACTTATTTGATTATGCTTATTTCTAGACCCTCTCGAGTTCGGTCGGTGACAGCGGAAGGCGTGTACAACAACGCGCACTTCATGCACGCTGCAACGTCGCACGTAGGTAACCTGGTGCAGATCCACACGCAGTCTGGTTCGGTGTGGGAGGGTGTCTTCCGCACCTTCAGCAGCAACTTCGAGGTGGTGCTAGAGGTGGCCACGCGCGTCGAAAAGGGCAGCGGACCCGGCGCCAGCACCATGGACGTCGACTCCTACGTTGACAAACTCATCTTCAAACCCTGTGATATTATTAGCATCGTGGCAAGAAACGTTGATCTTGACTACGCTACGCGCGATACGTTTCAAACTGACACTGCCATTTCTAGATTTAATGGTACGAACAAATATATTATAATTTTATAGATCACATCAAATTATGATTCAAATAACGACAAATTGATTCATTTTAACAATAAATCGGTATGTTGGAATATTAATTAATAACTGGAAGTAATGAATAAATTATATATATTTTCCTCAAACTTTTAACCTATCTAAGGTTCTTAGAATAAATAAATAATTAACAGGATGACTAATAATTTGAGATCTCAGCTAACCATTCTAATTAATTAGTTGCTGATTAATTACACTTTTCTTTTTTTTCAAAGTAGGTAATTATAGATGAAAATTCATGGAATAGAGCTTTCATTCTCTGTATATTAATATTTAAAGCATTTTTAAATTGCTAACGCTTAGTTTTTTCTTTGAATCGGGGACCATTTTATCTATTTGTTAACCCATTTTCTTGTTTATTCACTGGTTACGATATTCTTAAGACTATTTTAGATGTAGCGTAGTGATGTTTGTTAACAGACAACATTTAGTAATTGAATTTGTTCTTCGTATTTAGGTCAAGCCCGAGGAGGAGCAGAAGAACGTGAGCTGGAGCCATGGGACGCGACCGGCGGTTTGAATGGCGAGGACACGTCCCTTGAGCTGGAACCAGGCGCGAACGGTTGGGACGCCGCCGACATGTTCCGCAAGAACGAGCAAGTGTATGGTGTTCAGAGCACGTACGACCAATCGTTAACGGGCTACACGCTGCAATTGCAGCGCAAGGACACTCCGGACTACCGTGAGGCCGAGGCCAAAGCGGCGGAGATTGCATCCGAGATCGAGAGTCAGCCGACTCATAAGGCTAGACTAGACTTGGAGAACGGAGACGAGGAAGAAAGGTAACGAATATTATAAGAATTCAAAGTTACGTCATAGTATGATTAAACATTTTAATAGCAGGTGTCAGGTTTCGCAAAGTTGATAACTGTAACTTACTGAAATATAATCTGTAAACAAAAATGATCCGAATATATTTAAAGTATGTATAATATTTGTCACATGATTGTCGATGATAAAGAAGTATATCTATGATGAGTTAAAAAGCACAGTCAGTTGTCGTTTCACAATTGAAAGTTCACGGGTACAACCTCGCTGACTACAACTTATTACTCAAAACACAACTGTGTCCTAGTGATTTGGGATCCACTGTAAGCTGATTGTAAGTTCTAATTGAGATTCATTTTCTTTTATTTAGCAAACTATTATAATTAAAATATTATGATCAAGCTAAAATTCTATATTCACCAGAGGTATCATTATCTAAATTGATAACTAAACTTACTATTACTTCATTCATATAAACAAAAATGATTCATCTATTAAATAAATCGGATTATTTTTATGTTATTTATCAGCTTTATTTCATTATCAGGACTGCATTTGAAATATAATAATTCATCATTTGGTTATTTAATTTAAAGAGAAAGTTAAAATTTATAAATAATAATATAAAATGGTTGAACATTTTTGTAAAATTTATTAATACAAAAAAAACTAGTTTGTCATCAGGCATCTAATCTATATGCAGATTAGAACGTTTAAATGAAAATAATAATATTTTTTATATTTATCATTAGTTATTCATCTTAATTTATTATTTTATTTTAAATAATTCTTTTTTTTATTCTGTATTCCATTTTTAAATATCGTGTATTATCGAATTAATAATTAATAATGGTCATAAAATATTAAATCGTATTAGAATAAAATATATTTTAGAAATACAATTCATTGCATTTTCTTCGGCATAATTGTCATATTTTCAATTGAAAATAATGTAATTAAACGAATTTGATGAAATAATTACATTTTTCAAGAACTAATTATATCTGCTAAGTATCCAATTACAACCTACACCATTATTTATGTACACTTGTAAATTCCGTACGTACACTTCAAAATTATTACTATTCAGTTCTGTAGATTCTAAATTCTGCTTTTTAGATGTACTGAATAAGTAGTATTAAGCATATTCTGTTTGCTATTAGGATCAAATGTTACATACATTTACTGAAACAAATTACTAATTTGTCTTATTTGAATACTTTACTTTGCTTACTTTTCACTACTAAATTTACTGATTGAAGTAATCCACGTATTTATGTTCATTATTTGAATTTAAGTGAACACCAAATGGCAATTTATATATAACTATAAGCTTTAACATACTGGCATGTTAACAATCATATCTTGATCTTGAGTAGTTGACAAATCGACAAATTTCTGCAGCATAAAAGTATACATGTAAAAAATTGAATTAATTTTATTTCAGATTTGCAGCTGTTACACGTCCAGGCGACGCTCCCAACACACCTTCCCCTACGCAAAACAACGCCCCTGGCAACGTGATCAACAACAATAATCAGTCCGCCAAGTACGTCCCTCCTGCCAAGCGCAAGAACAACCCTAGCACGGGTAAAGTGATGCGCAGCACACCTCCGCCACCAGCGCCTTCCCAGCAAGTTCTACTCCCACAGCAGCCGCCCATCGTTACGCCTCCTCAACAACAACCACCCATCATACCCCAGCAGCAGCCTATCACACAGCAACAACCCGTGCCGGCCGCCGTCGCCGTTGTTCAGCAGCCCAAGCCGCAGGGCTACGCTTATCCTGCACCACCACTTGTGCGTCCGCCTCCCGTACCCGCCAACGTGCCGATGCAGCAACCGCAGCAACAGGCAAGGATACAGATGATTAACGTAAAGGGTTACACGAAAAATGTAAATAACACTCAATGGTTTTTGGCTATGTGGTGCGCACGGTGAAACATGCTTGACCCAGGGTAAACTTACATTTACCTTCACATTCATGTATTACTAAATAATTGTATATAAAATTAATTGACTTTTACAATTTCTTAGGGAAGCGAAGGTACCACTCTTGTTCAGATTTGGAAACAAGATTGCTTGCTGTTCAAAAATTCGTTTTACAATTTTTAGGGCAAGTAGAGGAGAGCAAAATAAGAATTTTTTGTTATGTAACAGGCTGAAAACCACAGTTGCTTATTTCGGGTATGTTTATTAAACTTAACAAACCTAGTATGTGAAAATCTAATCATTCACTTGGGTTTTCCATTGTTTTTAAAAATCAACTATTTTCGTTGTTTTTCTACTAATTTCAAAAAAAGTAATGACTAGAGAATTTTACTCATTGCTATTCATCTTGCTTATGGAGCAGCAAATGGCTGAAAGCTGTAAGAATTTACGAAGAACGATGCCCAAATTTTTTTAAAACAATGTAAAAATCAAATGAATTATTAGATTTCCTCGTACTAAATTAGTTGTGTTTATTAAACACCCGAAATAATCTCCTGAGATTGTCAAAACGTATTCGATCCTATGTTATATAATAAAAAGTCCTTTGGTTTCCTCTACTTACCCTAAAAATTTATAAAACTAATTTTTGAACACCCTAATATGATTTATTTTTAATTCTATAAAATGTACAAATGGGATGTTTTAACTTTCTTTAACATATCAAGCTTTAAGGGCAGTATTCATAGTCAGATCTTAAAATAATCTTTATGAAGGTCAATTTTCTATTTATTCCCTAACAAGCAAATTAAAAGGAGGTTAAATTTTGAGTTAATGATCTTCAATTTTATTTCTGATTGAAATGAGTGATATTACAACTATTTATAAAACAGATTAAGGTTGTTCATAAATTTGGAGTTATAATTAGGTTGTATTTTTTGTCGACTTAAATTTTGCGCCATAATTATCAGTTATTTTCGTGAATTAGAACTGAAGTTAAAATTTGAACTAAAAATTTGTTTTAATCTGCCTGTAAGGTTTTAAATATTATGAATAATTATTCTTATTCAAAAAATCTTAGCGCCAGTCATTAAGTTGTTTTATATTTTTATTAGATAAACAAATATAAATATATTATCACGCCTTCTACCCAGTACTGGGTGTGGCACTCTACCGAAGCAGATCTCGGTAAGTGATATATTTTGCGCGTGAAGTGCGGTTACCAGTCATCAAATCACGGCCCCCAAAGATGTTAGTGGTGGAGGAGCCACAGGGGTAGCTTTTGAAATTATGAAAATTGTTATTTTTATTAAATGAATATATTCGTACACCAAAGTACTACTGTATACTGCAATTATTTCAAGATAAGCAATATGTGTGTTATCTGTGTTGTAATGTTTCATAGTGCTTACTACATAGGTATTGTATTAAATTTCTAGTCATAATATAGATAGAGAGCCACTAACACTTGATGATAAATTGTACAATTGCTTCATTTAACTACATAAATGTAAATAATTTATTAATTTGCTTTTAATATTGATTTGAGGAGAATACAACAACGAGACTGTAATTAAAATGTTCAAGTAAATCGAAATTCTTAGACATAAATTATATTTTTCAACCAAAAAAAAAATATTTTCTTCCAATGTAATTCAAACGACTAGAAAAAAAATTATGAAAAATTATGTGAATGAAGTTAATTTTCTCTGATACTGTGTCACTCATACTTAATTTCTGCTGTACTTTATAATTAACTGTTAGGTGCTTTATGTGACCTTGAAATACTTGTTTTACAGCACATTAGGTTTGATTTTGTTTGCATTTTCAGGTGACACCACCACTCGCCAAGGCGCAGGTGAATGGTGAAGCTAAGCCGTTGCCACAGCGAACTGGGGGACGTGGACAGGCCGGTGGTTACCCACCACCTAATATGCCCAACTTTCAAGAACCTCCACCACCTAAACCGCAGCCGCCACCACAAGAACAACGCGTGCCACGACACCGGGACGACACCGTGCAGGTACAAACTTTACTCTTTTATTTCACAGTGTTTCAGTTTTACTTTAACTTATACAAAATATTATTTAATTAATAATTGTTTTAATGTTTTTTTTTTTCAATAGGAGCTGCGCAAATTCAGCCAGGACTTCAAGCTGGCACCGACGGGCCCGCAGGCAGCAGCCGCCGAGCCGCCGGTGGCTGAGGTCCCCGTGCCGAACAAGTCCGCCCCGGTGCACGACACGTCCCCCAACAACATAGTTGTCGTCAATGACGCAATGGGAAAAATGTCTGATGCGCTAAAGAAGTCTAAGCTAAACCCGAACGCCAAGGAATTCGTGTACAACCCGAGCGCCAAACCGTTTACGCCACGCTCACCTAGCACGCCTAGCGCGTCGCGACCACATACTCCGCAGACTCCGAGCCCCTACGTACCGCCTGGCGGCAATACAGGGGGCGGCGCCCCTCAAGGTCAGCCCATGCCCATGGTTATGCCTGCCTACATGGTCAGCTCGCAGCCGCCCTACCAGCCACAGCAGCATACGCCGTCCAATCGCATCAGGAAAGGTATGTGTATAAAAATTTATGATATATTCCTTATTCCTCTTTGTACATAATTACTAGCACACAATCAGTAAATTCCTTTTTTCTTTTTCTACTTTTTAATTGTAAAGTACACATAAATATAAATTGTATGTTTCTTCCATAATTTTATAAGCAATCGTAGCGAGTTCAAATCTCTCTGCCAGCAAATATACATACAAGCATATCATTACGCCATTTAACCAATTACTGAATGTGGCACTCTGCCATAGCAGATCTCGGTGATACATTTTTGCGCGTTTGTGATTACCGCAGGTGTAATTTTAATATAGTGAACTACATTCAAATGGTTCAAAATTCGCTCCAAGCTATCATAATGGGTGCTTTCCATTTATACGATTTATGAGTCGACTTGTGTCAACTCACGTAAACTCCATGTTGTTAAAGGACGGGTTTAAGTGTAAATGTAATTCGGATATTGTTGTTTTGAATATAGCGCAAACTTTCCTTGACTTTACGAATTTGTAGCAAACAGCAACACTAAACAAATGGAAAGCACAAGTCAACTTCTGTCAGTTTTTGTCTGTAAATGGAAAGCACCCAATATATACAAATGGATATTGTAATTCTAATTAAATGAAAATTACTATTATTAAAGCATAACTTGTATAGGATTGTGTGATTAGTGTAATGAATATGTTCCCCATGTTTACCACTTAAGATTGAATACCTGAAGAATATGTCAAGTAACTCAGATAACTGTTTAGATGGGCGTATGTTGTTTTTCACAGTGCCGATGGGCGGCATGCGCGCAGACATGGCATCACAGATGCAGGTGGCAGCAGCGACTGGTCAACCGCTGCTGGCGCCGGCGCCACTGCAGCAGTTCGTATATCCGCCGGGCGGGCTGACGCCACAGGCCTATCAACAGATGCACACAATGCGCATGTATCATCACGAATCGCCGCCGCACGCGCAACTGCAATACCTGCCCGCGGCGCCTAGCAGCGCGCCATCACCGGCAGCCGCAGCAGCTCAGGGACAGCAGTACAGCGGCGGCGGAGGCCCCATGCCTCAGCCGCAGTATCCAGGCGCCGGCGGTCAGCCACCACACCACCAATTTCCCATTCTGTGTCCGCTCATGCCGCCGCCACCACCGCCTGCACATATGGTGCCTCCCGGCGTGCAGTACCTGCAGCAGCCGCCGCATACGCAGCACACACCTCACCACATCCAGGTTATCCTGCCCACCGCGCAGTCCTGCCCCCCGCAACACCAGCATCAACACCCGCCCTCGCAATAACCAACCCGTTTTATAGAGTTTTGCTACTAACGTTAGTTGTTACCATGTGACGAGGAGTCGACAGTCACTGTTTGTATCTACTGATCGGCAGCCGGGCTCGTTCAACGTCACCACTACTACTACGTAAACCATCCATACCACGCATGCACTATCTTCTCATTACGTACTATTTCATCAACGGTTAGGGAACAACATTTTAATACACTAGCTCCCAAGTATTTTAGGAATACCATGTTTAAACATATTTCCTAGCAGTCCAAAGGGAAAGACTTTTTTATCTCAAACAAGATAGTTTGAGAATGAGTGAATGGTTACTGCAACCATGTCTATTATATTTTACATGAACATTGTAACGTAATTTGGAAATTATTGATTTAATCAATTCATGCTCCTGATTATATCTTTATCCAAAATCGTTGCGTTGCTAAAAGTTTTTAATATAAATATAATTAATCGGAAAATTCCAGTAATTATTGATCTGATCTACACGCCACTGTCTTTTATATTAAGAATATAGTTACAAGATTAAAAAAAAAGGTTTCTCAAATTGTAGTTTTGTTTCGTATTATAATTGATTTTACTAAATGCTCAGTACTTTCAGTTCACGTGTAGTAGTGGATACATTGAACGAGGTTGCATAGTTTTATAGGATACATTTAAGTTTACTAGAATCAAATAAATTTTTCAATAAAGCAATTATATTTGTTTATTATTCTCTGCTAGAAGTTGTAATCTGCAATGTTCTTATCTATTATATTTAATAGCAGCGTAGTAGGTTACAATTTCTGGTTGTGGAAGAGAAAGAAATTATTTTTATGGGATAAATTTATTAGATTTTGGTTGAACTAGACTAAATATTGTCCTGGACGTTTTATGAAAGTTTAAATTTTAGAATGAAATATACAGAACCAAAATATTTCATTTTTGTCATGGAAACGAATTTCAAAATGTCCTCTATATTCTAAAACTTCTTATTTGAAAACTAAAAAGTATATTTCATTTTCAAATTTAATCCGAATGATAGCGAAGGGCAAAAATATTAAAAACCCAATTGTTAAACTCCTACCATTTTGAATATTATCAACAATTAAAAATTTCTACCAAAAATTGTCAGTATTTGTATTTTGAGATTATGGAATATGTTTCATGTTTGTTTTTTTTTTTTTCTTTTTTAACAGTTTGTCAACGAAAAACGGACAATAATAAAACTTTTGGGCAATAATTAAAGAGAAATGGAATTCCTGTCTTGTTTTACCGTTTGATATAAACTCTCAAAATATAAATAATAAGCGTAAGAAATTTTTAACAGTTTTGAAAAATAAATTTTCAAAATGGTCCGAATAGGTAATATTCAAAAATGTGCTCTTTTTCATGTAAATAATTTCATTATCGCTAAAATTATTTATATTTAATGTATTTTATTTCATTAGACAACCTTTTAATGCGATATTGTAAGTTATTTACCAAGAAACTGGAACAGCACTAACTGAATTTTGGCTACATTTATTCTTACTGTAACTATTGCTAGGTGCCTTATAAATATTATTTATTTTTGTTATTTTTTCGTCGTTTTTTGTAAATATTTTTAAAAAAACAGACAAGGCACCATTTTTTCCCTAACTACAATGGTTTGGCATCATTGTATGTTGCTGTAAATGGGACACATGTGTACAATGTGTCTCAAAATTTTGAATGTTAGTATAAAATATTTTCAGTATTTATTTTTATTTTTTTGTTATAATTTGAGATAAAAGGTTGCTACAATTAAATGTTTCTTCTGTTGTCATTTACATTTTTTAAATTTGTTAGATTATTTATTTTTGATACTTTGTAATTTTAAAAATAATCTATTTATACACATATTTATAGAGTGTAATACTTTGTTTATAAAAATATCTGATAATACTGAAAATATTCTATATTGCAAATTTTTGTCTTTACAGAATATAACAAGTATACACAATAGAATGTTTATTTTTACTATTGAATTACTTGTCTAACCCTACACAAGAATATTTTGCAAAAATATAAATACGTATGCTGTTATATTTTGTGAGGCTAATAGAAATTTTTATAGAACATCTTTTATAATATGTCTAGAAATGCAAAAAATATGAATTCTTAACAATGAAGAGTGAAATAGCCGGGAAAGTTAAAATACTAGCTGTTTTTATGGCTAAATAAACTTAGGTATAAGTAATAACGTGCTAGTACTCTCAAATTGAGAGTATGTAACATGAAACAAAAGTTAAAAATAAATATTTTAAGCATTTCTAGATACATTTTCTAGCTATTATAATGAAAGCTAAATTCTAGATAATTTCTAGACCAACAGACAAGACTTTACTTTGGACCTAACTGACTATTTGATACAAGTACAGACAGTTGATAAGTAAGGTTTACATGCATTTAAAAAATTTGTGTTAATGTCTACGGTTGAAGACAGTCACTTTTTATTTATCGATCTTCAATTTGTTTACTTTTGTCGACAAACCATGGATACACAGATTGTAAAGCGTTGTTCAGCGTTTCAAATTGGTTAGACAAATATATTTTACCATTGAATATAATTTTATATTCAGTGGTTAAATTGTTTTAATAGATTTACATTTTATTTTCATCTTTATACCCACAGAAATTTTAGCATTCATATTAGCCAGTAGACTGCTTTACAAGGATTAATCTTTCTTATATTAATAACAGATTAGAAGAATATTAACACAAAATTATATGCACAGATTTTACATTCGCACGAATGAAAGCTATTAAAGTAAAAAAAGTTTAGAAGCACTGGAATTTCAAATTTCCACATGCTTGTCAAATCAGTGCTTGACAGAAAATTAATTAATATAAAAATGGGAAATTTCGCATCTTTAAGCACTTTAACACCTACATTTATATCAGGATTGGTTGTAGGCACAACATTGGCATTTATTTTCTTCAAAAGAAGGAAAGATATAGCCACCGAAGATGTATTAAGCAAGTATCATGAAGAAAATTTTGAGGTTAGTTCATGAAATTTTACATTTAAAGTTAAAATTTTAGTATAAAATATTAACTTATTACAAACATGATATTTAAAAATTAATTTTCATTAGTTTCTACAATTATTCGTGTGGTAAAAATATTATTTTGTAGGAATAGTTGGTCCTATATTACATTATCACAATTTTTCTATAGTTTCCAGATCCAGGAGATGAATGCCGCCTTGTAATGTGCATTCGTAACGACTTGAAAATGCAAAAGGGCAAAGTAGCTGCTCAATGCGGCCACGCAGCTGTAGCTGCATACGTAAAAGGAATTAAACTGGCCCCAAAAATGGTCAAAAGGTGGATGACTTACGGTGGTACGAAAATTACGCTCAAAGTTGATTCAGAAAAAGATTTACTAGAGTTGGAAAAAGAAGCGAAGAAGTTGAATTTACTAACTAGCGTTGTGCGAGACGCTGGGCAAACACAAGTTGCCCCAGGATCGAGAACTGTGATTGCAATTGGGCCGGCCCCTCAAACATTGTTAGCTAAAGTTACGGGACACTTAAAACTTTATTAACTAATAATTTTATTGATGTTTGTATTAGTTCGTTTCAAAATAAATATACAGTGTAAAATTGACAATATAATAAATTTATTTTAACGAAAGTTTTACAAACAAATATATAGACAAATTTTGTAATATAATAACTTATTAAATAATATTTTTAGAACAAATTCTGCAATATTATTTATCTGTATTTCAATCTCCTGCTGAAATATTCGATTATCTGTAGAATATATGATTTATTTTTACATCATGCCTTTAAAATATATAATCCCGCTAAATATATTAAAACCGGAATTTATTTGCGGTAATTTTAAAAGAATCTTAACCTAACACTTGTATGAGACATGTCAGGATGTTTGATACCAGATTTAGGATATGAAGTCTTAAAACAGGCAGAAATTTCGTATCAACAAGAACAAAAGTGTAAGATTCTTAATAAAGAAATGATCAATTATTTGTACATTAAATTATTTCCAGTTACTGACGAAATTTTATTATCTTTACATTCTGTTTATGGAGAGGTCTTTACTCGATGTATAGATTTAATGGAAAGTGGAAAATTCACCCTATATCAAGCATCCAATGGACTCAGAAAATTATTAAAAGTTAAAAGCAAGTCTGAAGAATATACATTATTTTACAATATTAATTTTTGTCCATGCTTGGCTTTCAAATACCAAGTATTAAATACAAGAAAAAACTTAACTTGTAAACATGTATTAGCCGCAAAATTAGTAGAAATATCAGGAAAATTAACTGTGGAAACTGTAACTCCAGAACAAATAAGTGAAGTTATGAAATGCCAGTTTCCATTTGATTAAAACCAGGGAAAACTAAGTATCAAAATGGATGTAGTATTTTGTGCAGAATTAACAGATATTAAAATAGTACATAACGTACTAAGAGCCATCAATTTTAAAGAGGTATGACTAAAATTAAATAATTGTCATGAAAACAATCAGCATCTTTTATTTTTAGTTCGCAACAATCAGAATAATGGAAGAAGGTTTGAAAGTAACAGTTGAAGAAATGAAATCAGTTCAAACTTCTGCTTATATTCCTAATAATGTATTTAACAGGTATCAGGTTAATATTGAAGATAACGAACCTGCTACATTTAAAATTAGCTTAAAAGTATTAACGGAATGTTTGAACATTTTCGGTGATGAGGGAGCACCAAGTTTAAAATTTGTGTATAAGAGTCATGGATCCCCATTATCTTTAGTGTATGTACCATTTAAAAAATATACTAAATGTCTTTTTCGATTATAATAATAACACACATGAATTTTATATATTTATGACGTGTTGCACCGCTAATAATAAAAGCAAAGTTACATATAATAATGTCAAATAATTGACTTCCTCTTTTTTATTAAAATCAAGTTTAAGATTTAATTGTTCGTGATGCAACTGGCCAAAAGGTTTAATTTTGGTAACAATTGATAGAGGAATTCACATGAAAAATCGCAATAAAATGAATATTTGTTCTAGTTTAACGCACAGTGAAGAAAATATCACTGCAGATTGTGATATTCGAACAATGGAAGCCGATGATTTAGCAGAACTTAGTTTAGCTGATGAATGCACTTTAAACAATATTGTTGTAAATGCAAATCAGTTCGTATCTCTATTATCCGAACTTGACTCTACTGCCGATATTTTTGAGTTGCAGACTACCACCGAATCACCGTATTTAAAAATATCTACTGTAGGAACAATGGTATGAACATACTTTAAACAATATCTAAGTTATGTATTTTTATTGTAAACTTAAAGCATTAGTAATTGAAATTCTTTAAAAATGCATCATGTAATTTAAATACAAATGTGAGTATGATTATTAATATTATAAATGTTATTTTTAGGGGGAATGTCACATAGATGTGCCTAAAAATTCAGATATGATAGTCATCTTTCGATGTAGTATGGTTTGTTCCTCTCAGTATACTTTTTCTAATATTAAACAACTGATAAAAGTAATGCATTTAGCAAATAAAGTTTCTATATCAACGGGCGAACAAGGACTACTTGGTCTACAATTAATTATAAGTACAGAGAGTGATAAACAAATGTACGTTGAATATTATGTTAATGCATTATTAGAGACTGATTAAGTTTTATTTCATATATTCTGTTCATACTTTATAAATAAAGTCATATATTTTGTAAATTATATTGAAAATAAATTGCTTATTTTCATATGTCTCTCGTTTTCTCTAGACCTAATATATCGGCTGTCTACTTTTTTCTTGGACCATAGAAAATACAAATAAAAAAATAAAAAATAAATACAATGGCAAAATTTTCTTATGACTAATTTCTACCGTATTAATTTTAGAAAATTGTTTACAGAATGCCTTGAAAAATATAATATACAATTCAAACAGTCATATTGTTTTAGTTTGACATATAAAAGTTTATTAATTTATATTTAATTGTTAATATTGTTATTTTCTTTGGTAAAACTCCAATATACCCTCTTGCCTTATTTTGATATATTGCCAATTTTTTTTATTTTAATTTGAAAATTATGGAATGTATCAATAATTACTAATAAATAATTTAAGGAAATCATTATATATTTACGACAGATTTCATCTGTCAACCTCAAACGATACAACATTTTTGTTTTATTTCTTTTGGCACTCTTTTGCTGGGTTGTATGAAAGTTTTATCGGTTCATTAGCAACTAACAGTTCAGTAAGTTTAAGAAAATCGCTATTGATACTGTTGATAGATAAACAATTCTTTAACTAAAGAGCTCTTTATTTTTTCTTAAATAACTAATTATAACTTTTATTTTGACTCTGTCGTGAACGAAACGCATATAAACAAGAATTTTTGATTTATTAGATGCAGTTCTTATTAACTTTTTGGCTTAATTACATAAATAACTGTTTCCAGTAATACGAACAACACAATTATAAATTTCTTTACCTTTATCCGGTAGCAATATTGTGAAAACTAAAGTTGTAATCTCGCTTCATCACTGTTATGCTGGGTTGCATGAAAGTTTTATCGGTTCATTAGCAACTATCGGTTCAATAAATTTCAGAAAATCACCATTGATACTGTTGCTATATAAACAATTCTTTAACTAAAGAGCTCTTTATTTTTTTCTTGCAACCCAGCATAAGTCTGTCACGAAGTATTCAAGATTCAGTAGTTTAATGTAAACTATTTCATTTAACGTTTTACACACACGGCAAAATATGCCATATTAAAAGTATTTGCACTGCACTAACCACAACACTCATCCGATAATTCACTTAAACACACAAGATTTACTTGATGTCTACAAGATCACTGATTCACAAAACTGTTCAAAAATAATTAAACTAATACACTTTATTACATACATGTCCGTTTGCACCAATGTAAAATTTAAAGTTTGCTATAAAATGACAATATACAGTAATGTAAACTATTTCATTTAATGTTTTATTTTGATTTGCTTTTATTTAATTATATCTGACATGAAAGTCAAATTTCTTTAGCAGAAGATATAATTAATCAAAGTTACCTATGTTAGCGCTAAACAAATGAATTATTAAAAACGGCGAATCGAAACAAAATAAAATAGTTTATTGTTTACATCAATGAAACAAATTATATTCATTAATATAAAAGCAAAAATTACATAAATATATTAGAACAAAGATTATTCTGTTGCGACCGACTGAATAAACATATGTACAGGCTAACTTTAATAGAGAAAACTATAGTTTTCATAGCATGCTTCGATTGTACAAAAATGAATAGATGTATTAAACATGAATTATTGTCGTTTTCTTAATTTTTTATTTGTCTGTTATAATAAATTACATAATACTGTTTGGCATAGTTACAATATTTAATACAATTACATTTAGAAATTTAATTTAAATGAAATATTAAACAATATTTTCTAAATCATTTGAATAAAATTTCATTCCATAAATGCTGCATTTTGAAATATTATTGAAGATATTGAATAATATTAATTAAAATTAAAATACTTTTGAACACATCTCATTATTAAAATAATAAAATTCCATATATTTTTTTTTAATGTAAACATTTCGTTCTACAATTAGAAAGTTTTCATTTTCAACCAATTATTATAATTTTTAAACTACACGTATTTTTTTATTATTTTCTTTTTTGAACACAAAAATAAACATTTTTAAATATTATAGGCTCGTATATATTTTACCTCTGAAATCAGTGAATATAGAAAATAAAATATACTTTATAAATAAATTGAGCTTGTATAAATCACAAATATTCATGGATTTGCTGTCTTTTAACAAAAAATGGCATGGAAATATATTTTAAATCTTTTGGCACTGTTTCTCAAAAATAAATAATATTTTTTCACTGTTTCAGTCGTTTATATAATAACAGCTCTTTGATTCATAAAACAAATAATCTTATGCTAATATTTTCATTAAAATCATTATGATAGTCATGTTTATTCCCATGAACATATTAAGTTTTTCGCCATGATTTGACACTGCATTTGCAGCATTTAATATTGGATACTTATTTAGTAACATCAAGTGATTTGATTTTTTTTTCGGTCTAAATTTCTGTCCCGACATAGTATGCGATGAAGTTTTTTTGTACTTAAATAGATTATATTGTACATAAATTCTGTATTATTATTTTATGAATCGAAGGCTTACAGTAACAACAACGTGTATACTGATACAAAAATAGACGATATATTAGACACTGTTACAAGTGTAGGGCTTGAATTTACACAAAACTATACTGATTTTCAACAGCTCGACTAGCTGGTTCATTTATTTGTTCTAAAGATGCAGTTCTTGTTCTCACGCTGCCGTTATGAGTCGTTATCTGCAACATTAATTACTGATAAGACAATTGGAACATAATTTTGAGTTACCTTCTATGAACTGTTTTCAAATTATGATTTCAACAAATTTAGGTTTATAATATTTTGTAGTTATTATAAAGCAATATTTAATTAATTAATCAGATACCAACGGAGAATTCAAATTTGATCAGTTTAAAAAACAATTAATACTTACTGATTAACTTTAATTACTAAAATTTTTGTAATTTATTGGATCATTTTATATAGTTTTGAAAGCAGCTCCAATCAAACTGTAAACTTTAAATGAATCTAATAAATTGGTAAATTTGATAAGAATGTAGTGTAAAAATTAAATTAGTTTCGAGTTCTGTAATTCAAAAACAATTTTTATTTGATAAATGTGACAATTTTATTTTCCTAATTAGAGAGCACAAACTATTAGATTGCATTTATAGTTGCGGACATTTAGTCCGATGTTATTAATTAATAGACATGAAATAAATTATATATTTATGAAGATTGTGCTTTATAAACTAAGTTTATACAAAATTACTGTATTAACTAAGGAATAAATAAATGATATACTTACTGATATTATGTAAAGGTAAAGCCCTTTAAAAATCCGTCCAGTAACACAGCGGTTCCCAAAATTTTCTACTTTTCGTTTTGAAAATAAATAAAAACCATTCACTAAAAAAATACAAATAAGAAAGTTTTTGAATTACAGCTTCAACAAAAACTCAATATATTACTGTGTTAATAGGTTATGTAGTCCAACATTTTGTATTTCAATTGTTATTTATTCAATTGTTTATCAAAACAACAAGCAACTTTGATCTAGTACATGATTAACATAATTTTTAAAGTAAATTTAGAATTTATGAAATAATAACTGACAATTTAAGTACGATAATTATATAAACAGAATTCCGCAATTTT
This sequence comes from Pterostichus madidus, assembly GCA_911728475.2. Classification (NCBI taxonomy): domain Eukaryota; kingdom Metazoa; phylum Arthropoda; class Insecta; order Coleoptera; family Carabidae; genus Pterostichus; species Pterostichus madidus. Next base: position 40,851,393 of record OU452301.1, read on the forward strand.
AATTGCGAATCGATTTAAAATAATTTAACAATTATTTTATCCATTAACTAATCTAAATTAATTACATGTGTAGTATTAATACTGTTAAATTATTATTATTATTTATTTCATAGTCATTTATGTATTATATTCACAGAAATTTCAAAGAAAACATGGAATACACAGTTTTAGTATTGTTAGTAACTATTACTTAAACAGGCATTTAGTGGAAGCACTGGTATTAAACATTTTCCATGAATATGGCTTATTTCTCAATTTATGGCAAGCAATGGCAAAAAATCTTGTGTTTAGGAACTTTTTGTAGTTAAATAGTTTCAAAACGTTAAGCATTCAAAAAATCTTAACGTCATCGAAACAAAATTTAACGCTGTGTATTCTTAATTTTCTTTTAAAAAGTAATAAAATATAAGAGACCCAACGAAAAAATAAAGTGAACAACAAAATTTAAAAAAAAAAACTAAATGAGAAATATAAATTATATTTTACAGTTATTTAACACAAAATATACATCAACACATTCATTTCAGTCAACCACACATTTTCAAAGGAAGAAAACTACAAAATATATACAAAGGCAGCTTTGAAAAACAAAAGACAACAACCAATCATAGTAGCGGTTTTCACTGGGGAAAATCATCTGATTCGATAATAATACTGCAAATGTTCAATAACTTTTGATCTGAATCAAAAACGATATTTGTTCGGTTGCTTAACAGATCTTTAAAGAGCTTGTTTAATTTGTTACATTACAGATGATGCAGGTAAAATATGATTCTTATCTAAGGGACGGAAAAAGTACTTATTTTAGCTATTTCAATATTGTTTTTACTTTTTCGTTGACGTCAGTTACGAACTAATATTTTATTTTAGTTCCTATTTTACTATTTTCATATAACTATCGTATTTATAAGCGAGTTTACTATTGCACGTACCGTAAAAACATTTCATATCAAACGTTTTGTATAATAGTCAATCTCTGTAATCTATAACAAATTATACAGTCCGTATTATCATTTTGAACGAAAAAATAGTGTTACTAATGTTTCATTTTATAAAATGTTATATTACTTTGTCCGTTATTCCTAAATATTTACAGTTAAGTCCCACGGAAACTTTACCCTGAAGCGAAGGGACTAGAATTAAAGAACACTTTTTGAAGTATGATTACAATTCGTTATAAATCATTTCAGGAAAAAAATATGAAATATGGTAGTCTAATAACTAGACTCTAAATTGAACAGTAATATAATTGGAATCATAATTGACCCCCTTACTAGAACGTTATCTATTACCGATCGATAAATTAATGGCAACTCTGATTTTTTTTATTACTCATTTATTTACCTTTTTTACAAATTTCGGCATTCTGTGATTAAAATAATGTGTTCTATTATTTTCTTTTTACCGAAAATGTGATAAACTGTCAAGTTAACAAGAAAAATAAGAGGTGTCATTACCGTTTCGATCATTGACAAATTTTGATCAATTTATAGTTAATATGGGTTACTTTGTGGTTATAAAATGCAATAGCATGCAATAATTATTAAATGACGTTTTGTAATAGCAAAGAATGCATTTTTACCCTTCACTGATTATGATATCGCCTCTGCGTTATTATTATATACATTTTTTAAAATTATTTTTCCTTGAGAATTTGGTGTCAAATGAGGCATTTGACGAGCAAAACCATATTTCAAATATTTAAAATTTAGTAACCAAACTTACTATCTTTTTTACGGAAAATATTTCCTAAAGTAATAAACATTAGTATTTTATTTTCAGTATCATCATTCGAATCAGGAAGCTGCAAATCAAAATTTTAATTCGGAAAATTACTAGAATTACCAACAGGCATTTTAATTTCTCTCGTTGTTCTTTTTTATTAAGATTCTTTAAATATGTTATCAGTACGAGTTAAAATATTGTTACTATTTAATAAATTTACGGACGTTATATTTTTTTTTGTTCATATGATAATCTCACTGAGCTACTATGAGAGGCTGGTCGTGGCTGTATGTATGTAGTACAACAGTACACAAGTACACTCATCTCACTTGTCTGGCCTCGGGCAGCGGAGGAACACGCCTCTCTGCAGGTGGAGGCCTCGCAGAAGCTCCACCGCCTCCACTGGCGGTGCTAGTGGGCGGAGCCTGCGACTGTGCAGCGGCAGCAGGAGGCGCCTGCTGCTCCTGGTGGATCACGTACTCCGTGAGCGTGACATCAGAGTTGCCACCCGATTCCAGAGGAATCGGGTGCTGGCGAAAGTGGTCAAGCATGTCGAAGATGGTGGGGAACCAGAGGTGTTGAACACGACATTGACCCTGATCGTTTAATGTCATACGGAGGTGTTTGGCTCGACCCTATAAATAGAATATTTTTTTAATTTTGTGCAAAAAATATATGCTCTGAAGTTGCTGTTAATTACTTGAAAACCGGTAGAGATATCACTAATTTACATTCGGCATTTTTTACACTACAAGTTATATTGAGAAACTGGATACCTGTATACAGGATGTTCAATTTAGTTAAATTTGCAAGAGAAATGCCATTTTCTAAGACAAACCTGGAAGTTAAAGGTGAGCACAAACTCGCCGGTGCGCGTCTCGCTCTGACGCACGAGGAACTGTCCGTGTCCGTGCGTGCCCTCATGCAGCACAAGATGTGCAGCGTCGGCACGCGCCAGTGTGCCGTGGAACCACGGGAACTCGCGTAGTGTCACCGCCAAGTCCGGTTCTGTATCAGCTGGAACACATTACATACGCAAAGTCCCATTATTTATGATTAGCTTGTAATTTGACTTTTGTTCTAAGACTCGAGAATGCTATTTATTCATAAACGAAAACGCATCTTATTATCGCCTTCATGAAGATCACGTACTATTACTATAGATTTTCATATAATCATTATGGTAATGATATAAAATACGCTGAATCTTATGTTACTTAAAAATAGTACATATTTTCTTTGAATGATTTTGGTTACTGAATACCGAAATACACAACAAACAATATGGAAACAGTAGCGTCCTATTCTATGTAACCGCATGCTAATCTCATGAAAGTGCACCTTTTACCGTAGTTTCTAATTTCGCCACTAGATTCGCATTATTGAGATATTCAAAATAGTTAACTTTATATAAAAAATTCACTTACATCCATTGAGCTCCTGCTGCGAAGTAAATAGTTCAAAATTGCTGCTACTACTCAACCTCTCCCCTGGTTTATTTCCTGCTGTGAGCCTAGGAGGCAATTCCGGCGCGTTATCTCCTCCCTGGTGGTCCTTGGACATGCCGTCCACTCCTCCCGCAACTAAACCTCCCATACCTATCCCCGTACCACCCATTCCTGCCCCCTGCGCACGCATACAATAACGGATGGTCGCGAGCCAACTACGCATATCATCTGTATCATGAGCTTCGATCACGTACTCCATGTTGTTATCAGCCTTCAGGACGAACGTGTTCTCGTGATCTGGCATCTCTAGGGCAGTGGTCTCGCGGGCTTCGCTCACCAGGAAACAGAAAACGCCGCTACGGGGCTAAGAGACAGAGAATGTTATTGGAATTTTTAATTTCGAAGAAATAGTCCTGATCGCATCGTATTTCCTTATTAAATGTTTTAATTTTGGTCCGCTGGAGAAAATTACAGAAAGATACATTCACACTTCTTTGACGAACACTAAGAGGCACTAAAAGTGAACAGACAAAATATGTACAGACATCTTAATGCCGGAGACACAGATACAGTTTAAACTCCGAGTTTGGAAAAACTGTTACAAACGGATAGTTTTGTTGAAAATAGGTGACACATACATCCTAAAGTCGGTGTTTCTGATAATCAGAAATAAATAAATAATAAATTAAAACAGTTTGCGTACATAGTGCCACCTACTCCATTCTTAACTGGAATGGAGTATAATTAATGAACGATAAATTAGAGCTTATGTATTTACAATTTATATTAAATTGCGAATTAACTCCTTTTAAAATGAATTGTATATTGTGAAATTATAATTCCTTAACCCTGGGTTGCAAGAAAAATATAACGAGCTCTTTAGTTAAAGAACTGTTTATCTAGCAACAGTATCAACAGCGATTTTCTGAAACTTATTGAAAAGTTATATGCTAATCAATCGATAAAACATTCATGCAACCCAGCATTAGTGTCTTAATTTAATCTCCATGAACTAAATCAACTCGTCCAGAACTATAAATTTCATTAATAAAAACGCTGCCATTTGAATACATTTACTTAGGCATTTGTAGACATTTTGTCAGCGATTCTTGGCACAACGTTTTCGTTCTGTTTTATTAATTTTGCTTCTTTTTATGTTTAAACAATTATTAACTAGGCTTTTTTAAGTAAGTAAAATGAATAAGATAACGAATGAACCTGTAGTTCAATTGACATTTAGCGCCCATCTGGCAAGCTAAAATCAAAACAACTAAACTAGTTTAATCTATGTATAACTTTTTAATTTAAAATTCTAATCGTGGTTTGTGTGGGATACATACGTATACTGTTTATGGAAAATTTTATCAGTTATGTATCATGAGAATGTGGTTGATAAAACATATCCGTGTCATCCGAAAATATTTATTTTATTCTTATAAATAGTTTTATAAGACTATATAGAATTTTTAAAATAAAATAATCTACAAAGAAAATTCAGCTAACAATCATGCAATAAATTTAAAGTTCAAATCAAACTGTTAATTAATAATGTTCACTTTTGGTGGTTCTTAAATATTATAGTAATATTTAGGTCTCGATTCTATATTGATAATTAAAATTAAACTTATAAGACACTTGCACAACCAGTCAATTCTATCAATTGACTAATCTAATATACTAAATGAAACTGATATATTAGCTGATATATCTTGGAGAAGATCAGATTGTACTTCCTATAATTGCTAAATAAATGGATCATTGATTTAGAAGAAATCTTCCGTTCATAATTCCACCTCATTTTGCGTTTGTTGGGCGGTACTTCAACTAAATATCTTAAAAACTAAATCAAATGATTAATTTTATCAAATAATTTTTCGTCTGCATAAATAATGCTAAAGATTAATTAATAAAACTATATTATTTTTTGTCTTTGGCACAATAGTTGCATGTTCAAGAAAGACATATTCCAGACTTAAACCCCGCCCACTCAAACCACATGAAATCAAAACAAATATGTAGCATACATATGTTTATCTACAATTTTTATCTCCAGTAATTATTTGGAAAAATTAACAAGCAAAACAACTATTTCTATGTTTAGTAAATATGATAAAGATTTTTGAATATAGGATACAAAAATGTAAATAGTTCATCACTTATATTTTATAACAAATAGGAGTTAGATTGCAATATTAATAATTCATATATACATTTAGTAAGAGATGGCTATGAAAAATTAAAAATATTCCATACCTTAGCAGCTTTGGGAGGTGAATAGAATTCAAGCATATAACCTCCAACAGTCTTCACTAAAGCAAGTCGACATCTTTCCCATTTTTGAGGTCCACTAGGTTGGTCCAAACTTTCAGGTGTTAAATAATTAACTAACCCTTCTTTTCGACACTCCACAACAATTTTAGCAAGCTTTGTCTTCGACTGTCGTCCTGACAATTCTACCTCATCTGAATGTTGCTTGTGAAACAAACCTTTTCCTTTTCGCAATCCTTTAAAACTCAACCGTCTGAAAAATGGTTTATGATGTGCTTTTGGTGACTCTGCCTCTTCAGAATAGTCACTAAGTTCTTCCGAATTCCTTGAAGATCCATTTGCAAGTTTGTTGCTATTTAACCTTCGTTTGCAAAAGTCAACTTCAAATTGGTCGGTGAAAGATTCAATAAATTTGCGTAAAAAGTCCTTATGAGTAATATTTGCACGAGTGTTCTCTGGCAAGTTTACCGAAACAAATTGCACGCAAGCTTTGGCAAAATCTTGAGCAGCAGCTTTTGCATGACGGTCGCAGAATTCTGGCCAACCTCCGTCTGATAAAATTGACTCTGTTGTAGACGCCATTAATTTGTTTTGTTCTGTATTATATTAGTTTCTCGCCATTAAATGAGTTTTGATATTTCTGCACTTTACACTTGACATGTATACATTTTCACAAATAGCAGGTGGAAGCTTTTATTAGTGTTTCTTTTTGAACGCCGAAATGCAACTGACAGCAGACGCCATTCATGTTTTTTAAAAATAAGTCAAATCCAGATCTACATTTACTATTTTTTTTTTAACATTTAAAATTATTTCAGAACTTACTTATAAATGTTATTAAAATACTATTATTGAATTGTATACTATTTATTACGAAAAATTTATCAATTGTAATTTCATAGAGTACTGTTAAAATCTGGCAGTGGCATCTGTTGAAGATTTACAATATTAATTTTTTCAAAATTAATAATAACTACTTACAACAAATAAAACTATAATAAATAATTGTTTATCTAATTTATTTTTGCAATAAGGTAATAATCAAACTAAATAATATTCTAAAAATCACACAAAAAAGAAAAACTTAAAATAATCAGGTATGGATTATCAAAATCCCAAAATCATAACGCAATTTTCTGCGTTTTGTCTCGTAAATTAAAGCTTGATTCATCATCAGATACATGTTCTTAAAATAATAATAATTTTTTACCATCTTCCGCCCGGATAATTATATTGAGAATAATAATTATTTGTGCCATAATAATCATTCTCAAGTCGAAGCAGTGGAGATTGATATTCGTAAGTATTATTAGTATTGTAAGAATAATTTGTATTATTGAGGAAAGGATTATTGTTAACAGTTGTATTCTTAGCAAACTCAGAAACAACAACGCTGTTAACACTTTTTACCTTATTTTTGCTTCTCCTTTTACGTTTAAATATATTACCAGCAGCAAGAATTTTATTCTTTATGCCAGAAAGTGGTCCATTTGTCTTTTTGTCAGTATTTTTGAATTTTGATAACAATTTATCGAAAAACCCAGACTTTTTATTGATTCTTTCTTCGATTTGATTTTCTTGAATAGTTATTTTAGTTGTATTAGTTAAATATCTGTTATTTGGTGTAAAATTTCCTGGTAATTTGCGACCCCAACATAAACTTATATGCGTTAATAATACATTTGTCAAATATCTGAGAGCAATCGGACTCCAATGGATTCCATCTTTTACTCGTAAATGTCCTTGAAGGCGCATATAATGATGGAAATCCAAAGTATCATAGTTAAAAAAATTTGCGCAAGTAGATGCATACACATTAGCTTCTAAAATATGCCACGGAAGCATTGGAACTATGAACTTTATTTCGTCAACAAAAATAGCTCCATCGGCGGAAGTGGAAACTGGCAAAGATGTCTTCCAAATAACTCGAGTTTTGGCAGGAAGTTCGGTTTTTAAAAACTTCATGGTCCGCATAATATTCTCTCTGAACTGTTTAGGACCATCAGGTCCCCATCGAGATAGATCCCACAAACATGAATTTAAAAATATTATATCTGGAGCTGTTTCCGGAGTTATATTTTTGATTAACTCTATGAAATGATCCTGATACAGCCGTGTAACAAAATGAAAGAATAAATATATGTTTTTTGATTTATATTCTCGCGTCTCTTTGTAGTTTCGTCCATTATGCAAGGTGTCATTGGATAAAAGTTTGTCATTTAAATACGTCGGTTCATTTTTAACCTATAAATATAAAAATAAATTTGCACTAAATTTGAAATATAAGTTCAGTTTTCATAAATTTATTTGTATAAATACAATTTTATAAATGAATACTTTTTTGTTTTATAAAATGACATTAATGCCTTTCCTCTTTTTTTAATAAGCCTTTTTATTTCCTGACATTAAAATGCAATCGTTAAAAATTGGTTTTGGTTAAGTTGTCAAATAACAATTTTTGTTACCTTAAATGAAATTTGAGAAGTCAAACATTCATGAGTTATTAACCATAAAATATCTTTGTACACTGCTCTCATGTTTGAACTGCCAATAAACCAAATTCTTTTACCCTCTAGGAGTTGACGTGCTTGCTTTTTGTTGAAAACGTCACAAAACATTGTAATTTCGATAAATTTCTACCAAATATTATATATTTTATCATGTGATTATGCTTTGTAAACTGCAACTATGTAGTTACCTCTTGATAATATTTCTACTTCGTCTTAAAAAACTTACTTCTTGAATATTTCTGAAAGCTGAATGAGAAATCAAATGACATTTAAAATAGTAAATTTGAGTCATATTTTCTATGCATCTTTAATATATTTATAATATAAGTGAATAAAATATTTAAATTTAATGTATTGATCAATGTGTTTAAATGAAAAACAATTATAAGATTCAATATTGTCAAAATTAAGTACTAACTTGATTTTTAAAAATACGCGAAACGTAAAAAATGTGAACTGGTGTGAACTTCTACCAATGTTTACAAAATATACCATATTTACCAATTTGAATTAATAAAGTAGCAAACGGGAAAATGGTCACAAATTTTATTTATTTTTAAATCAGTTATAAACAAATACAAGTATTAAATTATTAATACTAGTTATTTTTTTTAATGGGGTAGATAGTTTAGTAGCAACTTGCCAGGACTGTTAATTTGAGAACACGAGTTTGATTTCCGCAGTTGATACTGATTTTTGAGGGTCGCAATATGACAGTTGGTAACCGCACTTTGTGTGCTTTATCACTTATCGAGATCTATTGACAGAACCATACCCAGCAATGATATATTTATTTTTTAAAAGGTTTTTCAATATTTATGGCTGGAATTATCAATTTTTAAATGTGCGTTTATTGTTAATTACAGTTTAAAATTTAACAGCAATGTTAATTTTCTGTAAGTGATTCGCTACATTTAGAAATAAAGTTCTTACTTATCATGTACGAACAAATATCAATCAAATCTAGATTACGTCCAATACTTCAGCTTGGTACCACTTTCAACAGGGAAATCAATATCTATTTCAAATTCAGATGTTTTTGCATGCTATTAATAAATTCAAAATAAAACAAATAATTATTTTTGTAAGAAACGTTTTATTTTAATTTAAATTATTTAAAATAACATAAATTTACACAAATAGTTCAAAAAATAATAGAGCACTTTTGAATTACCTTATCGTACTTTTGAACAACGTATTACGAAGCGAATCTCTGTAATAATCACTTTTCTTTAATTAGAATTACGAATGCCGACTTGCATGCAGTTTTAATTACTTAATAAAATTTAGCAGTTATTTTAATTAATCACTATACATAACTCTCTACTTAGAAACATTTGCAACATTAATTTTGGTGTTGTTTGTTTCATTCTTTGCTGAAATCCATATTAAATAATATTAAAAATCTCACACATACGACTTATAGTACGCGTGCAATAATACAATCATAAATTTGGCAGTTTTCTCATTTTGGATATTGCCATTTCGGCTTCAAAATAAATATGTAATATTCCTTGAAAATATGACAAATTCGTAAATTGTAATCACTGGAAATCATTATTTCGTCAATACGGGACTGGCAGCTTGAATATATAAGATTGGAAGTCACCTATCACATTCAGTTAACGACATTTGTCAAATTATTAGAATATTAACACTTTATTTTAATCGAAACAAATTAAAAATAAAGGACAGATTTCAACAAAGGATCAAGCAAGCATTTCACAGTATCCAATAATAAGTTGAAGAAAATAAAATAAAACTCAGAACATTACTATTTTAAATAAAAACATTTCTTTAATTACCTCAATTAATATGTATAAGTGTATGTTGTGTATAATACGTGTGTCTCGGAAATTTCATAGTTAATTATCATCTTAGTTAATTATAACAACAACATAATTCTGCCAATCAAATATTTTGTGCCCAAATACACAAATAATAATTTTCTTAAAACGATTTCAAAAATAAACAAGGTAAATATTTTAGTCAGTTGTTGCTGATTGGTTCAACAACAAACCAATCACATATACGTATACTATCCATCAATAACAACTCACTAAAATGACAACTGGGTGCTAAAGTTCTCATGACCAACGTAATTAAAACTTTGATAGGTTTTTCAACTGTAAATATAGTAAAATTAACACAAAAGTGTTTATTTAAGCACAACAATAAAAACCATCAAAAATTTGTAATTTCCTAGTTATCACACTTTCACAGTGTCAACTTCAAACACTAATATTCGGGCACAAAACAGTCGACCGTTCGAAAATAATATTTGTTGTTTATTTACAAAAATGTCAGCAATGATTGGGACAATTAAAAAATAATAATACACGAGAATAACAATAAAAGTGGTTGCGCGTCGGTGGCTCATTTCTTCTTGTTCTTGTTGGTGGCGCCGCGTGGCGGCGTTACTGGTCGGCCAGCGTTCAGGCCGCCGTACTGGAACTTGCGCTTGTCTGCAGGCTTTAGGATCTGGAACGAGCACATGAGCGTCTCATCAACGGACATCATGGCGCCCGCGTTGTCGAACTCGCCGCAGTAATTAGGCGCCGAGAATAAAGTGACAAGTTGTCGTTTGGCGAAAAACTCATAGCCGTCTTCGACGACTTGATGCGCGCGACATATTAAGTCGAAGTCGTGTTTGTGTAGGAATTTGCCGACAACCTGCAGAAAAGAAACATTCAAATGAGAACTGACAGTAATGTATGTGTATGTTATTAGAAAATGATTGTTGTTTGTGCAGTATATTCAGACAATATATATATTTGGGAACAATTTTTCTTCATATATGTATCGAAGCGAGCTGAGTGTGTCATCATAATATGCTGCACATTATCATTTCTCTTAAACCTTTTCTAATATAGGAACGCTTATTATTATTAATATTTCTTATACAATATATCTGATATCTATATTAATTAAAAGAGAATTTGATGGAACATAATGAATATAAGAAAATCAAACACACACTTGGTTTGTCCACTAAAATATTTATTTAAAACTTGTTACGTACGTTTCGTCCTTTTGGACATCATCAGACACTTCAAATTAAAAAAAAGTGTCTGATGATGTCCGAAAGGATGAAACGTACGTAACAAGTTTTAAAAAAATATTTTAGTGGACAAACCAAGTGTGTGTTTGATTTTCGGATATCTATATATTTTAACAATCTCCAAGTTAAGCGATATGCAAGGTGGTTTTTTGCCTGAGAGAGGATGTGTGGATCAATTGTTTTCTCTTCGTATGATTGTTGAAAAGTCACTTGCTAAGAACAAGAAGGTGTTCTGTGGCTTTCTCGATCTTAAAAAAGCATATGATAGTGTTCATCGTGAGACATTATGGAATGTACTGTTACAGTACGGTATAAATGGTAATTTGTTGGGGGCAATTCGTGCGCTGTACGAAGGTAGTGAGGCTGCGGTGAGAGTTAATGGTAGATTGAGTGATTGGTTTTGTATAGACATTGGCGTGAAACAAGGTTGTGGGATGTCTCCGTGGCTCTTTAATTTGTACATGGATGTATTGTTACGAACGGCGTTGAATGGGGTGGATGGTGTACATATTGGTGGTAGTGTTGTGCCTGCGTTAGCGTATGCGGATGATGTGGTTGTTATGGGTGAATCTGAAGAGCAATTGAGACGAATGATTCTAAATATAAATGAAGTAGGAAAAGATTTAAATTTGTTATTAAATGTCGTTAAATGTAAAGTGTTAGTGTTTGAAAAGAGCGATTTGGTGACTGATTGTAATGTTTCGGTGAATGGTGTGAGATTGGGTCAAGTGAATGAGTTTTTATATTTGGGTAGTATGTTTTCAAGGGATGGACGTATTGATTGTGAGATTGAAAGAAGAATATCTGCGGGACGCAAGGTATTGGGTGCTCTGGGAACCTTTGCTCGAAATGTGAATGTATCCAGAGATGCTCGATTGAGTGTGTATAATGGTGTTTTAGTGCCTACATTGATGTATGGTAGTGAATGTTGGGTGTGGATGAAGAAACATGAACGTCGTATAACTGCTGTGGAAATGAGGTATTTGCGGGGTGTGTGTGGTTATACTAGAAGAGATCGTGTCCGGAATACATTGGTGTATGATGAGTGTGAAATTGAGAAGAATGTAGTTAGAAAAGTAGGTATGAGTCAGTTGAGATGGTTTGGGCATGTTGAACGTATGTCGAATGAGAGATTAGTGAAACAGGTATATGTTGGTGAAATTGAGGGTGAAAGATTGCGTGGGCGACCTATGAATAAATGGATGAATATGATAGAAGGATTGTTGCGTGAACGAAAGTTTCCGAGTACGAGGAACAAACGTGCTTGTATGAAAGGAATTATGAATGTGGATGAAGCAAAAGTGGTGTGTCAGGATAGGAACGTTTGGCGAAGATTAATTGCGGAATGAATCTGATGATTTCAGAAAAGCGCAGGGTTTTAGATTTTAGTTTCGTTGTTTAGTAATTTCATTAGAGTGTTTACCTGTAATTGTGTGAAATTCACTTTCAAAAACAAGCGCAGGGACGACACTCCCTTCGTTTCTTATCTTTTTTATTCTTTTCTGATCTTACATTGAGTGTTTAACTGCAATTGTGTGGAATTTACTTCCAAAAACAAGCGTAGAGCGACACTCCCTTCCTTTCTTATCTTTTAATTCGTTTTCAGTTATTACGTAGTGTTTAACTGCAATTGTGTGAAATTCACTTTCAAAAACAAGCGCAGGGCGACGCTCTTTCTTATCTTTTTGTTTCATTTTCAGATACTGCATTGTGTGGTCTTTTCTTTCATATATAAGTGCAGACTATCGCTTTCATCTTTTCTAATCTTGTAGATTCGTTGTTAGTTTCGTTATTAGATTCGTTGTTAGGAGTAAACGTGAGTAATTTGAGATTTTTTTTTTTTTTTTTTTTTTATGCATTCGTTATGTACGTTGAAGAAAGAAAATGAATGGTAAGTGAAAAGGAATGATGTGATTGAAGGTTTGTTGTGTGATAATAATTTCGTGTGTAATAAATGAATGAGTTTATATGGAGTGATCTATGAAAGTGGTTGAAGTGAGGGTGGTATGTTTGAATGAAAATGTTTGACGATGACTGGTTGTTTGATGGGTGTGATGAGTGAATGTTTTATGAGTGATTTTAGGGTTCGTGCTACCCCATTTGTTGGGATATAGCGTGAAGATATGTATGTATGTATGTATGTATATATTTTATTGTACATAATATAGGGAATACGAGTTCAATGATAAAATTTTTGTTTTGCGATAATTTTTCCCTAATATTTTTAGAATAAAGATGTAAATACAAAAGTTGTTCTGAAATAAAAACTGCATTCAGTGAGTCAAAATTATTGATATACGTTGCTGTCACGAAATCTATCTTTAAGCTGTTTACAGAGTTGCCATGAGAAATAAAAGAAATAATTTGACAGGTAGGTCAATACAATAATTAATATTTATTTGTTTCTTTAGGACTAAAAATACCAGTTTTCGGGTTAAGTAATAAAGGTTGCCGGACGACGCGTAGAGGAATCTGGCAATATTACGAGACTTAAATAATATTTTTAGTCCGATTGAAATATATAACTTTTTTAAATCCACTTATTTATAGAATTATGCAGATTCAAATTAAAATTTAAAAAATTGACAAAATTACTATTTATCACCGTGACAACTTGTAGTAAAACTACTATTTTTAGTTTTAGAACCAATTGTTTTAGAACCAAAAACGATAACGTATCTATGGTAACGTAAACATTTCTAAAATAGAGTTCTTTTACTACTGAAAAAGTTGAAACAATAGCCCTAGGACAAAAGATAGCATTTTTATTACAATTATCATGATGATAAAAATGTCAATTTGTTTCATTTTAATTTGAATAAATTTGCAACATTTTCTAAACAAGGGAATAAAAAAATGTTTTAATCGGACTAAAAATACTATTTCAAATCTCGTAATATTTATTACACGACCTCAAAACTTATATTTTTAATCCTAATGAAACAAATAGCTATTTTTTAGTTCTCATGGTATTCTGTAAACAGCAGAAAGATGGAAATTTTAATTTACGTTTATTTTGCGACAGGAACGAAATAAAACAATAAAATAACGTCAAAAAAATTTTGCCATTGTATTGTCTTACAAAAAAAAAAAAACGTAAATAACGAAATTAGATGGTATTTTTCATGAATCATGGGAAAACCCATTTTAAACTCATATATTTAATTAATTAAATGAGTACGTAAGTAAAGTGTAGGTTAAAAAATTCAATAAAGATATTTAATTAATTTATATAACATAGTATGTATTCGTCCAAGTAACGAAGTTGATAATGAACGCATTTGTAATCGAACAAAATAAACAAACATTATTTGAGCATCTAGATTCTGGAATTTATGATGTAATATTTATTTCATTTATATAATATATAACATTCAAATTTTCCAAATGATAGTTTGTTATTTGATTTAGGACATGCGTTAATCATGACTCAATAATCATCTTTTAAAATCATGCTCAATTAAATTTATCTGGTTCATATAGGTCACTATGACATATTAGACATTCAGATTTCAAAATATAATTTTACACTTAATTCATAAACAAAATATACGGTAAAAATACAAAGAATTATTTTGAGAAACTTCTAAATATGACGATAAATAATGCAAATATATTTGACGTGTTAATTAGGTGGCCATATTTTTTGGCAATAATAAAGGACAATCTGAGGAAAGAATAGAAAACCAGACTTCACACATTATTGTCAATTTATGGGGTAGGTGGCTCAGTGGTATCGAGTAAAAATAACAATCCCACTGTTCTGTACCTCGATCATTATCTGTTAATTATCGATAAGTTAATGACAACTCTTATTTTTTATGATTACCATCATTTCAGAATTCTGTGATCAAAATAATGTATTCTGTTACTTCTATTTTACTTTTATGCATTTTACTCTTGTACAAAAATGCCAGGTATAAAAAAAATATATTATTTTTAACTACACTTTTTACGGAACTGTCAGTGAGCTGTCATTATATTATTTATTATAATAATAGTTACGTATATTAGTAAACAAAATAAATGAATATAATATAAAAATGCCAGGATACATTATTCTAGTCTCAAAATATCGATATTGTGCTGTAAAATAACGATAAAAAATAAAAATTATAATGAAATGGTTAATCATTAACAGATGATAATACAGTTACAGAATATAGACGAATGTTGATATTTTTGCATACATATACTTGATTTCAAAAAAATTAAACTGATAGAAATTGAACTTTGTTACTTTAAATGGCAAAACAAATGATGATTTTAAAGAAATAAATCAATCTGAATGACAAAGCTCTAAAATACAGAACGGTCCTCTATATTAAAGGAGGAGTGGTCACCCTAATAATCTACTGAATGTATTTTTATAGAATATAGATCAATATTTATTTTTATAAAAATGTCATGCAAGTTCCTAATTCGTATAATCAATAAAAAATGAAAGAAAAGAATTTCTAATACCTTAAAAAAACGAACTGCCTCTATTTTTAGCACAAAATGATGTACATATTTGTGAACTTTTAATATGACTTCATATTTTTAATCGTAATAATCTTCAAAACCGCGTAAAATGAATGACTCACCTCAGCACCAAATGTAAAACTAACGCCGCGATCATTCTCTCCCCATCCCATAGTATCCTTGTCCGGATCCGACCACAGCAAATCACACAACAGTCCCTGATCTGGCACGTCCGTAGGCCGCATAATCCTACGAATCTGCTCCATGGACTGAAGATCTGGACTCAGACCGCCATGACAGCAGAAGATCTTCTCGTCGACGATGGCCGCCACAGGTAGACAGTTGAAACAGTCGGTAAACGTTTTCCACAACTTGATGTTGTACCGTCGCTTGCATTCATCGTAGAAGCCGTAGATGCGGTTGATACTGGCGCACTCGTGGTTACCGCGAAGTAGGAAGAAGTTTTCTGGGTACTTGATCTTGTAGGCCAACAGCAGGCAGATGGTTTCCAGGGATTGCTTGCCACGGTCTACGTAATCACCCAGGAAGAGGTAGTTTGACTCTGGAGGGAAGCCTCCGTATTCGAATAACCGGAGGAGGTCATAGTACTGGCCATGGATGTCACCTAAGTAATAAAAATGATAAATTAATAAAATTTGTATCTTTTCTAAAAATATTAAACCAAAACCAAATCTACCGGGTGACTTTTTTTGTAAAATAGAAAATACGATGGAAACATTTTTCTTTGGCGATAATTTCTTCTCTAATAATTTTAGAACAAAAGTGTAAATACAAAAGATGTTCAAAATAAAAATCGGCATCCAACGAGCAAAGACTTCTTGATATAATACGTTCCTGTCACGAGGTAGACGTAAATTAAAATTTGCTATTTTAAGCTGTTTACAGAGTGCAATGAGAAGTAATTTGACAGATCTGTCAACAGAAAAATTAAATGTATTTCTTGTTCTACGGTCATGTTGAAAAAGTCTCCGTATAAAATAAAGTGTGGAAAGTATTTCTTTGCAACACTCAGTGCGGCAAGATATCTTATATGATGTTGTTTCCAAGAGAACTATTATGGAACAATCTTTTTATTACAATTAAAGTGAAATATAAAAGTAAATGACAGATATCAAATATCGATATTAATTTTAAGAAATAAAAATTCACGGCCATAGAAAAAATAGTGTGGCAACGACCATTACACACACTTGTATTACAACTTACTATGAATGATAAGTGAATAGGAATGATGTGATTGAAGGTTTGTTGTGTGATAAATGATTTCGAGTGTAATAAATTAATGAGTATATGGAGTGATCTATGAATTTGGTTGAAGTGAGGGTGGTTTGTTTGATGAGTGTGATGAGTGAATGTTTTATGAATGATTTTAGGGTTCGTGCTATCCTATTTGTTGGGATATAGCGTGAAGATATGTATGTATGTATTTATTTATTTCTAATGAAACTCTGTAAACTGCTAAAAGATGAAAATTTGACAGATATTCCAATAATAATAATAAAAAAATTATATGTATTATTTCTCATCACAGCAAAAAGACAGAAATTTTAATTTATGTTTATTTTATGATTGGAACGTATTATAAAATTTGGCATTATTGGATGCAGTTTTTAATTCTAAACATATTTTGTATTTACATTGCCAAATAAACATTTTTACTAGTATATTTGCTACATTACTACAAAAAAAAAGTATGACTTATTTTTTAATTATTATCAAAATATCTTTTATGCTTAGGAAATAAATAGTTGTAATAAATATGGTAATAAAATTAATCACACATGGCAAATATATCATTCAAACGTTTTAATAATGACTGGAAACAGAGTTAAACAGGTGTTTTTGTTTACCAGTCATTTTGGCTTTCCCGACCTATATAATAACGAAAGTATTGTGCTGGTGATTTTACAGTATCTAGATTTGGTATGCTTACGTTTTCGATCAAGCTAAATCTAAAAAAAGATAGTTTTAAAACAAGTCTGAAAGAACTATATTTCAATACGCGTCTGGAGTTATGAAATTAAATTTTATATTTAAGCTCATGACAGAAAAAAATGAGGTTAAGCTCAATAATGGGCCATATACAATCACCCGCAAATTTACTTTATCGATTTTTACGTTAATTTTGTAAACGGTTAGGGATTAACACAAAATTCGTAATAAGAAATTAATTATAATTTCATTTATAAGTTTGATGCATTTTTCGAAATTATTATAAATTCATTTGTTTGTGATTAGGTAAGTCCAGTGTTATTTTATTTTATAAAATGTTTCCTTAGCTGCAGCAGAGATAATACTAGCAAATTTAAATATTACCAACATTCTAATATGATTAAAATTATAAAAATTAATCTATGCTCAAAATTAGGTCCTATTGTTACTGTGATTATTGTTTCTGAAAATTAAAGTTTTACATGAATCTGTATAGCGCATAGATAGCTGAATTCTAAGTTCTTGATAAAATATCTATAATTTCTAAGAATTTTCAAAATAAAATTAAAACCATAAATAAAAATGAAATCAGGACAAGAATCAGTTTTACGGAAAATTCTTGGTTTAGAATTATAAGATACACGCTTAATTTGAGATTAAAAAGAAATTTATATATTTTATTAGATTTGTAAAATGTGTAAAAAGTGAAAATTTATTGAACAAGCATCGTCCGATTGTGTTAGAGATTTTCAAACGTTCAATTTAAATATAAAGAATTACAATAGCATAGAAAATTGTTTAGAATGACATCAGGTAATTACACCTAAAATTAGATTTTCTGTTCGCAATAACAATGGCTATAAAATTTTGCAAGGTGAAGTTGATTACAGTGAATTTTATTTGAATTGAATTTCTGATATTGTACCGTCTCTATTTCTGAAACAGAATACATTTGGCATTTCATAAATACTGATTCTATTCAGTTTAACATATTCTATTTGTTTTTATTAATCCAATTAAATCTTTCAATGAATCAATAAGGCGGTTATTCACACTATATGATTACAGAACAAATATATTAATATTGAATGATGTTAATGAATTTATTAGAAATTTATTAAGAGAAAGCAACAATACAAAGTATAAAGAAACAGTTGTGTATTTGTAATGATTGGAAAATCTAAAATGTTTATTCATTCGATAAGATATAAATATATTTTCTTAAAACCTACGAAATATATATATATATAATACAATGTAGAGGAATAAAACAATATATTTTTTAAAATTATAAATATTAAGACTACAATTAACACAATCTGTTATTTTTATTTATAGTTATACTTATAACTGATATGATACTTGTCTGTAACATTCAAATTACGTTCGGCCATAAAATAAAAATAAGTTATCAGTGAAATGATAGGAAACATTCAAATCTAAAATAATGCACTTCAATCAATACAATGAATATTGTTATCATGATCGATAATATTAATGAAGAACGAAACAATACATGATACCTGCAGTGCATATTTAGATTAAAGTCGATAATCTAATAAAAAGTCTTATTTTAATTTAAAATCCACAGTATTTGCCAAATGAGTGGGTTTAAAATAATCTATACATTTACGAAATTGACGAAAAAGTATATGCTTTAAATTGTATTTAAAATTTTCGCATAAAATCCTCTTACCATTTGCATTTAAATATTACTTTGTGAATTATATCTTGTTTCGTAACGATTAGTCAAACATGTGTCCTTGAACTTGGCAATTTGATCAGCTAACTTTAGTTTTCAATCAGGCAATATATTTCGATTTACATGATGATATCAAGCACCAAATCATGTCAGATAACAAAGTAATGTTTAGAAATAAAGTAAATATTGTTACAATGAGTAATAATTTTACCAATCTGCTCAAAATGTCTTGAAGGTTATATTTATAATTATTTTAAGAGGTCAATTTGATTGCACTGACATTTATGACATAATAATTATTACTTTCGGTTTTGTTGATATTTTAGTGCAAAATAATGATTGAATATTTAGTTTTTTTTTTCGGGAAAATAATTACCGAATCACAAAATCTTTTTCGTGTTTGTTTAAAACGTAGAGCTGCTAATTTTTATGATGATGAGTAATAAAGTAGTCACTTACCGCAAATTTTTAATGGCGCTTCCAATTCCAGTAAAATAGGTTGCGACAAAAATATTTCTCTGGATTTGAGGCATAAGCCTCGTATTTCGCTTTCTGTCAACTGTACATTTTTTCCAGGTCTGGCTCCTCGTACTGGACACACAAAAAACACCACAATTGAGAGAATATGAAAACTTGCTTTAGGAAATTGACATTTCCAAAGGCGTTGGCGCTATAGCGGCCATTGACAGGTCCACTGACTTGACCTTAACAACAATCATCTTACCTTCCAAAAGACGAGCAATAATACTGTCAATATTTAGTTTATCTGTCTCAGCCATTGGGCCGAAATAACACTTTTAACTTAAAATTAATTAAACAGTTTAGATGGCACAGATATTTTCCGATTTTTACGCCAAATGAACACAAATACACAACTGCGATGTAACGCATACGCGACCTCTTACTGACTTCTTCTTCTTGTTGTACATACGCATCATGTGCAATTTTGACATTTCTCTGTATATTAACCTGTAATCTTCAAGTATTTTTGGTGTTGTACCTTTAATTAGTATATTATCCTCCATATATAAATCTTGCACAGTAATTTTGCATTTGATTTTATTTTATTTTCCAAAAATTTACAAAATTGCGCCATTTTCTAAATTATGACAGTACTAGCGCCATCAGTGTGCGGAATAAAACTTTAAAGACAAATTTACAAACATAATTATTTACCTGTTTGTTAACGATTATATTTTATTATTTATGTTCTTTCCATAGTGATTCAATATTACAATGTATTGATTATGCTCATATATTAGTATAATTTATTCTTTATTTAGATCAACTATTTTACAATTATTGAATAAGATTAAATTTTAATTTATTTTGATCGTGTGAAACAATCTTATTTCCTTCATTCGTGAAGCTTAGCTGTCAAGTAGTTTGTTGTAAACATTTTTTGTACACGTTTAATTAAAACATTGTTTTCATTTATAATGTAGTGATAAAATACTAAATTAAGCAATGGATGATTTGCCAGTTAACTTAGAAGACTTGAAATTGGATGATTCCGTTTTTAAGGATGTTAAATATTATATTAGTGGACATGTTTCGGAAAAGGTATACAATACACGTTTACATTCCTCACATGATCAAACACGCTCAATTTCATATTTAATTTCTCAGGTTCAAGATGTTTTACGCTTCGGAGGGGCGGAGCGGATGAACTATTTCACAGATTATGTTACTCATTTGGTTTGTGGGGTTGAGCCAGACGAAAACGACATTACAGATGCAATTGACGTTTATGAAATACCAATAATTACTACACGCTGGATTATAACATGCGCAAAATTGAAAAAGAAAATTAACCCAAAAGGATTTCGTAATGACACAAATCAATTGTTTACAGGATTAGTATTTTGTTTTTCTAAAATAAAGGACGATCGTAACGCATTATGGAGTCTAATTTCATATAATGGCGGCATAGTGCAACATAATTTAACACATAAATGTACACATTTAATCACTAGTGACTTAAAAACACCAAAATATCTCAAAGCGTTCAGTCTAAACGATAGAATTAAAATAGTAACAATTGATTGGGTTTTAGAATCTATCAAAAACAAAAATTTAGCTCAATATGATATATATCATCCGAAATTACTAACGTGGCCTAAGCCCAGAGAAAGTACGGCACTTATAACAGGGTTCGAGCAGGATGATACCGCAAAAATATCAGACATTCCTGAGACTGATTCAACTCAAGCATTATTAGATCAATTGAAACAGCGCATGCCATGGAATCAACCTTCTACACCTACTACGACATCTTCAACATCAAACTTTCAAAATTTCTTAAGTCCATCATCAGAATTATCACCTGCGAAACGGTTACCATGGACATCCTCTTCCCCAGCGATACAAAACACCGGTACGAATAATTCTCAATTTAATTTCAATCTAAATTCAACCCCAAATAATAACACTGATAACAAGCGGATACCATGGAATCAGCAAAATCAACCACCACCAGCGTTTCCTACTCCTCCAAATTCTCAACCAGAATTAACATCCAAATCTAACTTATTTTCGGGATTGGGTGATAATATTCCAGAACAAACAAATCAGCAACAACAGCAGCAGCAACAAGTTCAACAGCAGCAGCAACAACAACAACAGCAGCAGCAACAACAACAACAATTATTCCAACAACAAAGAGTTCAACAAATTCGTACATCATTAGCACAACAGTCACAACAATTCTTAAATTCTAAATCAAATGTTTCCGCTCAAAATACGTTTAATCAGCAAATTCAACAACCACAACAACAAATACAACAGATGCAAACCATGCAAAGTTCAATAAACCAACAAGGACAAGTTCAAACGAACAGACAATTTTTGGGACAAAATCAACAACATTTAGTCTCAAATCCAACACAGCAACCGCAGTATAAGATCGGTCAACCACCTGTTCAAAATGTTCAAGCTGTACAGGGACATTTAGGTGGACAACAAACTGGACATGTTGCTCAAATGAATCCACAAACAGGAAATCAAATTGGCATGGTACCTGGCCAACAGATGATTCATCCTCAGCCGCAACTGGTGCAGAATCAATTAAATCAAACTAGAATGACTACCCAACAAGGACAACTTCCTTTCCAGAACCAACAAGTTGTTGCTGGTCAACAGCAGGTTCAGTTTCCATTGCAACAAGTTCAACAGGTTCAGCAAGTTCAACAACAAGTACCTTTCGGTCCCCGTGGACCTGTTCAAGAACAAATACCATTTACAAATCAAAATCAGATTCAGATTAATCAAATTGGACAAAATCAAATGTATCAACAAGGTCCTCAAAATCAACTTCCTCATCAATTTTTACAACAAAAAGTACAACAAAGGCCGCAGCTTCATCCAAATTGGCAACAACAACAATTGCAACAGCAGCAACAGCAACAGCAACAGTTAAATCCCCAATTGGCTCAACAACAACAACAGCAGCAGCAGCAGCAACAAATGAATCCTCAACAATTGAATGCTGCTCAACAGTTGCAACAACAACAGCAACAAAGACAACTTGCTGCTCAACAACAGTTGGGTTCACAACCTCATTTAGTTCAACAGCAACTAACTCAGCAACAGCTAAATCAGCAACAATTGCTTCAGCAGCAGCAACAACAACAGATGGGTGTGCAGCGACATCCGAACGCCATTGGGGCTCCACGGTTGAACTGGAGCCCGAATCAGCCTCAAGGCGGCCCTATGCCTCAGAGGCAATTAATTCATTTGGATGCGCAGACTCACCAACAGCTACAGCAGATGGATCCACAGCAGAGGGCGCTTTTTGTGCAGAAGATTCAAAAGCAGAGACAGCTTTTGTTACAGGTTAGTTATGTTGAATTTTTTTTTTTTTTGGAAGCTTATTAAATTTCCCAATGCCATATATTTACAATCAAACTGATTGCTCATTATTCTTGTTTACTTAAACGCAACTAATTAGTTGTTCTATAACTGCCACACCAATCTCTTTCTGAACGAACTATAATTCATTTTTATGCTTCTAAAATATAGAAAAAATGAGATCTGCTATGCTGAAGTGCTACGCCCAGTAATGGATAAAAGACGTGATGATATATTTATATTTATTTAATTTTTTTAGAAACGAGAGAAAACTCATTAAAGGTCCTCAAGTTCAAACGTTCAAGAAAATACAATTCTCTACAAATTTGAATAAATTAACGCGGAATCAGTCACGATAAAATGAAATGATTTTCTTTTCACTAAAACTACTTTTATGAAAATAATACTGCTGATAAATATTTTTCTTTTAACACAGTTTAATGCCGTGAGTTTACGTAATTTTTCGTTACAGATCGTATATTTTTAATTTTTTTTTGTATCGACATTTTGTTGATTAGTTCTTTAGTTTTAAAACAAAGAAAGGAAATATTTACACTTATTAAAAAAATATTAAAAAAATGTTCACTAGTACAGTAATTAAAAATTTTCAAAACTCGCGTATCAGTAATAATATTGTAATCTCCAAATCAACAACATTGCACAAAGTATGTTTATATTAAAAATACATTTATTACTTAAATATCATTTTATTTTTGTTTTGCTAAAAAAGTAACAGTATAATATTATTATTAGAAAAAAATCAATTAAATTTCATTTATTATAGCAACGGCAACAGCAGCTAATGCAGCAACAGCAACGTGGAGGTCACATCGCTGTGATTCGAGGCGCTATGCCTCCTGGATTGACGCCCCAACAACAGATGCAGTGGCTGCAACAACAGCAGCAGCAGCAACAACAAGTCGGTGCAGCCGCCATTGTTAAACCCCCTCAAGTTGTACTCCCGCCTGGCCATGCACCTGGACTGAGTCCTATCGCTCAGCCAGTCCCAGGGGCTGCTCCTGGACAAGTGGTGGTTGACCAGAATCAACAGATGCAGAGGCAACAGTTCCAGAGATTACAGCAGTTGCAGATGCAGAGGGAGCAAGCACAAAAGCAGGTAAGGAAAGAAATTAATATTTACTAGCAAACATTTCATTCTTATTTGATGTTGGTTAACACAGTGTGAATTTAGGATCCAAATTAGAATTTTTAGTGGTACATAGTGGATGCGCGGGAAATGATTGACATTCCCATGTCTATTTGGCATGACTTCTAGTGTGATAACTTTTGTCTAATTTAACTGAGATCATAATGTTTAGTCTCAAAATAAAAAATCGGTGTAATACTGCTGTAGCTAACACAAATGAAACAATTACAATACTTTATAACCTTTGATGCTAGTTGCGTGGGAAATAAAAATATATTAAATACAGTAGGTGGTCATTTTAATTATTCATTAAAATCAATTAATAAAAATTGGAATTGTTTATTTATACAATATATAAACTCTTTATAATTCTAAATTCAAAATAAGTCTGTAATGACACGAACTTTTCAATTAAAAAAATATATATTAAATATTCAGTCGTTGGTTCCAAATCAAAACAAATTTTTTCTCGAAAATTTTTATGGTACATTGGGTTAAATAAAGTTCAATAAAAAATTATCACATTGCAATTACAGTATAAATTGAAAAACAAAAACAGTTAAGATAAAATATTTTTTAAAAATCACATTTGAATTAAGAATTTTGCTGGATTAAAAAATAAATATTTCTTACAAATTACGCTAGTGACTACGAGTATTTTTCAATAATTTTAATTTACAATAATATATTAAATTACATTTTATGATCCACATTTATGATGTTATGAGATGGTAGGTATAGACTATATCCCACGAAAGTTGCACCATAGGAATTAACAATGAGAAAACAGTTTCTTGCAAATCATAGGTAACTGGAAAACATTTAAAACTCAATAAACTTGAAATCAACTATGTATTATGTACGTGAAATGAATTAATTGTTTAATTTTCATTTTAAAACCGATGTTTCTTTAAAACGCGCTATATTACCCTAATAATAATTTTTAGAATTTTCTCTGTTATCTATATATAATATAAATAAATATATCATCACGCCTTTTACCCATTTTTGGGCGTGGCACTCTACCGAAGCAGATCTCGGTAAGTGATATATTTATGCGCGTGAAGTGCGGTTACCATCCGTCAAATCACGGCCCCCCAAAAATGTTGGTGGTGGGGGAGCCACAGAGGTAATTTAAATTGGTGAAAATGTTTTGCCGGCTGTGGGGATCGGACCAGAGTTCTTAGAATCCACAGGCCGACTTAATACCATTGAACAATTACCACATTCGGTTATCTTTGAATTGTCTAATTTACATTTCTGTTAGTTACATAAAATGAAATATAAATATATCATCACACCTTCTGTGTGCTTACCAACCGTCAAATCACGGCCCTCTAGGATGTTAGGGGTGGGGGAGCCACAGGGGTAATTTTAAATTGGTGAAAATTGTTTGTTGGCTGTGGGACTCGAACTCAGGTTCTCAAAATCCACAGGCCGACTCGATACCACTGAGCCACATACTCCATCTGCTAGTTACAGAGGATAGCAAAAGTTAATTTTACATCAAACATTTCACAGAAGTCCATAAATTTACAGTTTTCTGTTTCAGTAGGCAAATGAACAAATTATCCGCCATTTTTATTTTTATCAACTCGTATTTGTTTGTTAACTCTAGGTAAATTAAGCGTTATTTCCCGTTTCAGTGTTTAAAATAGAAATATGTACACCATTTATTACAGTTTAAATATTTATTTTGGAATACTTGTTTCAGAATTAAGGAAATATTACTTTAAGGAGATTACCAATAATAGGTATTTTTTAATTTTATATTTAGATTTATATTTTCATGGCAAGTGCTACATAGTATTTAAGGTATTGAAACAAAAACTGGTATTTTGTATTAGCTCAATTCTCAAAAGAGTTTTAGCTAGAATATAGCTAATCCTGAATTTTGGATTTGTCAAATTAAGGTAAACCATATTCCTAAAAAAGTTAAAATAAACATTAATACAACCTTCTTACCATTTAGTTTTCGAAAAATGAATTGAATTAACTTTTTAAAATTGGACTAGCATATGATTTGCTAATCCAAAATTCAGGATTAGCTAAAATGTTTTTAAGAATCTGGTTTTATATGTTTATATCTTTTACAACTAAATAATTATTTGTCTAGAGCAGACAATCGAGCGTACAATTATTCTATTACAATAAAAAACTCAGACATGTCCACTAATCTTTTTTTCTGTTTTCATTTCAGCAACAACTCCAACAACAACAACAACAACAGCAGCAGCAACAACAACAACAACAGCAGCAGCAGCAACAGCAGCAAGTCCAGCAACAAGTTCCAGCCACCCAACCTGCTCTCCCAGTTCGTCCACCTGCTCTGGTTCCTCAGGAAGCCACTGGTGCCGTGGCTGGTGTACCAGGAGACGCCTCGACACCAGCACAACAGCAGCTCGTTGTCAACGCCAAAACTAAGACGGCGTTGGCCAATATGCTTAGCATCCGACTGCAGAGCGGGGGAGGGAATATACCGCCCGGGAGCGGCCCGGTTGAACAGGAACCGAGTGCTGCTGGCACATTAAGGTGAGTGCAAAGTGTGTATTTATTTTGGCAATTCAGGAATGGAGAAACTTAAAAAAAATAAATAAATAAATATATCATCACGCCTTCTATCCATTACTGGGTGTGGCACTCTGCCGAAGCAGATCTCGGTAAGTGATATATTTTGCGCGTGAAGTGCGGTTACCAGTCGTCAAATCACGGCCTCCAAAGATGTTAATGGTGGAGGAGCCACAGGGGTAGCTTTTGAAATTATGAAAATTGTTTGTCGCCTGTGGGAATCGAACCAGGGTTCTCAGGATCCACAGACCGACTTCATACCACTGAGCTAGCCACCCCATAAAAAAAAAACTGTAAAATTTTAAGGAAAACAGTCGAGTTATTTTTTTTACGCAGAAATTGCGTCTCAGTCAATTGAAAAATATAGTATTCCATTCATATTCTTTATTTTTAATCTATTCTTATTCCAGGTTGATGACAGCTCAACACAACGCCTCCTTGAACCCACCCGCTCGTCCACAGGACCTCCTAGCGTTACAGCAACCACGTCGTACTCTCGGCAACATTACCAACGCTGCTGGTGTTCCTACACCTGTTGTAGCAGCTGGAAACGATCCTGTTGTTGCCAAGCAGTTCTCGCCTGCTACTCCAGGTCCACCTGGACCACCGCCTCCGGGTAGAGTACTTGCTCCTCAGCAGCATCGACATGGACCGTTCTATGGACATAACCCGAACTTGAAACGTGAGTGTTGGCATGTAGTTGTAGGGGTGGTGTTCTGTCTTTGAATGAAGTCTAAAATAAATTATTTATTAAATTAATTTTAAGTAAAATACAACTACGTTCAAATGGTTCGGACTACACTATAAATACCTATATTAGTCATGGTGTTTATCGACTTTAAAGTTCTGGAAAAAGCCTGGAATTGAAAACCTGACTTGAAATCCTTAAAAATCTCTGAATTTTTTTATCTGGAAAAATTATTTATAGTCAAAAAACAACTATTTAATTTAGTTTTCTTTTTTTTCATTTTATACAGAGACATAAGATTTTACGCCAAATTTACCTCCCAATTAATTGAAAAAATAACTTTCTGGCAATTTTTATCTAGTTTTTACAGTAATTAACCAAATAAATTTTAAAATATTTAGATACAGAATTTTATATTTTTCACTATAATAATTCAGGAGTGTAAAAAGACCGTCTTTGCTATCTATAAACAGTCGGTCTGGAATTTTTTGTAAAATATACCTTGAAATCCTTAAAATTTCCTGGAACTTTATATTTTGAAACTGGTCGAAACTATGATTAATATTAATTTTCTGTTGTGCTGCGTAGAAATATTAATAAACGCTAGGTCCTTAGATAAAAGTTGAATATATAATTCATTTACATTTTTTCAGTTGTAAAAATTGTTTTGTTATTTTTCTTTTTATAAGAGTAGCCATTTTAAAAGACTCAAAAATAAGCTAATAGTTTCGCAATTTTCTTTTACAGATTACATATTTGTTACTTCATTTTAAGATAAAAATACCTGTAGATAAGCTTTTGAACGTTGATTGCTAAACTGAATAAGGGTATTAATTTGATTTTTACTCGTGCTCGGTTTCTAGGACGAAGACTCAATCTACGAACAACTCTTGTATATTATAATATATAAAAATTAAATATAATGATTGGAATGAGTAGGATATAACCAAGTGCGTTTTAGCATGGTAATTAATTCCAAAAAGAAATGCAGAGCTCCTATATTCGAGAAAAGACGTGATTATATAAATATGATTTTATTGCATGTTTATTTATTATATATTTTTCAAATTAATTTATAATTTTTTATCTGAATTTTATTTATTTTTGTTGTATTGTATTTTAATATAAAATAATCATGCAAAAAGAATATAATTTGATTATTTTACATGAGTTTTCATTTGTTAAATACTGATGGTCAGTTGCATCAACAAAAGTTAAATTTTAAACATAGTTTAAATAAATAAATAATCGAATGTTTGACAGCAATATCATTCATTCCATATGACATGTAACGTTGGTTTGCTTTTATTAATTTAAACTAAGTTTAAAATTTAAATTTTGTTGATGCAACTGACCATAAGATGGTTCAATATATCCGTAATTAAAAACTACAGTGCATGCAACATTATCTAATCCTATAATAACGAATGATCATAATTTTACTCACTATTACACTCACTGAATATTACTAAAATAACTTTACACATTAAAAGTTATTTCAATTCATAATTTATTCGTTTGTAATAACAATGTAAAATAGGATATAATAAAATATTCCTTGATATTTTGGATTATATGGCTTTATAGTAAAGTTTAAATATAAATGCAGTCCATTATCAAGTCTAGATAATTAAGAAAATCTTTACATTTTAAAAACATTAGTCAACCTAAAGAAGTGAACACTTCTAGAGTCAAACGACTCAGTCGGCTAATATTTTAAAAATGTAAAACATTGTTCATTTTATTTAAAAAAAATATCTAATCGTCATCCGTTTTTTATGTTTAAACTTTACAATACAGCTATATAATCCAAAATATAAAGGAATAATTTATTATATCCTATTTTACTACAATTTGCGGCTCAATCTATAATAAGAATGGGAAAGTAGAGATCCAAGATGTAATCGAGGGTTTGCAAATATGAATAATAATAATAAAAAAAATCGACAGATCATTTACGCATGAGTTTTGCATGTTATTTTTCCTAAAGCCCTGCTCTTTTGATTCACAAAAAAATTAAATAATATTTGATGCTTTTATTTTTTAAATTGTGTTCTCTACGGACAATTGTTATTTTT
The DNA here is from genome assembly GCA_911728475.2 of Pterostichus madidus. NCBI lineage: Eukaryota > Metazoa > Arthropoda > Insecta > Coleoptera > Carabidae > Pterostichus > Pterostichus madidus. Next base: position 40,880,854 of record OU452301.1, read on the forward strand.
CAGAAATTTATCCAAAACAAACATTTGTATTGAAAGTATTGAAATTTAAACAATTTTTGAACCAAAAATTATTTTAGCTATTAATTATAAATTCAGAAAACTTTTTCCATATAAAAGTTTTGTATCATTATGTGTTGTACGATTTAAACTCTATGGTTAGAGCTGTAATTTTTACTTTTCATTTAATTCGAAATAATAAGTTAAATAACTTTTAATTTACATAAAAACGTAGAAAAATTACTGGTACAATCATATTTACAGCTGATTCTAGAGTGACGAACAAACCTGATATAAATTGTTTATATGTTCATTTAGGTCAATCATAAATTTTTGTGTTAATTTTACTGCAACTGAGGTCAAGCTGTTATTTTTCAGAAATGGATCCAGGAATATCAGTTTGAATACTTGAGTTGTAAAGAGAGTATTTGGGTACTGTAAGATTTTGGATGCTGTGGATGTTTGCTTACCTTTGTTCCGAATGTAAATATATAATGTTATGCCCAGTATTATATTTGCTAATGAATATTGTGATGGATGAGGAAGCATGAACGAAGAATAACTGCTGTGAAAAACTGATGGAGGACGTAATCATGTCCGGATTATATTGGTACCTTTATGAAGAGTATGCCTCTGAGAAGAATTTTGTTAAGAGATGTTGAGCATATATTGAATGAAATGCTATCGTAAATATGCTGGATTTTTGTCGAGAAGCGAGTCATTGTTGTTTAACTTAGGAAATTAGTTTTAGAAAAAACTTTTTAAATCAATGATGTGATTTTCCTAACATTTTAATAGTAATAAGAAATGAGTTAGACAACACGTCGTATACAACGAATATAATATACTAATTTTGTTCTTACTTTGCTTCATCTATTTCATCGGAATTTTGCAGTTGCAAAAAATATCGAAATAAAATCTAGGGATTTTTGCGACATGTGCTAAAGCTGCCGAATAAATTTTGACGTTTTTCAACTGTAAATTCAGAAGAACTTGAAATTTGTAAGGTATGAAAAATTTTCATTTTTTTTTTACCTCATATCTTTAAAGATAGTAATTTAATAATAAAATATGGAAAGAAAGAGTTGATATTTTGATGATTTCTTAGCTTACCTAATTGGAATATCGTTTTAAATTGGCCTTCTTTGTGTTTTCTTAATAATGATATTATGAAATATTTATCTGACGTTATAAATTCTTTTTAATTGTTATAAAAAAAACATTTTCATATATTTGGGTTTCTCATTTTGAAATTGCTTCATGTTTAGCTGCGTAGTAGTGCCAATTTCACAAAATAAAAAGTTACCAAAAGCAGTTCAATAATAGCGTCTGTTATTAAACTCTTTTCATTATATTCAGTTTGTGAATGCAAAGTATAAAAAAGTAAGTACTTATCACCTGATTTAATTAATTATTAATTTAGATATTTGAGAAAAGCAGTGTTCGATTCCTACAACCGACGAACTTTACTTCACTTTAATATTACCATTATGGCTCCTCCACCACTAACATCTTTGAGGGTTGTGATTTGAGGGCTTCATGCGCAAAATAAGTCATCTATCCAGATCTGCTACGCCAGAGTACCACACCCAGTAATGGATGAAAGGCGTGATGATATATTGGAACTCTTATCACGACGCCTTTTGCCCATTACTGGGTGCGGCACTCTGCCATGGCAGATTTCTGTAAGTGATATATATTCGCGCGTGAAGTCAAATTACGGTCCCCAAAGATGTTACTGATGGGAGAGTCACTGGGGTATTTTTAGGGTCAAATTCATAATAATGACTCGCTCTCACCTCATACTCAAATTCGAAGTAACTAAGGCAACTAACTCAAGAATTTGCACAATTTGAGTTTGTTGCCTTCAACTTTGAGTGTGAGGTAAGGTTGAGTCACGACTATGAATTTGACCCTTAATGTGGTGAAAATCAGTTGCCGGTTTTATTTAAACTGTGTTTAACGAATTCAGGTTCTTAAATCCACATTTCTATATGTTGCCACAGCCATCTACCAGATCGGTGTATATTTGAAAGTTTTTAAGCGAATGAATCCGAGTGGGAGAGAATTATGACTGTGTATTCATCAAAAGTCGTTTATCAAGATAATAATATGTAGCGAAAATTGGGTGTTGCTTAAATATATATATATATATATATACAGTTATGATATGCATGTGTAAACTTATGAAATTTGAAGACAACGTTAATAAACAATATCATCACTAGAAATTACGAATTCACTTACAAACATTTGTGAATTTAGTTTATCAAAGCTATATCCATCTTAACAATTAAAATATTGACTTAATCTTAATAAAACATTTGTTTCTCAGTGCCGCCAGATCTATTTCTCCTCGGCTGCATCTTCGTGGTTGTGGAAGTCGAGCGCTACCTGGAGGAAACCTCTCCAGACTGGCGCGCAGTCGTGGAACGTCACGGCGGTGAAATCGAGCCGGTGTATTGTTCCCGAGTCACGCATGTGATCTGTGAGACGCAGCGTCATGGAGTCGTGATGCAAGCACTGCGTGATTTCAAGCGATGTGTCACGTTGTTCTGGCTCGATGACGTTGTGAAGAGAAGGCAGGTGCTTCCGCCCTGGCAGGCATTGCACTTACCGACGGGTTATATGGATGGTGCACCTGCATCCAGACATTTGATATCATTGTCTGGGTTTATAGGGAATGACCGGTTTAGAGTGAGGGATATGATCAAGTATACCGGTGCTAAGGTAAAACATGCAACAAAATGGAGAATTATTATAAAAACAATGGAGATTTTTTACATTTTTGTTTTTTATTTTAATTTATGCATTAAATTATGTCTCCATTTGTTTGTTTCACTAAAAACCGTTCAGTAAAGTTTGATTAAATATAATATGACTGTATGGCGACCATGTTGTGACGTACTATAACTCAGGTAGTGTTAATTACAAATAACAGTGTGCGCCTGCGTACTAAACTGGGTATTGTACGTCATATAATACGTAACTATATTGCAACGATTTATTTATTTATTTATGCTACTCTGCACTCGCTTTGCACAACAGGAACTTAATTCCAATTACAGTACAGGGTCCGAATCCGCTATCCACACAATCGTACTAGTGGACACATAATTTTCATTTCAAAATTTGTATTTAAATATTACTTGCGATCATTATTATTGCTTTACTGTAACTTTCTTTTGGCTAAAATTAAGAGACATTTTTTTTTAAGCTGTAGGATGAAAAACTCGTTTTTATTGAGATTCTTTCAAAGCGAGGGCTATTGTACTTCTAGATAGATTTTGTAATAAGTAATTTTATAAATTATAATTGACAATACTAATTTGAAAATAACTGATTATATTTAATTTAAAAAAATCCTCCTTCTAAATTAAAAACACTCTGTTCGAACAGTACACGAGCTACTTCAGTCGGCACAACACTCTGCTGGTGTGTGCGCGAGCTGAGGGCGATAAGTGGCAGCACGCGAAGAAGTGGGGCACTCCGGCAGTATCTGTGCAGTGGCTAACAGATCTCATGCTGGGCAACCTGACCGCCCTTCAACAGCTCGAGCACGTTAAATACCAGCAATTCGCCGCACCAGGCCAGCAAGTGCAGTTCGGATTTGATGCAGCTTTGGTGCCTAACCTCATGTGTAAGTAATATATTCGTAGAAATTACTTATACAATACTAATTGGCTTAACAATTATCTCATTTTTAAACTATAATAGCTCAACAACAAACGAAATAAGTTGTTGTTTTATTAAGAAATATTGGAAATGTGTGTATATAATCAAATTGTAATTGTGAAGCCCATATCTGATATAATTTTCTAATTAATTAATCTTTTTTAAAATTGTAGTTACACTTCCGTGGTGATTTTTATTTTAATATATACAAAGATGTCTAATTAAATGTATTCAAATAGCTACATGAGCGAATTTAGGCTTATCTATTTACAATTTATTTTTAATTCTGAACTAATTAATTTTAAAATGAGTTGTGTATTATGAAATTATACTATTATACATGAAATAAATTGACAACGCTGCAATACAGACTCTCCCAGAACTACAAATTTCATTAATAAAAGCGCTGTCATTTGAATAAATTTAGTTAGATATCTGTATATATTTATACACCAACGTATTCCGAACACATTCCCTTCTTGTAAATCCAAACACGCCTCGCAAATTCGTCATTTCATTATTATTTATAGAAAATTCAAAGAAAACTTTTGTGTTGTCTGAACAGTATTTTTCTTCTAGTTGCCTGGAAGATGCCTATTAATATATCTCAGGAATCATACGAACGGGTAAAGCGTAGTCCGCCCACTGCAGCGCTGGGGCCTAAGGCCAAGAAGCCGAAACTGGAGCCGGCACCAATCACCGCAGAGGAACTGGATACACCAGCGCCCACCACAGATAGTTCCACGCACCGCATTCTGTTCTCCCTCATCAACGAGAAAGAGCGCGTCAACTTAGAGAATATTGTAAAGTAAGTTCAAATCGTTGATCATATTTATCATAAAGATTGTCTTTCTCTTATAAATTGGAATACCGAGTTTTGCTTGGTAAATAATGGAATATGGGAAGTTTAAAATTAAAAATCAGGAACCAAGAAATAGATAAAAGAAACAACTTTTCTCTCTAATTTTCATTGGAATTTGCGCTCATATCTCGAAAACAGTTGGTAATAGCGAATTTATTTTGATTTCAATCTATATCTTGGGTCAATTTACATTGCCCTAAAGTACCCATATGTTTATATTTGGAATAACTAAATTCCTATGAATATTCTTCCCAATTTTCTTTTAAAATGACATACTAAATGAATTTTCTGGAGAATGAGATCCAATTAGATCATTTTCTGAGACAAGAAAACATTAGAATACCAAGTTTCATCAAAAATCGTTAAGCCAATTCCAAGTTCGTTGACAGATACAGAGAAAATTTGTATATCCGATACAATCCGATCCGATACGAAATTGGATCCGAAATTCGATCCGACAATCCGATTCGAGACATTGTAACGTTATTTAATCATTTTGTATCATAAGTACTTATATTTGACGCAGCGTTATCATTTCACTAGAATGGAATTGGAATTTATGTGTTTTTTACTCAGAGTATACACATAAAAGGTGTGAATGTAAATTTCGGATCGGATAGCTTATCCGAACTTCAGATCGGATGTTTTATCCTACTTTCGAATTGGATGTTTTATTCGATTTTCGAATCTGATATCTTATCCGCCTTTCGCGTCGGATATTTTATCCGACGTTTGGATTAGATACGATTCGAATCCGATTCGAGACAGTCCTGATCCGAACCGATTCGAATCTAAGACAAGAATTGCTTGTATTTGAGTATAAGATTTTCTTTATTTTGTTATTTTCGTACCGCCGCTAAAAGTTAAATTTTAAACTTCGTTTAATAAAAGCAAATCTCATATATGGAATAATTGATAGTGTTGTCAAACATTCTATTTGCTTTTATTTATTAAACCAAGTTTAAAATTTAACTTTCGGCCTTTAAAGAAGCTTCTTTAGTTGCAGAAGAGTGCTAAGACGATCCTAAAAAAAAATGATTTGATGAATAGTGTAACATTAATCTTTTATAGTCGCGATGATCTCATAAACTCATAAACACAGTATGAGTGCGACATGCTAGTGTATTGATATTCTCAACTTGATCACTATTTTCGTACTTAATAGTTATTTATATCTAAACTTTATTGTCTTCTAGAAAACTCGGCGGTACAATAGCAAAATCTCATATGGACGCAACACATCTCGTAATGTCAGAGCTCAGCCGTTCTCTCAAACTCCTTTATGCCATATCAGCAAATCTCCATATCGTTCCCGAGAGTTGGCTTCAAGACTCCAGCGCCGAAAACAAGTTCCTGGATACGACCAACTATAAATTCGATGCCAAAGAATTCAACGAGAAACACAATTGTGACTTTTACGCTACACTGCAGGTACAGAATCGCGATAAACTGTTCGCAAATAAAGCATTCTATCTTACGCCATCAGTGTGTCCAACTTATAGACAATTAAAAGATTTAATTGAGTTGTCAGGAGGTATCGTTGAAAAACAAAGGCGGAGTTTACCGCATATTGAGTCTGCCAATAACACTGTGCCTTATAGTTACGTTATCATTACCGCCGAAAATGATTTGCATATTGTGTATGATTGTTTGCGCAAAGGGGATAAAATGAAATTTGTGAGTTCGAGTGAACTTGTCATGAATGCTATTTTGAGTCAGAAAATTTTGTTTGATTCATATTTAGTGAGATGTTGTTAATCTTTTTTGATTTGGTGTCTCACTATGAATGATTTATTACCAGTCGACTTTTACGTAATAACTGTTATTTTATAGAATCTGTATTTTTAAAATCAAGCTAAGATTGTTAAGTTTAAGCTTGTGTTTCATTTTCTTTATTCTGAAGATTTACAGATATTATAATCTCGTGATTAAACAATTTATTTCAAACTAGAATAAATATTTTATTCATTTTATTGAAAATATAATACGAGTAATAACTTTTGTTATTTTACTGCATGGTAAACATTTATTTTGGATTTATGAGTAATGATTATTTGTAATATTTTCATTTATTCTTATTATTTTGTACAATTTTTTTATTATTTGAAAATGGGTGTAGAACATATTTGAAATATTTCTATGTAATTAGATTTAGTAAATCATAAAAATGTTGATTATTTTTTTAGAATTTATCTTAATTTTAATAAGTTTGTTATAAAGTTTATGTTTTATGAAATCATTTCTTACATTCTATTACGTACTTTATTATAGCTTTGTAATAAGAAGTAAAGTCCCGGTAAAATATTTTAGAGATGAATCAAGGAAAAAAAATATTTTCCGTTTATTTAGTGTACACACACTTTTATAAAAATATTCATATGAAAAAATTTCTTGAAATTCGCTCATTTTTTATAAAACTGTGCAACTTCCACTAAGCGATCGTTGAAATTGATTACAATTAATAAAATTTAGGATTTTTATGTAAAACGTCCGACTAATTAAGGTTGAAGTGCACCTGAACACTTCTTTTTAAAATAAGATTATTATTTTCAACCTTTTCTTTCTCAAATATATAGTAATACTACACATTATTTTATTTTATTTGTAATTACAGTAATATCTTGTTTTAAAACGATAGTGTTCCAATGTCAATTTCAGATCCAATTAGGCAAATATTTCATCTTAACAATTTATTATTAAAGTAATGTAGCTGCATGTACAAAATTATCAGTTGGTGGACTTACAGTCTGATTGATATACTATTAGTAATACAAAGTTTTATTCGAAATTATATTTATCGAAGACTTAAATTGGTTTTCCACAATTTTTTATATACAAATAGAAAAAGATAAATGTTGGAAAGCTCAGTTTTATTTAGTCATATAATATTTTGCCATTTAATGTAAATACGGTATATAATAATAGCATTATTTTATTAAGAAAAGTTAAAAATATTTACGAAATAAAAAAGAGATACAAATTACCATCTATTTTGTTGTACTTAAAATTCAATTAACATTTTGTAGATGATATAATTATATAGATAGAGAAAAAATATTTGATCGTGCAATTTCGTTTCTAAGAGTATAAAATATGTACATTATCCGAAAAATAATATAGAATATGATTAAGTTAAAAACTCTTTCACGTGTTTAAATTTTGATTAAAAATGATTTTAACACTGTCTACGATCCGAAATTTTCACCTTTAGATAAAGTTGCCAATAACTATCAGCGAGATAAATGAAAAAATATCGCATCACAAATGACAATTCAGTACAATTTTTACCATTTGTGCTACGATTTCTGTTCAATATTTATTCATTTATCAGGTCGAACAGATTTCGAAAACTTTATCTTTAAATTACACTGTATAATATTTTTTTCTAATGTACAAGCGTTTTTTTTGTAACCAAAGAAAATTGTAATTTCGTAGTATTTGTACTAAAATATAAGTATTTTATACAAACATAATCAGTTTGTAAATAATTTATTTTTAAATTTTCATAAGAAATTTGAAACTGATCATATCGTAATGATAGTATATAAAATCGTACTATGAAATTGTAATTACGCATGTGTTTCTACATAATATAATTAAACTAAATGTGTAGAATATGAAATTTCCAAAAGAGAAAATATAGAAAGTTTGGAAATTCGATTTTGAATATTTGAATCGCTGTTAGTAGATGTCTCTGTCGGCTGATCTGTAAAATTTCTAACCTTAAAAAATTATAAACACGATATTAAAATAGTACTTTGTTTAAAACTAAACAAAATGTCTAATTTATCAATTAAATTCACTAAAATTAGAAATTTAATCGTATTAAATAGATTTTATAGTGTATCAAATAATGAAATATCTCCTATTATGACAGTTCGTAATCCCAGAAATTTAGAACGAATGAGAATCGCTTACAAACCAAGTGGATATCATCTAGAAAAACCTGGAAAATGCTACTGGCACAAGTAAAAAATACATTACTGCATAATATATGAAATATTACAAGAATTTACAATTTTTAGATTAAAATTAGAAGTAAGTGAACGACATGTAACTGCTACAGTTGAGCATTTTACAAATGGTGAAATTGTAAAAGCAAGTACAAAAGAATGGTCAATTAAAAAACAATTGTATCGAACATATGATACTTCAGCTTTTATTAACATTGGCAGGGTAAGAATGACACAAATACGAATCTAAAATTTTTGTTACAAATAGAATTTCTAGGTTTTAGCACAAAGATGTTTAAAATCCGGTTTAACAGAAATTAGATGTGATATTAAACCAAATTCTGAAGACGGAAAAGTTGCAGGATTTTTAAATGCATTACAGGATGGTGGTGTATCTTTGACTGAACCAAAACAGTTCAAAGCTGCCCAACCATGGGATCAACATAGACCAGAAAAGCCATGGGAAGTGTCCGAATAAGTTAAATTATCTATGTACAATAAATAAATAGTTATACAGGAGTAACACTATTTATTGATGAATTGACTAACACATTTTTACATAACTCTTCCAAACATATAAATTTTTTTATTCATATTTGCTCTTAATTTCTTCCCAGGATTTCTGCAACAAAATTATATTTTAGTAAATAACAGATGAAAACGTTATGTAACACTAACCCCTCTGTTTATCACTTGAAATAATGTTTCGGATCCGAGATCAAAAGTTCTTTCAAAGAAGAATGTAGCAGCAAAAACGGTAGCTGCGAAAGTTGAGGTACGTTTAAAGAGAATGTTGTAAAGGGAGCTCGTCGCACCAGCCATTTTGCTAAATTGTATTTTCTGCTGTCAGACGGTGTACTTCGTTGCAGAAATTTGCTGTGTGACAAAAGACAAATGAAATTATCTAACAATTGATTTTTTTTTAAAACGAAAAGTTACTAGATTAATTTGTTTTGATTCGTTACTAAATTCAAGCGCATTCGAAAATGGCTGAAATGGAATGTTAGTAGTACATCAATATGATAAAAAATGCGTGTTTTTTTCGTATTTATTTATAGTTTTACAATATTTTTAAGATTGACATGTAAGTAGAAACACTTTTCCTAATATTAGTAATCAAATTATTCAAAAATAAGTATGTATTTCTACTTTTTCATAGGTTTAAATGTTTGATTATAAACATTATATTTAATCAATTAATTTAAAGTGCAATTTAAAAACAAAACAATGAAAATAATTCCTTGCTATTGTGATACTTTAACAATGTCATAGAAACAAAAAGAATTTATTTGTATTTTATTTTTTAATGATTTTAATTCGAGTATTTTTTCTAGGTACATCCCAACCAAAATCCGACTTACGATTAGTCGTAAGCCCTATTGGCCACATTGTAGAAGGTGGGCCTCCTATTTTAGTACGAAGAGTTGACGATTTTTTAAATTTAACCTGTCGTCTTGTTGATGATAAACATGAAACGCTACCGAACTATAATATTAGCTGGAACTGGCAGTATAGCACTGGCAGCAAGTAAGTAACTAGTTGTAGTTATTATAAAATTACCCTGAATTAGATGTTATTTGATGCATGTTTATTACTGTTAAAAACAATTTGTTTCATTATTAAATTTAATTAATCCTTTGTTTGCTCTTCAAAAGATTATTTTTATATTAATATACTTTTATTATTTGTTTTAATGTTATCAATAATAATACTGAAAATAAAATAATTAACTAATAATCACCATAAAACTGTATTACTGAGTCATCGGTATTTTCAATTATAAAACAAAATAAATAAACAAAATACACCTTTATCTCTTAGCAACAGAGTTCAGATGTCATCGCAATGCCTGACAGTTGAAATGTCAGTGTGAGATTAACGATTTATTTGCTTTTAGCGCCAACCGAGTGATGATGGTGTCACTATCTCACAATGCGGCGAATCTCGTTTTCAAATCACTGAAAGAGACGGATAGCGGAGAATATACTTGTAAATGCTCAGAACTGGATCTTTATCAAAATGTTTGGCTTAAAGTTAAAGGTTTTAGTACGTATCAAATTTATAGCTATCGTAAAATCTCGAATGCTTGCTTGAGCATATTTTTTTTATATTAATATGGGCTAGGTGGTCCAGTGGTATCAAGTCGGACTGTGAATTCGAGAACTCGAGTTCGATTCCCACAGCCAATAAGCAATTTTTACCACATCCACTAACATATTTGGGGTGTGATTTAACGGCATTTTATTTATCATTTGTTTCGTGCATAGTATGCTGATTCCTATGCGATTTGAATTAAAGTAATGCTAATTTAATATGCATTTTTGTTAAAAAAAATTGTAATGTGGGGGTACTGAAAATTCCCTTCTGCACAAAAAATATATGTTCTCATTTAATATAAGAAAGTTGCACCCCGTACTTTTAGAATGACTTGTCGAAACAAATTTTTGTTAATAGTTTTGTAATAGACCTGCAAAATGGTATTTCTTTGCTAATTTAAACAACCTTGTACCTCTTATAGTTCTCGAGATAGTAATGGTAGCACACTTAAATTGAACATCCTGTATATACCGCACACAATAATGAGTAGAAGGCGTGATGATATATTTATTTATTTATTTTTAAGTATTTTAATAGAGATTTTGTATTTTAGAGCGCAGTTGCAGTGACAAAATGTTCGTGTGTACCAACGGTAACTGCATTGCTAAACATTTCTTGTGTGACGGGAAAGTGGATTGCAAGAGCGGCAGCGACGAGGATTTCGAACACTGTGGCGCCAACCCATGCGAGGGCAAGATTCCGTGCGATGATGGCCGCTGCATTCCCGAGAGCTGGTGCTGTGACGAGATTCACGATCCTAACTGCACCACTAAGCATAAGCCTAAGTGTTGCCAACGAAGTAAGTTATGTTTTTTCAAAGTTTTACTACTAGAGAAATTTCGTTTAATTTATGTAAATTGAATGGAGTTGTTATTCAGCGAATAAAATAATAAATTATCAACAACCTTATTGATTCTGATAACTGTGCGTTTGCAGATTTTAATTGTTGATACTTAGGTAAATAATACGAACAGGAATAATTTTTATATAAAGAAAAATTTAAGTACAAAAAAATAAACAAATATATCATCACGCTTTGTCCTCATTACTGAGTGTGGCACTCTGCCGAAGCAGATCTCGGTAAGTGATATATTTTGCGCGTGAAGTGCGGTTACCAGTCGTCAAATCACGACCCCCAAACATGTTAGTGGTGGAGGACCCACAGGGGTAGCTTTTGAAATTATGAAAATTGTTTGTCGCCTGTGGGAATCGAACCAGGGTTCTCAGGATCCACAGGCCGACTTCATACCACTGAGCTAGCCACCCCATAAAAATTTAAGTGTGATTTCGAATCTCATGGTCCATTCCATAACTTACTAAATAAAATTTAATCATCCTATAGATGATAATGTATCAAAACGTCTATCCACTCAATTTATACACAAATACATTTTCGAAACCTTTCTGCAATTTTTAGAAAATAAAATAAGTTTAACGATGTAACTGGATGTACAATGACATCTTACAAAATTATAGCAAATGCACATTGATATTGAAGCACCAATATTCGTTGCGGAAACTATAGTGATGTAAAATAATAATATTTTTGAAGATTACATGGATATTGATTCCGGTCACTGGGAAAACAGGTTCGGAGATATTGGTTTTCTACAAACAACGATATATACTGTTATAGGTAAGTTAAAGATTACATTTTTTAAAGTAGTGAAGGTTTAGATTTCTTATTAATTTTATATTTATTCAATTTTAGCTTATATTTTTTGTGTGAGATATAAAGTTCTGGTCACTGTTTTCAATATCTAATGACATATATTTACTACAGGTTGTGCAATGGCGTTCATGTTCATCGTAACAATTCTCGTAATAGCCATCTGCCGTGTTCATCTCAAACGTACTGTCATCTCCCGCTGTCCACTTAATCACCAGCATCACCACCTTCGCCCTGGGAGCCCCTTGCGTCCGGGAACTTTGCCTTTGTATGACATAGACATGTTCCTGGACCATCGACACCAAGAGTCTCATTCAGGTGGTCTTCTTGTCACATATAATATCAACAATGGGGTGCAGTTTGTCGGCAGGCCGATAGACCCGCCCCCTTACTGTGAGATCGTTGACACGCCACCTAGAGAGGGGCCACCTCCACCTTATGTCAGCCGAGAGAACATCGCTCACGAAGCTACGTCTTCGGTAACAAATGATGAAAACCAATCAGCCAATCAAGAAGATGCAGCAAAATCTGTTGACGAAGTAGATGCTTCTGTCGATCAAAATGAAGTTAGATTCACGCGAGTACCGAATGATGTAGTTTCTAACCTTAAGGGTTTGACAAGTAAATCTAGAACTACAAATTTAAATAATGAGCCTACTAATTTAACTCATTCTATGGGTGATGTCTCAAAATTTAAACAAGAAAATTCTAGTACTAGTTACGATTTTTGTTCATCAGTTCCTTCAGTTAGCGGATTAAGTAAAATCAGAAATAAAAACATTAAACGAAATGTTCTAACTGACTTTTCAGATTCGGAGTCTGATTCAAGTTGCATGGAAAATGATGCGTTACTTAACGCAAATTTAAGAAAAAATTGCGATAATAATTCCGATGATTTCAAATCGAAAAGTGTTGTATTAAACAATGAAACTTCTAGCAATAGTTTTATTAATAACATTGCTGCTGTATCGAAATCTTTAATCGGTAGTTTAAGTAAAAAACCAATTGCAGAATTGGAATTGAAACCAGTGAAACATCGTACTGTTCCAAATGCGCGGAAACCATTCAAGCCACTTTTAACACAAAAGTCTTTCGATTCTTCTGATCATACGCGTAAGGAATTAGTTTTATCCGGGGAAAATAATAGTAATTTTGATAAAATCGTCCCTAGTGTTACGCATAGTTTAGGGGATTTAAGTCCAGTAAGCCATGATATAAATTACGGCGATTTTTCTGAGCGTAGGGATTTTTTAACTTTACCATTGAGAGAAAGCTTTATTGGAGTTAGAAATGAAGAAATATGAGAATCTTAAGAAGTGATATATTTTTTTATTGAGTATTATTTTATTTGTGGTTAGATGTTATAACGTTTTAAGGGCAGCAATTTTGAGATTATTAAGGTTTTTTGCAGTGTGAACCAGGCTTCTAATTAGAAACGTTGAACTGTTTAATTGTTACGACATGGTTATAAATAAGATATTTTAGGATTAAGTTTTTAATGATTAAAACATATCAAAAGTTGTTGAAAATCAAATTTTGATTATCAAATTTACATCGTTTTTGATGTAATATTATTTAGCAATTTTCGACTCTTTTTAAGAGTAGATTTTAAAATTGTGCAATACGTAATTTTTTATTTGTAAAATCTACATATCTTTATAATAAGATAACGATTCACTGATATTTATATTTAATGCAATAATTAGAAAAGAACGCTCATTTGCTAACATATCCAATTCTAATGTAAATACATAAAATATTTACGAAATAATTTAGTTATACGTATGTAATTATCTATGCGTAAGATTATTGATATACGCAAAATGAAGAAGATTGATAAGAAAAATAATTAAATAGCAATACAGTAAGTAATTATACGAAAAAATCTAAGATTTGCATCAACATTTATTTATTTATTGCAAATTTGAAACTATTTTCACTCTTCTGCCCTTGAACATATTAGATAGATCTTTTTAAACGTACTGATTTTAATTTAAGCAGTTAATTGTAAAAATTTACATGAAGCTGAAGAGTCTAGTAATTTAATATATGTAAACACAGATTTCGCAAGTTGCACCATTGGAATCTCGGGAAAATTATACAGGAAGTATCCTATTGGATACATACTCTGAAGATCTCGAGAACTAATCAAAAAAAGGTATAAATTATAATAATATTTTCATTCTCTAAAGTACAGAGAGTTATCTACAAGTACATTATTTCAAACTTTTTTTTTTTGAGAAACTTGATTTGAGTTTTTAATGGCCAGTTGCACTGCCGATACTTAAATTTTAAGTTTTCTTTAAATGAACAATATCTTGTCGAGATTAACTGTTAAATGGGTAACTTAAGCCGGCTTCCTACGACGCGGGCCTGTATTATCCCAGTCCAATCGCGCGCACTCTGATTTCATACAACAAATACAAATTGGTACTTGTACAGCTGCATATATTATGTTTACTGGCTAATATTTACAAAATAAACAAATAAAAGGAAAAGGAAACAAAAATATTAATCAATAAATACATACTTGATCAAAAATAACACACAATTATAGAAAAAAGACAAAAAAAAACTTTACAAAATGCCCAGTAAAAGTCCGTAAAACCAAAGCTGTAGTAGTTCTTGATCATGAGTGGGTACGTATCGTTGCAACGCTAGCAGGAGTCAAACCTAGGGCCTATGCGCATGTCCTTTGACTTGTGCAATTTTTACCAACAGTCGACGAGAAATCCGAGCCGTTAGGCTCACCAAAAATAGGATGGCTTAAAATTGCTATCATACATTCGATTTGATATTTTTTACTTAAGTAATCCTTAAAATTTAACTAATTTACGTTCAGTTGCCCGGCCAAAAGTTAAATTTTAAACTTGGTTCAAATAAATAACAGCAAATTAAACCTGTCAAATGGAATAATTGACATTGCTGTGAAATATTCGATAGGCGTTTATTTATTAAAAACCAAGTTGAATGTTTAAGTTTTGGCGAAGCAAATAGCCATTAGAAATGGTGCTGATCGCATCACAACACAAATGACATCACAAACATTCAAAGTTGTAGCAAGCGGAAGTGCTCTTTCGACTTCAGCAACTGTAACTATACATTAACAAATTGATTAATTCTAAATATATTTGCGGCATTATCATGATTATATTCCGAAAACGAGCCACGATTACTGTGGTAAAATTTTCCGTTTACCGGTAAAATTTCGGGACACGGTTCCTAATATATTACCGACAAACTTCGTTTCTTTGCCATGGTAATTGTAAAACTGTAATCGTTGTAAAACCGTGACCAAATCGCGATTAGTTTACAAAATATATTATTAGTAATGTAATGGTGTAAAAATATACATGAGTAAATATAAAGTATATCTGAAAGATCATGCCTTCTACCTATTATTGGGTGTGACACTCTGCTGTAGCACATCTCGGTATGTGATATATTTATTTGCGCGTGAAGTGCGGTTTCCCACCGTCAAATCACGACTTCGGAAGATCGTGGCAGGGAGCCACAGAGTTAATTTTAATGTGGCAAAAATTAGTTTGTCGATTGTAGAAATCATACTTATCGATAGATAAGTAATGTGAAATATAATGTATTTTGTTTTATTTTTTGAAATGGACGACAAAATTTTCACAATACAAATGACAGTTCATATTAGAATCTATTAATATTTTGCTGTTTTATACGTTGTTACTTGTTATCATTGATCAAATTTGACATATTTGGTGCATAAACCGTCGGGTACGTTATTTGTATCGTAAGTGACGAATTAAATTATAATTTTGTTGATGTTTTCCTTTAGCACTTGATTGCGCTGTACAAAAATATTTTTCAGAGCACTTCCGTTTATTTGTTTTTACGTAATTTTGAAGATTCACTATTGCTGTTTTAATCTAGTTTAAGATA
Organism: Pterostichus madidus; assembly: GCA_911728475.2. Classification (NCBI taxonomy): domain Eukaryota; kingdom Metazoa; phylum Arthropoda; class Insecta; order Coleoptera; family Carabidae; genus Pterostichus; species Pterostichus madidus. The sequence goes on from OU452301.1 coordinate 40,897,019, forward strand.
AATAAGGTTTCTGCTTTTCTAAAATTGTCAGAGATAGTATTTTATTTCATTTAGGATCCGTTTATCGAAGTCACAGTTAATTCATCTGTGAAATAAATGAGAAAAAAACGTGTACCAACAAATGGCAGTTAATGTAATTTATGCCATGATTTCAGTGCGATCATTTTTCACTTCTTTGACAAATAAATTAATTGTTATTTTATCTCAGAGACGTAAAATTGAGTAAGTTATTTGCAAATTACTTGTTTTATTTTAATAAGCAAATACTAGTTCTGCTTGCTTCTTACTTCTTCCATTCTCCCTCATTAGAGCCGCAAAAACTCGAAATCTTTCATTTATAGAACATTTTTCGTCGATAAACAAAGACATCATCTAATTGAACAAATAACAATACTTTTTTTATAATTTCTAATTTGTTTGAAGTTTTAGCTCTTAGTTCTCGAGCTCTCAATGGCAGGTCTGATGTAGCAAAACAATTTTATTTTTCTCTACAATGTTCTTTGCTTTTGCGAAAAATTTCAGAGGCTACTAAACGATAGTTTATAATTAAAATTAACTTTATTGGTTATTCACCTCAGCGTGCCATTTGTATATTTGTAACATTTAATTTTACGTAGAAACTTTTGATAAATTTTCTTTTTAAATAGTTTAACAAGTATAATACCTTTTTATTAAATTGTAGTTAATTTTATATACGTTGCTGCTGTAACAACCATTTCGACTAATGACTTTGAAATATATTATTCGAGAATTGAAAGTTTTCTAAAGCTTTTGAAATTGTATACCAGAAAATGATTACAATGAATGGAAATTTAATTGGAGTCATTAAAGAAGTTTTTTAACAATTATTTGTATTTCTAGATACAAGTCTTCCAAAAAATTGGACGCATATTTTCTAAAAAGATATTAAAAATGCTTTTAGAGAAATTTTATCAAATACAATATTATATAAGTAATATTGTTACATTTATAGTTATTTACTAAAAAATACCAGTGATATGTTTCTAAAATTCAAGTTAATTATTTAGAATCTTTATTTTTATATAAAATGCGAAAAATTTAGTTAAATTTTTAAACAAAGTTATAATTTGTTTTTTAGAAACATAGTTGTATTAAATTTACCTTTGAAAACAAATTTATTTTTCTATTACCTGTATTACTAATAACTAATGAAATTATTCGCAATCATAATTAAAATCTTGCCATTTTCGCTGAATTGTTAATAATAAAAATGCAGTTTTAGACAATAGATATTTTCATGCTTTGTTGATCTAATGCAATTGCCACTAAAAATTTTGATGAACATACCTTTAACTTTAATACTGTAAAGTGTATTTCTATGTATATTATTTTAGAATATAAATACAAACATTTCATTGTATAATTATTATAAAAATATAAAAAATAAATAATACAACTAAAATAAATGGTTCATTTTCTATCAAACAAGAGTAAAATCTATTTTCATTTTATTAATTAAAGTTATTCAAAAGTTTAATGTATATAAAGAGGGGAACAAGGATAGTATAAAAATGCATTAGACATGTCTAGTCCATTTTTCTTTTCTGAAAACAACAATTAATTAAATGAAAATATTTTAATTTCTAATCATACGTATTATGCGAGGTCTGTTCAAAAAATACGCGAATTGTTTGTATTGCGCGGCTCCAGTTGGTTCTAGGCGAATCCGCTTGGTGTCGCTAGGTTTGTACAGATCAGCTGATGATAACGCCGTTTCCCGATTGCAGATATCTTCATTTGTTGATTAGCTACGCGGTTTTTAGTGAAGTGCGATTTTTTGGTTTGTCGGTTTTCAGAATGAATGACTTGAAGGAGCAACGACTTGCTGTGAAATTTTGTGTTAAACTTGGAAAATCTGCGACTGAAACTTTTGTTATGCTCAACACGGCTTACGGTGATGTTGCTATGAAGCGTACGACATGTTTCAAGTGGCACGAACGTTTTAAGGTTGGTCGACAGTCGATTGAAGACGATAAGCGTCCTGGCCGTCCTTCCACGTCAACTGACGACCCACACGTCGACAAAATCAATACCCTGGTGCAGGAAAATCGACATCTGACCATCAGGGAGCTTGCTGAAGAATGTGAGATATCAGTTGGATCTTGTTACGAGATTTTGACCAAAAAATTGAAGATGCACCACGTTGCTGCGAAATCACAACGCTCCAGTCCCCAGAGCTCATGAGTTTTTGGCCAAACATCATCTGATCTTGCTCCTTGTGACTTTTTTTTTGTGCCCCAAACTCAAAAGATCCTTGAAAGGAACAAGATTTGGGACGATTCCCGAGATTAAGGCAAATACGACGAAGGAGCTGAAGGACATTACAAAAGAAGCGTACCGGGACTGTGTCAACAAGTGGAAACACCGTTGGGATAAGTCTGTGCGTTGGGGAGGAAAGTACTTTGAAGGGGACCCAGACATGTAACTTCTAAATGAAGTACATTTTGTTTTATGATGTCAGTCCGCGTATTTTTTGAACAGCTCTAAAATTCAGAAGCTATACACATGCAGAAACTCTATACAGGTGAGTTTTTTTTTTTCAATATTGAAATGTTGAGAACCGTGAGATATAAAGTTAGTTAAATTATCAGAGTAATACCATTTTAAAGTATTGTTTATTTTTTCTCGTAAAGTTTGTTAAAGTATGTGTGTTTGCTGGCGGTATAAGTTAATGTCTCTATTTCTTTTATACATTCCTCAAAATGTATGTATACTAAAGTAGAATTAGTGTTTTAATAGTCAAAATTAAGAATAATAAAAAAATTGGTGTTTTTTCAGTTACTTTGCGCACTAGTGTGCAAAATCTAACTTTCCATCGGTTTCCAAGATAATATAAACTTTATTTTGAATGATACGAGTACAAAAAAATATTTACGCCACCGAATACACCTGAAAAGTATATACATTTAATATTTGTAACTTTTTTTATATCTATTTCTGAATTAATATTAATTAAAGAAAAATGTCGATTTTTACATTTTCACTTTTATCTAGTCACCTTGGAAAAACAAATCCATTATTAATAATTGTCTCTTTATTTGGCACTATTTTGGATCTATTATGGTTCTCCAAAAAAAAAAAAAAGATATGTATATTTATGGATCATACTTTAAGGGTTGATATGATATGAGCATACTGTTCACGAAACAAAAATAATTTTTCAAAAATTCACTAGTATTTGTATTATATATTTTCTTAAAGTTTGATCCACAAGTATAGAAACATCCCGTGTATTAAAGATTATACAACTATATTTTTATGAATGTGTACAAAATTGAAACAAATAATACAGTTGCATTAAGTAGTAAAACTAGTTATTTATGTATCAAGGGTGAAAACAGACTTTTTTGATCCGCGGCCTGATTATTAGGAAGAGACGCGAAGCGCCGAGGGCTAAAAATATGGTCAGGGTCAGAAACGCTAATATCACCCGTTGTATATACAATATTTTATGCACAACAAAAGAACATTTAAGTTTATATTTATAAGATTCATATAGGTACATTTATGTCAGAATGACATTTTGCAAAATCAAGTATTTACAATAAACAAAAATTGTCATTTTATTTTTGTATCCATAGGAAATTATTTGATTATGGCCCTAGGGCGAAAACATGAATTTCGGCCTGGTTGTGTATACATTTATTTTACTCCTAACGTTTATATCGCGAACAGGGGTTTCTCACAATTTTATTTTAATCTCAGCCTAAAATTATTACATCAATATTTTTTATTTCGCTAAAAAATGCTCAGGTGCAGTAATTACTTCATAAAGTTCAATAAATCTGTCATGGCTATTTAGCGACTTTAGCTGTATTCCATTTGACACTAGGTTCACTTAAATCAGTTATCAGTCAAATATGACAAAAAATAGTAGGCCATGATCTACAAAAAAATTATTAACTCGTAAGTTAACCATAAACATTCTAATAATGTAATTAATATTCATAAATAATTTAAAAATTAGCTCTTTTTTATCATAATGTATTATTTTGTGTTATAATAAAATAAATCTAAACTTTAAATTGAATTTTACTAAATATTTTATATTTTAACAGCCAGAAACTCTCTTTGAGCTCATCTTTATAAAATCATTAGAAAAATTAAAAAGTAGTAAGACGCACAAGTTTTTTAATTTTTGTTACTTCTCTCTGTATAAAGGTTAGGTACAATAAAGTTATACATTGTATGTAAAATAAAATTTATTTTTTGAAATTAATGAAAATATATTTTTCTAAAGCGCTTAAAAGTCCCAGGAGCTCTGGGGGCTCCAGGGGCTCCTGGTACTCCAGGAGCACCAGGTGCTCCAGGGGCCTCAGGATTTCCAGGGGCTCCAGGAGATCCAGGTGTTCCAGGAGCGGCAGGGGCTCCAGGTGCTCCAGGAGCTTCAGGGGCTCCAGGTGATCCAGGAGCTCCTGGGGCTCCAGGTTTTCCAGGAGTTCCAGGTGCTTCAGGAGCTCCAGGGGCCCCCGGTTCTCCAGGAGCCCCCGGTTCTCCGGGAGCTTTAGGGGCCCCAGGTGCTCCAGGTTTCCCAGGTGTTCCAGGAGCGTCAGGTGCATCAGGGGCGCCAGGTTCTCCAGGAGCTCCAGGTGCTCCAGGAGCGTCAGGAGCTCCAGGTGCACCAGGTTCTTTAGGTGCTCCAGGTTCTCCAGGAGCTCCAGGTGCACCAGGTTCTTTAGGTGCTCCAGGTGCTCCAGGACCATCCGGAGCTCCAGGTGCACCAGGTTCTTTAGGTGCACCAGGTGCTCCAGGGCCATCAGGAGCTCCAGGTGCACCAGGTTCTTTAGGTGCACCAGGTGCTCCAGGACCATCAGGCGCTCCAGGTGCACCAGGTTCTTTAGGTGCTCCAGGTGCTCCAGGACCATCAGGAGCTCCAGGTGCACCAGGTTCTTTAGGTGCTCCAGGACCATCAGGAGCTCCAGGGGCTCCAGGTTGCTTAGGTACAGCCTGTCCATCTGGTCCTTGTGGGGTAAATGGGAAATACTGTGATTTATCTATCGGTGGGCATTTTATCTCAGCCGTAGGTGGTTCCGCCACTAGCTGAAGATTGATTATTTCGGGGTCCCACTCTGCTTCCACACGTACTCCTACTATGCACATAACCTTCGTCTCCATTTTTCCTTCACTCTCGGCCGCATACATCATTAGCGAAAATATTAACCCTTGAACATAGTACAACATATTCGAAATGAAATAGTTTTGTTAGTAAAGAGAAACAGGGAACTTCGTCATAATTATACAATTTATTAAAAAGCGCTAGTAAAAACTACAATTAATTAGATATTGCCGGTTGCAAATTTATAAAATGTTCATATTTTTTTTATTTTGCAGTAATGTAGGAACTATTGAACTCAAATGCATGGTTATTAATTTTACGGACATACAAATTTTAATTGTTTCTAACCTAACCTACATATTTTTGGTGCCACTGGCTTGGTAGTTATTTCTAATATTAATAATTAAATTATTATTGTAAACACAAATCATTAAAAACGTTTTTTGGATTCGTGATCAGTATCATGTATCAACCATTTAATTTTATTCCTAAACTATTGAAACAACCTGTATATTATGAAAACAAAAGCAGATTTAAATTTGTCATATTACTAATTCCTGCTGCCGAGTACTTAATTATTTTCTAATTGTTTATATATTTTATTAAGATTTACATTGAATTTGTTTTAAAATATTAGTAAATTATATGGAGATATTTGAAATATTCTGACTTATGCCAGAACACTAAAAATAAACAAATATTTTTTAAACACTGTTATATTTGTAAAACAATTTAATAATTATAGTTCTTTTTCCTCCAAATTAACAACAAATGTCTTAATTAAAAAATAATAATAATAATTGACATTTGCTTATGTAATGTTTCAAATTTTCAAATATACAGTGATAATAAATCAATTATATAACTGATTGCATAGTTCAAACATTCAAAAATAGGACAGTATAAATATTGATTAATGCTAGAATTATTTTCAAATATTAGTTTCATGTATAAAAAGTGCTTTATGAAAGTGCAAATTAAAATAATTTATTTCTGTCCAAAAAAAAATTATAAGCAAAATTTTCTAAATTTTCTGTTTTGCTCATATCAAGTTACGTTCGCGTTTATTTATATTTTTTGAAAAATTTTCTGAAAATACGTTTTACATTTCTTTTACAGTAATAAAAAATGTGTATTTTCATAAAAAAAATACTGTTTTAATTTTTCAGATTTATATAATTGATATTGCTCAGCCAAAAAAGCAATTCAAGATCTTTTTACGCCAAAAACTACATTAATATTCGCCACAATTTTGTAATTTAAACCAAAATTAACAATGAAGGAAATGCGTTATTTTTTCCTCCCTGCATTACATTTAAAGAATTATTCTATAAGTAATTAAAAAATAAACCAACTTACAACAAATTATCGCTTTCATTTTTTAGAGCTTTGTGAAGCTTCAGTGAAATGTACTTTCTAAAGGTAAAATGGTATGTATTATAAATACAATTTATAGTTGCTACCCTGGACATTTGCTTATGTAATGAATCAAATTCTTAAAAACACAGTGATAATAAATCAATTGTATAATTGATTGTATTTTTCAAATATTCGAAAACAAGAGAAAGCTGTATAAATATTTATTAATTTTAGAATTCCATCTGGACAAACTTGCAATTTGCATATTTAAAAAATGCAAAATACAGATATTTCCAGTACTAGGACCCCAATTATAATCTCAAGAACTGAGAACTACAACTTCGGTTAAATTAAATTTAAAAAAAATAAAAAGTAGATATGAGTCAAATATGTCATCATCGATTTGTTTTTTCAAATAAAAAGGATAACTCTTAAATTAAATATACATGTTCTATTCTAAATTTGGATCATTGTTTGGGTATACAGAACCATAAGAGATACAAGTGAATTAAATTACTAAAGTAATGCAATTTTAGGTGGGGATTTTAATGATGTTTCTCCAAAAAAGTGGAATCAAAATGAAAATATATTATCGAGTCTACTGACAATCCAATTTTGAGGAGAAGAGGTAAAGTTTTATTACACTGAATTTTATTAGTTTTGTTAGTAAACCTCGTCTTTGCTTTCGTCATCTCGTTTTGTTATAACGAATCGTAATGTAATAATTGATTATTGTTTCATCGAGTCGTCGAATTCTTTAAGTTGTTTGAGTTCATCGTTTGATGAGTTAATTAAGTATCATTCCTATCTACTGTTTTAAGTTTTAGTTTTAGTTTTAATTTTATATTATAGTTTTAATTTTATGTTATAATTGTATAAATGGTTTAGTGCATGCCTTTGTTGCTGGGTTGCATGAAAGTTTTATCGGTCCATTAGCAACTAACGGTTCAATAAATTTCGGAAAATCCCATTTGATACTGTTGCTAGATAAACAATTCTTTAACTAAAGAGCTCTTTATTTTTTCTTGCAACCCAGCATTAGTGTGATCATTCCTTGCGCATATTTTAGTTTTTATTCTAGTTTTATGTTTTACTTGTAAAAGATTGCAAACTCCAAACTTTCTAGAACTAAAAATGAAAACTTGGTAGTTGACTGTATTATCGACAAAATGCAGTGTGCTTTAAAAACAGAAATTGTAAAAAGTAGGAGGAATGGTGCTGTAGTTACGTCTATTATTTTATTGAAATATGAACAAAAGTAATACAAACGGGTGTACGTGACCAAACGCATGCGCAGCCGAACGGCATAAAAATAAAACTTAAAACAAAAGATGGGAATGCATTTTGGCTAAACGCAGTGAAGCATAGATCAGTGCAGCGATGAATACGAAAAGCAAAGCGACGAAAAGAAATTAATTCCTGTTAAAACGAGCATAATGAAGCGTAGTACAGCAAGATAACAACGCTGTTGTAGTCGAACAAAATAACGCGTTCAAACAATTTTGATATTCTCTGCTCTCATCGTTGCTAAAATTATTGTGAAAAAATTGGTATTGAGATATTTATAAGAAAAACTATTTTTTTCTATACTTAAAATAGACAATAAAATGATAAGATATATTCATTAACCAAACGTCAAACATGTGTTGACTGAACAACAAATGTAGTAATCTGCGGAAAGAAATGGTGAAAGGAAAAATCAGTTGATCGACTCGGCCACGGTCTATCACCTTCCTCTTTCTACAAATTTGTTGTTTCACACAAAATTGTGTGAAAAGAGGTCTGCTGCATGTGACTTCAAAATTATAAGTCCTCATTACTATACATATTATATTTTTAAATTGAGTGGGATTAGAACTTGGGATCTTTGGATTCGAATGCATTAACTCTAACCACACCACCATGCATATGTAAGTAAGGTTAGTTAGATTAATTGTCAATATCGCGCCTGCATTTCATTTTCAAATCATTCTCGTAACAATTATGGACGTTACCTCCCCCTTTATATTTGCAAATCTTGGATGGTGTGAAATGATGAGAAAACAACCTTCAGACTATTTTCTTAAATGCGTTGTTGTTATTTTTATAGAGACATCACGTGCCTGGACTTGTCTCCTGCTTATGATTTTGGAACATCTTGTGTGCTTAGTAACTTCACTGAAGTTATTATTGTCATCAACTTTGCATTCGGAGTCTACAGCTGATCTTGAAACATCTTAGAAGCTTATAAGAGCAGAACGTCAAATGTAAAGTTGACTGCTACAATATTGGTAATATTTATTTGAAATAATTAAATAGAGCAAATTGCTTGAATGTATGGAATGAAAATTTATAAATTTTTACATCTGACAACTGATTTCACGGTAAATTTATTTTTCTTTATTTTAAATTATAACTACGATTATAATGAGAATGAATATAACAAATTTTAAATTTATATTATTTAATTAAAATAATCTTGAAATATTATCAACAAATTTGTAATGATTGTTAGTGGCAACAAATATGTTAGTAGAGGGGAAGGCACTGGGATTAATTTGGTGAAAATTGTTTCTCGGCTGTAGGAATCGAACCCATAGACTTGAAACTTGGTTATGATATCTGTGATCGAAATCGGGTTCTCAAATCCACAGGTCGCCGCGGTACTTCAATCTGCCATACTGTTATTAAGAACGACGAAACTGAAATATGATTTTACTCTTGTTGCTAATAACGAGAGAAAAAGTGTATTTTAGTCAATTCATAATTTATACGAACAAGTATCGTTTTAAATACTGAGGTCGTGAGAAAAATAGTATGTTCACCTCATGTGAGAAATTCACATGTACTTCTCTTCCTTGACATATAATACAGTATAGGATTTTATGTAATATAAACATTGGATTGCTAACTTGCTTGAAGCATGCATTGACATATGTGAGGCAAGCATGTTGACGGTAGCCATTTGCAGGGCAGGCAAAAAAGCACCATATTTAAATGTATCATAAGTTTTAATACTTTAAAAATATATTTAAATTTACTGAAATCCACCAGCCGATTCAATACAACTATTTTAAATTAACCAAAAATTAAATACCACCTTTGGCAAATAATAAAAAAAAATCCTGTTGTAAACTCAATCCGATGACAAACTGTATACTATTTAAGTTTTTCAGTGCAACTACATTTCTTATTTAAACCGTTTATATGTTTACAAATACAATTAACCTAAGTTTTTATTTGAGGAGCTTAATATCAAAACGCAATTATTCCAATTTGGAACATTTTAAACTAGCAACATATCTAATGTAAATTAGAAGACCTATGTTAGTTATACAATGTTTTCTACAATTGATATTGTTCATTATAATATTTTTGTATTAAATCAAATTATTTGTTTATTAACAGTTGAATGCTGGGTTGCAAGAAAAAAAATAAAGAGCTCTTTAGTTAAAGAATTGTTTATCTAGCAACAGTATCAATAGCGATTTTCTGAAATTTATTAAACCGTTAGTTGCTAATGAACCGATAAAACTTTCATGCAACCCAGCATTAATGTAATAAACCACATATAATTCAATTTTGTAATAACAATCAGTCATGCACGTATTTCACAATTAACTTATTTACATTCATAAAGTTCATGTTTTGATCCTCGCTTTCATTAGCAATAATATTCTTGAAACTATGTCTAATTCGTACTTCTATTCCAAACATGAATTTAAAAGATTTGCAATATTGTACAGTAAACTTGGCTGCTTTAATAAAATAGTTACATTTTGATTCCCATAATATGGTGGTTCATAGCATTTTTTTTTATTTTTTTTTTTTTAAATAGAAATATTTAAATATTAAAAATGTACAAAATTATTATACCATTTGATTGGTCGCATTTTAAACCATATATTGACATCTATTACTCACTTTTATTAATGCATGAAATAATTTGCGTTTGGAAATTAAGTTCTTCATTTCATGAAATTATACATTGAACAGACTTGAAATAAAAAATATTTTTTGAACTAATGAAAAATAAATCAAGGATGCTTAAAACGCATAAGAGGAACAGGTGATCCCTTAGTTTTTTCATGGCTTTCAGTTTCTTCAGAAAGTTCATCCGATTCAATTGGTTTGGGCGATCCAGTATATGTAGGCAGTTCGGAAGATTTAGCCACTTTAGTTGATTTAGGTAGTTCAATAGATTTAGGCAGTTCAGTAGGTTTATCCGATTCAATCGTTTTAGGTAGTTCAGTAGGTTCAAGCGATTCACTAGGTGTAATATGCTGAGACGGTTCAATAACAGGTTGAGGTTGTTCAAAATGTTCAGGCGATTTGGACGGTTTATTATCTTTAGGCGGTTTAGAAGAACTAGATTTGTCCGCTTCAAAACCTTCAAACATACCAAGTTTACTAGTAGAACTTAACAGTGCAGTAGCTCCAATATATTTTTTGGTATATGGAAAATACTGCGATTTATCTATTGGTGGGCATGTTATCTCCGCCCAAGGTGGATCCGCCACTAATTGAAGATCGATTATTTTAGGGTTCCACTTTGCTTCTGCACGTATCCCTTTTATGCACATAATCTTCGTCAGAAAATTACTTTCGTCTGGCTTCTCCGATGATAAATCTTCGAATATATTATTCATGTCAGGAAATTCATCCGGTTCAGTAGGTCCGATATATTGTTTGGTATACGGATAATACTGTGATTTATCAATCGGTGGACATTGTATTTCAGCCGAAGGTGGATCTGCCACTATTTGAAGATCGATTATTTCGGGATCCCACTCTGCTTCCATTCGTATTCCTATTATGCACATAAGCTTCTTCAGCCTTTTTCCTTCACTCTCGTCCGCGTACATCATTAGCCAAAATATTAACCCTAGAACATAGCGTAGCAAATTTGAGGGAAATATTGTAGAATATTGTTAAGCCGAGACATAAATATTTTGGATAAGATATTGTGGACGTTTCGGACTACGATTGTGTCCATTATCAATACACAGGTACACAAAGTACCAAGCAATGGATAAAAAATTCTTGATATCAAAAATTCTGATCGTCAAACAACATGGTCAAAAATGAAAATAAAAAACTGTATGGACACAATTGTAGTCCGAAACATCTACAATATTAATTAAAATTAATCATCAGTGAATCCTTGAAGCCTGCTTTCCAATAATATAAAATAAATATATCATCACGCCTTTTACCCATTACTGAGTGTGGCACTCTGCCTTAATATATCTCGGTAAGTCATATACAATATTTATTCGTGTGAAGTGCCGTTCAATCACGGCTCCCAAAGAACCACAGGGGTAATTTAAAAGTGGTGTTGGTTGTCCATATCTGAATACTTTGAATAATTGAATACCTACTCTCATAATTCTAATATCAAAATAGATCGGCTATCCAAATAGATTTTTTCAAGTTCAAATATACAAATAGTTTACTAATGTCAGAATAACACATTTTGATTATGATGAATAAGCAAACTATTTGGATTTGAATATGTGGTTGCCTGAATATTCGTTTGCCAATTAAAAAAAAATCTAAATCCCTAATTAATTTTAGAATATAATAAAATATGCAATAATTTATTCCTGCCCATAAAAAAGTTATAAACAAAGATAAAACATTTTAAAGTTATTTTGATATTTCAAATTAAGGATATTATTTTTTATATATAAATTTTAAAAGTACTTAAAATTTACTTTACAATAGTGCTAGATTTGGTATAAGTTACATTATGAAAAAAATTAAATAGCTGAATTTTTTTATTATGCCATTAAACAATTTTTTTAAACATTTAGCTGTTAACAATCAGTGTGAATAAGCAATAATGATAAAAACTTAAGGTTACTAATAATGAACGTCATTTGCATTAATGGGCTCCTGTACCATAATCGAATGAAGGAAAAAAACAAAATATGTATTGAATAATAGCTATTAGTGAAAAAATTAGTTAAAAATAATGTTTTACATCAGAGATATAAGCTACAATAAATATAGTGACATCACATGTCCGAAGGTTCTCACTGGTCACAAGAGTAAGATTATTTTTCAAGAATTCAATAGTATATTATTTGCACGCTTTGAACGAAACTAGTTAAGTACCACTGAACCGAACTTGGGACGTCACAACTCAAATACAAAACTTTAAAACATATCTCTTGTAATATAAAGAATTTACAACCCGCGTTTTCACAGATCGTCATAATTTATTATGTAGTTTCATAAAAAAAAAATTAATAAAAAATAGGTATAGGAACCCATTGTTAATCTTCTAGTCACCTTATTTTAAATGTTAGGATCAGCTAAGTTAGCTTTCAATATGGTATAATAACATTAAAACTACTCCTTCTACTAATATATTTGGGAGCCATGATTTGACGGCTGGTTACAGCACTTCACGCCCAAAATAATATTACTTACCGAGATCTGCTACCGCAGAGTGCCACACCCAGTAATGGGTAAACGGTTTGATGATATATTGTAATGCAAATGCTAAATATTTCTCGAATTTGTAAAAAAAAATATTACTTGACAAAGTTAGAATTACTATAAAACAGGAGGTAGTAGCGTAATTTTACATTTGATATAATTTACTAGACTTACAGCGTGTTTTTAATTCACAAAATTAAGGGTGGTTTACCTGAAATAAACATATTTAGTACCACTGGTTTGATTGTGATTTCTAATGTATTAATAATTAAATTAAATAAACACTTCATAGTCAATTTATTCATTATATCTCATTAGATACATGCTTGCAGCGTTCTTTATTTTACATAATTATTGTGTTATTAAGAATAACTAGCAATCCAGCGACATAAAATATGTTCTCTTAAAATATATTCAAATTTATTTATCGAATTTTTGATAATTTTTTTTTGTTTCGTATAAAATCAATATATCATATCATATCTACCTTTAAAGTTTAATCCACAAGTATAGAAACACCCTGTATACATGTTGCAGTATAAATCATATTATGTAAATAAAATTTCTAAATCAATAAATAAGCAAGATGGTGCATCTTTGACCGGATCATGTATTCATATTAAAACAAGAAAAGTTATATTGTTACCGGTAAAACCGAAAAAGCAATTTAAGATATTTTTATATCAAAAAGTGGCATTTTTATAAAAGGTAAAAGAAAAGGCACTTGGTGTAAGTTTCACAGATTATTTATTCAAAATATTTGTGATCGATTTCTGCTTATCAGATCGTCGGTGGAATACAGATATAGTCTCTGTATTCCTCCACCGATGTCCTGATAAGCCGAAATCAGAAATATTTTAATTAAATAATTTGTTAAACTTCCACAAAGTGCCTTTTACTTTTGTACAATGTTTCATCAAGTACCTACAGCTGAATCCATCAATTCTATTGGCATTTTTATATTTGCTCGCAATTTTGTACCTTAAATTACGGGTCTAAATTTACTAATACAGAAAACTACGATTTGCCCCTATCTTTTCAATCATCCTAGTAATTGTATATTAATATTTAGAGAACTATTCTATCTATAATTTAAAAAAATGAACAAACTTACAACAAATGAACGCCTTCATTTTAAGAGTTTTATGAAGCTCCAGTAAAATGCAAAGTTATACCTATACTTCCGGAAATTATAATACTATGTATAAATACAGTTTGTAGTTGTTATCCTAGATATTTGCTTAGGTAATGAATCAAATTCCCAAATACATACATAATGATAATAAATCAATTGTATAATAGATTGTATACTTCAAACATTCAAGTATAAGAGAAAACAGTAAAAATCTTGAATAATTCTTCAATTTCATCATTTTCAGGTAAAATACCACCACTGAGATTTCAAGAACTGTAAGAGCTACAACTTCAGATAAATTAAAATTAACTCTTGATTTAAAGATATCATATTTTCCGAAAAGTGTACCCGTTGGTCAAAATTACCACAACGAATAGCTATGGAGAAAAAATTTCAAATACGATAATTTTTCAATTAAACATACCACTTTTAATTTCAGTAATAATATAATAACAGGGTGAGTATAAATTGAAAATAATTTGACCGATTTTCGAAAACTCGGTGCCAGGCAATTGCCAAAAACGCAACAAATTTGAGAAAGAATTTGGAAGATTATTTTTCAATTTATTGAACTTTCTAGTTATATTTAATTAGATTCTTTTTTTGACTTGGCTGTTGAGGTCAATTCATTACACGAAAAAAAATGTAAACTACGTATTAATGTATTCTTGGAAGTTGTTTCCAAAATTTTTTGGTTTATTTGGTGTCTGAAACGGAACTACATAGATTTTTTTCACTCATTTCACTTAACACTGATTAATTTAAATAATTGTCAACTACCTATCATTTGTCACAAACAAAAGCACCTACAGAGATTATTCCCGCGAGAATAATCACAAGAGCTTTATTCTCACTATAATAATGACAGGATTGGTTAAAACGCACACACGTGACAATAAATAAATCATTTTCATTGGTTTTTGATAAACTTAAAAAAAGAATCACTATCAGGCAGATTCATAAAGCGGATTAGCGCTAACACCATTTTTTATTTCGTTTTTAACTCTCTTTTCAATGTACGAAACAAGTTTAGTTTAACTTGAGTTAAAAAGAGAGTTAATTAGCCTCAAATTTTGTTCATTTCTTTAATCTGTTTTAATTTGAAACTGAGTTATAGATAATATTAAAAACGGTGTTAGCGCTAATCCGTTTTGTGAATCTGCCTGTATGAAAATTGTTATTTGTATGCCTTGGGAAGCAAGTAATACATTTCATATATTTTGATAGCAGCAATCAAGTTCAGAAAAGAATTTTAGAAAATCAATACTTGTTACATTCCTGCACTAATTGGCCTTATATTGGCGTGGTAATTGGTGTCGCTAATATCAGATCGGCATTTATATTTTGAAAAACTTAAAATCCATGCCTGACTTGAATAAATAAAAACAAATGAAAGTAAATTGTCAAAAATTTGAGGCAATATTATCAGTTTATTTCAAACTAAAAATTAAGTTTCATAAGTGCAAACAGACATTAACAACGATTTGAAAGACATCCACAGTAAAACGTTACATTTTTTCTTTTGCCTTTTTACCTTTGCTTTTAAAGCTGTAGATCCACTGTACTGTCGTTAAATTAATTTCCTGTTGTGTAGCGGAACAAATAAATAATGAATGAAACATAATAAGCTATTCTACTTATTTTAAAAAAGTGATATTTGTTCAAGTAAATATTCGCAAGTTGAAATGTCGCTGACTTCAACTTGTATTAAAAAAATACGAGTTTATCTAAGTGGTTTGCATTCCATTATGATGAAATTATTGTAATGGGGATTGAATTCCCGTTGCGTAAAGTAACAAACAAATAAATACTATCTGTCATATTGTATAGTAAATTAAAATAACTAAATATTTTCAGGCATGAAATCAAAGAACGTGATATCGCTTTTCGTGGACAAAACGGTCTGGACGATGGCTGCATCCGAAATGTGGAGAACAACAACGAAAGAGACCTGGTGCGTCATCAACTTCTACTACCACTGGAGATGGGTTTACCTCCAAGAAATAGGTAGGAAGTTCATGTATCTTAAACATATTTCCAAAGCTATTTTGAGAGAGTTTTTTTTAGATGAAAATCATTTTTACAAATGTCAAAATTTAGATATCACAGAGTTAAATTTTAAATGATCTTCAAGGAAAAAATAGTGTAAAAAAGTGAAATTAAACCAACGAAAATGAAGTATTTACTTTTTTTCACAAGTTTTACTTTTTACACGATTTTTATGCTGGGTTGCAAGAAAAAAATAAAGAGCTCTTTAGTTAAAGAATTGTTTATCTAGCAACAGTATCAATAGCGATTTTCTGAAATTTATTGAACCGTTAGTTGCTAATGAACCGATAAAACTTTCATGCAACCCAGCATTAGAATAGTAGAAAAATGTGAACATTGTCTCTACGATTTTTCGTTAAAAACTAGTTTCAAAATGAATTTGCAAAAAGCCTTGATCAGAAATATGGGTTTAAGCCACGCTGTTTTTAATTTTTACCTAAAAATGTAAGTGCTTTAGATTTAATTCTTGAGATTAATTTCTTGTTCTGCAGCGTAATATATAAATAAATAGTCGAGAGTTGTAACTCTGTAGTTATACTATTGCTTATCTGGTTTGAGAATTTAAATTTCGCTTATTTAAACATCAACAGAAAATATAAATGCATTCAAGAAGTTTTGATTCTATTAAAAAAATATATGTTATCGACTGATATCTACAATTTCAGAAGCTGTAGGAGTGAATAAAACAATTTGACAAAGCAAAAGCAAAATTTCACGATATTAGTCATAGTCACGTGCAACGTATGTCGAATGAAAGATTGGTGAAGTTGAAGAATAAATAGATGGATGTGATAGAAGGTTTGTTGCGTGAACGAAAGATGAGACGAGCTTGTATGAAAATAATTGTGAATGTGGATGGTGGCTATGATAGGGATGTTTGTTTGAGATTAAATGTAGGATGATTATAATGAATGTTTCAAAAGTTCGTGCTACCTCATTTCATGGGACATATTGTGATGGTATGTATATATATATTCAACATCACCGGAGCCAATGACGTCTCCTGCTGTTCAAAATGTACTTGGATATTTGTTTTAAGTGCAGTTTAAATTTTTTTCAAGTATTTATTTTTTAAATTATTTTGAATTTATTTAAAGAGGAAATTTAGATATGTGTAAAAAAAAGTAGACACTCTGTATATGAGTGCTCTACCTATAAAGACATAATAATTTCTGCCTTTTAGTTTATTAAGAAATATGTTAAAAATAGTATTGCAATTATCTTATATATAAAAATGAGAAAAGAAATTATTAATAATTTTTTTGCAGTTGGTTCCAATATATAAGCTTATTTTTATTATACGTAGCCTTGGCACATCTGAGTCTTATAAATGGTATCAATAATTCTGTTGAACTATGAAATATTATTTTATGATTAGTATTTTTGATGTGATAAATATTTGTTTAACGTTTAAAAGTAAATTCTACTTATAAAGACGTTATAATTAGTTCACAAACAAATAATACATAAATTACAATTTTTTACATATGTTTATGAGAAACAATGGCAATATTAAAATTATTATTTATAATAATATCAAAAGTAAATATTTATATTCTTGTATCGTTCAAGGTAACATTTATAAACTTCAGTTAGATCGTGCCTCTCACTAATTAAACAAGTCGAAACCTGCAATCACGTAACATCATTACTTCTCTCTAGCACATTATAATCAATGAAATGGTTGCGCAAGCCTCGTCACTTGCCACGAAATCGTTGTTGTGTAGAGACGTAGAACCGCGCTCCGTACTTTTGCATTCCTAAAACTTATCCTCCGAACACGCTAGTGCCTTCACGTGGGGGCCCAACATACTTTCTACATACATTAGGCAAGTTTTAATTAGCGTATCGCTGGCGGGTGGGGCGAGTCCCTCGCGACCAAGGTCGTAGTTTGGTGTGCCGGGTCGCCCAGCTAGAGAGTATTCTGCCGATGACTGCGGGGGCGGCGTCGCCAAATCCCCCCGTTAGGGTGTGTCCATGGTATCCTGGAGAGTCCTAGAGGCTTCGCTTCCCCCGAGCACTGCGGGTACTCTCCCTACGACCCGGGTAGGTTCAGTAGGCGAAAACCGAGAGGTCGTGCTCACGGAATATGGGCAGCGTCTTTGTTATATAAGGCAAGCACAATTCGGCTGCTTTGTCGTAGATTCATTGCGCCTAATTAGTTATTAGTACACAAAAACTTAGGTAGGAAAAAGGCAAGAAAAGAAGTGAAGAAAGAACAGAAATCAACATTGAAGACAACGTGAAGACCAAGAAATGTATAAATGGGATGCTATGGGATGAATGGAGTGTGTGGTATGAATGGTGTATGCTACATACTGCATGCTGATATACCATAACTTTGTCTATTGTTCTATTTTACTGCATTTTGTTCTGAGTTTCTGTTTCAGGTTCAACAATCATCAAATGTCTTTATGTATGTTTTTTTCAAATGTTACCAACTATTCTATGTTACTAATACATTGTTTTTATGTTTCTAGGGACATGACGGGACCTGCAAGCATCTCCTGCGGCCTCAGCATCATCCTGGAGCAGCTGGTGTTCTAACCAGCGTCACCTGAGCTGTTGCCATCATCCTGGAGCACTTGGTGTTCTAATCAGCGTCAGCGGAGTCTGTATCATTGTGGACAACATCATCTGAGTAAACATATCTTCAACTATATCAAAAGACTGCTAAGCAGTCATCGCAGAATGTCGTCCGCAGCTCGCAGCAACAATGTAAGAACATTATTATTTTTAAATGGGTTGTATTTAACCGAGCATCAAAATATTAAAGTTTGTCAGCTTGTTTATCAATTTAAACAAATAATATTTGCTGTAGCAAACCAAAAATTAATATTCGGCATAATATACAGGGTGTAAAATAAGTAAGGAATATTGAAATTAATCTCCTGAAATAATCTTTTAATCTAAATAATTAAAAAACGTTTCGAAACGTTTTTTATATTATTTCGATTAAATGATTATTTCATGAGAGAATTTCAATATTCTTTACTTATTTTAAACCCTTTATTGCCATTTTATTATTCTGGAAAGCTTATTTACTTATTCTTTGCTTTCAACAATTTCTTTTAAAGATCGTTTGTGCTCAATTATTAATTTTGGTATTCGTTTAATTATTTTTGGTAACAGTAATTTATTATTATTGATAAAATTATTTCGGTGCTCATTTAAATTATTCCCTTTTTATAGTTTTTTACATTACTAGCAGAGTAAAACAGTTTTTACTGTTGAAAGAAGGAATTTATTCCTTGCGGTAGTAAAAAACAGTTACTTTGCGTGTATTGTACAATATTTTATTTGTTCCTCATTAGTAAACAAATTAAAAAATAATAATTAAATCATGTCAGTTGCGTTAAAAATTGTATCAAATTAATGGAAAGTATAATTTGTAAAGTAAATAAATATAAATATATCATCACGCCTTTTACCCATTACTGGGTGTGGCATTCTGCCCAAGCAGATCTTAGTAAGTGATATATTTACGCCCGTACCAGCCGTCAAATCACGGTCCCAAAGAGTTACGGGCAAGTCACAAAGAGTAATTTTAAATAAATAAATAAATAAATAAATATATCATCACGCCTTCTACCCATTACTGGGTGTGGCACTCTGCTGAAGCAGATCTCGGTAAGTGATATATTTTGCGCGTGAAGTGCGGTTACCAGTCGTCAAATCACGGCCCCCAAACATGTTAGTGGTGGAGGAGCCACAGGGATAGCTTTTTCATATTATGAAAATTTGTCGCCTGTGGGAATCGAACCAGGGACCTCAGGATCCACAGGCCGATTTCATACCACTGAGCTAGCCATCCCATAAATAAATAAAATAAATATATAATTACGCTTTGTACCTATTATTGGGTGTGGCAGCACACTGCCTTCGTAGATCTTGATAAGTGATATATTTATGTACGTACCAGCCGCCGAATCAAAGCCCCTCAAAGATATTAGTGAAGGAAAAGTCTCAGGGATAATTTTAAATAAATAAAATAAATATATCATCATGCCTTTTACTCATTACTAGGTGTGGCATTTTGTCGTATTTATTTATTTATATTTTAAATTATCCTTGTGGCTTTGCTGTCCACTATCATCTTTGGGAGCTGTAATTCACTTATCAAGATCTGCGACGGTAGTGCGCTACCACACACAATAATAGGTAAAATGCGTTATAATACATTTATATTTATTTAAAATTTACATCTAAATTGTAAAATAATATGTTTAAATAAATAATGTTTACAAATGAGTAATAAATAAAATAATTTAATATTATATTTTAATGATGATGATATTATTTGTGCAGATAGTTAATGATTTGTTTGTTTATTTGCAGACGCAGTTGTTTGCAGCCGCGATGAAGCCGGTCTTCTGCCACGAGTTGTCACTCAGAGGTTTCCTCTTGATGCTGACAGCGAATCGGGATCAGCGACTTGCCTCTGAACGTCATCCAGGGCTTTATACCAACTTCAAATAAACATTGTATTCACCAAATAAATAAAACAATTGCAATAATTATTGTATTCATAAATAAATAAAACAATTGTAATAAACATTGTATCCACATATAAATAAAATGATTGTAATTTAATATGTTTTAAATTGATAATATACAATAACTCTCTTTAAAACATATTTATTCTTTGAGAATAAAAAATATTGTAATAAGTTGTTTGCGAAAACATAGATGTATGTTATTCTTAAATAATAAATATGTGTTGAAGATTTGAATTTGATACATTCCTTTTTATTGTTTAAAACAAATAAATTGTACTTGTAATAATAATTTCAATATAGAATAGTAGTATCTGTTCTATAGAACTTTGAAATAATAATAAATACATTTAAAATTACATATTTTATTTACAAAAATAATATCCTATAGCATAAATTCGTCCCAAATAAGTTTAAATATATTTCTTTTTAACTCATTTGCGTTCATCACAAAGTGTGTAAAATTCACTCCGCCGCCATCTTGGATTTAATTTGTCAATGGATGGGTGTCTGTGAGAATTTGTCAATGGATTAGTGAATCTAATTGATTGTCAATGTATTAGTGCGTCTGTGTGAATAAATATTATAAAAAAAGAATATAAGTTATTTTACATTCATTTATTGGCATTTTTAAACTATATACAACATAAACTAATATTTATATTATAAGTAAAGTTTATACAATACATGATGGGTGATAAATTGATTGAGGCTGTTATTTTATTTTTGGGAGTCTTCTAGTTGTACTTTAAGATTCTCTGGTTGTACTGTGTGGAATCTTGCGAGTAACCTAGAAGACGATGTTGATTTTGGGATTTTTATAGACGGTGATGATGCAGTTGATGACATCACCGATTCCAAGACGAGTTCCGTGCTTCAAGTCTGCTGCATAGATGATTCCAGATCTTTTGAGGCTTTATAAACATAAAAACAAAGTATTAGAAAACTGTTTGAAGAAGGTACAGGATTTCTTAAAGAAAAGATGGCTGTCATATATATTCCAGGATTTTTTAAATGGAAGATGGCTGTCTTATAAATGTTCTAGGATTTTTTTTAAGAATAGAAAACTGTGTAAGGAAGTTTCAGGATTTTTTTAAGGGAAGAAAACTGTGTAAGGATGTTTCTGGATTTTTTAACGGAAGATGGCAGTCTTATAAATGTTGCAGGATTCTCGTAAGGGTAAATAACTGTCTAAGGTTCAGGATTTTTTTAAGGGAAGATGGCTTGTCTTTTATACGTTCTAGGATTTTTTTAAGGGTAGAAAATTGTGTAAGGAAGTTTCAGGATTTTTTTAAGGGTAGATAACTGTTTAAGAAAGGTTCAGGATTTTAGATTTTTTTTAAGGGCAGATAAATTTTTGAGGAAGACAAAATATTAGATCAAAATTCGCAATCGTTACTAAGAAAATAAAATTAATTTACTCACATTGGGTGAACTTTACAGTTGGAATCGGCTTCAGGAACTCTTCTGAACTAGGACTGATGTCATTGTTGGATGGTGATAAATGTTTCAGTTACTTGGTTGACGGTTTCAAGACGATTCTGGGGCACCAGGTCGACAAATGGTGATTAAAAGCTGTAAGTATATATAATGTAGTAACAAATAAAAATGTAAGTATTATATAAATATTGTAAAAAATTATTTGTGAAGAAACATTACAAAAAATATAAATTTATTTGTTACTATATTATTTTACTGTTGAAATACATTTTAGAATATTACAGTTTTGGACATTTTCGGCATCCACGATGATAAATTTGGAATATTAAATATTGTTAAAATAAGATTGAATTACTATAATTAATCATTTTTCATTAGAAACTACTTTGAATTAGAATTTCAAATGTTATCTATTCGAAATTAGAAACCAGAAATTTAACAAAATACATAAGAACTTAAATTCAAATTTGAAATATTTTAAATAAATTATAAATTTTAAATATTTTTAAATGCTAATTTTATATAGAATCTATATGTTTATAAATTACTTTCAGATTTGATATTTTGTGACTTGAAAATAATAATAAAAAAAATATTATTTCGTCGTTCCCATCATGATCGGATTTAATGGAAAGAAAATAAACATCCAAGATTGAATTTATGAGTTCCTGTGACTTGTTTTACAAGATATATAAAAAAATGTAATTATTTTGTTCAGATGGATCATCCAAAGAAGTTATAAAGCGATCTACATCAACAAATTTATAAGAAAGCGCAAAGAAATAAATTTTGGCGCTTTGCAGAGTAAAATTCTGCTATGTACGTTATATTAACTACCAGGAGAGCACGTAGTGTAAGAACCTAGGAAGAAATATCAAAATCTTTGTTTTCGCGTATACATCCACATAACTATAAAAAATAATTATTTTATATATTGTCTTATAACAAGTTTTTATGATATAATTGTTGGCATTTTCTGTAACAAAGAAAAGGCTCCCGTTCCTGTGTAACATGGTTTTCCAATCATTAAACAACTTGATGGTGAAGTGAGAGAATCTTCTTTGCCTGT
Source organism: Pterostichus madidus (assembly GCA_911728475.2). Lineage (NCBI taxonomy): Eukaryota > Metazoa > Arthropoda > Insecta > Coleoptera > Carabidae > Pterostichus > Pterostichus madidus. Next base: position 40,920,070 of record OU452301.1, read on the forward strand.
AAAAAAAAAATAATTGTAAATGTCCTTATACACTCAAATACAGGAGTATGAAACTGTTTATTTTTAAGGTGATATAGTTTTGCTCCATACTTTTCGCTACTTCGGCCTTTACATGCAGATTCATGAAGCGTTTTAGCCACTAATACCACCTTTAATATTATTCACACCTCAAATTATAGCTGATTCGTGAAGTAAATTAAATTTTATATTAATAATCACTCTTTTAAATACAAATTAAAATAAAACTGAAACTACCTGAATATGATTATGTTATTTGAGACAAGTAAATAATATTGGCAATAATCACGTTGATTAAGGACGAAAATTTTCATTTTTTCGTTCCCATATTATTTGAAAATCAATGTTCGATTGCAAGCAGTTAAAACACCAACCAATTAAATAAACTAGCAAAAGATTTTTTTAAATTGTCAATCAACGTTTAATACCAGTCTGTATATTTTGTTTCTATCATGAGTTTATTAATAACTTTTGATTTTTAAAAGAGTATATTGAGTTATGCAACTGTTGATGAATACCTCTGATGGAAGCGTTCTTTAAGAACGTAAGCGATGACTCAAATGACATTTGCTGCAGTGGTGAAGCATTGCTTTCCATGCCTCTACGGCTCAACGGCTCGAAACTACCATTATATGTCATGTAGTCAGCAATCAGCAGTAGATGACGCGGATCCACCGTGATACCGTAAACGTTGAACACATCTTTTACCTCCTAAAACATAAATACGATGAATATTTTGATAATTAACAAAAGCTATGATATACCTTGACAATGACTCGTCTAGCTGCTTCTATTCCGTACGTTTGGGCGATATTATGAATGTCGTTCGAGTATAAACGATTTAGGTCTAACAGGTCGATGTATTTAAACATTTCCTGAAAGTAAATTAGAACTTTAAAAATGCTGACAATATTTATCCATACAATAAATAATAAGCAATTAAATTAATATGAACTATTTCCGTGGAACTTTGAAACATTACAATAATAAATTCATCAAATAATCACTCTTCGTCAAACATTCTCATTCTAACACATAACCCTCGATCCAACCGTATTCATAGTTCCTAAGCTCATTTATTTCTCACATTACAAATCTTTCATGACAAAAATATTAAAAAATAATAATAATAGACAATTTATTAATATATTAAATACCACCGTTAGTAGAACATATTTTGTTTTTTTAATGAATTTAATATAATCAATCAAGACATGTTTTTCATAACACAAAATTGGGGAAGATGACTCAGTGGAATCGAATCGGCCTATGGATTTGAGAATTCGAGTTCAATTCCCACAGGCGATAAACAATTTTCACATTAAAACTATCCTTATGGATTCCCCTCCACTAACATCTTTCGAAGACCGTAATTTGACGGCTGATAACCACTTCCCGAGATCTGCTGCAGCAGAGTGTTACACCCAGTAATGGGTAGTACGCATGATATATTTATTTTATTTTAAAATATTATTTTTTTAAGAGCTGAGATATCCATCTTAAAAAAATCAAAAAATAAATTATTAACAAAAAATTACATATGAAATAATTTTTGTTTTAGTTACGTTCCAAAAATAACAACATAACTCCTTAACTTACTTTTATTCCGAGTTGCTACTAGAATTAAATAGTTTGGAAACGAATCTAAAAGATGGACATCATAGCGCCAAGTTTATAAAATGTTGTTAAATAAAACTTACCGCCATATTAATACCGTCCGTCCTTAAAGTAAGATCTTTATCGTCTTTCATATACGTAATTGCACGTTTAATATTTGCCACTTCAGAGACAACAGATTTCTCAGCGCAGTCTTTTATTAATGCTGTTAAATCCATATTTCTTAAGCTCATTGGCAAACAGAAAGTCAACTCACACCACAAATGATTATTCTTATCATACAAATAATTTTTTGCGAAACTGTAACTTTGCACTACTGACTCGTCCACTCCTGTTTCTCCGTCGGTGTCTAAATTTTTCCTTTCACCTTCTCCATCTTCTAAATCTTCATTGTCTGATTTTTCTTGTTCAACATCCTCTGGTTCTTGAGACTCTACTATTGCTTTATGTTTGTAAGTTAGTTTAGCGTCTTCTTCACCACCTTCGGGTTCCTCTTCAGAACTGTCATCATCATCAGCACCAGCAGGTTCTGGCAAATTGTCATCCTCATCTTCATCACCACTCTTCTTCTTTCTTGTAGCTTTCTTATCTTGAGCTTCATCAACTAATTTTCTGAAATAGAAAGAAATTTTTGATAGAGACAAGAAATTGTTTGTATGTTGATTATACTTACACAGATGAAGACATTTTGGCAAATTTTCGAATGTTTGTAAATAGTATACCAAAGAATCTCTTGGACATGTGTTTAAGGATCTTTTTCGGTGTAACGTTGAATTCATTCTGGTATAATTCTCTTGGTAAGAAATAAAATTTTAAAGTATACATATGCTGCCTGAAATAAATAAACTGTAGTTCTGAATATAATTTTATATTGTTATCCCTACTAACCTGATTGGCGAGATTTCCAGTTTAACACAAACATCAACCTTCTCCAATACGTTAGCCACTGTGACTCTGGTAAGATCCTTGCGTAAAATCTCTGCCTTTTCTTCGATGTCAGGTATATGACGAAATGGAATCTCCATGCTAGGCGTCTTGATATTTGCCGATGCCATCATCAGAATCTCACGAAGTCGGGGAATACCGAGTGTCACGTTCATCTCACCACGACCGGCGAAATGGAACGTGTTCAGTGTCATCTGAGTGGAAGGTTCACCAACAGACTGGAAAACGAATAACAGTGTCTACTAAAAATAGTCACACGAAAACGAAATATAGTTTCAATTTTCAAAATTAATCTCTTTTGTCCTACATTTTCATAATCTGCGGTACAGTGATTTACCACATTACTGAACTGGGTAAGCTTGATACAAATGTTCACTTTTTTACATTCATACATTTAATTGTTGTTAGTATTTACATAAGAGACAAATTGTTCTTTCAATCATTTATAATTAAAACTAACTTTTTTTCAAGGCCCTACCAGAACGTAAACTTTTTCTTCCCTCATATAAGAGAAGGAACTGACACTTTTCGTCCCTAGTGAAGAAAAAATTAAAGGTGAAAAACATAAAACCATTCAAATTCATATTTAATTTTTTTTTTAAATAATGGATTTGTGTTAGTTTTGCTAAATAAGCTGCATTTGGTATCAACATAAAAGTTTGATTAAGATTTTCGCGAATCTAATAAAATATTAACCACGGTAAATTATGAATTTCATTTAACTATTTTAGTTTTTTTTAAATGACAAATTTGTGTTGTTATTAGTAAATATAAAAAAAATATAAAAATAAATATATCATCACGCTTTCTACCCATTACTGGGTGTGGCACTTTGCCGAAGCAGATCTCGGTAAGTGATATATTTTGCGCGTGAAGTGCGATTAGCAGTCGTCAAATCACGGTCCCCAAAGATGTTAGTGGTGGAGGAGCCACAGGGGTAGCTTTTGAAATTATGAAAATTGTTTGTATTAGTAAATAATTAGCTAAATATACTGGATTTGGTATTAATATGAAAGTTTGCTTAAGTTCTTTGCGAATCTAATAAAATATGGATAATTAACCATGGTAAGTTATGAATTTCATTTAACTAGTTAATTAACCGGTTAATTATAATTATGTAAATGGCCATCATTACATATACCTCGTGAAGAGTCATTATTCCCTCAGGTGCTTTATATACATGGGCCCTAGGCTCAGGAAGTGACACGGCACCTTCGGGAATAAATGTTTCACTTTCTGCCCTGGGTATACAAATAACTATTCTCACCTGTGCAGCTAAGAGACCAACAGGTTCCCCAGGAGCAGCTAAAGACTGCATAGCTTTCAGTTTGAGCGTATCAGCTAGATTGGTATCACCTTTATTCTGCTTGCTGTATTCTTCCAACATCTTCTCGATGTGATCTGTCAGTGATCCATAATAATGATCCGGAGCGAATTCAGCATTCACTGGGTTCGGACATCTTACAGTTTCTTTCTCAAAACTGGAAATATGAATTATTTATAAATTCTATATTTAATAGATTCCATAAAATCAGATTCTATTAACTGATGTTAAGATTACAAAAAAAAAATATATAAAAATAATATTAATTTTTAAGTGTACAGTATGAGGTTTGCTAATAGTAGTAAAGTTAAATTACTTTTGTATGTAACATAAAAAAATTAATAATAAATCATCACGCCTTCTACCCATTACTGGGTGTTGCACTCTGCCGTAGTAGATCTCAGTAAGTAATATATTTTACCCGTAAAGTGCGGTTCGCGGCCGTCAGATCACAACCCCCAAGGATGTTAATGGAGAAGCCACAGAGGTAGTTTTAATGTGGTGAAAATTATTTGTCAGCTGTGGGAATCGAACCCAAATTTTTAAATTCAAAGGTCGACTCGATTTCACTAAACCATCTACCTCATAACAATTATAACATAACATAAAAATAATGCATAATACATACAACAATGTAAAAGTTGTTGTATTACTGACCTAGCTCTAATTTCTGGAGTGGCATTTTGCCAAAGTTCGATGGTTTGTTCAGCAGCATCTGTTCTTCCTGTAACTGGATTCAATACGTAACTTTTTTCTAAATCAATTTTCTGACGTATTACTTCGGAAAATTTAAGAAAACCACTCGTTCTTTTTTGTTTTAAAGGATCTCCAAACTCGGATTTCCATGTCTTTAACTGTAAAGAAAAATATGAAAATATTAAACTATTTAATAATTATTCACGCTCTTAATCACTTAATTTAATCATTACTAACCTTACTGGTGTGTTCCTCCATATCTGAATATCCTTCGACTTGCTTTAAATCTTTGAGTATTTCTTCGTTGATAATAGCGTTTCTATTTTCAGCTAAAAATTTAAGTTGACTCTTTTTCAAGAACTGCACTTTTGAGATATCCATACCATCTTCTCCATAGAAGTACTGTAAATAACAGATGTTTTTTTATTCTTCAAGTAAATTATTATTATTTAAATGCGTAAGTACAAAGTACCTACTTGAATAACACTTTGATCACTATCTCGAACTGTAAGATCGTAACATACACGCAGTCCTTCTAAGTGTTTCACAAGACATCTTTGTAAGTAACCACTACGACTTGTTTTCACAGCAGTATCAATTAAACCCTATAAATTAGATACAAAGAAATTAGTCATTTTTAAAAAAGTATTATGAATGAATTTCATGTGTCAAGAAATGAGTGTAAAAGTTTACAAACACATTTTACATTTTATTTTGCGACGTTTCGGCCAAGATTGTGGACATTTCAAGCAATAATTCAATTAGTTACTATTGAAAGATATTTAAAAGAAAATTTTTTAAACGAAATCATTTCAGCACATTCCAATTTTTTGCAACAATTACATAGAATTCAGAATTTAAAAGATGCCGTATTATTGAGCTTATTTTATTTTGTCGCAAATTATAACGAACTAGATAAAGATAATAGAATTTTCCGCGCGTTTTTAATTTGTTTTTGTGTTAATCTACGTATAAAAATAATAGACCAGTATTTTCTTAAATAATCGTAATAAAAGTTAGTGTCACTTACCTCTCTGCCAGCCATACAATGGAAGAAAAACTCCTGCGGCAGGATGCCAGTCATGAAACGACCATCGATAAAACCACCTGCACGTGGCTGCGGATCGAATGGCATGAAACTGGGTAGCGACTTGCCACTGATCATTACGGGTGGTCTCTTCCCCTCGAGTTCGATTTGACCCAGCAGACATGAGATCTGCATAGTGTTCACGGTTGAACCTTTTGCGCCGGATTGTACCATAAGCTGCAGGTTGTTGGCGGGGAACTTGCAGACTAGCCCCGCTGGAAGACATGTCCTGAAACCATCGAAGAAATATATTAACACAATAAATATAACTTTAAAGACTCTGATCGCAAGTATAAATACCGATTATAGATAATTTAAAAAAATGTTTCAAATATTTTACCAGTGAAAAATAAAGTTATTAATCTTAATTGTTATTAAATTTAAATGCCAAAATTCAAATTCTCTATCACCTATTATGTTTCTTAAGTTTAAATATACTTTCGTTTAAACGATCCGTGAAAAACAAACTATTTAGTGATCAGCTCTCATGTGTAGTTCTGATTAAATAATACTCGTAACTAAAGTGCGTTATGGTGTATGTATCAACGAATTAGTATCGATGTAAATATTTGTCTTCGTTAATTTTTGTTACTAAATCAAAATATGTCATTTAATTCTTGTACAACTACTAAATACTTTACCGATAGTTAAGAGGAAGAACAGCGCAATTTATTATTATTAAGTATATTTTCTTAATGAAATCAATTTCAAATAAGATTTGTTTATACATAAGAAAAAAGTACGTGGTTGTATTTGAGGGTTACTACCGTAATATTTACTTCGAGTAAAAGATTTGAAATATGTACGAAAAACATAATGATGATATTATTATTAAAAGAAACAATAACTTACTTATTAATCTCATTTGTAAATGAGTCAAGAGATTGCTTGTATTGTCTGTCAATAATTGTTCTAAATTTAGGATTTTTAGCACTAGCACTTTCTAGTTTCTCTAGAAGAATTTTCTCTGGAGTTTCTGGAGGCATATCCACAGCTAACGCTGAGGCGGTATGTCCTATAAAAAATACATTACAAACAAACAATTTTAGTATTAAATTGTGTTGTATTACCAATTTTTCTGCACTCTTCAATAATTTTTGTTCTTTTTTTATCAGCTTTTTCTTGAACTAAAATATCATGGACACCAAGAGTGAATCCTTGTTGTTGTAAGAAACAGGTGAATAGTTTTGCAAATGAACTCAATAATCTTGTTGCATATTGACTTCCATATGTCTGTACAAAATAATATCGAATAAATTTATGAATTAAATTATTAGGAACAACTTTATAATATTTTGCAGACAATTATAATTTTTAAAATGTGGTGTATCAAAATTCGAAAAAATATCCGATAAATAAGTTGAGTTACAGGCTATAAACTTACTTCATACATGCAGTGAATCAAACCATAAGGAGTTGCCCCATAATGAGTTTTATCCAAAACACCACAAAGTAATTCTCCTTTTCTGATTACTACTTCTGCTTCTGTCATATCATTGTGATTTTTAAACGGCGTTCCTCCAGCCAACCAAGTTCTAGGAGGTCTATTTGTCCATGCCTGAAAATATTCAAAAAATATTCACATTACAACTTCAAATAAATGAAGGAATGAATTATTTGTGAATTAAATAAATTATCGCATATGATTAAAATTATTTTTTAAAAACACTGAAATGTATATAATTCAGATGTAATATATTTTATTTATTTAGGTAAACTTTGTTAGCGTTGTTATAATTATTGAATTATTATTCTGTAACTTACCTTAGCAGATATTTTTGCTGTAGCTGTTAAATTCAAAAGATCTCTATTTTTCGGTATTATGTTGATGATAACTGTTGACAGAACTTGTTTTCCTGACCATAATATCTCTGGTTTTAAAATTGCGGGTGGCAACAGAATAATATGTCCAGTTTTATAACCTAGAGCTGAATATACCAGCTGATGATAATCGTATCTATAAGAACGACAAAAATAAAAATTTGCTTACAATTATAATTGTTTCAAAAAATAAAAATTGTAGATACCTTTTGAAGAACTTGCCTCGAACTGACAATCTTACACCAGAGACCATATGATCTTGAATAAGACCACTCAGAGGAGTACCATCTTTGGGAACCAGATATTGGTTACTAACATTCACTAAAACATGCAAATAAAAATAATGAAGTAACATAAAAAGCTCAAATTTTACATTAAATATCTATCTACTCAGAAGAACGTTTTCTTATGAATTTATTTTTTAATAAAAAAACTCAGAAGTTACAATTTATTTAAACAACTATTTTTTTTACTACGGTCGTGTTTAAAAGTCAGCATATCAAGGTTTAAAATGAATGTGGAAAGTATCTCTTTGCAACACACAGTGCGGCAATAAATCGTTTACGATGTTATTTCCAAGACAACCATTGCAGAACAATCATTTTTTTAAAATTAATATAAATTACAATGTCAAATATCGATTCAAATATTGATTTTAAGAAATAAAAGTTCACGACCGTAGACAAAGAAGTAACATACGTGTGGCAATGACCATTGCAAAACTCGTATTCGTAATCGTATGTTTGGAAACATTCGCTTACACTCGTGTCTCAACTTTCATACTAGTTTTGCAATTAAAGCCTTACCACACTAATGTTACAATACACTACTGTACATGCCTGATGAAGCTGCGCCGTGTAATTAACTTTTTTCGCAATAAAACAACACTAAAACCAAAAGTTGAATATTATTTATTATTATTATTCTCAATTTAAAGGTTGTACTTAACAAAAAAAAACAAAAAACTCACCCAACGTATATCCTTCACTCCTCGCAAGTTCCGATTGCGGAAAGTGCATATTCATTTCGTCACCGTCAAAATCAGCATTGTAGGCTTTACAGTTGGCGTAGTGCAAACGAATAGTTTTCTCGTCTTTTAGAATACGAGCCGTGTGTGCCATGATACTTGGTCTGTGCAAAGTAGGCTGTCGGTTTAATAGCAAGACGTCGCCGTTGATTAAATGTCTGTGAACCTGAGAAAATATATCGTTTATTATCGGTGCATTTGTATCAGATCTAACTTACACTTTCTAATTAACTTTAACAAATCTTACTTACAATTTTTACGCCATTGAATCCTTCCTTTTCACCTTCAACTGGAGTTAATAATCTTTTTAATATACTTGCTTGTTGTTTCTTGCTAGTGCCAATTTTGTAAATGCTTCCATCGCCAAATTCTATCATTTTTGCTCTGAATAAGAAAAAAGTACGTGGTTCGAATTAATTTAGTTAGATAAAAACAATTTTATTCTTACCCTGGATGAACATTAGGTCCATTTAAAACCATTTTCCTCAGTTCCTCTACATTCCAAGAGGTGACTGGAACTGGATATGTGAGAGCTTTAGCAAATTCTTCTGGAACTCCAATTTCGTCGATGTTCAAATTCGGATCGGGAGTGATTACAGATCGAGCGGCGAAGTTTACCCTTTTACCCATCATGTGCATACGAATAATTCCACCTTTCTTTTCAATGATCTAAAAGAAGTTACATGATTATTACAAGTATATCGTATGATTTCTATAGTTAACAAGTTAAATTTAAATTATTATTATAAATAAAATTGTGAATTAGTTGAACACACTCTAAGAGAAAGGAATATTTAAAATAATCTATTTTAATTAAATATTATAATTACAACTACGTATACAAATTGTACATCATTTTTTTTTTCTCTCTTCTATTCTTTTAACTACATTTTTCCCATCTATTTATAGTGATTACCTGTTTGAGACCTAAGCTGTCGTTTCTATTGGGGTTCAATTCTCTATCCATGATACAATCAACATTGATCTGCAGACTCTGCCACAAATGATGAAGTTTCTCAGCTGCATTTGACCCTTGAGATAATTCGTATACAGTCTGTAAATACAAAATATTGTTTTTCTACTACCGAACATTTCCAACTGTCAGTTGAAAGCAGAAAGGTTGACGTTTGCCGCTTGCTGAGCGGCAATAAGATTTTGCCGCCCGCCGAGCGGTACAATAAGAGTGTATCATCGTAATCAAGAAAAACAGAAAAACTGTCAAAAATTATTTTAAATTCATTTTCATTTTGTGTACACCTCAAGCAGAAAATATCGTTGCCGATTGTTGCTCTCAGCTCTGTCTCGATCAACAATCTTCATGCGCGTGCAGCAATAGACTACTTTCTGCTCTAGATACACAAATAACTATTATATTTTAAGTCAAAAATATCCAATAAACATGTAGCCTAAAATCAATTGTTTCAAAGTTATTCCCATTTGAATATTCCATGTACAAAAAAGAAGACTTTAAAAATAAAAGTAATTGTATTTGAAAGTTTTCAATGAGTCTGGCTAATCGAGAGGGTCATTTTGAAAATGATACATGTAACTGCTACATGTATATTAGAATTTTTTGGCGTAAAATAACGCCGGTAACATGTACTTAAGCTATGTGGATTCTATAGCGCGACATCTGTACAAAGAAGTTTAAACATTGGCGTAATAATTAAATATTATATTTGTAGAGCATACCTGATTTTCCTCTGGTAGAGTGCTTATTAATTTTCCTTGTATAACACTAATAATAGTTCTAATAACCATGCAATCTTGTAAAATACTTTTATAGATTTGTGATTGAGGATGTTCTACTAAAACTCCGCGAAGATGGTTTACCTACAAGGAAATAAACAAATATAATAGTTTAATTTGAGAATAAATGGGAAAGAAAATAGTTGTTAAACTTACAGGTCGACAAACCGGAGGGACCACAGGAATAATTTCAAAATAAAAAATGTCGGTTGGAAAATGAGATTTAATTCGTTTTAAAACTGGAACTAATTCACTTAATAATTCTTTCTCATGTATCCATGCTTTTCTTAAACTTTCTCTAATAAAAAATAAGTTATTAATGAACAAATAAAACATTGATTAAACAATTAGATCAGTACCTAGATTCTTCAGGCATAATAATTTTTATATCAGAAGCTTTCAATAACACAAGAGCCTCGTCAGTACTAGTTTCCTTCTCCAATGATCTTCTAATAATAAAAAAAAAAATATATTAAAATGGATGTTCTATTAAATAAAAAGTAGAATTTCTTACTTGCTGTTACTTGATTTAATATTAACTATAAGTTTCCTGCGGTTAAATTGTATTTTTGGAATATGACTTTTACAATGCATACACTTTTTAACTGTAAGAATTTTTAGCAATTCGTACAATAATTTGTTTCGTAAAGATTCCGTAGTTTTATTTAAAATATTTTTTGATTCTCCGGGATCTATAAACGAAACATATAAAAGGAAATAACTAATACTATTTTTACTTAAACAATAAAAAAGATAGTTAATGCTTAATTCATTAAATAGTAAACAAAGAACTTTGTTTACTACAAAGTTCTTTGTTTACTACAAATATATCAATATTTGAATACAAAATGAAAAATTAAATTATTTTAAAAAAAGACGAAAATATTTTGTCTATTTTTACTAAAAAAAAAACAAAATAATAGAATCGCAGTCACATTTAAGAATTAACTATTAAGCTTATAAATATTTGTTCATAAAAGAGTGTAATCCATTTAGTTTCCTATTACTTAATATATTTAATAGTAATGTGTAAGTAGAATCTATTGCAATCCATAGTGTATGTTTATAACTATTAACTTACTGCCTACAGATTTAACAACTCTTTCCAATTTCCTAATTCGTTTAGCGGATTCAGCGGGCAGCTCTTCAGCATATTTATTTTCCGATATAATTTCCCTTGTAATATTTTCTACTTCTTTGGCTTCTGTGACCATACCGAAGTCCAACAATTTCATGTATAAAGAAATCAGCCTCTTAGTACATTCTAAAATAAAAATTAAACATTATCAAATATAAACATACGTTTAAAATGAATTGTAAATACCTGGAATTTGCATTTTAAAACATTGAGGACATAATAACTTCATAATAGTAGCTACAATTGAATGAAAGATGGGATTTACTACTGGTACCGGTAATTCTATATAACCAAAATGTCCTGGACAATTGTTTACATTCTTGTAACAAGTAGCACAGGGCATTGATTTTTCATTCAATGGGCCTGAAATAAGTTGAGTATTAATTTAATATTCTTTCTTATTAATTACTTTTTAAATACCCATAGCTTTGTCATATAAACCACCCGGCAAAGGATGTCCCATGGCATCAAATGTTAAAGCGGTATGAATTCTTGTCGTGCATATTTTCTTCAGTTCTTCAGTAGTGAATACTGAAAATATGATCGTTTCTGGATCCAAAATGTGTTTGGCGTAAACACTAGCATTTGACACGCCTCTTGCCATATTTAACACTAATATTAAATTATGATACACGTGATATAACCTTTTTCAAGCGTTGATTCTTAATTAAATATCTATTGAATAACATCAAAAGTTCACACAAATATAAAATATATGATTACTTATGAATTACACTATTATATTTCACAAAATCACTCATGATAAAAAACGAAAATAGAGAAAACGTTTAAAAACACGTGGAAAAGTGTTGTTGCTGTCACATTGAAGGTACACGATTTATCCGCCATCTGTCTAAATTTGTAAGCAGCACCATTGATAAACAAACGAGTAGCACTGTAGTAAAGAACAAATATTAGTTCTCTGTTTTTATAAATGAAATATTATGGAAATATCTACAAAAGTAATTAAAATGGTATCATTTATTAAATAGAGTTAATATACCTCAAATCTGCTGGAATATTGACTAATCCCGCCTGCCCAAATATATAACCAATAGAGTCAAACAACGAAAGAATTATACATAAATCAAAATTATTCTTTGCCAATAATATCTAACAGTTTTCGTGAATATTAATAAAGATCAAATATATTTGCTTCATTAATTCAACATTTTATGTTATAACCATTTGTTAATGCATTTGTTATAGTATTAATATTAATAAAATGTTATTCACGCGAATATATTTTACACAGAATGTACTAGGCCACACGTGCCAAGTATAACTCATCGATAAAATAGTCGTACTCCCTCATGTCATGTTATCCTAATACTTTAGTGCGTCATGTTAGAAGCATGAGGTTACAAGCGCGCCAAAATTTTCCTACTGAAGTGCCTCTTTAGAAGCTGTTTTCCTAATAGCAAATTGTACATTTCGATCGTTTTCTGCAGACATTTTGTAGCTTTGCAATCTGTCAAAGAGGCAAAAAAAGGCCAGCTAAAAATTGAATAATTTAGAAAAATTGTTAGGATTCATTGAAACCCTATTATTATTCATATTAGAATTTGATTTATTATTAATAAAAAAAACCACAAATAAGATTTAGAAAAATTTTAATCAAGTTTTTAAAAATATACCATGTGCTTTTAAACCAAGTTTTTCTTAAATGACAATATTCGTATCGAAAAGACTTGTCAAATTAGTAACTTAACATTGCTGTCAAATATTTGATTCCATATTTTTCATTTATGCCATATAGACAACCACATTAAGAAAGACCTTTGACAAACTGACAAAACGGGGTCGCTAGACATCGCGCCACCAAAAAAAAATCAAATCTTAATTTTGTATAAAAAAAAAACGGGCTTATTAGATGCTAGTTTTATTTGCCTCACCTTTACACATTTATTTTAGAGAAAATTTCTGCCGATGTCGGTATTCCCGGTAGTCTTTATTTCTTTTTTTAAAATAATTGATATATATATATATCAGTGAAAAAACATATTTGTAATACATAACATAGTATAAAATTATTTTAAAAATCTACAAAATAAAACTGTATATTTCCTAAACATCTTACCTTTTTTAATAAAATGTACCTGTGCTTCTTACGTAGACGATTTATGCTCAGTTTTTCAATCAACTGTTATGTTTCTGTTATAATTATCTGCCTATTAAATATGGGAGAATACATATAATGTATGTTACTGTTAGTTAACATTTACTTAACAATCGATTGAAAAATTGTGCGATAGAGAAGCAAGAATTATTGTTGAAGTTGCACACTTTTTCACTGCACTGATTTTTTTAAACTATTAAAAAACGGATATACATTTGATCTTCTTATATTTATTCTTTTTACAAATAATGGTCCATACTACTATCACAGATCGGAACTCATCAAAAACAAATATTTTTTACACGAGATACAACATTTATCAAAATAAAAATATCTACATTGGCCTAAACATAACTAAAATTTAAATAATATATTTTTAAATTATAGTTTAATCTGTACAAAAACTAAAGTTTCAAAAACAAAAACTAATATTTTCTTTTGTCACTTTTAGTTATGTTACAGGCCTTATTACATTTTGAAATCAAAGACAATTTTCACAAATTTTAAACAATTTCAAACAGATATTTTCATAAATATGAGACAATTAACAAATTATTCAAATATAAATAAAATTAATTTAAACTAAAATTTACAATTTACAGCAAAAATTTAATTCCTAGTAACAAAAATTAATATAATTCATTTTTCCTATTTGCAAAATTGTTTAATATTAATTTTAAATCATTATATTGACAATTTGAAATATATTCTTTTTCATCTCATATTTATGAAGTAACAAATGTACAATTCAATTCTTATTGGCACATATATAAACATTATTTTGGCAGTTCTAACAATAATACATACACAATTTACATATATACAGATTTGTCCATACCTCTCTTTATATGTCAAAAATCTACTATATTCTGTTCAACTTAATCCGATTACAAAGAATTTGATCAATTCATGCATAATTTTAATATAATTTTACATCGCCTGTAAGATTATATTTTGTGAATATCGAAAATAATTTAATTTCAAATTATTTTTTGATAATTTTTAGCTGAACAACTATATACAATAGTATTTTATATTTTTGTACAATATGACCATCACAAATTTTAATTTCAAGCTGCTTTTTCTAATATGAATTGATAATTTTCAATTTAAATTAATATTTTATCGAATCAACAGTTTAAAATTAAAATTATGAAATAAATTATTTCGAAATTTAAAAAAGTATAAAGCGATTTTCAAATTGCCTGAATATTAAAAATTAAATATTTTTCAACAATTGAAGTCATTTTGTGTGTAAATAATTTCGTAAAATTATGTAAATTAAATAAATAAAAAATATTTATTGTGTCCGGAAAAATAAATAAAAACAATCTAAAAATCGCTATAATTCCCAAAAATCAGCTATAACCGTCACACAAATATACAATTCCACCAACAATGCCCCTCATCTAGCAACAACAAAGTTCGTTACACATGCACAACAATGAAACGTAACTGATTCACCAACAATTAATCAAATACTGTGAAGTTCTCGACACTAACTTGACTGAGGAGGTTATGACGAGCAGGCGAAGTTTATGAATGTGTTGTGCTGGGATAGTTGAACATTGTGCTGTTGCTAAGCCCTGCCGAGCGGCTCACGATCGGTTTCGGAGGAAGTTTTGGCATTGTCATTGACGGGTTGGAGGGAAAGATGAAGTCGCTTGTTATGAAGCGAGGTGACACTTCTGGTGGCGCCATACTTGAACTGAAATTAAATATTCGGGTAGCGATACATTACACTTGACACTGATATTAAATTAAAAAAAATTAAATAGTAATAGAAATTAAATGTAACTTTAAAAATTAGTAAATTCTACGTACATACTATCTCTTTTAAACGATTGGAATACATTTCTGCAATTTATAATTGAATGAAAAATTTGAATTATTTGATTAGATCACGTTTCGGTCGATAGTTGTGGCCATTTTCAAGTCAAATGTTGGTATCGATTAAACATAAAGGATAACTGCATTATAATTTTACTAACAAATTCAAAATATACAACTCCAGAAGATTTAAGGATTTCAAAGTGTATATATTACAAAGAATTTCAGGCAGTCTGCATCTTAAAATTATTATTTGAAATAAAAGTAGGAAAAATCTAAATATTTCTAAAGGTATTGAAAAAAACTTAGATTAAAAATTGTTGCAAATAGATATTTTGTTTAAATAATCGGGAGGCATTTCTACCCATTATTGGGTGTAGCACTCTACTGTAGCAGATCTAAGTGGTACATTTATGCGCGTAAAGTGCGGTTATTAGCCGTCAACTCACGGCCTCCAAAGATGTTTGTGCTGAAAGGGTAATTTTAATATGGTGAAAATTGTTTGTTGGTTGTGGGAATCAAACACAGATTCTGAAATCTAGTCCGACTAGATACCATTGGGGAAAAAATATTTTCCTGAATGTATGTGAAAAATGAAATTATATTAAACAATTATTATTTTACTGTAATTTTTTTGCAAGAATTCAAGAATTTTTAAGTACTCCAAGTCTGGTTTTTTATTTCCAGGATTCCAGACAAGTCAACACCACGATATTTCACGAAATTATGAATATAGATAATGAATTTACACGTTTGTTTAAAAGTATAATAATACAAGTAAACATTTTAGACTCGAAAATGGCCGAAACGTCGTCATCCTTAGACTAACATTAAATCAAATAAAACAAACGAAGTAATTCCATTTTTTAAATTAAGTATTGAAATTAGTTTTTCATAAATAAATTCTAAATAAAATTAATATTTAAAAGTTATTATTCATTAATATATGTATCTAATTTAATTGTGTGTCTTCAAATTTCTTTTTTTTAATTTAATTACACTAGACGAACCAACCAACTAACACAGTTTTTTAACTTTTAAATTGAGAGGAAACGACGATATAGGGACCGTTAAATATGTGCAAAGTAGTTGAATAATAATAATAAACAGTTAATATGATAGAATATTGAATCACATACAATATTCATTACCTAGAACCATTAGTCGGCTGTGACATCTGCCTCTGCCTACTGGGCACTCCTGGCGCCTTATCCTTATCCGCTTTAGCTCCCTCCAGGTTCGAGTTCCTGCGCATGAGAAGCGTAGAGTGGTGGGTTGGATTGAGGCGGGGTAACGAACCCACGCCTACGAAGGGCTGAGGTGGCGCTTGCGGCTTGTCCGTGCCGGCCAGCTGTTTAACGAGCGTGTGAGCAGCAAATGATGCCAACGACTGTGTAGAGCCGAGTGGGTGAGGCTGTTGCTGATGGGCATGGTGGAGCGAGTGTGTGGAGTGATGAGAGTGTTGGCTGGTGGGGAGAGTGTCACGACGGGGTGGGAGTGGGGGAGGAGACATGTCGCGTGGGGGAAGTGTTGGTGCGTCGGGCGCCTGTTTTAGCTGTGGAGAAATAAGATTGAGATTAAATATTGCAAAAGTATTATTCGTGATTGACTGTTATGTGTCAATACAAGGAGTTTCGAACCAATTTAGATATTTATAAATAAAATAAATAAATATATCATCACGCCTTTTACCCATTACTAGGTGTGGCACTCTGCCGAAAAAGTAATACATTTATGCAAGTGAAGTGCAGTTACCAATAAACTGAAATATTTTATCCACAACTCATATATTATAAAGACATAATTACACTGATTTCAGTTGTATTATTTGGCTCATAAAACACTGTAAACAACTTCTTACTTAGCAACCACTTCATAATCTACTGTACTTTGAGAAACTGTATACTGAATCAACGTTGAACGTTACAACCAATCTTCGTCGATACCTGTAATTATGAGTTATGGATAAAATTTTGTATAACATTTGTTTTATTAGAATAAAAACACTTAAGAAAAATTAAACACTCAACCTTTAGTTTAAACTTTTCTTGTGTGTTTTATATACCTAATAAAACACTTGTATAATAAATAACTATTAACTAAAGATAAAGAGCAATTCACTGTCAAAATAAAATAGTTATGATTGCGAAGCAGGCTATACAATATATGAGTTCGAAAATCTATATATTTTTTTAAGTTTTTCGATTCAATGATAAATGTAGAATGTAGAAAATTAAAATTTGATTGTAAAAGCTCAAAGAAGTCAGATAAATAAACAGGTATATTTCTCGTATATCCTTGTTTATATAATAAATAGTAATTATATATATTTTTATTAATGTGAGGAATAAACAGGAATATATTTCATACACAATTAATATTAAATAATTTGATGTTTCTAATATAATAATCACAATTATATTTTAAAATTAGGTGAAAACAGTATTAAGCAAACGATTAATGATTACTAACTACTAATGGTTCGCTAAGGTTGTCAGTTCATTTACTTTTAAAATGATTCGTTTCAGGTTGGGAGGAAAATTTAGATTTCATTCGGGCTATGCCAATTAAAATTTGGGTTCAATTCCGAAACCTTGTTGCAAAATAATACAAACCTGTTGCGGCGAACTAATCTCCGACACACTACTCTCTCGTCTCCGATTCCTTGGCGGTAAGGGTGGCGGTGTACCCGGCACAGAGCTGCTGCCGAAGTTGCCATATTTGGGGCTGGCAGGTTCAGGTCCGCCTGCGGCCACTCCAGCCAATCCAGGTGACGAGCACGCCGTGGGACTCAGCTGACTCAGTGTGGGACTGTTGGGCCCCGGTGATGGCTGTCCGGTGCTGGTCTGCGGACTGGAGACTTGCCCTGACCGCGGTAGCGTCAACGGCGCTGAATGGGTATCTGACCGAGTTGGGTGCCGTGAACTAAAAAAGGAAAATGTTAAAATCAACTTTGATACTAGTGAAGATATGGGAAACTTATATGTCAATATAAATTAATGTTTCAAATTTAAAGTGTTCTCAGTATCGTTTTTATAATTTTTGCTCTGTACAAAAAGCAACTATTTTTTGTGACGAGATTTGAAAAGAACGGTTCTTTTCAAATCTCGTCCCACAAAATAGTTCATTTTGTAGATGGCGCAGTGATCTTTGCCCGAACAACTGTTTTTTTTACGTCACAAAACGTCACAGGGTCACGTGAGTGCCCGCATCCTATAGACAGAAAGTCGAAGTGATGTTAATCTACAGAGAAATCATAAAAATAGCGATTATAGGGTTGTCATTAACTTATCGACCAGTAACAAATAGTGATTCAGTTACAGAATAAAGGGATATTTTATAAAAAAATAAATAAATTTTAATATTCATTTGTTACTTTCATAGCACGTTATCCAGATTACTCACAATGTATTACTGGCTCCTGGCACTCTCGGACTAATACTTGGCCGTCCCCTCTCCGGTAACAATGTCGTGGTGCTAGATATGCTTGGACTACGACTATGCTGTCCTGCTCCACCACTAGCCGTCTCTCCGCCTTTGGGTTCTCTGGTGGTTGCGATGGTGCTGAGCCAGTTCTGCAGCGAAAGGAATGCATTTTGTGTGCCGGGGTTGGGTGATGTCACGGAACCGCCTCCTGTGGATGAGGAACCGGCTGCTGGTTGGTTGGCTGCCGTTGTGGACGGGGCCACAGATGCTGAACAAGGAAAGTGACTTTGGTGGGTGGGGCTTATAGATGCGGGGTGAGTAGGAAGTGTGGGACTGAGTTGAGAACCGCCTTGGGATACGTTGGGACCTAGAAAAATAATAATAAATTAAGAGCTAATTTTTCAATCACCGGTTTATTCTCGATTAATGTTAATCATGATTGAAGAACAGGTCCTAAATGTATGTAATGCACAGTCAACAGGTAGTACAATATGTAAAATAAATAATAGCTTTCACATCAAACTTTTCTAGATGGGAGTACTGTACCAGTTCATCATATTTTTAAATTGATAGTGTACACAGACAAAATATACAGAGTGGTGACCGCAACTCTGGAACATACGACTTTAACATGTAAAATTATAATTTCATAATTTCCTACTTCCCTAATTATTTTAAGCAAATAAGCTTCAAATAAAAGTTTTAGGGCATAAAATTCTACATCTAATTAAACAAATGTTTGACGTTTTATAAAAGCATATCTGTATTCGACTACCCCAAACCCCCTAACCATAGGTCTCTATTTTTATTTTATAAACACATTTAAATAATGTCATTCGCATAGGTACGAGTATTAATTTAAAAAAAATAGCTATATTATATATCATCGTATCTATGATAACCTCATGCACATAACTGTTTTCATACAGGGAATGAAGTTTAGTTCGTATTATTACTTCACTTCTTGCCTAGTAACTCATTATATCTTTCCCATTTAACGTTTAAATAAATAAATTTAAAAACAATAGTAGCTTATCTAAGCAAATATTTGAAAAAACATTCTTTAATTAGCATTTCAAATATTTACCTTTAAATTTAAGGTGTGGTTTCGTACTATAAAGAATTAAATTATACAAACATAATTAATAGAATGTATTCTGATAAAAAAATTGTTTTTCAGATTTCGAAGCTAGTGTAACTTTCTTTTGTAAACTGTTAAAATGTCTTGGATTGCAGTTGTGGGTCTCGTTGTAATATTTGTAAAGGTATACTGCAAGTTAACGCTAGGAAAATGTAGCAGCAAAAGAAAACTAAATGGAAAAACTGTGCTAGTTACAGGATCTAATATTGGTAAGCAAACTTACACTTATTATACACAATATAAATAGCAATACTAATAAATAATATGAAATATCATTTTATTTATTTATTTATGCTACTCTGTACAACAGGAACTTATCCCAATTACAGAGTCCGGACTCCTCGAGTGTGGTAGTTTATATATTTTTAGCTTGACTAAGATTCGAACTCGGTATCTTCAGATTCGAATCACACCACCATACTGCTGGTGATAATTATTTATTATTTTTAAATATGCTGTACCTATAAACCTTTTAAAATAATTTATTTCTAAATAGTTGCAGAATATTACAAAAGTTTAGAAAAAAGTACTGAATTAAAAAAAAAAAATCTTGTAGGTCCCTAAACAGTAACATCTTTGGGGGCCGTGAATTGATGCCTGGTAACTAAACTTCAAGCACAAAATATATTACCTACCGAGATCTACTAAGGCAGAGTACCACACCCAGTAATGGGTAAAATGCGTGATAATAGTTATTTTATTTAAATTTTCATATTAAAAATAATAATGACATTGATAATTATCCGTAACTTTAATGCTAGGTTGCAAAAAACAAATAAAAAGCACTTTAGTTAAAGAATTGTTTAACAACAGTATGAATTGTGATTTTCTGATACTTATTGAACCGTTAGCTGCTAATGAATCGATACAACTTTTATGCAACCCAGCATAAGTCTAAAATTAATAATAAAGAAAATAGCGATTTGTTCCTCATTAACCAAGCATACTGTATAATAAAAAAATATTTAATTTTAGGAATAGGTTATCAGACAGCATTGAATCTAGCAAAACGTGGAGCCCGTGTAATCATCACAAGCGAAGACTTTGAAGATTTGAAACGTGCCCAAAAACAAATGATCCATGAATCCGGAAATTCGGACATTGTTGCCAAACATCTAGATCTGCTCTCTCTGGATGGAATTCGCACTTTTGCTAACGACATTTTAACGACCGAGGTTAGACTTGATGTATTAGTTAATAATGCAGGGAGTCCGGTTCAAGAACAGACATATTCAAAAGATGGACTTATTCCTGTTATACAGATTAATTATTTTGGACCCTTCTTACTTACTAATCTATTACTTGGTAAGTAAATAATAAATAAGAAGGATTTAATCATTCATAAATACCATTAACAGTTTATTCCACGGATATTGTGCCATAAAACTTTAGAGTGCAAAAATTCTTTTACCGATTGACATTAAAAGTGGAGTTTTATTGACAACTGGCAGGTTGTGAAATGCTACTTTTACAGCCTTGGCTATAAAAGTGTTTCTATGAAAAAACAACGAATAAGATACTTATGATTTAAGAATAGTAGATTGTTTCACAAATAAAGAAAAGTGGTAGTTTTCTGGCGAATAAAAAAGTTTAATGAACGAACCTAGCTGGCTTGAAAAACCTACTTTTCTTACGCGTTGAACATGCTATTTTTTGTGTAAATAATGAAAACGTTAAAATTCCAGTAATGTAAGATAAATGTCTACACACATTTTTTCAATTAATAAAATGTCTCTTTGCGGAAACATAGAAAGATCAACATGCATAGTAACAAATAAACAAAGTAATTGCCTAAAATGAGTAAATTGTTAGTTGCTAATGAGTAAAGTGTTGCTAAAGAGTAAAATCGCATGTTACTATATTGATTTGTAACTAAGAATATGGCTGTTTTCCATTAAGTACACAAAAATGTAATTACAGTCACATAACTCTTCTTTAATCTCAGATGGAATTAATATTCCTTCGTCACTTGCCATTATAATAATCACAAAAAGCTGAATAACATTCATTAAATTATAAACATAAAATTTATTTTTACATAGTCATCGCTTAAAAAATACATAACAACATAATGGCTTTGATTATGCCGGTATCATTAAAAATATTTAAAATAATCACAAAATTAATATTAATTTTAAGCAATTGGCAAATAAAAATTATGTGTTTAATACAATATTTTTTTAATTACTATTTCAACAAAAATTTATAAGATTTGTTTGAGTAAATAGGCAGAAAATAAATGTATGGCTACAACAAAATATTTCAAAATTCTTTTACTCAAAAGTTAAGTGGTTCACATTCCGTCTAACAAATAGAGGTCCTGGATTGGAATCCCGTTTGAGTCTCATGGTTTTTCACAATGGACTCCTGAACCATAATCGAAATAACAAGAATGAAGGATAAAAACATAAAATGTGTATTGAATAATAGTGAGAAAATTTGTTTAAAATAATGTTTTACATTAGAGATATAAGCGAGTATTTTCGCGCTGTAAATAAGAGACATATGCGGAGTAGAACGTAACTAGATATAACATCTCAGCACTGGTTTTTCAAACTGTTCGTCGTTTACTGGTATGTACGTGTTCAACACGTTGTATATTTATTACCATAATTTAATTTCATTTTCTCGAGCTTGCAACTTCTATAAAATATGATGACGAAATAAATTAAGTACCACTGAACCGAACTTGGGACGTCACATCGCCAACACAAAACTTCGAAAAATCATATCTCTTGTAATATAAAGAATTTTCAACCAGCGTTTTCACTGATCGTCATAATTGTATCATATAGTATAATAAAAAAAATTCATAAAAAATAGGTTCAGGAGCCCATTTCGCCTAAGTGTACTTTATTCTTGTCTTAAGACGATTATTATTTTTTAAAGATTTAATGAAAAGATCAACTCCAAGCCGTATAGTCAACGTAGGATCTCTGGCAGCCAACATAGGTTTTGGTTTTGACTCTAATAACATAAATTCAGTTAAAAAGTGTACAATCTTCTTTTCAAGTAATACAATTGCGTACTTTAACAGTAAAATTTGCCAGGCAAGTACTACGATAGAAATGGCGAAAAAACTGAAAGGAACAGGAGTAACTGTTAACTGTCTTCACACTGGAGTAGTTCATACAAGAATGCACTACCAAACAAGACTATCTGGCTTATTTGCTAGTATTGGACAATATATTCATTATAAAGTAAGTACGAAAATGTAGTGAATATAGTTATTATAATTATTGGGATTTTTTTGTATTTTTAGACACCTGCTGAAGGAGCGGAAACATCCATCCATTTAGCAGTTTGTGAAAAAGTAGAAGGAGTAACTGGAAAATATTTTAGAGATTGTAAGCCATCCTGGCTTTGGGCAAATCTTGGACCAGAAACTAGAAACCGAGTTTGGGAACAAAGTATCTCTTTAGTTGGATTAAAACCTGAAGAAATATATTTATAATTTATGATGAAAGACGAATGAAAATAAAGCGTATCCAAAAATAGTTCCTTAAAAGTGACCAAAATAGTTATTTATGTATCAAGGGTGGAAACAGGCATTTGCGCCTCGTGCTAATAATCATGACGCGGACCAGAAACGCTAATTTCACTCATGGTACATACAATATTTTATGCACAACAAAATAACATTTAATTATATGTTCAAAAGATTAAAATATGTACATAGGTTACATGTCAAAATGATATTTTATAAAATCAAGTATTCACAATTAACAAAAATTGTTATTTTATTTATGTATCCAAAATAAATTATTTTTTATGGCCCTAGGGCCAAAAACAATTGTTTAAGCGCGCTTTTTAGGGCTAAAACATATGAATTTCGGCTCGGTTGTGCATAAAATACTTCAATAACTCTTTCGTCGCTACCTGACATTCTTATTTTAAAATCTCAATATAAATAAGTATAATTTATTTCGAGCAAACTGTACATGCTTTCTAAATTTGTATAATTATTTTCTTTTATGTAAGTATTTAGTCAATACCTTGTAGATTGATTTTTATCTGTCAGGTAATAAATATTATTAATATAATAAATTATGTAATGAATTACCTGGTATTTGAACGTGCGCGAAGACGCTGTAATCATTGGTGTGCTGATTGACAGCGTGCGGAGGCGGCGTGTCCTCTCCATCAGACACGGTGGTGGGCGCAGGGACAGGTTGTGAAGCCGCTGCCGAAACTGAAGACCTCACCGCCTTCGGCTTGATGCTGGGACTCTTCAGTGGCAAGTCCGGCCATTTACGCGGCTGTTTCAAGTAAATGAAGAGTTAAAATAAGCAGATGGCGAAGTGGTTACAATTGTGGAAGAATACTTACAAATTTGGGCACTTGTCTACATTGCCTTGGTTCGATTTGCAAACTTTTACCGTATAGATAGTTCCCGATGTCTGTATCTGTCATGTCTTCGAACGGGTTCAAGTTTTCTAAAAAATGCTGCAAGAGAAAACACAATTATCAAAAAAGCTTTAAATATTAAAATTATGTTTATAAAAAATAAAATAAATATACAATCACGCCTTCTACCCATTACTGGGTGTGGCACTCTGCCGAAGCAGATCTCGGTAAGTGATATAATTATGCGCGTGAAGCGTGATTACCAACAGTCAAATCACGCCCCCCCCATAGATTTTAGTGGTGGGGAAGCCACAGGGGTAGATTTTTTTTTAAATGGTGAAAATTGTTTGTCGCCTGTGGGAATAGAACCAGGGTTCTCAGGATCCACAGGCAGACTTGATACCACTGAGCTAGCTAATTATGTTTATGAAGGACTTATATCTTATTAGTCGAATGTTTTCATGCCGCCTAGAGCGGTACCAAAACATTTAGTGCTTGCGATATCGGCTGAGCAGCAACTAGCGCTACTCATGAAAATGTAGAAATAATTTGTCATTATTTCACTGAATATAAATATTGAACAATTTTAAGATGTAATATCTACTTACATTTTTAACACGTAAAAATAAATAGAAAGTTATCAAAAACAACTATTTCAATACCACTGACTAGTGACGTCCTTAATATTGAGAATTTTTATTTTAGGCTTTCACTGGTAGATATATTTTGTTACGAAGTTTTATTAAAAAATATATTTAACAAATGGTATTATACCATTTAATTTTCAATTATTGATATTCTTTCTTACCCTGATCTTGGGCTCAACATTCAGACAATACGGCTGATTCTGATACTGTTGAATCTCTCCAGTAATTTCTGCCACCATCCTTCGTTTCGAGAAGTTAATCAACTGCGTATCTGTTAGAAAATCCGAATTTCCCTCCTCGATATGCAGGATATTTGTGAGATACATTCCTAAAAACGGTACAACAGGTGGGTTGATACTCCTCAGCTTCTCCTGGTATCTGCGGAAGTGAATAGCGCTAAGTTCTCGGCACTCTTCAAGAGCCTTCTTCAGCGGTTGAGGAATGGCCTGGTAGGTGAAGCTAAGTCGGTAGACAGCGGCTGAGCCCATGGCAGCTACTCCAGCGAGGACACCGTTGAAGTTGTTGAGTTCTTGAAGAACGATCATGATCTCGATTATGCGGGAGACCATAGCGACTCGTTCTTCGAAGTTTTCGGTTTCGACGATATTCTTTTCTAACCATCGCGTGAACTGAAAGAAAATAAACAAATAATTTGTTTTTAGCAAAATATGATTTACCTATTATCCTTGTCTCCATGAATGATTAAAATGTCAAAACGAGAATGACAGCCGTCTCAATGATTTTTGTTTATTTTATCACTAGTATATCTATGGCCACTAATTTTCGGTAATAATCAATAAAATTATATTTATTCAACACGATTTTTCTGATTTTTTATTTTATAAAATATTTTTTGATGTTTGTACAGAGAAAAAATTACTCTTTTAAATGGGATAAAAAAATCATAGCATGCCATTTAAAAAGTGGGATTCTGTAACTTTAAAACGATACTTTCGTCACGTTTTATCATAAACTATCAAAACTTTTTTTTTTAATTATTTAGATTAAATGGTTATTTCAGGAGATAATATCAATATTCCTTACTTATTTTACACCCTGTATAAATCAATAAAATAATATTTATATTATTCAATGTAATATTCAACTTTAGTTGAAATAAAATAAACGCACAAATTTTCAAACAAAAAGAAAAATACACCTGTTTTTACTGGATTTTCATTGCGGGTACCAGAAATGAAAACGATATATTTTATTAGGGACCGAAATGAACGAAAACAGAATACTCAGTTTCTGTTCCCAGTAAAAGGGAACAAAAAAAAGTAGTTTTTAGTCACTATTAAAAACTGGATTATTCTTTTACTTACATTTGTTGTGTGTTTAATAATCCTTAACAAATTTGGACTAGACGTTTCCTTATCCTTCTTCGTCCAGACGGATCCCACAAGCTCGGCAGGTTTGACCGTCCGATAGAGTTCGAACTCCAGGATAGTAAGTTGCCGAGCGATTTCAATTGGATGTAAAGTCAGTATGCCGTACTGCTCTTCGGTGCAATTCAAGTGCCACTCTATCGGAGGCTTTGAACCGTCGAATGCGAATTTTATCAGACGTTGCGAGTCTGGTTCACACTGCGACAGAGAAAGTATTATTAGTTAAGACAGACAAGAGATAATCGTAAACTTACTATAAAAATTCGGGAGATGCAACAGGAATTGGCTAGGTACAGGGAGAAAAACAAAGAATTGTTAGGTTCTGAAAACATGCGGATTAGGAATGATAAATTTTCTAAACTATAAAACTTACTTTTCTCTGAATGATTTTTAAGACAGAATCTACCCATTTTCGCATACTTTTTCCATTAACTGTATCTAAAAATTTGTGTAATCGTTCTAATAACACTGGATCTCTTTCGAAATCGTAAAAATGATGATCCACCCAATGCCTGAGGACATTCAATACCCTGAAATCATATATAAACAAAGTTGTTAATAATCAATTAATTTAAAGGCTATCAATAAAATTTACTAACTACAATTTAAATATGTTCTTTTTACAAAAAATATATTTTATTTGTTAGTTAACGCACTCAAATCAGTTCAGATTAATCAAATCAAGTGACCAAGTGCGATCCTACCCAATTAATAATTACAATTAAAATTTACAGTATTTTATATGTTATGTTAAATAATTCTAACGTTTACATTGCGAAAATTAAGATGTTAATTGTTACAAATTTTACAATTAAAATTAATCCGATATATACATTATTTTATCTCTATCTTATATATGTCATCAACAATTTTGTTTCTTAAAAAAAAAAAGAGTTAACAAGTGGTAGTGTTTACCCTATTTTTACATAATTTGTTTGTTTTGAATATTTATGTTCCTTTTCAAATGTCATACTTCACGAATTCACTTATGATGCTATTAATAATCATTAAGATCACTTCTAGTAATTAATAATTGGTTAGTTGTGATTTTGGGTGCAATTTTTTCGTGGAAAGAACTAAAATAAACTTATTTACGTCTAAGTGCTTTGGAGTGTTTGAATAAACAATTTTTGTAATTTTATATGAAAAATAGCTAAAATTATTAAACAGAAATAGAAAAAATAAAAATAGATATTGACAGAATAAAATAAAAATAGATATTGACAGAATAATCTTGAAATTTGTTGTATGCAGATTTCATGTAAAAATAATCTTATGAATAAAATTTCGAACGACTTACCTAAACTGTACAGGTTGACAATATTCTTTCCTATATCGTTTCCAGTCTTCCCTCTGTGAATTTTTCTGTATCTTCTCACTTTCGCAATTATCCGTACTTTTCTCAGATTCATAAACTTGACTCGGGTCTGGAATATCAAATCTTTCGATCAACAGTTCCAGTAATTCTTTTGGTTTGCAAAAACTTCGATAAGTCGTTAGGAATGTTCGTACGAACATTGGATCAGCGTAGATATGATACGTTAGCCTCTCTATTAGCTTATATAATGTTGCTCCTTTTATAAGAGGAACACCGCCATTTTCTCTCTGTTCCAGGATGATGTTGTTCTTGGAATCAGGCTCCGAGAATTTGTACAGCTCGTGACTTGGTAACCTACAACATTTATTTCATCGTAATTAAATTACTATTAAGGGCAAATAAAAAATCTATCAATATCAATTATATCCAAATAATAAGAAAATAAGAATACAAATAAATTTAGATTAAGTAGCGTAGCGTTCGAAATTGAATAAAAAATAAAAATGATTTAAGGAGACAAGAAATTTGAAGTAATTTTAAACTATGATGCAACTTATCTTCAACTTTGCAACCTATTAATATAGAAATAGTACGCACCGAAGCGGGTGTTTCTTCTCGATGTCCAGGAGAATACTGTCGAGGGTGCGTTCCAACATGGACTTCGTATTCAGCATGACTAGGTCCGCCATCCAGTTATTCTTGTCTTCCGGAGACTTGGCGGAGAGGATCACGTTCGGTTGTATTCGAGGCGCGATTTCAAATGCGTTTTTAACTTCTGCAAAAAAAAATTGCTGGTTTATATGATAATCCTACTTAAGAAAAATGAGAGAAAATGTTCAATTTATTTGTTACTTTCGTAGCGATAATGAAAAAATGTCCCGGTTAATGGTTTGTACAATTATTTAGGTGCGCTTTTTATTATATAACCATTGTTGCAATAACTAGGAAGAGAATAATATATTTTATTTTTATAGTAATGTTTTTCAAGAAACGCTTTTCGATATTGAACAAATATGTTCTGGTTTACGACAAAAATAGCAGTTAGGAATATGTACTTTCAACATTACTTATAAATTGCATTAATGAAATATTTGATTAACAATATTTTTTAAAAATAATTATTAATCATATAAACTTTTCAAGTATGTCACATCTCAGCCTCCAAAGATGTTAGTGGCGGTAACCAGAGGTAATATTATAAGTCTTTGTCATTAATAAATATTTAAATAACAAGGTAGTAATAGTAAGTCAAAGAGACATAGAGATAAAAGTTGTCAAATTAGTAAGGTAATTTAACAATGTTATATTTTTAAAACATACGTAAATTATTAAAATTATTTAATACGAAATATATTAGGAACGGCCGTTATCTATAATTTCTTCAAGAGTAATAAATTTTATAAATTCAAATTCAGTTATATTTAGAATGTGCCAACATTGGAATCTGAAGAACTTTGGAGCTCGGATAATTATTTATAATTTTATTTTAAATTTTTTTTTTACCTTCTGTATCCGGCAGATCAATAATCTCCACTTTCCTAATGAAGAACCTCTCTTTGAGTTTGCATTCTGGATGGTTCTGGTGTACCGATGACTGCCTTCTTGTGTTCGGTTTGCAGAGAATGAGCAGTCCGTCAAATAGGAACACCCGTCGTTCCGTGAGTCGCTTCCCAGGGTTCACCTTCATTAGTACATCTTCACGGATGAACTCGTTGCAGCATTGACCAATGTCTTTTGACTCCCAGTTGTCGATTGTCTTTTGCAACTCGTTTGTTTTTTCGATGGCGGCTTGACGACGCATGCGGCCGTGCATTCGGACACCCACGTCTCTAGAGAAACTGAAATAAGAGATCAATTAGTTTTTATTCAAGTTTAAATATTTTATCTGTTGTACTACTTTCTAAAATATGTAAAATCGTAGCATAGTCTTTTAAATATTTTATATTTAAATAAAGCAATAATATATGTATATTCATTTTTGAATGAAAGTATTGTAGTAATGCATTAATTATAATATTTTATTGTTGTTTAAACAATTTAAATTTAAATGAAATTGAATTATAAAGAGTATTTGAACTTGGAACCAATGCTAAAGATGTTTATAGAGGGGGAGCCACAGGAGTAATTTTAATGTGGTGAAAATTGTTTATCGGTTGGGGGAATTGAACCAGAGTTCTTAAATCAACAGGCCGATTCGATACCAATGAGCCACTTACTTATTCATTTTGATAACGTCAATTAACGTATTTATTTAAAAATATTAATTACATTTAAATTCAAATGTTTAAATTACCGGATAAGAATTACATCAACTCTAGCACGTATCAGTATGGTTTGAATAATTACTGAACCATTCTTAATCTTCAACTCTGTGGAAAGTCGTTACTAGTTTATTAATTTTTATCTCTGCAAACTCAAAAGATCTGGTTTTCTTTTTAATAAATTTGTTATGAAAGAAAGTTGTTCATAGGCCATTTAAATTAAAATAAATTTCCACAAATTGGATCATTAGAAAGTTTAGCTTCAAATTTTTACAAAATATTTCCTACCAAAAATCGATATACATTTGAGATTACACTTAAACATTTTTTGGAGAGGTAATAATGGACGAGAGGCTTAAAGTTGTAGTTATTTTATTGAAGATGTAAAGACAACGTTTTAGCCAAGGTTATGGCCATCTTCAGGCCAATTGTTAAAATAAAACGAATAACAACAATTTAGAAACAGTTACGATATTATTTATTCAGGGCAAACATATATCAAAATGAAAAAATTAGTATGAATCTAAAATTAGCAAAAAACAAGAATCTAAATTATATGTTTGCCCTGAAGAGTCAGATCGTCGACTTTAAGTCTCTCGTCCATTATTACCTCTCCATATTACTTTTGGCTTATTAAAATACGCTACTTTAAACATTTTTTGTTCATTTTAATAATAATAAATTATATAAAACTGACTGTTAATTTTTAATGATTCTGTTTAAATTTTTATCAATTAATACAAAATTAGCAACTATATTTTATTATTTTATCCTATGGCGTCGATTTTCATTAGATAAACAGTAATAAATGTTTCCAGCTGTAATTTTAACAATTAAATTAAATTTCTCTTAGGTAATACTAAAAAAAACACAATATAAAAATCTAGAGTCTATTCTACTAATATAAAAATCTAGAGTCTATTCTACTAATATAAAAATCTAGAGTCTATTCTACTAATAGTTTGACAGCCAGATCTAAATAACCTGATTCAATTCACCTGAATATTTGATGGCAAATATTACAATAAATATTAGCTGAGATATTTCACATTTCTGCGTAAAAACCTAAATCTATACTAAATGAAATCAAATTTGTAGCAGTATAATAATTTCACTTACTTCTTGGGTAACGCCGGCGCATTTTGTAACAATTCCACCTGCAGCGGCTTCAACAGCCCTTCCACTTGCTCCAGCGACTCTCTATCCTCAGGAAGAGGACTCAACCGATGCAGCACCTTCACATACTCCAGGTACAAGAATGCATGCCACAGAGGTCCAAGCAGCAGCTTCGGCAGGTAGTATTTAACAGCCTCACGGAAGCCATGTCCAGAAAACTGGAACGCTGTGCACGCATCAGGCCGCGACACGAGCTTGTTAAGTGCTTCTCGCGACGCAGGCGTGGTGATGTCGCGTGCGTATCGTCCGTACACATCGAATTCCGCCGCTTCCGCTAATTCTTCGAAGCAGCTGCCGATATAAGGAAGCTGTTGCTCTTCAGTCATTTCGATGACGTCTTCTAGACTGCCGAGTAACGTGACGGTTAACTCGTAGATATCCATGATGTTGGAGAATATCAGGTCTAGTTCCTACAGGGCGAAAAATATAACATTCAAAAACACTGTTGGCAATATTGTTTTAACTAAAAATATAAAAAATATAAATTAGCATTGATTTTGAATATTTATAAATATTTCAACATTTTACAGTCCAATCTTCAAAGGAGTTTTAGCTAAAATCTAGCTATTCCTGAATTTTGGATATGTCAAATGAAGCTAAACTATATTCCCAAAAAAGTTTAAATAAACTTTAACATTGGCCGTATTTGTTTGGGAAATTTTGATCCAACCCTGAACTGACCTAGAACTAACTCGTGTTACTTCCAAATAAATGATGCATCTCAAGTGTCAGTTGTAAATATTAGCGGTAAATTTAAAATCTGAATGCATGTTCGAAGCGACATCTGCTTAGTTTTGTTTGTGTGTTAAATTGCGCTTTTAATTGGATGTTTTGAGTCATCTTTATATTTTTTATATGTAGTCAAAAAGCAAATAACGTCAGGGTCTGTTTTTTTTATAATTTTGTCGTCAGCACTATCAAAATAATAAATTTCGGAGTCGCAATTATGTGTCGTAATATTATCCTCTGTGACTTATATTGCAAGAAGCACATAATGCATATTGCTCTTCCATCATCTGCATAAATAATAGTTTAGTATATTTTTTCAAAATATTATTATAAAATTACTTACGTTTTTCATAAAAATAACTCCTAACCTCTCTATACTATTACAAATCGCGATGCCGCCACGAATAACAAGGAACACAAGTTGATTAGATAGAGATAGTAAACGGGTTGAATCAACCAACCCGCTAAAATAGCTGGGGCAGTAGGGTTAGTTTAAGGTTAGTTCCAGGTTACTTAAAATTTGCCAAGTAACCTGCAGGTTACTTTAAAAATCCCAAATAAATACGGCCATAATCTTCTTACCATTTAGTTTTCGAAAAGTGAATTGAATTAACTTTTTTTTATCGGTCTAGCATAAAATTAACTAACCCAAAATTCACGATTAGCTAAATTTTTCTTTGAGAATTTGGCTGTTAATGTTTATTATATGGGATAGGTGGTTTAGTGGTATCGAGTCGACCTGTGGATCTTGAGAAGCTTGATTCGATTCCCACAGCCGACAAACATTTTCACCACATTAAAATTATCCCTGTGGCTCCCCCACCATTAATATCTTTAAAGGCCGTGATTTGACGGCAGGTAACCACACTTCACGCGCATAAATATATCACTTACTGAGATCTGCTTCAGCAGAGTGCCACACCCAGTAATGGATAAAAGTTGTGATGATATATTTATTTAAAATTTATTATGATTAGTTTCACTTAAAAATATCGAATAGAATATTTGACAGCAATTGACAGTTCGATTTGACTTGTTTTTGACAATTTAAATACAATTTTAAACATAGATGACAACAATGAAACTATTTAATATTTTACTATTATAGGTTTCATAATGGAGTGGCTAGCTCAGTGGTATGAAGTCGGCCTGTGGATCCTGAGAACCCTTGTTCGATTCCAACAGGCGACAAACAATTTTCATAATTTCAAAAACTACCCCTGTGGCTCCTCCACCACTAACATCTTTGGGGGCCGTGATTTGACGACTGATAACCGCACTTCACGCGCAAAATATATCACTTACCGAGATCTGCTTCAGCAGAGTGCCAGACCCAGTAATGGGTAGAAGGCGTGATGATATATTTATTTATTTAACTTTATCAATTGATGATATCAAATAGAATTATTTATTTATTTATTTATGTTACTCTGTACAACAGGAATTAAATCCCAATTACAGAACAGGGTCCGGACTCACCGAGCCGCAGAGTTGTCGTAATTATAATTTCTAGCTTGAGTGGGAATCGAACTCGGGATCTCCGGATAAAGTTACATGACTGTTGTTATTTAAAATTTCGTAAATCTTTTAAAATAAAATAAAAATGATAACTGACCTTTGTATCACATATTAATTTGGCGATATCCTCCCGAAACACTTTAATAAGCATGTGTAGGTCTCGCAAGTATTGCTTTTCATCATGCATAAGATCTTTCACTACTTCTTCGTACGTTAATGACGTTCTTGGAGTAATGGGATCATCCGCAATTAGAATGTTTGAAAAACTATTCGACGACTCCTCTTGATAAAATAAATCCATGAGTGCCTGTAAATACAAAATATCATCGCGATAAACAAAAATTAAATTTACTTTGAATCTTGCAAGTTTACGGTCTGGTTGCATTAAGTGATGTTAACTATATTGTTAGCTAAACCGTTAATAATGGCCAAAATGGCTGACTCCACATGGTACACATTTTCAATTTCATTTTGGTGTTATAATTAACTAATATTCGAGATTAAAATGCTTACTACTAGTTAAATATCAATCGTGAGACAATATTTGTAACAAGTAATTATTATTTTATTAACGCATACTATTGAATATTTTAAATAATGAATAGTCAAAAATTGACATTTCTTTGATGCGTTTTCAATAGCCAGAAGCATCAACAAAGTTTTAATTTTAAATTTGGTTCAAATTAATAAAGGCAAATCGAAGTTACATTACAAATGGAATAATTTATATTGCTGTCAAACATTTGATATGCTTTTATTTATTTAAACTAACTTTAAAATTTAAGTGTCGTTGATGTAACTGGCCATTATTCACATACAGGCAGATTTATAAAGCGGATTAGCGCTAACACCATTTTTTATTTCGTTTTTAACCCTCTTTTCAATGTACGAAACAAGTTTATTTTAAATGGAATTAAAAAGAGTGTTAATTAGCATCAAATTTAACTCATTTCTGGAATGTCTTAATTTGAAACAGAGTTATAGATAATATTAAAAACGGTGTTAGCGCTAACCCGTTTTATGAATCTGCCTGATAGTTAATAACGCAATTAGTTTTATGTTTAATGCTATCGGGCATAATTGTATTAAATTACCATAGTAACTGCTTCGAATCAAATAACTTCTTATTTTTATTTCAATTTATTTTGAAGGGGTTACCATAGCAACCAGCAGACGGTAAATGTCAAATTGTTGACATGACCTTACAACCATAAAGCCCGGTTCACACAGGAGCAACAAATATCAACATTTGAACTATTCTGTTTCTCTCAGACTTCTTGAAAATTTAACAACTTTTGATTACATGATGCGTATTCTATTTGTCATTTGGATCAGATCTAACTTACATTTACTTATTTATTTCGCTGGATTACGTCACTCACTTTATTTCTAGTGCTAGAATTACTTATTTTAATTTATTTTGAAGTAATTCACCCCAATAAATGCATCAGTTTGCTAAAATCAATTCATTTCGCCATGTTGTCTAATTTATCTGAACTGATTTAAATGAAGTGGCAAATGGAATACAGCTACGATAATATTATTACTTATTAAAAAATTTCGAATAATAATTTCAGTGTGGACAGAACTCATGATTCCTTACAAGTTCACTGAAGAAAGTATGAAACAAATACACAAGAATATCAGTGAAAGATAATCTATTGAATTGTTCAAGAGAGATAAAAAACTAAACATACAACGAACAGAAGAAAATCAGAAGAATTGTAACATAATCAAATTGAATAAAATTTCATCAAGACCTGTCAGTAGTGTTGTACTCGCAAAAGAAGTAAAAAATGGCAGCCATAAACAATAATTTCACATATAATGCAAGCGGTAGTGTCCAGTGTAGAGGTTGCATACAGAGACACCACTTTTATTACATAATTAAATTAAATACTAATAACTACATTTCGTTTTGTTTTATAACAAAAACATAATATAGTGAATTTAAAACCTAGAGTTTGAAGAGTACAATTGAAAAAAATGCATCTATTTTCGGTTTCCCCTTGTTAGGAAGTAGTTGTATGCAGCGACCTCTCTGTACGGTTAGTAAAATCGAACGAAAATGAACGAAAAGAGAGAAAATCGATGGATAAACATGCAACAGAAGGAAACAGAGAAGAGAATGACTGAGAAATGAAAACTGACAACGAAATCGCTACCTACCGTGTAGATTGTGGTCTGAATGCGTGAAAAGCAAAGCAAATAATTAAGCTATGACGTTTACTAAAGTCGCATTAATTTACTAAATTTATACACTATTTTTTCCAATTTCTTATACTCTTTACAAATTTCGATAATAATTTAGAAACACTTTATTCTTATATGATTTAAACAATTCTCTAATTTCGTTGTAATAAAACCGTACTAAAAATTTTGTAATCCAACAAAGAAAAATTTTAACGAAATATAATTAAATTAATAAATTGTCTAACTAAATACACAACATATGAAAATCTTTTAAAATTAAAAACTTTAATAATAAAATGTACAATTATGATGTAAATGATGAATGTTCCACGCAAATTCTTGGCTTTTAGTTGCTATACAGATAGTAAACATGACATTTACATTTATGCCCTGGTTTGTAAATAATTAATTACTTCCACATTAAATAAATTTTAATTACTTAAATAGCAGTCGAAATGTTAGAGGTAACATGTTGTAAAGAAACATGTTAATTTTAAATTAAAATATAGATACTTAAAATGAACGGCGTTTCTACTAGATGACTAATTACATTTTTTTTGTTATCGAACGTTATTAGACAGAAAAATACTTAAAGTATCATTTTTTGTCACGGCTTAAAAATACTACCGGATAGATAAAAACAATCCATTATAACTATATACTAACAAACTTTTTAAATTGTGACGATGAGAAAAATAATTAATGTACCAAATAAAATTGATCTATTTATTTTTTATGAATAATAATACTTTTTTCACGATATGCGCAGAAAACTTAAATTTCTTCTCGTCAAATAGTGGAGAAAATTAATTTTTCCTCTCTAGTAAGGAAAAAATAGCAGTGTTACACAAATAGACATTATTTTACTGATGAAAAAAAAAAAAAATCATAATTTTATTGATAATTCTAATTTAATAATAGGTAATATAATACAAAAAACAAAATGTCTATTGCGATGTGGAATTGAGTCTTAAAAATAAGAAAAAATAGGAAAAAACTAATTTTCCATCACTTGTCTCAAAATTCCACAAAAAT
Source organism: Pterostichus madidus (assembly GCA_911728475.2). Taxonomy (NCBI): domain Eukaryota; kingdom Metazoa; phylum Arthropoda; class Insecta; order Coleoptera; family Carabidae; genus Pterostichus; species Pterostichus madidus. The sequence continues at coordinate 40,956,620 of OU452301.1, forward strand.
TTTACAGCACGTTTGCATTAATTTATCAGGTATCACGGTATAGTTGATCGCACCATACTGAAAGGACGAAACGCGTCTATGGTTAAAGCTGAACTGACCAGCCGTTTGTTGATGACCTGTTAAGTTGATGCAAACATGCTGTAAAATTTTTGTGGAATTTTGAGACAAGTGATGGAAAATTTGTTTTTTCCTATTTTTTCTTATTTTTTGTAGGTAATATACTTTATATCTTCACATTATCTTACAATTTTGATTTATATAAATAAAATATTACTTTTATTGTATCTAGTAGTTTTTACCCTATGTGTAAAAGTTCGAAGAAATTTATTTTTAAGCATATCGTGAAAAAATAACACGAAACGGAATCTCTTTTATTACTGTCGTTCGAATGCGAGATAAACTTTGAACTCAAATGGGGAAAATAATCACTTTCCTCTCTAGTTTCAAATGGAAAATGGCAACTTTAATTTCTTAACATTACGCTATATCCCATCAAATGGGGAAGCACGAACCCTAGAAACATTTACTCATCAGATTCATCAAATAATCGTCAAACATTCTCATCCTGACACACCATCCTCGCTTCCACCACACTCATAGTTCCCTTCATGGAAGCTTATTTATTCCCCATTCTCGGAACCTAATATTACGATTTTTTTTTTCTGAATAATTACTTAATATTTCTACACTGATGTTTCAGTTCAACAATAAAAATTGAATTGAGTACCTATAAATTATCTTGAAGTGTACGTCAGACATGATAAAATAGTTAAATTTGATTAATAGTAAATCAATGTTTCGCTATCACAATGGAAACTATACTTGTTTATGGTGTTAGCACTGCACCAGCTGCACATTCTTATTTCAAAATTCCAATTAGTCAACTACAAGTTAGTCATCTTTCATCGACGCTCATTATAAATATATTTTTAACTTTGCAATAAATCATTATTTGTAGAATCCGTTTAAAATAGTTTTTTTTACAATACCTGTACTGTGTACGGTTGTTTCCATGGTTATATCAAGAACTATACTAGGCGTATTCCATTTGCCATTTGGATTAGATCTAACTTACATTTACTGAACCAGATCACTTATTTATTTTACTGGATTACTTCGCTGACTTTATTTCCAATACTAGAATTACTTATTCTAATTTACTTTGAAGTAATTCACCACAATAAGTGCATCATTTTGCTTAATTCATTTCATTTAGTAAATAAAATAAATAAATATATCATCACACCTTCTACCCATTACTGGGTGTGGCACTCTGCCGAAGCAGATCTCGGTAAGTGATATATTTTGCGCGTGAAGTGCGGTTACCAGTCGTCAAATCACGGCCTCCAAAGATGTTAGTGGTGGAGGAGCCACCAGTTTTTGAAATTATGAAAATTGTTTGTCGCCTGTTGGAATCGAACCAAGGTTCTCGGGATCCACAGGTCGACTTCATACCACTGAGCTAGCCACCCCATAATTTTAATTAAAATAATTATAATTTCATTTAGTCATGTGTCTAATTTATCTGAACTGATTTAAGTGAACCAAATGGCAAAAGGAATACAGCTAATATTTACTTACCATTCACCGTGCACAGTAAGTAAATATTATAGATCAAGGTCCTGTATATATTGGCAACAATTTGACAGTTGTTAATTTTGAAACCTACTTTTTTTCCTTCTCTTTATACAGGTATTGTAAAAAATAACTTATTATCCTCCAACAATAAGTGATTTGTTAGGTCGCGAATGTATAGGAAACCTCGACCATACGGGCCTCGATTTCCCAAACTACAGTCTTGACCTAAAAACTGTCACTTACAGTTCATGGTACGTAATATACTATTCTTTATCAACAAGAATTTGCGTGTCACCTTCAACCATGGATGAAGTTATATGTTCTCTAAACATCATCAAATATTTCCAGATATCGTAAATGAACACATATAAAACTAACATTTAGCTAAGGGTTTATGACATACCTTGTCGGCACACATGGACGTCTTGACATCTTGACACGTGATTTCAACATGTCGCAATTGCTTGACGTAGTTGCCGGCTAATTTCAAGATGTCCGCACTGATGTATTCCAACACTGCCACCAGGAACAGAGACACGGAGGTGTCGACTTTAAATAGCAGCAGCTCCTGTGAATACAGAAAATAAGAAAAATTATAAATATGGTTACAATATATAAATTCTTCCAATTAATATTAGTTTTAAAGCAAACCGTTGAAAAAATCGATTTGGTTTCGGTTCATCATATTTGCTAGGTTTTTTTTTTTATTCGATTTAAAGCAAATAAATTTTGGAATGGTTCATAAGATCAGTTTGGTTCGGTTATTTTAATTTAATTCTTTTCATACAAACATATGTTGTTGGTAGTTTATAATTTTCAATTTCAATTTACAGATATAAATTTACTCGTAGCTACTTTTTGTATATAACTACGTAAATAATTGAAACAATATAAAATTCAATTTTATTTTGTATTAGATAATTATTTTTTATCAAAACTACAAATAAAAATCACAGTTTAATTGAACAACATTAGTTATTCAATAAGTTTCTTAAACAAATTAAATAAATGGAAAACATAATAGCACATTATGCAATAGCTACTAAAATAAAATAATAGCCGTTATACATAAGTTACATACCGGGGAACTACTTTTTTTTGTTATAATATAATGGTAAAATTTTAAATTGGCGATAAATTTTGCCGTATTAATTTTAAAAAAAGGAAAAATAAAAGATGTTCAAAATTAAAAACTACATTGAATGAGTCTAAATTCATTGATATAATACGTTCCTGTCATAAAATAAACATAAAATAAAATATTCAATTTCAAGTAGTGCCACTAACATCTTTGGGGGCCGCGATTTGACGACTGGTAACCGCACTTCACACGCAAAATATATCACTTACCGAGATCTGCTTCGGCAGAGTGCCACACCCAGTAATGGGTAGAAGGCAAGATGATATATTTATTTAAGTAGTGCCATGCAAAAAAAAAATTGAGCGATACTCAATTTTTTATACAGTATATTATTACTTATTATACCAAGAAAACGAGTCGGTTCGATACATCTTCCGGTTCGGTTTGCAGCCCTGTTTTAAAAAATAAATTTGTATGATAGAAAAATTCGGACAGCGCCTGGATCCAAACCAGGGATCTTTTACTTGCCGGGCAGATACGCTAATACTGCGCCACGACAAGCAGATCTGTTTCGTCATTATGAATTTATAGTAATTTTATAAGACAAAATTAAAAAATGGATTAATATTATAATGTAACATTAATATAGTACAATTTATAGTGTAACCAATGGTAAATATATAAACAAAATTGTAATTTTGCCCTTCTTTCTATAAAATATGTCAACTGTTATTTGATTTGTGAAAACTTGGCTTTTAAATCAATCATAAATAGAGAAAGAAAATACTAAATTCTACTATATACTGTTTCTTAATATTAGATATTTTATCTTTTCTTATATTTGTTCATATAGCTAGCAAATAACGTACGAACAAAAAAAGAATTTATGTGCCTTTATTTTATTTATAAATTTGTACCATGAATGGTCGTTTGCAGTTCTACCTGTATTTATTATACAGTATTTAACAATAGCCAAACGAACAAATACATTTAAAATCATGAATTCCTAAATAAATAATTTGTGAATATATTTAAATGCCATTCCTCTTTATTTTGTTTTTATTCCTTTATTAAAAATATATCAATTTTTATAATTAAATACTGTTCGCGTATCTATAATCACGGTTAAACTTGTCTATAATTCAAATATTTATTTACAACAACAAAACATATAACTTAGTAAAATAATATTTAATAATTTGTACACAATAAATTAATTGTTGGGTCAATAGTGACCTGCGAGGTGACCCGCTTTTGGCTCGACAAGGGTTAATTGAATAAATTTGAATCAATAATTATTCTATCTGATATGTTTCATACTTATAATTTATTTATATCACACAACAAAGGAAACCTATATTTTATAGTGGATGCCATACCACTTGAACAATTTTGTAAACTACATTAATAATAATTAGTAACTACACATTTACTCAAAGCAAATTTCATTAGGTTTATATTTTTATTATAAAACATTATTAGATTTTCATTCAGTAATTTAATATTTGGTACGAATCAATCAAAGGTTTCGATGATTAATCGAAATTAATAAATTTATGAAAATATCAATGAACAGCAGTGGGATCCTAGCGGGTTAATAAATAATACTATGTTAAAAAGCATTATTATGCGCTCTGTATTCAAATAAAATAAATATATCATCACGCCTTCTACCCATTTCTGGGTGTGGCACTCTGCCGAAGCAGATCTCGGTAAGTGATATATTTTGCGCGTGAAGTGCGGTTACCCGTCGTCAAATCACGTCCCAAAAGATGTTAGTGGTGGAGGAGCCACAGGGGTAGTTTTTGAAATTATTGTCGTCTGTGGGAATCGAACCAGGGTTCTCAGGATCCACAGGCTGACTTCATATCACTGTGCTAGCTCTGTATTGTAAAAAATAATTCATAAATTTTACTTCATGTATAAAATTTCAATATAGAAACATAATTTTTCTATTTTAAATTGAATAATAAGGAAAGTAGTAAGTAAATAATCTTATAAATATTACTTGAGGTTTTTTTTTTAAGCTAAACTTTTATTTTCACCACGCAAATTTGGTTACTTACAGATAAAACGATTCGAACAATTAACACTGGATTATCCAAAAATATCTACAATTTTATTTATTTAGCTGAAGTGATTTTGTAATGTGTAATCCCATTAATAGTATTACTCATTGTCTATTTTACATTACATACCTTTTATCGATGGAAAACCTCCAAATTAACTTGTATTAATCAAGTATATTTTTTGTAAAATATATGTTATTGAAAATTTAAAACTTTGTATTTCATATAAGTGACAATAATATATATATATATATATATAAGTACATATATATATATATATATATATATATATATATATATATATATATATATATATATATATATATATATATAAGTACATATATATATATATATATATTATTTTCTTTAAAAAATACATAACAATTCATTAAGTACATTTTTTTATAACCGAGGGGAACTGTCAAAATTTGAACTAATCGTTAACAAAAGGATTCGTTATAATAGTCTTATAAATGGTTTGTTCAAGATTTATTTTAAAATTATCTTTTTTCCTTATATTAGCTGTATTCCATTTGCCACTTGGTTCACTTAAATCAGTTCAGATAAATTAGACAACATGACTAATGGACTAAACTAAGCAAACTAATGCATTTATTGGGGTGAATTACTTCAAAGTACATTAGAACCAGTAATTCTAGTACTAGAAATAAAGTCTGGGAAGTAATCCAACGAAATAAATAAATGATCTGGTTCAGGAAATGTAAGTTAAATCTGATCCAAATGGCAAATGGAATACGTCTATTGTTTACACTTGATCAGTGTTACTCAAATGAACAATATCTAATCGAGATGAACTATCACTAATTCAATAATTCGATTCGATATTTTTTTTATCACAATGCAACTTATTTCAATTATAAATAAATTTTGAGTACAAGATGAATAATAATGTGTAATATTAATCATTTGAATACAAAGTGTAATGTAAAAGTAAATAAAATAGTTGGTTACTAACCTTTTGTAACAGCTGATGTATCCTATCCACAGGAAGAACAGATTTCTTCTTCCCTCTGTCCAAGGCATCCAGAGCTTCTTTCAAAGCCCATCTGTCTATGGGAGTTGGAAATGTATTTCGCACCCGAAATTCTACCTCCTAAATACATACAAATCTATCAGTTTACTAGTAACTCACTACAGTAGATCTGCATTCTTATATGACGTTAAATTCAAGTAATATTTTCACAAATCAAAACGAATGTCTAGTTATTTCAACAGAAATTATTATGTTGTTATAATGTTGATAATTTACATGATCTTACATCATTTTTATTTTTATGATATACATTTTCCGCATTTTTTTCTTTTAATAAATAAAACTATAAAAATGGTACCTGTACTGTATGTGGAGATGGTTTAGCACATAACATTGCCAATAATCGCAGACACAAGCTTTCAATATACTCCAATGCATCTTCTCTAGCTTCTAAAGATGGGTGCACTTGGTCCAGAACCTTCATTAAAACAAACATGTCTTAATAATCAATTTTTATTGATTACTTATTTGGGACACGCTCAAAATACCATTAAATAAGAAACTTTGTCAATAGAATGTGTTTAAAAGTAACTTATATTTAGTAAATTATTGAGAGTATAAGTAAATATTGTCATTAATAATTAATGAATAAATAAAATTTTTCACTTTTTACTTCATTTTTTCTTGCAGGTAAATTATTTTACTATTTGCAGCAATTATGACAGGCAGTTTTGTTTAAAAGATGATTTTAGTGTAATAATGATTAGTGATGAATATAATGAGATGAATTATTGTAGTAGAGTAGATGAAAAAAAAAGGATTATGTACCTTCTTTAAAGAGTTTATGAAAACTCCTTTCCATTTAGCAGCGTTTTCTTCACTCTCAAAATCGTAACTGTGTGCATCTCCAACAGTAAGAGGTGTCGAAAACATTATTAAATATCTCCAAATTTGAAATCAAACTCGAAAATTAAATAAAACAGTATATTCCGCCATTATCACGTAGCGGATCTCTCGAAATCACACAAAAACACAATGTGTAACCACTTATTTATCACGTTCACGTAATATTGCACATGTTCACTCGTATTTTGCTAGATATGCGTTGTAGAATTGCGTTTGTATGCAACATAATACCTTTAAAATGCACATAACAATCACTATACTCTGATTATGTACGCCATATTGCAAAATCGAACTGTTTTTGACATCTCTGTCATCATTGTCCATTTCATATATGTTTGTCCTTGTCGCACTCATTAAATACATGCGCATATACACTTGTCAAAAAATATCCATCTCTTTTCCACTTACTATTTTCTCTTATATATCGATCTCTTTTTATTGCGTGCGTAAAACAACGTGACATGCGCATTGAAATAATCAATACCTACCTCATTCAAGGTTTCTTGGCCTTACAAATAAATAGAAAACACCATATTCTGTAATTGTTGCTGTTTTATTTTAAATAACATAAAAAAATAATCCATAAGTTATTATATAAATAAATAAATAATATTTACACTATAAATTAAGTACATAAATATAACAAAATATTGAGCAATAGTCAATTAAAAAATCTTGCACTCATACAATGTTCAACAATACTATTTTTAAATGCACAAAATTATCAGCAATTATTATAATTGTGATAGACAAATATAAATAAATAAATAATAATTTACTACATAAATAGTGCTATCAAATGGTCTCGGTCTTTTATAATTGATCCAGCAATTTTTAAAAGACCGTAAAGACCTTCTTTACCAGTGTTGCATAATAAGTCATATTAACTGATATTATTCAACCGGTTATTTAATACAATTTTCATAATATTACGTAAGTTTAATAAATAAATAGTACATTTATGGACTTTTTCTGACAATATTTTATTATCAGGCATTGTACCAAACTGCTACCAAAAGATATAAATTATCGAAATTTTCTGTCAGCCATCCAAAAAACTTCGAAAGAAGTATTTAACTTGTAAAAAATAAAATAAAGTTAACAATATTGAAAATGGATCTAACAGTTTTTTCAAAGGACAGATTTTAATTAAAATTGTCAGTTTTTGCCAGCACTAATAAATAGACGAAAACTATATGGTAACAAGAAAATACTGATAATGATAATAATGATGGAAAAAATAATTTAAAATTAGTCTATATGCTTCAATCTTCTTCAAATAGTCTCTCTAGATCTTCATTATACGTATTTGTATCTGCGTCTTCCAATTCATTATTGAAGATGTAAAGTCGTTCCATGAGTCCTCCTGATTCGGCTCTGCGCCTTCGGCCACTAAAATAACAATAAAAAATACTGTTAAAAAATGAAATAATCCCATTAAAAGTAAAAAGAATTGTAAATAGGTATCATATAACATCGAATTTTAATCAGCTATATTAATATTGATTTGAAACAAAATTGAAACAACTGTAAAACTTTAGTTTAGCCATTGGACGATAGATGGCGCCAGATATTTCAACCAAATTTAAGTTACATATTAAATTATTGTTAATTTATGATTTTTATAACAAAAGGATTTTTAAAAATAAGAACAGGATAATAATGAAAATAAATACTTACATTTTAGCGGGATCTACTCTTCCCATTCCAAGCGGTACTGTAACCAATTTTCCGGACATTTTTGAAAGGGCCACAAGAGTTTCCAGTTCTGCTAGCCGTTGGTCTGACACTCTTTTCACTCTGTAACAAATAAAATAAGTTGTTATTACACGATGCTAATTTAAAACCATTATCATAATAAATATTGTGCAATTGATAAACTAATTATATTTGAACTAAGTCAATGGACTTTTATGGCCACAATTTTGTTATCTCTTGTTACAGTAAATTTAATTTACGAAGGTTACAAACGCAATATGATCACACTATATTAAAAAATTATCGAAATGATACAAAAATTAAAACGTATATTGATGTAAATGATCTTTGAATGCTATCTTTATAACCCAAATGCAAACGTCAAAATGCATTTAATGGGTAGATTATTTCATAATTAATCTACAGTTAATTATTTTTAATAAATAAATAAAATAAATATATCATCACGCCTTCTACCCATTACTGGGTGTGGCACTCTGCTGAAGCAGATCTCGGTAAGTGATATATATTTTGCGCGTGAAGTGCGGTTACCAGTCGTCAAATCACGGCCCCCAAAGATGTTAGTGGTGGAGGAGCCACAGGGGTAGTTTTTGAAATTATGAAAATTGTTTGTCGCCTGTGGGAATCGAACCAGGGTTCTCAGAATTCACAGGCCGACTTCATACCACTGAGCTAGCCACCCCGTTAATTTCATAAATACTAATTTAATGTTTGTATTTATATTATAAATTGTAAATGATAATTTTCTTATTATTAATATTTATCCGAATAAAAGTATTGTATGGAAATGTATCAGCATTGACAATTGTTGAACGTTGGCCGGTTGAGCTATTTTGGGAACTACTGGAATTATGAAATCAAAGTCATCTTTGATATGCTCCAATTCTACTGACGGCCAATTATAGTGTTCAAGTATATAGGACAACGCTTGCATTAAACGTTAATTGATAAATTAATATATTGCATCACTAACCCAAAATTGAAAATTCTTTATTATTTATTAATAATCATTAATTTCTTCATAATTATTATGTTTGCATGCTATAAAAATATTAATATACCTGATTAATTTTATAAATTTATTTAAATAAATAAATAAATATATCATCACGCCTTCTACCCATTACTGAGTGTGGTACTCTGCCGAAGCAGATCTCGGTAAGTGATATATTTTGCGCGTGAAGTGCGGTTACCAGTCGTCAAATCACGGCTCCCAAAGATGCTAGTGGTGGAGCCACAGGGGTAGTTTTTGAAATTATGAAAATTGTTTGTCGCCTGTGGGAATCGAACCAGGGTTCTCAGGATCCACAGGCCGACTTCATACCACTGAGCTAGCCACCCCATTTAAATTAAATTTATTTAAGACATAATATATTAAAAATATAACAAAGCTAAATTGTTTTTATTTTCCTTAAATATGATTATAATTTTAAGAGACTTCAATGAGTGTATAAATACATGTCAATACAAAAATATTTTATTTTCATTAATTTTTCACAATAACATATTTAGTATTGGGCAAATACTTGGACTGTATCAAATAATATCTATTAAGCCCGTTTTACATTCAGCAACATTTACAGCAACATGTTGCGCAACTAGTTGCGCAACACGAGTTGCCAAATGTAAAACTGAAGTTGCGTGCAACATTTGTTCGTGAACTAGTTGCGCAACTTGTTGCAGAAATTAGAACATGTTCTATTTTTGTTGCGGGCAACTCGCAACTTTCCCCCAGATTTAGTATTTTTTGGTTACTTTTTGTTTTGCCAATGCAAATTTTGTAAGTTGGTTAACCTAGTTTTACATGTGTCAAAATAGCGTTTTGTTTTCTTTGTTTTTTGCAATCCATTCTTGTTCTCAAAATCAAACGATGAACATATGATTATAAAAATTTGAGGTTACAAAGTAACATGAACATATTTAATAACTGTCAACTGTCACGGACTACCAACTTTCTTGAGATTTATGTTGGTATAAGACTTAAAAGAACTAGTAAAGTTGCGGAAATATGTTGCTAAATGTAATACAAGAAAACTGAACACCAGCAACATGTTGCGCAACTTCAAGTTGCTGAACTAGTTGCGCAACATGTTGCTGTAAATGTTGCTGAATGTAAAACGGGCTTTACAAATTTTATCAATTTCGTTGGAAGAATCGAGTTCCAAAGGAAAAATAAAATAATGGAAAATCTGAAACATCCGTTTCATCATACAGACCAATAAGTCTATAAATTGAAGTAAAACTGTAGTTGTGATAGAAATGATAATATTTTCTATGAAATTACGAAAAATTGTTGTTACGCTCAGCAAAAAGACTTTAATATACTAAATAAACTAATATGAATTATAAGAAATTAGATTTTAATTAAAACCTCGATCAAAGGATATTAACAAATTCATAACGGTTAAATACATATTTAGCAAACTGAAATTATTGAAAGGCTGAAAAATAATATTGCGCATATAGTATCGACTATGTGCACAGTATTCCTGCAAAATTGGTTGCGGAAATGAGAAAGCAATTAATAAAATATTTTTTGTATATTTCCAACTGGATATTTATAGCAGCAAGGACAAATATAACTTAATATGAATGAATGGAGCTGTTATCAAAATATGGAGCAATAAAATTTACAACAGCTATTAAATTTTACTATCAAATAAATTATGTTTGAACTAAAGAAATTTCATCATAATTTAAATATCAGAAAAAAATTAATATAAACAATTTTACCATAGCTTACTACGTTTTACTATAAAATTAAACCGTTTTTATTTTGTTTTTTTATGGTAAAAAATCTGGCAAAACCTTTAAAAGTATGTTTAAACAAATTAGATTCTTACACTATGAATTTTATCTTGTCTATTTAGTATTTTTTTGAAAAAACACTTATAAATTAATATTTTATCTTTTTAATAACAAATTTTGATTATTTAGCATGCAATATTTATGCAAGTAAATAAAACAAATAAACCTGTTGATAATACGAAAATTAATAATAAATTATTATTGTATTTGACAATATTGTTTATTTTTGCTATTACGAAAATATAAATTTTGAAATCTTAATCCAAAAGGAAAGTTACAACAAATATATCAATAAATTATTATACAAATTAGAGATAATATTAATTCATTTATTATGACAAATTTATCAAAATGATATGAAAAAAATAAACAATATTCATTTTCTCACTCAGTTTAAAAAATAGCACAACAGGAAAATGTAACTGAAACCCCTGATCACGAAACAGGTGATGTGATCAGGGCTGAAACTAATAGCTACGAAACTATAGCAGCAGGTATTTCATTAATTTTATAGCCATATACACACATACATGTTTAAAGTACGCTATTGAAATGAAATTGTAAATTATTGCAGTACAGCGGTAATACAAATAAAATAGTTGTAAACGAGAATTTAACTTCAGATAAATCCAATAAAATTATCATTTTTATTTTACATTTTGACACACTTGATTTGTACTACTTATGTTATGAGCAAATGTAGCTATGGTAGTCATAATATGGAACCAAATTCATAGAGTAGATTTGTTTCTAACACCATTTTAATTTATTAAATACATTAATGATTAGTTGTACCGCCAGAAATTAAATGATTTATTTGTTACTCTGCACAACAGGAACTAAATCCCAATTACAGTACAGGGGGCCTACAGCTTATAGTGGAATCCGAACAAAAAAGCCACAACCGTATTTTTGAATATAAGTTGAAGTTAGTGACATACACTTAATATAAATAAATAAAAGCAAATCGAGTCTTTAACTTCACTTTACTTTTATTATTTAAACCAACTGCAAATTATGCTTAAATAAAACTCTGTTCCAACCAAAAAAAAACTTGTTTAATGAATTGGAAGAGAGTTAAAATATCGATAATAACAGAAATCAAATTGTAAAACAAAAATATCTTAAAAACAAAATAAAATCTTACCGTGTGGGTCTGGCGATGACACTGCTCAACAGTAACACCGGCAACAAAACAAAAATGGTATAATAATTCCTCCCCATGTTGGCGAATTTGTTTCACAACACTGACCACCACAACAATCGCCTGCTTTCAAATAAACAAACAACACACTATCGAGATTTAATGTTTCGCGCGCGCAATGCTAAGCCAATCGTGCAGGTTCTATCGCGGCTGTGTCTCGAGTATGAATGATGCTCAACTGTTTGAGCGATGGGCTTTTATACTGTGCGTATCAATAGTACAGTAGCAACTTAGATATTATGGCATCAAGTTGGTTTTTCAGCACGACAGGTAACTGCACGGTATGCTGGTAAAAAATTGGCTGTAGTCAATCGGTCCGGCGTTTCATCAGCCAGATCGTAAATAATTATAGAGCTGCCAGTAAAAGGAAAGGCACCTACGATTTAAGTAAGGTAGATGAACGACTTAAGATGCTTTGTTTCATCAGATTTTTCTGATTGTTGCAAGCGGCAATTGTTTATTATTATTTTTATTTTGTAACGGAACTTTTTATTCCTTCATTATTTTAATGCATTTTTTTAAAATACCTAAATTTATTTAAAAAAATATGGGTAATTAATAACATGTATTTTTTAATTACACGGAACTTCAGTCAATAAATATCTTTTATTCACGCAATCGACAACATCAACGTTTCGTTGTCAAATGCAACATCATCAGGATTCTGCAAAGAATTAATAAAAGTAAGTACAACATAATAGTAAGAATTACAATCACTTACAGTCAGTAAATATGCAATATTAAAATGATTTTTAAATTATTGAAAACCATAAATAATTGATACAATTTCAATTTTTAACAGAAAATCAAAGAAAGCTGATACACTTCGACACATCTGCCAGAACAATACCTGAACCGGAACAATGCATTGGATGAACCTACCTTAATTTTTTTATATTAATATCATTTATATTTGTTTTTTTATTGTGGAGTAGATGGCTCAATGGGATCGAGTCGGTCTGTGAATGTGAAAACTCAGGTTCGATTTCCAGATGACAAAACAATTTTCACCACATTAAAAATATTCTTGTAGCTCTCTCCTTTCTAACATCTTTGGGAGTCGCTCGGGGAGCTGTGATTTGACGGCTGGTAACCACATTTTACGCGCATAAATATATCACTTACTGAGATCTGGCAGAGTGCCACACCCAGTAATGGGTAAAGAGCGTGATGATCTTTTTATTTATTTATTTGATTTATATTGATATTTACAGCAATTCTCAAAAAAGTTTTAGCTTATCCTAAATTTTGGGTTAGTTAATCTTATTCTAGGTCGATTTTTTAAAAGTTAATCCGAATAATTTTTCAAAAACCAAATGGTAATAAAATTATATTAGCATTTATTTGAACGTTTTTAAGAATATGATTTAGGTTAAATTCGGTTAATCAAAAATTCAGGATAAGATAATAAGATCTTCCGATTTTATCAAAAAACAAGAAAATTATTGGAGCAATAAAAAAAAACACACGTTGCTAGATTTTTTATTCTTTTTAAAACTTTTAAACCAAAGTGCGCTTTGACTTGAAATAATAATGTGCTTTTGCATGATGATTTTCTTTGATTTCTTTGATTTCAAATTTGTTGAAAATATACAGTCCGATTCTCAAAAAAGTTTTAGCTAATCCTGAATTTTGGAATAGCAAATCTTTTGCTGGTTCGATTTAAAAAAGGTAGTTTATTTGCACTTTTTTGAGAATATGGTTTAGCTTAATTTGACAAATCTAAAATTCAGGATTAGCCAAATTCTAATTAAAATTCTTTTCAGAAATGAGCTGGTAATGTGTGTCGTTTTCTAAGCCTACTAAGTTACTAGGAAATCGGAGGTGATAACAGCGAATATACATCCGTTATTTTTGACCTTCCGGTTTTAACTAAAATAATGTAATTATAAGTTATATAATCAAAATCGGTTAAAGCTAAATCAGTTCCACGATACTTGTGATATATCTTGCGTCATGTTGACCAAACACCTGTTGTGGTTTCACTAAATATAGTAGAAAACTTTACCTACATGGATGCTATGAGAGTCATCGCTTGTCTCAGGTAGTCTCGACATAGAATCGAGAGTCTTGAAACTCTCGACTATCACCTTGACTGGTCTTGATTTGACAGGTGAAAACATAGTTTAGCAAGTTTGGCATAGTTAAAATCAGAACCAAAAGCGCATTTTAAAAAGTATTTCCAACTTTTATCTGAACCTTTTCCTGTGACACTTTTCGTAGAACAAAAAGTCTGTATGTACTTTAATCCTCTTTCTTTTATATCTGTATATCTAAACTTTCATGGGGTGGCTAGCTCAGTGGTATGAAGTCGGCCTGTGGATCCTGAGAACCCTGGTTCGATTCTCACAGGCGACAAACAATTTTCATAATTTCAAAAACTACCCCTGTGATTCCTCCACCACTAACATATTTGGAGGCCGTGATTTGACGACTGGTAACCGCACTTCACGCGCAAAATATATCACTTACCGAGATCTGCTTCGACAGAGTGCCACACCCAGTAATGGGTAGAAGGCGTGATGATATATTTATTTATTTATTTATTTTATTTATAAACTTTCTTTTAAATGAGTGTCAAAACAGTTGGAAGAATGGAACTTCCCGACAAAAATATGCTGACAAAATTAATTACATAATTTGGAATATTTTACGTGAGGATGAGGATTGAGGCACGTGTCATAGGCAAGTGTCTTAATCACTCTCATATAAAATATTCAAATCAGCACAATACATTTCCGTCGACAACTTAAATAAATCTAAATTTGCCACATTTTTCTAGGTTAGAATTTCTCTTTTGATGTTTAGTAGAGTGTACTAAAATTATGATTGGTGCAGTTTATAGTCATTTCAATTCTGTTTCGTTGTTACGCGCAATTTAATATTTTCAGTGAATACTAAGTCATGCAAAATTAGTTGATTTCCAATGTGGTCGACGGAAAAAATATTTATCTAACCCAGTAGAGAGCTTAGTGGAATCTCGTCGGCCTGTAGGTTTGAGAATCCGAGTTCAATTCCCGTATTTGACAAGCTTTATTCTTCATTAAAATTGCCTCTCCCTATACTAACATCTTTGGAAAGCGTAATATGACGGCTGGTAGCTGTGTTTTACATACCAAATATATCACTTACCGAGATATGCTACGGCAGAGTGCCACACACTCAGTAAATGTGTCTTGATATATTTTCTAGAAATTAACAGAAAATGAACAATTGCAGACCAAGCTCTGTCTTTGTTATTTATCAGAAATTTTAATTAATTACAATTGAAAGTCGATTAATCATAATTTTCAGACCTCTATTAGTTGCAGCCCTCGCTACGCTTGTGCTATAATCTCTCGAACTATTTTATGTGAGAAATAAAAAATAAAATAAAAATAAATAAATATATCATCATGTCTTTTATCTAACTATTATTGGGTGTGGCATTCTGCCGTAGCAGATTTCGGAAATTAATGTATTTTGCGTATGCAGTGCAGTTACCATCCGTCGAATCATGGCTCCCAAAGATGTTAGTGGAAAGGATGTCACAAGGATAATTTTAATGTGATCTACCTCTTGATGAAAAACATTAAAATTATGTATAATTTATTAAGATTCAGTTATGTTAACCATGGTTACAGAAGAATAAAATAAACGTTAAAAAAGTAAAAAAATAGTTATCATTTCCGCTTTTCTGTTCGACGCAGTATATAATCAGTTTAATTAATTGATATTAAGTAAAAAATGAGTTGAATTGACATCTGTCAAATAGCTTTCGAGTTATCGTAAATAAAAGTTTCGTCACTACAGATTAAATAAAAATAATGTAAATGTGTTGTAAAAACCTTAAATAAATTATGCTTATCTCGAGTTAAAAACGCACTTGATCATTCGTTCAATGTGTGCGTGTATAGTTTAGTTTACTCCTACGCTATACTATACTGCAGTACAGTGGCGTAGAATTTTCTTTTTTCTGTGGGTTTTATAAATGAAAATTTTAAATATTTTTTATTAACTGTCATGAAACAATATCATAAAGAGTAAAAATAAATAAATAAATATATCATCACGCCTTTTTACCCATTACTGAGTGTGGCATTTTGCCAGAGCAGATCTCGGTAACTGATATTTTTATGCGCGTGAAGTTCGGTTACCAACCATCAAATCACGGCTCCCAAAGATGTTAGTGGTGGAGGAGCCACAGGGGTAGTTTTAACGTGGTGAAAATTGTTTGTCGGCTGTGAGAATTGAATCCGGGTTCTCAAATCCACCTATTTATTTATTATAAATATTAATAACATATTTCTTGCATTGTGATAAATATTTGAAAATGTCAAATCTGCCCATCCACAGGCAGATTCATAAAACTGATTAGCGCTAATACCATTTTTAATATTATTTATAACTCTGTTTCAAATTAAAACAGATTAAAGAAATGAACTAAATTTGATGCTATTTAACTCTCTTTTTAACTCAAGTTAAAATAAACTTGTTTGGTACATTAAAAAGAGAGTTAAAAACGAAATAAAAAATGGTGTTAGCGCTAATCCGCTTTATGAATCTGCCTGCAAATGATTACAATTTCGGTATTCTGATACTAGTATTGACATTTTTATGTTATATTCATGCATTTTGTTTGCCATTATACGTATTTGTTATTGTAAAAAATAATATAATGACAGCTCACTAACAGTTCCGTAAAAAGTTTGTTTAAACATAATATTTGTTATACTGGCAGTTTTGTACGATAGCTAAATTAATACAAGTGAAATAGAAGTAACAGAATAAATGATTTTGATCACAGAATGACGAAATAATAGTAATCTGCAGATTAATCATAAAAAATATGGGTTTTCATTAGCTTATCGATAGTTAACAGATAATGATCGAGTTACAGAATAGAGTGGAACATTTGAAAAATAGGAAGTTATCTGGATATTTCCAAATATTCAGCATCAATAAATTCATGTTTTTTGTCATTAAACCTTCAGGTCAAAATTTGAAATAAAACGCTTAAATTTACATTCGTATATTGCATTTTATGAACGTAGAAAAATTTGAATTGTAAATTTTTATTCTAAATACGATTAAATACATACCTACAAAAAGCAAACACATGTGATCTGAAGCTAAATAAAAATTTCCAAAAATTTCATTCTAATGAATTGGTCTATTTGCTAATTTTATTTTTACAATACTTGTACTGTAAGTTACCTATTAATGACAAAATTTAAACACAGTAAGAGGAACTTTTATTGCCCAGTTGTTTCCATGGTTCCATCAGGACTATAATTTTTACTTACTGTCCACCATGAACAGTAAGTAAATATTACATATCAAGGTCTTGTTCATTTTGATAAAAATTTGATAGCTGCCTATTTTTCTTTTCTTCTATTTGTGCAAGTATTGGAAAAAACAGCTTACTAACCCCGAACTGTAAGTGATTTTCTAGGTCGCGAATGTTAAGGAAATTTCGACCGTATGGTACCCGATTTCCCAAACTACTTTCTTGACCTAAAAACTGTCACTTAAGGTACGAGCACACTATTATCACGTCACGTGAACACACATGAACTGTCAAATTGTTGAGATGTATGATTCTCATGCAGTATCATGTAATTTTATGTGAATGCAGCAAATGACAATAGTGTGTCTCCTAGCAATATAAATAAATGGGTTTTAATTTTTTTTAAATAAGCCGAATAGAATAATATTTTAAATATTGAATATTAAATGGATTGCCATTGAAGCATGGTTTTATATTTATTTATATTGTCGTAACTGAATTTTTTTAAATGTAACTATTAAGGTAGTACTAGCGCGAAAATTTTTTTGGAGATCTGAATTAAATTTGGCGCCAGTAAACATTGGATAGTCATACGCATCCTGTTAAAATATGAAACACATTCATCGTCTGTGAACAAATATATTCGCTTGTAAAGTTGAGTTCTTATACACGGGGCTTATGGCGATCATCACTCAGCATCCCACATATTTGGTTTGTGTACCTCTAAAATTTTGCAGTTTCATTTGAAAAACTAGTGATGATCTAAAACTATCCATGTATATTGTATCAGAAGGAGAAAGTTTTTCATCGTTTAGTAATGGATATATAGTCATGCAAATCCTTGTTTTTAACGAAAAATTAAGAATCCCAATTTATAATGGCAACACCACACGGTGGTATGGTATTTGAAAATTCACTAGACCAACAACCTATTAACAATTCATGATATTCAAATCATAATAGGTATAAAACACTTATTTTATTCAATTTTTATATTTTTTTGAGCGTAAGTTTCGCCACTCGACAACCGATGGCGCCACCCTCACACTAGTACTACCTTAATATTTTTTCTTAAAT
Source organism: Pterostichus madidus (assembly GCA_911728475.2). Classification (NCBI taxonomy): domain Eukaryota; kingdom Metazoa; phylum Arthropoda; class Insecta; order Coleoptera; family Carabidae; genus Pterostichus; species Pterostichus madidus. The sequence goes on from OU452301.1 coordinate 40,975,325, forward strand.
ATTGCTTGATAATGGCCAAAATTTTGCGCCGAAACGTCGCTGTTTTAATAAAATTAAACTAAAAATTTGTGAAGTAGGTGGCACAGTGGTTATCATGTCGGCCTGTGGATCCTGAGAACCCTGGTTCGATTCCAATTGGCGACAAACATTTTCACCACATTAATACTACTCCTGTGGCTCCCCCTCCACTAACATCTTTGGGAGACGCGATTTGACGGCTGGTAACCGCACTTCACGCGCAAAAATATATCACTTACCGAGATCTGCTTCGGCAGAGTGCCACACCCAATAATGGGTAGAAGGCGTGATGATATATTTATAGATTTTATTTAAAAATTGGTTAAATTTTTGCAATTTTGTTACCACGTTAAGCCTGTAATCCATTTAATATTCAATATTTATAAATAAATGGGAATCATGGGTCTCAACAATTTGACAGTTCACATAAAATTATGTATGTTCACGTGACGTGACAATAGTGTGTTCGTATATTTACAGTTTATGGTACGTAATATACTATTACGTTGCTATAATTAATAGACATAACAAAATCAACAAAAAAAAAAAAATGCAACTCAACAAATTTTAAATTAATTTTCTAGGAAAATAATTTACGAATCACGTATACCACATAGCATTACTATTATATATCTCAGAACCCAAAGATTAATGCCGCCATATGCTGAGCAGATCTAGATTCATTTTTTTTCTTTCCTTACACGTCAACAGAGCAGAAGCAAAATCAGATTAACTAAAATAATGATTAGTCAGCACAAATTACTTCATTGCAATGAATTAAATTTAACGATTCATCTTGAAAAAAATTGTCATGTGTTATAAATTAGATTAATTACGTAATGTTGGGCTCAAAATGTCATACTGACTTCTTTTTTAAATTTTATTATGTATTTTTAAGTCTGTTTCAGTTCATGCCAAAAAATATTTTCAGAGTATTAAAATCACTCGTGCAGATTAGGGATGGATTCCGTTGAAGATCTTATACTGGAAAATTGATTTTTGTTTGTTTTGTGTATCAAATAAATTTAAAAAAAAATAATTACGCCTTTTACTCATTAGTGGGTGTGGCATTCTGCCGCTGAAGGTCTTGGTAAGTGATATATTTATGCGAGTGAAATTAACTTGTCAAACCACGACCATTAAAGATGTTAGTGGAGCCACAGGGGTAATTTTAATGTGGTGAAAATTGTTTGTCGGCTCAGGTTCTCAAATCCACAGGGCGACTCGATACCACTGTGCCACCTACCCTATAATTATTGTTTGTAATATATTTTTTGTACTCACTGCATTCAAAATAATGTTTTCAGACGACCACTTATGAAAGTAACCATAACAACATCATAAACTACTACGGAAAGTTTAACATAACATACTGAAATGTTAGGATGTATAACGTACACTTCTAACATTTCAGGTGAAGTTCCACTGATTGACAACAGATGGCGTTACGATGAAAGAAACTAATAAAATAAATGAAAAGAATTTGTATTATAATTTAAATTGATTTTTAACAGATTTTTCAACACATTTGCACAAATAAATCTTATTATTAAAATAAATAATTACTTATTTACTAATATTTTTACATTATTCAATATTTTGACATTATGGTTAGTACAGTTGCACAATACCTAATCTCAAACGTCAACGCTCATCTACAAAAACGCATCAGCTGTCAAAGTGTAACAACATTGTTCCTGTAAACTTTTTTTAGAAATATTTTGTGGTCGTCTGAAAAATAGTGTACATAACTCGCTCGAAAGTGTGATAACTGTGCTCGTGTACTTAAATCACTCGGCGCTGCGCGCCTCGTTTTTCAATTTGTACATTCGCACGTTATCTTACACTTTCGATGCTTGTTATGTAATATACTATTACATAACCTTAGAAACCGATGGAAAGTTTGATTTTGTGCATTAGTGCGCAAAGTAATTGAAAAAAACACCAATTTTATATGATTCTAAATTTTGACGATATTTGTACTTTATATACACACATTTTAAGGAATTTATAAAAGAAGTAGAGACATTAGCTTATAACGCCATCAAACAGACATATTTTAACAAACTTTACGAGAAAAAATGATCAATTTGTTTTCAAATAACAAATGTCAATTCATGGCATACTAAACTGTCAATATAAATTCACGCTTCAAATTTAATAAATTTCCTCATTGTCCATAATTTTTGCTCGTTACAAAAAGCATTGTACAAAACTCGTGCGCGAAGACGCCATTTGCACCATTTGCGCAAATTAAAGCACGAGCGAAGCGAGTGCTTTAAAATTGCGCTCATGTGCAACGTATGTCTTCGCGCACTAGTTATATAAATAGCTATTTTTTAAGAATTCTGGAGAATGTAGAGATTGACAGTTTGACAGTTTATTTGTGGAATATATGCAATAGTTTTCTGTTAGCATGGACAATATATTCCATTTTGTGCTTTTGTGTTTAAAATTACAAATATTTATATTTTTCAATTTCAGTCAAAATATTTCGTTAATCAGATCTCTTCCTCCTACGTATAATTTTTGTTATTGCTCTTATCTTGTGTAAAGTCTCCGTATTTTGGATTTTTCCAACCCTATTACTACGCTTTAGCCAACCTAACGGTTGTGTATTCAATAAATAAGTAAAGAAATAAATGATAACATCGAATTGAATGTTTGAAAAAAATATTCCATTTGATTTGTATCAATTTACTTTTTTACTTTCTTATATACAGTATAAGGAAGTATTGAAATCGTGAAAAAAATCGTTGACGAGATTTTCGCGGAAATACGTGTTTTGAGGTCCACTGAATCCGTTTTGATCATTTTCTCAATGATATCTGTGGATGGATGGATGTGTGTCCGAGTGTGCAATATCTCATGAACGAGATTTATTAACGAAACTTGGTAATTATAAGTTTCATGAAAATACGAAGAGCTGAGTTGATTTTGAATGAAATTAAAAAACCGGAAGAGGAAGTTTACTGGACACACAAAACAATAAATTCCATTTATTTCAAAAATGAAATCAGTTACGAAAAAAAGTTTCAAATAAAAGATGTTAGCAAAAATATTTGGAACATAAAATGTTATTTGCAATTTTCCTGTATATGCGTCTAATTTTGAGAAAAACTAATTTATATATTTAATATATTCCAATAATCATAGTAGCAATAGAAACAAAAAACATAAACATGTTTAACATTTATATGTTAAATAATAATTGTCAAACGCAAGGAGCAAGTCATAAGTGTTCAATTCAGCGTTTTTGATATTAAATATGCTGTGTATAAGAAAGTCGTGTGGTGCCCACACCAGATTTTTTTTTGTTTTTAATATTAAACTTCAAATGTTTGAATAATTGTTCAAATTGAGCAAAAGGAATCTAATTTCACACATAGTCAGTCAACCACCAAAAATTAAATTTTAAACTTCATTTACATAAATAAAAATAAAGCGAAGTTACATGTCATATGCAATAATTGACAGAGTTGAATTTACTTTTATTTATTTGATTCAATCAATATTTATTTTAGGTCTCTCACCACTAACATCTTTGGGGGTCGTGATTTGCTGGCTGGTAACCGCACTTCTCGAGCCACACCCAGTAACGGGTAGAAGGCGTGATGATATATTTATTTTCTTTAGGTTGAATATTTAAGTTTTGGCGGTACAACTGGTTATAAGTTGTTTAAGAATCTAAACAGTACAGATATATAGTAGTTAGAATGAAATGTATGAAAATAAAGTTTATGCTTACATTGATGTAATATCTTGTCAATCTTTGCGGATAATTCCGGTTAAATCTAAAGTTTGAATGGCAAAAAGTTTATTGGTTGAAGAAGAGCATGTCGAAATCAGTCGTGAAATCACAGACTTCTAATACCGCATTTAGTTTGCAAGTTATAAATTCAATTCAACTTCATAATGCCGACTTTTTATATCCTATAATTTATCTGCGATCAATTCTATCTGGAGTTAGTACTATGTTCAAATTCAATATAATTACTTCTTTGCTAAGAGTTATTACAATTTCATACATCAATTGAAGAGAAAAGTTCGGCTATATTGGGATTTGATTTTATATCTCTGTTAAAGTGTTTTTCTAATTAGTCCACACAGGCATCATTTGAATTTTACTCTCTATTTCTTATTATACTGGGAGTAGGGATGGAAATTGACTGGTCAAATACTCTTCGTTTAAATTGACGTATTATTTGACTGGTCATTTGTCAAATTGCTCGCGTCAAATATTAAGTAGTGAGGAGCGTACCGGTAGCATAATTCTTAGCGTAGCCTCTGTGGACAGGTCGACGCGTGTCCCGAGTTTGGCAAGATGCAGCAATTGCAGTATGCAGTTTGCACTTTTTGAGGGTTGGTATGTTAATAATCGCGCACATGTTTCGTGTTTATTTCTTATATTCTTATTATTTATCTACTTACATGTTTAACGTTTTATGAATCTGCCTGTATAAGATTAAATATGAAATTTTATTCCTTCAGGATTAAAAGTGAAACTTCAGTCCTCGAAAAGTAAAAGTTAAATAGGTCATTTACTCCAGCATTAGTTTTGTTTTTCTTTTTACCAAAGAAGTATCTTTTTATTTAGTTTTTTCGAGAAATATTTTATTTTTTATATAATAAACTATTGTTTTTTGCAATTCATTTTTTTTATTGGCCAAATTGATTAGGTAAAATATTCCAACATCGGTCAAACTGACCGTCAATTGCTAACTTTTGACCGGTCAATTGACCGAGCTGCCTAACTGGATATCACAATCCACTATTCCCTAGTTGGTCTAGTTGGATAAATGATCGCACCATACTGATGAGTCTGTAAGGACGAAACGCGTCTATGGTTAAAGCTGAACTGACTAGCCGTTTGTTGATGACCTGATAGTTGATGCAAACGTGATGTAAAACCTTTGTGGAATTATGAGACAAGTGATGGAAAATTTGTTTTTTCCTATTTTTTCTTATTTAGGTCATTTACTCCAAGTGCAAAAATATCTATTATTTCCAAGATACAATAAACTTGCTCGATTAACTAACATTTAATTCTTAGATCGTCAATATTTCAAATAAAGTTCAAATAAAATAATTTTAATATCGCAGTAATCTATGCGCCGACTGTCAAATTAATGTGCCAGAACACCAGAGAGCAGCACCAGCGTTGTCATTTCTGTGTTAATATTTTGTAATAAATTTATAATTTAATAAATTTATTCACTGTCTATGCTATATATTTATTCATTCTATGTTATAATTTATTCTAAGAGTAACCTTTCAGCTCCTTGTAGGTTGATGTTATAAAATTTTGGTCAGCAAATGTAAGACATACTAATGTTTTCATTACCATACTTATGAGGAATCATAAGCAGGTTACATGCTAACCATGTTAACAGGACTTTGTGAAGGATAATTCACAGGACTAGAATTATAGATGCTGGTCAGAATTCGTCCTGAGGCTTCTGTGGTAGCGACAGCGTAGGGCCTGCTAAGAAACTTACATCAAAAGGAGAAATGTTATGCGAGGATTCAATGAATCGAGATGCATGCAAACTACCGGATGGCATGGAATGGTTCAAGATTATGACATCTTACAGGGGTGCAGTGGCGTACCTAGAGGGAGGCGGTGGGTGCAGTCCGCACCGGGCGGCACATATTTTGGGGCGACATTTAGTTTTGATTGTACAAAACAACTTGTTCACTTCATAAGTTTACTATTCGATTTCTACGAAATATGATTTCTAATATTTTTCTTCATCTTCAAGTCAATGTAGGGTTGAAAATATTATCTCGAAAAATTCCTTTATTACTGCCTAATTTAAATATGCCATCCAATGGTAAAAAAGTTCCCCACCTATAGTTTGTCTCAATTACAATTATTTATTTATGTTTATTAATTTAATGGAGTAATGGGTCAGTAGTTTCAAGTTGGCTTGTGGATCCTGAAGACCCCGGTTCGATTCCCAAAGCCGACAAACAATTTTCACCAAATTAAAATTACCCCTGTGGCTCCCCCACCACTAACATCTTTGGGGGCCGTGATTTGCCGGCTGGTAACCGTACTTCACGTACATAAATATATCACTTACCGAGATCTGCTTCGGCAGAGTGCCACACCCAGTAATGGGTAAAAGTCGTGATGATATATTTATTTTATATTTATTTTTTTTTAATTTATAAAAACCACCATTTAACTTAGAAAGGGCAGCAAATTGGAGTCCACCCTGGGCGGCAAAAGTTCCAGGTACGCCACTGCAGGGGTGTATAGTGTTTGTCAAATTTTATTATACAGAATGTTCAATTTAATTTAATGGGGTAAGTGGCACAGTGGTATCGTGTCGGCCTGTGGATCCTAAAAACTGGGGTTCGATTCCCACTGCCGACAAACATTTTCACCACATTAATACTACTCCTGTGGCTCCCCCTCCACTAACATCTTTGAGAGCCATGGTTTGACGACTGGTAACCGCACTTCATGCGCAAAAATATATCACTCACCGAGATCTGCTTCGGCAGAGTTCCACACCCAGTAATGGGTAGAAGGTGTGATGATATATTTATATTTTATTTTATTTACCTTCTTCGTTTCATTATTTTTTCTGAATTCAACGACTATAAAGTTCAGTAGGTACCTCACGTTACAAATTTTTTGAGAAAAATGCATATTAATTTGACATTAATTTAGATAGAAATCAGCGTGCTATAATTAAAACAAATGAACAAATCATAATCGTATCGTATCATAATGTAGTCGTATATTGGATTATTTTTATTTACTTTATATTTTTACATGTGCATGATTTTGAGTATTATCAGAAAAAGAAAGAAAATTATATTCTTATTTACTTACTTATTTAAAGCTAAACAAATGTTTTAACAAGTTTTAGCTAACTTTCCTCTTCAAATTCATAATCAAATATATTCAGTTATTTCTACAAACGCATAGAACTCGAAAAATATACATAAGAAATGTCTCATGAGAATTCCTTCTTCAAAATTTGGACCTTACTCAACGAATATGACTTTGAACTTGCTATATTATTCACAAGTTCAAATTTCACAATTTTTAGCAATGAAATTATCCAGAACTTACGTCTTGGTAAATGTTTACACAATATATAACACCAGGTTTGTAATTTGATCCGTGATTAGCATGAAAGTAGGTTCAATCCGGAAAAAGAGGCACATGATGATTTAATATTTATTACCAGACTCTGAACTGTTAATACTTGTAAATTAATATTATTTACTTTATTAATTATGTAATTAAAAATGAAATATTTTCAATAATGAGATGATCTTTCTTCCGTCTGGCATTATGAAGTTGTGGATCATCGAATTAAAACGAAAAGTAAGTTCCTATTAATTAACAACTTTCTTTGACTTTCTACAAATGCCCTTTTTGATTTAATACAGGGTTATTTTGAAAATCAATAGAATTAAAATTAAAATCAAAAGCAATCAAACCTAGACATTACAAGTTAAAGAAAAGTTAAGAAAATATGTGTTTCATTTAAGATACAATACAGGATAAGGGCAAATCATACATTAGTATATTGTATAATAAATATGAAATGGACATTACATGCGAGTTTTACACTATACTTTTTCTGCGAGAATGATATTGTAGTCCTATTAATTTATGTTTTAATAATAAAGATGTCCCGATTTCATTACTCCAGTTTGACATTGCAAAGTGAGTATTTCAGCAACTAGCGACAAAACTAAAATCAAATCATATTATTTTCATATATAAGCTGTATTCCATTTGCAACTTAGATCACTTAAATCAGTTCAGATAAATTAGATAACATGACTAAATGAACTGAATTAAGAAAACTGATGCACTTATAGGAGTGAATTACTTCAAAGTAAATTAGAATAAGTTATTCTTGTAGTCAGCGAAGTAATCCATCGAAATAAATAAGTGATCTGGATTAGCAAATGTAAATTAGATCTGATCCAAATGGCAAATGGAATGCGCCTATTGAAATTGAGTTTCCTGCGCAAGCCGTTTAAAATACATTTTTTATTTAGCGATATAATTTTTGAATAAAAATTCATCAAGTTAAATCTTAAACAATACGAATAATTATAAATTTACTTTTAGAGTCTAAGTATCTACACAGAGAGTTGCAATTACAGCGATAATTTGCTCTAGTGCAATTTATCACTAATAATATAACAAGAGAGTGAGAATAAATTGAAAAGAATTTGACACATCTTTCGAAAACTCTATGGGCTTTCGTGACTATTGCTAAACGGCAACAAGTTTGAGAAAGATACTGGAGAATAATTTTCTAATTTATCGAACTCTCGAGCTATATTTAATTAGATTATTTTTTGACTTAGCTGTTGAGGACGATTCATCCAACTTAAAAGATTTTGAACTGAGTCCATATCGATTGATTACTTATAAATGTGTTCTTTGAAGTTGTTTCCAAAATGTGTGGTGTATTTCTGTACCTGAAATGGTACTAAATCGATTTTTTTCACACATTTGTCACGTTGACAGTTTTAAATAATTATATGACATCTACCTATCATTTGTCATAAACAAAAGCACCTACAGAGATTATTCCCGGGAATAATCACAAGAGCTTTATTCTCAGTATAATAATGACAAGATTAATTAAAACGCAGACACATGACATACAATGAAGCATTTCATTGGTTTTGGGAAACGTCAAAAAATAATCCCTGAAATTTTTTCTCGCTGTTCACTCGGGTTTTTGTTGCTCTTAGGAAATCTGGTCTTCGACTCGTGCATATTTCCAGAGAAACAAAAGCACTCGTGAGCTCAAAAAAATTATCGGTAATATAGAATGCACTAGTTATATTATAAGTGAAAATGGTGCTGCTGCAGTATCGATAAGGGAAGCAGTGATTTGTTTCAGTTGAACTTAGCGCAATTGCGACAAAAGAACAACGATTATGAGTTCATCTGCAGTGAGCTGAAAGCTGAAACCAATTGAGACTTTTTCCATGAAGAATACAGCTAATAAAACAAAGAATTCTAAAGCTGCTCCATAAGTCATTTTGTTTTAAATGCTTATTAGGTGTCTGTCAATCTACTAATAGATTAGTTCATACAGTTCAATATTTTTTAATATCAATAAAGTTTAATCAAAAGGACAAATTTAAATTTAATAAAACAATTTATATCAACATGAATGATTCTTGTATGTTGCATCATTAGATAGTGCTCAATGAATAATAACCATTGTGAATATTTGATTTTGATTTAGTCTCATAGACATAAACGTCCGCAGACTTTTTTTCAAGTTTTTGTAAATTATAGTAAAGTGTTTTAATAAGCCAAAAATAATGTAGGAATTCAATAATGGACATAGGCTTAAGTTGTAATAATTTAATGAAGATTAGTTGACAACGTTTCGGCCAAGGTTATGGCCATCTTCAGGTCAAAAGTAAGATGTTAAACAACAATAAAAATTAGTTAAAATTGAAGTTGATGCTCCAGGGCAAACATATAACAAATGAAAAAATGTTAAATTGAATCTAAATAAAAAGCCAAAAATCATGATTCTAAATTCTATGTTTGCCCTGAAGAGTCGAGAATTCTTACTTTTGACCTGAAGATGACCATAACCTTGGCCGAAACGTTGTCCACTAATCTTCATTAAATTATTACTACTTAAGCCTATGCCCATTATTGAATTTTTACCTTTTGTAAATTATGTTATATAAAAAATTCTTTTCGTATTTAAAAATATGTTTTTTTTTAATATTTTAATAATACAACAAATAATAAAATGTTAAACATGCACAATAGAAGTATGTAAAAGGAAAAAAAAAAGAAATTTTAGATAATTAAATACCTATTGTTGTATACTCGTATATAAAGAAAAACTAATCTAGTTATTATTATAAAAAACCTTATTTCTTTAAAAATTAGATAAAAAAGCAAAACTCCAGGTGAAGGGTCTATCGACCTTTTGGTTTACCCCTGCGGGCGCCCATGCTCATAAAGTAATAATATTCAATGAGAAAGCATTTTCTGAATTTATTTCGTCATCTTACTAAACACATAATTTTATGTTCTATGTTTATATGCAGTACTGATAATTCTTTTACTTTCAAGTGTATATCACAACTGTTTAAATGATACATAAGATCTTAGGATTAAATATTTCAAATTTTCAAATTATTCAAATTTTTGAGTTTTCGAATTTTTCGAATATTTGAATTTTTGAATTATTTGAAATGTTTTAACAGCTCGGGGATAAGTCAGTCAGACTGCAAACTGAGCATCGATGGTTCAATTCTCGTCTTAGTCATTCTATTGCCAGATCTTAGCCTCATCACAATTTTTATTAGGGACGTGTTAGATATTCTTTTTTAGGGAGTTCAATTCACTAACCATATTATGGGATAAAAAAGGCATGACACATTAGTAAAACAACAATTTCAATGCATTTGTTGTACATAAATTTATGTATTATTATTTATTTATAAATAATATAAATTATAATTAAGAGAATAGATGTTTTAATTAAGATGCCTAATCTTGCAGAGTTTTTAATTCCTGGCCGACTTTTCGCGAATTATGCGTGAGCTTGTTTGGAGATGACAGATGACGTTAATTCAGTGGCAAAAAATTCGAAAATTCGAAGCTTCGAAAAATTCGAAATGTTCAAAAAATTCGGAAATTCGAAGCATCGTAGTTTGTCTGACGAAGTTCAAAACATTCGAATGCTCGAACGTTCAGAAATTCAAACTTCGGTGGAAATCAACGACCCTAATAAATGGAAAGTGTCTAATTAACAAATAATAATAGAAGTAACGCTAATAATATAAAATTATCTCAAAACTATTGTTACCAGATTTAAAACAGAAACCATAAATTTATGTTTTGATAAATTGATTAAAGTAACCTCAAAACCGTTTTAACATTGTATGTACGTTGCATATAAACTTAGTAATTATAACAATGAACTTTAGAGTTTAGTCCATCCTGGATTAAGGAAATAATTCGCATTTACGTAAATCACAAGTTAGTGGTAACTCTGACTTTTACATTCAAGGAATTTTATATAAGTCACAAGCTTACAAGATGTAAGATTTAACCAAATGACTAATGTCATGTCTACCTCATACTTCATGCGTAAACACGAACCACGTGCTTATTTATAATAGTTTTGAGATTTTAGATGAAGGCGTAACACGCAGAATTCTAAAAATGTGAGTAAAGCTGATCAGAATTTAAGGAGGATTGTAAAAAAAAAGATTGTTTATAATTGTTATAAAATGCATGTAGGATGTATTCTGTTTGACGTAGAGCAAAAATTGCATCTGTAACTTAATATACCTACCAATCTATCTAGATTGCCATATATGGTTATTAAGCAATTTTTTAAATTATGTTGTTATTCTGCATAACAGGAACTTAATTCCAATTAAAGTAGCTTATAGGCTAAGAAAAAAATCTGGTGTGGTCACCACACGACTTTCTTATACACAGCATATTTAATATCAAAAACGCTGAATTGAACACTTATGACTTGCTCCATGCGTTTGACAATTCTTATTTGATATACAAATGTTAAACATGTTTTTGTTTTTTGTTTCTATTGCTACTATGATTATTCGACTATATTATTAAATATATAAATTAGTTTTTCTCAAAATTAGACGCATATACAGGAAAATTGTAACTAACATTTTATGTTCCAAATATTTTTGCTAACATATTTTATTTGAAACTTTTTTTCGGAATTGATTCCATTTTTGAAATAAATGGAATTTATTGTTTTGTGTGCCCAGTAAACTTCCTCTTCCGGTTTTTCAATTTCATTCAAAATCAACTCAGCTCTTCGTATTTTCATGAAACTTATAATTACCAAGTTTCGTTAACAAATCTTATCTCGTTCATGAGATATTGCACGGCCGGACACACATTCATCCATATACACCCCTCCCCCCCCACACACACAAACATCATTGAGAAAATGATCAAAACGGATTCAGTGGACCTCAAAACACGTATTTCCGCGAAAATCTCGTTAACGATTTTTTTCACGATTCCAATACTTCCTTATACTGCGTATAAGATAGAAAAAATCGATATTTAAAATTTAAATCTCAAGGCGTATTCCATTCCCCAAATGGATCAGGTCTAACTTAAATTTTCTGAATCAGATCATTTATTTATTTCGCTGAATTACTTCGCTGACTTTTTCAGTTTGCTTAATTCAGTTTATTTAGTCAAGTTGTCTAATTTATCTGAACTGATTTATGTAAACCAAGTGGCAAATGAAATTCAACCAATTGATATGGGATGGGTTAGTGGTATCGAGTCGGCCTGTGGATCTTGAGAACCCTGGTTCGATACCCACAGCCGACAAACCATTTTCGCCAAGTCAAAATTATCCCTGTGGCATAAATATATTACTGAGATCTGCTTCGGCAGAGTGCCACACCCAGTAATGGGTAAAAAGGCGTGATTATATATTTATTTATTTATGTTAAATCAAATTATTTTTCGAGTCGCATATCAAAATTTATGCTTTTTTTGTTTGTACTGTTCATTAATTAGTAAAAACCAAATTTCCAGCAATGTAACAATAAGAAACTCTAATAGCAATATTCATTTCGTATCTTTACATTACTTATATTATTATTTACATTATTTTAATGTATTTCTTAAATTGAGAAGTTACTATTGCTGTATCATTGTTGTCTTTACATTTTGTAATATGAGATATTATGGATCACACCTTTTTTCATTTCTGGGGATGACAGTTAATTAATATGTAAATTTCTAAATGAGCAAAATGTAAATATCTGATATACCATTTATATATATGAAAAAAACCTGTGTGGGCATCATACTCGTTCAGTGCATTATTTTTTTGCATGTATGTTTTATTTTATTCTAAATCAGTCCTTGTTTCTTTCAGTTCAGTTTAGGAAAAAAAAGTAGATACATGATAAAACCAAAAAGAATGTTTAAAAAAATTCCAAAATTATTTTACTTGCCACAAAATTCTTATACGAGGTGTGGCTATTAAATAACGAGACTGATACTGTTTTAACATTTTATTTTGATTCCATACCTATTTACTTATTATCATTTTCAATATACACCCCTCCCCTATCCCTACAATGCTCCATGCGAATCTTACATTGTTCGAAACAGTGCTGGAAGTCTTCTTCTGTCAGCTCCTTCAGAACGCGTGCCGATTTCTCTTTCAAAGCTCAAATATTGTTGCTATTAAGACAAATTTCACCTTAGGAAACAGACAGAAGTCGCACGGTGCAAGATCTGGCGAATAAGGCGGATGGTCCAACACTGGGATGCTGTACTTGGCTAGAAATCTCTTGACAGACATTGCGGAATAAGCCAGCGCATTGTTTTGATGAAAAAACCATGACTTGTCCTTCCACAATTCGGGTACTTTTTTCAATAAATTATAAGTTTCAGTAGCAGTTTTGCCAATTTCACAACAATTCGTTGCTCTAATGTTGCACTTAACATTTTTTCGGCGAAACAAAAAAACAACTCTAATTACTCCTCGAACTCCTCGATGGAAATAGAGGCGCCTCTATTTTTCATCGATGACGGGTGCGTTCTGTTGTTTCATCGATGAGCTCCTCGACGCTCATTCATGCTCCTAGATCAGTGTGCCACTGGCATAATACTACTCCTATGGCACCCCCTCCACTAACATCTTTGGGGGCTGTGATTTGACGGCTGGTAACCGCACTTTACGCGCAAAAATATATCACTTACCGAGATCTGCTTCGGCAGAGTGTCACACCCAGTAATGGGTAGAAGGCGTGATGATATATTTATTTATATATTTAGAATTGTAGACAGTGTTACAAAATTAATAACTTTCCATGAAGAATGATTATCTACTGATAAAATATATGTACCTAATAAAAATTATAATTGTAGGAATTAAGAATATTGTTACCATACTAGATAATTCGATGTTTTTCGTGTAAACTTCACATGTCTAGTAATTGCATTGTGCTGTTGTTATGTACTTTAAAAATATTAACTTTAAAATAATAAAGATTTTCCTACATGCTTATTAATTAAATAAATAATACCAGACAGCAACATAATGAGTAAAAAAAGCAAAAAGTTAGATATCTCATAGACACTCACGTAATGAAAAATCTGGTTTAAATTGGTTCCTAATCAAGAAATAATTAACAAACAGCCACGTCTTTCGCGTGTAACGAGCTCCGGCTTACTTGGGAATAAAACAGCCATAATCGGTTACATGCAGTTCAAATATTAGTTTTATTGTTTGCCTACTTTATTTTCTGCTAAACGCACGTTCTTATACAATGTTCAAAATTCCAAATTAAACATACACCCACTTATTACCTTATTTAGAATAAAAAGTCTAATCTGTTTTATCTAAAAATAATGAAATGAGTCATGTAAGAAACAATTATGTACGTCAGATAGGCTAATTTTTATCATACTAAGTGCGGTTTCTTATATTGTTATACTGTGGTAGTGTAACTTTGTTACACAGCCGTTTAATTTGGAAAATTAGTTTATCCGTATAATTTGCTACCCTGATGAATTTAAGAACAATTTTTAAAAAAATTATCTGATGGCAGCTGTACCGACACAAATTTTATTTTAAAATTAATACAAATAAATTGATGTTAATCCTGGTATATGATAGTAATTTCGCGTTGCTTTTATTATTTTAACCAAATTTAAAATATAATTAATCAACAAATTGAATTTAAATCGTCGAGTAAGTGTACGTATTAGGTTTAAAAGTTACAATAATTTTAAAATAAATGTCTGTGTTTGGAGTTATAGTTTGATATGACACTGTCAAACTTCAAATAAATATTATAATATTTATGTAATTTTTTAACTTATCATATAAGACTGTGAATTTGAAAACCCGAATGTCACAATCATATTTATTTCATTTCATTAATTTTATTAGTTAGCTCGTCTTTGCTTATGTCATCTCCTTTTATTAACGCAACTAGGTAATTATGTAATGTTTGATTGAATATTTATTAACCGAATCGTCGGATGGCTTACGTTAGTTACAGTTCATCGTTTGACAAGTAAAGTAGTATTGAGATGGTTAGATATTGTGTTAAGTGCCTGATAGAGTTTCGAGGATCTTCAGGACAGGTTTAGAGGTGAGTCCTCCTTGCGTATGTGAGTTGAGTTGGTTGATGGTATTGTTGAGTCAGCGCAAGTGTGAGCGCATGTTACGGCTGTGGCCGAGTGTGGTCATATGGAGATCTGTGGTTGGCTCCCAACGTCAGCGAGCAGCTTGGGCTGTAGCGGAACCCTAGTCAGGCCGCCAACGTACAGCGAGCAGCCTTGTGAGCTGTAGTAACCCTAACCCGGTTACCAACGAGATACGAAAGGTTAGCGAATGTTGTGTGACTTGGACAAGTATGTGAATGTTATATGACCTGGAGTATTTGATCTGTGGAGTACTTGATGTGGAGTAGTTGATGTGAATGATTGGAGGTGTGTTCTCACTGAGCTTTAATGTTTGTTTAGTATATTCTTTCCAGATGCTAAACCGTGAATAGATATCTTAGGGCTTTCTTAGGACAGGTATCCTCTCAATATCTTTTTGGGCCGCATTTTATGTAAGTACGGTTATTTAAATTAAGTATAAATATCGCCGCTACATTCCATTCGCTTGTTATCACCTATCGTAACACGAGTTCAAATCCCATAGCCAATAAACAAATTTATTAAATAGTTGTTACAAAACATACTTAAACCTACAAAATAAATATTTTTGACATGTCATTAATTAGATCATCATAATTAGTTAAAACTCAATCGTAGAAAAATATGGATGCAACTCGTGTTAAAAGAGTCTTTATTGCACTCGTGCAATAAAGTGACCCATTTAATACTAGTTGCACAAATAACTATTATGGTTGACAATGTACGGTATTTTTAGGAATTTGTAATTTGAAAATAACAGATATTCATGTATCAAGGGTGAAAGCAGGCGTTTCTGGCCCGTGGCATAATTATTTGCTTTGGTTTGCACCTCGTGCTAATAACATGCTCAAGGTCAAAAACGCGAATTTCACCCGTCGTACATACAATATTTTATGCACAACAAAAGAGCATAATATGTCAAAATAACATTTTGCAAAATTAAGTATTCACAATAAACAAAAATTGTCAATTTGTTTATGTACCCATACGAAATTATTTTATTATGGCCCTAGGGCCAAAACAGGTGTTGCCTAAAACATAAGAATTTCGGCTCGTTTGTTCATAAAATAAATAAATATATCATCAAACCTTCTACCCATTGCTGGGTGTAACACTCTGCCATAGCAGATCTCAGTGATATATATTGCGCGCGAAGTGCGTTTACCAGTTGTTAAATCGCGGCCTCCAAATATGTTAGTAGTAGGGAAACCCCAGAGGTAGTTTTAATGTTATGAAAATTACTTATCGGCTGTGGGAATCAAACCCGGCTTTTCAAATCCAGAGGCTCACTCGATACCACTAAGTCACCTACCCCATTTTTAACTCTAATTTGAACAATTATTGAACAAGGTAAACTAATTTTACTAGACATTTATTTGATTCTTTTGCTCTAAAATCATTAGAGATTAAAAATCCCGGATATACCTAGTTATTTTCCATGTTTAATAATAGTACACTTTTCCTTGAATATCTGGGATCCGGTCGATACCTACGTACATATATCAAATTATGTACGTACATGATATTTCCTGTTCGATGCTCAGCGCATTCATACTATTAATTTTATTTTAAATCTCTGCGGTTACACACACGTAAAACCGCAAAAATAAGGAAATTCTGATCGTCGCTTAATTGGTACTGAAACTACTTTACTATAATTTTGGTTTTACCGTCGTATTTACGGTAAAATTCGCGCAAAATGCTGCTTAAATGTATGACGGAAAATCGCTGCTTAATTAAGGCAATTGTCAGGCCTTTAGAAAGAAATTACACTGATAGATTAAATTGAGTCTTACATTTAAAATCTATTGTTAATATGGAAACATCTCGTATTTGTTCAACGGGTTTAGGGTTTGTTTGTTTAAAATTATTATTACTCAAATTGACGCTACGCCGTTGATATTTATTCAAATGACTTGGATTTTAGTCTGTCTGAAAGCTTATTTCATAAGCTTTCTGGCAGTTATCTTGAAATATTTTTAGGTCTAAATCATAAAAAGTTATGCATAAAAGTATCGGCAAAAGCAATTTCTCCATTTAAACTACGTGCAAATATTGAGCCCTCTTGTGGCACGTTTTAACGGCATTTGATGGACCTGAAATGTCAGCTCAACTTTTTAAAAATTTATTATGAGTAGTTTTAGACGGTGTGAGCATCAATTTTCCGAATTTGCGAAAATAATGGACACCCTAGTATACATACGGACGGTCTCAGGGTAAAAGGGAATAAGTCAATATTACCGGATTTTTCTTTACCATGAAACAAGTCTCTTGTTGCAATCTTTTTCACGTGATAAAAGGAAATAAGTCTATGCTTGATTAGTATATTGAAAAATACTGTTTTACAAAATGAAATAATCACGTGAAAAAGGTTGCAACAAGAGCTGGGCAAGCTACTTAAATAAAGTAGCTAAGCTACAGCTACAGCTAATCTTTAAAAAAGAAGCTAAGCTACAGCTATAAGCTATATTTTGTAAAATATAGCTAAGCAACAGGTAAAAGCTTTCGTTAAAGTAGCTGTTAGATTTTAAAGCTACTTTTTTAAATTATTGTGAAATAATTAAATTTGCCATTGTCATATGATCAGTCTTTTGTTATAATGATTGTTAATTTTCTATTATGTACATAAATATCAAAAATAGCAAATACCATCTGGCACCTACTGTATATTTTTGCGTATTAGAGCCAGTTAGAACCGGCAACGAATAATTATTTTGTGTGGGTTTAGCTTGTACGCATGCGTACTTTGTTGATCTTCTGCTTAAAAAGTAGCTTTAAGCTACAAAAAGTAGCTTTAAGCTACAAAAGGTAGCTTTAAAAGTAGCTTCAGTTGTTATTTCTAAGCTAATAGAAAAAAAAGTAGCTAGCTACAAGCTACAGCTATATTTTTTCACAGTTAGCTAAGCTACAGCTACAGCTAAGGTAAATGTAGCTAAACTAGTAGCTAAGCTACAAAAGTAGCTAGCTACTGCCCAGCTCTGGTTGCAACAAGAGACTTGTTTCATGGTAAACAAAAATCCTGTAATATTGACTTATTCCCTTTTACCCTGAGACCGTCCATACATTACCTGAACTTTATACAGATACATTTTATAAAACTTTGAATTATTTTTATTTATTTATATTGAAATGTGAGAACTGCAAGGGTATAGTCTGGTATTTCTTGCACGTATTTTATATAGCTGCAACGACTTACGATCGTCATTTGAACTATTTCCGGTTGTGTTGACAAAGAAGCTTACGGCGAACGAACGATCTCACATCCCACTTACCGTGCACTCCAGATCGCCGCAGAGCGATTTTATTTTTCATTTAGATTAAATGTTCTTCAACCAATTGAAGGATTCAAGCGAAAACTATCGCACACTTGTGTCAATGTTACTGCGTAGGTTCGCCGGTTAATTTTAACATTGTTAACTAATCAAACGTACACAAGACTCATGTGTTTTTAGCTTTTAATGGTCAGTTGAACATATTAAACTTATTAAATTATAACTATCTGTTAAATGGGATAGGTGGCTCAGTGGTATCGAGTCAGTCTGTGGATTTGAGAACTCTCGTTCGATTCCCACAGCCGACAAGCAATTTTCCCCACATTAAAACTACCCCTGTGGCTCCCCAACCACTAATATCTTTGGGGTCGGGATTTTAATATATCACTCACCGAGATCTGCTACGGCAGAGTGCCACACCCAACAATGGGTAGAAGGCGTGATGATATTTTTATTTATTTTATTAATTTTTAAATAAAAAATAAATAAATATACCATCACGCCTTCTATCCATTACTGGGTGTGACACTCTGCAGTAATAGATCTCGGTAAGTGATATATTTTTCACGGCCTCCAAAGATGTTAATGGAGGGGGAGCCATAGGAATAGTATTAATGTGGTGAAAATGTTTGTCGGCAGTGGGAATCGAACCAAAGTTTCAGGATCCACAGGCCGACACGATACCACTGTGCCACATACTCCATAAATAATAATAATAATTGCATAAATCCCAATAACAGTTACAAATCACAACATTTCATATACAAATTTTCATAAATTGTCTTAAAATATCACAGATATTTTTCTTAAAAAGTCGCAAAATAAAAAAAAAAATATAATAAATAACTCATTTTAGAAGACATTTTATCGCACTTGTCTTTTTAAAAAAATCGCCTGCGACTCGTTCTCTAAACTTGGATGATTGCGAAAAAAAAACATATTTTATAAAATTAGTTTTTTTATATAGGTTAAAATTTCGTGCATAGGTACAGAAACACCCTGTATATGTAAAAATACATAGAGAAATTAATATTTCCCTAAACGATGATGTAAATTGTTTAATTCGATGAATACCTTATAACCACTATCTATTATATTTTATGGGATAATGGCTCAGTGGTATCAAGTCGGCCTGTGGATCTTAAGAACCCTGGTTCGATCCCCACAGCCGACAAAACATTTTCACCAATTTAAAATTACCCCTGTGACTCCCCCACCACTAACATCTTTGAGGGCCGCGATTTGACGGCTGGTAATCGCATTTCACGCGTATAAATATATCACTTACCGAGATCTGCTACGGAAGAGTGCCACACCCAGTAATGGGTAAAAGGCGTGATGATATATTTATTTATTTTATTTATTATATATTTATGGGATGGCTAGCTCAGTGGTATGAAGTCGGCCTGTGGATCCTGAGGTCCCTGGTTCGATTCCCACAGGCGACAAATTTTCACAATTTGAAAAAGTTATCCCTGTGGCTCCTCCACCACTAACATGTTTGGAGGCCGTGATTTGACGACTGGTAACCGCACTTCACGCGCAAAATATATCACATACTGGGATCTGCTTCAGCAGAGTGCCACACCTAGTAATGGGTAGAAGGCGTGATGATATATATTTATTATATTTTCATTTTGTGTTTCTTTTAATTCAAAACTTTCACATTTGAATATTTGACTAAAATAAAAGCAAACACAATAGCTATTTACATAACAAGTGCGCGAAAACATACTTTGCGGTGTGAATAACATCTTCGTGCACGAGTTTTGTACAACGCTTTTTGTAACGAGCAAAAATTATATAACAATCAGGAAATATATGAAATTTGAAGCGTGAATTTATATTGACAGTTTAGTATGCCATGAATTAACATTTGTTATTTGAAAACAAATTGTTTATTTTTTTCTCGTAAAACTTGTGCAAATATATTTGTTTGATGGCGTTATAAGTTAATGTCTACTTCATTTATAAATTTCTTAAAATAAAATTTGGTATCATAAAAAATGAGTATTTTTTTCAATTACTTTGGGCACTAGTGCGCAAAATAAAACTTTCCATCGTTTTCCAAGGTAATGTAACTCTTATTTTGAATGATGCGAGTACAAAAAAGTAATTTCAACCCTATACTTTCCTTATCTAATAAGTTCATCCTTCACTTACTAAACTTTTTAAATGACTACGTAGTGAATTTTTGCAACAAAGGTAAAAATTGCTTCCAACTGATAGCATACTGAATTTTATGATATATTATTTAACAAAATGTTTATAAATGCCGCAGGCTTTTCATGTATAATTAGAGATATCGGTTTGTTTAGCAATACATTATTTACTCACAAAATCGAAATTGTTTTTGTCTGAAAAGTAAATAACAACAATCGTTAGCCCAATTTATATAATTAATTTTTCTCATGTTCATAGAAATCGCGTTTCATTTTTGTCAACAAATAATCGAGATTAGAGTTGCGATTACTAAACCGCAAACGGCAATTACTATAACAACGATTAATTGGTAAACCACAAAATATCTATTAAACGTATTTAAAGTAATTTTAAATAGGCCTGTTGGCTGAACGTGTTAATATGCACATCAACATAATGTGACATCACCAGAGCTGGGCAATACTAAAGTACTTTAGTACTTAAGTACCAATTTTTCGTATCTTCTAGTACTTAATACTTTTACTGAAGTACATTTATTTTTGTGTTACTTAATACTTTAAATTTTTAAGTACTAAATTTCAGCTTGTACTTAAGACTTACATTTTTGGATAGTAAATGTAAAAAATATTGAAGTACTTTTCAAATAATTAAGTACATCAATATTACTAAAGTCACGAAAAGTACTTACATATTTCGAAACATTGAAGTACTTTGATTTTGCGGTTAATGCAGTTTTTTTATTGTGCTGTACTGTGACATGTATATTTTTGTTTTTTTATATAAGACAGATTTTTTGTAATTTCCGACTACATACTAAATTTTGCATGTACCTATTTATTTTTAAATTAAAAAATCTTTTCATTTTTTAATCATGTTTTCAAAATGTATATTTAGAATATGTTGTTATTAAAATAAATAACAATAACAGAAAAACTATTTCATACGAATATACCCAATACTGGTACTTGCAAAATACTTATTTTTTAAGTACTTTGGTCTAAAAAACTGGTACTTAAGTATTTTCAAGCTGTGCTTGAAAAAGTACTGCATAACAAGTACTGACCATGGTTAGTCCTGGTACTTATACTTAAGTACCTACTTTGGTCCTGGTACTTGCCCAGCTCTGGACATCACTCGAACCTAGGTTCGTCAGTTCGAATCCGCCTGACGGAAAAGTGTGATTTATCGTACAATTAAAAAAATAAAATAATACAGTTTATGTATACAGTTCCACTAGAGTATGAATGTTGGCGTTTAAATTATAATATGGTTGTGGTTTCTTTTCATAGCAACCAAGGGTCTGTTTCCAGGTACCCAGTCATATGTTTCATTAGAAAATTCCAGAAAAACATTAGCATGTCTGACTTAAAATAGATGGTTCACTGCAGTACAAATATAATCCCCGAATAACAATACAGGGATGTATTTAACATTTTAATACCAGAAAGTACCTACTGAGAAATAATCAATAATTTCTTGGAACTGTTATCAAATATAGTATAAAGCTAAACTATTGAAATATAATTATCATAACCTAAGTTTTCGTTAAAGTGATAATTTATGACAAATATTTATGTATTTATCGAAAAATATTTTAGTGATATGAGTAGGAGAATTAATCAACTAATCATAAATTTAAACTCGGACAATTCTGGTAGTGATGATTGAGAATAGATGTATCTATTGAATATTTTATATATATATACATATGATTTAAATGTATGTATGTATGTATGGGGTAATGTCTCAGTGGTATCCGAGTCGGCCTGTGGATCTAAGAACCCTGGTTCGATCCCCACAGCCGACAAAACATTTTCACCAATTTAAAATTACCCCTGTGGCTCCTCCACCACTAATATCTTTGGGGGGCCGTGATTTTATGGCACTTACCGAGATCTGCTTCGACAGAGTGCCACACCCAGTAATGGGTAAAAGGTGTGATGATATATTTATATGTATTTATTTATTTAAATATGTAAAATACTATATACTCCATTCCCTGTATGAAAACGATGACGTCACATTCGGTATCCATGTGATTCAAGATTTTGTACTTAAAACGTTTACATTGGTATTGGATTGACATTTTTAAAACATAACCTAAAATTTAAATGTCAGATTCAAATATTTATTACTTTATAAAATTTAATTAGTTTATAAATGAAACCAAATTCTGCATATATTAAATAATAACCAAATATAAATAAATAAACGCACGAAAAATATTACCTACCTTATTGAAATATATAATTTTGTAAAATAAAACTCAAAAGATTATATATTTTTATATGTATTATTATTATATAAAAATAAATAATATATGACAATACAAAATACAATGCACATTACCTCTTGTACTATAGTTAAATTAATTAAAGATTTTCCTCCAGCGCAAAATAATTTTGAAGATGACAAAAACGCATTTCTACATTTGATTACCCAACATTTTTCTAGCTATTTCTTATTTCTTAGTCTGTATTTATGTATCAAAAATGTTACAAACTTAGAAATGACAGGCGAGAAAATAACAAAATCATGACCATAGGTCTCTATTTTTATTTTATAAACAAATGTGTAAATATAAATTTTCGTATTAGTAAGATGTGTCATACGTTTTCATTAAAATAATAAATGTGATAGAACGTGAAAAAACATGAAACGTGTGTCTTTTCTTATTAAGACATACGTTAATGCCATTCGCATAGGTACGAATATTGTTAAAAAAAGATAGCTATATTTCATCGTATCGTCCACATATGAAGTAATCGATTTCATACAGGGAATGGAGTTTATCACAAAAATTCTATTAAGATTTAAAATACACCCCTGTGTTAATATTTGGATATTTTGTAGGTATAGAAATAACTTAGGTACTTACGGTTTCTTACAAATCTAGTTCTTCATAGCAAAATACATTAAGGTCATATTTCTTCCAAACTTTTTTCGTACATAAACCTATGAAAAGAAACCACAACCATAGGCGCATTCCATTTGCCATTTAGATCAGATCTAACTTACATTTACTGAACCAGATTACTATCTTATTTCGTTGGATTACTTCGCTGCCTTTATTTCCAGTATTAGAAATACAGATTCTAATTTACTTTGAAGTAATTCACCCCAATAAACGCATCAGTTTTCTTAATTCAGTTCATTTAGTCATATTGTTTAATTTATCTGAACTGATTTAAGTGAACCAAGTGGCAAATGGAATACAGCTCAAATAATAATGTAAACGTCAATTATGAAAATTTACATTAGAATATGATACTCTAATGGGACTGTACATGTTATAGTTAGTCACTTTTACATATGCCTTAAATAATGTAACATCAACTTCGAAAACCGGCAGTACGGCAGTGTAAAAACTCCGGCTCGGTGTGAGATAACAATACAATGGATAAGACATTCTAAAATTAATAATATCTCAATTATTATAATAAAGAAAATGGACTGGTAAGTTCTCTCAAAATAGCTGAAAATCCAGGAAGGAAATTTCCAAATGAGTTCAATATCTCGGGAATTTTTCCATTCGGAACTATGTGAAAGTGATAGTGTTTCTTATCTTGTTCCGACTGTAATAATGTTATAAATCATATCGGAAATATTTTCAAATGTAATCTATTACCAAAAATTCCACTTTTTTATTAATATAGAATTTTATCAAACATTTACATAAATTGGTTTTACCGTAAACAAAATATATACGTCTAACTAAATGTTTTCAAATAACAGCGTTTTCATCAGTGAAATTTATAGTTCTAGACGAGTCTGTATTGTAAACCTAATGTTGATTTAGTTTATGAACGACAAATTACGGCTTCTGTATTTACAATTTATGGGATGGCTAACACAGTGGTATGAAGTCGGCCTGTGGATCCTGAGGTCCCTGGTTCGATTCCCACAGGCGACAAATTTTCATAATTTGAAAAAGCTATCCCTGTGGCTCCTCCACCACTAACATGTTTGGGGGCCGTGATTTGACGACTGGTAACCGCACTTCACGCGCAAAATATATCACTTACCGAGATCTGCTTTAGCAGAGTGCCACACCCAGCAATGAGTAGAAGGCGTGATGATATATTTATTTTATTTATTTATTTGTATTTACAATTTATTTTTAACTGAGAATTAATTCCTTTTAAAATGAATTTTTTCCACAAAAATTAGATTATTTTATATGTTAAACTGCGTATAAACATATTTTTCCCTGTTATTTTTTATGATTTTGTTGTACAAGAATTCTCGTATTAAAATGATATGACACTCATTTAAACACAACAATATACAAATAAAATATATATCATCATCACGCCTTCTACCCATTACTGGTTGTGGCACGCTGCCGAAGCAGATCTCGGTAAGTGATATATTTTGCACGTAAAGTGCGGTTACCAGCCGTCAAAACATGGCCTTGAAATTATGAAAATTGTTTTAATTAAATTAAATGATCAAAAATTGGTGAGTGATACTACACTTTTGCCCAATTTAAAATTGGTTACATACAAATCATGTAAACGTAGCAGCACCATACGTCATTCATTTAGTTATATTTTTTGATGACGTCAGTCAATCCTTATAACGTTTTCAGTATATTACAATCTGGATACAGTCGACAACTGATTTTACCCCTGTAGCTCTCACATTAATTTATAACACTCTCATCGAATTTATTCTTTCGTTAAAAGATTCACTATCTATGCATTTAATTCATTTATTAGTCTTTCACAATTTTATATCTGCTCTGACATGAAATAATTACGTTAATAAGTAAATCAATGTAGAATTCTCTAATTTATAGATATTTGAACAAACAATTATCGTCTATAACACACAGTTAACACCAGTGATATCACGACAAGATTGTGAAACATGTGTCAATTATAGATATTTTATGAGGGCAAAAAATGTATTATTAATGAGAGCAGAATACGTACAGAAACATCAAATAAGTACTGACCATCTCAATAAGAACACAGTGTGGGAGAAAGATAAACTGTTAACAGAGGTGTCGACTCCCTGAAGGGCGAAATTCAGGAGTTAGAAACATAGTTAGAGAGCTAGGGTGCAAAATGATGTCTCATCTTTTCCAGTGACAGAAATGGTTTTTTAAATAGATTATGTCATGATAAACATGAAAAAAAAGAATATTAGATTTGGGAACGGGTGGTACTATAATTAATGAGACATCATTTTGAACCCTAGCTCTCTAACTAACAGTGTTGTGCTAGAAAGTAATTTATAAAAGCTGGAGAAATATTTAAAAACAAGCTTGATATTTATTTATTTTTTTGTTACTTTGCACAACAGGAAGTTAATCCCAATTACATTACAAGGGACCTACTATAGCTTATAGTGGAATTCGAACCACTTAGACACAATCGTATTTTTTTATATAAGTGAGATTTGAACGCACGACTTCTTGCTTGCTAATTAAGAAACACCAGTTTTGCCTCGTTTTTATCCACTGAGCTACGATTGTCTGTATTTAGTACAAATTTCAATTATTTTTAGTATTTGAGAAGGGCGATTTGAATCTTGTGTATATTTAAATAATGTAAAATAAAATAATAAATTGAGTATGCACTAGGCAATATAAAAGCCGTGAAATTATAATTTAGGTAATAATATATATACAGGATGGTCCATTTAAAGTGTTATCAGGAAATATCTCGGAAACTATAAATTTTACGCAAAAATGACCTAGACAAAAAACAATCGTACAAAAGGGGGCCATAATAACAAAATATTGGTTTTGTCCTAGATGGCGCTGTTGTCGCTAAATCATGGTCAACTCAATTTTTTTAAATGAAAACCCCTATTTTTATTAAAGAATCACATTCCTCGTTAAAAAAAAAGAAGAATTTATTTAGTTCACTTTTTCGTCAGCATGATAGATGACGCTGTAATCGCGAAAAATGATGTTGCTTTCGGACGTTCCTGTATTAGAGCTTATGCTTAATTTAATTAAAATCTAAAATAAAATGCATACTACAGGCTGACGGGAAACGCGCGTGCGACCCAATGAAGAATTTATTGCGGCTTTTTATTATAATAAGGAAATAGTTCCCTAATATTCTAAATATAAACGTTAAGTGTACTTATCCGCTACACCCACCATGCAGAGTAACCAAGTATTTCCAGAAATATTGCGATAATGATCATTAAATCAGTACTGGCCAGTTCCAGGAGGAAACTTCTTAAGAGGAAACCAGGAAAATCCGCTATTACAATAAAGGCATTGTGTTCTCACGATTAAAAACTGCTTTCAATTAAAATACTTTCACGTAAAATTAAAATAGAATGTCTAGACGAAATGAAGACCATTGAGGTTTACCACAATAATTTAACACTTTTTTTGGGATGGCTAGCTCAGTGGTATGAAGTCGGCCTGTGGATCCTGAGGTCCCTGGTTCGATTCCCACAGGCGACAAATTTTCATAATTTGAAAAAGCTATCCCTGTGGCTCCTCCACCACTAACATGTTTGGGGGCCGTGATTTGACGACTGGTAACCGCACTTCACGCGCAAAATATATCACTTACCGAGATCTGCTTCAGCAGAGTGCCACGCCCAGTAATGAGTAGAAGGCGTGATGATATATTTATTTATTTATTTTATTTAACACTTTCGTATTTTTTTTATTTATGCTCCTCGGTACAAAAAGGACTTAACTCACCGAGAGCCGCAGTGTGATAGTTTATATATTTTTAGTTTGAGTGAGGTTCGAACTCGATATTTATAATTGCATATTAATACTGATTATTAAATTGCAACAAACTGTTCAAAAATCGATGGAGACCTTAACATCCATCGAATCTGGATATATTTTTTTACAATTAAAGGTAATTAAATTCCCTACACATCTGTCGCGGCAGATTTTTAAATGACTGTCAAATTTTATTAATTACATAATAAATTGTCGAAAAACTGTAAAAAATATTAAAAATTTAAATAATGATAATTATGTATTCTTATTATTTTCATATATTAAAGCAATATGACAGATTTTACAAAGCTATTGATAGATGTCAACTTTATATTATGTTGAGAATAATTACAATACGGATTCCCTGTCTTAAGATACCCTAACTAAATTTATAATCTATTCATTAAATCCGTATTGCAATTATTCTCAACATAATATAAAGTTGACATCTGTCAATAGCTTTGTAAAATCTTTCATGTTGCTGTAATATATAAAAATAATATAATAATAAATAATTGTCATTGTTTAAATTTTTAATATTTTTTACAAATTTTTGACAGTTTATTATGTAATTAATCAAATTTAACAAAATTATTTAAAAATCTGCCTCGGCAGATGTATAGGGAATTTCATTACCTTTAATTTAAAAAAAAAATATCCAGATCCAATGGATATTAAGGTCTCCATCGATTTTGGAACAGTAACATCCCGATTTGACCCAATGTCAGACATGGAATATTTCACGGCTATACATACGAGTAATTCTAAATATTTGTTATATGTTTTAAAGAAAGAAAAAACATTTACTTTATCATTAATAAAATATTATTGTTTCGTTTGTTTCGTGTTTTATTACTGTTACTGTTTACAATCATAAATAAAAATAAATAAATAAATATATAATCACGCCTTCTACTCATTACTGGGTGTGGCACTCTGCTGAAGCAGATCTCGGTAAGTGATATATTTTGCGCGTGAAGTGCGGTTACCAGTCGTCAAATCACGGCCCCCAAACATGTTAGTGGTGGAGGAGCCACAGGGATAGCTTTTTCAAATTATGAAAATTTGTCGCCTGTGGGAATCGAACCAGGGACCTCAGGATCCGCAGGCCGACTTCATACCACTGAGCTAGCCATCCCATAATAATATCTATTATTATTATTAATATTTATATAAATACGAATGTAACAAAATAATAAAAATATGCGAAAAAAGACAAAAATATTTGTATACAAATATAAGTATCGATGTTATTGTTTTGTTTATTATTCTAGTAAACAACATGATGCTTTCAGATATATTAATTTACCTATGTCATTGCACTTTTGGTATTTTTCCTGAATATATAGTTTTGGAAAAACAATTGTTTACCTGAATTAAAATTACGAATTCTGTATAGATAAATATTTATATTTATGTATTGAAATTATTTATAGGAAATAATATTATTAGACTTACCAACGCAGCGGGTGGTTAAAGACCCTAAATAATTTTTCAGTTCCATGTTATCAGTTTGCAACGGCTTTGTTGATTCAAGGACAACATTTCCTGTAAAAAGAGTAAATTAAAGCAATAGGTCATTAATCAAAAAATAATTTATTCTGTCATATCTATTTACTTTTATCAATTTTGTTCTCGTACGAAGCTGCCAGTACATAAAAATATTAGTTTTTCTATGATCGTGCGAAAAGTGATTCATTATTTATTTTCAGTGCAAAAAAGTGGTTCTTTTTTGCACAACATATAACTGTTTTCTACAACTTTAATCGCAAGTAAGCTTTTCTTCCGTCATATGAATTCACCACATTAAAATTACCCCTGTGGCTCCCCCACCACTAATATCTTTGGGAGCTGTGATTTGACGGCTGATAACCGCATTTCACGCGCATAAATATATCACTTACCGAGATCTGTTTCGGCATAGTACCCCACTCAGTGATGGGTAAAAGGCGTGATGATATATTTATTTTTATTTTATTTTATGTGCGGACCGAAAGTTGGCTATTTTCTCTCTAGAGAGAAATGTAACTATTTTCTTATTTATGGTTGGTTTCATAGCAACCGTCAGCACAGTCTTAGATATTTATTTATTTATTTAAATATCGTAAGTATTTTTTAAAATTACATCTTTGGAATTAAGTTTTATACAAATAGATACTTTTTGCACGTTGCTAATGGCAACGTACACAAGAACATAATAAAATAGTTGTTATGAAACAAACTTAACTAAGTAACCTACGAAATAAATGTTTTTAACGTTTGAAATAATATAATTAGTAAAATTAGAACAATTATTTAAAACTAGATTTTAGAAAATGATGAATGCAACAGGTGCACTAAAGTGACACTTTTAACACTAGTTGCATAATTAACTATTTTAACCATACTCTGTAGGAAGCTGTCATTATATTATAGCTACTTATATATGTAAACAAAATGCATGAAAATATTATAAAAATGCAAAGGTAAATTATTCTGAACATACAATAATATAATAAATCATCACACCTTTTACCCATTTCTGGGTGTGTCACTCTGCAGAAGCAAATATCGGTAAGTGATATATTTATGAGCGTGAAGTGCGGTTACCAGCCGTCAAATCACGGCCCCTAAATATGTTAATGTTGAGGGAGCCACAAGGGTAATTTTAATTTGGTGAAAATGTTTGTCGGCTGTGGGGATCGAACTAGGGTTCTTAAAATCCACAGGCCGACTCGATACCACTGAGCCATTACCCCATTACTTATTCTGAACATATTAAACCGAAATTGTGATAATCAATTAAGTAATCATAAAATATAATTCTAAAGTTGATGGTGGATATGCTAACTAAACAACTTTATTATTCCATTAATTTTTGTACCTTTTTGTCATCGAATTTCAAGTTCTATTTTACATCAAACGATGTCCTATTTACTCGAACTTCTAGCAATACTTACATTAAATGTAATATAAATTTTATATTAAGCAGAAATGGAGTTCTTAAAAGCTCTTCTTAATGTATATTGATTTATTCTTTAAACTATTGAAAATATTTTTATAAAAAGTTCACGCATTCATTAATCATAATTATTCTGTGATTATCTGACAGTTTAGCAAAGTTTTAAAACGACAAGAAAGTGTTCTTGCAATTATTTTTGACATTATACTAAAACATTTGGGTTATATACAAAATACTTGCTCCATAAAAATAATGAAGCAGGTGGCTCAGTGGTATCGAGTCGGTCTGTGGACTCGGGACCCCGGGTTCGATTCCCATAGCCGATAAACAATTTTCACCACATTAAATTTACCTCTGTGGTTCTTTGAAGGCTATGATTTGGAGGTTGGTAACTGCACTGCACGCGCAAAATATTAATTTATTCTATCATATCTATTTACTTTTATGAATTTTGTTCTCGAACGAAGCTGCCAGTACACAAAATATTAGTTTTTCTACGATCGTGCGAAAAGTGATTCATTACGTATTTTCTGTGCAAAAAGTGGTTCTTTTTTGTAGTACCTATAACTGTTTTGCAGAACCTTTCTTTCCTTACATGAATTCACCACATTAAAATTACTCCTGTGGCTCTCCCATCACTAACATCTTTGGGGGCAGCGATTTGACGGCTGATAACCGCACTTCACGCGCATAAATATATCACTTACCGAGATCTGCTACGGTAGAGTGCCACACCCAGTAATGACATCTAAATTTCTAATTCATTTCTGAAAATTTTTATCATCAAGAACAGCAGTTTTGGAAGAAATGTCTCACTTTCTTACCTTGATACACAAATAACTATTAAATTTGGGTACGATAGCTCAGTGACAAAGTGTCACACCCAGTAATGGGTAGAAGGCGTGATGATATATTTACTTAAATTTATTTTATAGGAATTTAAGAATTTTACATCTACTTGTAAATATGAACACCAAATATATCTAGAATACATTGTTCTATGATCATCGTGATATTGGGAAGAATATTGTTAGAATAGTATGTTGAATGAACGTCTGGTAAGTAAAATACATGTTAGGATGGATATAATTCAATGTTTATTAAGTGAATGGAAGGAATAAATAAATGTCGAAGATAAATTCCGTATAGATTTCACATCATTTATATAAATACAAACATTTTGTAATTGTTTATTATGTATTTATATAAACAGTGTTTTACTCGTAAAAACCAAAGAATACATTTTTTATAAAAGAATAAGTCAATCTAGATTTATATATTCTATATTTATAACACAAGTCTCTCATCATCATAATATTATTATTACATTTCACATAGATTTGTTAATAACCAGATTATGAAATAGTGTAAATGAGTATTTTATTCAAATTGACCTCTGGTATTGCATTTATATTTACATAAATTGCAATATTCTATGAAATAATAAAGATTAATAGTAAAAATATTAAGTTTGTCGATCACAGGCATCACGCAAATGTTTTTAAGTTGTATTTATAAACAAAAATATTATTATATTATTAGAAATATATTTATTTTGGATTTCAATTCAAATACAATAATAATAACAGTATACAAGAAGTTTAATACAATAATTATTTCAATAGAATAATAAATTAATATTTACTTATTAATTTATGGGATGGCTAGCACAGTGGTATGAAGTCGGCCTGTGGATCCTGAGGTCCCTGGTTCGACAAATTTTCATAACTTGAAAAAGCTATCCCTGTGGCTCCTCCACCACTAACATGTTTGGGGGCCGTGATTTGACGACTGGTAACCGCACTTCACGCGCAAAATATATCACTTACCGAGATCTGCTTTAGCAGAGTGCCACACCCAACAATGGGTAGAAGGCGTGATGATATATTTTTTTTATATTTTATTTTTTTAATTTAAATAAAAATAAATATATCATCACGCCTTCTACCCTTTACTGAGTGTGGCACTCTGCCGAAGCAGCCCCCGGATCGCGCCATATAGAATTCTATTTCGAACAATTGAATCGCTGTCATCTGTCAAGTAAAAATTATGTTTTTTTCTTAAGATAGCATAAAATAATCGGTGCTTTTTGTATCAGATAGTGCACAAATGATGTAAACTACATTTAAACTGCAAAATTATTTGGAATGGAATGCTAATTAAACAATTTGAAAATTATCGCTTGAATTCTATTATAGAATTGATAGAAGTGATATATTTTGCTCGAGAAGTCCACAGTAAGTGGAACTTTGATTCACAGTTGGTTTCCATGGTTACATCAGGACTATAATATTTACTTACCATGCACTGTGGACAGTAAATAAATATTATAGATCTAGGTTCTGTTTATTTTGACAACAATTTGACGGCTGTTAATTTTGAAACCTTCCATTTATGCAGATATTGTAAAAATAGCTTACTAATCTCGAATTATAAGTGATTTTTTAGGTAGTCAATGTTTAGATTTCCCAAACTACATCTTAACCTAAAAACTGTCACTTTAGAGTTCATAGTACGTAATATACTATCATGAACAACTATGAAGGCTACGAGTTGAATAAAACTTAGCTACCGTTAATACATACATACATATACATACATATCTTCACGCTATATCCCATCAAATGGGGTAGCACGAACCCTAAAATCACTCATAAAACATTTACTCGTAACATAATCAAATAATCAGCCCCCGTCAAACATTATCATTCACACTCGAAATTATTCTTTCACCCTCAATCACATCCATCCAATCACTCCTATTCACATATCATTTATCTTCTTTCTTCAACGTACATAACACATGCATAAAACATTTCAAATTATCCACGCTTACTCCTAACAACGAATCTAATAACGAATCTAACATCGAATCTACAAAAATGAAGAAATTATAATTGCTTGTTTACTTTATTTTTTCTTATTTAGTTATTATTTACATTATTGTTACTTAGTTACTTATTTATACTTACATTTTTTTCATAGGGATAAAGTTCCCTATAACAATCGCCAGGATAAATGCAAAAATATCGCATCAGAAAATGGCATTCAGTATAATTATTACAATTTGTGCTATGATTTCGATGCGATATTATTTTATTTATCCCGCTGATAGTTATTGGGAACTTTATCCGGAGATGGAAAAACCAGTTCTTAATATTTTTTCCTGACAAAGGTACACGTTTAGTATACCGAAATGTCGAGTTTAATAAATTTTTACAGAAGTTTAACCCAAAATTGTTTTCATTAATTAACCATGAATTTTGAAAGCTTCTTCCACATGTTCTAAACGAAATATTTATATTTATTATCTACATGTTTGTTTTAATATTCTTGTAAATATACAGGTAATAATAATGAAGTACTTAATAAATCTCCGTAACTTAAAGATTAATTATATTCGTGTCTTTCCTTGAGATTTTTTTAATGATTTCGTTATATGAAAGACAGTCTGGATACAGGATAATTATGTCCTGTTTCGTTTTTATTGTGATTGCTTTGTTTTTATATCTAATAAGGAAATATTTCAGAATACAATTTTAGGAAAATATCATTGCTTTATTATTGCAGTAAATGTTCTGATAAGAAACAAATAAAACAAGATCACCAAAAGAACTTAAATAAAAATAAAAGCAGATCTCGGTAAGTGATATATTTTACGCGTGAAGTGCGGTTACCAGTCGTCAAATCACGGCCTCCAAAGATGTTAGTGATGGAGGAGCCACAGGGGTAGCTTTTGAAATTATGAAAATTGTTTGTCGCCTGTGGGAATCGAACCAGGGTTCTCAGGATCCACAGGCCGACTTCATACCACTGAGCTATAAATCAATTATATATTTGAAGTGCGAAGCGATGTGATTTGTAGTTAGAACGCTTACCTCATAAGCAGCAGTACGCGTGTTCAATCCTTTCCGATTTAAATTTTTAATCAAAAATTCAACAGCGTCCGAGCGGTTGGTATTTCACTATAAGCTGTTAGGCTTTTCTCCTGTACCTATTTGGGATTAATTTCCTGTTGTGCATGAGCTCATAAGATTAGTATAAATATTAAAATTTTATTTTCTACTCCGTGGGTAGAAAACAAACACTCCGAAATAGCGTGTTTGAAAAAGTGGATATATTCATATATTTTGTTTATTTGGAAAATGGTTCTGCAAGTGGTAGATTTAGGAGGGAGGGTACAGGAACCCGGGAACTCGCAATAATAAAAATGTGTTATTTTTTTTCGGTAAATTTTACACCATACGCGTCTATAAATATATGAAAGTTTACAGAAGCCATTGAATTTTATTTAAATATTATTTCAATTGTTGTATGCCTTCCAGTGACCACATACTTAGTTGAGTTTTTTTTTTGACATTAAGGGCCAGTTTTTCAATTACCGATTAATTTTAATCATGATTAAATAATAATGGAAACTATATTGGCCGGTTTCACGAACAAAAATTAAATTTTAAACTTTGATTAAATAAATAAAAACAAATCGAAATTACATGTCAAATGGAATAATTAAAATTGCTGTCGAACATTTGCTTCTGTTTACTTAATCCATGTTTAAAATTTAACTTTTGTTGGTGAAACCAGCCATATGGATAGCATTATTATTTAATCATGGTTAACACTAATCGAGAGTAAACCAGCGATTGAAAAACTGGCCCTAAGATTGTATGTTAAAAACATATTTAGGTTAGACAATGACAAAAGAAAGGTAGTCGGGACTAGCTATATTGTATATTCATCGCGATATAATTATGCACCCCGTGGAAGTTAAATTGTTAAATCCACAAAGAATGCAATTACGAAATATTTAATCTCGTAAATGCGTGATAAATATAGGATGTTCCATTTAAGTGAGCCACCATTGCTATTTCGAGAAATATAAGAGCTACGAGATTGATTAAATTAACAAAGAACCACCATTTTACAAGACTTGCAAAGAGTGGTATGAAGTCGGCCTGTGGATCCTGAGAACCCTGGTTCGATTCCCACAGCCGAAAAGTAATTTTCGTAATTTAAAAAAAAAACTAACATCTTTGGAGGCCGTGATTTGACGACTGGTAACCGCACTTCACGCGCAAAATATATCACTTACCAAGATCTGCTTCGGCAGAGTGCCACACCCAGTAATGGGTAGAAGGCGTGATGATATTTTTATTTTATTTTATTTATATATATATATATATATATATATATATATATATATATATATATATATATTTCATGTACATCATCTTTATTTTTAAAGTTGTAAGTAGAAAAAAAATTCGAATTACTGAAAATGAAGTACTACTCGGTTAATCGACAAGTTTAATATGTGGATACTTCCTTTAATGGTTTTTATAGTTTTCACATATTTTAAACCGCAACTATGTCATACGGTACGGTGAATTTATTTAGTTTGTATGTAAAAGAGTTCATTTCTCATTTATATAATTAGTTATTGTGGTGCAGTAATCGAATGTAGTTCGTGTTTTTGTGAGAGTGTGTTAGTGATTCTGCGTAGATTTCAATGTGTATTATTGAGACTGCAACTGTGAATGTTAAGAATAATCTTGACATTTTTTTTATTATTGTAACAAGATATTCACTTCAGTTCTCTTTTGGCAATTTCAATTTTTATAATATAAATTTATAAAACATAAACATAAATGGTATATATATATTATATTATAACATTATTATCAGTAGGTGTCGGGATTTCCTCATATTTTGTGAATTATATATTATTAATTATGGGGTGGCTAGACAAGTGGTATGAAGTCGGCCTGTGGATCCTGAGAACCCTGGTTCGATTCCCACACCCAGTAATGGGTAGAAGGCGTGATGATATATTTATTTTTTATTTATATATTTAGATACTATTTATTTATTTTTTTAATCTTAAAATATCGCATCCCTGGTACTAAAGGATGCATTAAAATGCATTAAAATACAACAAAAACAATAGTTATTTGTCAAATTAGAGTATTTAAATTCGAATAAATCTTTTTTGAATTATGTGAAAAAGCTCGTGAACTACAAAGTAGGTACATGCACATGTTTATACACAAATTCTATCAAAAATTGTCTACAAAATACATTTTTTTTTCGACAATTTAAGAAACAATGCGATATTTCAAATAATTTGCTGTATTATACTAGGCAATTTAGATTGTTCCAAAAACTGGTCAAAATCTTGTTTAATATTTAGTGTAACGTAAAACTAGCTTTACGAAAGAACATTTTGAACTAATAATAAAATCATAAAATAGAGTAGGTGGCTCAGTGGTTGGTCCTATGGAGAACCTGGGTTCAATTCCCACAGCCGACAAACAATTTTCACTACATTAAATTACCCTTTGGTTCCCCCTCCACTAACATCTTTAGGGGGCATGATTTGACGATTGGTAGCATAAATACAGAGTGATCAAAAGGAATGATTACAGTTGGCAATAAAAAAATACTATAAATTGGTAAGCCCGATTCATTTCCTGTTTTTGACGGTGACATTTGAAAATTTAAATTTAAATTTGAGTACATTTATTATTACATTTATTTCTAAAGTATTTCTATTACTTAAAAAGTCAAAATTCTATTAGCTATCAGACTCCTGACATAACCTATTTGTGTTTATTAGAAATGTCAAATAGCATTTCCGTCTTTACCTGGCGTTGTACCAACTGTGGAATAAAAAGATCTCCGAAATTATATTGCCAACTGTAACAAATGCTTTTGATCACTCTGTACGAGTATATCACTTATAGTGGACGCAAGATATAAGGAATCGAGTTGACTTCTTAATAGATGGGTTTTACCGGCCTCAGCGGGAAGTCTGGCTACAGTTAACAAAAGGGTGCATTAAGTAGATTTGTCACAAAGTTAATAAAATTCTATTTCATGCTTATATTATTGTTATTCTATTTTTATCCATGTTATTATATTATTATTGAACACTGTAACATGACTTTTGACTATATTTTAAACTATAAATGTAAATAAATAAATAAATAAATAATAAAACATCTTTATTATGTTAACAGAAATAAAATAATTATAATACGGCTCTGTTTCTTTTCACATTTCTACCAGTTTAATCCTGGGATAAGCCTATACTAATTACATGCTGTGAGGGGCGTCTAAAAGTCATTTTCTTATATCTTTGCGTCCAGTATACCGAGATCTGCTACGGCAGAGTGTCATATTTTATTTGAATATTCATAAAAATGTATTTCCTAAATCCGACATCTGATCCGACCATAAATCATCAGACTACCCTACGTCATACAACAAACAAAAATAGAAATTAGCAGAAATCACTGCACGTTCACATAAACAAGTACACAGAAATGCAAATCATGTTTTCCTGCTTCTCTCTGATATAAACAAACCATTAATTCATTCCTCATTACTCTCACAAAAAAATCATCTCTTGAAATCCGAGCGGGAAACCCTAAAACTCATTGCTTCCACATGTGGTTAGCGCTAGCGGTGTGACGTCAACATGCGAGTCACTACACGCCTGTATAAGTTAAGAGGAATGCCCAAGTGACGTTACAATGATGTAGATTCATTCATGGCAAGCTGTGATATGATGATTGTGTGTGAATTTCAGTTGTT
Organism: Pterostichus madidus; assembly: GCA_911728475.2. NCBI lineage: Eukaryota > Metazoa > Arthropoda > Insecta > Coleoptera > Carabidae > Pterostichus > Pterostichus madidus. The sequence goes on from OU452301.1 coordinate 41,013,226, forward strand.
GGTTTAAAGATCACATTGTGTGAATTTGCGAATGAGTTGCAGGAAATCAAGGTTAGATATGCGGAGTAAATGTAGGCGGATCTGAGATTATAAAAAGCAGGACTTTTTATAGAACTATTTAATTTTCTTTTTTGTTAAGCGTCGTTCACAGCTATCCAATAAGTGATTACAATTTATAGTCACGTTTTGTTATACAGGATGTTTCTGTACTTGTGGATCAAACTTTATTATTCATATATTATATAAAGTACTAATCATAGAACAAAATAGTTATTTATGTATCAAGGGTGAAACTAGGCGTTTCTGGCTCACGGCATGATTATTAGCGAGACGCGCAAAGCACCGAGAGTCAGAAACGACATGCACAACAAAATAACATTTAATTATATGCTCAAAAGATTAAAATATATAACATAGGTTATATGTCAAAATGATATTTTGCAGAATCAAGTATGCACAATAAAAAAAAATTGTCATTTTATTACGTATCCATAGGAATGACTTTTTATGGCGCTAGGGCCAAAAAGAGTCTTTTTAGGGTTAAAACACATAATTTCGGCCCGGTTGTGCATGTTTTTTTATTAAGTATATGTAGTAAGGTTGGTTTACTATAAGTAAACATTTTTAGTAACACTGGTTTGATAAAAAAATGGGGTGGCTAGCTCAGTGGTATGAAGTCGGTCTGTGGATCCTGGTTCGATTCCCATAGGCGACAAACAATTTTCATAATTTCAAAAACTACCCCTGCGGCTCCTCCACCACTAACATCTTTGGGGGATGTTATTTGACGGCTGGTAACCGCACTTCACGCGCAAAATATATCACTTACCGAGATCTGCTTCGGCAGAGTGCCACACCCAGCAATGGGTAGAAGGCGTGATATATTTATTTTTATTTTTATATATTAAATTACAATTATAAACACTACAATAGTCAGGCAAATGATTACTTGTAGAGTTCATTATTTTATGTTAGTATTGTTTGATTAAGAATAACTAGCAATCCAGTGTATAATATAATAGTATATTATACAACGACGAGCAAAGCAAGAATCATCGAAGAGAATAATAGCCATTATAGCGAGTTATATACTATAATACTTTATCTTAGTCAAAAATTTTGCATATTTATTTTTGTTTATTTTGTTCTTTATAGTTTTTATGATTTTTTATTTGCACAGAGAAATTGATTCAGGTATAAAATTTTTCTGATTGTTGCAGAAAAAGTAATAATGGCTATTATTCTCTCGTTATTATTCTCTACGGGATTTATACATGGCATTATGTAGCAAAAATCACGCATTTAAAATACATTTAATAATTAATTATTAACACCAAACTTTATTTGTTTATATAATATAGAAATAAAAATTATTAAAATAGAAAAACATATACTGAATTTGATTGGAAATCGTCCTCTCCGAGATAATAATTATCCTGGATCCGTCTTTGCAGTAAATATTTGTAAAAGATGCATTTAACAAAAAATATATTCATTTTCCACGAAAAATGATTAGTTATCAATTTCTTTGTAATAAATGCATTAATTAATTTATTTTTAATACAAGCTTTGCATATCTCAGGAAGTTCCTGTAGTACGTATCGTCTGGGTTTTCTATAAATTATAGTAAAATTAACCTTCATGTTTACGTCAATGAAACATCGTTTTATTTATATTTTTTCTACTGATATTACTTATATTTATACAGTTTGCGTTTTTCTTTACAGACTCACAACATGAATCTTGGAATCCTTATTAACTGCTGTTACACAAATGTCGAGTGACCGTACGTTCCGGTTTAATCAGGACAATCCCAGATTACGTCTGTTGTCCTGGAGTCCGATTCTAATTCGTAGCCACCAGTTGTAGCAACTGGCTTGACGTCAATTATTGTCGCTACCAATAGTGTAGCCACCTTGCGGGATAAAATGTAACTTACGTGTGGCGTCATTATAGGATGCGGGCACTCTCGTGACACTGTGACGTTTTTGTGACATAAAAACAGCTGCTCCGGGAAAGATCACTGCGCCACCTACAAAAATGAACTATTTTTTGGGACGAGATTTGAAAACAACCGGTGTTTTTCAAATCTCGTCCCAAAAAATAGTTCATTTTTGTAGGTGGCGCAGTGATCTTTCCCGGAGCAGCTGTTTTTACGTCACAAAGTCACGTGAGTGCCCGCATCCCATTGGTGACTAAACATTTTGTAGCGACTTACTGCTTGCAACTGCTTTGATCCAGTCGCTAACTCAATCGCTACGTCCTATTCGTATGTTTTGCAGTGCCGTGTTTTGAAAAGTTTGGTTATTTTAATAAATAATACTAAATATAGAAACATAGTTACGATTTCAATCAACAAAATGGACTTGTGAACAATAAACAATCACAAAAAGGGGTACCAAGTTTTTCAGAAATACCACATCAAAACATATAGTCTGATCTTTGTAACCAACAGAAGAAAATAAATTCCCTAGAAATTTAACTAAGTCGCCTGACGTCATCAAAAATACGTCATTCAACTAAATATTTGGTTGCTATGAATTAGAATCGGTATCCTGACGTTCCGCTCAGTATAAGTATGTATCCCAGATTTTTATAAAATAAATAAATATATCATCACGCCTTTTACCCATTACTGGCTATGACACTCTGTCGTAGCAGATATCAGTAAGTGATATATTTAAGCGCGTGAAGTACAGTTACCAGCCGTCAAATCACAACCCCAAAGATGTTAGTGGTCGGAAAACTACAGGGGTAATTTTATTGTTGTAAACATTATTTGTCGGCTGTGGGAATCGAACTGAGGTTCTCAAATCCTCAGGCCGATTCGATACCACTGCTCCACCTACCCCATACAAATAAATCTGTCATATAAAATAATTGAAATTGATTCGACTTAGGGTTACTCAGTCTTCGACATCGTAATGCCGTCAACAGTTCTTTTTCAGGCCTCTGACAGGCATTGAAAAATTTCCAACAAAGTATAAACAGACATAATCTCTAATAAAATTCATAGCTTAAATAATTTATAATGAAATTTCTAATATCTGGTTTTACTCAAATGATTTTGGATAATGTTTCATCATTTTTGATACATATTAATATGAAACATGCGACTCTTTTTAGGTCTGAAATTGTCACCTTCACACTGATCTTTTAAAACAAGATATTGTTCTTATTATTTACACACAGTATCCCCCAATAATAACTCTACTCCATGCTATTGAATTGCTTATCAGCTATGTGCATATAAGCTTGCTGCCTGTATGCGATATAAACGACAACATGAATGTAATTATTTGCTAATTGGCAGAATATAATAGCTGTGAGAATAAACGGTTTACGATGGCCCATGTATTGCTGTAATAGAGTTTTAATAACTACGCTTTAACCCTCAATCCAAAATTGAAAGTAAAGTCGCGCCTATACTATGCCGGTTAGTAGAATACATAGAAATAATCCTACTGATAATTGACATAGAACAATAAAATAAAAATAAATATATCATCACGCCTTCTACCCATTACTGGGTGTGGCACTCTGCTAAAGCAGATCTCGGTAAGTGATATATTTTGCGCGTGAAGTGCGATTACCAGTCGTCAAATCACGGCCCCCAAAGATGTTAGTGGTGGAGGAGCCACAGGGATAGCTTTTTCAAATTATGAAAATTTGTCGCCTGTGGGAATCGAACCAGGGACCTCAGGATCCACAGGCCGAATTCATAGAACAATGGAATTAATAAATGAACTAAAAGATTAAAAATAGACATATTAGTAAGAACTGTAACAAATGACAGCTCAATTAATCATTCATCAGTTATTTTTCACCTGTAACTGAGATTTTTAAATTAGATTACACTCATAGTGGTGAAAATTGAAACAACGATAAAGATACAGTTTGCTACTAACCTGATAACTAAGTACTAAAAGAACAAATTTCTACTAAGAAAAACCTACACTATTAAGGTGGTTCTATCATGACAGTCTCATACAAAAGTATAGGTAACCTAAAAAGTTTATAAAAATAATTATTACATTTTTGTATGGTATAGGTTATTAACAGAATTAATATTTCGCTGCAAATATCGTATAATTAATAATAACATTGAATATATTAAATAAAACTATGGGATGGCTAGCTCAGTGGTATGAAGTCGGCCTGTGGATCCTGAGGTCCCTGGTTCGATTCCCACAGGCGACAAATTTTCATAATTTGAAAAAAAGCTATCCCTGTGGCTCCTCCACCACTAACATGTTTGGGGGCCGTGATTTGGCGACTGGTAACCGCACTTCACGCGCAAAATATATCACTTACCGAGATCTGCTTCAGCAGAGTGGGTAGAAGGCGTGATGATATATTTATATTTATTTATATTTATGAAATTCAGTAACATACCAAAATTTTTGGAAGTGAATGTTTCATGCCAACCAATAACAGTGTAAGATTTTACACAGCAGAAGCTATGACATCAAGGTTAGAACCACAAGCGGCATGATATTACCAGTCGGTACGAATCGTAACTGTATTATCGATACATCCTGTTGACAGTTCATAAGAAAAATGAGAAAAATGCACCAAAGCAATTATTATCAACTGTAACAACAAATAAATAAATATAAAATGCTGTAATTTTTTTTTTTGTATTAAAATTAATATATTTTACTGATCGAAATAATAACTTTCATAGTTCTTGCTTTGTTATTCGTGTAACCATCTCTGTCTACGCCTGCGACTATCTCTGTTTACGCGTGCGACCATCTCTGTCTACCTGTGCAACGTTGCCAAGCATTTCTGACAGTTTCATTGAAAATCATAGAATATCCAACTTTCATCGCCAATTTCTTTGAAACTAATCCGGTAAAGCATCGATTTTTTAATTCTCACACCTTTATCTTTACATGATGTACTATGTGTTAGTTTTTTGTTAAAAAATAACTAGAATATATGAATTTATTTTGCAGTAAGCTGCCTCGCGAGCTACAGTTCCTATAACGCCAATACATTTTTGATCGACTTTAACTTTACATTAATCAGCTCAACAATGGTAAACTTTTAAAAAAAATTTCATACTAGTGTGGAAACATATTTACATTTCATTATAATCCGGATTAAATGCTTCCATGATAGTACTACCTTAAAAGAACCTGTGAACTATATACTTAAATTTGTACCTAAAAGTTAAAATAAAACATTCTACTAGCAAACGGAAAATAAAAGAATAAAACAAAGAAATACAATTATTCCTCCAATCTTTTTGTACATCATTTCTAAGAGATTTATATGTTTGTTAAGTTTGTAGCGTTTTTTACTTTTATTAAAACATCTTTTTCTAATGAGGGACAAACAAGTACGTACTTATAATCTCACAATTTTGTATTTATCAAGGGAGTGAACAAGTCCTCTGACATTCTCTCGGCGACGCTCGTGAAATTAAACGATGTGTAATTGAGTTTAAAAAAAAAGAATACAATATATGCAGAACTGAAAACAATTACTTAAAAGCAATTCATTTGTATTTGCATGTTCACATGTCAATATCTCTTAAACAAAACATTTGCAAACATTCCGTTTTGTGTGTTGTTTTGAGGTCCTAAATTAATTTGGCTACTTAACGACGGAACATTTTATGTATCTGTATATATTAATATTAGTGTAATAATTTAAATTATATTATATAGAATATATAGACGTCAATTATCAATTTTAATTAATTAATAATATTGTAAAATGAAGTGTTTGCAACACTATATATTATATGACCCTGATAGAAAGTAGGATTTTCTGCATTTAGGGGAAAGGTGTCTAAAACGATCCCTTTAAGAGGGAATTGATATAAAACGTACATCCCCATTGATTTCGATAAATTTTAACTAGTTTACGTAAGCTAGTTCCTCTACCTTCAGATTGGCTCGAATTAAATTTAGCTACCTCATATACTATACTTTTAATTTATATTTTTTAACAGGCATAGTAAAGGATCATTTTGTACACCTATGTGTATAAAATGATCCCCATAAAAAATACTAAATAGCAGGTTAATATATAAACTTTTATTCAAAATAATGATTATATAAAAATAGAGGTACACTTAATTATCCCTTCTAGTCGTATTAAAAATTTTAGTTTTTCTAAATATTTATTTCATATCGTTCAAATTAATTATGTCACATCATCAAATTTCTTCGTGCATTAGTAAAGGGATCCTGCAGGCACATGTCGCAGGTGAATTCATCAGCGTCATCGCTGTCTACCCCAACGCAATCTTCATGCCCCATTTTAAACAGACTCAGCACCTTATCCACCCTTCACCTCTGTAGTCCTTCGAATATTTCTCGTTACAGTACATACAATCCGTGGCGTCTTCTTCCGAAGACGATTCTGATATTTGGTTCTTATTTTCTTTATTTTTTAAGTTTTCTTCTTGCCTGGACTGCCCTTTTCCTTTCCCTTTCCTGGGATCATTTTGTACCGCTAAAGAGGGATCGTTTCACCCCAAACACCCAATTTGCGTACGAATGTTGAAAATAACCTCATTTATTTCACATGCAGAAACGAAACATAATTTTGAATTGTCATTAAATTCGTTAATAAAATTACTTTCACATACATCTTGTTCAGACAAAAGTTATACAACATTGAAAAAGACCTTACTTTACATCAAACACAGCAATTTTTCTTTTTCTTTTTGAAAGTAACCACAGCGCTGACTCTCGCTTGACACTTTTTATGTACGACTAACATAAGAACCACACATTTAATATATATATAGTATATTTAAAAAAAAGATGGGGTAATGGCTGAGTGGTATCCGAGTCGGCCTATGGATCCTAAGAACCCTGGTTCGATCCCCATAGCCGACAAAACATTTTCACCAATTTAAAATTACCCCTGTGGCTCCCGCACCACTAACATCTAACATCTTTGGAGGCCGTGATTTGACGGCTGGTAACCGCACTTCACGGGCATAAATATATCACTTACCGAGATCTGCTTCGGCAGAGTGCCACAGCCAGTAATGGACAAAAGGCGTGATGATATATTTATTTATTTATTTAGTAATATCAACATATTTGATTAAAATTTTAAAATAAATCTACATGTCCACTTTTGTACACATCCAACTTTGTTCAAGGAAATAAATAAATATAAAATAAATATATCATCACGCCTTCTACCCATTACTGGGTGTGGCACTCTGCTGAAGCAGATCTCGGTAAGTGATATATTTTGCGCGTGAAGTGCAGTTACCAGTCGTCAAATCACGGCCCCCAAACATGTTAGTGGTGGAGGAGCCACAGGGATAGCTTTTTCAAATTATGAAAATTTGTCGCCTGTGGGAATCGAACCAGGGATCTCAGGATCCACAGGCCGACTTCATACCACTGAGCTAGCCATCCCATAAATCGATCATACAAATTATCCACATGGCTGCGGAATCGAACTTTCAAATATTTTTACTTTCTTTTGGGGTTTTCTCCATTCGTGTTCTCAGAACTGCACTGAGTAAAAACCAAAATGCAATTATCCGCTGACTCTGCCAATATTTTCGAACTAACCAAATGAACGAGCTATTAAACCGTTATATCACGAACAAGCAGACGTTATTTTTACAATTACTCGATTTTTACGTGTGGAATTTTTACAATAAGTATACTTGGCGCCAAAGGTGCACGTGTGTAAATAGTGGTGAAACATTATGAAATAAAACACGGGGACGCATGTGGATAATCTCTACGTGATGTTGGATAGTCACTACTATATCAAACATTAAACAGACCTGTCGTGGGCTGTTTGATAAAAACTTATAGTTTAGCCATTTAAATACGGGATGTTGCACAATTTTTATTGTGTTAATCACGATTCAGGCGCCACCAAACGAGTCGATAATCTTCGATTGGCGAATGTAATAAAATAAATAGTTATTTACCTAATTTGATAATGTAATATCAATATTACTAAGAAACGTGTGTGGCAACATTTATAATTTAGGCTATTATTGTTAAATTATGTGTTTAGTTTTACTCGTTTCAGTTAAGTTATGGTTATTGGTTTTAGAAAATATTAAGTATCGTGAGAATGATATGTTTGGGGTTGTGTTTGTGTTTCTAAAACTAATAAATTATGGTCAAGTGTGTCTGAGTTTGTATGAGTGACGCCGAATGTGGAAACATGTTGGAATGGGTGAGGGATGAAGAGACGTGTGTAAATGGTTAAGGGTGCATGGTGACTTTGTAGATAGTTTTAAGATAGTGTGTATCCGACGAGAGACGAGAAAGGTTTAATCATTTGTAATTATATATTTTCAATAAAGCTGGTGTACATATTCCCTGTACTTCGTTTGTTATTTATCCTGACGAATATACGAATAGGAAGTGCAGAAGGAGCAGTATCAATCCAGAAAAAGTTACATCGCATTTAGGCGACAATTATCAGAAGTGGATAGATTGTTAAATTGTTTTATATATTGAGATTGCGACACGTGTTGTAATGAATTCTATTACCATTCAAGTGCTGTAATAAATTTTGACAGGAAATTTTTATTGTGCTTCCAGCATTAATCATGTTTCAGTGTTCAATATTCCAAAACAGGAAATTATTAACATTTAATTTTATTAATTAAAATTAATTATTTATTATTATGGGGTGGCTAGCTCAGTGGTATGAAGTCGGCCTGTGGATCCTGAGAACCCTGGTTCGATTCCCACAGGCGACCAACAGTTTTCATAATTTCAAAAACTACCCCTGTGGCTCCTCCACCACTAACATGTTTGGGGGCCGTGATTTGATGACTGGTAACCGCACTTCACGCGCAAAATATATCACTTACCGAGATCTGCTTCGATAGAGCCCACACTCAGTAATGGGTAGAAGGCGTGATAATATATTTATTTTATCCTTAAATTATTTTAAATAAGCCGAAAAGATATAATTTTTTTAAATTGATTAAAAGAATTACAGGCTTAACTTGTTGAAAAGTTGTACAAAAATTGGAAACACAATTTTTAAAACATTCTTTTATTCCTATGCGACGTTTCGGCCAAAATTCTGGCCATTATCAAGCAAAACATGAGTATAATACTGAAGTTACATTATAAAATGTCAAAAAAAAAAACAACTTTTTTTGTACACTGTTGACCGTTGAGATGTTCATCTCAATGTAGAATGTTTTACTAAGTGGTTTTTGAACCATGTTTTAATTTAAATAATTTTATAATGTAACTTCAGTATTATACTCATGTTTTGCTTGATGGCCAGAATTTTGGCCGAAACGTCTCATATGAATAAAAGAATGTTTTAAAAATTGTGTTTCCAATTTTTGTACAACTTTTCAACAAGTTAAGCCTGTAATCCCTTTTAATCAATTTTTAAAAAATATTTATTTTATATTTTATTTAATTTTATTAATTACTTTTTAAGTAAATAAATTACAATTCAAGTGCTTTAATAAATTTTGACACCAAATTTTTATTGTGCTTTTAGCATTAATCATATTTCAGTAATTAATATTCCAAAACAGGAAATTATTAACATTTAATTTTATTAATTACTTTTCAATTAAATAAATATGATTATAAATTAACACAATTAATAAATTATACAAATTCAATTAGTTTTATTTCATCGAATAATTAATAAACATAATTTATTACGAGTATAAAACATGACAACATAAATTATTAATATAACTCGTATTAAAAAAATTATAACAGATAAAAAGCAAGTCTATTATTATTCTGTTTTGATGTTGGTAGCTTTTTTATTTTGTTGTTTGACACGCGATTATCAAATTCCCAAATAAGCACTTGGCTTCAAATTAGATCAAAGGATGATGTTTCTTTTAAGTAATTCACAGGGATAATTTTTTTATCAATTGTTTTTTTTTTGTGAATTAATGGACTTAATAACGACTTTATACTCTTATACGGATAAAGGTGCTAAGAACAAGTAGAAGCCCTATTATTCATTCATAAACCAATCAACAAGGGATTCGTTAACAATTTCATTTTTGTTTTCATGCATCATAAATAAACAAAAAAATATATCATCACGCCTTCTGCCCATTACTGGGTATGGCACTCTGCCGAAGCAGATCTCGGTAAGTGATATATTTTGGGCGTGAAGTGCGGTTACCAGTCGTCAAATCACAGCCCCCAAAGATGTTAGTGGTGGAGGAGCCACAGGGGTAGCTTTTGAAATTATGAAAACCAGGGTTCTCAGGATTCACAGGCCGACTTCATACATCATGGTCTAGTAAAAAAAAAAATACATAAGCACGCCTTCTACCCGTTACAGGGTGTGGCCCTCTGCCGTAGCAGATCTCGTTAAGAAGAATGACACTTTCTACATGAGGTACACTTATAATTTTTTAACTAGATATGCCAGAAGAAAGTAAAATTTTTAGAAATAAATTAGAAATGAAGATATTTTTATTACTACTTAGCAAGCAAGAGGTCGTGCGTTCAAATCTCACTGACTTCTACTTATATTAATAAAATACAATTGTGTCTGAGTGGTTCGGATTCCACTATAAGCTGTAGGCCCCGTTGTACTGTAATTGGGATTTACTTCCTGTTATGCAGAGTAACAAATAAATAAAGAAATAAATAGTAATGTCAAATAATACCGTTCGCGCAAATTAAAGCTTCGCTCGAGCTTTAAAATTGCGCTCATGTGCAAAGTATGTCTTCGCGCACTTGTTATCTAAATAACTACAGGGTGATCAAAAGGGATTGTTACAGTTGGCAATAAAAAAAACTACTTGAAATTGGTAAGCCTGATACATAAATTCATTTCCTGTTGTTGACAGTGACATTTAAAATTTAAATTTGAGTACATTTATTATTACATTTATTTCTAAAGTATTTCTATTACTTAAAAAGTCAAAATTCTATTAGCTGTCAGACTCCTGACATAACCTATTTGTATTTATTAGAAATGTCAAACAGCATTTCCGCCTTTACTTGGCGTTGTGCCAACTGTGGAATAAAAAGATCTCTGGAATTGTATTGCCAACTATAACAATTCCTTTTGATCAGCCTATATTACCTAGAGATGAAAAGTATAACTATCTTAACTCAATTGATAGAAGACAATTTAATTTTCATGTTTTCGCTCACAGAAATTAATTTAGAAAACCGCATCATATCCTGACTATTAAACCGGATATTATACACATACATAATTAATATTATTAGATGCAACAAGCAGGTGCAACAATAAAAATTAGGTAATTACGAATAATGCTGCAATATATGTATACCACGCAACGCAATACCATTCGATGTCGAACAGTATATTTTACGAGCTGTGAAATAGTCGAACTCAAGCACTTCCGCCAAACTTCGTACTTGATTTACTTGATTATTGTTTGTTGTATTAGTTAAGTGTAAAAGCAGCTTATAGCTAAAGTTTGTCATGACTTACGTCTATTAAAAACTATTGTTACTGTTGTTCTTGACGCTTGTAAATTTTGTTGAATGATCAATTTAATAAAAGTAAGCTGCATTTAAAATATGTTAGTAAGCTGTCATTATATTATTTTTTTATAACAACCCCATACATAAGTAAGAAAAATTGCATGAAAATAACATGAAAATACCGATGTATCGTAAATTATTCTCGTCACAAAATACCAAAATTGTGATAGTCTATAAAATAATCATCAAATAGAAAACGTTATTATTAAAATATAGGTCGAAATGATTCTATTACAAGACAGCGAAAAACTAATAAAATGACCATAACTAAATGTAGTGATTCCTGATTCACGTTTATTAGGGAATCATAGTGGAATTTCATATTCACATTAATTATATAAAATTTTGAGTGGTTTGTCCGTCTACCGATAAATTGACGGATAAATCATTTGTCAGATAAATTAAACATACATCAATAATTGACTGTTAGTAGAACTGGAACTTATGCAACTTTTGCTGTGATTTCGATGCAATATTTTTCACTTAACTGACTCGCTAACATGTACTTACCATTAATTGGGTCTTTATAACCGACGTGGAAAAACCAGCTAATATAGACTTATCTATTACATGATTATTATATGAAAAATTTGAATTATAGTTAGAGAGCTAGGGTGCAAAATAATGTCTCATTTTTTCCAGTGAAGAAATGGTTTTTTTAATAGATTATATCATAATAAAAATTAAAAAAATAAAATTAGATTTGGGAACGGGTGGCAACTATAGATGGCGCCGATGTGAATGCGCCGATTTTAAGGGTGGTTGTTGATCCCTACACCAGTCCACTTTCAGAGCTTCTGTCACCAATGAGCAACCAGTCATAATTTCTATCAATAATTTTTTTGTCATGTTTTCACTGTGACAAGTACAGGTGATCAAAAGGGATTGTTATAGTTGGCAATACTATTTCAGAGATCTTTTTATTCCACAGTTGGCACAACGCCAGGTAAAGGCGGAAATACTATTTGACATTTGTAATAAATACAAATAGGTTATGTCAGGAGACTGACAGCTAATAGAATTTTGACCTTTTAAGTAATAGAAATACTTTAGAAATAAATGTAATAATAAATATACTCAAATTTAAATTATAAATGTCACTGTCAACAACAGGAAATGAATTTATGTATCAGGCTTACCAATTTCAAGTAGTTTTTTTTATCGCCAACTGTAACAATTCCTTTTGATCATCCTGTAGTAATATGTCACAGGATACCATAAAAATTGCCTACTTTGACCGGTTTTATCGCGCATGCGTCACCGGCCAAAACTTCTATCTATCATATTTATTACTTAATTATATCAAAGTGTATAATTTAAACTGAAAATTAGCTTGTAAAAAATATGTCAACAACCACCATTAAAATCGGCGCTTTCACACCGGCGCCATCTATAGTTGCAACTCGTTCCAATATAATTTTCTTTTTTTCATGTTTATCATGACATAATCAATTTTAAAAAAACATTTAATGGGGTAACGGCTCAGTGGTATCCGAGTCGGCCTGTGGAACCTAAGAACCCTGGTACGATCCCCACAGCCGACAAAATATTTTCACCAATTTAAAATTACCCCTGTGGCTCCCTCACCATTAACATCTTTGGTGGCCGTGATTTGACGGCCGGTAACCTCACTTCACGCGCATAAATATATCACTTACCGAAATCTCCTTCGGCAGAGTGCCACACCCAGTAATGGGTAAAAGGCGTGATGATATATTTATTTTTATTTATTTTATTTCTATCACTGGAAAAAATGAGACATCGTTTTGCACACTAGCTCTCTATTATAGAAACTCGGAGAAGTATTTGTTTTCTCTACGACTAGTAGAAGTTAAAAAAAATCCATGAAAAATACACGTAATAAAAAAATATTGCAATTTATGTTGAAGATTTCATAATTTTAGTACAAACCAAAAAATCATACGTTTTGGAATTATATATTTTTTAAATTTTAGAATCCAAAGAGAAATAAATATTATAGTGGCATCTATTGTCAAATGAATGCAACGCAATCTGAATATGTAATATGCATGAGATGAGTATGCGTAAAGTAGGATCTATTGATATCATGTAGTCGTGGTCGTCTATCAAAATAGATATTATCCTAAAATTGCAAGTGCGACGAAATTGTGGACCAGATGGGTCCTACGAATACTAAAGTACTAAAGTCAATATCTACTCACAATGTCGTACAATTTTCAAATAAAAAATATCGATCTGTACAACAAAGTGTTGTGACGTTAATTTAAAATAGCATTCATTTTGACGGAGTGTCAAAGCCTTATTTTCTTATATAGTATATCCCAGAAAATTATGACATACCATAGGAAATTAGTTATTTGCAAATCTAAAAGGCTTATAATTATTTGCTAAGTATTTTATAGTTTTGCAAAGTAAATAAATTAAATATTATATCAATTTTCCAAGTACAAGTAAGTATGTGTTTAAAATAAGCAATGTATCTATCTTCTATCTATCTATATATACAAAAATTAATGTTTGTGTGTTTGTTTGTGTGTTTGTCCCGTATGCGTTCCTATATCATTTATCCGATTGCGATGCAACTTTGGTAAGTTGTTGTGCGCACGCCCGCAAAGGTTTCTGACTTAGCACAGGTTCAGTCCGCCATCTTGAAACAAAATGGTCGCTAGCTATCCTGAAAAGTACTACTCTGATTCGATTCAAATTTGGTATTGGCATAGACGAGAACCAATCTTAACATATAGATATAATAAATCTTTAGTCCGCCATCTTGAAACAAAATGGCCGCTAGCTATCCTGAAAAGTACTGCACTGATTCGATTCAAATTTAGTATTAGCATAGACGAGAACCAATCTTAACATATAGATATAATAAATCTTCAGTCCGCCATCTTGAAACAAAATGGCCACTAGCTATCCTGAAAAGTACTGCCCTGATTAAATTCAAATTTGGTATAGGCATAGACGAGAACCAATCTTAACATATAGATATAATAAATCTTCAGTCCGCCATCTTGAAACAAAATGGCCGCTAGCTATCCTGAAAAGTACTGCACTGATTCGATTCAAATTTGGTATCGGCATAGACGAGAACAAATCTTAACATATAGATATAATAAATCTTCAGTCCGCCATCTTGAAACAAAATGGCCACTAGCTATCCTGAAAAGTACTGCACTGATTAAATTCAAATTTGGTATAGGCATAGACGAGAACCAATCTTAACATATAGGTATAATAAAGCTTCAGTTCTATGTCATTCGAATTCAAACATTTGCAGTTTCCGGTACGACTCGTATTTGCAATAACCATCAACAAAGCACAAGGACAATCGCTACAAGTGGGTGGACTAAATTTGGAAAATTCATGCTTCTCAGATGGACAGCTGTATGTGGCATGCTCACTCGTCGGAAAACCTTCTGATTTATTCGTGTACGTCCCAAAGAGAAAAACAAAAAATATTGTGTATCCAAAAGCACTTCAATAAACAGAATTAAACACAAACACTTTCTTTCTGTGAGTTGCAATGCAACGCATGCCGGGTACTCGCATTAAATTGTAGACCACGCGAACAAAGTCGCAGCTAATAGCTAGTAATAATATAAAATTCTGATGTATTTTAACAATTTTTGCTAAGTATAAAAATTTGATGGTAATGTAGTTCTCTGTATATTTAATTTAGAAGAGTTTGACACATACACGTAAAAGGGATTTGTTATTTCTAGAGATTGTCATTTATTAATCAATCTATAAATCCTCTTAGTTTGACATTGAATGAGTATAAGAAATAATGATTGTTGAGATAAGTTTGAAAAGTTGTGATTTGCGGCGATAAATGTAATTACATAACAACTTGATGAATTACGAGTCCAGCGCGATATGACAGCGTTTCAAGAACGTAAAATAATTATTCTTTAATGATAATTGACACAAGGCGTGAGATTACAGACACCAGTGCCACCAAACATGTTTTAACACAAAAATATTCGAAAACTGACAGTTTAAATTAGTCCGGCAGTACGGTAATGTGGTTAGAGGCATGGTATTCGAATCCGAACGTTCCAAGTTCGAATCCCAAAAAACTCTCAGATATACATAAATTTTTTAAATATTTCTTTTGCATAGCATAAAAACAAATACACGTAACAAAAAAATAAAAAAGTATTTAAATTTGTCAATTAAATTACTAATCTTTGTCGTCTGGGTTTGAATTGAAGAGGAAGGACAATTATTTAATAACTCTTCCATAAATTGATACCATTTCTTCAATAAATTCCGATTTAGTAGTTTGAAAGTTTTTACTTTCTAATATTTTCTGTCTGTGTATACTTAATAAACTTAGATTACGATAGGGAACATGTCGTTAGCTGGACATAAGAATACTGCTGAAAATCCAGTTTCAGTTGGAATTTATTATCTTTAAACTTATAATTTAATTTTTATTATATATACATATACAGGATGGTGACCGCGACTCTCAAACATAGAACCTTAACATGTAAAATCATATTGTTTCAATTTCCTTTTAATTATTTAAAAGAAAAAAGCTTCAAATACAAGTTTTAGGACATAAAATACTAAATTAATTTTGCATGCTTTGTAACGACACAAATTATATCTGAAAATGACTAAAATTGTTTCAAAACTATCGATAGCTATGAAATTGAAACAAAATTAAACAAATGTTTGACGTTCAATTCGTCAAAACTGTCAAAATCAATTCTTTATTTATTTATTTTTTTATTTATTTGTTTTTGTGGCTCCTTTGGCGGACCAACTACTTAGGTCATATGCCGCCATTACGCCCTGATCTGCGTTTTAGGTATTATGGTCAACAGCAACGCGGGTTTTCTCTGGACGGTCACCCATCCAAGTATTACCCGCGCGCAACGTTACTTAACTTGCGTTATCGCTTAGATCAGTTCCAACGAGTGCAGCCATGGCCGTTGACAATTCTTTATTTATTATTTCATTTATTTTGACACATAAAACATCAAATATTTCTTTAATTTTGTTTCAATTTAATGCCTATCGAGGCAATTTTCGTCATGTTCAAATCTAATTTGTGTCGTTACAAAGTATGTAAAATAAGTTTTGTTTATTAGTTCAGATGCAGAATGTTATGCCCTAAAACTTTTATTACAAACTTTTTTGCTTGAAATATTTAGGGAAGCAGGAAATTACAAAATTATAATTTTACATGTTAAAGTCCTATGTTCGAGAGTCGTGGTCACCACCATAGTTAAAACCCAGGGGAGGAGCGCCCCTGCTTGCCCCCCCTGCGGACGCCCATGTGACAGCATCTGACCATAGTTCATAGACCCCAATCCTAATTTTTCTCTTCAAAATTCAATATAATATTCTAAAGTTAGTACCGCATAATATTGTATATCTACATAATCATTAAACATTTAATTATACAGCAATAATTAATAAACTAATTTACAATTAATAGTTTACCAATTCAACCCTAAATTTCCAAAAGTACCTCAATTAATTGCCTTTGGCAAATCATTTAAACAGTTCGCCTCACATTAAACCAACCTTACACGCGCACGCACACGCACACGCACACACGTACACATCCACACTTCAACAACTATCAGCGAGAGGAACAAAATTCCACGTAGCCGCAGGCCACACGTTGTTCGAACGAAGCAGCCAGCAGGAACTTAATAAGGCCCCTTTAACTTCCCGATAATCGCGTTGTGTGATGTAATTTTCTGCTAATTGACACCGAAGTTCTTGTTACTTCGCACTTTGGGAAGCTACGGAAGTGGACTAAGGAGAATGGGAAAATTATAGAGTTTGATGCTAGTTTGTCTAATAGGAAATTCGAGTTTTTCCAGTGTACGGAAGCAGAAGAACACGCGAGGAACACTTTTATTGGAAACGAAACTGATCGTTTCTCATATTTCCCTATATTCTGTAACTGTATCATTATTTGTTAATGATCGATAAGATAATGACTATTTAGCTTTTCATGGTTATTATTTATGGGGTGGCTAGCTCAGTGGTATGAAGTCGGCCTGTGGATTCAGAGAACCCTGGTTCGATTCCCACAGGCGACAAACAATTTTCATAATTTCAAAAAACTACCCCTGTGGCTACTCCACCACTAATATCTTTGGGGGCCGTGATTTGACGACTGGTAACCGAACTTCGCAAATAAAAATAAATAAATATATCCTCACGCCTTCTACCCATTACTGGGTGTGGCACTCTGCCGAAGCAGATCTCGGTAAGTGATATATTTTGCGCGTGAAGTACGATTACCAGTCGTCAAATCACAGCCCTCAAATATGTTAGTGGTGGGCAGAGCTGGGCAGTAGCTAGCTACTTTTGTAGCTTAGCTACTAGCTTAGCTACATTTACCTTAGCTGTAGCTGTAGCTTAGCTAACTGTGAAAAAATATAGCTGTAGCTTGTAGCTAGCTACTTTATTTTCTATTAGCTTAAAAATAACAACTGAAGCTACTTTTAAAGCTACTTTTTGTAGCTTAAATCTACTTTTTGTAGCTTTAAGCTACTTTTTATAGCTTAAAGCTACTTTTTAAGCAAAAGGTCAACAAAGTACGCATGCGTACAAGCTAAACCCACACAAAATAATTATTTGTTGCCGGTTCTAACTAGTAGGTGCCAGATGGTATTTGCTATTTTTGATATTTATGTACATAATAGTAAATTAACAGTCATTATAACAAAAGACTGATCATATGACAATGACAAATTTAATTATTTCACAATAATTAAAAAAAGTAGCTTTAAAATTTAACAGCTACTTTAACGAAAGCTTTTAGCTATAGCTTAGCTATATTTTACAAAATATAGCTTATAGCTGTAGCTTAGCTACTTTTTTTAAAGAATAGCTGTAGCTGTAGCTTAGCTACTTTTTTTAAGTAGCTTGCCCAGCTCTGGTGGTGAGGGAGCCACAGGGGTAGTTTTAAAATGGTGAAAATTGTTTGTCGCCTGTGGGAATCAAACCAGGGTTCTCAGGATCCGCAGGCCGACTTGATACCACTTCACGCGCAAAATATAACACTTACCGAGATCTGCTGCGGCAGAGTGCCACACCCAGTAATTGCGAATATTTTGGCGGAATCAGATATTTGTTATCGATAGTCATTTTTTCGCGCTGCAATAACCGTGCACGTGTAATAAAGAATCTCTTTACGCTCTTACTACACAAATAACTATTATGGCTCACACTATGACTGAAACAGCCGCTTTAGTAAATTATAATACTTTCATGTTACAACTTAGTCATAATTTACTTACTTCCAGCAATGTTTAAATAGATGGTTGTCCTTCACCTGTTTCATTTATTTTTAATTATTTAATCTTATCTAATTAAATATCAATTTAAGCTTTAAACAAAAGTTCGGGTTTTATTGGAAAGAAAAAACTTTTTCCTATATTTTTATAAATCCAAATAGAATTATGTTAAGAAATACATATTTAAAATTATAAATTTTATTTTAAAAATTTCTAGTAGCAACTTTTATTACAGGTGTGTGATGTGTGTTGCGAACTACACAGGTAAGTAGATAAATTTCCACAATTAACAAAATAATGTAACAAACAGTAGGAATTTGAAACTATAAAAAAATTGTAAGTTGATGATAAAGTACACTATTTCAATTTTTAAAACAACGATACAGTTTCAGAATTTTAGAACTCTAACTTAACTAATAAATTTCAAAGTAAATTAAATGTCAAAATATTTATTGAATCTGTCATTGTTACCACCTTGCAATTTTATTATTATTATTTTATGCACAGCCGGGCCGAATTTCATATATTGTTCTAAAAAGCGGGCTTACACATGTTTTTGGCCCTAGGGCCATAAAAAAAGAACTCCTATGAATACACAAATCAAATGACAATTTTTGTTTATTGTGAATACTTGATTCTGCAAAATGTCATTTTGACATATAACCTGCATAAAATATTGTATGTACAAAATAAAAAAAATATATATCATCACGCCTTCTACCCATTACTGGGTGTGGCACTCTGCCGAAGCAGATCTCGGTAAGTGATATATTTTGCGCATGAAGTGCGGTTATCAGTCGTCAAATCACGGTCTCCTAAGATGTTAGTGGTGGAGGAGCCACAGGGGTAGTTTTTTGAAATTATGAAAATTGTTTTTCGCCTGTGAGAATCGAACCAGGGTTCTCAGGATCCACAGGCCGACTTCATAGCACTGACCCAGAGCATGTTATTAGCCATCGGCGCTTTGCGCTTACACCCATTCTTCTATATATTCAGCAAAAAAAAAGAAGGTATACGAGTATATAAATATACAGGCTGATCAAAAGGAATTGTTATAGTTGGCAATACAATACCAGGGATCTTTTTATTCCACACTTGGCACAACTTCAGATAAAGGCGGAAATACTATTTGACATTTCTAATAAATACAAATAGGTTATGTCAGGAGTCTGACAGCTAATAGAATTTTGACTTTTTAAGTAATAGGAATACTTTAGAAATAAATGTAATAATAAATGTACTCAAATTTAAATTTTAAATGTCACTGTCAACAACAGGAAATGAATTTATGTATCAGGCTTACCAATTTAAAGTAGTTTTTTTTATTGCCAACTGTAACAATTCCTTTTGATCAGTCTGTACAAACAGGTCTACTAATTATATCAACGTTATTATCATTATTTGTCAATATTTCGCATATATTTGCGAAGTAAAATATTTACATAAAGTTCCAAAACATATGGCGTACATTAGTCGAAGTATTTCTCAAAATATTATTAAAATTTCCCAGTTTTCCAATAAGCGATAAGCCTTATCTTGTACTTGAAATATACGCGAAATGGCCATTACGAAATTTGACAGCAACGAAAAAATGACAAAATAATAAAAGAACTTTTGTAATTTGCATCGCCTACTAATGTGTTGCTATCGCGGAATTTATCGAAATTATGTTTTAAACTTTTTAAATTTAGTTCGGAATAACTGCGTTCTATATAGTCTCACATATATTTTTAACAAATTTAAATTTTGATTGTTTCTGCTTCTTTTTATCTGATTTTTGAATAAAGACCAGAATATGAAAATAAATATTCATAACCTTCATATAAATTGCAATACTAATGCAATAAAACTGTCCGTGATAAATCCTTTGAATACTAGAAAATAACTAGTTTCATTTATTTCTTAGAGATACGAGTAGATTCGGTTTTTACATTTATTTGTAAATATTTTTAGATTTAAATTGGGTTCTAACCTTATGTAACAAAAATAAAATTCTGATATACAATATTACCATTCTTTATCTTGTTTGTAAATTGTATTTACTGAAATGCAATTCCCAGAATTTACAAAAAAAAATAGAAGAAAAATATTGTTTTAATATACATAATGTACACGAAACACCGCGGAAGGATAAAACGATAAGAAATAAATTCTCTGGAGCTTTGATGGAATAGAGATTGCTTTTTGTTTGTACTATATTTGCAAAATTAACAAATCTAAGAAAACCTCTAAATATATGGTATTATAAACGCAACCTTAAAATAAATATAAATAAATATATCATCACGCCTTTTATCTATTATGGCACTCTGCCGAAGCAGATCTCGATAAGTGATATATTTATGCGCGGGAAGTGCGGTTAGCAGTTGTCAATTTACGGCCTCTAAAGATGTTAGTGGTGAAGGAGCCACAGGGGTAATTTTAATGTGGTGAAAATGCTTGTTAACTGTGAGAATCGAACCACGGTTCTCAGGACCCACAGGCCGATTCAATACCACTGAACCATCATTAAAGATGTTTAAAATAAATACATCATCACGCCTTCTACCCATTACTGGATGTGGGTGGCACTCTGCCGAAGCAGATCTCGGTAAGTGATATATTTTGCGCGATTACAAGTCGTCAAATCACGGCCCCTAAAGATGTTAGTGGTGGAGGAACCACAGCGGTAGTTTTTTGAATTTATGAAAATTGTTTGTCGCCTGTGGGAATCGAACCAGGGTAAAAACAATGTAACATATAATTTAGTTTTTTGTTTTGTTTATAACTCATTTAAAAGTAACAGACGACATGTTTTCAAATGACAGTTCATCGAAACAAAATCTATCAACATTTTGCTGTTTCCAACGCTACCTAGGTTAGTCATTATCATTGATTAAATTTGACCCATTTTGTATGTCGTGTCATTTTGTAGACAATCAGATGAAATTATGCATTATACAATTATACAGGGTAGTGAACGCAACTCTCGAACATTTAACATGTAAAATCACAATTTTGTAATTTCCTGCTTCCCTAATTATTTTAAGCAAGAAAGCTTCGAATAAAAGTTTTAGGGCATAAAATTCTACATCTAAGCCAATAAACAAAATTAACTTTGCATGCTTCGTAACGGCACAAATTAGATCTGAAAATGACAAAAATAGCCTCAAAACTATCGATAGCCATGGAATTGAAACAAAATTAAACAAATGTTTGAAGTATAATCTGTCAAAATAATTTCTTTATTTATTATGTCATTTATTTTGACAGATAAAACGACAAACATTTGTTTAATTTTGTTTTAGTTCCATGGCTATCAATAGTTTTCATGCTATTTTCGTTGTTTTCAGATGAAATTTGTGCCGTTACGAAGCATGCAAAATTAATTTTGTTTATTGTATTACCTGCAGAATTTTATGCCCTAAAACTTTTATTCGAAGCTTTTTTGCTTAAAATAATTAGGGAAGCAGGAAATTACAAAATTATGATTTTACATGTTAAATCCCTATGTTCGAGAGTTGCGTTCACCACCCGTTGTTTGTTGGTGTGTCTTTAAATATTTAAGAATATTGGCACCCTTGCGTTATCCTAACATAAAATTTATCGACGAAATAAAAGGTGAAAGTCATCGAGTCTCTAAGGCCGTATTTATTTGTCATTTTTAAAGTAACCCGGCAGGGTACTTTTGTTTAATTGGCATGTTTTAAGTAACCCAGAACAGTTCCTGATCTGATCCTACTGCCCCAGTTATTTTGGTGAGTTGGCAGGTTGAACCCGTTTTCTGTCTCTTTCTAATCAACTTGTGTTCCTTCTTATCCGTTTTGAATTGGTGGCATCGCAATTTGTATTTAAGTAGATGTCACTTAGAACGTGCATTCAGATTTTAAATTTATCGCTAATTTTTACAATTGGCACTAGATGCATCATTTATTTGGACGTAACACGAGTTAGTTCTAAATCAGTTCAGGGTTGAACCTAAAGTTCCCAAACAAATACGGGCTAAGATTTAAAGTAGGCTGCGAATAAAGATCTCAATAACTATCAACAGAATAATTGAAAAAATAATGCATCTGATTATTTTTTGACGTTTCTCAAAACCAATGAAATGCTTCATTTTATGTCACGTGTCTGCGTTTTAATCAATCCTGTCATTATTATACTGAGAATTATGCTCTTGTGATAATTCCCGAGAATTATCTCTGTAGATGATTTTTTGTTTGTGACAAATGTTATGTATTTGTCAAATAATTATTTAAAACTGTCAACGCGTCAAGTAAAATGTGTGAAAAAAATTGATTTAGTTGTATTTTAGATACAGAAATACACCAACAAATTTTGGAAACAACTTCCAAGAATACATTAATAAGTAATCAATCGATATGGACCCAGTTCAAAATCTTTTAAGTTGGATGAATCGACCTCAACAGTCAAAAAATAATCTAATTAAATATAACTCGAGAGTTGGATAAATTAGAAAATAATTCTCCAGTATCTTTCTCAAACTTGTTGCCATTTGGCAATAACCACTCAAGCCCTTCGGGCTTTCGTGACTATTTCCTGGCAACAAGTTTTCGAAAGATCGGTCAAATTATTTTCAATTTAGTCCCACCCTCTTGTTATATTATTACTGAAAATAGCATTTAGTAAAATTGTTACCACGTATGCTATGATTTCGATGCGATATTTCTTATTTATTCTGCTGATAGTTATTGGCAACTTTATCCGAGAAGGACAATACCGACCTAAAACAAATATAACTGTCCGATAAAAACGCTATACAAATTGAATAAAAACAAGACAAGAAAGTGACAATACATTGCAAGAGCAAGTAATTGAAACCAAAAAAAATCTGTAACATTTGTAAAAAAGTGCAGTGAATAAAATGATCAAGCTGTGCTGATTTAAATATTTTACCTTCAAAATACGTTTAAAATTAAATTTGAAATATATTTTTATTTGCCTGATTTCGTAAAAATGAATTTACTATTCGAATATTTGAAGGATATTAAATTTAGGGCAAAGCGTAACGGCGTAACACAGTTATAGTGTTTTATATTTTCGTTCATTTCTTAAGTATATTTTTAAATCGCTATGCTTACCGATAATACTACCAAATTATGTATTATATCATGTATATGTATTATATTATAGGGTAGCTAGCTCAGTGGTATCAAGTCGGCCTGTGGATTCTGAGAACCCTGGTTCGATTCCCACAGGCAACAAACAATTTTCACCATTTCAAAAACTACCCCTGTGGCTCCCCCACCACTAACATCTTTGGAGGTCGTGATTTAACGGCTGGTAACCGCACTTCACGCGAAAAATATATCTGCTTCGGCAGAGTGCCACATCCAGTAATGGGTAGAAGGCGTGATGATATATTTATTTATTTTATGTATTATATCAATTTTTTGACATATTGTGTACATAAATCTGTTTTTCGATTATTTCACTCTGTATCTATGTTTAAAAGTCATTCACTAATCGAATTTAATTTGTATTTTATTTTATTCACTTTACTTGACTCTATTCCACGTATGAATACAGCAGAGAGGTATTTGTAACAGTGTCTTATCACTAATCACTGTGAGAGAAACTCAATTTAAATTTATAAAATAATGTTGTAGATACTTGGCATCATTTTAACGTTTTGGCAGCTAATTAAAATTGTCAGCTTATGCGTATATATTCAAATGACTGCATTCATAGGTGGAATAGAGTTTATAATCATAATTATAGAGAAATACAGGGAGTGAATGATTTAAATTGCAATTAAAATCAAATGATTTTTTGATTAAAATTTTTGATTTAAATTAGAATTTTATTGAGTTCCATATTATTTCATACAAATGTTCTACTGATCTATTAAAATTATGTATAAAAATGATTTTATCTATTTCAAGTTCAATTTATTTAGTACTACAATGAATACAATCCTTGTACAAATAATTAGTTTATGGTTTGTTCAATTTCTCTAACAAGCTTTTAAAGAAAAACAATTAACGTTAATTTTCCTCTAAGATAAATTCTGTGAACCTAGTACATATTTAACAAAAATTAAATTGTCTCGAGTGGAAGATATATCATCATCATCACGCCTTCTACCCATTACTGGGTGTGGCACTCTGCTGAAGCAGATCTCGGTAAGTGATATATTTTGCGCGTGAAGTGCGGTTACCAGTCGAGTGGTAGATAACTATATAAATAATAATCAGTAAGGCAAAAATAAGAAATGAATATTGCAATTTGCTCATATATCTACCTATTTATTTTTTTTTTTTTTTTGAGAAACTACATGATAAACTATGACGATTAGTGAAAACACCGGTTGAGAATTCTTTATAAATATTTTTTTATACTTCAATATATGCCTAATAACATACTTTAATAGTATTTTCTTACAACCTTTCATTGGCCGTATTTATTTGGGATTTTTAAAGTCACCTGCAGGTTACTTGGCACACTTTAAGTAACCTGGAACTAACCTTAAACTGAGCCTACTGCCCCAGCTATTTTAGCGGGTTGGTAGATTCAACCCGTTTACTATCTCTATCTAATCAACTTGTGTTCCTTGTTATTCGTGGCGGCATCGCGATTTGTAATAGTATAGAGAGGTTAGGAGTTATTTTTATGAAAAACGTAAGTAATTTTATAATAATATTTTGGAAAAATATACTAAACTATTATTTATGCAGATGATGGAAGAGCAATATGCATTATGTGCTTCTTGCAATATAAGTCACAGAGGATAATATTACGACACATTATTAGGACTCCGAAATTAATTATTTTGATAGTGCTGATGACAAAATTATAAAAAAAAAACAGACCCTGACGTTATTTGCTTTTTGACTACATATAACAATTATAAAGATGACTTAAAACATCCAATTAAAAGCGCAATTTAACACACAAACAAAACTAAGTAGATGTCGCTTCGAACATGCATTCAGATTTTAAATTTACCGCTAATATTTACAACTGACACTTGAAATGCATCATTTATTTGGAAGTAACACGAGTTAGTTTTAGGTCAGTTCAGGATTGGATCAAAATTTCCCAAAAAAAAAAAAAAATGTCAAAAAAAAACGCTTTTTTCCGGCTGTTACAGTGGTGTACCCCCTTAACTTGTGTTAACATGAACGCATCCTACCATGACTGTTGCCATATTTGTTATGTAAGTTGAAGTCGGCGAAATTTGAAAGCACGATCTCGTGCTTGAAACAAATTATTTTATCTGTTTAGTCTCTTCAAATTTGAATATTCCAACTGCCAAAACCTTTCGTAGATTGTACAAAATCAGCGGATATATTTTTCTTGGTTATGATTAGCAAAGTTAATTAATATCTTAGTTAAATATTAGCAGATTCTAATATCGCAGTTTAAACATTGTATCTACAGTTTCGATACTGCGTAAACAGACATAAATAAAATAAGTCTATACGCACAATGAAAATTGAAATTTATTATTCAAATTCAGAAGGTGAATAGCCGATTGAATTCTGGATTTGATATTTGATCTTGTGTGTAGTTTTTCAGAAGCGATAAAAATTGCAATTTAATCAAAAACTGAAAATTTCTCTTGTTGTCGTATTAACTTTAATAAAAAATGAGTGTAGCACCGTTTCCGGAAGTAGATACAGGAAGTAAAATATACAATTTTGTTTTATGGATAACACGTTCTAATTTTGTTTCCCATCATGGAGATGCCAACTGCGGGAATGTATTTTTTTGGTGGTCTTCTATGGAAATTTATTGGCATGCCGAAATAATATAAATACAGTAACATTTGCATGAGAATTTGCCACGTATATGTGAGAACCAATAGAAACACGAATTTGTTTGAAAATGAACCAATGAAATGAAAGCTATTTTAATAATTTTCCACTAGTGAAATTAATTAGTGATAATTCTTCATTGTAATCAAATAAAATAAATGCAATTTTAATAAATGTCAATGGCGGGTTATACAATTGACGTCACGCCGGGGAGAGATGGAAGGGAACCAAATGAAAGAGATACGATATTATTTGTAAGGGATCGAAAAATTAGAAAAACGTTGGACGAAGTGTATCGAGCTACAAGGAGATTATGTTGAGAAATAAAATATGTTTTGACCAAATAAATCATTTTTTGTTTCATTTTTCAGGGACTTTTCATCCTGCCCTCGTATCTCGTACTAGTGAGAGAGTTTGTTGACAGACCACGACTAACCAGAGCATACTTTTAACATGCGATGCAGATTAAATGGTATGTTAAAAATATGTTCTAGCTGATCATGGTATGTCAACTAGCTTTCTCACTAATACGAGATATCTCTTTTTGTTGCCATTTTTAAATGTATAAGTCGTCATTGAAAATAATCTATTGAAATGTAAAATTTTCGATTGGGAACTGATTCTACCAGAAGTAATTTATATTAAAATTCAAGAGAAAGTTCCAAAAAATACCAAAAAATTTAAAGATTCAGCTTGTAAAATTCTCGTGTAAAATATAACTCCTAATATTATAATTGTCAGATAATATATAATTTTTTTTTCTGGCTTCTTTGGCGGACCAACTACTCAGGTCATATGCCGCCATTACGCCCTGATCTGCGTTTTAGTTGTTATTGTCAACAGCAACGCGAGTTTTCTCTGGACGGTCACCCATCCAAATACTACCCGCGCGCAACGTTGCTTAACTCGCGTTATCGCTTAGATCAGTACCAACGAGCGCAGCCATGGCCGTTGACAGATAATATTTTGACATGATTTTAAATTCGTTGTTACGAAAATAGGAAATGTAGCTCGCGCTACGCACTCGCTATATTTCCATTTCCATAACTCATAATTCAAAATATCGACAATTATCATATCACTCAGAGTGATCAGAAGTGTTTCAGTTGACAATAAAAAAACTACTTGAAATTGGTAAGACTGATACATGAATTTTCACCGAAGTTTGAATTTCTGAACATTCGAACATTCGAATGTTTTGAACTTCGTCTGAAAAACTTCGAAGCTTCGAACTTTCGAATTTTTTGAAGCTTCGAATTCTCGAATTTTGTCCCAGAAAATTAACGCCATCTGTCATCTCCAAACACGCTCACGCATAATTCGCGAAAAGTCGGCCACGAATTAAATAATAAACTCGGCGAAGTATCCTGCCAAAGCTCTGTAAGGTTAGGCGTCTTAATTAAGCCATCTATTCTCTTACCGCCCATCTAAATGCTATAGACTTTTAGTAACACGTTTTAAAATGACAATAAAAAGGATACAAAATCGTCTGAATTAAAACGTTTTTGACAGTGTAGCGAAATTTTAAGTCTAAATTGAATTAATTTGGCAAATAATAATAATTATAATAATTACTTACGAATTCATACGAAACTCGTGTTCACGTTAGGATCCAGATTCACAATTCGAATAATTCAAATATTCGAAAATTCGGAATATTCCGAAATTCGAACATTCGGAATATTCCGAAATTCGAACATTCGGAATATTCCAAAATTCGAATCTAAATTCGAAGGTTCAATAAATCCGAACAATCGAAATTTCGAATATTCTTAAAATCAACAACCCTAATTAATAATGAAGCTCATATGCGTGCGAGAGTATGTTATTCTAATTCCGAAACAGAGAAATTAGTTTTCCACCATTGCTTCTCTGATCACGTTATATGAAAATAAAATTATAATGAACTTATTAGGAGATTGAAATACCGGCACTAAATATAATTTTAAATATAGGTTATGTTTATAATTGACAGTTTTCACTCTCTAGTGAAAAGAATGATTATCTAACACACCTGGTTTTCATCATATATCAAATTAAATTATGTGACGTTATCATACATAATTTGACAGGAAATAATGAAATAAATTTTCGCAACGTAAAGCTACGTTTCTACATCTTTACATAGTCTCTGTTTTAGTCTTTGTTTTTGATTTTTTGTTTCTGTTTATGTCGGACAAATTCCAGCTATTTCCAGCTCTTAACATAAACATAACCTTAATTCATTATTCTAGTAAAGGTTTGTTCAGTTAAATGAGAAAATAATTGTATGAAACTATTTGAAATACTTTACAAATTATATAAAATTATTAATAAGGAATAGTAATTACTATTAAAATTAAGCACTAGTTTAATTAATTTATACAATTCCAAAACAATTTAAAAAAATTGAGACATTTTTGTAGTGAACAAACCAGAATATTTCAAATATAGTAATTTAAACTACAAAATTGATTTTTATATTGTTAAAATATGATTAAATTGCAATTATACTTATAAAAACAAAGAAAAGAAATAAATTTTAAAATGACAGCGACCAAATAATTTCTTTTTAACATGTTAGTTTTGTTGTTGCTATTAACCTAGAAATTTTTATTTTTTTCACAGTTGAAATTATTACTATTTTTAATCTATTGTCTATATTTATCTTATTTTCAACACAAACCTAATGACATTTGATAAATACGGCATAGAATTGACAGCATAACAAGAGATAGCATTACCACAGCTAACTCTCTCTTACAGAACAGCGACGAAAGACTATGCCGAAACTATGAAGTCTGCAAACTTTGTGTTTACACGTAGTGACAAAGACAACGACTAAGACTAAAACAGTAGCTGGAAACGCTCAGCTGTATTCACATATGACAAACTCTCAAGGTTATGACTAAAAACTAAAACTAAGACTATATTAAGAGGTGGAAACGAGGCTTAAGTGTTAAAATTTACATTTGTCTAGAGTTGTGTCAGCCTATTTTTCAGTTTCTAACGTTTACACAGAAGTTAAATATTTCCTTTCCATTATGCAATTATCTGAGTTTTTGTTTCTTCGCCGGCGTGAAGGTTGCATTAATATTTAAATAGCAAGTATTCTTAAAGTAAATGGCACGAGCGCAAGTATTTCAAATTGCTTTTACCGCAATGGCTGTCCTTATTAATACGTAATATTTTTTGTTTGAAGTTGTAACACTCTTGACGTTGCAGCGCAGAAATAATAAGCGTTCCGCCCTTTGTACTGCGTGGTAGGTAAGGAAATAGGGCACTAGCCCTGTGCCCTCTAATTTAAAAACATTTTGCTTCGTGCCGGTGAGCACAGAAAAATTGTATTACAGTGGAAAATTCACAAAGGAACATGTTTTTTTTTGTGTAGTTACAGATTTTTGTTTTTATGATTATTTTTTACTCTCTTTAACTATAGTTCATAAATCAATTTTAGTATCGTATCACCAGTACTTTTAACTTTTTTTATACGTTTTAAATTTAAGGTGAAAATGCGCTTAATTGGGACTGAAAATGACGTCTGAACACTGGATTTTTTTAAATAAGATATTTGTTCTGAAACCGGCAAGAAAATGCCTACTGTCCTCACCAGTTTTAGTATGGAAAGTAGATTTTTACCAAAACAGTCAAGTAAAGTACGTTTCCAAGACTACAACAAAAATTACAGTCTGGTAAAGTACAAAACAGTCTGGTATAGTTATTTTGATAACAAGTGCCGAAAAAGGCTTGTTACGTGCAAGTGCAGAAATCTGCACGAGCACGTAACCTTTTTCGGCACGTGCTATAAACAACATTTTTCCTACAACTGTGCAATTTAGTAAATCACTAAAATATTATCAAAATTTATAAAATTTTAATGATATTACACGAGAACGATGTTTTACGGCGTTGCTATGGTTTGTTAGTTGATTGCTTGCACATTGTTCTACGTTATTTAAAAATATTTAACTAATTTCAAGATAATTAAAAATAAATTAAACAGGTGGGCTGACAAGCATCTATATAAACAATATTTGAAATAAGTAAATAATGACTTAAAGTTGTAACATTAATAATTATTTTTATAACAAGTGCCGAAAAAGGTTTGTTACGTACAAGCCTCGTGCGTTAAATTCTGCACTTGCAAGTAACCTTTTTCGGCACGTGTTATAAACAACATTTTTCCTACAACTGTGTGATTTAGTAAATCACAAAAATATTATCAAAATTCGTATAATTCTAATGATATTACACGAGAACGATGTTTTACAGCGTTGCTATGGTTTGTTAGTTGATTGCTTGCACATTGTTCTACGTTATTTACAAATATTTCACTAATTTCAAGATAATTTCTTCAAAATCGTCTAGATTGGAATACTACAGTGAGTGATTCTTCTTTATCATAAACACCTTCAAAATAATTGAAGCCCCAGATCATGCTATGTTGGATCTATTTTCGACAATGACAATCAACCTGCTGCTGGTACTTCTAAAGCCTCTGAAATTGTTGTCAATAATATTACTGTTAATAATATGAACAGGTACGGAAGAAATCAATATTTCTTTAGATAGTACAAAAGTTTCCACTCCACATTATGTCAATATAGCAGCAGTAACAACTGTGTTAATAATATACACAAACAATAAATATTAAGTATTTCACTTACTCTTTAAATAAAACCATTTATCTATACATTTTACTTTGTTCGGTTCTTTTTATTAGTTGTCTACAGATTATATATACTGTAATTTAAGGTTATTTTTATAAACGTCAAAATATACTACTGCATATTTACTAGCGCTGGTTCACCGTATCTTCTTCTTCCATAAGCGTCTGTCTACGGCTTCGTATTTCAAATAAAATATCACTTTCCTGACTTATTATACCTGTACTGTAAGTTGCTCATTAATGACAATATTTACTTACCATTTACCGTAGACAGTAAGTAAATATTATAGATCAAGGTTATGTTTATTTTGGCAACAATTTGAAACCTATTTTTCTTCCCTTTGCAGGTGTTGTAAAAAATAACTTACTAACCTCGACCTGTAAGTAAATTTCCTAAACTACATTCTTAACCTAAAAACTGTCACTTACAGTTCATGGTACGTAATATACAATTCCTGTATAATATTAAAACCTCAACGTTAAGTACACCAGATACACCCTTAAATAAGCAAATTCTACACGATTTCAAACATTTACGAAAAAGATAAGACATTTGAAAAGTTAATATTTATTAATAGGCCTCTTCCTTAATTGGTGTTGCTCGACGCTTGATTGAATATAAAGGAAATTCTTTGAATGTAAAAATTGCAACTCTTTGACTTTGTGCAAATTAACTGTTAGACGTAATAAGTTGAACGTTAATGCACCATTCGCTAATGTCATTACGCACTTTTCTCTCAACTCAAAAAGCTTTTAACTCTGCAATCACATACAATACACGTTACAAGGCAAAAATCACAATTTTACATTCTCAGACTTTTTTATAAAACATTTATTTTGCTCAATAAAATCCTACGATAAAAATATAAACGTGTTCATGAAAAAAACATTTCATACGAGGGCAGGGTGAAAAGTCCCTGAAAAATAAAACAAATGGCGCCACAATCGCAAATCTCATGTGACATTTATGATGTACCATCTGTAACTAGAACGCATTAAAATTTTCAGACTGATATGTCATTCAGTTCTGTTTTGACACCCATCGAAAGCAAGCAACCTTGAAGATTTTTGAAAACATGAAAAACGTGAATTTCGCGTCTTGATTAAACATTATTTCTTGCGTGGAAAAAACATTACGCAAACCAAAGTATCGCTTGTTAAACATTATGGGGACTCCTCACCATTGATTGGAACGATTCACAAGTGGTTTACTGATTTTCGTTGTGGTAGTATAACCACAAAAGACGCCGATCGTTCTGGTCGTCCAATTGAGGTTACAACGCCAGAAATCTTCGATAAAATATATAGTATGATGTTAGACGATCGGCTAGTTAAAGTGCACGAGCTGGCTGAGGCTATGAGCATCTCAACCGAACGGGTACGGAACATTTTGCATAAATTTTTGGATATGAGAAAACTATCTGCCAGATGGGTGCCGCATTTGCTCTCTGTTGACAACAAGTGCGACCGTGTGACAAGTTCAAAGAAGTGTTTGGCGATGTTCAATCGCAATAAGAAGGACTTTTTTCTCCAGATTTGGCTCCCTGCGATTTTTATATATTTCCAAACTTAAAGAAAAGGCTCGGCGGAAAGAGATTTGGCTCCAACGATGAGGTCATCGCTGAGACAAACGCCTATTTTGAAGGATTGCCAAAATCGTATTATTTGGAAGGGATCGAAAAATTAGAAAAACGTTGGACGAAGTGTTTCGAGGTACAAGGAGATTATGTTGAGAAATAAAATATGTTTTGACCAAATAAATCATTTCTGGTTTCATTTTTCAGGGACTTTTCATCCTGCCCTCGTATAGATGTTTAACATGAACAATTAACATTTTTAACTTCTTTGTGTAAAAGCTGTCATATTTTTTCTCTAAATTAATAATTGATTTAGTCAGTTGATTAACTTAAAAAATACTAATAAAAATACAAATAAAAATTGTATATAATTAAATTTAAAACGAAGTATAGTGTTTTCGAGAAGCAGATGCATAAAAATTTAATTAATATTTTTATTGTTTCAAACAATGAATTTCTATTATTTCATGCAAGTCTCGTATAATTTATTTAGATTTTTATGAGTAGTTTATTGTATTAACTTAATGGAATACGAAACGCGCAGACTGAATTTTATTGGACAATAAGTCTTCAAAACTGAATTTAGTTAATATTAAAATAGCAATTACATAATGGAAAAATGATTTAACAGTGTGTTTTATTTTACTTTTGCTTTTTGTCGTATCGTAAGTAAACTTTAATATGCAGTTTTATTATGGTTTGTATTTTACACACATTATTATTATTTATGGGGTAGGAGGCTCAGTGGTATCCAGTCGGCCTGTGAATATGAGAACCCGGGTTCGATTACCACAGACGACAATTTTCACCACATTAAAATTACCCCTGTGGTTCTTCCTCCACTAACATCTCTAGAGGTCGTAATTTGACGGTTGGTAACCGCAATTCATGCATATAATTACATCACTTACCGAGATCTGCTACAGCAGAGTGCCACACCCACTAATGGATAAAAGGCGTGATGATACATTTATATTAGATATTACGGTTTCCATTTTGCACACATTGTTATTATTTACTTTATGGGGTAGGTGGCTCAGTGGTATCCAGTCGGCCTGTGGATATGAGAACCTGGGTTCGATTACCACAGACGACAATTTGCACCATTTTAAAATTACCCATGTGGCTCTTCCTCTACTAACATCTCTGGGGGCCGTGATTTGGCGGTTGGTAACCGCAATTCATGCATATAATTATATCACTTACCGAGATCTGCTACAGCAGAGTGCCACATCCTCTAATGGGTAAAAGGCGTGATGATATACGAGTATTTATATTAGATATTATGATCTAGGCCGTATTTGTTTGGGAATTTTGGGTTCAACCCTAAACTGACCTAGAACTTACTCATTTTACTTCCAAATAAATGATGCATCTCAAATGTCAGTTGTAAACATTAGCGGTAAATTTAAAATCTGAATGCATGTTCGTAGCGACATCTGCTTAGTTTTGTTTGTGTGTTAAATTGCGCTTTTAATTGGATGTTTTGAGTCATTTTTATAATTTTTATATGTAGTCAAAAAGCAAATAACGTCAGGGTCTGTTTTTTTTTATAATTTTGTCATCAGCACTATCAAAATAATGAATTTCGGAGTCGCAATTATCTGTCATAATATTATCCTCTGTGACTACTACATTGCAAGAAACACATACTGCATATTGCTCTTCCATCACCTGCATAAATAATAGTTTTGAATATTTTATCAGAATATTATTATAAAATTACTTACGTTTTTCATAAAAAAGCTTCTAACCTCTCTATACTATTACAAATCGCGATGCCGCCATGAATAACAAGGAAAACAAGTTGATTAGAAAGGGATAGCAAACGGGTTCAACCTGCCAACCCGCTAAAATAGCTAGGGCAGTAGGCTCAGTTCAAGATCAGCTCTAGGTTACTTTAAAAATCCCAAATAAATACGACCCTAGTAATGGGTAAAAGGCATAATGATATATTTATATTTATTTTCCTACAACTGTGCGATTTCTTTCTTATTACGTAACTATAATTGCCTTGGTTACGTATGGAAAGTAGATGAATGCAGACCAAGTGCGTTCCTGAAAGCAGAGAAACACTAGTGCGAAAAGTGCTTCATTACGCAACTGTAAAAAAAGTTTTTTTGAGAGCGATTTAAATTTCGCGCCAAGCGCGTAATTCATATTTTCGCCACAGACGCTTATGGAAGAAGAAGATGCAGTGAGCCAGCGCTAGTAAATATGCAGTAGTATATTTTGACGTTTATAAACATAACCTTAAATTGCAGTATATCTAATCTGTACACAACTAATAAAAAGAACCGAACAAAGTAAAATATATCGATAAATGGTTTTGAGTAATTGAAATACATAATATTTATTGTGTGTGTATATTACTAACATAGTTGTTACAGTTGCTTATATTTACATAATGTAAAGTGGAAACTTTTGTATTGTCTAAAGAAACATTGATTTCTTCCGTACCTGTTCAAATTATTAACAGTAATATTATTGAGAACAATTTCGGAGGCTTTAGAAGTACCAGCAGCAGATTGATTGTCATTGTCGAAAATAGATGCAACATAGCATGATCCGGAGCTTCAATTATCTTTGGAGGTATTTATGATAAAGAAGAATCACTCACTGTAGTATTGCAATCTAGACAATTTTGAAGAAATTATCTTGACGTTAGTAAAATATTTTTAAATAATGTAGAACAATGTGCAAGCAATCAACAAACCAACCATAGCAACGCCGTAAAACATCGTTCTCGTGTAATATCATTAAATTTTATAAATTTGGATAATATTTTAGTGATTTACTAAATCGCACAGTTGTAGGAAAAATGTTGTTTATAACACGTGCCGAAAAAGGTTACGTGCTCGTGCACGTAACGAGCCTTTTTCGGCACTTGTTATAAAAATAACTTTTTTCTATTTTCTTCACTTTTAGAATAGATAAACTATTTATCACTTTATTCCAGTACTGAAAACCGGGCCTTTATAGGTCTTTTGAGTATGCAGGAAAGTCAACATAAAATCATGATATAGCATTTATTATAATATGATAATATGATTCCCATTTGAAAATTACGAAATAGAGGGTCAACGAAATCAGTTTAAAACACGTCCTAATTTTTTATGTTTTATTCCCTACGTCAAAAAGTTTTTTTTACGCAACAAATCATTGA
Source organism: Pterostichus madidus (assembly GCA_911728475.2). Classification (NCBI taxonomy): domain Eukaryota; kingdom Metazoa; phylum Arthropoda; class Insecta; order Coleoptera; family Carabidae; genus Pterostichus; species Pterostichus madidus. Next base: position 41,049,110 of record OU452301.1, read on the forward strand.
CACTTGTTAAAATTTTCTGTAATATTAGAAAATTTCCTTTGTAATTTGTTGTGTGTCAGTGGTGCGAGAAGATAAGTGCGATCTTGTCGTACATGGGTCACACCATTTTACGTCGCAGAGGTTATCTTCTTTTGACCGGCAACTATCACTTGTCACGCCCGGGCCTGCGCCTTGTTTGATCCGGAGCTGTGCTGGCGTGGTCAGTTCTGCTCGAATCAAATTCGATACTTTTTAATCTTTTTTATCGTTTTGGAATTATTGTAAATATGATGTGTGGAATTCTATTTTTGTTTTAGTAGTAAATAAATATTGTTTGTAATCTTGTATGAAGTTTTTAAATATTTTTTCTACTCACATGCTTTAATTTACTTATTAAATATGTTTTATCTGTAGTAATTTAGTCAGTTGCATCGCAGTCCTTTAAATATCAAGTTAAGTAATAGTTATTTTTATAATAAGTGCCGAAAAAGGCTAGTTACGTGAAAACGAAACGTTTAAGGCACGAGGCTTGCCGAGTGCGGAAATCTGCACGTGCATGTAACCTTTTTCGGCACGTGTTATAAACAACATTTTTCCTACAACTAGAAAATCACTATAGTTATTTGTGTATCAAGAGCGTAAAGTGAATCTTTATTGCTCGTGTTCGGTAATTGAAGCGCGAGCGAAGCGAGCGCTGCAATAAAGCGAGAGCAATAAAGATACTTTACGCTTGAGGCACACATATAATTTTTTCTGCGACTTTACTTACTAAAAATATGTAAAAAATAATATGGGGCTAGTTCAATTTACGTTCCACCAATTTCTGTATTGTATGTAACCATGACGATATCAGTATCCAAGTAAATAATTAATAAATTCTGTTATCACCAATCATTGTTTGTGATAAATTTTCACACATAATTAAAAAAGTGCTCAAAAATCTCAGAAAATAGTGATTGGCGTACTAACTGAAAATTCTAATGCGAATATCACAGAATCTAATTTATCCTCAAATTTATCAAACACCATTTCAAGTTTTGGAATAAATATACAAAACTATCAGAACTGCACTTTCAATTTTAACATCGCTCATCCTCATTAAGTTGGCACTACTGCCCAGCTGCGTTCAGGTTCAACTTCATATCATGGCGCAGCAAACTTCATGTATAATATGTGTAAAAGTGTAAAAATGAATCTAACCTATATTTTAGATTTTGTAAGTATTGTTTCAATAAATTAAGATTTCAGCAACACTTTATATTTTTCTAAGCGAGCGGTAAAGTAATTTACCGCTTGTTGCTATAGGAGACGCCCGGTAAAGTATTTTATTGTTCGTTACTCGGTAACCAACAACTTTACGATGACAACTGAAAGCATAAATATCAACTTTTCATAGCAGTCGTAGAAAAAAATATTTTTTTACTGGCATCATTCAAAATAAGGTTTATGTTACCCTGGAAACTGAAGTAAAGTTTATTTTGCGCACTAGTGCTTCAAAGTAATTGAAAACACACAAATTTTTATGGTTCAAAATTTTTACTATTAAAACGCTAATTGTACTTATAAAATAAATAAAATAAATATATCATCACGCCTTCTACCCATTACTGAGTGTGGCACTCTGCCGACGCAGATCTCGGTAAGTGATATATTTTGCGCGTGAAGTGCGGTTATCAGCCGTCAAATCACGGCCCTCAAAGATGTTAGTGATGGAGGAGCCACAGGGGTACCTTTTAAAATGGTGAAAATTGTTTGTCGCCTGTGGGAATCGAACCAGGGTTCTCAGGATCAATAGACCACTGAGCTAGACTACCCCTTAATTAATAATTAATAATTGTACTTATATACACACATTTTAAGGAATTTATAAAAGAAGTAGAGACATTAACTTATAATGTCATCAATCCGTCATATTTTAACAAGGTTTACGAGAAATAATAAACAATTTGTTTTCAAATAACAAATGTCAATTCATGGAATACTAAACTGTCAATATAAATTCACGCTTTAAATTTAATAAATTTTCTCACTATCGGTTATATAATTTTGGCTCGTTACAAAAAGCATTGTACAAAACTCGTGCACGAAGGCGTCATTTGCACCATTCGCGCTAATTAGAATTGATCTCATGTGAAATGTATATCTTCGCGCACTTGTTATGTAAATAGCTATATCAGGATTTATAAAATTTTAATGATATTACACGAGAACGATGTTTTACGGCGTTGTTATGGATTGTTTGTTGATTGGTTCACTTGATTGATAAACCGTCAAATGGGTTTCTGAAACATCATATTGGTATTTAACTGCCTCGTTAAGTTAACGCGGCAAATTAATGCATTAAAATTAAATAACGCATGCGCAGTTGTTTAATAAATTGAAAATGACGACTGACAGTGACAAAGCGCATCTTTCCTAACCTTATTTTAAAAACCAATCCGGTAAACCGCTGTGTTAGTTTCGTTTGGCTTTGTTGGTGATTGAAAAAAGATTTAAAAACACAGTTATTAACAAAATCAATTATTTTGAGAAAAAATCCTTCAAACATACTTTTAACTCTGGGGGTCTATTCTAATTGACATAGCCATTGTGGTAACGGTAGCCACATCGCTAATCAACAAGGATCCACCTGGTGGTATAAATAAAAAAGTTTGTATGCCGGATCGATGACGTCATCATTTAGCCACATTGCAAATTTCTAGCGGGAGCTGGATAAGTCCCGCTATGGTCGTAGCCACACTCACTGTCATTTGATGTTTGATTTTTTTTCTGATTTGTTTATTTATATTATCTTTATTCCATTTGCCATTTGAATCAGATCTAACTTACATTTTCTGAACCAGATTACGTATTTATTTCGCTGGATTACTTCGCGTTGTGTGGAATTTTTTTTCAAATACAAGCGCAGGCTATCGCTTTCATCTTTTCTAATCTTTAGTAGCGTTCGATTTGCACCAAATCTCAGTTAATCTCACCTCACCTCAGTTTGACAGCTTTTTTGTGCTGTTCTATTTGCACTGACATAACTGAGATCAAGTGAGACACTCACTTCCCCCCTTGCCGATGCTGCACTACCTATTTCACTGGTGCGTACTGAGATTTTCTACTCAGTTAGAGTGGGGGTAGAATTCGTTATGTTTTGTTTGTAATTTGAATATTTGGAAGTTATTTAATATTTTTTTTAAATTGTACATGTTATTATAAATCATGTCTCACAGCTAACTGCCAACAAAAACATCAAGCAAATCATGTGTTGTCCGCGAAATGATACTACAACGTTCGTCACGTAACCGACTCAGTTCAGACCTGTCAAAACCCGTTCGATTTGTGATCGAAAAAATATCATCTCATTTCAGACAATCTCAACTCAGTTGAAATGAACTGAGGTGAGATTGTTTGCAAATCGAACGCTACTATTGTATATTCGTTATTAGGTGTAAGCGAGAGTAAATTGAGATTGTATTGCGCATATGTTATGTATGTCAAAAGATGAATGAAAAGTGAATAGGAGTGATTAGATAGATGTGATTGAAGATTTGTCGTGTGATGAAAATGATTTCAAGTGTAATAAGTAAATGAACTTATATGGAGGGATCTATGAATGTGCGTGAAGTGAGGGTGGTGTGTTAGGATGACAATATTTGACGAGGCCTGATTATTTGATGAATTTAATGAGTAAATGTTTTGTGTATGATTTTAGGGTTCGTGCAACCCTATCTGATAGGATATAACGTGATGTTATATATGTATGTATGTATGTAGTTTATAGTACTTTATTCATACATAGTTTATATTTTATAGTCATACCCGATAAACAAAGTACATTTTTAAAGAATTCATAAAACTTTATTTACAAAACTTTTGACATTTAAAGAAATTAAAACACTATGAATATTTCAAAACATCATAAAATATTTAGATGTCTCCGCCTTCATTAAAAGTTAAAAATCATGTAAAGTTCAGTTTATTGTTTACAGTGGAAGTATAAACACCATACCAGATCTTTGATATTATAACAACTATAGCACACACACATCGATTGAGTATTAAAGTGCTTTATCTATGTTAGTAATCAAACTAATGCTCATGTCATCGAAAATAATTACGTGAAATACATGTCTTTTACATTCGCATAGAAGGGTGTGAGAGTCGCATCATTAATTAATGGCCATATGCTACATTCATAATAACTACGTAGTACTCGAGTACTCGGTACATTCCAGGAAATTACTATATAGCTTAATGGTACGGTATTTTGATAATGTAATTAATATGCTAATAGAGAATTAAACTCATTTTCAAATTAAAAGGAATGCTTTTTAATTAGTAAACGTTGGAAGTTAGTAATACAGATTCACTATCATTACTATAACCACAGAAAAAACTATATACGTCTAACTAAATGTATTCAAATGGTATACACATAATATTACACTATATCCTATTAAATGGGATAGCACGATTTCCAGAATCATTCACAAACATTCACTCATCAGATTCATCAATAATCAATCCTCGTTAAACATTCTCATCCTAACTCACCATCCACGATTCAACCAAATTCATAGTTTTCTCCATAAAATCTCATTCATCACGCAACACACCTTCAATCACATCCATCCAATCACTCTTATACAACTATCATTTGTTGCAATTTCTTCATTTGATAATTCCATTGTCCTATTTCAATTATCAGTAATAATATAACAAGAGAGTGAGAATAAATTGAAAATAATTTGACAGATCTTTCAAAAACTTGTTGCCAGGCAATAGTCACGAAAGCCCGTAGGGCTTGAGTGGCTATTGTCAAATAGCAACAAGTTTGAGAAAGAAACTTTAGAATTATTTTCTAATTTATTCAACTCTCGAGTTATATTTAATTAGATTATTTTTTGACTTAGCTGTTGAAGTCGATTCATCCAACTTAAAAGATTTTGAACTGGGTTCATATCGATTGATTACTTATTAATATATTCTTAGAAGTTGTTTTCCAAAATTTGTTGGTGTATTTCTGTATCTGAAATGGACCTAAATCGATACTTTTCACATATTTTACTTGACACGTTGACAGTTTTAAATAAAACAAAAAGCACCTAGAGAGATTATTCCCGGGAATAATTACAAGAGCTTTATTCACAGTATAATAATGGTAGGATTGATTAAAACGCAGACACGTGATGTGCGGTTACCAGCCGTCAAATCACGGCCCCCAAAGATCTTAGTGGTGGAGGAGCCACAGGGGTAATTTTAAATTGGTGAAAATGTTTTGTCGGCTGTAGGGATCGAACCAGGGTTCTTAGGATCCACAGGCCGACTTGATACCACTGAGCCATTACCCCATTATTATATATGAAACATATTAAGTATTGTACTCATTTTAAAAGTTTAACGTTCGAATTATTGTAATAAATTTGAAAACACAAAATCTATTTGCAAATAATGGAAAATTATTTAGATTTAACCTCATTTTATACTTTTCAACCACAATAACATTATTTTGTTTTGTCTTGCATTTTAATAGAACACTTTTAAAAAAAAATTCCACGACCAGTTTTAAACTTATCAAAATATTGATTAAAATTTTCATATAAAGTAAACATAAGAAAATAGTAAATATTTTCATCATAAAATTATCAAATTTGGCCTGATTGAAATATTCAAATTTCAGCATAAATAAAAACATAACGATACGTCGAGAATCGCTTATTGCTATTGCTCCAAATGGAAAAACAATGTTTTAAATTATGACGTAATGTGATAAATGTAATATTTCGGAATGCGGATAAAGTACAACATTAGAGTAATCTCTATATAATTTCCTTATACTACTACTATTACTACTACTACTACTACAATTGAGTTCATAATATTTACTTGTCTATTTTATTCATGTTAATTTTATTTAGAACAAGATGACACCAATTTCTAATTAACGGAAAATTTAGTTGATTTTACATGTTATGAAAACAATATCAAAATAGTTATTTGTGCAACTAGTAATGAAAGTAATACTTTTTTACAAATTTAAAGTTTGATGCACAACGGGAAACCAAAGTATATACATACATACATATCTTCACGCTATATCCCAACAAATGGGGTAGCACGAACCCTAAAATCACTCATAAAATATTCAAAATCAGTGAAAAAATAAAACTTCCATTACGTGCTGCTGTAAACGTATTTTTTTGCGAGATAAAAATTAAAATGATTTTAACAGATGTTAAAAATTTCGATAGCATATTGAATTTTTTTTTTTAAATATTGAAAATGATAGTCGTCTCTTTTTTAAAAAACGAAAAACAGTTTGGAAAGTGATTAATTTTTTAATTATTTTAAAAATCGTGTAAAAAGGTTAAATAAATAATGAAAAAGAAGTAAATACTACAATTTCATTGGTTTAATTTTACTGTTTGTCTCTATTTTTATTTATCTCCTTGGTGATCATTTAATGTTCCAACATAATACATATTGATATTTTAATTTTACATTTTCACCAATTTAAAATTACCTCTGTGGCTCCCCCACCACTAACATCTTTGGGGACCGTGATTTGACGGTTGGTAACCGCACTTCACGCGCATAAATATATCACTTACCGAGATCTGCTTCGGCAGAGTGCTACACCCAGTAATGGGTAAAAGGCGTGATGATATCTTTATTTATTTATTTTTAATTTCTTTGTAAAATCTATCTAATATCAATACACAAAGAAAATACATGTACAACACTTAATAAAAGCATCTTTTGTTCACACTCATTTGATTGATGTCGTGTGACGAATATTAAATTCGTGACAAAAAATAATTGCTTCCATTAATTACAACTTGTATAAAATAACTAAAATATTGCAAGAAACTAAATAAATAATAATAGTAAAAAAAAAGTGAATTTAAACTAATAAGAATATAGTATTTACCTTTTTTTACAATTCTTTATATTTTTTCAAATTTAAAAATAGTTAAAAAAATGTTGCGCTTTCTGTTCGATTTTTCGTTAAAAGAAAAAACTACTTTCATGATCAGTATGCTAAAAATTAAATTTCACTAACGCGGTTGTTGGTTTATAAAAAGATTAGTTAAATTTTCATGACCAAACTAAAAATAATTATCCAATTTTTTAATTATTTAAGGACCAGTTTTTCAATCAACGGTTTACTCTCGAGTAACGTTAATCATGATTAAATAATAATAGTAACCATAGTTTCCATTATTAATTAATCATGATTAACATTAATCGGTGAATGAAAAACTGGCCCTAATGCTCGGTTTCACCAACAAGAGTTAAATTTTAATCATTGTTTAAATAAATAAAAGCAAATCAAAATTACATGTCAAATGGAATAATTGACATTGCTGTCATATATTCGATTTACTTTTATTTATTTAAACAACGATTAAAATTAAATTTTTGTTGGTGAAACCGAGCATCAATCTAACAAACTTAACAAACAAATTATTAAAACCAAATAAAAATAATGAACATATATAATATATTCACTTAACTCAGTAATAACGAAATAAAAACGAAATAAAAAAGTCATATCATATTGAAACAATTAAAAAAATCCTTATTTAAATAAAAAGTATAACACGCGTAAAATCCTTATCAAAATTTCTAATTGAAATTCAGAGAAATATGACAATAATTAACTAAACTACGACTCAAATGAAAGATAAAATGCGTTCAATTTCTGAATTTTGATCAGTGCATATGCAATGTCATGAAGGATAGGAGATAATTAAATGTTTATTTTTTTACCAATTTAAATAATCTTTATAAATAAATAATTCTACCGTAGAAGACCTCAGTAAGTGAAACTTTCAAGCGCGTGAAGTGCAGTTAACCAACCGTCTAATCACGGCCTTCAAAGATGTTAGTGGAGGGGGAACCACAGGGATAATTTAAATAAATAAATATATCATCACGCCTTCTACCCATTACTGGGTGTGGCACTCTGCCGACGCAGATCTCGGTAAGTGATATATTTTGCGCGTGAAGTGCAGTTACCAGTCGTCAAATCACGGCCCCCAAAAATATCTCAATCATAATATATCAAACTACATGATTGTTTATAAAATAAATAAGTATATCATCACGCCTTCTACCCATTACTGTGTGGGGTACTCTGCCGAAGCAGATCTCGGTAAGTGATATATTTTGCGCGTGAAGTGCGGTTACCAGTCGTCAAATCACGGCCCCCAAACATGTTAGTGGTGGAGGAGCCACAGGTATAGCTTCTTCAAATTATGAAAATTTGTCACCTGTGGGAATCGAACCAGGGACCTCAGGATCCACAGGCCGACTTCATACCACTGAGCTTGCCATCCCATAGGATAATTTAATGAGGTGAAAATCAATTTTTCAGATGCGGGAATCACACTCGGGTTCTCACATTCACAGGCCAACAGGTTATCACTAAACTTACTTTTATTTATTTTATTTATTACTCTGGACAATAGGAACTTAAACCCAATTATAGAACAGAGTGTTTAATTGAATGCTATGTTTCAACGACATATATATTTGCCGGCAAGTAGACTCGAACCCGGCTCTACAGAGGTGTTCTACGTCACAACAAGCAATGGTCTACGTTCTAACACACTCGACCACTTCACCGATAATGCAAATAAATAATGCCATAAATGCAGATTAGAAATAACCAAACAAATCCAGTAGTACGGTGGTATGGTAAGCGTTATGGTATTCGAATTAGGAGGTCCTGTGTTCAAACCCACACAGCTAAGCTAAAAATTGGGATTAAGTTCATATTATATACATTAGTTTATTATTATTGTGGTATCGAGTCGGCCAGTGGATCCTGAGAACCCTAGTTCGATTCCCACAGCCGACTAATATTTTCACCACATTAAAATTACCCCTGTGGCTCCACCACCACTAACCTGAATTTTGGATTATCTAATCTTATACTAACCCAATTTAAAAAAGTTAATTCAATTCACTTTCCGAAAACTAATTGGTAAGAAGTTTATATTAAAGTTTATTTAATTTTTTTTTTAAATATGGTTTAGCTTTTTTTGACAAATCCAATATTTAGGATTAGCTACATTCTAGTTAAAACTCTTTTGAGAATTGTGCTTTAAATATCAAATTATTCATTATACAACATCAGATAAATGACTACATATGTAATGTCGGTCAGTGACACTAAAAATGCAAACTTCAAAAACCATGTTCTTATTTGTGCGAACTTAAAAAAAAGGGGAAAGAAGAAAACTAAATCTTATACGAGGGCAGGGTGAAAAGTTCCTGAAAAATTAAACAAGAAATGATTTCTTTGAACATCGCCAAACACTCCTTTGAACTTGTCATACGGTCGCGCTTGTGCAAGCGAGCAAATGCGGCACCCATCTGGCAAATAGCTTTCTCAAAAATTTATGCAAAATGTTCCGTACCCGTTCGGTTGAGATGCTCATAGCCTCAGCCAGCTAGTGCACTTTAACTCGCCGGTCGTCCAATATCATACCATGCATTTTATCGACGATTTCTGGCGAAATAACCTCAATTGCACGACCAGAACGTTCGGCGTCCTTTGTGATCATACTACAACAACGAAAATCAGTAAACCACTTGTGAATCGTTCTAATCGATGGTGAGGAGTCCCCATAATGTTTAACAAGCGATGCTTTGGTTTGCGTAATGTTTTTTCCACGCAAGAAATAATGTTTAATCAAAACGCGAAATTCACTTTTTTCCATGTTTTCAAAAATCTTCAAGGTTACTTGCTTTCGATGGGTGTCAAAACAGACCTGAATGACATATCAGTCTGAAAATTTTAATGTGTTCTAGTTAAAGATGGTACATCACAAATGTCACATGAGATTTGCGATTGTGGCGCCATCTGTTTTATTTTTCAGTGATTTTTCGTAATATATACACTTCATTTTTTTTTATTTTTTCGAAGTACAAAACCACTCTGTACAGAAGTGAAAAGTCCAATCATATTTATTTATTTATTCCTAGAACGTCCAAATATTCGCTTATTCTAAAATAAATCATTTGAAATTAATGTATCAAAATTAACAAATTAATTTCGTTTTCTATTCATTTAAATATTTATGTATATAAACAATCCTGTAGTTTGATATATTATGATTGAGATTCATCGAAAACAAACAAAGTTCACAAATAATGATATGGTTAAATAAAACGTTAGAATGCATTAGATACGTTATTAATAATTCTAGTAATCGGTCGATAAATGTTTTTTGTTCGTTTGCTAAATAAACTATTAAAAATAATATCAAGTTCAACACTCGCTGAATATCTCCATTATCACACACATAATTCATAATGTCGCAAATGTCAAATTATTGTCACCTTACATCATCTTATTATTTTTATTTTGTTTAGAAATTGGTCATATATTTTGTTTTTTGTTAGATGATATTTAATTTAATATGTTTTGATGTATTACTTGTTTTTGAGATTGCATGTTTTACAAATTTGATGTCGAAATTATTGCCGACAAATTGAAAACGAAGGTGTGAAGAAATTAAATATGAAATTGATTCAATACATGGTTACTTAACAGAAAAGTTACTATGTAACAAAAATTTAGAAATTACGGAGACTTAACTTAATAAAATATATAAAAAATAGTTTCGAAAACAACATTTAATTCTAAACAGCATTACATTCAACGGTTTTTGCCGTAAAATGAACAGGAGAGCAGGGAATGGGGGATTCAAGTGGTAGAGCTTTTTAATATATATTTATTAAAATAAATTCTTGACCGTACATCATATTTAATACAATATAAAACCATACCATAAATGATATCTTTATTGCTGAAATATGAAAGTTAAAGTTGAATAATTTGAAATGCTCATTTAAATTTCGCACTGCCATATTGCAATTACGTAGTTGCATTAAGCCAATCACAGAGCTTTGTCTGAAACGTTTGTCGGTGCTCAATTTTACTGAGAGGAAGACGAAGAAGAAATAAGCATTCAGCATTCTACGATTCTACCAATGACATATAATACTAGACGAATTATGCTGTATTCAAGTCAATGCAGTGTTGTGAAGCAGAAAGGGATGGAATAACTTTTGGGTCCGCCGGATGCGCGGCAAGGAGCGAGTACACTTTGATGTTATGCAAGTTGCTCCTTACCGCGCACCCGCCTCACCAACCAATTATTCTATCCCTTTCTGCTTCACAACAAACGCCGGTGTTATCCGTCTAGTTATGTTTTGTCGGAGGATTCTACTGACAACGACACACGTTATGTGAAGTTACGTGTTATTTATCTCTGTCTTATCTGTCTCTCTTTAAGCTAAGATGCAACTACGTCATATTCATTTGTTTCGAAAGTTTAAATATTTTTATCATGCTTAATACAAGTTTAAAAAAAAATAAAAAAATTTGGGTATAATAATTTTATTACGTAGATTAATATATGTATAAAAAATTCAAAAAAGTCTTGAAAGGCCCATTGTATAAAATTAATATCATCTCCATTAACATCTTTGCTGGTCGTGATTTGACGGCTGGTAATCGCACTTCACGCGCATAAATATATAAAATAAAAAAATATATATCATCACGCCTTTAATCCATTATTGGGTGTGGCACTCTGCCGAAGCAGATCTCAGTAGTGATATATTTATGCGCGTGAAGTGCGGTTATCAGCCGCCAAATCATGGCCCCCAAAGATGTTAGTGGTGAGGAAACCACATATATATATATATATATATATATATATATATATATATATATATATATATATATATATATATATATATATATAAAATCTCTATGTTCATCTTTAAGCTGCATTTAAAGTACAATATTATTATTATTATTATTAATCATTTTAAATCTGTTTATACCCTTTCGAGCAATACTATTTTATTCAACATAAAAAATTCACTTTCGTAAAATTTGCCAGCACCCTTCACATTTGTAAATTATTATTTTTTCTTTTATAGGTAGAAATGATTCAACTAAATATCAAGCAACAGACTGGTTTTAAATTGCCATAGGCAGTCGTTGCAAAAGGGTTCATAAATATAAAATACATATTAATAAAAAATATCTACATAATTTTTAATTTTCTAAAATTCAAAAAACTTGTTGATACGGTTTTCATTCTTTTCAGAAAAATGTTATTCTTTCTGAAACACAAACTACAATATGATCTACATTTTATGTATGAATGCTTATTTCTTCTTCGTCTTCTTGAGCACCGACAAACATTTCAGACAAAGCTCTGTGATTGGCTTAATGCAACTATGTCATTGCAATATGGCAGTGCGAACGTTTTAAATTATTCAATTTTAACTTTCATATTTCAGCAATAAAGATATCATTTATGGTATGATTTTATATTGTATTAAATATGATGTACGGTCAAGAATTTATTTTAATAAATATATATTAAAAAGCTCTACCCATTGTGTCTAATGTCGTTCATCATTTATTTTTTAAATTTATTTCTATTATTTTTCAATGATACTATAAATAAAGAACAACCAATAAGAGATAAATTAAAGAAATAGACAAGAAAGTATTATAAAGGAGGTATAGAAGTTAATTTGAAATACGGTCTTGGCAGACGTGAAATAAAACCACTTTGCGACTTGATATGCGTTTAGAAAATACAAAGATGAAGATAATGAAATGCAAATGTACAAATGCTTCTTGCACTCTTTCATCTTTTGCCACTTTACACCAATATCGTGAATATACACACATCGTTTAGCGGATCATATTTATACATGGTTTTCGTATATCACACGCATACACACACCTATCCCATCCCATATGGGGTGGCTAGCTCAGTGGTATGAAGTCGGCCTGTGGATCCTGAGGTCCCTGGTTCGATTCCCACAGGCGACAAATTTTCATAATTTGAAAAAGCTATCCCTGTGGCTCCTCCACCACTAACATGTTTGGGGGCCGTGATTTGACGACTGGTAACCGCACTTCACGCGCAAAATATATCACTTACCGAGATCTGCTTCAGCAGAGTGCCACACCCAGCAATGGGTAGAAGGCGTGATGATATATTTATTTTATTTACACACACCTATTACCTATACTGGTAGTGGCACTCTGCAGATCACTGAAAATGATATATTTGCAGTTATTAACCGTCAATTCAATGCCCCCAAAGATGTTAGTGGAGAGGAAGCTATACGGGTATTTTGAGGTTTATTAGGGAGCCCTGTAAAATCAAACATAAGTAAATACTTATATCCCTATATATAATAACGCCTATAATGTTTTTCTATTTCGGTGTTCTTATAGCTTTATAAACGCACTGTAAGCAGGTTGCTAAGGAGATCTATAAGCGCACATTGTTTTTGGCGCTTTTTATTTTGTACGAGTGGTATAAAAGCTCTTACATCTGACAGATGAATGACATATAACCTCAAAATTGTAAATTGTCGGTGTTGAAATATTACTAACAGAATATGCTAGAATCAGATAAAATTCAAAACATTCACAATACGGACAAAAATATGGATTAATTATCAAAAAATATAGTCTGTGGTAATGGCACAGTGGTATCGTGTCGGCCTGTGGATCCTAAGAACCCTGGTTCGATCCCCACAGTCGACAAACATTTTCACCAATTAAAAAAATTACCCCTGTGGCTCCCCCACCACTAACATCTTTGAGGGCCGTGATTTGACGACTGATAACCGCACTTCACGCGCATAAATACCTATATCACTTACCGAGATCTGCTTCGGCAGAGTGCCACATCCAGTAATGGGTAAAAGGCGTGATGATATATTTATTTATTTGTGTAAAGAGAAGCGCTACTAACACGAATGACAAAAAACACCAGTTTATATTTTGGACAAGTCGCAGTTTTTAAAAATCTAACAATTATAAAATTACCTCGGAAAAATAGTATAAAGAACACGTTTCATAAGGCTTGTTAACGCACGAGCCCAAATTTGGAAAACGAGCACCTCGTGCGTTAACAGATTGCCTTGTGGAACTAGTTCTTTAATATACTATTTTCTATTTCGGTGTTACTATAGCTCTATAAACGCACTGTAAACACGTCGTCAATGCACTGTTTTTGGTATTTTATAGGGTGTTACGAATGCTATACCTAATATTTAACAGATGAATGACATATAACCTCAAAATTGTAAATTGTCGCTGTTGAAATATTACTACAAGAATATGCTATAATCATACAAAATTCACAACATTCACAATACAGAGAAAAACATTGATTAATTGTCAAAAAATTTGAATTTTTTTTATTGCTTATTATAAGCGCACAACACAACTGATAAAAAACTCCAACTTATATTTTTGACAAGTCGCAACATAATTATAAAATTAACTCAATAGAAAAAATAGTATAAAGAACAGGTTTCATAAGGTCCGTTATCGCACTCGTCCTTTGTAAAACTTGGACTCGTGCGTTAACAGATTGCCTTAGGAAACTACTTCTTTAACATACTATTAATTTAGTGCACTATTTATTATTAGCATCTTAATGCCTATGGTACACTGGTCGAGGAGCATCAATGAGCGTCGAGAAACTCATCGATGAAACAACAGAACGCATCCTGACTGATAAAATAAACAAACACGAAAGATTAGCACAAAGAAAAACCAAAATGACAGCCCACGCTAACATGAAATGAGACACAATAATACGTGTGAAATGAGACACAATCGTTTCATCGAGGAATTCCTCGATGGAAATAGAGGCGCCTCTATTTTTCATCGATGACGGGTGCGTTCTGTTGTTTCATCGATGAGCTCCTCGACGCTCATTCATGCTCCTCCACCAGTGTGCCATTGGCATAAATAAATATATCATCACGCCTTCTACCCATTTCTGGATGTGGCACTCTGCCGAAACAGATCTCGGTAAGTGATATATTTTGCTCGTGAAGTGCGGTTACCAGCCGTCAAATCACGCCCTCCTAAGATGTTAGTGGTGGGGGAGCCACAGGGGTAGTTTTAAAATGGTTAAAATTGTTTGACGCCTGTGGGAATCGAAACAGGGTTCTCAGGATCCATAGGCCGACTTGATACCATTGTGCTAGAGCTACCTCATATACAGGGTGGTCCATTTAAAGTGTTATCAGGAAATATCTCGGGAACTATAAATTTTACGCAAAAATAACCTAGACGAAAAACAATCGTACAAAAGGGGGCCATAATAACGAAATATTGGTTTTGTCCTAGATGGCGCTGTTGTCGCTAAATCATGGTCAACTAAATTTTTTTAAATGAAAACCCCTATTTTTTATTAAAGAATCAGATTCCTCATTAAAAAAAAAGAAGAATTTATTTAGTTCACTTTTTCGTCAGCAGCAGATAGTCTTCTTTTTTTTTAATGAGGAATCTGATTCTTTAATAAAAAATAGGGGTTTTCATTTAAAAAAATTGAGTTGACCATGATTTAGCGACAACAGCGCCATCTAGGACAAAACCAATATTTCGTTATTATGGCCCCCTTTTGTACGATTGTTTTTCGTCTAGGTTATTTTTGCGTAAAATTTATAGTTTCCGAGATATTTCCTGATAACACTTTAAATGGACCACCCTGTATATATAAGCATCATAAATATCCTAATTCGCATACATCCTAAATATGATGAAAAACTATTTATCAATTATGGGAGTCGAACTCGGATTCTAAAAACCCATAGTCCGACGCGCCTTCAGTGAACCATCTACCTCATAAAAAACGGGAAAAGATGAAAGAGTGTGAGAAGTATGTCTACATTCGCATGTCATCTCAATCTTTGTAAATACATAATATACAAATCCATCTCAATTAATTCTCTTATGGTATGCAAGTGAAATTAACTGTGTCAAAGGTTAAATAGCAATATAATTATCTCGGATTCATTTATTTTCTACCGCTGCTACAGTTTAACTTATTAAGGTTATTAATGTTATTAATATCACAACACTTATTTTTTTATCAACACTTGTTTTGAATATTGTTTTATTTCTTTTAGTTTGCGCTTTCATCTTATCTGTGTTTTGTTTGTTACCTTTCTTGTTTTTGTTTAAATATAAATTTTATTCTTCATAATAAACGCTAGTAACCAAGATAAATATTATATAACAAGTTTGTTCAGAAAGATATTACCTAGAATATTACAAACGTGGTATCTATTTACATATTCACGTATACTCGTACGGTATAGATAGCTCAGTGGCAATAAGTCGGACAGTAAATTTAAGAACCTGAGTTCGATTCTCAAGTTGAAAAACTAATTTTCACTATATACACTTCACGTGTAAAACTTACTGAGATCTTTTATGTTAAAGTGCCACTCCAAGTAATAGGTAAAATACGTGCTGATATATATATTTTTTTAATTAAAAATTATGACTTAACTGCAGAATAGTCCACTTGTCAAGTCTAATATACCAGTGATTGTGAAAATCTTTTTTCCTCAAATATAAATTGACACTTATAATTTCTAATTTTGTTTTATTTTACAACATATGGATCATTTCAGAAAAGGTTGGTTTGTATCCACTGAAATTGGAAACATAAATTATTTAGTAATTATTTTACAGAAGGATAAGTTGTCCTTAATAAAATATTTACAGGATAAGAAACTTATTTAATCGTTTGGATTAAAAGGACCTGATTCTTATCACTGGCAATGCCGTGATCTATCAGCTAGAAATCCTAATGAGAAGAAAAAATAATAATTTCTATTTAGCTGATATGATAAGATTTTTTTTGATACATTTCTGGATAATAATGCTAAAATTTATGTCCTGCAGACTGCTGATCTTGACGACACTTTTTAAATTTTGCCTTTTGTACTTTCTTTGTTAAACATGTTTAAGGTAGTAGTAGAAATTTGGCGCACGTAAACATTGGATAGTCATAAGCATCCTGTTAAAATATGAAACACATTCATCGTCTGTGAACAAATATATTCGCTTGTAAAGTTGAGTTCTTATACACGGGGCTTATGGCGATCATCACTCAGAATCGCACATATTTGGTTTGTGTACCTCTAAAATTTTGCAGTTTCATTTGAAAAACTAGTATGATGTTCTAGAACTATCCATGTATATTGTATCAGAAGGAGACAGTTTTTTATCGTCTAGTAATGGATATATAGCCATGCAAAACCTTGTTTTTAACGAAAAATTAAGAATCCCAATTTATAATGGCAACACCACACGATGGTATGGTATTTGAAAATTCACTAGACCAACAACCTGTTAACAATTCCTGATATTCAAATCATAATAGGTATAAAACACTTATTTTATTCAATTTTTATATTTTTTGATCGTCAGTTTCGCCACTCGACAACCGATGGCGCCACCGTCACACAAGTATTACCTTAATTTTACTTGTCATTTTTGTGATATACTTTGGTATTTACATTTTTTTTAAATACAGTTTTGTGTTCACTTGTTTATTTACACTTTTTAGTGACTTTGCAAATTTACTACGTTTTACCAACCTAAAAACTGACAAGTGAATTTATTTATTATTTACATTTATTAATTATACAAGGTTCAGTGGTATCGAGTCAGCCTATGGATTTGAAACTCGGGTTCGATTTCCACAGCCGAAAAACAATTTTCACCACATTTAAAACTACACCTCCGGCTCCCCTCCACTAACATTTTTGGGAGCTGTGATTGAACGGCTTGTAACCGCACTTCATGTGCAAAAATATATCACTTACCAAGATCTGCTACGGCTGAGTGCCACAGAAAGTAATGGGTAGAAGGCGTGCTGATATATTTATATTTTATTTTTACACCTGCGACTTCTCCTCCAATACCAGTTTTCGGGACAGTGATTTGGTAAATACTAACCGCATTTTATGCGCAAAATAACTACAGAGTGATCAAAAGGAATTGTTACAGTTGGTAATAAAAAAAATACTTGAAATTGGTAAGCCTGATACATAAATTCATTTCCTGTAGTTGTCAGTGACATTTGAAAATTTAAATTTAAATTTGAGTACATTTATTATTGCATTTATTTCTAAAGTATTTCTATTACTTAAAAGTATTAATTCTATTAGCTCCTGACATAACCTATTTGTATTTATTAGAAATGTCAAATAGCATTTCCGCCTTTACCTGGCGTTGTGCCAACTGTGGAATAAAAAGATCTCCATAATTGTATTGCCAACTATAACAATTCCTTTTGATCAATCTGTATATCATTTATAGTGATTTGCCACGCTGAGTAATGGGCAAAAGGTGTGATTATATGTTTATGTTTAATTATTTTCTTTCATCAATTTCCAGAATATTTACAGACGAATTAAGTTTATCTTTTAGGTATTGGGAGTGAACATACAATACTAGCATGATTTAATCCAAATTTATATAAGTATAAAACGCAAATGATTTTTTTCCTTTGATAGTAGCTAATTAATAATTCGACAATAATGCTGTCTACGATTATATTTGAAGAGTATTTATATAATCAAGGTTATGTAGAATTTATCGAATGAAATGTACAAAACTCAGACAAAACTATCAGAATATGTCGAGGAGATTTTAATTAATTATTGATAAAAATTCAATTACTTTATGTATTTAATTTATCTATCATATACATATATTTCCATTATATTGAAAGGATTTACTGTTTACCGAGCGACTAGTGTAAAAGGAAAGTTTTGTAATAGAAACAAAATCTTATTTCATATTGAATGATAATCTTTACCTTTTTTACATAAATACGAGAATTTAAATTTATACGTAATGTCACAAAACGTTAGTTTTAATTTAATAATTTTTACATAAGTTAGTAATTAATTCGTCGTTATGTTATCAGTTCGTATTATATTAATTTATAATAAAGGTTTATGTAAGGAGTTAGACCGAACTTACACAGTAAACAGATTTCTTGCGTTAGTTTCTGTTCATTGGTTGAGGAGTAAAGTTGTAGCGCGACAGTTAAGTTGGTAGTGATCAAGTCGCGGTGGATAGTGTTTAGTTAGTGTTGAGCCGATTACATTAGCGAGGTGAGTCAGTTAATCTAGAACACGTATGAGAGAGTATGATTGAGTTGGGGTGCATAGCACCGTTAGCAGTCTGTCCATCACGGGGATGATGTTGAAGTAGCGGACTGTAGTGGCTACAGATAGTTCTGTAGCTGCCAACGGCAGCAGCCGGGTGCTGTAGTGGCCACAGATAGTTCTGTGGTTGCCCACGGTAGCAGCGCTGAAGGCTGTAGCGACCTGGCGGCCTTGTGTAGAGAAGGTGTTCGGGGTTGCCCTCATGTATGAATGATGCTTAGGTTTTGGTAGATTGACTCCTCATTGAGTTTGTTACTCACGGTTTGGTTCTTACAGGCATTTATTGGTTTACGCTCGCGTTAGGTGACACGCGGATTGTTCCATTCAGGTTTGCTTAGTTTTGCGAGTACATTTGCTTTACGTGTCTACTTCAGGTGAGTCTCGTTTATATTTGTTATTAAGGCATTTGTGGGTACAAATTTAGGTTGGATTAATTATGCTACACACCCATTGTATAACAATACGAATGATTGATTATTGCTAATGGCAAGAATTGCCCGTCTAATTTTATCATCGTGACAGTAATGTTAAGTAAGTTCAACTTTTCACCGGACCAAAAATGTGAAGTTACATCACTGGTTGAGGGGATAAAAGACGCTAAAATGTTGCAGCCCAAAGCCATCCAGTTTGTTTCCTATAGCAACCAAATTTGTCCTAGCGTATTTCGGGCAGGTATTTGGTTAACAGTAATTTATGTTTTAAACAGAACTGGGCAAGCATATTAAAACTACCTCTGTGACTCCTCCTCAAATAACATTTTTAGGGTCGTGGTTGGTAACCACACTTCACGCGCAAAATACGTCATGTACTAAAATCATCCAGTAATGGATAAAAGGCGTGATGATACATTTATTTACTTACAGAGCAAGGCAAGCTACTTAAAAAAAGTAACTAAGCTATATCTACAGCTATTCTTTAAAAAAAAGCTGAGCCACAGCTATAAGCTGCATTTTGTAAAATATAGCTAAGCTACAGCTAAAAGCTTTCGTTAAAGTAGCAGTTAAATTTTAAAGCTACTTTTTTCAATTATTGTAAATTAATTAAATTTGTCATTGTCATATGATCAGTTGATCAGTTTTTTGTTATAATGACTATTAATTTACTATTATGTATATAAATATAAAAAATCACACATGAACAAATGTACTGTTAATTTGTTATGTTATAATTCTTATTTATATCGGAATAAATTAACAGTCACATTAATAGAAGACTCCTAAACAGTCAATGTTTAGTTCATCTAATATTTAATACAAAAGTAGGATAGGTTAAGAACAAGTGAAAAATAAAATATGTTAATAGATTTTAAACTATATAATAACTTGTTATCAGAGCTGGGCAGTAGCTAGCTACTTTTGTAGCTTAGCTACGTTTACCTTAGCTGTAGCTGTAGCTTAGCTAAATGTGAAAAAATATAGCTTGTAGCGAACTATGTTTTTTTCTATTAGCTTAAAAATATTATTATAACAACTGAAGCTGCTTTAAAGCTACTTTTTGTAGCTCAAAGCTACTTTAGGATATAGGACAAAAAGTATCATTTTCTTCTCTAAAATAAGAAAAGAAAATTTTATTTTCTTATAAGATTATGAAAAGTATCTATAAATGTGTGTTTGATAACGCGATTTCACTATAGTTTGTAAATTAGTTAATCAAGAACTCAAATTGCAAAAGTACACCTTTTAAGTTCAATTAGTCCATCAGTTTCAGTTTCCTCTATCAACTATCTACGAAATTATATTTGTCATTATCTTTATTATTCTATACGCAAATGCTTTAGCTTTTAAATGTCGAATATCTAAAAGATGGATATTGTCATATTCTTCCAAAATTCAGACGGATTCTAGAAAAATATAGAGTCCTAAGATAATATTGGACCACACTAAGTTAGAACAATATTTTCTCACTATATTATCCGTTAAGTTTGTTGACCCGGAGCACAAACAAAAATATTCAAAAATGAATGTAAAATAATTATTACAAAAAACATGACTTTATGCTTTTATGAAAGAGCAAAAGCTAACAAAACGTACGGAAATCAATAAAATATTTCGGATGATGACATTGCAAATTGGACAAACAAATAAAATTTTATCCTAATGAAACGCTAATTAAAATTACAACACATGTGAATCTCAATAATAAAATAAGTAATTAGCATTAATTTTTGTTATTAAAAATAAAATAATATTACTCACTGTCTGGCATTTGCAATATTTACCAACAAACTAATTAATTTGGTAATTAATAGAACTGCAAAATATCAAATTGGTTAAGACTTGAATTCTTGACGTATTCTAGGAACTCTGAAATGACCCTAATACAGATTAAATTATAAAAATTTAGATATATCAGCATAACTTGCACATGGTACAATCATATAGTAGGAATTTATAAAAATATTCTTTTTCCTTTCTAGATAGCTTCAAAATAACGCAATAATTGTAGCATAAAACTCATGTATTTAAACTGATGTGGCATCAAATAACCTCATGTCGTAACATACTGAAAAAAACTCTTTTCAGTTGATTATTACAATGACACGTTTTTTCAAGAAATCATAGTTCAACCGTCGTCTACTTGACTTGGATATGTATGCTGGTTTCCAAAAGCAAAACGGGAAAACATTTGTTGAAAAATTACCTCATCATATTTTCGACTTTCCCAAGGCTATATTTCAAAAACTAAACAAAATATGAAAATATGCTCAACGGCATTGAATTTTTCGTGCTTCAATTGACTTGTAAACAAATTTTCAGCATTTTTTATTTTTCAAAAAGTTTTCAGTAATAATATAACAAGAGTGTGAGAATAAATTGAAAATAATTTGACAGACCTTTCGAAAACTTGTTGCCAGAGATAATTCCCGGGAATAATCACAAGAGCTTTATTCTCAGTATAATAATGACAGGATTGGTTAAAACGCAGATAATGAAGCATTTAATTGGTTTTGAGAAATGTCCAAAAATAATCAGTAATAATATAACAAGAGGGTGAGAATAAATTGAAAATAATTTGACAGATCTTTCGAAAACTTGTTGCCAGGAAATAGTCATGAAAGCCCGTAGTTTGAGAAAGATACTGGAGAATTATTTTCTAATTTATCGAACTGTCGAGTTATATTTAATTAGATTATTTTTTGACTTAACAGTTGAGGTCGATTCATCCAACTTAAAAGATTTTGAACTGGGTCCATATAGATTGATTACTTATTAATGTATTCTTGGAAGTTGTTTCCAAAATTTGTTGGTGTATTTCTGTATCTAAAATACAACTAAAAGATTTTTTTCACACATTTTACTTGACGCGTTTACAGTTTTAAATAATTATTTGACAACTACCTATCATTTGTCACAAACAAAAAAGCATCTACATAGATAATTCTCGGGAATTATCACAAGAGCATAATTCTCAGTATAATAATGACAGGATTGGTTAAAACGCAGACACGTGTCATACAATGAAGCATTTCATTGGTTTTGAGAAACGGCAAAAAATAATTACCAAAAATTTCTTATCGGACAGTTTTTGAACAATATCTCAAAAACTAGAAGACATGCACTTGGGGATTTTACCATTGGATTCAGCGGGTCAAAATACATATGTATGTAAATTTTCGTTACAATATTCATACAAGGAAGAATTTTAGAGCAAACAGTCTGAAAATAACTAAAATTAAATTAAGAAATTTAAAAAAAATTAAAGTTGCTAAAAATTTGCTTATAAGTCAATTCGGACACGAGGAATTCAATGCCGTTGAGCGAATTTTCATAATTTGTTTGTTTTTAGGATATATCCTCTGGAAAAGTTAAATTTCAAATCTGAATAATTTTTAAATATGCCAATAACGAATATGGAAGCTAACGAATATCCGAAATATTCAATACAGTATTTTATATACTATTCTTTAGATTTATTACATCTTATTGCTATTAATATTAGAAATAACAATTTGTTTTTTACTTATATTTTTTAGGTAACCTTGCATCATTTAATATTTCTCCTTGAAGGTAAAATGAAATATAGGTAAGATAAGTATAGTACATATTGTTGTTTCATTCCTTCATCCCTGATATATTAAATCATTATGTTTTGATACGGAGAATCATCAGATTTCCTTATGGATATACATTATGTGCTTATATCGAACTGGCAAGTCATTTATTATGGCAAAAAACAAACACATCTCTAGTATTTCAAACGTATTTTTCCTTAACGTCAACATGTAATCTAAAACTTGCTACTTCATCTGTGACATTCATCATAATTAATATAATACTTAGAAGCCAGATTTCCTTATGGATATACCTGTAGTAGGCGATTATATGAGATTGTCACGTCAAATTAGTGTCACATACAAATCTACAATTGCCATTGTCATAGTACCGAGAACAAGAATTTTGCAGATCAGAATGAAATATGGCGCACGTAAACATTGGATAGTCATACGCATCCTGTTAAAATATGAAACACATTCATCGTCTGTGAACAAATATATTCGCTTGTAAAGTTGAGTTCTTATACACGGGGCTTATGGCGATCATCACTCAGAATCGCACATATTTGGTTTGTGTACATCTAAAATTTTGCAGTTTTATTTAAAAAACTAGTGTGATGTTCTAGAACTATCCATATATATTGTATCAGAAGGAGAAAGTTTTTTATCGTTTAGTAATGGATATATAGCCATGCAAAGCCTTGTTTGTAACGAAAAATTAAGAATCCCAATTTATAATGGCAACACCACACGGTGGTATGTTATTTGGAAATTCACTAGACCAACAACCTGTTAACAATTCATGATATTCAAATCATAATAGGTATAAAACACTTATTTTATTCAATTTTTATATTTTTTTGAGCGTCAGTTTCGCCACTCGACAACCGATGGCACCACCGTCACACTAGTACTTAAGTACCTTAAGGTTAGTTCTAGAACATCGCACTAGTTTTTCAAATGAAACTGCAAAATTTTAGAGGTACACAAACCAAATATGTGCGATTCTGAGTGATGATCGCCATAAGCCCCGTGTATAAGAACTCAACTTTACAAGCGAATATATTTGTTCACAGACGATGAATGTGTTTCATATTTTAACAGGATGCGTATGACTATCCAATGTTTACGTGCGCCATATTTCATTCAGATCTGCAAAAAAATTTTCACACTAGTTCTACCTTAATCGTACTGTTATAATAGCTTATTAGCGTTCGGTAAGGAAAGTTTCGCGTATACCATATATATCACATTCTCCGCGGATGATTCACGTGTTCTGCGGGGGTAATCCTGGACTCTGCCACTTATAATGCATGTCTGCCGTAAAAGTGGCAAAGTGTTGACCCCGCGTGCCATCGCGAGGTTCGTCCGCCATCTGACCTATGATCTTGCGAGCTCGTTAGCTTTACGAGGAATCCATTGATTAACGCCAACGGAAGTTGCAAGATGCGTAGTAGTAAGTTTTAACGTGGATTGTTAACTCTAGTTTGAGGAAAGTATGATGAATAAATAACAGGTTTAAAGCATTGAAACCAGAGCTGGGCAAGCTACTTAAAAAAAGTAGCTAAGCTACAGCTACAGCTATTCTTTAAAAAAGTAGCTAAGCTACAGCTATAAGCTATATTTTGTAAAATATAGCTAAGCTACAGCTAAAAGTTTTCGTTAAAGTAGCTGTTAAATTTTAAATTATTATGAAATAATTAAATTTGCCATTGTCATATGATCAGTCTTTTGTTATAATGACTGTTAATTTACTATTATGTACATAAATATCAAAAATAGCAAATACCATCTGGCACCTACTGTGTATTTTTGCGTATTAGAGCCAGTTAGAACCGGCAACAAATAATTATTTTGTGTGGGTTTAGCTTATACGCATACGTACTTTGTTTACCTTCTGCTTAAAAAGTAGCTTTAATAGTAGCTTCAGTTGTTATTTTTAAGTTAATAGAAAAAAGTAGCTAGCTACAAGCTACAGCTATATTTTTTCACAGTTAGCTAAGCTACAGCTACAGCTAAGGTAAATGTAGCTAAGCTAGTAGCTATGCTACAAAAGTAGCTAGCTACTGCCCAGCTCTGATTGAAACGCAAGTGAATATTCCCTTTTTTGCTACCTCTTTAGAGCTCCGAAAAAGCGAAATTTCACTTAGCAATTCCATTTACACCTAGGATACATCTTATAATAATGTTAAGTGGGCTATGAAATTAATAAATTCATTTTAAATTAGTGTCATTCGCAAATGGTTTTTTCTTTCTTTCAATCAATATTTTTTTAGCACTTCGGAGAGTAAATGAGGTTCTTTATTCTGCCTTTTCGAGGATTGAAGTGTTATTTTAATCCTGAAGAGATTAAACGTCAAATTTAATTCCGCCGGGATTAAATTGACGTGTAAACAAGCATTACTATAGCAACAAGTATGTTATAAACCTCAAAATATTTAACTTTATTGATGTCTCCTAAGTTACCTAAAAATATTGTGAATTAGGTATATGTCAAGTCAATATCAAAATAATTCATTAATTCAAAATGTTTGGCTGGAAGTGCGAAAAATATTGTACGAGGGCAGGGTGAAAAGTCCCTGAAAAATGAAACAAGAAATGATTTATTTGGTCAAAACATATTTTATTTCTCAACATAATCTCCTTGTAGCTCGATACACTACGTCCAGCGATTTTCTAATTTTTCGATTCCTTCCAAATAATACGATTTTGGCAATCCTTCAAAATAGGCGTTTATCTCAGCGATGACCTCATCGTTGGAGCCAAATCTCTTTCCGCCGAGCCATTTCTTCAAGTTTGGAAATAGATAAAAATCGCAGGGGGCCAAATCTGGAGAATATGGTGGATGACGAACCAATTCGTAGCCCAATTCATGCAATTTTGCCATTGCGACTGCGGACCTGTGCGTCGGTGTGTTGTATACAATGCGGCACCCATCTGGCAGATAGCTTTCTCATATCCAAAAATTTATGCAAAATGTTCCGTACCCGTTCGGTTGAGATGCTCATAGCCTTAGCCAGCTCTTGCACTTTAACTCGCCGATCGTCCAATATCATACCATGGATTTTATCGACGATTTCTGGCGTTGTAACCTCAATTGGACGACCAGAACGTTCGGCGTCCTTTGTGGTCATATTACCACAACGAAAATCAGTAAACCACTTGAGAATCGTTCCAATCGATGGTGAGGAGTCTCCATAATGTTTAACAAGCGATACTTTGGATGGCGTAATGTTTTTTCCACGCAAGAAATCATGTTTAATCAAGACGCGAAATTCACTTTTTTTCATGTTTTCAAAAACCTTCAAGGTTGCTTGCTTTCGATGGGTGTCAAAACAGAACTGAATGACATATCAGTCTGAAAATTTTAATGCGTTCTAGTTAAAGATGGTACATCACAAATGTCACATGAGATTTGCGATTGTGGCGCCATCTGTTTTATTTTTCAGGGACTTTTCACCCTGCCCTCGTAGTACATTATTTTTGTTTTGTTTATGATATTCTTTGCATACGCTCGGTATAGCAAACAACAAATTGATAAATACTTTAGTTTATTTTTTTTTTTTACTTTTTATTTCATCGAATATAAAATAGTGTATAAGATGCGGACGAAATAGCTTTTATGTACAACCGAGCCGAAATTCATGTGCTCTAGCGATGAAAAGTGCTTATTTTAATGTATTGAATTTGAAATTAAATCTTTTTTAGTTGTGCATAAAATATTGTATGTATCACAGGTGAAATTAGCGTTTCTGACCCTGAGCATGTTATTAGCCCTCGGTACTTTGCGCCTCGTACTAATAATAATGTCACGGGTCAGAAACACCTGTTTTCACCATTGATACATAAATAACTAATCGTATTCATACAGTACCCAAACTAGACTTTGTCTTCTTTACAACAATTTCCTACATTCGATCAAACAACTGTGTTTTTAGTCCTTGTGTCATAAATAACTATTATTTAGATAAATAAAATTTGACAAATCGACATTTCAGAAATGATTACGTTCAAAGTCAGAACTCTAAGGTTCAAATAGATCTAAAGTGTTTAAACTGTAAACTCATCATTTATCAAAATCAATCCTGACATCTATACACATTACTTATAATTGCAATACTTCCTCCATCATTCACCCAAATCAAAATACATTCACAATAAATAATAAAATCGCAGTTCCATTACGGAGTTTTTGTAATACATTTCTACATAATATTATAAATAAACTTTTATGCTGAAAATGTAAATAAATAATGAAATTATAATTCTTGAAAAATGACGCAATATTAAATTATCAGTGTAATATGTGAGTAGTTCTTTGATAAAAACACACATGTGCCTTCAGTGAAAAATAAAAAACACTATATTATCAAACTGTTGAATTTGCAGTCTTTTATGCAGACATTTGCTAAAAATAAATCGTATGTTTCACGCATGATACGTAACTAAAATTACTGCCGATATGATAACAAAATATTGTGAAAATTAACGCCTGAAAAAATAACTTTTGTTCAGTTTATTCGCGCTATGGTGATCAGAATATTCTTCTAAGTTAAGGTAGTTCTAGCGTGAAAATAATTTTTACAGATTTGAATGAAACTCGGCGCACATAAACAGGGGATAGTCATACGCATCCTGTTAAAATATGAAACACATTCACCGTCTGTGAACAAATATATTCGCATGTAAAGTTGAGTTCTTATACATGGGGCTTATGGCGATTGTCATTCAGAATCACATATATTTGGTTTGTGTACCTCTAAAAATTTGCAGTTTCATTTAAAAAACTAATATGATGTTCTAGAACTATCCACGTATATTGTATAAAAAGGAGAAAGTTTTTAACACCGGTGATATGATATTTGCAAATTCACTAGACCAACAAGCTGTTAACAATTCATGATATTAAAATCATAACAGGTATAAAATAATTATTTTATTCTATTTTTTTCTTTTTAGAGACGATTTATTGAAAAAAATATTTTAATATTACCTAAGACGCACCCAAAATTTGAGTCCATTTTTCTATGTAAAAAGGTGCGTCTTATAGTCCAAAAAATATGGTATCAATAATTATTACTTAAAAAATAGATACTGATATAAGAATAATTAAAATTAATAGTTTGTAAAGGGGATCATTGTTTTAAAATAAAAATAAATAAATATATCATCACGCCTTTTACCCATTACTGGGCGTGGCACTCTACCGAAGCTGATCTCGGTAAGTGATATATTTGTGCGTATGAAGTGCGGTTACCAGCCGTCAAATCACGGCCCCCAAAGATGTTAGTGGTGGAGGAGCCACAGGGGTAATTTTAAATTAGTGAAAATGTTTTGTTGGCTGTGGGGATCGAACCAGGGTTCTTTGGATCCACAGGCCGACTTGCTACCACTATGCCATTACCCCTGTTTTAATATCATCGGCATATTTAATTCTGTGTCATAACTAATTGTATGATATTAATTTATTGTTCATATTGCGCATTCAATGAGACTGTATCGTGCATCAATTGACAGGTAACTTAATAATTACATCATGTATATTACTTGTATCGCTGTTCCATTATTACGATCATATATTACTAGCGTAATCTTCTACTACGTCTATTACCATGCGGGTACAACTGCGTATTTAGGCCGTATTTATTTGGGATTTTTAAAGTAACCCGGTAGGATACTTTTGTTTAATTGGCACGCTTTAAGTAACCCAGAACTGAGCCTACTGCCACAGCTATTTTAGCGGGTTGGCAGGTTGAACCCGTTTGCTATCCCTTTCTAATCAACTTGTGTTCCTTGTTATCCGTGGCGGCATCGCGATTTGTAATGGTATAGAGAGGTTAGAAGCTATTTTTATGAAAAACGTAAGTAATTTTATGATAATTTTCTGAAAAAAATATATAAAACTATTGTTGCGACTCTGAAATAAATTATTTTGATACTGTTAATGGCAACATTATAAAAAAATGGACAGACTCTGACGTTATTTACCTTTTGACTACATATAAAAAATATAAAGATGACTTAAAACATCCAATTAAACGCGTAATTTAACACACAAACAAAACTAAGCAGATGTCGCTTCGAACATGCATTCAGATTTTAAATTTGCCGCTAATGTTAACAACTGACACTTGAGATACATCATTTATTTGGAAATAACACGAGTTAGTTCTAGGTCAGTTTAGGGTTGAACCCAAAATTCCCAAACAAATACGGCCTAGATGTGGTACTATGCCGTAGCAGATCTTGGCAATTTATATATTTATGCGTGTGAAGTGCGGTTACCCGTCAATTTAATATGCACTCAAAAATTTTGTAATGTTAAGGTATTGACATTTGTATTCGTTGAATTCATAATAAAATTCCCATCCGCACAAAAAAATTTAAAATATGTTTTCATTTAAAATTAAAAATTTGTGTCCCATATTTGGAGAACCACCTTTTGAAATCTAGAATATTATTATATTATATCTCAATTTCTAGTAATTTATTTCAACAAAAATAACCCAGGATGGGACGAAGATTACGAAAAGATACTACTAGATTAAAAAGTTCTAGAAATAACTGCATTTAAAATTGTTAAATAAATGAATACAAACATACGAGTAGGTGAGATAATAATGTTTCATCGTATTCGTCCGTGTTCGTATTAAAAGTTGTTTGAATAATGTAGCATCTGTTGTTAAATAAATATTGATAAATAAGTAATAACAATGGGAAATTTTGAGAATAACATTCTGTAATACCACTTAGCCCACATATTGCGCGAAATTTAAAATCGCAAAACAGCCACTTATAAAATTATCTGAACATAAGTAAACATTAATAAAATCAGTGTACAAACTTGTAAACTCAAATCAGATAAATCATATAAGTATTTACCTACTTGAAGGCAACGTTTGATTTAATTAATTTTTTATCATATTAAAAATGATATAATTTCTACGAGATTATGCCAAAGCGCCAGTCATTCGCAGCAAAAAATCAAAGTTTTTATTTTTATTGATATAAATAAATTAAATAAATATGTCATCACGTCTTTTACCCATTATTGGGTGTGGCACTCTGCCGAAGCAGATCACAACCATATTTACACAAACAATTATAATGTACGAAAAAAATTACAAAATAAAACAAACGAAGAATTGGCTTGTAAATGTAATATAAACTAAATTAGGTTATTACACAGATATATTTAGCTATGTGAATATTGAAAATATTCAACACGTGCCCACGTGTGAAAACATAAACATGCAATATGATACGTGATCTAATGTCAACAGAAGCTAATAAATATTAGATTATTCTTTCCACATACAACATTATATTTCCGTCTAATGCATACTTTTGCGTCTTGATTTTGTCTTTTTACATTTATTATGAATTGTAGCATCCTGTATGCCGATATTATTATCGTTATTAACATGCAACATGGTTATAATTAAGTAATAATCAGTTGATAATTAAAAATCGACTTACATTATCCAAAATATCCTTCATGATTAAATGCTGCATGTTCCACGATTTTGTACTGCAGTTACACAAAAAACACACACTTTTTATGGATTAATTCCATATTAAACTTTTTATCAAGAAGTAAAATGTTTGTTTACGAAAAATCACATGGCTTCACTTTGACAGTTCTCAAACAACACGATAAAATGTAGTACGTAGAGCCATCTGCCGAGCACTAGTTAAACTACTAGTAAAGTACAAAAAGAGGCAAACTAAATTTTGCTATTTATAAACTCATATTTCCAATAAATAAACAATTAAAGAATTAATAAATAAACAATTAAAGAATAGATAAATAAATAATCAAATAAAATAATAAATAAATAAAAAAAGAATATTATTTTCCATTATTTTATTAAAAGGAACATTTCTGTTATTAGCAAGTATTAATAAAAATATATGAAATAAATGGGACAAAGTACAAAAATTATATTTACGAACTCATAACTTAAGTAACATCACATACAATAATTCAATTATACACACAATCGAGGCAATGTAAAAATATAACAATTACATTCTTAACAATTAAATCAATTGTTCTTCATAGTTTCAACAATATTTGTATATCAAAAAAGAAGGGCTATATTTAGGTCGTCAATGAGTAATAGTAACATTGTTGCAAAAATACGTAAAAAGCACATAGAACTAAACTAATAAATAATATACATAAAATAGTTATAATAAGTATATTTAAATTATGAAATAAATTATACCATGATTATTTGTTTAATTAACTATGTAACGACAATTTCCAAAATTTTAGATTAATTTAATCAGTCAGTTTACCTGAATTTTATTATTTAAAATCGCTTGATATCTACTTTATAAAACTTCACTTCAAAATCACTTACTTATGTTCACATTTATGTTAATGCTATAGTCATTAAATAGGTACACAAATTTTAATATATGATTAAACAATTAAAATAATCTTCAAATTTATACATACCGGATGTATAAATTTTTATGTTACAACGGAAATACAACACTACATATTTTATATGCAGATATTTTCGGATGAAATAAAATTCTGTCAATTTTATACTGTATTAATTTTATGAATTTGATATGTTTTTTTTTTCAAACGTCAGAAAAAGATGATATTGAACTCCATAGAAACAGTTAAAATCTGAGTTTTCGACAAATACTTTTCCTCACGCTCATCAAAATCAAGAAGTTTTGTTGGTTCACCAGCGGCAGAAAAAGTTATTTGTGTATCTGGAGCAGAAATTAGTCTATGCAAGAGCAGCAATGACACTTTCTGCTCGAGCTGCACACAATATTTTTTCTACCATATAAAAAAAACCTTGAAAACGAATATTAATGTTTGACATTTTTTCTGTTTGGAAATTCGGGCGACAGTTTTGATGTATCCATAAATACGATAATACACTTTTATATTGTCGCTCACCGAGCGACAATAGGCGTATTCCATTTGCCATTTGGATCAGATCTAACTTACATTTACTGAACCAGATCACTGATTTATTTCACTGGTTTACTTCGTTGACTTTCTTTCTAGTACTAGAATTACAGATTCTAATTTACTTTGAAGTAATTTACCCCGATAAGTGCATCAATTTGCTTAATTCAGTTCAATTAGTTATGGGTCAAATTTATCTGAATTGATTTAAATGAACCAAGTGGCAAACTGCAAATGTCAACTTTCTATTTTCTATTTGGTCGCAGAAAAAAGTATTTTTCTGCCGCTTACGAGCGTCAGAAAATTTATATAACATATAAATGTATAAAGGGGTAAATATTCCGACGTTTGAAGAAAAAAATTGCACATTTTATATGGAGCGAAAGTGACTTTTTGTGCCTCATCTGTATTCTAAAGGGCAGAAAATAAGTACAAATTATATTTTTTCATTGTACTAACTATAACACAAATAGAGTATACATCCTGTACAAATTTGACTAAAAAAAATCTTTTACCGTGATATCATTCAATATTTTTCGAATTGTATCTCAATTTGGATAATATTTTCTTTTTATAAAAATAATAACTAATAAATAATAGGTAATAAGATCCTGAGATTTGTTTAAATTGTAAAATAAAGACAAAACCAATGAAATAAATAATACAATTCGAAAAATAATAGCAGTGCGAAAATTTGTTCTACATTCAAGGCGCTCGCTTTAGCAACAATCATTATAATATTTCAAATCTTGTATTCTACAAATATTTAGTGATTATACCAACAAGTACGCAAATAACATTTAATTCATCAGTCGAATCGAGTTTATAGAGCAATTCTAAATTGATTGTTGTCAATATTCTTGATAAATAGTAGTGGGGTTTTGATAACAATTTTTTCTTATTTCTTCATATGTTGGTAAAAATTTTGATATAGGTAGTAGTCTATATTTAATTATAATAACTTTGTAATAGTTAGAACCTTCTGCAATTTAATGCTTAAACTCTATACAGATTCTGAAAATTAGTGTTTATTTACAGCCCCATTCTCAAAAGTTTAAATAAACTCTTGACAATTTTGTTACCATTTGGTTTTCGGAAAGTGATTTGAATTAACTTTTTTGAATCGGACTAGAATAAGATTAGCTAAAAGTTTTTTAAGAATCGGGCTGGTAAATACAAATGGGAAGGTATCTTTTTATTATTTTTAATCTGACTTCCACTTCAAAATTAATTATTTTGCTATTCCATTTGAACGAAACACTTATTTAGTTTCAATTTAGATTTCGGGGAGAAATCAGCAGTTTCACTTTCTAGTTATAAAAATAGGGCCTCAGTTGGATCAATTACTAGATTTAATTGTCCAAATTGATTTAGGTGAATCATTTAGCTAATGGAATAATATTCTTTAATATATCATAATTCGGTTAAAACAAATTATAAACATATTTCTTTATTTTATTTATATTTATTTTATTTCTTTCAGAAATTTTGAGTAAATTTTCAGGTATGCTTTTAAGAATATAACGCTAAATTTCAGAATCATTCATTTAGATTACACAATTTGTTACCCATTTTCATTAAACGAATGGAATTCTAAAGAAATCTTTCCATTTTCCAATAAAAAATCTTTTTGAAGTTAGATTTCCTCTAATTCAACCAAAAGTAGATGGGAACTGTTGGTAGTAAATGATCTAATTATTTTCCAGATTATGTAGTAATAGTAATAAAATGAAAATTTACAATATTCATGAGTTCGTTACATTTGAACAATTTTTTTTGGATTGTATGCTTAAGAAATTTTTATACGCGCCATTTTTATGACCATATTGGAATAAGTTCTGATAAATTTAAGTAATTATCCGGCTACTTTATAAAAAATAGCCATTTTCGTAGTAATGCATACGTTGTAAAATTATTGACTGGTATTCCAAGATAGCAATTTGAATTTTCTAATCAATGTAGTTATTCAGCTGTATACAATAGTGTCATAAAACTTGGTCGCTGAATGCTCACATCTGACTAAAAGCAAACTAACTTTAATACCTTTAGTAATTAGTTTATTCTAGCTTTTCTCGAAGCGTTGACAATATTAAACAAGGTAGATTCTAGATAATAATCAGAATACCAGTCTTAAAAAGTAATTTTATCGGGTGTATTACGAAAAGCGGCCCGTAGGCGTTTAACATGGGAAAACAGTTTTCCTTGAGTATTGTTTTCCAAAATATTTTAGACAAAAATGCTTCAACTAAAAGTTGTAGAACTTCTGTATCGAAATCAATAAACTAAATTTATTTTCTGTGTTTTGATCGGATGGAAATTTTACATTACTTTCACAAATTTATTCATTATTCAAAATTATTCACTAGAAGAAAAATTACAAATAATTAAATGACATTATTTAGTGGAAAAACTCACAGAAAAATTAATTCATTTGTTTCTTATTTTGTTTTACTTAAGTGATTAACTTTTGTAATTTTTCATATTTAATTTCTATTGTTACAAAACACAGCAAATAAATTAGTTTAATGATTTAATGCAGAATTTTAATCTCTACAGCTTCTATTTGAAGTCTAAAATAATTTGAGAAGAAGCAATGCGCACGGAAAAACTGTTTTGTCATGTTAAACGCCTATGGTCCGCTTTCCGTGATACACCCGGTAGTTTCATGATTAAGTAATAAATTTCTCTGATTTCTTAAAAACCATTAATTTTCAATATTATATTTTAAACAATTTCATGTTCTTTATAATATTACAATACATCATTTTCACGCAAAAATGCAATAGCTACTTGACCTTAATCTTGATTATTTGATAAAATGTAATACAAAAGAAACAATAAAAAAGAGGAATGCCAAGAATAATGTTTAAATTTAATAACTTATTTGAATTAATCAATAAGAATTTAGTTTTTATACACCTAAACTAAAAGCTAAAATGAGACTTCTTCTATCCAAGAAATATTAATAATAATAATAGTAATAATAATAATAATAATAATAATAACAATAATAATAATCGATTTTACTGTTACTTGCAGCAGTCTAAAAACCCAATTAAATATATGTCTGTTGTGTTATCCAAATAAATATTAGCTCATTAGAATTACATTAAACTGACATCACATCTGTATAATTCTATTCGATGTTCAAGGCTTCGTTATCAAATTTTGCAATATAATTTTGTTAGACAGAAAAGAGATATACAGCATGTACAAAAAGTTACGGGACGGTCAAATATCTCGAGAAATACACATCGAACAAAAAAACAAAAAACACAAGTTTAATACTTTTTCAAAACTTATCAAGTGATACCAAACACGCTCCCCCTCGCCCCCATCCCCTAGGGATGGGGCGAAGGGCAACTTTGTAATCTTAAATAAGAACCCCCAATTTTTATTGTAGATACCGATTGTCCAGCTAAAATTAAGTAGGGTTTGTTTTGAACTTTTTTTCGATTTGCGACAGATGGCGCTGTTATCGGAAAAATAAGTTTTATCCTGATTCCAAAAGAAAACTATGAAAACGGTCTAATATGTCGAGAAATCGATTTACGACAGATGGCGCTGTAATCGGAAAAATAATTTCTTCCGCAATCAAACTCTACTTAATTTTAGGCCGCACTATCCGAATATACAATAAAATTGCGGGTTCCTATTTAAGATTTTAAACTCCCAGGAGGTGGAGGTGGAAGTCGTGTTTGTTGTCATTTGATAGATTTTTAAAAAGTGTTAAACACGTGTTTTTTTCGATTCGATGTGTATTTCTCGAGATATTTGACTGTCCCGGTACTTTTTGTACATCCTGTATAATTATATTTTTTGTTTGAAACGATAAGAGTACGTTTCATTGATCACCGATCAGATTCATAAATATATGAAATCATACCCTCCTATTTTATAACTGGATCATTATCTGTTAATGATCGATATGTTAATGACAACTTTTATTTTTTATGTTTACTGTACAGATTATTATAATTTTGGTATTCTGTGCCAAGAATAATTTACTCTGGTATTTTAATGTTATTTTCATACATTTTTCTATCTTGTATACTTCGCTATTAAAAAAAACAAAACAATATAATGACAGCTTCATAAAAGTGTGATTAAAACGTAATATTTTTATGCTGGCAGTATCACTCGAGAGCAAAATTCATAAAAACAACATAATAAATAATTTTGGTCGCACAATTCCGAAATGATAGTAATCTACAAAGTAATCATAAAAAATAAGGGCTGTTATTTATTTATCGACTAGTAACAAATAACGTTCGAGTTACAGAATATGGAGGAATAAACTTAATAAGAAAAAAAATTCGTCATAATATATCAGAACGCCCTCTTGCGAAGTATTTGCAATAACGCATCTTTTTCTTGCATTCTATTAGATTACCATAATTTCTTTATCAATCCAACAGTTCCCATTACTTACACAAACCTTGCCTGATACGACGACACAGTGTAGTTGTAATGAACAGTGTAAGAAGAAGATAGTTTCAGTCAGGCAGGTCGATAGATATGATGGGCACAACGGGCTTGAGCAGATCATTCTTCTTCATGAGCCGCTTGTCGAGTTTGGCGGTGTGCGGTGCCTGCATTTCGATTGAGGTGCTTTGCCCTCCCAGCTGCTGTGGATCCTCGTGTGTATACGCGATGTTAGCGTACTCTTGTAGGAGGGGACATACTCCGAGAACGAATTGGCAGAAGTCTTTACGGATGCCGAACCACCCTAAAAGAATGTAATTTTAATATTAAAAAAATCATGTACCTATTGTAAAATAAATGTACATTATGTTATTAAAAGTTTAAGTTTTATTTTTGGTCCATCATTGAAATCAGATGAACTGGAAGAGTCGAATAATTATACCACTTAGGAGACGATTTTAATGATATGCTTATTTTTCCAAAATTATGAACAGGAGACGAGATAGACATGAAAATATAAAATCGATGATTTTATTCACTTCATTCTAAAATAATCTCAAATTTAGTTAAGCCAAACAGATTTATTTACGATAAATTCATGGAAATCAATCCATTTCGTCGGATTTCAGGATTGTTCTTTTACATAAAATAATTCGATGTTCCGGTTCCTCCGAAGCAGATCTCGGTAAGTGATATATTTATGCGCGTGAAATGGGGTTACCAGCCGTCAAATCACGGCCCCCAAAGATGTTAGTGGTGGGGGAGCCACAGGGGTAGTTTTTGAAATTATGAAAATTGTTTGTCGCCTGTGGGAATCGAACCAGGGTTCTCAGGATCAACAGACCGACTTGATACCACTGAGCTAGCCACCCGGTAGTATTTTTAAATTGGTGAAAATGATTTGTCGGCTGTGGGGATCGAACCAGGGTTCTTTGGATTCACAGGCCGACTTGATACCACTGAGCCATTACCCCATATGTTACAAAATTTATTTTTACAGAATTATTAATGAAAAATTTTAAAAACTACTATACTATAACATTATTTAAATATAAACGTGTTAAATTTTATTATAATAAAACAAATATATAAAATTATCTTTATAAAATTGGATATTTCTGATTTCAACGAAGCCAAATTTGCTATTATTACAATAATTTTAAATTTTACTTACATTTGTTGCCGCCTTTAGCGCCAAAAGACATCAAAATAAGCGTAGTGTAGGATATGAACAGGGGGCTGACCACCGCAATAAAACTCATCGCAATGTCTTCATCCAATTTGTTCGCTAACAACACCTACAAAAAACAAATATATTTTATGTTTATTATTATTATGAGAAAACATAATAATTAATTTTGTACTTTTCAATTAGGTTTAACGCATTTTAAATCGCTTAAATTTGACCTACCTGAAATATCAATATCGGTATAACAAGAAATGTGTATCCCACTGCCGTGTGGAATCCCATTCTCCTCTGTTCTGCGTTCACACCAGGCGCCCGCAGCAAGATACCTGCTACAATAATCGTGTACAGAACACCAACCTGCAATAAAAAACAGTGTGAATGTGGTATAAATATGCCACTTTGTAGTAATACTAACCAGTGATAAGCACATGATAATCCACAATGGCACAAATACAACCTCCCAACTCCACGCAATGAAGCCATCGAGACGTAATGCTAAGAATATAAATTGTAAAATGTTCACAGCACAGAATAATTCAAGCTAAAACAGAAAATGCACTTCTTACTATATTTCACTACTATTATTGTTATATACTGTAATTGGAATTGTACAGACAAGCAGAAATAAATAAAACAATCCAATTATTTAAAAAGTTTTAAGTAATCCTGAATTCTTGATTAACTAATAATATTCTATGGGGTGGCTAGTTCAGTGGTATGAAGTCGGCCTGTGGATCATGAGAACCCTGGTTTGATTCCCACATGCGACAAACAATTTTCATAATTTCAAAAGCTACCCCTGTGGCTCCTCCACCGCTAACAACTTTGGGGGTCGTTATTTGACGACTGGTAACCGCACTTCACGCGCAAAATATATCTCTTAGCGAGATCTGCTTCGGCAGAGTGCCACACCCAGTAATGGGTAGAAGGCGTGATGATATATTTATTTTAATTTTATTTATTTATTCTAGTCTGATTTTAAAAACAATTCAAATCACTTTCCGAAAAGCAAATGATAACAATTAAATTTGATTTATCCAAAATTCAGGATTAGCTAAAACTCTTTTCTCAATCTCTCCCGCTATCCGCACAAATCTCAAAAATCCTCTTTTTAAAACCGACTTGTCCACTTGTATCCGATCTGGCGATTTCAAATGGGTTAACTTTTCTTCACGTTTCAAATATGTACACGGCATAAAAATAAAAAATATAATAAAAATTGTTAAATATAGCAACAGAACGAGTTTTTCCAACAATAAATAAACTCAATTAAGAGTTGAAACAATTAAATTAAATTGTATGAAGAGTGGATGTACGTCATTTGATGATATGCGTTTTCCATTTGTCATTTGGATCACTTATTTATTTTGCTGACTTTATTTTCAGTACTAAAATTACTTATTCTAATTTACTTTGAAGTAATTCACCCAAATAAGTGCACAAGTTTGCTTAATTCAGTTCATTTAATCATGTTGTCTAATTTATCTGAACTGATTTAAGTGTACTAAGTGGCAAATGGAAAACAGCTATTGTTTGGACATGTTGAACGTATATTGAATGAAAAACTGGTAAAATATTTGTTTTTTTGATAAAATTGAGAGTGAAAGACTATGTAGACCTAGAATTAAATGAATGAATGAGTGCATATTTGTTACGTGATGAAAGTGTTCTAGTGTGAGGAATAAATGAGTGTGTATGAAAAGAATTATGACTATGAGTAAAGCTGAAGTGGTGTATCAGAATAAGAATGTTTAAAGAAGTTTTATTTCGGCATAAATATATAAAACTTCATATAATGGGCTGTAGCGTGATGTTATCTCTGTAATTAATTGTTTATAGCATATTTTCAACTTCGACTGCAGTAATTTTTATATTTATAATGATAATACGCATACACAAAGAATACGGCTCGACGGTATTGTTAAGTGTTTTAAAAAATCTAAATGAGTGACAGGTTCATCTTATATTTAAAATATAACTTACCTCAAACGATCTATCGTGTTTCACAGCCCAAATGCAAACAGCTATTGACACTATTGATATAAAAATTAGTGGAATGAACACAAGTATCCAAAGATGTCTGCCTGATTCTAATTTATCGCACACCAACAATTCGAACATTAATAATATTAAATGTAACGCTAAACTTATCAACATTGATTTATAATGCACGTATGCTTCTCCCTCCAGCCTACAAAAAAGAACTCATTAGCAAACAATATACACAATGGAAAATTTACTGTCTCATTACCGAAAATGTGGATAACGCCACCAGACATAACTGCCTACAGTGGCCCCACTTATAACAAGAACCTTCCAGACCCAAATTGGAGTAAAAACACACCAATACGACCATGTTATATAGTTATCTAAACGTAATGCGAATAATATTGTGAACACCAGTAAACAACTATGAACCACGAATTTACTGCAAAGTAAAACAAAATGAGTTAATAACTGTAATTTATTTGTTAATTGTTTTAAAACAATGAAACATTACACAATGACATTCCAATTTTTGAGGTTATTTAACTTTATTCTTTATTATTGTAATTATTCTCTGCTTTAAAAAGAATATTGTTATCAATAATGTATTATGTATTGATATGGATATGTTTAACTCTTACCTTGGATTAAAATCTTGAAATAATCTTAACAAATTCATTGTAAATCTAAATTTTAAAATTGTTACAAATACCTAAGAAGTCGCCATTTTGAATTACTAATGTTTGTAAACAAAAATGCAGTTCTATAAATTCAAAATTTGCTACTTGGTGATAAATTTTCATATTTAGCAATAAAAACGAATATCTTAATTATCTCAAAAATTATTTATTTGTTTTACAATATTTACACAATATAGATAGGAACATGTCAAAAAAAGACACGATTTAACAAAATTTTACTGACGAAACAAGATTATTATTTATAAATATTTAAAATATTGAAATAAGCGTGTATACTCAAACAGTACATTTTTATACCTGACAGTTTTAAGAAGTTCAGTTAGAAGCTTAATTACAAATTAACAATATTTTATCATATTTTCTACAATAATTCACAATAAATAATTATATAATGAAAATACTGATATTTAGAAATAATAAGTAAAAATCATATTTTTCTGAACATAACCGTTTAAACTTGGAATATATTACATTCTTTTAGATGCATACAAAATTAAATAAAATCAATAGAATCATTCTAATAATTCGTACTTATTAATAAGTAATTTGAAAGAACGAAAATCTAACTATATAATATTACTAAACTCACTTTTGGGTATTTATGACTAAAGTGTTACAAAATAGTCACAATACAACTTATTTTCTCGTATCAATTGAAATGATTTATAAAAATCAATTAATTGCGAAATTTAGAAAATTAAATTTGGCACAGATTTAAATATTTCATGATACTTAAAACTTAATTATTATTGATTGTGGTATATTTGAAATCTCAAAATGTTTATTTGTCTAAAAAAAAAAAAAAAATTACCTTTTTTAAATATATAACTTTTGTTTCGGCAGTAGTACATTATTTTATTTCTCAACAAATTTTACTTAATGAAAAGAATAAAGTTAAGAAAAAATTGTTGAACTGAAAATAACCCGTAGTAAAATCTATTTATTAATAATAATAATTTAATTTTACAAATCACTTCAATTATTAGTTTCATTCACTTGACAGTATTCATGATGTACAAGTCAAAATATTGTCAATAAGTAAGAATAATTGTTACTTAACTGTTATCTAAAAAAGAACTCTTGATACAAACTTTAAAATATGACGCCACACTATAGTAGATTTCACCCCCGATAATTAATCACTTGTTGTACTATTTATCGATATTAATTATTCATTTCTTCTTCTTTGTGCACTCGCCTGTACAGTTTTGAGCTGATGCTCGACCGGCACGCAGCCGGAAAAATATTTAGTAGATTTGTGATTGTTCCTTTACACATGAAGATTTCTTCTATTTACACAATACCTGATGGGCGTTAGGCTGGTCACTGAATTTTCAGACATTCAAATTGCCCTGAAAATAAATTGTATATTAGCCATTTTATCACATCACATCTTACATATTTCTTTCTGAATATTATGCCCTATAAGAGATTTATTTCATTGTTTGTCAAAAGTGTGCTAATTTATCATAATGAAAATAAAATTTTAACTTTTAAACCATTTGTAACATGTTGACACCGTCTCGCTCTATAAGAACGAGAAAAGTTTCCTTTACGCCATATAGCCTAATGGACCGAGATGCATACTTCTCAGATGCTTTCTCGGTCTACGTGACCGAGACGTAAAATTGAAGTGTCGAAGGTCAGTCAATATTATACTTTTATTAAGTACCATCGGATAGACCGAGGCCGCACATGAGAACTGTTTGCACACTTGAATATATATTTTTTAATAATCTTTCGGATAAATAATTGCAATATGGAGTTTCAATTTTATTATTGAACAAATTATGATATAAAAGTAATTACCTATGGGTAGATTTGAGAACCCGGGTTCGATTCCCACAGACGACAAACAATTTTCGCCACACTGAAATTACTCCTGTGGTTCCCTCTTCATTCACATCTTTGAGGGCCGTGAATATATCACTTACCGAGATCTGCTACGGCAGAGTATCATACCCAGTAATGTGTAAAAGGTGTGATGATATATTACATACAATGAAAATATATACAGACCGAGATTTAGACAGAGTCGGGGTAAACAAATTATCCATTTGCGCAAAGGCCGAAATTTAAAAAAATCAAATTATTATTGCTAATAACAAGACGTTGTATGGATGCCTACCCACTATCAAAATAAAAATAAAATCTCAGTAGATTTAAAGATTTTAAAATACAAAAAATAAAATAAAAATAATAATAATAAAGGAATTTCGTAGCAAAATGTGTCTGCATCTTAAAATTCGCCAAAATTATTTTAATGAAAAATGCTTTAAATAAAAGATGTAAACAATAAAATTATGTTTCTAAATATTTAAATCTTTTTTGGTGAATCACTATTAAGCCTTAATTAAAAATTACTACAAATTTTAGTTTTTTAATTGAGACGCAATTCTTGCCTGAAAATTCATTTTTGATTGTAAATATACTTTTCTAACTATTATAAATCTAAGGCTAATGGGATGGCTAGCACAGTGGTATGAAGTCGGCCTGTGGATCCTGAGGTCCCTGGTTCGATTCCCACAGGCGACAAATTTTCATAATTTGAAAAAGCTATCCCTGTGGCTCCTCCACCACGACCATGTTTGGGGGCCGTGATTTGACGACTGGTAACCGCACTTCACGCGCAAAATATATCACTTACCGAGATCTGCTTTAGCAGAGTGCCACACCCAGTGATGGGTAGAAGGCGTGATGATATATTTTTTTTTTATATATTTTTATATAAATCTAAGGATTTTTAAGATTTGAAGTCATGTTTTTCAATTTCAGATTTTTTTTCTTAGAATTTCATACGAATGAAAATAAATAAAAAAGATGTTTTTACAGACAAATACAAAAATTTTGTGATCGCAAGGAATAATTATCTGAAATGATAATTAGCATAATTGCCGTTAATTAAGTGGGTTAATTGTACTTTTCTCCCATTTTAAAATCTGTTTAGGCGTGAACAAAATGTAAAAATGAAAAATATTTCGAAATTTAATTTGTTAACTTAGTGTAAGTTATGATACTTATTTTTATTTTATTTTAGTGTGTTCTAATTTTGTATTATTTGAAAGATGAAAATTATTTATGTCCATATTTTAAATTTTTATAAATATAAAATTTGTGTTGTTATCGGTAAATAAGTAGCTAAATATGCTGAGTTAAAATTTTTTTTAAAAAATCGCTCCGAAATCAACGTGTTATAAATATGTTTCTGGAGGCATTAATTTATATTAAAAAAATAAACAACAAATTTACTTTTACAATTACAGGATGCTATTCGAAATGCGTAAAAACTAATTTCCTATATTAAACGCCCTTCGTTAAACACCTTGTACATTATATGTTACTCAAATATATAATAGCCAACTGAATATGATAGAACTTGCCTTCTACAGGAAATCTAGTGCTTCATTTCAATCCGCGTAGACAATAAAATGTTGATTGTCAACATCGGCGACTTCTACCTGCACGAATTGAGGCTGTAATGTAGGTGTTGATACAGATGTTCTGTTCATTTGGTTTCTTGATCTACAGAGACACATAATCAATTAAAACAAATTACTTCA
Source organism: Pterostichus madidus (assembly GCA_911728475.2). Classification (NCBI taxonomy): domain Eukaryota; kingdom Metazoa; phylum Arthropoda; class Insecta; order Coleoptera; family Carabidae; genus Pterostichus; species Pterostichus madidus. The sequence continues at coordinate 41,092,923 of OU452301.1, forward strand.
AACAAGAACATTAATTTAAAATATTTTATAAACATTAACAATGCTTTCGAAACGTAATTACATTAGAACAGCTGTTGTTTTCATCTTATATCATTAATAAGATAATGTGATTGTTAATTTAAGTACAAACAATGACATACAAAATATACATTTTTATGATAACACGATACCAACAACAAGGAATATAATGTCGTCGTAACAAAAGAGAAAATAAATCAACTGGTGTACCTGCAGCCTTAATCATTATAAAATAAACAAATGCAAACTTACTTCGCCTTAGCGTGTGTCAGAATATGACTCTTAAGGTTAGTACTTTGCGCGAACTTCTTATTACAGCCATCGAAGGGACAGACATAAGGCCTATCGCCAGTGTGAATCCGAACGTGGGTGCGTAAGTTAAAGTCGAGACTGAACCGCTTTCCACAGCCCTCGAATGTGCACTGGAAAGGCTTTTCGCCCGTGTGAACCAGCTGATGACGCTTCAGTTTACTGGATTCCACGAATGCCTTGCCACACTCAGCACACACGTGCACCCGGGGGCCATGTGTATGCAAGTGCTTGCGCATCGCGGAGTTGTCACGGAACATTTTACTGCAGCCCTTGTGTGGACAAGCTTGAACAAAAATAAGAGAAAATCAAAGTTAGATAAAACAATCCAAAGTTGTTTAAGAGTTGTTACCATTAGAGGGATTCAGCCGGTTCGCACCGATTCGCGCGAATCGGATCTCTTTCAAGTTCGCCGAACCTGTTCCTAAAGATACCTAACATTTATTTAACTAACTCTTTTAAGTTTCATTGTTTTAAAAACTTCAATAATTCCAATTAAACAAATTTATACTGTAAATTGTGAATGTCTCTCTACTATAATTTTGAACATCTAAGTAGGTGGTTCCGAAAGATAAGACGAAGATAATTAGATGATATGCAGGTTGCACATGTTTGACATCTTATACATAAAATGCATAAAACTACGTCATGAATTAAAATGTATGTTTAGTTTATCAAATTATGTGTTTTATGTCACAGCCAGAAAAGTTATTACTAGAGGGATGTAGCAATAGTACGAATCCCACCAATGGTTGTTACAGATGTATTTGACTGAATTTGAATCGATCAGTTTTCATCAATTCGTTGTATCTTTCAAAAACTAACTAACATTATAACTGTTTACTTGTTGTATCAACTTTTATAATAAGATTTCAAAGAACAACAAATTTGTAAGAAGAACCAACCATAATATATGTCGTAAGAAAGTTTTGACAACATTATAATGTTTGTTGTATAAAATGAATTCTTATCTTAAAAAATGAATATAAAAAAAGGCTCACTCTTATGTAGTAAAGACTACATACCTATGGTTCTATCCATAGAATCTTGATTTGGTTTCCTAACTCTTGAATTCTTGTGCCCAGGCCTGGCAAATTCCGCTAGCTGTTTCGGATCCGACAAATCCAACCCTGGTATTCCATCGGCAGGAATTTTCTTACCAGTCATATATTCCGTATAATCTGGGTCTGGCTCGGGATTTGAACCTTCATCTGGTCGAAATGATACATAACAAACAGCATACAAATATTTCACAAAAACATGCATGCATTACTTGAAATGTTGTGTAGGATGTAATATTTATTAAAATATGATCATGGAGGTTTATTTTTGTATACTTTCCAGGTAAATTTCAACATTTTTGCTACTAAATAAAAATTTCTATGGCGTCGAAAAACAACGAAATCCGCCATTACTGAAAATGAAGGATTTCTAGCAGCCATCATTTAATATGGCAGAAAATTTTAGTTATGGCCGCAATGTGTCAAAACAAACGTTTGAGCAGGGTGAAAAAAGTTAATAAATAGTTGAAAATCATTAAACAAATGGATAATTTTGTTGAAATATGTGTTCTGCGTTGTGACCTGCAATTGACCTTGACAGTAAGATGTATTGTAACTGCCAACTACACGTAAAATTAGTCAAACAAGTATTGGCATTTTGTCACAACGTATTTTGAATTCGAAAACATACTCATAATTAAGGAATTTTAGTTACCGTGTTTAACAAAGTTTTGACTTACCATCATCAGTTCCTGAGGCCCACATAGTAACAGAAAATTCGCCTTCCATAGTTTTGATTTGCACCTGCTTTTGTTCCCATTTTCGGGCTTTTGTGTTCGTTTCAACCGGCATTTCACTTATACCAAAAAGCTCATTTTCTCGTTTGACGAGAACACCTCTGTTTTTTAAATGTACTTGTTTTTTTCGCTTTGACGGCCCAGGGGAAGCTTCGATGTAAATTTCTGATGCATCCGGGACTGGTATTTCGTCGTATACATTTAAGGGATCGCCGGAATCATCGATAATTTCTTCTTGCGGTTGTAAAATAATATCATCTCGACTGTCTAACGGCTGAAGAGCAATCATAGGTTCAACTCCGACGCATTCCACGATCGTTTCAACGCTATCACACGGCATATCAACCGGGATTGACTCAATTTCAACGCACTCTTGAATATCCGGCTGTATTTCAACCTCACACATAATATTTTGGTCGGCCATTTCTTTTTTACAAATTTCACTTCAATTTATTGTTTATAAAATATGGTCGCAGCAATATGGCGCTTGCAAAATGTCCGCGAGTTCTAATATGGCTGCACTCGTAAGCAATGGCGGATGATGTGACGACTGTTGCTCGACTTTTTCAGAAACTGTACACGAAAACGTACGAATACTACCGAAGCCGTTGGCGGGAATCTATACTTTATTTAAATTAATTTGCATAATAATGATTTATACACGTTTAAAACAAAATATCTTTATTGTAGATTTTTTTTATAAATTAAAATTAATATCATAATTATACACTCTATTAAACATTTATAAAACATTTTACATATATAGAAAAACATTTTTCAGAATTGATTCACACCATATACATATAAATCTACAATTAGTTATGATACATTATATAAAATTGTGCTTTTAAATAATTTACTAACACACTATTTCACATTATTGCAACTTTTACAAATACATTTTATTAAAAATAATATAGTCATAACTTTAATAGCTAAAATAATTCGAATAACATTGGAATGTACTTCAATTACCAAAAATTTGGTAATTATATTTATACTTAAAATATATACATTAAAAAATAATATAATATATTGATTTGTATAAGAAATCTATAGTAACATGGTAAAGATTCAACTTACAAGAATATTTTATACAGTATACATAAAATAGAACATTGGGTGAAAATTGGGTGCATTTCCGAAATTTTCAGTCTTATTTATGATATAAAGAATATCGGTAAAAATTTATACATAATTAGTAACTTTTCAGCTGACATTGTTTTCATTCTATATGTATATTTAACCATTGACCTTTTTATTACTTCATAAATTAGTATTTATATCTATCATTTATTTTTGTCATAATTTTAATTTCATTATATTATTACTTAATTCTAATATACGAAACACCAGTTTGGCAACCCACTTAAAACAGGAAAATTGCAAACATACTAACATTATTATAAAGTAATAATAAATACTCTACCACACTCTTGCAGATTTATTAATATTTTAAGATGAACATCACCACGAGTAAAAATAAAAATGATTCATAATCCAAAAAAAAATCCTGACTTCTATAAACCGGGTTTCATCATGAAATCACAAATAATAGAAAAATTACTACGTTTATATCACAATACTGCGTTTAAATAATTTTGATGCATAAAGTAATTTTAAGTCAATAAAACCCAGATTTTAAATTTAGTTTTGTCATTTCTGTACAATATTTTGACGTAGATCGTACAATTAATTAATTAATATTACGGACAGTATTTCATGATTTGTATAAAATAGTTTTCATTAGAGAGGCAATGTTTAACTATCAGAACTATATTTGACATATTTTAATTATTAATACTACTCAATAAAGATAACTTGTATTTTATTTTTTCATAATATTTTCGTTTGTTTCACAATATTTAATATGAGAAAATTTAAAACAAATTATTACAGTATTAGAATAGCTAATTTTTAAAAGGGTTAAACAAGGATGCTAATATACAGCTCCTTTACAGGCAGATTCACAAAACGGATTAGCGCTAACACCGTTTTTAATATTATCTATAACTCTGTTTCAAATGAAAACAGATTAAATAAATGAGCTAAGTTTGATGCTAATTAACTCTCTTTTTAACTCAAGTTAAAATAAACTTGTTTCGTACATTAAAAAGAGTTAAAAATAAATAAAAAATGGTGTTCCCGCTAATACGCTTTATGAATCTGCCTGTTAATGTTTTGTTTATAGCGTATTTTATATGAATTAAAATAATTTGAAAGTAAAAGGGACTGTTACTGCTATTTTCGTACAATCAGTACAAAATAAACATATAAAAACAATACAAAAATATAAATAAAATATATAATTTAAAAAATATTCAAAGTAGAGTATATTCTTGTCCTAATTATCTCTGATCAATTTAACATATTTTCTTTTAACGACCGGAAACAACACCTTGATTGAATTGTATATACAATACCAATACTCATAACAAACGAACATAAACAATAATTATAACGATGCTTATTCATTTTTCATTGTAAGATGTCTCATACATAAAAAAAAATATATTTATAAAATTGTCGAGTGACCTTCGTTGAGTAATACTTCATAATTTTCTCTCAAAGTTGCTATCACAAATGTGACGGATTTACAAAAACATAATTTACACATTATTCATGATTTGTATGAAGCAAATTTAAATATTTCACTAATGATGATGTCCCAATGTAAGGAAAAGAGGCGTAATACACCCAATAACTAATATAGCGAGTTCGGTACAACGCAAACCGTGTGGGGCAGCTTGAGCAGCTACCTTCCCCGATCCGGAGGTAGGGTCCATCTGTGGAAGGTGTGAATGTGTGGGGTGTGGATTCTGTGTTAATTCAGCCAACACATGCACGGTAGCTACGTAGAGAAACGTGCCTGCAGAGAATAACATCGCAATACCTGCCAGGAAAATAATCATTTTATCAATGTTTTTAGCTACAAATTATTACAAATGATTGAAAATTCTCAAGGTAAGAAAACAGGAAGGTAAATCATGCAACAAATATTAGAAATATAAAAGAAACTACTTGAATATTATGTAGCAATTAAGTTAAGTTGAAACGTATTATTTTTATTTTGTCTAATAATTAGGTTTTCTACTCGGATAAAGTCGAATAAATATTTTTTTTACCCACTTGAATATGACACTATTATTTCAACTTTTTCAATAGTAAAAGAACGTTATTTCAAGAATGTTTACGTTACCATGGATATGTCATCGATTTTTTGTCCTAGGACCAAAAATAGCATTTTTACTACAGTTGTCACGGTGATCAAGTTTGTCAATTTTAATTTGAATAAATCTGGGAATTTTTCTAAATAAGTGAATAAAAAAAATGTTTCGCATGGACAAAAAATATTATTTATAATCTCGAAACAAATAACAATTTATATACAACCGGTAAATAATGTTAACTTTATTCTTATGAAAATCATTACTTTATGTGTTTCATTATTTACTCAGGGAAATAAAAATGGCAAGTACTCCCTAGGGAAATAAACTGATTCAAACTTTCGTCAGAGAGGCCTCCGAACTTCTCTATGAAATTATTTACAAGAAAATATTTATAATATTTGATAATAACATTAAAAAATTGTTTTTCGTTTATAGGAAAGTGCTGCATTCTTACTAGTTTTACATGCTATTAACAGTCTCTTTTGTTATTTAACGAATTTTTCCGTTTGTATATAAAATATCGTATATAACAAGTGAGTAAAGTGTCATTATTTGCCTCAAGTGATTGCATGCCTTGGGCTATGCCCTCAAAATTCAATTTTCGTTCTAGACAAATAATTATATAAACTACTATTTTTTAAGAGTGTAGGTGACCTACAGTTATAACTGACAATAGTTTATTTGTTATAAGGCTAGTCTTTTATTACTAGTATAGGGTAATGGCTCAGTGGTATCGAGTCGGCCTGTGTATCCTAAGAACCCTGGTTCGATCCTCATATCCGACAAAACATTTTCACCAATTTAAAATTCTCCCTGTGGCTCCCCCACCACTAACATCTTTGGAGGCCGTGATTTGACGACTGGTAACCGCTCTTCACGCGCATAAATATATCACTTAGCGAGATCTGCTTCGGCAGAGTGCCACACCCAGTAATGGGAAAAGGCGTGATGATATATTTATATTTATTTTTATTTGTTGTTATTACTAGTATTATTAATTAAATCGTACTGTAATTAGAATTAATTTATAGACGAAATAAATAAACAAAATAGAAATTAAACGAATACATATTATTTCTAGTTCATCTCATCTAATTTTACCTGTAGCATTGAAGGAACTTAATCTTTCTTTTCCTTCTTGTCCAATTCCAAAATAAGTAATAAGAGTTAATAGCGGCGCCGCTAATGAAAAGATAATTAAATGTCTTCGTATCCTCTGTCTGAAAATATAACAAATTAACAATAAGGTACATAATTAGGTAATAGGATGCGGACACTCACGTGACTTCGTGACGTAAAAACAGCTGTATGGGTAAAGATCACTGCGCCACCTACAAAATGAACTATTTTTTTGGGACGAGATTTGAGAAGAACCGTTCTTTTCAAATCTCGCCACAAAAAAATAGTTCATTTTGTAGGTGGCGCAGTGATCTTTGCCCGTACAGCTGTTTTTACGTCACAATGTCACGTGAGTGCCCGCATCCTACTGAAATGTTGTTCAGTACCTATCAATTCCTTCATGAAGTAAGAATGTTACTAAACCAAAGGCTGCGGGAGCCTTATGTAGCATAATAGCTAAGAAAACTATAATTTCTACATCGGCGTGACTGGTTGTTGCTGCAGCACCTAATGCCACACCATCCGCTAAAAAGAATTCAAACTTATTTTTTCCCAAAAAATTATTTAATATTTTTAATTAATGGTCTACCATTATTTGTAATAAGAGCTGGATGGATTAACTTTTTTTTATGATTATAATAAAATACATTAGTAAATTATATTTACTGCTATAATTTATTTATAAAAATGAATCAATTACTTAGGTTATTTACAGCTGTGTAATAAAATAATAATCAACTTTATTATTGATTATAAATCAAATGTAATAATAAATATATGTATTCTTATGAAGGTTCACTTTAAAATATCATAAGTTTATACTATATTACAAAATTATGCTTCAAAAAATAATTTGCATACTTATACAGCCCGATTACGAAATTTTATTCTAGTCTGATTTTTAAAAGTTAATTCAAATCATTTTTCGAAATCCAAATGGTAACAAGATTATACTAGAGTTTATTTAAACTTTTTTGAAAATATGATTAAGTTTAATTTGACTAATTCAAAGTTAAAGCTAAAAATAATTTAAGAATTGGGCTGAAAAAGAATATTTTTTTATTCTGAAAGTTTGTTCCCCCGATATGTAACTGTTTAGGAATTATTTTAAAAAGAGAAAAAAATATTCAAAATCAAAACCATGTTGAAAAATATCTATGATCTATGAGATTCCAAACATGACGCCCAAGTATAATATTTATAAGAAAATTATTCAAATGAAACTTAAAAAAATACAATGCTAAGAAAACTTGTAAATACCGAATTAATAAATATTACATAATACTAAATAATAATGAAATTATTATTTGTTTATGGAATACGAATTGTTGAATTAAGGATTTTATTGTTGTAAATACGAGTGAAGCGAGCTTTACTAGAAAGTTGCGTTTAAAGGAATCAAAATGTTACATTTATGATTTCTTATGAAACATTTATTAATTTTTAAAGTTACATTTTTTTCTTATATGTAAAAGTTTGTGTCGAACTGCAATTTTATGGAATTTCCTTTTAAAAATAAACGCAGCATTTCATTTCTTCCTGTCTTATTTTTTAGATTCGTTGTTAAAGAAGTTGAGCATAAGTAATTTGAGATGTTTTGAGTATATGAAATGTATGTCGAAGGAAAGATTAATAAAAAAGATGTATAGGAGAATGAATGGGATTAAAGGTTTGTTGCGTGATGAATGTTTCCGAGTATGATGAATTAATGAACTTGTATGCAGAAAACTATGAATGTGATTGAAGCGACGATGATGTGTTAGGATGAGAATGTTTAACGAAGACTATTTAATGAATCTAATGACTAGATGTTCTATGAATGTTTCTAGGCTTCGTGCTACTCCATTTTATGGAATTTAGCGTGATATTTTGTATATAATACATATTACAGAACTAGGTACAAATATACACAAATCTTATACATTTATACAATAATCCAAATATAAATATATTTTTTATGACTTATTTTCGTGAATAAAAGAAAATGCCACGCGTTTGAAATTAAATTAATTTTAACGGGAACAAAAGAAATACCTGATATTGAACTTGAAATAAATCATAACGTTATCGAGTTTAGAAATAAAAAAATTGATATGGCAATTTTTACGACTTACAAAAAATTTCATACCAATAAAATTAAATTGTTAACTGAAACAAAATCATATAAATTGCGTAATTGTTGGGAAAAATTCCTAATGCAGCATTATCGATGAATTTTAAACATAACTATTAATCCCACTTTTCACTTTTGTCGTTACAAGACTGGGATTGGAATAAAAGAACAAAAAAATTGTACAAACTATGCAATATAAAATTATAGATTACGAATTTATCTATAAGGAAAAATATGTTGTAGGTTGACAATTTGCAGTAATTATGACGCATGAATTTAAATATTAAACTAAAACATTAGTAGTTGCAATAGTTTTAAATTAAAAAAAATAATAACTCATAGTAGCTAGAACAAAAAACGTAAGGTAATGTAATTTTTTTATTAAACTATGAGAAAAAGTACAAAAGTATTTATTTGTTGGTTTCTATCTAGTAACTTAAGCAATTTATAAAAAATAAAATACAAAATGTTTGCGCAAACATTTCATTGTTCTTTTAAAGTTCCGGAATTATTCATTATATATAAAAAAAATTCTTACCTGCAGCATGAACAACTAAACCGATTGTAGCAGTGATGTTTCTCTCCGAAGGATTTTTACTAGCATTTCTATTTATTGAAATTTGATCCACTAATAGCATAAACACAAATCCAAGCACCAGAGACACTCCAATTACAGACATAGAGTCACTTTGATGTCCTTCTGTATCCGTATTATGAACATGGTTCACTGACACATCCACAGAATTCGAGTGCAATTCGCTATGTGATGGTTCTACAGCTAAGGATCGAATCCCTTCTGGGATGATTACCGCTAAAGCTGTACCTACTAGTAGGCCAGCACCAAAAACCGTAATTCGTTTTAATTTTTCCTAAAAATGTGGTTTTTGTTAGATTACATAATTTAATCAAATTGTTTGATTTATTTATTGTTATGAGATTAATTGTTGCTGAAAATTATTTATTGTTGGCAGAAAAATATGAAAGTAGCACCTTTCACTTTTGATGGCCAAATGTCAACATATGTTATCAATGAAATATGTGATATATTTTTATGTACAAAAATATATGATTACTGAATAATAAAATTAACTAATTACCTCTGATAAATTAACAATTAACGGAATATTGCCGGCTAAATAGCTCCCAATTAACATAACCAAAACAAGTAACACTAACATGACTGTTTCTTCCATTGTACTAACAAATAATTTTTAAATACACAAAAATTTATAACGTACACATCAGTTGTATATATTAAAAATGATTGTTGAAGTAACAAATATAGACTTTAATAACACATTTTACAACACACACTTGTAAACGTCAAATTTTGATCACGTGAACAAAACATTTTTGCCAACTTTGCAACCCAGATAATTATTTGTGGTGTCAGCAATGATACTGATATTTCAAAAGTTTTTCATTGCACATTTTTGCAGTTATTTTTTTTAGCATTTGAAACATTTATAAAATGCAACTAACAATTTTATATCACAAACTAAATTAGTACAGAATCAGCATTCAAATATATACATTTTAGTGACTCTAGTTCTCTTTTACCAAATACAAAAATATTGTTTCAAAGCACACAAAAATCGTGCGTTCATTTGTTAAATACATGAAAAAATATCGCATCGATATCATGCAAAGTTTTACGTTTCCGTCCGCTATGACCAATTCTACCAATAAAATTTAACAGGCAGATTCATAAGACGGGTTAGCGCTAACACCGTTTTTAAAATCATCTATACCTCGGTTTCAAATTGAAATAGATTTAAGAAATGAACTAAATTTTATGCTAATTAACTCTTTTTAACTCAAGTTAAAATAAACTTGTTTCGTACATTGAAGAGTTAAAAACAAAATAAAAAATGGTGTTAGCACTAATCCGTTTTATTAATCTGCTTGTAAATTAATAAGATCAAATCGATGTTATAATTAATATTATTGTCAAACATTCAATATGCTTTTACTTACAAACAGTTCAAAATTAAAGTTTTTTAATCAGATACGTAAAAAAATCAAAATTATCTATTGTTTTTATGGAATTAAATATGAATGAATGTAAATGAAATATATGATCAACACAATAAGGGGATAAGGGAGATATAAAAACCAAGAATTACTAAATATAAAATAACGAGAGACGCTTAATTTATTTTATAAACATTTTATTAAATGAACGATATTCTGTTCACACAGTCTCTTGTACGGGTGGTTCATAGCCCTCCGGCCTGTCGACTTTACTGCCGCCCTCACCGGCTTCGCCGGAGGCGCCCTTGCCGCCGTCACCGTGCAATTCCAATAACTTGGATAATTCGAAACGGGGCTTCTTCAATACTTTCACCTGTAAACAAACACAAAAATCAGCACTTTCAATTATTAAACAGATATCATTAAAATTATTTATGACAGGTAAACAAAAGTAATGGGTAATAATTATCGACAATATTAAATAATGATTAGTGTTCATAAAACAAGATAACATCGTGGCAAATAACTTCAGTTTATAAATAGGATTATTTGCGTGATTTTTTAATGTCTTTAAATTAACGACTTTATAATACAGAAAAATAAAGTTAAATTTCACTTGTATCATAATTATGGCAGTGTATTCAGACATTAACAAAAAAGGGAACAGTTATTTTCTTCATGTTTGTATCAAAGCGAGCTAGGTTTATGAGTATCATCATTACACACTGCACAAAATTAATTTTGTGATTCTTAATCACATTTTTAGGAATAAAAATGGCTCAGTTGCATAACGCGATGTTAACTATGTTGTTAGCTATCAGCACGTTATTATCACATTATACATATTTTCAGATTTTATATGTTTTAATTAATTAACATAAGCATTAAAGTGCTTATTGTTCGTTCAATAACAATGGTAAAACAATAAATAGGAATATTGATATTTTCTCCCGAAATAATCAATAAATAAAAATCATACAGACAGCTGTTATTCTCGAGAATAATAGTTTGTATTTATTCTATCATTAATATACAATTTAGCTGTTTTCTTTCGGTAAGCGATCCAATTCAATTTGATTGAACAGATCCGATTGTACGACGTCACAACTGATTGAAACCGTGATTAAAAAGAACTACGTTTTGTATAATTGCAATCCATAGTAATTAGACATTTGCTGCCGTAACCCCAATATAAGATTGCTCTACCAACATGATTTAAAAAAAAATCTATTATTTGTAAGAATACAACGTAATATATTCTACTTGATTAATATTTCTTTTTATTTACTTAAATATGCACAAACGAAGTCAGTCAAAAAAGGAACAACAATTTCTTTAGATATTTGGTCTGGGAATCCCCGCAATGCCGCAATCCGATTGACGTGATCGCTGTTTTGAAGCGATTCGGAAAATCAGATTGTAATCAAGAATATTGTGGTGGGGGTATGTGATCGAAAACCGAAAGAACGTGTACGATCACTTTTGGATTGTTCAATCCGATTTATTCAGACCGAAAGAAAGCAGCTTATATATGGCAACTAAAATTCATTACAGATAAAAATCAATAAAATTACATTTATTCAACACGATTTTTCTCAATTTATTTTAAATATACTACGATTATTTTTTGATATATTTGTATAGAAAAAAATTACTCTTTCGAATAACAAAAAAATGATAGCATGACATTTTAAAAATGCTGTCCTCATCACTGTGAAAAAATGATTATCTATAAAAAATATCTAATTTCTCCAAAATATCCGGAATCATAAACCCTCGAAACGTTTTTTAAAATTATTTAGATAAAATTATTATTTCAGGAGATATCAATATTCGTTACTTATTTTACACTCTGTACGTAACAACGTTTTAAAATACTGAACTCTCAAAAAGTTAGTAGTTAAAGTGATTAACCGACGTTTTATGCAACCGAGCCTGAATGATTTTATAACTTACTTTACGAATGTACACATCGTGAAGGGGGTAGATGCCTTGGCAGGCCTTCTCAATGTCCTTGGCAATGGAGTCCGGAAGCAGTTTGTTTACAACTTCCTTCAATTCACTTCCAGTGATATCTCTGCTGATGATTTCCACCATCTTCTTACGGATTTGACGCACCTTTACAAAGAAAAATAATAATTTCAGTATAAAATATAATTTGTAAATGAATATTATATTTGTAATAAATTTTATGGCAGTATATTCAGACAAAGTATAATAGGGAACAAAGTTTCATCATGTAGGTATCGAAGCGAGCTGAGTGGGTCATCATTATATACTGCACAAAAATCATTTCACGTTTTAAAATAACAAGAATACTTTTATTTACACAGCAATTAATAAATGTAATTCCAATTTAAATTTAAGCATGTATTAATTAGAAATTAATATAAAAATAAATATTCCAACCTGAGAATGCTGAGCATAGCAGGTCTTTCTTTGTGAGAGGTTGTCCTTGTGGGTGAAACCGATGCAGAACACACGGAGTAAATATCCGTCTGTGGTCTTGACATCAGTGGAAGCCTCGACAAGAGTTTGCCATTTCTTAACCATCGATCTCAGTTTGTCCGTAGTCAGGTCCATTCCATGGAAATTGGTCAAAACATTGCGTCCTTGAACATCTTCAGCGATCAAACGGAATTTACGGAATGATCTACAAACAAATTCAACATCGTAAAACTAAGTTCAAATTACATAAATAAACAATCAGATATACAAAAAAGTTTTAGTTTAATTCGCTTCCCGAAAACTGTATGGTAAAATTTTAGCTAATTATTTTAAGAATTGGGCTCTAAAATTCTTATTTATTCACAATTAAATTTATTTTAGTGCAAGCAGTGTATTCAGACATTTAAAAATTAGGGAACACATGTTTTCTTCATGTTTCTATCAAAGCGAGCTAGGTTTAAGAGTTTCATCATTATACACTGTTCTACATGATAAAAAAGAATTACTTCAGATTACTTTATATTCTTTTTTGCTAATAAGCCAATAAAATAGCTGTAGGTGGGGTAGGTGGCTCAGTGGTGTTGAGTCAAACTGTGGATTTGAGAACCGGGTTCGATTCCCAAAACCGACAATTTTCACAACATTCAAATTACCCTTGTGGCTTTCCCCCCACTAACATCTTTGGGGCCGAGATTTGACGGCCAGTAACCGCACTTCACGCGCAAAATATATTAATTGCAGACATCTGCTATGGCAGAATGCCACACCCAATAATGGGTAGAAAGTGTGATGATACATTGATTTTAAACAACTGTTTGTAGAGCAGCTGTCAAATGTATTATCACGAATCACAACAATAAAATTTCAGATGGTCCAATAAAGTAAAAAAAAAAAAAAAACAACCAAGCAAATCAGATAATTACGATTTTGTCATTATTCCAACAGCTAATAAAAAAAACAGGTGTTTGCTCGCAATATATAGAATTATACTTCGTAGACACGTGCAACAACTTTATATGGGAATAAAACAAGTTAAAAAAAAGTAATCTAATTTAAAAGAATATAATAAAAAGAATATTACCTTTCAGCGTCATTATCGTTTTGTAAATCAGCCAGAGAAACTTCGAATACTCTGTATTTGAGACCTTCAGAGGCAATACGAGTACCCTGGGTGCGATTTACCAATGTTTTGCCAATTTGCCGGGTGGCAAACATAGACGGGGCTTTCACATCATACCAATCTTTGCGAGTGAAAGGATCGACACTAAAAACATTCAAAACACAGCACATGTTAACTTAACCTCAAAATTGCATGCGGAGATTTATTTATGTAATTTCATTAAAATCAGATTTTATAAACATAGGAAACAATTGTTTTGATTTCATGTATGTTTCAAAGAGCTAGATAAATCATCATGTTATAAAATATTATCATTCTATACGGTTGTCAAAATACAGAAATGTTTATTTAAAAAAATTAAAGGTAGGTATAAAATATAAAACTGGTTTCTAATTCGCTATATTAATACTAGCAAAGCTTGAACATTTTGTGATCATAATATTAATTTACCAAATACAAAAAATCTGTAATTTGTATTGGTGACATAGCGTGGACCCCAAGATTTATCTTTAAATTTCTAAATAATCCTACCATATTTTGACTAAATAATGTATCCAATTTATTAATGAAACTTTGAGGAATAATAATTAATAAATATTATTTACTTACATCTTCTTTTTAACTCCCTTTTTACCTCCTTTTGACAATCCCTTATTTTTACCGACCGCCATGTTCACAACTTACACATGAAAGAGACTAATGGCCGTCTCAACAGGATAACAGGAAGAAGAAGAATCATAATAAAACAGTTAGATGCCGTCATCTATCGGTAAAATAAGTAACTGAAATATATTATTTAGTCCGAATTTAACTAAACAGTGTATTTATTTGAAATTAATTATTTTTAACCAACCTTATGCTAATGTTCTTATATTTTATAATATTATAATTATTTTTTAAGGTACAGGTAAAAATATGATTCAGGAACGTACTAGCCCAAAATTCTAGTATATAATTATAATTTTAAATAACACTAATTCGATAATAGCAAAACTGGGTATCATTTGTTTATATTTATTTAATTTTAATCATGAATTTTACGTTTATAAGAATAGGCTTGATACAAATGAGACTTACTTGCCTCTCAGAAGTGATTGTTTTACTTCTATGTGAAAATGTTTAATTAGACATGTCATTTAACTTCGTTGTAACTGTAAATTAATTAACTACTTTTTTTTTAAATTTGAAATATTGATTACAATTACATTTTTATTTTTTATAATCTGTAAATGGCTACAAACCATTGCATCCCAAATTATTTTAAACAAAAATACTCCAAATAAAAGTAAAATTATGTATCTAAATCAAAAAACTAAGTTTATTTCCTGTGTTTCGTAACTGCAGAAATTAAATAAGAAAATTTACAAAATTACAATTGAATAAAATAACAAACAAATACATAACTTAATTCTGTCAAATATTTCGACACATTAAGTTTTTTTTTATGGGGTGGCTAGCTCAGTGGTATGAAGTCGGCCTGTGGATCCTGAGAACCCTGGTTCGATTCCCACAGGCGACAAACAATTTTCATAATTTCAAAAACTACCCCTGTGGCTCCTTCACCACTAACATCTTTGGAGGCCGTGATTTAACGACTGGTAACCGCACTTCACGCGCAAAATATATCACTTACTGAGATCTGCTTCGACAGAGTGCCACACCCAGTAATGGGTAGAAGGCGTGATGATATATTTATTTATTTAAGTTTTGCATTGTTTAAAAATAAGTTTTTTATCTGTCTGTAAACTTAACATTATTTTTACAAATTTAATAAAATAGCACATTATTCACATGAAGAAAAATTACAAATAATTAAATGGCATTATTCGCGGGAAAATTTGACAGAAAAACTTGATGCATTTGTTTGTTATTTTGTTTTAATTCTGTGGTTATACAAATCAAATTGTAATTTTGTAAATTTTCATATTTAATATCTACCGTTACAAAACACAGAAAATACATTAGTTTATTGACTTAGATGCTTTACAACTTTTATTTAAAGCATTTTAGTCTAAAATAATTTGGACTTTTCGTCATACACCCAATATGTGTAGGTAACATATAGGCAACATATTAAACGGTCGTGTATCAAACACAGTATAAAAAATAATTAATTTCAAAAACAAGTATTTATAGTGTATTCCGAAAATGAACCGGTTAGTTTTTTCAGTAACCGGTTTCATTACGGAACACGGTTTTTTAAAATTGTGCTCGAGCGGCGGTTAGTTTGGTAACTTCACAGCTGTTGTTGACAAGTTTGAAACGTGTTTGGCGGCTTTTGCAGTGTTTGTGGATTTTTGTCTTATAAAACTATATTTTTATGATGACTGATAAATAAACATGTGATACAAAATGTATTTTTATTATTTAACAGTATATATTCATATTAGATGAATTTATTATTTGTTCTGAAGCTCGTATTTACTTTTTTCTTTGTGTTATTTTTTTATCCCTATATTTAAGTTAAAACAGGTGTGATGCAGAATACAATATTTTTATAATATAAACATTTTTCAATATTAAATAAATTTCACATTTCGAAACACATCTGTCAAGTGACAACTGTCATCATGAAAGTGTTCCGTTATGACATCATTCTAACCGTAACCGTGGTAAAATTGAACCGCACCGTGGTTCATTTTCAGAATATACTATAATAGTATATTCAACTTCGAATACAAATAGCATGTATTCAATCTATCATGAGTATGACAGTTTGGCTTTTATAAGTAATTTTATAGATAGGTAACTGAAGTTTTTATTATGATATACGGTTACCTAAACTGTAAAAATATGATATATCTACTTTACTATATTTTTTCCTACGATCGTACAAAAAGTGAGTCAGGGGATTAAAATATTCGGCCTGCGGCCACCATGGGCGTCGGCAAAGGGGGGGGGGGCAAGGAGGGGCGCTCGCTCCCCTCTGGTTATTAACTAACCAAATACAATGTAAATATGTATATATATATATATATATATATATATATATATATATATATATATATATATATATATATATGTATATATATATATATATATATATATATATATGTATGGGATGGCTAGCACAGTGGTATGAAGTCGGCCTGTGGATCCTGAGGTCCCTGGTTCGATTCCCACAGGCGACAAATTTTCATAATTTGAAAAAGCTATCCCTGTGGCTCCTCCACCACTAACATGTTTGGGGGCCGTGATTTGACGACTGGTAACCGCACTTCACGCGCAACATATATCACTTACCGAGATCTGCTTTAGCAGAGTGCCACACCCAGAAATGGGTAGAAGGCGTGATGATATATATATTTTTTTTTTTTATTATATATATAAAGTAAAAAATTAAATTATAAGTTAAGAAGATAACAAATCCTAGGTAGTACTAAATTTCAAGCAGTATTTTTATGGCCACCTAACGACATGTTCCCTATCGTAACAATTGAGTAATCTAAGTTTATTAAGTATTCATAAAGACAAATTAGAAAATAAGAACAGCAAAACTGCTAAATCGGAATTTATTGACGAAGTGGTGTCAATTTATGGAAGAGATATTCGAAGATTGTCTTTCTTCTTCAATTCAAACCCCTAACGACAAAGAATAATAATAATAACTTTCAATATTTTTTTGTCTATTTGTTAGGTGTATTTGTATTTGTGTTATGTAAATAAAAATATGTATTTTAGAAATTTATGTATATCTGAGAGTTTTTGTGGACCCTCCCTGAAAAAATGTCTGTGGACGCCCATGGCGGCCTCTTATATCAAAAAATCGTTTCATCAAGTAAAACAACAATTTCCTGACTTATTTTGTAATATACTATTACTGCATCAATGAGATATCACGCTCACCTAATCAGCTCGCCAGTCAATTTCTCTTTTCAACAGTAAAAACTGTTTTACCATGCTAGTAATGGGAAGAGATTTGAAAAGAATCATTCCTTCAAATCTCACCACAAAAAAATAATTCATTTTGTAGGTGGCGCAGTGATCTTTGCCCGAACAGCTGTTTTTACGTGACAATACGTCATAGTGTCACGTGAGTGCCCGCGTCCTATATCCTATACAATTCAAATCACAAAATTTAAACATTTTGAAATATTTATGATTAATTATTGATTAAATTAAACAGTTTCAGAAAAAATAGTATACATAATACGTCAGGAAAGTGTTTTTACTTGAAAATATCATTTTCCTGACTTATTATCTAATATACTATTAACAAATTTATTGTCAAATAAAGGTAGGCGATTAATATTTGCTAGGTCAGGTTTTGTACCTACATTTATAACATTAATGATTGCACAGTAACATAAAATACATTTAAGTTATACTCCATTCCCTGTATGAAAACGATGACGTCATATGTGGACGATGTTATCATAGATACGATGAAATATAGCTATCTTTTTTTAATAATATTCGTACCTATGCGAATGACATAACGTATGTCTTAATAAGACACACGTTTCATGTTTTTTCACGTTCTATCACATTTATTATTTTAATGAAAACGTATGACAGTTCTTACTAATACGAAAATTTACATTTATTTTCTTCACATTTGTTTATAAGATAAAAATAGAGACCTATGGTCAAGATTTTGTTATTTTCTCACCTGTCATTTTTAAGTTACATTTGTGATACATAAATACAGACTGAGAAATAAGAAATGGCTAGAAAAATTTGGTGTAATCAAATGCATAAATGCGTTTGTCATCTTCATGATTATTTTGCGCTGGAGTTAGAGAATCGAGAATCTTTAATTTAACTGTAGTACAAGAGGTAATGTACATTGTATTTTGTATTTTCAAATATTTTTATTTATATATAATAATAATACATATAAAAATGTATATTCCTTTGAGTTTTATTTTACAAAATTACATATAATAAGGTAGGTAAAATTTTTGTGCGTTAAGATAAATTTATATTTGATTTTTATTTAATATATGCAGAATTTGGTTTCATTATAAACAAATTGAGTTTTATAAAATAATAAATTTTAGGTTATGTTTTAAAAATGTCAATCCAATACCAATGTAAACGTTTTAAGTACAAAATCTTGAATCACATGGATACCGAATGTGACGTCATCGTTTTCATACAGGGAATGGAGTATATTAATTATTTAGTTTTTGATTCGATGAATTTTTTTTTTCATGCTTTTTAGTTACTATTAGAAATTTGATTCCCAAATTATAAGAAATTCATAATAATGTCGTAATTCATAAATTCTTAGAGTTAAAAGCCCGGAAACGAAAATTTACTTAATTTATTGTGATTAGGCAAGAGACCTGTTTATAATTTTAATAAAATTTTATTAGAAAAATATGGTTATAATCCACTTCTTTTCTTAGTGGACTTTATATACCCTCTGTAATTTGATGTTGCAAAAATGATTTTCAAAAATTGCAGTTTTTAGAAGATATCTCCGGGGAGCAAAATGTCTTAAGGCGACACTGACCATATCTAATAAGTAATTGCAAATACGTGGAATCTCGGAAATATCTAACATAGCAACAAAAAGATTAGTCATTTTACTACATAGGTAGTTATTGTAAATTATAAACAATATGAATGAAATGTTGGAGCGCCCAAATCGTAAAGACGTTATTGGGAAAACAGAAACATAAATTATAAATTTCGTAGCGAAATACTTTAATGTGTAATAAATTTTTAAAAATACGTTTTCTGGGTTCTGAAAAGTGATAAGTGAAAATTAAAAACAATAAATAAATGATTAGTGTAAAAACATTACCAAGGTCAACAATATTACTTATTCGTATATATGATTGTCTTTTATTTATTAGTGTCATAATGTTCTTATAAATTCATATAAATAAAAATTATACATTGTATGTGCATGATAATACTAAGGATAATGTTGATGACAAATGAGTTAATTTAATACACTGTTAAAATCATTTAGAAATTTCTATCTCTGGATAAAGTTCCCAATAACTATAAAAAAAAAATATATCATCACGCCTTCTACCTATTACTGGGTGTAGTACTCTGCCGAAGCAGTAAGGTAAGTGAAGCCGTCAAATCACGGCCCCCAAAGATGTTAGTGCAAGAGGAGTCACAGGAGTAGTATTAATGTGGTGAAAATTGTTTGTCAGTTGTGGGAATCGAAGCAGGGTTCTCAGGATCCACAGGCCGATACGATACCCCTTTGCCACCTACTCCATTCCAAGAACTATCAGTGGGATAAATTAAAAATATCGCATCGAAATCATAGCACAAATGTTCCTAGCGATAGCTATCGGGAACTTTATCCGGAGATGGAAAAATCGATTCTAAAGATAATGGCATTTTTGGAAAAACCTAATTTTATCTCATGTCTGAGTTATCGTTAATACGATAACTATTTAAATTGACAAAAGATAATTTAAAATAATTTACAAACGATCCGTATATCGGCTGTTTACTTTTTACTTTCTTATACGTAGTATAAGGAAGTATTGGAATCGTGAAAAAAATCGTTGACGAGATTTTCGCGGAAGTACATGTTTTCAGGTCCACTGAATCTGTTTTGATCATTTTCTCAATGATGTCTGTGTGTGTGTGTGTGTGTGTGGATGGATGGATGGATGGATGGATGTGTGTCCGGTCGTGCAATATCTCATGAACGAGATAAGATTTGTTAACGAAACTTGGTAATTATAAGTTTCATGAAAATACGAAGAGCTGAGTTGATTTAGGATATAGGATATAGGATCTACAAGTAAAATTTTCATTTCTTCCCTATTAATTTTAGATCAAAAGTGAAAATATAAAAGTTGATGTGAATTTAAAACTATGTCCAATGAGTTCATATATATTTTTTATTTGTTGATATAATACGTTCTTGTCACGAGATAAACATAAATTAAAATTGGCATCTTTAAGTTGTTTGCAGAGTGCCATGAGAAATAAAAGAAATAATTTTAATTTTTTGTTGATGAATTCTTAAAATATTTCTTTTATGCACAACCAGGCCGAAATTCATGTGTTTCTGCCCTAAAAGGCGGGCTTAAACACTTCTTTTTGGTCCTAGGGCCATAAAAAAATCATTCCTAATGGATACATAAATAGAATGACAATTTTTGTTTATGGTGAATAATAGATTTTACAAAATGTCATTTTGACATATAATCTAAATACAAATTTTAATCTTTTGAACATATAATTAAATGTTATTTTGTTGTGCATAAAATATTGTATGTACCACGTATGATATTAGCGTTTCTAACCCTGAGCATGTTATTACCCCTCGGCGCTTTGCGCCTCGTGCTAATACTCATTCCGCGGATCTGTTTTCACCATTGATTTATAAATAACTATTTTTTTATTATACCTGCACAATAATCTTACACAAATAGTGAATATGTAAACATTTTAAACAAATATTACAAAACCAGTTTATTAAGTTTTCTGATATGTCATGTACTTATTTTAAACAATTAATTTGAGTGAATTTATTGCTACTTGTCATGTTTACCCAGACATCTAGAAATTAGAAAAATATAAATATCTCTGAAATAAAACATTAACGGACATTTTTTTAAAATGAACTTGTTAGCTTATTTTTAGGAATCTAATCCATGGTTTAAATTGGGACGTTTAAATCAGGAACAGCCTGTATAAACTGAAATTTTTATCAATTAGACATTAAGAATATGTTACCCTTACCCTCAAACAAAACATTACTAGACGGAGAACAACGGCGTTTGTTGTGAAGTAGAATGGGTTCGAATAACTGGGTGATGAGGCGGGTGCGCGGCAAAGAGCTAGTACAAGTTGGTGTTATGCAGGTTCCATTTTTGTTGATGACAGTTATCAGACGCAAGCATTTTATTTATTTAAATACAAAACTGCGTATACAAAACACTTAATATGTCAAAAATTAACCTTTACTTTGATGTATGAAAAGTAAGTAATTGAATATAAAAATAATTACACAAATGTTTGCAACTTCCATAACATCAAAGTGTACTCGCTCGTTGCCGCGCACCCGCCTCACCAACAAGTTACTCCAACTCTTTCTGCTTCACAACACTGCATTGACTTGAATACGGCAGAATTTGTCTAGTAATGTTTTGTCTGAGCCCTTATCTTTGTTTCTATTAATAAATTCGTTAGCTATTGCAGTTAGATATTTCAAATGAGTAAGAACTATCGTAATTGGAATGGAATATATAAAATAAAATAAATAAATTTATCAGCACGCCTTTTACCCATTATTCGGTAAGGCACTCTGCCCAGCAGATCTCGGTAAGTGCTATATTTATGCGCGTGAAGTGTGGTTACCAGCCGTCAAATCACGGCTTCCAAAGATGTTAGTGGAGTAATTTTATTTTGGTGAAAATGTTTGTCAGATGTGGGAATCGAACCAGGGTTGTCAGGATCTATAGGCCGGCTCGATACCACTGTGCCACCTACCCCATATAATTATTAAAAATATTAAATGTTGATTAACCTTTTTATATATTATTATATTCACTTATTGAATGGGGTGGGTAGCTTAGTGGTATGAAGTCGGCCTGTGGATTCTGAGAACCCTGGTTCGATTCCCACAGGCGATAAACAATTTTCATAATTTAAAAAAAAAACTACCCCTGTGGCTCCTCCACCACTAACATCTTTGGGGGCCGTGATTTGATGGCTGGTAATCGCACTTCACGCGCAAAATATATCACTTACCGAGATCTACTTCGGCAGAGTGCCACACCCAGTAGTGGGTAGCAGGCGTGATGATATATTTATTTATTGAATGAGACTTTTATTATAAAATTTCTTTTGCATGAGTGCATTGCTCCCGTTTATTGAACTTGCATGGATGCATTGCCCCCGCTGCCCCCTAAGTCACCGCCTCTGGAGGTTGGTATCAGCTAACAAATATTAAACGTTTATTCCATGTGCTGCATTTTTTTTTTAATTATTATTTATTGTATGTACTTTCAAGTACATTAAAAATATTTCCTTATTTTACTTTTTAAGTACCTAATAAACTAAATTAATTGACAATACGACAGCCAAGAATAAATTGTTATGATATTTTCCATTTATTAGGAATTTTTTATGTTAAACATTATCTTTTATACCTTTAGAAAAATATATGAAACAATAAAAACAATTAGTAGACTCAATACATAATACTATTTTTGAGAATACACAAAACATAATTATTAGTAATAGCTATTTGTTATAATATCAGTACGTGAATATATATTACATAAAATAAAAAAACTGTTATATACACTGTTTTTTAACCAGGAGGAGTAATTTAAATTTTAACCGCTAAAACTGACGCTTCTGATTGGCTAGTGCTTCGTCCAGTTTACACTGTACATAGATTTTACATTTGATTTGTCATAAGTTTTGAGGTTATCTGTTTTCTTGTTTTTTGAATAGAGTTATAGAATAAAGAAATACTTCTCTAACTCTATGGTATTTTGCATTTCTGTGACATTCACATAAATCAGTTCTTTTAAGAACTAATAATATACGGAGTGACAACATAGAGTTTATAATGTCATTTGTATTTTAAAATAAATGCCATGAGACTTAATCAGTGCAGATGTGTAAGAAATTTTTGTGTTTCGCGCGAACAAAAATCTAGTAACTTTCTTTGGTAACTTTCTATAGTGTAAATCTGTCTTATGCATTTACTCCTCCTGGTTAAAAAACAGAGTGTATTCCCTTTCTACAGAGGAAAAAAAATAGCAGCATTAATGTTATTTTACAAAAAGAAAAAAGAAATACTTATAACAATTCATTATTTTATTAGAAATTCTAATTTTATAGAAATATACTTTAACAGTTCAATACTCAAAAGAGTTTTAGTTAGAATCTAGCTAATCCTGAATTTTGGATTTGTCAAAATATGCTAAAACTAGGGTTGTTGATTTTACGAATATTCCAAACTTCGATTATAGCATAAATAATAGTTATTTTCCTAAAACTGCCTACTTTCCTGAGTAATTTTAGTATGAAAAGTAAATTTTTACCAAAACAGTCAAGTAAAGTACGTATCTAAGGCTACAACAAAAATAACAGCCTGGTAAAGTACAAAACAGTCTGGTAAAGATTTTACCTGACTGTTTTATTTTTGTTTGTTTTCTTGTAACCTTGGATACGTAGTCTACTGTCAATATAATTGAAAGTATTGTTATAGTTAACAAATTGCCTTACGATATTATTTCTTTAATATACTATTATGTTAGACTGTCATTTTACTGTCAAAATTCATTACAGCCCTTGTATAGTAATAGAACGACACACCTTTGGTATTGTAATATTGTTATTACGTTATAAAATTTGGAAAATAAATAAAAATACACAAATAGAAAAATTTCAAATAAAGTTGTAAGGTGGTAGATGTAAAGCTCTCTTTACACTTGAGAATTAAAATATTTTTCATCCGTCTATATTTAAGATATTGTATATACTTAGATTTTATTTGAATAGAAAGAATATGTACTCATTTGAAAATTTATTATATTTTTCTCTTTTATATTATTTCATTTCATTAAAATTCTCAATTATACAAAAAAAAAATTAATATCAATTAAGAATAGTCGAGGACGATATTTTTTATCTGCTTTGGTTCATTATAATATAAATAAGAAAAAACCCAGTATATCAAATTTACTTTACAATCAATAATCCTTATAATTTCTGATGATCTAAAATATAAAATTTTAATATCTATTTATCAGATGTATAACTACGTTGTATATAGTTAATTGTTTAATAAAATTTCTGAATCGTAGTTTTTTTTTATAACAATAAAAGTAATACATCATCCTCGTAATTAGACTTCAATATTACAATTTTTTAACCTTCAATTTTTACTGAATTTGTGTTAAAAAGTCAGTAATTAAAAGGATATGCCGACCTCTGTGGCTCAGTGGGTTAGACTACTAGGCTACTGACCCAGAGGTCCCGGGTTCGATTCCCGGTCAGGGCTGGCATCAATCAGCGCCTGCTGCTGACTAAAGCGCAGACGCTTCCATCATCATACCATCCCGGCCAGAGCTGGGCAGTAGCTAGCTACTTTTGTAGCTTAGCTACTAGCTTAGCTACATTTACCTTAGCTGTAGCTGTAGCTTAGCTAACTGTGAAAAAATATAGCTGTAGCTTGTAGCTAACTACTTTTTTTTTCTATTAGTTTAAAAATAACAACTGAAGCTACTTTGAAAGCTTCTTTTTGTAGCTTAAAGCTACTTTTTAAGCAGAATGTCAACAAAGTACGCATGCGTACAAGCTAAACCCACGCAAAATAATAATTTGTTGCCGGTTCTAACTGGCTCTAATACGCTTTTTACCACTGAGCTAGCCATCCCATCCTTCGGACATGTAATGTCACTATATTTATAAATCGCTTATATCTCTGTCGTTAAACATTATTTTTAACAAATTTTCTACTAATAGCTCATTATTCAATACATATTTTATGTTTTTATCCTTCATTCTTGTTATTTCGATTATGGTATATTAGCCCATTACAGAGATGTTCGAGTTAGAGAAATAAAAATACATGGGATAGTTACACAAAATGTACAGGGAACAACAGACAACTTCGAGTTATGGAGATTCGAGTTATAGAGATTCGACGATAGTTTAATTATTAAAATTTAATTAAGATAATTAGTATAATTGAGAAATAATAATAAAAAAACCAAAGATAACAGTTTTAAATGCTTTAGATACAAATCTGACAAAATATTATTTAAATAAATCTGGCATTAATAGATCTTTCGTACGTGATAACTGATATAAAATATAATAAGTATAAGAGATAAATAATAATTTATCGTAGCAACAAGAGATAAACAGCAACATTGATTGAATGATTGAAATAAGTACATTCCTTTAAAGTACTTTTCGTCATGAAGGTGTAATCAGATCTAAAGATTATCAAACAAACGTTGTTAACAGCGTAGGTCATAAGCTCAGACAAAACATATTATACGTCATTGGTAATAAGCTATTGTGAAAGATTAAAAGCGTATTCCATTTGCCATTTGGATCAGATCTAACTTACATTTACTGAACCAGATTACTTATTTATTTCGCTGGATTACTTCGCTGACTTTATTTCCAGTACTAGAATTACTGATTCTAATTTACTTTGAGGTAATTCATCCCGTTATGTACATCAGTTTGCTTAATTCAGTTCATTTAGTCATGTGTCGAATTTATCTGAACTGATTTAAGTGAACCAAGTGGCAAATGGAATACAGCTCTTATTGGGGTTTTTGACAATGAAAACTATAGTAACTAAAAATAACTAAAATAAAAAAGGTTATAAATTAGTATAACAGCAAATATGGGGTGGCTAGCTTAGTGGTATGAAGTCGGCCTGTGGATTCTGAGAACCCTGGTTCGATTCCCACAGGCGACAAACAATTTTCATAATTTCAAAAGCTACCCCTGTGGCTCCTCCACCACTAACATCTTTGGGGGCCGTGATTTTACGGCTGGTAACCGCACTTTACGCGCAAAATATATCACTTACCGAGATCTGCTTCACACCCAGTAAAGGGTAGAAGGCGTGATGATATGTATATATTTTCTAATATAACAGCAAATCGGTGGTATGTCCGAAATAAAGTTTTTATCAAAATTACAAATTTATGGTGCAATGAAGGAAAGAATGCGCAGGAAATTGGAAATGTATTAGAAATATTATACTGTTGTATAAGTTCTTAATTATATAATTTATGGGGTTAGGTGGGTCAGTGGTATAGAGTCGGCCTGTAGACCTTGACAACCCTGGTTCTACTCCCACAACCGACAAACAATTTCTTTCTTCTCCTTCTCCTCTAACATCTTTGGGGGCCGTGATGTGACAGCTGGTAACTGCATTTCATTATAGGGTTACTGTGGTAATGATCATGAAGGATCTCAATTGTATGTTAAGCAATAATAAATTTTTCAGTGTAGTTTAGTTTGAAGCAAATGCGTATTTTCTCTGATCATATACCTATTAAAAAATTATCTTACAAGATTTATATCAATTATTATGGTAAATCAAATAAAATAATCAAAGATTTAGACTAAAAGATTACGATTTTATTTATTTGTTTGATTGGTATTGCGCAGTGACCGTTTAGAGTTTGAACCTTTAGATCAGTAACTTTTAATGGATATTAATAACAAATCTATTCTTTTTTTTAATCTCTAAATTGTTGTAGCAAGACGCATACGTTTTGTTTTAGTAATCCAGGTGCGATCTACCTAAGATGATTAAAAAAAATTGGAAAATATGGTTATTTTCTTTGTTATTAATTTTATATCTTTAGCACAAATTATAAAGTTTGGTTAAAATAAATTGAGAAGTTATTGTATTTTACTAGAGATGTAGTTATTTACTAGCGGTCGGCGTTCACGCTACGCTCCGCGGACACTGAAATAGGATTCACTTCTGTAATACAATTGACACAATATAAATTATATTTAGTACTTTTTTTGGTAAAAATAAAGGACAAATCCGAAGAAAATTCATAAGAATAGAAAACCAGATTATATTTATTGCTTTAATTTCTAAACGATGGCCCAAGAATAAAATTAAAATAATTTAAGTCATTTATTTATTAAAATGATTTTTGTTGTTCTTGTTATTTTCACTCAATAATCTTTGATTTCAATTCATTTAAACAGAGAGCAAATGAATTTATACACTTTAAAAGGCAAAACAAGTAGTAAGGAATAAATATTGATTTAATAAAATGAATAAATCTAAAGGACTACGCTCTAAAATAAAGGAATGTCAACTATAATAAAAGAAGTATGGTTACTGTAAATATAATACATGTTTTCACAATAGGATGCGGGCACTCGCGTGACATTGTGACGTAAAAACAGCTGTCCCGTGAAAGATCACTGCGCCACCTACAAAAATTATTTTTTCATAGAAACACGTACCACCATTTTTCTGTTTCTTATATTACCTACGTTACATTATTCCTTCCCCTTTATTCTGTAACACGATCATGAAGTTAAGGTAGTACTAGTGTGATGGTGGCGCCATCGGTTGTCGAGTGGCGAAACTGACGCTCAAAAAAATATAAAAATTGAATAAAATAAGTGTTTTATACCTATTATGGTTTGAATATCATGAATTGTTAACAGGTTGTTGGTCTAGTGAATTTTCAAATACCATACCACCGTGTGGTGTTGCCATTATAAATTGGGATTCTTAATTTTTCGTTAAAAACAAGGCTTTGCATGGCTATATATCCATTACTAAACGATAAAAAACTTTCTCCTTCTGATACAATATACATGGATAGTTCTAGAACATCATACTAGTTTTTCAAATGAAACTGCAAAATTTTAGAGGTACACAAACCAAATATGTGCGATTCTGAGTGATGATCGCCATAAGCCCCGTGTATAAGAACTCAACTTTACAAGCGAATATATTTGTTCACATACGATGAATGTGTTTCATATTTTAACAGGATGCTTATGACTATCCAATGTTTACGTGCGCCAAATTTCATTGGGATCTGCAAACATTTTTTTCACGTTAGTACTACCTTAATCGATAAGTTTATGACAACCCTTATTTTTTATGATTAATCTGCAAATTACTACCATTTCGGTATTCTGTGATTTGGCTGTATGGTTGTGTGGAGACTCACATATTTTTCACTTCACATTGGTATATAGTATGTCAGTATAAAAGCGTCTCAGTTTCTCATTGTCGGTGGTGTGACAACAGCACGTAATGTTTATAGGTCGTCGCCAACAATTACACTTTCCTTCATGCGCTATCCAAATGTGAACTAAAATTACAATAACAATTTTTTAAAGTGGGTGTGTTAAAATTAAAAAAAGGAAGATAAAAATGCATCAAAATAACCTCAAAAACGAATGCGTAAATGTCGAAATACTACATAAACAAATAATGTCGCGTGTCGTCAACTATCCACACGCGAGATTAACAGATTGTACTCATAACACGCGAATCAAGGTTAGAAATTGAACTTGCAAGTTCACATGTACTCGGACGATTGCTAGTGCACAATTTTTCTTTTTTTCGTTGATGAAATGTACTCCGCGACGACCACTGACCGCGTCATAGGTATGCGAATAGCAGTACCGCAGCACGAGACAAAGAAAATGAGTCAATTTTCCATTTACATCATTTTAGGAGATTGCGAAATTATTTCCTTAAATTACGTGAAATTCTTAGGTATCATAAGAAGTGGGATTTATACATGAGACAACAGGAAAAATTTTTATAATTAATTTAGTAACTTATTTGTACAAAAAATAACTTAGTTAAATAATGTTATTGTCGTCAATAAATATATAAAAAAAAAAAATATATCATCTTGCCTTCTACCCATTACTGGATGTGAAGCAGATCTCGGTAAGTGATATAATTTTGCGCGTGAAATGCCGTCAAATCACGGCCCCCAAAGATGTTAGTGGAGGGGAAGCCACAGGAATAGTATTAATATAGTGAAAATGTTTGTCGGCAGTGGAAATCGGACCAGGGTTCTCAGGATCCTCAGACCGACACGATATTACTGTACCATATACTCTATATATGGACCGTTTATTTTGAAAGTGGAGTAAGTCCATTTTCTCTCGTTTCGAGAAAATTAAAGGATGGCATATTTGTCAATAAAAAAATATAGGTTAATATTTAAATATTTTGAACATTAATAGTTGATTTAATAATATTTTTACATATTTTTACCGACAGGGTTTCCAAAGCAGCAAATTAGAAAATCTTTTATCGAGCGGTAAACAATCACTTACTGAACGGGAGGTGGTAAATAAATAAAAATAAAACATTTTTTCTGGTGCGTTAAATTCTGCACTTGCACGTAACAAGCTTTTTTCGCCACTTGTTATAAAAATAACTATTTCAAGCGTTTCTAAATGGCCATAGAAAAAAATATTATGTGCACCTCGATCAGAAAGTGTCCTTGCCATTCTTGCATGATTGATGACAATCTCCATGTGCAAGCGGCAATAGACTACTTTCTGCTCCAGGTATACAAATAACAAAAATAATGTTAGCGATTTAATAGTTTACATAAAGTCCATAAATATTATTATTTGCCTTCTTTTTATTCTCATTTATCAAGTATGGTATGTTGTTCACAAATAATGTAAGTACATGAAAATATAATTTGAAATTCTCAGTTAGTTTAGGACGGGCCACATATTCTGTTAAATGTTGTATACATTTATTTACATTTATAAAAATGCCACAAATTTATTAAAAAAATAAGATTAATGACTTGTTCAACAGTTGTGCGCCTTTATGCCACTTCACTTTTATTGTATCCGACCCAATCCGATCCTAATCTGTGCCTTTGTATTTTTATTATATCTATGATGAAATAATAACGTTTTTATAATCACGCCTCAAATACCACTTAGCTTAGTACTGCTGTACCCAGTATCACATTTTTCTGATCATATCATAACGTTGACGTAAAAAAAATAAATTAAATCAATTTATACTAAAAACTGAAATATGCTAAACTTTTGCTAAACTTTTGTAAGTACAATTATTTGACAGGCAGATTCATAAAACGGATTAGCGCTAACACCGTTTTTAATATTATCTATAACTCTGTTTCAAATTAAAACAGATTCAAGAAATGAACTAAATTTGATGCTAATTAACTCTCTTTTTAACTCAAGTTAAAATAAACTTGTTTCGTATATTGGAAAGAGAGTTAAAAACGAAATAAAAAATTGTGTTTGCGCTAATCCGCTTTGTGAATCTGCCTGTGAATTTTTAATTATAATATAAAATAAATATATCAACACGGCTTCTACTCATTACGAGGTGTGAAGTGCGGTTACCAACCGTCAAATCACGACCCCAAAAGATGTTAGAGGGGGAGCCACAGGGGTACTTGGATGTGGTGAAAATTGCTTATCGCCTGTGGGAATCGAACCGGATTGTCAAATCCACAGACCGATAATTATAAATAATAAATAATAATTTTAACATGTAAGTCACTATCGTTTTAAATAAATAATATCCAATCGAATGATTGATAGCAATGTTAATTCCATAAGATATTTAACTTCGATTTACTTTTATTTTTTAATATCTGGTTTTATAAACAACAGAATAATTTTACTTTCATAGTAAATGTACCTATTTAAATTGATAACATCGATACAATTTTATTTATTTTATAGTAATATTACTTACTGTTCAAAAGTTCGACAGTCATTTGAATGAATATATTTTATTTACTTTAAAAGTAAATTAATTTGTCGTTTATAAAACCGACTATGAATGAAGTATAAAATTTTAGTTTTACTGTTGTAAATTATCATTAATCATCTTAGCAACTAGTAAAAATATAATTACTGATTAAAGTTTTTTTAACTAGTAATTTTAGAGAAAAAAAAATCTACTACTATTTAAAGCATTTCTTTAAAATATAATTTAGATATGTTGCCAGCTGAAAATAAGTTTATCAAATGCCACGTTTCTTACTTTAGTTTTATTTGTATTTACTAAAAACGCAGCAGTAATAATACAATTTTTTTTAAACATTATAATAGCTTTAGAACATTCTCGCAAATATATAATAATATGTATTTATTTAGCTACGCTAGTTTACACAAAATACAAAAGAGAATACGGGGTTGGTGGCTCAGTGGTATCAAGTCGGTCTGTGGATCCTGAGAACCTTAGTTCGATTCCCATAATCGACAAACAATTTTCACCACATTAAAACAACCTCTGTGGCTCCCCCTCCACTAATATTTTAGGACCGTGATTTGATGACTGGTAACCGCAATTAACGCGCAAAATATATCACTTACCGAGATCTGCTTCAGCAGAGTGCCACACCCAGTAATCGGTAAAAGGCGTGATGATATATATATATATATATATACAAATAACTAAGTAATTCAATAACATGAAGTAGTTAACATAAAATCCTTAATTCTACTTTTAAATATTGACAATGACTTTTTTTAATGTCATCATTTAAGTTGTTAAAGTTATCAACATATTTGAGGAATATAGAATTCCTTTTTACAGTTTCCACATACAAATTCAATATTCTCCTGGTATTGTACTTGTGGATATCTTTATTATACATAATATTGTCCATTAGATATTGAGGTACTAATCCATTAACTATTTTATATATAAATATTAAAGCATTACAGTTAATAAACTGATGTTGGGTTGCAAGAAAAAAATAAAGAGCTCTATAGTTAAAGAATTGTTTATCTAGCAACAGTATCAATGGTGATTTTTTGAACCTTATTAAACCGTTAGTTGCTAATGAACCGATAAAACTTTCATGCAACCCAGCATGAGAAACATTAATATAATATGAGATATATCGTAATTAGCTCAAGTTCATTTTCAAATTTAACTACAATATTTTCGGATTACTTAATTTAAAGTAGGTTATCTTGCATTTGTAATAGTTGTCACCTGTTTTAAATAAATGAAGAAATATTTCCTTTCTAGGTAACATTAAAAAATTAACGTAAAGTCATAAAAAAGTAGAATCACTTGATTTCTGGCATTACGAAGAAGTCAAATAGTTTTGTGTACACACAAAACTATATTTGTGTGCTTTGGTTTGTAAATTTGTTTAATTTTTAACAATCGTTTTTCTTCTAAAAATAAATAAATAAATAAATATATCATCACGCCTTCTACCCATTACTGGGTGTGGCACTCTGCCGAAGCAGATCTCGGTAAGTGATATATTTTGGGTGTGAAGTGCGGTTACCAGTCGTCAAATCACGCCCCACAAAGATGTTAGTGGTGGAGGAGCCACAGGGGTAGTTTTTAAAATTATGAAAATTGTTTGTCGCCTGTGGGAATCGAATCAGGGTTCTCAGGATCCACAGGCCGACTTCATACCACTGAGCTAGCCACCCCATAATAAATACAAATATATCATTTCACCTTTTTTGTCCCTTACTGGGTGTGACACTCTGCCGAAGCAGATCTCGGTATGTGATATATTTATGCGCGTGCAGTGCGGTTACCAGCCGTCAAATCACGGCCCCCAACGATGTTAATGGTGAGGGAGCCACAGGGATAATTTTAATGTGGTGAAAATGTTTGTTGGCTGTGGGAATCGAACCAGGGTTCTTCTAAAAATAAACTATTAAATTATATTTGTATTAGTTGCATTAGTGCATCAACTTTAAATAGTATTTTTTAACTGTCTGACTATTGAGATGTTCTTCTCAACTTGAATTGTTTTTACTAAGTGGTTCTTTGAACCATGGTTTTAATTCAAATTTATTGTTCTTCATTTAAAATGTAACTTTATTAATATGTTTAGTAATTGCTTGAAAATGGCCAAAATATTGGACCGAAACGTCGCTGATTAATAAAAAAATGTAACTTAAAATTGTGTTCAATTTTTTGTAAAATGTTTTCACCAAGTTAAGCCTGTGATCCATTTAATCAATATTAAAAGTATGTTTTAACGGTAAATAATTAACAATTATTGAAATAAAATTTTAATACAGAGAAAAATTCTATTTTATGAAGTTTTTTGTTATCGTTTCCTGCATCCTACAAATGTAAATAAAGAAATATGAAATTAATTCCTCAAGCTAATGAAGCTGTTTAGCAAATTAAAAATAATTAGGCACTTGCTAAAATGCAGTTTACAACTGAATTTAAACAATGTCAAATTTCGTCACAAAGCCTATTCAATTGGATATATACTTTTTATTGTAAAATGACGTACTGATATAATCGTCAAATTGGAGGGGGCAACTTCACAGTAGTTATAAGTAATTCGCAACTCCCTTCAACTATTTCAAAGTACATTGTCAGAGCTTCCGAGACCTTTAATAAAATAGTGTGAGTGCTAGATTTTTCGAAGTGTATATTAATATAAGATTTTTGTTTGTTTTTGTTACAATTAAAATAGTTTTGGTTCGAGATAATTTCAGCTATGTACAGAAGAGGTAAGTGAAGTTTTTTTTTTATAAATTAAGTTTAAATTTAAGGAGATAAATAATTATTATAAATTAATTAATTGAATAATAATAATTTTTAAAACATCAAAATTGTAGTGAAACTTAAAAAATTATATTTTTTCATCGTAAATTTGAATAAAATTGTATTTTCTTTAGGCATTAAAGTAAAACTAGATGTGTATATTGAAATGCAAAATAATTAGAAAAGTAACGAACATATTATAATTTACTTTGAAATACCTGTATAAATTTTGTATACATTTCGAATAATTTTTTTTAAAATATTTATAATTATTATGTTTATTCAATTTTTCATCACAAAATTCGAAATTTCAGCAAAAACTTGATAAAAATCGTTAAATTATTTATACGTATTTATGTATCTACTTTTATAATTTAAAAACCTGAAATCGTACTTAAATAATTAAATTTAAAGAGTTTTATCTTCTGATTAAAATATAAAATGTAAATTAAACAGTAATAACTGAAACACTTATAAAAATACAACGGCATAAAGAACATATAAAATATTTGAGTTAACAGTATTATTCGTTTTAATGAATAATAAAATTATTTATCTGTATGTTAAGTGTAAAATAATCCAAATATTAATCACGAAATAAAAAACCAAGAAAGGATATTTGCAACTCTTCCGTATTTCGCGGGAAATATCAAGGTTATTTCTTATGCGGTTAGAGCGTCATCAAACTATTCATAAATTAATTACATACTATAATATTTCGTATATTTCACAATACCGGTTAATAATTTATAAATTTGAATTGTTGTACATGCATGAAGTTGCAGCTTTAACAATTATTGCAGTATTCAAAAAAGAATCAGTTTATCATTTTATTTAGTATAACAGATTATGTGAAGTATATCTTTTGTATGAAAATTAATAAATTTATTTAAAAAGAACAAAAATATATTTTTCTGTAAAATGACAGCTGATTTACGATTGTCATAGGAATGCGGCTAACTTCTCGCTATATTTCAATATTTTTATCCCGTTCAAAGTTCTTATCGCTTATAAATCGAATTTTGTGTCGTAAGCAAATAATTTAATCAAAAATAATAGATATTTTCGTGTAGTAGACTATTAGAGTGACCACGCACATTTAAAAATACATAAACATGTTATCATTACAGTTATGAGACTATAATTCATAGTGCAAAATCGGTGCTACCAGTAAAATTTAGTTTCGAAGATTAAATTAACATGAATAACAACTCAAATTCGTGGTTTTTCCTAGGAGCTGCTGTAGTTGGGCTAGTAAGTGCAGCCGGAGTATATTTAATAGAGCAATTTCGCCATGACAAACATAAACATGCATTTACTCAAGATCTGGCCCGGCTGGATAATCAGTTATCCAGTCTTAGACAAGAATTAGAAGTTATAAGACAACTACAAAAAGAGAGGTAAGAATACACTTAAAAATATCACAAAAGTTAGGTTAGATTTCATTTTATCTTATTTTACAGACTCAACAACTCATTACAAGCAAAACCAAACCGAAGGAAACTCAGAAATTCATCAGCACTTTCAATTACATCGACTGAAGATTACACCAGTGCCCTAGATATTGATAGTTCTGATTTAGAATTCTATGATTTGAGCAGTGAAGACGACAACTCCGTTGACAGACCCTCTCTCGATAAAGTAAGTGGAAACTTTAATTCAAAATGATTATTAGGCTACAGCTGCTCTGAAATAATGTTAATAAGAATATTAAAATTAATTTTCGGACGTTATTTCTTTATTAAATAACTGGAGAACTATTTAAATTTTAAAGATAATAATTAATGAACAAATCCTGATAAAAAGCGTAAAAGTAGAGTTCAACAAATGTGATATTTATTTATTTTTGCAATTAATTTGCAAAAACACTAATAAACAGTATAAAAAGTAGATGATAATAATATTTTTGTTATATAACATAATATATTGGTTATGTAATAAAAAAAATAGTTATCTGTTTGTTAAAGTGATGTTATTTATGTTATATTTTTGTGTTAAGTGCAGATGAACTTGGATAAGTACACATGCACTAATGTTTTCTTTTGGTAATTTTGTATTCAAAGCATGTGTATGATATGACGTCACTGCTATTAAGAAAGATTTGAGTTTATTATGAGTCCATTTTACTCATTTTCAATGTTATTATTTATTTCTATTTTTAACGGGTTCTTATCCAATAATTATCAAATATGTAATAATAAAGAGTTATGAGTTATTTTATTTTATGATTGGTAGATGATTAAATTATCTAATATTTAATTTACTCATTAGGAATTCGAAACAATTGACAGATTATTGGAAGATGAATGTGAATATGCAGAAGCTTTAGGAAAATTGGAGAATTTAAACAAAAGGTATCCAGATAATCCAAACATTTTATGGAGATTAGGAAAAGCAATCAAAATTAAAATTGATTCTACAACTGATTCTGAAGAACGAAAGGAGTTAATTAATAGAGGTATAAATTTAATTTATTGGTTTAAGTATAGACAGTATTCGATAATCGTTTAAAAAATTTTTTCGGTCTAAAAATAATTTTATTTTATTTTTAACTATTTGTTAGTGGTCATATAATTTATGTTGCGGCATATGTTTTAATATTCTAATAATACGAATATATACGATATACGAAATGAATTTTTGATTGTGATGTAAGCTAATATAGGAATTTTATCATAATTTTAATTCAATAATATGTACAATATTGGCAATATCCAAAGCAAAATTCAATAGGTGCTATTTATAAATTCAATTCAAGCACGTATTAATAGATTATATTTGACATAATTTAAGTTGATAAATACAAAAAAAAAGAAACACAAAATATTTTAATTTTAGGATCCAAAATCAAAACAAATGTTTTTGAAAAAACAGCAGTGGGATTCTGTAACTTTAAAACATACTTTCGTCACGTTTTATGCCGATATAAAAAAATAAATTATATATTATATTAATTTCTAGTGTGTAAATCGGAAATAAAAATTATTGAACATATCTCCAAGTAAACAAAACTATTAAGACTGATACAGAATTTCAAAATAGGACTTCTCGTTTTGTTTAGACGTAGTCACGACTACCGACATTTTGTCGGTACCGAATTACGAAATCCTACTGCTGGTACTATCATGACATACGTGATGTTTTGAATTATTGTTAGTGTTCAACAAGGGGTCGACAGTTATAAGAAAATTTGTTATGAGGCGTTGAGTGACATCTGTGATTGTTAAATGGGCTTCTATATCATTTATTATTATTATTGTTTTTTATGTAATGAAACTATATGATAAACTATGACGATCACAGTGGTATTTTACTTGTTTCATTCAAAGAGTGTAAATAATGTAAGCCATCTACTCTAAATAATACTTGTATAAATTTTGAAATTTTTATTTAGGACAGTTTTAAATTTTAAAAAATTTATATGGGGTAGGAGGTTCAGTGGTATCCAGTCGGCCTGTGGATCCTGAGAACCCTGGTTCAATTCCCACAGCCGACAAACATTTTCACCACATTAAAATTATCCCTGTGTATATCTTTGGGGGCCGTGATTTGATGGCTGGTAACCGCACTTCACGCGCATAAATATATTACTTACCGAGATCTACTTAGAGTGCCACATCCAGTAAAGAGTAAAAGGCGTGATGATATATTTATTTTATTTATTTTAGGCATCCAAACCTGCGAGCACGCGGCCGACCTCGCCCCCACCAGCGCCTACTGTCACAAATGGCTCGCCATCCTAATCGGTCTGCGCAGCGAGTTCCTACCCACCAAAGAGCGCATCCTGGACGGTCGCTTGTTCTCCACACACATCCGCAGAGCGCTGGAAATCATGCCCGACGATCCATTGCTTCACCATCTGCTGGGTCGCTTTACATTCGAAGTTGCCAAGCTCTCGTGGCTGGAGAAGACTTTGGCGGCAACACTGTTCGCTGAGTTGCCTTCCTGTACTTACCAGGACGCCATGTCTCAGTTCTTGCAAGCGGAGAAGCTAAGCAAGAAGGAGTGGAAGGAGAACAGGCTGTTTATTGCCAAGTGTGAGCTCGCGGTGGGAAAAATGGAGGAAGCTGTCATGTGGCTGTCTAAAGCCGAAGATGCGCGAAATGATGAGGTTTGTTTTTATTTTACATATAAAATAATCAAATATAGTTTCAAAATGTTTCATCAAGTGCCTACGGCTCAAACCTTCGATTCTATAGTTTTTATTTTTTATTTGTACATAGCCGACTCGATACCACCGATTAAATTATTAGAATTATGCAAAAAGTTTTAAATGTTTCTTCTTTTGTTTGCAGGAAGAAAAAGTGCACGAAGAAGTGAAGGATCTATTACAAAAATACCGAAAGCAATAATTGTTTAATTATTTATTATTACTAATAACAATAACTATTTAATATTGTTAATATGATTTATTTTTTAATCGTATTTTAAGTTGTAATTAAATGTTAATTATTTAATACAATCGATTTAGGTAGATTTTAAATTTACAATTACTTCTTCATTGTTATTGGCAGTTTTCCTATTTGGGGGCCGTACTGAGTTTATATTTTTAATATATAATTTTATCTTTATAGTCATGATAGACTGAATATTTTAACGAAAATGGTACCTAATAATTGTATTATAATAATAGTTGTTATTGTATTAGGCACAATTTTGTTTATTATTGTGAAATGCAATTAATTTTAGATAGTAAATCATGATGGTCTTCTACATTTGTGTTTGGTACGGTCCTTGTGTTCTAGGGACAGGATATTAGCATTTGGAATATTGATTTTTAACTTTTTTTAAATAAAGACAAATATATGAGCATTTATTTAGTATTTTACTTGTTAAGACTTTATCCACAGACAGAGAATAGTGCTATTTCAATGGTAAGTGAGAATGCAAACTAATAATTTTTTGCCAGTTTTCAAAATCTGTAAAATAAAATCAATTAAAATATTGGAACAAATACTTTTAGAATTCGTAATTAAAACAGTTTTGTTAAACAACCTATTATATATTTTCATATAACAGCGCTTTTACGACCTTGTGCTATACTGAATTTATTTATTAGTACATGTACAGTAAAAATAGTTATTATGCCACATCATTATGAGCTAATTTAAAATAACTTTTCAATTTGCTGAAGACAGCACAGGACTTTCGAAACGTAAATTTTAGAAAAATATATTAAATTTTTAACTCAAATATTGCTTAAAATTAGGGACCCGAACCATACAAAAATTAGTTCAACTTATGTTTTTGTTCCGGTTCGATAGTTATCTTTTGGTTCGCTTCGCAAAACGGTTCAATTTGGATTCAGTTTACGATTAATTTTTAAAATCTAAATTAGAAATACGTATTACGTATAGAATTTCTGAAAATACACAATGATATTATTAAATAAATAAATATATCGTTACGTCCTTTACCCATTACTAGGTGTAGCAGATCTCGGTAAGTGATATATTTATGCGCATGAAGAACAGTAACCAGCTGTCAAATCAATATTAATTACTACAACAAAAGGAATCCAAATATAATTATTTATCCGACAAAAATACACACATTCACAGTTAAAACAACTGCGTCGATCCGCTAGTTATAAATGCACCAGGCTCTAATATTCTTTGTGACTGTTTCTGGCAAAACTACACCGAACCGAACTAGTTTAATATTTACGGTTCGGTTAATGTTTTAGCTCTTGAATTTTATAGGAAAATGTTCATGTTCCAATTCAGGTCCCTGCATAAAGTGATTTACAATTAATTTATTCCCTTTGAAGTTGCAGACAATTCAATGTCGAATTTGCAAATAAACAACATATATTTTATTACATTTACATTCTATATGTATAAGTAAAAAAAGCAAGTTCTGAACTATTTTTCATATTGAACATCAATTATATAAAGTTCAGCACTGCATGCGTAGAAGACTCATGCCTTATTTTACATCTCTCTAAATTTGCGGGTGTTGAGATGGTCGGGTTCACCCCGAGCAGCAGTCACCCATCCAAGTAAAAACATAAGTGAAGCGTGCTGAACGTTAATCACAACGCTATCACGCTACACACACTGCTGTAGCGCTGACTGTACATCAATTACCTTTTAGAAATATTAATGTGCATGTTTATCTTGCAAAAAAGCAAATTACAACTGCAGAGTTACAGCAAACATGTCCGATGATTTGTCATTTTAAATTGTTTCTTTCAAAATCTTAATATTTATTCGAAAATATTCCCATTTATTTTATAATTATCTACATAAAGAAAATTATTTATATATTTTAGGTGCACATTACAAACACTGAATTTCTTGACATAACGATTTATATACATGTGTTATTTTTTGGTTCATTGTTGAGTACATAACAATATTTATTTTAGGAATTCAAGTTTATTCACTGAATTGTATAGCGTAAATTGTTAAAGTGCATATTGCAGAAGCCATCTGTAAATTTACATCAAAATTATTAAATTTATAAGATCTGTAGGACTTAAATATAAATATTACCGATGTTAATTCGTGTATTTCTAGATTGTAGATGGACATGACAGAGAACTTAATTTTATTGTGATACATTTCTAGCGAAAGTAACTTTATCTGCAATTTTAAATAATTATTTTTTTATAAATAAATTTCTGCAAACAAAATCTTACCGTATCTCGTAATTCTGTATTGTGCAAATCGTGTAAAAGGGACGCTGTCCTGTTTCCCTGAAACAAACATACAAAATTTATATCATATATTACGAGAATGCATTTTTACAGGATGAGAATAATTAGTTGTATATCAAGAGAAGAAAGTGAGACATTTCTTCCCGAAGATTGTTTTCTTCACGACGCATATATATACAGCCAGATTTTCAAAAAAGTTTTAGTTAATCCTGAATTTTTAATTAGTTAATCTGATTCTTGCCCGACTTTAAAAAGTTAATTCAAAACACATTCTGACAACCAAATGATAATAAGATTATAGTAGAGCTTCTTTAAACTTTTTAGAAAATTGGTTTAGTATAATTTGACTAATCTATAATTCAATATTAGCTAAAACAGTTTTGAAAATTCGGCTGATAATTGTTTTCGCTAGCGCTACCCTATCAGAAAATAAATTTAAAAAAAAAATTTAGAAATGTAGATAAGATTGATTATTTTCTTGACAAATATCACCTGGATGTTACTAATATTAGATGTGCGATAATGAAGCACAAAATAAATCACTAAAACTAAAAAAAAATAACTAAAATTGCACAGATGCGACGCCCATGGTACACCACGATTAAGTGAATGACTGTCCCTTACCCTTTTGGCATTCTCTCTGGGCAACGGAAGTACATCGGCGTTGCCAGTCTATTACAATTGTAATAGATCTATTACGTTTTCAAAGTAGTTATTACGCTATTACGCCTTTTCTAAATCTATTACGTTTTTAAAAAATAGATAAAAAAATCATATACCTACTTAATTTTCAATAATTACATTTACAATAAAATAAATAGAGCTCGACAAACCAAAGTAAAATCCTGTCTTCTGAGATCGCTACTATCGTCGGTACATTCAGTGTCAAAAGTTGTATTTATAAAAATGGCGAGACGATATGTAATTCTTTCCATTTATAAAAATAGTATGTTAAAAAAATTATAGTTATGATGGATGCGCATATCCTTCATGGTGACGCGCCCAAGTATTTTTACTGAGACTGTATATTTCACTATCGCGACAAAGTAGAGCCACGCCATTTGTTATATAACAACTAAAGCGGAGTTATGCGCATTCAGCCAAGATTTTACGTTAATTTGTCGAGCTCTATATAGATAAATATTTTTGTTTAATTGTTAAGTTTTGTACTAAAGAATATAACGATTTTT
This sequence comes from Pterostichus madidus, assembly GCA_911728475.2. Classification (NCBI taxonomy): domain Eukaryota; kingdom Metazoa; phylum Arthropoda; class Insecta; order Coleoptera; family Carabidae; genus Pterostichus; species Pterostichus madidus. The sequence goes on from OU452301.1 coordinate 41,134,815, forward strand.
CAAATAAACATGGTGACTGACTTTTGCTTATAAGAACTACATTTGCGAAAATAATTTTTATTTATATGCATATCGCACTTTTGTTGTTCATAAAATAAATTAAAAAACGCCAAATAGTTGTCCAACTTTTATTACTTTTTTTTTAATCTATTACGTTTTTATACTGCCATTTGTTACCAAAATACCAACCAGAATAGTATTCTGGCAACACTGAAGTTCATACATTAATATCGCAATGTGTTCTTACCTTTCTGCGAACTGCAGAGGCAGTAAAATATACGGAAGATAGAAAAAAAATATGATGTAACATCCATCCAATTTCATATAGAGCTGAATTGTAACGATTTTTATTTATAAAAACTAAAAATAAGCGAAAACAGCATGATGTCAATGCTGCTAATTTATATGATATCAAATAAAAAATAGACACAGAGAACAAACGATTCAATTTTTGTGTTATTCTACAAATATTTATATAAACCTTAATCAAAGTAGATATTATCTCAATAGTAAATAATTTGTTTTGTGACTTTTGTATTAACACATTGTTAATAATATTTAATCTCTGTATAATAAATAAATTAGTAATAATATAAACATACATGAAACTTAATTCAATATATAGACAAATAATGTAATATATTGTAAGTAATTTAGAAAGAGTTAAAAAAAAATGTATAAAGTAGAATATTATAATAAAGACGCAAATAATTACAGAAAAATATACATATTTTTCTGTTTTGTTGTAATTTATTCTAACTCCAAAAAAGATATATAAAGATTCATCAGTTTTAGATAATTCCAAAAAAATTGTTTCAATTGTATAATTGAGCCCAAGATATATTAAACTAGAAATACAAGATAAAAATAAGGCTATGTCTCTATATGTATCCATGACAAACAATATAATTTTGATTTTATATGGATACTCCCATTGGTGTGTTGAATATAAAGTATAAGAAAACAAAATAATAATGAATAATATTATAATCCAAATTATGGCGCACAAGTGTTTATATCTTGTAGAAAAGAAACCAAATATTTGAACTAGATATTTTAAGGGTTTAATTGCATCAATAACACCATTCATTATTTGGTAATTTAATTCACTTGAACTGAAAACATGGACGTTAAAAAATTCTGAAGAAAATAGAAGCTGCTAAGAAATTACTAAATTAATTCATTTCAATTATTCGGATAACACTTATTATAGCAATTTCATTTTCTGTGTAAATATTTTATGGTTAATTATTTTATTTCATTTCGTTACAATGTCAAAAATACCATTAATTCAGTTTTCTTTGTAATTATATTCAGTTGAACCCTAATGATTGATTGAAAAGATTGAGATGTTTGAAAAGAAAGAAAATAAAATTAATATTAATGTATTTCAATTAATCGGCTGACATTTATGAAATCGGTTTATCATTTTCAAATCAATAAATATGCTATAAGTGAATATTTAATTTTATTTACTTATCTATAGACATTATAATTTTCTTCCCGGTGCTCATTTAACTATGTCATAAAACTGAATTTTTGACATTATAATTTGGCAGTTAACATGTAAAATCAGTTTTTTGTAAATACAAAGTTTCCGGCAAAAAATTATGGGACCAAATTTTATATCACAATACTATCAATAAACTTACATCTCATTTCATAATTATTGAATATTGATAGCGTTATTTAAAGATTAAAAATATTTCATAATTTTTCGCCTATTTTTACTATTGACGTAAAGTGCTTATAATTTGTTTTATACAGGATGATCAAAAGGAATTGTTATAGTTGGCAATACGATTCCAGAAATCTTTTTATTCCACAGTTGGCACAACGTCAGATAAAGGCGGAAATGCTATTTGACATTTCTAATAAATACAAATAGGTTATGTCAGGAGTCTGACAGCTAATAGAATTTTGACTTTTTAAGTAATAGAAATACTTTAGAAATAAATGTACTCAAATTTAAATTTTAAATATCACTGTCAACAACAGGAAATGAATTTATGTATCAGGCTTACCAATTTCAAGTAGTTTTTTTTATTGCTAACTGTAAAAATTCCTTTTGATCACTCGTATATATTAATCAGTCAATGTCATCTGTCAGTATCATGAATATTTTAATTTTTCAATTTCTGGTGAAGTACTCAGATATTTGTCAAATGTTTTTTTGGCTGTGGGGATCGTACCTGGGTTCTTAGGATCCACAGGCCGACTTCATACCACTGAGCCATTACTCCATAGCTTAATAAAATAACTAAATTAGATATCGCAGTTAGAGTATTAACTGTTAGGTCTAATTATTCGATATTCGGCCGAATAGTAAACTACTATTCGATGTTTTGCCGAATAGTGGAATAGCTGCCGAATAGGCATAATACAGAATAAGTATCTAATATTGGTTGTAAAATAAATAAATAAATATATCATCACGCCTTCTACCCATTACTAGGTGTGGCACTCTGCCGAAGCAGATCTCGGTAAGTGATATATTTTGCGCGTGAAGTGCGGTTACCAGTCGTCAAATCACGGCCCCCAAAGATGTTAGTGGTGGAGAAGCCACAGGGGTAGTTTTTTGAAATGATGAAAATTGTCGCCTGTGGGAATCGAACAAGGGTTCTCAGGATCCATAGGCCGACTTCATACCACTGAGCTAGCCACCCCATTATTATTAATATTGGTTGTAATTCTACTTTATTCTGTTGAGATAATAGCTCGAATGTCAAAAAAAAATGAATTCAGGATAAAAATAGAGTTAGTTAACTCATTATTAATCTGCTCAGAAATGTATTCTTACCTTTTTGCGTACAGCACAGGCAATAAAATAAACCAAAAACAGAATAACCGAGTGATGCAAGAACCAATGACTTTGTGATTTAACTGTATTGTACGTATTTATGTTAATACTAATTAAAAACAAACGAAAAGAACATGAGGTTAATGTTATTAGCTTATTTATTATTAAACAAAAAGTAATCACAGAAAATAAGTGATTAAATTTTTGAGCTATTTTACAAATATTTGTATAAACTTTATACAATGTAGATATTGTCTTGAAAGTATCAAATTTATTTTTTGTCATTTGTATTAATATATTGTTAATAATATTTAATCTCTGTATAATAAATAAATTTGTAACAACAAAAATAAATACCGCACTTATTTGAATAAACATACAAATAATATAATAAAACGAAAGTAATTTATTCATATATAGAAAACAAAAAAATAAATATATGAATATAACAAGGATGTATATAATTACAGAAGAAAATACATATTGTTTTGTTTTCTTGTAATTTATTTTAATTCCAAAATATTTGTATAGAGATTCATCAGTTTTAGATAATTCCAAAAAAATAGTTTCAAGTGTATAATTAAGTCCAAGATATATTAAAATAGAAATAGAAAATAAAAATGAGGTTAAATCTTTAGACAAATCAATAATAAACAAAATAGTATTGATTTTATAAGTATATTCCTTGTTATGTATTGAATGTAAATTATAAGAAAAGAAAAATATATTGACTAATATTAAAATCCAAATTATTGCACACGAATATTTATATTTTTTTGAAAAGAAACCAAATATTTGAACTACATATTCCAATGGTTTAATTGCATCAAAAACACCATTCATTGTTTAGTAATTGAATTCACTTGAACTGAAAACATGGACTTGTTAAAAAATTATGAAGAGAAAGAAGCTACTGAAAATTTTTTAAATGAGTTCTTTCAATTAATCAGATGACACTTATTATAGTAATTTTCTTGTCAGTGTAAATATTTTATGGTTGTTATTTACTTCATTTACTTACAGTTATGAGTACATTAGTTTTCAATTACTAGTTTCATTTTATTTTTATTAAAAGCTGTAAATATATGTATTAAAGTACTTGAAGAGAATTAAAATAGAGTAGATAGAAGAACGAAGTATTTATTTTAAATAAATAAAAAATAATAAATATATCATCACGCCTTCTACCCATTACTGGGTGTTGCACTCTGCCGAAGCAGATCTCGGTAAATGATATATTTTGCGCGTGAAGTGCGGTTACCAGTCGTCAAATCACGGTTAGTGGTGGAGGAGCCATAGGGGTAGTTTTTTTGAAATTATGAAAATTGTTTGTCGCCTGTGGGAATCGAACCAGGGTTTTCAGGATCCACAGGCCGACTTCATACCACTGAGCTAGCCATCCCATAAATTTATTTATTTATTTAAATTTTAAATTTCTTGTATTGAAGTAAAACAGTATTTTGATTAGCATAACTTTTAATTTGTAGTTTTCAAACCATTAGCGCCCACTGTACCAATTTGAGTACAAATCATAAATGTAAGTATAAGTATTATTCTATTGTTTATACAGTTTCCATGGCTCTCTCTATAGGATTCTTTAACAAAATGCTTCTTTATTTCACAAACATGGAGCAGAAATGAACCTGATCGTCTGTTTATTTTCAGTCATTTTTGCATTGTTAAATATAGAAAATTTTATTAGTCACGTTATGTTTAGGTAAATCAGTGGTACCAAAAAGTAAATTATGAGCTGGAACCCCCGTATCCTATCTGCTAACATTATTCTTTTTTGACAGTTGTAGAAAAAATGTTGTTTGCATTTCGTGGACGAAATTCTTGTACTTAATACAAAAATAACTATTATTAATAAAATTTGAAAATTAAACATAAATAAATATTGAAACTCAAACTGCCTAGGTTCTATTTCCATGGCGCAAAATTACGACGGCTTGGAAGGACCAGGGTAAAATATATTTTTGGCTAAAATCCCGACTTTTTAAAGTTCAGGATCCCGACTTTTAAACTCTGGATTCCGACTTTTAACTCGGGATCCGACTTTTTAAACTCGGGATTCCGACTTTTTAAACTCGGGATCCGACTTTTTAAAGTCGAGATTCCGACATTTTAAACTCGGAATTCCGACTTTTTAAACTCGGGATTCCGACTTTTTAAAGTCGAGATTCCGACTCCGAATATGGACGAATAACGGAAATATTCAGATCTCGAGTTTAAAAAGTCGGAACTTCGACTTTAAAAAGTCGGATCCCGAGATTAAAAAGTTGGAGTCCCGAGTTTAAAAAGTCGAAATCCCGAGTTTAAAAAGTCGGATTCGGAGTTTAAAAGTCGGAATCCCGAGTTTAAAAGTCGGGATTCTGACTTTAAAAGTCGGGATTTTAGCCAAAAATATATTTTACCCTGGTCCTTCCAAGCCGTCGTCCAAAATCGGCAGGAGATTATAATATTGTCTTACCTTCCAATTAACTAAGGTAGCAATTACACATAATATGCTAATTATAGCAACATAATGTGTTGCCCATAGAATTTCAGTTAATATATGTATTTCGTCATGCTTCTTTGCCAGTTTCAAAAACAAACGAAAACTACAAGATGTCAAAGAGCATAATTTACTCGCCACTGTACAAAATATAATCACAGAAACTGCACTGCTTAGTTTCGCCACTAAATCACATAATTTAGTTCGTAATTTACATAGAATCATTAAATGATTCGTTTTGCTATTGTGTTTAATTATAATATTGTTAATTATCTGCAATCTTTGTTGTATTAATATGTTTATAATAAGAATTATGGATGTAGAAATTAAATCAAAACATAAATAAATTTTGATATATATTAATTGCAATATTGGAAGATAACCATTTATTATCAGTTTTAATGAATAAAATGCAAAAAGAAATATACATAAAATAATGTATGCAATTACATAGTTCTTAGTTTTTTTGTAATCAACCTTAATTCTAAATTGTTGCTGTAACGAGTAATCAATTTCAGATATTTCTTTAAGAATATTTTCAATGTTATAAGATTTGAATCCAAGAAATATTATAGTTGTAATTCCAATTATGTAAGTAGTGTTGACCAATTGTAAGTCAATAATTGTTAATATTGTTTTAAGATTAGTGGTTGACATTAACTTATTTATAATATAGTGACTATAAATAGTAACTATATATAAAATTGTGAATATTATTGCCCAAACAATTAAAATAAAATGTTTATATTTATTGTTTCCGAAAATTCCAAATATTGTAAAAGTTTTTTTAATAGGTGTAAAAGCAGTTATTATGTTAGAGTTATTAGAAACACTCATTTTGTAGAAGATAGTTGTCTAATAGATTTTGATTTGCACGATTTAATTTTTTGATAACTGAAAAACAAAAACAAAATATCACAAATTAATTTAAATGATATTTTTTCGCGACCGCCTGTAAAGTAGTTGTTTCTGATCACATGTAATTTACTATTCTATGCTGTTGCCAATAAAATTTAGAATGTTTATGCTTGTTGATTTCGTTTCCATGGTAAACGTATGTTAGCTAATTGTGTTTTGTTGGGTAAAAGTAGATTTACACTAATCGACATGCACTCCATTAATAATTTTCAGCAATAATATAACAAGAGAGTGAGAATAAATTGAAAATAATTTGACAGATCTTTCGAAAAGTTGTTGCCAGACAATAGTCACGAAAGCCCGTAGGGCTTAAGTGGCTATTGTCAAATAGCAACAAGTTTGAGAAAGATACTAGAGAATTATTTTCTAATTTATCCAACTCTCGAGTTATATTTAATTAGATATTTTTTTGACTTAGATGTTGAGGTCGTTTCATCCAACTTAAAAAAAATTGAACTGGGTTCATGTCGATTGTTACTTATTAATGTATTCTTGGAAGTTGTTTACAAAATTTATTGGTGTATTTCTGTACCTGGAATGGAACTAAATCGATTTTTTTCACACATTTTACTTGATGCGTTGACAGTTTTAAATAATTATTTGACAACTATCTATCATTAGTCACAAACAAAAAAGCATCTACAGACATTATTCCCGGGAATAATCACAAGAGCTTTATTCTCAGTATAATAATGACAGGATTGGTTAAAACGCAGACACATGACATACAATGTTGCATTTCATTGGTCACTAGTGCTATCTCATATTATATGAGAGAGATGCTTCCGTCATCAAGGTCACACTGCAAGGAGTAGAGAGTAGACGAACTCTGTCCGTCACTGCAAGTAGCTTCGCGCCCTTTTCAATTATTCAAATACAACCAATCAAATTTCGCGACGGACGCACTGCAACGGACGCGACGGATGCATGGAAACGAGCCATAAAAATAAAAATGAAGAAATGAATAAGTAATATTGCTTTACCTTTTTATAAACGATTGCGGTGACACAATACAAGAGAACGAAGATAGAATTATGTATTATCCATCGAATTTCTAATACCTCCGCATCATATTTATATTTATTCACATAAATTAAAAACAACCGAAAACAGGAAGATGTCAAGCCCGGCAACTTATTTGCAATTAAACAAAAAATTATTACTGAAAACGTTTTATTTATTTCTACTATTAAATCATTTATTTTTCGATGCAACTTGTAGAAAATAACAACATTTCTGACCGTACAATATTTCTTATCATTCGTCATTTTGATTAAATTATTATTAATTATATTTATTCTCTGTGCTATTAAAATATTTATAAATGTATACATAGATATAGTAATTATCTCAAAATTAAAACAGCAACAATAAAAGCCTGTTAGTAAGTCGGAAAATATTATAGTAATATTCACATAATACAACACTACCACAAATATGAAAATAATTGAGTAAATAATAAAACTTTTTTTCGAATTGTTATTATCTGTCTTAATATGAAAATGTAAATCCAGTAAGTAATCAATTTTTGATATTTCTGCAAAAATGTTGTCCAAATTATGGCCTTTATATCCAAGAAAGTAGAGAGTTGTTATTGCCGACAAATATAAGTAATTAAAGTAAAACATTTCAAGAATTATAAATGTAATTTGAATATTTTTCGTGTAAATTAAATAGCTTGTAATATTAGTTTCAAAAGATAAGAAATATAAAATTGTTAAAACAATCACCCAACCAATTAGTATGAAACATTTAATTTTTTTATTTGTAAATATTCCAAATACTTTTAAAACATTCTTTATTTGTTTAATTACACTGTCAATTTTTAATATTTCTATCATTTTTATTTCTGAATACCAGACAGAAAATATAAAGGTGTTCTTTTGTTACGGAAAATTGAATATGTTTGTATGAAATTTGTTTTATAATTTACAATATTAGCTGAATGGAAATTTCTGTAATTCGTTGATAATTTATTTGAAGACGTTACTTTATTAAATTGTTTTGTCATTATTTACATAAGTGAATTTCAAACTTTTCGGAGCCAAGACTCTCTTGAAGTTAAAAATCATAAATAAAATCAGACAGCCATGAAAATAAAAAACAAATTAAACAAAATCTCTTTTTTACAGCTCAGTCAAGAATTTCTTATCTTAATTGTTGAGTTTATAAATTAAAATTAAAAAAAAATCTGCGATATTTTAAACCGAGTCTAATAACTTGTAACTGTTCTTTCTGATCACATGTAATTTACTTTTTCTGAAACCGGCAAGAAAATACCTACTTTCCTCACCAATTTTAGTAAGGAAAGTAGATTTTTACTAACAGTCAAGTAAAGTACGTATGGCTACAACAAAAATAACAGTCTGGTAAAGAACGAAACAATCTGGTAAAAATTTTACCTGACTGTTTTGTATTTTACCTGTCTGTATTTTTGTTGTAACCTTGGATACGTATTCTACTATTAATATAATTCATATCAATTCATATTAAACATTTTGAGTTTTTTATGATTAATTATTAATTAAATTAAACGGTTTCAGAAAAAATAGTATACATAATGACTCAGCGGATTAAAATACTCGGCCTGCGACCTCGTAATTAAAACAACCGCTTTGTCAAGTAAAATATCACTTTCCTGACTTATTATATAATATCGTTGATTGATTAATCGACTAACTGTATAATCAAAGGTAATATACTATTCTGTCCTGTTGCCTATTCACCACAATTTGGCCGAAAAATAAAAAAATCAAATTTTGGTGCAAGAAAAAAGTACGAAAAAAGGGTCGATTTTTCACACTTTGTTTTAAACATCCACCATTTTTTTCTTTTACCGATTTTTCATTATCGGTGGTAAATTATTGTGTGAGCCACTTTCCTTTTAAAATGCTTTTGAATATTTTGTTTCTGACTTGCCAATCCTGAGATTAACTGTCCGCCATAGGACAAGGATTTTGAAAGAACTTAACTTTGGCGCCAAATATAAATAGGATAAAAAGTAAAACAAATTAAAAAAAATATTGTACTCTTGAAGACTCACTTATTATAGAAAAATGTTGTATGGTCATATCAAATAAAGAAACTGCAAAGAAAATTCTTGAAAATTTGCTTTTTTTAGTCTTCTAGTAACTACTAGTATCTTAAATAGATATCATAAATCACTTTATGGGGTGGCTAGCTCAGTGGTATGAAGTCGGCCTGTGGATCCTGAGAACCCTGGTCCGATTCCCACAGGCGACAAACAATTTTCATAATTTCAAAAGCTACCTCTGTGGCTCTTCCACCACTAACATATTTGGGGGCCGTGATTTGACGACTGGTAACCGCACTTCACGCGCAACATATATCACTTACCGAGATCTGCTTCGGCAGAGTGCCACACCCAGTAATGGGTAGAAAGCGTGATGATATATTTATTTTATTTTATAAATCACTTTCTGTGATAATTTATTTATAGAATTTTGTTGATATTTAATAATATTAATTAGATAAGTTTTATGATGAATTATAAAAAAGAAAATATCTCTTACCTTCTTGCTTACCATATATGCAATAGAATAAACTGCAATTAGATATGATATATAATATATTAACCATCTAATTTCAGAGAATATTGACAAAGGATTTATTTTAGTAAGAATCAAATATATACGAAAAGTGCACGAAGTGAAACCTGCTACCTTATTTGATATAAAACAAAATATTAACACAGTGAATAAACTATTTTGTCTCACTACCACTTCAGATAGATTTGAATACATTTTGCACAATGTGGATATTTGCTTTAAAATATAAAAGTTGTTTTCACTTTTATGTGTTAAAATGTTATTAATAATATTTAATCTTTGAAATATTAATATATTTATAATATTAAATAAAAATATTGCTTTCATTTCTACAATCAAACAATAAACATAATACGATGCTTGCAAAACAGAAAGAAATTTCAATAAAACAGTTATGATTAATACGATAATAATTATTAGTATAATTTCAGAGATAATTAAATATATTTTTGTTTTGCTATAATTTATAAAAGCACCAAAATCTCTTTTTAAAGTTTCATCAATTTTAGATAATTCTGAAAAAATTATTTCCAATTTGCAATTATGATTAAATCCTAAAAATATTATACTAGAAAGACAAGTTAAAAATACTGTTACGTCTCTATAAATATCAATAGTAATCAAAATAATTTGGATTTTGTAAGGGTACTGCGATTTGTTTACAAAATGAAATTGGTAAGTTGCAAAAAATAAGGTTATTAATATTACTGCCGAAATTAACGCACATAAGTATTTATATTTTGAATTTAAAAAACCAAGTATTGTGAACATATATTTTAGTGGTTTGATTGTACTTATAACGTCAGCCATTTTTGTTCGTTGTTCGTAAAACTTGTACAACTTATGAAATGAAATTGTAAATACATATTAATGAAGTAATGGAAATTAAATAAGTCTCATAAATTACTTTCTGTGACATTTATTATAACAAGTTTTCGATATTTAATAATATTAATTAGATGGCTTGTTCGTAAATGTTTCATTTTTTCAAATATGTCAATATTTTTAAAGTATTTCTTGCAAAATATTTGGACCGAAGTTCGAATTTCTGATCGTTCGAACATTCGAATGTTTTGAACTTCGAAGCTTCGAATTTTCTAATTTTTTGAAGCTTCGAATTTACGAATTTTCAAATTTTTCAAAGCTTCGAATTCTCAAATTTGTTTGTCTCTGTCATTTCCAAACATGCTCATGCATAATAGGCGAAAAGTCGGCCACGAATTAAATAATAAACTCGGCGAAGTATCCTGCAAAAACTCTGCATGTTTATACGTCTTAATTAAGACATCTATTCTCTTACCGCCTATCTAAATGCTACGGACTTTTAGTAAAACGTTTTAAATGAGAATAAAAATTATACAAAAGCCTCTTAATTAAAACGTTTTTAACAGTGTAGTGAAATTTTAAGTCTAAATTAAATTAATTTGGCAAATAATAATAATTAATAATAGTTACTTATGAATTAATAAAAACTCTCCAAATGAATTTATTCTGAAAATAATTCATATCAACATGCCGTGTTCACGTTAGGATCCAGATTCACAATTCGAATAATTCGAAAATTCAGAATATTCAAAAATTTTAAAATTCAAAAATTCGGAATATTCAAAAATTCGAATCTAAATTCGAAGGTTCAATAAATCCAAAAATTCGAAGTCTCGAATATTCGAAAAATCAACAACCCTATACCCATTACTTTCTCATGAAATAGTGAATAAAAGATGCTTTATATCGGTCGCTTTCAGTTCGAGAATGAAACGGCATCGGAAAAAAGAAATATCCCTTTCTTCCTTTGGTATATAAATAACTATTCAGAAATAACTTAAAACATTTCCAGCCAAATTCTCAAAAAAGTTTTAGCTAATCCTACATTTTGGATTAGCTAATCTTCTGCTAGTCCGACTTAAAAAAGTTAATTCAATTCACTTTCCGAAAACTAAATAGTAAAATGACTATATTCAAGTTTATTTATACTTTTTACAAAATTCAAGATTAGGTAGATTCTAGGTAAAACTCTTTTGACAATTGAGCAGTTAAAGATTTTGAAATATAATAACTTGATAAATATTATTAAATCGAGTAGCACGAACCCTTTAGACATTTACTAAATATTTATTTAGTAAATGTCTAACGGGTTCGTACTACTCGATTTAATGGGATTTGCTGTCATATATGTGAATGTATATCAGCTTACCTTTCTAGAAACTAAAGATGCTACGCTGTATATCCCAACAACAAATGTCAAGTTATATATTAACCAGCGAATTTCAAAAAATATTGATTTGTTGTGATTTTTGTTAACAATTGTTAAAAATATACGAAAGCAAGACGACAACAATCCACCAAGCTTATATGTTAACGAAAAGAATAAAATCGTAGCGAATATACCATTCAGTTCTTTTACAAAATAATATATTCTTCGATGTAATTTATATAAAATTATCACATTTTTTCGTTTACAATATGAGCATATGTTTGTGTTTGCAATTGTAATTAAATTATTATTAATTATATTCAATCGTTGGGCTATTAAAATATTTGTGATAGCATACAAGGACAAGGATATTAATTCATAGTTAACGATAAAACAATAATAAATTATAAAATTTATCGAGATATTTAGTGTTACGTTTGCAAAAAAAACTATTAACACAAATATGAAAATAACTACAAAAATATATAAATATATGTTACATTTCTTTATGTTTATTTTACTTTGAAAATGTTGTTTTAATACTATATCAATTTCACATATTTCCTCAAATATTTTTTCAAGATTAGAGCCTTTATATCCAAGATAAAATAAATTTGAAACCACTATACAATATGCAAAAACATACAACGTGGTATCAAGAAAGATTAATATTGTTTGAATATTTTGTGGATAATTTATGTTTCTGGTTATATTTACACTGAAAATTAATAAAAAGGAAACTGTTACGATGCACAACCAAAAGCATATAAAAAAATATTCATATTTATTGTTTGCAAACAATCCAAAAAATTTTGCAAAATATTTGAACAGTTTAATAATATTGGAAATTTTAGTGTCTTTCGACATTGTTCGCACTATACAAAACTCAAACTGGCAACAAAATTATGTAAAATGGTAAATTAAAATGTAGGCTTTTAAAGCAATTATAATAATTATTATTCCCGTTCCGGCAAGATAATAAAATCATTAGAAAATTGAATTTTCAAATAAACTTAGTTTTAAGTATTAAGGGCATAATCAAAAGATTATATCACTGTTTAGACGTGTAGCGAAGAGCTTTAAATTTTTCGAGTGAATCTAGATTATGCCCGTGGTATGTACAACGTTTTATTTTAGTTTGGTCCTAAAAAATTACTGGATTCAGTCAGTAGGTATTCGTTATCGCTTTGCTAGCGTTGTTAATTTTAGGTATGCTGTGCGTTCTATGCATATACGTAGATAGTTAAAAATAATAACTTTTTAAAAATTTATTGTCAAATAAATATGGAAGATATCAAGACCTATTCCAAAAAAATATTGGATGAAATTGAGTCTGCACAGGGAAAATTAGTACCACAGAAGTCAAAAGAGCTTATGAAATACAATACGAATTTATTGTGTTGTCTGACATTTATCTGCCCCCGGATCATGTAATTGTGAAAACGATATTCGTTATTCAATTGATCACGTAAAATTAGTCACTCACTACGTTTTCAACTTCGGACATTTCCGTAAACTCACTACGTTTTTCTCTAAACGATATCGTATTCTTAGTACCTTTTTTATTTTATGTCAAAAAACTTTGACAATTAAAAAAGTCACATGAATACATTTTTTTTATATAATAATTGTCAAATTGCAATTATACTTTCTGCCACTATTGAACAGCTTTTATTGCACTGTCCAGCGCATTTAAGCGTATGGTCAAGTCGCTCCACCGTTCATTAATTTTGGCCCGACCTTAAACTGCTTAATACGTCCTTGTATCATTTCCTTATTTATTTCAAAATATGATACAAGGTTTACCCCCATATCAGCCGTTCGTGCCATTCTTGAAATTTTATTGTCGTGTAATATTAATTACTATAAATTTTATGAAAACATTAATCGTCAAATATTTTCATATAAAAAATTAACATATCTCATTATTTATAATTGATTTACCTTGTAAACGTCAAACTTCTTTAAATTGTGACATAGTAAGCACTGAGTAAAAATTGAAAAAAAAAGAAGAATTTTGAAATAAAGAATGACAAGTTAACTAACGCGAAACAATATCGTTTTCGTTATTCATTTTTACATAATCGCAATTGACACGAGTCACTACTATTCACTTCTAGTCATTTTTACATAATCCCATCCTTGTACATCACAATTTTCATTTGTTTGAATAGCTGTTGCTTGGCACCACCTTTATACACCCTCGGGCTATAACAGTCATATTACGCCCGCTTTTGAGGGTTAATAAACAAGTTTATGATGCCAAAATAAAATAAACTTAGTTATTTTTGTGCTACCGTTAAACATTTATTTGTCAATTTGTTTTAATTCATAGCTAACTGAATTAAATTGTAATTTTGTAAATTTTTAGATTTAAATTCAACAGTAGGGATAGGTGGTTCAGTGGTATCGAGTCGGCCTGTGGATTTGAGAACGTCGGTTCGATTCCCACAGCCGACAAACAATTTTTAACACATTAAATAACATCTTTGGGGACCGTGATTTGACGCGCATATATGTCTCTCTCTTACCGAGATCTGTTACGGCAGAGTGCCGCATACAGTAATGGGTAAAACGTGTGATGATATATTTATGTTTATTTATTTTATTTTATTGGCGCGAAAATTATTTTACGAGTATTCGCAATTTGCAAGCCTCGTTTTCGGCTTGACTTGTCAAAATATGCTGTCAATACAATTTATACCAAAAAAAAAATTAAACATTTTGAATTATTCATGATTAAATATGGATTAAAATTGAATTTTTAAGTTATTAAGCCGAAAATATTGTTTAAAAAAGGAATCAAATAAATGATCCAGGATATTGGATAAAATGACTTTATTTAAGAAGTTAAATTATTAATTAAATAATAATGACGACGTTTCGAACACTAATCTATGTTCATTATCAAGTCCACTAATAACCACATGTGGTTATTTACAAGAAGAAATAAAAAATTAAAAATTAAATTTACGTTGAGTTACATGTTGATAGAAATTATAAATTATTACAAAGAGTAATGCTCACTGCATACTCTTTGTAATAATTTTCTTGATCAATTTTAGTATGAAAAATATATTTATTGTTACAAAAACAGACAAGTAAAGTACGTATTCAAGGCTATAACAAAAATAACAGTCTGGTGAAGATTATTGACATAACCGCTGTTTTTTTTTTATTTAAGCTTGGATACATAGTCTGTTGTCAATACAATTTATACCAAAAAAATTTAAACATTTTGAATTATTCATGATTAAATATTGATTAATTTAAATGGTTTCAGAAAAAATAATATACATAATACGTGAGGAAAGTGTTTTTACTTGCGGATTAAAATACTCGACCTGCGCTCTCGTATTTCAAACAACCTCTTCGTCAAGTAAAATATCACTTTCCTTTATTATGTAATATACGATTTTTATATACCTCGTACTAGATGAAGAAACATGAACGTCGTATAACTGCTGTGGAAATAAGGTATTTGCGGGGTGTGTGTAGTTATACTAGAAGAGATCATGTCCGGAATACATTGGTGTATGATGAGTGTGAAATTGAGAAGAATGTAGGTATAAGTCAGTTGAGATGGTTTGGGCATGTTGAACGTATGTCGAATGAGAGATTAGTGAAACAGGTATATGTTGGTGAAATTGAAGGTGAACGATTGCGTGGGCGACCTATGAATAAATGGATGAATATGATAGGAACGTTTGACGAAGATTAATTGCGGAATGAATCTGATGATTTCAGAAAAGCGCAGGGTTTTAGATTTTAGTTTCGTTGTTTAGTAATTTCATTAGAGTGTTTACCTGTAATTGTGTGAAATTCACTTTCAAAAACAAGCTCAGGGACGACACTCCCTTCGTTTCTTATCTTTTTTATTCGTTTTCTGATCTTACATTGAGTGTTTAACTGCAATTGTGTGAAATTCACTTCCAAAAACAAGCGTAGAGCGACACTCCCTTCCTTTCTTATCTTTTAATTCGTTTTCAGTTATTACGTAGAGTGTTTAACTGCAATTGTGTGAAATTCACTTTCAAAAACATGCGCAGGGCGATGCTCCCTCCCTTTCTTATCTTTTTGTTTCATTTTCTGTGACTGCATTGTGTGGTCTTTTCTTTCATATACAAGTGTAGACTATCGCTTTCATCTTTTCTAATCTTGTAGATTCGTTGTTAGTTTCGTTATTATATTCGTTGTTTGGAGTAAACGTGAGTAATTTGAGATTTTTTATGCATATGTTATGTACGTTGAGGAAGGAAAATGAATGGTAAGTGAATAGGAATGATGTGATTGAAGGTTGGTTGTGTGATAATGTTTTCGAGTGTAATAAATGAATGAGTTTATATGGAGTGATCTATAAATGTGGTTGAAATGAGGGTGGTGTGTTTGGATGAAAATGTTTGGTGATGGCTGGTTGTTTGATGGGTGTGATGAGTGAATGTTTTATGAGTGATTTTAGGGTTCGTGCTACCCCATTTGTTGGGATAATAGCGTGAAGATATGCATGTATGTATGTATGTATGTACTAGATTATTTTGAAATCAGATTGCATCTCTTTGTAAATAATGGCACAGAATCATCATTCGTTCTCATTCCAAAACTCAAAACTAAATTGAATTAAATTTTCTTACCTTTCTGCGAACTAAATATGCAACACTATGCACAATAACGACCAACGTCAAATTATGACTGAACCACCGAATATTATAAAATATTGATTTATTCTGGCTTTTATTGACAATTGTTAAAAATATGCGAAAACTAGAACACAACACTCCTCCTAACTTTTGTGTTAACGAAAGAAATAGAATCACAGAGAATATATTGTTTAATTCTATTACAAAATAATATAATTGTTGATATAGTTTATATAAAAAGACTATATTTTTCAGTGAACAGTTTGAGTTTTCGTTGTCTATTGCAATTATATTATTATTAATATTATTAAATTGTTCCGCTAATAAAATATTTGTAATGGTATAGATAGATATTGCTATTATATCATAGTTGAAAGTAAAACATCGATAAACTGCAAGTATTTCTGATGAAAAAATTATTGCCATACACACATCGCAAACTACTAATAAAACAAGTACACAAACTGCCGTATACATGTGCAAATATATTTTTGATTTTGAGCTGAATCTTTTAGTTTGAAAATCTTGTAGTAATATATCAATTTCATTTAGTTTTTCAAATATTTTCTCAAGACAATGGCCTTTATATCCGAGGTAATACAAACTTGTTATAGCTATAAAATACGAATGATTGTACAAAACAAAATCAATAATTATTAATATTATTTGAATATTTTTTGGATAACTTAAGTTTTTTGATATATTACCACTGAAGTTTAATAAATATAGAATTGTTACGGCAGTAAACGAGCAAAAGAGAATAACATATTCATATTTGTTATTTGCAAACATTCCAAATATTTTTGCAAGACATTTTAATGGTTTAATAACACTGCGAATTTTATAATCTTCCGACATTGTCGAATTTACATTAGGTATTTCGTTTGTGAACTCTGTCTAAGCTAACTAATAATACAGTTATGATTATAATCAATTTGATGGCTTTTACGATAATTAAATTCAAATATTAAATCACTTATAGAAATGAATTATCTACCAAAATATGTAAAATATTATTAGGTAATTTATTTCTCAAGTTACTTTCCGTTTCTTTTATTTTTTCCTAAAATTTCTCAAAAATACACTGTCTGCAAACAATAGTTTCACACTTATGGATATAAAAATAGTTCGTGGCCTCTATTGAAAAAAATAATAAAAATTCATTTTGAAAATGTTACATAGATATTTATTTATGTCACTGATCACCATGGAATATTCATTTTTTGGTTTCTTTTTGCAATTCTTACCGATCCCTCTGGGTGCACTTTCCGATCTAAATCAGTAAAGAAAGATTTTCCGGTCTAGAAGTGAACAGAAAGAACGAAAAATGCAGATTTTTGTATGAATGCAATAAATTGCCGGACGAGACGAACGCTTTTTCGTCCGCGTGTCATACACTAATTTTTAAACGATTGTAAGGAATTTCTGTCTTTAATTATTTTTTTATTCAGATATTATTTTATCGGCCGAAAATTACTTTTCCTCCTAAGAAGAAAAGTATTTTACAAACGATAAAATAACCGTCACGTAACAACCACAGCAAACATTAATACTACAACGAAAAGGTTAACTTTATGTACAAATATCATCACCAAAAAACTTAGTTTTTTGATACAATCGAATAAAAATATTATTTCCCTAAGTCTTTAATAAAAAAAGGTTAATAATTGAATTTGAATACTACCATATCTTTCTATTCTACAAAAAACTATTTCGTCCGCGTGTCATACACTATTTTCTAATCGATCGTAATAAATTTTTAATTCAGATATTATTTTATCGGCCGAAAAGTACTTTTCGTTTACAAATGATAAAATAACCGTCACCTAGCAATCACAGCAAATATTAATACTTCAATGAAAGATTAAAGCTACATTCACAAATCGAAATTAGTTTTTGTTTTATGTTTTCCATTTTTGTTTTAATAACCTTGTAGACATGTTATTTTATGCAGCCATTCACAAATCAGTATTTAGTTTTGGTTTTAACACAAAAGTTTGCAAACTCCAAACTTATGTTTTAGTTTTACGTTTTATACTTAGGAATAGACCAATAGGACGAAGCGTAGAATGATGTAGTGATATATACTTGTCTCTTTCTATCATCCTTCGCATTGACGATAACCTAAGTTTGTTTTTATTCGAGTGTCAAAATGAATGAAAATAAAAACAAGATTTTAATACCTACTTTCTTATTATGATAATATTTATCTTGCTCTTCCAAAAAATACGAAAGTAAACAAACAGCATATGACAGCATGTGTAACTTAGCACATCTGACAGTTGCATTTACTGTATTACCGATCTTCTAAAATTTATGATAGATGTCACTACTAACTAAAATCGACAAAAGCAAAAGTATTTGTGAATGGCACCTAAAAACACACTAAAACATAAAACAAAAACTAATTTCGATTTGTGAATGTAGCTTAACTGTACCTACAAATATTCTCATCAAAAAATGTAATTTTTTGATATAAACGAATAAAAAATATTATTTTCCTAAGGCTTTAAATTTAAACATTTGAATTTGAATATTACCTTACCTTTCTAGAAACCAATGTAGCCACGCTGAATATAACAACAACAAATATCAAATCATGCATCATCCATTTTATTTGATAAAATATTGATTTATTGTGATTCTTGTTGACGATAATTAAAAATAGGCGAAAACAGGCAGACGTTAATCCACCTAAGTTATGCATTATCGAAAAGAACAAGATCATAGAGAATATATTATTTAGTTCTTTCACAAAATAGTACAATTTTCGATGAACTTTATATATTATAACTATATTTTCCAATTTACAATATGTCTTGTCGGATACGATTTTAATTAATATATCATTTATAACACTCAACTTTTGAGCTATCAGTATATTTATAATTGCATAAATAGACACGCCAATTAATTCATAATTTATGGTAAAACAATAATAAATATCTAGAATAATCGATAAATTAGTTGTCATACTCAAGTTAATATTATATGTTACAAACACAATTATGAAAATAAATATATAAACATATAAATGAATATTAAATTTCTTTTTATTTATTTCAAAATTTTGTTGAAGTAAAATATCAATTTTGTATATTTTCCACAACATTGTTTCCAGTTTATAACCTTTGTATCCAAAGTAAACTAAGCTAGATACAGCTACTAAATAAGCAAGATTGTATAACAGAACGTCAATAATGATTAATATTGTTTTAATATTTGTAGTATAATTTGAATTTCTAGATATATTGCAATTTAAACATAATAAATATAATCCAGTTATGGCGACACACCAACCAAAGAGAATAAAATATTCATATTTTTTGTTTGGAAATAAACCAAATATTTTTGCGTAATATTTTAATGGTTTAACGACATTGTGAATTTCAGTTTCCTTCGACATAGCACAACACATATGAAACTGAAAATGGCAACAATAAGTATAAAATATAATTGGTTAAATTTATGCTTTCAAGACAATTGCTATATAAAAAATTAATTTATGGTATCTACTATTAACAAGAACATTTCAATTATAATCTTGAAAGTATTAGAAAATTAATATCATTTTTCGTTTTACTTATACAAATTGAAGAAGGAAAATGACGCACTGGAATCTCAAGAATTTAATGAATTTTGAATTTAACACATTCGCTGGCAGGCGATTATTTCAATGTCCCAAAAGTAAGTTATAATATTTAATCCCTAAATCAGTGTTTTGAAACCTGTAGGGCGCAGGACTATTGCAATAGGGGCGCGCAAAATATCATTTTTTAATGCTAACAACCAAAATAGTCAAATCGACGTTATTTTGTATTAAACCTATATTCTATTTCTTGTATTTATGTAAATATTGTAACCGCTTTTACAAAGTTTTACAAAAGACGAGTTACGTTTTCATTTCCTAAGTGATCTGCGAATATGTGTACCGCCATATAAATATAAAAATAAATATATCATCACGCCTTCTACCCATTACTGGGTGTGGCACTCTGTCGAAGCAGATCTCGGTAAGTGATATATTTTTGCGCGTGAAGTGCGGTTACCAGCCGTCAAATCACGGCCCCCTATGATATTAGTGGAGGGGAAGCCACAGGAGTAGTATTAATGTGGTGAAAATATTTGTCGGCAGTGGGAATCGAACCAGGGTTCTCAGAAAACAAGCTCATCCCTCAAAAATAGTTATTTGTTTAACAAGGGTGCGACTCGGCTATGAAATAAGAATAGATTTGAAATAAAAAACACAATCTTACCTGACTGCAAACTAAGAAAGCTATTCCATACAACACAGCAATAATCACTGTATTAAGCATCACCCAACGGACTTCATAAAATATTGACTTGTTATGATTTTTGTTTACAAAAATTAGAAATAAACGAAAACAAGCAGATATCAGATCACCTTGTCTATTTGTAAGCAAAAAGAAAAGATACTTAGAAAATATACTATTCACTTGTTTCACTAACTCAAATATTTTTTGATATAATTTGATTAATATAACAACATTTTCCACTTTGCAATCTGTTTTAATGTAAGTATTAGATATTTTTATTAACATATTATTGAGAATATTTAACCGCTGTGCTATCATAAAATTTATAAAAACAAAAATTATTATTGATGTTATTTCGAAATTCACGCTACAAAAATAATAAGTTGCTTGCATTATAGGAAATATTATCGCTACATTAATATTATGTATCACTACAAACAATACACAAAAAAATATAAAAATAAATAAATATCTATTTGTGTCTTTATATTTTATTTTAATATTAAAATGTAGTAATAGTAATTTGTCAATTTTAGAAATTTCTGTAAAGATTAAGTTGAATTTAAAGCTTCTATATCCAAGCAAAAACAAATTTATCATAGTAGATAAATATAGAATATTATATAAAGTTATATCTATAATCGTCAATATAATTTGTAGATTTTTTGTATTATTTAAGTTTCCTATTATGGTAATACTGAATGAAAATAAATACAAATATGTGAAAATAACCGCCCAACAAGTAAAAAATATATAACAATACTTTTTATTTCCCAATATTTCAAATATTTTTATAATTTTTTTTATTGGTTCTATCACATTGTCAAATTCTGAATCTTTTACACGAGACATTTTAACATAAATTTACCATTTCACGTTACTATTCAAAATGGATTGACTAACATTGTGAATTATAAATATATTATATTTATATAATAACTACATACAAACTTTTAATCAACTAAATTAATATATTATCTGAGAAACAATTTTATATATTTATATAAACATGCCGAAAAATTTGACATGCCATTAGATAATTAGAAAATTATGTTTGTTTATAAAATTAATTTGTTTTTCCTTTTGACACAAAAACAGTACGTTTACCAAAAAAACCAGGGGTCGACACAGATCGGTAACAAGGTTACCTTCAATCATCTAAAAACTCTAAAAAAATTGTTATTTATGTACCAAGGGTGAATACAGGCGTTTCTGGCCCGCGGCATGATTACGCATACAAGACGCAAAGCACCGAGGGCTAATAAATGCTGAGGGTTAGAAACGCTAATTTCACCCGTGGTACATACAATATTTTATGCACAATAAAAAACATTTAATTTTAAATATTAAAATATGTATATTTATATGTCAAAATGACATTTTTCAAAATCAAGTTTTCACAATAAACAAAAATTGTAATTTTGTTTACGTATCCATAGCAAACAATAAAAATCAGTTTGTTTACTTTTGTATTGTGTGAAAATGTGTGACGGCAGCGATAATGAATTGGCTTGTACTCCGCCTGATGTAAAAGAAGCTGCGACTAATGCGATTCTGAAATTATTGCCGCTTAAATTCAAAACAACTGTATGAAAAAAAATCTATTTCGAATTTTGTGAAAGGTGCAAAGCAAAGAAGATAAGTAGTTACACCGAAAACGTACTATTGGCGTATTTCTCTATCATATCATGTACAAAAAAACCATCTACCTTATGGTCCTTTTATTCAATGTTAAAATTAACAATTTCAACTAACAATAAGATATCAGTAAATTTTCAAAATTAAAAGAATAAATCAAATAATAATAATAATAGTACTTTTTGTAGGTATATATTTTAAACACAACAAAATAACATCTAATTTTGTGTTCAAAAGATTCATATAGTTACACTTATGTTAAAATAACATTTTGAAAAAGAATTTATGGCCCTAGGGTCAAAAAGAAGCGTGTAAGCCCGCTTTTTAGGGCTAAAACACATGCTTTTCGGCCCGGTTGTGCATAAAATAAATTTTTTCATATACGCGAAGTTTGTGTTTTTTTCACACGTGAAAAAATAACTATATTACATTGCCAACCACCCAGATAATGAAAAAAAATTGTATATTGAAAAAGAAGTGTTACAATGAGCCTTATTGCAATATGAGTACAGTTTGTGTAACGGCCTGTTAGGAAAAATAAGAATAGTATAATTGGTTATTGAAACATGTATTTTTCATATTATTTTTCCTATATCGCGTTCATTTGCTTTTCATTTCGCGCACTTCATACAAAAATAACTATTGTGAAATGAGTTAACCCTCTTTGTTCTATAATTAAAATTGACCAATTCAAGTGATAGAGCTTTTTAATATTATTACAATAAATTCTTGACCGTACATCATATTTAATACAATATAAAACCATACCATAAATGATATCTTTATTGCTGAAATATGAAATTTAAAGTTGAATAATTCAAAACGCTCATTTAAATTTCGCACTGCCATATTGCAATTACGTAGTTGCATTAAGCCAATCACAGAGCTTTGTTTGAAACGTTTGTCGATGCTCAACTTTACTGAGATGAAGATGAAGAAGAAACAAGCATTCAGCATTCTATGATTCTACTGACAACGACTCACATTACGTGAAGTTATCTCTATCTTATATGTCTCTCTTTAATCCAAGATGCAACTACGTCATATTCGTTTGTTTCGAAAGTTTAAATATTTTTAAAATAAATAAATAAATAAATATATCATCACGCCTTCTACCCATTACTGGGTGTGGCACTCTGCTGAAGCATATCTCGGTAAGTGATATATTTTGCGCGTGAAGTGCGGTTACCAGTCGTCAAATCACGGCCCCCAAACATGTTAGTGGTGGAGGAGCCACAGGGATAAATATTTTTATCATGCTTAATAGAAGTTTAAAAAAAATAATTTTTGGGTTTAATAATTTTATTACGTAGATTAATATATCCAAATTTCAAAAAAGTCTTGAAAGGCCCATTAAATATATTTATGGACAATCAGACCGAAAAGCATGTGTTTCATCCCTAAAAAGCGGACTTAAACACATAATGCAATATGTTAACGAACGAGTCCAAATTTGGAAAACGAGTCGCTTTTACAAAGTTTTACAAAGGACGAGTTACGTTTTCATTTCCTAAGTGATCTGCGAATATGTGTACCGCCATGTAATTGCTAGAATATACGGGATGTCTCAAAAAACAAGCTCATCTCTCAAAAATAGTTATTTGTTTAACTAGGGTGCGACTCGGCTATGAAATGAGAATAGATTTTAAATAAAAAACACAACCTTACCTTTTTGCAAACCAAGAAAGCTACACCATATAGTACAGCAAGAATCGTTATAATATGTATCATCCATCGAACTTCATAAAGTATTGACTTGTTATGATTTTTGTTTACAAAAATAAGAAATAAACGAAAACAAGCAGATGTCAGAGCACCTTGACTCTTTGTAAGCAAAAAGAAAAGTAACTCAGAAAATATGCTATTCACTTGTTTCACTAACTCAAACATTTTTTCATGTAATTTAATTAAAATAACAATATTTTCCTCTTTGCAATCTGTTTTATTGTAAGTATTAGATATATTTATTAAAATATTATTGACAATATTTAACCGCTGTGCTATCATAATGTTTAGAAAAACAAAAATTATTATTGACGCTATTTCTAAATTCACGCAACAAAAATAATAAGTTGCTTGCATTATAGGAAATATTAGTGCTACATTTATATTATGTACCACTACAAACAATACACAAATAAATAAAAAAAAAAATAAATATTTATTTGTGTCTTTATATTTTATATTAAAATGTAGTAATAGCAATTTGTCAATTTTAGATATTTCTGTAAAGATTAAGTTGAATTTAAAGCCTCTATATCCAAGCAAAAACAAATTTATCATAGTAGATAAATATAGAATATTATACAAAGTTATATCTATAATCATCAATATCATTTGTAGATTTTTTGGGTAATTTAAGTTTCTTATTATGGAAACATTGAATGAAAATAAATACAAAAAAGTAATAACACCCGCCCAACAAGCAAAAATAATATAACAATACTTTTTATTTTCTAATATTCCAAATATTTTTACAATTTTTTTTAGTGGTTCTATCACATCGTAAATTTTCGAATCTTTTATACGAGACATTTTATAATCGTTTTCCATTACTATTCAAAATGGATTGACTAACATAGAGAATTATAAATAAATTATATTGTATAGAAACTACATACATACGAACTTTTAATCAGCTAAATGAGTGTATTATTTGAGAAACAATTTTAAATAACCATTCCGGAAAATTTGTTATGCCATTAGATCATTAGAAAATTATGTTTATTTATAAAATTAATTAGTTTTTTCATTCTGCCATTCGTAAAATGGATTAGTATGTAAATCTAAATGTAAATTAAATATTATTAAATAATAGTATATTATACAACAAGTTTGTAACGATAGCTATTAGAACACGAAGATGAAATTTACGATACAAGCTGTAGGTAAGTGTCGTAATTCATACGAGCATAGACGCCGATACGGTGAGGTATATAGGTGCAATTTCACACCATTTAAAAAAATATGGGGTACAACGTCTAGAACTTCACCCAATAAAATTTTAAAAACTATTTTTTTAAATAAATTCAATGCCGTTGACAGCGCATTTCATATCTTATTTAGTTTTTAAAATATAGCCTACTGAAAAGTACAATTTACCAAAAAATTTACCTCATCATATTTTCGATTTTCCTGAGGCTATATCTCAAAAACTAACCAAGATATGAAGTTGCGCTCAACAGCATTGAATTTCTCGTGCTTCAATTGACTTGTAAAAAAATTTTCATCATATTTTATTTTTCAAAAAGTTTTCACCAAAATTTTCTCATTGAGCAGTTTTTGAACAATATCTCAAAAACTAGAAAACATATGCACTTAGGGATTTAACCACTGGATTCAGCGGATCAAAATACATATGTATGTAAATTTTCGTTACAATATTCATACGAGGAAAATTTTTAGAGCAAACAGTCTGAAAATAGCCTCAAAACGAAAAAAATCCAAGGGATACCCTTAAGAAATTTCAAAATATAAAAATCGCTAAAAATTTGCTCATTTGTCAATTCGAATACGAGGAATGCAATGTCATCGAGCGCATTTTCATATCTCGTGTAGTTTTTAAGATGTAGCCTCCGAAAAAGTTCAATTTTCCAAGAAATTTACCTCATCATATTTTCGTCTTTCCCGAAGCTATATCTCAAAAACTAAACAAGATATGAAGATGCGCTCAACGACATTGAATTTCTCGTGCTTCAATTGACATATAAACAAATTTTCAGCTTTTTTATTTTTCAAAAAGTTTTCTCCAAAATTTTCTCATCGAGCAGTTTTTGAACAATATCTCAAAAACTAAAAGTCATATGCACTTGGGGATTTTACCATTAGATTCAGCGGGTCAAAATACATATGTATATAAACTATCGTTACAATATTCATACGAACAAATTTGTTATAGCAAACAGTCTGAAAATAGCCTAAAATCGAAAAAATCAAAGGGGTACCGTTAAAGGAATTTCCAAAATATAAAAAACGCTACAAATTTGCTCATAAATCAACTCGAACACGAGGAATGCAATGCCGTTGAGAACATTTTCATATCCTGTTTAGATTTAAAGATATAGCCTCCGGAAAAGCTTTAAAGTAGTACTAGCGTGAAAATTTTTTTTGCAGATCTGAATGAAATTTTGCGCACGTAAACACTGGATAGTCATACGCATCCTGTTAAAATATGAAACAGATTCATTGTCTGTGAACAAATATATTCGCTTGTAAAGTTGAGTTCTTATACACGGGGCTTATGGCGATCATCACTCAGAATCGCACATATTTGGTTTGTGTACCTCTAAAATTTTGCAGGTTCATTTGAAAAACTAGTATGATCTTCTAGAACTATCCATGTATATTGTATCAGAAGGAGAAAGTTTTTTATCGTTTAGTAATGGATATATAGCCATGCAAAGCCTTGTTTTTAACGAAAAATTAAGAATCCTAATTTATAATGGCAACACCACACGGTGGTATGGTATTTGAAATTTACTAGACCAACAACCTGTTAATAATTCATGATATTCAAATCATAATAGGTATAAAACACTTATTTTATTCAATTTTTATATTTTTTGAGCGTCAGTTTCGCCACTCGACAACCGATGGCGCCACCATCACACTAGTACTACCTTAAATACCAGAATAACGAATATGGAGACTAACAAATATCCGAATTATTCGAATACGAATATTTTTCAAAATCGACATCTCTACATTTTACATTCACAAAATATTTGAAGTAGATATTTTTATAGAACCCTCAATCTGTGCATAAAAAAATGGTCTTACCTTTCTGCAAACCCAAGAAGACACACTGTATATGACAATAACAAATGTTATATTTTCTATGAACCAGCGAATTTCGTAAAATATTGACTTGGTGTGGTTTTTATTAACAATTGTTAAAAATGTGCGAACACTAGACGACAATACTCCACAAATCTTATTTGTTAATGCAAAGAATAGAACCACAGAGAATATACTATTCACTTCTTTTACATAATAATATATCCGTCGATGTAATTTATATAAAATAATAACATTTTTCAGTCTATAATATGTCTTATTATTTGCGATGTTAATTAAATTATTATTAATAATATTTAACTGATGTGCTAGTAAAATATTTAACATTAAATAAATAAACACGGCTAGCACTTCATAGTTAACAAAAAAACAATAAAAATATGCTATACTATTTGTTAAATTCGTTGCCATATTCATGTAATATGCAGATACGAATATTAATAAATAAACATATAAAAATATTATATATTTTTTATTATTTGTATCAGAATATTGTTGAAGCAAAATATCAATTTTGTATATTTTTGCAAAAAGTTTTTCCAGTTTATTTCCTCTGTAACCAAGATAAAATAAACTAGCTAGAACTATAAAAAATGCATTATTGTACAATATAGTATCGATAATTATCATTATTATTTGAATATTTGTCGGATAACTAAAGTTTCTTGAAATATTAATATTAAAACATAATAAATATATAAGTGTAACGGCAGTAAGTGAACAAAAAAGAATAAAATATTCGTATTTTTTATGTGCAAACATTCCGAATATTTTTGAAAGGTATTTTAGTGGTTTGATAGCACTGGGAATTTCGGTGTCATTCGGCATTGTCACTAGTAAAATTTACACGTATCTTAATGACGCGGAATTATTGTCAACTGGCATTATATATTAATGCTTCTTCGGAAATTATTATGAAAACTAATAAAATTATGATAATTATTGTCGGAGCTGTAATAAACGAGGAATTAGTTTTGGACGCGTATATATGATGTCGAGGCAGTGGCGTAGCGTGACTTTTTTGATAGAGAGTGTTAATAAAGATTGTAAATAAATAAATATAAATATATCATCACGCCTTTTACCCATTACTGGATGTGGCACTCTGTCGGCCCTCAAAGTGGTGGGGGAGACACAGAGGTCATTTTAATGTGGTGAAAATGTTTGTCGGCTGTGGGAATAGAACCAGATATATATATATATATATATATATATATATATATATATATATATATATATATATATATATATATATATATATATGTAGGTAATTGGGATTCAAATCCTGTTGTACAAAGTAACATAAATAAATAAATAAATATCATCACGTCTTCTACCCATTACTGGGCGTGACACTTCGCCAATGCAAAATCTCGATAAGTCAAATCGCGGCCCCCAAAGATGTTAGGGGTTTTTAAATAGTGAATATTGTTTGTCGCTTGTGGGAATCGAACCAGGGTTCTCAGGATCCACAGGCCGACTTAATATATATATATATATATATATATATATATATATATATATATATATATATATATATATATATATATATATATATATATATATATATATATATATATATATATATATAATTATTAATTAAACATGGTGCTGTAATTAATTAAAAGATTGTAAAAATTAGTGAAATAATACAATCCAAAAATAATTTAATGAAGTCAAGTCAATGTAATTTGAATTTGTTAATATATAAACAGAAAAATAATATTCATATTTTGCAAGAGTCCTGTTCGTCTTCACTCATTCACATAAGCTCACTTTTTAGTATTTTAATTTTAGAATATCTATCAAGAATCGCACATACACGATGTAACATAAGTAATGAATACTATACTTTTTCCACGACCTTCTAACAGAAACTTGAACAATAGGTCGTAGTTTGAGGAAAATAATAAATTTTAGAGGTTATATGATAAACGTGAATAAGTGCGTTGAGTTTTTCTAGTAATCGCAATCTGATTGGCTTAAAAGTGTTGAATAATGGCGTTACTACTGTAGTCGCAGCCTGATTGGCGTAAAAAAGTGTGGAATAATAATTCATTATTCAACACCGTTTTATATTATTCTACACTATTAAATAATAAATCAACTAATTTATCTAGAAAAGTACAAATCGTACAGATCGTAGAAAACTAATCTTACCTGCTTACAAACAAAGAAAACTATTCCATACAGTACGGCAAGATCCATTGTATTATGTAACATCCATCGAATTTCATAAAATATTGACTTATTATGATTCTTGTTCACAAAAGTTAGAAACAAACGAAAACTAGCAGATGTCAGTGCTCCTAACTTGTTTGTTATCGAAAAGAAAAGAAACATAGAAAATATACTACTCATTTGTTTCACTAAATCTAATATTTTTTTATGCAAATTGATTAAAATAATAATATTTTTCACTTTGACATTTGATTTATTGCAAGACTTAGACATTTTTATTAAAATATTATTGATAATATTTAATCGCTGTGCTATTAAAATATTTATAAAAATAAACATTATTTGAGACACGATTTGTATATTCATACAGCAAAAATAATATATTTCTAGTATTAAAGGAAAAACTATCGCTAGATTGATATTATATGCAATCATTAGCAATACACAAATAAATAAAATAATAAATAAATATTTTTTTGTTTCTGTATATTTTATTTTAATATTAAAATTTAACTTAAGTTCTAAGTCAATTTTAGAAATTTCTGCAAAAATTAAATCCAATTTAAAGCCTCTATATCCAAAAATAAACAAACTTAAGATAGAAGGGATATATAGAGTATTATACAAACTTATATCTATAATTTTCAATATAATCTGTATATTTTTTGGATAATTTGAGTTTCTTATTATGATATTATTGAATGTAAATAAATACAAAAAGGTTATAATACCCGCCCAAAAAACACAAATAATATAACTATATTTTTTATTTTCTAATAATCCAAATATCTTTGCAATTTTCTTTAATGGTTCTATCACATTTTCAATATCAGTTTCTTGTACACGTGCCATTTTATAATAAATTTACTTTATTACTTTACTATTCAAAATAGATTAACTAAATGAAAACAAATTACATTTTCCACATACTCAGGAAACTTTTAATAAGATAATTGAGCATAATATTTGAAGAATAACTGTATACTCCATTCTGGAAATATTTAAATGCTATTAGATTATTAGAAAATTATATTATTTAGTATTGACGTTGACATAAACATGAAATATGTTTTCTATTTTGTATAAAATAATTAATTGTGAAGCTTCGTTAATTAATCATCCATTTTGATATAATCCGCAGTGTATCATTATGAAATAAATAAATAATAGTAAATTAAAGTGACATGTGAAATATTTTTGGAAAATTTATTTTTGGATATCAGGCTTTAAATAAATTAATTATAAAATTCAATTAAACATTACATTATGGGGTGGCTAGCTCAGTGGTATGAAGTCGGCCTGTGGATCCTGAGAACCCTGGTTCGATTCCCACAGGCGACAAACAATTTTCATAATTTTAAAAACTATCCCTGTGGCTCCTCCACCACTAACATCTTTGGGGGCCGTGATTTGACGACTGGTAATCGCACTTCACGCGTAAAATATATCACTTACCGAGATCTGCTTCGATAGAGCCCACACTCAGTAATGGGTAGAAGGCGTGATAATATATTTATTTTATCCTTAAATTATTTTAAATAAGCCGAAAAGATATACCGATAATACTACCAAATTATGTATTATATCATGTATATGTATTATATTATAGGGTAGCTAGCTCAGTGGTATCAAGCCGGCCTGTGGATCCTGAGAACCCTGGTTCGATTCCCACAGGCGACAAACAATTTTCACCATTTCAAAAACTACCCCTGTGGCTCCTCCTCCACTAGCTTCTTTGAGGGCCGTGATTTGACGACTGGTAACCGCACTTCACGCGCAAAATATATCACTTACCGAGATTTGCTTCGGCAGAGTGCCACACCCAGTAATGGGTAGAAGGTCGATTTCATACCACTGAGCTAGCCATCCCATTTTATTTTATATCTAATTATTTTACCATGATAACAAAAACACTTGTCTTTAACAAAACACTGTAACCCTTTTTTTATCAAATATGGTAATAATAATAAAATTGCAGAATCTTCTTTAAAAAAATAGTCATCGTCTCCGGGCGAGACTTAGTTCTGAGGTGGTAACCCTATTTGTAAATCATTGCTGTTAACAATGGTATGAAAGTAAATTTGGTCTAGAAAGTAACCCTTTCCGACTGATCATAAACAAATATATTAACACGCACTTAACCTACTATTGGGTGTAGCGTCTCTATAGAAACACCTTGTATATTAAAAATATCCTCTACAGTACATCATAAGTACTAATAACTTCTTACCTGCCAATAAACTGAAGTAGCAGATATATAGAGTACTACCAAAAGTACTAGATGGAACACTAACCAGCGAAGTTCAAACATTATCGAATGTTCGTATCTCTCGTTGAAAAAGTTCAAAAACAAGCGAAAGCTACACGAAGTTAATCCTATTTGAAACACTAAGATGGCACAAAAAAGTGTGATTGAAAAAACCCCGTTCAATTGTTCCACAATATCACAAATTAATTTATGTATCTTGCATAGAATATCTGTATATTCTAATGTACAATTTTCACTAGTGGACAATTTTATTAAAATATTGTTAACTGCAGTTAATCGATTATATAGCAAAATATTTATAAAAATAAATAAAGTTAAGGAGCACATTTTTGCATACAAACATACACTAAAAAATATAACAAAATAATGCTGAACAGCTATATGGGAATAAATGCAAGGAGCTGCAACTATACAAATAATTAAATAAATATATAAATTTCTTTTGATTTTAGCATAATTTACTTTAATACAAAAATATTCTAATAAAAGGTTATCAATTGTATTTATTTTTTCAAAAATTAATTCTAATTTTTCACTTTTATAACCACAAAAAATAATGCTCAATATTGCTGATAAATATATGTTCAAAGTCATTGTATCGTCTATAACTAAAAATATAATTAATAAACTTCCAGAATATTTACTATTTCTCTCAAATTGGAATTTGAAACTAAATATGTAAAAAATTGTTATAAAAACTATCCAGCTGATAACAACAATGCGTTTATATTTTGAGTTGAAGAATATTCCAAATATTTTTAAAAGATTTACTAATGGTTTAATTGCGCTGAAAATATGATTTTTCTTGGTAGTATTCATTTTTATAAGAATGTGTATACCTCGACCATACCAGAACAGTAATTAAACGAGAGGTATTTATAAGGTTAAAAGTATTAGTAATCATGTAAATTGACATTTATGAAATTAATTTAATATTTTGTTATTGCAACTAAGTAGACATGCATTTCAAATATTTTTAATGTAGGAAATGTTTATTTTAATTAATTAACATTTGAACATATCGATCAATATTATTTATACAAACTTTAATATGGCTGAAATAATCTACAATATTTTTTTTTATACATTTTACGTTTGCTAATATGTAGTTATTATTAATTCACAAATTCTTAGAAATTAATTTTTGAGGAATATCTTTTATTTGAAATATTTAAAATGTATCACTAAAAATACCCATCTAAAATAGTTATTTATGTACCAAGGGTGAAAACAGGCGTTTTTGGCCCGTGGCATGATTATTATTAGCAAGAGGCGCAAAGCGCCGTGGACTAATAACATGCTCAGGGTCAGAAACGCTAATTTCACCCGTGGTACATACAATATTTTATGCACAACAAAATAATATTTAATTATATGTTCAAAAGATTAAAATATGTACTTAGGTTTTATGTCAAAATGACATTTTGCAGAATCAAGTATTCACAATAAACAAAAATTGTTATTTTATTTATGCATTCATAGGAATTATTTAACAGGCAGATTCATAAAACGGGTTAGCGCTAACACCGTTTTTAATATTATCTATAACTCTGTTTCAAATTAAAACATATTAAAAAAGTGAATTAAATTTGATGCTAATTAACGCTCTTTTTAACTCAAGTTAAAATAAACTTGTTTCGTACATTGAAAAGAGTTAAAAACGAAATAAAAAATGGTATTAGCGCTAATCCGCTTTATGAATCTGCCTGTTAGTGTTTAAGTCCACTTTTTAGGGATAAAACACATGCTTTTCGGCCCCGTTGTGCATAAAACAATTTGTGTACTCGCATCATTCAAAATAAGGTTTACATCACCCTGGAAACTGAAGTAAAGTTTGATTTTGTGCACTAGTGCTTCAAAGTAATTAAAAAAAAACACCCATTTTTAAGGTTCTAAATTTCGACTATTAAAACGCTAATTGTACTTATATACATACATTTTAAGGAATTTATCAAAGAAGTAGAGACATTAGCTTATAATGCCATCAATCAAACATATTTTAACAAGTTTTACCTGAAAAAATAAAAAAATTATTTTCAAATAACAAATGTCAATTCATGGCATACTAAACTGTCAATAAATATTCACGTTTCATATTTAATAACTTTTCTCATTATCGGTTATATAATTTTTGCTCATTACAAAAAACATTGTACAAAACTCGTGCACGAAGACGCCATTTGCACCATTCGCGCAAATTGCGCTCATGTGCAGAATATATCTGCGCGCACTTGTTATGTAAATAACAATAAAATTACCTCTGTGACTCTCCCTCTATTAACATATTTGGGGGCTGTGATTTGACAGCTGGTAACCGCACTTAACGCGCGTAAATATATCACTTACCGTGATTTGCTATGGCAGAGTGCCACATCCACTAATTGGTAAAAGCCGTGATGATATGTTAATTTATTTATTTTTATATTTTGCAAAAAAAATTTCAATTTTGAATATCTATCTATCAGTTTTTTCTCACTATTGCTTATAAATTGAATTAAATTATTATGGGGTGGCTAGCTCAGTGGTATGAAGTCGGCCTGTGGATCCTGTGAACTCTGGTTCGATTCCCACAGGCGACAAACAATTTCCATAATTTCAAAAGCTACCTCTGTGGCTCCTCCACCACTAACATCTTTGGGGGCCGTGATTTAACGACCGGTAACCGCACTTCACGCACAAAATATTTCACTTACCGAGATCTGCTTCGGCAGAGTGCCATACCCAGTAATGGGTAGAAGGCGTGATGATATATTTATTTATTTTTTAATTATAAAGAGAAATATTGGAATACCGCCAGGTTTTGAACCTAGGGCCTATGAATTTCGATCAACTAAGCTGAGATTCAAATCTGATTTTATTCCAATTTTTATTATGTGTCATACGCAGCCTCGATAATTTAATTTGATCAATTGCTAAGTATTTACTTAGAAAACAATAATTAAAAGTTTATAGATGCGTAAATCTGTAAATAATGAACAAAATCACATCAATATATGTTGATAGGTTGAAAATATTTCATAATCATAAATTTCGTTGCGATTTTGTTTATCAATTATAGATTTATGGATCTATAAAACTTATGAATTTGCACAGAATCCCAGGATATATATGTAGATAATTTAATACTAAATCTAGCACTAAGCTAACCTAGAAAAATCGATAGTGTATATTACCGGTTTCAAGAACAAGAATCTTTAAAGATAAAAAATTATAAAATGGTACTTATAAATGTTCTTTTCTAGAATAGTGAAAAGAATTTTAACGTTTGGTCGTAACGAAGTTCAAATTGTTCAAAACACTATATAATTAAATAAAACACAACAATAACAAAAACAAAAAACAAATACTTACATTGAAAATTTAAAATCTGGTCCATTCTCTTTGGACTCTCTGCAATGGTTGTACATCAACGAAGCACCAATTTAAAGTAAGACTTATAAAAACTCTTAAAACTTCACCAAACTGTCATAAAATAAACCACTTATGCTGTTAGACTGTCACTGTTATGATATTAGTGCTAATTGTCTAAATATGATTAACAGCTTTATCAATAGATGTCGATAGTAGTAATAAAATTCTACCCCCGTATACGAATTACGAATTATTAGGAAAAATGGAAAAATGAATCCTGTCGTAAAAAATTTATTGTAGAAAATAAATATTAGCTTAATTCATAAATCTAATAACATTGATAAATATATAATATCTATTATTATAAATTAGAACATTATTATAATTATTGTTGTTGCCTCGAGTACCTGAAACAAAAAAAAATATATATATATATATACATTTATATTATTCAAAATAGTGTAGAAAGTTATCGTTTTTTTTTTAAACTTAAAAACACCAAATTTCTCGCCGAATCGATTTAAAATAAATACACATTTTAGGTGAACTAACTATTATTTCCAAATATTCTTCCGGTATATAAATAAATATATCATCACGCCTTCTACCCATTACTGGGTGTGGCACTCTGCCGAAGCAGATCTCGGTAAGTGATATATTTTGCGCGTGAAGTGCGGTTACCAGTCGTCAAATCACGCCCCCCAAAGATGTTAGTGGTAGAGGAGCCACAGGGGTAGCTTTTGAAATTATGAAAATTGTTTGTCGCCTGTGGGAATCGAACCAGGTTTCTCAGGATCCACAAGCCGACTTCATACCACTGAGCTAGCCACCCGGTATATAACAGAGAAAAACCTAGATAATTAGATAAAGATATTGAATGATAAATATATTATGTATGTACCAATTTATTTTGTATTACAAGCCCTCCGTTATATTAGTTGGCCTGAATCTTATTTTTTCGTTTGATGTTTTATTTTTCGTGTAGTATGCAAGAGAATAAAATGAAATTTTAATGAGACATATACTAGTATGTTGTTAATACACAGATACAATTTGAAGTCAATTAATACATACAGCCCGGATTGACAACCATTGAAAGAGGAAGAAAACATTTTTCTATTACTAAAACTTTACCGTTTTATTCAAAAACTGTCTAATATCAAAGTTTGTTTTAAATAATAATTAACTTTGTTTTGTTATGTCAAACTGCCTACAAAATAATAATCATGACAGTCCATTTGTGTGTTGAATTAGTTTTTTGTCAAATAATATTAAAAAGTTGAAAATTAATTGTAGAATTTACCTGCGTTTTTAATATTGTTTAAATTTGAACGAAAAACAAATTATAGGTCAAAAAATATGATTCTGGGCTCGTATTTAAAGTCGAATAACGAAAAGTACCAATAAGTTCATTAACCTTCAAACACCTTATAACCTGGCGGTTGTATGAATCATCCAAGAAAGCTTCATACCTATGAAATGAGTCATTCTTCCCGACATTCCTAATAATTTAGCTTTGAAACGGCTGTACTTGTAACTCTTCGGGTACCGGCATCTCGCCCTTTTAAAGACACGTGCACAAACATAACCCTTACTTAGCCACGTGTTAGACACACGAGGTAACCACAAATAAAAGGTGACAACCTCACTTGACCGATTAATTACCAGAACCAGGTGTAAAGACATGATGACTCATCGATATAACCAACCGCCATTATGCCCCCATAATTTAACAAAAACATGCATTTTTATAATATTAATGTAATTACATGTATATTTTTTTATTTTGTATATTTAGTTTTTGTTTGTTCGGATATTCAGAATCATTTTTGTCTTTACAGGGAGAGATGCATGATTTTTTCCCGAACAGTAAATTTGCAGCACGAGCTGAAGGTGAAGGCTACAATATGATGAGAGGAAAAATACACTTTTCTCATACGGTGTATGTATATACTGTTTTTTCCACGACCACAAGATATATTAATAATTTTTTTAAATATTAGAAATTATTATTTAAAAATGTAATATTGTGGTTGCCATTGGTTTGTTTATAATTAGTTTATTTTTTTTTAATTAATTTTAACAGTATGTAAAAAAAATAAATAAATATATCATCACGCCTTCTACCTATTACTGGGTGTGGCATTCTGCCAAAGCAGATCTCGGTAAGTGATATATTTTGCGCGTGAAGTGCGGTTACCAGTCATCAAATCACGGCCTCCAAAGATGTTAATGGTGGAGGAGCCACAGGGGTAGCTTTTGAAATTATGAAAATTGTTTTGTCGCCTGTGGGAATCGAACCAGGGTTCTCAGGATCCACAGGCCGACTTCATACCACTGAGCTAGCCACCCCATGTGAAGAGGATAATAATCATTTTCCTTACCGGGACTAATATACTTTTCTCCTGTCGTTATTGGCAACGACAAATAACAACATGGCGGATTAAAATTAATTATTTCTATGTTGGTGCCATAGAAATTTAAGTAAAAATCACGATAGAAATAATACATTTTAGCCCGCTGCACAGTGAGGAAAATCCGGATTTTACTGTTCAAAAATCGGAAGAGACCTTAATATTCATCGGATCTGTGTCGTTACTAAGAGCAATAGAACTAAAATGTTAATAATAGTGTGAGAAAAAGTGTATTTTAGTCCCGGTACTAAGAATATTTTTCTCTCAGTGCTAAGGGAATCATTTTTCAGTATCAAGAATAATTTTTAATTTAAATACTAAGGTCGTGAAGAAATAGTATAAACACCTCGTGAGAGAGAAGTGCACTATTCTCACTTGGTATATAATATATTATTAAATTCTAGACACAACACAACACAGTGTAAATATATGCTTGATAAAATAAAAAATAATATGTAAATAAAACAACAGAGAAATCAGTTTAAAAGATTTTATTGAAATAAAAATCAGTTCTTCAATAATATCTTTTCTTCTAGGACAAGAAAAAAATAGTCTTTTTCATCAACCTACTATTCTAAATCTCGATCATTATCTGATATTTATTAACATCTAATGACAACCATTTATTTCTCAAATTACATCATATACTATTCACTATTTTTGTAATGTAAGAAACATAATTTATTGCGTCATTTCTATTTTATTTTTATCCATTTTGCACAAATACGAAGCTGTCATTACAAAATAATTATTAAAAATATTAATTTTATTATAAAGCTGCCAGCACATATAAGAAAAATTCTTAAAAGTTACATAGAAAAGAAGAAGAAGATAAATGATTTTGTTTACTGAATACTAAAATAATGGCAATCTATAAAGTAATATAGAATTATAAATGGTTGTCATAAACATATCAATTAGTAACAGAAGAATGATTAAGTTACAGAATACGGAGATTTATTCAATTTACACTTAATATCAAGTAAAAACAAACGACACTTACATTGTA
Source organism: Pterostichus madidus (assembly GCA_911728475.2). Taxonomy (NCBI): domain Eukaryota; kingdom Metazoa; phylum Arthropoda; class Insecta; order Coleoptera; family Carabidae; genus Pterostichus; species Pterostichus madidus. Next base: position 41,173,363 of record OU452301.1, read on the forward strand.
TGAATTTTCAAATTTTCATAAAATATTTCACAAGTGTCTATAGTCTTCACTAATAACAATATTTACATAGTAACAGTGTAAATAGAACAATGGAAAGCGTAACTTAGCAGTTCAATACGTAATATTAATAAATATTGTATATTCATATTCATTTACTATATACATTCAATGAGGGTAACAACATGTAAATGAAAATAAGGCTAGCTACTTTAAGATCACTTAACATGAACACAATTATCAAATATATCATTGTTGGAATGAGATTTCCTAGTTATTTCATCAAATACATTCAATTTAAGCGAGTTTCTGTTGACAAAAAGTTGAAGAAAAACATACACAGCCCAATTCTAAAAAGAGTTTTAGCTAGAATCGAGCTAATTCTGAATTTTGGATTTGTCAAATGAAGTTAAACCATATTCCCACAAAATTTTAAATAAAAATTAAAAGTTGAACTAGCATAAGATTAGCTAATTCAAATTCATGATTAGTTAAAACTTTTTTGAGAATCTGGCTGACAATTTGTAAGTGTTTGATTATTGATATTTCTTTTTAATGTAATAATACCAGTTATTTTATTAAATACGAGCATAATTTCGGTGTTAATACTACAGAATATGAAATTAAAAAAAATACAAGATGAGCTAATATTGCTTGATACATTCAATAACAATTATCCATGCAGATCTTTTAAGGAAATTCTAATTTACAAATAGTAATCAGTTGCATCACAACTGCCGAAATAAAAATACATGAATTATATTCATGCAAAAATTAATTTAAACAAAATACTTCATCAAATACAAGTCAGAATATTTTAATTTTCACTGGAATAATTATCCAATTCTAATTTTAAATTAAAGTAAAATAATCATCATAAATATTCGACATATATTACAACAATGTGACAGTATGTCACCAGTCTAAAAAACTAATTTTGAATTTTGGACTTAAAAAAGGCAAAAATGATAACCGCTAGTATGAACACCAATTAATTTTCGCTGTCAAACATTTTTAAAATATTTACAGAAGAATTCTTGAAATTAAAAAATTAACAAAATAACTTTTGTCACTATAATCATTTCAAATCTATTGCTCAAAAATATATTTAGAAAAGTCTGACAGCTGTAAAACTAAGTTTATTAAGTAAAAGATCATATTTAATCGGTGTTTTCACACTAGCAGTTATTAAGTTCAAAGTTGAAAATCAGTTTTTCATAAACTTGACCTAGATATCACAAAAAAAAAATATCACAGCCTAATTCACAAACAAAAAGTTTTTACATAAACCAAAAAGTATAATAGATATGTTGATTATCTAAAATTACTGAATTATTTTGTCGTCAAGTTTCAAGAAAGACACATTTTGGTATATAAATTCTAATTGTTTTGTAAATTTTGCTTACAGTTTAAAATTATAGGTACGAGTCGCATTAAGGATATTAATGCTTTTTTTTTTGGTTTTATAATTCCAAACTGTCCTATAGTAATCATTATAATGTAGAGTAGAGTACATAATGCGATTTCAACAAACATATTTACAATTATGGCCAATTGACTAATTGAAGTCATCATCAACAAAATATAAAAGCAATAATCAAATGAAAATCCATAAACATATCAAATATTAATAGAACATGAACAATTTATATACACAATTTTTAGAATCTGATCATCTAGCTAAATTACTTAAATGCGATTAAAATTAATTAATTAATATTGGCACTTTGTATTTTGATTCTTTTTATCACCAATTAATATTAATATTAGTTTGATAAACAATATCATATACAGAGAATTTGTGAAACTATCTTAAAAATTATCTACATAATATAAACCCAGAAAAATTTTAAATAGACAAACCAAAATTACTCTTCAAAATATTTCAAAAGGAACACAATATTATTTACAATAGCTCTACTCTATTCAATATAAAAACGTAAATAAATAGAATTAAATATGTAGCTCAACAATTGTCTCATATTTTTCATTATTTAGCCAATTAAATAATTAATTTTGTCCCTAAACCTAATGTAGCACCTAAATCAACTTAGCACAACACTACTAATGTCAAATAAACATCTTACGCTGAAATTTATATTTATTAACTTTAATGCTTCAGAAAATGAAATCAAAATCTGTTGCAAAAACTCGACAAAATAAAATTTTAGATGAAAAATATTTGTAATTCATTAATAACATTGAACTAAAATTGTACAATTTTATAATTTAATTAAGGCAACAATTATTTCATTATTTAAAAAATGAAAAATATATAAAAATTATATGACTTAAAACGAAGTATAAAAAGTATTATTTATTTTAATTTGTATAGTTTCTATAGTCGAAAAATATAAAAAATATATGTTAAAACGCAAAAAATATTAATAAACATTTTTAAAATTATTTATTGTATATTAATTGTATTTTATCATGTATGTTTGATTTTTTTTTTTTCTTAATAAAATCAATGCAAATTAAAATAAATAATATATGAACTTATATCTAATAATCTGGTCTAATTCTAAAGAGGAATAAAAAACTTATAGATGCAACTCTTCTAAACATAATTGCAAGTAAAATAATTACTAAATGAAAAATTTTGTCATATTTTTATCAATCGTTATAATCAAAACATTCCGCCAAAAAATAAAACTATTTATACAAAATTTTGTAAGCATCTATACAGTTTTTTGGAACAATCGAGAACCTGCTGAGAATATATTTTTTAATACTAATTACACTAAATATTTTGATTATTCAATATGGACGTAAAATATAATTTTATATGAATATAGTATGTAGTAAAAAATGGGAATAATGGAACATGATTTTTTTTTGTACAAATACAGATTTTGGAAATTTAATTCTCTTTTTAGAATTATTTTTATTTATTGACTTTTTTTTAAGTAAGAACTAGAAATTTTTCCACAAAGATAATTTTGCATTCTATAGAATAAAACTAAAAATATTGTTACTTATTTACCAAAAATTTTTATATAATTTTGTCTGAAATACTAAACAAACCTAGTGTTTCTGTATTTTGTTTATTTTTATACAAATTACCTTAATATACACTATTAAGTCAACGATAAGAATAAGAACAATGGATAAAAATCAAAATATTTAAAATATATTCTCAAAATCCGAAGACAAGCGCAGTCAAACTTACTTTGAGACTGTTGGACTGATATAAAACGGCCCAACGTTGATGACGTTGATCTGTTGTGGGCTTCCTGTGCCATCAGAAGAGTTTTCTGACTGGTTTGGTTCACTTTGAGTGCTAAACTGAAAGCTAGGGTGGCTGTTAGACCTAGCGGAAGCTCCCTGTTGCATAGACAACGTAACATCAGGTTGGGAAATTGTCAGTTGTTGCAGACTTAAGGCATCTGTAAAACTTGTTAGGCCGGTGGTGCTAGAAAGAAAGACAAATGCAAGAAATTTAATAATAATTTTATGTAAATCAAAGGAATTGTATTTGTAATTGCACATCACGTTTCCATTATCACCACAAACAAAAATAATAATTTTTTTTCAAAATGACATTTGCCTCACTCAATTTAGTTATGATAGTAACTACAGAGTGATCAAAAGTAAGTGTTTCAGTTGGCAGTACAATTCTGGGGCTCTTTTTATTGCACAGTTAACACAACGCCAGGTAAAGGTGGAAATACTATTTGACGACATTTTTATAATAAACACAAATAGATTGAGTGACAAAAATACTACAGATTATTGCTCTGTGAGTAATGTTAAGAAATAAAAGGAAACAACGATTTGTATTAATTTAAATTTTCAAATGTCACTGTCAACAACAGGAAATATATTTATGTATCAGTCTTACCAATTTCAAATAGTTTTTTTATAGCCAACTGAAACACTTCCTTCTGATCAATCTGTATTTTCCTCACTAGTGATGAAACTAATTTACTTTCATCAGTAGTGAGGGAAATTAGTATTGCTATCACAACTAAATTGGGTGAAAGAATTGTCATTTTTCACAAGTAATTTTGAGAAAACAATCTTATAAGATACATGTCACTGTCAAAATTAAATTTGATTAATTATTCCAAATTTTCAATTATTACCATGCAAATTTGCCATTTGAGTAAAATTATTTATTTGGTCGGCTTACTTCGCTAACTTTATTTCCAGTTCTGAATTTATTGTGCATCAATTTGCTTCGTTTAATTCATTTAGTTCAATTTATCTGAACTGTTATTATTTGCCTGACAGGTAAGATTTTAAAATACTGTCATATGATTGATATTGATCTTAGAAATCAACACTCAAATTTAATAAGAGAATTAAAATAAAATTATCAAATTATATTAAAAATTCAATCTGTGTACATACCTGCCTGCCTGACTGCCAGACATTGGTGTCCAATTGCTGGGCTGTGTCTCTTCATCAGGTTGAGAAATGGCGTTAATCAACGCCTCGTCTTCTGCGGCTTCAGGCTCTTCTTCCGGGTCTTCAGGTTCTGTATGTGTTCCCAAACTAAGTGAACATAAATATTAGTACGCCTGCAAACTAATATATTATTTTTAGTTAATAATATCAATTAAAAATTATACAGAAACTAGAACAAATATTTTTCGTATAATCTAAATTAACAAATATAAATATTCTTTTTTTTTAATCTTATGCCCTCAAAATGTAGTTCCAAATTAATCAAATTACATTTGCAACTATTACAGATTATATACATATAGATAAATCAACAGGAAATATATCACGGGGAGCTTTTTGCTCGTATTTTATTTGCAAAATGAACAAAATCTCTAAAATATATCCAATGTATGAAATGGTATAACATTTATTATTTACTTTTCTGTTTATAACTGAATTAAAAGTAATAAAAGACTTTTGCTATTACATTTGGTACTTATGTAGATTACACATTATCACTCGTCAAATTTAACATATTTCATAGAGATTCAGACGAAGCTACACGTAACACGTTAGTTCATATATTTTCCGTGATTCACTTCTTGATGATTGTACTGTATTAGTCAAAAATAAAATTTTAAAAATATGTAAACTTACTTTCCTCCTGTTATATATTGGGGATTAATATATGCGTTGGCCTTTTGATTCGGGTCATTCTCAACAGCCGTATATACTAACAAAAAAAAATATTGTTATTAGTAATTCTTTTTCCTTAATTTTATAATAATTATAAATATTATACAGAATTGTAAAGGATGACATCAAATTCAAGTAAGAATTACATAACTTGAAAATAGGTCATATTTGAGAAAAAATTTTTTTTTTGTATTTAGCTTAAATGTTTGCAACATTATCACGTAATATTGTTGAATTAATTGAAATATTTAGTGAAAATTAATGTAATGTAAATAATTATTTTTTCACCCACTTGAATATGACATTATTATTTCAAGTTATTCAATAGTAAAAGAACGATATTTCAGGAATGTTTACGTTACCGATTTTTAGTCCTAAGACCAAAAATAGCATTTTTATTACAGTTGTTATGATGATGGAAATATTTTGTCAATTTGTTTCAAAATAATTAGAATAAATCTGTGAAATAAGTGGGTAAAAAAATAATATGTTTCAATCGGACTAAAAGTTTCATTTCGAGTATCGTAATATTGCCAGACTCCGCTACGCGACCTGCAAACCTTTATTACTCGAAAACTTGTATTTTTAGTCCTAATGAAACAAATAACTATTATGTGAAATATGTAAATATATTTAATATTATGTAATTATCATCATTGAGAGGTGTGGTTTACCGCACATTTTGATTGTACACTCTGGGTTAAAAATATAATTGTACACAAATAAAAATTTCAACAGAAGTGTGTTTTCATATTTAATCATCCCCGCTCTTATTTGATCTAATTTTACGTCATTAGTTCATTATAAATTTTGCACATTAGTTAATAATAACAAACTATGAATTTAAAAAACCATCAATAGAAAAAAAGAACAAATAAAAGTATCAAAGTCAAACAAAAATTAATAATACTTATTATATAGATGATTGATTTTGTCGCGATTTTAATTGATTAACAATAGTTATAGATATGTACCTGTCTGGCAGATGGGGGGACCTGGATCTAAAGGAGGATCCTCTGACGGCGGTGCCGTAGGAGTTCTCTCCGAGTAGGGCGGCGGCTCCGAGGGTACCGGAGATCTAGTGCACCGTCCGTCTCCAGTATTCATCAAGCTGTTCTTCAGACAGATCGAAAATATGTTACGGATGATCATACACTCTGTAAAAAAAGAATAAATTATTACATATAAACTATTTTTAGAAATACACATGCCTAAGAATGTTAATTTTTATTTGAGGTTAATTCTTATACGTCGAATAAATAAATTTTGATTCATTCTTTTTTAAACAAGTACACATTTGAATATCAAAGATATAAAAATTATTATAGAATATTAACTTACTTATTAAGTATTTTTATTTCTGTGTTAAGATACAGTAAAATATTAATAAAGATTTCTGACAGCTCATGCTTGGTTTATATCGAATAAAAACTAATTTCTGGTTATTTTAAAACATTCAAGATTAGAATTATGCAGGAATGAACAAGATTTAAAGGAAGTACAATAATCGTCAAATTTATTTTTTAAATTCTATTGGTTGATGATTTACTGTTGCTGTGCAAGGGGTGGAGTCTTCTTACAACAATCAATCTTAAGAAGACAACATTCAAAACAACTTATATTAGGTCTTTTAATTGATAATACTTTCATCGGTCTATTAATAAAAATCATTTTAATTAGTTATAAGAGACTGATTATTTTGGAAAACATTACAATTTAATTTTATTATCTATGTTCACTGTAATGTATAATTTTTTTACTCATTTTCTTAATCACGATGATTTAAAATAAAATTCGACCGTATCATCTCATTCTAAATTATGAAATCATAATTATATTGCATGTTTATATAATAATGTTCTAAATTGGTGGTCTAAATAAGTAACATTTTTCTGTGACTCACGAAAAACATATTTTATGACGCCCTTTTGTCAAATTTTCCAAATTTCTTTACAAAAAACTTGCTTAGAATAACATTTTTTTAAACTTTATGTACACAGCTACATTATTTATCTTTTAAGTTATTTAGAAACGATTCACAACGAAAAATAATGAAAATATTTTCAAACAGCCCATTTTTATAATTTCTCTGAATAATTTTATTTTTATGAGGTAGGTGGCTCAGTGGTATTGAGTCGGCCTAATTTGTAAACCTGGGTCCGATTCCCACAGCCGATAAACAATTTTCACCACATTAAAAACTACCCCTGTGGGGAGCCCCTACTACTAACATCCTTGGAGGCCATGATTTGACAACTGGTAACCGTAATTCACGTGTACAATATATCACTTACCGACATCTGCCACAGCAGAGTGCCCAATAATGGGTAGAAGGCGTGATGATATATTTATTTATATTTAAATTTAATGAAGAAATACTTACTCTTTGTGTCTCTGTACATAATGAATGTCAAGACACACAAGAAGATTAGCGCCGCAAAGACAACAGCAATTATGATGGGGACTGTGTAGGTGTTTTTGGATGAGTCCGAATCTGGAATCTGGGTGCTGGGTGTTACAGTTCCGGCCGGGTGACATGAGAAGGTCCCATCGAGATTGTCTTCGGTATCCATACTATAAAAAAAATATATATATATTTATTGTTATTCTTAACTTCACAATTATAATGGGCTCCTGTACCATAATCGAAATAACAAGAATGAAGGATAAAAACATAAAATACAGAGTGATCAAAAGGAATCGTTACAGTTGGCAATAAAAAAAACTACTTGAAATTGGTAAGCCTGATACATAAATTCATTTCCTGTTGTTGACAGTGACATTTAAAATTTAAATTTGAGTACATTTATTATTACATTTATTTCTAAAGTATTTCTATTACTTAAAAAGTAAAAATTCTATTAGCTGTCAGACTCCTGACATAACCTATTTGTATTTATTAGAAATGTCAAATAGCATTTCCGCCTTTATGTGTGCCAACTGTGGGATAAAAAGATCTCTGGAATTGTATTGCCAACTATAACAATTCCTTTTGATCACCCTGTATGTATTGAATAATAGCTATTAGTGAAAAAATTAGTTAAAAATAATGTTTAATATTAAAGATATAAGCGATTATAAATATATAGTGACATCACATGTCCGAAGGTTCTCATTGGTCACAAGTATATTCGCGCTGTAATGAGGAGACATATGCGGTGTAGAACGTAACTAAATATGACATCTCAGCACTGATTTTTCAAACTGTTCGCCGTTTGCTGGTAGGTACGTGTTCAACATGTAGTATATTTATTACTATAATTTAATTTCATGTTCTTGGGCGTGCAACTTCTATAAAATATGATTTTCAACATAGTAAGGTTATTTTTCAAGAATTAAATTGTATATTATTTGCACTCTTTGAACGAAACAAGTTAAGTACCACTGAATCGAACTTGGGACGTCACAACACCAATACAAAAGTTTAAAAAATCATATCTCTTGTAATATAAAGAATTTTCCACCCGCGTTTTTACTGATCGTCATAGTTTATCATGTAGTTTCATAAAAAATAAAATAAAAAATAGGTACAGGAGCCCATTTAAAATAATTATAATTTGTTTCATTTGTAATAACAATAATATTTTGTTTCATAAGATTACTGTTCAGGTGCCAACTTCAGGCCTAATTCGGCGCATGTGTAATTTTAATTTTTATGATATATTTTTAAATTACAGTTAAAACAATTTATTAATGTTATTGTGTGAAAGATATGGTTACTGGTTTTTCCAAAGAGAAGTATATTCTACATAGTTTAATTAGATAAAGAAAAATGATTCGGTCAAACAACTGCTGCATACATTATAAAATAGATTTTCATATTCTGAAGCAACATTTAAAATTATTTAACGTGTTATCTAATATTTCCTTTGTCCTGATAAGAAAAATAGGATGTTTCAAAATTTAGTTTATCTCCATCCAGTATTGCATAACTGCACGTAAGACAATTACTATGATTTAATTTTGTATTTATACTAATATATAAAATATATCATATCGTAGCAGATCTTGGTAAGTGCTATATTTTGTGCATGAAGTGATAATTTTTATGTGGAGTAGTTTGTCGGCTACGGGAATCGAACTCAGATTCTCAAATTCACAGGTCAACATGTAATTAATTAATTTTTATGTACAATACAATCAGACAATCATTTCTGAATCAGAAAACGAGTTAAATATGTCTATTCTGTAACCAAAATTGCTAAGTATAGTAATTGCTAACATAATCTTTTGATAATAATCTTCCTAGCAACCATTGTTTTTTGAGGCCCTAGCAGTTGCTATACTTAGCAATTTGTATTACGGAATAGTCTCTAAATGGGATTAAAAATGACAGATGTCGTAGCAGATCTATTTAAGTAATATATATAATAGGCTTTTCTGCATTTATTTCAAGTATGGAATGTAGACATTTACCACTACTAATAGTACTACTTTCCGTAAACATCCGGAAAGTTAATTTTTCTGATCTAATAGATTATCGTATTTTTGGAATCCATAGATATAATTAAACATTTCAAAATATAAAACTCTAAAAGATATTTAAGTATTTCAAACTATCAATTACAAAAAAGTCTATGATATTTCAAATTAAAGTTACTTTTTGTATCCTAAAATTTGCCAAAATTACTTTAGTGAAAATGGCTTAAATAAAAGTTGTAAAGAATAAAATTCTATATTTAAATATATTAAAATTTATTTGGTTAGTTATTGTAAAAATTGGATTAAAAATAGCTACAAAATGCTATTTTTCAATTAATTGAGATGCAGTTGCTCCGTAAAAACTGATTTCCCTGAATTATTTAATTTAGTTTCCATTTTTATAATGTACAGGATATTAAAAACGAAACGAATAGCTATGTTACAAAAAAAAAAAATTAATTTCAAACTTGGTTTAAATATTTTTAATGGGGTGGATAGCTCAGTGGTATGAAGTCGGCCTGTGGATCCTGAGAACCCTGGTTCGATTCCCACAGGCGAAACAATTTTCATAATTTCAAAAGCTATCCCTGTGGCTCTTCCACCACTAACATCTTTGGGGGCCGTGATTTGACGACTGGTAACCGCACTTCACGCGCAAAATATATCACTTACCGAGATCTGCTTCGGCAGAGTGCCACACCCAGTAATGGGTAGAAGGCGTGATGATATATTTATTTTAAGTTTAAAATTTAATTTTTGTTAGTGCAACTGGCCATAAATTAAATAATTATCATTTGATTAAAACTATTTTTTTTCCAGGTCTTAAATACAAATTTAAAGATTTTAAAGAATTTTCGGGGATTTCGAACCGGTAATTACCACATCAAATATTTATAAATAAGTGAAAATGATTCTTACCCTGGTAAACATTTTCCACACTCGTTCTTATCCTTTGCGCAAACCATGCCAGGAGATCGGTTGTACCAACTGCAATCAGTGCAAGGTACACACCTTCCCGACTGGTAGCAGTACGTATTCGGCTCAGTACAATCTCGATTGCTGGTGCAGCTCTGGGGCAGAGACGCAGCGCCAGCACCAGATAGTACCATCAGCATATAACAAGCCAACTAAAACATAGAAGAACATTGCCACCGTCAAAATATAGTAACAACTAATTTTATTCAATCATAAACAACCTGTACAATTTTCCACATTCTCTTTTTCATTTTAAGACAGAGATAATCGTTGTGTGACAATTGGATAAGTAATGGATATTTTTAATAAACAAATTTGTTTTTTTTCCATAGCAACCGAATTTTAATTAATCAAAAGACATTCGAAATATAGCTCATATGAGTAACATAGTTAATCTTTTGTCTTCATTCATATTTCATCAAATTGAACCATTTTTTTACAGGTACTACGAAATAAATTAAAAATTAAATACTGCTTTTAACTTATAACATGATATGCATTTTATTATGATTTGATAAGCAATCTATATATTTTTTTAATTATAATTTTAATATAAGATTTTTTTTTTAAATTAAAGATTAAATAATAATTTTTATTCTAGGTAAACAAAAAGATCATTTGCAATTGAACCACTTTGCAGGTTCTACGAAATAATTAAAAATTAAATACTGTTTTTAATTTGTAATATAAACATGATATGCATTTTATTATGGTTTAATTCGCAATCTATAATATTTTTTTGTAACTATAGTTTGTAACTAGAGTTTTTAATATAAGAATATTTTTTTAAATCCAAGATTGAATAATAATTTTGATTCTAGGTAAACAAAAAGATTGATAATTTGCTAAAACAATTGAGTTTTGAATTTGATGTTTTTATTTGATTATAAATTTAGATACATGGTCTGTAATACACACATACCCAATTAACTCGTTTCTAAAACGTATGTACAGTGGTAAAACTATTTATAAATTATACTCACATCAAAATTTCCATCATTGAATCGCAACTTGTAACAAATATAACACAACAATGATAGAATGAACATAAATAGATAGCTACACAAAGACGTAACTTACCAAAGTCTGCTTCGTAGCAGAGCTGCTACCTTCAGAAGAAGGAAAAAGCTTAATTACATGACAAATACAGGAAAATTTACATTCAACATTGAAAGAAATCCGAAAATCATGCAAAGTCAAACAAAACCTACAAAACTCAAGAAAACAAATTATTTGTTCAGTATTTTTAATATGTCAGTATCAAAATTTAAACAATAACAGGCAGATTCATAAAACGGATTAGCGCTAACACCGTTTTTAATATTATTTATAACTCTGTTTCAAATTAAAGCAGTTTCTTGAAATGAATTAAATTTAATGCTAATTAACACTCTTTTTAACCTAAGTTAAAAGAAACTTGTTTTCATGCATTGAAAATAGAGTTAAAAACGAAATAAAAAATGGTGTTAGCACTAACCCGCTTTGTGAATCTGCCTGTAAATGATCAGTATTATTTTGTATTTATTTTATTTATTTATTTATTTGATAAATTTAAACGCAAATATAACTTTGAGAAAGAAATTGTTATTAAGAAATTATTTCTGGTTAATGTGATTTTTGTGAAAACCAAGTTTAAGATCATGAGTTTAATATATCAATATAAGTAAAAACAATAAATGACCAATATTATTTGTATTGGCAAACATCAACAGAAATATAACTTTGAGAAAGAAATTGTGATTCACAAACTCTTTTTGATTAAGTGCTTTTTGTGAAAACCAAGTTTAACATCATGAGTTTAATATATCAATATAAGTATAAACAATAAATGATCAGTATTATTTGCATTGACAAACATCAACACAAATATAACTTTGAGAAAGAAATTGTGACTCACAATTTCTTTCTGATTAATGTGCTTTTTGTGAAAACCAAGTTTAACATCATGAGTTTATGGAGCGTGCGTGCTATGAGCTTTTAAGATTTGATTATTGAAGTGCCAGTGAAGCGACCTTTGTGAAAAATAAATTAAATTTAGTCATAAAAAATACATAAATAAATATATAATCACGATTTCTTCCCATTACTGGTTGTAGCACTCTGCCGTAACAGATCTCGATAAGTGATATATTTTGCGTCTGAAGTACGGTTACCAGCCGTCAAATCACTGCTCCCAAGGATGTTAGTGGAGGGGGAACCACAGGGGTGATTTTAATGTGGTGGAAATTGTTTGTAAAATACATACAGGGTGTTATTAAAATGCGTGTCATGAAAAATCAGTTGTTTTTTTCTTCTTCAAAAGTAATAATACTGTATTGTTATACATAAAAATATTTTTCATAAAAATGTAGAGAATTTAATTTTATAACTAAATCATGCAATAGACTTATAAATATAATTAAGTAATTTTCATAAATAATACTTTTTGTGGATTATTAAATAACCAATGAATTTGAAACAAATTTGTAATTTTTAAGTATAAAATTTAACTATTAAGTTTTGCCATGATTAAAATTGCATTTATGGTCAAACTTTTGAATTTTCTAAATGCTTAATTATCGATAACTATATAGTTTAAATTTGTAATGCTTTAAATGTAGAATTGAACAAGTAGATTAAATTTTGCCATCATTTTTTAAGGTAAAATTGTATGCCGAAATCCTCAAATTTTTAAATGCTCATTTATCGTTAACTACAGGTTAAATTTTAATAGCAATATTAACACACTAGTTGTCTAAATAATACTGAACATTTATGAAAAATATTGAACAAAAATAAGTTTTTATATATGCTAAACAAAACAGATTTAAATACTGAACAGTAAATTACGTGCCAATTTGCAATACGTCCCTGTGCAACAAATACTGATCGTAAGTGAAGTGATACGTCTAATTATTGTGATTCTACACTAATTGTAGGTGTAGATTCAATAATATTAATTAATTAATTCCAGATAAATCCATTTTTATTAATTAATTGATATTATTATTAAAGTGAAAATTAGTGCAAACAAGCTGTACCACCACAATATTTTAGAAAGCGGACAGTATGTATGTACTTACCAAAATAAAATTATTATCAAATTTATACAAATATTTAAATACCTACAACAAAGAAAAATAGTTTTTTAGCAAAATATATTTCGAAATATTCGAAAAATATTTCATATTTATACCTACTTTTGTTACATACCTACACCCAATCATTTATTTATTTAATAATAAATAAAATTATTACAAATTCATTATATTTTCTCATTTAAAATATATTAAAATAAAGCTCAAAACTTGTCAAAATAAATTTCAAAACAAAATGTTCTAGAAATATCCAATATGGCGGCTCCGAAAAATACAAGTCATGTAACTTTTACAAGTTACAACTAAATTTGATCAAATTTATGTACATTAATTAACACGTTTATTATAAATAAAATTAACTACAATAAATAAATATTGACATTCAAATTTTATTAACAAATTTGTAGACACCAAATATTTTTTTAACAAAATCTCGATTTTCATTTCTCAAGAATTATTATTAATATAAAAAAATTTTGATTTGAGGAATTATGAAATCATTTATTACAGTCACTTTTATCACATTTCTTATCGGTCACTACTTCAAATACAGCTGCATCGATAATTTTAACAATTTAGTAAAAAATTATTTTGAACTACGAAAAATTTGTGTTTCCAAAAAATTATTTTCAAGTTCACTAACATTTATCACATTGCACTGCACTTAATTTAATCATTTCACTTGTTTACTAGGTTAAAATAAAACGAAGATCATTTAATTTAACTGACTGTATTGTTAATAACATTTTCATAATTTGCAGTTAGCTCAAAATGACATCATTTCGACTAAATTATTTTAAACTATGCGTAAACACCTGTCACACATATCAATTCAGTCAATTAAATTCTGATCAAACACAGAAATTATTTTAAAATATACACTTTATTTATTAAAATATTTATTCTACAATATACAAACAAAAGTTCTGAAAAATTACGTACTTTAATTCCAATCGTTGCCGTAAAAAAGAACTAAAATTCGCAACTTGATTATTTATTACAAAAAGATCGTTACAAGTACTTAACAACCGAATTTGCAAAGTTTGCGTTTAATAATTTAAGTATCAAAATTGTCTCCGAATCATTTAAGTCAACTTAAATCAAATAGCCATGCGCATAATGACAAATAAACGACTGAGACAGACAGCAACGTGAACTGTCAAAACGTTTCATATACGTTCAAACATAAAACAATCAATAAAAAATTAATTTACAAGTAAAATGACTCACCTCCATGGCCATCTTAAGTTGTATTATCTCCAAAACCAAAACCAAATTCTTCAAAAATATGATGCAATTTTTCACACACAATTATCACTGACTTTCTAGAATATTCTGCTCAAGAACTACTCTCTACCGCGACCACGAATCAAATGCGGCCGCGGGACTCCTCGTATGATTCATTCTTCATTCGCTTCATGCCCCCGCCACACTGTTCGAAGATAAGCGACAAGTTAAGACTTGTCTGCCAGTGAAGCAGAATTTAGTTGGATTATTAGGGCACTTCTACCGATAGAAATGTACCAACAATTTTGTTTTTTAAGTTTTTATGTTATTAGTATTTTATATTGTGAAGTGAAACGAAAAATGTATTTTCTTTTTCTCTTGCTTGTGTATATCAAACAAATTTTGTTTTGATTTCAATTTGGATTATAAGCATCTTAGAATATAGATTGAAATTAGTTTTCATGATTATTTTATATGTAGCACGTGGTTTGGTTGTAAACTATCTGTGCGCCTTGATGAAATAATTAAGTACGCCAATGAATGTTTGCGACAAGTAAGAGCAGGTTGAAAAATACTCCATTCACAGTACACAACATCGTCGGGGTTGCCATGGCAACAATATATAATTTGTTCCTATCATGGCATTATTAACTGATTGAATTATTTATTTATGGTTTTAATAAATATTTATACGTTACTGTAATATTTGTAAATGAAATTGTATATATTTGACTAGTCGTATCTTTAACTATAAAAATGTAAATGTTTCTTAGAAAATGAAAATATAACTTACGTTTTACAGAATATATTTTCACTGTTTCGTGAAATATTTATTTTGAAAGAAAGACAAAATAACATAAATACACTGCGATTTTTCGCCTCTTATCTAAATTAAAAACATAAAAACAGAATTGAGTGATAAAAAAATGTTCATTCAACTAGAAAGAGATAGAAACTCTCATTTTGCTTATGCAATAAAAAAGAAAGAAAAAAAAGTATAATTTGCTTTGTCGCACTGGAGAACATAATCTGCAATAATTGCTGCAGCTATACTTTTACAATTAAAAATTAATAAACATAATTAAATTAACAAAAGTTCTTTTATCTAAGACTGTTAAAATTAATCTGCTTGATGTTTGACCCATATGACATATTGTTCGTAATAAATACATCTAACATTGCAACATTATATTTTCACAGAAATTACAAGTAAAATAATATTTTGTCTATGTTTACTATTTGTCAGATAAAACCACGTAAACACTACAAAATAGATAAATGAAACTCTGTATATTTATAAATAATTAACCAACAATAATAGAAGGCAGCCAACCGGAAATAAAGCCCAGAAAATATATGAATTAAAATATAACAGCCCGATACATAAACAGTCTGATTCTCAAAAAAAGTTTTAGCTAATCCTGAAGTTTGAATTAGTAAATCTTATTATAGTCCGGTTTGTGAAAGTTAAACCAAATCATTTTCCGAAAACAACATGGTAACAACATTATATGATAATTCATTTAAACTTTTTTGAGAATATAATTTAGCTGAATTTAACTAAGCCCGAATTTTGAATTAATTCAGCTAAATCATATGTGTAATTTCTATTAAAAGGTCATTCACGAAATTAATCGAAATTTTATTTAGTAATTCCATTTATATTTTGAATTAAAAGTTTGTTTAATGTAAATAAATGCAAGCGTTCATTGCTACGAAATTATCATTGTAGTTTGACTCAACAAAATCTTATGTAAGAAATGTTTGGAAACTTCAAACTTTTGACTTACAATTCCATTTATAGTTAAGGCCTGATCAATCACAAATTTTCATGATAGCGACAAACAATTTTCACCATTTCTAAAACTACCCCTGTGGCTCCCCCGCCAATAACATCTTTAGGGGCCGTGATTTGACGGCTGGTAACTGTAATATATATCACATACCGAGATCTGCTTCGGCGTGTCACACCCAGTAATGGGTAGAAAGCTTGATGATATATTTATTTATTTTATATTTTTCTTCGATTTGTTTATGAGATTGACATTTTATATTATAATTATTGTCAAAAATATATCATTTCTGTCACTTGTACATACACAAATTATATCCGTTGAAAAAAAAAGAAAAAACTTTTGCGAATAACGCTAATTTAAAATGAGTCTGTTAATTTTGTAGTCTACTTAACATTGTTTTAAGACATATTATTAAGTATAAATGGAATTACTAAGTGATATTTCGCTTAATTTCGGGGCTGTGAATGACCCTTTACTTTTATTAATTTAAACCAAGTTTAAAATTTGAGTGTTGTTGATACAACTGGCCATTTATCATTTATAGGAAAATTCATAAAGTTAATATCTCTTTTAACATGATTTGTAACTCTGTTTCAAATCAAAAAAGATTCACTAAGTGAATGAAATTTTATGCTAATTAACACTCTTTTTAATTCAGATTAAAATAAACTTATTTTTGAGTCAGAATAAAAATTATATTAGCACCAATCCACTTTATGAATCTGCCTGTTATGTATTCCAGTCTTATTGGATTCTACCTTTATATTTAACTCTTTTGACACATGTTAATGCAAGTATTGTTAAACAAATAAAACTCATTTAATTAATAAAACTATTTTAATACAGCCCTGTTTCCTCCTTCAAGCAACAGGCATATACGTGCAACGTGCAGGTAAACTCAAAACATACACCTGTCCAAGACTTGTCAAAATAGCTAAAAGGCAACCGCCAGCGCACTTGCTACACAAATTCCACTTTAATAACATTCACGCTAGCACCATGTATTGACATATATTACAGAATCGCGTACCGTCGGCAAATACCTGTGAACGTGTGACTCATAGACGATACTCAGATCTCAGATCATTCGATCAACTAGTTTGGAGCTGTTTTTTGTTTTTATGTTGTGGATTTTATAGTAGGTACCTTTCACGGATCGTACCATGCGTGAGATGGCACTCCTGCATGTATAAAAAACATACTAGCGACTAAATTAAATGCGCAGTAAACACTATATCCGTTTTCGAAGAAAGTAACTGTGAAAAAACGTTTTAAATATTTCCATATCACATCATCTTTATACTACATAATTATTAGTTGAATTGTTATGTAATAAATAGCACATAAATATAACACATATTCAATCACTTATAAATATTAATAAGACTTAAGTAGATAATAATTTGGTAATGCTTATAATGGTACTATTTATACTTAATTAAAGATGATTAGTACTATTACTAAGTTTATTTTCATATAAAACTGGCAACAATCGGATACAACAAGATAATTAGGTGGAGTTTGAAAACGAATAACTTCTTAAAATCATAAAAATCAGTAATAAACTAGTGTCAATAATATGAACATTTTTATTTTACAATCTTGAGCATTCACAGCTCTGAAATTAAGTGAAATTTCACTTAGTAATTCCATTTACATAACATTTCTTTAGTAGAAGCAGTTCGCAATGAGAACTTGACATTTTGATGGATTATTTTCAATTGACGTTTATAAAAATGGTATTTTCCTGAAACCGGCAAGAAAGTGCATATTTTCCTGACCAATTTTAGTATAGAAAGTAGATTAGTAATTACAGTCTTGTAAAGTACAAAACAGTCTGCTAAAGACTTTACCTAACTGTTTTGTATTATAACTGACTGTTTTTGTGTTGTACCTTTAAATACGGAGTATTTAAAATCATTTTGAATTATTTATGATTAATTATTGATTAAATTAAACAGTTTCAGAAGAAAACAGTATACATAATACGTCAGAAAAGTGTTTTTACTTGACTTACAGGATTAAAATACTCAGCGTAATTTATTATGTAATATTATAATAATATTATTTTATTGGTAGCAAAGTAGATTTAATAACAATGATTATTTTTTAATGTTTCTCAAAACCAATGAAATGCTTCATTGTATGTCACGTGTCTGCGTTTTAACCAATCCTGTCATTATTATACTGAGAGTAAAGCTCTTGTGATTATTCCCGGGAATAATCTCTGTAGATGCTTTTTTGTTTGTGACGAATGATAGGTAGATGTCAAATAATTATTTAAAACTGTCAACGCGTCAAGTAAAATGTGTGAAAAAATCGATTTAGTTGTATTTTAAATACAGAAATACACCAACAAATTTTGGAAACAACTTCCAAGAATATATTAATAAGTAATCAATCTAAATGGACCCAGTTCAAAATCTTTTAAGTCGGATGAATCGACCTCAACAGCTAAGTCAAAAAATAATCTAATTAAATATAACTCGAGAGTTGGATAAATTAGAAAATAATTTTCCAGTATCTTTCTCAAACTTGTTGCCATTTGGCAATAGCCACGAAAGCCCTAACAAGTTTTCGAAAGATCTGTCAAATTATTTTCAATTTATTCTCACTCTCTTGTTATATTATTACTGACAAATTATTTATTAATTTCAGCATTAGAAAACTGTCAAAATAGCTTTCATTTCATTAGTTAATTTTCAAACAAATTGGTGATTCTATTGATTATCACATTTACGTGGTAAATTTTCATAAAAACAACAGCAATTTATAAGAAAAATTGATCAACATTTCCGCATATTTATCAAAGGGTCAACTTTAGCACTATTTAAAATAGACGTAAATAATCCAAATTGAATTCTATTTTAAATTAGTATGTGGTCTTCATCCCTAAATTATATCTACCATTAGTATCTATAAGTACCATAATTTGACAATCTGATAATCGTTCTATCCAGTTAAACTGTATCTTTTAAGATCTGCAATTGCAGAACATGACACGCTCAGAATCAGAACCGACAAATGCTGACAATTAGAAGAAATAGTTTATTAGAGATAAACATATTAATAATTAAATAGTTAATTGCACAGTAACTAACTTCTTTGGGGGCCGTGATTTGACGACTGGTAACCGCACTTAAATATATCACTTACCGAGATCTGCTTAGGCAGAGTGCCACACTCAGTAATGGGTAAAAGGCATAGTGATATATTTATTTTTTTATAATAAATTTTTCCATAATTTTCACTGCGTTTTAAGACCTGCAATTGCAGAACATGGCAAAATCAGAACTAACAGATGCTGACAGAATATATATTTTATTTGATAAAATTAAACAAATGAGGTGTTTATTTTTGAAGATAAACAAATTAATAATTAAATAATTAATTGAACAGTAAATAATTATAAATTACTTAACTTTTATTGCATCCTAAGACCTGCAATTGCAGAACATGGCCCGCTCAAAATCAGAACTGACGGATGCTGACAGCAGAAATAATTTATTTGACAAAATAAAACTTTCATAGGAAAGTGTTTATTTTTAGTGATAAACAAATTAATTATTACATAGCTTATTATATAATTAAAGAATTTTCCCATAAATTTTATTGCGTCTTAAAGGGTTTCAAAGTCATTGGGTAAGGACAAAGGAAGTCGTCGGTCTAGATGTAGAAATATCAGCCAATCACAAACAAGAATATTCCTGCTCAGTGCCTATCCTGTCGGACCACGTATACGAATAAGTTTTGCTGCTTTCTGCGGTTTATTATTTTAGATAAAACTGTCATGTTATTATTGATAATGATTCAACACATTTTATTTCCATGTTATCATTTATGCGTGTAATTTGAAGATTTTGGGGTATTACATATATTATATTTTACGTTTTAATAAAATATATCTCTATTGCTTCGGAACACGTAAGCTTTTAAATGAACGTTTTTATCGCAATTTGAAATATTTCATTAATAATGTCGTGCCATATGCCATTTCTAATTATTGTAAACAAACATTTATATATCTTCATCTTTTGTTTGTTTTATATGTTTCTTTTATTTTAAGCCATATAATTTTTACTAAATTTAATAAATAAAATAAAATAAATATATCATCACGCATTCTACCCATTACTGGGTGTGGCACTCTGCCGAAGCAGATCTCGGTAAGTGATATATTTTGCGCGTGAAGTGCGGTTACCAGCCGTCAAATCACGGCCCCCAAAGAAGCTAGTGGTGGAGGAGCGACAGGGGTTGCTTTTGAAATTATGAAAATTGTTTGTCGCCTGTGGGAATCGAACCAGGGTTCTCAGGAACCACAGGCCGACTTCGTATCACTAAGCTATTATTTATTTATTTAAGCATCATGTAAATATTTTATGGGGTAAGTGGCTCAGGGGTTCAAGTCGTCCTGTGGAATCTGAGAAACTCGGTTCGATTCCCACAACCGACAAACAATTTTTAAAATTACCCCTGTGGCTCCCCCTCCACTAACATATTTGGGGGCCGTGATTTGACGACTGGTAACCGCACATCACGCGCATAAATATATCACTTATTGAGATTTGCTCCGGCAGAGTGCCACACGCAGTAATGGGTAAATGGCTTGATGATATATTTATTTATATTTTATTTGTAAATATTTTATTTATAATTTATATTTAACGTCCGACGCATACAAATTTCCAGAAAGCGTTCATATACTACACATCATTTCCACAATAAAATCGGTTTGTATAAAGACTACTATTTTTTAGGATTTTCAAATTGTCCTTCGGAAGATTCTAAAATAATCACGGGCATATTAACAATTGATAACAACAACAAAAATTTATGATCATCCGACCAAATTAGATTTTATTTATTAAATGGGATTTGAGAACCTGGGTTCGATTCCTACAGCCGATAAACAATTTTCAGCACATTAAAATTATACCTGTGGTTTCTCCATCACTAACATCTTTTGGGACCGTTATATGATGGCTAGTAACTGCACTTCACGCTCATAAATATATCACTTACCGAGATTTGCTACATTTATTTTTATTTTAAATGTTTATTAAATTTTCATCGTCTTTATAATATATAAGGAATAAAATGATAAAAAGAAATTTAACTGCGAAAATGAAAACTTAATTTTCAAGGTTAGGATATGATAAATATATTTTATAATTAAACGCGATACAGTATGAAATAATACGTTGGCATACGTCCGTTAATAATTTTTTGACGGTACTCATTTCGAAATTCCAGACTCGGCTCCTTCGGAAACATTTTACTCGTATCGTAAAACCTTATTTACCGGATTTAAAACGTAAATAACTATTACTTCCAGTATTACTTTGCTTTGGCTGGAATACAATGTAAAATCACACCACATATTTTTTATAAAATATTCCTTATCTATGTGTTTTCCTCGCAACCAATAATTATCGCAGATTATTGTTATGATACATTTTACACGTGAATTGCGGTTACAGTATCACAAATTTTATTATTATTGTTTTAAAATTCTAAGAATAAAATAAGTGAAGTAATCATTTAAAAATAAATTTCTTAAAAATCTCACAGTATTGATAGCGTTTTGGCATTCGTTTACGGAGATCCTGAGTCAGAATCCTACTCATGCTAAAAAAATATATGAATTACCACATTGCGGCTCGGTGACTTCGGACCCTGTACTGTAAAAAGTTTCTGTTGTACAGAGTTGCACAAATAAATAAATATATTAGAATATAAATGATTATGGAATGAGGTAGGTGGCTCAGTGGTATCGAGTCTGCCTGTGGATTCGAGATCCCGGGTTCAATTCCCACAGCCGACAAATAACACTATCCCTGTGGCTGCCCCATTACTACCGAGATCTGTTACGGCAGAGTACCACACCCAGTAATGGATAAAAGGCGTGATGATATAATTATAATTATTTCTTTCTTTACAAATGCTTAGAAATTAAGTATAGTAGCAGTATCTATTTCATATGGTATAGGTGGCTTAGTGGTATCAAGTTGGGCTAAAGATTTGGGAACCCGGGTTCGATTCCCAAAGTCAACAAGCAATTTTCATCATATTAAAATTACCCTTGTGGCTCTCCCACCACTAAGATCTTTGAGAGCAGCGATTTGACGGCTGGTAACTGCACTTCAAGTAATTGCCACATCCAATAATGGGTAAAAGGCATTATGATATATGTATTTTATTGAAAAATAAAATAAATAAAAATAAATATATCATCACGCTTTTTACCCATTACTGGGTGTAGCACTCTGCCGAAGCTGATCTCGGTAAGTGATACGAGATTTATGCGCGTGAAGTGCTGAGTGGTATCAAGTCGGTCTGTGGATCCTAAGAACCCTGGTTCGATCCCCACAGCTGACAAAACATTTTCTCCAATTTAAAATTACCCCTGTGGTTCCTCCACCACTAACATATTTCGGGGCCGTGATTTAACTGCTGGTAATCGGTCTTCACGCGCATAAATATATCACTTACCGAGATCTGCTTCGGCATAGTACTACACCCAGTAATGGGTAGAAGGCGTGATGGTATATTTATTTATTTTTATTTAAGTGCGGTTACCAGCCGTCAAATCACGGGCTCCAAAGATGATAGTGGAGGGGGAGCCACAGGGGTAATTTTAATTTGGTGTAAATGTTTGTCGGCTGTGGGGATCGAACCAGGGTTCTTAGAATCCACTTGATACCGTGGTATTTTATTTTATCTATTTCAATTCTTTAGTGAATGTACCTGTTATACTGAATATATGTTTCCTGTAGTTCTACAACCCCTCATTGGAGGCCTCAGACCGCAAAAGACCCACCTGTGTGACCTTGCAGGTCATTTGCCTGAGAACAACATCGTGCGAGCTTACTATGACATCATGCCTCGCGAAGCATGATCCCGTGATCGTAGTAACCATGTCGCGAATTTCTTAATCTGTTTCCTTATTGAAGGTCGTGTAGGAAATAAACAATTTGTTTGACGCGACGGAAAACTATTATCAAAACAAACAACAAATACTTATCTAATAGTTTATTTGTACCTATTCAAATATATACCATCTTTAGAGGCTGTGATTTGACGGCTGGTAACTTCATTTCACGCGCAAAATATATCTCCTACTGAGATCTGCTAGTGGCTTGTTCCACGTATTAATGCAGCAGGTACTTGTGACGGTGTCGTATCCTTCATCACTGTGAAAGAAGAAATCCAATAGGTTGTTATTCCAACAATAATCGTTTAAAGAAATATTTAACGCATATTAATTTTAGCTGTAAATATGTTACAATAATGCTAAAAAAATTATTAAAAGTAACGTATTAATATCATTAATATTGTGAGGCAATGCGCATGTGCACCGAGATGGCGATTCTGGAGAAAATAATATTTAATTATAACAATTTTTTTTTATGGCTTCCTGGCGTACCAACTACTAAGGTTATATGCCGCCATTACTCCCTGATCCTGCGTTTTAGGTCTTCTTAGAGTCAACAGCAACGCGGGTTTCTCTGGACGGTCACCCATCCAAATACTACCCGCGCGCAACGTTGCTTAACTCGCGTTATCGCATAGATCAGTTCCAACCAGTGCAGCCATGGCCGTTGACAACAATAATTAAAATAATAAATGTTAGAATAGCACAATAACCTAGTACATAAAATTCTTCAATATTAACAGTTGGAACGAGATTAATATAATATAGTTCTTCACAAATTTCGTATAAGTAAATACTGGCAAAAACAAGTGTTGATAAGCGTCAAGTCAGTTCCGTGAGATATTTCGCGCTCTTGTCAAAGTATACCCATCCCTCTCAAAAAAGAAAGACTTCTTTCTCAATACTATGATTTCTCTCTTAATATTAATATTATCTTTGTCATCAAGAGTTAGCTACGTCACAATTAATTAATAAATCTTTATTGATTTCTTCCTCCCTTAGTTTGGAACTTTACAACATAGTAAAAAAACATGGAAAAATTATTTTTGTTCGTAGATTAACATATAAAATAATTAAATTTTTGTGAAATAGCCTATTGAAATTTACAAAATAATTTAGTAGACATTTGCAATAATTTTGGTATCTAATTAAAATTGACAACTTAGCGTATATATTCAATAATACATTTCAAATTACTGCATAGTTACGTAAAGTAGAGTTTATCAATAAATAGATGGAATGTATAAATCCTCGGGCCTAAAAATGTAAAATGTTTTTTGTTCATACTTTATTTGCAAAATAAACAAATCTAATAAAACCTGTAAACGATATACAAAAGTTTAAAATTTAAGTTTTTGTTGATACAATTGCTATAAGATCTGCATTTCTATATATTTATTTTTGGTTAGATTTTATAAAATTTTTATCCACAACTCATATATTATAAAGACATAATTACACTGATTTCAGTTGTATTATATGGCTCATAAAATACTAGTATTTTATATTCCATAAAACACTGTAAACAACTTGTTACTTAGCAATCACTTCATGATCTACCGTATTTTGAGAAACAAAATAACCGTTGATTGACTAATAAACTGTATAATCAAGGGTATAACTGAATCAACGTTAAACGTTACGACCAATCTTCTTCGATACCTATAATTATGAGTTGTAGATAAAATTTTGTATTACACTTGTGTTTTATTGGTATATAAAACACTTGTATAATAAATAACTATTAATCTGATAATAATTTTTTTTTAAATACATGCATTATATATTTTTATTTATTAGAAAATTAAATACATAAAAAAGGAGGTGTGTCAAACTTTAATAGCCAAGATAACACATTTAAAATTTAGATACTACAAACTGCAAAGTTTATATTTATCACAATATTTTGAAAGAACGGAAGTCTAGTAATTTTCACAAAGTACATTTCTCTAAAAATCATATGATTGAATTATATTTATAACACGGTATATAGATAAAAATTGCATCATTGTGTCACACCACTGCATCAGGCGACGGACGAACCGGCGGCAGAAATACATAAAACTACAAATTGAGAACTGATAAAATAATTATCTTGGTAAACCGTACCTACGCAAAAATAACACTCCTTATCCTTGTCTGACTATCTTCTTCTTTTTCCTAACTAACGACTTTGTAGATATTAAATAAAACTTCTAACTTTTTTTTACTTATTGTGCTTTCTGTTTTACGAATTTCTAACGACCAATCGGAGCTTAGGAAATGATTTGATACCAAATATGGTAAGCAGTGGAAAAATATCATGAAAATTTTTCTTGTGGGTATAATTTTAAAGTGTAGTGAATGTTTGATATAGTTCTAATGTTTTTGTATAAACTTTTAACCTCCGATTGTGTTAAATATTATAACAATTTACTATAATGATTTTATTTATCATTTACTTGAGATATCGCTTGTTAATGTAGGTCAAAATGGTTAGTAAATAGTTTTTATTACATTGAGATTACGGTGATTTTATTTGAACCGGATAATTTTCCAAAATCTATGCAATAATGCCAAAACTGCACTTTTTTGTGAAGTTCAAATAAAATAAAATCTGTAATTTCCTTTCCCCCCTACCGTTTTTGAGAAATGAAATGAAAATTTTATTGGGCAGTTGCCTGTAGATTTCAGAACTTAGATTCAAAGGTTCGATTCCTATAGTCGGCAAACAATTTTCATCACATTAAAACTACTCTTGTGGCTCCCTAATAGCATCTTTGAGGGCTGTGCTTTGACGGCTGGTAACCGCATTTCATGCGCAAAATATATCACTCATCGAGAGCTGTTACAGCAGAGTTCCACACCCAGTAATGGATAAAAGGCGTGACATATTTATTTATTTTTATTTGTCACGGTGATAAAAACCATTTTGTCAATTTGTTTTATTATAATTAGAATAAATCTGCGCAATTTTCTAAATAATATATTTCTGTTGGACTAAAAATACTATTTCGAGTCTTGTAATATTGTCAGACTCCGCTACGCGTCGTCCGACAACTTTTATATTCGACCCGGAAACTTGTATTTTTAGTCCTAATGAAACAAATCACTATTCATGCAGATTCACAAAACGGATTAGCGCTAACACCGTTTTTAATATTAGCTATAACTCTGTTTCAAATTAAAGCAGATTAAAGAAATACACTAAATTTGATGCTAATTAAGTCTCTTTTTTACTCAAGTTAAAATAAACTTGTTTCATGCATTGAAAAGAGAGTTAAAAACGAAATAAAAAATGGTGTTACCGCTAATCCGTTTTATGAATCTGCCTGTCTAAGTATTACATTTGACATTTCGAAACTTCTGTCAGTTTTGAAAAAGAACACTTTACATATCAAAAGTAGAAAAAGTTTATAATCAAACTAAGGGCAATAAATCTTCACCAGAAAATGTTAATAGAAAATTCAACCTGTACTAAATAAAAATTTCAATATGTATCAATCAGAATATTATTGAGAAATCATCAAATTTAGCTCTTACATATTAGAAATTAAAACCAAAAAATGTGTTTAACCCATTTCAATAAATGAATTTTCCATTTTGTTTTATAATACATATTCATTACACTTATGTCCTTGAGACTTTATTAGTTTGACGTGAATATTGCGGTTACGATCACGTCATTTTATTCTAATATCTTACGTAGATATTTGTCCTTCCGTATCCTTTTATTTAGTCTGCTATTAATATATAAAATGATATAAGTTGAAATAAGAAATTTAAACTACATATCTGAATAAACATTATTATTATTTTACACCAGGTTTTATCATTGGTGGTTAGAAAGAGAGAGAAAGCACTATTGTGCAATTTATAAACGCGTCACCGATTGGAATATTCTAGCAGTTTTGAGAAAATTACAAAGATTAGCGAATATTCCATCTGTTATCGCATTATCACATGCAGTTAATATATATTGATTATTAAATTTAATAAATAAATATTAAAATTCATGTTTTTAAAATTAAAACAAATTATTGATTTAAATCTTATTTATTCTAATAGTTTTTTAGATGTGGGAGAATATAATAATTTGGAATATATTTAGAAGCAGTCTAAAATTTAGGGTAAACACTAATTTAAAAAAAAATAGCACGGGGCAAGCATAGCATAACTGGTAAAAATAATACTGAATGTTATTTTTAATGCGAAATTATCTAGAATTATTTTATTCGGGGAAGAAAAGACATGCTCTTATTTGAATATATTTTAGAATTTAGGTTTAAAGTGACAAATAATTCGTCTGCCATATAAATAAAAAATATTGTATGTATAAACATGAGGTAGGTGGCTCAGTGGTATCGAGTCGGACTGTGGATTCGAGAACCTCGGTTATTCAAATTACCTCTGTGGTTTCGACACTTCTAACATTCTTGGGGGCCGTGATTTGACGGCTGGTAGCCGCATTTTACGCGAAAATTATGAGATCTGCTACGGCAGAGTGCCACATCCAGTAATGGGTAGAACGTGTAATGATATATTTATTTATTTCAAACAATATAAATAGACAGCCTTGTTCCCTTGTTCGGAATCGAACCCGGAATTCTCGAATCCACAGGCTGACTCTATACCACTGAGCCACTTACCTCATCGTTTGAAATGTAATTAGTAAAATTAGTATAATTGTAAATGGTAGAAAAAGTACTATATGAAGCTGCAATTAATGTTATAATGTGACTTTATTGCAAGTTTCCCACTCGCGCAATGAATTTTCCGTGATATTTTTTCATTTATCTGAAAAATAAAATTTAGCTTAAGGATAAAATCAACTATTAATTTAAAATGCATACTACTTCTAGTTTGCCGTCCTTGTAACGTTGGAGCTCTAGTACAGAATTTTTTTTAATAAATTTTTTTTAATTTTTTTGGATTAATTCACTTCATGTATAAAAATGTCAACCGATAAATAGAGAAGAGAACTGTTTGCAAGTGGATAAACTTTTATTGATCTTTATTGCGAAAATTACATACAGGCTGTTAAAAAAGTTCCGGGACGGTGAAATATCTCGAGAAAAACACATCGAATCAAGAAACCAAAAAACACGTGTTTCATATTTTGCAAAAAAAGGCTTGTGGCTACTTGTGATTACGTTGATTTTTTTATTTGATTCAATGTTTATTTCTTGTGATATTAGACCGTTTTTTACTTTTCTTTCAGAATCATGTCAAAACTTATTTTTGCGTTTAGAGCGCCATCTATTCCGAATTGGAAAAAAAGTTTCAGATAAAATTAACTTATTTTTTTTCGCAGAATACGAATCTGTAATAAAAAATGGGGGTTCCCATTTAAGGTTTTATCGTTGCCCTCCGCCCCACCCCCTGGGGGTGAGAGTTGGGGTTTGTTTTTGGTGTGCTTAGATAGGTTTTTGCAAAATATGAAACACGTGTTTTTTGGTTTCTTGATTCGATGTGTTTTTCTCGAGATATTTCACCGTCCCGGAACTTTTTTAACAGCCTGTATAAAATAAACCCTTTAGGATGTGGCACTCTGTATGTGATATATTTATGCGCACGAAGTGCGATTATCAGCCATCAAATCTTGGCCCCAATGAGATAGTGGAGGGAGAGGCACAGCGGTAATTTTAATGTGATGAAAAATTGTTTGTCGGCTGTGGGAATCGAATCTGGGTTTTCAAATCCACAGTCTGACTCGATACCACTGAGCACCTACCCCATAAATTAACTTATATATTGTATTTTTAAATACCACAAGAGGTTTAGTTTTCTCTGGTTATATTTATATTTTGCTTCAAGTATTCTTTTATGGTTTAGATAATTTTTGTTAATATTGGTTTAGAATACATTTTGCTAAATAAAAATTAAAGAATAAATAACTATTAAAATTGAATAGATTCCGTAAATGCAATATCTAAATACGTCACTAATAGAACATTCTAGAAGTTTTGGGAACAATTGTGCAATGAAATGATAAGCGAATATTCAATCTGTTATCGCAATAACATTACCGGATGCAATTAATATCTGTTGTACTTCATTTTACGCGACAGTTTTATCTAAAAACCACAGAATACCGCAAAAGTAATAAAACAACACGTGCTCCGTCATACTATATTTCTTGTACGCTGATTGGCTCGGACACAACTGCCCACGTTAGGTCCTTGTTCTCTTCGAACATTCGCGAATTACGGAAATTGTGGTTTAGAGCTCGGAAAGATAACAATTTTAATTTTTAATTACAGAAACAATGAAATTAATGTTTTGTTGTGCAAATATAATTGATTAATTTTATAAAGATTACTCTCTGAAATTGTGTTGTTATTTGTATTGTGAAACAAATAGGTTTTTAAAAGCGGTACCTTAACTAATCCTGAATTTTGAGTTAATTAAGCTTTTTAAATCGCTTTTTAAAACTTAATATAAATTACTGTCTTGCCACTTTCCATACCGTTGAAATCCATGTGTCGTTGTTACACTATCGACTACGAGCAACCGGGTCAAATAAAATGGTTTGGGCATATAGAACGTTTGTCGAATGAAGAAACTTATGTATGCTGGAGAAATTGAGACTGACAGATTGCATGGACGACTTACGAATAAATGGATGAATATGATTAAAAGGTTTGTTACATGAACGAAAGATTCCGAGTGTGAGAAATATACGGGCTTGTATGAAAGGAATTATGAATATAGATGAAAGTAAAGTGATGTGTCAGGATAGGAATGTTTGGCGAAGATTGATTGTGGAATGAATCTGATGAATAAATATGATTTTATTTATTTATGCCACTCTGCACAACAGGAACTTAATCCCAATTACAATACAGGGTCAGGATAATTATTTTTGGCAAAATTTGCAAAATACTGCATTTCACATTTTAACGGTAACATATATCAGATTATAATATATGTGGTTAAATGATATATATTTTATAAATTGCAAAAGAAAGTTTCGGAACTAATTTTTTCTTTTCTATATTTGAAGCCATATAAAATTAGTCTGTTCCACTACTAATCAATCGTAGTCCGTAGAATTCGCTAAATAAAAATATTATAAGTCAAAGAATACATCAAAAGCCAAAAGTTAATATCGGACGACAATAATAGAATGTGTATCAGAGCAGTGTTAAATATTTATCGTGATGTGTAGCTACGGATCGTAATCTAACAGAGGATGCTAACTAAATTTAAACATTAACACTGTAATAAACACCTTGTTCTGTTAAATACTGTGAACAATTATTATTAAAATATTAATTTATGAACAATTATATAAGGACTTAAAATCCTTAAAATTAAATTGCAGAATAGGACTTATTTTATTTCCAGACTATATGTACTGACGATTAATGTAAATTTTTCAGAATAAATAACTACAACCGAGTTAAAAGTAAATAAATAAAAATCATTTATGAAGTATGAAACACATTTAATTGCTTAAATTTAAAGTATGAAAATAAATAAATAATCAAAACATCATTATTGCAAATATGTACAGTGGAAAACGTTCATCGCTCACATTTTCATTCAGGCATACAAAAATTTCATATTTCAATTCTATTTAAAACATATCTAATTAAAAATTCAATTAATTGATCACTACGGAGAACAAAACTAAAAATGTATTCATTAAAAATTAAAATAACTAAATTATTAACTAAGTAACGCTGCGAGTGAATCTAGAAATCGTGTTCGATCTGCTGTTCGTAGGACAATATCTAAAAAAATAAAAAAAATAAATGTAATTTATGAAATACTAATACTAACATCTTTGGGGACCGTGATTTGACGACTGGTAACCGCACTTCACTTTCCGAGATCTGCTTCGGCAGAGTGCCATACCCAGCAATGGGTAAAAGGCGTGATGATATATTTATTTATGAAATTCTAATTACATTTCAATTAATTCAACTTACATGATGAATCGAAGTAATCTAGAGATGCTGTAGCATGACTTCTTTCAACTGCTTGTTCGAAGGCTTTTCCAAAGAAACTAGAAAGAAATACAATTTCATATGTCTGAAGTGAAAGAATATATTTTTTTAAAATTATTTCAGCCTTTACTTTGTGATACATTATTTAAAATTTGAGTTCCAATGAAATGTAGTAACTTTATTTAATATCACATTGTTTTAGACAATTTTGTAATTAATACAATTTTAGTAACTAGTTTCAGCCATTTCGGTCATTATCAGACAATCTTGATATTAAACAAAGTTACTACTTTTTATTTGCATTCAAATTTGAAAGAATAATATCACTTACTTCTTGGGAGAGTTCTCACACAAGGGCGGTAAACCCACGAGGAGGCACATGTCATCTTGGAGCTGATCAGGAGACGGTGAGCTGGTGGAGGCGGCTGGCTGGGCACAGCAGCGCCGTGCCGACACCAACAGTGGCATGCTGGCAGAGGAGGCGCGTGCGCCTTGCCGCTCGCAGTAACCGCTCTGCAGGTATCGGCCTAACAGTTGCAGCGCGTGTGGTCGGCTGAAGATTTCGGAATCTGCTGTGGTCTGCGGAAAATTAGAAACTAAAATTAAGAATTATTGTTGGTTTGGATTACACGAAAAATATGGTGGAATTCTGCGTAAATCCGGAAGTTTTATAGATCTGTAAATCTGTAAATGATGAACAAATTCGAATTAAAATTTATCAACAAATATTGATGAATTTTTTTTCATTATTTACAGATTTCCGATCTATAAACTTTAGATTTGTCACAGAATTCTATCATTAAATAAATATATCTTGTTTTGCAGAATTATTTTCGGATAAGTAAGGAAAATTGATATTATCTCCTGAAATAATCATTTAATGTAAATAATTTTAAAAAAAAAACATCACAAGGATTTATGATTCCGGATATTTTCGCAAGATCAAATATTTTATATCGATAGTCATTTTTTCACAGTGAAAATCTATGGCAACTAAAATCCGTTTCCGGTAAAAATCAGAGAATCGCATTTATTCAATAAGATTTTTCTCAATTTTTTTTTCAAATAAAGTTTCATTATTTTTTGGAATATTTGTATAGAAAAAAAATTACTTTCGAATGGGATAAAAGAGATCTGTCCCCTTCTTATGAAAAAATGACTATCGATAAAAAATATCTGATCTCGCCAAAATATCCGC
Source organism: Pterostichus madidus (assembly GCA_911728475.2). Lineage (NCBI taxonomy): Eukaryota > Metazoa > Arthropoda > Insecta > Coleoptera > Carabidae > Pterostichus > Pterostichus madidus. The sequence goes on from OU452301.1 coordinate 41,206,011, forward strand.
AATCATAAACCTTCGAAACATTTTTTAATTACTTAGAATAAATGATTATTTCAGGAGATAAATGTCAATATTCCTTACTCATTTGACATCCTGTATAAATAAATAGTTGACAGTTCTTAATTCATTACCATTATCAAACTATTACAAAATGATTGCTTATTTTAAGATTCTGCATTATGTTATAACCGTCGTATCTCTCATTTAATACTTGACTGTGACTTACATCTTGCAAGATGAAGTAGAGGAAAGGCCCAGCGCTGAAGACCTTGCGCTGGTCAAGCGCAGCCTTCATAATACGATGGCACGAGTCCATTGTAAGCCTGGCTCGTTCTAGCCCCATATCCAGCAACTTCTGTGGTGTCGGTCGCGCCAGGAAATCCAGTGCGTCGCTGAAATTCGCTTCCAATTTACTCGCTCGTTTCTGGAATGGAAATAATAAATAAAAATATATCAGTACGCCTTTTACGCATTACTGGGTGTTGCACTCTGCCATAACAGATCTCGGTCAAATCATAGCTCCCAAAGATGATAGTGAAAGGAGAGGAAGGCGTAGGAGGTAATTTTAATTTGGAGTAAAATTTGTTAGCTGCGGGAATCGAATTCGGGTTCTCAAACCAACAGGTCAACATGCTTCCACAGAGTTATCTACAATAAGGGATGATGCAGGAGGGAATATATTCTTTCTATTAATACGCTACTGTTATTTTTTAATCACATTTTTGCAAGTCAACCTGCTTTTTTTTTTAATAATAATATACCACCATATTTATTTTATGGTAAAATATTTATTAATAGCTAATTTATTTATAGTTAAAGGTGGTAGGTATGTAATATAAACATATCAAAATAAAATGTTTACACAAATAAAGTTTTTGTGACATATCACCTTCTTCCAGTTGCCTTTTCAATTATAACTAAATCGTATGTTTAAAATGAAATAAATAAGAAATTATTACATTTCAGTAACAAAAAAATTACCTATTATTTCTACCAAAGTTCAGACCTATAAGAAAATAAAACGTTATGAGTACAAAATAAATTCTTCATATAGTTAGATGTTTCTTGCCTCAAAATATAATTTTTTACCGCGAACCAAAACCGATATTTTTTGTTACCTCAAAAAATATAAACTAGCATCTTATTTTGAAGTTTTCTGTTTTAGTGAAAGAAAACAGAAAGAGCATACTTTTTATTTTTGACACGTTTATATTATTTTTCTATAGTCGATATACAAAGTAGGTATTTGCGTTTGCATTTGACAACGCAAAACGTCACTTCACCGCTCGCTCTCCGAATTTTCAACTCTAAATCAAACGTTAAACGTTACGATAACGAACAGTAACAGAAAAGAAACAATTTTCATTTTTATGTTCTGTAACGCTGAGTAAAACTAAATTCTTAAAATATTAATTTCATTGTGGCGACTGTAAAAAAAAAACTTGTGCATTTCGAAGTCACGCATCAACAACTTCTCAATCGACAACGCAGCACTTTGCGCTATTAATGAACAAATAGCTATTTTAGCAAAATTTTTGTAATTTTAATAAAAATACTGCCAATATTTTCCATACAACCAGCCGTAGAGCAGTTATAAAAATAAAGACGCTACCTAAATGAAGGAGTAAACTCACAGTTTGTTCAAGAAGCGCCAACACAACATAAACCATATCCGCCGCAGCAAACCTGCCGCGGAAGCCAGACTTGAGATGAAAGGAGGGGTAGATGATGTCGTCGAGGCCGAACTTGGCACCGACTTGCTGTAGCTGCGCAGGGAACTCCTGTCGATAGGCTAACTCCATGGCGGAATAGCGTTGACGGCTCTGTGCGAGCGGCAACCCCATGTCGGCCAGCAACTCCTGGAGTCGTCGTTCACCGCGTCGCGTCCATAATTTCATACGGCTCGCCGGGTACATCGAGCACACCAGCGCACGCTCCACGCTCCAGTGCCTGTACAGGGAAACCTGCACAAAAACACATTAATTAATTTAAAGAAGCAAATGATAAATAAATATATCATCACGCCCTTTACCCATTACTAGGTGGTGGCACTCTGCCGTAGCAGATTTTGGTAAGTGATATATTTATGCGCATATAGTGCGGTTACCAGTCCGACAAATCGCGACCCTTAAAGATGATAATGGAGACCCACAGGGATGGTTTTAATGTGGTGAAAATTGATTGTAGTCTATGGGAATCGAACTCTGGTTCTCAACTTCCACAGGCCGACTCGATACAACCATTAAAAAATAATAACAAAATAAATTAATTAAACTTTATGTTGTCACATAATAATAATAAAAGCTACATTCAATCTTATAATACATTGTATTTTGAAATGTATGTATTTCTTCTATATTTGTAATCTGTATTTCTCTAAAATGCTGAAAATGACGGATGACAGATATCAAATTAATCTGAGGTTAGTTGTGAGAATAAAATTTACAAATGCTACTTTGTATCTTTTTATGGCCACTTGCCACTAGTACGTCATATCTTCCAAAAAAATTTAATATTTTTTTTCTTATGATCGATTAAAAAGAAGTATCTTTTCTAGAATCATATATATGTGTATATAAAAAAATCTAAATTTGGACAAAGTTCGATCCCAATGGGATATTGAAATAATTTTTATTTAAAGTTTTTGTTCGATTCCTACAACCGACAAACAATTTTTACCACATTACTTACAAACTGCAAACATAGATTATTTAGTATTTTGAATAGAAAAACTAATTTTACAGCGTTTATTGTGTCTAGTTGGTTCCTTAATTTGGAATACACTCAATTAATATCGAAAAAACACGTTCTACCCCTGCTGAAGAAGCTGTAGTAATAAAATTACCTTGTACAAGAATTGTATTCAGTGCAGTAAAAATAAATTGAACTTTCAGTATATAATAATATTTTCACACAACATTTTATAAAATGTAACTCAATAATATTTTGATTCAAATCAAAGATCTTAATCAAAAAAAATCTTTTGATTTTAATCGCGATATAAATCACTGATTTAAATCACGCGATTTGAACCATAAACAGCCTCATTTTAATGGTCATAAAATTTAATATACCTTAAGTTCATCTGCGACAGAAATCTGCATTGCATTAATCTGCACTATATCCTTCTTGTCCGCATCTTCTCCTCGCCTGTTGAGACGATCCATCTGAAGCCGCAGAGTTCCATGATGCACCGTGTACTGCGCTCTCTCGAGTTTCCCCAGAAGTAGTTGCTCAGTGAGAGACAGAATTGTCAACCATAGCAGCTCCTTGGAGTCCTTGGCCAGTGTATGTGCTAAGTCGAATAATGTTAACGCGCTCTACAAGACAATGAGAGAAATTTAATAAAGGATTTCAGTTTTTTTTAATAATTCCCGCTGTTCTATATCTGTCATCGATCGATAACTTAATGGCAACAAACTTTATTTCATAATGCCTTTTTCATTCATTTTGCTTAGTTATGTAACTGTTTCTATATAAAATATATAATGATAGCACACTAACAGCTTCGTAAAAAGTAATATTATTTATACTGGCAGCTGTGGTATGAGAGTAAAATGCATAAAAATGAAATAGAAATAACAGAGTAAATAGTTTTAGTCACAGAATGTCGAAATGATAGTAATCTATGACAAATAAAACCCTCTATTCTGTAACTGAATCAATTATCTGTTACTGATCGATAAGTTAACGACAATCCCTATTTTCATGATTACTGCATAGATTAACATTCTGTGGCTAAAATAATGTATTCTGTTCTTTCTATTTTATAAATAAAAAATAAATAAATATATCATCACGCCTTCTACCCATTACCGGGCATGGCACTCTGCCGAAGCAGATCTCGATAAGTGATATATTTTGCGCGTGAAGTGCGGTTACCAGTCGTCAAATCACGGCCTCCAAAGATGTTAGTGGTGGAGGAACCATAGGGGTAGTTTTTGAAATTATGAAAATTGTTTGTCGCCTATGGGAATCGAACCAGGGTTTTCAGGATCCACAGGCCGACTTCATTGAGATGTCATTACACTCATTTTTACAATAACTGCTACGTATACAAGTAAGAAAAATTGTATGAAAATAACATTAAAATGCCAGGGTAAATTATTCTGGTCACAGAATACCAAAATTATAATAATCTACATAGTAATCATAAAACATAAAAGTTGTCATTAATTTATCGATCATTACCAGATAATAATTGAGGAAATTGTTTCTGCCAGTTTATCTGTATTTAATAAATTTTCTGTTTGTTTGCTACGACAGAATAGCTCGACTGAATTACATGAAATTTGGAGAAAATTCTAACGCTGTTCAAGAAAAAATAGTCTACAAATGATTTTAGTACACCATTTTGAAACAACATGGCGACGAATTATCTCTTGATTGGTTTAATCGATTGGAATATTATTTGGAGTATAGGGTATCAAATAAAATATTATAAGATAAGGACCATAATAGCCAATATTCTATATCATATTAATTAATTTTCCATATATAATCGGAAATTTATACAATAGAGAGATTCCAGAAAGTCCACGTATAGATAGGCACATAAAATTTACAGCTAATTTTTTTTTGCCAAGTAGTGTTCAATTAATATTGGTTGTATAAATTTATGGTGAGACAAATAGAATAATATTTGGTGGTTTACTTACTGCTTTCGCGTAGTAACTGTACTGAGAATATTCAAACATAAGTTTATCTCTTTTATCTTCCCACAATCGCCTTTCTCGTCGCTTTAAGATATCCTGTTCGCCAAGTCTTCTCCGTTTCGCAGCCCTGCTTTCACTTTCACTGTCTTCCTCATCTGAATTGTGAGCCGCACCTTCAGAAGTCCCTTCTTCATCTGCATCTTCCTGAATAACATAACCTTTTAAACTAACATACTTTTGAACCAGAATCACTGCTACTTACTGTTTCATCATCTCTGAATATATCGTCAAATTCGGGGACATTTTGATCATCTTCTTCAGTGGATAATAATCTAATCTGATCATTACTGTAAATATTACAAACGTCTGTTGGTCTGTGCGAATCTAACACGAAAAATACTGTGTCATCTGCTGGATCTAATTCTTCTACTAAGTCTATAGTTCCACCACAATTTAGTAGCACAAAACACTTCACTTCTTCGTAATTCTCTCTGTAAGCACTTTTTAAATCTTTTATTCCTCTTACTGGGATAAGAGTGTACTGTATACTATTGAATTTTACTAGCGTCTGCAATATCTTACACGAACAGATTGCATCTACATCATGGTGAACAACTATAATAATGTTCTGTAAAAGAAAATTTTGTAAAACACTAAAAAATAATAATTATAGTCAGACTACAAATGATTTTAACCTGTTACACTAGGGGGTATACTTTGGACTTTATTTCAAATAAATGCACATTTAGCAATATAACTTACTTTTCCTATTAAATATTCAAAAAATTCTTTCTTAGTATCAGTAATGTACATTTTATTTTAATAATTCAACGTTTATTTACAATGAAAATACATTTTAACCGCCAAATGACAGTTGCTTTGAAATCTACAAGAATGCAATATATAAAATAAAAGTATCTAAACAGCAATGAAACTTCTAAAAGTAAAATGTACCAACGTAGCGTGCTTTTTAAAATAAATGGATTTTTTTTTAAATAATCTTGTTTAGGCTTAAATTTATTGTAAACCATATAATTGCTTTTTGAACCATCGACTTATGAATTTGCCGATCAGAGAATCAAACCCGTTAATCTATCATTTATATTAGATTGTCATTTTAATATTTCGTCACAATATTTGTTTTTATTTAAATTATATTTATGGATTCAACTCTCTATATATATAAATTATTAGACATATGTAAAAATAATCAAATAAAACATACATAGAAGTATTTCGTTAAAATATTTATTCTACCAATTTAATAGTCAAAAGTAAAATAACGCTTTTTAACATAGGTATAATATGCTCAATAATACATATAATTAGATAAAATATATATAGTATACATTGTTTAGTTGATACCTTATTTGGTATAGCACTTATAAAAATTAATATTTTAAAATTTCAGTCCGTTTAACATTTGTTAATAATCAGAATCAGAATCAGTAGAATAGGGCATATCTCTAGGCCGTTGCATTAATTGGTGTAATGAACGAAAAGTATTAAATATATAGCTTGGATGTTCACTGCATCTGAAGTCCCACATTTCTTTAGGTTCTATTATAGAATCAGTAGGCCTTTCTCCAATCATAAAAATAGCTGCTAAATTATATACTGCTTTATCTTTTACATCATAAGAACAACTAGCTTCTATACCAAAAGTGTCGTGCTTTATAACATTTATAAGTTGAATAGCATTTCCTCTTCCATCGAAATTGCATTTTCTAAATAAATATTGGTTTTTATGAAAAAAGTAAGGAAGTAGGTTATCGTAATCTTCACTTGGATTATAATTTTCTGTAATTATTTCAGTAGGATTCAACAATATGCATGTGCCATCATCACTCCATTTTGCATCAGGAAATGGATCATATTTATGAAAATATTGTCGTATTTCTAGTTTAGTATCTGCCTGCGATAGATAACGAACAAACTCATATAAGTTTAATATGGAAACTTTAAAAGGGTCCGGTATTATCTGTCCATCTTCTTCAATTGCTGGAGGTATGAATGCTTGAAAATTAATTCCATTGAGAGTATAAACTCCTACTGAGTTAATTAAATGTGCTAAAGGGAAACAATTTTTATCACATATTCTTATAAGGCCTTCATATTTATAAAACCAAGTAAAATTAGTTTTATAATTATAATTACCAGAAGGTAATGCGGTAGGTTTTACACTTTTAGATCGACATAATTGATATGATAAATGTGTCAAAGTTACACGATATAATATTTTTGAGTCTAATTTTTCTTTGTTAGATGAGTAACTAACCCATTCAATACATTCTTCACAAAGATTTTTTAATTTGTTTGTTGTTATTGGTACGTCAACAGTTATGTTATTACAACCAATTTCTATGCCTTTTAAATGATTAAGTAACTTTTTTTTACTCTCTTCCATATTATTTGAATATTTATGATAAATTCTTGTCAGGATACACTTTTATAGGTTAAGAACAATACAGAAAAAATGCATTTATCACACGTTTGAAAAGTGATATACTCTATTCCAATTACGAATGGAATATGACATTGTACGCGACACGGTTTACATGCTCGGCTTATCATTCATAATAATATGTTAAACGATGAAGTATAATAATTAATTTACGGAATATATTAACAAATTAGATATTATGTGTATTACATCTGAATTGAAATTATTAAATGGATGCTAATGGCAGACATCTGTCACTCTAAAGACGTAAATTTTTGCTTTGTGAACTTGTTTGGGTTTCAACCAATCAAAGGACAAAAATGATTGGTCCTATCTAACTTTATGATCCAATCTGTACTCGAATAGAGTATAGTAAATAATTTACTGACAAAAAAAAAAATTCGTTGAAAACAATCTTGATTAAGATAAAAAAAATAAATTGTCAAGAGATCAAATATATTAAGTTAAGCTTTTTCTCACAGATAAATATATTTCATGAATAGTGATTTATAAAATATAACACAAATATAAATTAATTATTTTATATACACAACAATTAAAACTTGCTACTACGTTTTCGCCCTGTATACTTCGAATCTTCTCTTGTATCTTTACCTTGTCGTCTTCTTCTCTCTTTTTTTTCCTGAATCCACTCTCTACTTTTCTTCAGAGGTTTTCCTTTCAATTTCTTTATTCTTTCTCTTTTAGCAGTGTACGCCACACGTCCTAAAATTCAATAAAATATTAAATACTATTAGTTTTAACGTTTTAAATTAATATTCATAAAATTATCTGTAAATTTCAATTGTTAAAAACAAAGTAAATTATGTACCCGTTTGTTTAACATCATTTTCGGTGCCAAGCGCTTTAGGAAGTGGCACAGAACCGCCTGTCATCAATACAAGAAAGAATTTCTTTGCTTTAGTTGAATTTGGATAGTCAACAACAATGCCTCCGTAAAATCCTGCTTTCATAGCCTGAGTTGTAACAAGCTCCATCTGATCGCTGTTTTCAGGATAAAACTGAAATACTGCCCTTGCATTTCGACTCTTAAATAAACAATATCTATAAGTATGAATTAAACATTACCGTCACCAATTATAGCAACTACTGTTTTCCGAAATAAAATGGACTTTATTTGTATAAAGTTCATATTATATTTTTATCCCAGTGTACCGACATTTTATTTTAGAGACAAATAATAACTCTCAGAGTTCAAGGCCCACTCTAACTTGTTTTATTAGAATTTATATTAATCAAGGAAACTTAAATATCTTTATATGAAAAATTTAAATAATTGTAAAAATAAATAAATAAATATATCATCACGCCTTCTACCCATTACTGGGTGTGGCTCTCTGCCGAAGCAGATCTCGGTAAGTGATATATTTTGCGCGTGAAGTGCGGTTACCAGTCGTCAAATCACGGCCCCCAAAGATGTTAGTGGTGGAGGAGCCACAGGGGTAGTTTTTGAAATTATGAAAATTGTTTGTCGCCTGTGGAAATTGAACCAGGGCTCTCACGATTCACAGGCCACCACTGAGTTAGCTACCCCATTAAAAAATAATTGTAATTTAAAAATATTAATAGATCAAAGATATTCTTACCAGACATGCATATAACGAACTAAAAAATTTCATTAGTCGTTTGACTGGTTTATGTGACTTTTTGTCAGCATTACAGAGCCACTGTAGAGCTGATATACTAACTGCTCCATCGAAAGTGCCTGCTCGAAAGGGACATCCTTGTCCCATGTCAGTTAGCATCAAATCACCTTCCACTTCTCTTTCCAGAGCCACATCTGAAATGGAATTCTGTTTATATGGGATTTTACAATCTTTGAGAAAACATACTTAACATGTCAGCAGAAATATCCATGCCAACCCAAATATGGCCTTGTTCCTCTAGAACACTACCAGATAAGCCTGAACCGCATCCAATGTCTAGAAGATAGCATGGAGTATCTTCTGGTAAAATTAGAAGTTCAATAGCTCGTTCACACATTTGTACTTGTATGTCCATCATTCTGGTGCTAAAATGATAATTTAATTACTTATGAAATGCTACAATTATAATTATTACTTACTTTCGTGTGTATTTTCTGGCTTCTTCAGCATTGTAGAACTAAAAAGAAATAATATTTGAGGTTAAGATTTAATTTTAAACATATGTTTCATTTCAACTTACTATTTCTGGCGGGGCTAAATGTTCAGGTCGCGACATTGTGAATTTATTATAAATTATCTTAATATTTACACTATTTTATATTATTCAGTCAATTCAGTCAAAATACACGTGGATGACAAGTACCCACGTGCGTTTTCTTCGCAAACATGCGCACCGCGAAGCACAGAACATAGCACATTCATACAGTTTTATAACACGGAATGGTCAATGTGCTTTTATAATGGGTCAATGAACAACTAATAAAAATAAATTTATTCTAGAATATAAAGCAATAATTTATGTATATAAAAGTCTAACGGTATGTATATTTTTAATGAAATTTAAAAAAGATATTGCAGCGGGCCTGTCCGGGATTTGAACCCGGGACCTCTCGCACCCGAAGCGAGAATCATACCCCTAGACCAACAGGCCAATAGAAGACCTTGCTTTACACTCTATATAAATACTTAGGTAAGTATTTTATTATAAAAATATACAAAAAATATTCTGTATGACATTATTTGATATAAACATTTATTTGTTAATAAATACAATTTCATTTTATTAGCTGTAACATAATATATGTAACAAAAATATCATTTTGTATATAAGCATTGAAGTCAAGAGAAACGCATGATTTTCTTCCAATTATTCGCACGTGATCCAAAGCTAAAAATATTTTTATGTTTAGTATTACTATTATCTGTGATATACTTCCATAATATTAACGAAATGGCAAAAGATATATACAGAGATACACCAGTTAGATATTTAGGTAAGATCATAATTGAAACTAATTTCTACAATACTTATATCATTATCAAATTAATGTGTGTGTAATTAACAACATCCTATTCGAATTACATAATTTATTTCATAAATTAAATGTATTTACAAGAACTAATGAAAAATATAATGTATAGGTTATATTAAAATGTCAATACATACTTCAGTGACCGTAAAACTGTTTTATAAAATTTCAGGTTATGCCAATGAAGTGGGTGAAGCTTTCAGAGCCTTTATTGGACCAAAACTGGTAGCAGCGACATATGCTGTAGCATCTGCTTATGTATTAGCTGATACTGTTGATAAAGCAAACAAATGTTATCAGGTATGAAATTTAAATAATTAAATTATATTTTCCCGCATTGTTTTAAAATTAGTGTACTAGGCATACTATTTATAAAAATATTTTCTATACCTTTTGTCACGTAACAATGCAGGAGAAAGATAATAATAAAGATGTCATCATTTTAACGTTATGATAAAATAAGTAGATCATGGCTTTTACCCATTACTGGGTGTGGCACTCTGCAGTAGCAGATCTCGCTAAGTGATATATTTATAAGTGTGAAGTCAATTAATGGTCCCCAAAGATGTTAGTAGGGGAGAAGGCACTGAAGTAATTTTAATGTTGTGAACATTCTTTGTTAGCTGTGGAAATCAAACCCAGGTTCTTAAATCCAGTCAGATCTGATACCACTGAGGTAATTAAAATTGAAAATATACTTATGTATAAAAAAAAATTAATGTCAAATTATTGTATTCTCAAAAAAAAAAAATCTGGTGTGGCACCACACGACTTTTTTATACACAGCATATTTCATATTAAAAACGCTGAATTGAACACTTATGACTTGCTCCTTGCGTTTGACAATTATTATTTGACATATAAATGTTAAACATGTTTTTGTTTTTTGTTTCTATTGCTACTATGATTATTGAAATATATTATTAAATATATAAATTAGTTTTTCTCAAAATTAGATGCATATACAGGAAAATTGCAAATAACATTTTATGTTCCAAATATTTTTGCTAACATCTTTTATTTGAAACTTTTTTTCGTAACTGATTCCATTTTTGAAATAAATGGAATTTATTGTTTTGTGTGTCCAGTAAACTTCCTCTTCCGGTTTTTCAATTTCATTCAAAATCAACTCAGCTCTTCGTATTTTCATGAAACTTATAATTACCAAGTTTCGTTAACAAATCTTATCTCGTTCATGAGATATTGCACGACCGGACACACATCCATCCATCCATCCATCCATCCATCCATCCACACACACAGACATCATTGAGAAAATGATCAAAACAGATTCAGTGGACCTCAAAACATGTATTTCCGCGAAAATCTCGTCAACGATTTTTTTCACGATTCCAATACTTCCTTATACTACGTATAAGAAAGTAAAAATTGTATGTAGACCACGCTCTCCAGATTCTATTATCTGTGGCCGGAATGTGAACTATTTGAACACTTCTTTAAATCTCAAAAATTATATATTATATTGAGTAGGTGGCACAGTGGTATTGTGTCTGCCTCTGGATACTGAGAACCCTGGTTTGATTCTGCTGCCGACAAACATTTTCACCACATTAATACTACTCCTGTAGCTCCCTCTCCACTAACATCTTTGGGAGCCGTGATTTGACGACTGGTAACCGCACTTCATGTGCAAAAATATATTACTTACTGAGATCTGCTTCGGCAGAGTGCCACGCCCAGTAATGGGTAGAAGGCATGATGATATGTTTATTTATTTTAAAAAAAATATTAATTGCAAAACTATAGAATGCGGGCACTCACGTGGCACTGTGACGTTTTGTGACGTAAAAACAGCTGTTCGGGCATAGATCACTGCGCTACCTACAAAATGAACTATTTTTTTTCGGACGAGATTTGAAAAGAACGGTTCTTTTCAAATCTCGTCCGAAAAAAAATAGTTCATTTTGTATGTGGCGCAGTGATCTATGCTCGAACAGCTGGTTTTTACGTCACAAAACGTCACAGTGTCACGTGAGTGCCCGCTTCTATAGTTTTGCAATTAATATTTTTTTTAAGAAATTTTCTTTTCGTTTTTTTGACAGTAAACTAACAATTCTAATTTTTGTTACAGAATAATGCTTTATCTTCAAACAGAACAGCAAAGACTGTATTCACTGCAACGGATACTTTAGTTTGGCAGATGTTGGCATCGGTAGCAATACCAGGTTTTACCATAAATCGTTTGTGTTGGTTAACTGGCTTGGCGTTACACAAATCTACCTCTCTACCAATAGGTACACGTAGGGTAATAGTAACAGCTGTAGGATTAGGCGCAATTCCATTTATTATTAAGCCTATAGATCACTTTACGGACGAGCTATTAGACATTACACTTAGAAAATTTGCTCCATAACATTAGATATTTTTAGGTACATAAATTTAGTAAATGTTGGCATGAGCAGCTGTAGCGAATTGTTATTGTTAGTAAATATATTTTGTTATGTATTGTAATGTAATTAATAAAATATTAGTTATTAATATTCTTGTATTTGTTATTAAATAATACTATACTAATAAAAATATATTTGAAGGAGCTCGACTAACCAAAGAAAAACTGGCTGGAATGCGCTTTAACTCCACCCATTCAAATATATAACGAATGGCATGGCTGTACTTTGGCGCGAAAGTGAAATATACAGTCTCAGTGAAAATACTTGACTGCCTCACCATGTACGATGTACATTTATGCAAATTTATTAATGGTATATTTATTATTAATACATCGTAATTATTATTCTTTTGACATATAATTTTTGTAAATGGAATGAACTGCACGCCAACTTATTATTTATTAAATAAACCGTCATTTTTAAATACTCCTTTTGACACTGAATGTACCGACGCTAGTAGACAATCCTTTCAGGGTTGTAAATTGCTTTTTCTGAAATCGGCGAGAAAGTGCCTACTTTCCTGACGAATTTCAGTATGGAAAGAAGATTTTTATCAAAACAGTCAAGTAGAGTACGTATCCAAAGCTACAACAAAAAAAAACAGTCTGGTAAATATTTTATCTGACTGTTTTTCTTGTTGTAACCTTGGATACGTAGTCTGCTGTTAATACAATTAATTAAATAGTATATTACATAATAAGTAAATGATATTTTACTTGACAAAGCGGTTGTTTGAAATACAAGGCCGTAGGTCGAGTATTTTAATCTGCTGAGTCAAGTAAAAACACTTTCCTGACGTATTATGTATACTATTTTTTCTAAAACCGTTCAATTTAATCAATAATTAAAAATAATTCAAAATGTTTAAATTTTTGATATGAATTATATTAACATCGGACTACGTATCCAAAATTATAACAAAAAAAAAGCAGGTAAAATCTTTACCAGACTGTTTTGTACTTTAACAAACTGTTATTTTTGTTGTATACGTATTTTACTTGACTGTTTTTGTAAAAATCTACTTTCCATACTAACATTGGGCAGGAAAGTAGGAACTTTCTTGCCGGTTTCAGAAAAAAAATGTAAACATTTTTAATTATTTATGATTAATTATTGATTAAATTAAACGGCTTCAGAAAAAATAGTATACAAATAAAATTTTCGTTTGAAGCTATTTTCTCATAGGACTAATAATGTTTGATTCAAATTTCTGTTTCAATTAATTTGTTTTGTAAGTATACCAGTTTAAAAATATTATATAATATTGTTTTGGCAAAATCATATTATGAGCATTTTAATTTAAAATGCAAATAAATCTTATTATCAGGTAAAAAGGTAAATATAAATAATGTCCAACTCTATTAGCATTATTTATAAAATAAACATAGCAACTTAGATATAAATAGTATTAATTCTAATCATTTTTCAAATAAGCGATTTGTTTCACGCTATTCCTACCTTTTTTTTTTTTTTTTTTTTTTTTTTTTTTAGCCTGGTGGGGGAAATGCATTTACGCACTGAGTGTGGGGCTCGCCTGCTGTTCAGCCATACCCACTAAAACCTAACCACCAGTTTGACAGGGGTTTTACCAACCTGAAGTACTACCTTTCGGCATTGCTTTCCAGGTTGCCCCTCTTTCCTCGCTCATGTCTGAGCTGTCAATCTTCTTTCGTCTTCGAGTCTCTTCTCTCTCTCCTCCTTCTTTCGCATTACTGCGTTTGCGAAGGATTTAATTGAGGACCACTCGTCTTCGCCCTCTAACATTGTTTGTACAATGTTTTCTGGGCTAAGTTTCTTCTTTAACTCTTCCTCAGCAACTGTCCTTTCATGTGTCCATTCAGGGCAGTGGAAGAAGGTATGCTCAGCTGTGTCCTCCCCCAGGTGACAGAAGGGGCAGGAAGCTGAGTCCCTCCTTCCTATCCTTTTGAGATAGGCTTCGAAAGAGCCGTGTCCTGTTAGAAGCTGGGTGAGGTGGAAGTCCAACTCTCCATGCTTCCTGTCTATCCACTCCTTTAACTGCGGTATGAGTCTCCTCGTCCACTCCCCCGCAGTCTCTTCTTCCCACTTCTTTTGCCATTGCAGGCTTGTCTTCAGCTTGATAGCTCGAACTTCCTCTCTGTTCTTGCGATAAGTTTGCTCCCTTTCTTTTACAAGTAGCTCTATAGGAGTTTGTCCCGCCAGCACTTGGGCTGCTGCTGTCGAGACCGTCCTATATGCGCTGCTTATCCTTATTGCCATCTGTCTCTGGATCTGCTCATATAGTTTCCTATATTTCGCAATATCCATGGTCTTGTGCCAGATCGGGGCTGCGTACAGTAGTATCGAGTTTACCACTGCGCCCAGAACCCTTCTCTTTGTTGCGGCTGGGCCGCCTATATTTGGCAATAGTCTGGAGAGATTCCTTATGGCTTTGCCTGCCTTCTTGGCTGTGCATATGACATGTTCCCGCATCTGCAGGTCTTTATCAAAATACACCCCTAAGTACTTGATACTCCGGGGGGTTTTCACCACTTGGTCTTGGACTGTTATGTCCATTTCCAGTAGTGTCCTCCTCCCCGCGAGTATCACGGCTTCGGTTTTTTCAGGAGCCACAGTTAATCTACTCTTCTTGAGCCAACTGATGGTGCTCTCGATCGCTGTCTTGAGTTTAAGCTCGAGCTCAAGCTCTGTCCACGCCGTCACTACAATGCCTATGTCGTCCGCAAAGCCTATTGTTGTTGCCCCCTGTGGTAGGTCGATGTTGAAGACCCCATCATACATGATGTTCCATAGCAGGGGTCCAAGTTTTGAGCCCTGCGGCACTCCACAAGTCATTGGTAGTTTCGTCCTATCCCCGATTGAGATGTATCTGTTCTCCAGATAACTCATTGTGACCTTGATAAGGTAGGCACTGATATTCTTACCTATCATCGCTTTAACAATCTCTTCCCAGCCTGCACTGTTGAAAGCGTTTCTTATATCAAGAGTCACAAGGACGCAGAAACCTCTAGTATTTCTCAATCGAGTACCCTTCTGTAGACAGTTTACGACTTCTTTCATCGCATCAATAGTGCTCCTCCCCTTTCGAAAACCGAATTGGTGTGGCGACAGTCCCCCATTTGCCTCTATCTCTTTGTTGATCCTGCTACAGATCAACTGTTCTGCGATTTTGCCTAGGGTGTTAAGTAGGCAGATGGGCCTGTATGAGGGTGTACTTGTCGTGTCCTTTTTCGGTTTTTCGATCAGCACTAATTTCGTCTCTTTCCATGTATCAGGAAATCTACCTGACTGGATCACTTGGTTAGCGATCTGCAGGTAGACTTCCTGTTGTCCACATACGGTAGCTTTGGCGATCTCCGGGGGTATTTGGTCCGGGCCCGCAGCTTTTCCGTTTTTTAGTTTAGAGACCGCTTCCAGGAGCTCGCTCTCCTCAAAGGGTGCCGGTGGTGGTTGGTATGTGAGATGATTCTCCAACGCCTCCCAATTCACCGGCTCCCCCTGAGGGAAGAGTCCTTTAGCGATCTCTAATTGTCTCCCTTCTTCCAGCTTATTGTGCGACCTGATCTTGTTGGCCACAATCCTATACCCTTGTCCAAAGATGTCCTGGTCTAGGTCTTTGATAACACTATTCCAGGCTTCTTTTTTGGTATCTTTGATCTTCTTTCTTAAGGCCCGTCGTGCATCTCTATACTCTTCCCACACCCTCTCTTTGTCGTCGAGAGTGGCGGAAGCTCTTTGGTGTAATCTGGTGGACTTCCTGCGTACTTTGAGGCAGTTCTTACGCAGTTCCCCTATCTCTGCCGTCCACCAGTAAGCTTGTCTTTTACTGCCGCTAAGAGCTTTCCTTCGTGGGAAGGTAGAGTCGCATGCCCCTCTAACACATTTAGTTAGTGTGGCTGCATTTACACTTCCTGACTCTCTCTTTAGGCTTCCGTCTAGTTTCTCTAGGAAACTAGGCATCAGTTCTTTTGAGAGTTTCCAGCCTGTAGGCCGATCGCACATGCTGGGTTCTGAGAACCCCGCTTCTCTCACCTCAAACATTATCATTTTATGCCAGCTGAGGGTCTCTTCCTCTAGCACCTCCCACAGTTGGACATCAGAAGGATATTTGGTCATTGTCAGATCGATGGTTGACTCCGTGTCTCTTCTAACAAAGGTAGGTGTTGTACCTGTGTTAGAGACCACTAGCTGGTGTTGTGCCATCCAGTCGGTCAAGGTCCCCCCTCTTCGGTCCTGTTTATTTCCCCATAGGAAAGACTTGGCGTTAAAGCTATTCCTACCTATAGTTAATATTTCACTAAAGCCGCACATTTAAATAGTGATTACAACTAGTAAGAGATAGTCACGGTGTGATTTTACAGTTATTATTGAATTTTAAACGAAGTTGAACTTGCAACAAGTGCAGTCCATTATCTGTGGCAGTGAAAATGTCTGACGGAAAACAAGAGGTTGAAAGCGTTGAAAAGATTCTGGAAAAGTTGTCAGTGGAAGATCAGAAAGAAGTGAAAAGAATACTGTATGGAAAAGATCTAGAGTAAGAATATTTGAAAATTTTTAACTATTTTTATTTATTTTGTGTTTAATAGTTATATGTATACGTAAATACGTAGACCGCGAAATCACTGTTTGGCATATTGAAAAATAAACTTGTTGGTCGAGGCAGATGACATTCTGAGTAGGTATGATTATACACGTCAGAAAATAAAATAAATAAATATATCATCACACCTTCTACCCATTACTGGGTGTGGCACTCTGCCGAAGCAGAACTCGGTAAGTGATATATTTTGCGCGTGAAGTGCGGTTACCAGTCGTCAAATCACAGCCTCCAAAGATGTTAGTGGTGGAGGAGCCACAGGGGTAGTTTTTGAAAATTATGAAAATTGTTTGTCGCCTATGGGAATCGAACCAGGGTTCTCTGGATCAAAAGGCCGACTTCAAACCACTGAGCTAACTAGCCACAAAATAAACTTTTCAATACCTAAATATTAGTTAAGGGTAGTCGAATTTTCACCTCAGATTTTAGGGTTAATTTTTTTTAATAAATTGTCAGAATGCTTTAAATTAAACGATATATAATTAATAAATATTTATGAATTTTATGACAATTTCTATACACTTTCGTGTAAACACATTTCACGGATGAGATGTACACAATATTTTTACTATAAAATTTGTTACAAATTTTTATTTAAAATTCATACAACTTCAAAGAAAACAATATTGTCATTGCATTAATTAATTAAATTAAGCCAATAACCGATAATATTGTCTGGAGAAGATAAGGAAAATATTCTTTATTATTATCGAATTATTGCTGTCAATGTTCGAATTGTAAATTGATTTTCTAAAGTAGCATTATTAAGAGTAATGTTAAAAATGTATATGCATATATAGTGTGATTCCTGTGAAAAGGCCATTATTAAGTTCTTACGAACAAGAGCTGGTTTCGATGAAACTATTTTTGTAAATTGGCGAACTTTTCAAATTTATTACTTATTGTAATAAGAATTAAAGGAAGATTAGAGAATCATTACGTCATTTACCAATTACTGGGTGTGGCAATTATATATTTATGCGCGTGAAGTACGGTTACTATCCGTACAATCACGGCCCCCAAATATGTTGGTGGAGGTGGAGCCACAGGGCTAAACGACCCGAGTATATACATTTACATGCATGATTTAATTTGTATTCCTAAATTCCAAATCTCAATAACATAATTAAAATTATTATAAATTCTAATCAGCGCGTTGATAAGCGCTAATAATAATTGTATGCATATGTTATTTTGGTTATATTTAAATTTACTTTTGTTAGATTTATTATTCCATAGTTTTAATTAATACTTGTTTTTATTAATTCAATTCTTTAATTAAATTAATTTATAATCTAATTTTCAGCTGTCTCCCGCTACCCAGCTCATCAAATGACTTAGCTTCGAAGAACAGTATCGAGTTAGGTAGCTACATCTTTCAGTGTCCCAGTGAGCAAAGCCGCGCCTCGCGATTGGTCCGAGTAGGCGTGGCCCAGTTTCTGTATCCGCATGCTGCGGATACTTCAGCTGCAACAATACCACAGCAACGAACAAGCGCGCATGCGCTAGCAAAGACCATTGTTGAAATAGCTGCTTCAGCTAATGTAAATGTTCTTTGTTTTCAGGAAGCATGGAGTAAGTTTCGAAACAAAGTTATCCATGCATATTTTTGAAAATACAAAATAATTATTTATGTACCAAGGGTGAAAACAGGCGTTTCTGGCCCGTGAAATGATTATTACCACGAGGCGCAAAGCGCCGAGGGTTAATAATATGCTCAGAGTCAGAAATGCTAATTTCACCCGTGATAATATTTTATGCACAACAAATTTAATTATATCTTTCAAGATTAAAATATGTACATAGGTTATATATCAAAATGACATTTTGCAAAATCAAGTATTTACAATAAACAAAAATTGTCAGTTTATTTATGTATCCATAGGAATAATTTTTTTTATGGTCCTAGGGCCAAAAAGAAGTGTTTAAGCCCGCCTTTTAAGGCTAAAACACATGAATTTCGGCCCGGTTGTGCATAAAATGTATTTATTGTTTGTAGATATGCCATTTGCCTTTTGTACTCGCGAGAAGCAGCCTTGGTTAGAATTTGCTGAATCTGCAGAACATGGTCCTACAACCAAGTTTTTACAACAGGTAAAGATTACTCGTTTTCTAATAAGGCCCGATTGCATAAAACGTTGTCATTATTTGTTACTGAGCGATAAGTTAATGACAATCTCTATTTTTCATGATTACTCTATAGATTAACACCACTTCGATTTTCTATAGTTAAAATAATTTGTTCTGTTCTTTCTATTTGATTTTTATGAATTTATATAAAAAATATATATGTTTTTTAACTACAATTATTTTCGGAAATTTATTCCAAACTAGATCCTTGAAAAAGATATTAATGATATAGATTTTTAAAAGTAATATTGTAGTTTTTCATCAGCTTGGATTAGTTTTATCACTTTGAATTTTTCAGTTATGTCGAGAGCATAACATGATCATAATTTCGCCGATTTTGGAGCGTGACGAAGATCACGGAGACATCATCTGGAACACAGCAGTAGTTATCGATAACCACGGAGAAGTTTTAGGAAAACATCGTAAAAATCATATCCCTAGAGTTGGAGATTTCAATGAATCTACTTATTATATGGAAGGTAACACTGGTCATCCTGTTTTTAAGGTAAATATTTATGATTTATACATATAAACAATTGTAAGATATATATGTTTTGTATTTTATTTGTAGACTGAATTTGGAAAATTGGCGGTGAATATTTGTTATGGAAGACACCATCCGCAAAACTGGATGATGTTTGGAATAAATGGAGCCGAAATTGTTTTTAATCCGTCAGCTACGGTATTTATATTTTTCTCTAATAATCTTGTGTTGTCATGAACGCTTGAATTAGAATATTTTGTAAAATATTCGGGAAATTATCTTATCAAATAGCATACGACCTTTCAGATTATCTAAATAAATATTTATTTTCCGGCTTTCAATTTTTTTTATAGCTAAATCACTCGAATTAACTAAACAACTAAAATTAATCAATAAAATGAGTTTTTTTATCGAGTCGGAATGTGGATCCTCACAGACAACAAACATTTTCACAACATTAAAATTACTTCTGTGGCTCTCCTTCCACTAACGTCTTTGAGGGTCGTGATTTGACGGCTGGTAATCGCACTTCATGCGCATAAATATATTACGAGTACTTACCTAGATTTGCTTCAGCAGAATGCAACACCCAGTAATGGGTAAAAGGCGTGATGTTATATTTATATATTTATTTTTATCTATTTTTTTTAAACGTTGCAAATATAGGATGTATTCGATCTTAATTGTATTTGGCTAACAAAACGTCAAAACGGGGACAAGTTTACACCGTGTGAAAACTACTGCACATATTAAAAAGGATTTCAATTGCAGTGCGCCTATTACTTGTGATAATACTTTTCTATTAATTTCAGTATTGCGTTACAGATCGGAGGCCTAAGTGAACCATTGTGGGGCATCGAAGCCCGATGTGCTGCTGTCGCCAACAGCTATTACACTTGCGCCATCAACCGTGTGGGTACCGAGCACTTCCGGAACCAATTCACTTCCGCTGATGGTAAACCCGCTCATACCGATTTCGGACACTTTTACGGTTCTAGTTATATCACTGCTCCAGATGGCAGCCGGACACCTGTAAGTAAAATTTATCCTATTATTTTATAATTGATTGATTAGTTTTATATTTCAAGATTATTTTATAGATCACAATTGTGTCATTCTGTAACCAGAATAATTTACACTGATATTTTATGTTAATTTCATGCATTTTGCGTAATGAGATCCTAGACCATAATCTAAAAAAAAATCCTTTTTATTTTTTACATTTTATTTAAACCTAAAGCAAACTTTAAAATGGCGGCAAAGTAAAATTAATCGGTTAGATCAAAATTAATTCGGTTAAATAACGTCAATTATAGAATAAAATTAAAGGACATAGGCTTAAGTTGTAGTTGTTTATTGAAGATAAGTTGACAACGTTTCGGCTACAGATGTAGCCATCTTCAGGTCAGAATAAAGATGTTGGAATTAATGAACAATATATAAATTTTTCTTTTATTATAAGTATTCTAAATTCGAAGTTCAGAGTCAGCAATGCGAAAAAAAAAACTTAGGTATGAAGTTAACGAAGCAAGAAACAAGACTCTAAATTGCAATGCTGACTCTGAAGAATCGATGAGACAGCTTCATAAAAAGTAATATTTCTTAAATTATGCAACCATTATACAATAATGCAACTGCATTGAGATTTGATTTTATTGTCTGTTATTTGTAGGGTTTATCGAGAGTTAATAATGGACTTTTGATCGCAGAACTTGACTTGAATCTTTGCAGACAAGTCAAAGACCACTGGGGATTCAGGGTAAGCACAATTTAATACCAGTACATTTTTTTTTTTAAATACAAATTTATTTTATTTATTTATTTTTTTAGATGACTCAGAGATTGGATTTGTATGCAGAGTCGTTAACTAAAGCCTGTCAAAGTGATTATAAACCGCAGATAATCAAGAAAAATTAATTTAATAGTACAAACTTATAGATATTTTACAAAAAGAGATTAGAAATATAAGAACGATGATTTTGTATTAGTAGGGAATATCTCGTAATTTAAATGTGTAAAAATATAAAATATATTAAATTAGAAAGTATATGTAAAGGCTGAAATAAAAACTTTTAGTATAATGATAGGAAAACTTTATTTAGAATATTTAGAGACGAATTTGTACTATAAATATTAATTCTACATCACATGCATTCACTAAACTAGAATTTAATTGTATTTAAAGCTACTTCGATGACATTTCTAATTTATATACATTCAACACATATTGCAAGTTATAACAACCCTAAGTATATATTGTTACGTTTTTATTTTAAAATTACGGTGTATCGGTTATCATTCATAAATCGGTAGTGAGATCGTAAAAATTGTTATTAATTTCATGTTATATTTTATATATTAATGAGATAAATAACTGTTTATATGTTGTTTAGCGAGTCCTTACTATTTTCAGTTGGTATACCACTAAATTTTAAAAGTTGATTTATTATTTCTGAAATTAAATCATTAGGATTGCGCAGAATAAATGAACTTATCGAGTATTAATAATTATTATTAAAATACAAATGATAATAAATAAAAAGAAAGAACTAATTTCAAAATTTAAACGTTATTAGTTATTGCAGAAGTTTACAAATTTTCTAATTTTTATGTTATAATTAGTTAATATCAGCATTAAAATGCTTATTGTTAGTAAAATAACTATGGTAAAACAATATTTGTTACAAATAATTATCAGTTTAATGCATATTACTGAAATTATAACGTTTTAAAATAATGAACTGACAAAAATTGACATTTCTTAGATGAGTTTTTTATTTCAGTTGAAATTTTCCGCGTAGTTAATTACATAATTTTATGCATTGGGCTATAATCTTCGTTTAAAATAAATGAACTGAAATAAGATGCCGCATATTGTAATTGTAAAATAAAATAATAATGATTCTTCAAATTCTATTTATTTTAATTTTTCAACAGTTTTATTTAATTGTCAAACTTAGTTCTTAATTTCACCACTTTATTCATTCGCATCCGGTAATTGTTCATGAATACTCTTGAACTCTAAATCTCCTTTCTGGAACTTCCCCACGAAATCCGAAACCGTGTCTACCGAGATCTCGACGCCGTAGTCCATAACCACATAGCGGTTGTTCGGGATATCGAGTCCAACTAGTAGCGGCACCACGTCGTCCAATCCCACCAGCTCTCGCACCAGCTCGCTGGTATCGCTGTCCAATCCTACCAGGAACTGGATATAGTGCTCATCTTCGCAGGCGTAGAGGAAGTCTTCCTGAGAAGCGTTGAAGTTGATGTTGTACTTCTTGTAGTAGGTGTCGGCTGCTGGAAATAGAACGCTGTCTGCGAATTGGAGATCTGTGTCGTCGCCTTCTACAAGACAATACAATAATTATGTATTTAAATATTTTGTTGTAGGTTCTTGTTTTCTTTTTGATGTTATGCTTACCTACAAATAATACTATAGCCGGATAGTCATGTAGTTTAGTGGCATATCTCTCTGTTAAAATATTGACAGCTCTTGGTTTCCAGGGAAAGTTCTGTAACATAACAAATATTAACTGTATTCTATTTGCCATTTGAATCACTTAAATCAGTTCAGATAAATTAGACAATATGACTAAATGAACTGAATTAAACAAACTAATACACTTATTGAGGTGAATTACTTCAAAGTAAATTAAAATAAGTAATTCTAGTACTAAAAATAAAGTCAGCGTAGTAATGCAGCGAGATAAATAAGTAATCTGGTTCAGTAAATGTAAGTTAGATCTGATCCAAATGGCAAATGGAATGCGCCTATAGTTTATTTGATAATTTGTTTATACATAACAGGTTGATTGAGAAAATTGTATTTCTACGACCGAGCAGAAAGTAGACATTTCTAATAGTATATAGAGTGCAGAAAGTTGATATTTGCTGCTCGCAGAGCGGTAAAGTAAGGGTGTATCATCGTATTTATGGATACATGAAAACTAATAATATTTTTAACCGAATTTTAAAACAAAATCTGTCAAAAATGAGTTGTAATTCTTTTTCAGGTGTTTCTAAATAGTCGTAGAAAAAATATTGTGTTTACCATGAGCAGAAAGAGTACTTGTTACTCAAGCATTGTTGTTGCTCTCGACTGCGCCTTGATCAACAATCTCCATGCACGGGCGGCATTAGCCTACTTTTTGCTCTTGGTACACAAATAATTATTCTTAAACAAAGAAGATATCTACATACGTCAGGGCTCTCTAACAACAATTTTATATTCTAATCTGAAAATTGTTTTCAAACGGAATAAAATTTTATTGATCACTATATTTATAAATATACTGAATTTTCTTATTACCTTCTAGAGGAACTAAATCAAAAATTTATAGTTATTTACTATTATTATTTCCACTGAAATTATATGTTTTCAAATTTATTACATTATTTTCAACATTTAATTTTTTTTAAATTGTTCAAAACCTAGTCTGTGGGATAGTCATCTTTAAATTTAGAGATTACCTCTAACTTGATTTAAAGGTGAATATTTAAAAAAAAACTAACAGCTGCGATAATTTATTCGCCAAATTATAAATAAGTACGTGCTAAATGATTTTGTAGTAGAACTGCAGTTTACATCATTTCTGTAATAGCTGATACAAAAAGCACCGATAAAATAATAATTTATACTTGACAGACGGCAGTTATTCTATTGCCGCAATCAACAAAATTGGCACGGCACAATTAAGATGTACACATGCGCAGAAAATCTGACAGTACAACAAATAAGGCACAGTTGATCGATATTTATCATTTCTGTGTTTGTGCATTTATCTTTATTTAGGTATACAAAATTTTAAAACCAACCAAATATATAACTTTTCGTTTTCTTTAGTTTCATTCTCTGATTTTTTCATTCATTTATGTAAACGTTACAATTTTTAAATATTTATATTTCTCAGTTACTTTGTTTTAATACGTTCATGAGCTTAAACGAAAATTATTAAACTGGTAGTATCATGTCGACCACTTTCCGGAATGCACTCGAATAATAAAGAGGTTGAGAATAAACACAAAAAATGTAGTGAGTTAGTGAAGTGTAGTGCGTGTACCTGTGCTTTGGGATCATCTTGTAGTTCGGTGCGTGCATCATGCGTAACAACGTGCCCGTTGCCATCTACCAGCAGCAACGTGGGGATTCCTCGCACGCTGTACAGCTGCGCCAACTCGGCACGTACGGCTGCGTGTTGCCAGGGAACCACCAGCCACGGCATCGTCGCCGTGTAAACGGAGAAGGAGTCGGAGCTTCTAAAATTTATAGGTTAGTGGTTAAGTTTAATGCATATATATTGCTATCAATTTGTAAGTAGGTATCGCATTAGATCGCAATAATTTCGATTTTAACGATGGTTACAAATTACAGGTATATTTTAATAGAGAGTTGCTTTAGAACAGATTTTTGTAACTCTTTAAAGGTATCATT
This sequence comes from Pterostichus madidus, assembly GCA_911728475.2. Lineage (NCBI taxonomy): Eukaryota > Metazoa > Arthropoda > Insecta > Coleoptera > Carabidae > Pterostichus > Pterostichus madidus. Next base: position 41,231,118 of record OU452301.1, read on the forward strand.
TATTGCATTGATGAAGGCTGATTGCATTATAATTTTTAATCAATAAATACTCGTAATTGACTGCATCTTCGACTAAATTGGTATCGTGTCAAGTGGTGTTACGTGAAGATACTTTGCCGAATCGCTGTGCATACATATTATTATTTAAATATAAAAATTGACTTCTCAGTTTTAAATAAAATATGTATTGAATTGAATATATTGGACAATTATTATTAATATAAAATTTGTTAGCTCATTTTGATATTTATTTATATGTCAGTTTTAAGTTATAATAATAAACAAATAATACTTCAAATGTATGTAGTAATTGTGCAGTATTTGAGTAAACTATTACGAGCCAAAATTTTAATACGCGGACTGTTCTAGATTTGACTGTATTCAGAGCTGGAAACTACTTGAAGTAAAAATGCTGGAAGTAGTATTTTAAAAGGAACCAACAGTAAAACACCTATTTTGTTTTTTAATTTTGTAAACAAATAACTTAATTGTAAATTTTATTTACTATATACTACTGTAAGTACATTTGAATTCAAAAAGTATTTTAAATAATTGTGGTACTTAGTATTTCAAGTAATATTGTGAAAGTATTTAGTATTTAATATGTATCTAAATACTTTTATTGAGTACTGCTCTAATTGTATCCTTGCTTGAGAAATTTTAAGATGTTCTATTACATTAATTTTTAATATTTGATAACTTTTTCTTAACAATTTTTAATTTATATTAGTAGGCTTGGTCTGTTTTGCTCGCAGGCATATAATAACAATGATAAAAACGTCCGAATTCGATGCGTGAGCCGGATAGGCCCGTTTCCCATTAAAGACGAGGCTATGCAATGTTTTACATCCTTAGGGTAAATTAGAGGTTCACTATATTTTTAAAATTTATAAGAGACGAAATTTTAATGAATTTTATTATTTTATATCAGATTTATCTTCACCTTCTTCCTTGACCTTTTTTAGACGTGTGTGAATATTTCATAAGTACGATATAGTACGAGTATAGTAAAATCTATCTACTATTGGCGGTATTCTACATCTGCTCTGTTAATTTTTAAAGTCTGTTAAAATTTGTATTTGTTACTGATTTGTAAACGTTATTTATTTTAGGATTTAATTAAAATTCTTAATTTTGTTTATGGCGCTATAAGCTAGTCACTAATACATATGTTTTAAACCAATAACTTGGTTTTTAATTTAATAATAATAACTACAAAATTTGATCTAGACAAAATATTACTTTTTATTTTTCAAGTCAAAAATTGTAACTAACAACAAAACTTATTTTTATCCAAGCCTACTTTTTCTTTTGTTTTTCCTTATCCAAAATAAATTAACAATAATTAATAAGCACTACACATATGCCTTAAAAAAAAGTAATATCGACTACGGAAACCGGCAGTACGGCAGTGTAAAAACTGCGACTCGGTGTGCCCGATTCGGGTTGTAGCGCCATTGAAGAAGAATTTGGTTTATAAATGAGTAACAAATAAAATATCGTACATATTGTACAAGGTAACTGTTTTTACTACCGCAAGGAGATGATAGGCTCGCCTAATCGGATCGCCAGTCAATTTCTGTTTTCGTCAATAAAAACTGTTTTTCCATACTAGTAATGTAATAATATAATATTAACCAGTGGAAACAGATGTGGCAACTATATTTTTTTTAGGTAGTGTCCTTTATTTGTTAGTACATAAAAATTTTAACGGGTATTAAAAATTAATAGTATATTACAGAATACGCCCATATGAAAGTAAAAATAATGGATTGTTTTAACATACTATACAGTATAATTTAACATATAATGATTTTTGTGATTTTATGTTTCATATTTATCATCGCGTGGGGTATCAAAAGTATCATATATAATATTTAAATGAATTTATTATACATAATACTAATTATAGTACACATTTATTATCTTAAATCCAGCTTATGATGGCACTGTACTACTCTACTACCATTATCACTATCCCTAACTTTATAATATTCATAAAGTTGTACTAAACCTTCACGAGTACGAGTAGCAAAGCAAGGAGGCTGCAAACCATAAACAACATCAACTGTTATCCTCCCCGCTCCCACTAAGATAAGCTCCCGAACATTATAGTTCACTCGTAGCACGCTAGATGGGAGATGCAATGCACTTTACGGCGACATCCTAATGTCCTAATTCGTCACGTGCGTATTCGTCCCACTTCTAGGGTATGTAGAATCTTTTGGAGTAGAGACACAAATAAAATATTTACAGATGTCTAAGGCTATCTTTATTTGGCAAATGTTAAAGTAATCTGGTAGGTTATTTTTGTTTAATTATCACGTTTTTAGTAATCCAGAACAGTTCCTGAACTGATCCTACTGCCCCAGCTTTTTTGGTGGGTTGGCAGGTTGAACCCGTTTTCTATATCTTTCTAATCTACTTGAGTTCCTTTGAATTGGTGGTATCGTAATTTGCATTTAAGACATACTTTGCTGCAAATGGCGTCTTCGCGCACGAGTTTTGTATAATGCTTTTTGTAACGAGCAAAAATTATATTAAATTTGTTATTTGAAAAGAAATTGTTCATTTTTTCTCGTAAAGTTTGTTAGAATATGTCTGTTTGATGGCATTATAAGCTAATGTTTCTACTTCATTTATAAATTCCTTAAAATATGTGTATATAAAAGTACAAATAGCGTTTTAATAGTCAAAATTTAGAATCATATAAAATGGGTGTTTTTTTTCAATTACTTCGCGCACTAGTACACAAAATAAAACTTTCCATCGATTTCCAAGGTTATGTAAACATTATTTTGATTGCAGCGAGTACAAAAATACTTTATTAAAGCACTAGTGTATTAATATATAAAAAAACACACTAGTGCGCTAATAAATTTCTTATTTCACTCAAAATGAAAGCAATAAGTGTCATTTATCGCACGGTTGTAGATAAAATAATGAAAACCAAAAATAGTTTTAATTATTTTTTTAAAATATATACTTCATAATGAATTCACTCTTCGGACTAATACGCTCGAAACCTAACATCAACCGCCGCACTTTACACCCCGTGCGCGTACCCCCACCCTTGGGAAAGCTTACCAAAGTGGGAGGCTCGTAAAAACTACCCCCACAGAGACATTTCACTCACCCCTGTCACCCAGTCTGGGTTTATGGCTCCAAACTAACTTGGAAGGTGAATTCATTAAAACTGATGGAAGTTTTGTGTTGTTAGCTTGGCTATACTGTTGGTTACGGTTGGTGACAATGTGACGCATATGTGCAGAGTCGTAATGAGCTCATTTTTCAACGTGGAGAATGATGTTTATGAATTTATAAAAAATACATGCCGGGAAATTGACAAGAATAAATAATGACATTTTTTGTATTTGGTATGCGATATTCGGGACAAAATACAGTATTACGTTTTAATAATTGACACGGTGATATAAATAACTAAATTATTATTTCTATGATTTAAAACAATATCTACTTAGTACTAGCAGGTTCATTTTATTCGAATTCATAAAATTTGTTTTAAATCCACAGGCCTACACTATTTCATTGAGAAATTTATCTCATACCAAAAATAGTATTAGCGGCTAATATGTGTACCTAGAATAGAAAGCAGTCTATTGCTGCTCGCGCAGTAAGATTGTTGATCGAAGCACAGCAACAATCATGCGAGAGCGAATAAAATCGGCGACTGTTTGATTCTAAGTGATGCATTGTTGCATATTCATAAGTATTCAAATTTGGTATAGGCATAGACGAGAACCAATCTTAACATATAGATATAATAAAGCTTTAGTCCACCATATTGAAACAAAATGGCCGCTAGCTATCTTGAAAAGTACTGCACTGATTCGATTCAAATTTGGTATAGGCATAGACGAGAACCAATCTTAACATATAGGTATAATCTCAGACTAACCATAAGTAGACGGAGAACAACGGCGTTTGTTGTGAAGTAGAAAGGGTTAGAATAACTTGGTGATGAGACGGGTGCGCGGCAAAGAGCTAGTATCACTTGGTGTTATGCGGGTTGCATTTTTGTTGATAACAGTTATCAGACGTGAGCATTTTATTTATTTAAATACAAACGTGCGTATACAAAACACTTAATATGTCAAAAACTAACCTTTACTTTGATGTATGAAAAGTAAGTAATTGAATATAAAAATAACTACACAAATGTTTGCAACTCGCATAACATCAAAGGGTACTCGCTCCTTGCCGCGCACCCGCCTCATCCACAAGTTACTCTAACTCTTTCTACTTCACAACACTGCATTGACTTGAATACGGCAGAATTTGTCTACTTATGGTTGTCTGAGGGTATAATAAAGCTTCAGTCCGCCATCTTGAAACAAAATGGCCGCTAGCTATCTTGAAAAGTACTGCACTGATTCGATTCAAATTTGGTATAGGCATAGACGAGAGCCAATCTTAGCATATAGGTATAATAAAGCTTCAGTCCTATTCCATTCGAATTAAAACGTTTTCAGTTTCCGGTACGATTCGCATTTGCAATGACCGTCACTGATTTCTAACGAATGATAAATATATTGGAACGTTTGATCACTGATATAGATATATTGATCTAATTCAGTTCGCAGCACTTCATGCCACACAAGAATAATAATTATGGTAGGTAGTTCAAGGTTTGCAGTTTTTCGAGTCAATCTAGTTTTCGTGATTAAAGTTTTCTTAATTAAATTCTTATTTACGACTCTAATACGATAACAGAAATATTAAAAACGGTCGTAACCTCTTATCAGGGCTGTCCAGGCTGACAAACCACGATCCAAGGGTGTAAATTATACCCTCGCCATCTTTAATGCGCGTATATTTTACTGAATTTTACGATTCTGTTTCTCGTGATAACACTTCAACATTTTGTATAAAAGTTTTGATGACATTTGTAGCTGATTTTATCAGTGTTATTGTGGGGTGGAGTATAGTCACGATCATAATGTATTTTTATATTTCCTCGAGTAGGTATTAAAAATAAACAACGTGAAAAATATATTACATGACAACATGAGAATATACTCATAACTTAGAAAACTAAAAGGTATTTTATGAATAAACTAATATGATGTTTACTCTGCTTCTATATATTATTTCTAAAATTCTGCCTTTATCTTAAAATTTTATTGATTCGCATTGCTTTTAGCATTACTTTTAGACAAAAATACTTCAAATGAAAGTTGATGAGCTTCAAATTCTGTATCAGTAAACTAATTTCATTTTCTATCTTTTATAACGGCAGAAATTAAATATGAACATTTGCAAAATTACAATTTAATTAGTGTTAACCACGGAATTAAAAAAAAAAACAAATACATTAAGTTTTCTGTTACACTTTCTACTGAATAATGCCGTTTAATTATTTGTAATTTTTCTTCATGTGAATACTTTTCCATTTTTAATAAATTTATAAAAATAATTTAAAATTTACAGATAAATCAAAAACAATGTAAAACTTTAATGTGTCAAAATATTTGATAGAATTAAGTCGCGCATTTGTTTATTATTTTGTTTAAACACTATTTAGCGGGATATATAGTTTACATATAGCATAGCATTACATACGAGATTTTTTTTCAAAATTTGTTATTTTTTTTGCATAATAATAAAAATTATTCCCAACTATATTTATAATGTTAGATTGTTGCCACATTCAGTGTTATTTTGACAGTTATAATTTTAATTATGCTAGAAAATGGATGATAGCGACATTATGATAGTAGCTGCTGCTAAAAAAACAGAAGAAACGAAGAAGTTGAAAGATTAAAACCCTAATAATAAACTAAAATTGTTTAAATTTGGCACATATAAACAAACAATTGTCCGAGGGATTCCGATAATGACCGTGGATTCCCAAAAGAACATAGCATAAGATATAAAATTTGGTCATTTCTTATGGCATGCTATGTTATGTTATGCTATGTGAATGAACTATAAAGTGGTATATTGACTTCTATGTATTTATATTTTCGTTGTTATGCTATGCTATGCTATGTAAACTATAATATTTAATTGTAATTTTGTAAATTTTCATGGCCGTTACAAAACACAAATATATATTATATATATATATATATATATATATATATATATATATATATATATATATATATATATATATATATATATATATATATATATATATAATTAATTTAATTACAATTTGAAACTCTAATGCTGGGTTGCATGAAAGTTTTATCGGTTCATTAGCAACTAACGGTTCAATAAATTTCAGAAATCAAAATCACTATTGATACTGTCGCTAGATAAACAATTCTTTAACTACAGAGCTCTTTATTTTTTTCTTGCAACTCAGCATTAAACTTTTATTTGAAGCCGACAAAAAATTTTCACCAAATTAAAATTTCCCCTGTGGCTTCCTCTACACTAACATCTTTGGGAGCAGTGATTTGACGTCTGGTAACCGCACTTCACGCGCATAAATATATCACTTATCGAGATCTGCTTCGGCAGAGTACCACATCCAGTAATGGGTAAAAGGCGTGATGATATATTTATTTATTTTTGTGCCACAATTATTGTGGAATACTTTTGTATATATCTTTTATCATTATATAACAATATATTACCTTTTTCTTTTTTTTAAATCTGTAGTATAATGAGACAAAATATATATTTTGTTTGCGGTATAATATACTCTGTATAATTTACGAAGTTATAAAACATTTTTGAATATTAATTTTTTCGTGTCGTGTACGTAACACAGAAAAATGCGGATATAAAATATTAAATTTTTAGTTTCGTGACTATGTTGTGTCGCGAGTAGGTATCACGTGACAAGTCAGTAAAAGTATCTTTTGTTTTATGCAATACTGAAAGTACAAAGTGTGTTTTTTTCTTGTTTTACGATTCTAGTAAAATCAGATAGCGCAATACCGTGAAGTGGTATTTCCCATGAGTTTACAAAGTAAGTTTTAAAAGTTGTACAGAGTTCAACTGAAGAGCATTTTTTCAGAAATTGTTACAGGTTCGAATGGAACGAGAAAAGAAATAAAAAATACATTACTATGGGAAACGTGTAACAGAAGCGCTCAAATAGCGGCAGCGAATCGAACTGATGGCAGTAGCTATTTTCAGCTGTCATGCTGTCATATAAATATAAATTCTATTATGCTCGAATTACAGTGACAGTTTAAACTTAATGCTTAGAATTATTAAACTTGTAAATGTGTATTTATAACTATACTTTAAATTTTGACAGAAATTTTAATTTCTCAGTTATTCGCTATTATGTTTCTTAAACTAGATTTAAGAAATTAATTTTAATGCCCAATTTTTCAATCACCGATGAATGTTAATAAATAAAATAAATATATCATCTCGCCTTTTACCTAATACTGGGTGTGGCACTCTGCCGAAGCAGATCGCAGTAAGTTATATATTTATGCTCGTGAAGTGCGATTACCAGACGTCAAATCACGACTCCCAATGATTTTAGTGGAGGGAGAGCCACAGGGGTAATTTTAAATTGATGAAAATGTCTTGTCGGCTGTAGGGATCGAACCAGGGTTCTTTGGATCCACAGGCCGACTTGATACCACTGAGCCATTACTCCGTAAAAAAATACATGAAAATGATTGTCGGCTGTGGAAATCGGACCAGAGTTCTCAGGATCCACAGGACGACTCGATGCCACTGAGCCACCTATCTCAACTAATGATTAACATTAATCGAGAGTAAACCGATGATTGAAAAACAGGCCCTTAATGAACATTCATACATACATACATAGATAGCATCACGCTATATCCCATCAAATGGAGTAGCCGAACCGTAAAATCATTCATAAAACATTCACTCATTAAATTAATCAAATAATCAGTCCTCGCTAAATATTCTCATTCTAACACACCACCCTTACTTTAACCACATTCCTAGATCACTCCATATAAATTCATTTATTTATTACACTCGAATTTATTCATCACACAACAAACCTTCAATCACATCTATCCAATCACTCCCATTCGTTTTTCATTCACCTTCTTTCTTCGACGTACATTCATAAGTGAACATATTTTCATAATAATTTCGAATTTAATCATAAGATACTATCACTGTACTTTTCGCCCTTAGAGATTCTGTTGTAATAATATAGACATAGGGTATATAATTTTTACCTTTAATTATTATTTTTTAATTATTAACTTCTAAGAATTAATAAATAAATGTATAAAACAGATTGGATGTTGTGTAACAATGGTTTAGTTCCAGTTCTAGAACAATATTTCACGAACCGAAACAATATTTAAACACATTTTCACAAACAGGATTTTTTTTTTTTTTTGGGTGGCTTCTTTGGCGTACCAACTACTTAGGTCATATGCCGCCATTACGCCCTGATCTGCGTTTTAGGTATTATGGTCAACAGCAACGCGGGTTTTCTCTGGACGGTCACCCATCCAAGTACTACCCGCGCGCAACGTTACTTAACTCGCGTTATCGCTTAGATCAGTACCAACGAGTGCAGCCATGGCCGTTGACAAACAGGAACATTGTTCCGATTGTTTCGGATTTTCTCCGGTAGATTTAGAGCCCAAGTTATGTACATATTTAAACACAAATATGAATAAATCAAAACGAGCACGAACAAATGTTTAAGTTGCTCGACGAACATCTGAATTCAATCAAATAATATCGCGCTCAGATATACGAACACAGCAGTTTAATACAATAAAAAATAATGCTTATGAAACCGATGACTCACAGATTTTCAAATTGTTTTCACAAGCAACTTTTAATGGAATCCAATTCTCAAAACGATAATCTTAATCCAACCCAATTGAAACTCCGTCTTAGATAAATAATTACATTTCGATTTAAGGGCAAAGTTTACCCGAGGCAGCGGGTCCTAATGTCGTAATGTCCCTTACAGTCCTTAGCAGAGCGAGGAAGGGAGTCCTGCTTGATCGGCAGGATATTTTCAGATAATCCTATTTGAGGCGTTTGCCGCTAGAGGGGAGTTAAATCGTTCGTGAAATCGCGCCTTGAACGTATGTTGATATATCGGACACATTATACCGACAGGACGAGAGTGGAGGGGGGGGACTATTATTACGTGCGATGAGGTATAAAATATAGGGTCACAGAGATAAGAATTACCTAATAGGATTGGAACCCAAGGGTTTTGGGATTAATTATGTAATTTGATAACAGAGCTGGGTGTGTGGTGAAGAACGAATGTGTGAAAAAGTTTTTATTTTATTTTTGGATGATATTTTTAGGCAGATTATTTAGTAAATGTGTGCATTATAGTTCTCGATTTTTGTGTTCATGTTATTATTTAAATAGCTAGAGTACTTTTATTCAAAATAAATGAGGAATTATTAAAAAAAATACTTGAAAATAAAAAATAAATAAACATATCATCACGTCTTTTACCCATTCTTGAGTGTGGCGCTCTATCGAAGCAGATCTCGGTAAGCGATATATATATATATATATATATATATATATATATATATATATATATATATATATATATATATATATATATATATATATATATATATATATATATATATATATATGCGCGCGAAGTGCGATTACTAGCCGTCAAATCACGGCCCCCAAAGATGTTAGTGGTGGGGAAGCCGCAGGGGTAGTTTTAAAATGGTGAAAATTGTTTGTCGCCTGTGGGAATAGAACCAGGGTTCTCAGGATCCACAGGCCGACTTGAAAATAAAAAATTAATAAATAAATATATCATCACACCTTTTACTCATTATTGGGAGTGACACTCTGCCGAAGCAGATCTCGGTAAGTGATATATTTATGCGCGCGAAATGCGGTTACTAGCCGTCAAATCACGGCCCCCAAAGATGTTAGTGGTGGTGAAACCACAGGGGTAGTTTTAAAATGGTGACAATTGTTTGTCGCCTGTGGAAATCGAACCAGGGTTCTCAGGATCCACAGGTCGACTTGAAAAAAATAAATAAATAAATATATCATCACGCCTTTTACCCATTATTGGGTGTGACACTCTGTGATATATTTACGCGCACGAAGTGCAGATACTAGCCTACAAATCACGGCCCTCAAAGATGTTAGTGGCGGGGGAGCCACAGGGGTAATTTTAATTTGGTGAAAATGCTTGTCGGCTGTGGGGATGGAACCAGAGTTCTCAGGATGAAAGTATATCAAAAATGTACTGACGAAACAATAAGCAACATATTTTCAAGTTTCATAATTGGATTTTAGACTTTAGTTATGAAATAAATTGCCAAAGTTAAATTTCACATTTTACATTTTATTTTCGGACAATTTTAAAATAAACAAAAAACTAATTACCGTGAAAACATTCATTTTCTGAGCTCTTTTTGCATTTTAGGCATCCGTAAAATTTCACCAATCCATCTGGACGTATTTTATGATCTAGATCGGTTGAGATGGATTTTCCAGTCTAAACAGTGACAGTAAAGGCAATTTTTTTATGTATTGTGAAAAAATAAGATTTTTGTTATCATTGCCTCTCTGATTACTTTAAAGGAAAAAATATTCAAACGAATGTTTAAATTATTAAATTCTGCTTGTAAATCAGTTGTGATATTATATTTTACTTATTTAGCTACTGCTAAAATCTAGTTTAAAACATATATGTGACGGTTAAATGTTATACATTTATTTTCATTTGTTCCAATTTCACTACTAACTTTGTAGATAATATTGCATTTTGACAACTTTTAAAATTAATTTTAATAAATTTAAATATTTTGTCATATGAGATGACTTTGAAGTGCAGTGACAATGATAATTTTAAAGTTAAGTTTATAAAAAATTCCCTTGCCGGGTAGATGTACTAACAATTGCTGTTGAGTAGCACATCTGCCCGGGAATCAAAAGGTCCCTACCACCGGTTCGATTCCGTCCGTTTTCCGAATATCCCTGTCATAAATTAATCTTCAAAATAATTTTAGCAGTTATCAAATAAGTAAAATGAATGCAGAAATTTATTTTCTTTAACTTTTATTTGAAATATTTTCCTTTCAAGTATTTAGGGCCAGTTTTTCAATCACCGATTAATGTTAATCATGATTAGATAATAATGGAAACTATGGTTTCCATTATTATTTAATCATGTTTAACGTTAATCGAGAGTAAACTGGCAATTGAAAAACTGGCCCTTAGAGAAATAATAGTAGTGGAAAACTTCCTTCCCATGTTAGTCGCCTCTGGCACAGTTTTCGTGGGCCACATACGATGTTATGTCACGTGACATTTGCAGCACGATTTATCATTGACAGGTTTATTCACTTGCGTTCAATTTATTTTCCGAAAGTGACATTTACTTCAGACTACAGATACTGAACACCGTATTATATCCGACTTTTCGTATATCCATGGTTACTGTCACAAAAACAAAAGTTGTGTTCGTCTAATTTTATTCTTATACAAACAAATAATATAAATAATCTTGCCACTTTATGAAACATGACAAGACGGAATCAGATAAAATTTGCAAATTTGAATTCAGAAAATTGAATACAATCTTCTATATTGCTCTTTCTGTGTAATAAGCCAGATTGCTAAATTTATGCAAAAATCTTCGCTGTCTTTTCAATTCAAGTACACTTTGTTTCCGTCAACAAAACACTGTCAACTCAAATGGTAATGAATCAGAAAAGCAATTACTTAAAGAGCAACGAACAAAAGAGGGTCAGCGAACAACATAAACAAAAGCCAAACGTTAAAAACACGAGCATCTGAACAAAGACAACCAGAATCTTATGAAGAGAGACAGGCCGATAATTTAAAAAAGAACATACTGTAAGAAAAAATAATGAAACAGTAGAAGTAGGGTGGAAAAATAACCAAAGAGAGATAAAGATAGCGAGTAAATAAACGAAGACAGGAAAAAGAAACACAGAAAATTAAAGGAAGCTTCAGCGGCGGATCTAGGATTTTATAACGGGGTGGAGGAAATATATACTAATATAAAATAATAAATACTATTTACAATAAAATAAACAAACGGAAACAATATAAATATAAGTTTAATAAAAAAGGAAGCGTACATAAAATATAAAAATAATTTGTTGTTAGAAACAAAAGCTACAATTAAATATCTTGTAATTCTATTATTTATTAAATTCTTCATTTCATTAAACAATGTGGCTAGCTCAGTGGTATGAAGTCGGCCTGTGGATCATGAGAACCCTGGTTCGATTCCCAGAGGCGACAAACAATTTTCATAATTTCAAAAACTACCCCTGTGGCTCCTCCACCACTAACATCTTTGGGGACCGTGATTTGACGACTGGTAACCGCACTTCATGCGCAAAATATATCACTTATCGAGATCTGCTTCGACAGAGTGCCACACCCAGTAATGGGTAGAAGGCGTGATGATATATTTATTTTATTTATTATATTTAAAAAGAGAGTTAAAATTAAATAAAAATTGGTATTAGTACTAATCCGCTTTATGAATCTGCCTGTAAAGTGTTATAGATGTAGAAATTTGACATTTCAATGAAAAAAACAAAACAAATTTCGTGTATCCGTAGCGATGTAAACATGTCATGTATTTTTGACAGTTGTAGAAAAATGCTATTTTTGATCCTAAGACCAAAAAACGATGACGTATTCCATTTGTCACTTGGTTCACTAAAAGCAGTTCAGTAAAATTCGACACAGGACAAAATTAACTGAATTAAACAAACTGATGCACTTATTGGGATTAATTACTTCCTGGGTGTGGCACTTTGCCGAAGCAGATCTCGGTAAGTGATAAATTTTGCGCGTGAAGTGCGGTTACCAGTCGTCAAATCACGGCCCCCAAAGATGTTAGTGGTGGAGGAGCCACAGGGGTAGTTTTTGAAATTATGAAAATTGTTTGTCGCCTGTGGGAATCGAACCAGGGTTCTCAGGATCCACAGGCCGACTTCATACCACTGAGCTAGCCATAGGCCAAAAAGAAGTATTTAAGCTCGCTTTTTAGGGCTAAAACATATGCTTTTTGGCCCGGTTGTGCATAAAAATAATATAGTTCAATTTAAGAAAAAATATTGTACGCTGCTTGTTCTGAAAGTGTCTTTATTAGACTTGAATGCTTCCAGAACTCGTCTACGGTTTGTTCGGGAAATTGCGTACTCGTCGTATAAAGTTTCACTTTCAGTACTTGTAACGTAAATAACTATTATTTAGCTTAGGATTATTATGAAACAAAATTATAAAAAATCTTGTATATAATATATTAGTCGTTAAAGGATAGTATTCAACTAGCTATAATGGCTATTATTCCCTCCAATAATTACAATCCTAGTTCAGTTTGTTCACTCGTGATGTAAACTTCATCGTTGGGAATAATAGCCTCTATTATAGCGTTGTTGTATAATTTACTAATTTAATATGTGAATAAAATTCACTGTTTCCAAATATGCATCTATTAATATAGATGGCTTCTGAAACTTTCATAGATTTATAGATTCACGTATGGTGTAAAGTTTACCGATAACAAACAACATATTTTAATTTCTGGGGATGCACAGGCGTCTACCCCCTAAATCCGCCACTGGCAAGTTTATACTACACTATCACATAAGCGGAATTCCTGTAAACTGTCTCTGAGATGAACGGTAAATTTGCCGCACGGTTGCTAAGAGACCGGCAGTTATTTAGGGGTTGAACTGGGGTGAAGACTTTAGATTAGGGCGGCAGAAGTCAAGTGCACGTTAAAGGCGTATTGCTCCGGGGGTGTGAGTGTAATTTGATTAAGAGCTGTAATAAATTGTATACATTTTATGATAGCAACCTGTAAATGAAGATTTTTCATGCAAGTTTAATATTTGAGGCCTGCGAGTTATTCAAGGTGTTCCATTTAGAATAAATATTGGCTCACCAACTGTTTTATCATTTTTAAGGATAACCTTTCTATTTTTATGGGGTGGCTAGCTCATTTGTATGAAGTCGGCCTGTGGATCCTGAAAACCCTGGTTCGATTCCCACAGGCGACAATTTTCATAATTTCAAAAAAAAATACCCCTGTGGCTCCTCCACCACTAACATCTTTAGGGGTCGTGATTTGACGACTGGTAACTGCACTTCACGCGCAAAAAATATATCATTTACCGAGATCTGCTTCGGCAGAGTGCCACACCCAGTAATGGGTAGAAGGCGTGATGATATATTTATTTTATTTATTTTTCTTTCTATTTTAATATGGGTATCGAGTCGGCCTGTGGATACTGAGAACCCTGGTTCGATTCCTACAGGCGACAAACAATTTTCATAATTAAAAAAAAATACCCCTGTGGCTCCTCCACCACTAAACATCTTTGGGGGCCGTGATTTGACGACTGGTAACTGCACTTCACGCGCAAAAAATATATCACTTACCGAGATCTGCTTCGGAAGAGTGCCACACCCAGTAATGGGTAGAAGGCGTGATGATATATTTATTTTATTTATTTTTCTTTCTATTTTAATATGGGTATCGAGTCGGCCTGTGGATCCTGAGAACCCTGGTTCGATTCCCACAGGCGACAAACAATTTTCATAATTAAAAAAAAATACCCCTGTGGCTCCTCCACCACTAAACATCTTTGGGGGCCGTGATTTGACGACTGGTAACTGCACTTCACGCGCAAAAAATATATCACTTACCGAGATCTGCTTCGGCAGAGTGCCACACCCAGTAATGGGTAGAAGGCGTGATGATATATTTATTTTATTTATTTTTCTTTCTATTTTAATATGGGAATCGAGTCGGCCTGTGGATACTGAGAACCCTGGTTCGATTCGCACAGCCGACAAACATTTTCACCACATTAAAATTACCCCTGTGGCTCTCCCAGACTAACATCTTTGAGGGCTGTGATTTGACGGCTGGTAACCGCACTTCACGCGCATAAATATATCACTTACCGAGATAGATATTTCGTTAAGATAGTATACTGAAAACGTTATAAAGAGAGAATAACGTCATCAAAAAATATAACTAGATAAATGATATAGAGTGTTGTCATGTTTACATGTAACCAATTTTAAATTGGATTGCGCGTTGCTTGTTTGAAGATGACAAGATTTCATTTTCTTTGACTTCGCAGATATTTTAGAGACTTTTAGTGCGTCCAGTACTCCCTAATAAATTGTAAATAAATAATAAAAATTAATGACATATGTGTGGCATTATTTATAATTTAGGCTGTTTTTGTTAAATTATCTGTTTTGTTTAGTTTTAGTTAATTTATGGTTATTGGTTTTAGAAAATATCAAGTATCGTGAGAATGATATGTTTGGGGTTGTGTTTGTATTTCTAAACTAATAAATTATGGTCAAGTGTGTCTGGGTTTGTCTGAGTGACGCCGAATGTGAGAACATGTTGGAATAGGTGAGGGATGAAGAGACGTGTGTAAATGGTTAAGGGTGCATGGTGACTTTGTAGATAGTTTGAAGATAGTGTGTATCCGGCGATAGACGACAGAGGTTGAATGGTTAATCATTTGTAATTATATATATTTTAATAAAACTGAAGTTCATATTCACTGTACTTCGTCTATGATTTTATCCTGACAAATACATGCATAGAGAAGTGCAGAAGGAGCAGCATTAATCACAGAAAAATTATTTCACATATAGACAATTACCAGAAGTGGGATAGATTGTTTTATATTAGGATTGCGACATATGTTTATACTAATTTACCTCTCGTACAGCACTTTGGGGTTAAATAAAAAAATAAATAAATAAATGTATCATCACGTCTTCTACCCATTACTGGGTGTGGCACTCTGCCGAAGCAGATCTCGGTAAGTGATATATTTTGTGCGTGAAGTGCGGTTACCAGTCGTCAAATCACGGCCTCCAAAGATGTTAGTGATAGAGGAGCCACAGAGATAGTTTTTGAAATTATGAAAATTGTTTGTCGCCTGTGGGAATCGAACCAGGGTTCACATGATCCACAGGCCGACTTCATACCACTGAGCTAGCCACCCCTGTAAAAGCGGTCCATTATTTGTATATTCTTATTCAAAATAATTGGGTGGCTAGTACCCGCCTCATCAACCAATTATTCTATCCCTTTCTGCTTTACAACAAACGACGTTGTTATCCGTCTAGTTATGTTTTGTCTGAGTTTACAATACATGAATCGATATTAAATATATCTATTATTCAATATTCTTATATAAGATTTGCGTTTTAATGCATTTTTTTTAATTGCATTTAAATATTGCAACAGTTTCTTATGATTTTATTAAGTTTTATCATGAAGAATGACGTCAGTCCATCTTTATAACGTTTTCAGTATACTAAAGTAAAAGGTAGTACCGAAAATTAGATCATAAAACAAATTAGGTATATGTATTTAAGCCTAAAGTAATATAATAACATTTAACGCTGAGCTAATTACATTTGTGCGCATGTACGGGCGCTCGTGCTCATATATCACAGGAACGGCGTGGATAAAGATACAGGCTAACAAATTGCTTGACACATTACAATGTGAGCTTTGCAACTGTGAGAAATGAGGGATTTATATATTATATTAATAATTCGCACCATTTAATTATGACTTAAATTTGGACATTAGCACGACGACATAAATGATTTAATGTAATGGATTATACGTGTTAAATGTAATTTAAAGTCACTTTACTAACCTGTCACTGCTGACAAATATGACTTCAAATTTTGGTTCTTTTTTTCGTACCATCTTGTATGTTTCTATGACTTGTGGTGTGAATGCTCTGCAAGGCGGACACTGAAATTGTCAAATTGTTATTAATACACGTGATCAAAAAAAAGTCAAATTTATTTCATACTGGGTCGTATTTTCATGTTTACCGGAGTCATTTTAACCCACAAAGTTAGACTACCATAATAAATATTACGATACGGTTATCGTGAATTTTCTAACAAACAATTTTTGGCATTTAATTATAATTTTTTTACTCACTTCAATATGACCCTCATTATTTCAACTTTTTCAATAATAAAAGATCGCTATTTCAGGAATGCTATTTACTACTATGATCATTGTAGTATAATAGTTATTTTTGTACTAAGTGCACGAAATGAGTGTTTTTTTGTTGGACGTGAGAATGTCACTCTTGGTCGAAACCGTTAGGTCGAGACAAAAAAGTTATTCGAACGCGCCAAAAAACACGAATTTCGCCCACGAAACACAAACAATATTTTTTCTACAACTGTCAAAAAAGAATAATACAATCATTAATTATTTATTTAAGTATTGAAAGAAAAAAATAAAAAATAATGTAAATTTGATGTAAACCAAGGAAACGTCAAAATGTTTGATAAATAATTTTTTTAAAGTGTAGATGTTGAAATTTGACATTTCAATGAAAAAAAAACAAATTTTGCGTATCCATAGCGATGTAAACATGTCATGTATTTTTGACAGTTGTAGAAAAATGCTTTTTTTGACCAAAAAACGATGACGTATTCATGGTAACATAAATAATTTTGTCAATTTGTTCCATTTATTGCGGGAATGATTTTTTTATGTGCCAAATGTAACTAATAGTTCAAAATAATTGAAATATTCCGGTAATTTACATTTTGAACTTGACTTGTATAAAAATTAGTTGAAATTGGTTGTAAACTGCAGGAAAAATTTGAGGTACAAAAAAAATCCTGTAATCAAGTAACCAAGTGATCATCTACTAAGTTGATTTATTTCTATTTTATTTTAGACCTGAATATTTTCAGCAGACGATTAAAAATTCAAGTAACTATTAGAAAATAGTAACAAAAAAAACTAACATTGTCATCGTAGCAAATACAATTTCTAATTCAATCACAGTTTTAAAATGAAATAACAAGTAATAAATACTGCAGTGTCCATGAATAAAATAGTATATTACTGTTGAAACGTCGAAAGCTCGAAGGTAAAGACAGAATAGACTTTTACGAGATAGAATTGGCTTACCCAATGTGCAGAAAAGTAAAATCCCCGTATTGTGTCTGGCGGTAGATCCTGATACCGGATCTCTCCTTTCGGCCCTTCGGGATGCTCCTCGTCGTACAGCCGGCCAGGGATTAGTGTCACGTCCTTCAGGACCTGTTACAAACATACAAACACACAGGCAACTGTAATACACTTATCTTCTTTATGTTATTTCGTGATATGAATGGCGAGTTATACATTTAAAAATGGGCACAAAAAAGAGATATCTCGTATTAGTGAGAGAGCTAGTTGACAGACCATGATCAACTAGAGCATATTTTAACATGATATTTAATCTGCATCGTGTGTTAAAAGTATGTTCTGGTTAATCGTGGTCTGTCAACTAATTATCTCACTAGTGCGAGATGTCTATTTTGATTCTCTTCCATCTCTCCCTGGAGTGATAAAATAAAAAATAAATATATCATCACGCCTTCTACCCATTACTAGGTATGGCACTCTGCCGAAGCAGATCTCGGTAAGTGATATATTTTGCGCGTGAAGTGCGGTTAGCAGCAGTCAAATCACGGCTCCCAAAGATGTTAGTGGTGGGGGAGCCACAGGGAAAGTTTTTGAAATTATGAAAATTGTTTGTCGCCTGTGGGAATCGAACCAGGGTTCTCAGGATCCACAGGCCGACTTCATACCACTAAGCTAGTGATGTCAATTGTATATCTCTCCATTGATGTAATGTGCATAGAGATGAAATTTAATAGAGATTTTTTACATTTTATATGAAGAGGTTTTATTTTAACGTCCTTAATTATCGGGTAATGGCTCAGTGGTATTGAGTAGGCCTGTGGATCCTGAGAACCCCGGTTCGATTCCCACAGCCGACAAACAATTTTCACCAATTTACAAAATTATCCCTGTGGCTCCCTCACCACTAACATTTGATTTTTTCAAACAATCAACAATAGCAACAAACAAAGTGAAGCTGCCTGGCTATGTTGATTTGATCTCATCATTGGGTTCGATTTCCACAGCTTACAAACAATTTTCACCACATTCAAACTACCTCCGTGGCGCTTCTTCCACTAACGTCTTTGGGGGCCGTGATTTAACGGCTGGTAATCGCATTTCTCGCGCATAAATATATCACTTACCAACATCTGCTACGGCAGAGTGCCAGACCCAGAATAGGTACAAGGAATGATATATTTATTTTATTTTAATACGATATTATAACTATATCGTTCTACTACGATATTCATCATGTGAGCTAATAATATTTTCAACGTTCTTAAGTAGGTTACTGTCTCGATATCTATGGTTTTTCTGGAGTGGTGATCTAAATAGTATATTACGTATCATGAACAGTAAGTGACAGTTTTTACGTCAAGAATGTAGTTTAGAAAATCGAGGTCCTACATTCGCGACTTAAAAAATCACTTACAGTTCGAAGTTAGTAAATATTTTGTTACAATACTAAAGGGTCGAGATTTCCTAAACATACGCGACCTAAAAAAATCACTTACAGTTTGAGGGTAGTAAACATTTTATTACAATACTAAAGGGTTGAGATTTCCTAAACATTCGTGACCTAAAAAAATCACTTACAGTTCGAGGGTAGTAAGCTATTTTTTACAATACTTGCACATATAGAAGGAAAAGAAAAATAGGTTTCAAAATTAACAGTTGTCAAATTATTAAAATAAACAGGAGAAATTTACTTACTATCCATGGTGGATGGTAAATAAATATTATAGTCCTGATCTAACCATAGAAACTAACTGTGGAAAAAAAAAAGTTTCACTTACTGTGTTTTGTCATTAGTGGATAACTTACAGTAAAGGTATTGTAAAAAATTATTTTCCTCACTATTTTACGAGAAGAAAGTTGTATTTTCTGCACAAGTCATGAAAAAAAGTATTGCGTAAATATTGATAAAATTGTTATCATGTTTATGCAGCTCAAAATTGTCAAATTTAACTCTTGCTTCGTACTACTATCCTTAAGAAAGACTTCGTTATTCGCCGATATCATAAAATTGATTTTGAATATAGCGCTTCCTTTCGTAAGACCACAAATTAATTTCCCTGGCCATGGAGGGTGGTTCTGTCCTGGATTACTGCTATTTAATGGCCGGGGCACGTATGGCAGTTGTCATCGTATTTCATTCTGTCTAGCGCATTGTATTCTGTGCATGCACCGACTCCGAACGCTGTCCCGAGCTTTTCTCTGAAAGCTTGAAGCTGCCATAACAGAGGCCGTGACCCATGGTCGTAGAGAATGGAACAGTAAAGCTTTTCATTGGAAATTTTACTCTTTGTCGCATTTCTGCCTTTTTTTTTGTGACCTATATATTATATTGAAATAATAACATCGTTATTATAATGTGTTATGACTACGGATGTGGATTGTTTTTTGTTGAACTATACTTGTAATTGTATTTTTTTTTGTGGCTTCTTTGGCCGACCAACTACTTACGTCATATGCCGCCATTACGCCCTGATCTGCGTTTTAGGTATTATGGTCAACAGCAACACGGGTTTTCTCTGGACGGTGACCCATTCAAGTACTACCCGCGCGCAACGTTACTTAACTCGCGTTATCGCATAGATCAGTTCCAACGAGTGCAGCCATGGCCGTTGACACTTAGGGCCAGTTTTTCAATAATCGATTAATGTTAATCATGATTAAATAATAATGGAAACTATGGTTACCATTATTATTTAATCATGCTTAATTTGTTTTAATAAATAAATAAATAAATATATCATCACGCCTTCTACCCATTGCTGGGCGTGGCACTCTGCCGAAGCAGATCTCGGTAGGTGATATATTTTTACGCGTGAAGTGCGGTTACCAGTCGTCAAATCACGGCCTCCAAAGATGTTAGTAGTGGAGGAGCCACAGGGGTAGCTTTTGAAATTATGAAATTTGTTTTAATAAATAATGATAAATATTTACTGCCTTTAATTAGTAAGTCCGTAACAAAAATTTGATTTTAATATAAAATACAAAATTTAATTTAGTATAAAAATAAGGTTTTTTCGAAAGCTATTATAAAATTTGAAGTTTATAGGTTATAATTTACATTAGTTGTTGAAGTCGACAGTGTTTTTTATAGTATATTACATAACAAGCATCGAAAGTATAAGATAACGTGCGAGTGTACAAATTGAAAAAGAGGCGCGCAGCTCCGAGTGATTTAAGTACACGAGCACAGTTATCACACTTTCGAGCGAGTTATGTACACTATTTTTCAGACGATCACAAAATATTTTAAAAAAAGTCTACAAGAGCAATAAAATATTTATTTATAACTTTATGTACGTTTTGTCCTTTCGGACATCATCAGACACTTCCAAATGTCTAATGATATCCGAAAGCTTGAAACGCACGTAACAAATTATAAATAAATATTTTAGTGTACAAACCAAAATGCGCAGATTTTAAGGGTGGTTGTTGATCCCTACACCAGTCCACTTTCAGAGCTTCTGTCACTAATGAACAACCAGCAATAATTTCTGTAAACATTTTTTTGTCATGTATTTGCCGTAAACAAATAGTAATGTCACACAACACCATAAACATTGCCTACTTTGACCGGTTTTATCGCGCATGCGTCACCGACCAAAACTTCTGTCTACCATTTTTATTACATAATTATACCAAAGTCTATAATTTAAAGTGAAAATTAGACTGTAAAAAATATGTCAACAACCACCATTAAAATCTGAGCATTCACATCGGCGCCATCTATAGTTGCCACCCGTTCCCAAATCTAATTTTATTTTTTTCATGTTTATCAAGACATAATCTATTAATAAATCCATTTCTGTCACTGAAATAAATGAGACATCATTTTGCATCCTAGCTCTCTAACTATTAGACACTCGACCACCGCACCGACAAATATTTTGATAGTTGATAAACTGTGCCTTAAATTTGACGTATAAATAAAGTATATTTCATTCGATATTTCAAAGCTGAAACCGGAAATGATATCATAAATTTGCGTCCGCTATTATTTGCACGACATATTTTAATATAAATCATATAATAGAAGAAACCGCTAAATACAATAAACAAGAAATTTGTTTTATTCTCCACTTTTGATGTAGTCCGTATATAACAAAAACCTATGTTTTCGATTTGTTCACAGATGACTAATTAGATCCATTTAATCTAAGTACCTAATTTATTTCTGACACTATGAAATGATTTTGTCATATATGTCAGATACCATCGTATTTCATTCCGTCTGTGGTATTGTATTCCTGGCGAGTCCCGACATCCCGAGCTGACATGACGTGAACGGGACCGCCAGGGTACGGACTACAGCAGTGGAACACAGGGAATCGTTTAATTTGATCGCCCTTTGTCCCTCGGGACTCACGGCCTGCATAAGACTCACAGTCGGTGAGCAGGATAGGACTGCCAGGAAATCTTTCACTAAATTTACTAGTTTGTAAATAAATCACGTAGGAGATGTGACACTTTCAAGGAGTTTGAAGGATGACAAGGCAAAAATGTGATTTATAACTTAGTTTACAAGTTTTTGAAGTTTACTAAGTTTTCTTCAGAGTGATTTTTACTTTTGCTGGTTTAACAGTTCAGTATCATTTGTTATATTGCAATCAGCGAAATAGTGTTTCCGAAAACGAACCATGATGTGGTCATTTGGCTCACTTAAATCAGTTCAGATAAATTCGACACATGACTAAATGAATTGAATTAAGCAAACTGATATACTTATTCTGGTGAATTACTTCAAAGTAAATTAGAATCTGTAATTCTAGCACTGGAAATAAAGTCAGTGAAGTAATCCAGCATAATAAATAAGGGTTCTGCTTCAGTAAATGTAAGTCAGATCTGATCCAAATAGCAAATAGAATACGCCTACGGTTACAGTTTTGTCGTTATCATGGTGAAATTAAGAAAAAAATAACTGTATTGAAATTTTACCGGTAAACTGAAAATTTTACTACGATAACCATAGTAAGTTTTCGGAATACACTATTAATACACAGTAAAGATAGTACTAGCGAGAATTTTTTTTTACAGATCTGAATGAAATTTGGCGCACGTAAACATTGGATAGTCATACGCATCTTGATAAAATATGAAACACATTCATCGTCTGTGAACAAATCTATTCGCTTGTAAAGTTGAGTTCTTATACACGGGGCTTATGGTGATCATCACTCAGAATCGCACATATTTGGTTTGTGTACCTCTAAAATTTTGCAGTTTCATTTGAAAAACTAATATGATGTTCTAGAACTATCCATGTATATTGTATCAGAAGGAGAAAGTTTTTTATCGTTTAGTAATGAATATAAAGCCATGCAAAGCCTTGTTTTTAACGAAAAATTAAGAATTCCAATTTATAATGGCAACACCACACGGTGGTATGGTATTTGAAAATTCACTAGACCAACAACCTGTTAACAATTCATGATATTCAAACCATAATAGGTATAAAACATTTATTTTATTAAATTTTTATATTTTTTTGAGCGTCAGTTTCGCCACTTGACAACGGATGGCGTCACCGTCACACTAGTGTACCTTAAGTACTGTGGATTTGAGAACCGGGGTTCAATTCTGTTAGTCGATATACAATATTACCCCTGTAGTTTCTCCTCCACTAACATCTTTTGGAGTCGTGATTTGACGACTGGTAACTATACTTCACGCCCATAAATATAACACATACCGAATCTTCTACGGAAGAGTGCTCCATATCTAGTAATGGGTAAAAGGTAAAAGTTTTGACTGTCACATACATATTTAAAATTGATTTTAACAGTAACTAAATAAGAAAAATGAAATGTTAGAAATGAGTTAGATATAGCATTTAATAACTAATATATAATTTTCATATTGATTAAAATATTTATTTATTTGTATGTTCTGACATGTTAGTAAGATGTTCGTTTATGAGACAACATTTTGATTCTATTCCGACGTTTCTTTCGTAGTATCTATGTTTACTGTCCATATTTCTGTATTTATGTTATTTTTTCTTATAAGATATTGTGTTATCTTTGGTCAATATTTCTTTTTATATATCACCAACTGTTTATTTACTCGCATTTCATACTAAATTCGGACCTATTTCATATCAATTTCCACCGTATCAAAAAACAAAATGATAAAGCGAGTGTACATTACAACGGCCGGTCCTGCGTTTGGAACGCGGTCGTACTATATGGTTATCGAACCGATTGGTTCGTTACTAGGCTAATCAGGCGTTATTGCTGGCAGGCAGACAGGCATTTGTTCCTGACATGTCATCTACATGCTAATTGGCCCATCCGACGTCAATAAAAGACAGGTTCGGGATAATACCAAACAATGCATTCGGAGGAAAATCACCCCTACTGACACTTTATACTGTTCTAGAGTTTAACAGTTGTTTTATGTTTCTGTAAAACTAGAAATTGTCGCCCAGTGGATTAACTTATAAATATCATCAGCCTTCTACCCATTACTGGATGTGGCACTCTGCCGTAGCAAATCTCGGAAAGTGATATATTTTGCGCGTGAAGTAGTCGTCAAATCACGGCTATTAAGGATGTTAGTGGAGGAGAAGCCACAGAGGTAGTTTTAATGTAGTGAAAATTGTTTGTCGGCTGTGGGAATCGAACTCGGGTTCTTAAATCCACAAGTAAAACATTTTGAAAATAGTAAAAGAACAAATTCTGAGTCAATAGTGAGTGCAGCTGTGCCCGAGGGATGAAAGTTTGCTTGGTCAGATTGTCAGATAATATGATTTAGAAATTTTGTGTCAGATGGATATTGTTAGATGAAAAGATAATTCTCAACGATTCTTTGTCACGATTTCTTTTATATATTTTGGTATCTAGAACAATCTATAGCTTTTCATTTCTTAATTGTTCTGTTTTTACATATTACCATTTAATAGTGATTTTATTTTTGATAGGGTTGTGAAAAATTATATATTTATCTCTTGAAGAACATGTAATTCTTTTCCTCAGATGCTTTATATCCCTCGATTCGGCTCAAGAAATAAAATGGCACCTTCGGGAAGAAATATCTCTCTTTCTTTTCTTGATATACAAATAACGATTAGACAATTGAATGATAATATTTAAAAAACAAACAAAAATAGTTATTTGCGCAAAATGAGTGTTTTTTTGTTGTTATGCGTGAAAATGTTACTTTTAGTCGACACCGCCAAGCCGAGACAAAAAAGTCATGGGAACTCGCTAAAAAATAAGAATTTGCCTACAAAATACAAACAACATTTTTCTACAACTGTCAAAGAAGAATAATACAATAATTATTCATTTATTTTAGTAAATTGAAGATAAAAAAATATGTAGAAAAGAATTTGGTACTATTGATGTGTTGTAACCAACGGAACGTGGAAATGTTTGATAATAGCTATTTATTATACAAGTATTTTATTAGGTATATAAAATACGCAAGAAAACACGAAACCGAAGGTCGAGTATTTAATTTTTCTTAAGTGTTTTATATGCCAATAAAACACAAGTGTAATACAAAATTTTATCCACAACTCATAATTATAGGTATCGAAGAAGATTGGTCGTAACGTTTAACGTTGATTCAGTTATTTAGTTTCTCAAAATACGGTATATCATGTAGTGGTTTCTAAATAACAAGTTGTTTACAGTGTTTTATGGATTATAAAATACTAGTGTTTTATGAGCCATATAATTCAACTGAAATCAGTATAATTATGTCTTTATAATATATGAGTTGTGGATAAATAAATTTAAAAACAGTGTCAACGAATTTGAATTGTTGATGAAAAAACACAAACTTCGCGTATCCATAGCAATGTAATTTTTTTTTTGACAGTTGTAGAAAGATACTTTTTTATACATATAATAAAAAATATCACTACGAGAAGTAAGCTATTTTTTCTACGTTCTATAATAACAATCTACATTTCTACGTTTCTCACAGCTGCGTGCACAAAATAAATCGCGGCCTAGCGCGCAAAATTCACATTATCATGGTAACGGAAACAATGAAAAAATGTCATACTATGCACATTAATATTATATTGTTGAATACTGTTATTATTATAACATAACATTCCAGCTTGATAACTTTTCTAGGAATTTGTTGTAGATTATTTTCAAAAGTATACCTTCTTTGATAAACTAATGCCTCAAGACTTTTGACTCAAACTGAGGAGTTTATGTTTGAATGGCTTGCGGCAACATGTTAAGAGACTTGTTGCTCTGTTATCTACGTCGAGGGTATTGTTATTTACCTGGTCAACCGGTCGCGGTCTCCAGGGAAAGGCGTCTCCGGTTGGATCCTCGACAAGACGTTCCTTACCGGAACTCGTCACAGTCGCGCCGTCGCTGTCCAACAACACCAGCGTCGGGACGCCTACCTTGATCCTGTAGCGCCTGGACAGCCGTGTCTGAAACAATTCATTAGTTTAAATATATTACTTATTTTCTATAATTAATGGGAAAGGTTGCTCAGTAGTATCGTGTCGGCCTATGGATCCTGAGAACCCTGGTTCGATTCCCACAACCACATTAAAATTACTCTTTTGGCTCCTCCACCACTAACATCTTTGGAGGCCGTGATTTGACGACTAGTAACCGCACTTCACGCGCAATAATATATTACTTACCGAGATCTGCTTTGATAGAGTGCCACACCCAGTAATGAGTGAAAGAGATGATGATGTATTTATATTTAAAAAAATCTATTCTTGGTTTGGTCATTTAAATAGAGAGGACGAAGACAGATAGTCTAAATAAATTGTGTGGAATTTTGTTTCAAATACAAGCGCAGGCTGTCGCTTTCTTCTTTTCTATTCTTTGTAGATTCGCTATTAGAGGAGTGAGCGGGAGTAATCTGAGATATTTTGAGCGTGTAAAATGTGCGTTGAAGAAAGATTGATGAAAAGTGTATAGGTGTGATTGAATGGATGTGATTGAAGATTGTATGATGAATGATTCCGAATGTGATGAGTAAATGAGCTTGTATGGAGGAAACTATATGAAGCTGGTTGAAGCGAAGATGGTGTGGTAGGCTGAGAATGTTTGGCGAACACTGATTAATGTTGTATGAATGATTCTAGGGTTCGTGCTACCCCAACTGATATGATACACCGTAATGTTATGTATACCTGTATGTATGCAAATTACGTTTTAAAGCTTTTGTGACTTTAAAAATATAAATTTTATTTTGTTTTATTAAATTACATAACATGAACTTTATTTGAATTACTTAAATAATACTGACAGAATTGTTCGTCAATCCTTGAACATCAGTATTAATGACTTTTCTTATCTATTACATCTAAGTTAAGAGAGGGGATAATCATGTGCAAGATGGAAAACATAACCATATTTGTATAACATAATTTGAATCTATAGTGTACATATTTTCTGTGTTCATTTCCCATTGTTTGCTTTGTTGTCGTACGATTTCGAATACCTACATTTACGAAAAATTTAAACAATATTCCTACTCCAAAGCACAAGTTTTCCGTATGAATTATTATAAACACACCGTTTTACTTCCATTTATCCAGTTACGAAACTTGAGATATTCCAATTACATTACATTGTAGTGTGTAATTAGCGCCATTGTTTGAGATCTGCTGCATGCATAGCGTTGCATGGTGTGCAATGTGCAACCAGATCGTTAAACAGTGCATGTTTGTATGTATGTTTGTTTGTTTGTTAACGAGGGTAGACTGATCCCGAAACATGCAGATGGGTAGTAGTATTATAGTAAATTCAGCTCATATGTGTACGTAAATAATTATTTACATATTGCGCCTGAATTTATATGACACGGTACAACTGGAATGTGTGACTGGTGATATATCACAAGTGATTGAATGATTGTTGACAGGAGTATTAAATTGCTCTTTTGTTTTGTTGTTTATTTTGTATATGTTTGATTGTTTTTAGAACTTTGTACACAAGAGTATTCTATATACTATAGAAAGTTGACAATCGAATGAATATTTTTAACAACACCGACAGAAAAAAATTCCCCTAAATTAAAAGAAAAATGCGATACCTTTCGTCTCTAGAGAAAAAAGTGGTATCTAGAACCGTATCAAGATTTTTGTCTTCTCATTTATGAATTGTTTTGTTTTTATATATTACCATTTAACAATGACAGTACTTATTTATTTTGAGTATTTGATTTACCGAGAGTGAAAATTTATTTGCCAATGTTTATCTTGTCAAATAAATTCTCGAAAGCGCTAAACACACTTCGCGTATGAGATGTGCATAATATTATTTTTTTACAACGTCCTCAGAAAGTAAAATTTACTTCCCCCATTTGATAGTGGAGTAGGTGGCACAGTGGTGTCGTATCGGCCTGTGAATCCTGAGAACTCTGGTTCGATTCCCACTACCGACAAACATTTTCACCACATTAATACTACTCCTGTGGCTTCCCTTCCACTAACATCTTTGGGGGCCATCACGCCTTCTACCCATTACTGGATGTGGCACTCTGCCGATGCAGATCTCAGTAAGTGATATATTTTTGCGCGTGAAGTGCGATTACCAGCCGTCAAATCACGGCCCCCAAAGATGTTAATGGAGAGGGAGCCACAGAAGTAGTATTAATGTGGTGAAAATGTTTTGTCGGTATTGGGAATCGAACCAGGGTTCTCAGGATCCACAGGCCGATACGATACCTCTGTGCCACCTACTCCAATAAATGGATGTAATATGGTTTCAAAATTACTTTGTATTTAATAAAACATACTCTTATTTTATATTATTTTAGGACCGTAAAGCATGGAAGTAGAAAACGCTGTATTTATTTTTATACCAAATGAATTATGTCATCAACGATTTTAGGAGGTCATTTATTTTGGCAGTTTATTTTTTGCTAGACAACAGCATTATTTATCACGATATTTTCACGTCAAAATTGATTAATGAACCAAATCATGTGAGGAAAAACTCATTTTTTATGAACAATTTTTAAAAGTGGATATTAATTCTTAAATTTTAGTACTACTATGTGTACTATATAAGAATCAACGTATCGTCAGCATTTCTAGTGAATTTTATTTTAGATTACTTGTACTATAAGTTGCTTATTAATAATAATCATTTTATTTAGCAAAAGTTCAGCCGAGGCTGTTCTTACACTTAACTTTTCCAATTAAAATAACAAAGTACAGTGTAATAATTTAAATAACATACACACAGTTAACAGAAATACATATCGTATACGAGTAGAAGTAAAACAAGAAATAATAGATACGAGAACTTAGCATAAATATCAGATAAATAATTCATATAAAATATATAACCTATGCAACAACGGATAATACTAGTAATTATAATAATAATAACAATATGACAAATTAATGAAAATTATCTAGCAAATATTTCTTCCAGTATTTGGCAAATAATTTATTATTTAATAACTTGATTTCGTTAGGTATCAGATTGAAAATAGATGGACACATATAACTGAAGCTACGTTTGAACTGAGAAGTGTGGTGAGCAGGAATGTGAATGTCTAATGTATTTCGCAAAGTTCTATTACGTAACAGTGTACGATAAGAGATTTTACTGAGTAAGTAAGACGGAACATTAGATAACATGACACGATGTACCAGACAAGCAAAATGATGTACTCTGCGTTGATTCATATTTAACCATCTCAGGTTGCAAAACAACGCATTGACAGGGTTATATTTTCTTAAATTGAAAGCGAATCTAACACACCTGTTTTGTACTCTCTGTATTAGTTTTTTGTCATGTGCAGATAGGCTAGGACCATAGACAATATCACAGTAATTGAAAACAGAGAGTAAAGAGAATCTGCTAAAATCAATTTGTGTTTTGTACAGATGAGAAAACGATTCATGTACAGATTTTTAAGGGCTAAGTAAGCATTTCTAATTAGCAGTGTTACATGTTCTGAAAATCGAAATTCAGTGTTCATAATTAGACCTAAGTTTTTATGTTGATAATGACAAAATTTAAACAAAATAAGTGGAACTTTTATTGCGCAGTGGTTTCCATGGTTATATCAGGACTTTAATATTTACTTACTGTCCACCATGAACAGTAAGTAAATATTACATATCAAGGTCCTGTTTATTTTGACAACAATTTGACAGCTGTTAAATTTTGAACCTATTTTTCTTTTCCTTCTATTTGCGCAAGTATTGTAGAAAATAGCTTACTAGATTCTTGACCTAAAAATTGTCACTTACAGTTCATAGTACGTAATATACTATTTACGTAGAAATATAAAATACGAATTATGAAAAATTATGTTTATTATATTGATTGGTTATCAAAATTACTGAAAATAAAATTGATTATTAATGTAACTTTAGTTTTTAAATTGTAAGTTGCAATGAACGGACAAATAAGTATGTCTGCATAATATATAAGAGTATTTGCAAAAAATTTCAAACACGCCAAACAATAACTGCCACTATAATGACATAATTTCCACTACAATCAAATAACTCACTTTTATCCCTAAAAAACAAAACAAAAACCTCACTTACATGCACCATATGTTGCAACATGCAAATTCAAATACGAGCTACATTCATAACTCGTCTCCATACATACAGACATACGAGTACGTGAAGCACATACTAGCAAGTACCCTGCACGTTGCTAGCTCGTGCCTCCTCCCCGTAGAAGGGGTGAGAGCTCGAGGCGTCAGTTGCGAGCCACCCTGTATTGATTTTGGCGTTTTAACATTTTATAAGGGAAGCAGACTGCACGGAGAACGCTGTGAAGAGTAGATACATGGGAAGTGTTTACGCTTTTTGTAGTTTTGTCTAACTGAATGTGTAGATGTTAGAGGTTTGGTTAGGGTTAGGGTAAGTGTAAGTGTGCAAATGTTTGGGGTGAATGAGTGTTATGGGGTGGGAACAATGTAAGGTGTTCTGTTGTTGTGTAGAAGAATGTAATTAGGTGAAGCGTAATGTCATGTTAACGAAATGTTGACAAAAACTGAATTATTGACTTATTAAATTGATTTGGGACCAGTTTTTCAATGTAATGTTAATCATGTTTAAAGAACAATGGAAACTAAGGATGATGAAAAAAATTACCTCATCATATTTTTTACTCTCCCGAGGCTCTATCTCAAAAACTAAACAAGATATGAAGATGCGCTCAACGGGATTGAATTTCTCGTGGTGCAATTAACTTGTAAACAAATTTTCAGCAGGTTTTATTTTTCAAAAAGTTTTCACTAAAATTTTCTCTACGAGCTGTTTTTGAACAATATCTCAAAAACTAGAAGACATATGTACTGGAGATTTTACCATTGGATTCAGCGGGTTAAAATACGTATATATGTAAATTTTCGTTACAATATTCGTACAAGGAAGAATTTTAGAGCAAACAGTCTGATAATAACGTAAAATCGAAAAAAATCCAAGGGATACCTACCCCTTAAGAAATTTTCTAAATATAAAAATTGCAAAAAAATTTCTTATAGGTCAATTCGGACTCGAGGAATTTAATGCCGTTGAGCGCATTTTCATATCTTGTTTAGTTTTTAAGATATAGCCTCCGGAAAAGTTAAATTTTCCAAAAAAAGTTACCTCATCATATTTTAGACTTTGTCGAGGCTATATCTCAAAAACTAAACAAACTGTCTGATAATCTAAATTCGAAAAAAAATCCAAGGGGTACCCCTTAAGAAATTTTCCAAAAATTAAAATCGCTGAAAATGTTCTTATAGGTCAATTCGGGCACGGGGAATTCAATGCCGTTGAACGCATTTTCATATCTTGTTTAGTTTTTAAGATATAGCCTCCGGAAAAGTTCAATTTTCTACAAAAATTACCTCATCATATTTTCGGCTTTCCCGAGGCTATATCTATACTAAACCAGATATGAAGATGCATTCAACGGCATTGAATTTCTCGTGCTTCAACTGACTTGTAAACAAATTTTTTGCTTTTTTATTTTTCTAAAAGATTTCACAAAAATTTTCTCATACTGCGGTTTTTGAACAATATCTCAAAAACTACAAGACATATACATTTGGGGATTTTACCATTGGATTCAGGGTGTCGAAATATATATGTATGTAAATTTTCGTTACAATATTTGGACGAAGAAGAATTTTAGAGCAAACAGTCGAAAAATATCCTAAAATGGAAAAAAATCCCCTTAAGAAATTTTTCAAAAATACAAATCGCTGAAAATTTGCTAATAAGTCAATTCGGACACGAGAAATTCAATGCCGTTGAGTGTATTTTCATATCTTGTTTAGTTTTTAAGATACATCCTCTTTAAATGTAAATTTCAAATCCGAATAATTTTTGAATATCGTTCCATAGTGCATTTGATTAACAGTAGTTATTTGTCAAATTAATGAGGAAAACCGCTTTCCTCTCGTGTTAGACACAACATATATTTTACGACTAAGTATAATTACTTGTCTATCTAATTTGTGAAAACAATTTCCTGCTGTTATTAGTTTGCAAAATAAATAATTCGCAAATAAAAGTTACAAACATAAATTCGATTGAAAAAAATAAAAAAAATCTTCTGTAACTTTACGATGGAAATAAATTTCCTCCCGTAACGTTATTGGGCGATTCAGCGAAGAAAACTCGAGCAAAACCCGGAGAAGCTCGTGGAAAGCCGAGGAAAATCGAGAAAATCGTCCGCGACGGAAATTTATGAGGCATTAGTTGGGAAATGTTGATTGTGACTATATTGGGAAATGGAAAAGCCGATACGGAGAAAACGCAAACAGAATACTTCAGCGAGTTTTCTACGCTTTCCACGGTTATCCTTTTTCATTTTTAGCTTCCTTGAACTTCCTGCTATGAAAAATAATGCTATTGAAATGTAATGAAAGGAAATCGATTATTTTTTTTATTTTCTTGGTCGTAGGATGTTATTTTTTATAGCGCCGAGATGCTTTTGTTTACAAAACTTATTTACTTACGGATCACAAACAATTTTACAGCTTTGTTGAGTATTTTCTTGTACACATAATATTAAAGTTAATAAAAAAATATATAGAGAATACCCACAAGACTTTTAAAAGTTCATCCAAATCATTTTTCGAGAACCAAATGGTACAAAACTTTTTTGAAGATATGGTTAAACTTAATTTGACTAATCCAAAATTCAGGATTAGCTAACAATCTTTTTATACTCACGTCATTCAAAATAAGGTTTACATAACCTTGGAAACCGATGGAAAGTTTGATTTTGTGCACTAGTGCGCAAAGTAACTGAAAAAACACCCATTTTGTATGATTCTAAATTTTGACTATTAAAACACTAATTGTACTTAGATACACACATTTTAAGAAATGTATAAAAGAAATAGAGACATTAGCCATAAATCAGCCATATTTTAACAAACTTTACGAGAAAAAATAAACAATTTGTTCAAATAACAAATGTCAATTCATAACATACGAGTACTTAACTGTCAATATAAATTCACGCTTCAAATTTAATAAATTTCCTCATTATCGATTTGCATTTGCATTTGCACCATTCGCGCACTTGTTATGTACATAGCTATTTCAGAATTGGGTTGTAAGAGAATATTTAACCTAATCAAAACTCAGGATGAGCTAAAAACTAATTGAAAACCAAGTTGTTTATTCTATCGAACCATACAGGCAATCGTAGCTCAGTGGATAAAAGCGAGGTAAAACTTGCGTTTCTTAATTAGCAAGCAAGAGGTCGTGCGTTCAAATCTCACTGACTTCTATTTATATACAAAAAATACGATTGTGTCTGAGTGGTTCGGATTCCACTATAAGCTGTAGGCCCCCTGTACTGTAATTGGGATTTACTTCCTGTTGTGCAGAGTAACAAATAACAAATAAATAAATAAATATCGTTAAAACAAAATAGCTACGAGTATAGTTATAGCTAGCTAGGTCTTCCTCCAAGGCTCGTATTTTTAAACTCATGTGAATAAATTTGCATGTGAATGATGGTTAAAACCATAGCAGTTATGTTAGCCTTTATGGGGTAATGGCACAGTGAATATCGTGTCGGCCTGTGGATCCAAAGAACCCTGGTTCGATCCCACAGCCGACAAAACATTTTCACCAATTTAAAATTACCCCTGTGGCTCCCTCACCACTAACATCTTTGGGAGCCGTGATTTGACTGCTGGTAACCGCAATTCACGCGCATTAATATATCACTTACCGAGATCTGCTTTGGCAGAGTGCCACACCCAGTAATGGGTATAAGGCGTGATATTTATTTATTTTATTATGTTAAATTTTTACTTAAATTCAAATATTTTAACATTATTGCTATGGTTTCAATCATAATTCGTATACGTATATGAGTTCAAGAATAGGACCCCAAGAAAGTTTGTAAGCTTTAATTGAAAGTTTGAATTTTAATATTGAATCATTTTTTTCATTTAAAGATTGACAATAAAACGTGAAAGACTTCTCATAATCACAAATGACAATGCCTTTAATCCACCGAACCATTTCCAACAATACCTAGGGACCATTACACAAAAGTGTAGATAAAAATTAATGTTCATTATAACCGTTCACAGGCGGCACACATTTTCATATTCACGTTTAATGGACGATATATATTTCCATTCTTGATATTACGATTGACCGTTCATTTGGGAACAGTTGCGTTATATGTATGTATGTAGGTGAACGCTCGCTTCATTACCCAGGAAAAGCGGAACTTTTAATCTACGTTTACACCAGCTTAAAGTTTACTGAACTTTGGAAAAATTTCTGAGTTTTTTTAAAGCTCTCACAACTTATTTTTTTATGCCATAAAAATAAAAAAAATTGTTCTGGATAAGCCGAAGTGATAATATTGGTAGTTGAAATGGATGAAAGGCTTTATTAATAAATGATTTTTAATAAATTTATTAGACAAATGACGTTTTAGCCCTGGATTAGATCATCGTCAGGTCTTTTTACTTTCTTATACGTAGTATAAGGAAGTATTGGAATCGTGAAAAAAATCGTTGACGAGATTTTCGCGGAAATACATGTTTTGAGGTCCACTGAATCTGTTTTGATCATTTTCTCAATGATGTCTGTGTGTGTGTGTGTGTGGATGGATGGATGGATGGATGGATGGATGTGTGTCCGGTCGTCCAATATCTCATGAACGAGATAAGATTTGTTAACGAAATTTGGTAATTATAAGTTTCATGAAAATACGAAGAGCTGAGTTGATTTTGAATGAAATTGAAAAACCGGAAGAGGAAGTTTACTAGACACACAAAACAATAAATTCCATTTATTTCAAAAATGGAATCAGTTACGAAAAAAAGTTTCAAATAAAAGATATTAGCAAAAATATTTCGAACATAAAATGTTATTTGCAATTTTCCTGTATATGCGTCTAATTTTGAGAAAAAGTAATTTATATATTTAATAATATATTTCAATAATCATAGTAGCAACAGAAACAAAAAACAAAAACATGTTTAACATTTATATGTCAAATAATAATTGACAAACGCAAGGAGTAAGTCATAAGTGTTCAATTCAGCGTTTTTAATATGAAATATGCTGTGTATAAGAAAGTCGTGTGGTGCCCACCCCAGATTTTTTTATATTGTATTCAAAGTTAACATGTCTGGAACAATAAATGGTTTACAGTAATAATCAATGTAAATCTCTAAACTTAGAGATGTAATTGTCAAATGGCGACTCTTGGAAGTGAAAGTTCACTTTCAATATGTTTCTATTTGTTAACGACAATTACATCTTATCTTAGAGATTTACAATTATTATTGTAAATCATTTATTATTCTATATGTACATGTAAACTTTGATTACGTTATAAAAAAAGACTTTAAAATGGCCCAATTCAGTGCCGGAACGTCGCTTTTCTAATAAATTTATTATAAATCATTTATCAATAATTCAACTAATAAAAATGAAAAGTTCACATAAACTACTATGAAATTAGCTGAACATATTATGTAAATAATTTCACAGGAAAGTTCGGATCTCTGTCTCTGATATGCGCACAAGAGCAGTGAGAAATGTTTATTTCCTTTTAAAATTATGGTAAAACCAAAAACTTGATAAAAAGTATAAAAATAGTTTTGTATACAACTTTTAATTCTGAACAATTTTCTACAATTTATGCCGCAAAAAAAAACAATAGAACAGGAAATTGCGTAAAACTAATATCACATGTTAAGCCTTAACCATCACCACATGGCATAAAATAATAATTTTTACTTGACAGATGACAGCTATTCTGTCACAAATATGGCGCGATCCGATGGCAGGCCTTAAAATAGGTGAAATCGTTACTGCCTATATCGTGATTGTAATTATAATATATAAGTATACAGCTCAGATGTAACTGTTTCAGTTGGGAATACAATTCTAGAGATCTTTTTATTCACAGTATGCATAACGTCAGATAAAGGTGAAAATACTATTCGACATGTCATTTTTAGAATAAATACAATTAGGTTATGTCAGCGGTCGGACTGCTAATATGATTTTGAGTGATAGAAATATTTTAGATTATTGTTTTGTGAGTAATGTTAAGAAATAAAAGGATGTGGGTAAGGAAAACAACGATTTTATATATAAATTGTAAATATCACTGTCAACAACAGGAACAGTATATACAAGTTACAGAAGGCAATCTATTCTAACACGAGTTTGAAATTCGGATACGAGCGGCGCAGCGGCGAGGCGACGAACGAACGTGTGTTAGAATTGCCTTCTTTAACGAGTGTTTTATAATATTTTCTCTGTTTAGTTGACGTTTTCCATTAAGGGATTTTTTTTGTTAGTGACAGATTTGCGATTGTTTTTATCCGTTGCTTAGATAATTGTATAAATTGTGTTTTTTATTTTGTCCGTTGCTTAGATATTTTCTGTATTTACCAATCTATAGGCGTATTCCATTTGCCATTTGGATCAAATCTAACTTACATCTACTGATCCAGATCACTTATTTATTTCGCTGGATTACTTCGCTGACTTTATTTTCAGTACTGGAATTACAGGTTCTAATTTACTTTGAAGTAATTCACCCCAATAAGTGCATCAGAATGCTTAATTCAGTTCATTTAGTCATGCTGTCTAATTTATCTGAACTTATTTAAATGAACCAAGTGGCAAATGGAATACAGCTTATGATAATAATATGTCACCCAATCGTTTAGGAATGAAGCTCATTTTAGCATTAATATGCTTGCGAGAATATGTTATTTTAATACCGAAACAAATAAATAAATTTATGTATCTGCCTTACCAATTTCAAGTAATTTTATTTATTGCCAACTATAACAGTTATATCAATCAGTGATTATCCTATTTTATGAATGAGTATGCATGCATGATAAATTACAAATATAGATTTTCGTTAGGGATTAACAAAACACAAATTACAATGCACGAACGGATGAATTTGAGCTTAATAACTTGATAATTAGAAATACCGCTGTAAACGCAGCTTTAGTCCGTGGTGGCGGTAGCGGTGGTGGTGGCGGCGGTCGCGAGACTAAACTGCAAAATCGATATTAAGTAACGAAATATTCGCAAGTCAGACTGCTCAACCGGTTAATGGGATTTCCTTTCTGTTCTTTCCGTCAAACACTGAGCTTGAGTTTGAGATGGAGCTTTCTTCTTCATGCCGAGTCACGCTCTTTGATAAGCTTTTAACGGAAATTATCGTTTCGATATTTTAAAGCGGAGTTTTGACATCTGAGGAATTTACGGTGTATTTTTTAATCTGGAACTTTCACGCATAATAGACTATTCCAACAGTACGACGTTTAAAGACATTTAATGCATATCAATTTTAGTTGTAAAAATTGTTGTTAATTTTTTATTTTTTTTTGGATTATTATTTCAATTTATTATTTTTTATTTATTTATTATGAGGTAATGGCTCAGTGGTATCGAGTCGGCCTGAGAACCCTTGTTCGATCCC
The DNA here is from genome assembly GCA_911728475.2 of Pterostichus madidus. NCBI lineage: Eukaryota > Metazoa > Arthropoda > Insecta > Coleoptera > Carabidae > Pterostichus > Pterostichus madidus. Next base: position 41,268,948 of record OU452301.1, read on the forward strand.
CACAGCCGATAAACATTTTTACCAAATTAAAATTATTCTTGTAGCTCCTCCATCATTAACATCTTTGCGGGCCGCGATTTGACGGCTGGTAATCGCTAAACACGCGCATAAATATATCACACCCAGTAATGGATAAAAGGCGTGATGATATATTTATTTATTTATTATATAATTATGTTTCATTCACATTTATACATATTAATAAATACATTTATTTATTATTATTTATTATTTACAATTATAAATTTAATTTGTAATTAAATTTTTTATTAAGTAACTATTCGGAGTTGTTGGCTCAGTGGTATCAAGTCGGCCTGTGGATCTAAGAACCTTGGTTCGATTTCCACAACCGGCAAACAATTTTCACCACATTAAAACAATCTCTATGGGGTGGCTAGCTCAGTGGTATGAAGTCGGCCTGTGGATCCTGAGAACCCTGGTTCGCTTCCAACAGGCGACGAACAATTTTCATAATTTCAAGAAACTATCCCTGTGGCTCCTCCACCACTAACATCTTTGGGGGCCGTGATTTGACGACTGGTAACCGCACTTCACGCGCAAAATATATCACTTACCGAGATCTGCTTCAGCAGAGTGCCACATCCAGTAATGGGTAGAAGGCGTGATGATATATTTTTTATTTTTTTTTTTAAACAATCTATGGCTTCCTCTCCACTAATATACCACACCTAGTAATGGGTAAAAGGCGTGATGATATATATTTATGTTTAATTTAAAAATACCTACTTAAGTTTGTGATGAAAATTATGCCTTTTTTGTACAAAAATTATGCTGATTTCTTTTTCCTGGATAGCTAAATACTCTTTAAAGCAAACTTCAGTTTATGTACTTTATATATTAGCTAAAGTCTCGAAGCGTATCATAATCATCAAAGTGTAAGTACATCGATACTAATGAATAACGAATAACTAAACACAGTCTCCATCCAATCTCCTGTCTAATCAGTCAAGAAACACCCCATTAATAACTACCCCATCTCTCTATTACCAATTACCCGAGGTGACAACATCCCCAACCACAACACAAACCATAACTCAGATTACATTTACAGGGCGTTCAACTTGCGCGCTAACTTCAAGGGCTCTCTAATCCGATTTGGGGCCCCACGGGAGACGTAGCTCCCGCGGGAGAGCTGGCGAGACGCCGCCCCACGCTTGCACCGCATTCATAATGCAGGACAGCGGGGCTGAAGCAGTTGTTGTGCTTTTTAACACCTGGGACTTGAGGAGACGTTTTAACGATAAGTGGGGACGGAGTGAATGGAGAAGAATAAAGGATTTGATGGATGGGGGATGGAGAAATATTATGGACCTGCAGGAAAGTTTTTGTATTGGGTGGAAAGTGAAAAGAGTATGAAGATGGGCTGTATTTTCAAGAGATGATCATTAAAAGTTGAGTTGAGTTCTTGTTGTCTAAGGCGGCGTTTTTCAAACTGGGTGTTGTGGCCAAAGACGTTGAAAGGAGGGGATACGGCATTAAAGTTAAGACTGTGAGGCTCGGCAGATTGACAGAGACAGAAGTATTATTTCCTGTACCGTGCTTACCCCTGCTATTGCGCATGTGTCATAAAGAGATTGGAAATTTAAACAGGACAGAACAGAATCATTCACCCTAAAAGATTATAAATTTGTACAAGGAAACTGAAATTATCAACGTTTATATTAGTGTGATCTATCGATTAAAATAAATATTTGTAATTGTAATTGTTGAACAATATTTACTAAAATATAAAATAAATAAATATAAATATATCATCACGCCTTCTACCCTTTACTGGGTGTGGCACTCTGCTGAAACAGATCTCGGTAAGTGATATATTTTGCGCGTGAAGTGCGGTTACCAGTCATCAAATCACGGACCCCAAACATGTTAGTGGTAAATAAATATAAAACCCGTTAATATGAAGAGGAAGTTTGAGAATAAATATATAATTTATGTTTTTAAACAAATCAAAACTACCATTACTTCAACAAACATAAGTGTACAAACTAAACACTTAGTTACCATCTTATCTACAAAAAAATATGTCCAATTTCACAAAGCGCAACGATTGAAACACAAATGAACACCTCTTGGTTATATTCACATACAACAACGCCCCCTGACAACGTCTAAACGCCACTTTTCTTACACAAAAATTCCAAATATTTGGAAGAAGAAGAGATTTGGCTAAGCACGGTGCAGAAAAACTATTGTTGTCTCTTTCCCTTGCCCAAGCCTCACTTCAAGCAATGCTACAGTATCGTCATGCCATATCCCCTCCTTTCAACGTCCTTGGTTGTGCCCCCCTTGAGAAGGCTGTTAGTTGACTGGATTAAAATACTCGGCCTGCGGTCTTGTATTTCAAACAACCGCTGAGTCAAGTAAAAATACTTTCTTGATGTATTATATATATTATTTTTTTTGAAACCGGTTTAATTTAATCAATAATTAATCATAAATAATTTTTTTGTTATGAATTGTATTGAAAGCAGAGTACGTATCTAAGGTTATAAAAAAAAAACAGCCAGGTTTTCCACACTGTTATTTTTGTTGTAGCCTTGGATACCTACTTTACTTGACTGCTTTGGTAAAAATTTTCTTTCCATACTAAAATTGGTCAGGAAAGTAGGCACTTTCTTACCGGTTTCAGAAAAATGAGGTTTACAAGTGAGCAACAACTAGAAAATTGATATGAAATTACAAAAAAGGCAAAGTTGCAATTAATTTTGATTTTTTATTCACTTTATCGTACTAGTGCGGCAAAATGTGTTATTACGACATTCCAAATAGTTAGATAATTTTGATATTACGTAACAATTGTAGATATAAATATACAAATATTGTTAAAACTATAAGTTCTTATTTTATTATATTATACAAATCTAGTCACTATTTTGCAACGAAATAAATACAGAAATTCAAATTTATGTGAAATATCGAGGGAGATATAATCATTTGTCGCAGCAAATAATGCTAAATTTGCAATGATTTGCCAATTTAATTAAATTTGCCAGTGATATTAGTTTTTTTGCTTGTATAATTCGATGCTTTAAAATTAGTTTTTTTTTTTTAATCAAATGAATTTATTAATATATCATAATAATTTTGTATCAAATAGAAAGCCCAGTAAGTTTCAAGAATACACATACCTACCTATTTTAAATTAAAATGAATTTTATTTATTGTTTTAAACTAAAAAAGTAGAAACTACATTTAATATTTGAATATAAAACATTTGTACATAAAATACCTTTATGTCAGACTGCAAATAAACTGGAAACAAAAATAAATAGTAATCGTTTGAAATAAATAAAATTTAATCCTGTTACAAAATAAATTTTGTTAAAGGACAAACAAATATTCCACATTTCACTAAAATAATTAATTAAGCAAATATATTTCCATTCACAATTCTATATATTCATTTTCTATTTATATTTTTCATCTAAAATTAAAACAACATACAGTTTCAATTTAAAACTATACTTCCTTTATAAATCTAGACATCCGGTATATCATCATAAGTGCATAAAGGAAATAATTATTAACCCATTACGTCGCTATTTCCAGTCACAATACGAGTTAAATTTATCTCACAAAACCCATAAGTTGACAAGACTTGGCCGGAGTACACAAATGTTTACCTATATTATACCGGGTGTTAAGAGCACATCGAGCCATGTGTTTACATTTACGCAGTTTAATCTGTTTGCGTCACTTTTAAACTATACTGAACGCTCGAGAAAGAAGGCCAAGCGTAAACAAAGCAGTAGGTTGAGTAAACAAAGCTTTAGAAGTTTGAAGCTGGAATTTTATTTTTGTAGTGGTAGAAATGTAAAGAATGTTTAAAAATTCGTTTGATGTTATTGAAACACATGGTTGTTGGGAATTAAAACATTTTTGAGATATACGCAGATGATATATTTTTATCTTGTTAGTATTGTTTTAATTTTGTTTGTTTGAATATGAAAATATGGATTTTTCATCAAATGATATTTGAACCTTTGTATGCTTAGTGTTTTGTTTGTTTTTAGTATTCAATTATTGTATTGATACAAAGCAACAAACAAGAAATGGCAAATGAAAAATATTAGTTCAATTTTTATTACAAAAAGTGTCTACCTGCAATTGTGTGGAATTCATTTTCAAAAACAGCCGTAAGATGACATTCCCCGCCTTTCTTATCTTTTGATTCGTTTTCTGTTCTTACAATAGGATGCGGACACTCACGTGACACTGTGACGTTTTTGTGACGTAAATACAGCTGTTCGGGCAAAGATCACTGAGTCATCTACCCCATAAAAATAATTTTAGTACCAGCGTAAAATGAAGCAATTTTTTGTTCTACTGTTTGTTCTTTTTAGGAGCAAATACATTAACAATGATGAATTAGTTTGTTCATCAACTTTGACCTTTGTTATATTTTATTTTAGATTCTGGATAAAATCCTGGTGGAAATTCAGAATTTCAGCATTAATTAACGTCAAATATAAACGTTACAAGTCCAACAAAAACGTAACGAAATCTTGTTCCTATGAAAAATAAATTAGATTTGTCAAAAGTCGACTATATCAAGTTACAGTTTTGTTTCCATGACAACGTTTGATGTTAATTAACTCCGAGTTTCTGAAAAGCTGAACTTGTTTCTTTTTACTTCAAGTTTAGCGCTCGTTTTTATCTGATTATTTTTTTAGAAACCTAGTAAAATATCACAAAAGATTATAATTTAATATTTATTAAAGATACATAATATGAAAAATTAATATATAAAATAAAAACATAAATACAGAGTGATCAAAAGTAAGAGTTACAGTTGGCAGTAAAAAAAAACTACTTGAAGTTGGTGAGACTGATACATAAATATATTTCCTATTGTTGACAGTGACATTTGAAAATTTAAATTAATATAAATCGTTGTTTCCCTTACCCACATCCTTTTGTTTCTTACATTACTTACAGAGCAATAATCAAAAGTATGTCTGTCACTCGATCTATTTGTAAAAAATAAATAAATAAATATATCATCACGCCTTCTACCCATTACTGGGTGTGGCACTCTTCCGAAGCAGATCTCGGTATAAATAAATATATCATCAAGGCCCCCAAAGATGTTAGTGGTGGGGGTGCCACAGGGGTAGTTTAGAAATGGTGAAAATTGCTTGTCGCCTGTGGGAATCGAACCAAGGTTCTCAGGATCCACAGGCCGACTTGATACCACAGAGCTAGCTATAAATGTAAATAAATGGATACGTAAAGACAAATTTTTGACATAACTTTCTTGCTCAAACTCCTAAATACGTGTCTGGTCAAATGACTGTTCTCATATGCATTCTAAATAATAATTTATTAGTAAACAAAGAAACAATAGACAAATGATTTTCACCAGAAATAATAAATATATAAATAATAATAATATAAACGATAATACCACTGAGCTAGCTACCTATTTGTATTTATTTTGCCAACTGTGGAATAAAAAGATCCACAGAATTTAATTGCCAACTGAAACAGTTACTTTTGATCACTCTGTATTATTTAATGCTTATTGATACAGCTAGACACTAATACAGAAAACTTTACTTACGAAAACGTAAAACCTTTTAAAAGTTATATATATATTTTTTTAATTTATTTTTCTAACATGTAAGCACAACGAATATCTAAATGTAGTTTCTTTCTTTTTTGCTTAAATGAATCATTACTTACAGTTTAATGTCCGAGCAACAAAATTTCCTACTCCCGTGTAATGAGTTCCACGCTTGTTGTACAATATTAATCTATAACGAATAATTAATTTGATTCAATTATATGCAGACAGCACTTTGGGGCCCCCGAAATATGGGGACCTGAAACGACCGCTTCATGTGTTTTATGGTGAAACACCTACATATAATTATACTTATTTATTTATTTATTGTGCTCTGTACAGAGCTGGGCAAGCTACGTAAAAAAAGTAGCTAAGCTACAGCTACAGCTATTATTTAAAAAAGTAGCTGAGCTACAGCTATATGCTACATTTTGTAACATATAGCTAAGCTACAGCTAAAAGCTTTCATTAAAGTAGCTGCTAAATTTTAAAGCTACTTTTTAAATTATTGTGAATTATTAAATTTGCCATTGTTATATGATAAGTTGATCAGTCTTTTGTTATAATGACTGTTAATAAATATAAATTTGTTATGCTATAATTCTTATTTATATCGGAATAAATTAACAGTCACATTAACAGAAGACTCCTTAACAGTCAATGTTTAGTTCATCTAATATTTAATACAAAACTAGGATAGGTTAAGAACAAGTGAAAAATAAAATATGTTAATAGATTTTCTGCTACATATTAACTTGTTATCCTACAGTTAAAGAAAACAATAAAGAAGGTACAATTCAAATACAAAAATAAAAATTAATAGGTATTTCTTAATGAACAATGGTAGCTTTAAGCTACAAAAAGTAGCTTTGGGCTACAAAAAGTAACTTTAAACTACAAAAAGTAGCTTTAAGCTACAAAAAGTAGTTTTAAAAGTAGCTTCAGTTGTTATAACAATATTTTTAAGCTAATAGAAAAAAAATATAGCTCGCTACAAGCTACAGCTATATTTTTTCACATTTAGCTAAGCTACAGCTAAGGTAAACGTAGCTAAGCTAGTAGCTAAGCTACAAAAGTAGCTAGCTACTGCCCAGCTCTGACTCTGTACAACAGGAATTTAATTTCAATTACAGTACAGGGTCCGAACTCAACGAGCTGTACTGAGGTAGTTCATATATATCTAGCTTGAGTGCGATTCGAACTCGGGATCTCCGGATTCGAATACAGTAACGCTATCCACACCATCGTACTACCATACTTAAATTAATTAAGATTACTTTTCCTTCTTTTATACTTCATTAATTGAACAGCCAAGAAGTTAACCCAAACTTTCAAACAATACAAAGATCACATAAATCAATTAGCATTTTTAATCACTCACCTTAAGCTCAATCTCGCTAAACGGCACCGCAAACCAAGGCATATCCCTAATAGAATCCTTGTGGCTCTGATCAAAATCCCCGAACACATCATTATTCGCCCAGAGGACCACCTGGATCACCTCCAGCTTCTTCCCTTCGTTCCCGCAGGACTCCTCGCTGTTCAACCTTCTGTAGAGGTTCACCAGGTACTTGATGGCGTCATCAGACTGCGCGGTGATGTTGGCGAACGAGAAGAAGATGATTGTGATCTCACAGTTGGTGAGACAGTCTGTGGTGTTTACTAAATCGTGTTCGTTGTTGTCTTTAATTGATGAGCAGTTGATGAGACGTTTGCCGAAAAGACGTTCGTGCCAACGTTGTTTTGACGCCATTTTGAAGGGGTTTGTTTTGGTGGTTGAAGGAGGTAATTAATTAGGTTAGGTTCCGTGACATTATTCTCAATGAGTTTTGATGTTTTAAGTTAGATTTAAAATGGAGTTTTCTTATAATTTTTAGGTTATGTTTTGTTTATATTATGTATTGAAATACAGTAATTAATAGTTTATTTTTACGAAAGTTTTTATATAATCTACATATTTTGTTTAGACTTCTATAGACGTATTGTCCTCAAGAAATTTTATATGATCTTTAATTTCTAGGTTATGATTTGTTGTCTTTAAACAGGAAGTATATATGCTTAATATTTATAACAAAATAATAAGTTTATATTTTAAGAAGTTCAGTTAGTAGAATTTTGAATCAAAACTGCTTATTTTCGGCACTGTTATAATAATTATATTATTATTATTATTATAAATTATCTTTTTTTGTATATGATTATGTAAACTAATTTATTTTACTTTATTTTTAATATTCTAGAATTTATGTTTGGGCCAATAAGAAAAAACAAATATTTATTTATGACAGTAACTTCTAGTGGTTTATTTACAGTTTTAAAGTTTTGTTTATTACTTTAATATATAAATAAGTACCTAGTTAATATTTTATTACGAGTAAATTTTGTAAGTATAATTGTTTTAAACTGATATCATACACAATGTTTATTTCTATAATAATAAACACATGTCCACACCAAAATACAATATTGTCAGTAAAATAAAATGATTCAAACTATCACAGAATTAAATTAGTTTTTGAAATAGACACAAAAAGCACTATTTCGCTAAAACATTGTTGTGTGTATGCAACACAACCGACAACGTAGCCAGCACAAAAACAACTGACGACGACAGACGCCGCGACGCCGTGGTTAACAAAAGCGAATCGGTATTGACGATCATAGCCGAGTGTAGCCGAATGTTAGTTCACCAAGCAAATGCTGCTTTAAGAGCAGACAATGTAATGAGCGAATATGTACGTATGTATGTAAGTTTGCATCTGTGTTTATAGAAATTTATATGTGTGTTTTATTGTACGTCGAGTAATGAGAATTGGATGGTTTTAGTCCCTGAAGAAATGATTTTTACCAAAGAACAGAATGATTTGAATTAAAAAAAATATATATTCATATTTAAATGCATTAGGAAAAAAAAGTATAGTATAATCATTTGTTTGTGAGATAAAACTGTACTTATTTTTTTTTTTTTTAGAGAGAAAAATAAGCATACAACCAATATTTGAGCCAGGTACCTTTGAACTTCGATCAAATTCTCTTGCCAACTGAGCTATGATATCTATGTACATAAAATCTGTCGATACTTAAAAATACTAATTCAATGAAATCAAAGTTAATTATTATTAAAAACAAACTTTATTATACAGTTTTTGAATAAAAATAATAAATAAACAAAACGTGATGACAGCGAATTGAATAAAACTTGACTGTCGTTGATCAAGAAATGTTGCTTGTTTACTCGTTGCTTCTTACTTAATAACTTATTTACTTGTTTTGTCACTCAGTTAATTGTTAGTGTACCGAAACGCAGAATAAAATAAATTTACAGGAATTAAACCAAAAATTATTTTAATTATTTTAACAATGAATTCTGAAAACTTTTTCAAAATGTTGAATAGTTAATACAGAAACATTTACTTCCTCTTTTAATGGCTGTCATTCCAAGATGTATATATTGATTGACTTCAAATTTGATGTCTGTATTAACTACTATTGTATGTCTCCTTAAAATTTCATTTAATTTCTTGCATACTACTCGAGAAATAAAACTGCAAAATAAAACATCAAACGAAAGAATAAGATTCGGGTCAATTGTCACGTCAGGGCTTGTATAATGTAGAACAAAATAATAATATTTGTTTTGTACTAAAAGAAATTGATTCCAGTTTCTCAAAAGAGATTTTCATGATTATTTGATTTTTTTACATGTTAATCGACTATAAAAATATTAGATTCATATATATTTTTTTTATTTAGAAATGAAAAATATTTATAAATCTTGTGACGAATGTAGGCGATTCCGTAACATAGCTAGACGTATGGAATTATACAGTAATATTGATAGAAAATCGTTTTGCAGTAAAATAGCATAAAGCGATATTAACTATGTTGTTAGCTACGAGCATGTTAAAAGTTAACAATAGCCAAGATGGCTAACACCACATTTTACATATTTTCCGATTTCTATGTTATAATTAATTAATACCAGCATTAAAATGCAATAGATAATATTTTTAAGTAAAAGTAAATTGTATTTTTATTGATCAACAATTATTTCTTATTATTTACGTATTTTTCTTTATTATAGTTGTAGATATGTTAAATGGGTTGACAATGGGGGGTTCAATTGGTAGAGCTTCTTAATATATATTTATTACAATAAATTCATGACCGAACATTATATTTAATATAATTAAAACCATACCATAAATGATATCTTTATTGCTGAAATATGAAAGTAAAAGTTGAATAAATCAAAACGCTCATTTAAATTTCGCACTGCCATATTGCAATTACGTAGTTGCATTAAGCCAATCACAGAGCTTTGTCTGAAACGTTTGTCGTAGCTTAACTTTACTGAGAAGAAGACGAAGAAGAAACAAGCATTCAGCATTCTACTATTCTACTGACAACGACACACGTTACGTGAAGTTACATGTTATTTATCTCTGTCTTATTTGTCTCTCTTTAATCCAAGATGCAACTACGTCATATTAGTTTGTTTCTAAAGTTTTCATATTTTTATCATGCATATTACAAGTTTAAAAAAAAATTGGGTTTAATAATTTTATTACGTAGATTAATATATAAAAATTTCAAAATGTCTTGAAGGGCCTATTCTGTCATTTTGAAACCATGACAATGTTACAACAAACAAAATACATTGTTATTTTCCTGAGTTATATCGAAAATATGGATATGAAAAATAATGCATGTATTGTACCGTGTATTATAAATAAAATTAATGACAAAATTGTCATTCATTGGTTTTCCAAGTAAAGGAATTATTGAAAAACCAAAGTTGAATTTAGCGCCTAGTAACAGGCAACCAGCGTATCTTTCGTGTGGCGCAATCTACCAACATTCACATCAAATAATATTTAGTCGATAACACTGAATACTTAGTATTTCGTATTCAGTGTCGATAATTTAGTATTCTTCATATAGTTGGTAGTTTATTATTTTTATTTTGCTATATAAAGTGTTCAAAGTGTATATTACAACAGATAATTTAAGAGATATTCATTATAATGTAAAATTAAAATATATTTTTAATATAATATTCTGCTTATATACCGTCATTAATAATAAGTATGTCAGCTGACCGTGTGGCCTAATGGATAAGGCGTCGGACTTCGGATCCGAAGATTGCAGGTTCGAGTCCTGTCACGGTCGAATTCTTTTTTAAATATTTCTTTTATCGTTTAATTTTATTTTTATAATACATGTTATAAATTTAACAACATATTAACAATATTCTGGTACCTTATATTATTTCCAAGTTTTCTAATACTTATGAAGAAGTGTCAGTGGCGTAGCAAAAAAATGTATTTTAAATAGTCATTATAAGCACAAATAATTGTAAAAAAACTGTACCAAATTATTGTATGCAGGTAAATACCATTTAAAATTTATTTGATTTTTTTAAGTTTTTATAGACAAATTCTGTGTTCATCTATAAGTTTTATAGATCTATAAACCTATAAATGATGAACAAAATCGCAACGAAACTTATGACTATGAAATATGTCCTACTTACCAACACATATTGATGTGATTTTGTTCATTATTTACAAATTTATGAATCTATAAACTTATACTCGTATTGCCAGATTCTCAAAAAAGTTTTAGTTAATTCTGAATTTTGGATTAGCTAATCTCACGCTAGTCCGATTTTAAAAAGTTAATTTAATTCACTCTATGAAAACTAAATGGTAATAAGAATATATTAAAGTTTGTTTAAATTTTTTTGGGAATATGATTTTGCTTAATTTGACAAATCCAAAATTTAGGATTAGCTAGATTCTAGCTAAAACTCTTTTGAGAATTGGGCTAATAGATTTATCACAGAATTTCATAAATTGAAATATAATTTATAATTATTTCCCAATGATTGCTTCTTGCATATGGTGCATATGTTGGCTAATACACGTGTAATAATGTCATAGTCTGCACTGCGTATGTGATGGGTGCCAAATTTTGGATCTGACCTATTTTCTGGTACAGGAGTGTGTGCTTTTGTTATATTTTGTAAAAATCGCTACATTTTTGGACTTACGCCAGAGCAAGATTGAATACTTTTAAATATGCATTTTCTTAGTTAATCTTTAGATTTACTGACTTTTCAATAATTTCAAACTTATAAAACTATGTAAATTATGGTAAAACTTAAAACTACATGCTTTTATCTGACAAATAGATATAGTTTAGCAGTATTGAAGAACATAAATTTTTCAATCGCCGGTTTACTCCTGATTAGTGTTAATCATGATTAAATAATAATGGAAACCATAGTTTTCATTATTATTTAATCATGATTAATATTAATCGGTGATTGAAAAACTGACCCTTATTGTTTTTGAACAAACTATGATCATCGCAGGAGGCAAGTTTCGAAAGCGATATTCAAAAAATCTTAATAATTTCAATGAATGTGAAAGTGCTTTTAATTCAAAAATGATAAAATTTATTTTACCGTATTTATAAGCATATTCTGAAATATAGCTGTAAATTTTTATTCGACCAATTGCAACAGACGGTAATGAATAAGAAATGCAAGTATATTTATTGCTTTAAATATTTAACTGCCCGTTAAAAAAGAGCAGATCTGGTACATATTTCTTAGTTACCCAGTAGTGGGTAAAAAGAGTGATGATATTTATTTATTTTTATGTTTTTGTTATGTTTCCATTCTGACGAAAAGTCGCTATTTGTAACCTATAATAATTTCATTTGCTATAATTATATTTTTTATGGTTTATACATACATACGAGTATAATGTTAAATCAATGTATATACATATTATATGCGACATAATGATTCGTAACGTTCTGAGAATGATTATTTATTTGTAAATTTTTAATCTTAAGTGTGATTCGCATTTGGACAATAGATGGGGGAAGCAGTATATTACATTAATACATATACAGAGTGAGTCAAAAATATGGAATACTTATATTAAACATCTCGTTTAATTGCAACTTTAACTAATTCTGTCATGATTCATTCTGAAATAATTTTGCAAATAACGCCGGATGTAAATTTGTGATATAACTTCCGGTTTTAGAGTAATATATATATATATATATATACCTAACAATGTTTTTCTACAAATTTGTCAAGTAAAAAAAGTACATTTTATTTATTTATATATTTAAAAAGGTAATGTTTCTGCAAATGCTTGCACAAGAAGATAATATAAATAAATATAATAAATATATCATCACTTCTTTTATCCATTACTGGGTGTGAAATTACGGCCTCCAAAGATCAAACCAGGATTTTGAGGATTCACAGGCCTACTAATATGTTTAGGGACAGTGATTTGACGGCTGGTAACCGCACTTTACGCACAATATATATCACTTACCGGGATCTGCTACGGTAGAGGTGGCACACCCAGTAATGGGTAAAAGGCGTGATGATATATATAACTTAGGTAACATAAATAAACTGAATATTTTGTGGTTTATAATATTCTTGTTCCAACAGTAATGTTTGTTTACCTGTCAGATAATCCCGGCGGCATTAAATTTGAAATTTTATCCCTCCGAATTAAAAGTAAACACTTTAGTTCTCGAAAAGGAAGAAGAAAGTAAGTCATTATTTATTCTCGGAAGTGCGAAAAATAATTTTCCATCTAAATTTAATATTTTCTAATTTATTACAATAATCTTTAACTTTAAAAATATGTACAAAATATAATATGTTTCATTTATAATACAATAAAAAGATCATTGTTCAAGTTTCAGATCCAATTAGGCGCGTGTTTCATCTTAAGCATTGTATAATATCTTTCATTACATTTTTTATAAAAAAATCAATGTTTCATTTTTTAAATGTCACATATAGCTCAATTCTCAAAAAAATTGCTAATCCTGAATTTTAGATCGACATAAAAAAGTTAATTCAATTCACTTTCCGAAAACTAAATGGTAAGATTATATTAAAGGTTATTTAATTTTTTTGGGAATATAGTTTAGCTTAATTTGATAAATCCAAAATACAGGATTATCTAGAGTCTAACTAAAAAAAACTGTTTTAAGAATTGGGCTTGTTATAAGGTTACCATGGTGATCTGTTCGTTCAATAATTATTATCGTCACATATTTATGCGATTCCCATGTAATGAGACTATATAACAAACGCCGCACATGCACGAGTTTGTCGACACGGAATCATGAATAAATACAAAAAGAAAGAAATAAAACAGCTGATAAACAAATACTGACACAGTCACACGTTGTACAGATCACAGTAGCCTTGACAAACACGTCACATGTGTGCATTATACTCACATGTAAACACATTTATGAGAAATAATTTTATGTACCTATATTGCCAATAAGAGTAATAACTTTTGCAATATAAAATTTTGTAAATGTTTATAGTTCTTTATCGAGTTTTAGTCTGTCGTCGTGACAAGTGTGTATGTCGTTAAAATCCCGCAATACCAGACATTTAAATTCTCACTCTGTATTGTAATTAAGATTAAGTTCCTGTTACGTTAAAACAATTGAGAAATAATGTCAAATAAACTAGTAAACATTGCTACCAACAATTCAATTCGATATTTTTAAATTAAATGACACTTATATTTTCTTGGAAAAATGAACAATTATTTATTATATAAAAATCTATTATTATGTAGTGTGTTATGAGAGATTTTTTTTGTCTTTTGATCTGACAAAAATAATGAGGATAATTTATCTATTGGTATTAACTGAGTCTATTATTTCTACCCTTATATTCAACATACAGAGTGATCAAAAGGAATTGTTACAGTTGGCAATAAAAAAAACTATTTGAAATTGGTAAGCCTGATACATAAATTTATTTCCTGTTGTTGACAGTGACATTTAAAATTTCAATTTGAGTAAATTTATTTCTAAAGTATTTCTATTACTTAAAAATTCAAAATTCTATTAGCTGTCAGACTCCTGACATAACCTCTTTGTATTTATTAGAAATGTCAAATAGTATTTCCGCCTTTATCTGACGTTGTGCCAACTGTGAAATAAAAAGATCTCTGGAATGGTATTGCCAACTATAACAATTCCTTTTGATCAGCCTGTATTTAAGGGATGGTTGTGCAACTGGCCATAAGTGTTGAAAGTAAAGTGTACCGGAAACATCACTCTTTTGTCTTTTTTACTAAGAAAAGAAATGTGTACAGTGATAAATACTAATATAAATGGTCACCACACGACTTTCTTATACACAGCATATTCAATATTTAGAATATATGAATGTTATATAATATTATTAAACATGTAATTTAGTTTTTCAGTAATTCACCATTTATCTGTTTGAAACATATACAATAACTAATTTGTTTACGTATAATTTTTTAGTAATGTTGACTACTTTATGTTTAACTTTACTGATGAGGCATATACAGTATGTCCGTTTTTCGAGCCTAACCATAGGTATCTCAAGAACCGTGAGATACGAAGTCGATTAAATTGAGGCAAAGTTGCCAGATTAGTTGACCATTTTAATGATGTATTTGTTTTTCCGAAAAAAGACATAGATAACTAGATAAAGCGAAAATTAAAATTTATGCTTTTTGTTTCTAATGCTACTATGATTATTGAAGTATATTATTAAATATAAACATTAGTTTTTCTCAAAATTAGACGCATATACAGGAAAATTGCAAATAACATTTTATGTTCCTTATATTTTGCTAACATCTTTTATTTGAAACTTTTTTTCGTAACTGATTCCATTTTTTAAATAAATGGAATTTATTGTTTTGTGTGTCCAGTAAACTTCCTCTTCCGATTTTTCAATTTCATTCAAAATCAACTCAGCTCTTCGTATTTTCATGAAACTTATAATTACCAAGTTTCGTTAATAAATCTTATCTCGTTCATGAGATATTGCACACTCGGACACACATCCATCCATCCATCCATCCATTCATCCACACACACACACAAACAAACATAATTGAGAAAATGATCAAAACGGATTCAGTGGACTTCAAAACACGTATTTCCGCGAAAATCTCGTCAACGATTTTTTTTCACGATTCCAATACTTCCTTATACTGCGTATAAGAAAGTAAAAAAGATCGCCGATCTTTAATCCAACCACGAGTGCTGAAATCGCTCTAGTGTATTTTAATCTACAAGTTAATTCGTGTCTCTTTCAAAATTGCAAAATAATCCCTTAATTAGATAAAATAATTAAAAACTAATAATGGAAGACCTCGAAAGTAACCATAATTTCTGTAGAATCATTCTATGACAAATGTCACCGCAATCTTTACCCCACCACCCAAATATTCACTCTCGCATTCGTGCGAAAGGTGTGACGATATTTTTTTGTTTCTGGCCGTCCATGGCACGCTACGACGCGGGAGATACCTCCAGATTGGATTGATTGCATTGTGTCAGTGGTGAGATATTCGTGATTTTCCTAATGGAAACTTAATTACGAACACACGAAAGGCCATCGCGGGGCTGGTTAGTTCCGGGGAGGGCCGCAGAGGCGCTCACATCAGCCCAGCCCTTTGTTACTGTCGGTGTCGACATTCGGCAAAATATCTGACTCATCATTGATGTAATAGTCATTCTACTTTCATCAGACCATCAGCCACTTTCACTGAAGAGATATTGATTTTTGTTGGGGTCCTAAATTTTGAAAATTAATTCTGCCGGAAGTCATAAAATCCAGACAGATTAGTTTCGTATTTGTTTCAGTTTTTAATTTTTGAAAGCTTGAGTTTAAAAACTTTTACAGTAATATATTTAACTGTAGTACCGTATTTTTCGTACTATAAGATGCACCTTATTGCATAGAAAAATGGACTCAAATTTTGGGTGCGTCTTATGGTCCGAAGGTAAAATATTGTCTTCAATAAATCGTCTCTGAATTCATTTAAAAAATTTATGCGTGAAGAGTGGAATAAATGGATGGCAAAGCCAAATCATGATGTCACCGGAACAAGACGTATGAAACGAGCAACAATTTAAGAACTTTGTATCTGGGTGAAAAATTCATGGGAAGCTGTGAAAGAAGAGACGGTTATAAAGTCATTTAAAAAATGCGGAATAAGTAATGCTATAGATGGTACTGAAGATGACGCAGTTTTTGAAAGGAGTGACAACAATAGTTCAGACAAAAGTAATATGAACGGTAACATTAACGAGACGAGTGATACTATCGAGAGTGAAGATGAACTGCATATTGCTAGTACGAGTTATGTTAACAATCAATCAAAATTATCATCCGAAAGTAACATTAAAATATATTTTTCTAAAAATCATCTTATAAATTTGAGGTACGTCTTATCGTCCGGTGCGTCTTATAGTCCGAAAAATACGGTATATCATTTTTTTGATATTATTTTGTGCAAATTGAATATTTAGCAAAAGAAATAAGTATAGTATAACATATATAAAAAATGTAGGCAAGTCTGACATATACATACATCGCAGTCAAATGTTTCTAAACGAATTGAAATAACAGTACATATATTGTGGAACTAGTACGAAAAGTGATATATTCCCAGCCGAGTTCTGAACCAGAGTCCAAGAATGTTTACTTTTCCTAAGTATACTATTTTTTATCCAATCAAGTTATACAAAAACTAATAATTATTTTATGTTTAATTTATAAACGTCACTTTTCCGGCCTAGACCGAATAGTTATTTGTATACCAAGGATTGAAAGTAGCTGTTTGTAGACCGAGACTAGAGATTTTAGCATGAGCGCAGCTAGGGCTGCAATTAGTCTATGTTTGCAAAGATAATGAGAATTTTTTTTTCACATTTGTAGTGTACAAAGTACGAGGGTCGTTCAATAAGTCCGTAGAAAATCCAAGAGATGGTGCTCTTAGTATCGAAAATGAATTTTTTCCAATAAGCAGCACTCCTAACTAGTCAACTGTTAGAGTTTTAGCTTTAGCCGTCACATAGTTTCATTGTTGTTGTCAATTGTAGTAAAAAAACTTTTGATAGTTTATAATAATGGATAAAAGTGAGTTTCGAGCGGTGATTAAACATTTGTATTTAAAAGGCTTAACGCCGAAAGAAATTAAAGCTGAGTTGGATGAAGTTCATGGCACATCTGCTCCTGTGTTTGCAACTGTTTACAATTGGGCGAATGAGTTTAAACGTGGCCGTACATCCACAAAAGATGAACATCGTTCCGGACGCCCTGTAGAAGTGTCTACCCCCGAAATGATTGACCAAATCCACGATATGGTTTTAAGTGACCGACGAATCAAAGTGCGCGAAATAGTTGAGGCTACAGGCATATCACAAGGCACAGTCGCTTTAATTTTGCACGAAAAATTAGGTGTGAAAAAAATCTCGGCAAGATGGGTGCCGCGTTTGCTCACAGTGGAGAATAAACGCAATCGTGTGGTGGACTCTGAGGCTGTTTTGGCGCTTTTCCATCGTAATCCTGAAGATTTTCTGCGTCGATACATAACTGTGGATGAGACTTTGATACATTACTACACTCCAGAGACAAAAGAACAGTCAAAACAGTGGATTTGAGGAGGTCATCGCCCAAACGGAGGCATATTTTGAGGAGCATCTGAAATCCTACTTTTTGGACGGCTTAAAAAATTTGGAAAAACGATTAGAGGAGTGTATAGAGCTAAAAGGAGATTATGTAGAAAAATTAAAAAAATCTACCCAAAAAAAGTGTTTTTTCTACTTTTTTCTAAGGACTTATTGAACGACCCTCGTACTTGTCAGGCCATTACCTATAGTCTTGGTCTACAATTTTTTATTTTCTGTCACCAAATAACGTACTTTTTTACTGATCGTAGATTAGTAATTTATTGTGCTAGTGTAGAATGTAATATATTAGTCACGAAAGGCAAACCTTAGCCACGATACCCGAAGAGCGAGTGGATACTTTTCTTGAGTGACTAGTACACATTTCACACGAGTTCAATACAATGTTTTATCCAACATCCTCTCTTAAAACGTCTTAAATCATTTTTATATATTCGTTTATTTATGGGGTGGCTAGCTCAGTTGTATGAAGTCGGCCTGTGGATCCTGGGAACCCTGGTTCGATTCCCGCAGACGACAAACAATTTTCATAATTTCCAAAAAAACTACCCCCTGTGGCTCCTCCATCACTAACATCTTTGGGGGCCGTGATTTGACGACTGGTAACCGCACTTCACGCGCATAAATATATCACTTACCGAGATCTGCTTCGGCAGAGTGCCACATCCAGTAATGGGTAAAAGGCATGATGATATATTTATTTATTTGTAGCTTATTGGCCAATCCGTCTCTGGAAGTATAAGTATGCTGACATACTTTATTTTTAGTCCTGAACTCCTGAATTATCTCATTTTGTAGATTAACATTTAATTTTTATGACCGATATTACGTGGTGGTGTTCTAGTAAAGCTCGTAAGTCAAGGTAACGGGCGACTGGTGGCGATGACGACATCACGACGACTTTTCACGTGTGGTACTCTCGCAGAGAGACAACGTGCGCCTCACCCCCAAATCGGAGGAAAAGGTTGATAAAAGGGCGCACCCTTTAGCGCTGAGCTGACCTTTACAATGTCCTACCATCCTACTAAATACTATTTTACACTACATACATAATCATTTACAATATACATAATTGATTGTCAAGTAAAACAAGTTTTTGGTAAAAAGAAACAGTTTTATTAGAAGAACATACACATCTTCTTCTTCTTCAACATCTCAAATTACTCACGTTTACTCGTAACAACGAATCTAATAACGAAACTAACAACGAATCTACAAGATTAGAAAAGATGAAAACGATGGCCTGCACTTGTATATGAAAGAAAAGTCCACACAATGCAGTAACTGAAAATGAAACAAAAAGATAAGAAAGGGAAGGAGCGTCGCCCTGCGCTTGTTTTTGAAAGTGAATGTCACACAATTGCAGTTAAACACTCTACGTAAGAACTGAAAACGAATAAAAAAGATAATAAAGGGAGGAAGTGTCGCTCTACGCTTGTTTTTGAAAGTGAATTTCACACAATTGCAGTTAAACACTCAATGTAAGATCAGAAAACGAATAAAAAAGATAAGAAACGAAGAGAGTGTCGTCCCTGCGCTTGTTTTTGAAAGTGAATTTCACACAAATGCAGGAAAACACTCTAATGAAATTACTAAACAACAAAACTAAAATCTAAAATCCTGCGCTTTTCTGAAATCATCAGATTCATTCCGCAATTAATCATTTACTTATTACACTCGGAATCATTCATCACACAACAAACCTTCAATTACATGCATCTAATCTCTTCTACACACATGTTTCATTAATATTTCTTCGACGTACGTTTCATATACTCAAAACATCTCAAATTATTCACGCTCACTCCTCTAATAACGAAAGTACAAAGATTAGAAAAGAAGAGAGCGATAATCTGCGCTTGTATGTGAAAGAAAATTCCACACAATTTCAGTTAGTCACTCTATTAGAAGAATTGAAATTTAGATAAGATTTATTATTCTCTTGACAGATGGCTCCTTAATTTCCCTAATGTCAAATCATACCGTTGTTTTCCAGTTGTCATGGATATGGTTTTGCTTTTGTCCTTCAAGGAAGGAAAATTTATATTCTTTTATAGATGAAAAGTATCATTTTATATTCTTAATAATTAAGAAAAGACATTAATTAATAATTATTATGGAAAGAAAATCTTAGTTTAAAATTGTTTAAAAAATGGTATATTTAACATTTATTTATAAATATAAATAAAAAAATACAAGCATATATAATAGGTGATCACCGTAGCTGAGCGGCTATGCGTTGAGACCGAGTTGAGACCAAAGCAGAGACGTTTGCTTCGGGACTCGATGAGGGACTTGACGGTAAGTAGCTTGGCTGCTTTTTGCCTTTTATAATTTATTTCTCTTTAAAAATTCATTTTTTGACTTTATGTTATACAATTTACGACATTTTTATTGTATTAATAATATTGAAGCTGTTTTTTTAAATGCTAAGTTTTTTTTTGTCAAATTTGCATTTATGATTTATATTTGATATAAATTTGGTTGTTTTGTGGAGTGTATGTCAAATGAAACAGATATACTCGTATGTGATTTAATTGAGGATGAGAGATTGCTAAACGACTAGGAACAAAAGAATGAATATGATTTGAAAGCTTGTTTTGTGAACAAAAAATATATATATATCTCAAACAGATACTTTTTCACATATTTTATCCAAAAGTTACTATTTCAAATAGGATAAGAATTTATTATGTTATAAATGACTTTATTCTTAAATATACTCGTACAGATTTTTTAATACTGAAATCGTGTCTAGCATTTTTTAGAAAATCTAACTAAATATTTTACATGCTGAGGTTTATCATCCATAATTTGTTAAACGATGAAGTATAATAATTAATTTACACAACAAATTAGCAAATTATATATTATATGAATTACACCTGAATTGAAATACTTCATTAATTCGAGGCAAATGTCAGACATCTCTCATTATTGTACATAGTGTAATTTTGTTTTATTTTGTGAACTTCGTTTGGATTTCGATCAATCAGAGGACAAAAATGATTGGCCCTATCTAACTCTATGATCCATTCTTAACTGGAATGCACCATAAGCATTAAGATGGCAAAATACAATCTAATATGACGTATTAACAAAGCTGGGCAAGCTACTTAAAAAAAGTAACTAAGCTACAGCTACAGCTATTATTTAAAAAAGTAGCTATGCTACAGCTATAAGCTACATTTTTAAAAATATAGCTAAGCTACAGTTAAAAGCTTTCGTTAAAGTAGCTGTTAAATTTTAAAGCTACTTTTTTCAATTATTGTGAATTAATTAAATTTGCCATTGTTATATGATCAGTTGATCAGTCTTTTGTTATAATGACTGTTAAATTACTATTTTGTACATAAATATAAAAAATCGCAAATGGACAAATGTACTGTTAATTTTTGATGCTATAATTTTTATTTATATCGGAATAAATTAACAGTCACATTAACAGAAGAATCCTAAACAGTCAATGTTTTGTTCATCTAATATTTTATAGTGAGGTTAAATTGGATCCAAAAATTCTTGTGAAATTTGACAATTGGCCTTGGGGATCCTCAAAATTGGAAAGGAAATAAATAACGTATTTATTTCATAACAATTATAATTTGAACGTTTCGGATCGATACTCGATCCATCATCAGCTGAATACAAAAACGATACAATTAATACATGACACATTAAAATATTAAAAACCATTCAAAAAGTCTTATTAACTCACTGAGTTAATAAGACTTTTTGAATGGTTTTTAATATTTTAATGTGTCATGTATTAATTGTATCGTTTTTGTATTCAGCTGATGATGGATCAAGTATCGATCCGAAACGTTCAAATTATAATTGTTATGAAATAAATACGTTATTTATTTCCTTTCCAATTTTGAGGATCCCCAAGGCCAATTGTCAAATTTCATAATATTTTATACAAAAGTAGAATAGATTAAGAACAAGTGAAAAATATAATAAGTTAATAGATTTTAAACTATATAATAACTTGTTATCCTACAGTTATAGAAAACAATAAAGAAGGTACAATTCAAATACAAAACAAAAATAAATAGGTATTTCTTAATGAACAGTGGCAGCTTTAAGCTACAAAAAGTAGCTTTAAATGCAGCTTCAGTTGTTATAACAATATTTTTAAGCTAATAGAAAAAATATAGTTTGCTACAAGCTACAGCTATATTTTTTCACATTTAGTTAAGCTACAGCTACAGCTAAGGTAAACGTAGCTAAGCTAGTAGCTAAGCTCCAAAGTATCTAGCTACTGCCCAGCTCTGCATATTAATCACTAATGATGCTCCAAATTTGTAAACAACCTTATTTTGTTTTATAAATAGCTCTCCAACTATTTCATCAATAAAAACGGAGATCGATAACTTCAAATGTAATCTGCGTCTGTTAATTATTTAACAAATATATATATATATATATATATATATATATATATATATATATATATATATATATATTAATTGCTATAAATAAAACTACACTAGTTTAGTTTTACTTGTGTCACGAATAGGAGAACAAAAATAATTTTATGACCGTTAAAATTAATTAAATAACTGACACACTATTATTTTAAGAAGCAACTACATGGTTCCAATTGAACATAACTGAAAGTAGAATGACCGTCGCAAAAGCTAAAGTTATTAATTCCTCTCTGGAATAATTCATGATCCTCATTCCACATTTCGTCAATGCGAGTGATAGGATACGCTGAGGCCAGCAGGATAGCAAAATGGCAGAATAAGGGTTGAAAGCCTGGTTGGGGGTGCAGAAGAAATAACTATAATTGATTTTGTGATATCCGTGAATGTCGTGAATGGGCGCACGGCGCACCTTTTCAGCCCTGAAAGCACCTGAAAGATTACTTGGACGTCGCACGATACGATAGATATAGTATGCGTAGGAAATCTATGTCGTGACGTAGTCACATCATCATGCTGTAGAAATATAGGTAAAACAACTGCAAGTAAATCACCGGGTGCTTTCATCGAATGGAGATTGCTTTTTGTTAAACAAATCTAAGAAAATCTCAAGTTATCTAATGTTACGAAATAGTGTAATATATATTTAAACAGTATTTTAAGTAAATACTTAACAATTGATGAAATCAAATTGAATTATAAGAGTCATAGGTTTGAGGCTGACTATGACACAGCAAAATAAGAGAAAGATTGAAATAAAATCAGAATTGAATCACATGACAACCGTGGTTTAGTTGCTTTAATAGTTATTTATTATACAAGTGTTTTATATACCCATATAACACAAGTGCAATACAAACTTTTATCCTCAACTTATAATGATAGGTTTCGAAGAAGATGCGTTGTAACGTTTAACGTTGATTCAGTTATATATAGTTTTTCAAAATACAGTTAATCATGAAGTGGTTGCTAAGTAACAAGTTGTTTACAGTGTTTTATGGAATATAAAACACTAGTGTTTTATGAGCTATATAATACAACTGAAATCAGTGTAATTATGTCTTTATAATATATGAGTTGTGGATAAAATTTTTTAAAAACTTAACCAAAAGTAAATATATAGGAATGCAGGTCTTATGGCAATTGTATCAACAAAATTCAACTTTAAACTTTTATATATCGTTTACAAGTTTTATTAGATTCGTTTATTTTGCAAATAAAGTACTAATAAAAAACAATTTACATTCAATCAAAACGCCCGAGGATTTATACATTCAAATAACACTTTGTCAACAGTCGGATTCAAACTGATGAACCTTGGTTCGGGAAACGTCACAGTATGTTTAACACGCTAGGTCACTGCGCCGGTTGCCTAAGTTATTTATTATACTGGTCAATTTTTACATATTTTATAGAGATACATGCGAAACTATACATTAGTTCATATATTTTCCAGGTCTTACTTCTCATCGGTTGCACTGTATATAAATATGCTGTTGTTGTATTAGATCTGTAAGTTGGGTTGCGTAATACTGATTAATGTGAAATAATTTGAAAATTTTTGGATTACTTCTAAGTATATTAATAATTTAGACTATATCATAGTTTAAAATTATTAAATAAATAACTAAATAAATAAATATATCATCACGCCTTCTACCCATTACTGGGTGCGGCACTCTGCCGAAACAGATCTCGGTAAGTGAGATATTTTTGCGCGTGAAGTGCGGTTACCAGCCGTCAAATCAAGGCCCCCCAAAGATGTAAGTGAAGGGGGAGACACAGGAGTAGTATTAATGTGGTGAAAATTTTTGTCGGCTGTGGAAATCGAATCAGGGTTCTCAGGATCCACAGGCCGACACGATAACCACTGTGCCACCTACTCCAAAATAAAATAAATAGATCAGCATGCCTGCTACCCATTACTGAGTGTGGCACTCTGCCGTAGTAGATCTCGGTAATATATTTTGCGCGTGGAGTCCGGTTACCAGCCGTTAAATCATGATCCCCAAAGATGTTAGTGGAAGGGAAGCCACAGGGGTAGTTTTAATATGATAAAAATTGTTTGTCGGCTGTGGGAATCGAACCCAGGTTCTAAAATTTACAAGCCGACTCGATACCACTGAGCTACCTACCCCATAAATAAATTATTAAATTAATGTCAACATTCCGAAAATATTGGAAATAAATAAATAAAAATAAATATATCATCACGCCTTCTACCCATTACTGGGTGTGTGGGTAATTATAATTTCTAGCTTGAGTGGGAATCGAATCAGGGTTCTCAGGACGACTTCATACCACTGAGCTAGCCACCCCATAATATTGGTATTGATAATTAGTCCGGCAGTACGGTGGGGTGGGTAGTGTTACGGAATTCGAATCCGGAGATCCCGAGTTCGATACCCACTCAAGCTAGAAATTATAATTACAACCACTCTGCGGCTCGGTGAGTCCGGACCCTGTACTGTAATTGGGATTCAATTCCTGTTGTACAGAGTAACATAAAAGAACAAAAAATAATGATAGTGACTAATTAACACCAAATATGGTTAATTAATCAATTATTATGGGATGGCTAGCTCAGTGGTATGAAGTCGGCCTGTGGATCCTGAGGTCCATGGTTCGATTCCCAGAGGCGACAAATTTTCATAATATGAAAAAGCTATCCCTGTGGAGGAGTCCACCACTAACATGTTTGGGGGCCGAGATTTGACAACTGGTAACCGCACTTCACGCGCAAAATATATGACTTACCGAGATCTGCTTCAGCAGAGTGCCACACCCAGTAATGGGTAGAAGGCGTGATGATATATTTATATTTTATTATTTAGACAAGGATTATGAAGCTTGCAGTATTACCTGTTTTTCATTTTATAATTATTGTTCTGCTGTATTTTTTCTGTAATCTGTGTCACTAATATTTTAATAAACAAATTACTCATATGGGCAATTAAAAAAATAATAATGAACGCTTGTGGATACAGTAATTCATAATATCAATTTGTATAGATAAAGCCAGATTTATTTCAATGCATTTCCGCTTTCGTTCTAATTGAAAAAAGTTTTTAAAAAATGTTTGAATAAGTATGAATAACGATACACTGTTTATTGTTTTTATTTTTGAATAATCATTGAATACAACAACGTATTATTTGACAGAAAGAAATATAATTATGATAATATCATATTTTTGATAATAAGAGGTTATCAAGATATATTTATAATTTTATAATATTTATATTTTCGAGTGTAATAAATTAATGAGTTTATATGGAGTGATCTATAAATGTGGTTGAAGTGAGGGTGGTGTGTTTGGATGAAAATGTTTGGCGATGGCTGGTTGTTTGATGGGTGTGATGAGTGAATGTTTTATGAGTGATTTTAGGGTTAGTGCTACCCCATTTGTTGGGATATAGCGTGAAGATATGTATGTATATTGCTCATTATTTGTATGTTATGTAAATATTATTTATTTTCAATTTTTAAATTGTGCTCATATATGGTTAGAAATATTTATTTATTGTAAAATTATATAATTTATAAAATTATTTTTTATACTGTTAAAAAATTCATATTTGCGCATACGCATTCATCCCTTTTGTACAATACTATTTTATTTTACTTTTGTTAATAAATATGGATTACTGGCTTTAATAAAGTCATTATTAGAAAGAATATGTTTCGACTCTGAATAGAGTCATTTTCAAGTCTGGAAAAATTTGTTACATCGTTAGTACATAAAGTAATTAATTAATTTAGAATTGGGAATTACAATAACAAACCTTCTACCCATTACTGAGTGTGGCATTCTGCCGAAGCAGATCTCGGTAAGTGATATATTTATGCGCGTGAAGTGCGGTTACTAGTCATCAAATCATGGCCCCCAAAGATGTTAGTGGTGGAGAAGCCACAGGGGTAGTTTTTGAAATTATGAAAATTGTTTGTCGTCTGTGGGAATCGAACCTGGGTTCTTAGGATCCACATGCCGACTTCATACCACTGAGCTAGCCACCCCATTAATTGTTTAACATCCGAAATATTATGCCTAATATATAAAACGAAAGAAATCAGTCCAGATTTTCCGAATTTCCGCAGGAACGATTAGAAAAACTGCCCCGCGTGTAACCGCGCGTGTTCAACTCTCAACAGTATCCAACAGCTCCGTCGCGGCGCATGCGTGTGACGTCATATCCCCACCATCATCACCCGCGGCTCAGTTCAGTCGGTGCGAGCCCGCGGGTCAATATACACGTTGAGTTGTCATCTGCGCGGTTCATCCAACAAAGCCGAACTCACAACAATCACCACCACGCCAACAATCACCCAACGCACCCAACTCGCCCAGAACGAAGCTCCTCAGGCAGTATGTGGCACTCGAGCCGTCAGAATCAGACAAGACAGTGAAGTTGTGCAAGTGATATAATGGGGGTTGTTCCAATATGGCCGCGGACTTACCCCTTGTATATTTTCTGTCTTTTTTAACAATTCTTCGCGGTGTAGTGTGATATATCTGTGATTTTTACATGGTGTAGTTGTACTGGATTGCACGTTTCATTGTAAGTATTGTTTTGCGAGGTTTTTATTTGGATTTTGGCTGATTTAAGTTGGCCAGTGTTTCCCCACACAATCGATAATAAATGTATGTAGGGTAGGTTCTGTGATATTTCAGTTTCTATACTTTTTTATTCGGTTCAAATTATCTAGGTAGATAAGTGTGAATATTTTTGTGGGAATGGAATCAGTTCCTATTGTTGGTCGTCAGTAATTTAGTTTTTTGCTGAAGCAGAAATTGAATTAACCTATTATGTTTTCTGCTGAATTTCCTGCTGTTTATGTAAGGTTGCCTTGGATGAAATGTGAACTTTTGCTGGAATATTAGACATGATTTAATCTACTTTTTCATTATATGTATTTAATTAAATGATATCATTAATTGTTATGATTAATATTTTGGATAATTGTTTTATGAAAGTACAATAGAAGGCTTCATAATGTTTTGAAAGCATTTTAACTCATTATTATTTATTTTATCTTGTTTTAAATTTTAGGAACATCGGGATATATTTATAGTGTTAAACAAGTACCGACAAGGTTAAGAAGCAGTCGTGGTATTAATTTCATATTAAATCCGATGATCAGATTTTATAAATATTGTAAAACGTGCGAAATACCTAGATGTTATACATTTTAGGGGTCACGAATTGACGGTTGTTAATCGCACTTTACGCGCTGAATTTTAATTTATAGTGTCAAACAATTGATGCCATCTCTAATTAATTTCATATGACCGAATTTCGGAAATGTTGTAAAATGTGCAAATGTTATACATCTTTAGGGATTATGAGTTGACGGCAGGTAACCGCACTTTACGCACAGAGTTTTAATTTATAATGTCAAAAAAGTATCGACAAGGTTAATAAACAATCTTATAATTAAGTTTATATTAAATTCGATGACCGGATTTCAGAAATATTGTAAAATGTGCAAATGTTATACATCTTTAGGGGGTCATGACTTGACGGCTGGTAACCGCACTTTACGCGCAGAGTTTTAATTTATAATGCCAAACAATTATCGACAAGGTTAAGAAACAATCTTATAATTAAATTCATATTAAATTCGATGACCGGATTTCAGAAATATTGTAAAATGTGCAAATGTTATACATCTTTAGGGGATCATGAGTTGACGGCTAGTAACCTCACTTTCGCGCTGAATTTTAATACATAATGTCACATAAGTATCGACAAGTTTAAGAAACAATCTTGTAAATAATTTCATATTAAATCCAATGAAAACATATCAGAAATGTTGTAAAATGTGCAAATGTTATATATATTTAGGGAGTCATGGGTTGACGGCTGGTAACCTCACTTTACGCGCTGAATTTTAATATATAATGTCAAATAAATATCGACAAGTTTAAGGAACAATCTTGTAAATAATTTCATATTAAATTCAATGAAAAGTTTTCAGAAATTTTGTCAAATGTGCATATGTTATACATCTTTAGGGGGTCATGACTTGACGACTAGTAACCGCACTTTACGCGCAGAGTTTTAATTTATAATGTCAAATAAGTACCGACAAGGTTAAGAAGCAATCGTGTAAAAAATTTCATATTAAATCCAATTATCATATTTCAGAAACGTTATAAAATGTTCAAATGTTACACATCTTTAGGGGTCATTAGTTGACGGCTAGTGACCCCAGTTTACGCGCTGAGTTTTAAGAATATCCGAATATATTTATAGTGTTAAACATGTACTGACAAGGTTAACAAGCAATCTTATAATTAACTTCATATTAAATTCGATGACCAGATTTCAGAAATATTGTAAAATGTGCAAATGTTATGCATCTTTAGGGGTCTTGAGTTGACGGCTGGCAACCACACTTTGCGCGCAAAAATATATACTTACCGAGATCTGTTAGTGCTACTTCAAGTAATGGGTAAAGAAGTGATGATATATTTTTTTTATTTATATCTAATAACCGAACGCTAGATAGCTAGATTAGAAACGAAATCCCTTGCATTTTTTATTCCGGACGCCCATGTAATCAAGTAGTATTCTGGGGTAAAAACCCCTTTTTCTGAGTAATAAATGTGCGTGTGTATGTTTTAACTATAATTACAGAAGGGGTGAATTTTGTATGTGCGTATTCTTTGTCATTTTCTCATATTCGGTTTCGAAAAGGTTTGTGTAGGTTGCTAATCTTTAATCTATATTTTCAGTTTTTAAAGTATATTTGTCATTATTAGATATAGTTCCACTGGAATATGAAAGATGACGTTTAAATTATTATATGGTTGTCGTTTCTTTTCATAGGAGCCAAGGGTCTGTTTACAATTATACAGTCAAATGTTGCATTGCAAATGGAATTTTCAAATTCAGTGCCTGACTGGGTATGTTATATATATATATATATATATATATATATATATATATATATATATATATATATATATATATATATAGGAGAGAACAGACTTAGGGATTTAGGGTGGTATCGAATCGGCCTGTGAATCCTGAGAACTCTGGTTTGATTCCCACAGATGACAAAAATTTTCACCTCATTGTGTATTTTAATAAATAAATATAACAATATTTAGAAGTTTGAAGACCTTTGATATAGCCCACTGTAACAGCGAAATTTTTTTTCTGGAAATACACAATGCCCTTTTTATATCGGTGAGAATATTGTCCCACGAAAACAATCAACAAAAAATTAAATCTAATATTTTGACGTGCTAATAATAAAAATAAAACAAATAAATAAATATATCATCACGCCTTCTACCCATTCCTGGGTGTGGCACTCTGCTGAAGCAGATCTCGGTAAGTGATATATTTTGCGCGTGAAGTGCGGTTACCAGTCGTCAAATCACGGCCCCCAAACATGTTAGTGGTGGAGGAACCACAGGGATAGCTTTTTCAAATTATGAAAATTTGTCGCCTGTGGGAATCGAACTAGGGACCTCAGGATCCACAGACCGACTTCATACCACTGAGCTAGCCATCCCATAATAATAATATATTTATTTCATTATTATATGTCAGACAAACTAGTTGCTAGTTAACTAAAAAAAATTGAGTAAAATTCTCATTTTTTTATACAAAAAATTATCGCACTAGTGCAAATTACCACTATATTTGCACTAGTGCTATTATCACTTATTAATTCATTCATTTCCATGACAACGTTGTCAAATAACGAAATGCTATTGGTTGTTTAATGTCGCGGGCAATATTCTCTAAAATAATCAAGAAATGGAAAAAGTTGTCATTAGCATATCGATCGATTACAAATAATGATACAGTTAGGGGAATATTGTAATTGACATAGGGTAGTTGCGTTTGCAAGCATACTATATGGATAGATAGAACATGTGTCGTCATACCACCGACAACGAGCAACCTAGACAATATATGACCCCCCCCCCCCACCCCGCTTGACAAAAATAATAATAATATTTAAATGATTTGTTTTATTATTGTTTCTATTTGTAAACTTTATCTACAGTAGGTAATGTTTTTACTTACCTTTTTATTTTCTTGCAATATCAGTTACTGGTTGTTATAAATTTATTTGTTTTCAATAGAAGTTGAAGTTGTAAATATAAAAGTATATTGCGTTATTATTTAAACAAAATAAAAATATTATTGATAATTTTTATGTTTGTAACCAAGTAAAACTTGCGTCTGAAGCAAATCTTGCTGACAGTTAAATAAATATTTATTGGTATAATGCATTGTCGAAAACAATAAAGATAGTTATTATATCTGTGAAATTTCGTTTCACTATTAAACACTTTCCGGTGTTCGTTCAGTCGGATTAGTTAGATGGTGGAAAAACACTCAGAATGACATTATTGAGTGACGATATAATAGATAAAAGAGCAAAATTGTGTAGGCATTAACTGACAATGAAATGCCTACGAATATTGCAAACTAACCTTAATGAAAATGCTTTGTTTTCTGGATTGTTTTTCTAACAAACCAACTCTGATTTCAACTTGACATTAATGAAATGAGAATTAACGGCGGTTTTAATTAATTATTTGAAGCAAGACAGCTTCAAAAAAATGGTTTAGAACATAACATTCTGCATCTAATCCAATAATAATCAAAATTAATTTTGCATGCTTCGTAACGGCACAAATTAGATCTGAAAATAACGAAAATAGCCTCAAAACTATCGATAGCTATAGAATTGAAACAAAATTAACAAATGTTTGACGTTTTATGTGTCAAAATAAATGACATAATAAATAAAGAAATTATTTTGACAGATTAAACGTCAAACCTTTTTTTTTTGAAGTTGTCTTGCTTAAAATAATTAGGGAAGCAGGAAATTATAAAATTATGATTTTACATGTTAAATACCCATGTTCGAGAGTCACGGTCACCACCCTGTATATATACATTATGGGATGGCTAGCTCAGTGGTATGAAGTCGGCCTGTGGATCCTGAGGTCCCTGGTTCGATTCCCACAGGCGACAAATTTTCATAATTTGAAAAAGCTATCCCTGTGGCTCCTCCACCACTAACATGTTTGGGGGCCGTGATTTGACGACTGGTAACCGCACTTCACGCGCAAAATATATCACTTACCTAGATTTGCTTCAGCAGTGTGCAACACCCAGTAATGGGTAGAAGGCGTGATGATATATTTATATATATATTTATTTTAATACATTATAAGGGAATGAAATTATATATTTCTATTATTTAAACTAAAAATTTGAATCCGGGCCCTAAAATTTTTGGGCTCTAGGCTATTGCCTCTATAGCCTAGGCCAAAGTCCGCCTGTGCCGCAACGCGTTGAGCTTTAAATACTCCCTCAGTGCTATAATGTTTTATTTATGCCCTTAATAGATAAATAAGCATTATGTCTTTCTAGTTCATTATTGCTTATTAATACCATGGATACAAGGTACATTATTTAGTTCATAGTACCCTAGGGTATTATATAAGTTTAATAGGCTCTATGCAATTAAGACTGACGTTACTATAGATTCTGTTGAGAAAAATTTAAAATTCAGAACAGTTTTAAAGTCACGATTAAAAAAGGCATATAAAATCATGACTTGAAATATGTTCTAATTATTTCAATTATTATTAATAGTGTATTAAAATAAAATAAATATATCATCACGCCATTTACGCATTACTGGATGTGGCACTCTGTCGTAGCAGATCTCCATAAGTGACACATTTATACACATGTAATGCGGTTATCAGCCGTCAAATCACGTTCTTCCCAAAGATGTTAGTGGAAAGGTAGCCACAGAGGTAATATTAATGTGATGAAAATTGTTGGCGGCTATGGGAATCGAATATTAATTTAATAAATGGAAACAGTCTAATTTACAAAAGACTAGAGGTATGTAATGCTACTAATTTAAAATGCAATTATCTCGTCAAATCTATTGATTTTGAATTATGGTGGTTTTGCACTAGAGGTGCGTCTAATATACTCAGAAACCGAGCGCGAAATAACAATAATTTTTATTAATCATGGATTAACCTTATAATTTGCAATGATAAATGGGGTAGGTGTCTCAGTGGTGTCCGAACGAACTTCGGTTTCGATTCCCACAGTCGACAAACCATTTTCACCACATTAAAACTACTCTTATGGCTCCCAAATTCCATCTTTGGGAACCGTGATTTGACGATTGTTAACCGCACTTCACGCGAAAAATATGTCACTTATCGAGATCTTGTACGGTAGAGTACCATATCCAGTAATAGGTAGAAGGCGTGATGATATATTTATTTATTTTATTTAAAGAATGTTTTTCCATTTTTTGATAAAGTTCGCCTAATAACTATAATATAGTAATTTCATTAGAGTGTTTACCTGCAATTGTGTGAAATTCACATTCAAGAACAAGCGCAGGGACGAGACTCCCTTCGTTTCTTATCTTTTTTATTCGTTTTCTGATCTTACATTGAGTGTTTAACTGCAATTGTGTGGAATTCACTTTCAAAAACAAGCGTAGAGTGATACTCCCTTTCTTTCCTATCTTTTAATTCATTTTCAGTTCTTTCGTAGAGTGTTTAACTGCAATTGTGTGGAATTCACTTTCAAAAACAAGC
The DNA here is from genome assembly GCA_911728475.2 of Pterostichus madidus. Classification (NCBI taxonomy): domain Eukaryota; kingdom Metazoa; phylum Arthropoda; class Insecta; order Coleoptera; family Carabidae; genus Pterostichus; species Pterostichus madidus. The sequence continues at coordinate 41,302,114 of OU452301.1, forward strand.
GCAGAGCAACGCTCCCTCCCTTTCTTATCTTTTTGTTTCATTTTCAGTTATTGCATTGGGTGGACTTTTCTTTCATATACAAGTGCAGGCTATCGCTTTCATCTTTTCTAATCTTGTAGATTCGTTGTTAGTTTCATTATTAGATTCGTTGTTAGGAGTAATCGTTAGTAATTTGAGATGTTTTATGCATTTGTTATGTACGTAGAAGAAAGAAGATGAATGATAAGTGAATAGGAATGATGTGATTGTAGGTTTGTTGTATGATAATGATTTCGAGTGTAATATATGAATGAGTTTATATGGAGTGATCTATGAATGTGGTTGAAGTGAGGGTGGTTTGTTTGGATGAAAATGTTTGACGAGGGCTGATTGTTTGATGAGTGTGATGAGTGAATGTTTTATGAGTGATTTTAGGGTTTGTGCTACCCCATTTGTTGGGATATAGCTTGAAGATATGTATGTATGTATGTAATAACTATCAGAGGGATAAATGAAATATCGCATCGAAATCATAGCACAAATGGTAATAATTAAACTGAACATCATTTTCTGATGCGATATTTTTTCAATTATCCTGCCGATAGTTATCGGGAACTTTATCTGGAGATGGAAAAACCAGTTCTTAGAATGATACTAGTTAACAAGTAGTTAATTAAAAACATGTAGGTACTAATATTGCAACACACATTTAATTACTACTCTTTTAATATAAAGAAACTCGTAACAAAATATTTATGTCCAGTTGTACGTTCGTCACGTGGCACTCGAACACTCTGGATCGATTGATATACTTCTCAACCCCTTAGTTGGCGCTCCGTGCCACCCCCTCTAACTTGCTAACGGCTCCACTGATTGTCAACTGTTTTATTATACATGTATACAAATACGACTTTCCCTTATGAGAACTGAACATATGTTGCGGCCTGGTTAATGTTGTAACAATGGTAGGTGCTTTCGAAACAAAAGAAAGTGTTTTGTGAGGGTTGAATTCGAAGTTTTTTGGTAATTATTGGGTATATGATGATATTTGATTAGTGTTAGTAATACGGAAGTAAATATTATAAGTGCAATGACTTTGGAAATTATATTACATTTTGATCTACAGGGTGATCAAAAGGAATTGTCATAGTTGGCAATACAATTCCAGAGATCTTTTTATTCCACAGTTGGCACAACGTCAGATAAAGCCGGAAATGCTATTTGATATTTCTAATAAATACAAATAGGTTATGTCAGGAGTCTGAGAGCTAATAGAATTTTGACTTTTTAAGTAATAGAAATACTTTAGAAATAAATGTAATAATAAATGTACTCAAATTTAAATTTTAAATGTCACTGTCAACAACAGGAAATGAATTTATGTATCAGGCTTACCAATTTCAAGTAGTTTTTTTTATTGCCAACTGTAACAATTCCTTTTGATCACTCTGTAGTATGAATTAGGTTCTTTGTGTCCTCTATATACATAACTGCTGAATTAATACACATATAAACTATTTGTGATTACCAGTTGTCATATTAAGACTCACATCATCATGAGAGATTTCAAGAATCTAAGTCATATGAATGACTTTGAAGTTTGATAAATTTAAAGTTTATGACAGGAAAATTCGGGAGAAGCCCGGCAAGCTGAAGATCCTCGGTTCGAGTCCGGGCGTCTCCCGAATTTTTCTGTCATAAACTTTAAATTTATCATGGGAGATGCTTCCTTGTGATATATTTTTAGAGCAAAAAAGTCGGTTTTGTAAGAAAATAAAGAAATAATTGTATTTTGAGTATTTTATCTTTTCCATAAGCAATGAAGAATTTATTACACAAAAAAGAACGTATTATTTGGAACCTCGTTTGGTACCCTCAAATTATAAGTGTCTCATGAATCATATAAGTTTCTTGGATACCTTACGCACAAACTTTTCAAATTCACAACGTTAGAAATTAAATGAAAGTTAAATAAAGTTCTATTTGTGCAATATTTTATTTTAATTGGCATTGATCCTGACTTTCGAATTTCTATATTTTAAAACAAATATGTGAACTAAAATATTACTTATTGTAACCATTTTCACTTTCAGTGCATTGTTAAAGTGAAAGAATTAAAAATAATAAATTATTACACTAATTGAAATATTTATGAAAGTTACAAATTAACAAGAACAATGGCAGAAATATATTTTTGATTAAATAATTGTTTTTTGTATTATTTCACTAGCGTATTAATTAAATTGAAGTAAACGGCTCTTCACTGGAACGGTGAAATCTTGAATGAAACATATAAATTTCTATCCTAACCTTTAAATTCTAATAATAATAGTATTATTCTCCTAAAACATCATATTAATATTTCATATCATAATTTGTATGAAAACTTTTACCTATTTAATGGAAATTATGTCATATTGATTCCCAATAAATTCGGCGTTTATAATTATTTAATATTTAATGATAACATTTATGTATTTGGTAAAGTTTTTCATCCATATAATTTATTAAATATTTGAAACATCCTCACTGTTGTGAAATTAACAAATGAAATTATTAGAAATTTACTTTATTTTGTAATAAAATTGTTTTTAATTTGTTTTCATAAACAATATTACTTGTAGTGAAAAATTAATGTTATATTTGATGAAGAAATGAATACGTAATCATATTTAAAATAGACATAATACTTGAGAGTTGAGACATTTCCTCTGTTTAATGGCATAGTCCCAAATCTTAGAATTTCAAGTTCAGTGCCATAGACACAGAAACCTAGTCTTATAAAAATAGTTAAAACTTTATAGTTCAATTCACTGCAGTTACGGCAGCTCCAAAATTTATATCTGAAATTTCTTGATAGCTGTCAGATCTCACTCTTTGTTTTACTTTTATAATGTAGAAACTTTTTGTCATAGATACTAAATAGTTTTAAAAACGTGTCCAAGTGTATAAAAAGTGAGTATGTAAAATGAAGATAACAAAGAAAATTTAAAGTTTTATTAACTATTTTAAAAGTAAGTTTAAATTAGAATGACAGGTGCAGCAAGCTAATATCAGTGCATATTTAATACGTCAGTTGTTAATTTCACACCGTGACTAAAACATTTGAAGTTACAGTTTGTCAACATGTGATTAAGATGTTATTTAGTGCCATGGAAACCAATATGTAAAATGACATTTTCTCTATGATCGCGTGTAATACTGACTTTTAGGTGGCTGTTTTCAGTTCGTAAAATAACTGTTTAATAACATGATTTCATTAGTTCTGGGTTGCCAAGTAACGAGTGGTTGCAGTTATTTTACGTACTGTTTACCATGCCATAATTACAGTGGCGTAATTAGGGGAGGGCGGTGGGTGTGGTGCGGGCGACACATATTTTGGGGCGGCATTTTTTATATTTAGTTTTAGTTGTAAAAAACAACTTGTTCACTTCATAAGTTTACTATTCGATTTCTACGAATTATGAATTACTATGTGATTTCGAATACTTTTCTTCATCGTCAAATCAACGTAGGGTTGAAAATATTATCTCGAAAAAATCCTTTATTACTGCCTAATTTAAATTTGCCATTCAATGGTAAAAAAGTTCGCAACCTATAGTTTGTCTCAATTACAATTATTTATTTATGTTTATTAATTTAATGGTGTAATGGGACAGTGATTTCGAGTTGGCCTGTGGATCCTGAGGACCCCGGTTCTATTCTCACAGCCGAAAACCATTTTCATCAAATTAAAATTACCCCTGTGGCTCCCTCACTACTAACATCTTTGGTGGCCGTGATTTGAAGGCTGGTAACCGCACTTCACGTACATAAATATATCAATTATCGAGATCTGCTTCGGCACAGTGCCACACCCAGTTATGGGAAAATGTCGTGATTATATATTTATATTATATTTATTTTTTAATTTATAAAAACCTCCATTTCATTGACTTAGAACCGGCGGCAATTTGGAGACCGCCCTGGGCGGCAAAAGTTCTAGGTACGCCACTGCATAATTAGCTCAATAAAATAATTATTTAATTTTAAACTAAATAAAAAAATTAAATTACAGTTGCTATGTATGTTTACATTGGTTAAAAATTTTAACAAGCGTTAAAATTGAACAGTCAGATACAGAATAAATATTTGATTTAAAATCATTTAGCCATGATGATGCATATTCTGTATTTGATCCGTGAATTATTTATGGCCAGTTACAAATTTTAACCAATAAAAATATTTGTTACAATTGGAATTTCATTTTTTATTCTGAGCCGTCTGTTGTCATTGCTTACACATTTTAACAGGCCGTTAAAAATTAAGGGATACGTTACAGAATACACCAATTTGTACCGAAAAATAGTGGTTGTTAAAACTAGTTGATTGTTTGTAGTTTTTTTTTCAACAGTTATTATTCCAGTTTCCTTGTTTAAATATTAATAGTTATTTACGATATAAGTGGGATAAGAACATCATTAAGATACTAGGCGACGGCCGAATTGTGTAAACACAGAAGTATCTTAATGATACATTATCATACGTATATCGTATGTAATTTTATCTACGACCACGTAATAAATTAAAATTAAAGCAAAAATAATTTCGAATTAACAGTTCTCATAACTATTTGACTTTTTTTTAAAATAAGTGAAACCATGATAACTATCATTTTCAGTACGATAAGTACTTTAATAAAGCACTAGTGGATACTTATCTCATTCAAAATTAATGCGATAAGTATCATTTATCGCACGGTCATAGATAAAATATAAAACTTGATATTTTGTTATTATTTTAAAATTACAATCCGGTTTTATTTTTACACATAATGCTTAACTTTTTGTTAAATGATAACTACTTATAAAATAAAAAAAAAATCAATAATTTGTGGCCAGTTCTATCAAGTTAAATGTCGTTTCAAATAATTTTCATTGTCGTCGATTCGATATTGTCAAGTTCAAAATCTAGCAAAATAATATTATTCTACTGTATTTTCTTGACTTATTTACTTTACATTACAACCCTAACGAATTATGATTGCATAATCTTAGTAATAATACAAGTTTTGTGTGTTTTGCTTCCATTTGGTTTTAAGGGCCAGTTATACAATATTCAGTTAGTATTTATAGTTACATAACCTTAACCTTTTGTTGAGTTAACCCCCTTAGTAGAAAACATACAGTAGTATGCATAATCTGAAACCATACAACGGATTTTGTAATTACCAGTTGTTACTGGCTATGACTACCAGTTGAACTACTGAAATTTAAATTTTAAACTTGGTTTAAATAAATAAAAACAAATCAAATGTTTTACGGAAATGGCAACTAATTCATATGATATATTATATCATCGATTTACTTAAATTTCTTTATACCAAGTTTAAAATTAATGTTTCAGTGGTTGGTATGAAATTGTAACAAAAGATAAAACAGTTTTTTGTGTGTCTAGAGCAGAAAGTAGTCTATTGCCGCTCGTGCATGGACATTGATGGTCGAGACGGAATCAAGAGCAGCAACAACCATGCAAGAGCAGCAAGGACGCTTTCTGCTCGAGGTACACACATTATTTTCTACGACATATTTAATAAAATATTTTTATTTTTTTATTTTACGTTTATAAGGAAGTCATTATAAAACCCAGTTGGGTATGAAAATAGATTATTTACCGTACATACAACTATTTAACGTAGCTCAGACGGAGTGCAACTGTTTTCATTTTTCATGATATATACACAAAATAACAATAGAAATAAATTCGAAAATGATCGCGAACTTTAGAACAATTACATAAATGTCGAAAACTGTCACGAATCACAATATTTCATATACAAATTTCTCCGAACTGACTCGATTTAAATATCATAATTTTTATTTTTTATTTAAATTATAAAGGTTGCAAAATAGAAAAAAATTGGTGTGGTCACCACACGACTTTCTTATACACAGCATATTTAATATACACAATATATAATATTATTAAACATGTAATTTAGATTTTCAGTAATTCAGCATTTATCTGTTTGAAATATATAAAATATCAAATTTGTTTACGTATAATGTTTTAGTAATGTTTACTACTTTATGTCTAACTTTACTGATGAGGCATAGGATGTCTTTTTTTCGAGCCTAACCCTTGGTATCCTCAGGATCCACTCGCCGACTTCATACCACTGAGCTAGCAGAGATTTATATTTATATTTATTTATTTATTTTATTTATGGGGTAGCTATCTCAGTGGTATCAAGTCGGCCTGTGGATCCTGAGAACCCTGGTTCGATTCCCACAGACGACAAACAATTTTTACCAATTTAAAATTACCCCTGTGGCTCCCCCACCACTGACATCTTTGGGGGCCGTGATTTCACGGCTGGTAACTGCACTTCACGCGCAAAATATATCACTTACCGAGATTTGCTTCGACAGAGTGCCACACCCAATAATCTGTAGAAGGCGTGATGATATATTTATTTATATTTTACTTCATATTTAATCCTTATAATAATGTAATAAAAAATTAATTTACTACTCAAATTTAAGATAAAGGGGCAAGATAATGTTAGAAACGAGGTGTTGAGTAGGGTTGAAGATAAAAAAGAGTTGTTGAAAACGATTAGGAAGCGAAAGAGAAACTGGTTGGGTCATGTGATAAAGAAGAATTGCTTTTTGAGGGTCATTTCGGTAGGATCAGCTGCAACCGAAATAAAAAACAAAAGACAGGGAGGAGAAGAAACAAATGGATAGTTAATTTGAAGAAATAAACGAAATGTACAATGCTAAGGCCGTATTTATTTGATATTTTTAAAGTAACACGGTAGGTTACTTTTATTTAATTGGCACGTTTTAAGTAACCTAAAACTGTTCCTTAACTGACCCTGCTGCCCAGCTATTTTGATGGGTTGGCAGATTGAACCCGTTTTTTATCTCTTTCTAAACAAGTTGTATTCTTGTTGGTGGCATCGCAATTTGTATTTAAGCAGATGTCACTTAGAACGTGCATTCAGATTTTTAATTTATCGCAAATGTTTACAACTGGCACTAGATGCATCATTTATTTGGAAGTAATACGAGTTAGCTCTAGATCAGTTCGGGGTTGAACCCAAAGTTCCTAAACAAATACGGCCTAAGAGAAGCCGAGGATCATGAAGAATGGATATAAGGACCTGCAGAGGAAAATACTTCTAAAGATATGATATATTTTCGTTAACTAGAACGTCACTCATGAAAATTTAATTTTCACTACCTCAGTTGCTATCAAAATGCGTTATAACTTGCAAATACAAAGTTTTCCAACCACTTTACATATCTGTGATTGTGTTTGTTGACACTGCGACAACCCGTTTGACATGTGAGAGAAGCGGGATTGTATATCTAAACGGCGCGTGTATTTCTATTCAAGGCCAACTGGGAATGTAAATATAGAAATACACACACACACTTGGACTTTGTCAATGAAATGAAAATGTGAAATGTATAAAAATAGTTAATAATTTGTTATAAATAGCTATCGCACTGTGTATTTTCTTTTTATGGACACTGAAACATTTTAGACATTTTAATGAGATGTTTTAATTAGAATTGTATGACATTTTCAAGAAAAAAAATATTTATTCATGTGCTGATAAGTAAATATTGGTGAAAGTTATTTTTATTTCAATGTGATTGTTAAAAACACAAATATATTTAAGACAATTTGATAGTTGATTTGATTTTGTGTGAAAGTTAATAATTTTGAATTTTTAATAACAAATAGATATATTACATAATAATAATTATTTGTATATCAATAGAATAATGATACTTTCTTCATGAGGTAAACATATAATTTTTTCACTACTTAGAAAAAAGAAAATTTTTCTTTTTGACTGGGTCGTAAAAAATAATATTTCTCTACGAGAGTAGCTTTTGAAAAAACCGAATACTGAATATACTTCTTCTTCTTCAATGGCGCTACAGCGCGAGTCGGGCCTGGGTTTACCGGGCACACCGAGCCGCAGTTTTTACGCTGCCGTACTGCCGGTTTTCTGAGTCAATGTTACTTACTTTTAAGGCATATGTATAAGTGACTAGCTTATAGCGCCCGAGTATGATTAATACAAGTAACTGTATTTTTTATTTTAACGACAAATCATACTTTGTCGACAGGCGGATTCGAACTGACGAACCTTGGTTCGGATGACGTCACAGCATGTTAAGAGATGTGCATTAACACGCTCGGCCATCGCGCCTGAATATACGGTTAATCAAAATATCGGATTTCGGGTTATTCGAATAGTACAGTTTACTAGTCATCCAAATATTGAAAATTACTATTTAGTTTTCTAAAAAATATTATCCTATAGCTTAAAGCTTGCCTTTTGTTTTAATGCGACTTTTTTGTCATTTTTGTTCACAATTTTATATTTTATTCGTTTAAAATTTATTTAAACTGTGTTCAAGAATCTGTCATTAGAAAAATATAAATTGTTAACAATTGTAAATATAATAAATATATCATCACAGCTGTTACCCTATAGAGTGATATATTTATGCACGTGCAGTGCGGTTACTAGCCGTCAAATTATGGCCCTCAAACATTTTAGTGGGGGGAAAACCATAGAGGTAAAATTTATTTTTGTGATTTTTTTGCTAACTGTGGGCTTCTCAAATCTCCATAGTAATTAACAATAATCATAATATTTGTAAGTGATAATAGTTGTATTCCATTTGCCACTTGGTTCACTTAAATCAGTTCAGATTAATTTAACACATGAATAAATGAACTGAATTAAGCAAACTGATGTACTTATTGGGGTGAATTACTTGAAAGTAAATTAGAATCTGTAATTTTAGTACTGGAAATAAAGTCAGCGAAGTAATCCAGCGAAATAAATAAGTGATCTGATTCAGTAAATGTAAGTTAGATCTGATCCAAATGATAAATGGAATACGCCTTTTATTAGTGATTTTATTATTCTGAAAGAATAATACAGAACAAATTAAAATAATGAATTATGATTAAATAACATATAAATATAAAATAGAATTTACCTGAAAGAATAATTAAATTACACGTCATTAATGAAGACTACATGTCAGAACAAAACAAACAAACGATACTCAACATAAAAATCTTAGTGATAATAAATGATAGAAACACGGTTGCCAGGAAAGGAATACTTACTGGCAACACTGATCAAAATAGATAAAAGTAATTTACATATTTCTTGCAATTTTTATAGAAAAATAAACCGCATGTTGTTCATAAATACTGGATTCTGCCTATGTACACTCAGCTACAGAAGTAATTCTACAATACTACCAATACGAAATTTTTAATTCAAATATATTTCAAGGACAGACGAAGTAGTTTTAGTTCAGTTTTCTCGTAACTTCGCCTAAAGAACCTTGTATTGTTTGAGATGACTATACAACCACTTAAAGTGCTTAAGCACTACTTGTGTTTTGTTTCAGTGTTTGATTGATGTGTGTTTGTTTTAGGGCCGCAAGCTGCCACCGGACGCCGCGATGGGTGAAAAGGCACCATCGGTGTACTTCTCGCAGCTCCGGGCGATGCTCATCCGGAACCTGCTGCTCAAGAAAAGGGAAAAACGAAAAACCACAGCCGTTAGTATATATTACCTTCATTCAAATACTCTTACGGTGATAGCAGACAGTAATGACGACTCTTATTATTTTTTCCTTTTCTTCTTCTTCTACCTATTCGGTTATACAGTGGCCCTTGTAAGAAAGTAATGGAGAAAGAGAAATAGTTCGTTCGTAGATATCATTTCACATTTAGGAACAGTATTAAAGTCTAGAGTAAAGTGATATTATGAAATATTGTTAAACATGGTGTCTACCGACCTGGAATTCCTGGAAAACCTGGAAAAAACCTGGAATTTAAAAACATACCTTGAAGTCCTTAAATATCCTTGAATTGTAAAAAAATCTATTTTTACAGGTATACTACTGCATATTTACTAGCGCTGGCTCACCGCATCTTCTTCTTCCATAAGCATCTGTGGCTAAAATATGAATTCCGCGCTCGGCGCGAAATTTAAATCGCTCTCAATTAAACTATCTTTTGACAGTTGCATAAAATTACTTTCCGCACTAGTGTTTCGTCACTTACATAAACGCACTTGGTCTACATTTGTCTCCTTTCCACCTGCAACCAAGGCAATAATAGTTACTTAGTAACAAAGAAATCGGACAGTTGTAGGAAAAATTATTTACCGTAAAATAATATTTTTAGTTTAAGTTTTCTTATATTTTGGAATAAAATTTATTGTTTTTTGATACACGTGCAGCATAGAGAGGACTTTTAATTGACTAATGCTGGATTGCATGAAAGTTTTATCGGTTCATTAGCAACTAACGGTTCAATAAATTTCAGAAAATCGCTATTGATACTGTTGCTAGATAAACAATTCTTTAACTAAAGAGCTCTTTATTTTTTCTTGCAACCCAGTATGAATCTCGTGTTCATGTTTGAATTTTGGATGAGTCATAGCGTTTCTGTTGCTGTACAAAAACTTCGCAGCTTGTTTGCTGTTTGATTTTTTTTTATTTTGGAAAATATATTTCTACAATTTTATTTTATTTTATGAAATTACCTGGAATTTTCTTGTAATATGTACATTGAAATCCTTGAATCTCCTGGAATTTTATAATTTGAAATTGGGAGACACCATGTTTTATCCTCTTGCGAGTATTTATTTAGATTTTAGTCGTGCTGTGCTGATGAACATTTTCTCGACGCCAAGGACTGTATGTCTGGATGTTTGTAATGGCTCGATTTCGGGTAGAGAGGTTTAATTAGCTACTAGAATTAAATTTTGCTGGAAATGCTTCTATAGAGAATGAGATTAAATGATGGAAATCTACCAAATGCAGGATTTGGATGCTAGACGCGTTAATTGATTTCTATTATTAAATTTTGCTATTTATAGATGAGGATATAAATTTCATTAAAAATTTAAATGAAATATGTCAAATTTTCTAGATAATTATGACTAAACTATTTTTAATTTATTATTTAGTAAAACTTCAATGCGGGATTTGATTTTATGATTATTTTTTTAAACATTAATTGCGGCTTTGATGTTTAATCCTTTTGTAAAGCAGATAATAACAAAAATAATTAAAGGAACATTTTTATTTGTTTCTGGAGTACAGTTATATTTTTCGAATAACAACACAGAGTATTTCTTGCAACTGCTATTATGTAAATATAGTATAAAAGTTAAACTACTGAAATATTATTATCATATTTTAAGATCTCGTTAAAGTGATAACTTGTGACAAATATTTGAGCATTTTTCGTAAAATATTATTCATATCAGAATGTGACGACCGTGGGTGATTATGAAAAAGAAGCACGTGATGGTCCTAAAAACGATTTAAATATGTAAAGTATTGTATCATAATCAAAAAAAATTCTAATAAAATTTTAAATACTCTTCTGTGTTATTTGGATATTTTGCAAGTACTACAATGACCCATCTTTGGGTTTCCTACAATTCTGGTTCTTCATAGTAAAATACATAAAGGTCATAATTTAAAAATCAACTTTCATACTCTAGTGGAACTATACAACGGGTTAATAATGAAACACTAAATAATTTATGTTAAGAATATTTTTGTCCAGAACTCACAGTAGAGAAAATATATATGTAATTAAAAATTTAATATGCGAGTTAGTTATGTACTGAGTCGAAAAAGGAGAAACAGTAGATTTTTGTTATTGTATGAGTATATTTTGCAAACCTGTTTTTAATCATCATTTCATTTAGGACAACCCTAATAAAAGGTTTTTTTTAACTGATAAAAATAGCAATACGATTATTTCTCATTATTTAGGGATTACGTTAGTAATCAACCTAACACAATCAGGGCCGCCTTAGGCCCTGCAAGAGCCCTTGGATGCATATGGGGCCCCTTTAAAAAGTCAATAAAAATGTGAATAAAAACATCAGTATGTACTATTATTTAGTAATATATATTTATTACAAAAAATTCTTGACCGTACATCATATTTAATACAATATAAAACTATACCATAAATGATATCTTTATTGCTGAAATATGAAAGTTAAAGTTGAATAATTCAAAATGCTCATTTAAATTTCGCACTGCCATATTGCAATTACGCAGTTGCATTAAGCCAATCACAGAGCTTTCTCTGAAACGTTTGTCGGTGCTCAATTTTACTGAGAAGAAGACGAAGAAGAAACAAGCATTCAGCATTCTACGATTCTGCTGACAACGACACACGTTACGTGAAGTTATGTGTTATTTATCTCTCTTTAATCCAAGATGCAACTACGTCATATTCGTTTGTTTCGAAAGTTTAAATATTTTTATCATGCTTAATACAACTTTAAAAAAAATAAAAAATTTTGAGTATAATAATTTTATTACGTAGACTAATATATAAAAATTTCAAAAAAGTCTTGAAAGGCCCATTGGAATTAATGATGATAGTTTTTTCCGGAATTTTTGTTGTGCAAAATTTTCTATCATATCCTCAAAGTTCTTTTAAATATCTGAAAGTTATTCTAATATTTGTATAAATTTTATAGGATTAATTAAGAAATTTTACGTTATTTTTTTTTAGATTTAGTAATATTTTGTTCAATGTTTAAAAATATATTTAGAAATCTCATCTTGTATTCGATTTACAGTTATATTTAAAAAATTTAACGGCAATTCTTAGCAAAAGTACACTAAAAATTGAGCTCCCCTATTTTCCGTGTAAACGACGACCTCGGCACTTTAATGCCTCTATCACGCCGGAGGCCCTGGGCTTAGCCCCACGTGCCCTTATGGAAAAGGCGGAACTGAACACAATCTTAAAAATCAATAAATATCACGAACAAATACAATATTATTATAAACAATAAAATGAATTCCAGGAAGTCCTGCTACCACTATACTCTCTCGCAATCCTCATCGTGATGAAGATCCTCATCCCGAACCCGAACTTTCCGGTGATGTCAACCCCACGGGGCGATGCTCGGTTGTTCGGCCACTTCGGACTGAGTGACAATCACACGGTGGCCGTGGTGCCCAACACCACGGAAGTGCAGCAGTTCCTGGCGGCAGTGGATGCGTTGTGGGCAGGTCAGACTTCAGCGCAACGCCACCAGCCCATTAACTGGTTGTTGTTTCCTAACCGGGAGGAGCTGGTGGCGGCGTACTGGAGGCAGCCCACGGAGATACCCATTGCGGTGATTTTTGAACAAGAGCCTGTGACTGGACAGCTGGAGTAAGTTCTTGAGATAAATGGTTTAACCCGTAAATGGTAATATCCGTCTGTGGGACGGATAGTTTTCAACTTTTTACTCTAGGTTCCGTAATTGTCGGTTTTAAACCCCCTTCTTCCAGCTATGCTTCATTTGATCCATAAAATTGGTTGTGTTTGTTTATCTTTGACGATTGTTTCCTGTTTCACTATAAATTTAGCATTTGGTAATAGTCACCATGCTTTACACCTAATTGCTTGGAGGGTTCCAAAAAAATCTGTAATCTGTGTATGCAATATTATTAAATTTGTTTGATTTTTTAGTTAATTTTGAATTATGTATATATTACTAATTCTTTGATTTTTGATTTTACTCAATTTATTTAATGTTCAAAAATTTTTACTATATTATTTTTATTTGTGTAATTAATATTAACATCCTTTACTAAATAAAATTTTATAAACACTATAATCATTTTATACTAATCAATGATACTCTAAATACAGAACCATAACCTAATTAGAATAGAAAATTGATGTTTGTAAGTAATAAGAAAAAGAAAAAAAAGCTCAGCCTCATAGACTGATGTTACTAGGAGTGTGTGTCAGGGAGATATTACTATTTACGGGATAAGGTTTTCTGTAAATTGCTGCTGTGCCATTTTATATGTTTTTTCTCTTTTCTTCATTTCAATTTTGCTTTATTTGTATGTGTTTAATTTAAATTTTAAAAAATATTTATATCGTTAAACGAAAGCCAAGTCATATTAAATTGAATTTTACAGAAATGTGGAAAATAGGAATTTTAGACGAAAGTACAACAAAAAAATACTGTGATTAAATAAAATTGAGTATAAAATCGCTGTTTCACTTTATAAAAAATAATAAGTAAGTGATCTGTTACTTTTATTGTAAGATCTGATCTAATTGGTAAATTGTATGCACCTTTTATTACAAATTACAAGAATAATTTTTATAAAATGTCGATGTCTACCTCTCAATTTTATACGTTTGCATTAAATTAATTATTGAACATCTTGAGTTCGCTTTTACTGAGTTCAGCATGGTGTTATATTTTTGTTTTATGCAGGTACTCGATCAGGACGAATCCATCGTACGTGGTGACGCCAAGCACGACGGAACTCTTCAGCTCACCGGCGTCGTGTCGTCAGTCGGCCGCCGCTAGTCACTGGCCCACGGGTGGTGTCTTCCCCATCGAGACGGGTGACAGCTGTCCTGTTAACCAGTACTACTACAGCGGTTTCGTCGCACTGCAGGTTTGTACATATACAGGGTGTAATACAAAAAGCGAGCCGTAGGCTCTTAAAAAGAAAATCAGCTTATCCGCCCTCATAAAAGTTCTTCAGATAACAATTGTAGAGATCTAAGTTCTTCATCTAAATCAATAAACACATTTTATTTTCAACAGTTTGTTATTTCAAAAATTAGGAATAAAAATTCAGGCAGTGCTATTTGTTTTTTTAATTAGTTTATATCATATTACAACCTACAACTGATCTCATTTATACTTTATATAATTCAGTAAATAAGATATGTGCACCTACTTACTTAGTTTTATTCTGTGTGAATCACAAAATTATATTCCGACATTATTTTTTCATTACTCTAGTGCTCTTAAATCATGATTCACAAATACTAGCAAAATATTTATATTAGATAATTGAATAATATAAAATGAATGCGAAAACTAAAATAATTGATTAAGTCACAAAAAATGTTTTAAAATATTTTTAACATGATAAATTATGAATAAAATAAAAATAGACACGTACGTACCTGATATCTCGGGAGAATCTAAAACGGCAAATTATTAAATTAGATATTTTATAATACAATTTTTTATTTCATCATATTACGCAACAATTTCAATTTTCGTATTATAACTCATATAAGAAAGAAGTCAAATGAAAAAAATTGTGACAAAATTTAATTGAATTAAAATTAGTAATTTATTTTATAAATATACTGATACTGATCTTTTTGAAACAAAATATTATTTTAATTGAAACACATTTTATATTGTACATATTTTTAAAATTAAAAATTGAAAGTTTAGTAATAAACAGAGTTTTAGTTTCATACTTTGCTCACTTCAACTTTAATACAACTGTATATACTGAAACTGACAAAAAGTTCCTATTGTGTAGTAGACAAGAATCCGGAACACAACAAAAATGAAAACGACAAACGAATACAATGAAATAAATAATAACCTCTGGTTATGCTTTTAGGCTTTGTTGGACTACACAAAGATCCGACTGGACAGCGGCGACGACACAGTGCAGGTGCCGAGCGTGCTTCTGGAGATGTTCCCGAAGGAAGCGTACACCGGCGATTGGATGGTGGCATTCCGCGTTGTTATTCCGCTGTACATGGTTATGGCGTTGTCACAGTTCATCACCTACCTGCTCATCCTCATCGTCGGCGAGAAAGAGAATAAGATTAAAGAGGGCATGAAGATTATGGGACTCAAGGATTCAGTCTTTTGGTGAGTTTGGAAATTGTTAGTAATAATAACAACAACAAAAAACTAATGTTTTATTACTAACAATTTTGAAACTCACCAAAAGATTGACCCCTGAAGTTCCATGATTTATTTTAATAAATGTTTTATTACATTATTACTTTACACCTAGAAGATTAGTAGAGTAATGACTATATTATTATTTTATTATTATTATTATTATTATTACTAGATCGGTCATAATTTCACTGTAGGCTCTGTGGATATTAAAATAAAATTTTGTCAATTAATCACTGATTTATCCAAAATAATTTAAGTGGGAGAGATGTCAATTTAAACAATCTACCGAAAATTTGTAAAGGTCATGATAAAAAGTAAGATGTACATAAATCTGCTGTTTATAGTTACAGTTTCAATTGAATTTGAAGAAATTGAAACATTTATTCATAGTAATATTCCATTTGTAGAAATAATGAAAGTATTCCCTTTCTGAAAAAAAATAAGTCCACAAATAATGTTTTGCATAGTAACAATTAAATTAAAATAATAATGATTTCTTTGTTGTAGGTTGTCCTGGTTTATAATCTACGGAGTATTCGTGTTATTTCTGTCCGTGGTGAGTTGTGTGCTTTTGTTCACGCTTCGCGTGTTTCAAAACACAAATTTCTTCGTGATCTTCATCCTGGTGGTGTTGTACAGTCTCTCTATCATCATGTTTGGGTTTATGCTTACCCCGTTCTTTGATAAATCCAGAGTAAGGATGATTGTATTACTTACAATTATGGATAAGTTGGTAATTTTGTATATGTTGCAGACGGCTGGTATTCTTGGAAATTTTGCTGTGAATATTATGAGTTTGTTGTATTTTATACAAGTTTTTGTTGATGATTCAAATTCTGTTGCCTTGTGGCTGGTTTCGCTTATAAGTTCCACAGGATTCGCTTTAGCAATGGATCGGGTAAGATTTATTTATCCAATTATCTTTATTTTTATAACATCGAACAGAAAAATTTATTAATTAATAAGAAAAGAATGAAAAATATTTTCATTGTTATTAGAGACGATCTCTCAGTTAAAAACAAGTTCTGAATTCAATCCTATTAAATTTTATAAAATAAAGAATATATAAATCGCAAGAAATATGGTTTCGATTTGAGATTAACTTTCTTGAAATCGTTAAATTTTTATACATTCCGTATTAAATCCATTTTAATCGATTTAAACTAACCAGTTCGGTTCCTAGTGCGATTTATTATTTTGTTATTGATGATTCGGTCTCAGTTCATGTTCACACTTAAAAAGGTACTGATTTGAATTGGTTTTGGTTCATGATCCGGTTCATTTGAATAATTTTAATTTGTTTAAAGATATAAGTAAATGTGAGTGTAGATGGAATTCTAGAGTTTAAACTGTAAATGTATCTTTTCGCAGGCCTTAGTTTTGGACCTGTCCGGAGAGGGCGTCAACTTCGACAATCTGTGGTCAGGTCGAGGAATTCCATTCGGAGGAAGTCTCATCATGATGGCTTTAGACATCGTTTTGTACGCTTTGTTAGCTTATTATTTGGACAGCGTCATTCCAAGTAAGTTACAATCACACCCTAATTTTTTTCAGTTATTTATTAAAGCTATTGGAATTACGATCAAATTTCTATTTTTTAGGTGAACATGGTACGAAAAGAAGTCCATGGTTTTGTTTTTCGCCTGCGTTTTGGTGTGGCAAAAAATCTGTAGCTAGGGTAAGTTAAACTATTATGTAAATTTGATATAATCATTTGTATTGACATCTATTTGTTTCGTGCCATTAAAGGATATTAAGAATCATGTAAGTCTAAGAAATATGCACGTGTCAGTTGAGACAATATAACAGCTTTCTTTAATACCGCAAATTTAAACTGTTCAATGAATATTCTTCTTTTGGATACTAATTTGCTTGATATTATATCTCCAAATTTAGAATGTAATTCTTAAATTTATACCTGTATCTATTATTTCAACTTTTTCATTATTCAGTAAAAATTATCAAGTAAATAAAAAAATGAAACAGAAATTGTTGCAATTTAAAATTTCAAATGAAACACATGCACGTGCTTATGCATGTCAATATTGCAATTTTAAGGTATTTTTAAATATAAGTAGTTTTAAGAGAATGAATATACTAATTATAACTCTAAAAAAATTTATTATGGGAAAATAGATATTTCTCGAAAGCATGAATAACAATTATAATCTTTACCGATTCATCGATTCGGTTCTATTTCTTTTACAAAGTAATTTATTCTTGGAACATTTTCTAAAATAGTTTTAACAGGTTACCTGGGATATAAATTAACTATTCGATTTCAGATTATTGAAGTTATACTTATTTTGCAGATACCTTCATCAAATGGAGAGAGCGGTACATTCAACAACATCGAGGAACAGAACCGAGATGTTGAACAAGTACCGCGCGAAATGAAGGGTCGCGAAGCGATCAGAATTGTTGATTTATATAAATCATTCCAGGTAATAAACTAATTAAAAACAATTAGAAACAGTGTAAATTAAACACGTTCTTGTTTTCTTGAGATATATTGAAAACAGTGGTGGGTGCTGTATCAAATAAAGACTTAAAAAAACAGTCGGAGGAAGGGAAAAGTGAGTTTAGAAGCCCAAATAAATAATTATTTATTTAAATTTAAATAAAAATTAAATAGTAAAGATATTTTTTTACTTCGCTTAGCTTAAGGGCTCTATATTATTGATACAGCTGATACAGAGGTTCTCCCCTGATTGAAAATGTAAAAGACGAACAAAATGAAAAACGTATGTCTTATATTACAAATAAATTCAATGATGCAATTGTCTTATCGTCTGCAATGACCTATATATTGATTTATATATAAAGTGTTAATATATGTATGACTTTGTAGGCATGTCGAAAGCCAGAAATGAAAGCAGTAAACGGAATAAATCTGACCATTTACGAGGGTCAAATAACGGCCATTTTGGGCCACAACGGTGCTGGAAAAACTACGTTATTTAATATTCTAACTGGTCTAACTGCCCCCACTGCTGGGACCGCCTATGTCTTCGGCTATGACATTCGGTAAAATACAAAACAAATTAGATGTTTAATAAATACAATATTATTATTGTTATTCTTTTTTGCAGAGATCCTAACGATATGCAATGTATAAGAAGAATGACTGGAGTGTGTCCCCAGCATGATATTTTATTTGATTTGTTAACTCCTAGAGAACATTTAGAATTTTTCGCGGCTGTTAGAGTAGGTTAAAAACACCTAGGGCAAAGTCATAACTTAATCC
Source organism: Pterostichus madidus (assembly GCA_911728475.2). Classification (NCBI taxonomy): domain Eukaryota; kingdom Metazoa; phylum Arthropoda; class Insecta; order Coleoptera; family Carabidae; genus Pterostichus; species Pterostichus madidus. The sequence continues at coordinate 41,321,097 of OU452301.1, forward strand.
TAAGATCGTCTTATACATATCATTATCTTCACAAATAAATACAAGATGATCTTAAAAACGAGCTTAGGATGTGACTATGAATATTGCCCTACATCGTAATTTATTTTATATAATTATTAACAAAAATATTATTTGTTTATAGGGTATTCCTCGATCTTTAGTAGATTTTGAAGTAACAAAAACTTTAAAAGACATAGATTTAGTAGATAAGGCAGATACTTTTGCCAAATATTTAAGTGGAGGTCAGAAACGCAAATTATCCGTTGGAATTGCAGTTATTGGTGACCCCAAAGTAAGTAAAAAATTTTCCTCCTTCCCGATCAAATGTAGTTTCTTAAATATTTTTTTCCTGAATGACCGTTTTCTTTAATTGTAATTTTCACGCACGATTATTTCCCAAATACCTATTTCTGTTTTTCCGAAAATAATTTTCCCGAATGCCTTTTTTCTGTATGCTAGTTTCTTATAGGTTATTTTCCAATTGACAATTTTATCGAATGAAAATATTGCATCTAAATATTTTCCCGAATGCAGTATTACATTTTATAGTTCAAAATTTTCCGAATGACAATTTTACGGTATACCAATTTCCCTAATATTACGTATAATTAGCAAGCGGAAAAATTGTTAGTTTGTTAAATAATTATTTAAGAAATTTGCATTCTAATTATTCGGGAAGGTTATTTTGGATATTTACATTCAGGAAATTTCATTTTGGAAATTGAAATGCTGGAAAATGATCATTCGGGAAAATGGTTATTCCGGTTTTTTTTCCATTCGTGAAAATGTATTCTTTTAATTTGTGTTAGTAAAATTGTCATTCGGGTAGGACGGTAACCATTATTTCTTATTTTTATAAAATAATAATAATATATTTCTATTTAACTTTTTATTCGTATAACAGCGAATTAATTGGATAAAAATTGGTTAAAAGAAAGTCAGTTTAATTGGAGTGAAGCGTTAAATTATATTTACTTGAATACAGTATGGAAAACTGTTCACTGTTGTTCTTAATGACAAGCGGAAATCTGTTGCTTTTGATATAAAATTAAAAATGACATACGAGTACCGATTAAATATTTCCCGTTTCTGTATTAATGATTCTTGAACCTAATTTAACAAATAAGAATAATCAAATTAAATCTTTAATGATTTTCAGAACTTTCTTCGTATTTCGGTTAGATATGATGTAATTATATTATCCTTACAGATAATAATCCTGGACGAACCAACGGCAGGCGTAGATCCATACAGCCGACGACACATGTGGTCCGTGTTACAAAACCGACGTCACGGCAAGGTGATCCTGCTCACCACGCATTTCATGGACGAGGCCGATATCCTGGCAGACCGCAAGGCCGTGATATCACGCGGTCGTCTGCGCTGCTGCGGTTCATCGCTCTTCCTCAAGAACAAGTTCGGAATCGGCTACCATCTTACGCTTGTGCTGGAGGGCGTGTGTCGGGAGCATGCCATCAACAGGTCAGTCAAATCGTTTAATAATACCGTATACTTCATCTACTTACAATGGAAATTCGTCTATAATTATCGAATTCCATGAGTCTCTAATAAAATATGTGTAAAATTAAATAGACTCTCGTTTATAATGGTCTAAAAATCATTACGCGAACAGAATCATACACGGTGATAGGAATAATTTTAAACTTCTTTCTTATGAAAACTGAAATTATTCGTTGTTGGCAGTTTATATATTGTGTTTTTGAAGAATTTAAACTTATTTCATTTATTTATATTAAAATGCCGGCTATCTATTGATAGTCGTGTACTCATTTAACAATAAACCGGATTTTAAAAGGTGTACGTAGTTGTCACAATAAAAATACAAGATTTTTTGTATTACAGAAAAAATTAATATGAATAATATTTATGTCCTAATGGTCATGACCTCTATCATCTTATAGAGGTCATTGCTTGGGGGCACATGATATCATTCTTTAATTATCAATAGTTATCTAGCAGACAACAGATTTCTGTGCGGTAAAGTATACAAAAATAGATATATATATATATATATATATATATATATATATATATATATATATATATATATATATATATATATATATATATATCCATATATATATATCCATATTTATTATTCTTTTTACGCAAGATCTTTTATCTTTTATTTTTCTACTCGTTATTTTCCGCTTACACAACTTACTTGTCGTCATATATCCATTTATTTCTAGATCGTCGATGCAATCTCTCGCCTCCCCATTTTACCAATCTTTTATTCTATATTCAATCCAGAAAACCAAGTTTTTGTAATACATTTTAAAAGACAAAAAAATCTACAAAATAAAGCTTTGAGTCTTAGATAGGGATCTATTTATATTTTTGAAAAACAGTGTTTATATTAATAATGCTATAAAAATGTAATAAATTGTATAAGATATAGCAAAATAATTATTTTTAGAACAAAAATAAATTATAAAAGGCAAAATGCGGCCAAGCTACTTAACCTCGGGTCCAGACGCAGACGTCTCCGCACTAGCACCAAAGTCTAGCCGCTCGGCTACAGTGGCCACCGATAATATGTATTTGTATTCTTTTATTTATATTGAAACAAATTACACCAAAATGTCAACTTATAAATTAATTATTATATAAACTTGGTTTCTGGAATGAAAATAGAATAAAAGATAGCTAAAAATTTTAATGCGTTCTAGTTAAAGATGGTACATCAAAAATGTCACATGAGATTTGCGATTGTGGCGCCATCTGTTTTATTTTTCAGGGACTTCTCACCCTGCCCTCGTATTTCTAATATGGACTAAAATTCAGACTTAAAGTTTGATAAAGTTTAAACTTCCCCAAATTTTGTATAATATTATTAAGCTTTTTATGGTACAATACGGTATTAATTAATTTATAAGTTGATATTTTGGTGTAATTTGTTTCAATATAAATAAAAGATTACAAATACTTATTATCGGTGGCCACTGTGGCCGAGCGGCTAGACTTTGGGGCTAGCGCGGAGACGTCTGCGGCTGGAACCCGAGGTTAAGTAGCTTGGACACCTTTTGCCTTTTATAATTTATTTTTGTTCTAAAAATAATTATTTTGCTATATCTTATACAATTTACTAAATTTTTATAGCGTTATTAATATAAACGCTGTTTTTCAAAAATATAAATAGATCTTCATCTGAGACAAAGTTTTATTTTGTCGATTTTTTCTCTTTTAAAATGTATTATATAAACTTCGTTTTCTGGAATGAAAATAGAATAAAAGATTGGTAAAATAGGGAGGCGGGAGATTGCATCGACGATCTAGGTATAAATGGATATAAGATGACAAGTTAGTTGTGTAAAAAAAAATAATTGATCTTGCATAAAAGGAATAATGAATGTAGATAAAGTGAAATAGGTATGTTAGGCGAGGATTAATTGCAGATGAATCTAATAAAGGTTTTATTTTACCAAGTTTTGGTAGATAGTTTGATAGATAAAAAATTAAATTAATGCAAGTGCATACCAATAAATATGATATAAATGGACATAGGAGTTAGTATATGGATTAAAAATTAAAATTATTTGAACACTTTTACTTATAGCCAGGTAATTAATTATACTTAATCGTTTAATTAAAGAATATATTGACACAATAATTACATAAACAAATATATTTCTAGGTACGAATTGTTAAAGTTTTCTTCACGAAATATTCGTATTTAAATTATAATTACTTTTTAACTGCTTTTTCAACACAATTCTCAAATGCTTTTTTAATTGGTTCTTTACTATTCGTAGATTCCTCAAAAACAATCGACAAACAAACCTTGAGATTTTCCAGAGCTCTATCAAGTAATTCATTATTACTTTTTATCAAATCATTCGTTTCTTTTTCCACTTTCTTAATCTGTGGCTTGTGAACAAAATAAAGATCTTGAATCAAACAGGATTGCACTTCTAAAGGAGTCTTATTTTCTTTACATTTTTTCTTAGATTCTTCAACTGTTAAATGCATTTTGGCTTGATAATCATAAAATTTATTTAAAATTTCATCTATTTTCGAAATTTCTTTATAACCCAATTTTGCACAAATGTTTGTTCCTGCGTATGACTCTCTGGTAAAATACTGCGTGTCAATTTTTTGTTCTGTAACACATTGTTGAATGGATTTACTTTCTTCAGTCAAACTGTTGTTAGCTAAAATAAGTTTCATATGCGCTAGAAGTTCCTCGAAGCCTCTTTGTACAGTTAAGTCTGTAACACGTTTCTGATCCAAGATTTCTTGGTTGAATTTCTGCTTTTGAGTTGTTCCTTCACCATGCGAAGTAGTTTGCGTGTTTCCGATTTCATTGTGAATTTCATCAAATATTGGCTGAAAATCTGTTATAACTTCTTCTATCGTTCTGGAGTGAACCAAAAAGCCCTGTTAAAACAATTATATTGTTAAATTGAAAATTATTTAATCATATTAATGATGAAAAATATTTTAAAAATTTGACGACGTTTCGACATATTTGTTGTCATTTTCAAGTCAAATAAATGAATACTACAAGGTTGTTAAAATACATAGAAGTTGAGTTATAATACATAATGTATGATCCATTAACGAACTAAAAGGAATGTAAAATTTAAGTCCCATTAGTTAATTATAGAAACGTCGTCAAATTTTCGAAATATATTTATATTTTTAATAAAGCCACGTTATCCAAAAATCCTGGACCAAATAACTCTTTTGATCCTTTTTTAAAACTATAATTTCGGTTTAATATCATCTCTTAATTCCAATATTTTTCATTAAATAATTTGTTATGAATTGGTTATGAAAATGATTAAAGCGGGTGACAACAACTGTAGATTCTCTTCAAGGAAACAAAAAATGTCGTTACTGCCGTCCAACAAAATCAAATAAAACTACTTACTTGTACTGACTTTACAACAATGCATTTGAATCAATTGTAACACGCCCTACTTTTCATTATTTGTTTCATCACAGTTAATCGTACATGCAGTATTTGGAGATATGATATATCTTTAATTTGAAAACCATTTTAACGAATTAACTATTATCATTAGAAGCTACTTACTTGTATAGTGAAAATAATTGTAACTATTAATAAATGATTCATTGTTGACACTGTTGCAGTTCATGTACTGAAGAACTGTGTTTCTGAAGAATTTCAACTTATTTGTCTTATTTATACGTACCCAATGTCTTTCGAAAGTCGAACGCAGTGGTTCTTAACATTTACGTCTTTGCGGACCATAAAATTTTGAAAATATATTAACGGAATCTCTGTTTCTAGTGGAATTATTAAGAGTTAATATTAATTTAATAAATGAGCCTCTGATATCATAAAGACCGTAATATATCTTTGATTACTTCATTACAGATTGATTAAGAAATAAAATAAAATTGGTTTTACAGTACTTATATGATCTACCTATAGTTCTTTACACAAAAGGAAAGTAGAGATAATTCTATAGAAATTCATGGACTTTTCAAGTATATATCATGGACTTTTGGTAAAGGACCGCTGGTTTAAAGTAATTGTTTATGGATTAATATATTCTTCAGTTATTTCTTATTTGTGATGTAAGGTGACATACCCACATAAAAATAAACCGGATTTTATAAGATGTAGGTCGTTGTTAAATAAAAGTACTTCGTTTTTAAATGTACTAAGAAAATAAGGAAAAATATTTAAAAGATGCAAATGCAGTATTGAGATGCAACAGTGATGAAATTTTGGAATAAACTAATAATCGATAGTTATTTAGTCGAGTAGATAACAACTCTTTGTGCTCTGCTATAGTCTCTTAAAATTATTAGAATTTTTACAGTAATTTTTTTCATAATAAATTAAAATTTATAATTTGTTAACAAAAATAATTATTTTGTTATTTCTTATACAATTTATTACATTCTTATAGAATTATATAATGTAAACACTATTTTTAATGGCTTGTTAGCAAAGTATAACACAGGAAATCATAAAAAAAATGAAATAATTGTAATGGTGTAATAAGAGAAAATCTAAATATGAATAAATATTCAGGACATAAATTAATATTGAATTTATGGATTAACAAATATTAACACTTTTACTTACTATAGGTAATTACTTTATTATTTTATTCAGAAAAGTAAAAAAAAAGACTTTTAACATGATATTTCATAAAGGTTTACAGTGTTACAATGGATTGCCTGTTGATATTAAAACATCCCAAACTCTAAAGCCCCTGGCACATATAGCGTCAAGACTCCGAGTCTGCTACAAACTGCTGAAAAACTGAGCGTCACGTCCAAAACGGGTGACACATATAGAGTCGATGTTTCTGACAGTCAGAAATAAATATTTGTTAATTTTAACGTGTTATTTGTTAATTTGTATTATTTAAAATATTTATCGACTATTAAGAAATATAAAAACTATAAACTAGGATATATAAAACAAAAAAATAAATTTAAAAAAAAATGACTTGAATTATAAATGAAATATGAAAACTTAAAAGTTTCTAACTATGTATAAAGTAAATGAATTTAACTATAAAAATGTACAAAAATCAAACAAGAACATAAACAATAATAATTCGTACGTCAAACAACAAAGGAAGATAGCGAAAAAAACCAGCATCATAATGAAGTTGGTTTTCGGCAGTCGTGACTGCTGAAAATAGAGGCGTTTCTATTTTTGGCAGTCAAATGGTAGACTCGGAGTCTTGACGCTATATGTGCCAGGGGCTTTAAACTTTTTAAAAATCGATTAAAATGTTATTATTTAAACAAATAGATTAAGTAATAATACGAGCATATAATTATGTTTTTTTCTTTTGTATATTTTATATGACTTTTTGTTACATATTTGAGTTTAAATTTTGTTCATTGTTATGTATTAGCCAAACTATTAAATAAATACATTATTATTATTATTATTAACATTACATATTATCAAAAAAGTATTGTTCGTAAATATTTCACTCTTCAAGCATTTACAACACAGTTCTTAAATGTGTTCTTTACTGGTGCGTTACTATTCGTTGTTTCTTCATCAACAATCGAAAAACAAACCTTCAGATGCTCCGAGATTGCTTTGTCGAGAATTTCGTTATTATTTTGTAACATTTCTTGCACTTCTTTTTCCATTGTCTTAACCTGTGGTTTGTGAACAAAATAAAGATCTTGAATCAAACAGGATTGCACTTCTAAAGGAGTCTTATTTTCTGTACATTTTTTCCTAGAATCGTCAACAATTTCATGCATATTGAATTGATAATCGTAAAAGTTGTTTAAAATTTCGTTTACTTTGGAAAACGCGTTATTTCCTAATCTTGTACAAACTGTTTTACCTGCGTTTGACTCTTTAATTAAACATTGTGTGTCAGTTCTTTGTTGAGATATACAATGTTGAATTGATGCACTATCTTCAGTATAGCCGTTTTCAGCTAAAATACGTTTCATATGTTGTTGAATTTCTTCGTAAACTCGTTTTAAAGTAAATTCTAGAACTCTGTGTTCGTCGAAAATATATTTGCTAAATTGCATCTCTTGATTTTGTCCCCCAACATGAGACGTTGATTGTGTTTTGCCGATGTCAGTGTGGATTTCATTAAATATTGGTTGAAAATCCGCTAGAACATCATCTATAGTTCTGGAATGAACCAGATAGACCTACAGAAAATTATAGTTTATTGACTAACTTATTATTCGCTGTTAGAGATGTATTCTAAATTACAAATTAAAAGCATTTAGCTTTAACTTGAATTTGATAAATTAATCGTTTTCTTTTTAAGAACTGATATTAATAATGCTATATATTTTTTATATTAAATGTAAATCAACTTCATGATGATTGATACAAAATTGTCTAAAATAGCAACAGATGTGTTTAACTCTAGTACTTTAATAATGATCGAAAATTTAGTAGGAATAATTTCAAATTTCTTACCTGTACGGCGAAAATTATTGCAATTATTAATAAATTTTTCATAGTGAATAGTTTATGTGCTGAACTGTGCTTGTGAAATATTGCTACTTATTTATAATTATAATTATCTTTCAGTAATCTTGTTCTAGTGTACCTATTATCTATGAATTGATATATTTTGAAATTTAAAGTGCCTATAAAGTGCCTATAACTAAGATACTTGGTTAAGGTTGAATGATAACTGCATTTTTAAAGATATATGTATTTATAGTTTTTTAAGATAACATCGGATTACTTTAAGCTAGATACTTTGGGTTCTTATTTTTCATAAATAATTCAAAATGACAGTCAGGTAAAATACAAAACAGTCAGGTAAAGATTTTTCCAGACTGTTATTTATGTTGTAACCTTGGATATGTACTTTACCTTACAGTTTTAGTAAAAGTTTACTTTTCCATACTAAAATTGGTGAGAAAAGTAGGTACTTTCTTGTCGGTTTCAGAAAATAATTATTTACTTTAGAACTAATAAATAATGTAAAATAATGGTTGATGTTTGCAGGCTAGTGACGTCACATGTTCCTAAAGCTGAAAAAGCTCGGCGACACGGACGTGAACTAAGCTTCATTCTTCCTCACAACGCTGTAGACAATTTTGCTCCGCTTTTCTCCGCCATCGAACAAGAGATCAGCACGAGAAGTGGACGCCTAGGTAATGATTTCAAATTTTTATTATTTTATTAACAATTTTTTATTAGCATTTTGTACTTTTTATATTTTAAATACATAAGGTATATCTATTCGAAAACAAAAATAACTTTTGAGTTACTCTGTAGAAATATGAAATAAATATAAAGAAAAATGGATAATACTTAACTTGTTTGGAAAATAGATTTAAGGATTCAAAGCATATTGGTAAAAGACACGTAATTTACTGTTCTATATTTAAGTCTGTCTTGTTCAGTATTATTAATAAATATCCAGTAATAGTTATTTGTATTTAAATGTTCCAAAATCAGTCATTTAGATAATGAAATAATTACAAAAAGTATATTAGTTTAATCATTAACAGGCAGATTCATAAAGCAGATTAGCGGTAACACCATTTTTTATTTCGTTTTTAACTCTTTTTTCAATGTACGTAACAAGTTTAATTTAACTTGAGTTAAAAAGAGAGTTAATTAGCATCAAATTTAGTTCATTTCTTTAGTCTGTTTTAAGTTGAAACAGAGTTATAGATAATATTAAAAAAGGTGTTAGCGCTAATCCGTTTTATGAATCTGCCTGTTAATATAAATTACAAAGTTACAATTCTTTTAAATCTTGTTGTCCTCCTCCAGGTATATCAAGCTACGGCGTATCAATGACAACTCTCGAGGAAGTGTTCTTACACCTAGAACGTGATGAAGAAACAGACACAATGGACAACCTCAGCAAGAAGATGGTGCGGAACCGAGCGTTATCTCGTAGCCTAAGCCTGCAGAGTAAGAGCACAAGCTACCAGTCACTGCAGAACGAGTCGGCGGCAGCGGCAGCGGCTGCAGCTGCTGCAGCTGGAGGAAACGGACCCAGGGATACCGTACAAGGATTGAATAACTCGCAAGCTCTTGATGGTAAAGGTTAGTGTTAGGATTTCATCGTGGTGCTAAATCTCGTGCTTTCATTCGACCTGCGCACAGAGTAAAATTTATAAATAAATAAATAAACTGTGTCAAGCACCAAATTAACTCAAAACTATCTAATGAGGCCAATGGCCTGTTTAAATTTTCATAATCAAATAAATAAATATAATAAATATCAGACAGATTCGTAAAGAGGATTCAATTTGGAATCAACTCTAACTTAAATTTTATTTCAGATTAAATTGATTAGTATTAGAGTTACTTACAAAACAGAGTATGAGAGTCCATTATAAGTTGTAGAGCCCTTACATCGTTATTAGAATTAAGTTCTTGTGCAGAGTAGCAAAATAAATAAATAAGAAATGCATAAGATTTTTTTCCATTAAGTTGCAACAAAACAGTGAACTAATTTTAAGTAAGGAATAACAACGTTTGTTTAATTAGTTTTTTTTTTTCATTAGTTAATTCAATTTGTCCTGGGTTCAAATCCCGATATTGTCCGAATTTTTCTCTCTAAAATAAATTTAACAACATTATTATTAATATTAATGAAGTTCGTTTTTGGCCTAATTTGACTAAGACATTATAAAGTTTAAAAAATATTGTTGTTTACTTGCAGCTGGTGGTGACCTCCAACTCGACGGAATCCAAGCAACCGCAGAACTTAAACCAGGTCTTCTTGGCCTTGGTCTCGATAGCATAGATGCCACACCCAACTGCTGGCAAACCATGACAGCCTTACTTCGACTACGGACACTTCGGTTGATCCGTGATCTACAGAAACTTTACTTCATGATCCTTCTACCTTTAGGATTGGCAGCACTGGGTCTTTATCTCAATAGTATTCAAACCGTGGAACCAAAGATGAAATCTTTGGTGCTCAACGCGTCTACGTATAGAAGTTTCAACAGTTTGGCGCTCCACAACGGGAGTGATCACAACCTAGACGAATTTATTGACAGCATTGCGATTACTTCTGGAGCGGATATTGATTTGTACAATGGAAATTTTTCGTTGCTTTTGGAGATTTCGCCGCACATGGCTGCGTTGAATGTTAATACACTGCATCTGATGAATTTGAGCCACACGAGTATGACAATGATTTACAATGATACTGCGCAACATAGCCTGCCAATTATTATCAATTTTATCAATAATGCGCTGTTTAAGTAAGTATCGATTTATTTTTTAAATATTTTTTATATTTTAATTATTTAAGTAAAATTACCATATTCTCAATCAAACTTTAATCAGCAGATTACATTTATTAATTTTCTTCAGTTTAGTTTTATAATTTATTTATATCTATTAAAATATTATTCACGGGATACGTGGTCCAGTGGTTCGATTTCCATAGCCAACAATCAATTTTCACCATATTAAAATTACTTTTGTGGCTCCCCCTCCACTATCATCTTTAGGGGGTGTGATTTGACCGGATGTAATCACACGCGTATAAATATATAATTTGTGTGCTACGGCACAGTGCCACACCTAGTAATGAGTAAAAGGCGTGATGCTATATTTTATTTTTTTAAATATTAAACAGTTGTTAAAATGAATTATTTTTTTAAAGATAATAATTAGTACGATTCTGCAGTTGAATACTAAATAAAAATACAGTTTACATATTTACGTAAAAAATACTAATTCTCTTTTTTCTTCTTTTCAAGGATGATTTTGAAAAGAAAGGATTTGTTAGACATCTATACTCCGATACAAGTACAAACGCATCCATTTCAACAGACATCGCAACCAGAAGAATTCAACATCGGCATTTTCTCTTCATCAGTATTTATAGGAATGATATTCGTACTCATCCCTGCCAGTTTATCCATAGACATGGTCTATGATCGAGAGGTAAGTTTTTAATTATAATTCTACCTTTGATCATAGAAACTGAGTTATAGATTTCCATGAAATTTGACTAATTTGCTTGATGTTTAGCATTTATATTAAGAACTAACCTAACGTATAAGTTTTATTAGGTAATGTCTATGCTGAGAAGTAATTTTAACACTTAATCTAAAACATTATTTGAAGATTTCGAAATGTCAACTCAGAATTTCAAAACAATAACTTATTTTCAAAAGCGTTGAACATGTTTTTAACCGCAAAATAATAAAATTAGTTTTGTTTTTAAATGTACGAATTCTTAAGATTGTGCGTAACATTATAATAAAGATATTAACACTTATCATTCTAAATATTGATTCTTAAATTTTTTTAAATGTTAATTTTAAAATATAAGCTATAAATTCTTAAAAGAAAATGGCGGCTAACAGGAAGGCTGCTTGCTAGTAAATAACTAAATTGTTTTCTTTTCAGGTGAAAGCTAAGAACCAGCTTCGGGTGAACGGCCTTAGCTTCTTCATGTACTTCTTCACCTATTTCGTGGTTCTTGCTGCTCTAATGTCTCTGATCTGCGTATGTCTGCTAGTATTGATCCTAGTGTTCGATTTGCCCTCGCTGAAGGAGCCGCCGGCCTTCTGCACGTTCGCAGTGCTGGTGCTGCTGTATTGTCCGGCATCTATCTTGTTCTCCACTTGTGTGAGCTACATCTTTGATAAGATGGACTCTGCAATGAGTATTCTGCCGAATATATCGACCTTCGTGGGGATGATTCCGTTTTTCTTGGTTATTATACTGGATATGTTGAGGATAGGTGAGTGGAAATCTATACAAATAATATATAATTTACGTAAATACCATAAATATCAAGAAACTTTTGTTATTAGTCATTTGTAATTTATGCACAAAATCTATAGTTCGATTATCCGGATAGTTCAAATATCCGAATAGCCCGGATATCTGAACTGATCGAATATTCGAATAACCGAACAGTTCGAATAGTTCGAATATTCAACTAGTTAATGAGCCCGATTAGTCACATGATAATAATGAAAGAATAGTTCGGATTGCGCTAAAAGTTTGCTAATAAGTCAATTCGGACACGAGGAATTCAATACCGTTGAGCGCATCTTCATATTTTGTTTAGTTTTTAAGATATAACCGCCGGAAAAGTTAAATTTTCCAAAAAATTTACCTTATCATATTTTGGACTTTCCCGAGCCTATATTTCAAAAACTAAACAAGATATGAAGATATGCTGAACGACTTTGAATTTCTCGTGTCTCATTTGACTAGTAAACAAATGTTCAGCATTTTTTATTTCTCAAAAAGTTTTCACCAAAATTTTCTCACAGAGCAGTTTTTGAACAATATCTCAAAAAGTAGAAGACATATGCACATGAGGATTTTACCTTTAGATTCAGCGGATCAAAATATATATGTATGTAAATTTTCGTTACAATATTCGAACGAGGAAGAATTTTAGAGCAAACAGTCTGAAAATAGCCTAAAATACCCCTTAAGAAATTTTCAAAAAATAAAAATCGCTAACAATTTGCTTATAAGTCAATTCAGGTACGAGGAATTCAATGCCGTTAAGCGCATCTTCATAACTTGTTTAGTTTTTAAGATACATTCTCTGGAAATGTTTTATGTTAAATCGGAATAAATTTTTGAATATCCGAATATCGAATATGGACACTAACGAATATCCGAATTATTCGGATACGAATATTCGGTTGACCGTTTCGTTCAAAATCGTCGTCCCTAATAACTACTGTATTCATCTGTCAAAATTACAAATATATTTTATAACTCTATGTTTCTTAGAAAAATCACCTAATTAAATAGTGAATTTCAGATAACATCAAAATTTAAATAGGGGCAGTTAGTAGATTTTTCAACCACGCAACGCTAATAGAGTCAAGCTAGCGCTAGATCCATTCAACATTGTAATTTGTCATTAAACGGACTACCGTAGTAATAAAGCATGCTGTCCTGTTTAATTAATTCGTATCTTCTCCGCCAGGTGGAAAAGCTGCTCTCATCCTCCACTGTGTGTTCTCTTTACTCAACACCATGTACACTCCGTACGCTGTGGTGTACTACGTCCAGCGTGTACACCTCATGTGCCAAGTGAACGGTGGGTGCACCGAACTCACCGTGGCCGACTACCTCACCGACGAGATCATCGTCATGTTCGTTGGTACGCTGTTACATATCCCTGTGTGGTTCGTCGTGCTGCTGGCCCTCGATGTCAAGAAGAATGGCGGGAAAGTTAGAGATGCGTTTAGCGTATTCCAGGTAAAGATCTACTCGTACTTTACTTATTAAAATATTGAAATAAAATCTTGCAGCCCAATACTCAAAAGAGTTTTAGCTCGAATCTGGCTAATCCTGAATTTTGGATTTGTCAAATTAAACTAAATCATATTTATAAAAAAGTTTAAATAAACGTTAACATAATCTTCTTACCAATTAGTTTTCGGAAAGTTAATTGAATTAATTTCTTTTAAAACGGACTAGTATAAGGATTAGCTAATCCAAAATTCCGGATTAGCTAAAACTTTTTTGAGAATCTGGTTGACTGTATATCTTGTCAGCCTATAAATTTGGTTGTTGATTAGCAGCCGAAACGTTGATGCATTATTGATTTTTAAATAAATAAATAAATTGACTTCATGCAGTAGATAGCTCAGTGGAAAAACGCCAGTTTATGGATTTGAGAGGCCTAATTCGATTCCCGCAGCTGATAAACTTTACTCCAAATTAAAATTATTCCGATAGCTTTCTCTCCACTAACATCTTTGATAACAGTGTTTTGACGGCTGTTAACCGCATTTCACGCTCAAAATATACTCTTATTACTTATCGAAATCTGCTACGGCATAATGCCATACCCAGTAATGGGTAAAAGGCGTGATGATACATATAATTAAATTAGTATTCGAGAATAATTTCATTAATCATTAACTTTAAAAGTTAAGCAGACTAATTTGTAATTTTAAGGTTGAATTTAATTTTGTACAATTTTAATTTGTAGACTTGTTGCCCAATTTTCGTTGTGTAAATAAATAAAATAATATAAATATATCACGCCTTTTATCCATTAGTGGGTGTGGCACTCTGTCTTAACAGATCTCTGTATGTGATATATTTTTACGCGTGAAGTGCGGTTACTAACCGTTAAATAACGGCTCTCAAAGATGTTAGTGTTAATTTTAATACTGAAACAAAGTTTGTAGGCCGTGGGAATTGAATTCGAGTTCTCAAATCTACAGGCTGACAAGATATCACTGTTCTCTCTAAATGCATTTTTAAAATAATTTACCTAAAAAGTATAAACTAACAACAATCTATGTAATTTTCTAGAGCAAGAAAGCCAGCATCCTCGAAGACACAGCCGACTCAAGCGACGTCTCGGAGCACGAGGACGACGACGTAAAAGCCGAGCGACAGAAGGTGTCCAGTTTACTCAATTCCACGGACGCCAGTAGCAACACTCCACTGCCGTTAGTGATGGTGCAGAATCTGCACAAGACATACACGAGGCGTCAGCTGCGTTGTTGCGGGCGCGGCCCAGACGAGGAGATGGTCAGCAAGGTGGCGGTTCGGAGCCTCAGCTTGGCTGTAGAATCCGGAGAGGTGTTCGGACTCCTGGGGCACAACGGGGCTGGAAAGACCACGACGATGAGGATTATGATTGCGGAGGAGGCACCTAGTAGGGGAAAGGTAAGATTTTAGAGTAAGAAAGTCAAATTAAGGGACTTATAACTATTAGTTTTTTTCGCAGCTCAGAGTTGTTTAGTTTAAACTACATAATGTGATTTATTATATCGGCGATATGACGTAAAAATTTAATTATTAGGCGTATTTGCCATTTGGCTCAGATCCAACTTACATTTACTGAACCAGATTACTTACTTATTTTGCTGGATTAATTCACTGACTTTATTTCCAGTACTAGAATCACTAATTATAATTTTCTTTGAAGTAATTCACCCCAATAAGTGCATCATTTTGCTTAATTCAGTTCATTTAGTCATGTGTCAAATTTATCTGAACTGATTTAAGTGAACCAAGTGGAAAATGGAATACAGTATGACTACGTTTTTCACGCACAATGTTTTCTAGATTATGCAAGTAAATTATGGTTAATTGGTTCGTTTTTAAATAACATTTTTTTCATCATGAATCATATAAGTTAAATAAAAAGGGTTTCATGTTCGTTAATATAAATTAATAGTATTGCAAAATGATTATATAAATTGTAAATAAATAATTCTTGAACATATTTCTAAATTTTGGAAGAAATTGATTTTAGCCGTGAAGGATGAGATTTAGTTGAGGAAAATAAAGATGAACATTGAATAAAACATCACAATTTCGTTGAATAATGTAGGGAATTTTCGAAATACAAACATATTTAAATTTTATAGAAAATAGGAATGTAAGTTGTAGAATTATTTTTAATTTATATTCCTCCATGACCTTGGTTTATATTCATTTTGTTTTTATTGTCGCATTAAAATTAAAACTACAACAATGAGTTTAGAAATTTGCAATTAATATATTTAAATATTATTTATTTATTTATTTATTATTATTATTTTTTTTAAAGATATTACACGTAAAGCGGGTCATAGGCGATGACATGTGAAATCGGTTTTTACTCAGCCGTTTTCCTCGCAATAAATTTTACAAATGTATTAGGAAAAAATAAAAGATTTTTCTGGATAACATTCTTGAAATTTGTTAAGTGTGACGACGTTTCAGACTAAGTTTTAGTCCATTTTCAAATCGATCTATTTTTTTAAAATAAAAATAAAAATGTAATTTTAAATAAAATGCGACAAATGAACACAACGACACGTTGAACTTAACATTTTCGTCTAAAATGAATTGAGAGACAACGGCTACGGAAAATCTTATTTCCCATGTTAGACGTCTATGACCCGCATACCTACTTTCCAATCTTCGTTCCCTCCAGGTTCAAATCGGCGGTCACAACGTCACAAGCTCCATGGCCAAGGCCTTCCAAATCATGGGCTACTGCCCTCAACACGACGCGCAGTGGAAGAACATTACTGTGCGCGAGCACCTTGAGTGCTACGCTGCCATCCGAGGCGTGCCCGCTGCGGATATCCCGCGGGTCGTGGATGGCTACCTCGCCGGCTTGCAAATCCGCGAGCATGCTGCCAAGCAGACGCAACACTGCTCCGGTGGAACGAGAAGGAAGTTGAGCTTCGCCATGGCCATGGTTGGTGGACCCAAGGTGGTGCTGTTGGATGAACCCAGCACAGGGATGGATCCAAGGAGTAAACGGTTTTTGTGGGATACGATTCTAGCTAGTTTTCAGGTTTGTACTTTTTTATAAATTTTCAATCATAAAATAAGCGTCTATTGTTAAGAGCTGAACTAACCAGCCGCTGATGATGATCTAACAGTTGATTCAGAGGCTGTAAATCATGTGGAACTTAGATGAGTTTTTGGAAATTACTTTAAGAATCAGTTTCACGTCGCAATTGACATGTTGTCTTTTAAATATATAAAATAAGCGTATTTGATACTGAAATTTTTATGCCCGATTTTAAATATTAAGGAATAGTTTAATGTTGCATTAAGTACAATTTACTCCTTTAAATTAAACTTGGAATATTAACTACTACAACGAAAATAAAATTAAGGATTGCTTCAAAATGAGTATTCTTTTGCTAGGAACCATGTTGTGTGTTTTTGATAATTGTTGGTACAGACATGTGGTTTCACTTTGTGATTAACTCGAGTTTGGTAAACTTGTCATTTTCTAACCACTATTTGTGGTTGTTAGGAAGTAATTTTGTTGATTCATTAATTAAAACGCATGTTTCCACGTCGCGATCATATCTGATACAACCTTTTTGAATAATAAATCAAACTTTGATATTATTGAAATCATAAAACGACAGAATATATATTATTAGTAAACTAGAAAAATAATTTTATTATTTTAATAATATTGAGAATTGATTTATTATTTCCAAATTTTATCATACATTTTTCATTTTTTTAAATTTCTCTGAAGTTCAAGGTGTGTAAAATTATTGGTTTGGTGTTGCATTTTACAATCTTAAAAAAATAATTGATTGAATTTATGAATATGTGAAAATTATTTCTATTAATTTTAAGTTTGGAATGTTTAATAAAATACTTAGTAGTCCAGATTAATTTCCTTATTTATTAATATACAGATATCTATTTAACTCAGACTACTGTATATTTCGAATACTATAAGACTGACAAAAAGTATTTCTATTAATTTTAAGTTTGGAATGATTAATAATATTATTATTAGTTCAAATTAATTTCGTAAACATTAATATACAGGTGTGTATTTAGCTCAGGCCGTAGAAAGTGTTTTGAAAACTATAAACTATTATTTGATTAAATTAGACAATTTGTATTTATTGATAAAAAATATTCTTGTTTAACTATTAGTTCTTTAGTATACAGAAGAAAATTTTTAATTAAAACATTTCTGTTTATTTATTTAGGTACTATTCAAGAATTACCGTTAATTTAATAAAAATCATCTCTAATGATCGATATTTTTATGACAACTTTTTCTATTTTATGAACGTTATATAGATTATAACAATTTTGTTATTCATTGACCAGAATAATTTATTCCGGTATTTATGTTATTTTCGAATATCTAACTTATTTATGTCATCGGCAATACTTGACGCGGATCCTATATTCCTTCTCCAACTTCTTCTATTCATTGTCAGCCGTTTCATGTCTACATGATTTCATCTTTCCTTTAGGTCGTCTACCATCTTCCACCTCTTGTCTCTTTTACCTTCTTCTTTTATTGTCCCTTCTTTTACGTTCTTCATTAGAGTATCCCTTCTCAATGCTTGGCATTTATATATGTAGCTGTCATTATAAAAGATAATATAGTGACAGCTCACTTTTGTAAAAAATGTGGTTAAAAAGTAAAATTTATATATTAGCACCTTCAAATTAGACCAAAATGCATAAAAGTCAAATATAAATAATAGAATAAATGATTTCACTCATGAAATTTGGAAATGGTGGTAATCTGTACAATAATAAAGAAAACTAAGGGTTGTCATTAATGTATCGATCAGTAACAGTTGTTGATCCATAGTTAGAGAATCGATAGGATTATATTTTTACAAATATCTAGTGATTTTTAGAAAAATAAATGTTTTATTTAATTAGTCTACAAATAGCCAGATTTTGTCTAATTTAACTCATAATTTTCTAAATTAGTTTAGTAACCCGAGTTAAATAAACACCTGCAAAATACATTTCTCCATCGTTAACATTTTCTTTCCATTCTCTAGGGTAAACGCAGCGCAATTCTCACCACCCACAGTATGGAAGAAGCCGACGCCTTGTGCTCCAGAGTTGGTATCATGGTGAAGGGTTCCCTCCGCTGCCTGGGTTCGACCCAACACCTAAAGAACCGGTACGGTGCGGGTTACACACTGGAGATGAAGATGCGTGGTGGTGAACGCACGCCGGGCGGAGAACGACCACGTGATCATACTGCCTTTGTGGCGCAGCTGTTCCCTGCTGCACAACTGCAGGAAGCTTTTGCTGACCGCCTCGTTTTCTCGGTACCCCAGGAAGCGGTGGAGTCCCTGGCGCAGTGCTTCACGCAGCTTGAGAAAGGTAAGAAAGGAAGTTTGTTTTAGAGGAGGGTGGAATGATAGCAACGAAAGTGAAACACAATTTTGATGACATACATTTTTATTGTTTTTCACTCGTTAATCAAGAACTCCATTCTTCTTAAGATATCTGAATCTAATTTGGAGACCAGTTTAAAATACTTGCTCGGGCTCGAATATGTAGAAGACGTTATCAATTTCAAAATCGGTATTTTAGCTTATTGTGATCTAGCGCGTCAAGTTCTGAATAACAGATTTCTCCAGAGAGGTGCTTTACGCCAGTGACTTTTACATCCGATTAGCAAGTAACTCGTCGAAAACTACGGATCGAATCTTTTAATCTTGAGAAGTGGAAGGAATCACAACAAAACAAACAATGACATTTGAAAATGTATATAGTTTTTTTCGAAAATTATTTGATAAATTAAGATGTATTTTAATTTTAATTGCAATATACAGATTTATTGTTTCCAACAACAACATTATTTACGAACGATGGAATATTTTGAGAATGGTCTAAAATTATGAAATTTTCAGCGAAAAACGAACTGGATATCGAGGAATACAGCTTCAGTCAAACAACCTTGGAGCAAGTGTTCCTGAAATTCGCACACTATGACGAAGTGAATGACGAATAATAAAATACGTAACAGTTAACCGATCGTCAAACGTCAACAAACTACAAACAAACAAACAAAAGACATTCGATAATAATAGATAAATAAGAGAAAGTCTATGAATATTTAATAATAACACAAAGTGACAACACAACATGAACATTTGTTGAAAAAGTAAATTTACTTATAGAGAAAGTCAATAGGAGTTTATCTATGTATTGAGGTATTTCGAGACCGTTTCAAATTCGGCGAAAAAGTGGATTAGAATGGGAATTAATTAAGTCAAATTACTTCTTTGGATGTTTGAACAATGATTCAAAGTTTAATAGTAAAGCAATATCTATTTTAATATATATCATTTATAAATAGTTTCTTCGTTAGTGAAATGTATTGACAGTGATTTGTATAACAACCTTACAAAAAGATTTGAAAGACGAAATAATTTTGAAAATAGTTCTCTTTTAAATATTTTTAATCAAATATGTACTTAATACATAGTATAAATATTAAAATAAATAATTAAGAAATTAATAATTTGAAATGTATATTTTAATAGCTTAGTTGTTATCAAGTTAAAACAATTTCCTAATTTTATCATTCTGGTTCGCAAAATTCTAATCGACTTTTCAGCCATCTTAGTAAAAAACAAATTAAAAGTTTGTTATTTCATAAAAATTGTATAGAACTAATTAAAGAATTAATTAATTATCTCGAACGTGGAGATTCGAAGCCTAAAATTTTATAATAATTTGTCCAATTTCCTAGGGTTAATATAATTCTAAATATTACGTCACGAATTTCGGTTTTTAAGACGCTTTTATAGATTATTGTGGTTAAATGCAACAATTTTATTAAAGGTTGAGATAGTACAGGGTTGCATTAGGAATTTTGGTCCTTTTTAATTATATTTTTATTTTACGAATTTTTAATTAAAACTTGAAATTTTGAAAGGTCTTCTGTTTAACCCCTGAATTAATACATTTTCAAAAATTAAGGGTAGGTAATAAAATAAACAGAAAATATTTCAAAATATCAAGTTATTATAATTTTACTTATCAAAGTTATGTAGTGTCAAGAGCCTAAATATTTTCTTGTGAAATCTGTAAACTCTGTACTCTCTTATATGCACAAGCAATTCTGATAATTTCAGCATGATTTCAGCGTTGTTACCTGAAATATGTTTCTGTAATGCACCAAGGCTGTAGGATATTCAGTACTTCATGATTTCAGTACAAAGTTACAATAATTTTGTATAAAATAGACTTTGTATTATGTGCTGTGAACCAAAGCAAATGATTTTTCACTATTATCTTTATTTGTTGATATTGAATTTTTTATTATTAATTTTAAATAAATAAATTTGTTCTACTTTGCGTCTTATTTACTTTAAGTTCTTATTTATTTTACAGAGGATCTTAAGGTAAATAATAATATTTTTTTATAACATTTCAATACTTTTGTACAATAATAATAAAATAATATTTATTTCATGAAAACACAAATTAATTTTCATAATATAATGAAACATATTTCATATTACCAGTAAAAAATCTAACAAAAATAAAGATTCCTAGTATCAATATAATTTTTTTCATTAAATAATCCACTACAGAAAAATAATATGAATAAAACTGGTCGAAAATTGAAGACCCTAAGTTCAAAATTTCCTAAGTAACATGAGTAACAAAATTTTCATTTTGAGATAAAGAATATATATTTTTTTAAATATTGATACTCAAATATATTCGTAGCCATTATTTATATTATTGTTTATTTCTATCAAAACTACAATAAATAAATATAATTATGTATTAACAAATTATATTTTTGATTTAAAAAACTTTCGGAATAAAAATCTAATTTGTTCAATTCAAATTTTTCGGTTGCCATCTAGTGAGTAAAATAGAATTTAATAATTTGTTATGTAGCGAACATAATATAGCTTTACAGTTTGATGTTTATCACATGATCCACACCAAAACATCCTGTGTTGACTGAACAACAAATGTCGTGATCTGCGGGGAGAAGTGCTGAAAGGAGAAAGCATTTGATCGACTCAGCCATGATGTCTTTCTACAAATTTGTTGTTTCACACAAAATTGTGTAGACGGGAGCACAGACCAAATATCTAAAGACAGGAGTCTGCTTGGGGTTGCTGCATGTGACGTCAAAATTATGTCAGGCAACAGGTAGTTTCTTGTTAGCGTTCAGTGAGCGAACTTAGCATTCTAGTTTTAATCGTGGCGAAGTTGTGTACAGTGCTAGAGTGATGATAAATATAAAATAAATATTTTGAAATGTACCATGTGCTTTTAAATTATGTGTTAGTGCCGTGGTAGTTCCAAAATGAAAGTAAATTAGACACCAACAGTGATAGTGCCATTTGCTCAGTTCTGGATCCAGAATTAAGTCGGGTTAGAGAATATTTTCAAGGTAAGCGAGCTCTTTTGGTTTTAACAGGTATAAATGAATAATCTAATATTATTAATTTTATTATTCATAGCAATAATCTCATTATATGTTTAGTATTTATTTTTAAAATGTGTTTTAAGTGATTTTAATTACAAATAACAATAAATTGCATTATAATCATAATAAGAACATATATAATATAAAAATAATTATGTACAAAGATATAAGTAATAATCTGGAATCTATACATATTTAAATAGTTTATGAAATATTATATTTACATTGAAAAATACATAGCTATATACTATACTACACATTTATTTATTGAATTTTAATTTTTTGAGTTTCTAAATTATGTTTTTACAATTCAACAAGTAGACAAACAGTCTACAATATTATTGTAAACAAGAGCCGTCGAGTTCTCTGAGCTCGATTCCTCTCTCCCCTCGCGTTACGGTGTTTAGTGGCACAGAAAATATGTCACTGATTCTGCAACTACATGTAGAGTATTTTTCACTTGACTATTTGGTATATTGTATAGCAGAGCAGGCAATGTTTCACAGTTTTACAGATTTTTTTTCGATTTTTGATACCTATGCATCTCTGGCTAAAGTGACATTAAGGTACCTAATAAGTACTACTAGTTCATGCATTTATGCTAAATACATGAGAAATTAATGCTTCGAAAATGAATGTTATAATTATTTTGATACAAAATAGATTTATATATCTGAATTAGGTTCTAAAATATATTATTTGAAAATAAATTATTCTGCTGCTGGATTCATCATCTGCAAAATAGAAAAAGAAAAAAATAATAATATAAATTACCAAAGAAATATTACAATACCAAAAGTACTGAATATGTATATGCTTATTAAATTAAATTAAACCGGTCTGATTGATATAAGTTCTTAACTCTTTTTATGTTTTATTTCTACATATCATATCTTTATATCATCTTAGAAAATAGTTCGGAAAATAGCGTTGACTAAGATAGGACGATGATACCATTGATACTCTTGTATCTGATTGGTCGACAAACGAGGTGCATTTACATTTGTGTCAGCTCTTGGAAGCGTGCAACAAGTTAAATCTAAAAAATTGGCAATTTATACTTAACATTTATTTTTTAATTTTTAATTTTAACTCAAAGTTTGAATTATAAAACGGACTGCGTCTCCAGTACAATATATTATTTTCTAAGGTGAAATGTTGTATAGGTCTTTAGTTACAATGGTACAAAAATTAAATATTTACTTAATTGAACTATTTCCTTTAATTTGATGAAGTCATTCTACCAAATTAAGCTGATATGGAATATGCGTAAATAATAGTAACATTTGTCATTACATACTCGTATTTGACTTAATTTATATGTAGGTTGGCGTATAAGTCACGGGTACATTATTTCTGTATTACTGATAAATTTTTAGAAATTTTGCGGTTTTACCAAAAATTATAACTTCATAAGGAAGTATTTGTAGTATATAAATTTGGATTGCTGTTATTGACGTTGAAATATTGTTTATGCACAACCGGGTCGAAAAGCATGTGTTTTAACCCTAACAAGTGGGCGTAAACGCTTCTTTTTGGCCCTAGGGTCATAAAAATATAATTCCATGCATACATATAAAATGACAATTTTTGTTTATTTTGAATATTTGATTTTACAAAATGTAATTTTGACATATAACCTATTTACATATTTTAATCTTTTGAACATATAATTAAATGTTATTTTGTTGTGCATAAAATATTGTATACACCGCGGACCACGGGTGAAATTACCGTTTCTGGCTCTGAGCATGTTATTAGCCCTCGGCGCATTGCGCCTCGTGCTAATAATCATGCCGCGTGTCAGAAACGCCTGTTTTCACCCTGGATACATAAATAATTACAAAATATTATTTTGATATATAAACTATTTACATATTTTAATCTTTTGATCCTGAAAACTCTGGTTCGATTCCAACAGGCGACAAACAATTTTCGCCATTTTAAAAACTACCCCTGTGGCTCCCCCACCACTAACATGTTTGGGGGCCGTGATTTGACGGCTGGTAACCGCAATTCATGCGCAAAGTATAACACTTACCAAGATCTGCTTCGGCAGAGTGCCACACCCAGTTATGGGTAGAAGGTGTAATGATATATTTATTTATATAATAAAATGTTATTTTGTTGTAAATATTGTATATACTACAGGTGAAATTAGCGTTTCTGACCCTGAGCATGTTATTATCCCTCGACGCATTGCGCCTCATGCTAATAATGCCGCAGACCAGACCTTGGTACATAAATAACTATTTCGTTTTTAAAAAGTACTAAACTGAACGCCAAATAATTGAAATTACTATTGAATGGCTATATGGCAGCATAACAAATAATTAACAAAATTTTTATTCTGTTATTAAGGTAGTACTAGTGTGACGGTGGCGCCATCGGTTCTCGAGTGGCAAAACTGACGCTCAAAAAAACATAAAAATTTAATAAAATAAGTGTTTTTTACTTATTATGATTTGAATATCATGAATTGTTAACAGGTTGTTGGTCTAGTGAATTTTTAAATACCATACCACCGTGTGGTGTTGCCATTATAAATTGGGATTCTTAATTTTTCGTTAAAAACAAGACTTTTCATGACTATATATCCATTACTAAACGATAAAAAACTTTCTCCTTCTGATACAATACACATGGATAGATCCAGAACATCATACTAGTTTTTCAAATGAAACTGCAAAATTTTAGAGGTGCACAAACCAAATATGTGCGATTCTGAGGGACGATCGTCATAAGCCCCGTGTATAAGAACTCAACCTTTCATTCAGATCTGCAAAATTTGTTTCACGCTAGTACTACCTTAATGTAGATAATTGGTTTAATTTAAATTATTTATTTACTCACCTCGTTTGAACACTTTATTCTAGAATCAATAATCATTTGGTCCTCTGTCATTTTTGCACTTTCATTATAATTATAATTGTTTTACACTGAACTTTACTAACACTTTTATTAAATATCGAAATTTTCAGAATGAAAATTAATTGAAGTTTTTCGAACATGTATTAGAGTAACACACTTAATAACTAAAAACAATACTAAAATCCCCAACAACAAACACATAATTATTATTAATAATTTTACAGAAAAATCTTTTTGCCTCTGTATTGTCACAACTTTTATCACTGATTTATATTCATCTTCTTCAGTAGCTGCGACGCAAGTAAACTTTTTATCTTGCACTTCATTTGTATTATCAAATTTTATCATTTTCCAAACAAAAGTTTTATATGTCGCCTTTGGAACTGTCATTACATCTCCAATAACATTATTATTTTCGTCTATCCATGATATGTTAGTATCAGAGTAAGTAGTAATCGTACAGTTTAAACTGACAGTTTCTCCAATTTCAACTTGTAGTTCTTCAATTGTGTTGATTTTAATTTCTGGTTTACATGGATCAATTTTTATTTGTGACCAATATATATTTCCATTTGTTGTGGCGCATACTGGTGTGTCTTTATCAGAAAATGTCAAAAGGTATTCAATAGTGTCTTTCAGGAAACAATCGCATGTCCATGGATTATCTCTTAGATATAATGTTTTGAAATTTTGTGATTTAGGAAATTCAGAAACGGATATACGGTTTATTCCATTATTTCGTAAATTAAGTGATTTTAAATTCTTTAAATTGGCAAAAAAATGTGTAGGAATATCTTGGATTGTATTATATTGCAACAAAATATTTTCCAATTTATTATTGTTGTCAAAAAGGTACGGAGGCAATTTTTCAATATGGTTGTAAGAGAGTGAAATATTTTTTAAAGATGTAAGTTTTCGAAAAGTGTCTTTATTTAGTTTAACATTATTGTGACTTAAACCTAGGTCTTCTAGTTGATGTGAATAATCAAATACGTTATTAATATCAGAAATGCGATTGAAGCACAAATCAAGGGTTTTTATAAATTGAATTCGTTCGAAAGTTTGTTGGGTTATGTGTGATATGTTATTGTTTTTGAGCAGGAGAATTTCTAAAGTGAAAGAATTTGGGAACATAGTACTTTCAATTTTATTAATTTTGTTATTACCCAAATTTAGATATTTGATATTTCCGGTTAAATGTAAAGTTTTACACTTACAATCCTTTATCGAGTTATTATTTAAATCTAAGTATTCTAAATTTATTAAGTCTTGAAATAAACTTGTATTGAAATATTCGACATCATTTAATTTGTTATTTTGCAGGTGTAAATGCGTTAGTTTTTTCAGCCCATAAAATGCTTCATATTCTAGTTTTCTTATTTTATTTTCTTCTAAAAACAAGTGTTGCAAATGTAATAAATTTTGAAATGACTTACCGGTAATAGTTACTATTTTATTTCTTTGTAAATGTAGGTCCTTTAAAAATTTTAATCCAAAAAAAGAATATGTATTTATATTTCTCAGATTATTATCATTTAACCTCAAATTTTCAATATTGCTCATTCCTTTAAAAGTTGTGTTACTTAGTGATCTGATTTTATTATGAGACAAATCCAAGTACGTCAGTTTTTTCAAATTAAGAAATACATTTTCCCCGATGGAACTGATTTCGTTGTAACTCAAATTTAAGCTCTGTAATTCTGTAAAGTATGAAAACTGTTTAGAATTCAAATTCTTTAGTTTCTTGTTGACTATTGAGCAGTGCGTTAAAAGCTTATATGAAGAATTGTTTTTACTTGTAGTTGAAAAAATTGTATCCTTTGTTTCTTTAAAATTATGGTTTTTTATCAAATGGGCAAAGCATTTTATTGAGTCGATATCATCTTCCATGGATTCTAAAACAGAAAATGTATTGCACATTTGTAATTAATATTTTACATTTGAAATAAATATACAATTTTCAATATACAATGAAATTAGTAATAGTATCTTGCGTATAAATGATAAGATAGCAGTTTTATCAACGTTGACAGGATGTACTAGAAAAACTAGCATTTTGTCATCAAAATAATAAATTATTATGTCATTATACCGATTCCTGGGTGTAGAAAATCATTGTACGTTAAAGGTGTGAGCAAAATGTAATGAATTATTTGTTAACATTATTTATTTTTCTAACAATTTTATACGTTAAAGTTTGTTTATATGAACTACCACATTGGAGCTTTGCGAACCCGGACCGTATACTGTAATTGGGATTGGTGGTTCAGTGGTGTCGAGTCGGCCTGTGGATTTGAGAACCTCGGTTCGATTCCTACAGCCGCCAAACGATTTTCACCACATTAAAATTATTTATTATTAATTAATGGGGTAATGGCTCAGTGGTATCCGAGTCGACCTGTGGATCCTAAGAACCCTGGTTCGTTCCCCACAGCCAACAAAATATTTTCACCAATTTAAAACTACCCCTGTGGTTCCCGACCACTAACATCTTTAGGGGCCGTGATTTGATGGCAGGTAACCACACTTCACGCGCTTAAATGTATCATTTACCGAGATCTGCTTCGGCAGAGTGCCACACCTAGTATTGGGTAGAAGGCGTGATGGTTTATTTATATTTATTTTAAAATTATTTCTGTGGCTCCCCCTCGACTAATATCTTAGGGGACCGTGAAAGACGGCTGGTAATCGCACTTCAAATGCAAAATATATCTCTTATCTAGATCTGCTACTGCAGAGTGCCACACCCAGTAATGAATAGAAGGCGTGGGTACTTCATATGAAGTGCAAATTATTTTGTGAAATTAAAAACTTCTTTTAACTCGAGATTAGTATATCATGTAATATCTGTCATTTAAATTTTATATTTTAAGAACAAATCTAAAAGATGAAAATTGCCAGTCTTTTTAATTTAATTTTCTTGAGGGTTTATCCACCTTCGGATAAAATTCTCGATAACTAATTGTAGGATAATTGCAAAAATATAAATAATAAAAATATATCATCACGCCTTCTACCCATTACTGAGTGTGGTACTCTGCCGAAGCAGATCTCAGTAAGTGATATATTCTGCGCGTGAAGTGCGGTTACCAGTCGTCAAATCACTGCCCCCAAAGATGTTAGTGGTGGAGGAGCCACAGGGGTAGCTTTTTGAAATTATGAAAATTGTTTGTCGTCTGTGGAAATCGAACCAGGGTTCTCAGGATCCACAGACCGACTTCATACCACTGAGCTAGCCACCCCATAATTGCATAAATATAAAAATAAATATATCGTCACGGCTTTTGAGTATAACACTCTGTTGTCAAATCACGGTTCCCAAAGATATTAGTGGAGGGGTAGCTACAGGGGTAATTTTAATGAGGTGAAAGTCTTTGTCGGCTGTGGAAATCGAACCCAAGTTGTCAAATTCACAGACCGATTAAATTTTAAAAATCGCATCAGCAAATGACATTCAGTATTATTATTACCATCTGTGCTATGATTTCGATGCGATATTTTAGTATTTAATCCGCTGATTAGGTATTTTATCCGAAAGTCGAATATATTAATTCTAAAAATAAATTTTGTTTAAAACAATGGACTATATTACTTTCTATAGCGCCTCTGCCGGAAAATTTATGAAATGAAAAAAGGGTGCCAGGGTGACAAACTTTTTTTCTATTTTTTCCAATTATGTTGGCAATACTAATGTTTGTGACGCCATGTGACTCGAACGGTGATGCATATGTGCATGTGCGCATAAATTGTGACAGTTTTATTGTCGCCAGTTTGAAGTTGACATGAAATCTTTAATTTTAAATGTTGCTCTGTTTACTATTCTTGGGAAAGAAATGAAAAAATATTCCCTTATTAATTAATTAATTCAAATTACAATCACAACAGAACGTAAGTTTGAAGTTATCGGCCAGTGACAGATGACAGAAGAGCAAATTGGCGCTTAAAATTTTCTAATTTTAATATTTATTTTAATATTAATGTATTGATTATTTATATATTATAAGGGCAGAATCCGATAGTAAGAAATGAAATATAACTTGTATAAAAAAATTATCATTCATTTACGTTTAGATAAAATGATATTTTACTTTAAAAATACAATTTTTTCCATAAGAATACATTGGTTTCATTTTAGCTGTACTTCCTAGCATATGATTGGTGCATTATGAGCATGCGTATTGAGATAGTAATATGGTCTATTGCCATTAGACAAGCTCTTATTTCCTAATTTTCAGTTATATGTGAAGCAGAATAAACGCTATTACCATAATTAAGTGAATTCTTCTCTGCTAATAATTTCATTATAACATATTTGACAACTAGAACTAATAACAATAATATTAAGAGAAAAAATCCTACATAAACAAATTCATTCCTTTTATATTCAACACCATTGCTTTGTACTTGTAAAGATATAGAAACTTCAGTAGTTCCTATATTATTAACTGCTTTACAAATATATTTTTTACTATCCTTTAAAGACACATCAGCAATGGAAATGTTTATTTGTCTTGTAATCGCATCCAGAATTGAAAAATATAATCTAGATTTTTTTTCAATTGAATTTAGGTAATTTTTTACATCTTTTCCATCTTCAAATATCCAATTTATTTCTTGTGGAGCAGGATTTGCAATGACAGTGCAACTAAGATTAAAAGTAGTTTCTACAAGAGGTCTTGCATTTTGAGTTATTGGAATTATATTTACAATTGGTTTACATTCAAAATGTTCTAAACTAATTTGATTCCAAGTTTTCTGTGAGTGGAAAAATGGTTCTCTACAAAGTATATTTTGTTCATTTTTTCTTGCTGATTGTTTCCACCATTTGTATAAGTAAAACAAACGACAATCACAGTTCCAGGGATTGTTATGAAACAGAAACGTTTCAAAACGAAATAAAGTTGTAATATTTGGAATCGTACTTAAATTGTTATTACTTATGTCGAGGTATCTTAAATTTATAAGTTTGTTGAATACTTCAGTCCCGATGTTCGTTATATTATTATTATTTAATTGAATTGTTTCAAGATTGGTGTTACTTAGGAATATTTCACTTTGAAGTAACGATATGTCATTGTTCGAAACATCTAAATATTTTAAAGAAGACAAATTGTTGAATGAATGAGTTAACATTTGCGAAATAGTATTATTATTTATTGTTAAATATTGTAGTTTGTTCAAAGTATGAAAAACATAATTTTCTATTCGTTTAATTTCGTTGCCATGTAATTGTAAGCTTTGTAGTGCCATTGTATTATTAAATAATGTTTTAGGTATCATGTTAAGTTTATTATTTTGTAAGTATAGTTGTTCCAAATTATTTAATTCGCAGAATTGGTTTTCATTTAAATTTGCTAGCAAATTATTGTTTAAATATAGTGTTTTAAGTTTCACATTTCTTTTAAACAATTGTTTTGGCAAGTGGAGAATTTGATTGTCTTCTAAATGGAGTTCTATTAAATTTTGTTGATTTCGAAATAGATTTTCTTCAAGTTTTGTTAGTTTATTGTTGTTTATCCACAATATTTTTAATTGTAAATTATTGAAGAATAAATTTTCAACTAAAGAGTTAATATTGTTATTAGATAAATACAGACATTTTAGATTAGTTGACTTATAAAATATGTTATATTCTATAACATTAATTGTGTAGTTTGACAGGTCTAATATGGTGCAATTTGAATAATTTAGTCCTCTTAAAATAGCCTTTTTTTTCCCACGGCGAATAATATGCTATTGCATCGTTCATGTTGCACTTTATATCACTTATTATTTGATTTTCTGTTATATGCCTTTTATACACACCTTGTTTTAGTAGATTGGTATCACTTTTATTATTTTGTGCACTTGCTAAACACAGACAATGGAAAGTTATAATTTGTATAATTATTTTCATGTTCATTTTCCTTGTTATTTGAACAAAAGTACAAATGAAACTGGTTATGAATATTCGTGGTTTTCTGGTTTCCTTGGAAAATATGACATTTTAATAAAATGATTAAATGATGAGGTTTATAGATTAAAATACGTGGATGATAATATATTATCATCTTTTTCGAAATTTCATAAGGAAATAAAACTTTGGGAATGATGTAATAAAAAATATAAAATTGTTTGGTTTATTTATTAATAACAAATAATCTCTAGATTATATGTAATAAATATTTAGAATTTATTTAAAACTGCTTTGTTTTATATACGAGTCCAAAATCACATCATTTGGCCCATAATTCTTGTCTGCAAAAAATTTAAATAATATAAAAACGCAGGTATCTTGCATTTACTAAATTCTACAATTAATTTCATTTACAATTATGTAGCAGTATTACAAGTATTTTTTTCAAGAAACCAGTTCAACATTCAAATGGATTATCATGATTATTACTCGTATCTTGTAGGCAATTTGACGGATGAAATCGAAGTTAATTATTATTTAAAACAAAATTTATTATACAGTTTTTGAATAAAATGAAAAAGTTTAGTTAATACAGAAATGTTTACTTCCTCTTCCAATGGCTGTCATTCCAAGATGTATGTATCGATTGGCTTCAAATGTGATTTGTGTACTAACAACATACTAGTATATGTCTCATTAAAATTTCATTTAATTCTCTTGCATACTACACGTGAAATAAAACTGCAAAATAAAACATCAAACGAAAAAATAAGATTCGGACCAACTGATGTGATGCAGGGCTCGTAAACAATAAATATTAATATACATATTTTTTAATTATTTAAATATTAGCTAACAAAATAGGGTAATGGCTCAGTGGTATCGAGTCGGCCTGTGGATCCTGAGAACTCTGGTTCGATTCCCACAGTCGACAAACATTTTCACCAAATTAAAAATTACCCCTGTAGCTCCCCCACCACTAATATCTTCAAGGGGCCGTGAATTGACGATTGGTAACCGCACTTCATACGCATAAATATATCACTTACCGAGATCTGCTTCGGCAGAGTGCCACACACAGTAATTGGTAAAAGGCGTGATGATATATTTATTTTAAAATAGGAAAATTAAAATCGTATAAAATTTTGATTGGTAGGATATCCTGTCGCCGGCTTCGCTTACGTTATAATTATACAATGTCTGGAATGCTACGCTGATTTCCAAGTAAAAATGTGGAAACAAACGTTGCAAAATGTTTCCGCGAACGGCGACGCTCTTTTTGACGATTTTGGTGATCGGTACGATATTGATCAAGTCTTCTCATAAAAAAATTCATTTTTTTTATAGTGACAATAAAAGAAAACAAATACTGCTGTTAATTTTCATAATTAATTTTATATACAATATAATAGTGTCTGAATTTATGTAGAAAATGGACCTACGCATTTCCAACAAAATTTTTCGAAAGAAGTGCCTCTTGCGGTCAAGTTTAGTTCTCCTATTTTTTTGTGTGACATTCCAGGTCTTGTATAGTTATCGACGGAAATAATGTTCAAGGTAATATTTATAAATATGAATTTATAAATGGCTAAAGACAAATTTTTAACATAATTTTCTTGCGCAAACTTCTAAATACACCTCTGATCATATGACTCAATGTTATATGCATACTAAATTATAATTTATTTGTAAACAAGGAAACAAAAGACAAATGATTTTCGCTAGAAATAATAAATCACAAAATGATTAATAAAGATATTTATATTTTTTTGTCATAATTTACAATAAAAAAGTAATAAATAAAATTAAATAAAAATATTTACAATACTTAAATATATAATAAGGTCTAGATATATTTTCTTCGCATCCAGTTCATAACAAATTTCTGAAGACTGAAGATAGTTCTGCAAATAAAAATACAAAAATAATATAATTAATTCAAAGATTAGTGTCTATAGAGCTCGGGAAGGTAAGTACTCGTTTGCCACACTAGCCTCAATACAATATTTAAGTAAATTTTCCCAAAGAAAAAAAAATACAGTTTTAAAAACAAATTCCTTACTTTTATATATTTAGCTTGAGTTCGATTCGAACTCGGGATCTTTAATTAGTAATTAGATAACTGTGACCGCATGGGGTTGGTGGCTCAATGGTATCAAGTCGGCCTGTGGATCCTGAGCACCTCGGTTCGATTCCCACAGCCGACAAACAATTTTAACCACATAAAAATTACCCCCCTTATGGGATGGCTAGCTCAGTGGTATGAAGTCGGCCTGTGGATCCTGAGGTCCTTGGTTCGATTCCCACAGGCGACAAATTTTCATAATTTGAAAAAGCTATCCCTGTGGCTCCTCCACCACTAACATGTTTGGGGGCCTTGATTTGACGCCTGGTAACCGCACTTCACGCGCAAAATATATCACTTACCGAGATCTGCTTCAGCAGAGTGCCACACCCAGTAATGGGTAGAAGGCGTGATGATATATATATATAAATTACCCCTGTGGCTTCCCCTCCACTAACATCTTTGGGGGCCGTGATTTGACGGCTGATAACCGCACTTCACGCGCATAAATATATCACTTGCAGAGATCTGCTTCAGCAGAGTGCCACACCCAGTAATGGGTAAAAGGCGTGATAATATATTTATTTATTTATGATTTTTTCATATCTCCTGTTTGAAAATTTTAATTTATTGCTTTACCAAGAAAATAAAAATGTATCATTATGCCTTTTAACCATTATTGGGTGCATGGAAAGGATTGCTACGGTAATAGTTTCCAAGGAAATGGTTGCTATTGTAATGGTTTCATGGAAATATTTTCTATGGTAATGGTTACTGTGACGATGGTTGTCATAGAAATGTTTCCAATGTTATTAATTAGAATGGCAATGGTTACTATATTATCATAGAAATATTTGCATTGTAATAGTTACTATGACAATGGTTACTATGTGGTTGCCGTGGAAATGGCAATGGTTTCCAAAGAAATTATTGCTAGGGTAATAGTTTATATGATAATGGTTGCTATGGCAGTGATTATTATAAGGCATATTCCATTTGCCATTTGGATCAGATCTAACTTATATTTTCTGAACCAGATCACTTATTTATTTCGCAGAATTACTTTATTTCCAATTCTAGATTTACGTATTCTAATGTACTTTGAAGTAATTCACCCCAATAAGTGGATCAGTTTGCTTGATTCAGTTCATTTAGTCATGTTGTATAATTTATCTGAACTGATTTAAGTGAACCAAATCGCAAATGGAACATGGCTAATGGTAATGGTTGCTATGATAATAGTTGTCTTGGATATTATTATTATGGTAATGGTTGCTATGATATTGGTTATCATGTAAATATTTTCAATGGTATTAAGCTACATTCACAAATCGAAATTAGTTTTTGTTTTATGCTTTATGTTTTAGTGTGTTTTTAGGTGCCATTCTCAAATAGTTTTGCTTTTGTCGATTTTAGTTAGTAATGACATCTATCATAAATTTTAGAAGATCGGTAATACTGTCAATGCAACTGTCAGATGTGCTAAGTTGCACTAGCTGTCATATGTTGTTTGTTTACTTTCGTATTTTTTGAAGAGCAAGGTAAATATTATCATAATAAGAAAATAGGTATTAAAGTCTTGTTTTTATTTTCATTCATTTTGACACTCGAATAAAAACAATCTTAGGTTAGCGTCAATGCGAAAGATGATAGAAAGAGATAAGTATATATCACTACATCATTCTACGCTTCGTCCTATTGGTCTATTCCTAAGTATAAAACGTAAAACTAAAACATAAGTTTGGTGTTTGCAAACTTTTGTGTTAAAACCAAAACTAAATACTGATTTGTGAGTGGCTGCATAAGATAACATGTCTATAAGGTTATTAAAACAAAAATGGAAAACATAAAACAAAAACTAATTTCGATTTGTGAATGTAGCTTAAGTTGTAATGGCAATGGTTA
Source organism: Pterostichus madidus (assembly GCA_911728475.2). Classification (NCBI taxonomy): domain Eukaryota; kingdom Metazoa; phylum Arthropoda; class Insecta; order Coleoptera; family Carabidae; genus Pterostichus; species Pterostichus madidus. Next base: position 41,355,973 of record OU452301.1, read on the forward strand.
GTATGTTGTCATGGAAATGTTTATAATGTAATAGTTGCCATGGTAATATTTTCTATGGTAATGGTTGCTATGGCAATGTTTATGATGGTTAATGATTGTTATGACAATGGTTACTATGGTAATAGTTGCCATGGAAATGATTGCTATGGTAATGGTTGCCATGTGAAATATGAAAGATTTATTAACTTACCATTTAAAATAAACATGTTTCGACAGAATTCCTCTTCATAATATTCTTCATTTACTTTATTTCAACATTATAAATATAATAAATAAGAAATGTCTTTATATTTGTTTATTATACTATGGCGAATTAAAATTTTCTAGATAGATGTCTATATGATCAGTCTTCTTCATTCTTCTGTTAATAATCAAAGTCATACATTTTCTAATTATTAATAACATAAACATGACAGCAATTACGCAATTTCCAATCAGCAATATTTTATTTTTCTTTGTTTCAAAAGACATTCTTTGAATTTCTGTCACAGTTACTTTGATTTTCTTATAGTCTTCTCCTTGACGATTGCTGGACACACATGTATAGAATTGTTCATGATTTTTAGAAACATTAATAAGTGGAAAAAGAAGTTCGATAGAAGTTTGATTCGCCGAAATACTTTTCAATACGATATTATCATCGATCCATGCTACTTCCGCATTGGGGTAAGCTGTAGATTGACAAGACAAAGTGATGTTCTGTCCTTCTTCAATAGTTATTTCGTCATTTTCTTGAATGTATACTGTTGGTTTACAATAAAATTTTCGATGTGTCAAATTCTTCCATTTCTTTTTCGAATAATTTTTTGGCGTAGAACAATACGGATTATCTGTTTTTCTAATAATTTTCCAAATGTTAAAGGTAGCTTGCAAATAACAGTCACAAATCCATGGATTATCCCCCAGTCTTAGAGATATTAAACTGTTTGTATTTGGAAATACAGAATAATCCAAAAACATTAGAAAATTGTGATGCAAACTGAGTTTTTTTAATTTCGTTAAATTTGCAAATAGTTTGTTCGGTATATGATCAATGTTATTCTGATTTAACCACAAAAATTGCAAATTTGTATTGTTTTTAAAAAGATTTGCAGGTAGACACGATATTTTATTATTTGACAAAGAAATACTTTCTATTGATATTAGGTTATCAAAACTATTTTCTTCGATTTTCTCAATGTAATTATGGTGTAAAATTAATTTTTTTAAATGATACAAACATTTAAACAAATGAGAACTCAAATATTTTATATGATTGTACTGTAAATATAAAGACTTTAGTATGTTTTTAAAATCGAATATATTTTCATCTAAATTTGTTATTCTGTTGTTATCCAAATATAGTTTTTTAATATTTTGTAAACGTTCAAAAACCAGATGCTCAATTTCTTTCAAATCATTGTTGCTCAAGTGTATAATTTGAAGATTATTGGAATTAGAAAAAATACAATTGTTCAAATATTGAATTTTATTTCCTTTTAAATTAAGGCAATGTAAATTCTTATTTATAAATGTTGTATTCCCTGGATCTCTTATATTATTATGAGATAAAATAAGACATTTTAGATTCTTCAGATCCAAGAAAATTGAATTGCTTCTTATTGATGTAATTTTTTCTAATTTATTATAGTGTAAATTTAAATATGTTAGACTACTTAAATTTCTGAATGATTTTGTGCCTATGTGTGAAATGTTATTAAATTGTAAATACAATTTTTTTAAAGTTTTTAAACCATAAAAATACTTTTGACTTAAATTTTGAAATCTATTGTTGTTTAGATATAATATCTCGAGATTATGTTGCCCATGAAATGTGGCATTTTCAAGTACAGTGATTTCATTACTATTTAAATACAGAGTTTTTAATTTATTTAAATTTGAAAAATTATTTTCGCCGACATTTTTGATGTCGTTATTAGATAAATCTAATAATTCTAGTTCCGATAAATTTGAGAACGGTCCATTTTTTAAGTTATTAATTTTGTTTTTATTTAGGTATAATTTTTCTAGGTTGTACAGTCCGTGAAATGTTGATGTTTCAAGTACACTTATTTTATTATTGGTTAAAAGCAGAATTTTTAATTTATTTAAATTAATAAATGTATTTTGATCGATATTCTTGATAGTGTTATTAGACAAATCTAATAAATTAAGTTGCGTTAAATTTGAGAAAGGTTCATTTATTAAACGTACAATTTCGTTGTTGTTTATGTATAATTTTTCTAGGTTATGTAATCCTTCAAATGTATTTTCAAGAGCAACGATTTTGTTATTGCTTAATGACAGAGTTTTTAATTTATTTAAAGTAATAAACATATTCCTACCGATATTCTTGATAGAGTTATAAGATAAATTTAATGATTCCAGTTCCGTTAAATTTAAGAAATAGCTATTATATAATTGGGAAATGTTGTTATTTTTTAGATATAATGTTTTTAATTTGTGAAGTCCTTGGAATGTTGTATTTGCAAAAACAATAATTTCATTATTGATAAAATTTAGTGAATTTGGTAACTGTTGACTGTATAATTGCATATTTTTGTTGTGTGACAGATAATTCGCTGGTTCAATTAATTGAAATAAGTTCATATACGAGTCAAATATGTTCGGATATTTCAAATTAAATTTATTGCTTCTTTCTATCATTTCTAAATTTGTTTTTTCTAATGTTATAAAATTGCTGAGATGCCAGTCATCGTAGTGGATTTCTAAAACAAAAAATCCGTTAGTGAATTATTAGGTATGCTAATTAAATCATGTTTAAAGGGCTCATCAGTCATCAAAAAATTAATTATTTATAGGAAATTGTTTATAAATATGACGAATAGTGACAACTACAAAATCCGGCGTGAAATTTGTTTATTAAGATATTCATTATTATTGAAACGTAAAATTTGTGACATCGAATGTACTAATTAATTAAACTAAATTTACAGATATCTAACGAAAACTGCACTATAGAGAATTAATTTATTTATTTTGTTCTTTTACTTCTTTACAGAAAAAGGTTCAAATATATGTTGCAGTGAATTAAACAATGTTCACTAGGTTGAAATTTATCTATTAATAGGGATATTGAAATAAAATTCTAAATATTAGATTTAAAAAATATATTTTCCATAGAGCCACATAATAGAATAAAGGCGTGAGAATAATTATTTTAATATTCGAAGAACAGTATAGAGTTTCTATCGAATCAAACAATTTATGTCATAATTTAAGGAAATATTAATTAATTTAGATATATGTAGGAATCCGAGAGCGCATGCATAGCAACCGTGTGCAGAGAAGACATGCATAGCAACCGCGTGTTCAAGTAGAAATAGGCCGGAAAAATAAAAAAGGGAGAAACATAAGAAGCGTGGTGTCAAGAGGTTCAGAAGAGGAAATAAATTAAAAAAGAATTTAAGCTTTTGTATCATCGCATAATATTTGTCTTAATTATTATTGTAGCTAATCCGTAATAAATAAACGATTACTACATATATTAATGTTAATATGCATTTGAACCATTAACAGAATTAATTATATTATTATTTTACGTCGATTTCCACGGGCGACAAACAATTTTCATAATTTCAAAAGCTACTCCTGAGGCTCCTCCATCACTAACATCTTTGGGGGCTGTGATTTGACGACTAGTAACCGCACTTGTTTATCGGCAATGGAAATCGAACCAGGGTTCTCAGAATCCACAGGCCGACACGATATTACTGTGCCACCTATTCATAAATAAAATATAAAATAAATGTATTATTACGCCTTCTACCCATTACTTTGCCGAAGCAGATCTCGGTAAGTGATATATTTTGCACGTGAAGTGCGGTTACCAGCCACCAAATCACGGCCTCCAAAGATGTTAGTGGTGGGAGAGCCACAGGGGTAGTTTTAAAATGGTGAAAATTGTTTGTCGCCTGTGGGAATCGAACCAGGGTTCTCAGGATCCATAGGCCGACTTGATACCACTGAGCTAGTACTCCGTATATTAATTATATTACATAATACATTATAATACACATTGTAAATAAATAAATATATCATCACGCCTTCTACCCATTACTGGGTCTGGCACTCTGCCGAAGCAGATGTCGGTAAGTGATATATTATGCGCGTGAAGTGCGGTTACCAGTCGTCAAATCACGGCCCCCAAAGATATTAGTGGTGGAGGAGCCACAGGGGTAGCTTTTGAAATTATGAAAATTGTCGACTGTGGGAATCGAACCAGGGTTCTCAGGATCCACAGGCCGACTTCATACCACTGAGCTAGCCACCCCATAAATAATTAATAATGATTTGAAAAATAATGGGGGATTCAAGTGGTAGAGCTTTTTAATATATATTTATTAAAATAAATTCTTGACCGTACATATTTAATACAATATAAAATCATACCATAAATTATATCTTTATTGCTGAAATATGAAAGTTGAAGTTGAATAATTTAAAACGTTCGCACTGCCATATTGCAATGACGTAGTTGCATTAAGCCAATCACAGAGCTTTGTCTGAAACGTTTGTCGGTGCTCAAGAAGACGAAGAAGAAATAAGCACTCAGCATTCTACGATTCTACCAATGACGTATAATACTAGACGAATTATGCCGTATTCAAGTCAATGCTGTGTTGTGAAGCAGAAAGGCATGGAGTAACTTGAAGGTCCGCCGGGTGCGCGACAAGGAGCGAGTACACTTTGATGTTATGCAAGTTGCTCCTTGCCGCGCACCCACCTCACCCACAAGTTATTCTATCCCTTTTTGCTTCACAACAAACGCCGTTATTATCCGTCTAGTTATGTTTTGTCTGAGGATTCTACTACAACGACAAGTTACGTGTTATTTATCTCTGTCTTATCTGTCTCTCTTTAAGCTAAGATGCAACTACGTTATATTCATTTGTTTCGAAAGTTTAAATATTTTTATCATGCTTAATACAAATTTTTAAAAAAAATTAAAAATTTGGGTATAATTATTTTATTACGTAGATTAATATATAAAAAATTCAAAAACGTCTTGAAAGGCCCATTCTAATCTCATGTAAACTTATTTACACATGACGTTATAGTGACATTGTATTTATGACGTAAATTGTGTGATTCAATTATCAACCTATATACAAAAAATATTTACCAGGTGCAGCCATAACATATGTCGTACTTTGTTGGGCTGTCTGTGATGTCACATTTTGTTTTCACTAATACTATTATTAAATATACGAGAATAGTTCAGATTTTTAATAGAAAACTAATATATTAATCATGATTGATGAACCCTTTATTATTTATTTTAAAATACACGTTTAAATACTGCTTATAGTCTTAATTATATGTTTTAATATCTACTTTAAAAACTGTAGTCATCAGCATTATCATCATAATTTAGAGCATCCTTCTCAGCTAATATTTTCATTATCACATATTTCACAAGCAGAATTAAAAGTAATAATATCAACAAAAAGAATCCAATCACAGTGTAATATCCAAAATTTCCCATATACATTTCTTTCACTCTTACTTGCAATATTATAGATTTTCTATTTACTTCATTCTCATTATCTCCATTTCGACTTTCGCATATACATTCCATCTTGTCCCAATCTATCGCAGTTATATTAGAAATAGTTATATTATGCACTGTAGTAATAGCACCATATTCTGTTTGCTGCGGTCGAAGTCTTAACTTAAGTTTGTTGTAAATGAACACTACTAAATCTCTATCATCTTTTGTTTTCCAAATGTTTTGATAAGCAGTCGGAAATGCAGTAACAATACAACTTAATGTAATTGTGTCTCCTTCTACTACAACATAATTCTCTTGTTCTGGATATATTTTCACAATTGGAGGTTTGCATGTAAAATAATCTATAGACAGTTGATTCCATGACACATTCTGTGGTGTAAAACAAGTTGTATTTTGTTTTTGGTCATTCTTTGACCACCATGTAAATAAATAATACAATAGACAATTACAGTTCCATCTATTGTTGTAAAACAAAAATGTTTCAAATTGGAACATGGTGGAAATATTTGGAAGAGTTGATAAAAGATTATTGCTCAAATCCAAATGTTTCAGATTTTTCAGTTTGTCGAATATCTCATCTTTGATTTCCATCAAATCATTGTTGTTTAATAATATTTTAGTAAGACTCCTGTTGTCTTCAAAGATCTTGCTTTTAATTTTATCTATTTTGTTGTGAGAAAGAGTCAGAGAACTCAAAGAAACCATATTTTTGAAAGTATTCGTGTACAGCTGAGTTATACAATTTTCGTTTAATGTTAGTATTTTTAATTTTTTTAGTGATTGGAAAACATAGTTGTTGAGGTATTTAATTTCGTTGAAATCCAAATAAAGTTCTTGAAGTGACACTGTATTTTTAAACAAATTTATCGATATATTATTTATTCGATTGTGTTCCAAATGTAGATCTTCCAGTAGCTTTAATGATGAAAAACAATTGTCATGTAATTGGTACAAAAAAATATTGTTGTTTAAATATAATCTTTTAAGATTTTTAGTATTTAGAAACAGTTTTTCTGGAATTATATGAATTTGATTGTGTTCTAGGTGTAGATCGGTTAAGTTTGTTAGGCTAGAAAATAGTAGTTGATTATCATTTAGGTTATCTAGTTCATTATTATTTATCCACAAATATTTTAGTTCGAAATTAGTTGAAAACGTGTGACTATGTAAAGTTGTTATTTTATTGTTAGACAAATTTAAAAACTGTGATTTTATGGGGTAAAAAACGTTGTGATTTATGAAACTAATGTTATTATTTGACAGATCTAAACCATTGCACGGTTGTAGCACTTCTACACTTTTTAACACTTTAGTTTTATTTTTATAAAACGAATATGATGGTTTTATATTCTTGTTGTATTCACTTTGCACACAACTGTATTTTTTATTCTCACCTTTATTTATTCTTGCAACTTGCTGATGGTTGTACTTTCCATCAGTATTGTTGAAAAAATATAGAAGTAGTATGATGAACGTGATGAATGTGGCAGTGTACATTTTGACGCCTTGCCGCTGCAAAATTTGATGGATGAATAATTAACATTTGTTTTAATTTTCCTTATTCAATTCTATATTATCATTTAATATTGAAAAAGTGTGTGTGACAACAGATAAGAAACCGCAAAAGTTATGTTTTGTTCACAGTGGCGTGCAGTCCATATGTGCAAGGTGTGTAGTGTGGATTGAAATATCAGCTGTCACTGTCAACCATTTTGATTGAACTAAATTTTTCAATAATGGACAGAGAAGTAATATAATTTTTAAAGGCCAATAAAATTCTGTATGACAGTTATCAAAAGATTTTAATTTTTTTTTAAGAAAAAACAATTGTTTAAAAAATTGGGAAATCTTCTGAAAACAAACGGCAAGTTTTTGAGGTTATATTATTATATTAATAAATTTTGGTTTGTATTTATTTTTTAGCTGAATATGTCCCACGTCGTTGGAAAATTATAAGAGAAAGGAACGAAACTGCGACATACCTCTGATTGGCTAACAGTAGTAGGTTCTGCTTCTCAATATAAATCAGTAATTTGCTTGCGTTACTTTTTACTTTGTATGATTTTACTTTACCTATTACGTTACTTCATTATAAATGCAGCTTTAAGCTGGATTTATAATGAAGTAACGTAAGAGGTAAAGTAAAATAAAGCAAAGTAAACAGTAACGCAAGCAAATTACTGATTTATATTGAGAAGCAGAACCGAAAACTGTTAGCCAATCAGAGGTATTTTGTAATATCTTGCCTTCCTCTTATAATGTTTCAACGACGTTGGATAAATTCAGCTAAAAAATATATATATAAACCAAAATTTATTAATATAATAATATAACATCAAAAAATTGCCGTTTGCTTTCAGAAGATTTCCTAAAGCCCCTGGCACATATAACGTCAAGACTTCGAGTCTGCTACAAACTGCTGAAAAACTGAGAGTCACGTCCAAAACGGGTGACACATATAGAGTTGGTGTTTCTGACAGTCAGAAATAAATATTTGTTAATTTTAACATGTTATTTGTTAATTATTTAAAATATTTATCGACTATTAAGAAATATAAAAACTATAAACTACGAAATATAAAACAAAAAAATAAATTAAAAAAAAATTACATGAACTATAAATGAAATATAAAAACTTAAATGTATTATTTAAAATGTTTGTCGATTATTAAGAAATATAAAAACTATAAACTAGGATATATAAAACAAAAAAATAAATTAAAAAAAATGACTTGAATTATAAATGAAATTTGAAAACTTAAAAGGTTCTAACTATGTATAAAGTAAATGAATTTAACTATAAAAATGTACAAAAATCAAACAAGAACATAAACAATAATAATTCATACGTCAAACAACAAAGGAAGAAAAAACCAGCATCATAAAGCCCCTGGCACATATAGCGTCAAGACTCCGAGTCTACCATTTGACTGCCAAAAATAGAAACGCCTCTATTTTCAGCAGTCACGACTGCCGAAAACCAACTTCATTATGATGCTGGTTTTTTCGCTATCTTCCTTTGTTGTTTGACGTATGAATTATTATTGTTTGATATTTTGTACATTTTTATAGTTAAATTCATTTACTTTATACATGGTTAGATACTTTTAAGTTTTCATATTTCATTTATAGTTCATGTCAATTTTTTGTAATTAAATTTTTTGTTTTATAAATCTTAGTTTATAGTTTTTATATTTCTTAATAGTCTATAAATATTTTAAATAATATATTTAAGTTTTTTTATTTCATTTATAGTTCATTTAATTTTTTTTTTAATATAATTTTTTGTTTTATATTTCGTAGTTTATAGTTTTTATATTTCAATATACCAAATAGTCTAGTGAAAAATACTCTTACATGTAGTTGCAGAATCAGTGACATATTTTCTGTACCACTAAACACCGTATTATAGTTTATAGTTTTTATATTTCTTAATAGTCGATAAATATTTTAAATAATACAAATTAACATATAACACGTTAAAATTAACAAATATTTAATTCTGACTGTCAGAAATACCGACTCTATATGTGTCACCCGTTTTGGACGTGACTCTCAGTTTTTCAGCAGTTTGTAGCAGACTCGGAGTTTTGACGCTATATGTGTCAGGGGCTTAAATGTTGGTTTTCGACAGTCGTGACTGCTGAAAATAGAGGCGTTTCTATTTTTGGCAGTCAAATGGTAGACTCGGAGTCTTGACGCTATATGTGCCAGGGGCTTTATTCTTCCTACAATTGCTGTTTTTTCTTAAAAAAAAAAAAATCTTTTGATGACTTTGTCAAACAGAATTTTAGTGGCCTCCAAAAATTGTATTACTTCTCCGTCCATTTTTGTAAAATTTAGATCAATCAAATTGTTTGACAGTGACAGCTGATAGATCACGGTCGGTAATAGAGATTACAATGCGAAGTTTAAAACTCGGACTTCTGATTGGCCAGCGGTAAGAAATGTTAGGTAAAGTAACGTAGAAAGATGAAAGTTGACCATCTCTTGCATTGTTTATTTTACATTTCTAATTGCTTTACTTCAATATAAATAGTTTTACTTAAATCACAAGTTTTAACTTGTTGCCTTACCTACTACTTTTGCGTTGCTTCTTGCGTTACTTCATTATAAATACAGCTTAGGCATGCCTCAGATCTAGATCTGTGTAAACAGCAACTGGCATTACGTACTAGGTATGATGGTGGCTAAATATTGCATTGTCTGTTGTAAATAAATGAAGTTTAATTTATATTTAAATTTACGACTATTTCAGAGTTTGATAAAAATCATAAATTAATATTTAAAAAAATAACAATAATATTGATTTTTAAAACTGATATTTGTTTTGAATTCCATGGTGAGATTCTGCCTCATCTGCCTTCCTTGACGAGCTGCCATTAGGTTACTACAAAAAGAGTAACTCCGTTTTTATCGAAAAAGTATTGTATGCACATTTCAGTGTTTACGCCATAACAACTAATTTAATAAATACACATAAACAGGGATACATTCATTTATATAATATTGTTCAATTGAATTATCTTCACATATAAATACTATCAAATACTATGAGGTTTCGAGTTAATCAAGATCCAATTTTCGGAAAGATCCGCACATTCCAAACAGGTCAGAGTCAATTGGTTCGCCAATTCTTTTACTTTCATCTGATTTCTTGTCTCCTATTTCTTTCAGCCAATCGTTTTGACTCTTGTAGTACTTCTTCCAGTTATCTATAAAACAATTTGATGAATTAGTAAGTTATGCGACTACTTTAGTAATAGTATATTGTTATACTAGTGAGGAAAGGATTTCATTACAAAACGAGTATGAGAGTTTGGAGCACGAGTGGCAGCGAGTATTCCAATAGTACGAATTTTGCAATGGCCCTTTCCCAAGTTTGTTATATACAATTTTTTTCAACATTAAATGTGAAATAGTATATTACGCACCATGAACTGTAAGCGACAGTTTTTAGGTCAAGAATGTAGTTTAGGCTCAAAGGATCGAGATTTCCTAAATATTCGCGACCTAATAAATTACTTACAGTTCGAGGTTAGTAAGCTATTTTTACAATACTTGCACAAATAGAAGGAAAAGAAAAATAGATTTAAAAATTAACAGCTGTTAAATTGTTGTCAAAATAAACCTTGATATGTAATATTTACTTACTGTCAACGGAGGTTAGTAAGTAAATATTAAAGTCCTGATGTAACCATGAAAACCACTGTGCAATAAAAGTTCCACTTACTGTGTTTAAATTTTGTCATTAATTGGTAACTTACAGCACAAGTATTGTAAAAATTACATTTTTACGTTTATGTTAATCAATACAAGAAATTCAATAATTATTTTATGTAAATCAAAGGAGTTATATTTGCAAATGCACATCGCGTTTTTTTGGTCATCACAAACAAAAATAATAATGTTATTTTTTTTTCAAAATGTAATTTTCCTCACTTTACTTTCATCACTAGTGAAGGAAATGGTTACTATCACAACTAAATTGAGTAAAGGCAATGACATTTTCATAAGTAATGTTGAACAAACAATGTTTTACCATGAATTTCATATAAAGATCCAGCGGTGCCACCGTACTCGTTAGGAAGAATTTTTGATGGTAAAATTTGATTTAAAGATTCAACATCTTTGTGAATGTATATCTGAAAGTTAATATATAGATTAATAAAGTTAGACCTGATTGTCAATGATATACAGGGTGTTCAATTTAGTTGTGCCACAGCTGCTATCTCGAGAACTATAAGACCTACAAGGTTGGTTAAATTAGCAAAGAAATACTATTTTATAAGGCATTACAAAACTATTATCAAAACATTTTTTCGATCAGTAGTTCTCAAAAACGAGATTCAAGTCTCTTGTTATAAATGGGAACTTATTTTTTTATTTGTTTATTCGATTCGGTATTTTTTTTTACTTTACTACAAAATTCAGTTCTCTCACATTACAATTTTTTTATAAATAAAATAAATAAAATAAAAATAAATATATCATCACGCCTTCTACCCATTACTGGGTGTGGCACTCTGCTAAAGCAGATCTTGGTAAGTGATATATTTTGCGCGTGAAGTGCGGTTACCAGTCGTCAAATCACGGCCCCCAAACATGTTAGTGGTGGAGGAGCCACAGGGATAGCTTTTTAAAAATTTGAAAATTTGTCGCCTGTGTGAATCGAACCAGGGACCTCAGGATCCACAGGCCGACTTCATACCACTGTGCGTGTCATTAATTTAATTAAAATCGGATAGAATCAGCGTGCTATGACAGAAACAAATGAACAAATCGTAATATATATATATATATTTACACATTATTTTATGTCAATACAACTTTTTTGTGAAAAAGATAAATAAATACATTTTATTAGTCATTTGTTTCTGTCATAGCACACTGATTCCTATGCGAATTAAATTAATGTAATTTTTTGTCAAAAATTTTGTAATGTGTGGGTACTGAATTGATAGTCATTGAGTTCAGAAAAAAATACTGAATCTCTACATGATAAACTATGACAATCAGTGAAAACTTTATATTACAAGAGATATGATTTTTCGAAGTTTTGTGTTGAGGATGTGACGTCCCAAGTTCGGTTCAGTGGTACTTCATTTATTTCGTTCAAAGAGTGCAAATAATATACGATTGAATTCTTGAAAATTAATCTTACTAGGTTGAAACTCATATTTTATAGAAGTTGCAAGCCCAAGAAAACGAAATTAAATTATTTTATAAAAGGAGTCGAAAGATCCAGGGTTCTTGGATAAAAGGCTTAAAGGATTTAATAAAAATTATTTATTTTAGTTAAAGATGACGACGTTTCGAACACATGTTCGTGCTCATCCTCAGGTCAGCAAAATTAACCACAACGTGTGGTTATTACAGAATTAAATAAGTTACATGTTTAAAAAGAATTATGATTAAATAAATTATTTAGGAGTATGCAATTGTGCACACCTCCGAGTCAAAACGGCGTTTTTATTTTATAAGTATCAAAATTGAAATTTTTAAGGGAAACGACCAATGATGCAACAAATTACTGTTTTAATGTTACCAATATAAATGGTTATTGTTTTGAAATGTCATGTAATAGATTTTTTATGTCTATTTTAAATTTGAAAAGAAACGTATCCAGTCTTTTATGTGCTGGATATCTTCATCTATTTCTTCATCTGTTCGGTTGTAAGATTTCCTAACAGCGTTCCGTTCTTCTTCAGTTATTTTTATTACGTTTTCATAAGACATTTTGATCGATGCTGCACGTACTTGTAATCAAATATTTATAATGAATGATTTAGTACAGACTTGAAAGTAGGAAATCAAAAAAATACTTAGAGGTAAACTTCTTTTTGTATTAACATAAAAATGTACTTCAAATATTTATAAATTAGTAATTTGCAGTGAGTTCCAGTTTTTTTTTTTGTTGATGGTTGAATTTGAATCATTACATAATAGTAGAAAAAACTATCGAAATTTACATATCTGCAGAGAACAAAAATTGTAAATAAATAGTTGAGCACACTAACACTGATGCATTAAAAAAAAATACTAGGCATAGATACATTCGGGCATCCCAGGACACAGCGTAGTCCGTCCAATGCAGTTGTTAAATATGTCAATTATTGTTCAGTTCTCTGTTGCTACAAAATACACAATGAAAATAAATAAATTATAAAATAATAATGTTTCAGGCATTTGCCAGTTTTACAAAATTTGAAAATAAATTTATTGTACCGAAAACGTTATAAGATCGAGTGACGCCATCCATCATGATAATACTTAATAAAATCATAAGAAACTGATGCAATATTTTAAATGACAATTTAAAAAATACCGGCATTGAAACACAAATCTTATATAAGAATAATGAATAATAGCTATATTTACTATCGATTCATGTATTGAAAATAATTAGTTTTAATTTTTTTAAATTATTTTATATTTTTCACGTTAACATGACACATAATTTCTGTCTCCATCGAGTTGTCATTGATTTGTCAGATTCATAAACAATTGTTTCAAACATAAAAATAGTTATTTATGTACCAAGGGTGAAAACAACAAAATAACATTTAATTATAGCTGTATTCCATTTGCCACTTGGTTAACTTAAATCAGTTCAGATAAATTTGACACATGGCAAAATGTACTGAATTAAGCACACTGATGCACTTATTAGGGTAAATTACTTCAAAGTAAATTATAATCTGTAATTATAGTACTGAAAATAAAGTGAGCAAAGTAATGCAGCGAAAAAAATAAATGATTTGGTACAGTAAATGTAAGTTAGATCTGATCCAAGTGGCAAATGGAATACAGCTAATGACATTTTGCAGAATCAAGTATTCATAATAAACAAAAATTGTCATTTTATTTATGTATCCATAGGAATTACTACAACATATCCTAATTTACTAAGAATTTGCTGATTTTGACTTGTTACATAGTTCCACCACTCCTTACATATGCTCTTATATCTTGTATAAACAAAGGAAATAAAAACTAAACTACAAGCAGCGGAAGAAACCCCACCACTCGCCACACCACTACCAATCTGGGATGCAAAAAACACCTTAAAAAATGCAATTAAAAAGAAATGGCAAGAAGAGTAGACAAATCAAGGAAGAAACAACAACAAACTACGAGAAATTAAGGAAGACACAACAAACTGGCAAACACACAGAACAAGAAGAGACCAAATCACACTAACCAGGCTTAGATTAGGCCACACATTGATCACACACAAACACATATTCGAAAAAACAGAACCACCAACATGCTGCAATACACTCTTAACCGTAAAACACTTATTACTAGAATGTACACAACACACTCAAGCAAGACAAAAACATAAAATACCCAATACACTAAAACAAGCCCTAGCAAATAAACCAGACACAGAAGAAAACATAATAAACTACCTAAACGAAATACAAATCACAAACAAAATATAAATATTAAATGTAAATAATAATATTGTATCTATATAATAATAATTATGTACATTAATGCATCGGTCCTAATAGCCTGAGACGCTGAAGGACGATAAACTAATAAATAAAAAAAAAAAAAAAACTAAATTATGAATTATGTAATTTTTTTAAATTTACGTATTAATGTTGAACAAAAAATTAGTAATTAATATTATATTTCAAAACTAAACTTTGGACAAGGTTACAAATTTTAAGATCAAGTTTTTTTACAGAACGTTAATTAATACGTTAGTATTTTGATTAGGATTTACTTACTACTACAATAAAAAATAAATTATGGTTGTTTTAGTTACTATTTAATTTGATATAGAAATATGATACAGTATATATTAGTGTTTTGATATCAGATAAAGTCATCAAATCATAATTCTTATTTAACCACTGACTTATTTATAAAAAGTTGTTACAATTATTGTAGTTATATTTTACTGGGTTAATTTATAAATAAATATAATAATCTATCGATCCTCCATACCTGTATATGCCACTGACAACTAAAAATATCTTTTTTATTTTATTTTCTGATTAAAATTATTAGATTTCGATAGAGTTACATGGTGTCTAACTATCTGGAATTCCAGGAAAAAGCCTGGAATTTAAAAACATACCTTGAAATCCTTGAATTTTTATAAATTATCTGGAAAAACTAAATTTTTAGTTTAAGTTTTCTTATATTTTCGAATAAAATTGATGTTTAAAAGTTCGCGGGTATTATTTCTTTTTACACGTGCATCGTATAGAGGGCTCTACTTCTTCTTCAATGGCGCTACAGCCCGAATCGGGCCTGGATCTACCGGGCACACCGAGCCGCAGTTTTTACGCTGCCGTACTGCCGGTTTTCGTAGTCGATGTTACTTTTTAAGGCATATGTATAAGTGAGTATGATGTATGAGTAACTGTATTTTTTATTTAACGACAAATCATACTTTATAGACAGGCGGATTCGAACTTACGAATCTTGGTTCGGGTGACGTCACAGCATGTTAAGAGATGTGCATTAACATATATATGGGGTGGCTAGCTCAGTGGTAAGAAGTCGGCCTGTGGATCCTGAGAATCCTGGTTCGATTCCCACAGGCGACAAACAAATTTCATAATTTCAAAAACTACCCCTGTGGCTCCTCCACCACTAACATCTTTGGGGCCCGTGATTTGACGACTGGTAACCGCACTTCACGCGCAAAATATATCAATTACCGAGATCTGCTTCGACAGAGTGCCGCACCCAGTAATGGGTAGAAGGCGTGATGATATATTTAAATAAATAATAAATAAATAAATATATAATCACGCCTTCTACCCATTACTGGGTGTGGCACTCTGCTGAAGCAGATCTCGGTAAGTGATATATTTTGCGCGTGAAGTGCGGTTTCCAGTCGTCAAATCACGGCCCCCAAAGATGTTAGTGGTGGAGGAGCCATGATACTCGTATATTTATAGCTACTTATTTTATGGAACCACTTAGAATTTTATGTACCTTAAAACTCTTAGGATTGTATAATTTTTTAAATTGGTAGACACCATGAGTTATTTAAATAATTTTTAAAATAAAATCATGCAGTATGAAATAAAATAGTACATTATTTAATGAGCATAATCATTATATGCGAGTCAAATACTACACTATATTTTATCTACTATTTAAGTACACGGAACAAAAATAGCAGAAAATAACATTACATGTCTATGTATCAACAAACGACAAATCACGTGCTTAAAACATGAGAATAGTATATTATATAATAAGTCAGGACAAAATATAATTGTTGATCTTCCACATGCGACCGAAATCTAAAATATTATTTTATATTAGACTTTCTTTATTAAAATTATTATTAGGTACAGTAAAATACACCATGCAATACACCATAATAAAATAATTTACTAAATATTTAAAATTTACATCAAGAAATATAATAGCTCTTGTCTTCATTTATCTCAAGATCAAGACAAATAAAGCTGTCTTAAATTTGTACGCTTAACATTCAAATAGCAACTTTGAATTTGCATTTGTAATAATGATTACTCGAGAAAAACTATTTCAGCTTTATAAATTCCTGAAATCCCAATGCTGAACAATACATATAAACAGGGGTACTTTCAATTATTTAATCTTCTACTTTTGAACTATCTTCACATATACATACATATATAATACCCATAAAATGAGGTAGCACGAACTCTAATCATTTATGAAACATTTACTTATTAAATTCTTCAAATAATCAGTCCTCGTCAAACATTCTCATCCTAACACACCACCCTCACTTTAACCACATTCATAGATCCTTTCATATAAACTCATTTACTTATCACACTCGAAATCATTCATCACACAACAAACCTTCAATCACATCCATCCAATCACTCCTATTCACTTTTCTTTCATCTTCGACATACATAACATATGAGCAAAACATCTCAAATTACTCACACTTCTAACTTGATTTCCACCGAAGTTTGAATTTCTGAACGTTTTGAATTTCGTCAGAAAAACTTCGAAGCGTCGAATTTTCGAATTTTTTGAAGCTTAAAATTTACGAATTTTCGAATTTTTCGAAGCTTCGAATTCTTGAATTTTTTGCCACTGAATTAACGCCATCTGTCATTTCCAAACACGCTCACGCATAATTCGCGAAAAGTCGGCCACGAATTAAATTATAAACTCGGCAAAGTAACCTGCAAAAACTCTGCAAGTTTATGCGTCTTAATTAAGACGTCTATTCTCTTACCACCCATCTAAGTGCTATGGACCTTTAGTAAAACGTTTTAAAATGACAATAAAAAGGATACAAAAACGTCTTAATCAAAACGTTTTTGACAGTGTAGCGAAATTTTAAGTCTAAATTGAATTAATTTGGCAAATAATAATAATTAAAAATAATTACTTACGAATTAATACAAAACTCTGCAAATGAGTTTATTCTGAAAATAATTCATATCAACATGCCGTGTTCACGTTAGGATTCAGATACACAATTAGAATAATTCGAAAATTCGTAAATTCGGAATATTCAAAAATTCGAAAGTTCGAATCTAAATTTGAAGATTCAATAAATCCGAACAATCAAAGTCTCAAATATTCTAAAAATCAACAACCCTACTCCTAACAACGAATTTAACAACATTTAAATACTATGAAATACTATAAAGTTTCTAGGTTAATCAAAATCCAATTTTCGGAATGATCCGCATGTTCCAAACAGGTCAGAGTCAATCGGTTGCCCGACTCTTTTACTTTCATCTGATTTCTTGTCTCCTATTTCTTTCAGCCAATCGTTTTGACTCTTGTAGTACTTCTTCCAGTTATCTATAAAACAATTTGATTAGTTAGTATGATCTGCGACTGTTTTATTAAACAATATTTTACCGTGAAGTTCATGCAGAGGTCCCGCGGTGCCACCGTATTCTTTAGGAAGAATTTTAGATGATATAAATTTGTTTAAAGATTCTAAATTTTTGTGCATGTGTATCTGAAAGTTAATATATAAATTAATAAATTTAGGGCCCGATTATCATAGGTAATATACCGATCGCTAGGTTTATTATCGATATATCGAAGAGTTTCACGAAAATGTGTTTGTCTGGAATTTTTTTTTAGTTCAATTTGGGCATTTATAATATAATAATATCCGAGAGTTTTAGCTTGAAGTTTTAATAAATACAACTTAAAAAAAAAAATGAGTTCGGGTAGTTGTGGTTAGCACCTCGTATACGATAATGATCCGACGCAAAAGGTATATTTATAAAGAGTGTTTTTCGAACCAGAGTTTATTAATTATTTGAAATATATTTGTATTTAACTAAAAAAAAGTTCCTGTAGTATATCGAGTTAGAAGTAAATATATTAGGGGTATATACCCCTTACCATACAAATTCTGTCATTTTGATTATTTTGTACTACAGAGTGATCAAAAGGAATTGTTAGTTGGCAATAAAAAAAACTACTTGAAATTGGTAAGCCTGATACATAAATTCATTTCCTGTTGTTGACAGCGACATTTAAAATTTAAATTTGAGTACATTTATTTCTAAAGTATTTCTATTACTTAAAAATTCAAAATTCTATTAGCAGTCAGACTCCTGACATAACCTATTTGTATTTATTAGAAATGTCAAATAGCATTTCCGCCTTTACCTGACGTTGTGCCAACTGCGGAATAAAAAGATCTCTGGAATTGTATTGCCAACTATAACAATTCCTTTTGATCACCCTGTATTTTGTACATGTTGAATGCAATAGAAAATTGTCGGTCGGTTGCCTGTCGGTTAATGAGAATCCATCTTTATCCTCGGCTTCAATCATTCTTATACATTATATATAAATATACTTACTCTACTAGCTATTTTGTCTGACAAGATTGTGGTTAAGAAACTGACAAGTGCTTGAGCGTAAGAAGGAACATTAGTGAAGTGAATTTCTTTTATTTTGTCGGAATATGATTTCTGAAAAATATTACAATTACAATAATTATAATTAAAGCTCTCTTACCATTAATATAATTCATGGATTATCTTGTAAGTATTAGAGTTCATTAGGGTAATTGCAAGTTTTTTATACTTATGAAACAATATATATATAACATAGGGATTTAACATGTAAAATCACAATTTAGCAATTTCCTGCTTCCCTAATTATTTGAAGCACAAAAGCTTCGAATAAAAGTTTTAGAGCATAACATTCTTCATCTAAGACAATAAACAAAATAAATGACATAATAAATAAAGAAATTATTTTCACAGATTATACGTCAAACATTTGTTTAATTTTGTTTCAATTCCATGGCTATCGATAGTTTTGAGGCTATATTTGTCATTTTCAGATCTAATTTGTGCCGTTACGAAGCATGCAAAGTTTATTTTGTTTATTGGCATGGGTGCAGAATTTTATGCCCTAAAACTTTTATTCGAAGCTTTTTTGCTTAAAATAATTAATCCCTATGTTCGAGAGTTGCGTTCACGATCCTGTATACGTAATTTGGTTACGTAAACATTATTGAAAAAAATATTAATGAATTTGATAGAAATAAATATATTTTCAAATAAATCACGTGATTTAAAACAGAGTGTGACGTCGCATTTCACAGAGGGATACCGCCTCCAAGCGACTAAAAACTGTAACTAGGGATGTTGCGATACCTCTAAAATATCGATACCAGTATCGAAAGAGTATTCAAAAGTAAAGTATCGATACTGGTATCAGAATCGGTATCAAAGGAAAGTATCGATACTGGTATTGGTATCGAATGTTTATTTTTTATAAAATCGTGTAATTTTCGAAATACATTAGGTTTTTATGTGAATTGTTGAATACTATAAAAATTATGTAGGTAACAAATTTCCATTTCTTTTTCAATTGTATGATTTTTACCAGTCTTTCAACAGTTTGGCTAATAATTATTGGTTTGATATTAGATAAAAGTAAAAAAAATACCAAAATAAACTTTTATTATACAAAAAAAAAAAATCTGTTTTTTCAACAGTATTATAATATTAAAATAATACCTAATATTTGTTATAATGTTTATCTACTATCTTTATTCAACTCTCACTGTCTCATTCTAGTAGTTCTACCGTTCGTCGAACACATGGCCATGTTTTATTAAAATAAAAAAAATACCAGCATAATACGAACTTTTCATGAATTTATTGCAAAATGACCTTAGATTAAAAATAGTTTGCGATACTGTAGTATCGAAATAAATGAAGTACTGATATGGGTAAAACATCGAAAACAAAGTATCGAATACCAAAATAACCGGTATCGAAACGAAAGAATCGATACCGGTATCATATCAGTAGTATCACAACATCCCTAACTGTAACACATATTTATGATTTTGAATCACAAGGGGAACGCTAATTCATAAGCTTGAAGCTAAAAACATATTTTAAGTTTGTATCTGCAGGCATATTAAGATCACCGAAGTTTGTACGATATATCAGAATTAATTAAGCAAAATGTCTTCCTTTTTGTACAAGTGTTTAGTCACAATGTGATCTTCGCTACTTTCCATTTTTATTTTAAATTGTGCACACTATAATAATGAAATTCTGCGTAAATTGCTAATTAAATTATTAGTGTAAAACTTTGCAGAAACTGACAGTGCACCTAACCTCACAAAAAATAATTGTGAGTCTCGTGCTGCCCTCTCTATATCAGGCCGCTAACTTTCCAATCCTCCGTTTAAGGTAGTACTAGTCATGGCCAACTTCATTAAAATGCGCTACGCTTATTATGGCCGTTTCATATGTCATTAAAATTCTTAGTTTCAAATTTACAGAGCGGGTACGTCAACTAGCGCCTCTAACGAGATACGTCGTAACTAAATTTGAAAATACTGCCTCTTGCATTGATTGAAAAAATCTTAAAAACAAGTCTAGTCATTGTATATTTATTATCATACAATCTTTACAGTAAAATACTAACCGTTGGCACCAATAATTCAATAATACTTCCTTCTTTTAACCTATAAATACTTCAAAATTTTAAATAGCTAGACAATATGGCGGCATTATTTATCTCAAGTGACAGATAATGCTACGTTGCCAAATGAAATTCACTTAGTCTACACTAGCTAATCACTTTAGTCGAAAGCTCAGAATACTAGTCATAATATTTAATAATACTGAAAGTATAAATAAAATACCCAGTTCCATTAAATGAATTTGGTTTGATCACATAAACTTCAGTTTTCAAATATTTTAAAGTTGCTTTTGTAACATGACAGCGTTGTCATTTTCCTTTAATTGAAATAAAAAGCACTAGATGGCATTACTTGACGTACCAAAACTGTAAAAAACTCATGACAAATTTTTATATGGCAAAACGATAGAATGAAACGGCCATAATAAGCGAAGCGCAATTCAATGAAGTTGGTCATGTACTAGTGTGACGGTGGCGCCATCGGTTGTCGAGTGGCGAAACTGACGCCCAAAGAAATATAAAAATTTAATAAAATAAGTGTTCTATACCTATTATGATTTGAATATCATGAATTGTTAACAGGTTGTTGGTCTAGTGAATTTTCAAATACCATACCACCGTGTGGTGTTGCCATTATAAATTGGGATTCTTAATTTTTCGTTAAAAACAAGGCTTTGCTATATATATTCATTACTAAACGATAAAAAACTTGCTCCTTCTGATACAATATACATGAATAGTTCTACAACATCATACTAGTTTTTCAAATGAAACTGCAAAATTTTAGAGGTACACAAACCAAATATGTGCGATTCTGAGTGATGATCGCCATAAGCCCCGTGTATAAGAACTCAACTTTACAAGCGAATATATTTGTTCACAGACGATGAATGTGTTTCATATTTTAATAGGATGCATATGACTATCCAATGTTTACGTGCGCCAAATTTCATTCAGATACGCTAATACTACCTTAAGTAACTCTCTACTGCATGTATATACTTATGCAATGTAATGTAATTTGAAGCATATGAACGAAAATTATACTATTTCTGTTTAACATAAATTTTAACTGCAACGTGAAAATTATGAATCTGCTCGTACCTGTACAATCGTAACAACGTTCTTGATAATGACAGGTGTAATCTTCAAAACGTGTCCTAGCTTCAAATTGTCCATGTCCAAGATGACTTGTTCGCCGATTCTAATGTCATGCATTAATGTCACATCCATCATGCCGAAAAAAAGCTTTATGGATAGCATTATGTTGAAATTGACCGGATCTTCGTTGATAAATTTTAACAAGGTGACGCGGTTCAGGTTGTCGGTTAAATTTGGCAGAGGCATGAGTATTCTGTGGAGGGAATTTGTCAAAATTATTAAAAAAATCTAGTGTGGGCACCTGTTGCAGATTTAGGTCCGACTTTTTAAAATAAAATAACAAGGCAGATAAAGTCAAGTGGTTTATTTTTCTTTTCAATAATCTATATTTCGTATAATAAAAACCAAAGCGTTATTTTTCTTATCAATAATGAAAAATAAATCTTGCGATCGTTTCACTTTTATGACTAGAAAGGTTTAATACATTTATCACACGTCGATTGCACAAATAACAACTTATTTTACATGGATAATACTTTACAAAACATCGACTCAACATGTACGTGAATACGCCAAACAGAAGTGTCAGTTTAATGTCGCCCGGCAACCACTTCCGACCGTGAGGCGTTGCAGTCTAATTTGTCAGTTGAAGGATATGGCGCGAATATTCAAATGATTCAAAGGGGTCAAAACTCAACAGCACCACACGACTTTCTTATACACATCATATTTAATATTTAGAATATAGATCAATGAAACTGATATAGCATCAAAAACGCTGAATTGAACTCTTATGACTTGCTCCTTGCGTTTGACAATTAAGCCTGATTTATAGATTGCATAGAATAGAATAGGGAATAGAAATATAAACCTATGAAAATGCATGCGACCATTTATAGTTGCATAGAGTGGAATAGAATAGAACAGCACAGAACAGGATACAACCAAATTTTATTTCATGTTCTATTCTATTCCATTCCGCATGTCGGTCGTGTAATACCGACACATTTCGTTCTATTTCGGTTGAAATTTACGCGACATCTTTTGTCATTTGTGACATTTGTATTTTAAAGCAGTGCTATTTATTTGAATATTTTATACTTACAAAAAACAATTTTTAAAATATTTTTCGAAAAAACTGCAAATATTTGTTGCTTTTATTTATATGCCGAATTCTACTACTTCGATTACGTCTTAATTTTGTAACAAATATAAAAATTCCCTATAGCATGTGCTGTACACAAGGACGTTGAAAGGAGGGGATATGGCATTCAAGTCAAGACTGTGAGGCTCGGCAGATTGACAGAGACAGAAGTATTATTTTCTGTACCGTGCTTAGCCTGCTATTGATTGACATGTGTCATAAAGAGATTTGAAATTTATATAGACAGAACAGAATCATTCTCTCTAAAAGATTATAAATTTTTACAAGTAAACTGAAATTATAAACAGTTTGTTAGCATTTTATCCACAAAAAAATATGTCCAATTCCATACAACACAAAAATTGAAACACAAATGACACTTCGTGGTTATGTTTACATAAAACAACGCTCCCTGACAACGTCTAAACGTCACTTTTCTTACATAAAAATTCAAAATATTTGAAAGAAGAAGAGATTTGGCTAAGCACGGTGCAGAAAAACTATTATTGTCTCTTTCCCTTCCCAAGCCTCACTTCAAACAATGCTACAGTATCGTCATGCCATATCCCCTCCTTTCAACGTCCTTGGTTGTGACCACACCAGATTTAAAGTTAATTTCTATTTTTTTAAAACTACAACTTTCAACTCATATTTTCATGTCACTTCATTACTATGAAGTTTGTAATAGTCATCTAACATACCAGTATGAACATAGCTATTTTAATGTAAAAATGACGTCATTCTATTCGCTGCTGTTACTTTCAGTGCAATCTATAAATTGTGATTACAATTTCTATTCTATTCCATTCTATTCTATTCAATCTATAAATCAGGCTTTATTATTTGATATATAAATGTTAAACATGTTTATGTTTTTTGTTTCTATTGCTACTATGATTATTGGAATATATAATTAAATATACAAATTAGTTTTTCTCAAAATTAAACGCATATACAGGAAAATTGCATATAGCATTTTATGTTCCAAATATGTTTGCTAACATCTTTTATTTGAAACTTTTTTTCGTAACTGATTTCATTTTTCAAATAAATGGAATTTATTGTTTTGTGTATCCAGTAAACTTCCTCTTCCGGTTTTTAAATTTCATTCAAAATCAACTCAGCTCTTCGTATTTTCCTGAAACTAATAATTGCCAAGTTTCGTAACAAATCTTATCTCGTTCATGAGATATTGCACACTCGGACACACATTCATCCACACACACAGACATCATTGAGAAAATGATCAAAACGGATTCAGTGGACCTCAAAACACGTATTTCCGGGAAAATCTCGTTAAAGGATTTTTTTACGATTTCAGTATTTCCTTATACTGTATAAGAAAGTAAAAAACAAAGTCGTAAAAATGGTAACGTAAGTAACAACTGACAAGTAAGACACTCGTTTAACCCTTTTTACCAATTTTGCCTCATCCTCATTTATAATAAGTAGAAATGTGGAACACATTTTAGAGCAAAAGTACAAGAATTGTTTAAAATTTAATTTTACATTTAAAAAGTTTTAACAAAGTTTTCATTAATTTAAAGAAATCGGATTTTATGAAACAGAGTCATGATTTATTTATTTTAGTGCCTCTACCTTCTTCTTTGATACTAATTATTTGTATATCAAGGAAAGAAAGTGAAATATTTCTTCCTGAAGTTTCCGTTTTATTTCCCGGGCCGAAGGAGAGGAATATAAAAATAAAGCACCATTCACGAGGTATACGTATATTTTTCAGAAATAAATTGGAAATTTAGATATGATTTATTATTCTCTTGACAGATGTCACCTGGATGTCACTAATGTCAAATCAAACAGTTGTTACTTTCTTATACGTAGTATAAGGAAGTATTGGAATCGTGAAGAAAATCGTTGACGAGATTTTCGCGGAAATACATGTTTTCAGGTCCACTGAATCTGTTTTGATCATTTTCTCAATGATGTCTGTGTGTGGATGGATGGATGGATGGATGGATGTGTGTCCGGTCGTGCAATATCTCATGAACGAGATAAGATTTGTTAACGAAACTTGGTAATTATAAGTTTCATGAAAATACGAAGAACTGAGTTGATTTTGAATGAAATTGAAAAACCGGAAGAGGAAGTTTACTGGACACACAAAACAATCAATTCCATTTATTTCAAAAATGGAATCAGTTACGAAAAAAAGTTTCAAATAAAAGATGTTAGCAAAAATATTTGGAACATAAAATGTTATTTGCAATTTTCCTGTATATGCGTCTAATTTTGAGAAATACTAATTTATATATTTAATAATATATTTCAATAATCATAGTAGCAATAGAAACAAAAAACAAAAACATGTTTAACATTTATATGTCAAATAATAATTGTCAAACGCAAGGTGCAAGTCATAAGTGTTCAATTCAGCGTTTTTAATATGAAATATGCTGTGTATAAGAAAGTCGTGTGGTGCCCACACCAGATTTTTTTTTAAATTGCAATGGATATGGCTTCACTTTCCTTTTCTAATGTAGAAAAATTTACTTTTTTCCCTATAAGAAGAAAAGTACCACGTTTTGTCTCAATTGAGGGAAGGAAATATTTTTCTGACAGGGTTGTGAAACAATAATTTGTATTATAATTTTATCCACAACTCATATATTATAAAGACATAATTACATTGATTTTATTTGAATTATATGGCTCATAAAACACATGAAGTGGATCCTGAGAACTCTGGTTCGATTCTCACAGGCGACAAACAATTTTCATAATTTCAAAAGCTACCCCTGTGGCTCCTCCACCACTAACATCTTTGGGGGCTGTGATTTGACGACTGGTAACCGCAATTCACGTGCAAAATATATTACTTATCGAGATCTGCTTCGGCAGAGTGCCACATCCAGTAATGGGTAGAAGGCGTGATGATATATTTATTTATTTTATAAAACACTAGTGTTTTATACTCCATAAAACACTGTAAACAACTTGTTACTTAGCAACCACTTCATGATCTACCGTATTTTGAGAAACTATATATTACTGAATCAACGTTAAACGTTACGACCAATCTTCTTCGATACCTATAATTATGAGTTGTGGATAAAATTTTGTAGTACACTTGTGTTTTATTGGTATATAAAACACCTTCGGTCTCGTGTTTAAACTTTTCTTGTGGATTTATGTACCTAATAAAACACTTGTATAATAAATAACTATTACATCAACACTGGCAGACAAAAACTTAAAATTAACATTACGAATAATTAGAAATAATTTTTTAGACAGAGAAAACGTCAAACATTTGTTTTTTTATGTTTCAAGTCCTTCGCAATCGTTATTTTTGAGATAATTTTTAACATTTTTAAACTTCATTTCTGCCGTTATAAAGCATTAAAAATTAATTTTAGCTGTAGCTGTTACTGATTTGTATGCAATATTTGATGATCTTTCAAATTTATTTGAAGACTTTTGCCTAAAATAATTACGTAAACAGGAAATTACGAAATAATGATTTTATATGTGAAAGATTAAAAGTCACGGTCACCAGCCTGTATAGTTTTTTATTTAAAATATAAATTAAAAACAGTTTCTTATAAATTTCGCTGCATTATTTTATTAACTTACATATGGTATTAAAATTTACGATGCGGCACCTCTTAATATTAATATTAAAAGCTCTAACTTTCACAGGATTTTTTTTTACCATTTCCAACAACAATTTCGATATAATTAAGAAAAAAAAATGTATCGATTTTTTTGAAACAGTCTAAATATATATATATATATATATATATATATATATATATATATATATATATAATAGTTATAATCTAGTTATATTATAAATATCGATTAAACCAGTGGTACTAAAAATGTGTACTTCATGTCAAGTGCAAATAATTTTGGAAATTAAAAAAAAACAGTAGATATTGAAATACTTGTATAAAAATTAAAAATAGTTTTTTGCAAAGTTTGCTTCACTCACTGCATAATTAACTTACAAATAGTCTAGTTGTTTTGATATTTGGGGATTTGAGGGTTCTCTGTCGTCAAAGAATTCTGGTACGAAGTGCTTCAGGCTGTAGTACAAATCTAGTTTGTTTTTAGTTTTTTCCAAACTAAATTTATTGTAATAAAGCAACATCCGCAATCTGGTTTCATCTAAAAAAATAATTAATTACTATTTTAAAAACATCAGGTGTTGTTACCACACGACTTTCTTATACACAGCATATTTTATATTTAGAATATATGAATGTTACATGTAATTTTGATTTTCTTAATTCAGAATTTATCTGTTTGAAACATGTAAAATATCAAATTTGTTTACGTATAATTTTTTTAGTAATGTTGACTACTTTATGTCAAACTTTACTGATGAGGCATATACAGAATGTTCGTTTTTCGAGCCTAACCATTGGTATCTCAAGAACCGTGAGATACGAAGTCGATTGAATTGAGGCAAAGTTGCCAAATTAGTTGACCATTTTAATGATCTACTTGTTTTTCCGAAAAAAGACATAGGTAACTAGATAAAGCAAAAATTAAAATATAAAAATTAGTTTTTCTCAAAATTAGACGCATATACAGGAAAGTTGCAAATAACATTTTATGTTTCAAATATTTTTGCTAACTTCTTTTATTTAATTTGTTTTTTCTATTTTTGAAATAAATGGAATTTATTGTTTTGTGTGTCCAGTAAACTTCCTCTTCCGATTTTTAAATTTCATTAAAAATCAACTCAGCTCTTCGTATTTTCATGAAACTTATAATTACCAAGTTTCTTTAACAAATATTATCTCGTTCATGAGATATTGCACACTCGGGCACACATCCATCCTACCATCCATCCATCCATCCATCCATCCATCCATCCATTCATCCATCCATTCATCCATCCATTCATCCATCCATTCATCCATCCATTCATCCATCCATTCATCCATCCATTCATCCATCCATTCATCCATCCATCCATCCATTCATCCATTCATCCACACTAGGGAATACAATACCGGGATTCCGAGATCCCGGGCAAAATTTGTCCGATATTTAAATCGGTGTTTAGCATCAAAATACCGGTTTTTCGGTATTTTTCAATTGAAGCATAAGTTACAATTTAACGGTGTGTTATTATTTATTATTTTAACGTTTAACCCCTCTTTAAAATTATGTTATTAAAGAGTTGGCAAGTTTGTTGCGGGGAATCCCAAATAATGAAACAGTGGAGTGTTGTGTATTTGTCAAGTATTAAGCTTGCCGATCGCCAATTTGTAGCAGTCTCGTAGTCGTTCGTTAGCAAATAGCATTATTATATATCTTTAAATTGTGTCAAGTCAAGTTAAAAGAAAATTAATAAAATATAAATTGTTACAGATTTATAAATAATGAATTTTATAGATGTATTTGAAGAACATAAAAAATGTAGTGATAAATTTTCAGTTTGGTACTATTATTTAGTGGCCAACTAGCAAAATGTAAGCAATGTTCAAAAGTAACAAAATGCAGCGGAGGAAATTATATTTTTTGGAAAGGACGGTATTAGGGCATGAGTTTACAATTAACATACGATTATTTACAAACAGTGGCACCAACTAGTGTGGAATCGGAAAGGGCATTTTCAGCTGCAACTCTAATATGCACAAGAATAAGAGCCAGATCAAATGACGACACCCTCGATCATATTTGTTTACTAAAAGATTATTTTAATTCCATTTAAGTAAAAACGTAAAAGTTTATATTGTTTATTTTACATATATAGAGTTACCTATCTAATTTTTTTGATGCTATTCAATTTATATTTTATAATTAATAAAATAAAATGATTAAATTTGACATTCACTTAATCTACATACCACACGCACACACCACATTTTACTGTAAATAAATGTTAAATTAGTACAATTTTTAAAAATTTATCAATACCGGTATTAATACCGGTATCCCGGTTCTCAAAACAAAAATACCGAAATACTGGTATTGAAATTTTTGACCGGTATTGTATTCCCTAATCCACACACACACGCAGACATCATTGAGAAAATGATCGAAACGGATTCAGTCGACCTCAAAACACGTATTTTCGCGAAAATCTCGTCAACGATTTTTTTCACGATTCTAGTAAAAACCAGGTGTGACCTTAACCTTTGCTTCGCTTGGAAACATATGTGTAGAAACCTCGAAATATATGCTAATGACGCATTATTAAATATATCTTTTTTTTTTTTATGGCTTCCTGGCGGACCAACTACTAAGGTCATATGCCGCCATATATCTTACAATTCGTTTTTCATATACTTTCTTTACACAATTTTGTTTAACATCTTTGTTAGTTCAAACTGTTTGCCGTATGAATAAATAAATAAATATATCATCACGCTTTCTACCCATTACTGGATTATCTCAGTAAGTGATATATTTTGCGCGTGAGTGCAGTTACCAGCACGGTCCCTAAAGATATTAGTTGAGGGGGAGCCACAGAGCTAGTTTTAATATGGTGAAAATTGTCGGCTGTGGGAATCAACCGTGTTTTCAAATTCACAAGCTGATTCGATACCACTGAGCAGAGCTGGACAGTAGCTAGCTACTTTTGTAGCTTAGCTACTAGCTTAGCTACATTTACCTAACCTGTAGCTGTAGCTTAGCTAACTGTGAAAAAATATAGCTGTAGCTTGTAGCTAGCTACTTTTTTTTCTATTAGCTTAAAAATAACAACTGAAGCTACTTTTAAAGCTACTTTTTGTAGCTTAAAGCTACTTTTTAAGCAGAAGGTCAACAAAGTACGCATATGTACAAACTAAATCCACACAAAATAATTATTTGTTGCCGGTTCTAACTGGTTCTAATACGCAAAAATACACAGTAGGTGCCAGATGGTATTTGCTATTTTTGATATTTATGTACATAATAGTAAATTAACAGTCATTATAACAAAAGACTGATCATATGACAATGGCAAATTTAATTATTCCACAATAATTTAAAAAAGTAGCTTTAAAATTTAACAGCTACTTTAACGAAAGCTTTTAGCTGTAGCTTAGCTATATTTTACAAAATATAGCTTATAACTGTAGCTCAGCTAATTTTTTAAAGAATAGCTGTAGCTGTAGCTTAGCTACTTTTTTTAAGTAGCCCAGCTCTGCCACTGAGCTACACCTACCCGTAAATGAATATTTATTGAAATAATTTAATTTCCTTTTCTTGGACTTTCAATTACTATAAAATGTGAATTTCAATGTATTTAAATTATTTGCACTCTTTGAATGAAACAAGTAAAATACCATTGTGACGGCACAAAAGTTTGAGAAACACTGGTTTATACTAAAAAAAAATTAGTATCCATTTATCAATCAGGATTAATAATAATAAAAGCGATCTGCAATTTTTATTAGTGTTGAAATTATTTTGAAAGAATCAAATTAAGGAAAATATTTAAATACAGATTAAATAAGTTTACCTTCATTTTGGGGTAAATGTGGCTGTTTCTTCAACCAGTCTTGTATGTGCTGGATATCTTCATTTGTTTTTTCATCTGTTCGGTTGTAAGATTTCCGGACAGCATTCTTTTCTTTCTCAGTTATATTCACTACGTTTTCATAAGACATTTTAATTGAAACTGCACGTACTTGTAATCAAATATTTATACTGAACGATTTAGTATGAACTCGTAGTGGGAAATCACAAAATAAAAACCT
Organism: Pterostichus madidus; assembly: GCA_911728475.2. Classification (NCBI taxonomy): domain Eukaryota; kingdom Metazoa; phylum Arthropoda; class Insecta; order Coleoptera; family Carabidae; genus Pterostichus; species Pterostichus madidus. The sequence continues at coordinate 41,386,811 of OU452301.1, forward strand.
GTTTATAGAGGTCGTCAACAATATTTTGTATTAAATAAATTAACTTAATGAACTTAAGAATATCTATAAAACAGTAATGTTGCCGGTGAGGTGCCGAGTTGGGATGCAGTTTTTTTTTGGGTGAAGGTCAAAAGTTGTATATATATATATATATATAACGAAATTAATTGATTTGGAAAATGTTAACCTAAAATGAACTGTTCAAACTTCAATAAAAGTAACACTACTGTATATTATAGTAATTACTTGGCTTTACACTATGAAGTAAACATATAAAATTGTTTTTAAACATTTATTTTCTATCTATTAAATATATAAACACTATAAAATTGTAAAAGTATGCACTCGCGACACAATCTTCAAATTACGTTTCACTTGATAAAATAAATCACACACTATGTCACGCATAAAATGATGCACAGAATAGAAACTTGTCACTTTTGGAATAATATGCACATATACTTGTTAAAAATATATTCTATCTATACAGTCTAAATCGTATGTGAGAGTCACTCGTTCGACAGTTACGAAGCACATCTAAAATCGGAACGTCACACGCCCGTGGTCTATTGAGTAAAAAAATTATTTTGATTATTTTTTGACGTTTCTCAAAACCAATGAAATGCTTCATTGTCTGTCACGTGTCTGCGTTTTAACCAATCCTGTCATTATTATACTGAGAATTATGCTCTTGTGATTATTTCCGAGAATTATCTCTGTAGATGCTTTTTTGTTTGTGACAACTGAAAGGTAGTTGTCAAATAATTATTTAAAACTGTCAACGCGTCAAGTAAAATGTGTGAAAAAAATCGATTTAGTTCCATTTCAGATACAGAAATATACCAACAAATTTTGGAAACAACTTCCAAGACTACATTAATAAGTAATCAATCGATATGAACCCAGTTCAACACATTTTAAGTTGGATGAATCGACCTCAACAGCTAAGTCAAAAAATAATCTAATTAAATATAACTCGAGAGTTCGATAAATTAGAAAATAATTCTCCAGTATCTTTCTTAAACTTGTTGCCATTTGGCAATAGCCACGAAAGCCCTACGGACTTTCGTGACTTTTACCTGGAAACAAGTTTTCGAAAGATCTGTCAAATTATTTTCAATTTATTCTCACTCTCTTGTTATATTATTACTGACAATTTTTGACATATGAAACGTCAATTATTTTATTAATTTTGTTTCAATTCCATGGCTACCGATAGTTTTGATGCAACTTTCGTCATTTTCAAATCTAATTTGTGCCGTTACCACAATATGCAAAATTAATTTCGTTTATTACTTTAAATGAAGAATTTTATGTCCTAAAACTTTTATTTGAAGCTTTTTTGCTTAAAACGCAGGAAATTACGAAATTTTGATTTTACATGTTAAAATCCTATGTTCGAGAGTCGCAACCACCAACCTGTATGTATATATTATGGGTCAAATTCATAGTCGTGACTCACTCTCACCTCATTCTCATCTCACACTTAAAATTGAAGTAACTAAGGCAACTAACTCAAATTGTGCAAATTCTTCAGTTAGTTGCCTTAGTGACTTCGATTTTGAGTGTGAGGTGACGATGAGATGAGTGTGAGTGACGACTCTGAATTTGGCCCTATATGTACAAGTATATAGCCTAAGCCAGTTAGCTATATTAAAAAATGCACTAGTTCTAAAAATTGATCTCAAGATCTATACGGACCTTTATTAACTCTTTGCGGCATACGGGATTAAAATTTAAACCACCAAATTCTAACCAGTTGTGACATATCGGTCCACAAAATGAACCACTTACAAAATTGCTTATGTGAAGTTGCACATCGACGCTAATCGTGAACCACCTATCCCCATTCACTTCTTATAGTCCTAGCGTCAACGCGGAGCTGCCACACGATCAGTTTTCAAATTCAATGAAAGTGTGTTACAATAATATTCTAGAAATTAAAAAAAATCTTCTTTTAAAACTTTTTTATTTGAATTCCTTGTGCAGCAAGGGTCTAGAAAATCTGTGAAATGCCGTGCAGTAAAAAAATTCTAGAAATCCCAATGCTAAATAATACACAATAAATATAAGTCTATTCATTTATTTCGTCTTCTACTTTTGAACTATGTACACTGCTCAAAAAAAAAAAAAACCGGTCACCTAAAGAATCCCAAAAAACGTCACTTTTCAAACCCCTGTCAATTTGTCAGTTTTGAAACAAATTGGATGAAATTTTTTTTCCGAAGTCGCCCAAAGTCTTTGTGTGTGTGTGTGTGTGTTTGAGTGCCTACGTACTACGGACAATTGAATGCCAACCTATGCAAAAGCCTCTATTTTTTCCAAAAGTCATAACTTATTTAAAATCATCCGTTTTTGATGTCGTTTTACGTTCGAGTAACAAAAATGTCCATATTTTCATTATCTGATGACAGATTTGTCAATTGACGGCTGTTGATTCCCATAGAAAGCTTGATAAAGTGGTTTTCGTTTTAAAGTGAGGTTAGTCAAAATCAATTCACAGTTTTTCAAAGACTAGACTTTGGGCGACTTCGGAAAAAAAAATTCATCCAATTTGTTCAAAATTGACAAATTGACAGGGGTTTGAAAAGTGATATTTTTTGGAATTCTTTAGGTGACCGGTTTTTTTTTTTTGAGCAGTGTATAAATAACTACTCTCTAATATTATGATATTTCAAGTTAGTCAAAATCCAAATTTCGGAAAGAACCACACATTCCAAACATGTCAGAATCAATTGGTTCGCCAATTCTTTTAGTTTCATCCGATTTCTTGTCTCCTAATTCTTTCAGCCAATCGTTTTGACTCTTGTAGTACTTCTTCCAGTTATCTATAAAACAATTTGATTAGTTAGTATGATCTGCGACTGTTTTAGTAAACGATATTTTACCGTGAAGTTCATGCAGAGGTGCCGCGGTGCCACCGTACTCTTTAGGAAGAGTTTTAGATGATATAACTTTGTTTAAAGATTCTAAATTTTTGTGAATGTATATCTGAAAATTAATTATATAAAATATTAATAAATTAATAGTATAATTCATACCGACGTGGAAAGAGTTTCATTACAGACGAGGGTTTAGCTATAACCCGAGGCGTAATGAAACTTTCCACCGAGGTTTGTATACTATTTTATTCACAATCAGAAATTAATCATTCAACATTAATATATAACAAATAACATTAGTTTGCTTATTTGAATGAAATATTTCTATTTAATTTTTAGTAAGTGATGAATTAGATATTTGTTTCTGAATCAAAATTCAAAGTGTCATTTTTCAACAAGTATTTTCTTGTTGATTTATTACCTATTTAACAGTAAAAATTAAAAAAAAAAGATTTTGTATGAAAATGTATTTGTTATTTTTCAATTATTTACAATGGGCCTTTCAAGACTTTTTTGAATTTTTTATATATTAATCTACGTAATAAAATAATTATACCCAAATTTTTTATTTTTTTATTTAACTTGTATTAAGCATGATAAAAATATTTAAACTTTCGAAACAAATGAATATGACGTAGTTGCATCTTAGCTTAAAGAGAGACAGATAAGACAGAGACAAATAACACGTAACTTGTCGTTGTCAGTAGAATCCTCAGACAAAACATAACTAGACGGATAACATCGGCGTTTGTTGTGAGTCAGAAAGGGATAGAATAACTGGTTGGTGAGGCGGGTGCGCGGCAAGGAGCAACTTGCATAACATCAAAGTGTACTTGCTCCTTGCCGCGCACCCGGCGGTCCCTCAAGTTATTCAATCTCTTTCTGCTTCACAACACTGCATTGATTGAATACGGCATAATTCGTCTAGTATTATACGTCATTGGTAGAATCGTAGAATGCTGAATGCTTATTTGTTCTTCGTCTTCTTGAGCATCGACAAACGTTTCAGACAAAGCTCTGTGATTGGCTTAATGCAACTACGTCATTGCAATATGGCAGTGCGAACGTTTTAAATTATTCAACTTTAACTTTCATATTTCAGCAATGAAGATATAATTTATGGTATGATTTTATATTGTATTAAATATGATGTACGGACAAGAATTTATTTTAATAAATATATATTAAAAAGCTCTACCACTTGAATCCCCCATTAAAATAAAATTGAATAACTTTTGACAGTTTTATTTCATAAATTAAAATCAAAGGTGCAATATTTTCTTCGGTCGGAAAGTTACCACTTTCCGGCTGGTTGGAAAGTAAAAGTCAATAGCTAACTTGCCAACTTCTTAAAAGTCGGAAAATTACATATTACTAACTGATTGTGAATAAAAAATATTTAAACAGCTTAAGATATATACTCACTCTGGCAGATAATTTTTCAGACAATATTGTGTTTAAGAAACTCACTAATGCTTGGGCATATGGAGGAATATGAATGAAGTGAAATCCTTTTATTTTATCGGAATACGCTTTCTGAAAAATATTACAATATACATAAATATAACATTATACTATATAAAATAGTATAATGCCGCATGCACATAAAGAAAGTTTTCTGGGAAATTTTGTAGAAAGAAAAAGTCAAGAAAAAAAAAATTTGCACAATAGTTAGCTAGTTATCAAAGCGTAACTGACAGATTTTCAAAAAACTTTCTTGATTTTTTCTTCTTTCTAAAATATTTATCAGAAAACTTTTCTGTATGCACGGGGCATTATTCTCTTTAAAATACAACCAGAACATGAAAGAAAAATATTTTTATTCACAACCGGGCCAAAATTTATGTGTTTTAGCCCTAAAAAGCAGGCTTAAACACTTGTTTTTGGCCCTAAGGCCATAAAAAAATATTTCCTATGGATACATATATAAAATGACAATTTTTGTTTATTGCGAATACTTGATTTTACAAAATGTCATTTTGACATATAACCTATGTACATATGTAAGCCTCCCTTATTCAAAGGAGAATTAACAAATAATTTATATGGGTTCTTGTCAGACCGGAGAAAGGACAAGTACTAGGGTTGTTGTAAATAAGTTTGTACTTACAATTTGGTTCAACAAATAACAAAGATTTATTCACACTTACTACATGGTTGGAGTTGTCGAGTTCCTACTGAACTCTCGTATTGACTATCTGACTATCGACTATACTAAGTGAATAACTGACCTAACGCTACTATATATCTAATTACAAAAGTACTAAGTCAGCAAATAGTTAGCTACTTACGTCAACGAATATTATTTAGAATACTTGACCTCATTACAACATGCTCTACTTTACTTAATTGTATTCACTAAGAATGTGCTGACTTTGACTTGTTACACATATTGTAATTTTTTGAACATATAATTAAATGTTATTTTGTTGTGTTTCCAGCTACTGTTTTAGTCTCAGTCTTTGTTTTTGTCGCTGCACATAAACACAAAGTTTGCAGACTTCATACTTTCGATATAGTCTTTCGTCGCTGTTCTGTAAGAGAGAGTTAGCTGCGGTAATGCTATCTCTTTTTATGCTGCAATATAAAGTCAATTCTATTCCGTATTTATCATTTTTTTGTCATTAGGTTTGTGTTGGGAATACAATAAATATAGACAATAGAATAAAAATAGTAATAATTTCAACTGAGAAAAAAATAAAAATTGCGGGATAATAACAATAACAAAACTAACAAGTCAAAAAGAAATGATTTATTCGCTGTCATTAATAATTTTATATGATTTTTAAAGTTTTTCAAATAGTTTTGTACAATTATTTTCTCATTTAAGTGAACAAACCTTTACCAGAATAATGAATTAAGGTTATGTTTATGTTAAGTTGGAAATGGCTATAATTTTTCCGACATAAACAGAAACAAAAAACCAAAAACAAAGACTAAAACAGAGACTATGTTAAGATGAGAAAACGTAGCTTAACACAACAGAATATAAGAAAGAAAGTTGCATCTTTTATTGTTTTCGCACTCGCACGTTTGCAAACCTTACCAAAGTCCCTAGTTTTTACCATCCTAGGCCGGAAACAGACTGTTTTTGGACGATTTTGAGTTACGCAAAACTAGCGAAAAATAACAATTGAAACTCCTCCTTCGAGTACATACCTGTAGAATCATAACAGCCTGCTTGATAACGACGGGCGTAATCTTCATAATCAATCCAAGGTTGTAGTTCACCATGTCAATGATGACTTGACTTGCGAGTCTGGTATCATGCATCATGATTAGATCCATCATGCCGAAAAACAGCCGCATGTATAGCGTCATGTCGAAATTGTCTGAGTCTTTGTCGTTCACTTTCGACAGAATGATGCGGTTCAGGTCGCCATTTAAGTTGGGCAGAGGCAACAATATTCTGTGGAGAAGGAAGAATGAAAATGGAATTTGTGAAGAGTGTTGATGAGTAAATCAAAGTCGTAAAAAGGAAGACATAAGTGTCAACTGATAAGTGAGGCACTTGTCTTACCATTTTTACCAATTTTGCTTCATCCACATTCATAATAAGCACATTTAGAAGCACTACGTTCAATCAGATTTAAAGATTTCGAGAAATGTAAAGATGCATTCACAATTGAAAATTAGATTTAGGTTTATGATTTAAACTTTAGTTTTGACTTTAAAATTTAGTATTGATAAACCCAAAATATATAGTTAAACATTGCAATGTCTAAACTTTAGTTTAGAATTTAGTATGACTTTAAAAATATCAAATATGAGGCGTGTTTTTAAAGTAAGTATCGTTTTTATATTCCGCCGCTGCAGCGCCGTGGTCGGTATTTGGCACATGCACACTGTGTACCGCACTCTGTTGGCAAGCCACAGATGTCATTTTAGAGTAATTCGGCATATTTACGAGTATTTTGTGTGAGTATTTGAAATGCCTCTTCCGATTGAGAATCCCGCCGACTGAAATACGCGCTGTGATTCGTTTTCTTAGTGCTAAAGGCGTGAAAGCGGTTGAAATTAATCGTCAGATCAGAGAAGTGTATGGAGAAAACATTATGAGCGATGGGATGGTACGGAAATGGGTGAAAGCTTTTAAAGATGGCCGTATGAATGTGCTTGACGAGGAACAAAGTGGGCAACCTTCAGTCATTACTGACGATTTGGTGCACAAAGTTGATGAAAAAGTGTGAGAGAACGGACGCTTTACGATTTCAACGTTATGTGATAAGTTTTCACGACGACGATGTAGATGTCAAAGCGACCGTAGAGCAATGGTTGTCTAATCAGGCGGCAGATTTCTACGAGGATGGTATTCAAAAGCTGGTCGTACTGCCAATGGCACACTGGTCGAGGAGCATGAATGAGCGTCGAGGAACTCATCGATGAAACAACAGAACGCACCCTGACTGATAAAATAAACAAACACGAAAAAATAGCACAAAGCAAAACCAAAATGACAGCCCACGCTAACATGAAATGAGACACAATAATACGTGTGAAATGAGACACAATCGTTTCATCGAGGAACTCCTCGATGGAAATAGAGGCACCTCTATTTTTCATCGATGACGGGTGCGTTCTGTTGTTTCATCGATGAGTTCCTCGACGCTCATTCATGCTCCTCGACCAGTGTGCCATTGGCATACGATACGATAAATGCCTTAAAATTGGTGGAAATTATGCAAAGAAGTAGTACAGGCTTTTATTTAAAAATAAAATTGCTAAGAAAATTCTACTTGTTTTATTTTTATTACAAAACGGTAGAATAACATATTTTCGTACGCATATTGATGCTAGAATGTGCTACATTCTTAAACAATTTTGGGAGACTTATTGTTATCATAGATTGGCGTAACTGCATTAAATACACAAAATATTTAGGCAACGGACAAAATAAAAAACACTATTTATAAATTAACCTAAGCAACGGATACAATCAATAGCAAATCAGTGTTACCAACTATTCTACTAAAAGAAATGAAGAAATTATGTAAATGAAAGCCGAAACAGAGAAAATAGTATAAAACAATCATTACAGAAGGCAATGGGCCTTTCAAGACTTTTTTGAATTTTTTATATATTAATCTACGTAATAAAATAATTATACCCAAAAATTTTTTTTTTTTTAAAAAACTTGTATTAAGCAAGATAAAAATATTTAAACTTTCGAAACAAACGAATATGACGTAGTTGCATTTTAGCTTAAAGAGAGACAGATAAGACAGAGATAAATAACACGTAACTTCACGTAACGTGTGTCGTTGTCATAGAATCCTCAGACAAAACATAACTAGACGGATAAGAACGGCGTTTGTTGTAAAACAGAAAGGGATAGAATAACTGGTGGGTGAGGCGGATGCGCGGCAAGGAGCAACTTGCATAACATCAAAGTGTACTCGCTCCTTGCCGCGCACCCGGCGGACCCAAAAGTTATTCCATCCCTTTCTGCTCCACAACACTGCATTGACTTGAATACGGCATAATTCGTCTAGTATTATACGTCATTGGTAGAATCGTAGAATGCTGAATGCTTATTTCTTCTTCATCTTCCTCTCAGTAAAATTGAGCACCGACAAACGTTTCAGACAAAGTTCTGTGATTGGCTTAATGCAACTACGTAATTGCAATATGGCAGTGCGAAATACAAATGAGCGATTTGAATTATTCAACTTTAACTTTCATATTTCAGCAATAAAGATATCATTTATGGTATGATTTTATATTGTATTAAATATGATGTACGGTCAAGAATTTATTTTAATAAATATATATTAAAAAGCTCTACCACTTGAATCCCCCATTCTAACACTCCTTGGTTCGTCCCCTTTCCTTGTGTGTATTTTAATATATTATTTTTATGTTCGCTTGGTTAACGATTTATTTAACTTACAGGTAATCCATTTGTTTTGATATTTGGGGATTCAAGGGTTCCCTGTCGACATAAAATTCTGGCACGATGTTCTTCACACTGTAGTACATGTCAAGCTTGCTTTTCGTTTTCTCTAAACTAAATTTATTATAATAAAGCATCATCCGCAATCTGGTTTCATCTATAAATATAATTAATTATTATTTAAAAATTACCTAAACTATTTAACGGTTGACACATTGCAAAAAGACATCTTACAGGCATATTCATAAAACCGGTTAGCGCTAATACTATTTTTTATTTTTTTATCCCAACAAATGGGGTAGCACGAATCCTAAAATCATTCATAAAACATTCACTCATCACACTCATCAAACAATGAGCCCTCGTCAAACATTTTCAACGAAACAAACCACCCTCACTTAAACCACATTCATAGATCATTTGTTGGGATATAGCGTGAAGATATGTATGTATGTATTTTCTTATAACTCTATTACAAATTCACGAAACTAGTTTATTTTAACTTGGGTTAAAAAGAGTGTTAATTAGCATCTAATTTACTTGATTTCGTGTATCTGTTTTTATTTGAACCTAAGTTATAGATAATATTAAAAGTGGTTTTAGCGCTAATCTGCTTTATGAATCTCACTGTTAATAATAAGAAAGCTAGGGTGCAAAATGGTGTCTCGTTTTTTTCCAGTGGCAGGTTTTAATTTTTTTTTCAATATTTTGTCATAATAAAAACGAGAACGTGAAAATTAGACTCGAGAAAGAGTGACAACTACATATAGCGCTGGTGTGAATGCACCGATTTTAAGGGTGATTATTGAAATATTTTGTACAGGCTAATTTAAATTTGTTATTACGAGTTGAGCTACATTAGATATTCAATTAGTTTACCTTCATCTTGGGGTAAATGTGGCTCTTTCTTCAACCAGTCTTTCAGACACTGAATGTCTTCGTTTATTTCTTTTTCTGTTCGGTTGAAAGATTTTCCAATAGCCTTACGTTCTTCTTCAGTTATTTTCATTATGTTATCACAAGACATTTTGCCCGAAAATGCATGTACATATGAATATTTCTAAATTTATATTAAATATGAATGTGACAATGAAAAATTACAAAAACGCCATTATATAGAAAAACACTACTTTTTTGTAACTGTGATAAATAAATTATACTTAAATATCTACTTAACGATATCTATAGAAGTTTTTAGTTTTAATGAATGGCTTTAAAAAGTGCCAGGGTCGAGTTTAAGCACTGGTAACACATGTACGAAACATGGGCGGTATTTCATTAATTTCAATTAACACTTTTTTTATCCTGTTTAAATAAACTTGTTTTGTGAAATAGAGAGTTAAAACCGAAATAAAAAAATCTATTGGCGCCAATACGTTTTATAAATCTGCCTATAAAGGTGACTATTACTAAGTTTATGGTTTCAGTTGTCAGTAAAAATTATGTGAAACTGTTTACATGTAGTTTTAAAAATAGTTTTGGTGGATGTACATTTGTCTGATTTAAGTGACAGATCTCAACATAAACGAGATATAACCTTATATTATTTGTCGGTGTAAAACCGTTTGATTTGCATCAATAGTTATTTATGAATCAAGGGTGAAAATAAACGTTTCTGGCCCGTGGCTTGATTATTAGCACGAGACGCAAAGGGTTAATAACATGCTCAGGGTCAGTATGAGGCGCCGTTTGCGACAATATACAGACTCGTAAATATACAATTCTTTTCACAATATATACTAAATTTTTGACAATATCACATAAAATATTGTATATATATTAAATTTATTACAATATCACAAAAAATATTGTATATATACAAATTTTGTGTACTGTATTAAGAAAATCGGGTATATTATAAACCTGTATATTGTGATATTTTTGTCGCGTTAAAAATATATACAGAATAGGATTGTGCCACGTATTCAGAGATGGCGCTGAATTTCAGGTAGTTCACGCTGCATTTTGGAGAGATAGTGCAACATTCGAACGAAATGGCGCTATGAAATGTACACCCAAGGGGTGTACAAAATATTATTTTTAATCTTTTTCCCCAGATTTAAAATAACTATCTTAGGTTTAGTTTAAGTAACATTAACAAAACTGGAATTTCTTTATAGCTAACGGAAATGAGATTACAATTTTTAAGTAACCTAAAAATAAATACTTCTAAATTTGTATGTTATGGAAAATTATATCATTGTTATGATAAATTCATATTACATAGAGACATTATAAATAGTTATTTGTTAAACTAGAGAAGAAAGTGCCTCTTTTTTCCACTCGCTCATGAGGCAATTCGAGCGAGAGTGGAAAAACTCTTTCTTCTCGTGTTAGACACCACATTTTTTCACGACATGTTTCTAAAAACGATTGTCTCGAACCTTCAATACATTTTAAGAAAAGATTAGTAGAATAAGGGCCAGTTTTTCAATCGCCGGTTTACGCTCGATTAATGTTAACCATGATTAAATAATAATGGAAACCATAGTTTCCATTATTATTTAATCATGGTTAACATTAATCGGTGATTGAAAAACTGGCCCTAAGGGTAATATTTCGTTTATTTGAATCAAAATAGTTTACATTGACATGACTAGTAGAATGAGGGTAATATTTTATTTATTTGAATCAAAATAGTTTATATTGACATTACAGTTAGTGCAATATCTGTTCTTGGATTTATCGAGTAACAGTTTGTCATTAGTACCTTCTGCAATGTGTCTTATTTCGGGATGTGTATTTGGTTGTCTAATGTAGATATATATTTCCTATATATATTTTTTAATGTAATGAAAAAAATGTTCTCTTCATTTCTTTTACAAATATTTTTTGCTTTTGTTGTTAGTTATAGTCATAGTTACATCCCCACATATATTTATTATCTATGTTTTATTTAATATTTGAGCCATTTATAGTAAATTTATAATTTCTCCGATTTTTTTTCTGTTTTTTCAGAACATTTGACTATTATTTATTAAGGGCTACTTATCAACTTATGGCACAATGGTAGCTAACCGGGTTGTGGAAATTAGAACCCGAGTTCAATTCCCATAGCCGGCAACTGATTTTCACCACATTTAAAATTATCCCTGTGGCTCCCTCACCACTTACATCTCTGGAAGACTGTAATTTGATGGCTGGTAACCGCACTTCACGCGTATAAATAAATCACTTATCAAGATCTGTCCCGGCAGACTGCCACACATGGAAATGGGTAAAAGGTGTGATGATTATTTATTTAACTAGGGAATAAAGAGTAAAAAAAAATGTTGATCTCTAAGGTAACCAATAATTATTGCAAAGCAATTGTTCCAAATATTAAAATAAAGTAGTAGTCTTGTGAATAACAACAAAATATTCCGAAAATAAAAAAAACCAACAAGTAAACATATATTTATAATACATGTTTCAAAAATGACGCCATTACCAAAAAAAAAAAACAATAATTTTAGTTGAGATCAAAGATACTTTGCATTAATAATAATTATTATTTGTGTACATAGACAGAAGTTAAACTTTGTGTTTGTAATCAATCGAGGCAAATAAATCACATAAGTACTCATAAAAAGGAGTACCGGGGTGCAGATGAGATAACTTATGCAAATTTATTGTTTATCTACGTTGTTTATTAATCGGTGTTATTCATTGACATCTTCTACATTTAAAAATTTTATTTGTTCGCATTTCGATCATCTTCCACATACTTAGTTAATTTTAATCTAGTTTTTACAGTAATTAATCAAGTAAAACAAGAAATGTTAACTAAACATATGCAATATTGAAATATCTACAATTTTTATTTGAATATTTTCTCTTTAAATTTTATTGGGACACAACGGCTGCGCAAAAAATTATTTTTAAATTTATAGCCGATGGAGCTGCTTAATACCTTGAGTATTCAAGATATAGTACATAAAACTTATTTGGCTAAGTTGTGAAATAAAAAGTAATAATTTATTTGTAAAAGTTTTGCCATTTATTAGTCAAATATTTGTTTTCTCTTGTCTTGGGACAACAAAATAGAAAACTATACCTATTTATTGTTTAATTAAAAATATTTGTTGGCGTCAATGAAATAGGCAACCATTTACTCACTAAAACTTTGGTCATCCTTGATTTTTACACTATTGGTAAAGTAGGAAATTAATTTAAATTGCTACAGAACACTGTAATAAGCAGAGCCATCTTGCGGCAAATGTTCTAATCCTAGTCTGTATTCTAGAATTATGTCTGATATACGCATTTGAAGTACGACAAAATGCAAGAGGGAATATTTTACACAGTTGCTATTTTTCAATTTATTTAGTATATTTCCTCAAAATGTGTAATATTTTACTACATAAATCTTGTATATACGTTTAATCATAGAATATATTGTTTTAATTTACATGAAATATTCAAAACGTTTTGTCGCAAACGGCGCCTCATAGGTCAGAGACGTAAGTTTCACCTGTGGTACGTACATGCAATATTTTATGCGCAACGAAAGGAGATTTAATTTTATATTCAAAATATTAGAACAGATGGGCTGGCTAGCTCAGTGGTATGAAGTCGGCCTGTGGATCCTGAGAACCCTGGTTCGATTCCCACAGGCGACAAACAATTTTCTTAAGTTCAAAAGCTACCCCTGTGGCTCCTTCACCACTAACATCTTTGGGGGCCGTGATTTGACGACTGGTAACCGAACTTCACGCGCAAAATATATCACTTACCGAGATCTGCTTCGGCAGAGTGCCACATCCAGTAACGGGTAGAAGGCGTGATGATATATTTATTTATTTTTTTTAGAACAGATACATTTATGTCAAATTGATATTTTCCAAAATCAAGTATTCAAAATAAACAAAAATGGTCATTTTATTTATGTATCCATAGATGCCCCAGGGCCATAAAAAAATGTTTAAGCCCGCTTCTTAGGGCTAAAACACGTTAATTTATTTTAATACATCCACAAGTTATTACGACGGACACCGTTGTCCATGGGCGCAAAGTACGCATGCGCTATTGCAAATTTAATATTTACTATTTACGTGTTTAGTTTTGTAACCAGTTTTCAAGTTAAACTTATAAAATTTGGTTTTGGTTTGACACAACATGGCGTTTTCAAAATTTAAAATCATTCGTAAATTATGTGCGCATAGTATACTGAAAACGTTATAAAGATCGACTGGCGTCATCCATCCTGATGAAACTTAATAAAATCATAAAAAACTCGTACAATATTTAAATAACAGTTTAAAAAAAATGAAATTGAAGTACAAATCTTATATAAGAATATTGAATAATAGCTATATTTAAAACAAAAGACAAAATGTCTATTGCGATGTGGAATTGAGTCTTAATAAATAAGAAAAAATAGGAAAAAATTTTCCATCACTTGTCTCGTAATTCCACAGAGGTTTTACAGCACGTTTGCATCAACTTCTCAGGTCATCAACAAACGGCTGGTCAGTTCAGCTTTAACCATAGACGCGTTTCGTCCTTCCGGACTCATCAGTATGGTGCGATCATTTATCCAACTAGATCAACTAGGTTAAAGCTGAACTGACCAGCCGTTTGTTGATGACCTGAGAAGTTGATGCAAACGAGCTGTAAAACCTCTGTGGAATTACGAGACAAGTGATGGAAAATTTTTTCCTATTTTTTTCTTATTTATAGCTATATTTATTATCGATTCTTTTTCATTAATCATTATTATTTTATATTTCACACAGTTTCTATCTATACCGAGTTGTCATCTATCAGATTCATAATCTGTTATTTCAAGCATCAAAATATCTGTGACTTTGACCCATCGTTGTTTTTAAAAGCTATTTTATAGCAATGCCGAGGGCAAGAAATTTGTCAAAGGAATGTCAATTTTTGATTCTTAAATTAATAATTTATTTTGAGCAAGAATATGCAATTAGTGGACCGCTTTTAAACTTAAGGTAGTACTAGTGTGACGGTGGCGCCATCGGTTGTGAAGTGGCGAAACTGTCGCTCAAAAAAATATAAAACTTGAATAAATTAAGTGTTTTATACCTATTATGATTTGAATATCATGAATTGTTAACAGGTTGTTGGTCTAGTGAATTTCCAAATACCATACCACCGTGTAGTGTTGCCATTATAAATTGTTATTCTTAATGTTTCGTTAAAAACAAGGCTTTGCATGGCTATATATCCATTACTAAACGATAAAAAACTTTCCCCTTCTGATACAATATACATGGATAGTTCTAGAACATCATACTAGTTTTTCAAATGAAACTGCAAAATTTTAGAGGTACACAAACCAAATATGTGCGATTCTGAGTGATGATCGCTATAAGCCCCGTGTATAAGAACTAAACTTTACAAGCGAATATATTTGTTCACAGACGATGAATGTGTTTCATATTTTAACAGGATGCGTATGACTATCCAATGTTCACGTGCGCCAAATTTCATTCAGATCAGCAAAAAAAAATTTCACACTAGACCACCTTTAAGAGTTATACGAGAGGTAAATTAGTATATATGTCATTAATTTTCATTATTAATTTAAAATTTATTAGAGAATACTAAACGCACTAAAAGTTAGTAGCTCCACGGTCTCTAAAATATCTGCGAAGTCAAAGAAAAATTATATCTTGGCATCTACAAAAAAACAATAAAATTTAAAACCGATTACATGTAAACGTATCAGCACCCTATGTCATTCATCTAGTTATATTATTTTATGACGTCAGTCACTCTTTATAACGTTTTCAGTATAACTTCGAATATTGCTGTAATTTTCGCTGTAATTGTCATTTGCATTTTGTTAATAATAATTACTCGAGAAAACTGATTTCAAGTCCCATACACAGCTTTATAATTTTGGAAATCCCATTGCTGAAGAATACACATAAACAGGAATACATTCATTTATTTAATCTTGTACTATCGAACTATCTACACATATAAATACTATCAAATACTATTAGGTTTCTTATTAATCATAATTCATTTTTCGAAAAGATCCGCACATTCCAAACATGTCAGAATCAATTTGTTGACCAATTCTTTTAGTTTCAGCTGATTTCTTGTCTCCTAATTCTTTCAGCCAATCGTTTTGACTCTTGTAGTACTTCTTCCAGTTATCTACAAAAGAATTTGATGAATTACTTTAATCTGCGACTGTTGTAATAAACGATATTTTACCGTGAAGTTCATGCAGAGGTGCCGCGGTGCCACCGTACTCTTTAGGAAGAATTCTTGATGGTATAACTTTGTTTAACGATTCAAAATTTTTGTGGATGTATATCTGAAAGTTAATATAAGTTAATAATTGTAACAAATCGTTATTTGATTTGGTTGACATCATTTTAAATTTTTAGTTAACGTACTTACTCTGGCAGCTAATTTTTCTGATAAGATTGAATTTAGAAAATTCACTATTGTTTGGGCATAATGAGGAACGTTTATGAAATGAAATCCTTTCATTTTGTCAGAATACGATTTCTGAAAAATATTGCAATAGAACTCATCGTCGCTTAGGAATAGATGGATGAATATTATAAATGATTTATTAAGCTGAATTCACATGGATCGTTGACACCGGCAAATTTGTCGACGTTGACGAGGTTCTGTGATGTGATTGGTTAAATTTTGCCGGTTTGAACGGTTACAGCGTTGACGGCAACGATGATATATTTCAATTTGTAACGATTTTTACGACCGTCGTCAACGTAATTTTTTGACGTATTAAAAACAAAAATTACGTGCGTTTACCAACCGTCAAACCACGGCCCCAATGATATTAGTGGTGGGGGAGCCACATAGGTAATTTTAATGTGATGAAAATTGTTTATCGGCTGTGGGACTCGAACCGAAGCTCTCAAATCCACAGGCCCATATTTATTTTTATACACGTATAACTAAAAGATATAACTCACTAAATGCCTGTTAACAAATTTTTTAAATTCTTTAGTTACGAATGTATAAAAAACGAATATTTAAAGTTTTTATCGAGTCGGCCTGTGGATTCGAAAACCGCTATTCGATTCCCACAGCCGATAAAAAATTTTCACCACATTAAAATTACGCCTTCCCGTAACATCCTTGGGAACCATGATTTGACGTCTGGTAATCGCACTCCACGCGCCTAAAAACATCACTTACCGATAGGGTTGAAAAAACCCGGTTTTTTTTAAACCCGACCCATTGTGATTTTGTTTTTTTGGGTTTATTTGGGCATTATTGGGTTTTTTATAATATTGCCAAATATACTTTTTAATTCAAGTTATTTAATTCTAGATTAATTTTGTATATAATGTTTAAAATGCATATTGTATACTACTAAATATTAAAACAAAATTTATGTACTATTATGTAATAATTGCAAAAAAATATATTTATTTTATTGTGAATTAAAACCTAATATGCTCTATCCTGTTATTGTCATATTTATTTAATTTAAAACTATATTTCAAATTTGTCGGTAAAAAGATTGGGTATCAATCAGTTTTTGTAATACGTTCATAATATAAAACAAATAATATTTGGTCTTAAACTAGTTTGATATTGACATTTGTTAAAGTAATGCAATGTGGATTTTACGATATGATATAATAAATGATAATTTAAGTTAAACGTTTTATTTTGTAAAGAGATTATATATTATTACACTGCAAAATGTATACAGAGTGATCAAAAGGAATTGTTTCAGTTGGCAATAAAAAAAACTACGTAAAATTGGTAAGCCTGATACATAAATTCATTTCCTGTTGTTGACAGTGACATTTAAAATTTAAATTTGAGTACATTTATTATTACATTTATTTCAAAGTATTTCTATTACTTAAAAAGTCAAAATTCTATTAGCTGCCAGACTCCTGGCATAACCTATTTGTATTTATTAGAAATGTCAAATAGTATTTCCGCCTTTATCTGACGTTGTGCCAACTGTGGAATAAAAAGATCTCTGGAATTTTATTGCCAACTACAACAATTCCTTTTGATCACCCTGTAAAAGATGTTTATGTTTCGAGATTTGACTCTATCTTAAAATTCACCCTGGGTGAATTTTTAATCATTCAACCAAATGGGTTTTTTAGTGGGTTTATTTGGGATTTTTTTGATGGGTTTTATGAATAAAAAAAAAATATAAATATATATATATATATATATATATATATATAAATTTGCGATGTGGCTAAATGATGACGTCAAACAAACTTTTTAATTTATACCGCCAGGTGAATCCTTGTTGTTACCACAGTGGCTATGTCAATTATGAATAAAACCCGGGTGGGTTTTTTTGGATGGGTAGAATATGAACAACCCTGCTTACCGATATCTGTTTCAACAGAGTGCCACACCCAGCAATGGTAAAAGGCGTGATGATATATTTATTTGTATTTATTTAATTATTATTTATTTTATTTTATTATTGTGGGATGGCTAGCTCAGTGGTATGAAGTCGGCCTGTGGATCCTAAGATCCCTGGTTCGATTCCCACAGGCGACAAATTTTCATAATTTGAAAAAGCTATCCCTGTGGCTCCTCCACCACTAACATGTTTGGGGGCCGTGATTTGACGACTGGTAACCGCACTTCACGCGCAAAAATATATCACCGAGATCTGCTTCAGCAGAGTGCCACACCCAGTAATGGGTAGAAGGCGTGATGATGATATATATTTAATTAAATATTAGTAATTAAAAAAAAAACAATGAAGTAGTGAAAATAGTCCACAAAGCATACCTAAAATAAAAATAAATGTAAAATAAATATATCGTCACGTCTTTTACCCATTACTGAGGGTGGCAATCTGCCGCAGCATTAATATGGTGAAAATATTTGCCGGCATACCTGAAGCAACACAACAATCTTTTTGATAATGACTGGCGTGCATTGCACAATGTGACCAAACGTCACGTACGCGAAGTCGATGATGACTTGATCTGCGAGTCTGTTGTCATGGGTCGTGATCACATCCATCAAACCAAAAATCAGTTTCGCGTATAGCATTATGTTATAATTGGCCACGTCACCATCAGCCAGTCTTGACAGGATGACGCGGTTTAGGTCGTCAGTTAAATTCGGCAGAGGCAGCAGTATTCTGTGGAGAGAAAAATCAGTTTATTTTTTCTAAATCATTATCTAAGTAAATATTGCGTGGTAAAATCATTAGTACGTACTGTACGATAAAAGTAATTATAGTAAAGTATTTAAAAATGAGATTGTATATATATTAGGATGTCCGTTATTTTGGTAAAGTCGGAAATTTGATGCTCTCACCCTCTAAAACTACTCATAATAAATTTTTAAAAATTGAGCCGAAATTCCAGGTCTGTCAAATGACGTTAAACCGTTCCGCAAAAGGGCTCAATATTTGCACGTAGTTTAAATGGGGAAATAGCTTTTTCCGATACTTTTATACATAACTTTTTATGATTTAGACCTAAAAATATTTCAAGATAACTGCCGGAAAGCTTATGAAATAAGCTTTCAGACAGACTAAAATTCAAGTTATTTGGATGAAAATCAACGCCCAAGCGTCAATTTGAGTAATACGAAGTTTGAAGCATAAAAACGACAAAAAACGTTAATATAAGAATTTCGATAAATATTTCAGTTCTCACCCATACAATTTATTCAAGAAGGTCAAAAAATAAGATCTCCAAAGTTTATATACAAAAAATTTAAAATTCATATCTGCTTATGAGCTTCGAAGCATTCTCCCATGAGCACAGAATGCTGCTCTGGTCAGTCTATCAAGAAATATTAAATAATTAGTTTCTTGCAAAGAAAGTCCCGCTACAGTAGACTTTCCACATCACAACAATTATGAAATATTTATATTTCAGGATAATTTTATATATATATATATATATATATATATATATATATATATATATATATATATATATATATATATATATATATATATATATATATATATATAATCTAGTTATATTATAAATATCTATTAAACCAGTGGTACTAAAAATGTGTACTGCATGTGAAGTGCAAATAATTTTGCAAATTAAAAAAAAAACAGTAGATATTGAAATACCTGTATAAAAATTAAAAATAGTTTTTTGTAAAGTTCGCTTCACTCACTGCATAATTAACTTACAAATGGTCTAGTTGTTTTGATATTTGGGGATTCAAGGGTTCTCTGTCGACATAGAATTCTGGCACGATGTGTTTCAGGCTGTAGTACATGTCTATTTTGCTTTTCGTTTTCTCCAAACTAAATTTATTGTAATATAGCATCATCCGCATCCTGGTCTCATCTAAAAATATAATTCATAGTTATGAACCCAAATTCTTATCATTCTGTTTTCATAAAAAATTTAAATAATACTAAATAAGAAAAATAGGAAAAAATTTTCCATCACTTGTCTCATAATTCCACAGGGGTTTTACAGCACGTTTGCATCAACTTCTCAGGTCATCAACAAACGGCCGGTCAAGTTTGCGATTTTATCGGTAGATGGCACCACAAGTGGCTTCATAGCTCTCATGTCATGTTACCGTTGTAGATAGGTTAACATCAGTCAGTTCAGCTAAGTCGGTATCACAATCCACTATTTCCTAGTTGATCTAGTTGGATAAATGATCGCACCATACTGATGAGTCCGGAAGGACGAAACGCGTCTATGGTTAAAGCTGAACTGACCAGCCGTTTGTTGATGACCTGAGAAGTTGATGCAAACGTGCTGTAAAACCTCTGTGGAATTATGAGACAAGTGATGGAAATTTTTTTCCTATTTTTCTTATTTATTAAGACTCAATTCCACTTCGCAATAGACATTTTGTCTTTTGTTTTATTTAAATAATACTAAAAACACAGGTATTTTACATTTTCTAAATTCTACAATTAAGTTCAATACTAACTATACCTTCGACATAAAATGTATAACAGTATTACTAGCATATTTTTTTTCACATTAAACAAAACATAAGATTCGGAGCAACTGATTATTTTAAAATAAATATTAATTAGTATAGGAAATCATATAAAAGCACTCATTATTTTATTATTACTAATATTTCCACCTTTGAAAATATTTATTAATATGTATTTTCTTTTGTTTTAGGTAAGTCACAAGTTATTATTTGCCGAATAGGGCGATAAAGGTATGTTTATAATTAATATACGGTAGAGAGATTTCAATTATATTATATGAGTTAGATAAAGGAAGCCTTGTAATAGTGTATGTAAAAAATTAACAAGAAAATAGTGTTAAAAATTTGCATTTGTAAATTTTCTATCGAGAGAAGATTGTTGAGTAATATCATTATTAAAACGGTACCTAATAATTTTTTGTTTTTCGATACGCGTTTACAAAACCATCCAAAAATAAAATAATGAACATGAAAAATTTGTAGTCCATGAAAATTGACTGAATTGGAACATGAGAAGCAAACGATGGTCCCATATACATTTAAGACCTTTAAATTCCATTAAATAAATTCATATGTTTCAAATATATCTGTCAAGTGCTTATTTGCGATGATTAATATATTGTTACCATAACAATAATGTCAAATGTTTCTTTACCACTCATGGACGGTAAATAAGTCATTACGCCTATTACCAAGGATGTAGTGATGTACTTTCTGTGCTGGTGGTAAAAATAGCTAAAGGCGCGAGGCTGGAATGAGCATCCGACGAAAGTGTTATTTTACTAGTGGAAAGTAATATTAGCTAGCCGGAAAAAATGTTGCCAGTTAAATGGAAAAGTGTAGTTAACAATGACTCACTTCCTAATTGTTTTGTTGGTTGGAAACGTACAGATTACTACCTGATTTTGAATAATAGTTACTTGTGTACCTAGAGCAGAAAGTAGTCTATTGTTGCTCTTGCATTGAGATTGTTGATAGAGACACAGTCGAGAACAACAACCATGCAAGAGCGGAAGAACACCTTCTGCTCGTGGTGCACATAATAGAAACTCTTGAAAAAAACTTTGAAATCATTTTCTGCTTTGAAAGTCGCTTGAATATAAGTGTATTTCATTTGCCATTTGGATCAGATCTAACTTACATTTACTGAACCAGATTACTTATTTATTTCGCTGGATTACTTCGCTGACTTTATTTCCAGTACTTGCATTATTGATTTTAATTTACTTTGAAGTAATTCACCCCAATAAGTGCAGCAGTTTGTTTAATTCAGTTCATTTAGTCATGTTGTCTAATTTATGTGAACTGATTTAAGTGAACCAAGTGGCAAATGGAAGCTGTATTCCATTTGCCACTTGGCTCACTTAAATCCGTTCAGATAAATTCGACAACACGACAAATTCACTAAATTAAGCAAACAGATGCACTTATTGTGGTGAAGTACTTAAAAGATAATTAGAATCTATACTTCTAACCAGGCAGCGGAAAGTTATATAGGTAACCATGGGACTGTGTTTATAGTTAGACTTCCACCTAAGGAATGGCGCTAATAGTCTTTATGTGAAGACATCCATTTTAGGTAACTACAATATCGGCAATCATTGGTTACTAGATTGTTTCTGGTAGTTGTCATTTGTATATATTTCAAATTTTTTAATCTGTCAAATATCCAATTAATTTTTATTTGTGAAATAATTTCGTATAAATAATGTCATCCACTAATTTCAACTGTTGTGTAAAAAACTGCACTGTTGCTGGTAAGTAAGTGATCATATAATAAATAATATTTAGATGAGGAACTCATAATATATTTTCAAGTTTACAAGAGTTGGATAAAACTGCGATTGAAACAGTTCAAATTATAAATAAATTGTATAAAGGAGAATATCTTAATAAATATTTATATTGTAATAATGAATTTTTATTTTATGTAGTTTAAATAAATATAAACTAATAATAAAAATTACAAGCTGCCTAAATATGCATATCGGGTTGCCTATATACATGAGTTTAGTTAGAATTCCACTACTCAGATGGCGCAAAATACAGTCCCAGTGCGTAACATTGCAGTTTCTTATCTATAGTAGTATATTATGATCTGTGCTTTTAACACTGGAAATAAAGTCAGCGAAGTAATCTAGCAAAATAAATAAGTAATCTGGTTCAGTAAATGTAAGTTAGATCTAATCCAAATAACAAATGGAATAAATAAAATAAAATAAATATATCATCACGCCTTCTACCCATTGCTGGGTGTGGCACTCTGCTAAAGCAGATCTCGGTAAGTGATATATTTTGCGCGTGAAGTGCGGTTACCAGTCGTCAAATCACGGCCCCCAAACATGTTAGTGGTGGAGGAGCCACAGGGATAGCTTTTTCAAATTATGAAAATTTGTCGCCTGTGGGAATCGAACCAGGGACCTCAGGATCCACAGGCCGACTTCATACCACTGTGCTAGCCATTCCAAACAAATGGAATGCGCCTAATATTTAGCTAATGTTGACAGTTTAGATGTAGCCATGGATACATTCTTACTTTATCGCTCGGCGAATGGTAAACGTTAACTTTCTGCACTCAATTGACAGTTGCAATGGTGGATTCAAGTGGTAGAGGTTTTTAATACATATTTATTAAAATAAGTTCTTGACCGTACATCATATTTAATACAATATAAAATCATACCATAAATGATATCTTTATTGCTGAAATATGAAAGTTAAAGTTGAATAATTTAAAACGCTCATTGCCATTACGTAGTTGCATTAAGCCAATCACAGAGCTATGTCTGAAACGTTTGTCGGTGCTCAATTTTACTGAGAGGAAGACGAAGAAGAAATAAGCATTCAGCATTCTACGATTCTACCAATTATGTATAATACTAGACGAATTATGCCGTATTCAAGTCAATGCAAACGCCGTTGTTATCCGTCTAGTTATATTTTGTCTGAGGATTCTACTGACGACACACGTTACGTGAAGTTACGTGTTATTTATCTCTGTCTTATCTGTCTCTCTTTAAGCTAAGATGCAACTACGTCACATTCGTTTGTTTCGAAAGTTTAAATATTTTTATCATACAAGTTTAAAAAAAAAATAAAAATTTTGGGTATAATAATTTTATTACGTAGATTAATATATAAAAAATTCAAAAAAGTCTTCAAAGGCCCATTGTCTATTTTCTGCTTGGTCGTAGAAAAAATACTTTCTAGGATGAAATGAATTCTTCAATTTATATATTACACTTACTTTTTTCTAAATCGTAAATCATTCCATTTTAAATTTTTAGTGGAACACATACATCATATTTTTTAGAAATATTTGATACTAATTATTTAAACATTTAATCACAGATTAAATAAGTTTACCTTCATCTTGGGGTAGATGTGGCTGTTTCTTCAACCAGTCTTTTAGATGTTGAATATCTTCGTCTATTTCTTTATCTGTTCGGTCGTAAGATTTTCTAATACTCCTCCGTTCTTCCTCAGTTATTTTCATAACATTGTCACAAGACATTTGGATCGAAATTGTATGTACTCTTTAAAAAAATATTTATGTGTGTGAAAAAACACACAACTAACAAACATTTTATAGTATAAAACAATTTTCATTTATATGATAAACAAATTGTATTACATACAAAAATCAACAAATGCTTTTACATATTTTTTTACCTTGAAAGGTTTTTCTTGATAAATCAGCGGTAAACAAACTTCGGTCCGCGGGCCAACCCGATCTGTTGTACTACCATATCTGACAGAGCTGGGCAAGCTACTTAAAAAAAGTAGCTAAGCTACAGCTACAGCTATTCTTTAAAAAAGTAGCTAAGCTACAGCTATAAGCTATATTTTGTAAAATATAGCTAAGCTACAGCTAAAAGCTTTCGTTAAAGTAGCTGTTAAATTTTAAAGCTACTTTTTTAAATTATTGTGAAATAATTAAATTTGCCATTGTCATATGATTAGTCTTTTGTTATAATGACTGTTAATTTACTATTATGTACATAAATATCAAAAATAGCAAATACCATCTGGCACCTACTGTGTATTTTTGCGTATTAGAGCCAGTTAGAACCGGTAACAAATTATTATTTTGTGTGGGTTTAGCTTGTACGCATGCGTACTTTGTTGACCTTCTGCGTAAAAAGTAGCTTTAAGCTATAAAAGTAACTTCAGTTGTTATTTTTAGAATTATAATAGAAAAAAAAGTAGCTAGCTACAAGCTACAGCTATATTTTTTCACAGTTAGCTAAGCTACAGCTACAGCTAAGGTAAATGGAGCTAAGCTAGTAGCTAAGCTACAAAAGTAGCTAGCTACTGCCCAGCTCTGATATCTGACATGCAGGAAATAAATATAATATATTTATAGCCAGTTACACCAATTTTTCTTGAATTTAAATTTATTTAAATAGACAATATCTTATTGAAATGAACTGTCAAATGAGAAATTTAACATTGCTGTCAGACATTCGATTCGATATTTTTCTGAAGTAATCCTTAACATTTATTTAAATCCGTGCAACTGGCCATACATAAATATAAAATGTTTTTGGAAATGTTCGCTTCGCTCGCAATTTTTAATATAAATCTTAATCCTAGTAACTAAAACAGTCACAAACATTATGTATTTTGAACATTGGCAGGTTAGTAGCCAAACTGCACCACTAGCATCTTTGGGGGCCGTGAGTTGACGGCTGGTAACCGCACTTCATGCGCATAAATATATCACTTACCGAGATCTGCTTCGGCAGAGTGCTACACCCAGTAATGGGTAAAAGTAAATAAAATTTATGGTAGGTATACCAGTAAACCATAATCAAGTAATATGGTGTGGAAAAATGTGGGCTGTGCGGTAATAAAAATAATTTTGAACTGCAGAAAGACATTCACGAGCATAATACACGTCAGAAAATAAACTTTTCAATACCTAAATATAAGTTAAGGGTAGTCGAACTTTCACCTCAGATCTTAGGTTTAAAAATATTTAATAAATTACCAGAATGCATTAAAAGGTCTAATACTCCTTATAGTTTCAAAAAATCACTGAAAGAATTCTTAATTGTAAAAGCATATTATAATATTGACGAATTTTTTAACGATATATAATTATTAACTGTTTTTGAATTGTATGACAATTTCTACACACTTTTTTTGTGTCAACAGAATGTAATATTAATAATAATAATAATAATAATAATATTAAATAATAACTTTTTGCACTTATACACTATCGTACATAAAATCAGTTTTTTACGACCAGGAGTATTTGATCGTTTTTATGGCAGAAAATTTGGAACGGAAGTAAAACATTTCATCCCTAGGGAAATACTAAGCACATTCTTTTGACAGTTCAGTTGTCTATTTAAACAAAATACAATAGGTTAGAATAAAACAAATAAAAAATCAAAAAAACTTATTTATTTAGATTTATAATAAGATACGGAAAACTAATTGTTGAAGTTATTATTAGTTGGGTATTTACCTTATTTATGGTTCTAAATTTGAAGTATTAAAATGCTAAAATACTTTGGGAGTAGTATTTGAAATTTTTATTTTTTTTTGGTCAACATTTTTTATTTATTTAAACATGATTTCGGATATTTCGACATCTAAGGTCATTCATATCCCGGTACAGTAAGGTGTGATTGGTTTTCTACATTTTTTAAATTTCTTTTATTATATTTTGTGATAAAAATTAATTGATTTTAAGTATGCAATTAGGTTCTTCTCTGTTTTCGTATTGTTCTTGAGGGCTTCAATAAATGTGGGGGGTATGTTGTGGGTTCTTCTTTCAGCTGTGTGTTGGGGACAATCTACTATAATGTGTTTAATTGTTAAGTGTGTGTTACATTGGTTGCATGTAGGGGGATCTGTTTTTGTAAAATGTGATTATGAGTAAGTCTTGTATGCCCTATTCACATGAATCCGATATATTTTTACAAGCTTTATGAGAAAAAAATAAACAATTTAGTTTCACAAAACTGTCATTAATATAAATTCACTCTTTAAATTTAATCAATATTTTCATTGTCTGTTGCAAGCAAAGCATTGTACGAACCTCGTGCACGTGTCGCTCTAAAATTGCGTTCATGTGAAAAGTATGTCTCTGCGCATTCGTTATCTAAGTAGCTATTAAAACTAATAAATGTCTATAAAAATATGAATAATAAAATGAATGAAAATAAACTATAATAATACAAATAAACAAGAAAATACAAGTTACATTTTTTGGTCACAGAATATCTATTAATTATCCTGAAATATATAAATTTGTTATTTACATTTCGATCGATTACAGATAATGATTCAGTAACAAAATAATGATGATAACTTCAATTTTGTTTATTTGCATTAATGACTAACAGCAACATTTTAAAATTTATTTTATAACCTTGTGTTAGAAGAATTATCCGTGTTTATTGATACCATTGAAAACTGTATTCATGTATCTGTGATTAAACAACTGTAATTAGATAAAAAATAACTAAATAACTGAAAAAAAAATTGTTGAAGATTGTATATTTTAATTCATGTTAAAAAAATGACACTTGTATATGAACCAGTAATAAATAAAGAAAGTGCTTAGTTTCCTGACTAGTTTTATTATGGAAAGTAGATTTTTACCAAAATAATCAAAGCTGTATTCCATTTGCCACTTGGATCACTTAAATCAGTTCAGATAAATTAGACAACATGACTAAATGAACGGAATTAAGCAAACTGATGCATTTATTCTAGTGAATTACTTCTAAGTAAATTAGTATCAGTAATTCTAGTACAGAAAATAAAGTCAGCGAAGTAATCTAGCGAAATAAATGAAGTGATCTGGTTCAGCAAATGTAAGTTAGATTTGATCCAAAAGGCAAATGGAATACGCATCAAGTAAAGTACGTATCCAAGGCTACAACAAAAATAACAGTCTGTGGGTCTATTCCAAGGACTTTGAAAGGAGGGGATATGGCATGACGATACTGTAGCATTGCTTGAAGTGAGGCTTGGGCAAGGGAAAGAGACAACAATATTTTTTCTGCACCGTGCTTAGCCAAATCTATTCTTCTTCCAAATATTTTGAATTTTTGTGTAAGAAAAGTGGCGTTTAGACGTTGTCAGAGGGCGTTGTTGTATGTGAATATAACTACGAGGTATTAATTTGTGTTTCAATCGTTGCGCTGTGTGGAATTGGACATATTTTTTTGTGGATAAGATGGTAACTAAGTGTTTAGTTTGTACACTTATGTTTGTTGAAGTAATTGTAGTTTTGATTTGTTTAAAAACATAAATAAAATAAATATATCATCACGCCTTCTACCCATTATTGGGTGTGGCACTCTGCTAAAGCAGATCTCGGTAAGTGATATATTTTGCACGTGAAGTGCGGTTACCAGTCGTCAAATCACGGCCCCCAAACATGTTAGTGGTGGAGGAGCCACAGGGATAGCTTTTTCAAATTATGAAAATTTGTCGCCTGTGGGAATCGAACCAGGGACCTCAGGATCCACAGGCCGACTTCATACCACTGAGCTAGCCATCTTCTTCATATTAACGGGTTTTATATTTATCATTAATAGTAAATATTGTTCAACAATTACAAATACAAATATTTATTTTAATCGATATATCACACTAATAATAAACGATGATAATTTCAGTTTCCTTGTAAAAATTTATAATCTTTTAGGGAGAATGATTCTATTCTGTCCTGTTTAAATTTCAAATCTCTTTATGACACATGCGCAATAGCAGGGACTAAGTACGGTATAGGAAATAATACTTCTGTCTCTGTCAATCTGCCGAGTCTCACAGTCTTGACTTTAATGCCGTATCCCTCCTTTCAACGTCTTTGTTCTATTCTAATTGACATAGCCACTGTGGTAACGGTAGCCACATCTAAACAACAAGGATCCACCTGGCGGTATAAATAAAAAAGTTTGTTTGTCGTCATCATTTCGACACATCGCAAATTTATAGTGGGAGCTGGACAGATCCCGCTATGGTCATAGCGACACTCACTGTCATTCGATGTTTGATTTTTTTTCTGATTGGTTTATTTAATATAATAATGTCAACGGCCTTGGCTGTACTCGTTGGAACTGATCTATGCGATAACGCGAGTTAAGTAACGTTGCGCGCGGGTAGTACTTGGATGGGTGACCGTCCAGAGAAAACTCGCGTTGCTGTTGACCATAATACCTAAAACGCAGATCAGGGCGTAATGGCGGCATATGACCTAAGTAGTTGGACCGCCAAAGAAGCCACAAAAAAAAATAAAAAATAAATAAATATAATAATATTCTTTAATGACATCGAACAAATTTGACAATTTGACATGAATATTTATAAATAAAAGGGTTCACAACTATACTATATTTTTAATACCAATATTAAAAATATAATTTCCTAATTTGTCCCATTATGAATACAATTGAGTATAGCTGGCACGGAAATATTATAGTCGTAGCCACAGCCACATTCCGCTACGAATTAAAATAGGCCTCCTGGTAAAGTACAAAACAGTCTAGTAAAGGTTTTTATATTGTACCTTGGATACTTAGTCTGCTGTCAATACAATTTATATCAAAATAAATTAAACATGTTGAATTATTTATGATTAATTATTGATGAAACTTAACGGTTTCAGAAAAAATAGTATAATTAACCTTGGTTATAATAAACTAATGGACTTAAGTAAGTATTTTAATGACTGTTATAATAGAAGCACTTAACATTATTTTTTTAAATCAGTGTTGGATAATAATTTTATCGGCCATTAACATATTACAGTGCTAGTTACAGAATACTTAATAATTATTTGTACAGTTGACTATATTTAATCATTCTTGATTTATTATGTTTTTTTGCTATAAAAGTACAACCACATTAACGTCAGTTTTAAAATATAATTTTACATTTATATACTTTTAGTACTTATATATTATCTAATACAGACATTTTTTGCAAGATTATTTTGTTATCACTAAAACAATAGTTATTTGTCAAACTAGACAGGAAAGCGTTATTTTTTTTTATTCGAGTTCAAAGTTTACCTCACCAGCATAGTGGGTCAGGTATTCGAGTGGAAAGGACGCTTTCCTCTCGTGGTAGATACAATATTTTTTCACAACATGCTAATAGGTTAATAAAGGTAATGTTTTATTTATTTTAATCAAAATTGTAAAATAATTTAGGGCCAGTTTTTCAATCACTGATTAATGCTAACCATGATTAAATAATAATGGAAACTATGGTTTCCATTATTATTTAATCATGGTTAGCATTAATCGAGAGTAAACCGGCGATTGAAAAACTGGCTCTTAAAGATTAACAACCAAATTTTCAAATGAATATTAGCTAATACTGGTTTGTGGATTAACTAATTTTATGTCAGTCCGATTTCAAAAGTTAATTGAAATCGCTTTCCAAAAACTAAATGATAAGAAGTTTAAAATTTATTTAAACGTTTTTGGGGATATGTTTTAGCTTATTTTGACAAATCCAAAATTCAGGATTAGCTATTACAAGGTGATCAAAAGGAATTGTTATAGTTGGCAATACAATTCCAGAGATCTTTTTATTCCACAGTTGGTACAACGTCAGATAAAGGCGGAAATGCTATTTGACATTCCTAATAAATACAAATAGGTTATGTCAGGAGTCTGACAGCTAATAGAATTTTGACTTTTTAAGTAATAGAAATACTTTAGAAATAAATGTAATAATAAATGTACTCAAATTTAAATTTTAAATGTCACTGTTAACAACAGGAAATGAATTTATGTATCAGGCTTACCAATTTCAAGTAGTTTTTTATATTGCCAACTATAACAATTCCTTTTGATCACTCTGTATTTCAATTGCTGTCAAGCAATTTGCGATTTCTGTCGGTAGATGGCACCACTGGTGGCTCCGTAGCTCTCATGTCATGCATACCGGCTTACATACTTTTTAACATCAGTCAGTTCAGCTTGAAAAAGTATCACAGTTCACTAGTCCCTAGTTGGTCTAGTTGGATAGTTGATCACATCATACTGATGAGTCCCTAAAGGACGAAACGCATCTATGGTTAAAGCTGAACTGACCAGCCGTTTGATGATGACCTGATAAGTTGATTCAAACGTGCTGTAAATTTTGTGGGATTTCTGACAAGTGATGGAAAGTTTTTTCCTATTTTTCTTATTTATTTGGACTGTTATAGTATATTTCTATAAAACTAGAATTTCTAATAAAATAATGAATTGTTATAAGTATTTTTTTCTTTTTGTAAAATAACATTAATGCTGCTATTTTTTACCACTCTAGAAAGGGAACACTAAGTTTTCTCACTGTATCGTGACAAGGAAATTGATTTTTCTGCACATGTCGTGAAAAATAGTATATTATTTTATAAAGATCTAAATATTTTTTGTGGCGAATCAGTAGGTACTGATAACTACAGACGAGGCACAAAAAATCACTTTCGTTTTGCATAGAATATGCTATTGTTTCTTCAACCGCCGGAATATTTACCCAATTACATATTTTTGTCATATAATTTTTGTGACGCTCGTAAGCGACAGAAACAGTTTTTTATTTGCTGCTGGTCAATCATTGATTTTAACGAGTGTCAGTAAAAGAATTTGTCAGAAAAGTCAAACTTAACTGTTTGTATGGAGTCCTAAAATGACATCTTTTTTTTAAGAAAGTAGTATATGATAACATAATTGTGTCAATGGACATTACCATTCGTATGTTACCTACTACTGGGTAACTATAATTGTAAAAATAAAAATGAGTTGGCTATCTTGTATAGATTGGCAAGCCTCGTTACTGTCAACATGACATCTCTTGATTACTTTTTTAAGTTAAAGTTTGCCCAATTTGGTGTTATTGTAAATAACCATTTTTATAAAAAAAGGTGAAATAAATTTGACAACGACAGATAATCAAATTACCATTATATTTTATTTGACATATTTGAATTTGACAATCAGGTAAACCAACATAAAACTTAAAATATATAGGTATCACTAACACAAAAAACAGTACCTATCTATTATTTATAATCATCCGGTATTTTTTGTACTTAACCCTGGCTATAACTAGTTATATACTTATAAACTTTTGTTTTATAAAATCGATATTTGACATTTCTCATTTACTGTTACATTTCACATAAATTCAAATAACAGTTATTTACTATACGTATAACGTTTTATCTACTATTGTGAATTTGATTCAAAAATATAATAAAAATAAATATTTTGACGTTTCATAAATAAAAACATTCTGATTATTATATTTATTAATTGAAAACCTATATATTAATTTTATCGCACTCGTGCGACAAAATGTGTTATCACGACACTCAAACTAGTTAGATAATTTTGATATTATGTAACGATAGTAGATAAAAGAATGGTATAAGAGATTAGTCATTTTTATGAATCTACCTACATGCGATTACAGATTTGTGAATATCTATGGAGAGAAAATAATACCTAACTATAAATACCTTAGATATTATAAAATCACATATTTACCTTTTTGACTAAATATATATATATATATACTGAGTGTTACTTAAAAAACTGGCCATAGACGTTTAACATGGGAAATCAGTTTTTCCTTGCGCAAAAGTTTCAAAATTATTTTAGGCAAAAATACTTCAAATAAACGTTGTAGAGAATTAAATTCTGCATCCAACTCAGATTTTATTTTTGACATTTCATAACTGAGAAAAACAATTTAGAAGTTTTTTGAAAATTACTTAATTATAGTGATAGCCATGGAACTCAAACAAAATTACAAACATCTTAATTGTCAAAAAAGTTTGTGTTTTGTGATTTATTAAATTTAATTAATTAATTATTAATAATAATAATTATTAAATAATAATTAATTTAATTTTTTTAATTAAATTTATTATACTTATTAAATCACGTATTTTTCTGTAACTTTGTCCATAGTAGCACCATTTTATGATCTGAAGCTTTTCTTCATGAGAAAACTGTTCCATACTTTCAAAAATATATGTTATTGAACGAAAATCACAAAACACAAACTTTTTTTGACAATTAACATGTCGTACAATTATTTGTAATTTTGTTTGAGTTCCATTTCTATCGCTATAATTAAGCATTTGGAGTATTTTCGCAAGGAAAAACTAATTCCCTATATTAAACGCCTATGGCCAGTTTTTTAATTAACACCCAGTATATATATATATATATATATATATATATATATATATATATATATATATATATATATATATATATATATAATTAATCCACAGTCAGTTTTCGGAAAGATCCGCACATTCCAAACAATTCAGAGTCAATTGGTTGTCCAATTCTTTTGCTTTCATCTGATTTCTTGTTTGCTAACTCTTTCAACCAATCGTTTTGACTCCTAAAGTATTTCTTCCAGTTATCTACAGAACAATATAAGTTATCCTGTTATCCATATGTTGTAAAAGTTTTCGTAGCTAATATTTTACCGTAAACATTTTCTAGAGGTCCTGAAGTACCACCATACTCGTTTGGAAGAACTTTTGGCGATATAATTTCTTTTAAAGATTCCAGTTCTTTGTGGACATGTACCTGACAATTAATAAAAATAAATAAAATTAATAAGAATACAGAATATTACAAATTAATTCTCTGAAATATTATAGGTAAGAATATTCGATCCTACGGGCCTCGATTTTGTAAATATTCGTGACTTTAAAAAATCACTTACAATTCGAGGTTAGTAAGTTATTTTTACAATACCTGCACAAATATAATAAGAAAAAGATAGCTTTCAAAATTAACAGCTGTCAATTTTTCTTCTTTAAGATGTGTTGGTTTGTATGGTCAAATATATTTTCATTTCCATGACAACTCATAATTCATGTCAAAACATTAGCTGTATTCCATTTGCCACTTGGTTCACTTAAATCAGTTCAGATAAATTCGACAAATGACTAAATGAAATAAATGAAGCAAACTGATGCCCTTATTGGGGTGAATTACTTCAAAGTAAATTAGAATCTGTAATTCTAGTACTAGAAATAAAGTCAGCAAAGTAATCCAGCGAAATATATATGGGATCTGGTTCAGTAAATGTAAGTTAGATCTAATACAAATGGCAAATGGAATATACCTATTATCGCCATATAACTTGTTATATTAATGGTGGTTCTTTCCTAATTTAACCAATCTTGTGCTCTTATAGTTTTCGAGATAGCAATGGTGGCACACTTAAATGGAACATTCCGTATATCAAGATTATTTCTTGAATTCAAAGTAAATACATTTCCCACAAAAATAAGTTAGTTTTAATTTAATCGTGATTTTAGAGCTGTGTGTATTTTAATCATTTATTTAAAATGCACAACAATGGAAAATGAGGCTATCTGATTGGTTGAATTTATAATGTATGAACTAATCCGCAATAATTGCAAATATAACGTGTTTGTTTAATTGGTCATTAGTATCCGTTTAATATTATGAACAATACTACTGTCTATATGATCATAGAATATCTGTGTCCACAGAAAAGTAGAATGTTCTGTATTCAAATTATAAATATAAATACAAAAAATGTTATACTTACTCTGTTTGATAACTTTTCAGATAAAATTGAGTTTATTAGAATGACTAGTGAATTGGCAACTGAAGGCAAATTAATAAAATGGACCCCTTTAATTTTATCGGAATATGCTTTCTGGAAAATAAATAAATATTACAATTAAAACTGACATTTTCTTGTTTTATTTGACACTCTACAAATGTCTTATGTCAAATAACCTAATTAAGATAACTAAACGAAAACCAAATTATTTGTTAATTGATGAAAAATTTAAATAAACGATAAAATTTGATTTGATTAATTAGTACAAACGTGTGAAAATCCTTAATCCGTACTTTCATCTCCAATTACAATTTATACAGAATGTTTTTCTATACCTAGTGATATCTATTGACAAATGTAAGAAACAAATTTAAGGAGATCAGTGACACATCAAGAAGTCATCAGAAATTGTGATCACATTTTTTTATGAGTAATTTTATTATTAATTTGTCAAATAGTTAAATTTTCAATCAGATATCTGTGTCATTTAGTTCTCTGAGATATTGTAGCATTTTTTTTAAATTTATAAAAACCACCATTTGATTGACTTAGAAAGGACGGCAAATTGGAGTTCGCTCTGAGCGGCAAAAGTTCTAGGTACGCCACTGCAATTGAGTATAGATGTCATGCCAAATATCATAGCCTTAGCTACAGCCACATCCCGCTACGAATTAGAATAGATCCCCAGTAAACAGAGCTGGGCAAGCTACTTAAAAAAAGTAGCTAAGCTACAGCTACAGCTATTCTTTAAAAAGTAGCTAAGCTACAGCTATAAGCTATATTTTGTAAAATATAGCTAAGCTACAGCTAAAAGCTTTCGTTAAAGTAACTATCAAATTTTAAAGCTACTTTTTTAAATTATTGTGAAATAATTAAATTTGCCATTGTCATATGATTAGTCTTTTGTTATAATGACTGTTAATTTACTATTATGTACATGAATATCAAAAATAGCAAATACCATCTGGCACCTACTGTGTATTTTTGCGTATTAGAGCCAGTTAGAACCGGCAACAAATAATTATTTTGTGTGGGTTTAGTTTGTACGCATGCGTACTTTGTTGACCTTAAAAAGTAGCTTGAATCTACAAAAAGTAGCTTGAATCTACAAAAAGTAGCTTGAAACTACAAAAAGTAGCTTGAAGCTACAAAAAGTAGCTTGAATCTACAAAAAGTAGCTTGAAACTACAAAAAGTAGCTTGAAGCTACAAAAAGTAGCTTTAAAAGTAGCTTCAGTTGTTATTTCTAAGCTAATAGAAAAAAAAGTAGCTAGCTACAAGCTACTGCTATAGCTAAGGTAAATGTATCTAAGCTAATAGCTAAGCTACAAAAGTAGCTAGCTACAAGCTACAGCTACAGCTAAGGTAAATGTAGCTAAGCTAATAGCTAAGCTACAAAAGTAGCTAGCTACAAGCTACAGCTACAGCTAAGGTAAATGTAGCTAAGCTAATAGCTAAGCTACAAAAGTAGCTAGCTACAAGCTACAGCTACAGCTAAGGTAAATGTAGCTAAGCTAATAGCTAAGCTATGAAAGTAGCTAGCTACAAGCTACAGCTACAGCTAAGGTAAATGTAGCTAAGCTAATAGCTAAGCTACAAAAGTAGCTAGCTACTGCCCAGCTCTGCCAGTAAATGATGTAGCATTAATTTTTTTCTAAAGTATTGAAACACGTTAACGATCCTATTTTCCTTGTTTTATTTTGGTTCTGTTTCGAACTGTGATCACCTGCAGCAATTCGTAGCTTTTCTTGATGGCGACAGGCGTGAACTGCACGATGTGACCAAGACGCGCATGTTCCATATCCAGTATGAAACGATCTCCGAGGCTGGCGTCCTGCACCAGGCGTAGGTCGAACGTAGCGAACACCAGTTTCATGTACAACGACATGTTGAATTTGGAAGAGTCCTCGTCGCGAAACTTGAGGAGATATACACGATGCAGTTCCGGTGTTAAGTTTGGTAAAGGCATTAAGATACTGTGAAGGAACAATAACGTATTAGCGCAAATTTTTACTTGTAAATGGTTGAAAAATGTATCTCTTTTTATACGACTTTTCGTTAAGGACAGACGTGATCAACAAGCAAAATAGTGATTTATGAAACTAGTATTAATAATGATACTTTATTGCATGAGTAGGAACCCACGAGTACAATAATAATAATAATTTATTGTACTAGCGTGAAATGTGATATATTAGGCACGAAAAAAAGAGTTTAGTCTGGATTGATTAGTATGCATTCCAAATAAGTCCAATACAACATCAACATCTCTATCATAAACTTTAAATTTAACAAACTTCAAAGTCATTCATATGACTTAAGGTAGTACTAGCGTGAAATTTTTTTTTGCAGATCGGAATGAAATTTTGCGCTCGTAAACATTAGATAGTCATACGCATCCTGTTAAAATATGAAACACATTCATCGTCTCTGAACAAATATATTCGCTTGTAAAGTTGAGTTCTTATACACGGGGCTAATGGCGATCATCACTCAGAATCGCACATATTTGGTTTGTGTACTTCTAAAATTTTGCAGTTTCATTTAAAAAACTAGTATGATGTTCTAGAACTATCCACGTATATTGTATCCGAAGGAGAAAGTTTTTTATCGTTTAGTAATGGATATATAGCCATGCAAGGCCTTGTTTTTAATGAAAAATTAAGAATCCCAATTTATAATAGCAACACCACACGGTGGTATGGTGTTTGAAAATTCTCTAGACCAACAACCTGTTAACAATTCATGATATTCAAATTATAATAGGTATAAAACACATATTTTATTCAATTTTTATATTTTTTTGAGCGTCATTTTCACCACTCGACAATCGATGGCGCCACCGTCACACTAGTACTATCTTAAATTCTTGAAATTTACTTCGTGGTATGATTTCCTTAAAAAATCAGACTGTGTCGCTACAGACGAAACCTGTTGTCAATTCTTATGAGAGATAGGAGTCTTGGGATCGATGCTGAGTTAGACACTATGACAGATAAATTCGGTTGACGCCTATCTCGTACAGGGGAGCCGTGGCTTAGTGGTTAAAGTATCAGCCCGGCAAGCTGAAGGTCAGGGCGTCTCTAGAATTTTTCTGTCATAAACTTTAAATTTATCAAATTTCAAAGTCATATTATTTAAATTCTTGATATCAACATCTCTCTTGAAACGTCTTAAGGTAGTTCTAGTGTGATGGTGGCGCCATCGGTTGCCGAGTGGCGAAACTGACGCTCAAAAAAATGTAAAAATTTAATAAAATAAGTGTTTTATACCTATTATGATTTGAATATCATGAATTGTTAACAGGTTGTTGGTTTAGTGAATTTTCAAATATCGTGCCACCGTGTGGTGTTGCCATTATAAATTGGAATTCTTAATTTTTCGTTAAAAACAAGGCTTTGCATAGCTACATATCCATTACTAGACGATAAAAAACTTTCTCCTTCTGATACAATATACATGGATAGTTCTAGAACATCATACTAGTTTTTCAAATGAAACTGCAAAATTTTAGAGGTACACAAACCAAATATGTGCGATTCTGAGTGATGATCGCCATAAGCCCCGTGTATAAGAACTCAACTTTACAAGCGAATATATTTGTTCACAGACGATGAATGTGTTTCATATTTTAACAGGATGCGTATGACTATCCAATGTTTCCGTGCGCCAAATTTCATTCAGATCTGCAAAAATTTTTGACCCGCTAGTACTACCTTAACATAAAACCGAAAAGTAGTCTTTTATAAT
The DNA here is from genome assembly GCA_911728475.2 of Pterostichus madidus. Lineage (NCBI taxonomy): Eukaryota > Metazoa > Arthropoda > Insecta > Coleoptera > Carabidae > Pterostichus > Pterostichus madidus. Next base: position 41,424,793 of record OU452301.1, read on the forward strand.
CGTTATATAATAAAATTTTGTAAAGCCTTTTCCAAACATTTGTAAAAGCTTTATTTATAAAATTTCTCCAACCTTAATAAATTAAATTTTTTAAAAATTTTACATTTCAAACATTAAACACATTTTTTTCTACTATCGTTGGAAAAAGTCTTTGATTTTAATATTCATAAGAGTTAGGAAAAATTGTATTTGTCGACGGAAATGACAAAATATCAACTTTTAATGAATTATAAATATTACGAAAGTAAACTGATTGAATAACTCCATTTGCGTATACATAAATGAATGATTGAATTATATTTGACAAGTTAGGTAACTTATGAATCATTTGTTGCAATGCACATATGGTTAATTGTACATAAATCTTTGGAATGTAAATAAATGAAGAACTAATAAAAATGTTTTTGATTCAATAAACATAATAAACTCGATAAAAAAGTTAGTAACTAGTAGTCCAGTGTTTCTCAATGTTTCGATTAAACAAATGTTTCTTTTATTGATACTTTATTGTTACTAAGCACATTGAATAACACAAGTATAAAAATTAATTTGATCAATGTTGAAAATATTTTTAACTGTTTAACATTGCTTTCAAAATAATGTCACCGTAATGGCCATTTTGTGGCAAAGAAATTTGAATTTTAAACTTTGAAATAAATAAAATCAAATCAAATGTTTTGCAGTAATGTAAACAATTATATATGACATATAAATTCAATTTGTTATTATTTATTTAAACAAAGTTTAAAATTGTAGTTTTATTGTAACTGGCCATAAATCATTTAAATTATTTTAACCTTCAATGTATTTTTATAATGCCATTTGAGCAATATCAAAAAATTATATGAGTGTTGAATTATTAAATAATTTTATCTACGACTAATATTTATATAGGTTGTACATATAATATATTAGTCATAGATAAATATATATAAATGTGTGTTGTCAAAAATTCACATAAATTTATCTTTTCAAAGTGACATTTATCACTATAATTATATTATTATGGAATAGGTGTTAGTGATATCGGGTGGGCTTGTGGATCCTGAGAACCCTGGTTTAATTCCCATAGTCGACAAATATTTTCACCACATTAAAATTACCCCTGTGGCTTCCCCACCATTAGCATCTTTGAGGGCCATGATTTGACTGCAGATAACCGCACTTCACGCGCATAAATATATCATTTACCGAAATGTGCTATACAGAGTGCCACACCCAGTAATGGGTAAAAGGAGTGATGATATATTTTTTTACTTAAAGTATAGTATAACATACAACTCGTTATAATGGCTATTATTTCCGACAATGAACTTCATCGGTGTGAATAATAGCATCCATTATAGCGTCATTGTATAATATATTATTAATGATTTTAATATCATGAGAGATTTCGACTAAAGTTCTGATATTAGTAAATCATTTATATTTTATATCCATTTAGTACTAAATATGGATGCAAATAAAAATTTGTAGAATTTTATTTTTTTTATATCTTTTATAAATAAATAAATATAAATATCATTACGTCTTTTGCCCATTACTAAGTGTGGTACTCTGCATTAGCAGATCTGGGTAAGTGATATATTTATGCGCGTGAATTGCGGGTACTAGCCGTCAAATCACGGCTCCTAAAGATGTTAGTGGAGAAAAAGCCACAGGGGTAATTTTAATGAGGTGAATATTGTCTGTCGACTCTGGGAATCGAACCGAAGTTCTCAAATCAACAGACCGACTCGATACCACTGAGCCCAAGGACGTTGAAAGGAGGGGATATGGCATGACGATACTGTAGCATTGTTTGAAGTGAGGCTTGGGCAAGGGAAAGAGACAACAATAGTTTTTCTGCACCGTGCTTAGCCAAATCTCTTCTTCTTTCAAATATTTTGAATTTTTATGTAAGAAAAGTGACGTTTAGACGTTGTCAGGGAGCGTTGTTTTATGTAAACATAACCACGAAGTGTCATTTGTGTTTCAATTTTTGTGTTGTATGGAATTGGACATATTTTTTTGTGGATAAAATGGTAACAAAGTGTTTATAATTTCAGTTTCCTTGTAAAAATTTATAATCTTTTAGAGAGAATGATTCTGTTCTGTCTATTTAAATTTCAAATCTCTTTATGACACATGTCAATCAATAGCAGGCTAAGCACGGTACAAAAAATAATACTTCTGTCTCTGTCAATCTGCCGAGCCTCACAGTCTTGACTTGAATGCCGTATCCCCTCCTTTCAACGTCCTTGACTGAGCCGAGCACTGAGCCATCTAACCCATGCAAAAATAAAGTTTTAAATAAGGAAAATAAATATTTATGGTTCCTTAATATTGGATTTCATGGTTTTATTTTCATTGTTTGACTCAAGAAGTGTAAACTTGTAGTTTCACATATTTTTTTTAAATATAATCTTTAATTTGTAATAGTATATTACATAAGTCAGGAAAGTGATGTTTTACTTAACAAAGCGGTTATTTGAAATATGAGGTCGCAGGCCAAGTATTTTAATCCACTGAGTCAAGTAAAAACACTTTCCTGGCCTATTATGTGTACTATTTTTTTCTAAAACCGTTTAATTTAATCAGTAATTAATCATAAATAATTCAAAATGTTTCAATTTTTTTATAAGAATCATATTGACAGCGTATCCAAAATTACAACAACAAAAGAAGTCAGGTAAAGTACAAAACAGTCAAGTAAAGTCTTTACCGGATTGTTTTGTACTTTACCAGATAGTTATTTTTTACATACTAAAATTGGTCAGAAAAGTAAGCATTGTATTGCCGGTTTCAGGAAAAACTCTTTAATTCGACTTGAGAGTGGACATAACTTGAGTCCGAAACGTCATCAATATATTATTTTGTCATAAAGTCATAAAATTATAATATTACTATTTATTTTCTTTTTTTAAAATAATTTTTTTCGACTTAACCAATTGATTTTAAAATCTACAAGAATCTAAAATTAAGTGGAATACTTATTTGTAAATTTCTTACATGTCTTCTAATAGTTTAGACATCTCAGGTTGCAGTGGCTCTCTATTAGTGTAGAATTCTGGAACGATGTGTTTCACGCTGTAGTACAAATCTAGTTTTGTTTTTGTTTTCTCCAAACTAAACTTGTTGTAATGGAGCATCATCCGCAGTCTGATGTCATCTGAAATAAATTAGATCTGTGCTCAACGAATTCAAGAAAACAAATGCTTAAAATTAACAAAATTAAACTGTGTACCTACCTTCATCCTGAGGTAAATGTGGCTGCTTCTTCAGCCAGTCTCTGAGATGTTGCATTTCTTCTTCTATTTCTTCATCTGTTCGATCGTATGATTTCCTAATAGCCTTACGTTCTTCCTCAGTTATTCTAAGTACCTTATCGCGAGACATTGTGAATTCAACTGAAAATAAAAACATGAGCCTGCAAATAATTAAAATATACCTACTTAGAACTACCTACATTAGTATTATCGCTAAAACATGATTGTTTATTTCATTGTTAAATAATTGGTAATAAAATAGATTATGTGAATATAACAGCTATTTGAATAATAAATAAGGAAATAGTTTTCCGTATTAGGCGTATTTTGTTTTTTTTTTCAATTCGCGAACGAAGTGCATACAAATGTTTTATAAATAAGAAAAAATAGGAAAAAACAAATTTTCCATCACATGTCTCATAATTCCACAAAGGTTTTACAGCACGTTTACATCAACTATCAGGTCATCAACAAACTGTAAAGCTGTAAAACCTTTGTGGAATTATGAGACAAGTGTTGGAAAATTTGTTTTTTCCTATTTTTTCTTATTTATTAAGACTCAATTCCACTTCGCAATAGACATTTTGTCTTTTGTTTTAAATGTTTTATATGCGAAATGTGTTTAGCGCACTTGAGTATTTGACTCGGCAAACTTCGTCAAACTTTTACTCTCAGGCATTTTGCACTCTATAGTTTGTCCGCGTTGTTGTGATTGGCATGTCATCAAACATATTCGTCTGGGTCAAATTTTACAAGTTGGGGGAAATTTTGTAACATCATACAGATATTCAAACAGCCATGATGAACAAGAACTATAAATAATACAAAGACAAAATGTCAATTGCGATGTGGAATTGAGTCTTAATAAATAAGAAAAAATAGGAAAAAAAAACAAATTTTCCATCACTTGTCACAAATTCCACAAAAATTTACAGCACGTTTGAATCAATTTATCAGGTCATCAACAAACGGGTGGTCAGTTCAGCTTTAACCATAGACGCGTTTCGTCCTATAGGGACTCATCAGTATGGTGCGATCAACTATCCATCTAGACCAACTAGTGACTAGTGAACTGTGATAGCTGAAACTGACTGATGTTAAACTATGTAAGCCGGTAACATGACATGAGAGCTACGGGGCAACTCGTGGCGCAAACTGCTTGACAGCTATTGAAATAATACAAAGACAAAATGTCAATTGCGATGTGGAATTGAGTCTTAATAAATAAGAAAAAATAGGAAAAAAAAGAACAATAAGTTCATAGTAGTTTCAAATTATAGAATCAAATAAAATTCATTTTATTATTATGTTTTTTTCTTTTGTATATTTTATAAGACTTTTTGTTATATATTTGAGTTTAAATTTTGTTCAATGTTATGTATTAGCCAAGCTATTAAATAAATACATTATTATTATTATTATTATTATTAATTACTTAAAAAATATAGGGTAATGGCTCAGTGGTATCAAGTCGGCCTGCGGATCCAAAGAATCCTGGTTCGATCTACATATTACATAATAAATAAAATATAAATAAATAAATATATCATCACGCCTTTTACCCATTACTAGGTGTGGCACTCTGCCGAAGTAGATTTCGGTAAGTGATATATTTTTATGCGCGTGAAGTGCGGTTACCAGTCGTCAAATCACGGCCTCTAAAGATGTTAGTGGTGGAGGAGCCACAGGCGTAATTTTAAGTTGGTGAAAATGTTTGTCGGCTGTGGGGATCGAACCAGGGTTCTCAGGATCCACAGGCCGATTTCATACCACTGAGCCATTACCCCATAAGTGATATTTTACTTGACGAAGCGGTTGTTTGAATTACGAGGCCGCAGGCCGACTATTTTTATCCGCTGAGTTAAGTAAAAACACTTTCCTAACGTATTATGTGTACTATTTTTGAAACCGTTTAATTTAATTAATAATTAATCATAAATAATTAAAAATGTTTAATTTTTTTTATATGAATTGTACTGACAGTAGACTACGTATCCAAGACTACAACAAAAATAACAGTCGGGTAAAATCTTCACCAAACTGTTATATACTTTACCTGACTATTTTGTACTTTACCAGACTGTTGTAGCCTTGGATACGTACTTTACTTATCTGTTACTAGGCGTATTCTAGGCGTATTCCATTTGCCATTTGGATCAGATCTAACTTACATTTACTGATCCAGATCATTTATTTATTTCGCTAGATTACTTCGCTGACTTTATTTCTAGCACTATAATTATAGATTCTAGTTTACTTTGAAGTAATTCATCCAAAAAAGTGCTTCAGTTTGCTTAAATCAATTTATTTAGTCATGTCTCGAATTTATCTGATCTAATTTAAGTGAATCAAGTGGCAAATGGAATACAGCTTCTATTTGCCATTTGGATCAGATCTAACTTACATTTACTGATCCAGTTCATTTATTTATTTCGCTAGATTACTTCGCTGACTTTATTTCTAGCACTATAATTATAGATTCTAGTTTACTTTGAAGTAATTCATCCAAAAAAAGTGCTTCAGTTTGCTTAAATCAATTCATTTAGTCATGTCTCGAATTTATCTGATCTAATTTAAGTGAATCAAGTGGCAAATGGAATACAGCTTCTATTTGCCATTTGGATCAGATCTAACTTACATTTACTGAGCCAGTTCACTTATTTATTGCGTTGGATTACTTCGCTCACTTTATTTCTAGTACTAGAATTACTGATTCTACTTTACTTGGCAGTAATCCACTCCAATAAATGCATCAGTTTGCTTAGTTCAGTTTATTTAGTCATGTTGTCTAATTTATCTGAACTGATTTAAATGAACCAAGTGGCAAATGGAATACAGCTTTAGTAAAAATCTACTTTCCATACGAAAATTGGTCAGGAAAATAGGCACTTTCTTGCCGGTTTCAGAAGAAATATTATATTTGAGTAAGTTTTTACATATTTGCACATTTTTAACGAATTATGAATAACATTAATTCATCCAAATTGACACAGAAAAATGTTTATAAACTGAACAATTGAAAGTTGATGATCTATGGTCCTTGTACCTGCATTCAAACTATAAATAAATCTTTCTTAAATAATATGAATAATAGTGTTTCGTAATGGCACAATAACAACAACAACAACAACAATCTTTATCGAGCTAAATTAACATTAAATATTAGACGTAGGTAAACAATTAACTCGCAAACAATAATTTTTTCTCGTCTGTTATTCTGTTGTGAGTTTCGCAGATTAGTTTTTAGTAAATGCAAGAAAAATGGGACAAATATTTTTATATTTAAAAATAATATATGGTCATATTTTTAAACTACCTACACATTATTTTAATCTACTTCATTAATCACTATCCGTGTTTTGTTTATCAGAATCTATTTGACCCAAAACGAATTTCAGTTGATAATAAATATTTTATTCTTTAAGATATCTTTATGGCATGTAGTAACTATATCAGTAAGATTTAGTATTTTTACTTTCTTTTTTAAGGAAGTATTGGAATCGTGAAAAAAATTGTTGACGAGATTTTCGCGGAAATACATGTTTTGAGGTCCACTGAATCTGTTTTGATCATTTTCTCAATGAGGTCTGTGTGTGTGGATGGATGGATGGATGGATGTGTGTCCGATCGTGCAATATCTCATGAACGAGATAAGATTTGTTAACGAAACTTGGTAATTATAAGTTTCATGAAAATACGAAGAGCTGAGTTGATTTTGAATGAAATTGAAAAACCGGAAGAGGAAGTTTACTGGACACACAAAACAATAAATTCCATTTATTTCAAAAATGGATTCAGTTACGAAAAAAAGTTTCAAATAAAAGATGTTAGCAATATTTCGAACATAAAATGTAATTTGCAATTTTCCTGTATATGCGTCTAATTTTGAGAAAAACTAATTTATATATTTAATAATATATTTCAATAATCATAGTAGCAATAGAAACAAAAAACAAAAACATGTTTAACATTTATATGTCAAATAATAATTGTCAAACGCAAGGAGCAAGTCATAAGTGTTCAATTCAACGTTTTTAATATGAAATATGCTGTGTATAAGAAAGTCGTGTGGTGACCACACCATATTTTTTTATTTACTGTTGGCAATGGATTTCATTCAAAATTATTTATGGCACTGTTTAGTGTCAAAATAATAGTACTTTATTGGACAAGTACGATAAAATAGTAAAATTGGGCTTCTATCAATGTCAAAAAATTCAAGTCAAAACAAATATTATCTAAATAAATGTAAAACAAATAAATCATCATGCCTTTTACCCAATACTATATGTGGCACTCTGCTGTAGTAGATCTCGGTAAGTGATATATTTTTGCGCGTTAAGTGCGGTTGCCAGCCGTCATATCACGGCCCTCAAAGATTTTAGTGGAGAGGGAGCTACAGAGATCTGCTACGGCGGTGTGCCACATCCAATAATGGGTGGAAGGCGTGATGGTATATTTATTTATTTATTTTTTATTTTGAAAGGAAATTGGAGAGGAAATTCGCGATAATTTAATTATTATTTATTATACTTTAGAGTATTGTAATGTAAACCAAAATCATTTCGATATCATTAACAGTTTTCGAAATATTAGTGAAAATTCGAATGTAAATTGAGAAGAAATGTTATTTCTTTTATCTATTTTTTTATTTCTTATTTTTCATTTTAAACTTTTCATCTCTTACAAGGTAGCAAGCAAGTCTCTGTTTTCCAGATATTGTATTTTTTAATTAAACCTGTATCATTTTTCAAGGCTCATATTTATAACGAGACCTGTTTTTATTTTTTTTTTAAGTTATATATTGAAATGACTAAATATGATTATCTTTGCTAACAACTTTTGTTTTAAGTTGTAGTCGTATTTTTAGTTTGTACCTGCAATAAATTAGTACATATTGCTTTTAACTAATGCACATTATTTTTTTTTACTTCATACAAAACTGAAAGATAAAAAAATAACTAAACTACTTGTATTCTTATTTTATGGAATTGAAATAGTTATTTATGTACGAGTACATAGGGTATTTTAAATATGTTATGCCCTTTGAGGTCGATGCTTACAAGGCCGATTATAAGTTGCACGAGGATTATTAATATCAAGTAAGGCCCGTGATGCATACAGTATTTTATGTCTTATTAATATTTTTTAATAACCTAAATAATTAATAATGGGTTACCTGGCAAAACTGAATAGAAGAAATGTCAGTTTTTGACAATATTACCATAGTAAAGCCACTTCTAACGCTCTAGAGCCTATTAAAATCATATAATGCCCTAGGGCATTATGGACTAAATAATGTACATTGTATTCATGGTATTCATAAACAATAATGGACTAGAAAGACTATATTTTGATTAATTTGAAAAATTTTAATACATTTCTTTTAATCAATTCTGTCCAGAACATTTTAAATATTCATACCATATTTTTTGATGACTTCATTAGAAAACAATGACGGACATAAAAGTTTAATTTGTAACCTTATACTGGCTTTACACTTAATTAAATTTAGAATTTAACATTTTTATTAAGCTCTAAAACAGTTTTACAATTTTTTTAGTACCATGTTACTTATGACTTACTATTACTATTTTAGTTTAATTACTTTTAATATTAATTTGTTTTATTTAATTATGAGTATTTCTTTGAATTATTTTTAATATGAAATAGGTATCTTCTAAATATCTTCGCTTGGAAAATAACATAGGTGGGAAACTTAAAATGAAAAATATGATACCGAGAAATAGATTAAATAAATTACTTTTCTCCCCATTTTTCGCTCGAATTTTCATTCATATCTCAAAAACAAATGGTGATTTCGAGTTTAATTTTGGTTTAATTGATATCTTGGGTCAAATATCATTGCACTAAAGTACTCACATGCCTATATGTATTTTGAAAAAATTTTCTTGACATTCTTCTTTTAAAATGACGTAGCATGAGACCTAGCTTGATAGTTTTTGAGACAAAAAACATTAAAATTCCAAGAATTGATCGTGTTAGAGTACAGGATGGTCCTATTATTTGTTTGTATTTAGTTAAGAGGGTCGTTCAATAAGTCCTTAGAAAATCCAAGAGATGGTGCTCTTAGTATCGAAAATGAATTTTTTCCAGTAAGCAGCACTCCTAACTAGTCAACTGTTAGAGTTTTAGCTTTAGCCGTCACGTAGTTTCATTGTTGTTGTCAATTGTAGTAAAAATTTTTTGATAGTTTATAATAATGGATAAAAGTGAGTTTCGAGCGGTGATTAAACATTTGTATTTAAAAGGCTTAACGCCGAAAGAAATTAAAGCTGAGTTGGATGAAGTTCATGGCACATCTGCTCCTGTGTTTGCAACTGTTTACAATTGGGTGAATGAGTTTAAACGTGGCCGTACATCCACAAAAGATGAACATCGTTCCGGACGCCCTGTAGAAGTGTCTACCTCCGAAATGATTGACCAAATCCACGATATGGTTTTAAGTGACCGACGAATCAAAGTGCGCGAAATAGTTGAGGCTCGTACTATTAGTTCTATTCTCAAAAAGGTTTTAGCTAATCCAGAACTTTGAAAATAAATAAATAAATAAATAAATAAATATATCATCACTCCTTTTATCCATTACTGGGTGTGGCACTCTGCCGAAGCAGATCTCGGTAAGTGATATATTTATGCGCGTGAAATGCGGTTACCAACCGTCAAATCACAGCCCCCAAAGATGTTAGTGGTGAGGGAGCCACAGGGGTAATTTTTTAAATTGGTGAACATGTTTGTCTGTTGTGGGGATCGAACCAGGGTTCTTAGGATCCACAGACCGACACGATACCACTGTGCCATTACCCCAGAAGTTTGGTTTAGTCAAATTAAGCTAAATCATATTCCCAAAAGAGATAGAATAATTTCTAATTTAAACCTGTTACTATTTGGTTTGAAAATATGGTTTGGATAATAAATAAATATAAATAATTATTATTTGTATGTCTAGGTTGCGAAGTATCCGTTTAGCGTATTGAGAAATATTCGCCTCGGCCTAAAAAATCTCGAGGACGCTAAACTCATTGCACAAACGAAGTATACACAATATTGTTTTGTACAACCGTAATGCTTTTACCTACGTCCATACGTCCTTTATTATAGAGGACTGTCCTTTATTTTACAGTGTTATTCCTTACATTTATTTATTTCTTAAAAATCTAGTTTTGTCCTTTAATATTTGTTTTTCATTTAAAATATCTGTAAAAATGTAGTCACTATCAATTGAGTTCAAATTAAAAATGATTGAAGATATCGCCATCGTTATTTTTAGCAAAAAAATATGTTCATTTTATTCTTGAGAATTCGATTTAAAACAAAACAATAAATAAAACTTGTTTACTATTTTTATAAATCTTCAGGTTTGTTCGTTATTTTGATAAAAAAAAAGGTCACTGTACTTATTATACCTAATTAAAAACAGATAATTAAATTTTTAAATCATCGTGTTAGATTCTTGTCTGCATCTTGGTCGCTGTAGCAGCCGTAAAATTCAATTTTTTGGCTCGGTTGCACAAAAAATATCTTTATTTGTTATAACTTCAAAAGAGTTGATAAAGGCCAATAATACTTGACTTGTCAAACTCTACTTAAATAAATAAAAGCAAATTGAAGTAAAATGCCATATGAAGAAGTTTCATTGCTGCCAAATATGTGATGTCAGTTTACAAAAAAACAAAAATTAGGTTCTTGTTGGTTTCAACCGACATAAATAACATATTGACGTGTTAAAATATATATTCTAACTAAATATTAAGTATATTGCATTATTATTAAATAATAATAATAATATTTATATACATAATTAATATAGCGATAGACGAGGAAACTGAAAAAAATAGATTTTCGTAAAAAATGTAATTAGACAATTGATGCACTGAGTCCTTCAATTTATATTTTTATTTAGATAAAATAAAATATAAAAAGAAAGAAAAAAAACTCTAAATAAGATAATCGAGAAAACTAAATATTATCTCAAGAAGCCGATTCTCAAAAAAGTTTTAGCTAAACTTGATTTTGACGTACCTATCCTTATTTTAACCCGAATCCAAATCACATTTTTAAACTGAAATATTAACAGAATTGTATTATTTTATTTAAACATTTTTGAACATATGGTTTAGTAAAATTTGACTACATTAAAATTCAGAACTAGTTATCGGACGTATATGAAATATCTACAAAAAATATTTTTTTTCAAATGAAACCGGTTGTTTTGTTAACCATAAATAAATAAATATTAAATTTTGTAAGTACTTAAGTATAAAAATAAAACAATTACCTTATTTTAAATTCCCAAATTACTACACCTTCAGAAGCACAGCTGTACTGAATTCCAACTTCGAAATAAGATGAAAACAGCGCTATTGCAGAATAGAGACTGCGAAATCGGCACTAGTTACAAGTTTCGCAACCGGCAGCCCCCTCCACTCACGGACTGCACTGGATGCAGTCTTGCCAATTGAGACGAATTAAAATGATGATGTGATTGTGTTCTTGATTATTTAAATGTTGTTTTGTCAAGGTGATAGACATTAATTTTCTTTTATAATTTTTGTGTTGTGTAATACTGCCAATGTAGAAATGGGCGTAGGACACGAAATTTTATGGGTCCCGTTATGTCACATTGTGATCCACCGACTGCGTGAACAAGATATTAATGTCTGGACGTGATTGGTCGTGATCGTGAAGAAAATTATAGAATTTAACGTAAATGGCTGTGAGCGGGAAAATTAAAATTTACCGAAATTTAAAATACCTATTTTATTCGTATAATCAGAAAAAAAACAAATATATGAAATAGTTATTTATGTGTTAAGGGCGTAAAGTGATTCTTTGTTAGTCGAACACGGTAAATGCAATATTGCAAGAGGAACAAAGACACTTAACGCTCGTGGTACACACATAATTTTTTCTACGTTTGCATCTCAAATTATTAAAAAACGCATACGCACTGAAAATAAATTCATTCTGTCAATATGACAAGTTTCTGTTTTGTATGTATCCCTGGTAATTATTGAAATATATTTTTTCTATGGTTGCTATAAAAGTTTACAATTTTTAATTAAAATGGTCTTGACAATGGATCATGACACTTTTATTAATGTCGTATGTTTTCAAAGTATTCCTATCACTCAAAATCCTATTAGATGTCAGACACTGATATAACCTATTTGTATTTATTCTAAAAATGACATGCCAAATAGTATTTCCGCCTTTATCATATTCCAAACTATGGAATAAAAAGATCCCCAGAATTGTATTTCCAACTAACACCCTCTAAACTATAATGTAAAAAAAAACACGCACACACACACAGCGTAAATAATGTAACAATAAATTTATTATATAGTTATACAAATGAACATATAAACAGTTAATCAACAGACAGTTTTCGAAAAGATCCGCACATTCCAAACAAGTCAGAGTCAAATGATTTTCCAATTCTTTTACTTTCATCTGATTTCTTGTTTGCTAACTCTTTCAACCAATCGTTTTGACTTTTAAGGTAGTTCTTCCAATCATCTACAGAACAATCAAATAATTAGTGTGATGTAAACGTTTTTGTAAAAGATATTTTACCATAAATATTATCCAGGGCTCCTGAAGTGCCACCATACTCGTTTGGAAGAACTTTTGCTGATAAAACTTCTTTTAAAGATTCCACGTCTTTATGAACATGTACCTGAAAATGTATATAAATAAATATAATAATAATAATCAAAATATAAACAGAATGGCCCACAAAAATGTTGCCATAGGTGATTAACATTATCATTGTTTTTTTGATAACTTTATAGAAAAATATTTCAAATAGAAGTTGTAGAGATTTCAGTAAGTTATATATTTTGCGAGTGAAGTGTAATTCGAAGTCTCGAATTTTCGTAAAATCAAGAACCCTACTGAGAAGTAAAAGGTAATATATTCAGGTGTTGGAAAGAGTAAGAGAAACAAAAGGACACTGTATTTTGAGAAGGAAGAGAATGTGGTTAGGCCATGCGTTGAGAAGGGATATTCTAATGAAGGACGTAATAGAAGAAAAAGCAGAAGAGGATAAAAGAGGGAGGAGAAGGAGGAGAAAGATGGTAGATGATCTGAAAGAAGGAAGGAGTTATTTAGAAATGAAGAAGCTGGCTATGAATAGAAGAAGTTGGAGCAGGCATGTAGGACCTGCGTCAAGCAGATAACTATTGATATTGATTCATAATAATTGGTACTTACTCTGTTTGCTATTTTTTTGGATAAAATTGTTTTCACTAGAGTGACTAGTGGAGTGGCAAATGGAGGCAAATTTAAATAGTGGATGCCTTTAATTTTATCGGAATATGCTTTCTGAAAAATAATAAATATTATAATAAAAACTGATATGTGATCTGTATCATTTAAATAAATAATTCAATTGTGATTGATGTAATCTCGAAAAAAATTCTATATCTTATTCCGGGTAAAAATTCAGTAGATGGCATTGTAATCTAAATCCTTTTTCAGACGACGACGTATGAAAGTAACCATAACAACATCATAAATTACTACGGAAAGTTGAACAAAACATATACTGATATGTTAGTATAACGCACACTTTTAGCATATCAGGTGAAGTTCCACTGATTGACAACAGATGGCGTTACGATGAAAAAAAATAATAAAATAAATGAAAAGAATTTGTATTATTATTTAAATCGAAGTTTTGGCAGATTTTTCAACACATTTGCACAGATATGTCTTATTTTTTTAAATTAATAATTACGGTTAATACAGTTGGTATCACCACACCTAACCTCAAACGTCAAACCTTCAAAAACGCATCAGCTGTCAGAGTATAATAGCATTGCTCTTCTAAACTTTTTGTGTGGTCGTCTGTACATAACGCGCTCGAAAGTGTGATAACTGTGCTCGTGCACTTAAAACATTCGGCGCTGCGCGCCTAGTTCTTCAATTTGTACACTTGCACGTTATCTTGCACTTTCGATGCTTGTTATGTAATGTATTATTTAATAAGGGAAAATATATTGTATTGACAGCTTAAATAGCAACACCATATTATATGTCAAAATATTTGTCATATGACAGAGATAAACTATATCACAAACCAAAGTAAAACCTTGAATGGAATGCGTTTTAACTCCACCCATTCAGGTGTATACAGAATGACGTGGCTCTATTTTGGTGCGAATGTGGAATATTCAATCTCAGTGAAAACATTTGGCCGTCCCACCATGTACGATATGCGCATTTATGAAAATTTAATAATGATACATTTATTTATTATTAATCCATCATAATTATTATTCTTTTAATGTGCTATTTTTATAAATGGAAAGAATTACATATCGTCTTATTATTTCATAAATTCAAATAAATATGTAGTTAACATTTTCCACACAAGAAATTTTTGATAGAATAGGTTGGTGACAGTGATTTGCGATTTATATTGTCTATGACGATATGTCCCCAAAAATGGTTTAAGAATGAAGCTCATACTAGCATCAACAGAGCTGGGCAGTAGCTAGCTACTTTTGTAGCTTAGCTACTAGCTTAGCTACATTTACCTTAGCTGTAGCTGTAGCTTAGCTAACTGTGAAAAAATATAGCTGTAGCTTGTAGCTAGCTACTTTTTTTTCTATTAGCTTAAAAATAACAACTGAAACTACTTTTAAAGCTACTTTTTGTAGCTTCGAGCTACTTTTTGTAGCTAAAAGCTACTTTTTAAGCAGAAGGTCAACAAAGTACGCATACGTACAAGCTAAACCCACACAAAATAATTATTTGTTGCCCGTTCTAACTGGCTCTAATACGCAAAAATACACAGTAGGTGCCAGATGGTATTTGCTATTTTTGATATTTATGTCCATAATAGTAAATTAACAGCCATTATAACAAAAGAATGATTGATCATATGACAATGGCAAATTTAATTATTTCACAATAATTTAAAAAAGTAGCTTTAAAATTTAACAGCTACTTTAACGAAAGCTTTTAGCTGTAGCTTAGCTATATTTCACAAAATATAGCTTATAGCTGTAGCTTAGCTACTTTTTTAAAGAATAGCTGTAGCTGTAGCTTAGCTACTTTTTTTAAGTAGCTTGCCCAGCTCTGAACATCAATATACGTGCGAGAATATGGTATTCTAATGCCGAAACAGACATAGTATTGACTCGAATATATTTATATTACCTCGTGTAATATAACTTACATTACATGCTTATTAAATAATATACTATTATCTTATTTCTATACGTGTATCCGTCAGTATAATCACCTCAATCACTTCGTAACATTTCTTAAGAGCAACAGGCGTGATCTGCATCATGTGTCCGAGACGAATGAGTTCCATGTCTATCAAGAAGATGTCACCAATGCTGGAGTCTTGCACCAGGCGTAGGTCGAATATGGCAAACACCAGCTTAAAATACAACGTTATATTGAACTTGGACGCGTCGTCGTCGCAGAATTTGATTAAATATACACGGTCCAGCTCTGGTGTGAGATTCGGCAAAGGCAAGACGACCCTGCGAAAAATCAACAGAATTTTGCAAATTTTCACTTGTATTATGTTTTGTCTATGTTTTATGATTGTGTTTATATAACAAAAATATTGAGAAAAATACAAATTTTAAATACATTTAATTTTTAATAATAATAATGTACAGTAGGCTATATATGAAAAACCAAATACCACTGAGCCATTTTGTTATTAAAGGGTATAAAATGATTACATGGTTGAATTAAAAAAAAAAACTATCGAATGAACTAAATTGATTTATAGATTGCCATTTATAAAAATATAAATCTTGGTACTGTAACTTGAGAACCACTGGTTTAAAAAAAAATATTTTCTTTTATAATTAAATTTCTTCCGTTGTTTTCTGTATCTTATAGTATTTTATTGTACTAAATTAAAGCTTTCGGCTACAGAATTCTACATAGTTATCAAAAGGAATTGTTACAGTTGGCAATAAAAAAAACTACGTAAAATTGGTAAGCCTGATACATAAATTCATTTCCTGTTATTGACAGTGACATTTAAAATTTAAATTTGAGTACATTTATTATTACATTTATTTCTAAAGTATTTCTGTTACTTAAAAAGTCAAAATTCTATTAGCTGTCAGACTCCTGACATAACCTATTTGTATTTATTAGAAATGTCAAATAGCATTTCCGCCTTTATCTGATGTTGTGCCAACTGTGGAATAAAAAGATCTCTGGAATTGTATTGCCAACTATAACAATTCCTTTTGATCATCCTGTAAAAGATGTTTATGTTCCGAGATTTGACTCTATCTTAAAATTCACCCTGGGTGAATTTTCAATTATTCAACCAAATGGGTTTTTTAGTGGGTTTATTTGGGATTTTTTTGATGGGTTTTATGAATAAAAAGATCTCTGGAATTGTATTGCCAACTATAACAATTCCTTTTGATCACCCTGTAGTAAATATATAGAACAGGACATTTAATATATTTTTTTTTTCAAAAGTTATATAAACTATACCCAGTGTATCTAAATTAATGATCGAGAAAGTGCTATTCTGGGATGCAGCAGATTATTATTCGAAGAAATGAGATATCGCGTTTTTTGTATATTGAAAATTTACGGAGTTATGCGCTTTTCTATTAGAATGACGATTAATTATAGTGATTTTTACAACATTAGATAAATAAGAAAGATAAGAAGAGTAGCAAAGATTTAAAGGGTGAAAATCAATAAACAATATTTATAAATTTATTATGTTTTGTTTTAATATGAACGCAATTGTTTTTCATACATAGCATTCAATCGCATTTTACACAATATTTTTGTTATGTAATTTATATAAATATATCATCACGCCTTTTACCCATTACTGGGTGTGGCACTCTGTCGAAGCAGATCTCGGTTAGTGATATATTTATGTGCGTGAAGTGCAGTTACCAGCTATCAAATCACGGCCCCCAAAGATGTTAGTGGTGGGGGAGCCACAGCGGTAATTTTAATTTGGTGAAAATTGTTTGTCGGCTGTGGGAATCGAACCGGGGTTCTTAGGATCCACAGGCCGACTTGATACCACTGAGCCATTGTGTTATGGAAGGGTATAAAATGATTACATAATTGAATTTAAAAAAAAAACTATCAAATGGGCTAAATTGATTTATAGATTGGCAGTTACAACAATATATGGTATTGTAACTTGAGAACAACTGGTTTTAAAAAAAAATCTTTTCTTTTATAATTAATGTCTTCCTTGGTTTTCTGTATGTTTGTCTTATAGTATTTTATTGTACTTAATTAAATCTTTCGGCTATAGAATTCTAGTAAATATATAGAACAGGACATTTACTCTTTTTTTTTTCAAAAGTTCTATAAACTATACCCAGTGTATCTAAATTTATGATCGAGAAAGTGCTATTCTGGGACACAGCAAAGTGTGTTTTACAACATTAGATAAATAAGAAACAAGAAAGATTAGAAGAGTTGCAAATATTTACAGATTCGTGATAATTATTTGTAAATCTCTTACATGTCCTCCATTAGTTGAGATATCTGAGGATGCAGTGGCTCTCTGTTGGTGTAAAATTCTGGTACGATGTTTTTCACGCTGTAGTACGTATCTAGTTTAGTTTTAGTTTTCTCCAAACTAAACTTATTGTAATGGAGCATCATCCGCAATCTGATGTCATCTGGAATAATAATTATTTACGATATAAGTATTGTAATGTATCATATTACAATACGAGATGGGAATAATTATCGAGGCCGTTTGCTAATCAAAGCATGCTTTGTTACTGTTCTTGTTTAACAATGCTATTGATAATAATTAAATTTTGTCAACGGCCATGGCTGCACTCGTTGGAACTGATCTAAGCGATATCGCGAGTTAAGTAACGTTGCGCGCGGGCAGTACTTGGATGGGAGACCGTCCAGAGAAAACCCGCGTTGCTGTTGACCATAATACCTAAAACGCAGATCAGGGCGTAATGGCGGCATATGACCTGAGTAGTTGGTCCGCCAAAGAAGTCATAAAAAAAAAAATTAAATTAGCAAATTTGGTAAAAACTAAATTGGAAAAATGTATTCATAGGGTCTGAAGACTTAGAAGAATTCCAAAAGAAGAAAAATGCAAAGGAATTAATTAATTAATTAGGTATAATATTTATTTTGACTTTTAATTTTTAACATTGCGAATCGAACCCGCGATATTAGGCGTAAAATGTCAAACAACTGCTACGCTAGCCGCACGTATTTAATTGAATTATTTTCTATGAAATGATTAAATAGTACGTTAGTTACTAGTAAACAACCTAATTTGTAGTGCGTAAAGATAATTTTTTCAGCCCTAGAACGAAAAGTATTTTTTGCGGCTTTTTAAAACGTGTCATTGTAATACTGGTATTAACTTACATATCAAACTTTTCTTCTTGTGAAAATGATGTTTATAACTCATCCTCCATGTAAATGGAGAGTCGCCATTTTTGTTCTATGCTCCAGAAATGGAAATACGTTTGACAGTATGATGTTGGGTTGCAAGAAAAAAATAAAGAGCTCTTTAGTTAAAGAATTGTTTATCTAGCAACAGCATCAATAGCGATTTTCTGAATTTTATTAAACCGTTAGTTACTAATGAACCGATAAAACTTTCATGCAACCCAGCATGAGTGTACTTATTAAAGCAGTAGAATTAAATAATACACCTACCTTCATCTTGAGGTAAATGTGGTTGTTTCTTCAGCCAGTCTCTGAGATGTTGCATTTCTTCTTCTATTTCTTCATCTGTTCGATCGTATGATTTCCTAATAGTCTTACGTTCTTCCTCAGTTATTTTAAGTACTTTATCGCGAGACATTTTAAATTCAACTGAAAACAAAAACATAAACAAGTTATTCATTATAATGTGTCTACTAAGTATAATTGCGGTCAAGGCTGGTGCAAGGCGGTAAACAAGGTTTACCTATAGTATATTCCGAAAATGAACCACGGTGCGGTTCAATTTTACCACGGTTACGGTTAGAATGACGTCATAACGGAACACTTTCACGATGACAGTTGTCACTTGACAGATGAGTTTCGAAATGTGAAATTTATTTAATATGGAAAAATGCTTATATTATAAAAATATTGTATTCTGCATCACACCTGTTTTAACTTAAATATAGAGATAAAAAAATAACACAAAGAAAAAAATAAATACGAGCTTCAGAACAAATAATAAATTCATCTAATATGAATATATACTGTTAAATAATAAAAATACATTTTGTATCACATGTTTATTTATCAGTCATCATAAAAATATAGTTTTATAAGACAAAAATCCACAAACACTGCAAAAGCCGCCAAACACGTTTCAAACTTGTCAACAACAGCTGTGAAGTAACCACAATTTTCAAAAACCGTGTTCCGTAATGAAACCGGTTACTGAAAAAACTAACCGGTTCATTTTCGGAATACACTACACGTTGTATTGATATATTTTAGCTTGGTAAGTTATAGTAGTTTTTTTATACATTTATTTAAATATAGAATTTTACATTTTTATTAAGCTATAAAACATTATTATCTTTTATTTAGTACAGTTTCATACAGTCTTACAGTAACTGTACTGTACTTATTATTTTATTTTACTTACATTAATGAAAATCTATTTTATTTAATTCCTTTTTTTTTGTTAAATGTATTTAATTTGGGGCAGGTATGCTGCCATTTTGTTATCAGGAACAAGTAAACACAATACGAGTTAGCCAATTAGATAAAAAATAAATAAGAAAACAAAATAAGGTAATAAATAAAACTATATTATCTAACAAGCAGATTAGCCACTATTTTCAATGTGAGTTCCAATTTTAACTTCTTTTCTAACTTTTTTTATCTAATTCGCAAATATAAATGTAACTTAATATGATATTTTAATAGTTCTAAACTCTAAACTGCTCAAAAAACATACAGACGTAAATATTGTACATCATACACCATAAAAGAAACTCTAATTAAGAACACATCACAAACCATACAAAATATATTAACCTTTGCATGACTGAAATCTCTATAAAACTTTCTTTACTAAAATAGGGACATTGACCCACTTATTTATAACATACCAAAATCGCTTTTTTTTTTAAAAGGAAAACATATAATACTGACAAACAATTCTGTAATTTTTGTGTGAAATATATACTTGGATGTATTTCGTATTCTGTTCTTAGTTTTTAAATTTTAAACAGTCTGAAAAACTCGGAAAATGTCTGACAATCCAAATTTTGAAAGCTTTTCAGAGTTATTTCAGAATATTACAAAGTATTTCAGCGATTTTATTTCTATAAGGGTTATCAAACTCAAATAAAAATAAAACTTATCAAAAACTAAAAAAAAATTATTAAGCCAAAGGGAGGGGGCCATGGCCCCCATGGCTCCCTTCCTGGATCCGCCCTTGGCTACGCCACAGTGGTAGGTAAAAGGCGTGATGATACATTTATTTATTTAATTTTTAAATAAACAACAAATATTACGTTTTATATAAATAAAACAAATATATCATCACGCATTCTACCCATTACTGGGTGTGGCACTCTGCTGAAGCAGATCTTGGTAAGTGATATATTTTGCGCGTGAAGTGCGGTTACCAGTCGTCAAATCACGGCCTCCAAACATGTTAGTGGTGGAGGAGCCACAGGGATAGATTTTTCAAATTATGAAAATTTTTTTATTACGTTTTATAAGTTTAATTAATTGTTTACCTTATTTTTGATCCTATTGCAAAAATTGAAACACCTTCATTAGCACTGCACAGTCGGAGTAAAAAGCAAACTAAAATGTAACTTTCGAAATAAGGATAAAACGAATCCTATCGAAGGAGAGAGACAGAGAAACCGGTTGTTGATATTACATTTGCAAACCTTGTCAAATTGAATTTGAGCGATGAATAACCACGGTGATTTTGACTATTTAAATTATGTTTTCGTCAAGGTTAACATCTCATACACAATGAGATACATAGTTTTTTATTCTGCAGAGGAGTGTTTGAAGGAGAAAGTTTTTAATTTATATATTATCTACATCAGAGGTCTGCAAACTTTAAAGGCAGAAGAACTAAATATGTCCCGCACAATGATTTAAAACTATAAATATATTTTTATAAATAAATAAAAATGGACGTATTATAAACATTAAATAAAATATTGTGAAAATATTTTCATTTTTACTTGCAGTTTGCAAACATCTGTACTTGTGTTATTAAATAACTATGGCTGATAAATATTTTATCTATCACGAAGATGAGTATGAAAAAATATATGAAATTATGTTTAATAAAAATGAGCAAGAAATACATAATTGTTTCAAATCGTTCAAGAACAGGATTAAAAAACAAACACATTTACCTCAAAACGAAGGTAACTTTATAATGCTGCATAAATAACTATTTAAAATTATAAATTTTTGTTGTCATGATTTCTAGATGAAAATTTGTTGAGAACTATGCTCATGTTAAATAAATTTAATGTAGAGAAAACTAAAAGATGTTTGAAACATATTACTCAAGCAAATATTTTTTGCCTAAAGTTGGTATTAAATTCAAACTACCTACTGCGATCAGTATGTGAAGTTGCAACTTCACGCATGGGAATAGAAAAAAGATACAAACAGTATTGAGTAATTTGAAATATCAAATTAAAAAAATTATGGATTATTGTTATAATTTTGTATAAATAATTAAAAAAGAATTGTTAAATTAACTCCAAAAAGTTTTAGGATAACTGTTAAGTAAATGTCATTATAGTGATGCGGGAAATTATAAAAAAAGTTGTTTATATCTTATTGGATTTTTGCGTCATTGTTCCTTCAGGTGCTTTAGATTCCTTGAATTAAGCGGAAATGAAACGGCATTTTCGGAAACTTTTTTCCCTTGGTACACAAATAACTACAGGATGATCAGAAATAACTGTTCCAGTTATCAATAAAATATTTACTTGAAATTGGTAAGACTAATACATAATAGTATATTACATAATAAGTAAAAACACTTTCCTGACGTATTATATATACAATTTTTTTCTGAAACCGTTTAATTTAATCAATATTTAATCATAAATAATTCAAAATGTTTAAAACTTTTGATATGAATTGTATTGACAGCAGACTACGTATCCAAGGTTATAACAAAAAATCTTAACCAGACTGTTTTGTACTTTACCAGACTGTAATTTTTGTTGTAGCATTGGATACGTACTTTACTGGACAGTTTTTGTAAAAGCTTACTTTCCATACTTAAAATTGGTCAGGAACGTAGGCATTTTCTTGCCGGTTTCAGAAAAACGTATTTTCTGTTGTTGCCAGCGACATTTGAAAATATAAATTTGTGTACCTCTACATTTTTTTATTAAAATGGTCTTTACATTGGAGCACTTTTATTAATGTCGTATATTTTTAAAGTATTTCTATCACTCAAAATTCTATTAGCCCGTGACAAAACCTATTCGTATTTATTGTAAAAATAACATACCTAATAATATTTCCTTCTTTACAATACTGCAAACTATGGAATAAAAAGTTCCCCAGAATTGTATTCCCAACTGAAACAGTTACTTCTCATCACCCAATAAACTATAATAAATAAATATATCATAACGCTAGATTTATGCGCGTTAGGAGCGGTTACCAGTCGTCAAATCACGCCCCTCAAAATGTTAGTAGAGCGGGAGCCACAGGGGTATTTTTAATGGGGTGAAAATGGTTTGTCGACTGTGGGAATCGTACTAAGGTTCTCGGGATCCACTGGACGATTCGATACCATTGTGCTACCTACCTCATATATAAAAAAAACTATAATGTTAAAAAAAATACAAATTCACACACAATAAATTTATTATATAGTTACTCAAATAAACATATAAACAGTTAATCAACAGAGAGTTTTCGAAAAGATCCGCACATTCCAAACAAGTCAGAGTCAAATGGTTTTCCAATTCTTTTACTTTCATCAGATTTCTTGTTTGCTAACTCTTTCAACCAATCGTTTTGACTTTTAAGGTAGTTCTTCCAATCATCTACAGAACAATCAAATAATAAGTGTGATGTAAACGTTTTTGTAACAGATATTTCACCATAAATATTATCCAGGGGTCCTGAAGTGCCACCATACTCGTTTGGAAGAACTTTTGCTGATAAAACTTCTTTTAAAGATTCCACGTCTTTATGAACATGTACCTGAAAATGTATATAAATAAATATAATAGTAATAATAAAAATATATACAGAATAGTCCACAAAAACTTTGCCATAGGCGATTAACATTATCATTGTTTTCCTGATAACTTTACAGGAACATATTTCAAAAAAAATTGTAGAAAATTAAATTCAACATCTTAATCAATTAACACATTTTATTTTATTTATTTAATTATTACTAAAGTTAATTTTAAAAGTATTAATATATTATCCATATAATTAGTTAATCATGAAACTGGAACAAGTGCAAACCATTCATATTTTGAATTTAACAATTTTCATAATTTCAAAAACTACCCCTGTGGCTCCTCCACCACTAACATCTTTGGAGGCCGTGATTTGACGACTGGTAACCGCACTTCACGCGCAAAATATATCACTAAACCGAGATCTGCTTCGGCATAGTGCCGCACCCAGTAATGGGTAGAAGGCGTGATGATATATTTTTTTTAAATTTATATATATATATATATATATATATATATATATATATATATATATATATATATATATATAGTAAATAAATAAGTAAAATAATAATAATTATTGATAATAATTCATACTTATTGTAGGTACTTACTCTGTTTGCAATCTTTTTCGATAAAATTGAGTTTATTAGAGCGACAAATGAATTGGCAAATGAAGGCAAATTTATAAAGTGAATGCCTTTAATTTTATCTGAATATGCTTTCTGAAAAGTAATAAATATTACAATGAAAACTGACATGTAATCTATAACATTTATATAGATAATTCAATTGTAATTGATGTAATCTCGAAAAATTTACTATACTCTATCCCGGGTAAGAATGCAGTAGATGGCATTGGAATCGAAATTATTTTTAAAAAGGAAAAAATAGATTGTGTTGACAGTTATAAATAGCAATACCTTATTATATGGCAAAATATTTATGTCATACAACAGAGATAAACTCTATTAGGAAGTGTAACTGCTCTTGAAAATATATGAACTATTTTGGTTAATAAATAAATAATAACTTATTTTTAAAGGTATAATCTAACAACGTAAATACCAAAAATCAAATACTTCAAATTTGATTATAGCTTAGTCGTTTCACTTCCATACAAAATTAAAAAAGGTAAAATTTTACGATAGGCAATTGTTTCAAACAATTATTAAGTTCAAGTTCATCATTTTAGACAGAATTTGTACAACAAATTGAGAAATGAGGCGCGCAGCGCCGAGTAATTTTAGTACACGAGCACAGTTATCCATACTTTGAGCGAGTTATGTACACTATTTTTCAGACGACCACAAAATATTTCTAAAGAAAGTTTACATGTGCAATGATGTTACACTTTGACAGCTGATGCGTTTTTAAGGTGAGCATTGACGTTTGACGTTTGAGTTTAGGTGTAGTGATACCAACTGTACTAATCTCAATTTAAAGTACAGAGTGATCAAAAGGGATTGTTATAGTTGGCAATACTATTTCAGAGATCTTTTTATTCCACAGTTGGCACAACACCAGGAAAAGGCGGAAATACTATTTGACATTTGTAATAAATACAAATAGGTTATGTCAGGAGACTGACAGTTAATAGAATTTTGACCTTTTAAGTAACAGAAATACTTTAGAAATAAATGTAATAATAAATGTACTCAAATTTAAATTATAAATGTCACTGTCAACAACAGGAAATGAATTTATGTATCAGGCTTACCAATTTTAAGTAGTTTTTTTTATCGCCAACTGTAACAATCCCTTTTGATCACCCTGTATTAGTAAATAAGCAATGATTAATTTTTAAAAATAAGATTTATCTGTGCAAATGTGTTGAAAAATCTGCTAAAACTTCGCTTTAAATAATAATAGAAATACTTTTCATTTATTTTATTATTATTTTTCATCGTAACGCCATCTGTTGTCAATCAGTGGAACTTCACCTGATATGTTAGAAGTGTGTGTTATAATAGCTAACATATGAGTGTATATTATGTTCAACTTTCCGTAGTAATTTATCATGTTGTTATGACTACTTTCATATGTGGTCGTCTGAAAAATAATATACTATTATGTATTTGGTTTGATTTCTGTACGTGTAATCGTCAACATAATCACCTCAATCACATCGTAGCCTTTCTTAACAGTAACAGGCGTGAACTGCACTATGTGTCCGAGTCGAATGTGTTCCATGTCTATCAAGAAGATGTCACCAAGGCTGAAGTCTTGCACCAGGCGTAGGTCGAATATGGCAAACATCAACTTATAATACGACATCATATTGAACTTGGATACGTCTTCGCAGAATTTGATTAAATATACACGGTGCAACTCCGGCGTTAGATTCGGCAAAGGCAACACGATCCTGGGTAGAATCAACAGAATTGTACAAATTATCCATATTTTATGATAGCGTTTATACATACATACATACATACATATTTTCACGCTATATCCCATCAAATGGGGTAGCACGAACCCTAAAATCACTCATATAATATTTACTCATTGCATTCAACAAATAATCAGCCCTCGTTAAACATTATCATCCAAACACACCACCCTCACTTATACCACATTCATAGATCACTCCATATAAACTCATTTATTTACCTTCAATCACATCTATTCAATAATTCCTATTCACTTATCATTCATCTTCTTTCTTCGACGTACATAATATATGCATAAAACATCTCAAATTACTCACGCTTACTCCTTATAACGGATCTAATAACGAAACTAAAAACGAATCTACAAAGATTAGAAAAGATGAAAGCGATAGCCTGCACTTGTATATGAAAGAAAAGACCACACAATGCTGTAACTGAAAATGAAACAAAAAGATAAGAAAGAAAGGGAGTGTCACCCAGCGCTTGTGTTTAAAAGTGATTTTCACACAATTGCAGGTAAACACTCTAATGAAATTACTAAACAACAAAACTAAAATAAAAAACCTGGTGTGAACACCACACGACTTTCTTATACACAGCATATTTAATATTTAGAATATATAATATTATAAATAAATATAAATAAATATAAATAAATATAAATAAATATAAATAAATATATCATCACGCCTTCTACCCATTACTGGGTGTGGCACTCTGCTGAAGCAGATCTCGGTAAGTGATATATTTTGCGCGTGAAGTGCGGTTACCAGTCGTCAAATCACGGCCCCCAAACATGTTAGTGGTGGAGGAGCCACAGGGATAGCTTTTTCAAATTATGAAAATTTGTCGCCTATGGGAATCGAACCAGGGACCTCAGGATCCACAGGCCGACTTCATACCACTGAGCTAGCCATCCCATATATAATATTATTAAACATGTAATTTAGATTTTCAGTAATTCAGCATTTATCTGTTTGAAACATATAAAATATCAAATTTGTTTATGTATAATTTTTTAGTAATGTTGACAACTTTATGTCTAACTTTACTGATGAGGCATGTACAGGATGTCCTTTGTTCGATCTTAACCCTTGGAATCTCAAGAACCGTGAGATACGAAGTCGAATAAATTGAGGTAAAGTTGCCAAATTAGTTGACCATTTTAATGATGTATTTGTTTTTCCGAAAAAAGACATAGATAACTAGATAAAGCGAAAATTAAAATCTATGTTTTCTGTTTCTATTGCTACTATGATTATTGAAATATATTATTAGATATAAAAATGAGGTTTTCTCAAAATTAGACGCATATACAGAAAAATTGCAAATAATATTTTATGTTCCAAATATTTTGTTTTGTATGTCCAGTAAACTTCCTCTTCCGGTTTTTCAATTTCATTCAAAATCAACTCAGCTCTTGGTATTTTCATGAAAGTTATAATTATCAAGTTTCGTTAACAAATCTTATCTCGTTCATGAGATATTGCACACTCGGACACACATCCATCCTAACACACATCCATCCTGACACACACACACACACACACATCATTGAGAAAATGATGAAAATGGATTCAGTGGATCTCAAAACACGTATATCCGCGAAAATGTCGTCAACGTTTTTTTTACGATTCCAATACTTCCTTATACTGTGTATAAGAAAGTAAAAACAAGAAAGAAAAGAAAGGTAGGAAATATTTACAGATTCGTGATAATTACTTGTAAATCTCTTACATGTCCTCCATTAGTTGAGATATCTGAGGATGCAGTGGCTCTCTGTTGGTGTAAAATTCTGGAACGATGTTTTTCACGCTGTAGTACGTATCTAGTTTAGTTTTAGTTTTCTCCAAACTAAACTTATTGTAATGGAGCATCATCCGCAATCTGATGTCATCTGGAATAAATATATTTATTATATAGTCATACAAAAAATAAGTCATTATAGCTTTATTCCATTTGCTATTTGATTCACTTAAATCAGTTCAGATAAATTAGACAACATGACTAAATGAACTGAAGTAAACAAACTGACAATCTGACAATGAAAATTATAATTATTATTATTATCATTTCCATGCAAATGAAGAGTTGATATTTTTGTCTGTGCTCCAGAAATAGAAATATGTGTGACGGTTTGAATATAATAGCAATAGAATTGAGCAATATATCTACTAAACAACGACAGAAAATGTAAATTGCGAAATGGAACAAATCTTTAAATAAGAAAAATAATAGGAAAAATGTATTCTAACATTTGTCTAAGTTCCACAATAATACTGCAACTGAGTCAAACCTACTAAGCCATCGTCAGTTATTGTATTATTGTGAAACTTAGACAAATGTTAGGACAAATTTTTCCTATTTCTATATATCTACCTTCATCCTGAGGTAAATGTGGTTGTTTCTTCAGCCAGTCTCTGAGATGTTGCATTTCTTCTTCTATTTCTTCATCTGTTCGATCGTATGATTTCCTAATAGCCTTACGTTCTGCCTCAGTTATTCTAAGTACCTTATCGCGAGACATTGTGAATTCAACTGAAAACAAAAACTATTAAGTTTTCAAATCTTTGTATACTTCATTAACTGCTTTGTTTTGTGCGGACGTATTTGACCCAAAATAATTTTTTGTTGATAAATATTTTGTCCTTGAAGATATCGTGACCTTGTTAGTTAGCAGTGAGAAATTTTTCATTTACTTATTTCACTGTTGCTCGTTGATTTCTTTTTAATTAATAAATAAATAAAAATATATCATCACCTCTTTTACTCATTAGTGGGTGTAGCAAATCTCGGTATATATTATTGCGCGTGAAGTGCGGCTATCAGCCATCAAACTACTACCCCCAAAGTCGTTAGTGGTTACTGTGTCGGCCTGTGGATCCAAAGAACCCCGGTTCGATCCTCACAGCCGACAAAACATTTTCACCAATTTAAAATTACCTCTGTGGCTCCCCCACCACTAACATCATTGGCTAGTAACCGCACTTCACGCGCATACATTTATGAAAATGTAGGCCTGTGGATCCTGAGAACCTCGGTTCGATTCCTACAGCCGACAAACTTTTTACCACATTAAAATTACTCCTGTGGCTCCCCCTCCACTAACATTTGGACGGCTGGTAACCGCACTTCACGCGCATAAATATATCACTTACCGAAATCTGCTTTGGCAGAGTGCCACACCCAATAATGGGTGAAAGCCGTGATGATATATTTATTTATTTATTTATATGTATAATAATATATTATATCGTAATATAAGTGTTGAAAGTGTGCTTATTATTTCCAATTCCAATGACCTTTCAATACTAGAAGAAATTATTTAATTTTTAGATCTTTTTTTTATTTTCCAACTAATATCAAAGTTTGTGTCAAATTCATTGTCATTTTTTGTATTTATGGCAACCGAAAACAATAATGACATTGATAACTAAAAAATGAATTTATTTTATTTTGGCATCATAGACTTTTGTTTATTGGCCCTCAAAAGCGGACGTAATTTGACTATTATAGACCTATAGCGTGTAAAGTTGCCAAGCTACAGCTATTCAAACAAATCAAAATCGTGATTTATGGTTAATTGTCAGATAACCCAATCAATTCGTATTATTTTTCTTAAATCTCTTTTCTCTTCTGTGGTATAAATCTTCTCTGTACATACTTAAATTCATTCAATATTTCTTTGGAATAGTTATTAATATCTATTCCGGTATATGTGATATTTATAGCACTAACGACAACATCAAATTTATATATTCCAATCCAATCATTTTAATTCGGAATAAGTATGGAATTAGTTTACTCTAAATTTAATCATTTTTATGAATCTGCCGGTAAATATAAATCTAAGTTTCTGAAACAATGCAACTGTGGATTTGAACTTGAATTTAAAAACCCCATTCACTGCACCACATTAAAATTACTCTTCTAACTTCACCATCAATAATATCTTTGGGGCCCGTGATTTGATAGCTGATAACTGCACTTCACGCGCATAAATTTATTAACTACCAAGATCTGTTATTTTTTTATTTTATTTTTATATTTACAAATAAACTACAAATATTACGTAGAATGTTTTAATAAGCCAAATGTAATATGATAAGGTAATAATGGACATAGGCTATGTCCATTATTACCTTATCAACAAATATTACGGTTTGTAAGTACTTGAATATAATTATAAATCGTATACCTTATTTTTAATCCTGCTGCCAAAACTGAAACTCTTTCACTAGCACTACACCGTTGGAGTAAAAAAACAAACTGAAATGCATCTTCGAAATAAGAATAAAAAACCTCTATTGAGTGGGAAAGATTATGAGACCGGTTTTTACCGACTTTTATTGACTTGATCAAATTGAAACGAATTTTTTAACGATGATTAACAAAAGTAATTCTGATTATTTAAATGATGTTTTTTCAAGGTTAAGATGTGACATACTTTTAATTTTGTGAATGATGTATCTTATTTCCCAATGGTTGTATTTTTTATTCAGCAGAGGCGTGTCCGAAGCAGAAAGTTTTAAATTTATATATTATCTGGATCAGTGGTTCCCAAACTTATTATGCCCATGGACCCCTTCTTATAGCAAAAACCTTACCATGAACCCCCAAGTGAAATAATTACATAGCTGCGTAATATAAAAATTATAAATTTAACTTGAAAATAAAATATAAGTAAAATATTTTGATTTTTAAAGTAGTGTTTATTGAAATTATAACTTTTGTTTTAAAATATAAAAACACATTTTTTTTCTCTACCAATTTATTTATTGCTATTTATTTTAACTTTCATAGTAATGAAAATGGGTCACAATTATTTTACTTTACATTAAACATTTACATGGGATAATGGCGCAGTGGTATCAAGTTAGCCTGTGGATCCTAAAAACCCTGGTTCGATCCCCACAGTCGACAAAACATTTTCACCAATTTACCCCTGTGGCTCTCCCACCACTAACATCTTTGGGGGCCGTTATTTGACGGCTGGTAACCGCACTTCACGCGTATAAATATATCACTTACCGAAATCTGCTTCAGCAGAGTGCCACACACCCAGTAATGGGTAAAAGGCGTGATGATATATTTATTTTATTTCTTAAACATTTTCCGGTGATATATTTATTTTAATTTACCACGGACCCGTTCAGCGGTCTCAAGGACCCTTTGAGGTCCGTAAGAACCATTTTGGGAACCACTTGTCTAGATGTTTAAGGAAAGTGAAACGATCCATTTTTAATATGAACACTATGAACAACTTGTTATTTAGCAACCACTTCATGATCTACCGTATTTTGAGAAACTATATACAACTGAATCAACGTTAAACGTTACCACCAATCTTCTTTGGTACCTATCTATAATTATGAGTTGCGGATAAAATTTTATACTACACTTGTATTTTATTAGGTATATAAAACACTTAAGAAAAAATAAACTTTTGTTGCGTGTTTTATATACTATTATTAAAAATATTTCGCAGTAAAGAAATCGGAAAAATATGTATTATATTTGGCAAGAAAGAAAGTTATTGTATTCTAATAAAATGTACAGTCCAATTCTCAAAAGAGTTTTAGCTAGAATTTAGCTAATCCTAAATTTTGGATATATCAAATTACGCTAAATCATATTTCCAAAAAAAGTTTAAACTTTAATATAAACTTGTTTCCGTTTAATTTTCGGAAAGTAAATTGAATTAACTTTTTTAAATCGGAGAAGCATAAGATTACCTTATCCAAAATTAAGGATTAGCTACAACATTTTTGAGAATCTGGCTGCTAAAAATTCGCATATAATACGGTTTACTTACAAGTGACCATGAATTATTTTCTACCTAAATAAGTAAAAAAGAGATGTTAAATCAAGGTAAGCATCTGCAAGGGAAGAGTTTTCTTTTTATTTGAACCAGTTTTGTACAATTACATATATAAGCAGTTTGAATTTCTTATCATTTTCAGTTACGTGTTCATTGTTGTGAATAAAGAGTGCTTTGCAAACTATTTATGATAAAAAAATAATAATTCGTTATAAGGTGAGTACGATATTTACAATAGAAGTTAGACATAATAAGTAAAATGTTGTGAAAATATTTTTCTTTCATTTTTATTTGTAGTTATCTAGACTTGTGTTTTTAAGTAACAATGGCTGATAAATATTTTATCTATCACGGAGATGAGTATGAAAAAGTATATGAAATTATGTTTAATAAAAATGAAGAAGAAATAAATAATTGTTTAAAATCGCTCAAGAACTGGATTAAAAAAGAAGCACATTTACCTCAAAACGAAGGTAATCTAATAACGCTGCATAAACAACTATTTAAAATTATTAATTTTTTATTGTCATGGTTTCTAGATGAAAATATGTTGAGAACTATGCTCATGCTAAATAAATTTAGTGTAGAAAAAACTAAAGGAAAGTTGGAAACATATTACTCCGGTAAACATTTTTTGCCTGAATTTTTTGATAACTTTTCACCGAAACACAGAAGTATGCAGACAATTATGACGCAGAGGTAAGTTTTTATACCAGTTGATATTTCATTTAGGCAAAAAATATGTTAAACTAATATTCCAGTTGGCTATAAATAATATCCCAAGGGCGCTGAAAATACGAAATAATTTTATCATACTCACAGCACGTTGCGTAGCAACCGGCCGACACCAGCTGTATTCCATTTGCCACTTGGTTCATTTAAATCAGTTCAGATAAATTAGACAACATGACTAAATAAACTGATTTAAGTATTCTGATTCATTTATTGGAGTGAATTATTTCAAAGTAAATTCGAATTAGTAATTCTAGTACAGAAAATGAAGTCAGCGAAGTAATCCAGCGAAATAAATATGTGATCTGGTTCAGTAAATGTAAGTTAGATCTAATCCAAATGACAAATGGAATACGCCTATTATTTGCCATTTGGATCAGATGTAACTTACTAGAGGTCGGCATATTTGAAAATTTTGATATCCGATTCGAAATCCGATCCGAAATCCGATACGAGATCCGATCCGAAATCCGGACTGAGATCTGACCAGAGGTGTCATTAGATCAGTACAATTTTTCCTATTTATACTAAACCAATTTTAACGTTGCATATTCGAAAGAAAAATAACAATTTAATAAATAATTTTGTTATAAAAAACTAAAGAGACATATTTTGTTGCTTATAAAAATAACGTAGCGTTATATTTTTTTTTTACTAAGAGTGAATATCTAAATGCTATGTACGTAACTTTCGGATCGAATGTTTTATTCTACTTTCGGATCGGATATTTTATCCGATTTTCGGATCGGATCTTTTATCCGACTTTCGGCTCGAATATTTTATCCGACTTTCGGATCTTATCCGATCCGAGACGGCTTCGATCCGATCCGATCCGAATCCGACTTCGGATCGGATCAGTTGTGCCAACTGTGGAATAAAAAAGATCCCCATAATTGTATTACCAATTGAAACAGTTACGTTTGATCACCCTGTAGAATCAATATGTATACGAGAACCTGTTATTCTAATTCCGAAACAGAGAAAAATTTATTTATTCACATTGTATTTAATCAAACAACGCTTCCCGTCTATAATTAGTTCAACTCAACCAAATTCAATATTCATAAATAGAATTATGACTGGCGGTCGGCCTGGCTGCGCTAGACCTTCACGCTACGCTCCGCGGACACTGAAATAGAATTCACTTCTGTAAGACGATTAACACTGTATAAATTAAATTATTTCCTATGTAAAAGTTTTCAATTCTGCACGTCTGTCTTTTAAAATACCTTCAATTGATACCAAGCACGATATGTTTCAAAGCTCTGGTACTAAAAAAATTGAAGATAAAAAAAATCCAATTCAGCGCACGAACTCTTTAAACGACCTTTCATTTGATACCAAACACGATTATTTACACATGAATAAAACTACACAGTAACAAACAAAACAAAAATTAATTAACTTATTCTTCTCTAGTACATACATTCCCTTTCCTCATCTCACACCTTCATACGAGCGCATAGCGCTGCTGAAGCTGTCCGATAAGAACCTGGAGCATTTCGACGCGGTGGACTTCATCCGCCTGGTGCTGATGAGTGCCGATCTGCGCCTTCTATCCAACGACATCTCCAAAGCTGATGTTGTTGTCGTGGACATGGCAGAGATCACGCTACAAGTGCTGGCAAAGTTCTCGCCGAGGCTGCTGCATAACGCATTCAGCTATATCAATGTACGGTGAAAGGAATTATGAATGTGGTTGCAGCGTAATTGGTGTAAGGGTAGGAATGTTTGGCGGAGGTTAATTGCGGGATGAATTTGATGAAGACGAGTCCTGGAGACCGATTCTAATTCGTAGCAACCAGCTGTAGCCACTGGTTTGACGTCATTAGCCACACTATCGGTAGCGACAAAAACTGACGTCAAGCCAGTGGCTACAGCTGGTTGCTACAAATTAGAATCGGTCTCCAGGATTCTTGATTTTAGATTCGTTATTTAGTTATTTCGTTAAAGTGTTTATTGCAATTGTGAAATTCACTGTCAAAAACAAGCGTATTTCATTTAAATTTTGTTTTTGCTGAAACTGGCAAGAAAGTGCCTACTTTCCTAACCAATTTTAGTATGGAAAATAGATTTTTACCAAAATAGTCAAGTAAACTAGTTGGATATATGATCGCACCATACTGATGAGTCCGGAAGGACGAAACGTACGTCTATGGTTAAAGCTGAACTGACCAGCCGTTTGTTGATGACCTGAGAAGTTGATGCAAACGTGCTGTAAAAAAACCTCTGTGGAATTACGAGACAAGTGATGGAAATTTTTTTCCTATTTTTCTTATTTATTAAGACTCAATTCCACATCGCAATAGACATTTTGTCTTTTGTTTTATTACGTATTTAAGGTTATAACAAAAATAACAGTCTGGTAAAGTACAAAACAGTCTGGTAAAGATTTTACCTGACTGTTTTGTATATTACCTGATTGTTTTTTTGTCTTTTTATCGTATACCACTGTAATTAGGTACTGAGATGTTTTAAATAAACGACTGTATTTTTTTTAGGGTGCATACACTGATAGAATAAAGAGTATGAACTTTATTAATGTTCCATCTTACGCGTATACGCCAGTGGCTACAGCTGGTTGCTACAAATTAGAATCGGTCTCCAGGATTCTTGATTTTAGATTCGTTATTTAGTTATTTCGTTAAAGTGTTTATTGCAATTGTGAAATTCACTGTCAAAAACAAGCGTATTTCATTTAAATTTTGTTTTTGCTGAAACTGGCAAGAAAGTGCCTACTTTCCTAACCAATTTTAGTATGGAAAATAGATTTTTACCAAAATAGTCAAGTAAACTAGTTGGATATATGATCGCACCATACTGATGAGTCCGGAAGGACGAAACGTACGTCTATGGTTAAAGCTGAACTGACCAGCCGTTTGTTGATGACCTGAGAAGTTGATGCAAACGTGCTGTAAAAAAACCTCTGTGGAATTACGAGACAAGTGATGGAAATTTTTTTCCTATTTTTCTTATTTATTAAGACTCAATTCCACATCGCAATAGACATTTTGTCTTTTGTTTTATTACGTATTTAAGGTTATAACAAAAATAACAGTCTGGTAAAGTACAAAACAGTCTGGTAAAGATTTTACCTGACTGTTTTGTATATTACCTGATTGTTTTTTTGTCTTTTTATCGTATACCACTGTAATTAGGTACTGAGATGTTTTAAATAAACGACTGTATTTTTTTTAGGGTGCATACACTGATAGAATAAAGAGTATGAACTTTATTAATGTTCCATCTTACGCGTATACTTTAATTACACTTCTGAAATCATTACTGAAAAGTAAATTAGCTGAAAGGGTAATAGTTTTCATTTTCTCTTTTCAAAACAAACATTTATTATTATAATTATTCTAGGTTCATGTTCACAAAGATTTAGATTCTTTATATGACCAAGTTCCAAAATGTGCTTTACCTAAAGATTATGGAGGAGAACAGAAAAATATTAAAGAACTTCAAAGTAAGTAACAAAAATTCCAAATAGTTATCTTTCATTTTTCTAATTTTGCCATTCTTTTGCTTTTTAACAAACTGTAAAACAATGAAAATGAACAGTTATTTACCCGACAAAAGAATTTAATAATATAGTTTTATGCACAACGGGGCGGAAAAGCATGTGTTTTAGTCGTAAAAAGCGGGCTTAAAAAGAAATAATTCCTGTGGAAACATAAATCAAATGACAATTTTTGTTTATTGTGAATACTCGATTCTGCAAAATATCATTTTGACATATAACCTATTTACATATTTTAATCTTTTGAACATATAATTAAGTGTTATTTTGTTGTGCATAAAATATTGTATGTACCACGGGTGAAATTAGCGTTTCTGACCCTGAGCATGTTATTAGCTCTCGGCGCTTTGCGCCTCGTGCTAATAATCATGCCACGGGCCAGAAATGCCTGTTTTCATCCTTGGTACATAAATAACTATTCTATTTTGTTTTTAGATGATTGGCAACAATACATGGAGAGTCAAAATTCCCTGTTTGTAGAACGTAGTAAGATGCAGTCAAACGAAAAGCTTCGTGTTGGTCAACCTGTAAAATCGGAGCTTTTCGGTTTACAAGGATCATTCCAAAAATTAATAATAGATTAATTTTTTTTCTCTACGACCACCAGTAAATACGTTGTTTTATGCACTGTCTACTACCACATTATATCCGTCATAACGCATATGCGCGTTATACGTTATTCGAACGCAGAGATTTTCGGAAATATCAAATATCACTATTTTAAGGACCCAATTATATTATCTATGTTTAATATTATTATTTTGTATTCTGTATTTGACAAATTGCACCAAAATAGTTAATTTAATATTATATTTACGATTATTTTCAATGACATAAAACTGTACAGAGCGAGCGTACTAATTCGTACTGACGAAGGTAAACAAAAAAAAAAATATCGTTTACAATAAAAGTAATGAAACTCAAATATGGAACACTTGTATGATATATGTATATTATTATAAATTATTAATTTTATGTATAATAAAATCGTAGAATAAATGTATTACGATATTTGAGTTGTAATAGCAAATAACTCACTCGTATAATTACAACACTTGCCAGTACGTAATATACTAATTATCTTACATTAGAATTTTTTGAGGTACATTATACAATCGTTGTCAATAACTACAATGAGCAATTATTTATAAGTGACAACATGATTTATTTATTTATTTATTTATTCTACTCTGTATACAGGGACGGGGCTCATGAAGCCGCAGTGCGGTAGTTCATATATTTTATGCACAACCGGGCCGAAAAACATGTGTTTTAGCCCTAAAAAGCGGGCCCATGGGCCAAAAAGAAATAATTCCTATGTAAACATAAATAAAATGACAATTTTTGTTTATTATACTTGATTCTGCAAAATATAATTTTCACATATAATTTATTTACATATTTAATCTTTTGTACATATAATTAAATGTTATTTTGTTGTGCATAAAATATTGTATACACCACGGGTGAAATTAGCGTTTCTGACCTTGAGCATGTTATTAGCCCTTTGCGCTTCGTGCTAATAATCATGCCGCTGACCAGAAACGCCTGTTTTCACCCTTGGTACATAAATAACAATTTTAGGTCGAGTTTTTTTTTGTTTTATGATAAACTTCAAACTC
The DNA here is from genome assembly GCA_911728475.2 of Pterostichus madidus. Lineage (NCBI taxonomy): Eukaryota > Metazoa > Arthropoda > Insecta > Coleoptera > Carabidae > Pterostichus > Pterostichus madidus. Next base: position 41,462,315 of record OU452301.1, read on the forward strand.
TTACGAAGCTAAATAAAATTATAAATAATAAATCTATTTTACTGGTACATAATTAACAAAAGGTCTATTACATTATTATTGTCAACAAATGTATGAAATGTAAACATTATTTCGCTTGAAGGGCCAAATAAATTAAAAGACGATACTTTGAAAAGAGAAAAATAATATAATAATTGATTAAATCACGTAGTGAAAATGAATAGTTATAGATGTACCGAGAGCGGTAAGTTTTTTCTAACAGCGAAATAGTTATTTATGTATCAAGGGTGAAAACAGGCGTTTCTAGCCCGTAGTATGATTATTAGCACGAGACGCAAAGCGCTGAGGGCTAATGACATGCTCAGGATCAGAAACGCTAATTTTACCCGTGTTAAATACAATATTTCATGCCACGGGGCCGAAACGCTTGTTTTCATCCTTGGTACATAAATAACTATTATTAGGTAATTTTATGGGATGGCTAGCTCAGTGGTATGAAGTCGGCCTGTGGATCCTGAGGTCCCTGGTTCGATTCCCACAGGCGACAAATTTTCATAATTTGAAAAAGCTATCCCTGTGGCTCCTCCACCACTAACATGTTTGGGGGCCGTGATTTGACGACTGGTAACCGCACTTCACGCGCAAAATATATCACTTACCGAGATCTGCTTCAGCAGAGTGCCACACCCAGTAATGGGTAGAAGGCGTGATGATATATTTATTTATTTATTTATTTAATATGTATAAATTATTAGATATCTGCAAAAAATATTTATTAGCTAAATAAATTTATTATGAACTTTATTAGGAGGTATATAACTCTGCCCTAAGTTGAATTTGATATAAATAAAGGTGAAATAAAGTTCAACAATGATTATTAATCAAATTATAATTATATTTTATTTGCCATATTTGTGGAAAATAGCAATTAAATAAATACTGTCTGTCAAATTGTATAGTAAATTAATATAAATAAATATTCTTATTTCCAGACATGAAATCAAGGACATGGTAACGATTTCTGTGGACAAAACCTTCGCGGAAGACGACTACATCGAAGACGTGAACAACAGCCGGTTCTCATGGAGGATGTGGTGCTACGACTACCTCTGGATAGGGGTTTACTTCAAGAAACAGGTAGAAAATTTTATTTTAAGTATCCATGTATTTTAAACATATTTCCAAAGACATTTCGAGAGGGTTTTGAAGATATTTTGAGATTTTTTTTTAGACAAACATAGGAATAAATACAAGGAGTTAAATTTTAAATGATCTTCAAGGAGATAGAGAAATAAAAATAGTGAAAAAAAAAGTTAAGTTAAACGAACGGAAATGTAATATTTACTTTTTCACTATTTTTATTTTTTGCACGATTTTTAGAATAGTTGAATGATGTACTTCTATACGATTTTTCGTCAAGAAAGACGAGAGTCAAAGTCAATATGTACAGAGCTTTGATCAGAAACAAAAATTCATGGATTCAAACTTCACTAACGTTAACTTATAACTAAAAATGTAAGTGCTACCGAGTGATTCAGATTCAGTTCTTGAAATTAATTTCCTATTGTGCAGCGTTGCATATAAGTAAATAGTCGAGTGTTGTAACTCTGTAGTTACGCTATTGCTTAAGCGGTTTGAGAATTTAAATTTCTTTAATTTGAACTTCAACAAAAGATTCAGCTGCGTTCTTGTAGTTGTGATTCCTTTTTTAAAAAACAATTGTTATCAGCTGAGATCTGCAATTGTTGAGCTGTAAAAATGAATTAAACAATTAGACGTAGTAAAAGTTCACGATAAATCTCGCTTTCAACTTATAAGGTTTAAATATCAATATAAGCTACAATAATTTGGCATTTAAGCATACACTCTGTTTTATAATTGGGATTAAATTCCTGTTGTGCAGAATAACAACTTAAATAAAACAATTAAATTCCCTGATGTGCAGAGTAGTAAATAACTCTACAATGATACAATGTAAAGATGTTTGCAATGCGGAAGCTTCCAACAAATTATAAACTTTTTCCATCAATTCGTAAAACCCTCGACAACTAAACACTAAAAACTCGGCGCGACAAAATGCAACGAAATTCTTAATTCGACTAAAACGACCTGTTACCAGCGCTGTTAGAAATGTCACAAGTGATTATTAAATTAAATTTGTACAATTGTAGATATCATAAAAATAAAGTTCTTATTTGAAGCAGTATCGTTGAGTACGTGTCATTTGAGATGGTTTGGTCATGTGGAACGTATGTTGAACAAAATATGTTGTTCTGAGTTTTTGTTTCAGGTTCACATCTATCATCAAATGTCTTTATGTATGTTTTTTCTTTAATGTTTCCAGTTATTCTATGTTACTAATACATTGTTTTTAATGTTTCTAGGAACATCACGGGACCTGCAAGCATCTCCTTCGGTCTCAGCATCATTGTGGAGTAGTCGGTGTTCATACCAGCGTCATCCTGGACAACGTCACCAGTGCTTGTATCATCATTTTGGAGCACCTGGTGTTCTTACCAGCGTCATCGGAGCTGCCACCATCGTGGACAACGTCAACGAAGCTTGTATAATTATCTGGGAGCAACTTCTTATTAGCAACATCAGCAATGCCGAGATCGAACATCATTGTAAGAAAATTATTATTTTTCACAAATAAATAAAACAATTGCAAAAAAAATTGTACTTAGAAATAAAAAAACAATTGCAAAAAAACATTGTATTCGCAAATAAACAAAATAATTGCAATAAACATTGTATTCACAAATAAACAAAATAATTTCAATAAACATTGTACCTACTCAGAAATAAATAAAACAATTGCAAAAAAAACATTGTATTCACAAATAAAACAAAATAATTGCAATAAATATTGTATTCACAAATAAACAAAATAATTGCAATAAACATTGTATGCAGAAATAAATAAAACAATTGCAATAAAAAATGTACTCAAAAGTAAATAAAACAATGGCAATAAACATTGTATTTACAAACATACTAAATATAATAAACAATATTCTGACCCATCATGTATTGAATTAAATTGTATTTGTAATATAAATGTGTTAGTCTCTGTTGTATACAGTTCCAAAATATCATTAAATGAATTTAAAATAACTTGTATTCTTTTATTTATAATATTTATTCACACAAACACTAATGCATTGACAAATTCACACAGACACACCAATACATTGACATTCAATTAGACTCACTTATGCATTGACAAATTCACACAGATACACCAATACATTGGCATTCGATTACTCACTAATCCATTGACAAATTCACACAGATACACCAATACATTGACATTCAATTAGACTCACTAATACATTGACAAATTCACACAGACATACCAATACATTGACATTCAATTAGACTCACTAATACATTGACAAATTCACACAGATGCACCAATGCATTGACATTCGATTAGACTCACTAATACATTGACAAATTCACACAGATACACCAAACAATTGACATTCAATTAGACTCACTAATACATTGACAAATTCACACAGACATACAAACATTAATAAATTCAAACTTATTTAGGACGAATTTATGCTATAGGATATTATATTTCTAAATAAAATAAAGACATATCATTTTAAACGTATTTATTATTATTTTAAAGTTGTATACAAGAGATACTAATATTTTATATTTAAATTATTATTAGAGGTACAATTTATTTGTTTTAAACAATAAAAAGGTATGTTTCAAATTGATAATTTACAATAACTCTCTTTAAAACATATTTATTCTATAAGAATAAGAAATATGTTAATAAATAAATATGTTTTCGCAACTTATTAAAATATTTTTCATTCTTAAAGAATAAATATGTTTTAAAGAGAATGATTGGAAATTATCAATTTAAAACATATTTATTATTGTTTTTAACATATTACATTACAATCATTTTCGACTTTTAGAAGTAATATTTTAAATATAGAAAGCAATTATTTTGGGTAAAAGTATTCCATTAACTTTATTTACAAAATACAATAACTGTTAGTATGAAACATTTAATTGGAGGGTGATTAACTTTATTTTTCAGCTATAAGACGTTCCTAAAATATTTAAAGAAAAATACTTTAAATAAAACTGATACAACTTTATTTATATCAATTTTTTACTTTAATTATTTTTGTCTAAAATAATTCCGGAACGTTTACGAATGATAAATATAGTTAATTACCCTTAATACTAACTGAAAATGTATTAGAACATTTCACTAGCTAACAATCTAGCGTTATAATTAAAAAAATATGTAATTGTCAGTTACTAAAGCGTTGTGTTACAAAATAAAGATTCATTATTATTATTTTAAAGTGACTCGTTATCGTATAAATTCTCAAATAAATATTAAACAAATAATAAATAAATTTTACAGAAAGTTATTGTAAATTATCAAATTAAAATAAGATATTTATTATTGTTTTTAATAGACTTTTACCCAAATAATTAAAAATTATAATTTTCTTACAATGATGTAGCGAGCACCGGACTTGATGTTCGATCTCGGCAATGCTGTTGTTGCTGCAAACTTTTTAGATGTTGCAAGGGAAGATGATGACTCAGGTGACGATGTTCACGATGATAACAGTTTCGATGACGCTGGTAAGAACGCCAACTGCTGATGATGATACGAGCATCGGTGACGATATCCAGGATGGTGGCAGTTCCGATGATGCTGGTTAGAAAACCAGCTGCTCCACGATGATGCTGAGGCTGCAGGAGATGGTTACAGGTCCCGTGATGTCCCTATAAACATAAAAACAATGTATAAGGGCCTGTTTTTCGATCATCGATTAATGTTAACCATGATTAAATGATAATGGAAACTATGGTTTCCATTATTATTTAATCATGATTAACGTTAATCGAGAGTAAACCGGTGATTGAAAAACTGCCCCATAGTAACATAGAATAACGGAAAACATTAGAAAAAAAAACATCCATAAACACATTTTAAGATTTTATTACTGATATTGTTGTGCTACTGACAAAGAGTCACCATAATAATTTTAAAATGAATCATTATCGTATAATTTAAACAAATAATAAATATTTTGTAAAATTTGTTATTGCAAATTACCAATTAGAACGACAGACTTATGTTTTAATAGTTTTATCCAATAATTGAAAAAATATTTTACTTTCATTTTGCTGAAACTGCATCAATCTTCTGATATATTTGAAGAGAAGATATTGGCTCAGGTGACATTGTCCACGATGATAACAGCTGCGGTGACGCTGGTAAGAACACTAGCTGCTTCAAGATGATGATAACAGCCTCGGTGAGGATGTCTCACGATAATACAGGCTTTGGTGACGCTGTTATGAATACCAACTGCTCCAAGATGATGCTGAGGCTGCAGAAGATAATTGCATGTCCATAATAAAAACAAGTTATTAGTAACATAGAATAACTTTAAACATTAGAAATTCGAACAATATTTTTTCTTACCATTTACTCTACCTAAGTTTTTATCTAAGAGTAGCTAACTTATAAAACAATAAAGTATCATAAATATATTTATTGATTACAATTTCAAGTACAACATTTATCCTTCAACGTTAACATACAACTTTTATATTTGTATTTCATTCCTTATCAAAACATATTTTGCTTTTCACTACTTCTAGTAGCTAATAATATAACACAAATAGAAAATTAGCACATTATATTTGCAATATATTAAAGAGTTAATCTAAATAAAGTAAATAACTAATTTCTAATAATGGGAAATACTACTACATACACGATTCTAACTGAAACATATTAAAATTTTGTACTGGTCATCCTCAATATGTGTAAGTATTTTGAAAAAGCATTCTCGTAACATTGGTCCCAAATATTTTAATTTAAACTAACTTTCAAATTTAATGATAAAAAGATCTTTGTAATCTAACATTTAAACTGTCAATTATAAAATAATGCTTTTGAATTTTCTTTTTTATATTAATGCACTGCAGAAATAGAAATTGTTATCTATTTTTTTTTTGCTTTTGATATTCGCCCAATTTCGTTACACAAATATTTAAATCTATCTTTATTTGTAATTGTACTATAATACTACACCAGAATTAAAAGTAATACGTCTTAAATGCACAGAACTATATAATAAAATCTTAATTAATAATAAAATAAATTTATAATAACTATACATGAATTTTTTTTTACATTTAAGTTACATATAGAATACAACTACTAGACAATGAATAATAAATAACTAATATTTAGAGTTTATTAAACTAATTTTTATACTTCTTATTAAATATTATATTGAAAAATTAGTATTAAACGTTAAAAAATAGTACAATTATAAATAATACATGCTATAAATAAGAAAATATAGATTTTACAACTTATTGTCGATGGCCTTTGCTGAAACTGATGACAGATCTTAATTTCTTCCGTATTCTGGGAGACGTCCACTTGTTTGCAGAACCTAGAAGTGGTTTCAAGTCATTAGGCGATACTCCTTCGTCCACGTCGTCTGCTTCTGTTTTGATTTCCATTTTCTGGAAAACGACTACACTATAAAAATTGTACTACATACTACTTGTAAATTTATGAACTACTGCCAATGAGTCACCAATTATTATAAAATTACTTCTATATTACCTGAACTATTAATCTCAGTAACTGATGTTGCATTTCAAGATGAGTTGTAATTTCTTTAAGCCGGCGTTTCTGTTTTTCCATTTCTGTTGATAAATAATCTTCTCCACTATCTAAAACCATTTCTAGACCTGAAACAAATTAATTTTGTGCCTGAGAATTATTTATATTCTTTGTGTATATGTGTTTGAGTTATTAAAATAAATAGAAATGTGAATAGAATAAACAATATACCATTTAAAAAATCATTTTCAATTCATATAGATGCAGGGAAATGGTTAAACAATTTTAAAAACAGATGTATACTATTGTTATTTGCTGAAACATTCTTTTTATAACAATTCATTAAAACTCTTGTAAGTTTCACAAAATTCTTTTATTTTCATCCCAATTATACATTTAGAACTCTAATGACGGCATAATAGACGAAATATACGTTACAGTAAATAAACTGAATTTTGTGAAACTTAAAAGAACTTTAATATACTATTAAATATAAAATATGTCGATGTTCTTAAATAACTTATTTGTACATTATACATTTTTATGCATTTCATTAAAAATACTCAACTGAAAAGTCTATATATCATGAATAAATTTAAGAACCATATTACATCAACTCTACTACAGAATAGACACTAACAAATAATTAAAAATGAAATTATATTTTTGTATTAGTTTTCTAGTTATCTACGCATGACAGATATTTAGGGTCAAATTTTAGTTGTGACTCATCCTCACCTCATCCTCACCTCACACGCAAAGTTGAAGTAACTAAGCTAACATCAACTGACGTCATCCATTCCAATAAAACTTAATAAAATCATAAGAAACTGGTGCAATATTTAAATAACCATTTTTAAAAAAAGTTATTGAAACACAAATCTTATATAAGAATATTGAATAATAGCTATATTTACTATCGATTCTTGTATTGAAAATAATTCTGTGGATCTTAAGAACCCTGGTTCGATCCCCACAGCCGACAAAACATTTTCACCAATTTAAAACAATTACCCCTGTGGCTCCTCCACCACTAACATCGTTGGGGGCCGTGATTTGACGACAGGTAACCGCACTTCACGCGCATAAATATATCACTTACCAAGATCTGCTTCGGCAGAGTGCCACACCCAGTAATGGGTAAAAGGCGTGATGATATATTTATTTATTTTCTATTTTTCACGTTTACAAGACATCTATCAGATTCATGATCAATTGTTTCAACCATTAAAAAATCTGTTTAAGGTCTTTAACTACATTAGTTTTTAAAAGTTATATTTTAACAATGCCGAAGGGAAAAAAATTGTCAAAGAAATGCCAATTGCTGATTCGTCATTTAATAATTTATTTTGAATAAGTTACACAAATAATGGACCGATTTTATCCTTAAGAGCTATAATGTAATTAGTAAATATGTCATTAATTATCATTATTAATTTAAAATTTATTACAGAGTGCCAGACGCACCAAAAATTAGTAGATACGTTCTCTAAAATATCTGCAAAGTCAAAGAAAAATGAAAACTTGTCATCTCCAAAGAAGCAACGCACAATACAATTTAAAATTGGTTACATGAAAACGTAGCAACACCTTATGTCATTCATCTAGTTATATTTTTTGATGACGCTAGTCGATCCTTATAACGTTTTCAGTATAACTCAAGAATTTGCAGAATTTGAGTTAGTTACCTTAGTTACTTTGAGTGTGAAGTGAGGATAAGGTGAGGGTGAGGCACAACTATGAATTTGACTCTAAAACAATATTATTTAAATGAGAATGAAAATATAGATTAGGAAAACATACACATTCAACGAAACAATTATAAATTTTCTTATACTTTTTACAATCCATGTATGGACATTTCGAGTCTGATTTATTAATAAGCAAGCTACATCGAAAACAGAGAAAAATTGTACAATAGGCAATGAAATAGAAACATTGATGCTCGTTTGCACCAAAAAACTTGAATATTATATTTGACAAAAACTAATAGTATAATATTCCACATGTCATGTTATTTACTTTTATTTAAGTTTCGTTGGTGCAACGGGCATGAAATGTAATAAACTGAATAAAATCCTACCTGAAGAACGAGATCGTGTGCAGTTGTCCTGGCTGTGACCACCAGTGCGGTGTCCTGCAAACAAAATGTCTACGGTATGGTTTAACTATACATTATTTATCAAGCGCTCTCAGCCTCATGCACAAATGCAAATAATATACCAATTTTGTAACAAACAGTAAATAAGAAAATAATAGTTGATTTAAAAACCCGGGTTCGATTCTCACAGCCGATAAACCATTTTAGCCACATTTAATTATGGGATGACTAGCTCAGTGGTATGAAGTCGGCCTGTGGATCCTGAGGTCCCTGGTTCGATTCCCACAGGCGACAAATTTTCATAATTTGAAAAAGCTATCCCTGTGGCTCCTCCACCACTAACATGTTTGGGGGGCCGTGATTTGACGACTGGTAACCGCACTTCACGCGCAAAAATATATCACTTACCGAGAGCTGCTTCAGCAGAGAGCCACACCCAGTAATGGGTAGAAGGCGTGATGATATATTTATATTTTATTTTTAAATTACCCCTGTGGCTCCCCTTGGGGATTCGACGGCTGGTAGCCACACTTCACGCGTGTAAATATGTATAAAATCGTGATGATTTATTGATATAATTTGATTTTAATTGCCTGTATTTATTTCAACTTAAATTGTGCAAAATAATATTAATATAATATATTGAGTAAGCACGGACCCGGAAGTAACACACCCCCAAAAATATTCCTTGGCTCAATCGTCCCATCGCCTAAAATCCTCAATGGTCCCACATTTTACGGCTTTACTCTGGCTCAATCGTCCCAGTGTGATACCCAATAGTATTTTCTTATTTTTTCTTTTAGTTGCTTAAACTGTCTAGCATTATGTAAATTTGTATCTCCTATAAGGCTTTTTTCTTTAAAAGAATTGAAATTGTTGTTAATTTTTTTACTTTACTATTAAGTCATATTAGTGCCAGATTCATTCTATTGTTTATAAACTATTGCAAAAAGAAAAATAATGTATGTTTAAAGTATAACATGCCCTTTTTTTACACAAATATAAAAGAATAAATCACTGAGTACATACCACCTTCATCAGAGAAAGGATTGCAAAACCATTTTCGTAGCACATAGTCAAGAAATCCTAATTTACATTTGGCTTCATTTGGGAATTCCATTAGTTCGTCTCGATCAATTCGTTCCAGAGCCACTTGTGGTAGCTTTCGTTCTAACTCGGTATGGTGCACGACCTACACACAATCATATACTTTCTTTCTTGTCTAAATAAAAACAAGAATAAATCGTATAATTGATAACAATGTGAACTATTTCACAAGACATGTACTTTGATTTAATTTAGTTTTTTCGCGACCGCAGTCCTTTCTGATTTTAGAAATCCGTCTTTACCGATCGAAACGTACAACCAGAAGGATCAGTAAATGTTTGCGGATCCCTAAATTGCAAAAAAAAACCAAAATGAATTTTACCATGATGATCAGTTTATATATTTTTATGCAAAAATATTTTTCATTCGTGAATAGTCATTGATGGTCGCAAAGAAAATTGTACGTAACATATCGTGAAAGAGTCTTTACTGGGCTCTCAAACTTTTAAAGCTATGTTACGCAGTAAAGTATCTATCATTTTCAGATCTTGTTATACAGAGTGATCAATTCCGGAGAACTTTTTATTAAATACTTGGCACAACGCCATGTGAAGGCGGAAATACTATTTGACATGTCTACTAAATACAAATAGGTTATGTCAGGAGTCTGACAGCTAAAGGGATTTTGACTTTTTGAGTAATATAAATACTTTAGTATATTGCTATGGTACGTAATAAAAGGAACGGTGAGGGAAACAACAATTGTATTTATGGATGTTTAAGAAAAATATAACTAAAAATGAATAAGAAGTAAATGTACTCAAATTTAATTTTAAATTTTCAAATGTCGCTGTCAACAACAGGAAATGAATTTATGTATCAGGCTCGCCAATTTAAAGTAGATTTTTTTATTGCCAACTGAAACAGTTCCTTTTGATCACTCTGTATAAATAACTATTGTTGAAATCAGGAACACAGAAAATGGGATGGCTAGCTCAGTGGTATGAAGTCGGCCTGTGGATCCTGAGGTCCCTGGTTCGATTCCCACAGGCGACAAATTTTCATAATTTGAAAAAGCTATCCCTGTGGCTCCTCCACCACTAACATGTTTGGGGGCCGTGATTTGACGACTGGTAACCGCACTTCACGCGCAAAATATATCACTTACCGAGATCTGCTTCAGCAGAGTGCCACACCCAGTAATGGGTAGAAGGCGTGATGATATATTTATTTATTTATTTTATTTTAGGAACACAGAATAATATTAACAACCTACCTGCATAGCGAGGCGCTTCAGTTGCGCATTTCTCCTCACAGATTCGATGTCTCCGACCGCCAAACCGATGAGTAGATTCATGAGCAGAATGGGCATGAGCACCATGAATAGGCCTAGAATCACGAATGCAGGAATGGGAAACGGCAGCGATAGACACTTTTTATCAGTGTGCTGGTAGAACGGCTGCACGTATGTGCCCAAGAAATCGATTTCACCCAGCATCATGGCGAATGTGCGCATCAGGGACATCGGGATTGTTTTGAATGACAAGTGATGACCCTTAAAAAAATCGTTGTGATTATAATATATAATTCAAACATAATCGCATATTTTGCTCAGCCAATCAGAAAATCAAATACATCCTATACAACCACACTGTAATCATCTCTCACAAAATGGACTTATTCATAATTACTAAACAGTAACCCTGATTCAATAATACAGATTTATATTAGAATTAAAAGTCGATTTCCACAGCTGATAACTAATTTTCACCATATTAAATTACTCTTGTGGCTCGCCATATATTTATTTTTTTAATTTAATAAACATAAATTACTGTTATTTAAATTATGCTGATTAGGTAGGTGTTTTTTTTGTACTTACATCAGATAATAAAATGTAGAACGCCAATCCAAACGCAATAATGAGAATCGAAAACACCAACAAAACCTTAATCAGCGTTTGCAGAATCTCCAAAAACATAACCACATAAATTCCAATTTGGTCGAATCTCTGTAGCAGCAGCAGCAAGTTGAACCAGCTCAAGAACACAGTCAACGATGCACAGGAGTACTGGATTTCATTCACGGTACCGTTGAAAATGGGAATGACCATTATACTAGCGCAGATGTAAAGCAACCATGACACCAGGTTGATGGGGTCCAGTAAGTAATGCCATCTTTGCTGATACACTTGAAGTATCTCATGGAGAGTATTTAGTGCAATGTAAACAAGAATTACTATTGCACTAACGATAACTGGGGTGTGAGATATCAAGTTGGACCTATCTGTATGCATCGGCTAAAAAAATAAACATTATTTTCAGAAAATTATTAATGGGTTCATCAACCATAATCAATATGGTATATTTGCATAAAAAATGTAAATTACTTACTTAAAAATTACTATTAGTAAAAGAAAAATGATTAAAACTATCAAAAGTTTAGAAATGTACAAATAAATATTTCTTAACTGCACTAAATATAAATATTAAACAACGCTAAGATGTAATATTTACTTAAATTTTTAACAAATAAAACTACAGAGTGATCAAAAGGAATTGTTACAGTTGGCAATAAAAAAAAACATACTTGAAATTGGTAAGCCTGATACATAAATTCATTTCCTGTTGTTGACAGTGACATTTGAAAATTTAAATTTGAGTACATTTATTATTACATTTATTTCTAAAGTATTTCTATTACTTAAAAAGTTAATATTCTGTTAGCTGTCAGATTCCTGACATAACCTATTTGTATTTATTAGAAATGTCAAATAGCATATCCGCCTTTACCTGGCATTGTGCCAACTGTGGAATAAAAAGATCTCCGGAATTGTATTGCCAACTGTAACAATTCCTTTTGATCACTCTGTAATTAAACTAGTACAGATGTCACAAATTAATTTTGAACTTTCAAAAATCATATCTTCTTTAATATTGAGAATTTTGATCACTGAATATAACTTACCATGGAGCAAGAGCCATTTGTGATGTTCATAACATATGAGTCATCTTTGCGCATGAGTTGAGACGTGAATATTGTGACAAATGTGAGAAAAATACTGTAGAAAAGTAAATAAGCAAAATGGAAATATTTTCCATATGAATTCCATTTCATTTGGAGATATTTTTGGCTGAGTGGATGTGCCAGAAGTTCTACTCTTCCGTGAGTAACCATTGCCTGAAAATAATTATTTATTTCATTAGGACTAAAAAAACTATTTTTCGGGTCGAGTAATGAAGGTTTCCGGAGCTTGGAAATATTGTGAGACTCGAAATAGTATTTTTAGTCCGATTGAAACATATTAATTTTTTACCCACTTCTTTAGAAAATTAAAATTAAAATGCATTAATTCAAAATCTGTTAGATGAAGTGTATAATAAATAATTTATAATCATATAGTAATGTAACTTACGTTGAGAACCGGAAGTGGAATGGGTTTGGTAATATTGACAGCTTCTCCTGTTCTTCCGTCCATATCCGCGTACATATTTGGACATTGTAGACAAGCAAAATTGTACTTTATCTAAGGAAACAATAAAAAAAATCGTTATATAATAATTTATCTCATTATAATGAATAAATTTATTATTTTTATAATTTGGCTTCATTGGTAAAAACGGCTAGGAGAGTCAGTCGAGAGTTGTTTTTTCATCCAATCATTAAGATATTTAGGCACGATTCGAACCAGTGACCGACAATATGCATTGGCCAATCGTCAAATATTATTTTTACTCATTACAATTTAATTTGATTTCTCATGGGGTAATGGCACAGTGGTATCGAGTCGGCCTGTGGATCCTAAGAACCCTGGTTCGATCTCACAACCGAGAAAAATTTTCACCAATTTAAAAATTGCCCCTATGACTCCCCCACCACTAACATCTTTCGGGGCCGTAATTTGACGACTGGTAGCGCGCATAAATATATCACTTACCAAGATCTGCTTCGACAGAGTGCCACATCCAGTAATGGGTAAAAGGCGTGATGATATATTTATTTATTTATCAACTGTTATATTTACTTAAAATATTAAATAAATTATAAATTAGGATAAAGTTATACTTACATAAAAAGATTTAGAATCCTTTTTGCAATTAGCTCTAGTGATACACTTGTCTTGTACAGCTTCAAACACTCTTGGCATAGAAGCAATTAGTGCTAATGAAACACATGGATGTTTGATTGATTTTAAAGCCATTATTTCAGTTGCTCTAAAAAATGAATTATTGTAAATATGAATGAAATGTCTTTTAAACCGAATGAATAATACCTGGATTCATGAGTGACCATAGCGAGAGCTGCTTCAGGGTATTTATAATAAATGGCATAATCAATTGCATTCATCTTCAAAAAATTATACTGAAGCTTGCAACTCATGGAAAGCAATAATCCTATTGAGTTTGCTTTATTTTCCATCGTTGCTAAATGCAGAGCTGTATTCTAAAAACAAAAACAGATATTTAGTTTAATTGTAATTTAATGGCATTTTAATTGTATTACAAAATTATTAATTAAATTATAACTTTTACATAATCAGAATAATTAAACAAGCGCAGGGTGACACTCGTTTTCTTACTGATCTTTTTGATTCATTTTCTAATCTAACATAGAGGGTTTAATTGAAATTGTGTGGAATTTACTTTCAAAAACAAGCAAACACTCCCTTCATTTCTTATCTTTTTGATATATTTTCAGTTCTTACAATAGAATGTCTAATTGCAATTGTGTGGAATTTTCTTTGAAATACAAGCGCAGGTTGTTGCTCTCCTTTCTATTATTTGAAGATGCGTTGTGACAGGAATGGACGTGAGTAATTTGAGATGTTTTGAGAATGTGAAAAGTATATTGACAGAAAGATTAATGATAGATATGTAGGAGTGATTGGATGAATGTGATTGAAGGTTTGTTGCGTGATGAATGATTCCGGGTGTGATGAATAAATACTACTAGTACTAACGCTAAGATAAATAAAATAATATCGCAATCGAAGTTAGCTGTTATACAAAATTATACCATCATACAAATTTGGGCCACGCCGCTGCCCCCCCTGCCGTTACGCTACCGTTTTCCCCGATGTAAGTGTCGACTTCATAACAATCTGTAGACTAATATACAAAATGCTAGAATCCATTCCAGTTAAGAATAGATAAAGCCAATCATTTTTGTCATTTGATTGGTCAAAATCCAAACGAAGTTCACAAAGCAAAAAAAAATTACGCCACGCACAGTAGTGAAAGATGTCTGACAGCCTTCAATTAATCAAGTATTTCAATTCAGGTGTAATTGAATTCGATTTGTTTTTACCTATTTAAGTATGACATAAAATTTAAGTTTCGTTGATGCAAATAAGCATAAGAGGACGATGGTGACAGCAGAGGTGAAAATATCAAAGAAGATGGAGAAGAATAAATTTCATTGGTTTGGGCACGTCGGAAAGAAAGTAATGCTGGGTTGTATGAAAGTTTTATCGGTTCATTAGCAACTAACGGTTAAATAAGTTTCAGAAAAACGATATTCATGCTGTTGCTGGATAAACAATTCTTTAATTAAAGAGTTCTTTATTTTTTTCTTGTAACCCAGCATAAGTAGGCTACAGGTTACGGAGAGAAAATCGCGAGGAAGGTTGAAGAGGCGATGGAAAGAAAAGAGACTGTAAGAGGACGACATACTGAACAGAAAAGAATGAATAAGGAAAATAAGAAATAGCAATCTCCAATGTAAGTAAGAAAAAGTTGAAGAAGGAAGATATAAACTACAGCTTCCTTACCCCATCCTTGTCCGTCTGGTCCAACAGATGCGAGTGCACCGAGTGTAGCAGTTCGATGGTCTGCGTGTATCCAGACATGGCGGCGAGGTGCAAAGGATTGCGACCGTTGTGATCGCGATGCAACAGTGCTCCGCGATTCAGCAGCAGCTGCACGACTCGCGTATGGCCTTGCTGCGACGCGATATGCAGCGGCGTCATGCCTTCACCATCGCTTTCGTTGATAATGAACGTGCCCTTCTCCGAGTCGAGCAGCTGGCGGACTGTGTTGTAGCGTCCGTATCTACAAAAAGGAGATGTTATGAACACTCTTACAAATGTTATTGTATAAAGAGAATTTATAATATTTTTTATCTACGACCATACGATAAATGACACTTATCGCATTCATTTTGAGAGATATAAGTACTTTATTAATGCGCTAGTATGTTTTTGGAAACATTATCGCACTAGTGCTTTAATAAAATACTTATCACACTCAAAATGATAGTTATCATGGTTTCATTAAAATTATATACGATATACGTGTAATAATGAATCATTAAGATACTTGTGTGATTACACAATTCGGCCGTTGCCTCGTGCAAATTTCACACGGGTATATTAATGATGTTCGTATACCACTTATATCGTAAATAGCTATTATTAATGAAAGGGAAGATAAGAAATTTAATATTAAAAAGATGTGAACATAGGTGAGTAAAGTACCTGGCAGCGAAATGCAGAGGACTCTCATTGTTATTGTTCTTCAAGTTGATACAAGCTCCCAGACGAATCAGATTCTCTAAGCTGCGGATGTGTCCTTCACGACTGGCGTAGTGGAGTGGTGAACAACCTGTGTTATCTTTCTCGTTGAGTAATTGTAGTAAATTCTTATTCGACTGCGTCTAACCAAAAAAAAATTGTGTAATTTATCTTTTAAAAATTACCAACAGATGAATTGTCCGAGTCAAAGAAAACGGGGCTAGAGTCTAGTTTCGCTTCGTGCAAGCATTCCAACGATACCTATAAAGTAGTGATTGGAAAACTACTATAGCTAGTTTTGGTTTCAAGAAGTTTATGTTCATCTCGTGGATTTTTTGTTTTGTCTCTATTCAATTTTTTTATAATTGTGTATGTCATTTTTTATTTATTGCTTTTTCTTTTTATTTGTTTTTTTTTTAATATTGGGCTCTCAATATAACGCTGCTGTACAAGCAATAATCAGTTTTTGTTGAATATTCATTTTCAACTGTGAACAGTAATGTTTCTCAACCTGGAGTGATATATTTTAAAGGGAGGGCGTGAAGAAAAGACTAAATAAAAAAGCTCTAAGAGCTTTCAAAAGCAATAAAAGGATTTATTGCAATGATTTATTGGAGTAAAAGATAACACAAAAACATAAAATACATTCTGAAAATATAATTATAAAATTGAAACAAATAGCATCATTCGAATTAAACTTTAAAAACCGTGAATCTAAAAATTAATAGCTTGGGGCTGTCAAAAGATGATATAAAAAAATGAGGCGCACATGGAAAAAGATTGAGAAACATTGGCCTAGACTTGATAAGCTGCGCGGTGTTTGCCGAGCCACGCGCCGTGGGGAGCCGGTTTTACATGACATGTTCGCGAAAAATTACACTATATTGGTGTTACGGGTTTTATGAAATTTGTACGTTTATGTAGAACTCTATAAAATATAAAATTATATGCAAGCTTCAACGCAAAATAGAGAAAACATATTTTTACTTTACGACTACGAATCAAAACCAGCAAAATCAATTTATTCCTTAAAAATATTTTGATACTTTGAAATTTACACTAAAATCAATGATGTAATAAAATTAGACTGTTCCTGTATAACATGTGACAAAGATAAAAATTTCACATGTTATAAAATTACGTCTGTAAAAATTTACTGATAAATGTAAAATATTTGCTAAAGACAAAAAACAATTTTCTCCAAATTAAAACTCGGTGGCTCACCCTCCTCTAACATCTTTGGGAGCCGTGAATTGAGGGCTGGTAACCGCACTTCACGTGAAAAATATCTGCTACGGTAGAGTGCCACACCCAATAATGGCTAGACGACTTGATGATATACATTTATTTATTTTATTTTATATTATATAAAATATTTTCGGATTAAATTGCCAAATTTAAATACTGAATTTAAAGCAAAATCAAATTACATCCCTAGGGAGTTTCCATCCTTAGAAAATATCAAATTAATTTTTATCTGAGATCCTTTTAGTGAGAAGATACAGTGTGGTTGCAGAGGATGTATTTTATTCTGATTCGGATTAACAGCATATTTAATGAACAAAATTGTGACACTGGCAGCGCTAATTCTCTTTCAAATAAGTATAGCAATCAATTTGGTTACTTGTTTTAAAATACGCAATGGATTCATTTTATGAAACTTTTAAATATTATCTATCAACATTAAAAAAAATGTGAAAAGATAAAACTGGTTTAAGTTTTCTCCTTTCTTTATTAAACTTTACCGTGACTAATTTCATCTAATGCCGGTGACACATATGCAAGTTGTTTGTTGATTGATGATTGAAGTATGAAAGATTACTTTTTTATGACTTTGTTTGATTTTGTTTGTACACTTCCCAAGTTAAATTCATTTACTTTATGCATAGTTAGATACTTTTAAAGTAAAATTGATTTACTTTATGTATAGATACTTTTAAGTTTTTATATTTCATTTGTAGTTCTTATAGATTTTTTTTTAATTTTACTTTTTGTTTTATATTTTCTTGTTTATAGTTTTTATAATATATCATAGCTCAGTGGTATGAAGACGGCCTGTGGATCCTGAGAACCCTGATTCGATTCCCACAGGCGACAAACAATTTTCATAATTTCAAAAACTACCCCTGTGGCTCCTCTACCACTAACATCTTTGGGGGCCGTGATTTGACGACTGGTAACCGCACTTCACGCGCAAAATATATCACTTACCGAGATCTGCTTCGGCAGAGTGCCACACTCAGTAATGGGTAGAAGGCGTGATGATATATTTATTTATTTATTTATTTATAATATATCATGAACAGTCAAAAATATTTTAAATAATAAAAATCACAAAAAAAATAAAATTTTAAAACTAAGAAATATTTATTTTTGACTGTCAGAAGTAGAGGCGTGAACGAACGAGTTCATATGAACTATTCCTGATAGTGAACGACACGAACTAGTTTTCGGACATGATTCACCACCACGGTGGCACGGCCGATGAGGTCGAACAAAAGCGGAGAACGGAGAACAAGTGAACGAGACTAATTACTAGAGGAGCCTACTAAGCTTACTCCATACTTCGTTCGTGATCGTTGCTTTGATCTCCGCTCTGCTGCTGTCAAATTATACTAGAACCAGATCCTAAAAGTTCACTTGTTTTCGCTAGTGAATCACAATACAATACGATTTCCGTTAATTATAGTCTTAAAAATTTAGTTCAGTGAACTAATCTTTTTGGTGAACCAGAACAAATGAACTAGTTTATTCAAATGAACTAGAATTCCCATCTCTTGTCAGAAGCACTGACTTCATACGTGTCATCTATTTATCAGTTCTTACAAATCTCGCATTTCGAACAACCCGTGTATCATCATCTTAAATGTTTGTACCTACCCGGCTAACTTCATTCGCAAACTCCTCCAACCGTCCTCCATTCATCACCACCAGATGCAACACATTCCTGTGGTTGACATCCTTGAGATTGATGTTCGCTCCGAGGCGGATAAGGGTGTGTACGGTGCGCCAGCCGGCGCGTGACGCCGCTAACAGCAGCGGTGAACGTCGCTCCTTGTCCAGGGGGTTAATGTCAGCGCCCTCTAGCACCAGATACTCGACGATCTCGGGGTGGTCGAACATGGCGGCGCAGTGCAGTGGAGTCATGTTCTGAATGTCGCATGATGCGAGACATTGGATCTTCTCGTGGGGTTGGATGCTGAACATTAGTTTGACTATGTCCATTGCGCCTATGCAAAAAGAAGAAATGGTTTTATTTATATTAGGAAAAAAAAACATTTAGCGTCGGTTTTTTCAATCGCTGGTTTACTGTTGATTAATGTTAATCATGATTATATAATATGGGATAGGTGGCTCAGTGGTATTGAGTTAGTCTGTGGATCCTAAGACTCCTGGTTCGATTCTCACAACCGACAAATATTTGCATCACATTAAAATTACCTCTGTGGCTCCCCCACCACTAACATCTTTGGGGGCCGTGGTTTTACGGTTGGTAATCGCACTTCACGCACATAAATATATCAATTACCAAGATCTGCTTCGGCAGAGTGCCACACTCAGTAATAGGTAAAAAGTCGTGATGATATATTTATTCCTTTTATGGAAATGATTTTTAAAATTGTCGACATTACTTTTGTTTTCGTTTTTGTATCATTACAATAAATGAAGTAGGTGGCTCATTGGTATCGAGTCGGCCTGTGGATCCTGAGAACCCTGGTTCGATTGCCACAGCCGACAAATATTTTCACCACATTTAAATTATTCCTATATAGCTCCCTCACCACTAACATCTTTGGAGGCCGTGATTCGACGGCTGGTAACTGCATTTCACGCGCACAAATATATCACTTATCGAGATCTGCTTCGCTAGAGTGCCACACCCAGTAATGGGTAAAAGGCGTGATGATATATTTTTATTTATTAATTTTTATAAGTAGTTATAAACTGCACCACTTTTTATAACTAGTTACAAAATGAACCACTTTAGTATATTACTAAAATGGCATATCAAAATGTTTGAGTACTTTGGTGGCAAATAATTTTTTTAAATTATGTTGATGTAAAATATTTAGATGTATCTCAAAGTGTGCTTTGTTGTTGCTTTTGTTCAACTATGTTATTTATAATTATTAAACTATCAAATTTGACAAAAAAAGTGTTCCAAAAAAGTAAATAAAATTGTATGAAATGCAAAGAAATTAATAAATTATTTAGATATAATAATTATTTAGACTTTTCTTTATTCACATTGACAGGAGGTCAATTTTGCTACTTTATCGTCCTAGTCCAATAAAAAGCCTATTTTATGGACAGTAAACAGTGTCATAAATCAAGTAGATATAGTGCAGTCGAACAAAAAATAATTTATATCCGTTTGTCAGTTGAAAATAAACAATACCAAAAGCATCTATATTTTTGCAAACGCTTTTCTCACCTTGTGCGCATGCCAGATGCACAGGAGTGCTCCTATCATCCTGCTGAGTAGATATCTTCGCCCCAGACCTAAGACAAAGCTCCACCGCCTTGATGTCGCCCCCATGGACAGCAGAGTGCAACGGCACGTTGCCCTCTGAGTCGTAGAACGAGATCATCTCCTCGCGAGTGCAGCCCCGGGATTCGCCCCACTGCAGGAACACCTCCAGTGTCTTAGAGGACGCGTTTTTTGCTGCCTCGTGGATCGGATAATAGCCGTTATTGCACGGTCTACGTGGACATGCGCCGAACTCGGTGATCTGAGGATGAAGGGAGATTATGTATCTTACTGGTTGGTGTAAAGAATAGTGATATACTGACAAGTAAAAAATTCACTAGAAAAAAATGATAATAATGAAGTAACAATTAAAAAATATATATATTAGATAGTAAATGTCAATATAGATCATGTTAAATATGAAAATGATTTCTCTTAGCTACTTCACTTTTGTCACTTTTCTTATTTTTTTTTATCAACAATGTTATTATTGTTAAATTACTGTGGCTATTGTACAAGTGTACCATATTTAAATAAGTAAAATAAA
This sequence comes from Pterostichus madidus, assembly GCA_911728475.2. Classification (NCBI taxonomy): domain Eukaryota; kingdom Metazoa; phylum Arthropoda; class Insecta; order Coleoptera; family Carabidae; genus Pterostichus; species Pterostichus madidus. The sequence continues at coordinate 41,483,614 of OU452301.1, forward strand.
AATATGAATAAAGGATCTCAAAACAAATAAAAAGAAATCTCTAAAGACATGTTCGTAAATACTTCGTTTCAGCGATATTAACATGCAAAGATACATTTAAATATGGTCCACCTGTATAAATAAAATGATCCTAAAAACATTTGAGTATAGGGGGGTATGATCTAAGCTGAATACAGGTGTCGCACAAAAACTTTTGCTATTAGTGATCTCAAGATAGTTGCTACCGCTCAAGTGGCAATTATTCGAACCTTTCTACCCGGTATTGTATGTCATCGCATTCATTTTGAAAGAGATAAGTAATTTATTAACGCACTAGTGCTATAATAAAGTATTTATTGCACTCAAAATGATAGTTATCATAGTTTCACTTAAATTTTTAAAATATCAAATAATTGTGAGAACTGACTATTTAAAATTAGTTTTGCTTTAATTTTTATTTATTTCGTGGTCGTAGATAAAATTATAAACGATTTATTTGTGATAATGTATGATTAAAATACTTGTGTGAATACACATGCATATCTTAATGATGCTCTTATCCCACTTATATCGTGTAACTGAATCAACGTTAAACGTTACCACCAATCTTCTTCGATACCTATAATTATGAGTTGTGGATAAAATTTTGTTACACTTGTGTTTTATTGGTATATAAAAAACACTTAAGAAAAATAAACTTTTCTTGCGTGTTTTATATCCTGAATAAAACACTTGTATAATAAATAACAATACATCGTTTTACAATAAAATAATAGGGAAGCAACGGTACAAAAGAAAAAAATTATCAATAGATAACAAGAGTGAAAATAAATAGAAAAAAAATAGAATTTTGAAAATTTGTTGCAAGGCAAAAGTCACAAGAACCTGTGGAGCTCGTGTGGCTACTGTTAAATAGCAACAAGTTTAAAGAAGAAACTGATGAATTATTTTATAATTTATCGAACTCTCGAGTAATATTTAAGTAGATTACTTGTTTACTTTTAAATTTAATTCAAACAGAGGAATTTTAATTTAAGCATTGGCAATTTTAAATTATTATTTGATAAATACCTATCTGTCAAAGGAAAGCTACAGTTATTATTTTCACTACAATAATGAAAGGATTGGATAAAACGCCCACACATGGCAAAAAATAAAACATTTCAATGGATTTAAAAACGTCAAAAAAGAATCATGTGCATTCCCTTTGATACAGTTTTCATGCGACACTCTGTAATTAAAATAAGTTTAGTCGAAGCGTTTGTGAATACCGCCCTAAGGCTCGTTTTACTACAAATTATCCTCATTAGCTATTTACACATGTTGCCGTATATACATTTTCCAACAGGTAGGTGTTTACAAACTATAAGCTACAGGTATTAAATAATTAAATAATCAATACATATATTGAAAATACTTCTTTTTTTATTTACTTATTACACCCAGATTCTAAAAAAAAATGGTTTAGCTTAGTCTGAATTTTGGGTTAGTTAATTTTATTTTAACCCGATATGAATAGTTAATTCAAACATAAACCTACTACTTATACATATACTGCTAAATAAATAGTCTTCGCGACCACGATGAAGGGAAATCAAATATATTTTTATCTCTCTTCCTGCTGGCTATTATAAATTATGCGCATGTATAAAGCCGTTAGCGGGCAATATATTCATTTTTTGACAAATGAAAAATGTTGAGTTAACATTAAATAATTCTAGAATTACACTTGTTCTTGCGTCATTATTCTGCACTGTGTAACAAAAATACTGGGTTATATATTTATTACAAAACCCTACAAAATTTTAAAATACGTAGACGATCCCCTATATTTTGTAACTGTATCATTTTCTCTTAATGATCGATATGTTAGTGATAATTTTTATTTTTCATAGTTATTTTACAGATGATCACAATTTCGGTATTCTGAGACCAGAATAATTTACAATGACATTTTTATGTAATATTTATGCATTTTTTTTTTTGTGGCTTCTTTGGCGTACCAACTACTTAGGTCATATGCCGCCATTACGCCCTGATCTGCGTTTTAGGTATTATGGTCAACAGCAACGCGGGTTTTCTCTGGACGGTCACCCATCCAAGTAATTTATGCTTTTTATTTACTAATATACGTCGCTGTTATTGTAAAAAATAATATAATGACAGGTCACTGATAGTTCCGTAAAAAGTAATAATATTTCTTTATACTGGCAGATTTGTACAAGGGTGAAATACATAAAAGTAAAATAGAAGTAACAGAATCAATGATTTTTATCACAGAATACCGAAATGGTGATAATCTGCAGATTAATTATAGAAAATATAGGTTGTCATTAACGTATAATGATCGAGTTACAGAACAGAAGGGTATAATGACGGTATTATTTCACTGAACTGACAGATAATGCTACGTTGTCAAATGCAACAAAGTTATTACCAATGACGTATAATACTAGACAATTATGCCGTATTCAAGTCAATGCTGTGTTGTGAAGTAGAAAGGGATGGAATAACTTGTAGGTGAGGCGCGTGCGCGGCAAGGAGCGAGTACACTTTGATGTTATGCAAGTTGCAAACATTTGTGTAGTTATTTTTATATTCAGTTACTTACTTTTCATACATCAAAGTAAAGGTTAGTTTTTGGCATATTAAGTGTTTTGTATACGCACTTTTGTATTTAAATAAATAAAATGTTCGCGCCTGATAATGACATCAACATAAATGCAACCTGCATAACATCAACTTGTACTCGCTCCTTGCCGCGCATCCGTCTCATCATCCAGTTATTCTATCCCTTTCTGCTTCACAATAAACGCCGTTGTTATCCGTCTAGTTACGTTTTGTCTGAGGTTATTACCCAGTTGTCTAGACTAGCTGATCGACAATTATATGACAATTAAATTTATCAAGTTGTATACAGCGCTATAATGGTTGCTATTATTCCCAATGCTAAAGTTTACAACATGAGCGAGTAAAGCTCTTCACCGTAACCGCTGTTGCCTTTTATAAACGAGCATCAGCAGTACGTAAGTAGTAGATAAATATTGTTCCACATACAAACATTAATTTCTACCAAATAAATACGATTACATTCCTTCAGAGGACTCACACTTACATTCACCTACCGCCTAACATCAACATCCTCTAACACTAGTTACACTATATGTTATGAATGAAGAGTTTATCACCTGATCGAAGCTTACCAGTATCCGGGCGCAGTCTTCGTGGTCGTAAATGGCGGCGAGGTGTAACGCAGTGCGACCATGCTCACCACCTTGTTGGATGTCGATGACTTCCTTGTGTCTGGACATCACCTCCAACACAGACACCTTGTTCAGCTCGGTCACCAAGTGGATTGGAGCTTGTTTCTTCTCGTTCAGGATGCTGGTGTCCACTCGTCTGTGGAGGAAGAAGAAGATTGGTTATTGTATTATCAGGTTGATACTATTGAGATGAACTTAGATTTTGACGATGGCTTGCTGCAGAAAGAAAATATTCTATAGTTGGTTTACGGCTGATAGTATTGTCAATTTAAATCAACTATAGAGGCGCTGCGTTCGCCTAGTTTTGTAGGATATATTGTTTACATTAGAATATACAGAATGTACAATTTAGTTGCACCATCATTGCTATCTCGAGAACTATAAGAGCTACAAGGCTGGTTAAATTAGCAAGCAAATACTATTTTGTAAGTCTATTATAAAATTATTAACTTTTTTTTTTGTTAATAGTTTTATAATACACTTAGAAAATGGTATTTCTTTGCTAATTTAGCCAACCTAGTTTTCGAGATAGTAATGGTGGCACAACTAAATTGAACACCCTGTATATGTATATATAGAGTTCACTTCGCTAATTTTGCCGATGAAATTAATTATTTTAAAATTGTTTAAATTCCTGAATGCATCTTCACCTTTGTAGAAAAATTAAATATTTTTTATTCTGATTAAAACATGCAATTTTCATAATATTAGAAAACAAAAGCAGATTTTTTTTCATGCTGTCATAAGTAACCTAGATTTCATGACTCTTTCATATGGGGTGGCTAGCTCAGTGGTATGAAGTCGGCCTGTGGATCCTGAGAACCCTGGTTCGATTCCCACAGGCGACAAACAATTTTCATAATTTCAAAAACTACCCCTGTAGCTCCTCCACCACTAACATCTTTGGGAGCCGTGATTTGACGACTGGTAACCGCACTTCATGCGCAAAATATATCACTTACCGAGATCTGCTTTAGCAGAGTGCCACACCCAGTAATGGGTAGAAGGCGTGATGATATATTTATTTATTTATTTTAATTTTATTTTTCATACACTGACAGACTTGATACAAGAGTCGTCTGCAGTGACACTGTTATTTAAGGAGTATATTTATCAATTTAAATAGTATTTTAAGTAACTCCTTAACAATTGATGAAATCATATTGAATTATAAAAAGAAAAATTAAAATACCGAAAAGATTTAAACCTAGGACCCATGAACTCCGGTTTAAAGCATATAACTGGAGTTCATATGTCCTAGATTCAAATCTTGGAGGTATCCTAATTTTTCACTTGACAATTCCATTTGATTTCTAGAATGTTATTTTCTGAAAAGTTATATAATAAAACAGGAAAAAATTCAATAAACATAAGTCTTTCAAATTTAAAAATGTATTAGAATTGAGAATCAACAGGAAATTTAACTTGGTTAAATTGTTACTTCAATCACAAATTTTAGAATAAAATCACGAATTACAAAACTTGCTTGAAATTGAACAGGAAATAGAATTATGATTATGTCAAGTTTATATTTACTTAAATATTAAATTCCATTCAACCTTGTCCAAAGTAATCTTTATCAGAATGATTTATTTTTCAAGATATTCTAGTAGCAATAACTGGATGTAAACAGAATAGGTACCTAAATCATAACATCAAATCTTTAGCGATGAAGTAAGAAACCAAATAAAAGAAATCCTCTATTGTCCGACTAACAAATACTCGAACGCTGCAATCTATTTTTGTTTTGCTCGCAAGATCAATAAGTAGATATAATAGAAAGAACAAGATTGAGTGAAATATTTGCTTTTTTTTTTAAATTAAATATAAAAACGTATTTCCTGAAACCGGCAAGAATGTGCTAGTTTCAGGAAAAAGTGCGGTTATCAGAAGTCAATTCACGGCTTGTAAGAATGCTAGTGGAGCAGGAGCCACAGGGGTAGTTTTAATGTGCTGAAAATTATTTGTCAGCTGTGGGAATCAAACCCGTGTTCTCAAATCCACAGATTGACTCGATACCATTGAGTCATCTTCTCCATAATAAAAAAATATAAAAATATACAGTCAGATTCTTAAAAAAGTTTTAGCTATCCCTGAATTTTAAAAATTAGATAATCTCCTGCTAGTCCGACTTAAAAAAGTTTTATTCAATTCACTTTCCAAAAACTAAATGATAAGAAGATTATATTATAGTTTGTTTAAACTTTTTTGGAAATAAGGTTTAGCTATTTTGTCTACGGCAAAGTTCACTTTAGAAAAACCATATAACTCAAATTAGAATCATTTGGGCACTCCTAAATTTTCTATCGATAATTGTTTAATTGAAAGTGCTTCAAAACCAGTCGTATTTGGTATATTATGAAAGTTATTTTAAAGGATACGTGTGCAAAACTAAAATATGTTCGATCGGCAATAGTTTTAGTGAAAGTGCTTCAAAACATATTGCGTTTGATATGAAATGAAAGGTCTCTTAACGGGCTTGCATAAAAAATTGAAATATTTTCGTTCGTCAATTGTTTTAGTAAAGTACATCAAAACCTATCGTGTTTGATATCAAATGGAAGATCTTTTGAAGGACTCGCTTGCAGCATTAAATTTTATTCCATCGACAATTGTTTTATTGAAAGTACTTCAAAACCTATCGTGTTTGTTATTAAATGAAAGGTCTTTTGAAGGGCTCGCGTACAAAACTTAATACATTTCAATCGTCAATTGTTTGACTAAATGATAAGAAGATTATATTATAGTTTGTTTAAACTTTTTTGGAAATAAGGTTTAGCTATAATTTAACAATCCAAAATTCAGAATTAGCTAGATTTTAGCTAAAACTCTTTTGAGAATTGAGCTGATAATTAATACAATGTCTAGTAAATCGTCGTATTTCTTTAAAGTTTCATGGTTGCCCTTTAAAAGAAAAAAAATGTTGGTGACTTTTAAATCTAATTGCAGCGGTTAGTAAAATTAAATCTGTTGTTTGGCTTTGATAGAGAATCACTTTACGAAAATCAAATGGTAACAAGATTATATTAGAATTAATTTGAACTTTTTTGAGAATATGATTTAGCTTACTGAAACTAATTCAAAATTCAGGATAAACCAAAACTCCTTTGAGAATTGGACTGTACATTTAAAATAATTTGGCAAATTATGGTGGCAAAAAATCTCATTTCCGTATTGCTCGCTCTGCGTGTTGCTTCTTGTATATTTTAATCAAAATAATTTATTTACTATCAAAACAATTTATTATACCGTTAATTATATAAATGTAATATTTCCAATAGAAGGTAATAAAGCTTAATGATTTTCAGCAATCATGTAAAGTTGATGCGACATAAAAAATATTCAATTTATGCGATAAATTACGAAATTTAAGTGAAGTTTCTTATCTTCTGTTGCGTGATGGTTAATTAAATAGCATGTCAGAGAATTTTTTATACGAAGCTTCCTAATGAAAAAAGAACTTTGTCGATTACAACTTGTATATTATACGTAGCAGATATAGGTAGATACGTTTTAATTTTCACTTTCTGGTATTTTATTATTTTTCATGTTCATTCATCATCTTTAAAAGACTGTTCAAGGCATGGCCGGCTAGGTATTGCGGGGCCCCTAAGCACAAAATTTAGTTGAACCCTTCCACTCCAATTTTTTTTTTAAATATAAAAAATACATTTATTATTATCTCTTTATGTATAATCAATACGACAAATAAAAAAAATATTTTCAGTGACGAACTACTCGGTGAATTTAAAACAACTTTTCGTAATATATAAAAGTGCGAATCATTTGCATTTTTATAAGTTTTAAACCAATGAACAAATGCCAATCAGTCTGAAAATTTGGAGGACAATGTAAACAAGTTTATACATTCTATTTCAAAACTTAATATGTATTGAAGAATAATTTAATATTCATTATATGATTTTTTAAACACAACTGTGTAATACAATAAAATATTTAATCAGAAAATTGATGAATTTTTTTTCGGGATCCACGATGTGTGGGGCCCTAAGCAACTGCTTATTTTGCTTATACGACTCTAGTTCAAGTATATTAAAATGCCAGGACACTAATCTTTTTTAATAATAACCTTTTCGGTCAATAATTTCTTCTAATGAACCCTAGCATCATCTGCTTGTTTATTTAATCTAGCAGATATGACTTCCAGTAACTAAAAAAAAAATATTTTCTTGCAACCAGTCTATTAAAAATACGAATAACTAAATAAATTGAAAATTCATCTTCAACATTGTTGGCAATAAAACATAACAAGATTGAAGCTGAAAGTCACCTTTAGTATATGTTGAATAATAGGCAAGTATATTAGGAAACATCTACGTTCGTTATATTACATTTTCACCCGCGTCGACACGTGAGTGCACACGTGTACTCAATCTGATGCGTAGTGGTGGTAGTACACTGGCACTGGCGCTGCAAGCACTCCTTTGCCTTCATTATCCGCTTTTACGACTTTATACGCGTATACGACAACATCCTTTTATCCGCCAAGATATTATTTCCATTCTTTTTTTTTTTTAGCAAATAATGTAGAGAACATTTATTTATTTATATTTATTTATATATGTAACTTTGTACAACAGGAATTGAATCTCAATTACAGTACAGGGTCCGCACTCACCGAGCCGCAGAGTGGTTGTAATTTGATGTTGATTTAACAAAGTATTTATTATCCTCAACGTAATTTGCCTACATGCATAGAAACTATTTTTTAAGGAAAAAATCTGCTTTAAAATTATGCTAATTTTTAATCATATGTTATAATACAAAATAGATACAAATAATGAAATACTTTAATCTCCTTCCTTCAAAATCAATCAAAATATCTGCCAATTGATGAATATGTATATTTACCTGTAATTTAAAAAGTATCATATTTATCTGCTACATAAACAATCAACTATTAATTATAATATATACAGTTCACATTAGTATGAACCTCACGAAACAAGTGCTACGTCGAAACTCATAACTTCTCCTTATAAGCAAAAGTAAATTGAAAGATTTTTTACGAACAGCAGTTAATCAATTACTTACACGCATGTTACAAATCTTGACACGCAAAGAAAACCTCTTTAAGTAATTTGTACAAAATTAATAAATAATTGGTTTACTTGCTATCGCATATTAATCCAATTTTTGTAATTAATTTACCATAATTCCAAAACAGGAATTCAAGGAAAATTTGCAATTTTCTCAATTTAATTTAGTAGACGAGAGACGCCACACAGTGAGGCCAAACGGGCTTTTAGGCGCGCATGGGCTACACAGGCTCACCAAAAGAAACCCTAGAGACCAGACGCAAGTTTCCCTATGGAATTGAGCGCGTAGAATCCGAATCCGAAGCCAGAATTGCGCCACCCAGCTCCAGTTTGTTTAAATCGCCAAAAAAACACCTTTTTCCCATTTGGAGGGGGAATTAGCATTAAATTTACAGGCACACACACAAAAAAGCAACACCTACTGTCTTGACACATGTTTTCCTATGAAACTATGAGTGTGAATATATTAAATTTTCCTAAATAGCTGAAAAAAGAACATTTACGTTTTACCTTCTCATTTTTTTTGGCGTAAGTATGCGCAGCTGGAATTCAGATGGCTCAATTCTTTGAGAAAAAGGCTACAATTTCACTAAGCGGCAACCTGGGACTTTCAGGAACTTTTAAGTTTTAAGTTGATCGTGAATATATATATATATATATATATATATATATATATATATATATATATATATATATATATATATATATATATATAGTAAAAACTATTGTAATACATGTTGTAACTACCCGTGGAAATCAAACAAATGTATTCTATGACATAAGTAGTCAATTTTGAACACTTACGATTGCTAAATAATAAGTTCCGTTAGAATTCTTACACTGCAGATGCACAGATTCATTAAAGTGTCTGAATGGAGCATTTCGCAGTGATTTGTGGAAACATTATTTTGGTTGCCGATTAAAAATGTAATAAGTAGTTGTAATGACATTTAGAGTCAATTTTACACTTGAAAATGACATTGACGATATTTTAAAGTAGAAATCGCAACCTTATTGTCAATTCAATTTTTTTTTGCCATGCGCGCCTAGAAAGCCCTTTGGACCCACTGTGCGCCAGTAGTAATCAAAATCATATTCTGAATACGCTTTGACCAGCTCTGATGAAATAATATACTTCTTTTGAGGATGTGTCGTTAAGTTGTTATTTTGTTATCATTTTGTATATTTCTTCGTATCTACGAGATATTCATTATGTACTTGTTCAGTTTTGAGCTGTAAAATCAGAATGAATGAATAGGATTTTGTGTGATTCAAATCAGTGGCGGATTTAGAAAGATGATTCGGAGGATCGGGCATCCTCAAAATAAAAATATGTTATTTATTTGGTAAATTTTACACCACACACAAATTTACCGGGTGTATTACAAAAAACGGGGCATAGGCGTTTAACATGGGAAAATATTTTTATTCCGCATTGCTTTCCATAGTTATTTGTATTACTAGGTCGGAAACTGGATATATTTTGACAGAACGAACCGAAGGCGCGGCTTTCGAATTGCGAGTACATGCAAAACAGTTTCTAGAAGTGTGATACGAAAAATTTTTCATGCCGATTTAATTAAAATTATTGATTTAAAATTGCTAAAAATTAGGATTGTTGATTTTACGAATATTCGAGACTTCGATTCACAGATCATAATATACTACTATAGATAAGAAACTGCCATGTTACGCACTGGGACTGTATTTTGCGCCATCTGAGTAGTGGAAGTCTAACTAAAGTCATGTATATAGGCAACCCGATATGCATATTTAGGCTGCTTGTAATTTTTATAATTATTTTATATTTATTGAAACTACTTAAAATTAAAATTCATTATTACAATATAAATATTTATTAAAATATGTTCCTGTATACAAGTTATTTATAATTTGTACTATTTCACTCGCAGTGTTATCCAACTCTTGTGAACTTGAAAATATATTATGACTTCCACATCCAAATATTATTTATTATATGATCACTTACTTACCAGTAGCAGTGCAGTTTTTTTACAAAACAATTCATATTAGTTGATGACATTATTTATATGAAATTATTTCACAAATAAAAATTAATTCGATATTTGACAGATTAAAAAATTTGAAATATATACAAATATACAAATGACAACTACAGGAACAATCTAGTAACCAATGATTGCCGATATTGTAGTTATCTAAAATGAATGTCTTTACATAAAGACTATTAGCGCCATTCCTTAGGTGGAAGTCTAACTATAAACACAGTCCCATGGTTACCCATATAACATTCCGCTGCCTGCTTCGATTATTCGGATTTATTGAACCTTCGAATTTAGATTCGAACTTTCGAACTTTGGAATATTTGGAATTTTCAAATTATTCAAATTTTGAATTTTCGAATTTTTGGAATATTCGAATTTTCTAATTATTTGAAATATTTAAACAGCTCGAGGACAAGTCTGTCAGACTGCAAACTGAGCATCGATGGTTCAATTCTCGTCTTAGTCATTCTATTGCCAGATCTTAGCCTCATCACAATTTTTACTAGGGACGTGTTAGATATTCTTTTTTAGGGAGTTCAATTCACTAACCATATTATAGGATAAAAAAAGCATGGCACATTAGTAAAACAACTTCAATGCATTTGTTGTACATAAATTTATGTATTATTATTTATTTATAAATAATATAAATTATAATTAAGAGAGTAGATGTCTTAATTAAGATTTAAGTTTTTGCAGGATACTTCGCCGAGTTTATTATTTAATTCGTGGACGACTTTTCCCGAATTATGCGTGAGCGTATTTGGAGATGACAGATGGCGTTAATTCAGTGGCAAAAAATTCGAAAATTCGAAGCTTCGAAACGACCCTAATAAAAATCTCTAACTTCCAAGTACGAAATTGACAGTCTCATAACATCGTAACATCCTTACTTTCACATGTTGGACTCGCCCAGCTGAAATTTCTTTACGACGTTTTTAATTAAACATATATTAGTATGTTGTTAATATACAAATAAAATTTGAGGATACATACATCTTAGAATGAAAGTCACTGAAATAGCAAGTAAACATTTCTGTATTAACTAAAACCATTTCGTTTTATACAAAAACTGTGTAATAATAAAGTTTGTTTTAAATACTAATTAACTTTAATTTCATCTGGTAATCATTTGCCTACAAGATAATAATCATGATAGTTCATTTGAGTGTAGAAATAGATTTAATAAAAAAAAAATTGCTATACATTATCAAGCAGATTCATAAAGCGGATTAGCACTAACACCAGCTTTTATTTCATTTTTAACTCTCTTTTCAATGTACGAAACAAGTTTATTTTAACTTGAGTTAAAAAGAGAGTTAATTAGTATCAAATTTAGTTCATTTCTTTAATCTGTTTTAATTTGAAACAAAGTTATAGATAATATTAAGAACGGTGTTAGCGCTAATCCGTTTTGTGAATCTGCCTATTTGTGTCTAAGGTATATTTAATGTTAAATTTAACTAAAAATTTAGAAAATTAATTGTAGAATTTGGTAAATATTCCATGTTTTTCGTATTATTAAACAGGCAGATTCACAAAACGGATTAGCGGATTAATATTATCTATAACTCTGTTTCAAAATAAAACAGATTAAAGAAATGAAATAAATTGAATGCTAATTAACTCTCTTTTTAACTCAAGTTAAAATAAACTTGTTTCGTACATTGAAACGAGAGTTAAAAATGAAATAAAAAATGGTGTTAGCGTTAATCTGCTTTATGAATCTATCTAAAAATGTTTAACGAAAAAATAATAATGGCCCAAATGATGTGATTCTGGGCTCGTATATCTGAATCACTTGAAAAGTCCTTACATCATTGAAAACGTAGTTTTCGGAAAACTTCTTCACAATTTTCACGTAGCTGTTACGCAGCATTTTATTACAAATCGAATCTACGTCCATAAAATATCTCGACGTAAAATTACATTCAATATAAAACGAAAAAACTTTCAACCGCAGGTTCTTACAACTTTAGAAAGAAATTCATGTTTATTTGAATAGAAGTTTAATCAAGGAAATTTAATCTAGTTAGAGGCCGATTGAGCTTCAATATAACGACGATGAAATGGTAAATAATTACTTTCGAACCCTGAAGTTTAATGTTGCAATTGTAATGTTTAACAATTGCTTTAACAATTTCAAACATTTAATATTGAATAGATGGTTTGGTCTTACCTTCCTAGTAAATAGTTGACGGCATCCAATGACTCGCTTTCCACAGCAACATGCAATGGTGTGTTACCAACATTATCTTGAGCGTTCAGATCTGAAACAGAATCATGAATTTTTAAGTTTATCAATAAATTATTATGCCTTTTAAGCATTGTATAAGATTAGGATTACGATTAAGTAAATCCGAAAGCACTAAGCATGCAAAACATTTAATAATAAATATCTGGAAGAACTTAAATTTCATCCCTTAACTGCCCACAAGATAATATCATGATAGTTCATTTGTGTGTTGATTTAGTTTATGTGAAGAAAAAAAATGAGAGTTATATTGTTATACATTTTCAGGCAGATTCACAAAACGGATTAGCGCTAACACCGTTTTTAATATTATCTATAACTCTGTTTCAAATTAAAACAGATTGAAGAAATAAACTAAATTTCATGCTAAATAACTATCTTTTTAACTCAAGTTAAAATAAACTTGTTTCGTACATTGAAAATAGAGCTAAAAACGAAATAAAAAATGGTGTTAGTGCTAATTCGCTTTATGAATCTGCCTGTTGAAGGTATATTTAATGTTAAATTTAGTTAAAAATGTTGAAAATTAATTGTAGAATTTAGTAAATGTAAGATACCTGGGTTTTTAGTATTATTTAAATTTTTAACGAAAAAATTAGATTCAGGCCAACTGATGCGGGACTGGGCTCGTAAATGTCATTAGTTTTTTAGTGCATATTTTAAAGCAACAGAATATTGAACAATCATAGATTTATGTTTAACGTCTTCGTTGAATAGGTTGAGCAGTAGTTCTGGGATTCCCCAAATGTGTTTATGTCTATTATTTTTGTGCATACTTATAAATAATCACTATTGCTTTTAATGTAGTAGTGTTACACTAGTATTCATAGTCGTTCGCCAGCGGTTCGCCAGCGTTTCACCAAGTGTATCGCTTATGGGCGCTTCCTCAGCGCGTCGCTGGGCGAACGACTATGCATACCAGTGTAAGTGTTCTATTATTAGAATTACTTACAATTTTTGCTTTCTGCAGGCATGAAAATTTCAATAGTTCTTTCTATTAATAATAATTAACATTTTTCATTTTGGGTGGGGCCAAAATGTAACATTACGTCACTCAGAATAATAATAGTTTATTGGCCAAAAAGCAGTTACTTATAAGGTGAACTATCGTACGTATCGAATCAGATTCAAAATTGGCACCTAACAATAATCTTATTGAACCAAGATATTATTCTTATTATAAATAAAACTTATTATGTATTTATTTATATAATTTTCAAGCTATTATAGTGCAATTAATTTATTGATAAAATGTATTATCCAAAATACAGTGCTTTATTATAAAATACAATATGAATCCCCTTCGATTTGTTTTGATCAGATGAAAGTAATTAAAAATAAATTCAACATTAATTAAACTTAAAGTATCACATTTCCAACCATTAAAAATTATAATTAATTTTTCATCCTTTAGAATTAAAAAAATATTTAGGGTTCAGAATTATTTAATAAGTGTAATTAAAATCTTGGAGTTATTACAATCACCACGGTTATTATTTCGATTTATTCATCTTTTTTTAATTAAACATATTCGGGCAAATTCATAAAGCGGGTTAGCGCTAACACCATTTTTTATTTAATTTTTAACTCTCTTTTCAATGCATGGAACAAGTTTATTTTAATTTGAGTTAAAAAGAGTGTTAATTAGCATCAAATTTAATTTGAAACAAAGTTATAGATAATATGAAAAACGGTGTTAGCGCTAATCCGTTTTATGAATCTACCTGTTTAATTTTATTTTCAAAATATTTTGCAGGTATATACTGTAAATGTAAATAGCTGAAATAAATAACATTCCCCCCTATTCTGTACCTCGATTATTATATGTTAACGATCGATAAATTAATGACAAGCCTAATTTTTTATGATGAATCTACAGATTACCACCATTTCGGCAGTTTGTGACCAAAATCTGTTACTTCTATTTGAATTTTATGCATTTGGCTCTCGTGCAAAACTGCCAGTATAAAAAATATTATTTTTAACCACACTTTTTACACAACTGTCATTGAGCTGACTTTATATTATTTTTTTTAAATAATAGCTACGTATATTAGTAAACAAAATCCATGAATATAACATAAAAATGTTAGGGTAAATTATTTTGATCTCACAATACTGAAATTGTAATCATTTGTAAAATAACGATGAAAAAAAAAATTATCATTAACTTATCGATCATTAACAAATAATGATCTAGTTACAGAATAGGGGGAGATTATTGTCATTTTGTAATAATAAACATAAGTAAATTACTGTCTCCAGAAATTGATTTTTGAAGAGAAACAGTGAAATTAGAAGAATGAATGTAGACGATATCATACTTGATACGATCGATAGGAAAAGACTAAATTTGGTATGGACATTTCAGGCTGATGCCAAGTACAAGATGGCCAAGAGGAATGCAGAAAACCAGGACGACCGGTGAGAATGTGGAATCCAGATATTCAAGAATCATTGAGGCAGCGAGAAATATCTGGGAATAAATGGGTAGATCGAGAAAACTTGAGGCAAATATTAGGAAGCGATAGACAGCGTCAGCCAAAGGTAAAATCGCATCATATACACAGAATGTGCACAGAAACATGGAACATACCAGTTAAATTTTTATCGCATTCATTTTGAGTGAAATAAGTACTATAGTAACGCACTAGTGCGTTAATATTTACAAAAACGCACTAGTGCGTTAATAAAGTACTTATAGCACTCAAAATGACAGTTACCATGGTTTTAATAAAATTTTGTAAATGCCAAATAATTATGAGAACTGTCAATTTAAATTAATGAACATCCTGTGTATGAAATAAATAAATAAATATATCATCACGCCTTTTACCCATTACTGGGTGTGGCAGTCTGCCGTAGCAGATCTCGGTAAATGATATATTTATGCACGTGAAATGCGGTTACCAGCCGTCAAATCACGGCCCTCAAAGATGTTAGTGAAGGGAGAACCATAGGGGTAATTTTTTAATGTGGTGAAAATTGTTTGTCGGCTGTGGGAATCGAACCGAGGTTCTCAGGATCCACAGGCCGATTTGATATCACGAAACCACCAACCCCATAAAATAATAGAAAAATTAAATAAATCAAAATGTATCGTTAGTTTCTCGAGTTACTATTGAACAAATAGGAATTTCATGGAATAATTTGTACTAAAATCGCAAAATTTAATTCAAAATTACTGTTACTGGTCATGAAACATAAACGTTATTCAAACATTAGCATTACAATCAAATAGATGGTTTGTTGAAATATGTATGTGTTGATTTCTTTAACACGAGGAGAGAAAAAAAAAGAACAGATTCCCAAAAGTATTATTTTGCTTATTTACCATTTTTATTGGAAAATGTAATTTGTGTTATATAAAATCTAAGATATGTAAATATATATATTGCAAATAATAACAACGACCGAATAACTTATGCCCGGTTTTTCAGTGCCGGTTTAAACTCAAACATCGGTTCAAGTTCAAGTAAATATGAAGTAGATCTTGACACGCAAAATAATGAGAAATTCATCTAAAGTTCTCTAATAAAGTATTAATATTTCGTTATGCTTTAATTTTATAATTACATACTATTATAATTTATAATTACGTTCCGCAGTTGTTTTCAAAGCAGCAAAGTTTCGTGAATCTGCTTATATATTAATTTTAATATGAGAGTAATTACTTGATCAAATAAGATTATAAGAATTTTGTATAACAGCCAATTAAATCGCCAAAAGTTTTAAACTTGGTTCAAATAAATAAAAGGAAATACAATGTTCGACAACAGAGACAATGATTTCATATGACAAGTAACAGCGCTTTGCTTTTATTTAGTTAAACTAAGATTAAACTTGCCTTTTGGCAATAAAACTGATCTTTAATATCTAAACTCAAATATGTACTTTGAAGTTGTTATACTCGAATAAAATAAAGAAAATGTAATATTTGTTATGAGTTTGTGCGCGTCTTTCAATAAATGTGGATAACTGCAGTCATGGGCGTCCACAGACATTTTTCCAGGGGGGCGGGGGGGGCGAGTCGCAAAAAACTCTCAGATAGATATACATAAATTTCTAAAATATTTTTACATAACATAAATACAAATACACATAACAAATGGATAAAAAAAATATTTAAATTTGTGAAATAAATTACTAGTCTTTGTCGTCTGGGTTTGAATTGAAGAGGAAAGACAATTTTCGAATAACTCTTCCTTAAATTGACACCATTTCTTCAATAAATTCCGATTTAGCAGTTTTACCGTTTTTATTTTCTAATATTTCGTGTCTGTGTAAACTTAAACTTAGATTACTCAATCGTTACGATAGGGAACATGTCGCTAGCTGGCCATAAGAATACTGCTGGAAATTCAGTTTCAGCTTGAATTTATTATCTTCAAACTAATAATTTAATTTTTATTTTATTTATATATACATACACAGTGTGGTGGCCACGACTCTCGAACACAGGACTTTAACATGTAAAATCATATTGTTTTAAATTTCCTGCTTCCTAATTATTTAAAAGAAAAAGCTTCAAATAAAAGTATAAGGGCATAAAATACGAAATTAATTTTGCATGCTTTGTATCGGCACAAATTAGATCTAAAAATTACTGAAATTGTCTCAAAACTATCGATAGCTATGAAATTGAAACAAAATTAAACAAATGTTTGACGTTCAATCTGACAAAACTGTCAGAATAAATTCTTTATTTATTATTTCATTTATTTTGACAAATAAAACGTTAAACATTTGTTTAATTTGGTTTCAATTTCATGCCTATCGATAGTTTTGAGGCAATTTTCCTCATTTTCAAATCTAATTTGTGTCGTTACAAAGTATGCAAAATTAATTTTGTTTATTGGTTCAGATGCAGAATTTTATGCACTAAAACTTTTAAATTATAGTTTTATATGTTAAAGTCCTATGTTCGAGAGTCGTACTCATCAACCTAGTTCAAATCCAGGGGGCGCGCGCCCCTCCTTGCCCCCCCTACGGACGCCCATGACTGCAGTTATTTCAGTGAAAGATTCAGAAGTTATACAGGAGGTACTTTATTATAAATACCTGATAATACTACACAAAGTATTATTAATAACACAAGAGATTGTATTCTCTATTCCCTGTATAAAAACGATGACGTCATATGTGGACGAGGTTACCATAGATACGATGAAATATAGCTATCTTTTTTTATTAATATTCGTACCTATGCGAATGGCACGAACGTATGTCTCAATAAGAAAAGACACGTTTCATGTTTTTTCACATTTTATCACATTTATTATTTTAATGAAAACGTATGACAGTTCTTACTAATACGAAAATGTATATTTACTTTGTTCACATTTGTTTATAAAATAAAAATAGAGACCTATGGTGATGATTTTGTTATTTTCTCGCCTGTCATTTCTAAGTTTGTGACATTTTTGATACGTAAATACAGACTGAGAATTAAGAAATGGCTAGAAAAATGTTGGGTAATCAAATGCAGAAATGCGTTTGTCATCTTCATGATTATTTTGCGCTGGAGTTAGAGAATCGAGGGTCTTTAATTAATTTAACTGTAGTACAAGAGGTAATGTGCATTGTATTCTATATTTTCATATATTATTTATTTATATATAATAATAATACATATAAAAATGTATATTCCTTTGAGTTTTATTTTACAAAATTATATACATATTACAATAAGGTAGGTAATATTTTTCGTACGTTAAGATAAATTTATATTTGATTTTTATTTAATATGTGCCGAATTTGGTTTCATTTATGAACTAATTAAATTTTATAAAGTAATAAATATTTTAATCTGATATTTAAATTTTAGGTTATGTTTTAAAAATGTCAATCCAATACCAATGTAAACATGTTGAATGTGACGTAATAGTTTTCATACAGGAAATGAAGTATATAAGAAAATTTATAAAAATGTGGGTAGATTACATACATACATAAATCACGTTATATCACATAAAATGGAGTAGCAGGAACCCTAAAATCATCCATAAAGCATTTACTCATCAGATTCATCAAATAAATATTTACATCCTTAGTTTTATATTTAATTTTTACAAGAATGTACTTTTGCATGTAATATGTATTTTATATACTATAATCAAGTATGGATTAATGGTTCAGTGGTATCAAGTCGGCCTGTGAATCCAAAGAATCCTGGTTCGATACCCACAGCCGACAAAACATTTTCATCAATTTCATATTATCCCCTATGGCTCTCCCACCACTAACATCTTTGGAAGCAGTGATTTGACGGCTGATAACCGCACTTCACGCGCATAAATATATCACTTGAGATCTGCTTCGGCAGAGTGCCTCACCCACTAATGGGTAAAAGGCGTGATGATATATATATATATATATATATATATATATATATATATATATATATATATATATATATATATATATATATACAGAGTGATCAAAAGGAATTGTTACAGTTGGCAATAAAAAAAACTACTTGAAATTGTTAAGCCTGATACATAAATTCATTTCCTGTTGTTGACAGTGATATTTAAAATTTAAATTTGAGTACATTTAGTATTACATTTATTTCTAAAGTATTTCTATTACTTAAAAAGTCAAAATTCTATTAGCTGTCAGACTCCTGACATAACCTATTTGTATTTATTAGAAATGTCAAATAGCACTTCCGCCAACTGTGGAATAAAAAGATCTCTGGAATTGTATTGCCAACTATAAAAATTCCTTTTGATCACCCTGTATATGTAATCAAGTGTACCTAATTTTTGTCTTAAATACATTTTTGTTGTTTTTGTTTTACAAACAATCGAATTTAATCAAATCAAGCGATTTCTACGATACTTTAGTTTGTTTTTTCTACCAGTATTTGACAAATATAGGTTGGCAACATATTCGTACATCGAATGACGCATATTCTGATCGACATCTAGTGAGACTGGTGTAATTTGGAGCTAATGGCACAACTTTGGGAATTTATCAACATAAACTTGATCCCATCCACTAATTATTGACTCTCCACCATATACGAGTACCTCAAGTCAGTGCCGGGTTAACGGGAGAAGGGGGGGGGGGGCGTTTCGGGTCTTTAGCGCCCGGCGGTAAATAAGTAAAATACTGTTTTTGATCCAGTTTATAATTTAAAACAGTTTGATGTTAGAAAAATGTCAAGAATGTCAGTTTTAAAAGCAAAATGTCTTAAAGCGGCACTGTCTAACGTTGTTTAATTTAGGTTGAGAATACAGTGTCATTTCGCCCTCTTATTCCAGACTTTGAATAATGATATTACAGATAGACATACCTCCTCCGTTAGTGCCGATGAATTCAAGGATTTCTAGTTTGTTCTTGGCTGCAGCTTGGTGAGCGGCGGTGCGGCCCCGTACGTCTTTTACACCAAGGCGAGCCGGGTCGTCCATGTACAGTCGCATGAAGTCATTGATGTTGCCAGCCTCGGCCGCCTACACACACAGAGAAACACATTGTCATTGTGAAGTTATTTCAATTTTTAGATTAAGGTTTCTTTTTCAACCGATTTGAAGTTTCATGCTGCTGTATTAAAAAATGCCGTGTTTTAAAGTTGCTGATACTAATGTATAAGTCTTTTTAAAGCACGAGTGACGAGTGCTTTTAACGGCACTAGTGCTTTAAAGACACTTATACACGTGTTTCATTCGCTATTTTTATTATACCTGCATCATAATCTGGGAAATTGAACTGGAAAGCAGCATTTTCATTTTGATTTATTTCTTAATAGTGTGTGTGTGTGATTTAACGCAATATCATTCACATGGAGATAGATTAACATTTGTTGATTACGTTACTATATGGATTCGTTGTCTTTCAATGTTTTGGTAAATATGGATATATGAAAAGAGCAAAATTATTTTTTCTGAAACCGGTAAGAAACTGCCTACTTTCTGACCAATTTTAGTATGGAAAGTAGATTTTTACAAAAACAGTCACGTAAAATACGTATATAAAGGTACAACAAAAATAACAGTCTGGTAAAGTACAAAATACTCTGGTAAAGATTTTACCCGACTGTTTTGTAATTTACCTGACTGATTTTTTGTTGTTGTAACCTTGGATCCATAGTCTGCTGTGAATACAATTCATATCAAGAAATTTAAATTAGTTATTTATGATTAATTATTGTTTAAATTTAAGTTGTTTCAGAAAAAAAAAGTATGCATAATACGTCTGGCAAGTGTTTTTATTAACTCGGCGGATTAAAAAACTCGGCCTGCGGCCTCGTATTTCAAACAACCGCTTCCTCAAATAAAATATCACTTTCTTGACTTATTATGTAGTACTATTGTTGTTGCGTAGTAACTTTAAAACACGTCGTGTAATGATGCGTTTTCGCACACATTTTACTTTGTTAAACAAAGATTATGTGAAGGAATAATAAAAAAAATATACTATTTTAATCTGAAATAAATATATCATGTACTATCTGCTATTTAATTCTGATCCTGAAGTATTAAAACACCTGTATTGTATCATTTGAAAATTGTAAACCAGTAAAAAAAAATTTATTTAATTTTTAACCTTTTTCCCAAATAATTAAATAAGTATGGGGTGGTTAGCACAGTGGTATGAAGTCGGTCTGTGGATCAAGAGAACCCTGGTTCGATTCCCACAGGCGACAAACAATTTTCATAATTTCAAAAACTATCCCTGTGGCTCCTCCACCACTAACATCTTTGGAGGCCGTGATTTGACGACTGGTAACCGCATTTCACGCGCAAAATATATCACTTACCGAGATCTGCTTCGGCAGAGTGCCACACCCAGTAATGGGTAGAAGGCGTGATGATATATTTATTTATTTTATTTATTAAATAAGTTTATTCTAATTTGGACTTATGTTAAATGTAAATTAGTAAAATATGCTTTATTTAGAATCAGGGTTATAAATGGTAATAACGGCTAATATGTTTCATAAATCCACTTGTAATGGCATTTTATTAGTTTCAAGTGAAACATTAAACCACTAAAGGTCGGTAGTATCAAGGCCAGCTCATATTTTGAAACTTGATTTAAGCAGTTCGTATCCATAGTTAGTCATACGTTCATAATCTTGTTAGGTCATTGGTTATGAAACTATTTGAACTACGTTTAAATATAAACCCGCTTTATAATATCGGCCCTAAGAATGTTAGAATCAACATTTCCTAAATTGAATGCAACAAACATTAAGGCCCCGTTTTTTCATCTTCGAATAAAGTTCCCAATAACTATCAACGAAATAAATAAAAAAATCGTATCGAAATCATAGCACAAATGGTAATAATTACACTGAATGATATTTGCGATATTTGTTTCAATTATCCTGCCAATAGTTATCAGGAACTTTATCCGGAGATGGAAAAACCGGCCTTAAATGAGAGAATAAACATGAAAGACAATGAATAAAAGCGAAAGAAAACTTTATACTTTGAGGAACATTGGCTGTTTCACATTCCTCAATCAGCGCGAAACTAGTTCCGAGATAAACAATAAAGCAAGCATCAGATGCCTGATTGAAATTTCGCAACTTATTTTCACTTTCAAAGTCACGAAACAATGTTGACAGGATACTCTTTGATATTGCACAAAGCAATAGCAACTGATGTATTCAGTACTAGACACATTTTTATTTTTGTTATTATTTGTCAAATCCTCTTGGTTCATTCACCAATTTCTATATGACAAAATCAAATAAGCTTTAGATATTTTTGAGTTTTTTACTATACAATAAAAATACATTAGCAAAATTACAGAAGGAAAAAAATATTTGTTTTTCTTACTCACGTAAATACTAATTTAGAAATTCGAGGAAAACATCTTAGTTCAAGAGGGAATAAGTAATTAAGATTTTTAATATATTCTGGCGATGTCGTTCTGTTTTAATTATTAATATAATTAAAAATTATATTTTTTATTCAGGAGAACTTGAATAATTTTTAATTAAACTCATAAATTTTGTGTTAAAGTCAAGGTAATTTGATATATCTGTCTACAAATACAAAATAAGGAGTATAACATTAATACAGATAATATTTATTGCATCTTGATCATCATGAAGGTTTTTTTTTTCTTCTAACGAAAAATCGTTTATAAAGTAATACATTTTTCAACTAAATCGTATAAAAAAATCAAATAAACATATCATCCCGCAATTTATCCATTACTGGGTGATATATTTTACGTGTGAATTGCGGATACCAACCGTCAAGTCACGGCGCCCAAATATATTAGTAGAGATGGAGTCACAAAAATAATTTTAATATGGTAAAAATTGTTAGACTGTTGTGGAAATCGAACCTGGGTTTTCACTTATCCCATAAAAATTTAAATAAGTAAACATAATCACGCCTTTGATCAATTACTCTGCCGTAGCAGATCTCGGTAAGAGATAAATTTATGTGTGTGAAGTGTGGTTACCAGCTGACAAATTACCGCCACAAAGATGTGAATGACGCGGAGCCACAGGGGTAATTTTAATACGGCGAAAATTGTCGACTATGAAAATTGAATCCGAGTTTTCAAATCCACAGTCTGACTCGATACCACTGAGCTACTTATTCCATAAAAAATAAAATACATAAACATAATCATACCTTTTACCAATTACTCTACTGTAGCAGATCTCGTTAAGTACAAAGCTGTGTAGGCTTTTAATTGGCGATAATTGTTTATCAGCTCTAAAAAAATAGTAAAAAAAATATATGTACTACAATTTCATTGGTTTCATTTTTTTTTTTACTGTTTTTATTTAATTTTCTCTTTGCAGTTTATTTCAAATTTTCCAACCTAATGACGTCTGTAAAAATAATTTTGATTTTTATCTAATATTAATATGCAAAAAATAACGTATACAACATGTAATGAAAGCACCTTTTTTCACTCATTTTATTGATATACTCCGGCTTTGTCATCGTACATCCAACTTCAAATTCGTGAAAGAAAGTATTGCTTTCCTTACTAGATGTACAAATACCTATTAACGTGAGTTTCCATATATTAACAGTTTTAATAATATTTGACAGTATAAAATGTGTACCCGGGCTCTGTCAACTCACTGTACAGAAATGTAATTTACGCATTTCCACCCCTCTGTTGCTATTAATCAAACAACAGCATGCTCATCGCTTCACGTGTTTTGCATACTAATATATTTTTTGTGTATTCTAGACATTAGATGATTAATAAACATCAACATAAACTACTCCAAGTCATGTAATTTGATGTTTATGTACTAATACTTATATAGAAAATTATGTTTTCCTTTGATAGATTAATAATCTGATATGTTATGATAGCAAAACCAGCATGACTTTACAAATAGTGTTTTATTATCTTAGTTCTACCTCGGTCTTAGCTAAACGAAAGAAATATTGTTATATTTAAAGATCGATTAAAAAACAGAAAAAAAACATACATAAACAACAAACAAGCAATAAAAGATTAAATCGTCGTTAAAAAAATTATAAATTTTATACAAAGTAAAATATTATTTTGGGTATCAGGTACGTGGCAGAAACCAACTGATCATTTGTTCTAAAACCTATTTAAATGTAAATGAAAGAAAAACAAAATAAGTAACGTCCTAATGTATATCTGCTGTCTGCCTCAATAACATTCGATGAAGCCGTAATACTTATTATATACAGGATGGTGAACGCGACTGTCGAACATAGGGATTTAACATGTAAAATCATATTTTTGTTATTTCCTGCTTCCCTAATTATTTTAAGCAAAAAAGCTTCAAATAAAACATTTAGGGCATAAATTTCTGCATCTAAACCAATAATCAGTATTAATTTTGCATGTTTCCTAATGGCACAAATTTGATCTGAAAATAACGAAAATAGCCTCAAAACTATCGATAGCCATGGAATTGAAACAAAATTAAACAAATGTTTGACGTTTTATCTGTCAAAATAAATGACATAATAAATAGAGAAATTATTTTGACAGGTTAAACGTCAAACATTTGTTTAATTTTGTTTCAATTCCATGGCTATCGATAGTTTTAAGGCTATTTTCGTTATTTTCAGATCTAATTTGTGCCGTTACTCAGCATGCAAAATTAATTTAGCTACAGAAATTTATGCCCTAAAAGTTTTATTTGAAGCTTTTTTGCTTAAAATAATTAGGGAAGCAGAAAATTACAAAAATATAATTTTACATGTTAACTCCCTATGTTCGACAGTCGCGTTCACCACCCTGTATATATATATATATATATATATATATATATATATATATATATATATATATATATATATATATATATATATATATATAGTTTGCGAGCTCAGGTTTTAGGTGTCAAATTTTACTTATTACGTCGGTTTCGAACAATTTGTACTTTATAAGTATTTAAAGATTCACATTTTTTTACTTTTCGGTCCGTATTAGTACATGATAGTTTGCGATTTTTACTACTATAAAACCCTTTTACCGTGAGGTATCGGGTGCATAATACTTTTGATGAGGACTGATTATTTGATAACCTGAAGAGTGAATGTTTTGTGAATGATTCTGTGGTTTGTGCTGCCCCTTTTGATGGAATATAGGGTGATGTTATGTATGTATTAATAATATTAAACAAATATTTAAAGCAAATCAACTAATGAAATCGAATAATTACGAACAATTAAACTACATTACAGCATTATAATGTGTTCATTTGTTGTACCACAGACAAAATATATACAGACGTCTAACTAATTCTATTCAAATGGCAAAGCTTTTTACCAATGAAATTTGTTGTTGTTGGTTATTAATTCATTTTAAGTTGTTAATTAATTCCTTTTAAAATGATTTGTGTATTGTAAAATTAAACAGTCCAATTTTCAAGAGAATTTTAGCTAAAATCTAGATAATCCTGAATTTTGGATTTGTCAAATTAAGCTAAACCATATTCCCAAAAAAAGTTGAAATAAATTTCAATATATATACGATCCTTTAATTCAAAATTTAGGATTAGCTAAAACTTTTTGAGAATCGGGGTGATAATTCTTTAATTACTAGTGCACTAATTCAATGTTCATGAACTAATAATCGACATCAGCGCTGTAATACAGATTCGCCCAAAACAACAATTTTCATTGATAAACGCTGGCATTTCAATATATTTGGTTAGACGTCTGTATATATTTTGTCTGTTGTTGTATGCATGGAATTTTGTGTAATTAAAGCGAACAATCTCATTAAATTGAAATTAGAATCTCAACGCGGCCACCACTTGTTTCCAATACGAGCAAAATAAATCAATAAAATCTAATTTTTGTTGTCTAAAGTCTATTATCATTTGACATCTTTTAAAATTATTTTAACAGTTATTGAATACGAAATAAATATATCATCACGTCTTAATACTCTTTACTGGGTGTGGCACTCTGCCGTGGCAGATGTTGGTAAGTAATATATTTATGGGTGTAAAGTGTAATTACCAGACATGAAATTACGGCCCCTAAAGATGTTAGTGGTAGAGGAGCCACAGGGGTAATTTTAAAGTGGTGAAAAGTTTGTTTGTTGCGGGAATCGAACTCGGTATCTCAAATCAACTGACACGATACCTTTAAGCCAGCTACTCCATTAAATACGAGGGCAGGGTGAAAAGTCCCTGAAAATAAAACAGACGGCGCCACAATCGCAAATCTCATGTGACATTTGTGATGTACCGTCTTTAACTAGAACGCATTAACATTTTCAGACTGATATGTCATTCAGTTCTGTTTCGACATCCATCGCTAGCAAGCAACATTGAAGATTTTTGAAAACATGGAAAAAAGTTAATTTCGCATCTTGATTAAACATTATTTCTCTATATCGATTGGAACGATTCACAAGTGGTTTACTGATTTTCGTTGTGGTAGTAAGACCACAAAGAACGCCGAACGTTCTGGTCGTTCAATTGAGGTTACAACGCCAGAAATCGTCGATAAAATCCATGGTATGATATTGGACGATCGGCGAGTTAAAGTGCGCAAGATTGCTGAGGCTATGAGCATCTCAACCGAACGGGTACGGAACATTTTGCAGTCGCAATGGCAAAAGTGCATGAATTGGTTCGTCACCCACCATATTCTCCAAATTTGGCCCCCTGCGATTTTTATCTATTTCCAAACTTGAAGAAATAGCTCGGCGGAAAGAGATTTGGCTCCAACTATGAGGTCATCGCTGAGACAAACGCCTATTTTGAAGGATTGCCAAAATCGTATTATTTGGAAGGCATTGAAAAATTAGAAAAACGTTGGACGAAGTGTAACGAGCTACAAGGAGATTATGTTGAGAAATAAAATATGTTTTGACCAAATAAATCATTTATGTTTCTTTTTTCAGGGACTTTTCACCCTGCCCTCGTAATTAATTAAAATGTATTGATTCAATTACGGTATTTAAATCTAAATGTGCTAATTGCAACGCTTTCACTTAAATTTTAAGGATTGCTTATATGAAGAATATGAAATTAATATGAAAATGAAATGAAGAATTGAAATTGTTGATCGTACAAAAGACAAAAAGTTCTTTTTAAATTCATCAACATGAAAATAACTTTTTTGGATATTGAAAACTAGTTCCTAATTGGATTATAGGCTTTGTTTGGATTTAATGATTGACCGTCGTCATGTAATCGTTAACAGCCCGATTCTCAAACCAGCTTTAGTTAAACCTGTATTTTGGATTAGTTAATCTTATTTAACTCAGACTTTTAAAAGTTATTCCACATTACTCTCCGAAAACCAAATGATGACAAGACCATATTAGAGTGTATTTAAACTTTTTTGAAAATATGATTTCGCTAAATTTAACTAATCTAAAATTCAGGATTAGCTAAAACTCTTTTGAGAGTTGGGCTGAAAATGATTAAAATCTCAATTCAAACTCAACATGTAGCTACCTAATACAGTTGTAACTGTTATAATTCAAAATCCAATATTATATTTAATAATCTATAATTAAATTAATTAAAATTTTTAATCTTCCATGAACTATGTATTCGGTAAATTATTTCAGCGACAATATGTGATTATTGGAAAAAGCAATTTTGTGTTACTACATGGCAGCGTTTTCTTTTTCTTTTTTTGTTACATGAATGTTCTATCTACAAACCATGTTAAAAACTTATAATATTACTTACTCAACAAAAATTCAATTTTGAAAGTTAAACTTTCATCAGAACAACTTCTCTGCAAAAAGTGAAATATTTTTACACAAAATTTATAGTGTTTTCCGCAAACGGACGGTTACCGTGATAAAATTTTCAGTTTACCGGTAAAACTTCGGTACGTCGTACGATAAAACTGTAACCGTGGTAAAATCGTGACTAATATCGCGGTTCTTTTCCAGAGTATACTATAAATCTTTAATTCATCAATAATCGAAAAATAAAAATAATAACAATTGCTTAATGAAAGCTACTAATAATTATTTAAACCGCGAGTGTAATACAACTGTTTATTCAGTTTTGCCCTAATAAACTTCTCCAATTAGAGTGTTAGATTTTTATAAATGGCTAGCTCAGTGGTTTGAAGTCGGCCTGTGGATCCTGAGAACTATGGTTCGATTCCCACAGACAAAAATCAATTTTCATAATTTCAAAAACTACTTTCAGTCAAATTATTGAAATAAATGATTACACATAAAAGCGTAAATGCAATCAATCTCATCTCATTTTGAGAACAAGTGCAGTGAGTAGTTAGTAATATCTGTCAACATTTTGCTGTTTTCCACACTATCTAGGTGGCTAGCTCAGTGGTATGAAGTCGGCCTGTGGATCCTAAGAACCCTGGTTCGATTCCCACAGGCGATAAACAATTTTCATAATTTCAAAAGCTACCCCTGTGGCTCCTCCACCACTAACATCTTTGGAGGCCGCAATTTGACGACTGGTAACCGCACTTCAAGCGCAAAATATATCACTTACCGAGATCTGCTTCGGCAGAGTGCCACACCCAGTAATGGGTAGAAGGCGTGATGATATATTTATTTATTTTTCTTTTAGATATAAGCAAATTCATGAAAATTACATACAAAAATACCCAAATAAATTATTCTGGACACAAAATACCGAAATTATAATAACTATAATTAGTCACTAAATACAAAAAGTTGACATTAAGATACTGATCGACTACAGAATAGGGGAAAATATATTAATAAACGAACAACTCTTTACACATTTTAAAATTAAAATTTATTTGGAACATTTGGCCAAACTACGAAAATCTACTTTTCTTTTAGCTTTTTAACGCAAATTCATAAATTCGTTTTTGGGTAATATATCTACATGTGAATTGTATTCTTCTGCTTTCTGGCTGCAGTTCAAAATTTCTTATAAAACCTAATGTTGCCAATGTTTACATGAAGGTAAATGAAATGGCAACTTTCCAAAATTAGTAAAAACACAAATCAATAATTTTACACTCCAAAAATGTCTTGGAAACTGTGTCCTTACTTCATTATTCAAGTGTGAAACCTAAAATTATTTGTTTGTTTTCTAAATTTCAAAGATAAAGAACTTAACTTGAACTTCGCACAATACCTTCCAAAGTTTAAGAATTTATTGCCGCGACCTTATTTTGATGATTAAAGATTACTTTTATTCTGATGAAAACGTTAAATTGAGATTAAAATTCACATTTTGTTTTAATAATTCACATTTGAGCAAGCGTAAAATTGTTTAAGTTCATGTTTTATTTCAGATCATGTGCAGATAATTTACAATTAAATTTTGAACATGCATGTACTTCGAAGACAAGACATGCGAGACAGAAGTAAAACATTTATTAACAAACTACATTTATTTTACTGCTTAAAATTTAATTTTTTCTTGTTCCACATTCTGTATAATGTTCTTTGTTTTAAACATTATTTTCTTATTGAAAATAAAGGGCAAATCTGGAGAAATTTTATGAAAAATAGAAAAACTGTTTGTATTTATTGTATTTTATAACAGAAACCTTAAGAATAAAACATTTTTTTTAACGATTCCTTGTTTAATTCTGAGTCCTAATATAACCAATTTGTAAAATTTAAACTTAAAAGAAATATAAATTTGGCAACACCGTATCAAACAACTGTTATAGCAGTTATCAAGTAATTAATCTGTCAAATGTCAAAATTTGACAAATTATATTTTTTAACATTAGTTCCTAATTTCATTGCAAACTAATATGAGTGCTCTGACATTTTTTTAAGGTGGATCGAAATAGGTAAATTAGGCCCTATTTTTATAAATAAAATAAATATATCATCACGCCTTCTACCCATTACTGGGTGTGGCACTATGCCGAAGCAGATCTCGGTAAGTGATATATTTTTGCGCGTGAAGTGCGGTTACCAGTCGTCAAATCACGGCCTCCAAAGATGTTAGTGATGGAGGAACCACAGGGATAGTTTTTTGAAATTATGAAAATTGTTTGTCGTCTGTGGGAATCGAACCAGGGTTCTCAGGATCCACAGGCCGACTTCATACCACTGAGCTAGCCATCCTATTTTTAGTATTCTCAAATATATTTTTTACACTACTAAAGTAAATAATAAATTGTTATACCTAAAATAAAGAAATTTTCATTTAATTAGATAAAAAAAACCTAAACACCAGATATCAAGGAGGGTCCATCGACTCATTGAACCCCTCCCCCCAGGTGCCCGTACAAACTAATTAAGAAACAGCAACAGCAAAATTAATTTCTTATATTAAATACATGTTATCAAATGTTATTACCTGTAGCAGTTCTTCTGCAGACAGTTTCTTAAAACTTTGCAGTCCCAGAACTTTCGTCCATTTTTTAGCCATTTTAAGGGAGCTTGTTATGGCTATGGCACGATCTGCTTTCGAGTACCCCATGTTCTTTGGAGATTAAGAACTAAAAACTACTTAAACCTTTTTCAACTTTTAAATACTATTTATTTTATAGTCAAGCCACCAATTTTAAGCTAAACTATATAAAAGAAATATAAATAAATAAATAAAACAGAAAAAACTAGTAAAAATTAATTATAATAAGAAACATTTCTTGTCATTAAGAAAACTTTATTATTAATGAATAAACAAAACAAAAAAGGCAGTAAACAACTGCTTGTGAAAAAAAAAACAAAAAATACACACTAAGAAAGAAAGTTAAATAATTTTGAGTAAGATTCTACGAAAGATAACTAGTTTTAGTTTCAGTTTTATTATTTATTTTATAAAATAACAACGAGGCAATGTTTGTTTTTGTATCAATGAGCTTTCCCGCGCGAGCTTTTGTGCTCTCGCAGTACAACGTCAAACTGACGAGCTTGCAAAGTTTCGGTAAGCTTGAAAAGCGATGCGCGCCTTGTACGCAGAATCGGAAAAGTTTAGAGATCAAGTTCTCGAAGGTCGTCAGTGTCAAATATTTTGCCATCAAATTACTCGTAATTGTCTTCAAGACTTTCTTAGACTTTGCTTATTAAGGATTATTGAACAGTTTGTACAAGAAAATTTTCGTAATTGAACTAATAACGAATTAATTGAATAACATTCAAAATTTCAAGCATAATACTTATTTGTATACCTATTTACTATGAAGATGTTTATGCCTTTCGAGGGCGAAGTTTACAAAAGATCATGGGCTTCTGGCCCGAAGG
Source organism: Pterostichus madidus (assembly GCA_911728475.2). Classification (NCBI taxonomy): domain Eukaryota; kingdom Metazoa; phylum Arthropoda; class Insecta; order Coleoptera; family Carabidae; genus Pterostichus; species Pterostichus madidus. Next base: position 41,514,809 of record OU452301.1, read on the forward strand.
TTTGTAAGTCGCCTGAGGGGTATAAACATAAAGTTATGTCCGTGGTGTATACAATATTTTCTGTCTTACTACGAGGGCAGGGTGAAAAGTCCCAGAAAAATAAGACAGATGGCGCCACAATCGCAAATCTCATGTCACATTTGTGATGTACCATCTTTAACAAGAACGCATTAAAATTTTCAGACTGATATGTCATTCAGTTCTGTTTTGACACCCATCGAAAGCAAGCAACCTTGAAGATTTTTGAAAACATGGAAAAAAGTGAATTTCGCGTCTTGATTAAACATTATTTCTTGCGTGGAAAAAACATTACGCACACCAAAGCATCGCTTATTAAACATTATGGGGACTCATCACCATCGATTGGAACGATTCACAAGTGGTTTACTGATTTTCGTTGTGGTAGTATAACCAAAGAACGCCGAACGTTCTGGTCGTCCAATTGAGGTTACAACGCCAGAAATCGTCGATAAAATCCATGGTATGATATTGGACGATCGGCGAGTTAAAGTGCACGAGAATGTTGAGGCTATGAGGATCTCAACCGAACGAGTACGGAACATTTTGCATAAATTTTTGGATATGAGAAAGCTATCTGCCAGATGGGTGTCGCATTTGCTCTCTGTTGACAACAAGCGCAACCGTGTGACAAGTTCAACGGAGTGTTTGGCGATGTTCAAGCGCAATAAGAAGAACTTTTTGCGCCCCATGCGATTTTTATCTATTTCTAAACTTGAAGAAATGGCTCGGTGGAAAGAGATTTGGCTCCAACGATGAGGTCATCGCTGAGACAAACGCCTAATTTGAAGGATTGCCAAAATCGTATTATTTGGAAGGGATTGAAAAATTAGAAAAACGTTGGACGAAGTGTACAAGGAGATTATGTTGAGAAATAAAATATGTTTTGACCAAATAAATCATTTCTTGTTTCATTTTTTAGGGACTTTTCACCCTGCCCTCGTATAATGATTATTATCTTGTAAGCAATTTGGGAAATGAAATCAAAGTTAATTATTATTTGAAACAAACTTTACTATTATAAAGTTTTTTGAATAAAACGAATAAGTTTTAATCAATACAGAAATGTATATATCGATTGACTTCAATTTTTAATTGTACATTAATAATATATTAATATACGCCTTACTAACATTTCATACAATTCTCTTGCATAAAAAACAAACAAAAAACATCAAATGAAATTTTCAGATTCTGGCCAAATGATGCGATTCCACTAAAGCAGAGTCCCCGAAGGCGATTTCAGCTATAAAGTTCATTACGGGCAACATCAATTTGAGTAATAGCTATTTATGTACCTAGGGTATTATAAATGTGGTTATACCCTCCGACGGCGATGCTTACAAGATCGAGGGACTCTAGCCCGAGGGTTTGTTAGTCGACCGAGGGGTATAAATATCAAGTACAATATGTTATGTCTTACTAGTATTTTTTAATAAACTAAATAATAAATAATGGATTACCTGGCAATACTGAATAGAAAAAATCTCAGTTTTCGAGGACATTAGGAACTAAATAATGTACCTTTTATCCAGGGTATTAATAAACAATAATGAACTAGAAAGACGTAAATTATTAAACTATGTATATGAAAAATCGTCGAATCTGTTTTATGTTTAAAACTTATTTTTCGTCCGATAAAATATCGCTCGTGTGAAACGACCTTTACTGGCATATTTTTATGTTATGTACACATGTTTTCATTTTGACGTTTTGGCCAACAAGTCAGAATTAAGATGAAATATGTCCTGTAGAATCACGCTGTAACCTCACCGAAAGAACTATAAACATTTCATGTTTAGAAAATTATATTTAAACAAATAATTCCAATAACTATCGACAAGGTAAATATAATGCAAGAAAAAAAAGAGCTCTTTAATTAAAGAATTGTTTATCTAGCAACAGTACCAATAGCGATTTTTTTAAACTTATTGAACCGATAAAACTTTTTTGTAATTACTGGTACCTATGTCATAAGTAATTATAAAATACTTTATATGCTAAACAAAATTTGAATAATAAATGAAATGATAATAATTTAAACAATTCACAAGGGAAATACCTATTAATTAATATTACAAACTTGTGTTATACAAAAATGTTAAATGAAGATACAAAAATCGAGATCAAACGTTTTTATTATGTGGCCTATTTAAACAATAGATATTTGTACAACTAGTAATGAAAACAATACTTTTTTTCATGAATTTGAAGTTTGATAAACGACGGCGACGCATCCAACTTAAAAGATTTTTAACTGGATCCATATCGATTGATTACTAATTAATGTATTATTGGAACTTGTTTTCAAAATTTGTTGGTGTATTTCTGTATCTGAAATGGAAATAAAACGTTTTTTTCACATATTTTACTTGACGCGTTGACAGTTTTAAATAATTATTTGACAACTACCTACCATTTGTCATAAACGAAAGCACCTACAGAGATTATTCGCGGGAATAATCACAAGAGCTTTATTCTCAGTATAATAATGACAGGAATGGTTAAAACGCAGACACGTGACATACAATGAAGCATTTCATTGGTTTTGAGAAACGTGAAAAAATAATCGGTAATATGTAATGCACTATTTATATTATAGGTGATAATAACATATTTCACATATGAAAATGTCATTCATTTGAGAATCACGATCGTATGACTGAGAAGGAAGTAAAACGTGATATTTTGAAATGAAAAATTACATTAGAAGTACGACACACACGTTTAAGATGATTTCTATACCGATCAGAAAAGAAATCGCAGATCCAATACATGTTAGGAAGTCCTAAATTTATTTCCTCTCGCATTTTCGACTTCAAAGAGATTTGTAAAGCTTCACGTTCAAAGTCAGTGTATATTGTGTCGACACATTTCCGATAAATAGTCAATATGTCGTAGGTAAAAATATGCCATATACATTTATTTAATAGTTATTTACAATATAAGTATTGTAATTATCATTTTACAATACGAGATAGAAAAAATTGTACAACAAGCCGTAGACCAAATTTGATAATTCATCGAGTATTTGTATAATACAATACAATACGTATATCGTACAATGTACTAAATAAAATAAATATATCATCACGCCTTCTACCCATTGCTGGGTGTGGCACTCTGCTAAAGCAGATCTCGGTAAGTGATATATTTTGCGCGTGAAGTGCGGTTACCAGTCGTCAAATCACGGCCCCCAAACATGTTAGTGGTGGAGGAGCCACAGGGGTAGCTTTTTTCAAATTATGAAAATTGTACAATGTACAATGTACCTAATTTCAAATGATTTCGATATTTACATTTTTTAAATTTGAGAGTTATATTTTTTGTTCTTATTTGAGGCGTAAATAGGTTTATGCACAACCACGCCGAAATTCATGATTTGTAGCCATGAAAAGTGGGCGTAAACACTTCTTTTTTGCCCTAGGGCCATACAAAATTATTTCCTATGGTTATATAAACAAATAAATAATATGGGGTAGCTAGCTCAGTGGTATCAAGTCGGCCTGTGGATCCTGAGAACCCTGGTTCGATTCCCACAGGCGACAAACAATTTTTACCATTTTAAAACTACCCTTGTAGCTCCCCCACCATTAACATCTTTGGGAGCCGTGATTTTACGGCTGGTAACCGCAAAATATATCACTTACCAAGATCTGCTTTTTTTATTTTTTATAAAAATTTACCTCTTTGGCTCTCCCACCACTAAAATCTTTGGAGGCCGTGATTTTACGGTTGGTAACTTACCGAGATCTGCTTCGGCAGAGTGCCACATCCAGTAATGGGTAGAAGGCGTGATGATATATATTTTTACTTTTTATAAAAAATTACCTCTGTGGCTCTCCCACCACTAACAGCTTTGGAGGCCGTGATTTGACGATTGGTAACTTTCCGAGATCTGCTTCGGCAGAGTGCCACATCCAGTAATGGGTAGAAGGCGTGATGATATATATTTTTTTATTTTTTATAAAAATTTACCTCTGTGGCTCCCCCACCACTAAAATCTTTGGGGGCCGTAATTTGACGGATGGTAACTTACCGAGATCTGCTTCGGTAGAGTGTCACACCCAGTAATGGGTAGAAGGCGTGATGATATATTTTTTATTTTAAAAAAAAATTACTTCTGTGGCTCCCCCACCACTAAAATCTTTGGAGGCCGTGATTTAACGGTTGGTAACTTACCGAGATCTGCTTCGGTAGAGTGCCACACCCAGTAATGGGTAAAAGGTGGATTGATATATTTATTTTTTATTTTATTAGTTTTTATTAAATAGTCGCATTTATATACTGAGAAAAGAGAACATAATTAATTTTATTTATATTTTATCAATATCTAATTAAGTCCGAAATATAGTTGCACAATAATTAAGGAATAAAATTATGACCTCGACTATTTTATATTAACTTAACTACATCTGTTAAATAATACTCTCATTATGTATCTAACTCGAAATAAATAAAGCTTCTAATATTACACTAGCATAATATAAAAGTTCATATTTATCAGCCCATTTCCAACCGATAACAATCTAATATTTCAAGCACGTGGTTTGTCGTTTGTTGATCCATGATAGATACGAGTATAAGTAAGGTTAAGTTTCACTATTTTTATTCAGTTTACTTAAATAGTTGTAGATAAAGTATAGTATTTGACTCGCATATTATGGTTATATTACACTCGGCTCATGTTGTAAACTTTATCTTCGTGTAATATAACCTACATTACGTGCTCATTAAATTGTAGTCTGAACAGCAGGAACTTACGGAGAAATATGCCGCCTGAAGTTAGTAATAAAATATTTTTTTATTGCGTAATTAAGATTTCTTGTGGTCCTAATAGAGTTGTAATCTTGACCAATCACAGAAAACTGGGAACAGTCCGTACAAAAAGTTTGGCAATATCGAAAATAAAAGTAAAAATTATTATTATACCTAATTAATTAAATAATTCCTTTGCTAATGCTTTAACTTTTTTTTATACTTCTAAGTCTTAGGACATTATAAATAAATTTTTCCACTTTTTTGACAAATTTGACAGCTTGATAGTTATAAAAAACATTGTTAGACAGAATCATACTTTGAGAAACAACTAATATTTTCACTTATAATATAACTAGTGCATTGATTATTACTTATAATTTTTTGAGCTCACGAGTGCTTTTGTTGCTGTGAATAGTTATTTATGTATCAAGGGTGAAAACAGGCGTTTCTGGCCCGTGGCATGATTATTAGCACGAGGCACAAAGCATCGAGGGCTAATAATATGCTCAGGATCAGAAACGCTAATTTCACCCGTGGTACATACAATATTTCATGCACAGCAAAATAACATTTAATTATATGTTCAAAATATTAAAATACGTAAATAGGTTATATGTCAAAATGACATTTTGCAGAATCAAGTACTCACAATAAACAAAAATTGTCATTTTATTTATATATCCATAGGAATTATTTGTTATGGCCCTAGGGTGTTTAAGCCCGCTTTTTAGGGATAAAACACATAAATTTCGGCCCGGTTGTGCATAAAGAATATATTGGCATGCTTATAATAATAAATTCATTTAAAATAAAATATAAATAAATAAATATATCGTTACGCCTTTTACCCATAACTGGGTGCGGCACTCTGCCGAAGTAGATCTCGGTAAGTGATATATTTATGCGCGTGAAGTGCGGTTACCAGCCGTCAAATCACGGCCCCCAAAGATGTTAGTAGTAGGGGAGCCACAGAGGTAATTTTAAATAGGTGAAAATGTTTTGTCGGCTGTAGGGATCGAACTAGGGTTCTTTGGATTCACAGGCCGACTTGATACTGTTGTAATCTCCCTAGATTAATAATAAGAATGTATATTGATAGTATTAATTTCTATTTAGTCTTTGACGATGATGTCATATCCTGTTGATGCCTTCTGCATCCCTTCAGCGTTCTTAGAATTGTTATTGTCTAAAGACATTTTGATAATGTTTGCCCCCTTAAGAATGCTGAATATAGTTATTTGTCTCACCCAGCTAAGGCTGAGACGTGAACAGAGAAGTCAGTCTGTTACCATCCGCGACTCAAACAAGTCTTCTACCATCAGCGACTCGAACAAGTCTTCTACCATCACTGACTCGAACAAGTCTTACCATCTTTGACTCGAATAAGTCTCTTAAACAAGTAACTCTGTTAAAACTGTGTAAATAGTGTACAAAAGTTAGTAATAGTAGTTAATAAAACTATATTAAAGAAACACGATCTTTACTAGTGGGTTTGGCCCTTAGATCCTGCTCTTATCCTCTTTCTCCGATTAAAAATAAATATTAAACTAATTATTGTTGTAGCCAAGCTACCAGGTTACAACAATACCACTGAGCTGTTACTCCATATATTGATTTCTTTGTTATATATGAGACAAGCTGGTTGCCAAATAAAAAAAGAAAAAATTAGAGTAAAACTTTCAACTACGTGAATATTATTTAGCTGGAAGTATTAAAAATATTGTTTAGCATTTTGCTATATCTTAGCGCAAGCCAATATATGTTATATTAAGTGTGTTGTACGCATCCAAAAAAAATTGTTCATTAGTAAAAAAGCATACGTTAATAGGGGTCGTTAATGTAATATTTTGTATAAATTAATAAAACACATTAATAAACAATCAACGGAAATGATATTAAATGCTAAATTAGTTCTTATTTTCTATATCAAATATCGAATCAATAATTAATTTTCATTATTATAAAACAAGAAAATTATTCAAATTAAATTGACAGACGCCTCATGTTCTTATTTAAGATTGCATGTTCATGTAATCAAGAAGCAAGCAACACAGCAACAGCGTACTTCATTTCTTTATATAATTTTCAATTATTGATGTTTATAGGGGTGGACTCAGAAGCGGATTTAAAATATTTCGGGCCCTAGGCAAAATATTTGTTTCGGGCCCTTTAGGACATAAAATTATGCATCTAATTCAATAAACAAAAATAATTTTACATGCTTCGTAACAGCACAAATTAAATCTGAAAATAACGAAATTATCGATAGCCATGAAATTGAAACAAAATCAACAAATGTTTAACGTTTTATGTGTCAAAATAAACGACATAATAAATAAAGAAATTATTTTGACAGATTAAACCTCAAACATTTGTTTAATTTTGTTTCAATTCCATGACTATCGATAGTTTTGAGGCTATTTTCGTTATTTTCAGATCTAATTTGTGCCGTTACGAAACATGCAAAATTAATTTTGTTTATTGGATTAGATGCAAAATTTTATGTCTTAAAACTTTTATTTGAAGCAGTCTTGCTTAAAATAATTAGGGAAGCAGGAAATTATAAAATTATGATTTTACATTTTAAATACCCATGTTCGAGAGTCGCGGTCACCATCCTGTATACTATTTAAACTAAAAGTTTGAATCCGGGCCCTAAAATTTTTGGGCCCTAGGCTACTGCCTCTTTAGCCTAGGCCAAAGTCCGCCTGTGGGTGGACTAGCGTTATTTGGTCTCCAAGGCGCTCTAAAATTTGATAGTAAAAGAATGTTCGGACGCTACAAAGAAGCTATCTACACCCACCGTATTGCCGGACTAAATTATTACAATACATTTATGACTAAAATTGATACGTGATAAAATAGTATAATATTACGTATACTCTATTCCCTGTATGAAAACGATTACGTCACATTCGGTATCCATGTGATTCAAGATATTGTACTTAAAACGTTTACATTGGTATTGGATTGACATTTTTAAAACATAACCTAAAATTTAAATGTCAGATTAAAATATTTATTATTTTATAAAATTTAATTAGTTTATAATGAAACCAAATTCTGCTTATATTAAATAAATATCAAATATAAATTTATCTTAACTCACGAAAAATATTGCCTACCTTATTGAAATATGTAATTTTGTAAAATAAAACTCAAAGGAATATACATTTTTATATGTATTATTATTATATATATATAAATAAATAATTTATGAAAATACAAAATACAATGCACATTACCTCTTGTACTACAGTTAAATTAATTAAAGAACCTCGATTCTCTAACTCCAGCGCAAAATAATCATGAAGATGACAAACGCATTTCTGCATTTGATTACCCAACATTTTATAAGCCATTTCTTATTTCTCAGTCTGTATTTATATATCAAAAATGTCACAAACTTAGAAATGACAGGCGAGAAAATAACAAAATCATGGCAAATAGGTATCTATTTTTATTTTATAAACAAATGTGAACAAAATAAATGTAAATTTTCGTATTAAGGCGTATTCCATTTGCCATTTGGATCAGATCTAACTTACATTTACTGAACCAGATCATTTATTTATTTCGTTGGATTCCTTCGTTGACTTTATTTCCAGTACTAGATTTACAGATTCTAATTTACTTTAAAGTAATTGACCACAATAAATGTATTATTTTGCTTAATTCACGTTATCTAATTTATCTGAACTGATTTAAGTGAACCAAGTGGCAAATGGAATACAGCTTTAGTAAGAACTGTCATAAGTTTTCATTAAAATAATAAATGTGATAGAACGTGAAAAAACATGAAACGTCTGTCTTAACTTATTAAGACATACGTTATGTCATTCGCATAGGTACGAATAATATTAGTAAAAAAAGATAGCTATATTTTATCGTATCTATGATAACTTCGTCCACATATGACGTCATCGTTTTAATACAGGGAATGGAGTTTACCATGAACTATATGTGTATCGATTTCCTAAACATTCGCGACCTAAAAAAATCACTTACAGTTCGAGGTTAGTAAGCTATTTTTTTATAATAGGCGTATTCCATTTGCCATTCAAATCAGATCTAACTTACATGTACTGAACCAGATCACTTATTTATTTCGCTGGATTACTCCGCTGACTTTATTTTCAATTACTGATTCTAATTTACCCCGTAGAAATTCACACCCAATAAGTGCATCAGTTTACTTAAATCAGTTCATTTAATCATGTGTCTAATTTATCTGAACTGATTTAAGTGAACCAAGTGGCAAATGGAATACAGCTAATATCTGCACAAATAGAAGGAAAAGAAAATAAGTTTTAAAATTAACAGCTGCCAAATTGTTGTCAAAATAAACAAGACCTTGATCTATAATATTTATTTACTGTTAACGGTGTATGGTAAGTAAATATTATAGTCCTGATGTTATAATGGAAACAAACTGTACAATAAAAAAGTTCCACTTACTGTGTTTAAATTTTGTCATTAATGGGTAACTTAAGTACAGGTATTGTAAAAATTTAATCAAAAACCATAGGCTTGTAAACCTCTATTATTTGCCAGACACTTTTAATTTTCTTGCTACCCCCGACCGGTCAACAAGTCCACCCCTGAATAAGGAATATCTTTCGTGACAGACATGCTCTCCGATCGTTCTGATGTTCATCAATTCAAATATCTGTAGCTGGTTGTGATTGGTTCCCAATGAATTATAAGCGAGTCTTATTAAAAGTTGCATAACATGCCGACGCAGAGCAATTTCATACACATGGCAAGGGTATTAATAGGTAATGAATCTACTCGGACTAATTTACATTGCTTGAATCAATCATGCGAATCATTTGTTTAAAAGATTAAAGTGACATCAAAAGCACTCATTTTAGAAAAATACATTTATAAATCACTGTGAATTGCATTTTCACGATTAAGATCATATAATTGTTAGCGTAATTATTTTCACGTAAGATTTTGTTTATTATAATTGATTATGTCTTCTACTTTAATTTATCGTTTAGGTGGATTACGAGTGCAGTTGGGTAAGAACATTCATTTAAGAGATTGTAGTTATATTTTTGTCAGTCATTGTTAGATCTTGGTAGTGAATAGTCGACATCGTGTTAGTGATAGTTTAGAGTGTGTTAGAGTGAGTGATTGTTGGAGAACGTATTGGTGAGTCGAGTCAGAAGTTGTTAGCACACGTGTGGTATGTGATTGTTATCCTTATCCTTTGTTATGCTGCGGTCCTCCAGGGAAGTCCGCTGAGGGATTGACGGGGAATGACAGCCAAGTGCAGCCACCGAAGCACGACCCGCTAGCCCTCGTGCCAACGGTGCCCTGCCTGCCATCTATAGTGTTAATTCAGGAGGTGCCCAACGTTTCGCTAACACCCCGCGGTTGTGCGTGGAGTGTGGGTTTCTACTTGGCTTTCAATCCACACTCCCGGTGCCCTGGTTATGCAACTCGGTGGGTTGGGTGTTCAGCACGGTTCTGTAGCTCTGATTGGTACTGTCCTAGAGACAGTGTCGGTTTTACAAATTTGGAGGCCTAAGGCGGAAGGAAATTAGAGGCCAATGGCGGGGGGCGGGATTATATGCCGTAGAAAGGTATGCAGAAGAAAAAATTATTATTCAGTCAGTACCTACATGAAGCTAAAATCACACTTTCATATAACATAAAATTAAAAATTAATTATAAAATGCGAAATTGACATTAATGCAATTTCTTTTTTCTTGATTTTTCTTCAGCGACCTTTGAAATTACATCATTATAATCAAGGGATTTCAAAATCTCTGCCTCTATATTTAATATGGCTAGTGAATGCAATCACTCTTGGAACATGGTCGAGCGTAGATAATTTTTTACTCTTTTTAAGCATAAAAAAGATCATTCAGCATACGCATTTGATAAAGGATGCGTTAAATATATTTGTAAAAGATTCATTATATTTGGAAATGTTGCTTGTAATCTATTTTTAATAATCAATATATTTTTTCTTGAACGTCGCTGGTACTTTGCGCTATGCGACGACGCTACGTACTACCGCTATTGCCACAACGCGACTACACAGTGCTGCCACATGTACTTAGGTATATTATATACCTAAAATACAAATTTATTAAATTAAATTTTTATTTTGCATAGTAATTGCGTATTAATTTTTTATATATAAAAATTCTATCGTATGAGGCTGAATTTTTATGAGGCCGGTAAAAATCGGAGGCCTGAGGCGGTCGCCTCATCCGCCTTATGGCAAAACCGGCCCTGCCTAGAGATGATTCTCAGAGTGGTACATCGTTCCAAACGTATATGATTTCGGGTGATCACCTGTTGGTGGATCTGTGGGAGTATGCGTGTGTGCTGTGGTTGTCTGTCTCCTCACTGAGTAACTTCTTATGTTGTGTATTCTTTTCAGCCGGCCAACCGCGCGACTGAAGACCGCAGGGACCGGTAATCGCTACGTCAACTTACGCTTGTTTTGTATTTTCATATTTGTGCAATAGAGGGTTATAGGTGATATAACTGTTTTTATTTATATTTATTTCAGCCCTGTCTAATGTGTCATTTAATATAATACAAAGTCGCAGATTAAAATATCACTTTCCTGACTTATTATATAATATACTATTTTCATATTTTGCAACTAAAATAAATAAATATATCATCAAATCTTGTATCCGTTAGTGGGCAAATATTTCAAACATTTTCATTTCATTTCTCAGTACTTTTAATTTAATTATAAATTATTAATTAATCTTATACATAACTTTATAATTATTTCGAACTATTAATTTACTAAATTATATCGTACATAAATTGTGGGTGGTAACTCTAGAAATTTCGCAATTTGTAGTTTCAGCATTTTGTGTTAAGTTTATGTTTGTTATATTATTAATTCTATAGGATCGCAAATATAAACTATCTATACAATAAAACTATAAAATTTAAATATGGTTATTTTGTATCGTGTCAGCGATTTTGCATCTAAAGGTATTGAATCACTATTTTAGTATTAATTTTTGACTAGCTTAATTAGGATCACCACCACCAGTAGACGATTACGTAGGGGTTAGTTAGTCCTTAATTTACTTAATGTGTAATTCTTTTTAGTTTGTTCTGGACCGTTCTGTTGAACAGTCGTGTTAGTTAGTGATTGTGTATTGAGTTACGGCGAAGACGAGTCGAGATGAGTTACACTGAGCGTGTAAGCGTGTGAGCCTGTGAGTGAAATTGTTTGGTATGTTGAGATGATTTGATATCCTAACACCAAATCCTTATTCCTTTATGGCGACGCCGTCCTGTTAACTTGCTGTGTGCGGAGGGAGGCAGCCGAGTTCGCCCACCGACGCGCCAGTTACCGGCCTGGTGCCAACGATGCCCTGTTTGAGTTCAGGAGCCTAGCTTTCGCTTGCATCTTGAGTGGTGAGGTGGTGTTTAGAGTTTCAGCTCGGCTTTCAACTCTTTCACCTGAAGCCTTGTGTTAAGCCGCTCGTGTAAGATGTCAGGTTCTCGATGTACTGTGTGTTATCGAGGTCGCGTATCATGCTGTGTGCGTGAAGCGATGTTCTGGGGCCCGTGATGTACTGTGTGTTATCCGGTACCTGTGCCACCCGGTTGTTAACCGTGGTGTGCGGCTCTCATACTCTAAGCTGTGTGCGCGGAGTGAGAGGTTCTCTTTATTTCGTCCTAGTATGCTCTACTGTGTTGTGTGCATATGGACGGATAATTGAGAGTTTTACCGAGAGTGTGTAGTTTGTTAGCGAGGCTATGTGGAGTGCTTGAGCTCATGGTAGTTTCTTTCTTTTCAGAAGAGCGCTCCAGCTGGACAACCAAGGACCTAATTTTAAGTGTGTGATTGTAATATTTTGGGGTAATTATATTTGTTTTGCGTAATCCGTTTTTACAGTTTTATTTTAGAGCCCTGACATAAGTTTACTTTTAACCTGTTTTCTTTTCATCTTTAACAATCGTTTAAAACTTCTGTCAAATATTAGTAAATAGTTATTTGTTTCTCTGTTTTTGGATAAGAATAATATAATCTCGCACGCATATTTGGTAACATATTGTTATCATAGATTGGTATAACCAGAGCTGGGCAAGTACCAGGATCAAAGTATTTAAGTATAAGTACCAGGAATAACCATGGTCAGTACTTGTTACGCAAGCACAGCTTGAAAATAGTTAAGTAAAGTACCAGTTTTGTTAGACCAATGTACTTAAAAATAAGTATTTTGCAAGTACGAGTATTGGGTATATTCGTATGAAATAGTTTTTGTTATTGTTATTTATTCTAAAAACAACATATTCTAAATATACATTTTGAAAACATGATTAAAAAATAAAAAGATTTTTAAATTTAACAATGCAAAATTTAGTATGTAGTCGGAAATTACAAAAAAAAATCAGTCTAATATATAAAAATAAACTGCATTAACCGCAAACTCAAAATACTTTAATGTTTCGAAATATTTAAGTACTTTCAGTGATTTTAGTAATAATGACATACTGAATTATTTGAAAAGTACTTCAATATTTTTTACATTTACTATCCAAAAATGTAAGTCTTAAGTACGAGCTGAAATTTAGTACTTAAAAATTTCAAGTATTAAGTAACACAAAAAATATTAAGGAGAATATTAGGACCAATCGAAGAACAAGAAGGATGGAGAAGTAGATACAATAATGAACTCTATGAATTCTACGATGAAGCATCAGCATCCGGATATGTAAGATTACAACGGTTAAGATGGGCGGGACATATCGTAAGGGTGGACGAAGGCAGGATCCCCAGGCAAGTGCTCAACCGGAAATGGAGCGGGACAAGACCAGCCGGCCGCCCAAAGAAGAGGTGGGAGGACAGTGTTGCAGAGGATGCGAGGGAAATAGGAATAAGAAATTGGAAGATTGCGGCTCTGGATAGGGAGGAATGGAAGAGGAGAATGGTGGAGGCCAAGGCCCGATTTGGGCTGTAGCGCCATTGAAAGAAAGAAGTAACACAAAAATAAATATACTTAAGTACTAGACGATACGAAAAATTGGTACTTAAGTACTTAAGTATTGCCCAGCTCTGGGTATAACTGCATGAAATCTTAGCACCGGACAAAATAAAAAACACAATTTATAAATTAACCTAGACAACGGATAAATCAATCGCAAATCATGTCACTAACTTAAGTTTTCTACCAAATATTTCACTTAATAGTTCTAGCGTAAAAAAATATTTTTACAGATCGGAATGAAACTCGGCGCATGTAAACATGGGACAGTCATACGCATCCTGTTAAAATATGAAACACCCCTCGATCTTCTTTACTACAAGTATAAGATGTAACTCACCCTGAGGATGCGGTAGGGGCTGTCAGTAAGCAAGCACACATCACCAGCTTTGTCCAATCCGTTAGCGGGGTTGTTCATCCCTGTTGGTGCGCTGCGTGTCAGTGAGAGGCGGTGTACGCTGATGACAGGTGGTAGCATGGATTGTAACTCGCTGCTGCCGGTCATCTTGGGTGCGGAGCTGCCGCTGGTGATGCTGCGGCGACGTAACCAGGTATCCAACCAACTCTGTAGAACATAAACATTGTTAGTTTTCAGCATAATATAACTTAGATGAAGTTTATTTCTTAATATAAATGTTAATTATAAATGTCGTATAAACTGAGTAATTAACTCATTGGGTTAAAGAATCGATACTAGACAACAAGAAATAAATAAATAATTAATAAATGTATCATCACTCCTTTTACCCATTACTAGAGGGTCTATTCTAATTCATAACGGGATGTGGCTGTGGCTACGGCTATGATATTTTTCGTGACAGCTATACTCAATTATCTTCATAGCACGACTTAGGGTCAAATTCATAGTCGTGGCTCACCCTCACCTCATTCTCATCTCACACTTAAAATCGAAGTAACTAAGGCAACTAACTCAAGTTGTGCAAATTCTTGAGTTAGTTGCCGTAGTTATTTCGACTTTGAGAGTGAGGTGAGGATGAGATGAGATTGAGTGACGACTGTGAATTTGGCCCTTAGTAACAAATTAGGAAATTATATTTTTAATATTGGTATTAAAAATATAATAGGCGTATTCCATTTGCCATTTGGATCAGATCTAACTTACATTTACTGAAACAGATCACTTATTTATTTCGCTAGATTACTTCCCTGACTTTATTTCCAGTACTAGAATTACCTATTCTAATTTACTTTGAAGTAATTCACCACAATAAGTGTGTCAGTTTACTGAATTCAGTTCATTTAGTTATGTTGTCTAATTCATCTGAACTGATTTAAGTGACCCAAGTGGCAAATGGAATACAGTTAATATAGTTATCAACTCTTTTATTTATAAATAAATATTCATGTCGAATTGTCAAATTTGTTCGATTTCATGACATTTGATTTCTATATCTGTCATTAAAGAAAATTACTATAAATAAACAAATCAGAAAAAATTAAAAATCAAATGACAATGTGTGTGGCTACGACCATAGCGGGATCTATTCAGCTCCCGCTATAAATTTGCGCTTAACAATTATTATTTGATATATAAATGTTAAACATGTTTATGATTTTTGTTTCTATTGCTAGTATGATGGAATATATTATTAAATATAAAAATTAGTTTTTCTCAAAATTAGATGCATATACAGAAAAATTGCAAACTACATTTTATGTTCCAAATATTTTTGCTAACATCTTTTATTTGAAACTTTTTTTCGTAACTGATTTCATTTTTGAAATAAATGGAATTTATTGTTTTGTGTTTCCAGTAAACTTCCTCTTCCAGTTTTTTCAATTTCATTCAAAATCAACTCAGCTCTTTATATTTTCATGAATATTATAATTACCAAGTTTCGTTAACAAATCTTATCTCGTTCATGAAATATTGCACACTCGGACACACATCCATTCGTCCATCCATCCATCCACACACACACAGACATCATTGAGAAAATTATCAAAACGGATTCAGTGGACCTCGAAACACGTATTTCCACGAAAATCTCGTCAACGATTTTTTTCACGGTTCCAATACTGCCTTATACTGTGTATAAGAAAGTAAAAAGGAGTTAAAATTGAAACTAAAAATGATAACTAATATTAGAAAACAGTAAAACATAATACAAAGACAAAAAGTCAATTGCTGTCAAGCAGTTTGCGATTCTGTCGATAGATGGCACCACGGGTTGCTCCGTAGCTCTCATGTCATGTTACCGGCTTACATAGTTTAACATCAGTCAGTTCAGCTTGAAAAAGTATCACAGTTCACTAGTCCCTAGTTGGTCTAGTTGGATAGTTGATGACACCATAATGCTGAGTCCCTAAAGGACGAAACGTGTCTATGGTTCAAGCTGAACTGACCAGCCGTTTGATGATGACCTGATAAGTTAATTCAAACATGCTGTAAATTTTGTGGGATTTGTGACAAGTGATGGAAAGTTTTTTCCTATTTTTCTTATTTAGTAAAACATAACTTAATACTTACTTTTCTGTTTACTAATTAAAGGTAGTACTAGCGTCAAAAAAAATTTGCAGGTTTGAATGGAATTTGGCGAACGTAAACATTGGATAGTCGTACGCATACTGTTAAAATATGAAAAACATTCATCGTCAGTGAACAAATATATTCGCTTGTAAAGTAGAGTTCTTATACACGGGGCTTATGGCGATCATCACTCAGAATCGCACATATTTGGTTTGAGTACCTCTAAAATTTTGCAGTTTCATTTGAAAAACTAGTATGATGTTCTAGAACTATCCATGTATATTGTATCAGAAGGAGAAAGTTTTTTTATCGTTTAGTAATGGATATATAGCCATGCAAAGCCTTATTTTTAACGAAAAATTAAGAATCCCAATTTATAATGGCAACACCACACGGTGGTATAGTATTTGAAAATTCATTAGATCAACAACCTGTTAACAATTCATGATATTCAAATTATAATAGATATAAAACACTTATTTTATTCAATTTTTATATTTTTTTGAGCGTCAGTTTCGCCACTCGACAACCGATGGCGCCACCGTCACCCTAGTACTACCTTAAGAGCAAAATGACATGTTTTTGCAATTTAAACAACAGTTATAGAAACACATTCTATTAAGATTTTTCTGTTTCCTATTATACTAAATTATTCAGTTTCATGGATCAAATTTAACATATGCCACAACATGGCGACTTTCTATTACATGATCTGAATAACCAATCGAAAGTGAGCCATCCTATATCACCACTGTCCGTATAAAGTCACTCTAAAACTAATGAAGCAATGGTACAACAATGGTAAGATACAAAAATTACCCAATGAAAAAAAATTCAAAATATTTCACTTCATAATTAGAAAAAATATCCGTACCTTGTTCATCTTGTTAAGTAATTATGTAAGCTAACAAAATCACATACGTTAATAAATAAACAATAAGAAAATCTCATTAATTTAATTAGAACACGGGTATGTTTTTATTCATTTTTAGATGGAATTCTTTGTTTGTACAAGAACTTCACCTGTCGATAATGACAGTTCCATGTTTGCATATTAAATTTGATAATGAATGAGATGATAACACATCAATTAGATAAACGTAACACACTGATAACACTGCACTGAATTATGCTAATGTTAACGCACTCTTTGATTTTTCACAACAGCAAAAATACATATTAAACTATTAAATTAAATAGAACTGTGTTCCTCAATTTCACAGATACATACGAGTACTGGCACTTAGTAAAATTTAATAAATGTAAGTTGTACGAACAGACAAAAGTTCATAAATGAATACGATTCTATTCTTACCTCCAATTTGTTCTTGTATTAAAAATTTAATCATTAAAATTCCTAGGAATTATTAAATGATGCTTTTAAAATAATGAGCTCGATAAAGATCTTATTATGATATAGAGTTTAATAAACATTAATGCCAGGCAAGGTGGTCTGATGAACGGGACATTGGTCTGTCGACCATTGCACTCTGTTGGTTATGGGTTCAATTCCCTTTGAGGGCATGGCTATTCGTGATGACAAATAGAGGGTTAATATTATACACAAAATTATATTCTCTCAGATAGGTTTCAGTGATTAGCAGAGCTGGGCAAGCTACTTAAAAAAAGTAGCTAAGCTACAGCTACAGCTATTCTTTAAAAAAGTAGCTAAGCTACAGCTACAGCTATTCTTTAAAAAAGTAGCTAAGCTACAGCTACAGCTATTCTTTAAAAAAGTAGCTAAGCTACAGCTATAAGCTATATTTTGTAAAATATAGCAAGCTACAGCTAAAAGCTTTCGTTAAAGTAGCTGTTAAATTTTAAAGCTACTTTTTTAAATTATTGTGAAATAATTAAATTTGCCATTGTCATATGAACAGTCTTTTGTTATAATGACTGTTAATTTACTATTATGTACATAAATATAAAAAATAGCAAATAACATCTGGCACCTACTATGTATTTTTGCGTATTAGAGCCAGTTAGAACCGGCAACAAATAATTATTTTGTGTGGGTTGAGCTTGTACGCATGCGTACTTTGTTGACCTTCTGCTTAAAAAGTAGCTTTAAGCTACAAAAAGTAGCTTTAAGCTACAAAAAGTACCTTTAAAAGTAGCTTCAGTTGTTATTTTTAAGCTAATAGAAAAAAAAGTAGTTAGCTACAAGCTACAGCTATATTTTTTCATAGTTAGCTAAGCTACAGCTACAGCCAAGGTAAATGTAGCTAAGCTAGTAGCTAAGCTACAAAAGTAGCTAGCTACTGCCCAGCTCTGGTGATTAGTCACTGTCAAATACTGACAAAATGAAGACATTAATTGTAAATACTAATGGATAGGTGGCTTAGTAGTATCGAGTAGGCTTGTGGATTTGAGAATCCCGGTTCCATTTCCATAACCGACAAATAGTTTTCACCACATTATAATTATCCTTTCAGTAACATCTTTGGTAACCGCGATTTGACGACTAGTAACCGTACTTCACGTTCATAAATAAATCACTTACTGAGATCTGTTACCGCAAAGTGCCACCACATCTTATACATATTTTATGAATTTTTCTTTATTAAGTGAAATGATTACAAATATCAAACTTTTCAATTACTATTAATGCGATAGATAGATTAATTTGTTTCTTTTATCGATAAGACATTAGATTTTTTTGACAGTGACAATTTAAATGTCAACTGGAATTTTATACAACTAATGCTGGGTTGTAAGAAAAAAATAAAGAGCTCTTTAGTTAAAGAATTGTGTATCTAGCAACAATATCAATAACGATTTTCTGAATCTTATTAAACCGTTCGTTGCTAATAAACCAATAAAATTTACATGCAAGCCAATATAAGTATTTAGAAAATATGGAAGTAATAATAATTTAAATATTTCACAGAAAAAGTCGAAGACTTGCATTACGCTATTATTAGATTTTTTATTTATTACTTCTTTTCAAACTTTTCCGATTTTAAAAATTAATTCAAATCACTTTCCAAAAACCAAACAAGATTATATTAGAGTTTATTTAAACTTTTTTGACAAAATGGTTTAGCTTAATTCGACTAATCCAAAATTTAAGATTAGTTAAAACTCTTTTGAGAATTGGGCTGTTAGTTTCAATTTTAACCCAATTTCTAATTCACAAAATAGTTATTTATGTATCAAGGGTGAAAACAGGCGTTTCTGGCCCGCGGTATGATTATTAGCAGGAGGCGCAAAGCGCCGAGGGCTAATAACATGCTGAGGGTCAGAAACACTAATTTCAATATTTTATGCACAACAAAATAACATTATATTATATATTCAAAAGATTAAAATATGTACATAGGTTATATGTCAAAATAACATTTGTAAAAGCAAGTATTCACAATAAACAAAAATTGTCATTTTATTTATGTATCCATAGGAATAATTTTTAGTGGCCCTAGGGCCAAAAACAAGAGTTTACGCCCGGTTTTTAGGGCTAAAACAAATAAATTTCGGCCCGGTTGTGCATATGAATTAAAATCTCACATACCTGTATGGGTGTAGCTGGGGGTTCTTCAATGGATGGTAAATTTCTATTTTCTGCAGAATCCACATTGGGTCTGACGGCTCGGATTGCTCTCGCCAAGTACGTCAAGTTGGGCATGCTGTTTTGCCCCAGCGGGGCTCAACATTCCTACAAACAATCAACAATTAGGTATTGTGTTTATTTCTCATTGCACTCACTACAAAAATTATTACTAGCCAGTTTGTATGACTTCTAGTTAGACAGGCAACAAATATCGGACCGAAATCACAAGCAGAACTAACAGACAATTTTAATTCCTCTTTTTTTATTATCTGCAGATATGTTATCTCATCTAGTATCGAAGATGGAATAGTGGAAACATCGATCGAAATGAAAAACTATTTTGTTCAAACTAATTATGTTGATAGTGGGACCAAAACTCAATAAATTTTCAGTGTTTTTTGTTAACACTACTCGTATTTAATTATGGTTATAATCGACTTGTTAGTACGAATCACAAATGTATAAATTTGCTAAGTACTAGAGTTTTAAAAATATTTAGAAATATCGTTAAAATTTCAATTTTAAACTTTGCAGAAACAGATTAGATGAGTAATCAAGTATAGCTTAAGTTTCGGTGACAGTTATCTAATTACTAATTAAAGATCCCGGGTTTGAATCCCACTCAAGCTAAATACACCGGGTATCTACAGAAAACAGGGCACCCCTATTAACTCTTTTTTTATATAAAGACCATTGTATTCAGAATTAAACGTATAATTCAAAAATATAAATTTTACAGGCTGTTTTAGAATAAACACTTTTTATTTACAATTTTTACATGTTAACTGCCTATGCCAATATTTACGTGGGATACACGGTATATATGTGTATATATATATATATATATATATATATTTATATATTTATAATTAAGAAGTTAATAAAGGTAACCCGATTTCTGTGAAGCCTACGGCTCGTATCGTAGACTTCATAATCGTGTATTAATAGCCATTATACACTAGTGATGGTGGCGACATAGGTCGTCGAGTGCCGAAACTGACGCTCGGGGATAGGAAAAAATATAATGAAATAGGTGTTTTATACCTATTATGATTTGAATATCATGAATTGTTAAGAGGTTGTTGGTTATCGTGAATTTTCAAATACCGCACCACCGTGGGGGTTGTCACTATAAATTGGGGTCCTTAATTTTTCATTAAAAAACAAGACTTTGCATGGCTATATATCCATTACTCAACGATATAAAACTTTCTCCTTTTGATACAATATACGTGGACAGTTCTAGAACATCATATTAGTTTTTCAAATGAAACTGTTAATTTTTAGAGGTACACAAACCAAATATGTAAGATTCTGAATGACGATCGCCATAAGAACTCAACTTTACAAGCGACATTTGTTCACAGACAGTGAATTTGTTTCATATTTTAACACGATGCGTATGACTATCCCTTGTTTACTTGCGCTGAATTTCATTCGAATCTATAAAAATGTTTTTCACGTTAGAACTACCTTAATTAGGGTTATTAAAGTACAGATAATTTATATTTAATAAGTAAATTAAAGCACTGAAGTGGAAAAATATAATTTATCTTCAATTCAAACAAACTGTTTCACAAATTATGTTAGGGTTACAAAGCATTTTTAAACGATAAGGTAGCAATTTTCCTTTCAAATTCATGAAACAAGTTAAAAATAGATTTCCTTTCTTTAGGCGCGGCATTATCAACAAAAAATTAATTCATTATCAACAAAAATTTAATTCATTTCGTAAATCTACATAAACTGAATACAAAGAAAAATTAATTCACGATTTCTACAAATATTATAAGCGTATTTTTTATATTTGTTATTCCTAGTAACCTGCTTCTAAAAATAATTTGATTTAAGTTTATTTAAAGAATCATTTTAATGTTTTATTGGAAACAGATTCAGATTCGTCATCGCGTATTTCTTTAATTACAAACAGAGAAATGATTCAAAAATAGTATTTTGAACTAAAGTAAATAATTATCTGTCTCAATTCGCAATATATCCGTCATAACACGTCACTTGAAAGACTTTATTCTGTTTACTTTACTTCCTGCGAAATGTATCAGATAAAAGGAAATTTATATTAAGACTCATTTCCGATATTACCCATACGTTGTGTAAGTATTTATTGTTGTTACCAACAATTTGTATTTATAACTTGAATAAATAAATAGGTAAAATTTTTCTCAAAGATAATACCATAAGAGGATTTAGTTTTTTATTTGATTGCTAGATAACAACTGACAAGAGAATTGGTATAAAAAATATAGAGAGATTTTATCTAAAGTCAACCAAGTTCGAATGAAGAAAATACAAATTTGGCCTGACAAAAACAAAACCTTAAATTGAGTTCTTGTTATATAGAGTAGTATAAATAAATCATACTTTCAATATCATCGTTCAGTACACTTTTGCAAGGAGGACTCACCTCTACAACTATCCGGAATATCCCTCAAATTATATCAAGCACACAACTACTGTTATCGACATGAGAGTATGCCAAGCTCTGGAAAGTGAAATGATTGCAGGATCTGTATAAAGCGGCACTGCGATTAGAAATATTTTACTATTAGTGGTATACGTAATACATTAACTGCTCTGCCGACCAATACTAACTGTAATAGACCAGTGGAATAAATACAATTTCACAGTGACGTAACTAAGTGAATTACTCTCCCTTACCTCTTTGGCATTCTCTCTTGGCAACGACAGTACTTCCTAACTCAAATAACGATGAAGTGTAATTAATGTAAGCGTTTTAACAAAAAATGTATGACATAAGCAAAGATGATACTAACAATATTAATGAGATGAAATAAAAGCTATTATTATGATACAACAAAATATAATGAGCTTCAATTCTATTACTTATTTTTATCATATTTATTCAATCATTGAACAATTCTTTGTATTAAAAGATAAGCTAAACTATTCAAATTTACCTTTGATACAAAATTATTCATCATTATATTTAATAATCAGACTAATTTGATCAAAATAACAAAAGAAGAATACTAATTTCACTATAAATCCTTAATTAGTGTACATATGTAAATTATTATCTTTTTTTGCAACCGATTAAACGTCAATAAACTAAATATTTTCTAAAGACATATAATAAAAAGGAAAACTTGTAAATATTTCTGCCAATAATATGCGACAAAGTTATAACTATTCTGTACCAAAAATAGCAAAATATAGAAACTGCTAAGATTCCAGACTACAATGCTTGCTAAGAAAGTTGCTATCAAAAGATCATGTTAGCAATTGCTATACTTAGCAATTTTTATTACAGAATAGATCCGCATATCCCATTAACTGGGACAGCATTCACTAAACATTTACTGTTCAATTCTCAAAAGCGTTTTAGCTAGAATTTAGCTAATCCTGAATTTTGGATTTATCAAATTAAGGTAGTACTATCGTAAAAATTTTTTTTTGCAGATTTGACTGAAATTTGGCGCACGTAAACATTGGATAGTCATACGCATCCTGTTAAAATATGAAACACATTCATCGTCTGTGAACAAATATATTCGCTAGTAAAGTTGAGTTCTTATACACGGGGCTTATGGCGATCATCTCTCAGAATCGCACATATTTGGTTTTTGTATCTCTAAAATTTTGCAGTTTCATTTGAAAAACTAGTATGATGTTCTAGAACTATCCATGTATATTGTATCAGAAGGAGAAAGTTTTTTATCGTTTAGTAATGGATATATAGCCATGCAAAGCCTTGTTTTTAACGAAAAATTAAGAATCCCAATTTATAATGGCAACACCACACGGTGGTATGGTATTTGAAAATTCACTAGACCAACAACCTGTTAACAATTCATGATATTCAAATCATAATAGGTATAAAACACTTATTTTATTCAATTTTTATATTTTTTTGAGCGTCAGTTTCGCCACTCGACAATCGGTGGCGACACCGTCACACTAGTACTACGAGTACCTTAAGCTAAAGTAAAAAAAAACTGAAAATTTACACAGAGTTCCACTTTTATCTCGAATAACTTTTGAAGGAGTAAATTAATCGAAAAACTATAAGAAATCTTTTTTGTAGAGCGTTCAATTTAATATAAGAATATTTATGTCTAATTGCTGTAAGTCATCTTGTCAAAAAAAAAATTGTAAAAAGTGGTAAAATCTCATGTAATTTAAATAGGAAATGTATCTTCTTTAGGGCAAGGTTTATTATGAATAAATATTAAGGACTTATATTGGTCTGACATTTTTTTTTAGACGATAAACTAAAAATTTAGGGGGTGTCGTAAGAAAAAAAATCAACACCCTATTATGTATGTATGTAATTCTGCATACTTTGTTTTTCAAATAAACACTATTTAACTCTAAAGAGATAACTAAGAATATATATTTTTTTAAAAAGTTCCGAGTTTCTGAATTGAATTTTTAGTACCTACTAGATACTGTGCATGTCGAATATTACTTATTTTTTTAAATTCAATTTGAAGATATTTTGGATTAAATAAGTTAAATAATGAATTTGAGAACGTGCCCAGATCTGTCTTTCTTATTATAGATCTTTATATAAAACAAACAAAAAAAAAAACCATTTCCTCTGAATGAAATTAGATGCTATTATCTTACAACAATATTTACATATCAATTAAGGGTGTAAGAAAATCAGTGTGTGACTTAGTGACGTCACAAATCAACGCCTACTATGACGTATATTCACTTCCGTTAGAAAAACAAGAGTTTAGCCTTGCTTTGCATGTTCAGAGAATTTAATCAATTTAAATTAATTACCATAATAAACTCAAGGGATTAGCGCTGAATATTTAAGCAGAATTTTTTCCAATTTATTTGTGAAATTATAGTGTTATTATAATAACATAATAGATGGTGCTTTTCACCTCTCGGTACAATAAAAGAAACAATTTTTGGATCGCACGAATGTTATTAGCTTAATTTGAGAATGAGTGATGAGAATAATATTGGGTTTTATCTATAATGATTATGATTTACTACTTTATATAAATATCATTAAGTTTGTTCTAAGTTACCATACAGAAAATAAAATATCATCACGCCTTTTACCCATTAGTGGGTGTGGCACTCTGCCGGCTGGGGGAATCGAACCAGGGTTCTCTGGGTCCACAGGCTGACTAGATGCCACTGAGCCACCTACCCCATAAAAAATAAAAATTGTGGACAAAATTTTAAAATGTGGCATTAGACAAGGTTGTAGGCAAGCTTAAACTATTAAACAATATTTTTGTTACTGCGGAAATCGTAATTTTGAAGATAATTTTAATAGAAAAACTAAACAGTGTTTTAGTTATTTGGACTGCAAGTATTAGTCAATTGCCTAAAGAATATATATTAATAACGTACTAATTAGAGAACAAAAAAATGAATTAGGTGACTATATTTTATTCCTTGTCAGCAATAAATATCTCTAAGACTTATCTTCTTGAGGTAATTTAACATCTACTTTTGTGATCTCAAAAGTGATATCGATCTTTCTTTTAACGACTTTTTCCAAGGTGAGGGACTAGATATAATTAAATATAACATGATATATATTTTTGTATAAACATTTCTTTTATGATTTAATATTATTCTGTATTTCAGCATTAGAATATAGATGCTAGAATGATCTTCATTCTTAAACGATTTTTGTTGACATATTGTTATCATAGATTGGTAAAACTGCATTAAATACACAAAAAGGCAACGAACAAAATAAAAAACACAATTTTTACAAATATCTAGGCAATTGACAAAATTAATCGTATATCATTGTCACCAACTTAACTATTCTACCAAAAATTACCATTCATGAAAGATATAAACTATGTTTATAATATGTAAAGAAAAGCTGAAACAGAAAATAGTATAAAAGAATCGTTATAAAAGGCAGTTCTAGTACTCGTTCGTTCGTCTCCTCACCGCTGCGCGGCTCGTGTCCGAATTTAAAACTGCTAGAATACATTGCCTTCTGTAACTTGTAATTTAATATACTATTATCCAACACCGACTCATAATAAGCCTGTTACTATAGTTACTTGAAATAAAAAATGTCCATCATTAGCTGTATTTCATTTGCCACTTGGTTCATTTAAATCAGTTCAGATAAATTAGACATGACTAAATGAACTGAATTAAGCAAACTGATGCATTTATTGGGGAGAATTACTTCAAAATATATTAAAATGAGTAATTCTAGTACTGGAAATAAAGTCAATGAAGTAATCCAGCGAAATAAATAAGTGATTTGGTTCAGTAAATGTACTCGTAAGTTAGATTTGATCCTAATGGCAAATGGAATACACCTATTATTGACTCAATGAGAGAATTATAACGAAGTCACGGTACCATAACAACCATTTCATGGTTTTTTTTTTGTAATTTCTATGTTTTGTTAATTATATCAAATGCCTTGTCAGTGTCAAACAATGAACGAACATTAAAAACGATTTAAGACGTTTCAAGAGAGATGTTAGATAAAACATTGTATTGAACTCGTGTGGAATGTATACTAGTCACTCAAGAAAATAGCCACGATGCCCGAATGACTAATATATCACATTCCTCACTAGTATAATACAGTTTTTTTTTGTGGCTTCTTTGGCGGACCAACTACTCAGGTCATATGCCGCCATTACGCCCTGATCTGCGTTTTAGGTGTTATTGGTCAACAGCAACGCGAGTTTCTCTGGACGGTCACCCATCCAAGTACTACCCGCGCGCAACGTTACTTAACTCGCGTTATCGCTTAGATCAGTTCCAACGAGTGCAGCCATGGCCGTTGACAATACAGTATTAATAACTCTAATACGAAGATTGGAATTGTAAAAAAAATTGAGCTAAGCATTTAATAACAGTAAAAAAATGTAATTGATTTACACTGTAAACAAAATTTAAATTTGGTTACTCCAGCAAAACCTAATTTGAAGTGTGGCTTAGGGCCAGTTTTTCAATCGCAGGTTTATTAATTAATTAATTAATTAAATAATCATGATTAACATTAATCGGTGAAAAACTGGTCCTTAAATAAATAATATCTGATAGCAATATTCAATATCGCATATGTTATGTGATTTCGACTTACTTTTATTTTTTTAAACCAAGCAAAAAGTTAAGTAATAAATTTATTAAATAATTCATTATAAACAATAATATTTCAAGCTTGACTAACATTTTATACTGATCAATACTGCTTAATTAATTTAGAATTTCGAAAAGTAAAGATAACAATATCAAAGTAAATAATAAAAATTAATTCATTTAATTAAACCTAAAATGGTGTATAACCTAATCTCTTTCGGCATGTACATACACTAAATTATTCATGATCAAATTATCAAAATTAACGTTCTAGAGTAAAAAAATAATTTTATTTTATTTGCTACTTTGCAGATTAGGAAGTTAATAGCAATTACAGTATAAAAAACTTACATCTTGCATTAAAATGTGAACTAATCGAATGCAACGGTTTTTTTTTTTACGGAAATCAGAATATTGCGAATTCTCACTTGTATGGCGAACAAAAAAATCAAGATGACAAATTAATTTAGACAGTCTTTCCCCCTTCAAATCCTGTACCAAATAATAATTTAAAAAATCTGGTGTGTTCACCATACGACTTTCTTATACACAACATATATAATATTTAGAATATATGTTATTAAACATGTAATTCAGTTTCTTTCCGAAAGAAGACATAGATAACTAGATAAAGCAAAAATTAAAATTTATGTTTTTTGTTTCTATTGCTACTATGATTATTGAAATATATTATTAAATATAAAAATTAGTTTTTCTCAAAATTAGACGCATATTACAGGAAAATTTCAAATAACATTTTATGTTCCAAATATTTTTGCTAACATCTTTTATTTGAAACTTTTTTTCGTAACTGATTCCATTTTTGAAATAAATGGAATTTATTGTTTTGTGTGTCCAGTAAACTTCCTCTTCCGGTTTTTCAATTTCATTCAAAATCAACTCAGCTCTTCGTATTTTCATGAAACTTATAATTACCAAGTTTCGTTAACAAATCTTATCTCGTTCATGAGATATTGCACGACCGGACACACATCCATCCATCCATCCATCCATCCATCCATCCATCCATCCATCCACACACACAGACATCATTGAGAAAATGATCAAAACGGATTCAGTGGACCTCAAAACACGTATTTCCGCGATAATCTCGTCAACGATTTTTTTCACGATACCAATACTTCCTTATACTGCGTATAAGAAAGTAAAAAGGACCTGCTTGTAATGAAAACACTAACAGCCGGTATTATCAACTTTATTTCTTAAATGTAGTTTAAGAAAGACAACAGAGAATCGCGTATGGTAAATGCGAATTGCTGTCAAAATTGAAACCGTAAATTAATCAACAAAACTTGGTATAAATTAACAAAAGCAAATCGATGTTACATGTCATATGGAATCATTGATATTGCTGTCAAACATATGATATACTTTTATTTATTTAAACTAAATTTTAAATTTAAGTTTAACTGACAAAAATTTAATAATTCCGGTCATAAAAATCAAAACAGCAAAATACTCACAGTTAAACAATCACTCAATCAATAGCCAAAATCACTTTCCTCTTGAAAATGCTTACGAAATAAGCGTCGCTTTTTACAAATCCAAATTAGCATGCACAGTCCACTAGCGTGGTTACGATGTTGGCCGGTAGGTGTCTGGCGCGCGAATGTATCCCTTTCAGCACTAGCTAGATTCTGACGACGGATATGCGGAGGTGTTGTTTCAGTACGAGTAAATATACTCACACCAGACCCAGACAGCCCTCTTGATAATATTACCATAGACACGGTGATAATGACGGAAATAAAGTGTTTTTATGTCTGGTGCTTGCACAAATTAATCGTGATTATACGAATTGTAAATGTTAAATGTAGTAAAAGAAAACAGACAGTGAGGAAGAGAATGTTATGGTGATTTTTGAATTATTTGTTTTTCTGGATAATTATGAAAAACTAGTCGCGAAAAGTCGGCCACGAATTAAATAATATACTCGGCGAAGTATCTTGAAAAAACTCTGCAAGGTTAGGCATCTTAATTAAGACATCTATTCTCTTAATTATAATTTATATTATTTATAAATAAATAATAATACATAAATTTATGTACAACAAATGCATTGAAGTTGTTTTACTAATGTGTCATGCCTTTTTTATCCTATAATATTGTTTAAAAAAGGAATAAAATAAATGATCCAGGAGTATTGGATAAAATGGCTTTATTGACGTAGTTAAATTATTAATTAAATAATAATGACGACGTTTCGAACACTAGTCTATGTTCATTATCCACTAATAACCACATTATTTACAAGAAGAAATAAAACATTAAAAATAAATTTACGTTGAGTTACATGTTGATAGAATTTATAAATATTACAAAACGTCGTCATTATTATTTAATTAATAATTTAGCTACGTCAATAAAGCCATTTTATCCAATACTCCTGGATCATTTATTTGATTCCTTTTTTAAACAATATTTTCGGCTTAATAACTTCAAAATTTCAACTATAATATGGTTAGTGAATTGAACTCCCTAAAAGAAAAAATAGTATGTAATCCATGTGCTGATACCCTTTCAATACTTGTATTACAATATACTATTATGTAATTAGTACAGAAAGTAGTCTATTTCGCGCATGGACTTTGATGGTCGAGGCGAAACCGAGAACAGCAATTATGCAAGTGGTAAAGACACATTTTAAAATTCGTTTGAAAACTTTAACAGATGGATACAATGATCTCTAGGATCAGAAAAATTTACTTTTTCTACTGTCGTGTTGAAAAGTCAACATATCAACATTCAAAATGAGTGTGAAAAGTATATTTTAGCAACACTAAATGCACTAACAAAAAGCAAATTTTCAACTTAGATTAAATAAATAAAAGATAATCAAAATTTCATATCAAATGGTTTAATTAACATTACTGTCACACATTCGATTTGCTTTTATTTATTTAAACCATGTTTAAAATTTAACTTTTGATGGTAAAACTAGCCATGAAACGAATAAAAATGTTGATATAAATTGTTAATTAGCAAAAAAAACAAATGTAGTTTTATGAATCGCGTAAGTCCGTAGGTGGTGGTAATATCAAGATGAGATTATTGCGTGTAATAATGTAAGTGTAAGGGTAGTAGCGCGACAAAATGAGAGCATATAAAGTACTATGTATCTCTCTTATATTTCAAGGTCGGACATTAAGTATGTACTTACATTATGCATATAAACCTAGACAAATCTATTTCTGTTTAGAAATTTGTCAACAAGTTAGCATAATGCAAACACCTGACTAGAGAATTAAATACACAATCTGTTGCATGTTGCAATATCAGCAGAAGATAATAATAAGATAATGGGATGGCTAGCTCAGTGGTATGAAGTCGGCCTGTGGATCCTGAGGTCCCTGGTTGGATTCCCACAGGCGACAAATTTTCATAATTTGAAAAAGCTATCCCTGTGGCTCCTCCACCACTAACATGTTTGGGGGCCGTGATTTGACGACTGGTAACCGCACTTCACGCGCAAAATATATCACTTACCGAGATCTGCTTCAGCAGAGTGCCACACCCAGTAATGGGTAAGAAGGCGTGATGATATATTTATTTATTTTTATTTATAATCAAATAAGATGATGACAAAACAATCAATCAATTATGTAGTGCTACGGCAGAAGATATTCATTTGTATTTGTATGCACAACCGGGTTGAAATTGTTGTGTTTAAGCCCGAAAAAGCGGGCTTGAACACTAGTTTTTGGCCTTAGGGCCATAAAAAATTATTCCTATGTATTCATAAATAAAATGAAAATTTATGTTTATTGTGAATAGTTGATTTTACAAAATATCATTTTGACATATAACCTATGTGCATATTTTAATCTTTTGAACATATTATTAAATGTTATTTTGTTGTGCATAAAATATTGTATGTACCATGGGTGAAATTAACGTTTCTGACCCTGAGCATGTTATTAGCCCTCGGCGCTTTGCGCCTCGTGCTAATAATCATGCCGCGGGCCAGGAACGCCTGTTTTCACCCTTGATACATAAATATTATGTTTGTATCAGTTCACTCTCAAGGGTTGCATCGCTTTAACCATTTTACTCAATTTTGTGATTTTGGTGATAGTACGAATATTTTTATATTTCTTTATAATAATTTTCCATTATGTAAATCAGTTTACTATGAACTTGAACAATGAGACAGACTATAAATCTAACAAAAAACAAGATTAGTAAGTATAAAAAATGTGTCGGCAGAGCAAAAATTTATTCTTGTCATTCCTAAATTTGAAATAATGACTTGGCAATAATAATGGAGAGTTATATATTTAAAAATGAGAACAAAAAAGAGATATCTTGTATTAGTGAGAGAATTAGTTGACAGACCACGATCAACTAGAGCTTATTTTTAATATGACAGTTAATCTGCATCGTACGCAGTGTTGTTCCTAGGTGCACTATTGTACTAGATTTAGTACAATGAATAATGTTTTAGTACATCAGCACCCCGTTCCAGAATCTAGTACTATTTTGTTATTTATATTTATATACGAAACAAAATTTGAAAAAAAAACACATATTTTTCTGAAACCGAAGACTTTTTTGAATTTTTATTTGTAATGATTGGTAGCAATGGTAGAGTGTGTAGTTGAGTAATGTTGGCAATGTAGACATTGATTTGACAGTCGTTGGTCGCCGTATATTTGTGTCGTGTATGAGGATTCAGATTATAAATATAAACAAAAAATCATAATTTGTATTTATATTACCTACTTAATGTTTTAACAATAAAAGTCATTTCCAGTAACATTTTATTAATATATTATGCTTCGCCGCCATTTTCTGAATTTAGTACTATTGCGTCTATTTTAGTACAAATTTCCCCCAGAAGTTAGTACAATTTCTTTTGTTTTTGGAACAATACTGATCGTATGTTAAAACTATGCTCTGGTTAGTCGTGGTCTGTCAACTAACTCTCTCACTAGTGTGAGATGTCTCTTTCTTTTGATTCCCTTCCATCTATGGCGTGACGTCAATTGTATAACCATTGTTGGATAAACTTTAAACCGCCTATTTTCGCTATTTCTCATAATGACGATTCCAGCTACCACCCGTTCAATTTTTATTATTCCCAAGAGTTTAAATTTATTATACCAAACACAACTATAATGCACTAAACATATGTATTTGATAAAAAATGCAAATGTATATAATAAATTAAAATAAATAATATTGAATAACTTAAAAATATATTATTGTCTCCATCTCTCTTCTTTTATGCACCAATAATACGTTTGATAGCGTAATTTGGAATGGAATAAATAGCGACAACACCCATAAAACCCAACAGTACCATCAGGAACAAAATTATAATCTGGAAGCGGAATCGGTGGCAGAGTAAGAATTTTAGAGCTTTCAAAGGATTCTTGAACCAGGAGAAGGATATATCGGGACGTCTAGAAACAAACAACAAAAAATAAAGGACTTGACATTTGAAATATAAACAAGTATCAATGTTACAGGTAATCGTAGCCCAGTGGATAAAAGCGAGGTAAAACTTGCGTTTACTAATTTACAAGCAAGAAGTCATGCTTTCAAACCTCACTGTCTCTTATTTCCGATAAATACGATTGTGTCTGAGTGGTTCGGTTTATTTATTTATTTATTTATGTTACTCTGTACAACAGGAATTGAATCCCAATTACAGTACAGGGTCCGAATTCACCGAGCCGTAGAGTGGTTGTAACGCTACCTACCCCACCGTACTGCCGGTTTCCACTATAAGCTGTTGGTCCCCTGTACTGTAATTGGGATTAAGTTCCTGTTGTGCAGAGTAACAAATAAATAAATAAATAAAGTGGGCTATAGATATTTAACATGGAAATCAGTTTTTCTTGCTCTCTTCCTTTCTTATCTTTTTAGATTCGTTGTTAGAAAAGTGAGCGTAAGTGAGTTGAGATGCTTTGAGCATGGGGAGTATTGGAATATTTTAATAAGAATGCGAACCTAGTGGCGAAATTTGAAACTACGGCAAAGGAAATTTGTATGCTGTTATATAGGATAAAAGACGCTAGTGTTTCAATATTGTTTGTGTATTTATTGTAAATATTTTGGAAGAAAACTGAACCTAAATTTCATTCTTACACTTTCTTACTTGTATAAGTATAAATTAATTGTAATAGGATGCGGGCACTCACGTGACACTGACGTTTTATGATGTAAAAACAGCTGTTCGGGCAAAGATCACTGCGCCACCTACAAAATGAACTATTTTTTTGTCCCAAAAAAAATAGTTCATTTTGTAGGTGGCGCAGAGATGTTTGCCCGAACAGCTGTTTTTACGTCACAAAACGTCACAGTGTCACGTGAGTGCCCGTATCCTATTATGTTATATACTTCATATAAAACAAAATAGTAAATATATAATGACATTTATAGATTATTGTGAAAAAAAGGAATTTTCTCTAAAAGAAATGATTAAATAGTAAATAGAAAGTATTGTTGTGTACCTGAATGTAAATCTACTGCGAAGAATAATAACTTTAACTGTATTTTAAGAAAAATTATTATTCGGTGCACTTGTTGATTATAAAGATCCATAGATGAACACACTAATTATAGATAGATGTGGGTTGGATCATATTACATAGGTACCTAATGAAAAACGTTAGTTTATTCATTAGATGGTTTTCCTCCATTAAAAGCGAAATGACCTGACTTGGTCAGCAGATCAATCAATTGACATTTCATTGTGTTTGTTCGAGAGAAATACAGGACTGTACTCCAACAAATTTTTTGGAAAAATAATAGTACCTACCACACTTTTCTCGATTTAAAATTATAGTTTCATAAATGTTTCATTGTTTCTGTATTAAAAATAGAAAATAGCTGAAACATTGAAGATAAATAGTTTGGAAGATAAATAAAATTAGATAAATTAAAAAGTTTTCTTGGAATAGGACATCAAATATCTTCCTATTAAATTTTAACTGTAGTTAATTTATATTTTTAGACAGTTTATTATCAACACATTTAATTCAAGCTAATAAATCAAGTTAATGTACTATAACTACTATAGATACTACGTACTACAATTAATTATTATTGTTTTTAAGAAAAGACAAACACATTTAATTTTAATAGCTAATTCTGCTACGTAGCATAATATTTATTAGCTATAAAGAAAAATTCTATTTTTACACCCACTTCAATATGACACCATTATTTCAACTTTTTGAATAGTAAATGAACGAACGCTATTTCAGGGATGTTAATGTTACGAAATCACTGAATAAATTCTGACTTTGTCTACAATATGAATGTTTTTAATTGTTCTTTACATGTACATTTTCTGTACATTTTGTTTAATTTATACATTTAGTTTTACTTATTAATTAGTTAGTCATCTTTTGCTGAAGATGGTTGGCACGCCAACAGAAACGTCCAAATATTTTAAAAATATATTCTCTATTTATTTCGACCCTGAGACGATATACTACCATGGCTCATTTAAAATTATACTTTTTGTTTTTTTGGTACAACAGGCCATGAATCCGCGAACCGAAATTTCAAACATATAGATTTCTGATGTGGTGCAACTGTCCATTTTAAATGCATAAAAGTGTATGTATCCAGGCCTGTATAGTTTTATATGGCTTCGTTGGATGTCCGCGCGCTGCGGTGGACAATCTGCGTCAGGCTTCAGTAAATTGAGTGGTAAATGTTATTATGTTTACTCGCGCCACGCCACATCACACCCATCACACGGCACGGTACGGTATAACGCGACACGGCACGGCGATTCACTTATTTTTTTACAATTTTCCGCAAATTATATTTTTTTTTAAGAAACGAGGCGAAAGTACTTCTTTCGCGCCTACTATACGACGCGTAAGGTACATTTAAACGTTTTGATTAAAATTTTATCTACGACTAATGTAATTTATTATTTTAGCTACATAATAACTTGTATAATTCCCGCTGGAAATAATAACGAGGGAATAATAGCCATTATTCCCTCTTCAGCACCAATCAGGAAATTATTACGCCTGAATCCATTTCTCTGTGCAAATAAAAAGCAAAAACGCTGGTATGTAACTATTAAAAAACCATGAAAACAAGAAACAAAAATATGCAAAAAGTTTGACATTGCAAAATGACAATTCTCTGTCACCATAGTTACATCAGAAAATGTTCCAATAATAGACGTATTCCATTTGCCATTTGAATTAGATCCAAGGACGTTGAAAGGAGGGGATATGATATGACGATACTGTAGCATTGTTTGAAGTGAGGCTTGGGCAAGGGAAAGAGACAATAATAGTTTTTCTGCACCGTGCTTAGCCAAATCTCTTCTTCTTTCAAATATTTTGAATTTTTATGTAAGAAAAGTGACGTTTAGACGTTGTCAGGGAGCGTTGTTTTATGTAAACACAAGTGTCATTTGTGTTTCAATTTTTGTGTTGTATGGAATTGGACATATTTTTTTGTGGATAAAATAGTAACAAAGTGTTTATAATTTCAGTTTTCTTGTAAAAATTTATAATCTTTTAGAGAGAATGATTCTGTTCTGTCTATTTAAATTTCAAATCTCTTTATGACACATGTCAATCAATAGCAGGCTAAGCACGGTACAGAAAATAATACTTCTGTCTCTGTCAATCTGCCGAGCCTCACAGTCTTCACTTGAATGCCATATCCCCTCCTTTCAACGTCCTTGATTAGATCTAACTTACATACGATGAATTAGATCATTTATTAATATACTTGATTACTTCACTTACTTTATTCCCAGTTCCAGTTTTACTGATTCGAATTTAGTTTAAAGTAATACACCTCAAAAAGTGCACTGATTTGCTTAGTTCAGTTCATTTAGACATGTCTAATTAATCTGAACTGATTTAACTGAACCAAATGGCAAATTGAAAACAGCTATAATATAATTTTATTTAATTGTGTTTATTATGAAATGAAATTATAATGAGTGCATTCTTATTTTAAAATCCTAATAAAGAGTAAAAGTTGAATTAACAAAATTTTATATAATTAGGGCCAGTTTTTCAATCACCGGTTTACTCTCGATTAATGTTAATGATAATTAAATAATAATGGTAACCATAGTTTCCATTATTATTTAATCATGATTGACATTAATCGGTGATTGAAAACCTGGCCCTTAATTGTATAAGCTGTTGAAACATGTTTGTTAATATTTAAAAAATACAAAATAAAAACACTTGGTTGTTTCAATGAAAATATTTATTTTTATACTTAATAAGTATTTCGGCTTTTACACGGTGATCAGAAGTGTAAAAGCTAAAATGCGTATTAAGTGTAAAAATAAATATTTTTTTTGAAACAACCAAGTGTTTTTATTTTATATTTTTTAAATATTTACAAAATTTTGTTATTTTTTTTTCGTCAGTAGTAATGATTAATTAAAATATTTAAGTAAAATATAGATACAATAGTTATTATTAACTAATTGAGCAAAACTAAACCTTAATGTTAAAGGATCATCAAATAAGAAAACTTTTTGATATCTATCAAACAAAAAAATGATATCACAAAATACTTAAATATTTCACAAACTTCCTAGAAAGATGAACACATAGACAAACGTCACATAAGACTGAAGAGAAAGATCATTTATCATCATATCGATGTAACAGTAATATTGACCCGTGCCATTATTATTAATGAAGATTTATCCTTTTTTACTCGTTAGTATCAAAGAATAGTTTCAACTTTCAGAAACTATAGTTAACTGTTTGCTGCTGTAAGTGTAAAACATAGAAAATAAATAAACAAAAAGTGTAATTATTTCTTGATGAAAATGTAACAAAATTAGAAAAATTAAATGCAGTGGGATCATCAATTATAAGCAATAAATGCAAATTTGTATCAAAACAAAACTATTTACTTAAAAATTACTATTAGTAAAAAAAATATGTATATATTAAAGTTCATTTAAAATGGAATTATAATAGTTAATGAAGGTTGTCACGTCAACCGTATTTATTTTGAAATGAGATTTTTCATTGGTTGAACGTTTTCATATCGGCCCATGCGGAAAAGCATTTGGTGTCACTCAACTCGCATTATTATTGTCTTAAACTTTAACTTTACTTATAATTGTATTTGTGTATATTTTACTATAATAAATCGAATCAGATAATTTTAGAAGTTTCTGTTCACTTGAGCTAGAAAATAAATAAAGTAAAAATAAACTTACTTTGGTGGTGGGAGAGCTTGAGGTTCCGAACGGCCTAAACCAGCAGGAGACAGTCGACATTCTTCTTCATTTAACACTTGGATCTCAACTTCGACTTTACCCTGTCAAGAAATTCGCAAACATAAATTAACTATCAACAATCAAATAATAAATGTTCTTAATAAGAAACTGAAATTTTACTTTGCAATGTAAAATGCCAATTTCTTATTAAGGGCCTTCCGGATTAAAAAAATATTTCGTATTTGCGCCTTACTTTTATACATATACATTTTAAACAAAAATATTATTTTAATAAAGCATCTTTTAATGTTTCCTGTTGTACTATGAAATAAATAATTTAGAGATAATGCAAATAAGAAATAAGTAATAAGTAGATACTAAACAACACAATTATATCAGTTTTGAGCTCGAATTTTTGGATTAGCTAATGTTATTCTAG
This sequence comes from Pterostichus madidus, assembly GCA_911728475.2. NCBI lineage: Eukaryota > Metazoa > Arthropoda > Insecta > Coleoptera > Carabidae > Pterostichus > Pterostichus madidus. The sequence continues at coordinate 41,552,330 of OU452301.1, forward strand.
ACCGATTTCAAAAAGTTAACCTAAATTACTTTCTGAAAACCAAATAATAACCAGATTATATTAGAATTTATTTAAACTTTTATGAGAATATTTGATTAATCAAAAATTTAGGATTAGATAAAACTCTTTATACAATACTATAAGGGCCAGTTTTTCAATCACCGGTTTACTCTCGATTAATGATACTCATGATTAAATAACAATGGAAAACATAGTTTCCATTATTATTTAATCATGATTAAAATTAATCGGTGATTGAAAAACTGGCCCTAAGTTACCTATTAATGACAAAATTTAAACACTTTTCTTGCACAGTGGTTTTTATGGTTATATCTTTAATAACTTTAATATTTACTTACTGTCCACCGTGAACAGTAAGTAAATATTACATATCAAGGTCCTATTTATTTTGACAACAATTTGACAGCTATCAATTTTGAAACCTATTTTTCTTTTCCTTGTATTTGTGCAAGTATAGTAAAAATTAGCTTATTAACCTCGAACTGTAAGTGATTTTTTTAGGTCGCGAATGTTTAGGAAATCTCGACCCTTCGGACCTCGATTTTCCAAACTACATTCTTGACCTAAAAACTGTCACTTACAGTTCATGGTACGTAATATACTATTTGAGAATTGGGCTGTTAGAGTGTATTATAATGAACAACTTTCACCACATTAAAACTACTCCTGTGGCTCTCCCATCATTAACAGTAACCGCACTTCATTCACAAAATATATTACTGATCGAGATCTGCTACGGCAGAGTGCCACAGCAATAATAAGTAAAAGGTGTGATGATGTATTTTTTTTTCTATTTAATATTAGTATTTAAAAATATAATATGAAACTTTGTAAATTATTATTGTTATCTTCGCGATGTTTAATGTCGTTGTAAATGTAGCATATGACAATCGAATAGAAATTAAAACTTAAGTGGTGCTTACTCTTCGTACATTACAAACATTAAAAAAAAAAGAAATACATAATTTACTCAAAATTATAGTTTGCATGTTTGTTATCTCTTCGTTAAACATCTTATCAATTACATGTTGAAATATGAGAAAACATTTTTTTTGAATATATAATCTAGCAAAATTATACGTACAGTTAAAATATCTTGGCTCTTATCGCCCTCCTTCCCTCGAAATGGCCACCAGCCCTTGTGCCTTTTCGTTTTGAAGAGATTGACAGTTGGTGCACCTGGCTTCAGGATGTTCAAAGTGCATAGTTTTGAAGTTTTTGCCCCTCGAGGTAAATGACTTAAACTCAACTTTAACGATCCTAATATGAAAAAAATATAATTAGAAATAATTAAATCAAGGATTTCTCAAGCTCGAAGGGGAGAGATATAAAGCATCTGAGAAAAAATGTCACTTTCTTCAACAGTTACATTTTTTTTTCACTAACCTATCATTTTCAAAAAATAAATTAGAAATTTAGATAAGATTTATTATTCTCTTGACAGATGTTATTAGGATGTCACAAATGTCAAATCAAACCATTATGGAATTACTTTTCTTCCCTAGGGACGAAAAGTATTACTTTCTTCTCTAAATTGAGAGAAGAAATAGTTTTTTATTACAAATGTGAATATTATTTTTCGAAGAATTAATTAGGCAAGTTTGGGGTAGATGGCTCAGTGGTATCAAGTCGGCCTGTGGGTCCTGAGAACCTCAGTTCGATTACTACCGCCGACAAACTTTTCACCACATTAAAATTATTCCTGTGGCTCCCCTCTACTAATATCTTTGGGAACCGTAATTGGACGGCTGTTAACCGCACTTCACGTCCATAAATATATCACTTACCGAGATTTGCTTTGGCAGAATGCCACACCCAGTAATGGGTAAAAGGCGTGATGATATATTTATTTATATTTATTTAATTTGACAAGGAAAAAAGTAACCACGTGAGTAACAAAAATTGTATTTTATATTTTTTATGAAACCGTCGAATTATATTAAATTTAATACATAGTATTTAGGTTAGTTAAACTTGTCTAACATTCGGATCATTTCGGCAATACACGTCAGCGATCGGTGGACAGGTAACACTTTGATTGGTCGACAAAAATCGAAGCAAAAGTACAAAGTGATCAGAAACAAGTGTTTAGTTGGCAATACGATTCTGGGAATCTTTTTATTCCACAGTTGGTACAACGGTACTTTAAGGCGGAAATACTATTTGACATGTCATTTTTATAATAAATACAAATTCATGGAGTGGTAGAAATATGTTAGATTATTGCTCTGTGAGTAATGTTAAAAAATAAAAGGATATCGGTAAGGGAAACAACAATTTTTATTAATTTAAATTAAAACAGGAAATAAATTTATGTATCAGTCTTACCAATTTCAAGTAGTTTTTATTTTATTGACAACTTAAACATATGCTTCTGATTACTCTGTAGTTATATTCAATACGATTTTGCGGAGCTAGAGTGGCTCATTATTGTACGATTTAATAAAAAAATTATTTTCTGATAGCGTCGCGAAAAAAAAATTCATATTAACAACATAAAATACTAAGGGCCAATTGCACCAACAAAACTTACATTTTAAATTTAGTTTAAATAAATAAAAGCATATCGAATGTTTGACAGCAATATTAATTGTTTCATATGACATGTAACTTACCCAAAAAATCATCCGGGCTAAACGTATCATTGTCCCAAACTTGCAGAGTTAAAGAACAAGGCAAGCTGTATTCTGTTGCATCCGATGAGAACGTTGACGTTTTCTTCCTGATCACAATCTTGTCCTCCGCTGACAAATACATGAACGTGAAGACAAACCTCCAATTGAAATTTCCCTCGCCACTAATGGAATTATAGTGCACGTCTGTGCACTGGGACTCTTCTGGGCCCGTCACCCACCTGCATAAACACACACACAAACAAAGAATTATGGGTCTATTTTATGTGTTTATGAGATATTGATAAATGATATTTATCTTGAAGTAATTAGATTGGGTGTGGAATACTGAGTTATGCAATGGGCATTACTCAGAATTTAATTTTTTTTATATAAAGAAGTAAAAGAAAATGTTGAATTAATTAATATTAATAATACAAATTAGGGTAATGCAAATGCAACTAATAATTACTTTTTTAACATTTCAGTAACAAATAATAATGAGGAACAGGTTAATTGTGTGAAAAATTATAAGGTATTTAGCACTCTTCTCTGACTAAAAAAAACATATTTATTACAAATTAATGAAACGATCTTTAAATTAAAGATGGGTGCTGAATTTGGCCAAATATGTATCATAAACATTTTTCTTTTTAATTAATATCCGCAAAATATTGTAATTTGATACTGATTTTGTTTGTTAATTATGAATTCATTATCAACTTTAATTTTTCCTATTTAATTACCTTTGTTAAGAAATTATTACTTTCAGATACATTGCTTTCAAATTCGTAACCATGGATATGGCAAATCTCATGTTTCACGTTAAAATAAACTCACAGTATATGACAAAGATAGTAATCATCTTTATTTCTTTTTTAGCATAAATATAGATGTAACATTACTGTGAAAAGTTCAACCGTCATTTGAATGAATAAATTTTATTTACTCAAAAATAAATTAATTTGTCGTTTATAAAATCGGTCATTAATCAATGGGCCTTTCAAGGCCTTTTTTGATTTTTGATATATTAATCTACGTAATAAAATAATTATACCCAAACTTTTTATTTAAAAAAAAAAACTTGTATTAAGCATGATAAAAATATTTAAACTTTCGAAACAAATGAATATGACGTAGTTGCATCTTAGCTTAAAGAGAAACAGATAAGACAGAGATAAATAACACGTAACTTGTCGTTGTCAGTAGAATCCTCAGACAAAACATAACTAGACGGATAACATCGGCGTTTGTTGTGAGTCAGAAAGGGATAGAATAACTGGTGGGTGAGGCGGGTGCGCGGCAAGGAGCAACTTGCATAACATCAAAGTGTACTCGCTCCTTGCCGCGCACCCGGCGGACCCAAAAGTTATTCCATTCCCCTCTGCTTGACAACACAGCATTGACTTGAATACGGCATAATGCGTCTAGTATTATACGTCATTGGTAGAATCGTAGAATGCTGAATGCATATTTCTTCTTCGTCTTCTTGAGCACCGACAAACGTTTCCGACAAAGCTCTGTGATTGGCTTAATGCAACTACGTCATTGCAATATGGCAGTGCGAACGTTTTAAATTATTCAACTTTAACTTTCATATTTCAGCAATAAAGATATCATTTATGGTATGATTTTATATTGTATTAAATATGATGTACGGTCAAGAATTTATTTTAATAAATATATATTAAAAAGCTCTACCACTTGAATCCCCCATTGATATTTAGTTAAAAAACAAAAAACTTATGAAAAATTAAATGAAAGAGCGTTGAAAATACTCAATAATATAGAAACATTTATAAAAATATTTACCCTTTAACATAAATATCCGATTTCCTTTCTCCAATAAAGAAGTCATCTTCGTCCAGGATAACATTATCCGTGTTCCAGATAATGACACGCAGCTCGTAAGGTAGGGCCATGCGCGGCTTGATGTTAACGGGGGCCGGCGGGGAGAAGTCACCGCAAGGGAATATGTCCACCCACAATTGCAGTTTACCCTACATCAAATATAGACACTACACTCATAGTTCGTGTGACGCAGTTTTACGTGTATTGGAAACATTATTTCTAGAAATGTATTGTTGATACTGTAATTTCTTTAATGGAGTAGATAGTTACGTGGAAGCATGTCGGCTTGTGGGTTTGAGAACCCGAGTTCGATTTCCACCGCCGACAAACTTTATACTTCGATTAAAATAAGAATACAGTTACCAGAAAATGTCTCTACAAGCGTAGCCCGCCTTAAAATAGGTAAATTACAAAATAAATTATATTTTTACAATACTTGTATTGTAAGTTAACTATTAATGACAAAATTTCAACTCAGTAAGTGGAACTTTTATTGCACAATGGTTTAAATGGTTACATCAGGACTATAATATTTCCTTACTAGCCATCGTGGATAGTAAGTAAATATTATATATCAAGGTCCTGTTTATTTTGACAATTTGACAGCTGTTAATTTTGAAACCTATTTTTCTTTTCCTTCTATACGTGCAAGTATTGTAAAAAATTGCTTACTAACCTCCAACTGTAAGTGATTTTTTTTAGGTCGCGAATGTTAGGAAATTTCGACCCCACGGATCTCGATTTTTCAAACTACATTCTTTACCTAAAAACTGTCACTTACAGTTCATGGAACGTAATATACTATTTTACAATACTTGTACTGTAAGTTTCCAATTAATGACACAGTTTACTTACTATCCACCATGGATAGTAAGTAAATATTACATATCAAGATCCTGTTTATTTTGACAATTTGACAGCTGTTAATTTTTAAATCTATTTTTCTTTTCTTTTTATATGTGCAAATATTGTAAAAAATAGCTTACTACCCTCGACCTGTAAGTGATTTTTTTAAGTCGCGAATGTTTAAGAAATCTCGACCCTTCGCGCTTTGATTTCCCAAACTGCATTCTTGACCTAAAAACTGTCACTTACAGTTCATGGTACGTAATATATTATTTACGTTCATAAGGAAGTCATTATGCAAACTAGTTGCGTATGGAGAGATCATTTATTACGATACGCAACATTTTGTTTTAGACAGTTGGTAGTACCAACTTGTATCTGAAAACTTGCAGTCTCTGCGTAAATAAATAAATAAATATAAATATATCATCACGCCTTCTAGCCATTACTGGATGTGGCACTCTGCTATAGCAGATCTCAGTAAGTAATATATATTGAGCGTGAAGTGCTGTTACCTACCGTAAAATCACGGCCCCCAAGGACGTGAGTGGAGGGGGAGCCACAGGGGTAGTTATTTTTTAAAATTTTGATGAAAATAATTTGTCGATTGTAGGAATCAAACCTGGGTTCTCAAATAGTACAGGCCGACTCGATACCACTGAGCTACCTATCTCATGTACTGGCTACATCCTGGACCAAGCTGCTGAACGGCATCTCAACACTTTCGTTCCATGGTTGTACACTAGTTAGTTGATTACAGAACCACACGCAATACAAGACGATTTCCAGCATTTCATTTAGCAGTTGATATATGAAGAAGTTTTTTTTACACCGCTTGAATATAAAAATAGACAGACGATGCGTCATTTTGACGGATTTTACATTAAAACACGTACAAAATGCCGAATTGTTCCCTGCCTGAGGCTGCAGTCCATCGATAGTGTACAAAGGTAAGAACTTGTCCGATTAGGTAAACTCGTTTAATGAAATAAAAAAATGTATGTACAATCATAGATAAATGTTACGACAATGAGGTTAAAATAATGTTTTTTCAACGTTATAAGAAAATAACTTTTTATTTAAACATTTTTATTACGAAAATAAATAAATTATCGGTACTAAGTAATGATCAAAATGGAAATATTTATTTGGCAGATAAATTTATTTTTTTTCGATTTTGCCACAGCTGACAAACATTTTCATCACATTCAAATTACTCCTGTGGTTCCCCCACCACTAACATCTTTGGAAGCCGTGATTTGACGGCTGGTAATCGCACTTCACGCGCATAAATATATCACTTACCGAGATCTGCTTCGGCAGAATGCCACACCCAATAATGGATAAAAGGCATGATGATATATTTATTTATTTCATATATGTTTATTTATTTGACAGATAAATTTATTTTTTTCGATTCCCATAACCGACAAACATTTTCACCACATTAAAATTACTCCTGTGATTTTCCCACCGCTAACATCTTTGGGGGCCATGATTTGATGGCTGGTGATTCACGCGCATAAATATATTACTTGCCGAGATCTGCTTCGGTAAAGTGCCACACCCAGTAATGGATAAAAGGCGTGATGATATATTTATTTATTTATTTGATATATGTATTAAATTGAAATATTGCCTCTAAATTTTGTAAATAAAATATAGGTATCCACTTAAACTTTTCACTATAAAACTAGTCTACCATCTTAAACAAAATGGCGGCAAGCAATCGCTAAAACTGTTCTATTAAATTTATAAGGTTTTTCACTAATTATATTTTATAAAAACAACTTATTTTAGTGTTCGCGGAGACTACAATGATATCTAAAGATATATTGATCTGCTAGTATAAAATAAATTCTTATTTACCTGTTCTATTCCCGGTTTGCTGTAATGATATAATGATCTGGTTTCCACATGCTCGGGTACTAAATGACACCCTACTAAAGGAATATCCACCCAATGATTAAGTGCCATTAAGCTTAGTATTTCTTTCTTGACGTCCGGTTTTACCTTTCCTGTAAATATAAAACAAACAAAAAAATTCTGCAGAGGGATCAGATGTAATTGTTTCAGTTGGCAATACAATCTCTGGGGATCTTTTTATTTCACAGTTTGCACAACGCCATATAATGGCGGCAATATTATGGGGTGGCTAGCTCAGTGGTATGAAGTCGGCCTGTGGATCCTGAGAACCCTGGTTCGATTCCTACAGGTGACAAACAATTTTCATAATTTCAAAGGCTACCCCTGTGGCTCCTTCACCACCAACATCTTCGGGGGCCGTGATTTGACGACTGGTAACCGCACTTCACGCGTAAAATATATCACTTACCGAGATCTGCTTCGGCAGATTGCCACACCCAGTAATGGGTAGAAGGCGTGATGATATATTTATTTTATTTTTATTTAATATTATTTAGGATGACATTTTTAGAATAAACACAAATAGATTATGGGATAGCTAGCTCAGTGGTATCGAGTCGGCCTGTGGATCCTGAGAACCTCGGTTCGATTCCCATAGCCGACAAACAAGTTTCACCACATTAAAATTACCCTTGTGGCTCCCCCTCCACTAACATCTTTGAGGGCCGTGATTTAACGACTGGTAACCGCATTTCAAGCGCATAAATATATCAGTTACCGAGATCTGTCCCGGCAGAATGCCACACCTAGTAATGGGTAAAAGGCGTGATGATATATTTATATATATTTTAGGTTGTCAGCAGGGGTCTGACAACTAATAGGATTTTAAGTGATAGAAATACTTTAGATTATTGTTCTGTGAGTAATGTTAAGAAATAAAAGGATGCGGGTAAAAGACATATACTAAAATTTCAATTTTAAAATGTTACTGTCAACGACAGGAAATACATTTATGTATCAGTCTTACCAATTTCAAGCAAATTTTTGTATTGCCAACTGAAACAGTTATGTCTGATCAGTCTATATTTATTTTAATTTACTAAAATATAAATGGGCAAAATACCTATATCGTTATCGGTAAAATAACAAGGTCCAACTTTAATAGCATTATCTAAATATTCCGGATCACCAATTTTATTTCGTCTACATAAAATTTGAAGTATTTGCGTTGGTTTGTGTTGGTCTCTCCACGCACACGGACCTTTTCTACAATAATTAATATTTATAATGGATTTATATATTTTTTATAAATAATAAGTTAACTAACTCAATATACATAGTTGGCAGTCCACAGTTAGCTCTATGATTGGTAAATAAACGGTTTTCTAAAGGTATCATAGTTTCACCAATCAAGTCATCAGTTGAAGATATATCCCAGTCCCAAATACTAATTGTTAGCATACTGTCGTTGGGAAATACACCTTTCAATTCAAAACATCTATAATATTATGTCTCATTATAGATGGCAGCAGCAGACTTAGACTTTTACAGAGTGATCAAAAGGAATTGTTACAGTTGGCAATACAAGTCCGGAGATCTTTTTATTCCACAGTTGGCACAACGCCACGTATAGGCAGAAATACTACAGGATGATCAAAAGGAATTGTTATAGTTGGCAATACAATTCCAGAGATCTTTTTATTCCACAGTTGGCACAACGTCAGATAAAGGCGGGAATGCTATTTGACATTTCTAATAAATACAAATAGGTTATGTCAGGAGTCTGACAGCTAATAGAATTTTGACTTTTTAAGTAATAGAAATACTTTAGAAATAAATGTAATAATAAATGTACTTAAATTTAAATTTTAAATGTCACTGTCAATAACAGGAAATGAATTTATGTATCAGGCTTACCAATTTCAAGTAGTTTTTTTTTATTGCCAACTGTAACAATTCCTTTTGATCACTCTGTATTTGAAATGTGTAATAAATATAAATAGGTTATGTCAGAAGTCTGACAGCTAATAGGATTTTCACTTTTTGAGTAATAGAAATACTTTAGATTATTGCTATGTTAGGTAATAAAAGTAAGAGTTACAGAAACAATAATTTTATTTATGGATATTTAAGAAAAATATATCTAAAAACGAATAAGAACTAAATGTACTCAAATTTAAAATTTTCAAATGTCACTGTCAACAACAGAATTTATGTATCAGGCTTACCAATTTCAAGTAGATTTTTTTTGGCAACTGAAGCAATTCCTTTTGATCACTCTGTACCACTGATCTCTATTTATTACTGGATTGCGTGTGGGGTAGGCCGCAGTGTGACTAATTGAACGTCGCCATATTGAGAAAAGTGTAGTCTCTCGGCCCGCGAGACAGCGTCGGTAGTGGCGGGAGTCGCTCGCAATTCAAATACAGTGACGACGAAAAAATGGTTGTTAATTGTGTTTTCTGCGGTAAGAAGAAAGGATCTGACAGACTCAGCTTCCACAAGTAAGTGAATTGTGCGTTTTATACCGATTAATTGTTTCATTTGTATATAAACGAACAAGCAATGTACATGACACAAGTTAGATTAGTTTTAGGGTTAAATATTCAAAGTAAATATTGAGACACATGTTTAATTAATAATTTAATGTATAATTATTATAGTCTGGAGACATCAGTAATTACAAATACAAATTTTATATATTTATTTATTCGATACTCTAATAAATAGAATTGCAGTGTAATAATTGTTATGTATTTTTCATTTTCATCAAATTAATTTCACTATTAATTTACTACAATGTTTTCCAAAAACATTTATTTTCGCTTTTTTATAACGCTTTTGTACCATTTTCAACTACGACTATTTTGAACTTCCCGCTGAAAGTAGGCCGAGAGACTACACTTTTTCCAATATGGCGCCTTACTACTCGTCACACGCTTCTAACACGGTATACGCAATCCAGTAATAAATAGAGATCAGTGCTCTGTACATACCGTTACATAACCTCAACATAAATATTTCAAATAATAAAAATATTCCATAACAATAATTTTCAAACCTTCCAAAAACAGGGTTAACTTCATTCGCCACATAATTATCCTTATCCACAATCTCCGTATTCCCTAGCTTCACACATAGATACGGATCCGACTTTCCACTATAATCCTTCGGCCTCAAATTGAACGCTCTGATCACATACACCCTGGCAACATACGCTACTGGCTCATTGACAGGATAATGTTGAAATGAACCATTTTCCAGCGGTTGTCCGGTCTCGGTGACAAATTCATCGGTGTAATTTTCAGTGGGTGGCCACTGGTAGATGCGGATGGCACCCTTGAAGGTGGCGATGATGTTCTCTGCGTCCAGGACTTCGTCGCCGGTTCGTTTCCCACGGTAGAGATTGAATGTGTGCAGCAGGTCGTTGAAATTGTTGAATTCTTCGATTTGTTCCAGTTCGCACGGGTAGATCTGTAATTTATAACAAGTTTCGTTATTTTAATAATAAATTAATAATTGTTCTACACATATACAGGATTGTCAGGAGTAACTGTTTCAGTTGGCAATAAAAAGTTTACTTGAAATTGGTAAGACTGATACATACATTTATTTTCTGTTACTGACAGTGACTGAGTTAATGAAAATTAAAATTTGAATACATTTATAATTTTTTATTAAAATTGTCTTTACAATGGAACATGACATGAAAATCCAATTAACTGACAGGCCCCTGACATAACCTAATTGTATTTATTCTAAAAGTGACATGCCAAATAGTATTGCCGCTTTTACCTGCGTTGTGGAATAAAAAGATTCGCAGAATTATGTTGCCAACTGAAATTGTTACTTCTGATCTCTATGTGCCTGATTACTATAAATGATTGACATTGTTTTTTTAATGATAGGCGTATTCCATTTACCATTTGAATCATATCTAACTTACATTTACTGAACCAGATCACTTATTTATTTCACTAGATTACTTCGCTAACTTTATTTCTAGTACTAAAATTACAGATTCTAAATAAAATAAATAAATATAAATATATCATCACGCCTTCTACCCATTACTGGGTGTGGCACTCTGCTGAAGCAGATCTCGGTAAGTGATATATTTTGCGCGTGAAGTGCGGTTACCAGTCGTCAAATCACGGCCCCCAAACATGTTAGTGGTGGAGGAGCCACAGGGATAGCTTTTTCAAATTATGAAAATTTGTCGCCTGTGGGAATCGAACCAGGGACCTCAGGATCCACAGGCCGACTTCATACCACTGAGCTAGCCATCCCATTACAGATTCTAATTTACTTTAAAGTAATTCACTCCAATAAATGCATCAGTTTGTTTAATTCAGTTTATTTAGTCATGTTGTCTAATTTATCTGAACTGATTTATGTGAACCAAATGGCAAATGGAATACAGCTGAAACCTATATATTTTAAGTTGTGTGTATACCTGATTGTCAAATTCAAATATGTTAAATAAAATATAATTGTAATTTGATTACATGCCATTATCAAACTTTATATCACCTTTATTTATTAAAATGGTTATTTACAATATCATCAAATTGAGAAAACTTCAAATTTAAAAATTAATCCGAAGATGTCATTGCCAACTAAACAGGATAGGTAACTCAAAAAAATTTGTCAATCAGTTATAGTCAGCCGATATAACATCACACTGTCTCACTAAATTAAAAATGGATAGTTGGAAGATAACTAAATTTGGCGCATGCCCTTTTGTTCTTATTTAAAAACTAACCTAAATGTTCAAGAAAACACTCGGTTTGTATTTTCTTGAATTTTTCACCTAGTGCCAACAACTTTTTCAATAGAGTTTAACCTAAATGTAAAATAAACACTTCGTATTTGTATTTTATAGTTTAATATCAATGGAAAGCTGTACCTTTATTTTTAGTTTATCCTTTAATCGATCAGTCTTGTAGATTTCTAAATTCTAAATAAGACAGAAAGTTTTAAACCGTAATTACAATTCATTTAAAATGTAACCTCGGATGATATATAAAATTTGGTCCACCAATCCATTATGTCTAAGTCTATATCATCGGTAATTTCCTCTATTATGACAGGTTCTTTTGGCTTTTTAGATAACAACTTCTTTTTGAAATATAAATTTGCAATCTAGCGGAAATTTACAAAAGAAAATTTTATGAATTATAAACCAATTTCATTTATGCTCGGTTTTATAAAGGACAATATTTTGAGACTCGAAATAGTATTTTTAGTCCGATTGAAACATATTTTTATTATCCACTTATTTATATAAATTGCACAAAATTATTTACGTTACCTTGGATACGCATCATTTTTTAGTCTTAGGACCAAAAATTGCATTTTTACTACAGTTGTCATGGTGATAACTAAATAGATGACAAAAATTTAACAGGTAGATTCATAAAGCGAATTAGTGCCAACACCTTTTCAATATACGAAACAAGTTTATTTTAACTTGAGTTAAAAAGAGAGTTACATCAAATTTAGTTCATTTCTTTAATCTGTTTTAATTAGAAACAGAGTTATAGACAATATTAAAAACGGTGTTAGCGCTAATCCGTTTTATGAATCTGCCTGTAAATTAACAAATTCGATTCAATTTTACTTATTTTATGACATATATAACATTACTGTCAAAAGCTCGACTGTCATTTGAATGAATAAAATTTATTTACTTTGTCGTTTATAAAACCGGTCCATAAATACCTTAAATTTATCCATGTCAAATTCAATACTGTTACGTTTTAAATCTTTATTTATATGTATTTCTTCAAGTACGCTACCATTGTCTACAAGAAAAATAAAATTCATCAATTTTATTATAAAAATAGAAATCAATATTTTAAATATCCACTCAAAAATTTTTGTTGCGTTTTCTCGTTTGTATATTTTATTTTTTACTTATTTTGACAGGATCAAATATTTTTTATGCACAACCGGGGCGAAGTTCATGTGTTTTAGCCCTAAAAAGTGGGCTTAAACACTTCTTTTTGACCCTAGGGACATAATTCATATGGACACATAAATTAAATGACAATTTTTGTCTATTGTGAATACTTGATTTTATAAAATGTCATTTGGACATATAACCTATTTACATATTTTAATCTTTTGAACATATAACCTATTTACATATTTTAATCTTTTGAACATATAAGTAAATGTTATTTTGTAGTGCATAAAATATTGCATGTACCATGGGTGAAATTAGCGTTTCTGGCCCGCGGCATGATTATTAACATGAGGCGCTTTACGCCTCGTGCTAATAATCATGCCGCGGGCCAGAAACGCCTGTTTTTATCCTTGATACATAAATAACTATTATAAATACCTGTAGAAGATTCTGTAGATAATGAATCAGAGTAAATGCATTCTTTTAATTTTTTATTTCGCTCAGAACTTGTTAAAGGCTTATAAATATAATCTTGTACTTTGGCTAAATAAGTTCCAACGAAAACGTACCATCCGAATCCACGACAATCAAACATATTTATACTCAAGGGAGGATAGAATTCTTCATTTACTGGTATATTCTATAATAAGCAATGTTCATTACTTTAAGTAGAAACAAAGTAGTTATTTATGGCACAAGGACGAAAAGTACAGTTTTTCGTATGAATGTAATTGCCAGATGAGACAAAGTCGAGTTCAGCAACTGTATACGAAAAGCTTATTCGTCCACGTGTCATACACTATTTTTATTCGATTGAGTGGAATTTTTTTTTTTTCAGATAATATTTTAGCGGTTGAATAGTTATTTATTATACAAGTGTTTTATTAGGTATATTAAACACGCAAGAAAAGTTTAAACACGAGACCGAAGGTCGAGTGTTTAATATTCTTAAGTGTTTTATATACCAATAAAACACGACTGTAATACAAAATTTTATCCACAACTCATAATTATAGGCACCGAAGAAGATTGGTCGTAACGTTTAACGTTGATTCAGTTATACACTAGCGGTCGGCCTGGCTTTGCCAGGCCTCACGCTAGGCTCCACGGACACTGAAGTAAGGTTCACTTCTGTATGACAATTGAGAAAATATAAACTGAATTAATTCCAATCTAAAACGTTTCAATTCTGTTCATGCAAAGACCTATTAATTGATGTCAAACACAATACGTTTCAAATCTGTATCACTAAAACAAATGCCGCTCAAAAAAATCAATTTAATTCGCGTGCCCTTTAAAAGACATTTCATTTTATACCAAACACGATAAGTTTTAAAATACTTTTACGAAAACAATTGAAGATTTGAAAGTATTTAATTTTGTACGCGAGCTCTTCATAAACCTTTCATTTTATATCGAACATGATTGGTTTTAAAGCACTTTCACTAAAACAATTATCGGTCGAAAAAAATACCAATTTTATATTCGAGCCCTTCAAAGGCCTGTAATTTAACACCAAATATGATAGGTTTTGAAACACCTTTACTAAAACAAAGGACGATAAAAAAAAATTAATTTAACACGCGTGCTCTTTAAAAGACTTTTCATTTGAAACCAAACACGATAGGTTTTGAAATACTTTCACTAAAACAATTGACTATCGAAAAGTATTACATTTTGTAAGCGAGTCCTTCAAAAGACCTTTCATTTGATACCAAACACAATAGGTTTTGAAGTACTTTCAGTCAAACAATTTCCGATCTAAAAGTATTTAATTTTGTACGTGAGTTCTTCAAAAGACCTTTTCATTTTACATCAAACATGATTGGTTTTGAAGCATTTTCACTAAAACAATTCTCGATCGAAAAAAATACCAATTTTATATTTGAACCCTTCAAAAGGCATGTCATTTAATATCAAATATGATAGCTTTTGAACACCATTACTAAAACAATAGACGATCAAAAAATAATAATTCATTAAATACGCGTGCCCTATAAAATTTAAACACTTTTAGTAAAACATTTGACGATTGAAATGTATTAAGTTTTGTACGCAAGCCCTTCAAAAGACCTTTCATTTGATACCAAATACGATTAGTTTAGAAGCACTTTCACTAAAACAATTGACGATCTAAAAGTGATAAATTTTATACGCGAGCCCTTTCAAAGACCTTTCATTTGACACCAAATACGATAGGTTTTTAATCCTTTTCACTAAAACAATTGCCGAACGAAAAAATTCGAGCCTTTTAAATAACCTTTCATTTGATACCAAACACGATAGGCCTTTCACTAAAACTATTGCCGATCGAAAATATTTTAGTGTTGCACACGTACCCTTTAAAAGAACTTTCATAATATACCAAATATGACTGGTTTTGAAGCACTTTCAATTAAATTATCGATAGAAAATTTAGGAGTGCACAAATGATTCTAATTCGAGTTATCTGGTTTTTCTAAATTGAACTTTGCCGTAGACAAAATTTACTTGGTTTTACTGTATATTATTATCGAGATAAAATTTGGTTGAGTTCACCTGTATAAATTATAAAGCTTGTCAATTCGACGTTTCGTTTCGAAACCAAATTCATTGTGAACCGTCAAAAATTTACTTTTTAAATACACGTATTTGAAATGTATAATTATAATAAAAACGTCCCCTCATTTCCACAATATGCGTAAAGTATTTCAAAACTACTCACAAACATTTAATATTTAAGTAATTTATAATTAAATATGCGACATGTCCACTGACAAATGTCAAAATGACAGTAGATGTTCTTTTTAAAAATTTCAAAGCCTCCATATTCTTTATACTTTATAAAAGTTGTCAATTTGACGTTTTGCTTTAAAACCAACTTCATAGTGGAGTGTCAAAAATTTACTTTTTAAATACACATATTTGAAATGTATAATTATAATAAAAACGTCACCTCATTTCCATAATATGCGTAAAGTATTTGAAAACTACTCACAAAAGTTTCAATTTTAAGTAATTTATAATTAAAAATGCGACATGTGCACTGACAAACGTCACAGTGACAGTAGATCTTCTTCTTAAAAATTTCAAAGCCTCCACACTCTTAGTTGATTTTGACCCAAAAACGCATGTTTTTTCAAGTTTTCTCGCACATCATGTGCACGAAAAATCTGAGACTATCAAAAGGCACTCCACGTGATTGACCTCTATTAAATAAAACAAGTTGCAAATAAATCGGATAAACCGTCTAGGCTGTAGCGATTTACAAATGGGCGTGATGAATCCATAGATATATATAAATATATAAATATACCTTGTCCAAATAGTATATTAGACTAGCGGTCGCCCTGGCTTCGCCAGGCCTCACGCTAGTTCCGCGGACCCTGAAGTAGAATTCACTTTTGTAGGACAGTTGATACGCGAGCTCTTCTAAAGACCTTTCATTTGATACTAAACACGAAGAATTTTGAAGCATTTTCACTAAAACAATTGAGGATCTAAACTTATTAAATTTTGTACGCGAACCCTTTAAAAAATCTTTCTTTTTGATACAAACGCGGTAGGTCAAATTTCAACTTTTTTATTTCATTACAATTTTCTTCTAAAGCCTTTTTATACACCAATACTTTAAGTTTGAAACAGTTGACGGTTGTAAAATAATTTTTTTTTATTTCATTTGAACTTTCTTTCAAAACTCTTTCATATCACACCAAACTCGGCATGACTCGGAATACTTTCAGTTTGAAACAATTAACAGTTGTAATATTGAATTTTTTTCTTTATTCCATCTACAAGTTCTTTCAAAACTTTTTCATATGACATTAAACCCGGTATGATTCCGAATACTTTAAATTTAAAACAATTGACGGTCGAAATATATATATTTTTTATTTCGTCTGAAAGTTCTTCTAAATCCCTTTCATATGATATCAAACACGATATGATACGGAATACTTTAGGTTTAAAACAATTGAAGGTCGTAAAATTTCAAATACGTGTGTTATTTCCGAAAACATTTTGCTAAACTAACTTTTTATAAGAATTTGTTTATTGACACAATTGTTTGTTTATAGATATTATAAATAATTTTTGAAAAAGCAATGAGCGTTCGCCGGGATTTGAATCCAGAACCTTTCACTCGCATGGTGACTGTTCTAGCATTTCTTCAACTAAACGTTGTACAAAAGACATGAGTATTCGCCGAGTGTTTGTAGCTCAATTGGTTAGAGCAGTCACCATGCGAGTGAAAGGTTCTGGGTTTAAATTCCGGCGAACGCTCATTGCTTTTTCAAAAACTAACTTTTTAATTATTTTATCTAAAGGTTCGTCCAAAGCCCTTTCATATGATACCAAACATGGCATAATTCGGAATACTTTAAGTTTGAAATAATTGACAGTCGCAAAATTTCAATCAAATACGTGTTTTATTTCCGAAAAAATTTTGCTAATCTATTAAAAATCCGTTGGATGTAATTTTCGATAGTTCCACATTTTTTTATAGAATTTATTAAGTTTGAAACAATTACCTATATCGTAAAATTTCTACTTTTTATATTTCATCTGAAAGTTCTTTTAAAGCCCTTCAATATGACACTAAACACGGTATGATTCGGAATACTTTAAGTTTAAGTAACATTTGCTTATTATAAAATTTCAACTTTTTTCATTTATCTGAAAGTTCTTCTAAAGCCCTTTCATATGATATCAAACACGATTTGATTCGGAACACTTTAAGCTTAGAACAATTGACGGTCGTAAAATTTCAATCAAATACGTGTTTTATTTCCGAAAACATTTTGCTAAAATAACTTTTTTTTATTTCATCTGAAAGTTCTTCTAACGCTATTTCATATACTCTAGCATTTCTTCAACTAAAGGTTGCACGAAAGGCATGAGTATTCGCCGAGTGTTTGTAGCTCAATTGCTTAGAGCAGTCACCATGCGAGTGGAAGGTTCTGGGTTAAAAATCCGGCGAACGCTCGTTGCTTTTTCAAAAACTAACTTTTTAATTATTTTATCTAAAGGTTCGTCTAAAGCACTTTCATATGATACCAAACATGGCATAATTCAGAATACTTTAAGTTTGAAATAATTGACAGTCGTAAAATTTCAATCAAATACGTGTTTTATTTCCGAAAAGATTTTGCTAATCTATTAAAAATCCGTTGGATGTAATTTTTGATAGTTCCACATTTTTTTATAGAATTTATTAAGTTTGAAACAATTACCTATCGTAAAATTTCAACTTTTTATATTTCATCTGAAAGTTCTTTTGAAGCCCTTCAATATGACACTAAATACGGTACGATTCGGAATACTTTAAGTTTGAAACTATTGACAATCGTAAAATTTCAACTTTTTTTTATTTGATATGAAAGTTCTTCTAAAGCCCTTTTATATGACACCTAACACAATATGATTCGAAATACTTTATGTTAGAAACAATTGCTTATTGTAAAATTTCAACTTTTTTCATTTATCTGAAAGTTCTTCTAAAGCCCTGTAATATGACACCAAACACGATAGGTTTTGTTGCAATTTCACTGAAATAATTGACGATTGAAAATATTATAATTTTGCCCACATGCCCTTTAAAATAACTTTCGTATTACCGAAAGAAAATTTAAGAGTGATCAAATGATTCCAATTCGAGTTATCTGGTTTTTCTAAATTGTACTCTGCCGTGGATAAAATTTTAAATACACATATTTGAAATTTGTAATTATAATAGAAACGTCACCTCAGTCCCCCAATGTGCGTAAAATATTTCAAAACTACTCTAAAAATACGGTACGATTCGGAATTCTTTAAGTTTGAAACTATTGACAATCGTAAAATTTCAACTTTTTTTTATTTGATATGAAAGTTCTTCTAAAGCCCTTTTATATGACACCTAACACAATATGATTCGAAATACTTTATGTTAGAAACAATTGCTTATTGTAAAATTTCAACTTTTTTCATTTATCTGAAAGTTCTTCTAAAGCCCTTTAATATGACACCAAACACGATAGGTTTTGTTGCAATTTCACTGAAATAATTGACGATTGAAAATATTATAATTTTGCCCACATGCCCTTTAAAATAACTTTCGTATTACCGATATAAAATTTAAGAGTGATCAAATGATTCCAATTCGAGTTATCTGGTTTTTCTAAATTGTACTCTGCCGTGGATAAAATTTTAAATACACATATTTGAAATTTGTAATGAAAATATAAACGTCACCTCAGTCCCCCAATGTGCGTAAAATATTTCAAAACTACTCTAAAACATTTAATATTTAAATAATTTATAATTAAAAATACGACATGTCCACTGACAAATGTCAAAATGACAGTAGATGTTCTTCTTCAAAATTTCAAAGCCACCATATTCTTTATACTTTATAAAACTTTAAAACCAACTTCATAGTGAAGTGTCAAAAATTTACTTTTTAAATATACACATTTGAAATGTATAATTATAATAAAAACGTCCCCTCAGTCCCCTAATGTGCGTAAAATATTTCAAAACTACTCTAAACCATTTAATATTTAAATAATTTATAATTAAAAATGCGACATGTCCACTGACAAATGTCAAAGTGACGTTTGATGTTCTTCTTAAAAATTTCAAAGCCTCCACACTCTTAGTTGATTTTGCCCCAAAAACGCATGTTTTTTCAAGTTTTCTCGCACATCATGTGCACGAAAAATCTGAGACTATCAAAAGGCACTCCCCATAAATGACCCCGATCAAATAAAAAAAGTTGTAAATAAATCGAATAAACCGTCTAGACTGTAAAATTGTTAGAATGAACGTGATGAAACTATATATACATAGGGAATTAAGCCGTTTAGTATATAAGACTAGCGGTCGCCCTGGCTTCGCCAGGCCTCACGCTATGCTCCGCGGACCCTGAAGTAGAATTCACTTTTGTACGACAGTTGTCACAATATAAATTCAATTATTACAAATCTAAAACATTTTTGCATATCTTTCCATCCAATGACCTTTTAATTAATATTAAACACAATCGGTTTCGAAGATATTTCATTAAAACAACTGACGATTGAAAAAAATCCAATTCTGCTCGCGAGCTCTTCAAAAGATCTTTTATTAGATACCAAACACAATAAGTTTTGAAGAACTTTCATTAAAACGATTGATGACAGGAAAAATCCAATTATGCACGCGAGCTCTTGAAAAGACCTTTCATTTAATACTAAACACGAAGAATTTTGAAGCATTTTCACTAAAACAATTGAGGATCTAAAAGTATTAAATTTTGTATGCGAACCCTTCAAAAAAACTTTCTTTTTGATATAAACGCGATAGATCAAATTTGAACTTTTTTATTTCATTACAATCTTCTTCTAAAGCCTTTTTATACGACACCAAACACGGCATGAATCGGAATACTTTAAGTTTGAAACAGTTGACGATTGTAGAATAATTTTTTTTTTATTTCATTTGAAGTTTCTTTTAGAACTCTTTCATATCACACCAGACTCGGCATGACTCGGAATACTTTGAATTTGAAACAATTAACAGTTGTAATATTTAATTTTTTTCTTTATTCCATCTACAAGTGCTTTCAAAACTTTTTTATATGACATTAAACACGGCATGATTTCGAATACTTTAAATTTAAAACAATTGACGGTCGAAATATATATATTTTTTATTTCGTCTGAAAGTTCTTCTAATGCCCTTTCATATGATATCAAACACGATATGATACGGAACACTTTAGGTTTAAAACAATTGAAGGTCGTAAAATTTCAAATACGTGTGTTATTTCCGAAAAAATTTTGCTAAACTAACTTTTTATAAGAATTTGTTTATTGACACAATTGTTTGTTTGTAGATATTATAAATAATTTTTGAAAAAGCAATGAGCGTTCGCCGGTATTTGAATCCAGAACCTTTCACTCGCATGGTGACTACTGTAGCATTTCTTCCACTAAACGTTGCAGGAAAGGCATGAGTATTCGAGTATTCGAGTGTTTGTAGCTCAATTGGTTAGAGCAGTCACCATGCGAGTGAAAGGTTCTGGGTTCAAATTCCGGCGAACGCTTATTGCTTTTTCAAAATCTATATTTTAAATTATTTTATCTAACTGTTCGTCTAAAGCCCTTTCATAGGATACCAAACATGGCATAATTCGGAATACTTTAAGTTTGAAATAATTGACAGTCGTAAAATTTCAATCAAATTTTGCTAATCTATTAAAAATTCGTTGGATGTAATTTTTGATAGTTCCACATTTTTTTATAGAATTTATTAAGTTTGAAACAATTACCTATCGTAAAATATATATATATATATATTTCATCTGTAAGTTCTTTTGAAGCCCTTCAATATGACACTAAATACGGTACGATTCGGAATACTTTAAGTTTGAAACTATTGACAGTCGTAAAATTTCAACTTTTTTTTTTATTTCATATGAAAGTTCTTCTAAAGCCCTTTCATATGACACCCAACACAATATGATTCGAAATACTTTATGTTAGAAACAATTGCTTATTGTAAAATTTCTACATTTTTCATTTATCTGAAAGTTCTTCTAAAGCTCTTTAATATGACACCAAACACGATAGGTTTTGTTGCAATTTCACTAAAATAATTGCCGATTAAAAATATTATAATTTTGCCCACATGCCCTTTAAAATAACTTTCGTATTACCGATAGAAAATTTAAGAGTGATCAAATGATTCCAATTCGAGTTATATATAACTTGTCAATTTGACGTTTTTGTTTTAGTGGATTGTCAAAAATTTTCTTTTTAAATACACATATATAAAATGCGTAATGATAATAAAAACGTTCCCTCATTCCCCCAATATGTGTAAAATATATCAAAAGTTATCTAAAAAATTTAATACTTCAATAATTGTTAATTAAAAATGCGATATGTCCACATATAAATGTCAAAATTAGAGTAGGTGTTCTTTTTTAAAATTTCAAAGCCTCCACACTCTTTGTCTGTATATTTTATAAAACTTGTCAATATGACGTTTTGAATTAAAACCAACTTCATAGTGGACTGTTAAAAATTTTCTTTTTAAATACACATATTTGAAATTTGTAATTATAATAAAAACGTCCCCTCAGTCCCCTAATGTGCGTAAAATATTTCAAAACTACTCTAAAACATTTAATATTTAAATAATTTATAATTAAAAATGCGACATGTCCACAGACAAATGTCAAAATTACAGTAGATGTTCTTCTTAAAAATTTCAAAGCCTCCACACTCTTAGTTGAAAATGCATGTTTTTTCAAGTTTTCTCGCACATCATGTGCACGAAAAATCTGAGACTATCAAAAGGCACTCCGCATAAGTAATCCCTATCAAATAAAAAAAGTTTCAAATAAATCGGATAAACCGTCTAGGCTGTAAAATTGTTAGACTGATCGTGATGAATCTATACATAGGGAATTAAGCCGTTTAGTATATAAGATATTTTCTCAAAATACGGTAGATTGAAGTAGTTGCTAAGTAACAAGTTGTTTACAATGTTTTATGGAATATAATACCTTACAGGCAGATTCACAAAACGGATTAGCGCTAACACCGTTTTTAATATTATCTATAACTCTGTTTCCAATTAAAACAGATTAAAGAAATAAACTAAATTTGGTGCTAATTAACTCTGTTTTTAACTCAAGTTAAAATAAACTTGTTTCATACATTGAAAAGAGAGTTAAAAACGAAATAAAAAGTGGTGATAGCGCTAATCCGCTTTGTGAATCTGCCTGTTAGGGTTTTATGAACCATATAATTCAACTGAAATCAGTGTAATAATGTCTTTATTATATATGAGTTGTGGATAAAAGTATTTTTATAAGACCATGATGGAAAGTACGCTATTTCAGCAGCCATTTGACAACGAAGAGATATCGTTCCCTGAGCAACAAGCGTTTATTTAACTTTTTCGATTGTCTCCAATAGCAATAAGTGGAAAAGTAACATTTTCGCTTGTATAAAAATGATTTTAAATTATTTTTTGTTATACCTGCACAATCATCATAGTTTAACAAACTAAAAAGTATGCGAAAATACAATATTAACTTTTCGTACAAATATCCTAATCAAAAAACATCACTTGTTACCACAATCGAATAAAATAGTATATTACGTACCATAAACTGTGACAGTTTTTAGATCAAGAATATAGTTTGAGATATCAAGGCCCGTAGGGTCGAGATTTCCCAAACATTCGCGACCTAAAAAAATCACTTATAGTTCGAGGTTAGTACGCTATTTTTTACAATATCTGCATAAATACAAGAAAAAGAAAAATAGGTTTTAAAATTAACAACTGTCAAATTGTTGTCAAAATAAACAGACCCTTGATCTGTAATATTTACTTACTGTCCACGGTGGATAGCAAGTAAATATTAAAGTCCTGATGTAACCATGAAAACCACTGTGTATTGTGTGTAAATTTTGTTATTAATAGGATGCGGGCACTCACGTGACACAGTGACGTTTTCGTGACGTAAAAACAGCTGTTCGGGCAAAGATCACTGCGCCACCTACAAAATGAACTATTTTTTTGTGGCAAGATTTGAAAAAAACAGTTCTTTTCAAATCTCGTCCCAAAAAAAATCATTCATTTTGTAGGTGGCGCAGTGATCTTTGCTCGAACAACTGTATTTACGTCACAGTGTCACGTGAGTGCCCGCCTCCTATAGGTAACTTACAGTACAAGTATAGTAAAAAGAATATTATTGTCGTACCATTAATACGGACTGATAAGGTTTTGGAAAATTTAAATATTTTTTCGTATTTTGCAACGTCGTTGAATGTAAAGTTGTTCCTCCACATTCAATTGTTATTTTGGGTTTTAAAATTGTTTTCAAATTAACTTTCTTTAAATCATGTACACCCCAAAAGTACACATCTAATCTAATAAAAATAAGTTTTAATTTATAAATATGAATTTTAATTTAATTAAAATAAATGTTCTATTAAAATACCTGAAGCTTTTTATTAATGGCTTGATATTGTCAGGAATAGTATCGACTGTGGAATAAATTATCGATGAATCACTATCATTTTCAGATGCGCAAATCTAGAAAAAATTACGTTACTTTTTCACATAAACTATATTCACTGTTAAAATAAATAAATAAATACAGAATTTATTTAGTATTTTAAGTAAATATTTAATAACTGATGAAATGAAATTAATTTATAAAGAGGAAAATAGCTGCCTATGACACATAACAAAATAAACAAAAAATCTATGGCAACTAAAATCAATTTCCGGTACAAATCAGTAAAACTGCATTTATTCAACGCGATTGTTCTCAATTTTTTTCAAATAAAGTATTATTATATTTTAATATGTTTATATAGAGAAAATAAAAATAATAAAATAAATATGGGATGGCTAGCTCAGTGGTATGAAGTCAGCCTGTGGATCCTGAGAATCCTGGTTTGATTCCCACAGACGACAAACAATTTTTATAATTTCAAAAGCTACCCCTGTGGCTCCTTCACCACTAACATCTTTGGGGGCCGTGATTTGATGACTGGTAACCGCACTTCACGCGCAAAATATATCACTTACCGAGATCTGCTTCGGCAGAGTGCCACACCCAGTAATGGGTAGAAGGCGTGATATATTTTTTTTTGTATAGAGAAAAAATTACTCTTTTGAATGTGATCAAAAAAATTATAGCATTGCATTTTTTTTTAAATAAAAACCCTGGAAACGTTTTTTTTCAAATAATTTAAATTAAATGATTATTTAAAATAAAATAAATATAAATATATCATCACGCCTTCTACCCATTACTAGGTGTGGCACTTTGTCGAAGTATATCTCGGTAGGTGATATATTTTTGCGCGTGAAGTGCGGTTACCAGCCGTCAAATCACGGCCCCCAAAGATGTTAGTGGAGGGAGAGTCACAGGAGTAGTATTAATATAGTGAAATTTTTTGTAGGTAGTAGGAATCGAACCAGGGTTCTCCGGATCCACAGACCGACGCGATACCACTGTGCCACATATTCCATAAAATTATTATTTAAATAAATTAATTAATTAATATATCATCACGCCTTCTACCCATTACTGGGTGTGGCACTCTGAAGCAGATCTCGGTAAGTAATATATTTTGCGCGTGAAGTGCGGTTACCAATCGTCAAATCACGGCCCCCAAAGATGTTAGTGATGGAGGAGCCACAGGGGTAGCTTTTTAAATTATGAAAATTGTTTGTCGCCTGTGGGAATCGAACCAGGGTTCTCAGGATCCACAAGGCCGACTTCATACCACTGAGCTAGCCACCCCATTTTATTAATATGATTATTTCATGAGACAATATCAATATTCCTTATTTATTTTATACCTTGTATATTTTTTTTCTTTATAATTTAATTTGATTTCATCGAATACAGGACTTTTATTAGTATTTTTAAAGAATTTAAGTTTTCAAGCAAAATTAAAACTTTTTTTGAAATAATTTTTGAAAAAAAAATGAGCATTCGCCGTGATTTGAACCCAGAACCTTTCATTCGCATGATGACTGCTCTACTCATTGCTTTTTTCTTCAAAAATTATTTCTAATAATTGCCATCAGACAATTTGTCAATAAACAAATTCTTAGAAAACTTTTTTTATTTATTTCTTTATTTGAAATAAAACTATAATCACCAAACTTAATTCAGCAGCCATTAGAAGGTCTCCAACAGGTCTGTTTCCATTGTAAATCTTAACCCAATGTAATTTCATGATTTTTTCACAACTGACAGCAAAATGTATTTCTGGCACAAGAACACCTCTGCCGACAAATTCAATGTGGTTCTAAAATTAATTTATTTCATAAACACGTCATCGTCAATATCAAGAAAAGAAAATACAACGAATAATGATTGGATAAATATTTAAACTAACCAACATATCCTGGTCATACGCTTCTAGAACTATAGCAGGAGTGTTTGTTGTGAGGAATTCAATTGATCCGCAAAGTACGATGTTTTTGAATATTAACGTCTCATCCCAAACAGGATGGATTGTGTCTGGAATCATCTACATAATGGTTGTCATTAATACAATATTTTCAAAGATGACTTCATTTGCTACGCAGTGGCCTTAGGTTAATCAAGGAGTATTCGGAAATAAACTATAGTGGGGCCCCACATAGTATAATTAATTAGGAATTATTAAAATATTATTGTACAATATTGCATTTCAGGTGTATTGTCGTTACCAAGAGAGATTGCCAAAGGGGTAAGGGAGAATAATTCACTCAATCGAAGTGTTTGTGAAATTGTATTTATTCTACTGGTCTATTACAGGCAGTATTGGTCGGTAGAGTGATTCATGTATTATGTATAACACTAATAGTAAAATATTTCTAATCGCAGTGCCGCTTTATGCAGATCCTGCAATCATTTCACTTTTTTGAGATTGGCATATTCTCATGTCGATAACAGTACTTTCAAATTTAAAACTGTTCAGAATAGGATGCGGGCACTCACGTGACACTGTGACGTTTTTGTGACGTAAAAACAGCTGTTCGGGCAAAGATCACTGCGCCACCTACAAAATGAACTATTTTTTTGTGGCAAGATTTGAAAAGAACTGTTCTTTTCAAATCTTGTTGGGCTGCGATCACTGCGCCACCTACAAAATGAACTATTTTTTTGGGACGAGATTTGAAAAGAACGGTTCTTTTCAAATCTTGTTGGGCTGAGATCACTGCGCCACCTACAAAATGAACTATTTTTTTGGGACGAGATTTGAAAAGAAAGGTTCTTTTCAAATCTTGTTGGGCTGCGATCACTGCGCCACCTACAAAATGAACTATTTTTTTGTGGCGAGATTTGAAAAGAACGGTTCTTTTCAAATCTCGTCCCAACAAAAATAGTTCATTTTGTAGGTGGCTCAGTGATCTTTGCCCGAACAGCTGTTTTTACGTCACAAAAATGTAACAGTGTCACGTGAGTGCCCGCATCCTATTTCATTTTGTTAATTAAGTGTTTCTCAATGTTTTTGCTTGCGCGCCCAATTTTTTTTTTTTGTACTGTATACGATATTATTGTAAGAATCATATTGCTTGAATTTTGTGCTAATGTTGACGATGAAGTTTATGTATTGATGTCGAAAGCTTTTCCAACATTTTATCTTTGTGAAATCTGGTTTTCTGCAGTGGGTGACTTATAAACAAAATATAAAAAGAGAAAAGCTTTATTCCACAAGACAGGCTCAAAGCCAAGGAAGCTATTATTTCTTAGATTTATGGTGTTTTAGATTTAATTGAAATGAAATTTTTTGTTTCAATTTTATAATTTTATTTGCGATTCTATTTTATGTTTTTGTGTTATCTTTTGTCCTAATAAAAAATTGCAATAAATGCATTTCTTGCTTTAGAAAGCTTTTGAAGCTTTTCTTTCAATTTCCACTTTTTTTCCCGCTTGCCTTTAGATATTTATCATTCCCTCGGAAAGGCGAGTTCCACAGGTTGTGCAACATTAATTTTAAAATTTTAATATTCATTTAATTTCAAGTTTCAGTCGACAGAATAGTACAAAAATTGTTTGAAAATATGTTTATAAATGAAAATAGTTGAAGAACAAAAAATTAAAATCAAAGGTTGTGTTACAATCTCTTTTTAAATTTTTCGATATATTACCAATATTTCTGGTTTAATTAATTAGATAGTTAAAACAAGAAATAGAAAATGGAGCACACATTACTTAGTAATTTAAGAGCAAATATCAATATAAAATAATATATATCTTAAGGGGAGATTCTGGTCTAAAAATTGATTTTTTTATTGCATAAATTTGAAGCCGGTTGAGTAAAACAATGCACCGGCCGAAAAACAAGTATACGGTTTCGCGCGCGGGGCGCTTTAGCAGTCAAACCAATGATCGGATTCACTTCGTTCTTTGTGTTCTGGATAGGAAATTCAATTTATGGGGCGATGCCGTTTTCGCTTTTTCATAATTCGAATTAGAAATATTTTTTCTGTACTTTGAAGAAAAAAGAAACCGGCTAAAAAAATCGTTTTTTTGTTCCCATGCCTGCCATTTTATTTTGAGTACTTTATTTTTAATTTTGGCAACGGTATGGCCCCCCAAATATAATTTACTTTACTAATCGCAAACGTTTTTCTGAGTGAGCCACTCTGATGAGGGTAGGGAACGCCCCGCATAACATATAAAACGTCGCGCATGTGTCCGGGGACTGGAGCCGACATTTTGTAATTTTTTTTCGACAAAAATTATTATTTGTAGTGCTTAAGGTACCTAATAATACAATCAAAACCGTATTTCAAAATATTAATTCGGCTTCGAGAAAAAAATTCCCAAAGTTGACCCATTTTTCAGGCGACTAGACCAGAATCTTCTCTTAATTCGCAAATTAAAATATTAATTCAATCGTGTTTTTATATTTTATTTGTAAACAAATTATCCGCAATAAAAAGTACAAGGAATTTTAATTGAATTCACTACAGCTACTGCATCGAGCGTGCAGCAGTGTAACTATTTATTTAGAGCCACAAAAAGGCTTGAAAATAATTAAGTTAGGTACCTTTGTTTTCATTACATGTTCATTGAAAACAACTTGAATAAAAGGATCCGAAAGTCCAGAATTATCTGCTCCTGGTTCAAATCTTCCTTGATATAAATAAACTTTACACATACCATACTACGAAAAATTAAACATCATTATCACGAATCACAATCACAAAATAAATCATTTAATCAAAGAAAGGCAAAAACAAGAAAATTAAAAAAAATTAGCAATGCAATAAAATAAATACATTAAATGATATATTTTGTGCATAAAGTGCGGTTACCAACCGTCAAAAATCACTGTCTCTAAGGATGTTAGAACTCTAACAGGCAGATTCATAAAGCGGGTTAGCGCTAACACCATTTTTTATTTCGTTTTTAACTCTCTTTTCAATGCATGAAACAAGGTTATTTTAACTTGAGTTAAAAAGAGTGTTAATTAGCATTACATTTAATTCATTTCTTGAATCTGTCTTAATTTGAAACAGAGTTATAGATAATATTAAAAACGGTGTTAGCGCTAATCCGTTTTATGAATCTGCCTGTAAGTGATCACTACTTACATGTATTTCATTGCAGATAAATTTCTTGGGGATGTCATACTTTTCCGACATTTCAATAGGTTCAAAACAATTTGAAACTGTTTTCAAACATTGATCTTTATCACACATTAACCCAACCCATAGTTGCACACATAGTCGACATATGATTGTTGAATTTTCACCAAACGTTAATTTTATTTTCGATTTATTTGTGGGCTAAAAACAAAATCATGGAATTAAAGTTGAAATATTTTATTGCATATAAAGTCACTTTTATGTAAATAGTTTGTAAGGTACCACAGGATACTCCTTTCTCTTCAGAGTTATTAGAATAAATTATGTCTTTAACATAAAGTCGATGGTAACCGATTCGTTTGTTTCCTGCCAACATCCAAATAAACACATCGGGCCAACAATTATGTACCTGTAATTGTGTTTTAAATTATTTATTTGACAAATAAAAAATGTTAATCGTAATATACATCATCTATTAATTTATATAATCGATATAAAATACTTAATAATTTTCTGAAAATTCTCTTCTTGCCTTGATGACGGATTATGTTTGAAATATTTGCTTCAATATCTTTCTGTAATTAGAAATTATTATATTTTTGTTTTAACTTATTGTTATTTTTATACAATTTCGTTAATGCACAGCTGTAGTTTTTTCTCATCCAAATCGACTTTAATTGTATTTGAGCCTTTTGCAATATTTAAGTAAATTCGACAGGCTTTTTCTACTTTTTCAGCAGTTTTTAAGAAATGGGTATGAATTTCTTCTTTGTTCTTTTTGTAATTATGCTCGAATAATTCTTCTATTTTCTCCAAGTCTGTTTTCTAAGTAGTAGTAGAATTATAACAAAGGAAAATTGGAAACCGCCAGGATTTGAACCTGGGGCCTATGAACTCCGGTCATATGCTTTGAACCAACTAAGCCACTTAAGGTAGTACTAGTGTGACGGTGGCGCCATCGATTGTCGGTGGAGAAACTGACGCTCAAAAATAATAAAAATTGAATAAAATAAGTGTTTTATACCTATTATGATTTGAATATCATGAATTGTTAACAGGTTGTTGGTCTAGTGA
Source organism: Pterostichus madidus (assembly GCA_911728475.2). Classification (NCBI taxonomy): domain Eukaryota; kingdom Metazoa; phylum Arthropoda; class Insecta; order Coleoptera; family Carabidae; genus Pterostichus; species Pterostichus madidus. Next base: position 41,582,576 of record OU452301.1, read on the forward strand.
ATTTTCAAATACCATACCACCGTGTGGTGTTGCCATTATAAATTGAGATTCTTAATTTTTCGTTAAAAACAAGGCTTTGCATGACTATATATCCATTAATAAACGATACAAAACTTTCTCCTTCTGATACAATATACATGGATAGTTCTAGAACATCATACTAGTTTTTCAAATGAAACTGCAAAATTTTAGAGGTACACAAACCAAATATGTGCGATTCTGAGTGATGATCGCCATAAGCCCCGTGTATAAGAACTCAACTTTACAAGCAAATACATATGATCACAGACGATGAATGTGTTTCATATTTTAACAGGATGCGTATGACTATCCAATGTTTACGTGCGCCAAATTTCATTCAAATCTGCAAATTTTTTTTTCACGCTAGTACTACCTTAAGCTACGATCGCCATATGATTCAAATACCGTGCGTTTTATTTAACTTGAAACAAGGGATTTGCAAATTCCGAGTTCAAATCCTGGCCGTATTCCAATTTTTTTCTTTATAAATCAATATTGTACATGTTTTTTAAGTTAAAGATTGAAAGTATTGTAATACAATTGAAAATATTAAATATATATGCAAATAATAATGAAATAGTTATTTTTATAACAAGTGCCGAAAAAGGCTCGTTACGTGCAAGTGCAGAATTTAAATCTGCACGAGCACGTAACCTTTTTCGGCACGTGTTATAAACAACATTTTTCCTACAACTGTGCGATTTAGTAAATTACTAAAATATTATTAAAATTTATAAAATTTATAAAATTTTAATGATATTACATGACAACGATGTTTTACGGCGTTGCTATGGTTTGTTTGTTGATTGCTTGCACATTGTTCTACGTTATTTAAAAATATTTCACTAACGTCAAAATAATTTCTTCAAAATCATCTTGATTGGAATAGTACAGTGAGTGATTCTTCTTTATCAGCAAATTAAGGTTACGTTTATAAACGTCAAAATATACTACTGCATATTTACTAGCGCTGGTTCACCGTATCTTCTTCTTCCATAAGCGTCTGTGGTCAGAATATGAATTCCGCGCTCGGCGCGAAATTTAAATCGCTGTCAAAACAATTTTCTTTTGACAGTTACGTAATGAAACACTTTCCGCACTAGTGTTTCTTTGCTTTCGGAAACGCACTTGGTCTGCATTCATCTACTTTCCATACGTAACCAAGGCAATTATAGTTACGTAATAACAAAGAAATCGCACAGTTGTAGGAAAAATCATTTTTTTAAATTGATTTTATTTTTCAATAACTTTAGGGAGGAAGGTAATAAAAAAAGTGGTATAATTATTAATATTTATAAGTATGTACACGTGGATTACAGAACATAAACGAAAAAAAATCGATCATATTTCGATACTGAAAAATATAGTAAAAATTACCAATAAGTAGAATATTTTCCTGATCATGTTTGTGTTGTAGATTCTTGTTCTTGAGTCGTACAACTGTGTGAAAATAGATAAACACATAACCTGATCTTTATAGGGTAAATACCAGTAAGATTGCTTATTATCAGGGAGTGGTTTTATAGGGATTGTTGTAGTTTCGCCAGAACTAGCTACATTTTCTAATATAGGTCCTCCCATTGTCATTTCAAAAGATATTTGTTTGTCTTTAAACTTTTTGTCTATCATTATTGCGGAATAAATATTGCAGAACAGTAAAACAGGTTCTATTTCCCATAATCGTAACTAAAATAAATATTAGGTACTATTAGGATTTTTATTTTACTACGGTTGTATTTACAACTGATTGTAAATAAATGATTAGCATGATTTAATACTAAAATATGTAATAAAATGTAGAAAAAAAATGGAGAATTTGATAGAGAATTTAATAAAATTGTATTTTTCCATTTAGCGTCTATAACAAAGCTAATACAGCACCCAAAAGAGTTCGTTAATAGCTCATTCGAGTGCTGTAATAGCGTTGTACAATTTATATTTTTAAGGTAGGTGACTCTGTTGAAATATCATAAAGTCAAAAAAGTAAGCTCTTGAGCAATTTCACGTACCCCACGTACACGAAAAATCGTCTATACTCACTGAGTAAGTTGTCAATTTCAAATACAAAACAATGGGCCTTTCAAGACTTTTTTGAATTTTTTATATATTAATCTACGTAATAAAATAATTATACACAAATTTTTTATTTTTTAAAAAAACTTGTATTAAGCATGATAAAAATATTTAAACTTTCGAAACAAATGAATATGACGTAGTTGCATCTTAGCTTAAAGAGAGACAGATAAGACAGAGATAAATAACACGTAACTTGTCGTTGTCAGTAGAATCCTCACACAAAACATAACTAAACGGATAACATCGGCGTTTGTTGTGAGTCAGAAAGGGATAGAATAACTGGTTGTTGAGGCGGGTGCGCGGCAAGGAGCAACTTGCATAACATCAATGTGTACTCGCTCCTTGCCGCGCATCCGGCGGACCCTCAAGTTATTCCATTCCTCTCTGCTTCACAACACTGCATTGACTTGAATACGGCATAATTCGTCTAGTATTATACGTCATTGGTAGAATCGTAGAATGCTGAATGCTTATTTATTCTTCGTCTTCTTGAGCACCGACAAACGTTTCAGACAAAGCTCTGTGATTGGCTTAATGCAACTACGTCATTGCAATATGGCAGTGCGAACGTTTTAAATTGTTCAACTTTAACTTTCATATTTCAGCAATAAAGATATAATTTATGGTATGATTTTATATTGTATTAAATATGATGTACGGTCAAGAATTTTTTTTAATAAATATATATTAAAAAGCTCTACCACTTGAATCCCCCATTGAATTTTCAATCGTTACATCAATAGGCGTTTTCCATTTGCCATTTGGATCAGATTTAACTTACATTTACTGAACCAGATTACTTATTTACTTCATTGGATTACTTCGCTGACTTTATTTCTAATACTAGAATTAGAGATTCTAATTTACTTTGAAATAATTCACCCCAATAAGTGCAACAATTTGCTTAATTCAATTCATTTAGTTACGTATCTAATTTATCTGAACTGATTTAAGTCAACCAAGTGGCAAATGGAATACAGCTAATATCAGGACTTCATACAAAATTCCCTAAATTTTCGAATTACAATTTAATATTTAAAAAGAATATAAACAACGCAAAATAGGAAAAAATAGTATAAAGATCTCATTTCATAACTGTCGATTGTTATAATAATTATAAAACTACAAATAAAATATTTAATTTCAATTCTTACGTTTGGTAATTCGCGAATTGGATAAATGTCAACAGAATTTGCAGACCACATCAAATCAGTAAGTATTTCAGTTCTCATTTCCAGTAGTAATTTTCCATTATAATTTACTTCAGAATGATCAGAAGTATACAAATAAATATGGGCCGGCCCAAAAGTTGGCAGAAACCCTAGCAAAACATTTTTGTATTATTATAATATATTATGGAGTAGGTAGCTCAGTGGTTTCTAATCGGCCTGTGGATTTGAGAACCCGGATTTGATTCCCACAGCCATGCTATTTTCAACACATTATCGGCTGTATCATGTAACACATCGTTAATAATAAGCGACATCGATAACTTTTTTTAGCTTTGGCATCATCGGTTTCGTTTTGTTGTTTGTCAAATTTTTATTCATATAAATACAAATTTGACAAACGTCAAGATAAAACCGGTGATGCCAAAGCTTGCAAAATTTATCGACGTCGCTTATTATGAAAGATATGTTACATGATACAGCCGTATAACTATCCCTGTAGCTTCCTCTCCACTAACATCCTTGAGTGCCGTGATTTGACGGCTGGTAACCGCACTTCACGATCAAAATATATCACTTACCGAGATCTGTTACGGCAGAGTGCCACACCCAGTAATGGGTAGAAGGCGTAATGATATATTTATTTTATTTTATAATACACAAATTATTAATTACAGGGTAACTAATATTTTAATACAATTAAAAGCTTTTTAATATAATAGAAAATATATTATTTTGCCGATTGACATTCAAATGGCCTTATGTGGACTTTATCCGGAGATGGAAAAAGGGGCCCTAAAGAAAATAAATATTATTCCATACCGTTTTCTCCTTCATTGCAAATAGATTTCAAATAAATATAATGTACTACAGGAGGTACATTTTGAATATATTGCAATTCTATCTTGATTCTCTGGGACAAAGATGGAAATAATTCTGTAATAATAATCTTTTCATTCCAAACTGGATTTTGAGTATTTTTCTTCACAGCTGTTTTTCCCTAAATCAGTATATTCATAAAGGTAACTTTCATTAATTTCCATAATTTGAAACCAAAATTTCCGACAACTATTTGCCAGATAATGCCAATGGCAAACTGGTCGAGGAGCATGAATGAGCGTCGAGGAACTCATCAATGAAACAACAGAACGCACCCGTCATCGATGAAAAATAGGGGCGCCTCTATTTCCATCGAGGAGTTCCTCGATGAAACAATTGTGTCTCATTTCACACGTATTATTGTGTCTCATTTCATGTTAGCGTGGGTTTTGCTTTGTGCTATTTTTTCGTGTTTGTTTATTTTATCAGTCAGGGTGCGTTCTGTTGTTTCATCGATGAGTTCCTCGACGCTCATTCATGCTCCTCGACCAGTGTACCATTGACATAAGTAAAAATTCAAATCATTGGTAAAAATTATATAAGGAAAGTCATCGGATACTTTTTCTGGAAATATGGAAATTCATTAAATTCTTACTGTCAATCCAGCGTATGTTATTTGTACAAAAGTACTGGGAAAAGAGTTTTTAACTTTAGGTATTTCTTCAGCGTTATAAACACAGAATATAAAATTAGCTCTTGAGCGGTCGTGTGATATATTTTCCGGCAACAGCAAATTTCTACAACATAAAGTGTAAAAACGTAAACAGATTTTATCAAACAAATGTTAAATGGTACTTTGAGTAGATATGCAAAATAATTCAAGGTCCTTCAAATAAATAAGCACTGATTAAATGATTTATAATATTGTACATTCACGAAAATACGAAAATTTTCAGGAAAAAATTATAGGTAATGTGTAAGTATACACATAAGTACAGAGTGATCAAAAGGAATTGTTACAGTTGGCAATAAAAAAAACTACACGATATTGGTAAGCCTGATACATAAATTCATTTCCTGTAGTTGACAGTAAAATAAAATATAAATAAATATATCATCACGCCTTCTACCCATTGCTGGGTGTGGCACTCTGCTAAAGCAGATCTCGGTAAGTGATATATTTTTGCGCGTGAAGTGCGGTTACCAGTCGTCAAATCACGGCCCCCAAACATGTTAGTGGTGGAGGAGCCACAGGGATAGCTTTTACAAATTATGAAAATTTGTCGCCTGTGGGAATCGAACCAGGGACCTCAGGATCCACAGGCCGACTTCTTACCACTGTGCTAGCCATCCCAGTGACATTTAAAATTTAAATTTCAGTACATTTATTATTACATTTATTTCTAAAGTATTTCTAGTACTTAAAAAGTCAAAATTCTATTAGCTATAACCTATTTGTATTTATTAGAAATGTCAAATAGCATTTCCGCCTTTACCTGACGTTGTGCCAACTGTGGAATAAAAAGATCTCTGGAATTGTATTGCCAACTATAACAATTCCTTTTGATCACCCTGTATTAGATTTAACACGCGATATGAAAATACGCAAATAGTATGTATTTTAGTTCAAGTATAAACAAAATCGATTCACTGCCGTACTACGAAAAGGTTCATTTAAGGACGATTAAGATAATAATAAGTTAATCGAAATATAATTGATTCGTAAATGTCGTTTTATAGTAAGCATTCAAGTACATTCGGTGGAAAAGACTATTATGTTCGACTGCATTTTAATTACTTGATTTATGACACTGGTTAGTGTCTATAATATGTCTAGCACTTTATTGGACTATAAAGCAAAATTGGACTAAAAGTGAAAATAATTATCATTCCTAATTAATTATTTTGCATGAAGTTTCTTTTACTTCTTGTGAGATTTTTGGGACATTATGTACATATTATTCTATTTTTTTTTTAACAAAGTTGACAGTTTTAATTTTCATATTAATATATTTTAAGAAAATAAATCGCCTCCAAGGCTATTTTGTCTGCAACTCATATATAATTGGAATTTATAGCAACTCATGTTATTTATCAAACTCGCTCGCTGGGCTATAAACTATAGCTCGTCCAGTAACCATGCATTATGTACTTGTTGTCACTTATAATTATATATTATAGACCACGGGCGTGTGACGTCACGATTTTAGATGTGGTCCGTAACTGTCAAACGAGTGACTCTCACATCAGTATTAAATGTACGATTTAGACTGTATAGATAGAATATATTTTTAACAAGTATATGTGCATATAATTCCAAAACTGACAAGTTTCTATTTTGTGCATCATTTTATGCATGACAAAGTGTGTGATTTATTTTATCAAGTGAAACGTAATTTGAAGATTGTGTCGCGAGTGCATACTTTTACAATTTTATACTGTTTATATATTTAATATATAGAAAATAAATGTTTAAAAACAATTTTATATGTTTACTTCATAGTGTAAAGCCATGTAATTACTATAATATACAATAGTATTACTTTTATTGAAGTTTGAACTTTTCATTTTAGGTTACATTTTCCAAATTAACTAATTTTGTTAGAATTTTTAACATTTTACTGTAGTTTTTAATTTTTTTCATTTATAATTGTTATTGTGTTTTTGATCGTAGTGGAAATTTCAAAAAACCGATAAAACGAATGTCTATGATACTATCTGAATTGAATTAAAAGAGAAAAGGAAGGTAGGTCGAAGTTTTTGGCTCAAGATATTTATTTATTATTATCGCAGCATCCGAAAAATGTTTAGGTTGTATTTCGATGTGTCTTTGGAAATGTTCGTCATGGTGTCAGAAAATTGACTAATCAATTATTGCAATTAATATGTATGTAGTACAAACATATATTTGTAAGCAAGCACTGTAAATTTATTAAATAAAAATAAAATTGAGCAGAAAATCCGGAGTAATCCGGGTATTCGTCAAGATTGTCAACTTAATAGATCTTGCTTTAATACAAGTTTACTAATTATTTTGGAGAAAAACAGTTCAAATAAAAGTTGTAGATAATGCTGTTATCTACTGTTTTTATTTCAAGTACTTTTCTCTAAAATATTTCAGTAATGCGTGGTAGAAGTAAAATCAAATTCGTGTTAGAAATGTTGAACTTATATTTTCCAGGTATATAGTTCCGCAGAGGGCAGCACCTGTCAAGTTTGGAAATTATTGGACAGATAAAATTTAATTTTTACGGCTATTTGGTTAATTTTACAATAATTTTGTCTTGAAAGGAATTGATCGTCTTTTAATTCTCTATATATAGCATCTTTTAAACTATCTGTTCCAATTTTTATTAGATCATCATCTTGTATGTCATATCTATGAATATATAGAAATCTGCGAAATCACTTGATATGACGTCACTACTACTAGTATACATAGTTCACCGCTAGAATGCGTTTCAAAATGTCACCGTGGTTTATTTTGCGAGTGAAAACGAGTGCCATCGCAGTGCGAAAACGTTTGCGAGACAGGTGAGTTAAACACATATATTATAAATAAGTATAAACTGATTTTTTTTCAAATTAAATATTTGAACTAGCTAACAGGTATAAATAACAATAAATTCAAATAAATTCAGTTTATATTCATATATTTATATTATGCTTACCAAAAATCTACTTAATTAAATATAAAAGTAAATTCGTAAGATTAAGTACTTAACTAAAATAAATATATTTTGCCTTAATGTGTAAAATTAACAAATTTTAACTTATTAAGTGCCAGGTTCTGGGCTCCGGGCTCTGTACACATATTTTCGGCTCATATTTTTAAGGTTATTATCAGCAACACGTTCCAGCCACATATCGTACACATCTTCGAAATAAACAGGAAATCTATGAATTAAGCCTGATTTATAGATTGCATAGAATAGAAATATAAATATATGAAAATGCATGCGACCATTTATAGGTGCATAGAATGGAATAGAACAGAACAGGATATAACCAAATTTTATTTCGAGTTCTATTCCGACACATTTCGTTCTACTTCGTTTGAAATTTACGCGACATCTTTTGTCATTTGTATTTGAAAGCAGTGTTATTTATTTGAATATTTTGTATTTACAAAAAACATGCTTGACGATTATCGATTAGTGGAATTAATAGAGAAATACTTTATTTAACATTTTATCATTTTTTTAAAATAATTTTTCGAAAATGCAATTATTTTTTGCTTTTATTTATTTGCCGAATTCTACTACTCCGTTTACGTCTTAGTTTTGTTTGTGAATTTTGTAACAAATATAAAAATTCTCTATAGCATGTGCTGTACACCCCAATTTATAGTTAATTATTTTCATGTCACTTCATCCAAAGAAACACAAGACAGAAAAAATGCGAAGAAATATAAAACACAGTATGAAGCAGGTAGAAGAAGAAAAACGTAGAAATGCAGAACAAGCGGAAACTCCACCGGAAGTGCAGAGTCACGTAGTCAGCAAGTACAAACGCAACTCGCTGATATGAAAAAATTTCTGCATGATTGCAATGAACTTAATAGTCGCCTGCTAGCATGAAAATAAATGGCAATAAAGCCCGAAGTGCTATCGCTGACAAACAACGGTTCACAGCGAACATTGAACCATTACCAGGTAAATTCACCCATGTTGGCCATGGTTAACTTTTAACATGCTGTTTACTAACAATATAGTTAACATCGCTTTATGCAACCTTAATACGTTTTTGGTTGTTTTAATTCAATTTTACAATTTTAATAAGTTTTTATTAATTGTTTTTTCTTTTTCAACTTTATAACAATTTTTTGGAATTAAATCCACCGTTTTTCACAATTTTACAATTAATTATAATTTGAATTTTTAGGCCATTCTAACACTCCACAACAGCGTGGTATTGCAACTCCATCCACCAGGCAGAATTGGGGTAATTCTAGTGCTAGTACCGCTCTGCTGGTTCCACCAACAGGAAACAGCTCCACTGAAGTGATGTCGTCCAGTCCCACAAGTTCCCATACTGATTACATGCCTGCGACTAGCTCTGCAAGCACAGCTGTTAGACAGGTTGCTAGTCCTCCTACCCAACAGGGCACTATAAGTAAGTTGCATTTTGGAAATGTATTACTAATTCACAGAGGTCAGTGATATGTTTATGCGTGATGTGCGATTACTGTTAAATTATGTTAGTGGAAGGTTTTTTTTTTGTCAAAATTTTAACTATGACGAAGCCATTAATAGTTTCATAAATCTTGTCACTTTTAAATGAAACAAGGCGAAAAACAGAATGATAATACGATTCCTTATTCGGATTATAAAAGAAGCTAAGTAAATATTGACAATCGTCATCAATTACTAGTTTTACGGTAATTCTATGTTATATAATAAGAAAATACCCTAAGACGAGAATATTTTTAAATATGGTATTAAATGTGCTTTTTATTTTGTGTATTAAATACGTTAGGTGGCTCAGTGGTATCTAGTCGGACTGTGGATTTGAAAACTCTAGTTCGATTCCCACAGCCGACAAACAATTTTCACCAAATTAAAACTATCCCTGTGGCTCCCCCTCCAATAACATGTTTTGACGACTGATGACCGCACTTCACGCACCAAATATATCACTTACCGACTAAGCTGTAAGATTAACGTTTTTTTTTTTAATTGCTAATTATAAAACTTAAGGACTAGTATTTATTAGAATTTTCAAAAAATCTATTTTTTCTTCTTCTTCTAAAGTCACCTAAAATATTTTTGAGAAATTCGAAAGCTAAAAGTTAAATTAGTATAGAAGAACTTTAAGCGCTCGGGCGCTCGCTGGTGTAAAAATATGAAAAAAACTTTAAACGCGATTTTCTCTAAATGACATTTTTTCAAACGGCGGACAGTTATAGTATATTCCGAAAATGAACCACGGCGCGGTTCAATTTTACCACGGTTACGGTTAGAAGAACGTCATTTTGTATGTAAAGCCCCTGGCACATATAGCGTCAAGACTCCGAGTCTGCCATTTGACTGCCAAAAATAGAAACGCCTCTATTTTCAGCAGTCACGACCGCCGAAAACCAACTTCATTATAATGCTGGTTTTTTCGCTATCTTCCTTTGTTGTTTGACGTATGAATTATTATTGTTTGATATTTTGTACATTTTTATAGTTAAATTCATTTACTTTATACATAGTTAGATACTTTTAAGTTTTCATATTTCATTTATAGTTCATGTCAATTTTTTTTAATTTAATTTTTTGTTTTATTAATCCTAGTTTATAGTTTTTATATTTCTTAATAGTCTATAAATATTTTAAATAATACATTTAAGTTTTTATATTTCAATTATAGTTCATATAATTTTTTTTTAATTTAATTTTTTGTTTTATATTTCGTAGTTTATAGTTTTTATATTTCTTAATAGTCGATAAATATTTTCAATAATACAAATTAACAAATAACTCGTTAAAATTAACAAATATTTAATTCTGACTGTCAGAAATACCGACTCTATATGTGTCACCCGTTTTGGACGTGACTCTCAGTTTTTCAGCAGTTTGTAGCAGACTCGGAGTTTTGACGCTATATGTGTCAGTCAATTTAAAAAAATTGACATGAACTATAAATGAAATATGAAAACTTAAAAGTATCTAACTATGTATAAAGTAAATGAATTTAACTATATAAATGTACAAAATATCAAACAATAATAATTCATACGTCAAACAACAAAGGAAGATAGCGAAAAAACCAGCATCATAATGAAGTTGGTTTTCGGCAGTCGTGACTGCTGAAAATAGAGGCGTTTCTATTTTTGGCAGTCAAATGGCAGAGTCGGAGTTTTGACGCTACATGTGCCAGGGGCTTTTGGTGAAGCATTCCGCCTGAAGTTCGTTAACCAACAATTTGTTATCGTGTTAGTAGGGTTTCTTGTGGTCTTGACAAAAATGTAGGCCTGCCCAATACAAGAAAACCGCGGGAGGATCTATTCCAAATAGTGGCCAGAATATTGGCGCGCGTTACAAACATTACAAATATAAAGACTTTCTAGAAACGTATTTCAAATAAAAATAAATGTAATTATGTAATATGAAATGGCAATACAATATAATATAACATTTTAATTTAAATGATGCAACTTTTATTTTTCAACTCTACATATAATATATAAATTATTTACAGATCAGTTAATTATGTAATCACAGAAAAAAAAGGAAAACACAGTTAGAGTTGCTGGTGGTGACGGAGATGTGACATCTTCTCATTACAGAACATGCGTGTCAGACCTATGTTAGGGCAAATATAAACCAAATTTGTTACTAGTTGTCGAAGTTGACATCCATTTGTTTAGGTATTAGACGCCGTCAAAGTTTACTTTTAAAAAATATCGTATTTTATTCACTGTATTCCATGTTGGCCACCATTTAGTGGTACAGAAGTGAGCTAAAATGTCTAAGCAATCTTAAAGTAAATAGATGATTGTTTACTGTTATTGTTAGTAGAGCACTAAATTCTTGTACTAAATAATCGCAAATGTTATTTGTTTCTAGTGTCAACAACACGAGTGATTCAAGCGAGACAGCAGGTCACCAAGCCAATCTCGCCTTTTGCCAAGTTCCGGCAAATGGACAAGCAAAACAGCTTGAACACGCCACCCAGGTAAATACTAGCTAGAATCATCCCCATTAACCACCTCCCACTGCTCGCAATTATTTTACGACTTATCTGCTCGCATCGGACTCTCAGTACGCAGTTTAAAATAAGAAAATAATTCGCTTTATTATTTGTCAAAAATTCAAAGTTGCACTGGCGCCCCTCTATTTAATGTTGAGGAAACTATGGAGATGATTTTGAATGATTTATAATGTGTGTTGTGTATTTTTACAGAACATCAAATTAAAGAACTTTTCAACATGCTGGGCAGATGGAATGGCCTTTTGTGCACTGAGTCATCATTTCCTACCGGATGCATTTGACTACCATGCCCTTAATCCGAAGCAAAGACGTCATAATTTTACGCTTGCTTTCAAAGTAGCCGAGTAAGTATTTTTATATTATTTTATAGGGGCTCTACTATAGTTTTTCTACAACCGATAAGAAAAATAAGCTTTTGTGCCCTCAAAACAATTAAAGTAAATAAATATATCACCACGCCAGGTTCTGGGCTCCGGGCTCCGGGCTCTGTACACATATTTTCGGTTCATATTTTTAAGTTTATTATCAGCAACACGTTCCAGCCACATATCGTACACATCTTCGAAATAAACAGGAAATCTATTAATTAAGTCTGATTTATAGATTGCATAGAATAGAATAGAATAGAATAAGGAATAGAAATATAAAACATATGAAAATGCATGCGACCATTTATAGTTGCATAGGATAGAATAGAATAGCACAGAACAGGATATAACCAAATTTTATTTCGAGTTCTATTCCGACACATTTCGTTCTACTTCGGTTGAAATTTACGCGACATCTTTTGTCATTTGTATTTGAAAGCAGTGTTATTTATTTGCATATTTTGTATTTACAAAAAACATGCTTGACGATTGTCGGTTAGTAGGATTAATAGAGAAATACTTTATTTAACATTTTATCATTTTTTAAAAATAATTTTTCGAAAATGCAATTATTTTTTGCTTTTATTTATTTGCCGAATTCTACTACTCCGTTTACGTCTTAGTTTTGTTTGTGAATTTTGTAACAAATATAAAAATTCTCTATTTATAGTTGCAACTTACTTACAGTGTCCTGTTGGATAGGAGGAGTAGCAACCTGTCTAACAGCTGTGCTTGCAGAGCTAGACGCAGGCATGTTATCAGTACGGGAACTTGTTGAACTCGACGACATCACTTCAGTGGAGCTGTTTCCTGTTCGTGGAACCAGCACAGCGGTACTAGGCCCAGAATTACCCGAATTCTGCCTGGTGAATGGAGTTGCACTACCACGCTGTTGTGGTGTGTTCGAATGGCCTAAGAATTCAAATTATAATGTTCGCTGTGAACCGTTGTTTGTCAGCGATAGCACTTCGGGCTTTATTGCCATTTATTTTCATGCTAGCAAGGCGACTATTAAGTTCATTGCAATCATGTAGAAAGTTTTTCATATCAGCGAGTCGCGTTTGTACTTGCTGCCTGCGTGACTCTTGCAGTTCCGGTGGAGTTTCCGCTTTTTCTGAATTTCTACATTTTTCTTCTTCTGCCCGCTTCATACTGTGTTTTATATAATAAAAACTTATTAACATTGTAAAATTGAATTAAAATAAGCAAAAACGTATTAAGGTTGCATAAAGCGATGTTAACTATATTGTTAGTTAACAGCATGTTAAAAGTTAACCATGGCCAACATGGGTGAATTTACCTGGTAATGCTTGAATGTTTTCAGCGTCATTCTTTCTACCACTAAGGCTTTCATTGATATTTAGTCTCATATTCTTAAGACGATTATTAATTTCAGTACACTCATGGAAACATGGGTGACGCTATATTTTACATATTTGCTAAATTTTATGTTACAATTAATATACATGAAGATGCGGGACAAATACAATGTTCAATATGTACCCGTCTTTTAAAAAATAAGGTATCATTAGAAAGAATACTAATATTTATTTTTTATAAATTAAATAAAACATTGTGCAAACATATTTAAAGATGTAGATAAGGTATTTAACACGAAATAAAATCTAAAATTAACAAGATTATTTTTTTATGTTTCTCAAAACCAATGAAATGCTTCATTTTATGTCACGTGTCATTATTATACTGAGAATTATGCTCTTGTTATTATTCCCGAGAATTATCTCTGTAGATGCTTTTTTGTTTGTAACAAATGGTAGGTAGTTGTCAAATAATTATTTAAAACTGTCAACGTGTCAAGTAAAATGTGTGAAAAAAATCGATTTACTCTCGATTAGCGTTAATCATGATTGAAAAATTAACCCTTAACCCTTCAGAAAAAATAGTATACATAATACGTCAAGAAAGTGTTTTTATTTTCCGGATTTATTATGTAATATACTATTTTTGCACGTAACTAATGGCAATGTGCAAAAATGTTTTTTTGACACTAGAAAGTATTTTAAAATGACATGTGTTTGACATTGTTAGCAGAAAAAAAATATTATTATAGGAGTACTATTTAAAATACAATCACAACAGAATATCGTTTCGCACTTGCACAATTACAAGCTTAATGTTAGCTTCCAAGCTCTCTCTGTCTAGGACGTAGTACTCCAGTCGATTTCTATATCTAATTTAAAAAAAAAAAGAAAACATATACTATTGTATTATTCATTGCGAATATTTAATGAGACAGGCCTCAGATCTAGATCTATGTAGACAGCAACTCGTATTGCATACTGGGATTGTTGGTGATGAATTAAATATTGTTTTTTATTATAAATGTATAAAGCTCAAAAAATATTTAAATTTATTATTTCAGCGCTTGATAAAAATTAGTATTTAAAAAATATTACAAAAATAATTATATAAAAAAATTGTATTTGTTTTGAATTTTGTAGTAAGGTACTGCCTCATTTGTTTCCTCTGACGAGCCGCACTGATTATATTTCATAAAAATGTTAATATAAAAGCTTACTCTTCTACATCGTTTTCTGCGGATTCAACAGAAACAGGAAAACGTGGAACTTGTCCTTTACTAAGTATCCCAACATCGATTTTTAAATATCCTTTAGGTCCTGGCTTCTTATCATTTAATCCAGCTGATATAACAGCCCACTTGTGATAAAACTGATGTTCTAGAATGTAATAATAACTCACATTAGAAAATTTTTATATTTTCATAACTTGACTGCTGTAACATTATTTCTCGTAATGACAAATGTTAATGAACAAAATATTAAAAATAAAAAGAATAATGACGAAAAAACAAAAACAAATTTTATTTTATTTTAAACCTTTAGCTATCAATTAAAATATATCCCGCAGCCATAACAAAAAAATAGGCATTTCTCTTAATATTCTTGCTGAATAAATAATAGGAAAAAAAATAATGTTTTCGATTTTTATTTTCTAACCTGGTGCTGCCCAAACTGTAGCAATATCTAAATTAAAATAGCCGATGATATGCCTTCTTCTCCATATTTTTCGTGGTTCTATAATCTAAAAATTATTATAATTAAATATTTGATTGAATTCAAAGAGATAATTCGTGAATCTTACAGTTAAAACAAGTTGCTCATCTAGTAAATCAGTTAGTGATCTATTAAACTCAAACACGAAATACTGCAACATAAACAATAATTTTAGTGTAATGAATCTAGCAACTAATCTACAAAGATTAGAAAAGATGAAAGCAATAGCCTGCACTTGTATATGAAAGAAAAGTCCACACAATGCAACTGAAAATGAAACAAAAAGATAAAGAAAGGAACGGTGAGTCGCTTTGCGCTTGTTTTTGAAAGTGAATTCAACACAATAGGATGCGGGCACTCACGTGATATTATGACGTGCAAACAGCTGTCCCGTGAAAGAACACTGCGCCACCTACAAAAATGAACTATTTTTTGGGACGAGATTTGAAAAGAACCGGGTTCATTTCAAATCTCGTCCCAAAAAATAGTTCATTTTTGTAGGTGGCGCAGTGATCTTTCACGGGACAGCTGTTTTTACGTCACAATATCACGTGAGTGCCCGCATCCTATTGCAGTTAAACACTCAATGTATGATCAGAAAACGAATAAAAAAAATATAATTAATCAGGATAATTTATTATTTTTATTTAACTGGTTATTAATATAATTATAATTAACCGATAAATGCCCATCACTAGTTTAAAATATACATACCTATTCAATGTTATTGTACTAGCTGTAAGGAAAGTAAAATATAAATATCTCACACACGAATGATAGAAATAATAATTTAATACACATTTATCTGTCATAAAAAACTGCACTAAACTCAAAACATTATTATTATTAATTACGGGCCATATTATTAAATTTTATTGGCCGCCGTTAATCAGTTAATTTAATCAAATGTTAATTAGAATTTATCAATACTACAAAATATATTCAAACATTTCAATCAACAGCGCAATTTTAATAAGAATATTTTATCAATACTACAATAAAATAAATAGATTGATCAAATATATATTTTAGCTTCATATTTTTCGAAACATAATTTCAGAGTGCAGCTGTGCGCGACATTTATTTAAATTTATAGTTTATTTCCCTTTCCTGTGCTTGAAATAAAAAGTAAATAGCGCCATAGCAAAACATAATTTATGTCAGTTCAAAGTACTTACTTCCACGAAACAGAAAATATACATATTTTGCAATTGTAGTGTAATGAAAACAGGTATCATAGTTAAATTTGACCTTTCTACATCAACTAATTACCAAATAAGAATGACAAATAAATGAAAAAATATCGCATCAAAATTGCAAAATTAATACAGTTATATTTTGATATCAAATTTTTATTTATTTGACATAAAGTTATCAGTCATTTATTTCCAGATAAAGTATGCAGTAATTATCGCCGAGATAAAAGAAAAAAAAATATATATCGAATATTGTTTTGATGGAAGATATTTTTAAATTATCCCAACAATAGTTTTTGGGCCACTTTGCCCGGTTGTGGAAAGACCGGCCCTTAAGCTACATAATAAGCAAATATATTAACACAGAAGGCAAATAATGTATTTCACCTCATTAAAATAAGGGCAGTCTGTAGATTTTCGTACTCCAGTAGAGTTCCTTTGTTTTCCAATTCGAATATGCACAACAGAATCCATATTCATTAAAGTAAAATGTCTTCCTTCAATAACTGTAACGTAAATTAAAAAGCTCTGTGATTTTTCTGTCATATTTGCCTTTTAATGTCCAACTAAATGACAGACACGATGACAGAAAAAGTGTTATTGTTTCTCTGCTTGCTATGCTGCGAAAAGAAAAAAGCTACAGGTTTTTTTTTAGAAATACGTATTTAGAATTATAGAAATATAATAAATATAACCTTCAATATACATTAAAAATAAATTTACATCACAAATTGTTAGTACTACAATCATTATTTTCTGAAAAATCAATGATTTTGTAGTCAATATATAAAATAATAAAGAAAAATAATCGCAAATATTTTTCATAAACTAATTAACTTTAAAATTTCCTTCTTTATTATACTCACAAAAAAATTATATTTTAGGCGGTTATAAACCGTAAAGGGCACAATTTAAAATTTATTATTCGTTCTCAATTTTTTTTCATAAGTTACTCACCAAATAAAGTCTAATATTTACACATTTCAAATAAATTGTATCTTGATAATTTTATTAATAAATTAATAATTTATCTGCAAGCAAACAAAATATATAGATATAGTACAAAGTTTCTTGTGTTAGCTACCATTTTAGACATTACCAGTACAACAGTCATAATTTGAAATTTATAAACACTTTTCTAAATTGAGAGAAATTTAAAAAAGTATTAATTGACACAATTATTTGGGTTTAAGCGTTTATATATTTCATGTAAAACGCCAACAGCCCCCGATAATTGTCTTAATTATTATAAAAATAAATTCTGAAAGTTTATTTCAATATTTTAAAAAGTATTATTCAAATGATAATAATGAAAAAGTTACGACCATATAACATCAATGTTCGTTATTTTTTCTCGTTCATTTTTATCCATAACTACGTCATATTTTCTCTCAATAGTATTATCGGAAGATGAAAATATTAAAATTAATATATTTTTACTTATAAATTATCTTAACTTTGTCATGATGATTATAATTAAAAGATTTTCAGTATAAATTTTAATTAACTGGTAGTAATCCCTTCTTTATATAAATATTTACAAATTAAATATTAATTTACAAATACAACTACTAGTCAAAATAATTTATATGATAGCTTTAGCGTCAACAAAACGTAACTCTGAAAATTATTAATTGTAAACTGTCCGGATCACTTAAATACTGTACAAAAAAAGCTGTTAGCTTCGCGTCTTAGAACACTGTTATACACGGTTTGTTACTTAGCAAAAACAGTCCAGTATTGCACATTTGTGTTGTCCAACAATTTGGTATAAGGAATGATTGTCAAATGCAATGTTTAATAAATATATACAGAACTCTACTTACTGGAATTTTAAAATGATCCAATTTAATAATTTATCTGTCAGTTTATTATTAAATCCAGTAACACCTGAAATCTAAATTAATTTCAATACGAAATAAAAACATTAAAAATTGTAATTATACTTACTTTCTTCATGAAATGAATAACTAATACAGTAAATTTATTTTTATTCAACATTCGACAATCAATCCGCTACAAATGATTTACTGGATACGATTTTCAACAGTAACAATTATAATTAAAGCATTTCTTTATCCTGCGTACACTAATATAAAGTATTTTAAAATCAAAAAAATTGATTAAAAAAATAATATAATATATATAATATAAATAAAACATGATATAACCGTTGATAACAATGTAGTAAAATCTATCCTTCAAGTTGAGAGTCTGAATCTAAAGAGTCGTACTCTCTGAAGTGGCGGCAATTTTCTATAACTATCGCGGCGAGTTGTTTAACTCGAAGTGGCGGCGACTCATGGCGAAGAAGCTCCTCTAGGAGGATTAGTCCACCTTCGGATTCCACCAGTAAGCAGTATTTGTCAGCTGGAACACAACAAATTGTACCTATTTGCATTATTTTGATGATTGAATGTTAGTCAAATTCACGACTCTATATTCTTCTTCCTAATTCTTCGAGACAGAAAAGATCTTTTCCAAAATGAAAAATTTAGTGATGGGCAAGGATGGTAATTAGCATAATTGACGTTAATTAACCGGGTTAATTTCGGTCTCGTAATAACCGGTTAATTTTACTTTCCCGCCATTTTAAAATTTGGTTCGGTTTAAACAAAATGTAAGTATTAGGAATGTCGATTTTGAAAAAAAATTGTCAAACGAATATTCCTATTCGAATAGTTCAGATATTCGTCAGTCTCTATATTCGTATCCGCATAGTTAAGCTATTCGTTAGTTTCCATATTCGTTATTCGGATATTAATAAATTGTTCGGCTTTGAAATTTAACTTTTCCGGAGATTATATCTTAAAAACTAAAAAAGATATAGAAATGCGCTCAACGGCATTGAATTCCTCGTGTCCTACTTGAGTTATAAGAAAATTTTGAGCGATATTTATTTTTTGAATATTTCTTAAGGGGGATTTTTTTCGATTTTATGCTATTTTCAGACTGTTTCTTCCTCGTACGAATATTGTAACGAAAATTTACATACATATGTATTTTGACCCGCTGAATCCAATCCCAAATGCAAAAGCGTAGTCCGAACTATTCGTTCAATATTATTATTTGACAATTCGATCTCATAAACTATTTGAATATTCAAACTATTCGAACTGTTCGCTTATTCGAATATTCGATCAGTTCAAATATCCCAGCTATTCGGATATTCGATCTATTCGGATAACCAAAACCGAATATCCGTTATGTAAATATACGAATATTCGAATATACTAATAAAATCAAAATTCCTATTAAATATGCAACATATTTCGATTAAATTGGACAAAGCAATTTGCAAGACTGAGAGGAGTGTTCTCGGAGGACGGTACTAACGTCGTTGGATATTTTTTTGAAATGGCTGTTGATTTGAATTTATGAAATAAGATATTTATAAAAATAGCAAGTCAAAATTTTAATGGTTTCAAAATAAATAAATATATCATTAATAAATTTTCATAAATGCGCATATCGTAAATAGTGCAGCGGCCAAGTGTTTTCACTGAGACTGTATTTCACTTCGCGCCAAAGTAGAGCCACGCCATTCGTTAAAAATCTGAATGGGTGGAGTTAAAGCGCATTCCGGCTACGGTTTTACTTTTGTTTTTTGAGCTTCTACGTGTTTTTTTTTCACGAAAGCAGTTGTTTATTCTGTTTACATTGTAGTTTTGTGTAAGTTATAATATTTATTTATTTAAAAAATATATTATTGTAGTGTGTTCTGATTTTGTATTAATTTGAAAGATGAGAAACATATAAAATCTTTCAAGTTAATAGTTAAATTTTTTTAATGATAAATTTGTGTTACTATTTTTAAATATTTAGTTAAATATACTGTTTTTTAATTTTATTAAATATACTGTATTTGATAATAAAATAAAAGTTTGATTAAGATCTTCGCGAATCTAATAAAAAATGCATAATCGACAATGGTAAATTATTAATTGGCTAATTAACATAATTATAATTAACCGCTAAATGCCCATCACTACTTTTTTGATTATAAATATTTTTTGCCAGGTATTATAAACAAATTCAAGAATTTTTAAGGATTTCAAATCTGTTTTTTTTTTAATTCCTGATTTTTTCCAGGGTTTCCAGGAATTCCCGGCCGGAAGACACCATACTGAAAACCACGACTATTTCAAAGAACATCATTTTTTATTATCTTAAGGTTTTCATTTTTTTTACAATCGAACAGTCAAATTCCAATTGGCGTTTAAACTCGATTAGAAATGTCAAAAAATATGCTTCTTAAATTAGAAAATGTGATTTGGATTTATATGAGCTTAATTTTACAATAAAACGGTTTTAATTTTATATTTTCTAAATATAAGCATGATTAATTACACCGGCGTTATAAATAGTAGTTTTCGTTTCAATATTTTAATAAATATAAATTTTATATAAAAATGGATATTATTTTGATCATAAGTTTATTTTTTAAATCTCGGTATGTAGTAGCAGCAATTTGATTGATAACAATGTTAAAAATAAAATTAGTAGCGGTAGCTGTAAAAAATTGTTTTGGCTTCTTACTGCTAAAAGCGAAATAAGTGAAACAAACAAACCTAATCTAATTTACTACATTCATGCATATTTTATGAGATATTTATACAATAAAATTATGTTACTATTATGCAATATATATTTTTGTTTTAATCATTTCATAAATAAACATTTTTATAATTCTAATTTTCAAGGTTATCACAATATGAAACGCATAAAGTAAACCTTCAATTTGACATACCAAGTTTAAGAATAGAATTTTCTAGTATTATAAAACTAGGAAACAAAATTTGCTTTCACAATTAATTGCATTTCTTGAAAATATTTCTCAGCATATCTCACTTATGTCAATGAACGTATATATTTTATCGTTTCGTAGAAAATATAGAATATTTATTTTTGTTCTCTATCCGAGAAATTAAATCAACAGTGACGAGCAATTGTGGTTCAATGGTTCTACATTTCTCTTTGGAAAGGAGCGATCACAGTTTAAATTTTAATTAATTTAACTTGTAATTCAATAAATATACTTGAGTTATAGAATATTTAGAAGATTTTTATAAGCTGTAGGTTTTATGGGATTAATTTCTGTTATGTGACAGTGACAGAAGCAAAGCTACAGTTACTGGGGATTATTATATTGTTCTACATTTCCACGAATTTCGGATTTGATGACAAGAACGTTATGGTAAAAAGTATCTATAAATGTAGAGCTGCTAAAACTAAAATTAGAAAAATGCGTAACTAGAAAATATAATATAGATACTTACGATAAACCTTAGTTAAATTAGCTAATGCCCAAACAGCCCAATGTTGACACTCTGGCGTATCGTACGTCCTCACCAGATAGAGTATCGGCTCAAAGGACCTATAGTTAATATTCCTTTCCGTGTGCAGGTCCCACCGCTCTATCGCGGCCACCATCCTCTTGAGTACGGTCTCACGGCTGGGCTCTTTGATGCCCCAGACAGCGGCGCCGTCGGACGCCATGTGTGAGATGACACCAGCCGCGTTGTAACTCACTTCGATACCGTCGCTGCAGCTGTCCAGCAGTTCCGAGAAGACGGTGACGTATTCGCGGGTCATAAGATATGGTCGAAGGGATTTTACTTCAGCTACGTTGCCTAGAAGGCCCATCATGTTGCGGAGGAGTTCTTCTTTATCCGGGAAACGCTAGAAGAAAATACAGTAAAATATTTAAAAAGAAGTTGCAAGTTTTCGTTACTGTACATCAATAAATAAATGAATTGAACATGACAAAAATAGTATATTATTCAACGAGCGTGTAATAAGGATGAAGCAACCGCGATGCGATTGACTACAATCCGTAACTAATAAAGTATTACTCACGATCGTGAATAATGAACTACATTATAATGAATTATTACTTAATGGTCATAGAAAAATGTTTTTAATTTTTCATATCCGGGAATGCTAGAAGAAAATATCGTAACACATTTAAAAAAAAAGTTATAGTAGATGTTGGGACTATTTCTCATTTTTTTTTATCACTGTACATCTATAAATAAATTCAAGAATATAGCAAAAATAGTATATTATTCAACGAGTGTGTAATGATGAGGATGAAGTAACCGCGATGTTGGCTACAATATGTGACTAATAAATTATTACTAACGACCGTGAGTAATGAACTGCATTATCTATCAAGAGACGCACGTATAATGAATTATTACTTAATGGTCATAGAAAAATGTTGTTAATTTTCCATATCCGAGAAACGCTAGAAGAAAATAACATTTAAAAAGAACTTATAGCAGAAGTTGCATTATTTCCCATTAAAGTATTTTTTCATTACTGTACATTGATATAAAATAATAATAAACATGGCAAAAATAGTTTATTATTCAACGAGCGTGTAATGATGATGAAGCAACCGCAATATGATTGGCTGCAACCCGTGACTATTAAATTATTACTCACGACCGGTTGTAATGAACCCCATTATATATCAGGAAACGAATGTATAATGAATTATTACTTAATGGTTATAGAAAAATGTTTTTCATTTTCCATATTATGCGTCAATATTTTTACTCTCTTTAATTAAATTAAAATTATACTTACATCTAAGCATTTGAGAAAATATTCCATGCCTTTTTCTTCCAAAAACCGATGACAATTTCTGGGCGTTTCGTCTGTTACATTCCACATCGTCGACCAAGCTACTTCAAGCACATCGTCACAGACTCCTCGATTTAATCGATCAGATATCAACCAAATCATTTTCTAAAAATACAATGTACACTAATAAATTATATCTGTTACTTGTTACTTATTTACTTACTGAAATTGCTCCAAGATCACCTAATTTCTGTTTTTGAACTCCATCAACTTGACATGCCAACGAATTTAATAAATAAATTCCTATTCTTTGAACAAAACCTTCCTGTTCCATTCCGTACACGGAATGAAGTAAAATATTTACAAGTCGTTCGTACTCAAATAGCTAAAAAAAAATAAAAGTTAACACAATAATAGAATTTAAAAATTATAAACTTACCACATCTTGAGGAATCTTGAACTGACACAAAGTTAAGCAACCATTTCTCATCATAGTTTCGTCAGCTTTATGAGCAAACATTCCATTTAATAAAGCAGTTATTATTCTACGTTTCACTCGAACGTTTATCGCGCTTTTTTCTTTTCCTTTTACTATGTAGAATAGAGTTGCACTGAAAGTATTTTATATTAATTTAAATCATTCACTTTCCTACAAAAATTAAACAAATAAACAGGTCACATTGTTTAACAAAAATTTGTTCTATATTTAAATTAGTACATAATTCAGTTTACGATTAACTTTATTATTATTTTATGTAATCGGGCCTTTTTTTAAAACTGTACGTTCTAAAAACTCCACTTCATTCTTGTTACGTAATTAATTTTTGTTTTGAATAAATTGAGAAAATCAAAAACAAATTCATCGAACTTAGTTACAGTAAATGTGATAGAATTAAAATAATGATGAAATATATTTTTACCTGCCCGATATTTGAATATGCTTCTCTTGAATATGCCTGTCCATAGAATCTAGGACAACAGTCAGAGCATGCCCAATATGTTCACAAGTTTCAAATCTAAATAAATGGTACAAATCATTCAAAACTCTTTGTAGAGTTTCTGCACGATCGTTATAAACAGTAGCAGCCACCAAAATTTGCTCTTCGTTTGCATCTCCGGATATCTAAAACAAAATTGAATCATTTATCATCTCAATAATAATTTTAACAAGTTTCATAAGTAAAATACCATTTTCGCCGGAATATCATGTCGCTGACAAGCTCCATGAAGAGTACCATACAATCCTAAAAACTGGAAAGGGTTGGATACTCGTGAGCTTAATCCTGGAATATCTGAGGCTGGAATAAATCTTCCCTTATTAGCAGGACTACATTCCGCAACACCTGTGCCAGCTAGATTGGTTCCCGATATATCCAGTGACGTCAAATAGGGTAAATTTTCAACTATCGTACAGAGTACTTGATTTTCGTTCCTGTATTTTCCGCTGCGTTCTTTAGACTGAGAGATATCTAAATGTTTGAGTTTTTTAAGTCTGATGATTGAAGGAACTGCTTCTTGTAGACCTTCGACGTTGTAGAGAATCAGTGAGGTTAAGTTTGACAACTGAGGTAGAAAGCACAAATTGCCAAGCTCACTGCAGTCCGATAAATCTAAATGTGTGAGGTTTATTAAAGGCTTCACTAATAAATGGAAGAAGGTCGGATCTCCAGGCGTGTGAATATTTTTAACTGTTAGTCTCTTTAATCTTGGTGCTAAAATAATGTAACCTCGCTCGACGTATTCACTCTTAAGATAATTTGTTGGTAAAATTTGAACATTTTCTCCAATAGTTAATGATGTCAAGCACTGACCATGAGAAGTGATGTATTGTAAAGAAGATTCTGTTAACAAATGACAGTAAGAGATGTCTAATTCTATTAATTTATGCCTTAAAATAGTTTTAAACCCAGTATCGTCAATATAAGTGTTTCGAAGTTTCACTCTTTTTAATCTGGTAGCTAATTTATCTCGAAATATATTAATAAAACTATTATCTAACGGCACTAATCCTTTCTGTCTTACATGTAATAATTTTTCACAGATTTCGCCTGGTAAAACAATACCATCCTTTAATTTATAATCTTTGCTAAAGGGACCAACGTCACAGATTGATTCGATGTGATTGACAATATAATGAAAACACAAGTCAAGCAAACTTTCTGGAGCAGCATTGTTACATATAGAACAATCAGAAACAGCCAAAGATTTCGCGTGACTGCACTGATAGTTGCTGTTCGCAGATAGCATCTATTAAAAGAAATTAGTTTATTATGCTGTGTATTTCAGAAAAGTATTGTGTTACTTACTTTTGCTGTACTTATGTTGTCTCAAGAAATTTTCTTAAAGAGTGACATGGCACGTTATAATTCTGTCATAAATCACAATTATACAAATTTTTATATAATTTGAAAAACATAAATGTTAGGTAAATCTTTAAAATTTCCAGATGTTCACAACCACAATTATTTTTGTTATTGAGTAACTTTGCTTTTTGACTCACGTTCCCACAATTCACTTGTCAACATAGTTCAATAACGTTGTTATGTCAAATATTTTATATATTTTTTACACAAATGATGAACTGTTCGTCTAATATCACTGTCTATATATTGCCATTAATGTATTCGGATGTTCATTTCTTACAATTTTCTACAGCATTGTATATTTTTTTCATGACTAATATTGGAAAACGAAGAATCAATTTGACAGCTGATGAGTTCAAAAAATATTATAGTAATGTGATATTAGCCATTCAATTAATTTCGAAAATATTGACCAAAAATATGTATTTTTAGAATCTTTCAACACGATTTAATTTAACTTTTTCATGTTATCCATATGAACAACACAAAATTTAATTCTTATGGATTTTTCGACACATGCCACAAAATGCATCTACTTTCATGCGACTTAAATTTCTCTTTGACTTTGACGTTTCGATATTTGTTCAGCTGATATGTGTCATTTATTTATATCATGGCTTTATATCGAGCAAGGTACTCAAAATAATTGATAAAGTTACAAAAGTTTACTAATTTATTAATTTTCAGATTAAAGGAATTCGATGATGAATTAGAAAAAGAAGTTATTGACTTAAAAAAACTTAAAAATCTATCATTCAACGGTATGGTTAATTCTAGCAAATTAGAGGGCGTTTTAAAAAATGGATAAAATTTCAGGCATTCCTGATGAACAAGGTCGGCGTGCATTATGCTGGAAATTACTTTTAAATTACTTACCCCCAGACCGGAGTAGTTGGAGCTCGGTCTTGTCTCGTAAACGTGATCTCTACAAACAGTTCATTGGTACTCCAGATAACCTAAAATCAAAACAAACATTTACACCTACTCATTATTATTTACAGACGAAATGATTGTTATGCCGGGTTCGACAGAAACGGACGGTGATGTTACATTTGCTGACCATCCGTTAAATATAAATCCAGACAGTCAGTGGCAAGCATTTTTCAAAGATAATGAAGTTTTACTACAAATAGATAAAGATGTTCGTCGTCTCTGCCCAGACATTTCATTTTTCCAACAGTCTACTGAATTCCCGTGCCTTCAAATCGTAAACAGCATGGGTATTAAAAGATTGCACTCAAGAGTGCAAAGAACAATTTTAAAATCTGCAAATGTCGAACGAAAAGGTTTAGGAATTACAAAGGTAAATTTATCACAATTCTGTTTATACAACTTACAAAAAATATGTTTTTGTTGTTTGCTCACTTGGTTCAGTAGCAGGTATGCTAGAAAATAATTGCTTTTGTGACAGTTGCTTTTTGACACTTATTGTTTTGTTTATCAGTCAACTGTTTGTAATGTAGATTGCATTGTCAGTGAAGAAGGCTGTGGAAGATTATGCGCCAATGCCTGAAGGAATGGAAGCTCATTGGGAAGTTGTTGAACGTATTTTGTTTCTCTATGCGAAGCTAAATCCGGGACAGGGATATGTGCAAGGAATGAATGAAATAATTGGTCCGATTTATTATACATTTGCATCGGATCCTGATATTGAATTCAGAGGTATTTAATTATTTCTTTTATTTTTATTATGTACACGATTGTAAAATAATATGTATCCAAAATATTGATAACTGCATAGAAATTATAAGAGATTGTTAAAGTTAATTATTCAAATAGTAATATGTAAAAAAAATCTTTTAGAATATGCTGAAGCCGATTGTTTCTTCTGTTTTACAAATCTGATGTCGGAAATTCGTGACTTTTTTATAAAAACATTAGATGAAGCTGATTGTGGAATAAATCATATGATGACTAGATTGACGCATAAGGTGAAAACAAACGATCCTGATGTTTGGTTTCGATTACAGCAGCTTGAATTACGGCCACAATATTATAGTTTCAGGTATTTAAATATCATTTAAGCAAATAAATCATTATTTTAAGTTCTGGTGGATCATGCAGAATGTTATCGTTTTTTTTTTGTTTTTTTCTAATGAGTATTTTTTATTATTAAACTATCTACTCATTATTATATTCTTGTAAGTTTATTTTAAGATAAACATAAATAGAAAATCGCTTTAAATTTGATGGAAATCGGTAAATTTCTTTCGAAGATAGTTTGGTGCCATTTTGTTTCAAGATGGCGGGATAGATTTATAGCCAATAATTTAAGTTGAACAAAGAACCTATATATTTTATAAAAATTGGTTGGATACTTTCTGAGACAGCTCGCCACCATTTTGTTTCAAAATGGCTTCCTGGACAAAGCCAAATATTTAAGTTGATTAAAGATAGAACTACCTACCAAATTTGTTTTTACAGTTAAATTTACTGCATATTTTTTGAGTTGATTAAATATAAAACTACTCTTCAAATTTTAAATTAATCTGTCAAGTCGTTTTTGCTTGATGCAGTAACAAACAGAAATTCAATTTCGGTGCGATCCATAAATGGTATATGAGAAATTAAATGGCTTCAATAATACGTAAAAATAAATTGTGTCAAGGACATAAGTCAAAATTAAACTTGCAAAATAATTCTGTGTCAAAAAATAGTTACTGATTTTGACTTGTATCTTCGACATAATTTATCTATTACGTTTGCTATTATGCTGAAGATGAGATGGTTTCACATATCGAAACGTACAAATTCAATAATGAAATTAATTTCAAGGATCACCGAAGCCATTCAATTACTCATACAATTTAATTTCATTTGAATAGAATAGATTATTATTCAACTTTTTACAGGTGGTTGACATTGATGCTCTCTCAAGAATTTCCTTTACCAGATGTTTTGAGGATTTGGGATTCGTTATTTGCAGATGAAAATCGGTTTGATTTCCTAATAGATATCTGCTGTGGCATGATTATGTAAGTTTAAATACATACATTTATATGACGATATCACCAACATATTTACCCAAACCATCGCAATTGACACTCATACTTCGAATAACATTCTTCTCAATCTCTGTCATATAAGTATTCAAAATTCATGTACATGTAACTTCCATTTTGTATTTCAGATTATTGCGACTGCAGATATTAACAAGTGATTTTCCGTCCAACGTAAAGCTGCTACAGAATTTTCCACCAATGGACATTCAAATTGTTTTGTCAAAGGCAGTTTATTTATCAGGAAAAAGTAATGTTTGATAATACTATGTTCCTTTATTTTCTTTCATATGTAGTTACATGATATTTTGTTTATGAAACGTACTATTTTCGAATATAATTTTGTTAGTTGTAATTTTGCTAGAGAGAATAGCTCTTCGTAAAAGTTTATTATACATTTTATTACGTTTTTCATGATAGTAAATTTTAAAGTAAAACGTAATAATCATAAGGTCATAAAATATTAATTGTTTTGAAGGGCTGTTTATTATTTCATTCCTATTTTGATGTAAGGTAACTATAATACTCAATGTACTGTAAATATATTTACTATATTTTTGAAACTGAATTACGTATGATCAAATATTTGTTTTTATACAGAGAAAATGAACAAATTAGATAAAATGGGTTTGTAAATATGAAAATATGATTGATTTTTTA
The DNA here is from genome assembly GCA_911728475.2 of Pterostichus madidus. NCBI lineage: Eukaryota > Metazoa > Arthropoda > Insecta > Coleoptera > Carabidae > Pterostichus > Pterostichus madidus. Next base: position 41,611,571 of record OU452301.1, read on the forward strand.
CAATAAATTGTGTACCTATTTCAAATATGTTGTTTTATATTTATCAAATTATTTTAGAATATAAAATTTATTAGAAGAAAACTCTTCTAGATTGACTTAGACTGACTTAAAACATTTGAAATCGCAAGAAATGTGTCATGTAATTGTAATATATTATACGTTTATTTGACTACTTTTTATACTTGGTAAAACGACAAAAAACTTCGAAGAAATAACATAAAATAACTACAGTACTACAGACATTTATAATTAACAACGTTTTACACTACATTTTGTTTCAAAATAATGAAATATTGTTTTATTTTTTTATTGAAATGGATCTCAACAGAACGCACTACATAAAAACAAATTTAAACCTTAAATTTGATTTCAATTTGAATAACTTTTTCTAAAATAAATCTTAATTTCATATGAATTAAAAAGTAAAATAATATTATATTATATAATTCTATAAAATTTACAAATTTTTTTATGTTGTTTATATACATAAAAGTAAAGCGACTTTTACAGACATTTTGAAACGGCAAATATGTGAAACTGTAGCGCTACAATCGCATGTAAAACTAAAATGACTACTCACGTGCGCACTAAAAAAAGTCTGGTCGTGTCTGGGTTCGGCGCAAGTTTCCCGAATACGAAAACCAACAATACTATGGAAATTCAAGTGAGTTTTCAATATTTTATTATAGTTTAAACAATTTTTAAACTACAAATTGTTATTTAGTAATTGTGTAATGTGTAGATATAAGTTTATCAAAATAATAACTTTTAACGGATTATTTGTTACAAAATTACGAATAAGATTCGAGGTGAGTTCAAAATGATGGCACATATTTAGATTTTTTTTTAAATAATGAAATTTTATTTGTTTTGTATTGAACTATCTTTATTATTTGCATTTGATTGATTGTGTCGAAAATATATTGAAATATACTCAACAAACCGTTAAAATTATGATGTCATGAATGTTATATTGGCCGTTGGTGTCGTAGCCTACGTAGAGCGCATGTCTGCAAAATGACAAATCAACGAATCACAAACATATTTTCGTTGTGTTTTGTGTTGCTATTGGTTAGTGTTGCAACCATCATTATTACGGTACCCAATAATACGAGAAAATCTGACAACAATGTTCAAAGTGACAATGTGCTAAAATACTTTCAATAAGAATTCTACAGGAATGAACTGGCGTACTGGGCGATTGGGCGATCGCCTGACGGGTCGATGCTCGTAAAACCGGGTATAGATCCAAATAGTCAAGCGTACTTATTATTATTATTATTTTTGCAATATATATTTTATTATAAAGAAATTCTAACTTTGTTGATAGTAAGAATAAGATACTTATATTGCGTACTCGTGGACAGCAAACATTTTATGAATAAAATATAAAATAAATATATCATCACACCTTTTAGCCATTACTGAGTGTGGCATTCTGCCGTAACAGATCTCGGTGATATATTTTTTGCGCGTGAATTACGGTTACCAGCCGCCCCTCCAAATATGTTAGTAGGGGGAGACCACAGGGGTAATTTTAATGTGGTGAAAATTGTTTGGCAGCCTTGAGAATAATAAATGATTAATTAATATTAATATAAACTGTAGTAGGTTTGTACTACAAAATTTAAAATATAATAGAGCACTTTTAATATATAAATAAATAAATATATCATCACGCCTTTTAGCCATTGCTGGATATGGCACTTTGCTGAAGCTGATCTTGGTAAGTGATATATTTATGCGCGTGAAGTGCGGTTACCAGCCGTCAAATCACGGCCTTCAAAGATATTAGTGGAGGGAGAGCCACAGGGGTAATTTTAATGTGGTGGAAATGTTTGTCGGCTACGGGAATCGCACCAGGGTTCTCAGGATTCACAGGCCGATACCACTGAACCATCTACAATAAATTTTAAATTGATTATTTAATTATTAATTCACAATTTTGACTACAGAAAATAACACATGACACTTCTTTTAAGGTAGTACTAGCGTGAAAATTTTTTTTGTAGATCTGAATGAAATTTGGCGCACGTAAACATTGGATAGTCATACGCATCCTGTTAAAATATGAAACACATTCATCGTCTGTGAACAAATATATTCGCTTGTAAAGTTGAGGTCTTATAAACGAGGCTTATGGCGATCATCACTCAGAATCGCACATATTTGGTTTGTGTGCCTCTAAAATTTTGCAGTTTCATTTGAAAAACTAGTATGATGTTCTAGAACTATCCATATATATTGTATCAGAAGGAGAAAGTTTTTTATCGTTTAGTAATGGATATATAGCCATGCATAGCCTTGTTTTTAACGAAAAATTAAGAATCCCAACACCACACGGTGGTATGATATTTGAAAATTCACTAGACCAACAACCTATTAACAATTCATGATATTCAAATCATAATAGGTATAAAACATTTATTTTATTCTATTTTTATATTTTTTGGAGCGTCAATTTCGCCACTCGACAATCGATGGCGCCACCGTCACACTAGTACTACCTTAATTCAAAATTTGATGCCATATGTAATAAACATTTTTATTTAGAATTTCCACCAATAATGCTGTTTTACTTTTTTAAATAAATTATGCTTATTGCACGGACATACCTGTTATAATTTTCGCTAATGTATGTAAATGCACCTCGCGTTTCTACCAATCAGATTCAAGGAAATCATCGCTCTATCTTATTCAACGTTATTTTTTAATGTGAAGATGAAATTAAAAGTCACTTAAAACATGACGGCTATGTTTATGACCAAGCCACACTATGAGACAAAGTTCATTTTAAGCATAACCACTTTTACTACCACATACAGACATACATACAGCTCCAAGTGTCAGTCACAAGTGGGGAAAGGGGCGCCAACGCCGTGTCCACAGCTCTCTTGATTGAGTTTGTAGGCTTTGATTTTCACTTGTTCGCGTCCCTTGCACTGCGTTGTCAGCAGCCACCCCAGCATGGTTCGTGTTTGAGTTTGCTGCTCGCTACGCGCAGTAATGTTGCCGGTTGCCGGACATAACTCTATTAGGGGCGAGTTCGACTGTGTTTTGTTCTGTTCATCTGACGACTATGATTTTTTCGAGTTTGATGTTTCTTTGTTTGTTTAGGTGGATTTTTTGTTGAGTTGGAAATCTGATTATTGTTGGAGATTGAATTGTCGTGTACTTGGATGGAATTAATTTTTATATTGACGTCTTGCAATAAAAAAAATATATATAAACCCAAATAAATAGACATATGCGTCTAACATGGAAATCGGTTTTCTTTTTGCAAATTATAAGGGTCCGGCTAGCAATTATGGTAACAAATTGCATGTGACAATAATAAATCTGTCCACACATTTTATTTACTATTGAATGCCACACATTTTAAAAATAGTTATTTACGTTATAAGTCCGGTAATAGTATATTGCATAATAAGTCCGGAAAGTGATATTTTACTTGACGAAACGGTTGTTTGAAATGCGACGCCGCGCGTCGTAGGCCGAGTATTTTATTCAGCTGGAGTCAAGTAAAAACACTTTCCTGACGTATTATGTATACTATTTTTTCTGAAACCGTTTAATTTAATCAATAATTAATTTTTAATAATTCTAAATGTTGAATTTTTTTGATATGAATTGTATTGACATCAGATTACGTATCCAAGGTTACAACAACAAAAAAGTCAGGTAAAATCTTTACAAGACTGTTATTTTTATTACTTTACTGGACTGTTTTTGTAAAAATCTACTTTCCATAGTAAAATTGGTTAGCAAAGTACGTACTTTCTTGCCGGCTTCAGAAAAATAAGTTATTACGTTACGAGTAAGATGTATACGTACAAGGAATATCGAAATGAAATTATTTTCATATCTAACATTGAAAGTGACATTTTAAAATAAAAATAAATATATCATCACGCATTTTTACGCGTAAAGTGAGGTTACCAGCCGTCGAATTATGCTCCCCGAAGATATTAATAGAGCCAGAGGAATAATTTAATATATAGCTCAGTGGTATGAAGTCGGCCTGTGGATCCTGAGAACCCTGGTTCGATTCCCACAGACGACAAACAATTTTCATAATATCAAAAACTACCCCTGTGGCTCCTCCATCACTAACATCTTTGGGGGCCGTGATTTGACGACTGGTTACCGCACTTCAAGCGCAAAATATATCACTTACCGAGATCTGCTTCGGCAGAGTGTCACACCCAGTAATGGGTAGAAGGCGTGATGATATATTTATTTATTTATATATATATATATATATATCATCACGCCTTCTACCCATTACTGGGTGTTGCACTCTGTCATAGCAGATCTCGATGACATATTTTGCGCATGAAGTGCGGTTACCAGCCGTCAAATCACGGCTCTCAAACGTATTAATGGAGGGGCAGCCACAGGATGAATGATTTTAATGTGTTGAAAAACCGTTATCAACAAAAGGAATCAAATTTTGATTCTCAAATATTTAGTTTTTTGTGACATATGATGAAGCGATGACGTAGGTACATTCTGCTGACATCAAATTTGCGAACAGTGATAATTATTTACGCAACACAAATGCATCTTTAGGGTTACACAAGCAACCATATATTTATCAAATCATCCCCCTACGCAATCCTAATTCAATATTGATAGCAAGTCGGCCGTATAAAATGTCCTGAATAACATATTCTGTCCTCAACAATGGTCGTCCTAACATAATTACAGTACTGTATTTCGGGGGTTTTGGTTATTGAGATCTGAGGCGGCCATGTACACTATGACACAAACGCGATGCGTTGATCGACCAGTACCTACTGTGTGATTCATCTAATTTGAACTAAAACTAGAATTTCTTTTTAAAAGAATTCTGTAACTAGAAGACTGACTGTTTTACAGTAATTTAATACTTTTATTTGTTACTCACTTGTTATTTATTCAAATTGTTTATTCACTATGGAATAGTATATTACTTAATAAGTCAGGAAAGTGATATTTTACTTGATGAAGCTGTTGTTTGAAATACGAGGCCGTAGGCCAAATATTGTAATCCGCTAAGTCAAGTAAAAACACTTTCCTGACGTATTATGTATACTATTATTCATAAAAGAATAAATAAATAAATAAAATAAATATATCATCACGCCTTCTACCCATTACTGGGCGTGGCACTCTACTGAAGCAGATCTCGGTAAGTGATATATTTTGCACGTGAAGTGCGGTTACCAGTCGTCAAATCACGGCCCCCAAATATGTTAGTGGTAGAGGAGCCACAGGGGTAGCTTTTGAAATTATGAAAATTGTTTGTCGCCTGTGGGAATTGAACCAGGGTTCTCAGGATCCATAGGCCGACTTCATACCACTGTGCTAGTCACATAAAATAAATAATTTCAAAAGTATCTAGTTGTTTTTACTGTTGACGCCATTTTGTTTTAATTTTGATTTATTTATTTTTCATGACATATTTCAACATTTTATATTTTAATTTCTGTTATTTTGTATTGTTAATGGTATTTTATATTACTTATTTGTATATAATTTTGTTTATTTATATTTTATATTTTTTTAGCTGATGATGAGTTTTGTTTAAACACGAAACGTCCCAAGTTTTAAAATATATAAATAAATTATATTGGATCTCTGAAGCCTTTTTTTATTAATAATCATTCATAAATATTTCAAACTGTTTAAATTTTTAAATATGAATTGCATTGACAGCAAACTACGTATCCAAGATTACAAAAAAAGTAACAATCAGGTAAAATCTTTACCAGACTGTTTTGTAATTTACCAAACTGTTATTTTTGTTGTATCCTTTAATACGAACTTTACTTGACTGTTTTAGTAAACTTTTACTCATATTTAATTCTTCGCCCAACATTCAACAGTAAAATTCGCATCGACAGCGATGATTTCACGCACTTTTTCGACTAATTCAGCACGATTTCCGGCTTTTGGACGTCCAGATCTTTCATCATTATTTAAATCTTCGCGACCATTTTTAAATTTTGCAAACCACTTATAAACTTGTGAACGAGATAAACAATCATCACCATAAAATTCGTATGTCTCAGCAATTTTTTTCCAAGTTTAACACAAAATTTAATATTTGCTCGTTGTTCCATTGTACTTTTATAACATAAACATAAAAACTACTGTCATTAAAATGCGCGTAAATTTTTAAACTGTCACCTGATTACCTGAAGTTGTGTGCGTTTGAAAGAGGAAAGATGTATCTTTTTAACAATGTGTATGTTCAATAGACTGCGCTACGTGTTCTATGAGTTAAATTAAAAGTTTCGTTACTTTTGGGACATACTGTGTACATCAAGAAAGTGTTTTTACTTGACTCAGCAGATTAAGGTGGTTCTATCATGACAGTCTCATACAAAAGTATACGTGACCTAAAAAGTTTACAAAAATAATTATTACATTTTTGTATGGTATAGGTTATTAACAGAATTAATATTTCGCTGCAAATATCGTATAATTAATAATAACATTGAATATATTAAATAAAACTTTTTAACTAGTTTATGAAATTCAGTAACATACCAAAATTTTTTGAAGTGAATGTTTCATGCCAACCAATAGGAGTGTAAGATTTTACACAGCAGAAGCTATGACAACAAGGTTAGAACCACAAGCGGCCAGTCGGTACGAAACGTAACTGTATTATCGATACATCCTGTTGACAGTTCATAAGAAAAATGAGAAAAATGCACCAAAGCAATTATTATCAACTGTAACAACAAATAAATAAATATAAAATGCTGTAATATTTTTTTTTGTATTAAAATTTATATATTTTACTTATCGAAATAATAACATTCATAGTTCTTGCTTTGTTATTCGTGCGGCCATCTCTGTCTAGTGTCTACCTGTGCTGTTCAACGTTGCCAAGCATTTCTGACAGTTCTATTGATTAGCATAGAATATCCAACTTTCATCGCCAATTTCTTTGAAACTAATCCGGTAAGGCATGGATTTTTTAATTCTCATACCTTTATCTTTACATGATGTACTGTGTGTTAGTTTTTTGTTAAAAAATAACTACAATATATGAATTTATTACGCAGTAAGCCGCCTCGCGACGTACAGTTCCTATAACGCCAATGCATTTTTGATCGACTTTGGTCGACTTTAACATTACATTACTCAGCTCAACAACGGTAAACTTAAAAAAAAATTTGCATACTAGTGTAGAAACACATGAAAAATAACATATTTACATTTCATTATAATCCGGGTTATATGCTTCCATGATAGTACCACCTTAAAATACTCGGCCATCGGCATCGTATTTCAAACAACCGCTTCGTCCAGTAAAATATCACTTTCCTGACTTATTATGTAAAATACTATAATTAAAAGCTTTTTCTTAGCTATCTAGGAGAGTTTACGGATAAACTAATATTCCATGTCAAACGATTATGGAAACACTGGTATTTCGTTTTGTTTGAAATCTGCGATAAGGATTATAAGTGCGTTATGTTGTGATATACTTGTTGGCAAGATTTTGCTATTGAGTTACTTGATTTGAGATTTTTTAAATCCAATAAACAATGAAACACAATGGCGGATACAGAAGTTTTGTTTCGAACAGGTGTTCAAATTTAAAATTTAACTTTGGGCGCTGCATTTGACCGTAAAATAATGATCTTATTTATTATTTTTGTCATGTTCCTAACAATAGTTATTTATGTACCAAGGGTGAAAACAGGCGTTTCTGGCTCGAGGCATGATTATTAGCACGAGGCGCAAAGCGCCGAGGGCTAATAACATGCTCATGGTCAGAAATGCATGCATATACTATTTTATGCACAACAAAATAACATTTAATTATATGTACATAGGATATATGTCAAAATGATATTTTGTAAAATCAAGTATTTACAAGAAACAAAAATTGTCATTTTATTTAAGTATCCATAGGAATTATTTTTTTATGGCCCTAGGGCCAAAAACAAGTGTTTAAGCCCGCTTTTTAGGGTAAAACACATGAATTTCGGCCCGGTTGTGCATAAACTGTATTTATGTACGTATATGTGCAATCAAAAGTTGACGCATGCACATACTGTGATTTTGAGATTTCTTTTGTTTCTCTTGAGTGGGACTGGAACTCAGGATCTTCCGACTCGAATATCGTAACGGTACTGCCAGACAAAATATAAAATTTCCGGAAACCCTGATTGGCAACATGGTGTAGATGATTCAGTGGTATCGAGTCGGCTTGTAGATTTGAGAACCCGGGTTCGATTCCCACAGCCGACAAACAATTTTCACCACATTAAAACTACCCTTGTGGCTCTCCCACCACTAATATATGTGAGGGCCGTGATTTGACGGCAAGTAGCCGCACTTACTGAGAGGACTACACCAATGGCGTAACTAGAACTTTTGTCGCCCTTTCTAAGTATATCAAATGGTGGTTTTTGTAAATTAAAAAAATAAAATAAATATATCATCACGATTTTTACCCATTACTGGGTGTGGCACTCTGCCGAAGCAGATCTCGGTAAGTGATATATTTATGTATGTGAAGTGCGGTTACCAGTCGTCAAATCACGGCCCCCAAAGATGTTAGTGGTGAGGGAGCCACAAGAGTAATTTTAATTTGGTGAAAATTGTTTGTCGGCTGTGGGAATCGAACTGGGGTCCTCAAGATCCACAGACCAACTCAAAACCACTGAGCCATTACCCCATTAAATTAATAAACATAAATAAATAATTGTAATTGAGACAAACTATAGGTGGGGAACTTTTTTACCATTGCATGGCATATTTAAATTAAGCAGTAATAAAGGAATTTTTCGAAATAATATTTTCAACCCTACATTGACTTGACAATGAAGAAAAATATTCGAAATCATATAGTAATTCATTATTCGTAGAAATCGAATAGTAAACTTATGAAGTTGTTTTTTACAACAAAAATTAAATATAAAAAATGCCGCCCCAAAATATGTGCCGCCCGGTGCGGATCGCACCCACCGCCCCCTCCTAGGTACACCACTGTGCCACACCCAGTAATGGATAGAATGCGTGATGATATATATTTTTTTAATATTTTTTTACTGATTGGCAACGCAAAATGAGTATTTTTCAATGACTCAACTTACCATAAGTCGTACAGTACATCTAACTGTCATTACATGAAACTATCGTCCGTTTTCCGCTTCGCTAACCCACTTCACCCCATCGCCTGCCGCCGCCGCCGCCACTGGCCGCTATTGTTGCGTATGCCGTCACGCATCAAGCGCTATTGTAGCGGGCGCGTGGGCGTGCGCGTGTTGTGACAGCTTTAATTCTCGCGTAATTCACTTACGCCGCTCGCCGCCGCGACCACCGCTGCTCGCCGGGGTATTGTCAACCAAACCTCCACTGCTCAAGTGCAGCGAACAATTGCGCATAAGTTGTGAGTGGAACAGTTGACGTGATTCGTGGTGTGTTTTGTTTTATAGCTCGGACAGGTTGTTTTATATATGGGGCATTTATTGTTGTTGTTGTTGGAAACGGTAATAATCATGAAAATGATTTAGGTTTGTTTAAGTACGCGATAGTTGTTGTAAAGATTCGAGATATGTATCGGTACTTTCAGTAGGCTGTAGATATTTTAATTGCTGTCGTTTATGTTGAGTAGGCTGATGTTAAAAGTGATCTGACTATCAGATAATCACCGTGTAGATTGGTAGCACTGTACACAGAGCCGTAATGACATAAAAATAAGTCAAATCGGTTCGGTAAGAGTGTATTTTGTATTGATTGGGTGACCAAAATGTCGAAATGAAGATATGTTTATATAGCATAAAAAGTTGTGATAATAACAGCACTTGCAATTTATTGTTTCACATACTATATACAACTATATTATATTGTTAATTTTTAGGTAATAATACAAATAATTATAACTTTACAAATTTAAGAAGTAACATAAAGACAAAAAGTCAAATACGATGTGGAACTGAGTCTTAATAAATCTACCGACAGTCGGTAGATGGCACCACGGGTTTCTTCTTAGCTCTCATGTCATGTCTACCGGCGTAGTTACTTTTTAACATCAGTCAGTTCAGCTAAGACGGTATCACAATCCAGTATTCCCCAGTTGGTCTAGTTGGATAAATGATCACACCATACTGATGAGTCCGGAAGGACGAAACGCGTCTATGGTTAAAGCTGAACTGACCAGTCGTTTGATGATGACCTGATAAGTTGATTCAAACGTGCTGTTAATTTTTGGAACTTGTGACAAGTAGGGATGTTGCGATACCTCTAAAATATCGATACCAGTATCGAAAGGGTATTCAAAAATAAAGTATCGATACTGGTATCGGAATCGGTATCAAATAAAAGTATCGATACTAGTATTGGTATCGAATGATTATTTTTATAAAATCTTGTCATTTTCGAAATACATTAGGTTTTATACGAAATTATGATAAAATAAACTCAAACACAATAACAATATTTAAAATAGTTACTTTAGCACAAACAACAAAATATGTAGTATTCCGAACAAACATGAAATCAGGGTTTATCTACTACCTTTATTTAACTTTCACTGTCTCATTCTACTAGTTCTACCGTTCGTCGTACACATGGCCATGTTTTATTAATTTTTTTTTAAAATACCAGCATAATATGAACTTTTCATGAATTTATTGCAAAATGACATTAGATTAAAAATAGTTTGCGATACTTTAGTATCGAAATAAAAGAAGTACTGATATGGGTAAAACATCGAAAGCAAAGTATCGAATACCAAAATAACCGGTATCGAAACGAAAGAATCGATACCGGTATCATATCAGTAGTATCACAACATCCCTAGTGACAAGTGATGGAAAGGTTTTTCCTAATTTTCTTATTTATTAAGAAGTAACTATTTATGTACAATCTTTATGTTGAATTGAAATGGAAGAATTTTATGTACTATGTTTCTGTGCTATTCTAACATTTATTGTTTTAATTGTTCTTGTAAATATTGTTTTGTTCCGAATTGCCATCTTGGTACACATGCGCATTGCCTTATAATGTGAAGTTCCAGTTTAATTGAACCACTTAAGTCACAAGGACATCAATGGCGATCGTTTCGAATAATTCACTTTCTAATTAAATATTTTAGATATTAATACTATTTTTTAGCTTTGCATTATTGTATTGTAACACATTTACAACTAAAATTGATACTCATTAAATATTTTTTTAAACGCCGTATTGTTGGAATAGCCTATTGTCATATACAGTGTGTTCAATTTAAATGGGCCACTGTCTGTTTCTGTCACTTACGATCAGAAAAAATATATGAAATAAAAATGTTTAATTGGGAAAATATTTCGGCGTTTGAAGAAAATATGGCATATTTTATGTAGAGCGAAAGCTAGTTTTTATGCCTCATCTGTAGTTGCCGGCGTTGTCCGTTAATACCTACAGATTTGCCACAAAAAGTTCCCTTTAGCTCCTTATAAGATAAAATAAAATAAATAAATATATCATCACGCCTTTTACCCATTACTGAGTGTGGCACTCTGTCGAAGCAGATCTCGGTAAGTGATATATTTATGCGCGTGAAGTGCGGTTACCAGCCGTCAAATCACGGCCCCCAAAGATGTTAGTGGCGGGGGAGCCACAGGGGTAATTTTAATTTGGTGAAAATGTTTTGTCGGCTGTGGGGATCGAACCAGGGTTCTCAGGATCCACAGGCCGACATGATACCACTGAGCCATTACCCCAAATATAAGATAATGTACTATTTTAATAGTTTTCATGGTGATAAATAACATTCCTGAAATAGCGTTCTTTTACTATATTAAAAAATTTAGAATAATAGTGTCATATAGAAGTGGATGAAAAAAAATGGTTATTAATGTTCTACTGTTTCTCACCCTACCTAAGTAATAATAATGTACTAAGATATAGATCACTATTTATAAATACCTTAATTTTTTTAAATTTCCATACTCAAATATTTTTGATAAAATAAATTAAAACTTTAAAAATATTTTTTTGCACATAATTTTAGTATTTCAAATTTATTACAATACTTTCAACATTTAAAATAAAACACTTGTATAATATTGTCTTGTTTCAAAATTGGGTGTTTGATTCACCATTTTTCGCTATTAGTAAAATTTGTATATTTATATAAAGAATTATTACCAAAAATGATATTTATCTATGAAAATTATATCACGCAAATACAACAATTTAATTAGAGTTTCCAAACAATGGAACGTGAAAAAAATATTTTTCCGCTGCACACAGCATTTCTTTTTAAAATCACTCTCCTATCCGCTATTGGTTGACCAGAAGGCGTGTCGTATCCAAGCTCCGCCCCTAGCGCTCCCTACCACTGTACTACACATTGTTTTATTTCCATAGCCTCCTTTTATTATCTGTTCGCATATCTCCGATGACGTTGATAGCACTAGCAAGCGGTGTGGTTAGTTTTTTTCAGTGGACTCGCATTGTGATATTTATGAAAATGTCGGCGATTAAACGCAATTAAATGCCCGTAAAAAGGATAATTGTTCCAGTGAATTACCGTAATGAGTTATAATGTGTTGGCATTGTTGACAGTAATTAGAAGAAATGTATCTAAGATAACATGGTTTATTTTGTTATTTGCAACAAGATAAAGAATGATATTTATGTTTATGTTTGTGTAGGTAACGCTCCATGAAAATTATGATTATCTATATATCTCTACTTATTTTATTTACTTGTTTTTAAATAAAATGAAAATGCATATATCATCACACCTTCTATCCTGTAGGGTGTGGTATTCTGCCATAACAAATTTCGGTGAGTGATATTTATGCACGTGAAGTAGGGTTACCAGCCGTCCAATCACGGCCCTCTAAAGATGGTACAGGGCTAATTATATTATGGTGAAGAATGTTTGTCGACTGTGGGAATCGAACCGAGTTAATAAAATTTCTGTATTGGATTAAAATTTGGATTACTGGATTTATAGAACAAATTAATGTGAGAAATTTATTCTCAAAACAAGCGCAGAAGCAACACTCCCTTCGTTTCTTATCTTTTTTTATTCGTTTTCCAATCATAAGTGTTTAACTGCAATTGTGTGTAGTTCACATTCAAAAACAAGCGTAGAGCGACACTCCTTTTCTTTCTTATCATTTAATTCCAGTGGCGGACATTGGGGGGGGGAGGGGGAGGTGCCGTCCACACCAGGCGGCACATATTTTGGGGCGGCATTTTTTTATATTTAGTTTTAGTTGTAAAAAACAACTTGATCACTTCATAAGTTTACTATTCGATTTCTACGAATTATTAATTAATATATGATTTCGAATATTTTTCTTCATTATCAAGTCAAGGGTTGAAAATATTATCTCAAAAATTCCTTTATTACTGCCTAATTTCAAAATGCCATCGAACGGTAAAAAAGTTCCCCACCTAAAGTTTGTCTCAATTACAATTATTTATTTTGGTTCGATTCCCACAGGCGATAAACAATTTTCATAATTTCAAAAGCTACCCCTGTGGCTCCTTCACCACTAACATCTTTAGGGGCCGTGATTTGATGACTGGTAACCGCACTTCACGCGCAAAATATATCACTTACCGAGATCTGCTTCGGCAGAGTGCCACACCCAGTGATGGGTAGAAGGCGTGATGATATATTTTTTATATTTATGTTTATTAATTTAATGGGGTAATGGCTCAGTGGTTTCGAGTTGGCCTGTGGATCCTGCGGACCCCAGTTCGATTCCCACAGCCGACAAACAATTTTCACCAAATTAAAATTACCCCTGTGGCTTCCCCACCACTAATATCTTTGGGGGCCGTAATTTGACGGCTGGTACCTGCACTTCACTTACATTAATATATCACTTACCGAGATCTGCTTCGGCAAAGTGCCACACCCAGTAATGGGTAAAAGTAGTGATGATATATTAATTTTTTTAATTTATAAAAACCACCATTTGATTGATTTAGAAAGGGCGGCAAATTGGAGACCGCCCTGGGCGGCAAAAGTTCTAGGTACGCCACTGCGGCCAGAGTTTCTGTAAACTGCAATAAAGACTTCAATACTAACATCAAAATAAAACAGGCAATCGTAGCTCAGTGGATAACTGCGAGGTAAAACTAGCGTTTCTTAATTAGCAAGCAAGAGGTCGTGCGTTCAAATCTCACTGACTTCTACTTATATCCAAAAAATACGATTGTGTCTGAGTGGTTCGGGTTCCACTATAAGCTGTAGGTCCCCTGTACTGTAATTGGGATTTACTTCCTGTTGTGCAGAGTAACAAAATAAATAAATTAAATAAAACAATGTTTATTTCTTTACTTGTAAGAAACTGAGAAAGTTCTATGAAGACATCTAAGACATTCTAAATTAGGATTATAGCAATATAACATAATAATAATTGAAGTAATGTATCATGGTACAAGGTATATAAAAGTAGGCGAAGATAAAAAACGTTTCTATTGACAGCGTCAGGTATCACGGTATCAGGTAGAGGTTATGTCGTTATGTGGTTGCTTGTGAAACGGTGTATGTTAACATACAGTTAAAAAGTAATTATTTAAAATCGTATTGGCTGTGGATTCCACGGTTACTGGCGTGGAAGATATATAGGCCGATCAATCTTACACGAATTAGAAACGATCCGTCATTCCGACGACCGCAGACATGCATTTAGAGTTTCACCCTTCTCTTTTACTAACACCATCTACCTTACTGCTTCATGCTCTCAAATATAACTCTATCTAATAATCAAAGTTCTATCTCTATTAATATGTTAAATGTATGTTAAGTATTTCCGTTTATAACTACATAATGTTTTTTTTTTAATTTGTACTTCACTACGAACGGGAATTGAAGCCCGGAAAATATGTAAATAAAGTGTAATTTAGTCTAAATCTCTATAAAATATTTCAAATTTGTCTATTAGGCGAATTTCATTTGTCATTTGGATCAGATCTAACTTATACTTACATAATTTACAGTACCACACTATCTTAGAATAAATACAGAGTGATCAGATATAAGTGTTTCAGTTGGCAATAAAATTCTGGGAATCTTTTTATTCCACAGTTGGCACAACGCAAGGTAAAGGCGGACATACTATTAGACATATCATTTTTATAATAAAAATAAATCGATTGAGTGATAGAAATACTATAGATTATTGCTCTGTGAGTGATGTTAAGAAATAAAACGATGTGGGTACGGGAAACAACGATTTTTATTAATTTAAATTATTAACAATTTCAAGTTTTTTTTTTTAATATTAATTATTAACTGAAACACTTACTTGTGATCACTCTGTATATTGTTCAACTACGCTTGAACTATTTAGAAAAGTAGATTATACTAATAAGAATGATTTTAAACTGTTAATCAATAAATTACTAACAACCCGATTCTAAAAAATATTTAGCTAACTCTAAATTTTGCAGCAGCTAATCTTATTCTAGTCCGATTTTAAAAATTTATTTCAAATTAGTTATTGAAAACTAAATAGTAACAAGATTATATTAGAGTTTATTTAACCTTTTTTGAGAATATGGTTTAACTTATTTTGACCAATCCAATTCAGGATTAGTTTATAACTCTTTTGAAAATTGGGTTGCAAATATCAAAAAGGAAGTTGTTGTACAAAACTGATTTTTATAAATGTCCTTACGAAACTTGAAGTTTTCATAAGTTCATTAAGGTCCATATTTTACAATGTTTTTTCAGACAAATGTACACTTTCTAATAAACCGTAGTTTTCTACTACTCGTTTGCACCAACAAAACTTAAATAAAAGCAAATCTAAAATATTATATGAAGATATTTATATTACTGTCAAATATTACATGCGATATTGCCAGTTTATGTCAAACTTAAAATTTAAGTTTCATTGGTGCAAACGGACATAATTTCCATTATGTGACAAAAATAAATAAATTTATGAAATTCTGCTTCTAAAAACTGCATTAATCTTGGGAAAACCACGCTATTAATTCATTTCTGAAACATGATAAGGAGATGAATGTAGGTAGAACGGTTGTATTATTATACTAGATACAAAAATAAAACCATTGTGGTTTCGTGGTTTAGGAAGTCTTTGAGCGGCAAACTTGAAAATTCAGTGTATTTATGCCCCACGAAACTTCACACTACGTATACGACATAAAATTTATGATAACGTTTTTTAAATCTCGAATTTGTGTGCGACCACTTTCACACCTACACGCTTGCCAACATTATAAATAACACGAGATTCGTGGGGTTGGCACTCAGCATTATTCACAGCTGACTTCACGGCATTCAACCAGCAGTTAACACCAGAATTACAAAAACGGCTTTTGATATCACAAAAAAAATATTAACCGAAAAATATAAAAGCTATAGATCACCTGCGGCCGTAGATCATTGCTGCTGTCACAGCGCAGCCGACAAAGTTAACGTTGCCTGCATTACCGACTTGGTTGTGGTCGCGGCGCGAGCCTAGACTACTCCAAGTCCATGTCCTGCGACTGTTCTGTAGCTGTGAAATAATGCTTTGTAACTTATGGACTAGATAGCATTGAGAAGTAGGTAGGCATATGCGGGCAAGAGTTATGCGACCTTTGCGTTTTTACAACCGTTCCAGGATGCTAATTTTATTTTGATTCTGACATTGGACAATGATATGTGTCCTTTTCGCTTTGTCCTATTCCTATTTTGGACATGCAAGGGAGAATCAGGATATCAAATCTAGTGGCCAAACCAAATTTGAATAATTCTTCTTATAAATTGTAGCCAAGTGGATAAATCGAGGTAAAACTTGCGTTTCCTAATTAGCAAGCAAGAGGTCGTGCGTTCAAATCTCACTGACTTCAACTTATATCAAAAAAATACGATTGTGTCTGAGTGGTTCAGATTCCACTATAAGCTGTAGGTCCCCTGTACTGTAATTGGGATTTACTTCCTGTTGTGCAGAGTAACAAAATAAATAAATAAATAAATAAATTTCTAGATGTCAACGGCCATGGCTGCGCTCGTTGGTACTGATCTAAGCGATAACGCGAATTAAGCAACGTTGCGCGCGGGTAGTATTTGGATGGGTGACCGTCCAGAGAAAACCCGCGTTGCTGTTGACCATAACAACTAAAACGCAGATCAGGGCGTAATGGCGGCATATGACCTGAGTAGTTGGTCCGCCAAAGAAGTCAGAAAAAAAAAATTCTAGATATCTATACAAAATTATTATTAAATAATAAATAAAATAAATAAATATATCATCACGCCTTCTACCCATTACTGGGTGTGGCACTCTGCTGAAGCAGATCTCGGTAAGTGATATATTTTGCGCGTGAAGTGCAGTTACCAGTCGTCAAACCACGGCCTCCAAAGATGTTAGTAGTGGAGGAGCCACAGAGATAGTTTTTGAAATTATGAAAATTGTTTGTCGCCTGTGGGTATCGAACCAGGGTTCTCAGGATCCATTATATAGAGAAAAATTGGGATATCACCAAGATTTCAACCTGCATTTGATCAGAGTTCAAAGGTTCAAATCCTCGAGGTATCCCAATGTTTCTCCCTTCTTGTTGTCATAAATTGTTGTTTTGTTAAGGAAATAAATATCTAATTAATTTATTTAACTCTCAAATATCCGTGATATTAATTTCAAGTCCGATAATTTACCTCATGTAAAACAACTTTTTTATACAATTTGTCCACGCTGTGGTGACTGGCACGTCATCAAAGTACCTACTGTCCTGACCAATTTTAGTATGGAAAGTAGATTTTTACCAAAATAGTCAAATCATGGCCCCCAAAGAATTTAGTGGTGGAGGAGCCACAGGGATAATTTTAATTTGGTGAAAATGTTTGTCAGCTGTGAGAATCGAATCTTACTTCTCAAATCCGCTGTTCGACTCGATACCACTGAGCCATCTATCTCATAGATTATTTATTTTTTCCATATTAAAAAAGATTCTTAGCTGAACCGTAGTATAATCCATTGACGTCATTTAAGTTTTACAATAAATAATATGAAGATGAAATAGATATCAATTTTACAGTATGTAACATTCACCTCCTATGCAAATAAACATCCCGGAAATCCTCGCTCTTGTCACGCTCACGTTCACGCACATCGCATCACGCTCATTCACCCACCCTATCTGCCACCAGCCGCCCCCTCGATAATCCTGTTAGCCGTGGAGCGAGTTTTATACCGGTTGTTTTATGCGATCAGCTAAAATACACATTGCATTATTCATAGCCTGTATTCTCTCTGTCTGTCTGTCTGTGTTCTATGCTCGCTGCGTGAAACGTTTCCGAAAATCTGGAATATTTCACCGAGCCGGGAAAATTGAAAGGATGGAGAAATACGCGCAGGAATATCTGAGGTTTTGATGATATTAAAGGATAATGTAATTAGCGTCCTGGAATAAAGGATGAGGTTTGCTAATTGTTCATAGTTAAATTTAATTTGGAGTGATCTGAAAAATAGGTACGGAATTATGAAATTCAGGTTGATTAAAGTAGAACTAAAAAAAAAACTTTTGAGAATAAAATATGTGCGGTAGCCAAACGCGTTAAGGCACATCTCTTAACATACTGTGACGTCACCCAAACTAAGGTTCGTCAGTTCGAATCCACTTGTCGACAAAGTATGATTTGTCGTAAAATATAAAATACAAATCACACTTGGGTGCCATAAGCTAGTTATCGATACATACGCCTTAAGGTAGTACTAGCGTGAAAAAAAATTTGCAGTTCTGAATGAAATTTGGCGCACGTAAACATTGGATAGTCATACGCATCCTGTTAAAATATGAAACACATTCATCGTCTCTGAACAACTATATTCGCTTGTAAAGTTGAGTTCTTATACACGGGGCTTATGGCAATCATCACTCAGAATCGCACATATTTGGTTTGTGTACCTCTAAAATTTTGCAGTTTCATTTGAAAAACTAGTATGATGTTCTAGAACTATCCACGTATATTATATCAGAAGGAGAAAGTTTTTTATCGTTTAGTAATGGATATATAGCCATGCAAAGCCTTGTTTTTAACGAAAAATTAAGAATCCCAATTTATAATGGCAACACCACACGGTGGTATGGTATTTGAAAATTCACTAGACCAACAACCTATTAACAATTCATGATATTCAAATCATAATAGCTATAAAGCACTTATTTTATTCAATTTTTATATTTTTTTGAGCGTCAATTTCGCCACTCGACAACCGATGGCGCCACCGTCACACTAGTACTACCTTAAATAATGTAACATCTGACCTATGAGAACCGGCAGTACGGCAGTGTAAAAACTCCGGCTCGGTGAGCCCAGTAGATGTGTAACTGTGACGTTTTTGTAACGTAAAAACAGCTGTTCGGGCAAAGATCACTGCGCCACCTACAAAATGAACTATTTTTTTTTGGGACGAGAAAGAACCTTTCTTTTCAAATCTCGCCACAAAAATAGTTCATTTTGTAGGTGGCGCAGTGATCGCAGCCAAACAAGATTTGAAAACAACCGTTTTCTTCAAATCTCGCCACAATAGAATAGTTCATTTTGTAGGTGGCGCAGTGATCTTTGCCCGAACAGCTGCTTTTACGTTACAAAAACGTCACAGTGTCACGTGAGTGCCCGCATCCTATATCTTCAAGTTAAACGATAATATCTTTAAACTCGAATGAATACTTTGTATCAAAACACAATTAACACAAATAAATAATGAATAATTTCTCTGAAAAACAATAACGATCTGTCGGTTGTATAATGCTAATGATAATTATAAGTTATACAGTGAAACTGGTGCATTTATACAGCGACAAGGCGGAGTCGAGAACCAAAGAACGAACACGGCGGTGTTTTTATCGTCAGGTGCAGAATTCGCGGAACCATTAAACTGCGAATCAAGCTTTATTATTTTATACGACACAATCAAGGAATTGAGACCAAGTCGGCAATGTTTTATTTCCTTCAAATGAGTTGTAATATTTACCTCCTATGTCTGAGCTTAACGAATATGAATCAACAATCAAGGTTTATTGACTTTTTTGCAAGAAATTCGGTACGTGTATTACAATTTATATGTTGTTATGATTTCAGTCGTAAAATAAATGAAATATCGGAATTTATCTTTTGTCATAAAAACTATAAATTAGTCAACAAATGTTGCAACGAACTACAAACACAATTGTAATAGTATATTACGGACCATGAACGGTAATTGACAGTTTTTAGGTCAAGAATGTAGTTTGGGAAATCGAGGTCCGAAGGGTCGAGATTTCCTAAACATTCGCGACCTAAAAAAATCACTTACAGTTCGAGGTTAGTAAGCTATTTTTTACAATACTTGCACAAATAGAAGAAAAAGAAAAATAGGTTTCAATATTGACAGCTGTCAAATGGAGGATTCAAGTGATAGAGCTTTTTAATATATATTTATTACAATAAGTTCTTGACCTTACATCATATTTAATACAATATAAAACCATACCATAAATGATATCTTTATTGCTGAAATATGAAAGTTAAAGTTGAATAATTCAAAATGCTCATTTAAATTTCGCACTGCCATATTGCAATTACGTAGTTGCATTAAGCCAATCACAGAGCTTTGTCTGAAACGTTTGTCGGTACTCAACTTTACTGAGAAGAAGACGAAGAAGAAACAAGCATTCAGCATTCTACAATTCTACTGACAACGACACACGTTACGTGAAGTTATCTCTGTCTTATCTGTCTCTCTTTAATCCAAGATGCAACTAAGTCATATTCGTTTGTTTCGAAAGTTTAAATATTTTTATCATGCCTAATACAAGTTTTTTGGGTATAATAATTTTATTACGTAGATTAATATATAAAAATTTCAAAAAAGTCTTGAAATGCCCATTGTTGTCAAAATAAATAGGACCTTGATATGTAATATTTACTTACTGTTCATGGTGGACAGTAAGTAAATATTAAAAGGCGTATTTCATTTGCCATTTAGATCAGATCTAACTTACATTTACTGAACCAAATCACTTATTTATTTCGCTGGAATACTTCCCTCACTTTATTTCCAGTACTATAATTACTGATTCTAATTTACTTTGAAGTAATTCATCCCAATAAGTGCATCAGTTTGCTTAATTTAGTTCATTTTATCATTTGTCGAATTTATCTGAACGGATTTAAGTGAACCAACTGGTAAATGGAATACAGCTAAAGTCCTGATATAACCATGGAAACCACTGTGCAATAAAAGTTGCACTAACAGTGTTTAAATTTTGTCATTAATAAGTTACTTACAGTACAAGTATTGTAAAAATAATATTGTTCAACCAATACAACCAAATTTGTCATTAAAATATTTACATTTATACAGGCTGTTTCATAACTTCGGATACACACTTTAAGGGTATATATTGTCTGATATGCTGATTACGAATAAAAAATATATACTTTTTTTAATCACAAAATTAATTTCCATGTTCATGCTATGGCAGAGTACCACACTCAGTAATGGGTAGAAGGCGTGATTATACTATATTATGTCAAAGTAGATATACTCGGTGTCGTTATGTATGTATGTTTGTTTGTTTATAGATTTGTATTACTTGCGGCTTCGAACTGAAGATGAAAGAAAATGAGGGCCAGGAGAACGGTATGTTTCCTAAGTTTCACAAGACGTGCATTGTTTGCCATACGTGTTTGGCGCCCCTGGGCGACAATAAATGGTGTTTCATGCATAATGGTATTCCGTACTGCGATGTCACCTGTCTTCAGTAAGTTTATTTATTATTATATTTATGTTTTGGGCGCATGTTCCTTTTTCGGTAAAGTTATATGCATTCATTTTTAATTTAACTTAACCGTTCTATTGGACAGTTTATTTCACTAAAATTGTACAAGACGGATGGCTCTGCATATATATATATATATATATATATATATATATATATATATATATATATATATATATATATATATATATCCAAGATGGCGGAAAAACTTTGAAAATATTTACCGATTCACTCCAAATTTTTTATACTGCCATCTTGGATCCGCCATCTTGGTTTTATTAAATCTGATCTAGGATTCATGATCAGTACCCTCGTATACCAAATTTAGTGCAAATTGGTAGATATTTCCAAATTTCATCCGCCATCTTGGATCCGCCATATTGTATTTATCAAATATGATTTCGGCTTTGTGATCTGCTCACTTAAATACGCCAGCGTACCAAATTTGGTGGAATTCGGTTGATTATTTAAAATTTAACATCGTTTCCCAAATTTTGGCCGCCATTTTGGATTCGCCATGTTGAATTTTTTCAACCAACTGCAAAATTTTTTGAGGGGTGTTCTTCCGCTACAATTTAAGTAAAAAAAAACGACCCAATCGGTTGAGAATTTTTTTCTACTCGATTTTTAGTACAGACGCTCGATTTTTTTGTGGTTTTCGGCTGCCATTTTGAGCCGCAATTTTAAAATTTCAAAAAGCGCCACACGGCATTCGAAAGCAGACTTAAAAAGGAAAATTTTAAGCGCAAAATCATTAAGATCGGTTAACACCACATCTGGCCGCAGAGGTGTTCCGGTTGAGAAAGAACGTCCCATATATATATATATATATATTATTTTCAATTTATTCTCACTCTCTTGTTATATTATTACTGATAATTACAGTATCCAAAATGTTGAAATAACCTGCATAGATTTGAGATTTGGCATAAATTTCTATCATTCCCCAATCTCAAACCCTTCATCTTCCTATATAACACAACTTCAATCTCCGTAATTTCAAAGTCAGAACAGCATCAGTCAGATCTCAGCTGCGTCCCAACATCAAAGCGTTCACAACACAACCTTACGTCAAGTGTTCCATGTTCTATCTCTTGCATTGAAGATATTCGAGTGCTGCCGCTGTATAACGTATAGCAAGGCGGTTGACACACACACACACACACAAACACATGGTAGAGGGATGGAGTGATTTGCGGGGGTGGTGCAGGTGTCGCGACGCCTGTCATGGCGCCGGGGCGGACCCGTTGCTATGGTGACGTGATGATCTGATCTTGTGTAGAGCGCTGCTGTGATAGCTGATATTTTCCTGTTCTGTATTTGAGGGTTGATGTTGAATTGATGGCTGTTATGTCTTTGTTTTTGTAGCTTTAATATTTTATATTTTTAACTTGTTATAATTAAAATAAACAATAGTATACTGAAAAATGAATGGTACAATTGGTCATTGCAATACATTTTTCCTATATCGCATTCATAAACTATTAATTTAAATTTATTATTTAAAAAATAATTAATAAACATTTGAAATTACTTTATTTTCGTTATTTATTAGTTATGTTCAAATTCATTATTTAGGTTATGTTATAAAATTATATACCTTTTATTTTTAATAAAGAAGTGTTTTGCAACGAATTGTAAAGAGAAACAATAGGATACCGCCAAAATCACAAATAAATTCTTTCGCGATCCTCTTTCTTTTTATGTGACGGTGGCGCCATCGGCTGTCAAGTGGCGAAACTGACGCTGAAAACATAAATTCGAAATCATTAATTTGGGACATTGTGAACGATGTATTTTAATCTATAACTACTAACTATAACCACTAACCATAACCACTAACACTAACTACTAATTTTGTGTTGTGAATGAGGCTTTAGATGCGTTTATTTATTCTCATTAATTTTGTTCGCGTAGTTACATCGTAATTAAGGTGGTTCTAGTGTGACGGTGGCGACATCGGTCGTCGAGTACGAAACTGACGCTCAAAAAACCAAAAAGTAGAATAAAATAAGTGTTTTATACCTATTATGATTTGAATATCATGAATTGTTAACAGGTTGTTGGTCTAGTGAATTTTCAAATACCATACCACCGTGTGGTGTTGCCATTATAAATTGGGATTCTTAATTTTTCGTTAAAAACAAGGCTTTGCATGGTTATATATCCATTACTAAACGATAAAAAACTTCCTCCTTCTGATACAATATACATGGATAATTCTAGAACATCATACTAGTTTTTCAAATGAAACTGCAAAATTATAGAGGTACACAAACGAAATATGTGCGATTCTGAGTGATAATCGACATAAGCCCCGTATATAAGAACTCAACTTTACAAACGAATATATTTGTTCACAGACGATGAATGTGTTTCATATTTTAATAGGATGCGTATGACTATCCAATATTTACATGCGCAAAATTTCATTCAGATCTGCAAAAAAAATTTTCACGCTAGTACTACCTTAAATAACAGTTTCACTACAGACATCTTTCGTGTCAAGTCTTTCAGTATATGAAAGAGTCATGGGATAGAGACTACCTATGACACATAACCAAATAGAGATAAAAATTGAAATAAAATTAGATTTGAATTCAGGGCGACCGTAATTAGTCCAACGCATATGACTAGAGTCCATAGGTTCCAGGTTCAAATTCTGGCGATAACCTAATTTTTCTCTTTATAATTCAATTAGAATTACCTATATAAATTATTAAATTTCGTTCAATATTAGAATGCTAAAAGTGAAGCCAACTACTCGAACAAAAAAATAATAAATGTATAACTCGTCGCTATATAAATCTTTTTCTGTTAACTACCTCCGCAATTTAATCCAATTTAAAACCCCGAGAAAATAGTGCAACAACTAGTTCCAAACAAACCACAACTTCAACAAACATAACCTCAAACTTAGTTACCTCAACGTGACACCTCAACACAGTATTACAAAAACGTGTTACATTACAATTATGCGACTCACAATATTCCGCTCACACCATCACCCATAATATTTACACTCCGTATTTCGTATTTCCTTTGTTAGATACACAAAACATTCGATTGTAGCTTCGTCCGTCGCAACGCAACTTACCCGAAGCCAAAGTAAAACTAATTCCAGGCGGTATTAGGTATTCGGAACAGCGGAGTCTGTATTTTTCTGGATTTTATTCGCTCTGTCTTTGTTGGACGAAGGTGAGGCAGGATGGTGGTGTCTTTGTCGCGCACATGGTGGTACTGTGAAGCGGTCTCTATGGGATGCAATTGTGCGGATTATTTTCGATTCGTTTACCATGCAGACGTGAGCACAGAGCTACAGAGCTCGCCAAGCGGTGGAACGGGAGCAACGGATTCTGGGAGATTTGGGTGATGCGTGGATGTTTTACCAATGATGGTGGATTGGTTTTTTGTTTGGAAAGTAGTACAGGAAAGAGATTTTAAAAGATGTTTAGCTGAACAATATTTCGAGAATAGAAAATCGAGTCGGCCTGCGGATTCTGAGAACTCTGGTTCGATTCACACAGCCGACAAAGAATTTCCTCACATTAAAACTACCACTGTGGCTTCCCCTCCACTAACACCTTTCGGGGTCGTGATTTGATAGCTGGTAACCGCACTTCACGCGCATAAATATACCACTTACCGAGATCTGCTTCGGTAGAGTTTCACACCCAGTAAAGGGTAAAAGGCGTGATGATATATTTATTTATTTATTTATCTAGATATATGAGGGTGCATTAAAAAGTTCGCGGTTTGAGAAAAAGAGGGTAGCATTAAAGACTCACAAATATTTTTTTCTACGATCGAGCAGAAAATATACATTTCCAACTGTCAGTATATAGAGTGCACAAAGTTGACTTTTGCCACTCGCCGAGCGGC
Organism: Pterostichus madidus; assembly: GCA_911728475.2. Classification (NCBI taxonomy): domain Eukaryota; kingdom Metazoa; phylum Arthropoda; class Insecta; order Coleoptera; family Carabidae; genus Pterostichus; species Pterostichus madidus. The sequence continues at coordinate 41,637,191 of OU452301.1, forward strand.
AATAAGATTTTTCCGTTCACAGAGCGATAAAGTAAGAGTGTATCCATACATGAAAACTATCAATTTATTTCAAACGAATTCCAGAACAGAAAAACTGTTGATAATGATTTTAAATTTTTTTTCAAGGGTTATTAATATTATATTCCAACTTTTTTACATTTTTTTTCCATTATGAGTGAGACATCAATCGATAGACAATATTTATTTTACACAGTTCTCGACGTATTGAGTGAGTTTCCTAGAATGGTTTCTAGCCCATGCTGCTGTCTGCAGATTCCGGGCTGATGTGCTGATTCGATTACAACAGCGCTGGCGTTCCAGCACGCCGACACAACCCGGAGCCCAGAGTTCCGGATCCGCCAAACTTCATCCGCGACTATATGCATCACGATATCGAGCATTGTTCATCGTTCATTAATATATCGAACAATTACAATATGGAACAATCATATTTTGATTTCATTAGTATTTTAAGTAAATACTCAATTGGTGAAATCAAATTGAATTATAAAGAAAAAAACTGGGGTACCGCCAGGATTTGAACCTGGGACCTATGAACTACGGTCATGTGCTAAGCTACGGTCTCCAGGATTCCAATCTGAGTGTATTCCAATTTTGTACTCTATTTTGTTATGTCTTATAAGCAGTTTCGATTCTATCTTTCTTACAGTATCTGAAAGACTTTTTTGTACTCGCATCATTCAAATTAATGTTTATATTACCTTGGAAACCAATAGTAAGTTTGATTTTGAGCACTAGTGCGCAAAGTAATTGAAAAAACACCCATTTTTATGGTTCTAAATTTTGACTATTAAAACACTAATCGTACTTATATACAAACATTTTAAGGAATTTATAAAAGAAATAGATACATTAGCTTATAACGCCATCAATCAGACATATTTTAACAAGCTTTAGGAGAAAAAAATTAACAATTTGTTTTGAAATAACAAATGTCAATTCATGACATACTTAACTGTCAATATTAATTCACGCTTCAAATTTAATAAATTTCCTCATTATCCATAATTATTGTTCGTAATAAAAAGCATTGTACAAAACTTGTGCACGAAGACGTCATTTGAACCATTCGCGCTAATTAAAGCACTCGCTTCGCTTGTACTTTAAAATTGCGCTCATGTGCACAGTATGTCTTCGCGCACTTATTATGCTACAGAGTGATTAAAAGGAATTGTTACAGTTGGCAATAAAAAAAACTACTTGAAATTGGTAAGCCTGATACATAAATTCATTTCCTGTTGTTGACAGTGGCATTTAAAATTTAAATTTGAGTACCTTTATTATTACATTTATTTCTAAAGTATTTCTATTACTTAAAAAGTCAAAATTCTATTAGCTGCCAGACTCCTGACATAACCTATTTGTATTTATTAGAAATGTCAAATAGCATTATCGCCTTTATCTGACGTTGTGCCAACTGTGGAATAAAAAGATCTCTGGAATTGTATTGCCAACTATAACAATTCCTTTTGATCATCCTGTATTATGATCAATATACAAAAAACTACATTTCTGGTGAATTTACGTCTTCAGTTTAAAGCAAAAACAAAGTACAAAGTATCAAATATTGTATAATCGTGTGCATATTTACTAGACAGATATAAAGAACAAAAAGAATGATTGTATTATGTTGTTCAAAATAAATTATCTTATCTATTAAGAAATAAATCTAGAAAACATTTGAGACACGCTGAAACTTATTGAAAATCAAACGTGATTCAATTATAAATTCAAACTTATAACATCTGTAGCTCAAAGAAGATTAAAATACCAAAGATCTTATAACAAAACGTTGCACGTAAATAATACCTTTAAAAAATATGACTGATGAACATCAGAACATCGTTCAATAAGGCCACTCGAGACATTTGAAAACTCCTTCTCATCCGAATCTCAAACTAGTGAACATTCACCTCTATGTCACTTGAACGGAAGGTTCAATTTCGTCGTATCAAAGCTCGCAGTGTCAACTCCGTTCTGACCAGTCATCGTTTGACAGCAGCGATGCATTTATCAAAACCAAACAACTAGTGAATTCCCCAAAGGCTCTTCCTATACAGGCGTACCAACGAAAAAATAATAAACATCAATGCTGGCGAGTTTTTCGGACGATCTGTTATTTGTGTTATTTTTTATCGACTTGCGAGGCGTGAGAATGTCTTCAATTTTGTTTGAATGCTCGCACTTTTATTCTTTCTTTTATATTTTTTTTTATTGGATAGTTGTGGTTTTGGCTTAGTTGATTATTTGTCAAATTTAGAATCCTTGTTAGTGAAAGTGAAATGTTGAATATTCCAAGAAGATAAAAAGTCGTTGATGTTCATATTTCGTGGCATCACATCAATCATGATTAAGACAAAGTAGTTCTTATATTATTTTGAATATTTTCTGCTGTCGAACGTTAGGAAATAAATAAATAAATATATCATCACGGCTTATACTCATTATTGTGTGTGGTATTTTGAAGTGGCAGATCTGGGTAAGAGGTATATTTTGTGCGTGAAGTGTGATTACAGGCCGTCAAATTACGGCTCCCAAAGATGTTAGTAAAGAAGAGTCAGAGGAGTAATCTAAATTACAATTACCATCAGATCTAACTTAAATTACTTATATATTTCACTGAATTACTGAGTTCACATTATTCTTAGTATTAGATTTACCTAATGATTAGGATTTACCATAAAGTAAGTGCAACAGTTTACTTAGTTCAGTTTATTTACAGTCAGTTTTTCAATGACAAATATAATACAATTAAAATTTTGTCCGATAAATAATACACAGTATGTCCAAAAAATAACGAAACTTTTAATTAAAATCATAGAACACGTAGCGCAATCTATAGAACATACACATTGTTAGAAAGATACATCTTTCCTCTTTTGAACGCACACAACTTCATGCAATCAGGTAACAGTTTAAAAATTTACGCGCATTTTAATTACAGTAGTTTTTGTGTTTATGTTGTAAAAATAGAATGGAACAACGAGCAAATATTAAATTTTATGTTAAACTTGGAAAAAAAATTGCTGAGACATACGACTTGATGAAAAAAGTTTATGGTGATGATTGTTTATCTCGTTCACTAGTTTATAAGTGGTTTTTCAAAATTAAAAAATGGTCGTGAAGATTTAAATAATAATGAAGGATCTGGACGTCCAAAAGCCGGAAATCGTGCTGAATTAGTCGAAAAAGTTCGTGAAATCATTGCTGTTGATGCGAATTTTACTGTTAGAATGTTGGGTGAAGAATTAATTACGAGTAAAAATACTATGTGGAGAATTCTAACTGCAGATTTGGGTACAAGAAAGGTTTGTTCACGTTTTGTTCCACATGAATTAAATGAAGACCAAAAAGTCGCTCGTATAAGTCAACGAATTTTTGATGAAAAAACATATTTGTATCATCGACCACCCTCTGTATTCGCCTGATCTATCACCATGTGACTATTATCTTTTCCCAAAACTGAAAATTGCCATGAAAGGAGCGTTTTATGATGATATTCCAGCCATTCAAGCAGCCGTGACACAGGTGTTAAAGAACGTTCCTTTAGATGAAATAAAAAAAATCTATGCATGCTCTAGTTGATCGTTCCAAAAAGTGTATTGATTCAAATGGAACCTATTTCGAATAAATATTAAGTTTCAAACATAATACAATGCGTGTTTTATTCTACATTTAAAGAGTTTCGTTATTTTTGGGATATATTGTGTATATTACTGAATTACTGAGTTCACATTATTCTTAGTATTAGATTTAATGATTAGGATTTAGTGAATACAACAGTTTGCTTAGTTCAGTTTATTTAAAGTCAGTTTTTCAATGCCAAATAGAATACAGCTAAAATTTTGTTGTATTACACTCATACATATTTTAACAAGATTTAGGAACACTTTTCAAATACATTCCATTCCGCCCAATTGCTCTGGCAGATATTCCTGAACAATTCTCTGGAGTTATTTGTTTCTAGCGTGACTAAACATCTATCAATTACCTCCCAGTGTCGATACGTTATCGTCGAATTGATTGTTGTATCCCGTGGGATGTTATACGATCCCCTTGCCTCTAGGCATCTAGTCCCAGGAGTTTCCAGCAGTCAGATCTAGTGAGCTGTGAACTGGAGGCTGCGTGCGACTCCCTCGGGTCAGGTGGTGTTGTTCTCACTTTCCCGTATTTACCCGGCTACATCAAGGATGTAATTACTAAATTGAAAGTCAATATTGTGTAGATGTGACAATGGATGTTTTAAAGTTTAGGAATGTTGAACTTGAACTGCTTTCCCAAATGACATTGGAAATATAGATTTCATATAATATATGAATGATTCGAATATTAAACTATACTCGTAATTATAAAATTAGGAGTAGTAATAGGTAAAAAATAAATATAATACTCAATTGATTGGATAACTTGGCTTCGTATAATGAAAAGTTTACAAACGTATACGATGATTGACGACGTTTAGAGATTTTGGTTTTGTCTTATTATCAAGTCAAAGAAAACAAAATATTTTTATTTTAATTTTAAATAAACAACAACAAAGTAGCAAAACTTTTCAAAAAGAAAAGACGATTAAAAACAATTCTTTGAATTGTTTTTACTTTCTTATACACAGTATAAGGAAGGAAGGAGATTTTTGCGGAAATACGTGTTTTGAGGTCCACTGAATCCGTTTTGATCATTTTCTCAATGATGTCTCTGCGTGTGTGTGTGTGGATGGATGGATGTGTGTCCGAGTGTGCAATATCTCATACACGAGATAAGATTTGTTAACGAAACTTGGTAATTATAAGTTTCATGAAAATACGAAGAGCTGAGTTGATTTTGAATGAAATTGAAAAACCGGAAGAGGAAGTTTGCTGGACACACAAAACAATAAATTCCATTTATTTCAAAAATGAAATTAGTTACGAAAAAAAGTTTCAAATAAAAGATGTGGTTTTAAAATTTGAAGTACTTTCAGAAAAACTGCTAAGCTGGAAACTACAGCCAACTCTATTGTATGACTTTCATTCACATGTAAGCCGAAAATTACTTCTGAACTTACAAAGTTTCATAGGGATTAAAAGTATGTTCCAGGAATATCTCAGATTGCTTTTTGTTTCATGGGAGCATTGCAATAATCTACATTTTACAAATTTTGTATTTATACAGACCTTAAAACTATGTGCTTATTATTTTAAGTACGATAACTATAATATTTTCATTGAAGTCTGAATACGGCTTAAATGGGAATTTTTGCGTGAAGATTCATAGTATCATCATATGATTTCCATGAATTCCATCATCACACCGCAAGGTGCACCACATTCCCGTCACGACGCCTAGTAGTTGCAACCCTTGCAGACTGGCGGGGCAGCCCTGGGACAGAAGGGCGCACCGAGGCGTGAAGGGACGCCGACACTAACAAGCTTGTCCAAGCGACTGCACACGGACAGCGCCGCTCACTGCCGCCTAATCGCATTGTCCCATTTATAGGGACCACTGATCCCAGAGGTCTGTAGCACTAGATTCATGGTGCGCGTTTACAGGAATATTATGATGTCACCGCTGGTCAGTGTATGATGTGACATCGAACATATGAAATTTTGTATTATAGATAGAAATATCGCTTGAATTTGAACCTGGAAACTTCAAACTTTGGCCAAATGCTCCACTAAATTTCAAGCTGTAAAAAATAAGTCACGTGATCCCAAATCCATTTTCCAGGCGTTAAACACGGCTCCTAAAGATGTTAGTTATTTTGTCGGCTGTGGAAATCGAATTCGCGTTCATCCATAGGCCGAATCGATGTCACTGAAAAACCTACCCCATTCAAAAAATTATGAAACAAAATTCATCTTATGTTAATATTACAATTAACATTTAAAAAAATATGTCACGTGATCCTCCTACACCAGTTTAGTTCAGAGCTTCTGTCACCAATGAGGAACCAGCAATAATTTCTGTAAATATTTTTTTTGTCATGTATTCATCGTGAACAAGTATTGTAAAACCAATTTCAGTCTATAAAAATATGCCACACACCATAAAAATTGCCCACTTTGAGCGGTCCTGTCGCGCATGCGTCACCGACCAAAGCTTCTGTCAACTATTTTTATCAATTAAATATAGTCTATAATTTAAACTGTAAATTAACCTGTTAAAAATATGTCAACTATCACTCTTAAAATCGGCGCATTCACTCCAGTGCCATCTATAGTTGCCACCCTGCCTCGATTCTAATTTAAACGTTTTCGGGATTATCATGACAATATATTTAACAAAAAAAAACGCTTCTTTCACTGGAAAAAATAAGACACCATTTTGCACCCTATCTCCCTAATTATTACGGTAAGGGAGTATAGGAAGGAATCATCCTCCGGAGAATTTATTTAGAACACCATTTTGAAAGAAAATTGGGGAGAAAATTAATGAAAATTAGGTTATTTAATATAGGCACTTTAGTGCAATATAATTTGACTCAAAAAATCGACTAAGACCAAGCTCAACCTGATTATTTCTAAGATATGAGTGAAAAATTCGGAAGAAAATTGGAGAGACGGGAAATAATTACCTGAGAGAAGAAATACACTTTAGTCCTGTGTATATACGCTATTTTTCACATTTCAAGTCATATATTTTGAATTAATGATTAATTTTGATATTGACTTGATATATAATTGACGATGACAGCATTATACCAATTATGTAACTTAATTAAATAAATAAATATCACCACGCCTTTTACTCATTACTTGGTGTGGCACTCTGCCGAAGCAGATCTCGATATGTGATATATTTATCCGCGTAAAGTGCGGTTACCAGCCGTCAAATTACGGCCCTCAAAGATGTTAGTGCTATAAATTATTTTGAGGTTTATAATATACTTGTTGCTACGTTGATGCTTGTTTACTTGTCAATTTAATCCCGGCGGGATTAAATTTCAAATTTAATCCCTCTGAAATTAAAAGTGACACTTCTGTCCTCGAAAAAGAAGAATCAAGTAGATCGTTTACTCCTGGAAGTACGATAAAATTGATTCTTTTACTTATTTCTTGATTTTTTTATTATTCATTTGAAACATTTCATCTTTTATCATTTCTCAAGCAAAGCTTAGACTTCCAGATATTGAAATATAACATGTCTTCATTTGTTACAATAACAATAACATTAAATTCCGCTAACTTTTTAGTTTTTCTGCTAGTACTCGTATGTACTTTTAAAAGATGCATTCTAGAACTCGACTATTTTCACATCTGTGCAAACATCCACCAAGACCTAGAATCGAACAGATGTGTGTTGGATTTGAACGAAACAGGATTACAATTACACGGCGTTACACATGTCCTTGCTGCTGTAATCTGCCCAACAGGATTTCACCCAGTTACACTACCAGTTTCAGTGCTACCAACCACACTAACACCGACATGGGGGAGGAATGTGATGACGTGAACATCGCTCAGACGTGTTCGTGATAATTTCATTTCGTTGTTTCATTGTTGCACCCTGCACCCTGTACACGACAAGGGCGGTGCTGGTGTATTTTTGTGTACTGTGGTGTGTTGTATGTTTTGACGGATACGTCGGAGTAATTGTGAAATTACAGTGATTTGAGATTTGTTGATAGATGGCGAGCAGTTTTATTGCTGTGTTGAAAAGAGTTAGATTTTTTGGTCAGCTTGGAAGTATTGTATGAAAATAGGTATTATGCAAATTTAATTAGAAATAAATAACAGGCGCGGTGGTCGAGCTTGTTAATGCACATCTCTTAGCATGCTGTGACGTCATCCGAACCAAGGTTCGTCAGTTCGAATCCGCCTATCGACAAAGTATGATTTGTCGTTAAAAACAGTTACTTGTATTAATCATACTCGGGCGCTATAAGCTAGTCACTTATACATATGCCTTAAAAAAAGTAAGTAACATCGACTACGGAAACCGGCAGTACGGCAGCGTAAAAACTGCGGCTCGGTGTGCCTGGTAGGCCCAGGCTCGATTCGGGCTGTAGCGCCATTGAAGAATTAGAAATCAGTCGGAGGAACCAATAAACTATATGGATTGCGTAGGTCCGCAAAACAAAAATGATTTTTTCTTAAAACGTCAGAAAAAGATCACGTATAAAAACTCCGTAGAAATAGTTAAAGCATGGGCGTCCGCAGGGGGAGGCAAGGGGGGCGCGCGCCCCCTCCTGGATATTAACTAGGGTGGTGACCAAGACTCTCGAAAATAGGACTTTAACATGTAAAACTATAATTTTTTAATTTCCTGCTTCCTTAAATATTTGAAGCAAAAAAGCTTGAAATAAAAGTGCATCTGAACCAATAAACAAAATTAATTTTGCATACTTTGTAACGACACAAATTAGATTTGAAATTGACGAAAATTGCCTCAAAACTATCGATAGGCATGAAATTGAAGCAAAATTAAACATATGGTTGACGTTTTATTTGTCAAAATAAATGAAATAATAAATAAGGAATTTTGACAGATTGCACGACAAATATTTGTTTAATTTTGTGTCAATTTCATAGCTATCGATAGTTTTGAGATAATTTTAGTCATTTTCAGATCTAATTTGTGCCGATACAAAGCATGCAATATTAATTTCATATTTTATGCCCTAAAAATATTAGAAAATAAAAACTGTAAGACTGCTAAATCGGAATTTATTGAAGAAATGGTGTCAATTTATGGGATAGTTATTCGAAAATTGTCCTACCTCTTCAATTCAAACCCAGACGACAAAGACTAGTAATTTATTTCACAAATTTAAATATTTTTTTGTTTATATTTATTTGTTATGAGTGTTTGTATTTATGATATGTAAAAAAAAATATTTTAGAAATTTATGTATATCTGAGAGTTTTTTCTGACTCGCCCCCCCCTGGAAAAATGTCTGTGGACGCCCATGAGTTAAAGTTTGTCTTTTCTGACATTTGTTGAAATCAAGGAGTTTCACTGATTCACCAGCATCAGGAAAAATTATTTGACTCAAAAATATTTAATTGGATTGGAACCTGGGATCATTGAACTTTCGTCTTTGACAAAACAAAAATAAAAAGTACATTTGATCAGAATTAAAAGATTCCAGATTCAAATTTTAGAGATATCCCAATTTATCTTAGTAATAATATAACAAATTTAAAATAATTCGACAGGTTTTCGAAAACTTATTGCCAGGCAGATAGAGCTGGAGAGCCTGATTTTTTTTATTTACAAATTTAATTCAAACCGAGGAATTTTACTTTACGCGTTGATAATTTTAAATAATTATTTGATAAATTACCTATCTAAAATTTGTCAAACAATCATAAGCTACAGTGATTTTTCTCAAGAATAATCACAAGAACTTTATTCTTATTATAATAATAACAGGATTGCTGAAAAAACATGCACGTGACAATAAATATAACATTTCATTGGTTTTAAGAAACTTTAAAAAATAATCTCTGTAATCAATTTCGATTTCTACAATTGTTAAGAAACTGCTTAAAAAAAATATCTTTTTAAAAATTGATTACTGAGTGCGTTCTACTCATATAGATAACATAAACGGTGAGTAGTACGAGCCCGGTCCCACTTCATTTGGCCCAATTTTATTTTTTCGTTTGATGTTATATTTTACAGTTTTATTTCTCGTGTAGTATGCAAGAAAATGAAATGAAATTTTAATGAGACATATACTATTATGTTGTTAATACACAGATAAAATCTTAAGCCAATCGATACATACATCTAGAAATGACAGCTATTGAAAGAGGAAGTAAACATTTCTGTTTTAACTAAAAAAAAAATAGTTTTATGAAAAAACTGTATAATAATGAAGTTTGTTTTAAATAATAATTAACTTCAATTTCATCAACCAAACTGCTCACAAGATAATAATCATGATAGTTCATTTGGGTGTTGATTTAGTTTGTGACGAAAAATAAATGAGAGTTTACTGCTACACATTTTGTCTTTAAGGTATATTTAATGTTAAATTTAGTTAAAAATGTTGAAAATTAATTGTAGAATTTAGTAAATGTAAGATACCTGGGTTTTTGGTATTATTTAAATTTTTAAAGAAAAAATTAGATTCGTGCCAACTGAAGTGGGAACGGGCTCGTGGTTCAGTTTTTTTTTATTGTCAATTGTCTATAAAGCATATCTGTATAACATTTACCATTTATCAATACAACTGAAGTAAACAAAACGCATCCATATAGCGATTCTGTACACTTCGATATTATAAAACATCGTCGACATGGTATTGCTGTTGGATTTGCATGATAGAGTCGTACTAATTACGACGTGCTCCGCACTGAGCGCCACAATCGGATTTCACCAGTGCAGCTCTGCCCCGGCCAACAGCCACTTTGATCCCAATGTAAATCTACATCGCAAATTTTTACTATTAGGAATTGTGAAGTAAAACGCTGCTATATAAGGGGAAGTACGTGCACGTGTCTGTGTGTGAAGTGCAGATGTGTGAAACTGGGAGCCCACACTCAATAGATACTATTTACATTTGTATGTTTTAAATTAGGGTAGGGTAGGGTAGGGTAGGGTAGTGCAGTTATTGACTGAAGCGCTGAGAAAGAAATAGAATGGTTTGTGTTTTATGCGTTGTGTTCGTGCAGTCATAATAAAAAATATAGCTATTTCACTATTATTATTAGCACTCAAGAATGTCTTAAGAATAAAAATGCGCAAATATCATATTTGTCGAATCTGAATATTAATCAGATCTCAAATATTCGAATATTTCGAATATTATAAGAAATAGTTAATTGACAAATTTGCCAGATGATTGATATTAGAAATAATTTTGGAAAAAGCTATCCCGACGAACGCTCATAGCTTTTTCTAAAATTATTTCTAATATTCCGAATAGTTAGTTACTTAAAAATTAAACAAATTAATCTATAAATTAAACTTATAATTATAAATAAAAATTAATATATGTAAATTTTAAATGAAATATAATTATGTAATAAATAATCATATAAATAAATAACAAAATAAGTGATAAAAAATAATAATTGATTAATTGATTTATCATTATGATTATGAATTACGAAATGATTGTAGTAAACATGTACCTAAAACAAAGCTAAGTTAACCAACCTTGTAGCTCTTATAGTTCTGGAGATAGCATTGGTGGCACAACTAAATTGAACACCCTGTATATTACATAGATTGAACGCACAAACGCAAGAATAAAAATCTAGTGTGGGCACCACACGACTTTCTTATACACAGCATATTTAATATTTAGAATATGCATCAATGACATTGATATAGCATCAAAAACGCTGAATTGAACACTTATGACTTGCTCCTTGCGTTTGACAATTATTATTTGACATATAAATGTTAAACATGTTTATGTTTTTTGTTTCTATTGCTACTATGATTATTGGAATATATTATTAAATATATATTTTTTCAAAATTAGACGCATATACAGGAAAATTGCAAATAACATTTTATGTTCCAAATAGTATGGCCAACATCTTTTATTTGAAACTTGTTTTCGTAACTGATTCCATTTTTGAAATAAATGGAATTTATTGTTTTGTGTGTTCAGTAAACTTCCTCTTCCGGCTTTTCAATTTCATTCAAAATCAACTCAGCTCTTCGTATTTTCATGAAACTTATAATTACCAAGTTTCGTTAACAAATCTTATCTCGTTCATGAGATATTGCACTCGGTCACACATCCATCCATCCATCCATCTATCCATTCATCCATCCACACACACACACACAGACACCATTGACAAAATGGTCAAAACGGATTCAGTAGACCTCAAAACACGTATTTCCGCGAAAATTTCGTCAACGATTTTTTTTACGATACCAATACTTCCTTATGCCTATGGCACACTGGTCGAGGAGCATCATTGAGCTCATCGATGAAACAACAGAACGCACCCATCATCGATGAAAAATAGAGGCTCCTCTATTTCCATCGAGGAGTTCCTCGATGAAACGATTGTGTCTCATTTCACACGTATTATTGTGTCTCATTTCATGTTAGCGTGGGCTGTCATTTTGGTTTTGCTTTGTGCTAATCTTTCGTGTTTGTATTTTTATGTCAGGATGCGTTCTGTTGTTTCATCGATGAGCTCATCGACGGTCATTGATGCTCTTCAACCAGTGTGCCATAGGCATTATACTATGTATAAGAAAATAAAAATAAATTGAGTTAACAATTTAATTAATTCCATATATCTTTTGATAGTTCTAAAGTCCATACATAGATCCTGCCGTAAAATATCTATCTATTAAAAAAATTATAAAACAAAAATCATCTTATGTTAATGTCTCAATTAATATTTAAAAAAATATTTAAACATTTAGCATAATCAACAATTCCTTTCATTTTCGCTGAAATTCGTTTAGATTTTCTTTAGAGATAAAAATACAGATCGTAGCAGCGTGGCCCTGGCCTGCTGCGATGCTGGACTGTGATTGGCGACGCGAGATTAAAAGTCTCAGTACGAGGGGGAGGAAAACGAACTCGCAACGGCACAAAGAAGAGAAACTTCCCGACCGGAAAAACTGATCAGCAATTTAAATTTAGCCGAGCAATTTTTCCCGTTTTATGTTCAGTGAATTTTTATCTTGGGGAGTATTTTTTCCTTCGTTAGCTGATATTAGAACTGGGGGTTGAGGTATATTTGAATAAGTAATGTTTTAATAATACGGACAAATTATCGTTTTAGTTCAACCTTGCGACCTTCGTAATGTGTATAATTATTCAACCTTTATTCTTCTTATTTGCAAAAACGTGTGGCGCAACCAACGGAGAATAAAATTCGGAAAATATGTGAACTAAAGTGTAATCTTTACAAAATATGTCAAAACCTAGAAATAAATAAAATATCATCACGCCTTCTACCCATTACTGGGTGTGGCACTCTGCCGAAGAAGATCTCGTAAGTGATATATTTTGCGCGTGAAGTGCGGTTACCAGTCGTCAAATCACGGCCCCCAAAGATGTTAGTGGTGTAGGAGCCACAGGGGTAGTTTTTGAAATTATGAAAATTGTTTATCGCCTGTGGGAATCGAACCAGGGTTCTTAGGATCCACAGGCCGACTTCATACCACTGAGCTAGCCACCTAGGTAGTGTGGAAAACAGCAAAATGTTGACAGATATTACTAACTACTCACTGCACTTGTTCTCAAAATGAGATGAGATTGATTGCATTTACGCTTTTATGTGTAATCATTTATTTCAATAATTTGACTGAAAAAACACTTTTTTCTGAAACCGGCAAGGAAGTGCCTCCTTCCTGACCAATTTTAGTGTGGAAAGTAGATTTTGACCAAAATAATTAAATAAAGTACGTATCCAACGCTACAACAAATTAAATATTGATTAAATTAAACGATTTCAGAAAAAATAGTATACATAATACGCCAGAAAAGTGTTTTTTTCTGAAACCGGCAAGAAAGTGCCTACTTTTCTGACCAATTTTAGTATGGAAAGTAAGTTTTACAGAAACAGTCAAGAAAAGTACGTATCCAAGACTACAACAAAAATAACAGTCGGGTAAAGTACAAAACAGTCTGGTGAAGATTTTACCTGACTGTTATTTTTGTTGTAACCTTGGATACGTAGTTTGCTGTTAATATTATTAGAATTATTTATGATTAAACATTGATTAAATTAAACGGTTTCAGAAAAAATAGTATACATAATACCAGGAGAGTGTTTTTACTGGACTTAGCGGATTAAAATACTTGACCTGCGGCCTCGTATTTCCAACAACCGCTTCGTCAAGTAAAATGTCACTTTCCTGACTTATTATGTAATATTCTAATCCCTATTTTTACTACTTTCATTACCTAAAACTGTCTGAAGCACATATAAACCGCCATTTTAAGTGTCTTCATACAGTAGTTTCTGTTATTAGATGTCATACCGCATCTCTAGGATCGTCAATAGAGAACATTACTACTTAAGGTAGTACTAACGTGAAAAAAAAATTGCAGATCAGAATGAAATTTGACGCACGTAAATATTGGATAGTCATACGCATCCTGTTAAAATATGAAACACATTCATCGTTTGTGAACATTTAAAGTTTGAGTTCTTTTATACGGGGCTTATGGCGATCATTACTCAGAATCGCACATATTTGGTATGTGTACCTCTAAAATTTTGCAGTTTCATTTGAAAAACTAGTATGATGTTCTAGAACTATCCATGTATATTGTATCAGAAAGAGAAAGTATTTTATCGTTTAGTAATGGATATATAGCCATGCAAAGCCTTGTTTTTAACGAAAAATTAAGAATCTCAATTTATAATGGCAACACCACACGGTGGTATGGTATTTGAAAATTCACTAGACCAACAACCTGTTAACAATTCATGATATTCAAATTATAATAGGTATAAAAACACTTATTTTATTCAATTTTTATATTTTTTGAGCGTCAGTTTCGCCACTCGACAACCGATGGCGCCACCGTCACACTAGTACTACCTTAAAACTACAATCAAAGGGAGCGACGATCAAAAAACATTTGAGAAGCAGTAATCTAAAACTAAACCATACAATTAGAATGTATTAAATTCAATATTAAATAATTTAAAGATGATATTGATTTTGTTGCAGGAGTACATATCAACCAAAGGATAGCTGCTGTTTTGAATGCAAGGGCCAGTTAGCTGGAAACTCACGTGTGATTAAGATGCGCGGACACGTGTACCACATGGCGTGCTTGCGTTGCGCTGAGTGCGGAAAACTATTCAAGCCAAATTGTGCATACCGCATCAAGGACAAGAAGATCGTCTGTCCCAGACATACTGGTAAATCAAGTTTCATATATTAGATCACAACAGTTGTAGTTTCACAAATATACCATCTATTGAATTCACTATCATTTACACCAACAATAAAAAATATATAGCTATGTTTAAGTGGTGTGGATTTCTATCTAATAGCTGTATTCGAATTACAAATTGGCCCACTTATATCAGTTCAGACAAAACTCCATAACGAAATTAAATGAACAAACTGATTGTCCCAGAATAGTAAGTTACGATTGATTTTTTTCCGTTGCCTAGATATTTGTATAAATTGTGTTTTTATTTTAACCGTTGCCTAGATATTTTGTGTATTTTGCAGTTACATCAATCTATGATAGGCGTATTCCATTTGCCATTTGAATCAGATCTAACTTACATTTACTGAACCAAATCACTTTTTTTTCACTGGATTACTTCGCTGCCTTTTATTTCTAATACTAGAATTATTAATTCTAATTTACTTTGAAATAATTCTCTTCAATAAATGCATCAGTTTGCTTAATTCAGTTCATTTACTTATGTGTCGAATTTATCTGAACTGATTTAAGTGAAGCATGTGGCAAATGGAATACAACTGATATAGCTTTGTTCGTTTCGCTACGTGGCGGTTACTGTTTACCGCTGCGGTAAGGATTTTGTGTTCGACTGAGTTGGCGGTAAAATAATAAGTTATCATTCCTTTTACCCATTACTGATTGTGGATTACTTAAAAATCGAGTAAAATGTTTGACAACAATGTTAAATTATTTATTTGATAGTTCAGCACGATAAGATATTGTTCAATAAAAAAAAATATAAAATGAGTGAAAATATCTTCAAATTGTCGTTTGAAGCGCACTATAATGATTTTTATCGCGCGTCTAACAGAGCAACGTGCATTAAAAAATGTTTTTTTATTTGATGTTTAGTACCCATCAACTTTACGTTGACAACTGAAAACATACATATAAACTTGTCATAGTAGTCGTGTAGGAAAAGTTATTTATCGAAAATTTCACTTCCAATGGTTAAACATTTTCATTTTTTTAATATGGTACTATATAGCTTAAGATACGAGAAATCGAATGCCGTTGAGAGCATCTTCATATCTTTTAGAATTTTTGAATTACAGCGACTTTTGAGACGCTATATCTCGAAAACTAAAGGAGATATTGAAATTCAGTTTAACCCAGTGTATTTCTCGTACTGTGTTTAATATAATAGCAAATTTTGAAAATTTTGAAAATTTCTCTATTTTTTCAAAATTTTCTTTTGGCGATATTCAAAATGTCGCCTACATCGGTTATAAGCCAAACAGTTTCTTTATAGCTTAGATACACAAATAAATATTTGAAAATATATATTTTTCATGTAGATTCGCCGATCATAAGCCGCACACAAATCAGCAAAAGGCAGCTTCTGAGCTTGATGCGTCACTATAGAAAATGCAAGTACCCTAACAGTCTGGTCCGAGCCCGGATTGCTCAGGAACTCGATTTGTCTGCAGCCGTTGTCAAAGTCTGGTATCAAAACAAGCGCGCAAGAAGTAAAAAACAGTTTTAATCTAATTCTCATCTAATGCCATATTGACATTGATTACCTACTAATGTGGGTTGATTTTATGTTAGTACTAGATGCATGATTATTTTTAAATACTGTAATCGTTAGTTGTATCACTCAAAGTTAAATTTTAAACTTGGTTCAAATATAAGCAAAGCGAAGTCAAATGGAATAAATGACATTGCTTTGTTTTTTTGATCTTGCAACTTGTATATGAGTTTTAGTTTGAATTTAGTAGTAAGTTTTATAAGAATAAGAAACTATATGTAGTGGTACAATAATTTTAGTGATTCTGTCGAATAAGACAAAATATCTGTTCACCTGTTTTAAAAAGTAATTTGTACTAACAGTTTCATACTGATGTGATTTTGATTAGTTTAAGTTTATATTTATGATTTTTTAAATATGTATTTTATTTTTAATAGTTTATAGTTTAATTTTTAACTAAGTTTGAGCATCCATGTACTTATTTAATTTATATTTTCTTTCTGTGTTAGATCTATATTTACATCTGATCCTTTTTATTTATATGCATATGTTTAAGTTGCATAATTTTAATTTGTAAAAGTAATTACATATGGATTGTATACTATAGCATACTCATTATATAAAAGAATTTATTTTCAAATTGCATGTTTTAAACCTTAATTTTTAATATACATTGATAAAATTTTATTGTAAAATGAGTTCGAAAAGTAAGTTATGAATTAAAAAGAATTTTTATAAAGTAACTATTTTTTATTTTTTATTTTTTATTTCATGTTATTTCAAGTTTTCCAGTGGATACTTCATTTAATATTTTGATGCTGATGCTAAACATTGAAGGTAGGACATGCTTTGGAATTTATTCGAAAATTTAGTAATTTAATAATATTAATTTTAGAATTAGTTATAACATATATCAAAAAATTAAATAAATTTACAATAATTAATGGGGTGGCTAGCTCAGTGATATGAAGTCGGCTTGTGGATCCTGAGAACCCTGGTTCGATTCCCACAGGCGACAAACAATTTTCATAATTTCAAATGCTACCCCTGTGGCTCTTCCACCACTAACATCTTTGGGGGCCGTGATTTGACGACTGGTAACCGCACTTCACGCGCAAAATATATCACTTACCGAGATCTGTTTCGGCAGAGTGCCACACCCAGTAATGGGTAGAAGGCGCAATGATATATTTATTTTTATACAATAATTAATTTTAAAATATATATATATATTATTAATAATGATTTGAAAAATTGAATTAAGTAGATAAATGTATAGATATATGTTTTTTTTTAATATTTTATGTTAATTAATAATTTATTTATAAGGATTGTTCTATAATTATATTTTATTTTGTCCTGAAGAAGACTGGAAGTGGCAGTCGAAACGTTGACAAAATAAAAAAATTGACTGAATTTCGAATAAACTTTTATCACTTTCATCTACAGTCAAATAAAAACTATATCATAAATGATTTTGTTTACAGAATGCCAAAATGGTGATAATCTGCAGTTTAATCATAAAAAATAAGGGTTGTCATTAACTTATCGATCATTAACAGATAATGATCGAGTTACAGAATAGGGGTAAGCTATATTTATATCATTTTGTAAAGATTCAGACAAAATTGCTCTTTAGTTCACATATTTTCCGGGTTTAACTTCCCGTTCGTTGCGCTGTAGTGCCATCTATTACATTATTCGATTATTATTATTTCAGAGATTCATTTATCATAAACAAATAAAACAAAAATAAAAAAATACTATAGGTATTAATTATAGTTGTTTTTCTATACAAATATTTATGTCGATCGTTAAGAAATTCAATGATGACTAACAGGACACTTCAATACATCGAAATTAAAACAAATTACTATCGTGACCTGCGCCAAATACCTGCCAGATTCCCGCTCGGCCGATTTTCACTCTTATGCCCCCGGTCATACGTGTCAGTAAAATTGTAAAGTTTGATCGGGCATTTGTCAAGCTTTCAGTTCTTGCATTCCACAGCTTGTATCAAATGAGACGATATTTATTAGCTTCCAAGTTGTAGGTAGTTATAGTGTTATAGTGAAGGGCTAAATATTGGCCTTACGCCCTTAAGATTTTGCTATGTGGTACAGAAAGGTTGGTTTGCTTACTAAATGGTAGGGGTGATAGAATTTTGTTATTTTTTCTCTTTCTCTCACGGTTTTTGAGATATTTCATTTTAAAGTATTTGAAAAGTTTTAATATTCATTTCCACCAACAAAACTTAAATTATTAATTTGATGTAAACTGGTAATATTGCATCAAATGTTTGGCAGTAATGGAAATGCCATATTTTACTTTGATTTCCTTACTGTAAGTTTGCTACCGGAAATAAACAAACAATAATTATTTCTTGTTTTACCAGTTGGAAAGTGACATTAGCTAGCTGAAAATTTTTTTGCAGCTAGCTGGAAATTAAAATAAACAATGACTTATTTCCCATCGGTTATGTTGTTTGGAAACGCACAGATTACTAACTGATTGTGAATAAACGTATTTTTTTCTGAAACTGGCAAGAAAGTGCCTACTTTCCTAACTAATTTTAGTATAGAAAGTATATTTTTCCAAAACAATCAAGTAAAGTACGTATTCAAGGCTGCAACAAAAATAACTGTTTTGTATTTTACCTGACTGTTTTTTTGTTGTAATAACGTTGGATACGTAGTCTGCTGTCAACACAATTCATATCAAGAAATTTAAACATTTTGAGTTATTTCTGATTAATTATTGATTAAATTAAACGGTTTCAGAACAAATAGTATACATAATACGTCAGGAAAGTGTTTTTAATTGACTCAGCGGATTATAATACTCGGTCTGAGGCCTCGTATTTTAAACAACCGCTTCGTCAAGTAAAATATCACTTTCTTGACTTGTTATGTAATATACTATTACAATACTTGTACTGTAAGTTACCTATTAATGACAAAATTTAAACACAGTACGTAGAACTTTTATTGCACAGTGGTTTCTGTGGTTACATTAGGACTATAATATTTACTTACCATCCACCGTCGACAGTAAATAAATATTACATATCAAGGTCCTGTTTATTTTGACTACAATTTGACAGCTGTTAATTTTGAAACCGATTTTTCTTTTCCTTCTATTTGTGCAAGTATTGTAAAAAATAGCTTACTAACCTCGAACTCTAATTGATTTTTTAGGTCGCGAATGTTTAGGAAATCTCGACCCTTTAGGTCTTGATTTCTCAAACTACATTCTTGACCTAAAAACTGTCACAGTTCATGGCACATAATATACTATTCTTGTTTTAAAGTTAATATTATGACAGAAAAATTTGGGGGACGCACGGATTAGAATCGGGGACCTTCAGCTTGCCGGGCTGATATCTTAATCACTAGACCATATCCCACCTGTACTATGCAGGCGTCAACCAAATTCCTCTGTCATAGTGTCTAACACAGCATCGATCCCAAGACTCCTATGTATCATAGGTATTGACAACTTTAAAATTATCATTGTCACTATACTTGAAAGACATTCATATGACCAAAATTTACTATTATTGTTTTACCAGTTGGAAAGTGACATTAGCTAGCCGGAAAAACATTTGCCAGCCAGCTGGAAAAGTGAAGTACACAATGATTTACTTCCCAATTGTTTTGTTGGTTGAAAACGCACAGATCACTAACTTATTGTGAATAAACGTAATTTTATTTAGTTTGGATTATTATATAACGAAATTAAAGAAAATCTTGTAGTAGTAGAGTAGGTATAGTATACAACTCGCTATAATGGCTATAACCTATTCCCTCCGATGATTACAACACAAGCGAACAAAACGTTGGCAATAATAACATTCATTATAACGTCGTTGTATAATACACAATTATATTGTGATGAAAAATCGTTTAATTTCACCATAAAAATATCAGTCAATTACAAACAATACTCCAGTTGCAGAAAAGGGTGGTGTATTTAAAATATTAGAATGCATTAGTTTGTTGATACGCTGAGTAACATACTAGTTTATTTCACCTTTGGCGGTGTTTTAGTGAAATTAGTAATAATTCACATTTGAAATAGAATTTAATAGTTCAAAATATAAATGATGAGTTGTGAATGTCTGTTAATTTGTGTTCTATTTAAACGGTTCTAGAATGGTATATGGCTATCGGTATCTTGGATGATTGTACTGATTGATTTGATTTGCCGCCAAAGAATTATTAATCGTTGAAATTGAAACGAAAATCTAAACCCATTTGTACGAATATTTAGTGATGACTATGTAGATATTATAGTCGGCATATTTTAACATGGTACTATACTTAATAGATATAGGGTATATTAAAACGACAACTAAAATGAAAATAAAACTAAACATTCTGATTTAGAATCAATAATGTTTTCTAATTTATTTAACACTAGAATTTAAAATCACTTAGGTATTTAATAGTATATTACGTACCATGAATTGTAAGTGACAGTTTTTTATGTCAAGAATGTAGTCCGGGAAATCGAGGTTTCAAAATTAAAAACTGTCAAGTTGTTGTCAAGATAAACAGAACCTTGATATGTAATAATTACTGTGGATAGTAAGTAAATATTAAAGTCCTGATATAACCATGGAAACAACTGTGCAATAAAAGTTCCACGTGTTTAAATTTTGTCATTATAAGGTAACTTACGCTATAAGTATTGTAAAAAAATATTTTTAGAAGATTCATACTTATAAGAATAATAATAAAAAAAAAATAAGAAAGTTGCACCCAGTATGTTCAGACGCAATTGTTTACAAAAATTCGTGTTTCACTCATTAGCAGTCTAATGCTGAGTTACTAGAATAAAAATAGAGCTCTTTAGTTAAAGAATTGTTTATCTAGCAATAGTATCAACAGTGATTTTCTGAAACTTATTGTTAGTTGCTAATGACATGAAAAAACTTTAATGCAACCCAACATGAATAAAATAGAAATCGATTTCGTAGTTTCTATATTTTTCGAGATAGTTATGGTGCGCCACTTAAAATAAACACTCTGTATATGCCATAAAATAAATAAAATTAATTCGAATTGATTAATTTGAAAACATGAATGCTGGATTGCAAGAAAAAATAAAGAGCTCTTTAGCTAAAGAATTGTTTATCTAGCAATAGTATCAATAGCGATTTCTGAAACTTAATGAACCGTTAGTTTCTAATGAACCGATATAACTTTCATGCAACCCAGCATTAGAATGGAAATAAATTTATTCTATCCTTTATAAAACCGGGTATCAAAGTTTTATGAAATAGGGCCTAAGATGGGAATATACTCTTGTATATCATAAAACAGATATGCCTCATTCGAAAATCACAAAACTGCGAACAACTGCAATAGTTGAACTACGTTTATTCACAAATAATTAATTGAATTTAAGTATCAGCATCGAATCTCGCATCCATCGGTGGCGCACAAGTGTGCATAGTGCAGAGAACATTTGGTCCGCATTAGGGTGTACAAGTCCGTTTCACCACCGCGGCAACGCGCTTCTCTCAAAGACCCGACCGACGACGACCGCCGTTTAAATCATGCATGCGCGAGTGCGGCAGCGGTCTTATTTACGGGGCCGTAGCTCAACACTGCCACTGAACGCTACCCAACCAATACAACCCGAGGAATTGACCGAGGAAGTACTTTCGTAGGTATGGAGTTATGACATTCATCGTACATCGGAAATAACAATTAAAGGAACATATCTCCAAGTAATTTAAAATGTCAGTACTGATTCAGAATTTCAAAATAGTACCGTCTCGTTTTGTTTAGACGTGGTCATGATTACCGACATTTTGCTGGTACCGAATTACGGAATCCCACTGCTGGTAAGTGATAAAATATCGTAATGTAAGATTTGTGCCGCCACGGTGTACAGTGGAAGAGTTTACAGTTGCCTATGCAACGAGGATTGTTTGTTTTGATATGTATTATTGATTCTTTGACTCACCTGTAATAGTTATTTTTATAAAAAGGGCCGAAAAAAGTTTGTTACGTGCAAGTGCAGAAGCACGTAACCTTTTTCGGCACGTGTTATAAACAACATTTTTCCTACAACTGTGCGATTTAGTCGGCGCGAAATTTAAATCGCTGTCAAAACTATTTTCTTTTGACAGTTACGTAATGAAGCACTTTCCGCACTAGTATTTCTTTGCTTTCAGAAACGCACTTGGTCTGTATTCATCAACTTTCCATACGTAACCAATGCAATTATAGTTACGTAATAACAAAGAAATCGCACAGTCGTAGGAAAACGTCATTTATTCATACTGTTTGGTTACTATGTAAATGAATCTTTACCGTTATTAACTTATAATAGTTATTTTTATAACAAGTGCCTAAAAAGACTTGTTGCGTGAAAGTGCAGAGTTTAACGCTCGAAGCTTGCCGAGTACGGAAATCTGCACGTGCACGTAAAATTTTTCGACACGTGTTATAAACAACATTTTTTTCTACAACTGATAATTTTGAAAAACACTAAAATATTATCAGGATGTATAAAATTTTAATGATGTTACACGAGAACGATATTTTACGGCGATGCTATGGTTTGCTTGTTGATTGCTTCATTGTTCTACATTATTTAGAAATATTTCACTAATTTCAAGATAATTTCTTCAAAATCGTCATCGTCCAGATTTGAATTCTATAATGAGTGATTCTACTTGATCATGTACATCTCCAGAGATAATTGCAGCCTCAGGTCAAGCTACGTTAGATCTATTCTTGCTGGTTTAAATTGATTTGAGCATACACAGTTAAAACCTTATATCTCTGAAGTTAGTTTATCTCGAGGAATATTCTGCATTTTAATTCCTCGAGCGAAGCAAGCTGGACGGCGGTTGCGGTCGAGATCGCCTGGCGCATCAACCAACACTAGCAAACCAACTAACCGAGCTGCCGAGTTGCTGCTGATCGTAGATTTGCCCAGCTTGTTACATCTCATTGATAATTGGACCGATAAATTATCGATAAATGTGATTTAAAGTCTTCGATGGATTTTTTATTGCTTTCTGTACATGTGTAATGCTTGTTAATGTTAAGTGAGGTAGCATTCTACTAGTAAATGTATATGAAACATTTTTGGATGAGCAAGATTCATTTTAAAATTAAAATTATTAATTTACTTCAAATCGTTTCTTGATCATCGAGTATTCATGATGCTTGATTGCATGATTACAATAATTGCCTGTACAAGTGGATACAATTTGCGTCTACTAAGCATGACTTCCCAAATTCAAATTTTGCTAACTTTACTATAATTGGAATAAATTTTCTGCCGCGTCAAATTATTATCTCATTTTTATTACAAATGTTATGTGTTTCGCATTATAACATATGTTAACTGAATATTACCAAAAATCAAGTCAGAAGCTAATATGATCGGATACCGTAGAGAGAAAATATTAATTGAAGACAATAATATTTACGCGTATCTCTTATTTATTATACATTTTGCCATTTTATACAACAACAAAAAAGTAGACACCTGATACATCTATAAAATATTTAAAAGAACAAATATGTATTCTGTAGGAATGTTGATTTTATTCGGACATTTGGATATTTACATAACGGATATTCGTTCTGGCTATCCGGATAGTTTGAATTTCCGAGTAGCTCAGATATCTGAACTGATAGAATATTCGAATAACCGGAAAGTCCGAATAGTTCGAATATTTAAATAATTAATGAGACCGAATAGTCGTATAATAATAATGAACCAATATTCGGACTGCGTTCAATTTCCCAAAAAATTACCTCATTATATTTTTGACTTTCCTGAGGCTATATCTCAAAAACTAAACAAGATATGAAGATGCACTCAATGGCAATGAATTTCTCGTACTTTAATTGACTCGTAAACAAATTTTCAGAATTTTTTGTTTTTCAAAGTTTTCACCAAAATTTTTTCATCGAGCTGTTTCTTAGCAATATCTCAAAAACTAGAACACATATGCACTTCGGGATTTTACCATTGGAATCAGCGGATTAAAATACATATATATATATATATATATATGTAAATTTTCGTTGCAATACTCGTACTAGGACGAATTCTAGAGCAAAAAGGCCTAAAATACAAAAACATCCAAGGGGTACCAATTAAGAAATTTTCAAAAATAAAAATCGCTAAAAATTTTCTTATAATTCAATTCGGACACGAGGAATTCAATGTCGTTTAACGCATTTTATATCTCATTATATTTTCGACTTTCCTGAGGCTATATCTCAAAAACTAAACAAGATATGAAGATGCGCTCAACGGCA
This sequence comes from Pterostichus madidus, assembly GCA_911728475.2. Taxonomy (NCBI): domain Eukaryota; kingdom Metazoa; phylum Arthropoda; class Insecta; order Coleoptera; family Carabidae; genus Pterostichus; species Pterostichus madidus. The sequence continues at coordinate 41,661,825 of OU452301.1, forward strand.
TTGAATTTCTCGTGCTTCATTTGACTTGTAAACAAATTTTCAGCATTGTTAATATCCCATATTTGATACGTTGTAGTCATTCTTAAACTACATAATACTAAATATTCAAGGAAGTGCAATTTGCCTCATTTGAATTTAGAGCTGGAAGATTTTTTTTTGTTGAGATCTAACAATAAGATTAATAAACTTTTTTTAACTTATTCTTGGATTTAGACAGTAACAAAATCATAATTTCTTGCATATAAGGGTTGTCTTAAATTTGTGGTTTTTCAATTTGTTTGGACAAAGCGTTTAAAAGAATGGATTTAATTTAAAAAAATACAAAATCTAGTCTTGTTTATTACCCTCTTCATAATTCCTGCAACCGCGTATGAAAAGTAAAGTGAACTATTAATTTCGTATCATCAAAAAAAGAAAGTTTTTATTGAACATCATTTATTTATTAGCATGTAATTTATTTACGTTTTAAATATTAAACATGTCCAGTGGTTTTCTATCGCTTACAGTTCTCAATAAAATATTACGAAAAAAACTAGAGGTCGTAAGTAGTTATAGCAATATATAAACGTCGATAGGTCATAAAATAGTCTTGCTGCAAACTTTAATAGTCAACAAGTGTAGATAAATCTTACACTCGACTTCTGTTTTCCTTTAGCAGCAATTATCCATCACCAAAATAATTAAAAGCTCGCAATAAAAACGGCAAAGACTGCATTATAATTACCTCGGGGTAAAAATCAAAAACCGGCGACCAAGTTGAAATGCTGAGACGAACGCACCGTAAAAATTCATTAACAACTTACCGCCATAGTTAAACCTTCAACAGTGAGTTAGAACCCTACTGATTTACACATATTAAAATATTAATTTATCAAAATAAAAAGTATGCAATGATTGTTGAATCGCTGGCAAAAATTGATCGGTTAAGTGTTCATAAAAGCGTTTATGTTTATCAGTAACGTTTTAATTGCCAAAACGATCGTAAATTATGTGTTATGGCCCTTGGTTGCTGATCGCTGCCGACACACGGCAAATGCATAGGGAGCTCTCACTCATTTCTGATGGAAAATGTAGCGAAACCAAATGTTATTCATTTACTACGAAACTAACATTAGTGTTTCACAAGTGCGTTGCTATTTTTCTTATTCTTCTACATACACAAATAATATCTCGCTATATCTCATCAAGTGGGATAACACAAACCCATGAAACACTATTTTTACTTTCTTATACGTAGTATAAGGAAGTATTGGAATCGGACATACATGTTTTGAGGTGCACTGAATCTGTTTTCTCAATGATGTCTGTGTGTGTGGATGGATGGATGGATGTGTGTCCGGTCGTGCAATATCTCATGAACGAGATAAGATTTGTTAACGAAACTTGGTAATTATAAATTTCATGAAAATACGAAGAGCTGAGTTGATTTTGAATGAAATTGAAAAACCGGAAGAGGAAGTTTACTGGACACACAAAACAATAAATTCAATTTATTTCAAAAATGGAATCAGTTACGAAAAAAAGTTTCAAATAAAAGATGTTAGCAAAAATATTTGGAACATAAAATGTCATTTGCAATTCTCCTGTATATGCGTCTAATTTTGAGAAAAACTAATAAATATATTTAATAATATATTTCAATAATCATAGTAGCAATAGAAACAAAAAACAAAAACATGTTTAACATTTATATGTCAAATAATAATTGTCAAACGCAAGGAGCAAGTCATAAGTGTTCAATTCAGCATTTTTAATATGAAATATGCTGTGTATAAGAAAGTCGTGTGATGACCACACCAGATTTTTTCTTCACTGTTGTCCTATTAATTTATATTTTAATAATAAATTTCGCTATTCCAATAGGTGTACACAGTATGTCCCAAAAATAACGAAACTTTTAATTTAAATCATAGAACACGTAGCGCAATCTATTGAACATACACATTGTTAGAAAGATACATGTTTCCTCTTTCGAACGCACACAACTTCATGCAATCAGGTGACAGTTTAAAAATTTACGCGCATTTTAATGACAGTACTTTTTGTGTTTATGTTGTAAAAATACAATGGAACAACGAGCAAATATTAAATTTTGTGTTAAACTTGAAAAAAAAATTGCTGAGACATACGAATTGATCAAAAAAGGTTATGGTGATGATTGTTTATCTCGTTTACAAATTTATAAGTGGTTTGCAAAATTTAAAAATAGTCGTGAAGATTTAAATGATGATGAAAGATCTGGACGTCCAAAAGCCAGAAATTGTGCTGAATTAGTCGAAAAAGTGCGTGAAATCATTGCTGTCGATGCGAATTTTACTGGTAGAATGTTGGGTGAAGAATTAAATACGAGTAAAAATACTATTTGGAGAATTCTAACAGAAGATTTGGGTAAAAGAAGGGTTTGTTCACGTTCCACATGAATTAAATAAAAACAAAAAGTCGCTCGTGTAAGTCAACGAATTTTTGATGAAAAAACATATTTGTGTCATCGACCACCCTCCGTATTCGCCTGATCTATCACCATGTGACTATTATCTTTTCCCAAAACTGAAAATTGCCATGAAAGGAGCGTTTTATGATGATATTTCAGCCATTCAAGCAGCCGTGACACAGGTGTTAAAGAACGTTCCTTTAGATGGCATAAAAAAATCTATGCATGCTCTAGTTGATCGTTCTAAAAAGTGTATTGATTCAAATGGAACCTATTTTGAATAAATATTAAGTTTCAAACATAATACAATTCGTGTTTTATTCTATATCTAAAGAGTTTCGTTATTTTTGGGACAAGCTGTGTATGACAATGCTAAATTTTGTACTGTCTAAAGAAACATTGATTTCTTGCGTACATGTACATATTATTAACAATAATATTATTGACAACAATTTCGGAGGCTTTAGAAGTACCAGCAGCAGGTTGATTGTTATTGTCGAAAATAGATAGCATGATATGAGGCTTCAATTATCTTTGGAGGTGTTTATGATAAAGAAGAATCACTCACTGTAGTATTCCAATCTAGACGATTTTGAAGAAATTATTTTGACGTTAGTGAAATATTTTTAAATAACGTAGAACAATGTGCAAGCAATCAACAAACAAACCATAGCAACGCCGTAGAACATCGTTCTCGTGTAATATCATTAAAATTTTATAAATTTAGATAATATTTTAGTGATTATCTATTATGGGGTGGCTAGCTCAGTGGTATGAAGTCGACCTGTGGATCCTGAGAACCTTGGTTCGATTCCCACAGGCGACAAACAATTTTCATAATTTCAAAAATTACCCCTGTGGCTCTTCCACCACTAACATCTCTGGGGGCCGTGATTTGACGACTGGTAACCGCACTTCACGCGCAAAATATATCACTTACCGAAATCTGCTTCGGCAGAGTGCCACACCCAGTAATGGGTAGAAGGCGTGATGATATAATATTATTTATTATATTATCTAAATCGTACAGTTGTAGGAAAAATGTTGTTTATAACACCTGCCGAAAAAGGTTACGTGCTCGTGCAGAATTCTCCACTTGCACGTAACAAGCCTTTTTCGGTACTTGTTATAAAAATAACTATTTTATATTTTTCCATGCTTTTAATTTAAAGTGGTACGAATACGTGTAGGATTGGGCCCACAAACAATTTAATTCCATCATTTCAATCTAAACGAAATAAACACATAATTTCCATCTACAATTCCATCCAATATAAGCAACGGAATCTGCATAGTTCATTCCACCGTTTCAGCATTTCTCTTCTGCATTCGATGTTCGCGTTTGTCTCATTACACGGCCGGAAATGATTTTGTCTTTGAAAGCGAACCCGTGATTTCCCCGCCGCCGTGACTCCGGGCCTCGCAGCAAATCCGGGCCTTTGATTCCTCCCTCCGTTGCTATAGCGACCGGCCAAGGCGAGTAAACAAGTCGCAGACGACGCAAGACGCAGCGAAGATTTCAGACAAGTTACACACGGCGAATTTCAAATGAATATTTTTGTATTTTCGTGCGTGTGGAGTCTGTTTGGAATGGAAATTTGTTCAGAACTCCCGGAAAGTTGGAAATTTATTTTCAGGATTTTTGTATGCGTAGCTGGGTAAATATTAGTTTATATTTACATTCGATGGTATTATGTTTCTCAACTTTTATATTTTTGGATAAGGCCGGCGTCTTACGAAATCGTATAGGCATATGCTTCAAGAAATTCTATAAATAGTGTTACTTTAAAGCTCAAAACACGAGAAAATTTAGAAATTTATTAATTTGTTAGCAGCAATATAAAATTGACATTGAAACAAGGTAAATAAAATAAATACAAATATATCATCATTACTGGATGTGGGTGGCACTCAGCCGTAGCAGATCTCGGTGATATATTTATTATAAACTAATTACAGATATTTTGTTTCATTTTTCAATTTCTGCACTTGCACGTTATCTTACACTTTCGATGCGTGTTACGTAATATACTATTTATAATATATCATCACGCCTTCTACCCATTACTGGGTGTGGCACTCTGCCGAAGCAGATCTCGGTAAGTGATATATTTTGCGCGTGAAGTGCGGTTACCAGTCGTCAAATCACGGCCCCCAAAGATGTTAGTGGTGGAGGAGCCACAAGGGTAGTTTTTGAAATTATGAAAATTGTTTGTCGTCTGTGGGAATCGAACCAGGGTTCTCAGGATCCGCAGGCCGACTTCATACCACTGAGCTAGCCACCCCATATACTATTTGTAGACATTTTTCTTAATATTAACGTTTTAATGTGTTAACTAATTCATATTAACTATCAGTGTGTACAGATTAATTCAAACGACTGTATTCTTAGTTGAAATGAGATATAGCGAGTAGTGTATTGTCTAAGTCAAAGCAATATTTCTCTCCCTAGCACCAGCAACCGATGCCGTCCGCCGTCCGCCGTCCGCCGTCCGCCGTCCGCCGTCCGAATGGCTACTAATGAGCCAATAAAAATGCATACGTTTTATAAATTGGGTTCCTAAAAACAAACAGGAAGATACAAATATTAGTTCTTTGACTTTTTTAATAAAACAGATCAGCATTTACGTCGCGTTAGAGGTTGAGTTATGTGCGGGACGCTAATAAAACTGCTCCAGGTTTAGTTATAAGCCGTATAAATATTAATAGTGTTGTGTAAACATATGCTACAGGTATAATATACACTAGGCATTAATAGACGGAGGCCTACTCCAACGATTCGAACCTGGCGTTTACACATTCAGTTTGAATTTCTGACCATCTATTTCATATTATGTATGTGTTCTTTAAGCGACAGACGCCACAGAGAATTTAATACTTATTCAAATTTTTACTTAAAGTTAAATTAATGCATAGTAACTTGAAAAGAACTAAGAACAAAGCAGCATTTCTGTAAAATGAAGAATAAAAAACGAAACGAATTAAAATGATTATTTGTAAATTTAAAAAATGTCAAATAAATACTCGTATGTCAATTGTCGACTGTGGAAATCGAATTTGGGTTATTAATTCCGTAGTCTAAAACGTTGCCATGGAAAATAGAAGCAACAGAATAAATGATTTTGAGCAAATACTGCCTAGATGGCGGTAAAATAAGCATTGCTTAAGTTATATGTAAGGTCTTGAATGTCATCCAAAAAAACAGGGGAACACTGATTGTTGAACTTGGCCGCAAGAGGCGCATCTTCCGAAAATAATGTTTATTTAAAGTAAAATCAATACAGAAGGTGTATTCCATTTGCCACTTAGTTCACTTAATCAGTTCAGATAAATTAGGCAACATGACTAATTAAACTGAACTAAGAAAACTGATGCACTTATTAGGATGAATTACTTCAAAGTAAATTATAATAAGTAATTCTAGTACTAAAAATAAAGTTTGTGAAGTAAGCCAGCGAGATAAATAAGTGATCTGGATCAGTAAATGCAAGTTAGATCTGATTCAAATGGCAAATGGAATACAGCTAGAGTAAGTTGGGAAAAAGTAAGGAACAATGCAGCATTTCTGTAAAATGAAGAATAAAAAACGAAACGAGTTAAAATGATTACTTGTTAATTTAAAACATGTCACATAAATATATTTATTGTCGCCTGATGGAATTGAATTCGGGTTATTAATAGACCATTTTAAAAATTCATTGCGCATGTGCAAACGTTAGACGGAGATAAAAAAAGTTAGTGCCGTATACGCATCTTTGTCTATGATTTGACAAGTGACAGTTCGATTATTTTTGTTGCTTAGTATTTGTTTCTTCATAAAAGTAATTAATAATAGTAATTATGACGGATACTATATGCTGTGTACAGGGTTGTAATAATAATTCAAAAAAAAACAAGAACAGAAGAAAAGATTGAATATGTTATTAAACGAAATCTATCATATTACCATAATTTATAAATAACTGATGAATATACTTTGATACTACAATAAGTTTTCATTTTCAATATAAACATTTTACTTACTTTGTACTTAAATTCATTTTGAAATATCTCGTTCGCCGCCATTTGGCGGCACTAAGTTGTTAGTTCAAAAAATAAACACCTAGGGGTCGCGGACATTTTTAAAATGGTCTATTCTATTGTCCAAAACGTTGTTATGAAAAATAGAAAAACAGAATAAATGATTTTGAGCAAATTCTGCCTAGATGGCGGTAAAATAAGCATTACCTACGTTATAATTAAGGCCTGGAATGTCATCTAAAAAATCAGGGAAACATTGATTGTTGAACTTGCCCGCAAGAGGCGCATTTTCATTCCTAGAAAAGTAAGAAGATATTTCTTCCCTAGAGAAGGAAAGCCGTATCCATTACAAATGGACAACAATGATCTAACTTAATATCAGTGACATACAAATGACATATGCCATCTGCTTTATATAAAATGAAATGACACGGCACCTTCGGAAAGTAATATTTGAGTTTCTTCCTTTGATATACATACAAATAACTATTATGTAGTAAACAAAATCTGTATTACTGTGTTACGAAGGAACACTGTACCACTGTAAGAAATAACTAGAGATCAAAGTTAAAAAAAAAATGTATTTGCACGCATGGATTGATATTTTAAATAAATGTAACTAGTATACATTTCACTTGTCCACATTTTCTCACAAAGAAAAAGATAACCATTCATCAAACTATTGAAAGCGAATAAAAACCTCAGACAATATCATTACGGTTAAACAGACAAACAGAACAGTATATTAATTGTATCATATCCCGCAAACGTACAGTAAAATGTAATGACAAAGGCAGTGACAGCAATCAGCAGCAGATAATCTGCAGATAATGAAGCCTCCCCTAACTGTGACCACGTGTGTCTGTAACCTGTGCTCTTGTCATCGTTCACCCCTTCTCAACTGCGATTTTAATAGTCTCATTCTTCTTTTCTGTTAACTCAATTTCTCATAATTTGTGCTATGTAAGTTGAGCATTATTATAGTACAAAAATAACAACAAAACGTCAAAATGGTAGTCAAATGATAGCCATTTGGACCTATTCAGTAACAAAAATTGTATATATAATACTTCAAGAATAGTTATTTTTATAACAAGTGCCGAAAAAGGCTTGTTACGTGCAAGTGCAGAAATCTGCACGAGCACGTAACCTATTTCGGCACGTGTTATAAACAAAATTTTTCCTACAACTCTGCGATTTAGAAAATCACTAAAATATTGTCAAAATTTATAAAATCTTATTGATATTCACGAGAACGATGTTTTACGGCGATGCTATGGTTTGTTTGTTGATTGCTTGCACATTGTTCTACGTTATTTAAAAATATTTCACTAATTTCAAGACATTTTCTTCAAAATCGTCTAGATTGGAATACTACACCGAATGATTCTTCTTTATCATAAACTCCTCCAAAAATAATTGAAGCCCCAGATCATGTTATGTTGGATCTATTTTCAACAATGACAATTAACCTGCTGCTGGTACTTCTAAAGCCTTCAAAATTGTTGTCAATAATATTACTGTTAATAATATGAACAGGTACGGAAGAAATCAATGTTACTTTAGACAGTACAAAAGTTTCCACTTCACATTATGTCAATATAAGCAACTGTAACAACTGTGTTAATAATATACACAAACAATAAATATTATGTATTTGACTTACTCTTTAAATAAAACCATTTATCGATATATTTTACTTTGTTCGGTTCTTTTTATTAATTGTGTACAGATTAGATATACTGCAATTTAAGGTTATGTTTATAAACGTCAAAATATACTGCTGTATATTTACTAGCGCTGGCTCACTGCATCTTCTTCTTCCATAAGCGTCTGTGGTCGGCGCGAAATTTAAATCGTTCTCAATACAACTTTTTTTTACAGTTGCGTAATAAATTACTTTCCGCACTAATGTTTCTTTGCTTACAGAAACGCACTTGATCTGCATTTGTCTACTTTCCATACGTAACCAAAGCAATAATAGTTACGTAATAACAAAGAAATCGCACAGTTGTAGGAAAAGAGTTTTTACTTGACTTAGCGGATTAAAATACTCAGCCCGCGGCCTCCTATTTCAAACAACCGTTTCGTCAAGTAAAATATTACTTTCCTGGCTTATTATGTAATATACTATTATTCTGGTATTTTTATGTTATTTTCATGCATTTTGCTTACTCGTACGTAGCTGTTATTATGAAAAAAGAATATGATAGGTCACAGATAGCATCGTAAAAAACTGTGCTTAAAAAGTAATATTTTTATATTGGCAGCTTTGTACAAAAGGAAAAAGGCATAAAAATAAAATAGAACATATTAATATGCAGAAAAACTAACATGTCCTCATTAATTGTTATCTTCTAATAAATGTCAGCCGCTAGAAACTACAAGAACAAAAAATAATTTATCTACATTTACATAATGCAAAATATCTGAAATAAACGATGAAAGCAGATAAGATACTAATCTCATTTTAGTTTGAATGCAAATATAGTCCAGTCAATTAAAACATTTTTGCTTGGAAGCATGGTTCATAAACATAATCTCGACACTACAACTTGTACCGCTTGGGGTCTACCATCAGTGTATCCAACTACAGTAGCAAAGCAAAAAACCCCAGCAAACTGTGCACTGCACCCAATTACAAGCGCTCTAATAATCAATAACTCAGGAATCAAATTCATCAATAAATATTTAACCGGCAGCGAACGCTGTGTGTGTGTCTGTGAGATTTGCGTATCAGGCTGTGTATCGGTTATCTGTTGTCGAGCGGCACAAATAAAACACGATCGTAACAAATTAGAGCTGAGCATTAACACAAAACAAAAGAACGGCGATCGGAGAGTATACATCAAGTATGTTTCGATAACCTACCACGTGCAACACCATTCGACCAGGTAAATACTCAATAGAACGAATACTATCCAGAGATGCAGTGACTAAAAGCTTTTTTCTACGGTCTATGGTCTTATTGAAAAGTCACATATCTCCATTCAAAATGAGTGTAGAAAGTATTTCTTTGCAACACTCAATGCGGCAAGCAATCGTTTATGATGTTGTTTCCAAGACAACCGTTGTTGAACAACTTATTTTGTTTTAATTAATGTGAATATAACAGTAAATGACAGACCGTAGAAAAATAGGATGTAACTCTTGTCCCAACTGTCGATGGCATATTTAATAGGACACGAATTATTTTCAACATAAACAGTACTTTGCGATAATCTGCAACCACAAAGTTACAAAAATCATTTTAAATCCTTTACAGGCACATTCACAAAACGGATTAGCGCTAACACCGTTTTTAATATTATTTATAACTCTATTTCAAATTAAAACAGATTAAAGAAATAAACTAAATTTGATGCTAATTAACTATCTTTTTCACTCAAGTTAAAATAAACTTGTTTCATACATTGAAAAGAGAGTTAAAAACGAAATAAAAAATGGTGTTAGCGCTAATCCGCTTTATGAATCTGCCTGTTAAAGATCTGCAAAATTCGTTATTTTATTTTTATCTGGGTCACAGCTTCAAAAGGTTAAGAGTGTTGTATAAGAACATTTAAATATAACAATTAAGACTAATGGCCAGTTGCACCAACATAACTTAAATTTTAAACTTAGTTTAAATAAATAAAAGCATATTGAATGTTTGGCAGCAATATAAATTATTCCATATAACATATAATTTCGATTTAAATGAATAAATAAATAAATATGTCATCCCGCCTTCTACCCATTACTGGGTGTGGCACTCTGCCGTAGCAGATTACGGTAAATGATATATTTTTGCGCGTGAAGTGCGGTTACTAGCCATCAAATCACGGCCACCAAAGATGTTAGTGTTTGGGGAGCCACAAGAGTAATTTTAAGAAGGTGCAAATTGTTTATCGGCTAGGGGAATCGAACCGAGGTTCTCATGATCCACAAGCCGACTTGATATCATTGAACCACCCACCCCATATTACTTTTTGCTTTTACTAATTTAAACCAAGTTAAAAATTTAAGCTTTCTTAGTGTAACTACTCCTTTATTCTTCTTTTTCTAATTGTAAACTGTCTCCATTATCCACTAGCACTATTCAGTTGGGTGAGTGTAGTGAGTGACAGCAGGGTTAATCCATCGTAATGAAACGACTCCAGCTATAAACAAGCAGCGAGTCAGTGAGCGGCGAACGGCGAGCGACCACCACCAGGACACTGGTTGTAAGTAGCTGGAGCCGCAGCGCCCGCGGCCTGCGCCAATGAACATAACTCAACGTGGTTATTAAATAACGCCGCCGTGGCCTGGGCGCCGTCCACCGTGCGTACCCCCAGGACATGGAATAACGTCACGGGAACAGACATTAGCTGTGGTGATTAGTGGATCATGTTGCACTCATTGAGGTTAAAATGTCTACTTTTACTTAGTTTCGTGTGCAATATTGATATTAATTCTGTCAGATAGCTTGGCAAAACATAAGCCGTATTCTATTTGTCATTTGGATCAGATTTAAGTTACTATAAAGATATTCAAAAAAATCGTTATTTATGTAAGTTCGCGAAATGAGTGTTTTTTTTTGTGTTGCGTGTGAGTTTGGTCGAGACCGTTAGGTTGAGACAAAAAAGTCATTCGAACGCGCCAAAAAACACGAATTTTATCCAAATATAAATATATAATATGTCATCTTTTGTGTCTATTTAATGAAATTTGATAAATGTACTACAATTTTATACTTTGAACACTATTGTAACAAATACGATGTATCTATTGTCATTGTAACAAGTTTTTTTTGCTATGTAAACATGTCTTCATGGAACGCTAAACAGAATCAAGATCAAATGCCTCTTATATAGCAACACTATAATCGTGTAATCTCGCACAAGGAAAAAGTTGAATAAATTATTTGGTAAATTTAAATGATTATAACTGGATTTCAATGACCACATTCGATGTTAATTCCTGCTATTCTGACAAGGGTAACCTATTCGCGTCTACGTCTCTGTCGGTAACGTAAGGTGTGTTTGTGTTTGTGTGGTCAATATATACAGAGCAGGTGAAAGTTTCAGATCTGCACACTTTACAAATGAGAGTCGTAAATAAAGTTTGGATAGCAATTTACAACTTGTGCCATGAAAAAATTGATATTTTAACCAGCTTCCGCTAAATAGTGGCTCATTTTACCCGAAAAGGTAGCCAACGCACCTGCTATACACATTTTTCACTTTACTAAATCGCAATAATGTCAGAACAAACATTTTATTTATATTTGTAGAACGGTTTCTTTCCAAAATATGTATATCAATTTGGGCAATTATTTATGTACCTACTCAACATTTGGAATTTAAAATTTTAACCCTTAAATGCACCGAATAGCATTTCTGCAACATCTCGACTTTAAAATAGTATTTTATATGGGAAAACAATCTGATTTATTCTGTATGTTCCAGATCGCGATCGGCAATATACTACACTACAGAACAAAAGAAAATTGTTAATGGCTGCATTAATTGTGTCTTGTAATTGCTCATTCGTTTTAAATGTATTTATATTTCTGATACCTTTTGTATAAGATAAATTATGTAGTTTATATTTAAAGGTTTGTATTTTAAAACCTTGTTTTTAATTTTGATAGTACATGCACGTATCTGTTATAATCTCACTGATCTTGTTTGCTGCATATACATATATATATATATATATATATATATATATATATATATATATATATATATATATATATATATATATATATATATATATACATCATAATAAATATGGTCGAAATAGAAAAATTTGATTAAAATCAAATTTGAATCCAAGGCGATCGTAGCTTAGTTGATATAAAGCATATAACCGGAGTTGATATACTGGACGCAAAGATATAAGAAAATGGCCCCTCACAGCATGTAATTAGTACAGGCTTATCCCGGGATTAAAGTGGTAGAAATGTGAAAATAAACAGAGCCGTATTATAATTATTTTATTTCTGTTAACATAATAAAGATGTTTTATGATTTATTTATGTATTTATTTATATTTATAGTTTCAAATATAGTCAAAAGTCATGTTACAGTGTTCAATAATAATGGATAATAATAGAATATGAGCATAAAATAGAATTTTATTAACTTTGTGACAAATCTACTTAATGCACCCCTTTGTTAACTGTAGCCAGACTCCCCGCTGAGGCCGGTAAAACCCACTTATTAAGAAGTCAACTCGATTCCTTATATCTTTGCGTCCACTATAAGTAACTATCCCAATTTTTCTCTTTATAATTCAATTTTATTTCATAAATTGTTAGGTATTTACTTAAAATATTAATTAAATATTAACTACAGTTTAATTTCATCTAAATCACTATAAAATATATCAAATTTCACCAATAATAATAAACAAACAAATATCATACCATACGATTAAAACACCCAAGATTGGATCCACATTTCTGTTGATTTCTTTGTACCATTGTGATTGAAAACAAGTAATTGTATTTTTAACCTTCATATCTTATATTCTTCTGTACTATTTCACCTATTTACAAATATAACAGTTCATGGCAATACGAAAATATATCCTTTTGTTCACATTTCTCCATAATATATCATACAGTTTCAAGGTATTTAAAGAGTGCATATCACATCTCAGAGAAATGTTCTCGTTGTTGTCTCCGCCTCTACCACGACCCACTAGGAGTACGCGACCATGCCGAGCCGCAACGGAAGAGTTACGGGTATGATGGCAGTAAACCCGTATTTATAAACCCATAAATACCGGGATTGTTTCACATAACGACGAATCATGGACGCACTATCTCATTTCATACAAGAATATTCGACAATTTATCTCGAAATCTCGTTAAAGATTTGTTAGTTATTTAGTTCTGGTTGAAATATCTACACTAAGATATTCAAGGTAGAAAGAAAGGTAAATTAAAATTTCTGACCTTTTGATGACAGCATGATAATCTTTTCTCGTTCATAGGTAGGACTGATTTTCTTCTCTTTTCAGCATGCTCCTGAAACAAATCAAATATTTCAAATTATTTTAATAAGTGTAATATTATATGGGATGTCGCAGATTTCAACTTAAAGTTAAACCATGGATTAAACAACTAAAAATAAGGAAACAAGTTCATTTAAGCGAATGTCCATAAATGCTTTATTCTAGAGACAATTTCTTATATTTTGTATCTCTATCATTCCCCCCTATTCTGTAACTCGATCATTATCATTTAATGATCTGCAGAGTACCACCATTTCGCCATTCTGTGATCAAAATAATTTATTCTGTTACTTGTATTTTACTTTTATGCATTTTGTTTTATGGGATGGCTAGCTTAGTGGTATGAAGTCGGCCTGTGGATCCTACGGTCCCTGGTTCGATTCCCACAGGCGACAAATTTTCATAATTTGAAAAAGCTATCCCTGTGGCTCCTCCACCACTAACATGTTTGGGGGCCGTGATTTGACGACTGGTAACCGCACTTCACGCGCAAAATATATCACTTACCGAGATCTGCTTCAGCGGAGTGCCACACCCAGTAATGGGTAGAAGGCGTGATGATATATTTATTTATTTTTATTTTACAAAACTGCCAGTATAAAAGAATATTATTATAATCACACTTTTTACGGAACTGTCAGTGAGCTGAATATATATTAAATATGCTGTGTATAAGAAAATCGTGTGGTGACCACACCAGATTTTTTATTATTAATCTGCAGATTACCACTATCTCGGCATTCTGTGAACAAAATCATGTACCTGTTACTTCTATTTTACTTTTATGCATTTTGCCAAAACTGCCAGTATTAAAAAAAAACTTATTTTTAACTACACTTTTTACGGAACTGTCAGTGGGTTGTTATACTTTTTTTTTATAATAACAGCTACGTATATTAGTAACCAAAATCCATGAATATAACATTAAAATGCTAGGATGCATTATTCTGGTCTCGGAATATCGAAATTTTGATCATCTGTAAAATAACAATGAAAAATTAAAATTATCATTAACTTATCGATTATTAATGGGTAATTATCCAATTACAGAGTAGGGGAGGGGGCTATCATTATCTGTTAATGATCAATAAGTAAATGATAATTTTTATTTTTCATCATTATTTTACAGATAATCAGAATTTCGGTGTTTTGAGACCAGAATTTACCCTTGCATTTTTATGTTATATTCATGCATTGTGTTTACTAATATACGTAGCTGTTATTTAAAAAAAAATAGTGTATAACAACTCACTGACAGTTCCGTAGAAAGTGTAGTTAAAAATAAGTTTTTTTTAATACTGGTAGTTTTGGCAAAATGCATAAAAGTAAAATAGAAGTAACAGATACATAATTTTGTTCACAGAATGCCGAGATAGTGGTAATCTGCAGATTAATAATAAAAAATAAAGGTTGTCATTCACTCATCGATTATTAACAGATAATGATCGAATTATAGAATAGTTACCATAGTGATACATAACAATCCGCAATTGCGTACCTTTTAAACAGAAAATAATGAAATTTAATTCAAAATGATTCCTTATCGCCGTCAATCTAAAACAAAATAAAAGATTCTCAACCGTAATATGCCAGTAATATTTAAGATCTGAGAACGAATAAAAACCACATTCACCTTTTCGGTACATCATCACATTATTACAACAGAGTGAACATCTGAACATCGTACGTCAACAATTAAAGGAGCACTGGATCAATATACATGTTTAATCTCACATTTCCTCATCTTACTCAGCATCCGAGCTTGGAGTGAATAACCTTGGCGGTGTAGTGTGGATGCACGAGCAGGGTTAGTAGATGTTTCCAAGGGTGTGAGGAAATCACAGA
This sequence comes from Pterostichus madidus, assembly GCA_911728475.2. Taxonomy (NCBI): domain Eukaryota; kingdom Metazoa; phylum Arthropoda; class Insecta; order Coleoptera; family Carabidae; genus Pterostichus; species Pterostichus madidus. Next base: position 41,677,105 of record OU452301.1, read on the forward strand.
ACAATGCGCCACGTTTTGCGAATTATGCGCTCGCTCGCCCAATGTACACACTTTCTGCTTGCATCACACAATATACGCATTTCTCGTGCTTTTGTTGCCAAAGCGTGTGACTTAGTTCAATATTTCAAAATCTAATTAAAGTAGTAAGTCTTTCAGGTTTTTTGTTAAAGTTAAATTAATATATTATTTCACTACCAATCAAGAAAGTGAGTTTTACTTTTCTGTTTGGAGTGAAGTAAGTAATTGTGTCTAGTATTTTATCGATATCATTTAAATTAAATAAATTATTGGATGTGGCACTCTGCCGGGCCAGATATTGGTAAGTGATATTTTTATGCGCGTGAAGTGCAGTTATCAGGCGTCAAATCACGGCCCCCAAAGATGTTAGTTGTAGGGGGAGCCACAGGGGTAATTTTAATGTGGTAAAAATTGTTTTTCGGTTGTGGGAATCGAACCGAGGTTCTCAGGATCCACAAGCCGACTCAATACCTCTGAGCTAGCTACAGTATGAAATATAAAATATTAATTGCCTTTACAGTTCATTTTTAATCCTTACAAATTTCAAAAATTAAATATGTTGTCCTGTCATAATATCACGCCTAGGGTCGTTGATTTCCGCCGAAGTTTGAATTTCTGAACGTTCGAACATGTTTTGAATTCGTCAGAAATACTTCGAAGCTTCGAATTTTCGAATTTTTTGAAGCTTCGAATTTACGAATTTGCGAATTTTTCGCTTCGAATTTTGCCACTGAATTAACGCCATCTGTCATCTCCAAACACGCTCACGCATTATTCGCGAAAAGTCGGCCACAAATTAAATAATAAACTCTGCGAAGTATCCTGCAAAAACTCTGCAAGTTTATTCTCTTACTGCCCATCTAAATGCTAAGGACTTTTCGTAAAACGTTTTAAAATGACAATGAAAAGGATACAAAAACGTCTTAATTAAAACGTTTTTGACAGTGTAGCCAAATTTTAAGTCGAAATTGAATAATTCGAAAATTCGTTAGTTCGGAATATTTAAAAATCCTAAAATTTGAAAATTCGGAATATTCAAAAATTCGAAACTTCGAATCTAAATTCGAAGGTTCAATAAATCCGATCAATCGAACTCCAAAATATTCGTAAAATCAACAACCCTAATCACGCCGAAAAAGATTATAAATTTATCAGTTTTCGGTGTATCCAAAAAAAATTTCATTTACAGTACAGGGGACTTTGTATATAAATGGAATTTGGTTTTGTTAGTCACTCAGATACCACTGATTTTATAGTTAGAAGTATATAATATACATGACTGCAGTCAGAAAATCTGCAAACTGTCATATTTAATGTGACAGCGCAACGGTGGTACTCCAACTACTCATTATACTCCTTCAGATAATCCTTCTACAAAGCCCAAAAAGTAACCTAATCCGCAATACAGTTAAAAACCATCCAACAATCGTCAAAATAAAACCAAATAGAAACACTGAATGCATCATTTTCAGCTTTGAAATCCTCAATCCAGTGTTTCCATCCCACTGATTCCTCTAAGAGTCGTCGTCACATTTTAATCCACTCGTGTAGTTAATAGGTCCGAAATGATCCTGGGACAATGTGGCACGTGGCGCCGCGGTCAGAACAGCGAGCGCGGGAACTAGCGTGAAGTATCCGAGCGGAAATGTCGTGGGAGACCGTGTTAGTGCAATGTGTGCAGTCTGCAATGCAGCGCCATTCGAAACACGTGGAGTGTGAATGAACTAACGCAAACATGAGGTGGAAAGTGAAAATTGATAATAATTGATTAGGATACATGGGAATACTTTAAGTCTTTTTTAAGTATGAAATTAGTGAGATGCGACACGGGCGAAAGATTTTGAATTATAATTCTTTTATGTTTGATTGCACCATTACTACTTAATTTATGACGCTGTTTAATGTCCAAAAAATGTTACTTTATTGGACTTCTGTCAATATTAAATAAATAAAAAAAAGTTGGAAAATATTATTTTGCATGATCGTTTATTTTTAATATTTACCAATTGGATTGTTCCCAGAAAATTAGTCCTTTCTAATCACTTTACCGGTCTAGATTGGAAAGTATAACTAGAGGGATCGATAAAAATTCAAAAATAAAAATAAATATAAATATATCATTACGCCTTCTACCCATTACTGGGTGTGGCACTCTGCCGAAGCAGATCTCGGTAAGTGATATATTTTGCGCGTGAAGTGCGGTTACCAGTCGTCAAATCGCGGCCCCCAAAGATATTAGTGGTGGAGGAGCCACGGGGGAAGGTTTTGAAATTATGAAAATTGTTTGTCGTCTGTGGGAATCGAACCAGGGTTCTCAGGATCCACAGGCCGACTTCATACCACTGAGCTAGCCACCCCATAATATTAAATAGTATACCTAATGGACATATTTTTTTGTAGATAAGATGGTAACTAAGTGTTTAGTTTGTACATTTATGTGTGTTGAAGTAATTGTAGTTTTGATTTGTTTAAAAACATAAATTTGATATTTATTCTCAAACTTCCTCTTCATATTAACGGGTTTTACATTTATTATTAATAGTAAATATTGTTCAACAATTACAATTACAAATATTTATTTTAATCGATAGATCACACTAATAATAAACGTTGATAATTTCAGTTTCCTTGTAAAAATTTATAATCTTTTAGGGAGAATGATTCTGTTAAGATTTAAAATCTCTTTCTGACACATGCGCAATAGCAGGGGCTAAGCACGGTACAGGAAATAATACTTCTGTCTCTGTCAATCTGCCTAGCCTCACAGTCTTGACTTTAATGCCGTATCCCCTCCTTTCAACGTCCTTGTAAGACCCCAAAGAAGTGTGTTTTTTTTGCTTATATGAGATTTTTTGGGTTAGGTATGTTTATATGTAATGGGCTAGATGGCTCAGTAGTATCGAGTCGGTCTGTGGATCCTGAGAACTCTGAGATCTGCTTTGGCAGAGTTCCACATCCAGTAAAGGGAAAAAGGCATGATGATATATTTATTTATTTATTAACAAGAAAGCCTAATCTACCAATTTCCTTTTGAATCACTAAACAAACCTAACAAAATCTTCCTCTTTGCAACAACATAAATTACCACCAATTTAAATTTAGTTTACGTATCGTCGCTCATGAAAAGAACATAGATGTTCATGTATCCTCCAGTTCCCGCTGTAACCACACGGCAATGCCGAAGCTTCTGTATAATTACATCACCGACTGGTCAATACGTCCTTAATTCTTCCCTCGGTCGCCTCCCTCGCAACCAGGAGCACTTGAAGGTCGAGGGTGCAACACAGACGCCTAACGAGTACAAATTGCTAGTTGCCACCCTTTACTGTGATTACACCCTCAGCGAGCTACCGACATCGACGGAGATGGGATGGATGAAGACAACAGATCAAATCTTTTGTTAAAAGAGATGAAAAGTTGGAAAATATTTTTTTGCATGATCGTTTATTTTTAATATCTACCAATTGGATTGTGCCCAGAAAATTAGTCCTTTCTAATCACTTTACCGATCTAGATTGGAAAGTATAACTAGAGGGATCGATAAAAATTTACGTACCCTAAATTTACAAACGAGATCAGAAAATGAATATTTATTTATGGGGTTGGTAGCTCAGTGGTATCAAATGGTTCCACCACATTAAAATTACCCCTGTGGTTTCTTCTCCACTAGCATCTTTGAGGGTCGTGATTTGACAACTGGTAACCGCACTTCACGCTAGAGGTGTGTAGTTCATGACCGAACTAGTTCATATGAACTATTCCCTATAGTGAACGATACGAACTAGTTCGTGAGTTTATTAAAGACTAGTTCACTGCGAACTATTTGGATATGATTCACCACCACGACGGTACGGCCGATGAGGTCGAACGAAAGCGGAGAACGGAGAACAAGTGAACGAGTGAACGAGTGAACGAGACTAATTACTAGAGGAGCTTACTTCATACTTCGTTCGTTCGTGTCACAAGTATTATTTTTAAATAGTAATTTTTAATTTCTTTCATTTGCTCTTATTTTAGATATTGTCTTTATTGTTGTTTTTTTATTTTTATAATTTTATTTTGTGTATGTTTTATTTATTTAAACATACAACTTTAAAAAACCAATTTTGTCTTTTATTTTTTTCTTCTTTCATACTTACTGTCAAATTATACTAGAACCAGATCCTAAAAATTCATTTGTTCTCGCTCGTGCATCACAATACAATACGATTTCCGTTCATCATCATCTTAAAAATTTCGTGAACGAAAGTGAACTAATGAACTAGTTCAGTGAACTAATATTTTTGATGAACGAGAACGAATGAACTAGTTCACTCAAATGAACTAGAATTCCCATCTCTACACTTCACGTGCATAAATATATCACTTATCGAGATCTGCTTCGGCAGAGTGCTACACCCAGTAATGTATATTTTAATAAAAAAATAGATTATTATATCATCACGCCGTTTTACCCATTACTGAGTTTGGCACTCTGCCGAAGCAGATCTCGGTAAGTGATATATTTATGCGCGTGAAGTGCTTTTATCAGCCGTCAAATCACGATGTTAGTGGTGGGGGAGCCACAGGGGTAATTTTAAATTGGTGAAAATGTTTGTCGGCTGTGGGGATCGAACAAGAGTTCTTAAGATCCACAGGCCGACTCGATACCACTGAGCCACTACCCCATATTTATTTTTATATATTTTACAAATATATAAATAACATTTAAACAATCCCTTATCAAATATCAAACAATAACTACATCATACAAATTTCTTCATTCGGAATTCATTCATCATCCATACATCAAATCCAAAAAGAATTGAACCCCTTGCCGTTCCTGATGATTCAGGTCGCGCGACAACAAAAACCAGCGGTGTCTTACCTCAGCCTTCTTCGCTCCAGCATTCTGTTCTGTTCTGTTCTGTTCTGTAGCCATTCATTCATATATCTCAGTCTGGCATTGTGTGGCGTGTGACTTATGGGTTGTTTGTGTTGGAGCCGATTCGTTCCGTGGTCGCGACGCGGAGGCGGCGAGGTTGTGGAATTTTATAAGGGTTTGTGGTGCTATAAAAACGGATTATAGCTGTTGAGAACTCGGGATCAAAGAATGTGAAGTGTGAGGTTAGGGTTAGGGACAATTGGAATGGTGCGCGTGAATCTATTGAAGTATGGAATGATCTTAGCTTGTTAGATTTTAGGTTTTATGAGAATATAATTATTATTATAACTGTTTTGACAGTAAGTCATAAAAATACTTATAAATTTATTTAGTTTTGCAGACTAATATAATATGAATACTAGGATAATTTTTTTGTAACTTTCACCGCTATAGGTCTATTTTATTATCTGCAGCTTTTCTTTGTGTGTGAAATCGTTAATTTTTTAGGTGTTTTTCCGTCAACGTCAGCATTTTGATATTAGACAATTGTTTTAATTTTTTCATGGACGTCTTTATTTTTACGAAAACGTAAATATGTAATTAATTTTTGCGCTGTGATGAAATAAACAACTGAAATGTTTTTTATATAAAAAAATCCGTCATTTTATTCTCTATAATTTTTATTTGATGTATTTTGAATGGACACACTGTATAATAAAAAAATGTGGTCACCACACGACTTTCTTATACACAGCATATTTAATATTTAAAATATATAATATTATTAAACATGTAATTTAGATTTTCAGTAATTCAGCATTTATCTGTTTGAAACATATATAATATTAAATTTGTTTACGTATAATTTTTTAGTAATGTTGACTACTTTATGTCTAATTTTACTGATGAGGCATATACAGAATGTCCTTTTTTCGAGCCTAACCCTTGGTATCTCATGAACCGTGAGACACGAAGTCGAATAAATTGAAGCAAAGTTGCCAAATTAGTTGACCATTTTAATGACGTATTTGTTTTTCCGAAAAAAGACATAGATAACTAGATAAAGCGAAAATTATAATCTATGTTTTTTGTTTCTATTGCTACTATGATTATTGAAATATATGATTAAATATAACAATTAATTTTTCTCAAAATTAGAAGCATATACAGAAAAATTACAAATAACATTTTATGTTCCAAATATTTTTACCAACATCTTTTAATTGAAACTTTTTTTCGTAACTGATGCCATTTTGAAAATATATGGAATTTATTGTTTTGTGGGTCCAGTAAACTTCCTCTTCCGGTATTTCAATTTCATTCAAAATCAACTCAGCTCTTCGTATTTTCATGAAACTTATACTTACCAAGTTTCGTTAACAAATCTTATCTCGTTCATGAGATATTGCACACTTGGACACACATCCATTCACACACACACACACACAGACATCATTGAGAAAATGATCAAAACGGATTCAGTGGACCTCAAAACTCGTATTTCCGCGAAAATCTCGTCAACGATTTTTTACACGATTCCAATACTTCCTTATACTGCGTATAAGAAAGTAAAAATGTGGAAACTCCGTATATACAATCAAATAAACAAATATAAGAAATATGTAAAATCAAAACGTAGATGGCTAATAAACAATATAAATAACAGACCAACAGATGCACGATAAAACATCATAAACAAACACACTACAAAAACAAACAAAAAACCAACTACGTATTCCCAAAAATCCCAATCTACGTTAAATCCATCTATAAATATTAATGCCAACACTGTAATAAACAAATCAACACGCATGTATTTAAAAAATATTTGACAAAATTTATTTCCTCCTCATATGCATAATACAAACAGAAACACCACGTTTCCACACATCGAGTGTTTTCCCACCGTCGCGCGCACGGCGCTTGCGTGCTTGTGCGCATGCTCCCGGCGTGTAATGGCGGCGCCCCGCGGCGCGCACAGCCGGCCGCGCGTGTTTTTATCGTCTACTTATTACACACTAAAAATTCATGATCTTGAACAGTGTTTTTGATTGTAATTTTGTGCCTGGCAGCTTGAGATGTGTGATGAAACTTGTTGATTATTTTTTAGTGATGCTGAGAGGTGGAAACAACGAGAAATATGGAGATAGATAAGGAATGTTTGAGGTTATGATAGTTTTTTAATTTGGATTTTTTTGTCGAAACCATAGATATACAATAGCTATTTACATAACAAGTGCGCGAATGGTGCAAATAAGGTCTTCATGCACGAGTTTTGTACAATGCTTTTTGTAACGAGCAAAAATTATACAGCCGATAGTGAGAAAAGTTAATAAATTTGAAGCGTGAATTTATATTGACAGTTAAGTATGCCATGAATTGACATTTGTTATTTGAAAAATTTGTTAAAATATATCTGGGTGATTGCGTTATAAGCTAATGTCCTTGTTTATGGTTGACGGAATATATTGGGTACACTTTTTTTTAGCAGAACAGTCAGTATTATCACCCATTTAACCCATTTTTGAGTGTAGTAGGTAATAAGTAAATCTGTGGGTAGCTCTGGTTTAGTAGCTAAATATCGATAAATTATATTAATTTTTATCTTCAAAAATGGATTTAGTTTCCTACCAAATGTGAATATTTTGATAAACAAAAATAAATAAATATATCATCAGGCTTTTACTTATTATTGGGTGTAGCATATCTTGGTAAGTAAGCACATCTTCATACCTTTATTTACGCGCGTAATGTGTGGTTACTAGCCGTTAAATCACGACCACCAAATATGTTAGTGGAGAGAGAGCCACAGGAATAATTTTAACGTGGAATAAATTTTGTCGGTCGCGAGAATTGATCTCAGGTTCATAAATGCACAGGTCGACGTAATTTCGCAGAGCTATTTACCCCATTAAAAATATTTAGATAAAATATGAAATTATAAATAAATAAATAAATATATCATCACGCTTTTACCCATTACTGGGTGTGACACTCTACCGAAGCAGATCTCTGTAAGTGCTATATTTAATGCGATTACCAGCCGTTAAAACACGGTTCCAAAAGATATTAGTGGAGGGAGAGTTACAGTAATTTTAAAATAAAAAAAATATATCATCACGCCTTCTACCCATTACTGGATGTGGCACTCTGCCGAAACAGATCTCGGTAAGTGATATATTTTGCGCGTAAAGTGCGGTTACCAGTCGTCAAATCACGGCCCCGAAAGATGTTAGTGGTGGAGAAGCCAGAGGGGTAGTTTTTGAAGTTATGAAAATTGTTTGACGCCTATGGGACCAGAGTTCTCAGGTTCCACAGGCCGACTTCATACCACTGAGCTAGTCACCCCATAATAATTTTAATGTGATGAAAAATGTTTGTCGGCTGTGGGACTCGAACCAGGGTTCTCAGGTTCCACATGCCGACTTCATACCACTGAGCTAGCTATCCCATAATAATTTTAATGTGGTGAAAAGTGTTTGTCGGCAGTGGGACTCGAACCAGGGTTCTCAGGTTCCACATGCCGACTTCATACCACTGAGCTAGCTATCCCATAATAATTTTAATGTGGTGAAAAGTGTTTGTCGGCTGTGGGACTCGAACCAGGGTTCTCAGGATCCTCAGGTCGACTCGATACCACTGATCCACCTACCCCATATATAAAATTATCTTGCAGTAATAGAAAAATATGAAAATAATAAAGCGTATCACAAAAAAACAGCCGCCACATTCTATAAACATCATAAAAACTCTTGTAACGCTGAAAAATGTTTTGTTCAAAACATTCTAGGGCGTGGTCAATAATCCCTAGTCCCGCCCCTGTGGCATAAGTGGCCGGACACCTATTGTATTCCAACCAATCCGCAGGCAAGAGTTCCCTCAGATGCATCTATACCACGGTTACGAAACAAATCGGGCAGTTTCATGCGCAGCTTTATAGAGTAAACATCTCGATTACTCAGTCGGTATTTCAGCCCTCCGTCGGGAAATTGACAGACACTGTGCGGGGTTGTTGTGTTTTTGTTGTTTAGAGACTGTGTTTTGTTCTAGTTGTTGGATTTTTTTGTTTTGGTGCGTTGTCAGTTGTTTGTGAAGACTTTTGTGAATGTTACAACCTTGATGGATGGAGATGATTTTGAGTTGAAAGTAGATCATTGATCAAGGACGTTAGATTGACGTTTGAGACACGAAATCAACTCGATATGAAGGTTGGTTATTGTTTAGTTTTAAAAATGGTTGTGAATGTAGCGTGCTTTTGTTTCTTGACTGAGTTGAACGAGTGGAATATTCTGTGTAGTACGAAATAGGAGCTAGTATGATGCGTGTTTATTTATAGTCGATACTATAATTCATATTTTCTACATTTTTATTTCAATCTATAAATTGCAACTATATATATAAGTGGGTAGCTCAGTGGTATGAAGTCGGCCTGTAGATCCTGAGAACCCTGATTCGATTCCCACAGACGACAAACAATTTTCATAATTTCATAAACTACCTCTGTACCTTCTCCAACACTAAGATCTTTGGGGGCTATGATTTGAAGGCTGGTAACCGCACTTCACGCGCAAAATATATCACCTACCGAGATCTGCTTCGGCAGAGTGCCACACCCAGTAATGGGTAGAAGGCGTGATGATATATTTTATTTTTATATGATTGAAAAACTGGCCCTTACTATAATTATTACCAAGTGTACTTTGATTTCTATGCGATAATTTTTTATTTATCCCATTGATAGTTATTGGGAAGTTTAACCAACTCTTAAATGAATAAAAGCAAATCGAAATAATAAATAAATAAATAAATATATCATCACGCCTTCTACCCATTACTGGGTGTGGCACTCTGCTAAAGCAGATCGCGGTAAGTGACATATTTTGCGCGTGAAGTGCGGTTACCAGTCGTCAAATCACGGCCCCCAAACATGTTAGTGGTGGAGGAGCCACAGGGATAGCTTTTTCAAATTATGAAAATTTGTCGCCTGTGGGATTCGAACCAGGGACCTAAGAATCCACAGGCCGACTTCATACCACTGTGCTAGCCATCCCAAATAATCGAAATAAAATACCATAAAAAGTAATTGACCTCGATCATATTCATTTACGGCCAGTTGCATAAACAAAACTTATTTTTTAAACTTAGTTTAAATAAATAAAAGCATATCGGATATTTGACAACAATAGCAATTATTTCATATGACATGTAACTTCGATTTGTTTTCATTAATTTAAGCCAAGTTTAAAATTTAAGTTTTGTTGGTGCAACTAACCATTAATCATTTTGTTTGCCTTTTCTATTCCTTCTGTTGTTGTTTTTTTCAATCTTATGCTTAAGTTGCTATGGAAATATGCACGTAATGATTACTACTTTACAATTCTCAAACAGGCAGATTCATAAAACGGATTACCGCTAACACCGTTTTTAAAATTATCTATAACTCTGTTTCAAATTAAAACAGATCATGAAATGAATTAAATTTGATGCTAATTAACACTCTTTTTAACCTAAGTTAAAACAAAATAGAGTTAAAACAAAATAAAAAATGGTATTAGTGCTAATCCGCTTCATGATTAGGCTTGCCAACTCTTCGGGTTTGACACGGAGACTCCGGGTTTCAGTGAGTTATCTCCGGGCTCCGGGTTTAATTATTATTTCTTCTGGTTGTGTAAATGAGTTCTATGTAGTTAGTTGTCCAGGACAAATCTGTCTCACTTTCGGAATCTTCTACGCCGCTAAATTATTAAATTTTTTTCTTTGATGAACTTCTACATCTTATTGTTATCTAGTTTAATTTCTGTCACTAAATCTTCCAATTTCTTGATTCTGTCAACGTGATTTTAAGGAAGAATTTATACAATTAATTTCGATTCTAATATTTGATATATCATCTTGTATCAGATTAAATTTTTTAGAATTGTATCAAGTTTTCAGAAATAGACGTAATTTCAGGTGAGGGGATGTCTTCTGATGCATTTGATTATCTTCAATTTTGTCATTATTGTTACAGTTTAATCGTATATATGATGTTAAGTACACTAATTTTATTGTTACAGTAGATTTATCACTTCCAATCTTGTTGTACTTTATTTTATATGTAATTATTTTACCATGATAACAAAAACACTTGTCTTTAACAAAACAATGTAACCCTTTTTTATCAAATACGGTAATAATAATAAAATTGCAGGATCTTCTTTAAAAAAATAGTCATCGTCTCCGGGCGAGACTTAGTTCTGAGGTGGTATTCATGATCTGTCTACAAGAATTTTAGGTAATTCTAGATTTTGGATTTGTCAAATTAAGCTAAATCATATTCTCAATTAATAATAATAATAATAAACTCTAATATAATTATGTTGCCATTTAGTTTTCAGGAAGTGATAAACTTCATTTCAGAATGTACTAATAATTTGACGATTTAAAAATTATCGCTTTCATTCTACAATAGAATTCTATAAGGCGCGTTGCGGGGGCAGGCTTTACGAGAATATAGTTGCTTGGTAACAACTGATAAGAGCAATTTACATGATTATTTTTTGACGTTTCTCAAAACCAATGAAATGCTTCATTGTATGTCACGTACCTACGTTTGAACCAATCCTGTCATTATTATACTGAGAATAAAGCTCTTGTGATTATTTCCGGGAATAATCTCTGTAGGTGCTTTTTTGTTTGTAACAAATGATAGGTAGTTGTCAAATAATTATTTAAGAAAGACTGTCAACACGTCAAGTAAAATGTGTGAAAAAATCGATTTAGTTGTATTTCAGATACAGAAATACACCAACAAATTTTGGAAACAACTTCCAAGAATACATTAATAAGTAATCAACCGATATGGACCCAGTTCAAAATTTTTTAAGTTGGATAAATCGACCTTAACAGCTAAGTCAAAAAATAATCTTATTTAAAATAACTCGAGAGTTGGATAAATTAGAAAATAATTCTCTAGTATCTTTCTCAAACTTGTTGCCATTTGGCAATAGCCACTCAAGCCCTACGAGCTTTCGTGACTATTGCCTGGCAACAAGTTTTCGAAAGACCTGTTAAATTATTTTCAATTTATTCTCACTCTCTTGTTATATTATGACTGAAAATAATTTAATAAATAAAATTTTATCTATTAATAAGATGATGTTTGTTTTCTTAAATCAGTGTGGGGCCCCACATTATACGGTGAGACTTTGCCTAACACAAATGCTCAATGCCAAATGGCACCAAGTTTGAGAAAGATACTGGAGAATTATTTTCTATTTTATCCAACTCTCGAGTTATATTTAATTAGATTATCTTATGACTTAGCTGTTGAGGTCGATTCGAAAGATCTGTCAAATTATTTTCAATTTATTCTCACTCTCTTGCTATATTATTACTGAAAACATTGCGACATCGAAAGTCGACCGATTTTGTCTAATGTCAAGTTGCTGGAATCGTTTTACCATAAAGCAACCAAGTTAGAGAGAAGAGAATTAAATTTGGCCTGAGAAAAACTACTATGAGTTTCATTCTGAAATTATTTTTGGTGATATATTATTATCATTGATAGGTATAACTGCATTAAATACACAAAATATCTAGGCAATGGATAAAATCAATCTCAAATCCCCAACTTAAATATTATTCCAAAAAAATGCTTTAATGGAAAATGTCATCTATTTCTGTACAGAAATTATGTAAAGGCAAGCCAAATAAATAAAAACAAAAATGGTTATAGAAGGCAATTTTTGCATGAGATCGAAATTCAGATACAAGCCGCGTAGTCTTCCGTAATTTGTATTTTAATATAATATTATTGTAATAATGTTTGGAATGGAGTATTTTATTAAAATTCTGACATCTATATTAATTGTTTCCGAAGTAGTGAAGAGATACATAAAAGTTTATTCACTTGCGATCAGTTTTCTTACTTGTTTACCCGATGTCAGATTGACAAAAGTGGCGTTTCTATAAATGAGGTTTTCATGGGTACATGAGGAGAATTATTGAAGGTATTCTGTATGAGCAACTAATTGATATTGAGACTAAATACATGTAACATGCATTTAACTGTTGAATATGAAATATTCAACGAAATAATAATTAGACAATAACAGGCAGATTCATAAAGCGGATTAGCACTAACATAATTTTTTATTTCGTTTTTAACTCTCTTTTCAGTGTATGAAACAAGTTTATTTTAACTTGAGTTAAAAAGAGAGTTAATTAGCATCAAATTTAGTTTATTTCTTTAATCTGTTTTAATTTGAAACAGAGTTATAGATAATATTAAAAACGGTGTTAGCACTGCCTGTAAATCGATTAAGAAACATGTTAAAACTGAATTTGCGGGTAAAAATGTGTAACCAATTTTTGTGTTTTAATGTGAGTTCTATGTTGGTAAAAATTTCTGTGACCTACATATATGTAGATAGGGCCTACTGTGTGATTAAAGAAATAACACAAATCATTGCACATAGTACTTACTTGTTTTGTTTTGCCCACAATTTCGCAAATACTTTTTTCTTAATATAATAGAATGCATTTATTAGTTTTTTAATTTAAATGTATTTTTAGAACATTTGCAAATTGTTACTTATTTACAAAAAACTTCTTAATAATTTTTTGTTGTAGCCTTAATTCCAATTATTTTTAATCTAGTAAATGTTTGTTTATTACAACATTTAACTACACAATACTTGGAAATATGATATTAAAATCTACGATATGACAAACAAAATTTTATACCTGAAAAATCATTTGGTCAAAACATATTTTATTTCTCAACACAATCTCCTTGTAGCTCGATACACTTCGTCCAACGTTTTTATAATTTTTCGATCCCTTCCAAATAATACGATTTTGGCAATCCTTCAAAATAGGCGTTTGTCTCAGCGAAGACCTCATCGTTGGAGCCAAATCTCTTTCCGCCGTGCCATTTCTTCAAGTTTGGAAATAGATAAAAATCGCAGGGAGCCAAATCTGGAGAATATGATGGATGACGAACTAATTCGTAGCGCAATTCATGCAATTTTGCCATGTTTTCAAAAATCTTCAAGGTTGCTTGCTTTCGATGGGTGTCAAAACAGAACTGAATGACATATCAGTCTGAAAATTCTAATGCGTTCCAGTTAAAGATGGTACATCACAAATGTCACATGAGATTTGCGATTGTGGCGCCATCTGCTTTATTTTTCAGGGACTTTTCACCCTGCCCTCGTAGTATTTTCTGCATGAAAGCAGGAAAGATACGCATTTTTGATAACGTCATTGTCAAGTTTTTACGATAATTCTATACAAGATTCAAATAAAATTAAAGCTGCTACTATAATACGGAATAGACGTTAGTATAATTATTATTTTGTTTCTACTTACAATAAATTAATTCACTAGATATTTTATTATTTACATACTGAATATAAACTAATAAACATCAGTATTCGTTCTGATATTTGATGTTTTCTAGTTTAACCTAACATCAAAGTATAATAGTAAGAAATAATATATCATAATAATGGCGAAACAAGTAACAAATATAATTACCTTTATTTTGCTTCTATTTTATTGCAAAATCCATTGAACTGGCACTACTATCACAAGTACAAATTACAGAAAAACACAAAACTTCATTTAAAATTGTCTATAGTACAACACAACACTACATGCTACAGCTGACTGACAAGTTCATGCATTGGTCGTTTGAGCAAGTTTGAACATCGTTCGTTAGTAAATATTCGCAATAAAACTTGGATTTTAAATTCTGCGGCGGGAGACGTAGTTAAAATAATATAATAAAAAATAATTATTTTTTTCAACAATGTTAAAATATCAGGCGACTAAACATTGCAAATGGCGCCTACAGCCTATATATGCAAAGTACAATTGCTTTCAATAATTTTAAAGGGTTGGATTTCTGATATTTTTAAGACTGATGTAAATGTTGCAAAATACTCTAAATATGTATATGTTACCGTTAAAGTGTATAATCCCATTATTTTATGAAATACCTAGGCAATGTGTATAATTTCAGTTGTAAAAATTATATTATCTACTAGTTATTTTTATAATAGAACGCATTCTTGGTGAGGTTCGCTTCGCTCACACTTCTAACCAACAAATTTTAGTCCGTAGAACACATGTTTCATACACTCAAGCCGTTATATTAGATTTTAGCTCAAGTTATTCTGAATTTTATAAATTTATTTAAATATTGAACGTGTTATTGACAAGGCTCGCTCGTATTGCAAACAAACAAATCCTAAGCTCGTAGGACGCATAACACGTAGGTATATACGTATCATAAAGTAACAAAATTCATCCAACATTGATGTCACCCGACGGAAACAATTCATATTCTATTTCCTACATGATATATTCGTCTACCTTAACCATTAGTCCTTTACGGATAGGGTTGAATTTGAATGTTTATAGGTCCATGTCTTATACAATTTTATTCTGAAATGTGGAATACAAGAATTTAATGTTTTTAGTAAAAAATTCTATATTATTAACTCTTAGATATATGTACATAAATTTTTAAAATATTTTTTTACATAACAAAATACAAATACATTTAACAAATAGATAAAAAAGTATTTCAATTTGTCAAATAAATTACTAGTCTTTGTCGTCTGGGTTTGAATTGAAGAGGAAGGACAATTTTCTAATAACTCTTCCATAAATTGACACCATTTCTGCAATAAATTCCGATTTAGCAATTTTACAGTTTTTATTTTCTAATATTATGTGTCTGTGTATACTTAATAAACTTAGATTACGATAGGGAACATGTCGCTAGCTGGCCATAAGAATACTGCTGAGAATTCAGTTTCAGCTTGAATTTATTATCTTTAAACTAATAATTTCATTTTTATTATATTATACATATACAGGATGATGACCGCGACTCTCAAACATAGGACTTCAACATGTAAAATCATATTGTTTTAATTTCCTGTTTCGTAATTATTTAAAAGAAAGAAGCTTCAAATTAAAGTTTTAGGGCATAAAATAGGAAATTATTTTTATATGCTTTGTAACGGCACAAATTAGATCTGAAAATGACTAAAATTGTCTCAAAACCATCGATAGCTATGAAATTGAAACAAAATTAAACAAATGTGTGACTTTAAATCTGTCAAAACTGTCAAAATTAATTCTTTATTTATTATTTCGTTTATTTTGACAGATAAAACGTCAAACATTTGTTTAATTTTGTTTCAATTTCATGTCTATCGATAGTTTTGAGGCAATTTTCGTCATTTTCAAAGCTGATTTGTGTCGTTACAAAGTATGTAAAATTAGTTTTGTTTATTGGTTCAGATGCAGAATTTTAAGCCCTAAAACTTTTATTACAAGCCTTTTTGCTTAAAATATTTAGGAAAGCAGGAAATTACAAAATTATAATTTTACATGTTAAAGTCCTATGTTCGAGAGTCGTAGTCACGACCCTTAGGGGGGGAGTGCGAGCGCCCCTTCTTCTCCCCCTGCAGACGCCTATGTCAGTATAAATTATATGTATTCTGCTATATTTAACAGGCAGATAATTATAACAGAAACATAACAGTTGAATAAAAAACAGATCATAATACTGTGCTTATTGGCTAAAGTTTCAAATATCTTGTATTATGATTGGTTGAAAACAGGTCATGAAAAATGATCGAAGTAAACTAGAATATTAAGTTACGGAAATTAAATTAGAAAGATCCATCCCTGTTTCTACAGAAAAATCTTGCTCTGCATACAAATTTCGTCTCAATACGCAATCCATCATCTTCCGTCAACATCATCCACATCTAGCAACCTCAGCTACAACTATTCAACTGTATAACACGAATATCCACAACGCACCATCAGAGTGCATGACAGCCGGATGGACAGTCGGACACTAGAGGCGTCAGACGTTCGCTGGCGATGTTTTTATTTCGCGACTCGCGAGATGTAGTGTTGCGCTTTACTGTAAACCACTTGGAGTGGTCTGGTCTCGTCTTCGTCTTCACTTCATCTCCATGCAGAGTGCTCAAAGTGTTGGCTGTTGTATTGAACGTGTGAAGTGCGCAAAGCAAATATACTTCAGATACCGCTACTTTTAGTTGTTGTTCACACTTGAGAATTCTTCACGAATGAGTTTCATTTGAAGAGAGGTAAAAATAATGAGCGAATTATACAAATATGATTCATTGCTTTAGCCTGTTTATTTAGTTACTTCATATAACAGGAACTTAATCCCAATTACAGTACAGGGCCCAGACTCCCAGAGCCGCAGTGTAATAGTTCATGTATTTTTAACTTGAGTAGGATTCGAACTCGGGATCTTCGAATTCGAATGCTTTATGCCAGAGCTGAGCGTACTCGAGTACATCTACTCAAAAGTACTGTCTAAAGTCTAAGTTTTGTACTCAGTACTCGTTCTTGAGTACATTTTAAAATCTGATACTTTTATTTGTACTTGTCAAATCACGGCCTCCATGTTATTAGTGGTAGGGTTGTCAAAGGGATAATTTCAATGTGGTGATTATTTTTTAACGTTTCTCAAAACCAATGAAATGCTTCATTGTATGTCACGTGTCTGCGTTTTAACCAATCCTGTTATTATTATACTGAGAATAAAGCTCTTGTGATTATTCCCGGGAATAATCTCTGTAGGTGCTTTTGTTTGTGACAAATGATAGGTAGTTGTCAAATAAGTATTTAAAACTGTCAACGCGTCAAGTAAAATGTATGGAAAAAATCGATTTAGTTCCATTTCAGATACAAAAATACATCAACAAATTTTGGAAACAACTTCCAAAAATACATTAGAAAGTAATCAATTGATATGGACCCAGTTCAAAATCTTTTAAGTTGGATGAATCGCCCTCAACAGCTAAGTCAAAAAATAATCTAATTAAATATAACTCGAGAGTTGGATAAATTAGAAAATTCTCCAGTATCTTTCTCAAACTTGTTGGCATTTAGCAATAACTACTCGAGCCCTACGGGCTTTCGTGATTATTGACTGGCAACAAGTTTTCGAAAGATCTGTCAAATTATTTTCAAGTTATTCTCACTCTCTTGTTATATTATTACTGAAAATTATTTATCGTTGTAGGAATTGAACCCAGGTTCCCTAATCCACAGTCCGATTTGATACCACTAAGCCACCTACCCCATAATGTATTCTATTTTACGTTTATGAATTTTCCTCTCGCATAAAGCGATGGTGGGTGGCTAGCTTAGTGGTATGAAGTCGGCCTGTGGATCCTGAGAACCCTGGTTCAATTCCCATAGGCGACAAACAAATTTCATAATTTCAAAAACTACCCCTGTGTCCCCTCCAGCACTAACATCTTTCGGGGCCGTGATTTGACGACTGGTAACCGCACTTCACGCGCAAAATATATCACTTACCGAGATCTGCTTCGGCAGAGTGCCACACCCAGTAATGGGTAGAAGGCGTGATGATATATTTATTTATATTTATTTTATAAAACTGGTAGTAATATTTTTTATCCACACTTTTTAGAAAGCTTCCAATGATCTATCATTATATTCTATTTCTTCTTACATTTACTGAACCAGAGAAAAATTGAAATATCGGCCCTTAGAATAAATGCAAAAATTAAATTTCTGAGGTCTACCCTAATCACTAATCAGTCTATATGTAATTATGTATGTCTTTTTTTGTTTCTTGTAGGTATATAGTCAATATGTAAATGTTATCAACAATTTATAGTATAAAAATAAATCAGATCTAATTTCAGGAAACATATTTTTAGTTTGTATTTTTTTCGAAGATCAAGTATTCCTTGGTTATTAAAAGTTTATATGCTTAAATATGTTAATAGAGTCAATAAATTTGACGTTTTTATTGCTCGTAAAAAGTAAATTTATTCTATGTGTAAATAAATCAAATTATTTACGAGAAAACTTGCGTAGAATATTTTTACGATCTTTTAATCGTCAAGAAATCGGTTTGTTAACAGAATTATATTTATAAAAATTAATTAAAGAAAAAATAAACAGATATTTCTTCAGTGGGTGGACAATTATGGCCCTCTATCATTTTTTAAAGATATTTTGATGAGCATTTTTTCTGCGGTAGAATTTAAATGTTTTCAAACAAAACAAAAAAATATAATGCGATTATTTCCAAACAAAATTAATTTCAGGCCTTAAATGATATTTTAATAGATATTGTTCATTTTTTGTTGAATTGGATTGAATAACTCCTTAAAAAAAATAACGGGGATAATTTCAACAGATTTATTTTATAATCTTGAACATAAAATAGAAAAAAAAAATATATCATCACGCCTCCTACTCATTACTGGGTGTGGCACTCTGCTGAAGCAGATCTTGGTAAGTGATATATTTTGCGCGTGAAGTGCGGTTACCAGTCGTCAGATCACGGCCCCCAAACATGTTAGTGGTGGAGGAGCCACAGGGATAGCTTTTTCAAATTATGAAAATTTGTCGCGTGTGGGAATCGAACCAGGGACCTCAGGATCCACAGGCCGACTTCATACCACTGAGCTAGCCATCCCATAAAATAGAGATGGACAAATACCACTCGCGAATACCCGAATACTTCGAATACTGAAAGCATTAGTTATTCGAGATCTTCGAATATTTATCCTAATGGCGGATATTCGAATACCTCGAATATCACGTGATACGTCTTGAAATTTAAATTGCGCTTCCTTCGGCGCTTTGAAGAACTAAGTTGATAGTTGTACAGTTGCCACTTGACGGTTAAAAGAAATTCAATAATTTCATAATTCATAATCATAATAATAACTTAATTAATATTAATTTATTATTATTTACAATTATAAATTTAATTTGTAATTTAGGTTTTTTAATTTTTCAATAAATAACTTCGGAATATTGAATATTCGAGAATTGATTAATATTCGAATTAGAGAAATTTTATATTCGGCCACCTCTACATAATAGTAACAAAAATAACCAAACTAAAATTTATTTAAATTCGGATTATGTATTTAAGTTGATTATACATATAGATAAAAATGACCATTTTATAAATATACTGAAATACTAGTTCATTTTTGTTATGGGATGGCTAGCTCAGTGGTATGAAGTCGGCCTGTGGATCCTGAGGTCCCTGGTTCGATTCCCACAGGCGACAAATTTTCATAATTTGAAAAAGCTATCCCTGTGGCTCCTCCACCACTAACATGTTTGGGGGCCGTGATTTGACGACTGGTAACCGCACTTCACGCGCAAAATATATCACTTACCGAGATCTGCTTCAGCAGAGTGCCACACCCAGTAATGGGTAGAAGGCGTGATGATATATTTATATTTATTTTTATTTTATAAAAATGACCATTTTATAAATATACTGAAATACTGGTTCATTTTTGTTATAAATTGTGTTTCTTATATTATTGAATTAATAGTTATTTATTATACAAGTGTCTTCGGTCTCGTGTCTAAACTTTTCTTAATAATAAAACACAAGTGTAATACAAAATTTTACGTTTAACGTTGATACAGTTATATATAGTTTCTCAAAATACGGAAGATCTCAATGAAGTGGTTGCTAAGTAACAAGTTGTTTACAGTGTTTTATACAATATAAAACACTAGTGTTTTATGAGTCATATAATACAACTGAAATCAGTATAATTATATCTTTATAATATATGAGTTGTGGATAAACGCAATTGAAATCTGGATTAATAAATAAACATGTTCGAATTATAAAAACCATTTATGTCCAATTTTTGTGAATATTGTTTTTAGGAGTTATTCAACTTTAAATCCTACTGACTACACTTTTGAATCCGATAGTACATTATTGTTAACTTTTTTATTTCTCTTTTAAGAACGAGAAAGAAAATGTTATCTTGATATGTCTCGCTTATTATGAAGTTTAGATATAGACCATATGGTGATAATGAACTTTTTTATTACCTAAACTTAAAGAAATTCAATTTTCACCGCAGCATTTCATTAAAAAATGTTTTCGGTTATTATTATTAACTCGCTTATTGAATTGTATTTAATTGTACACTATTAAAATGGTATAATTACCCCAATTAAATATTCAATTATAAAAGTTAACATTGGATAAGCCAGTTTCATAAAACTTGGATACATTCTAGAATATCAAAAAAATATCTGTCAAGTTCGAGATGTATACATATCATTCTGACGCTGTCAAACATTATTAAATTATTTTAGAAATACGAATAAATACTTATTTACTTAATACTTTATTAATAAGAGCGTTTGACAGGAATTCAAAGGATCATGCAGTTTCCTGAATTTTCTCTCTATTGATTGATTTCATCAATTGTTTAGAGTATTTATTTTTTAAAAAGGAAAATATTCTCCTTAAATAGCAATATAACAAAATTAAATTTCTAAATTCATTCATATTTTGAGCATATTTTAAATTATCATAAGTATCAGTTTTATATGGGATGGCTAGCTCAGTGGTATGAAGTCGGCCTGTGGATCCTGAGGTCCCTGGTTCGATTCCCACAGGCAACAAATTTTCATAATTTGAAAAAGTTTTCCCTGTGGCTCCTCCACCACTAACATGTTTGGGGGCCGTGATTTGACGACTGGTAACCGCACTTCACGCGCAAAATATATCACTTACCGAGATCTGCTTCAGCAGAGTGCCACACCCAGTAATGGGTAGAAGGCGTGATGATATATTTATTTATTTATTTATTTTATCAGTTTTATAATTAACAGAAATATCAAAGCGTAAATATAAATGTAAAGTTTCTAAAATAAGTCTGTAATAGTATATTACATAATAAATCAGGAAAGTGATATTTTACTTGACGAGGCGATTGTCAAGTTAAAGCACTTTCCTGACGTATTATGTATACTATTTTTTTCTGAAATCGTTTAAGGGTTAGTTTTTCAATCGCCGGTTTACTCTCGATTAATTTTAATCATGATTAAATAATAATGGAAACTATGGTTTCCATTATTAAATAATCATGATTAACATTAATCGGTGATTGAAAAACTGGCCCTAAGTTAATCAATAATTAATTATAAATAATGCAAAATGTTTAAAAAAAATTTATATAAATTGCACTGACACCAGACTACGTATCCAAGGTTACAAAAAAAGTGTTTACTAGACTGTTTTTTACTTTACCAGACTTATTTGTAGTCTTGAATACGTACTTTACTTGACAGTTTTGATAAAAATCTACTTTCCATACTAAAATTGGTCAGAAGGCACTTTCTTGCCGGTTTCAGAATAAAAAAATTGTCACATTTGATTCCTGAAGCCTTTTTATGTATTTCATATTAATAATTGTTTTGGATCCATCTTAAATATTTATAAAATATTTGTAACAAATAATTATTAGTTGAATGCATATTATAGAAAGTATAACTTTTTTATGTAGTTAATAACGTAATTAGTTTTGTGCAACTAGGTCATAATATATTTAATTTATAATAACAATTATATCTTGTTTCAAACAACTCAATATTCAAGTACCAACTTCAGACCTAATTAAGACGTACATTCCACCTTAATATAAAGCAGTATACTAAACAAATTTATATGAATATATCTCTATATTTCCTTTTTAATTACAAACTATAAAATGTTGATCACATCTTCTCAAAGCACCGTTAACATTCTCCCAGACAAATGAGTATCGCCAACAGTATCTTATCATCTGAAAATCATACACCATACGTCAAAATTCATAACATAACCTATAAGTCGCTTAACACACACATTTACACGTGCAAGATAAATTACCACAATTTGTACCAATCACAAAACTAATATCGCTTCATAAACATCATCACACGAAGAAGCTGCTTGCCGCGTCGTGGTAGAATCTCTCCACTAAATTTACATTCTACTCATCGTGAAAAATAAGACGTAATCCTTCTGACAACGACAGGCTCCGCTATTACTGATTCTATTTGTTAATATCTATGTAAATTTGATAGTAATCTCCTGCTATATTACTTGTTAGATGTAAAAAATTCATTTGAATACTGAAGGAGAAAAATAATTATTTTGGTTAATAGAAATATGTATTACATTACGTTGTACTTCCGTGTGTTGGACTTGGGTTATTAATGAGGTGATAGGCAGTGAAAAATTGTTAGAAAAACGCAGAGATTCATTTGCTGAATGTTGGACTTTGGGTTAATTATTAATTATGAACTGCAATGCGTTTTTAAACATTAACATGAGTAGATTGTAATAACATCTTCGATTTACTGATACATTTTATATTTACTTAATAAAATCTGATTATTTTATAATCGGGGGTGATACTAAAGACTCATTTCAATAAAATTATACTTATATCAGCTGTATGGGATGGCTAGCTCAGTGGTATGAAGTCGGCCTGTGGATCCTGAGGTCCCTGGTTCGATTCCCACAGGCGTCAAATTTTCATAATTTGAAAAAGCTATCCCTGTGGCTCCTCCACCACTAACATGTTTGGGGACCGTTATTTGACGACTGGTAACCGCACTTCACGCGCAAAATATATCACTTACCGAGATCTGCTTCAGTAGAGGGCCACACCCAGTAATGGGTAGAAGGCGTGATGATATATTTATTTATTTATTATTTATATCAGCTGTGTTCCATATATCATTTTATAATATTTATATAGCAAGGGTGAAAATACGCGTTTCAGTCCCGTGGTATGATTCAGAAACGCATAACAAAAGAACATTTAATTTTATATTCGAAAGATTAAAGCAGTTCCATTTAGGGTTAGTTTTTCAAACACCGATTAATGTTAATCATGATTAAATAATAATGGTAACCATAGTTTCCATTATTATTTAATCATGATTAACGTTAATCGAGAGTGATGGAAAAACTGGCTCTTAGATGTCAAAATGAAATTTTGCAAAAACAAGTATTCTCAATAAACAAAAATTATCATTTTGTTTATACATCCAAAGGAATTTTTTTTTTATTATGGCCCTAGGGCCAAATACAAATGTTTGTGGCCTGTTTTTCATGGCTAAAGTATATTAATTTCGACCCGGTTGTATATAAATGAACATATACAGGAAAATTGCAAATAACATTTTATGTTCCAAATATTTTTGCTAATATCTTTTATTTGAAACTTTTTTTCGTAACTGATTCCATGGGGTAATGGCTCAGTGGTATCCGAGTCGGCCTGTGGATCCTAAGAACCCTGGTTCGATCCCCACAGCCGACAAAACATTTTCACCAATTTAAAATCTTTGAGGGCCGTGATTTGACTGCTGGTAACCGCACTTCACGCGCATATATATATCACTTACCGAGATTTGCTTCGGCAGAGTGCTACATCCAGTAATGGGTAAAAGGCGTGATTATATATTTATTTATATTCCATTTTTGAAATAAATGGAATTGATTGTTTTGTGTGTCCAATAAACTTCCTCTTCCGGTTTTTCAATTTCATTCAAAATCAACTCAGCTCTTCGTATTTTCATGAAACTTATAATTACCAAGTTTCGTTAACAAATCTTATCTCGTTCATGAGATATTGCTCACTCGGACACACATCCATCCGCATACACACACAGACATTATTGAGAAAATAATCAAAACGGATTCAGTGGACCTCAAAACATGTATTTCCTCGAAAACCTCGTTAACGATTTTTTTCGCGATTCCAATACTTCCTTATACTCTGTATAAGAAAGTAAAAATAGCATTGAACAAAATAAACCTCAATCTTTGGAAAATGTTTTATTTGTTTCAAAATTCAAAAAGTTTGAAGTTAATTATAATAAGAAAACTAAACACTGTTTATAATGTAATAACAATAAAATCTCTATATATTTCTTAAAAGTAACCTATTCATAAATAGCCCAGAACCCACTAAACTCACTTCGTTACATTTTATCACCTTTTTAAAATACGACCACAGACCAAACTACTCCCTCACCTACCTATTAGCGTCAAAACCTTCCTCGCTAATAACAACCTGTAATATACTTATAACCTGGCGGGGCCCTGTCGACGGGGGGCAGAGCCCTAGCCACCACCGCCGCCGCTTCACAGCGAGATAAATGCGGCGGCTTCCAGTGAAAAATGTCACCTAGCATTCGAGCTACGTGGTTCTCATACTGAGAGACTTCGGTTGATGTTGCATGGTGTCGTCCCAACAGATGTTTTAATAAAGTGTGGTCGTGTACATCGGATGGGAATGTAGTGTGAGGTGGGTACATGAGCCAGACATTGAAAGAAGTAGTTAAATGAGTGGAAAATGTTGTAGGAGCCGACTGAATAGTTATTAGGTGTTCTGTAAATTGTACAACTTCTGGAAACATTAAATAGAGCCTGGTTTATTCATGTTTTAGTGCGTTTCGTTATACTTGGTGTCCTACGGTAACTGTGCTGTAGTTATTGATATTGGAATTAGGAATAGTATTTTTACAAAAAGGATGAAATGAACATTCCATGCAAATTGTACATTATGCTTTTTCTACGGATACGATATTGTTGTCCTATTAATATACATTATAATGATAAGTTTGTCCTGAATTCACTATTCCAATGTAAATAAATAAATATATTATCACGCCTTCTACCCATTATTGGGTGTGGCACTCTGCCGAAGCAGATCTCGGTAAGTGATATATTTTCCGCGTGAAGTGCGGTTACAAGCCGTCAAATCACGGTCTCCAAAGATGTTAGTGGTGGGGGAGCCACAGGGGTAGCTTTTTTTTAAATGGTGAATATTGTTTGTCGCCTATGGGAATCGAACCAGGGTTCTCAGGATCCACAGGCCGACTTGATACCACTGAGCTAGCCACCCCCAATATTATACTTTTAAATTAATATCCTAACAACATAACAAAACATCTTGGGCTGTAGAGCCGTGGAGGCAATGAGGGCTCAAGCGCCCACTAAAAAAATTAAATGGGAGCGGACACCCGTTAGATAAAATCAGAGTGTGTTATCGCTGAATTTTATAAAAATAAGAGTAAACAATTTGTATTTTATATGACTACTTTAATAAAGAAAACTATTTTTTTTAGACCAGTGGTTCTCAAAATACGGGGGGCAACTTTCTTATTTTAAATGAGAAGAGAATTATACTGAATTCAACGAATAAAAAGTTCTATTTCCTTCACGTTACAATTTTTTTGAAAAAAAGTCATGTTAAAGTGAAAGATGCTTTAACGTCTTTAGTAATTCCACAATATTTTCTTAGTTCCGAAAGTATAATAAGAAACTAAACAGTGGTTTTTGATATTTAGACGACTAATAATCAACATCTTAATAAAATAAATATTCAGATCCGGTTGCACAAAGCAATGTTAATTATGTTGTTAGATAGGAGCATGTTAAAAGTTAACAATTGCCAAGATGGCGGACACTACATTTTACATATTTTCTAAATAATAATAGTACAACCATATTTGTAACAACTAATTATTAATTTAATACGAGCACATATTATTTATAGAAATTATAACGTTTTAAAATAGCTATATTCCATTTGCCACTTGGTTCACTTAAATCAGTTCAGATAAATTCGACACATGACTAAATGAACCGAATTTAGCAAACTGATGTACTTATTGAAGTGAATTACTTTAAAGTAAATTATATTCTGTAATTCTAGTACTGGAAATAAAGCGAAGTAATTCAGTGAAATAAATAAGTGAACTGATTAATGTAATTTAGATCTGATCCAAATGACAAATGAAATACGCCTAATACTACAATTCTAACTTAGTATCCTAGCAACATAACAAAACGTGAGATATGACATGTATGCTGAGTTTTCAAGGGTATAAAAATGTGTGTACAATATCCGTAGCAACAACAAGCATATCATGACCAGATATCTTAGTAGTCATAGTAGGCTTTTTTCGTTCATATTCGAATCAAAAGTTCTCTATTCTCTCTATCCAGGAAGGGAAGTATTTGTTTTCCTCCCTTATTTATGACTGGTTTGGATTAAAGGGTTATGTCTTCCCTTGTGTAGTCCACCATCTGAATAAATAGTTATTTGTATCACTAGACCACAAACTGTACTTTTCCGATTACTGGCAATACAGTTTCTGAAGGTGTGATACACAATATTTTTCGAGCCGAATTAAATCAAATTATATATTTATCAAATATTAAATACGATTTATTTTGACAATATCATTGACACTAACAGTCAGTTGGTATCTATGCTTTCTTTAACAATGTTTTTACCAGCTTAGGCTGGAAATAGGCTGGTTTTGGACGATTTTGAGTTACGCAAAACTAGTATTTCTGGACGGAGGCGCGAAAATAAATATTAGGTATGTAAATTAAACAAAATAGATAGCCGGAGTGCAAATTTTTTGTAGATGTTTTTAATTTAATTAAAGCAACCATATTTTGCTGTACAATTGTATCATTACATATTAGTAGACTCTTAAAAAAAGTAGATTAACACCATTTACCGTTTTAATCTCAATTTAACTTCTTCTTTAATACAATATCACAAAAGGTATTCCTTTATTACCATTACAATTTTTTGCGAATCCGCATCATTACCCGTACTCCACATATCAATCTCCATGACAAATGAATCTCCACAAGTGATTAAATCTCAATTCTCTCACATTATAAACCAATTACACTTTTCAATCTCAGATCTCTCCATCGGTTAATTTCCTGTGCTTGGTGAAATTAATATCCGATAACCGGCATCGGCACGCCGCGCCGCCTGCGTTCCGACACAGTGTGCCCTGTGCACTAAAACAAAACACGGCGGGTTTTAATTACACCGCTAATGCGATTACAGGCCACGGGGTGCTGGGCCGCTGGGGCGGAGCACCCAGGGGGGGCGCGGATCTTGTCTGGAGACCCGGAGGACTCATTATAACACCTGGAGGCTCAAGGAGGAGATTCAACAGCGACAAACGATCAGTCATTAACTGGAGCATGAGATTGTGCGAATTATATGATGTGATATGTATTGGTCTGATTTTTATTGGTTGGAGAAAAGATGAAAAGGAATTTATGAATAGGGATATTTATTTAGTTTTGCTTGTATTTATAGGGGTGGTATTCTACTTTCGATATGACAGTACAATTGCAAGAACGTGTTTTACATTTATACAGGAAGCCCCAAGTGTAATCTGTCAAATTGAAACCGACAATTTAACACCTAAAAATATGGGAAATAATTATTTAATTTTCATACTAAGTGCGGGATGACATTTTTCGGCACAATGATTTTTTTTAAAAAAAAAGGTGACTGAAGGTTTTATTAATAGAGCATACAAGTCAAAATAACCGTAAATTCGCGAATATGTGTGGCTAGCTCAGTGGTATCAAGTCGGCCTGTGAATCCTGAGAACCCTGGTTCGATTCCCACAGGCGACAAACATTTTTCATCATTTCAAAACTACCTTTGTGGCTCCCCCACCACTAACATCTTTGTGGGCCGTGATTTGACGACTGGTAATCGCACTTCACGCGCAAAATATATCACTTATCGAGATCTGCTTCGGAAGAGTGCCACACCCAGTAATGGATAGAAGGCGTGATGATATATTTATTTATTTAAATAAATATATCATCACGCCTTCTACCCATTACTGGGTGTGGCACTCTGCCAATGCAGATCTCGGTAAGTGATATATTTTGCGCGTGAAGTGTGGTCAAATCACGGCCCCCAAAGATGTTAGTGGTGGAGAAGCCACAGGGGTAGTTTTTGAAATTATGAAAATTGTTTGTCGCCTGTGGGAATCGAACCAGGGTTCTCAGAATCCACAGGCCGACTTCATACCACTGAGCTAGCCACCCCATATAATACTTTTAGTTCGATAGAAATATATTATTTTTCTTTACCCATTTATTTAAAAAAATTCGCAGATTGATTCAAATTAAAATGAAACAAACTGACAATATTATTTGTATTACCATGATAAATAATTTTTGAACTTCGGTAAAATGCTCTTAGCCAACGTATCATTTAATTGAAATCTGATGGTATTCGAATTTTTCTCTCTATTTTGTTATATGCCAAAAGATAACCTCGATCTTATAACTTTTTCTTTTATTTGTAGAGAATTCTATTTTATTACATATTGTTGACAGAAAACAAAAAAATTATTTAATATAATGGCAGGTAAGTTTTACTAACATCTCATTTTCATCATAAAAAATAATGCTTCTCTTCAGACTGCGGCACGGTGTCATAAAATTCCTGGAAGATAGAATTCTACATTTCATAAATTTAAAGTAGTATTATTATTTCATTTAAATAACAATGGCTGAATAACATGAATAAATATTTATATTTAAATAAATGTTCCTGTTGGCATTCATGTTTAATTATTATGATTTAATGTAACATATATGTTATTAGCTACAAAGTTCAAATATGCTGAATATTTTGTAAAGTGTCAAAAGTGGTGAAGAAGAATTTAAGATGTATCGTCCAAATTTAACACCTTTTGTCACGCGATCTATTCTAGTAGGTACACAAATATTTAGTAACATTTAATACCGTACAGATTCTTGAAGTATTTTACGATGTAAGAAATTATGTTTTCTACCTTCTAAATAATGATTATTATAAAAATACTCGATAATATTGAAGTTAGAGTGTTCCTGTTCATATTTTAAAATTAGAAACAGATTCTCGGACGTTTTGATTCAATAGAGATTGTTGTTTGTTGGAACTAGGGTTGTTGATTTTACAAATATTCGAGATTTCGGTTGTTCGGATTTATTGAACCTTCGAATTTAGATTCGCACTTTAAAATTTTTGAATATGCGGCATTGATATGAATTATTTTCAGAATAAACTCATGAGCAAAGTTTTGTATTAATTCGTAAGTAATTATTATTTGCCAAATTAATTTAATTTACACTTAAAATTTCGCTACACTGTCAAAAACGTTTTAATTAAGACTTTTTGTATCCTTTTTATTGTCATTTTAAAACGTTTTACTAAAAGTCCATAGCATTTAGATGGGCGGTAAGAGAATAGATAGCTTAATTAAGACGCCTAACCTTGCAGAGGATACTTCGCTGAGTTTATTATTTTATTCGTGGCCGACTTTTCGCGAATTATGCGTGAGCGTGTTTGGAGATGACAGATGGCGTTAATTCAGTAGCAAAAATTCGAGAATTCAAAGCTACGAAAAATTCGTAAATTCGAAGCTTCAAAACATTCGAATGTTCGAACGTTCAGAAATTCAAACCTCGGTGGAAATCAACGCCCTAGTTGGAACTTTATTTAAAAATGACTATATCTAAGAAAACCTCTAAAATACAGGGTGTTTTGTATTTAAACCTACATAACCAAATAGAATATTAAGACGATTGCCTGGAACCCAAATATGTAGTAATTCGACGAAAAACTACATGTTTATCAAAACTATTTTTTGGAAAATATACCTGTCTGTAAGTAATTAGACAAGTAAATAAAATAGATGAATACAAACTATACCGAAATGCACATCTGCATACTCTTGATTTCTGAGGGTAATTGGCATTTTGATGTAACAGAAATTGCTAATTATAACAATTGCTAAGACCCCAACCAACAATGATTACTAAGAAAATTGCTATCAAAAATCATATTAACAATTGTTTATATTTAGCAGTTTTTGTTACTGAATATATCCAATTGTCAATTTTAAGGGGCTCCAGTTTTTATATAAAGCCTGTAAAACTAAAATTATTGCCAGAATGACTATATATCGTATGTAGCCAGTTCTACCATTGATTAAGCCTCGTACGCTTATTTTAAGAAACAACCTGTATATCTAATATTAAGAAACCATATAACATACTAGCTATTACCCGCGACTTCGTTCGCGTGGTCTACAATTTAATGCGAATACCCGTTATGCGTTGCATTGCAACTCAAAGAAAGAAAGTGTTTGTGTTTAATTCTGTTTATTGAAGTGCTTTTGGATACACAATATTTTTTGTTTTTCTCTTTGGGATGTACACGAATAAATCAGAAGGTTTTCCGACACGTGAGCATGCTACTTACAGCTGTCCATGTGAGAAGCATGGATTTTCTAAATTTTGTCCACACACTTGTAACGATTGTCCCTATGCTTTGTTGATGGTCATTGCAAATGCGAGTCGTACCGGAAACTGCAAACGTTTGAATTCGAATGGCATAGGACTGAAGCTTTATTATACCTATATGTTAAGATTGGTTCTCGTCTATGCCTATACCAAATTTGAATCGAATCAGTGCAGTACTTTTCAGGATAGCTAGCGGCCATTTTGTTTCAAGATGGCGATCTGGACTTGTGCTAAGTCAGAAACCTTCGCGGGCGTGTGCACAACAACTTACCAAAGTTGCATCGCATACGGGATAAACAAACAAACAAACATTCGTTTTTATATATATATAGATACGAGTAATTTAGTACCTAATTACTTTTCTGTTTATATCTGATTTACAAGCAATAGAAGACATTTTCATAATTCAAATGACAGTTCAAGGAAACAAAATCTGTCAACATTTTGCTCTTTTCAACGCTACCTAGGTAAGTCAAATTTGACGTATTTTATAGAGATTCAAACAAAATGACACTTTAATTTTGTGTGTTGTCACATGGAAAGCTAATTAACTCCACTGAATTTGTTTGTCAAATTTCAAAAGAATGTAATGTATATTAGCAACAAAATACTTATTTGTATATCACATATTTTCAGGATTCCATTCGCCGTTGATTACGCTTGTGTTTTTTAATAAAAAATATTGTAAAAATTATATTTATTTATTTGTTACTCTGCACGATCGGAATTTAAGCCCATTACGGTACAGGTGGTCTATCTCTTACAGTGGAATCCGAAGCGCAGACACAATATTTTTTATATAAGTTGAAGTCAGCGAAATTTAAATGTTATTACCTCTTACTTGTTAATTAATAAACGCAAGTTCTACTCCGGTTTTATCCAATGAATAACGATTGTTTATGAGGCGTAAATTAGCTGTTAAGACTGAAATAAGAAAAGAATTTTTATCAAGAAGTGTTCAAAATGAGAGGAGATGTTTTTGTGAAAATATTCTTCATCAGTCTACAATCCACATTACCACATATGTATCTATTTTAAAATTCAATTGCGATTCCGATTAATTTGTATTATACAAATCTCACATTTACCGTACGTGTGCATAAGAGCCAAAAGATCAAATTCAGATTGTGATCAGCCATCAGCCGACGGCACCAAACACTCGGTATCGCCTTCAGGTTAAACTCGCACACTCGGCGACTCTATACCTTCGACTTGTCTTGTGCCGGCCGTGCGCGTATGATAAATGATCGACAAAAATTCCATTTACATTCTTCAAGCCAAAGAATATTTTCTATAAAATATTTTTATTAAGAGGTTCGCTTGAATATTAAAATGAATTATGAGATTTAATTTAATTTGTCAGCGAAGGAAGTGACACCACAAATTTTTACTTCTGTGAAACTTTTAGCTGTATTTGAAATATTTTTAACTATGATTTATTTGGTAATAAATTAAAGATATTTTTAGTAAAATATACAAATTTTAAAATGATACTAGAGTTGTGTAGGCACACATATTATACGTACAGACACAGTAATGATTATTTTATGTAATTATTTATCAGTAATTGTCGAAAAAAACCATTAACCTTCTTAGATAAGTATTGTGTAAAAATATGCATTCTTATATTTCGCGATAATTTTTTTAAACCGCAAATTATGAACTGTTAATATAGGTTATATCACGAAAAAATAATGTTTTTTTAAAAGAAAATATAATACAAATTCTGCGTTTGGTACCTATATAATAATAATTTATTATAAAATTTAAAATATAAATATATCATCACGCCTTTTACTATTACTGGGTGTGGTATTTTGCCGTAGCAGATCTCGGTAAGTGATATATTTTGCGCGAGAAGTGCGAGTACCAACTGTCAAGTCACAGCCCACAAAGATTTTAGTAGCGGGAAAGCCACAGGGGTAATTTTAATGTCATGAATATTGTTTGCCGGCTGTGGGATTCGAATCCGGGTTCTCAAATCAACAGGCCGTTTCAATACTACTGAGCCACCTACCCCATTATTATGAAGTTTGATACCACTGAGCCATCTACCCCTTAAATAAAAATATAAAGAGAAAAACTAGGACAACTCCAGGATTTGAGAAAGTTGTACAATAAAGTGGAAATGGAGATGTAGTATAGTGTGTTTAAATATACTCGCGATTTTAATCAGTCAGAGAACAAAGTCAAATATGTTCTATCCTTTTCCACAAATAATTCTTTACAAATAAATAAATATTAATATATCATCACGCCTTCTACCCATTACTGGATGTGGCACTCTGCCGAAGTAGATCTCGATAAGTGATATATTTTGGCGCATGAAGTGCGATTACCAGTCGTCAAATCAC
Source organism: Pterostichus madidus (assembly GCA_911728475.2). Classification (NCBI taxonomy): domain Eukaryota; kingdom Metazoa; phylum Arthropoda; class Insecta; order Coleoptera; family Carabidae; genus Pterostichus; species Pterostichus madidus. The sequence goes on from OU452301.1 coordinate 41,710,331, forward strand.
AGCCTCCAAAGATGTTAGTAGAAGGGGAGCCACAATGTTGTGAAAATGTTTGTCGGCAGTGGGAATCGAATCACGGTTCTCAGGATCCACAGTCCGACAAGATACTAGGGTCGCTGCTTTCCACCGAAGTTTGAATTTCTGAACGTTCGAACATTCGAATGTTTTGAACTTCGTCAGAAAAACTTCGAAGCTTCGAATTTTCGAATTTTTTGAAGCTTCGAATTTTCAAATATTTTGCCACTGAATTAACGCTATCTGTCATCTCCAAACATACTCACGCATAATTCGCGAAAAGTCGGCCACGAATTAAATAATAAACTCGGCGAAGTATCTTACAAAAACTCTACAAGATTAGGCATCTTAATTAAGACATCTACACTCTTAATTATAATTTCTATTATTTTTAAATATATAATAATACATAAATTTATGTACAACAAATGCATTGAAGTTGTTTTATTAATGTGCCACGCCTTTTTATCCTATAATATGATTAGTGAATTGAACTCCCTAAAAAAGAATATCTAACACGTCCCTAGTAAAAATTGTGATGAGGCTAAGATCTGGCAATAGAATGACTAAGACGAGAATTGAACCCGCGATGCTCAGTTTGCAGTCTGACTGACTTGTCCTGGAGCTGTTAAAACATTTCAAATAATTCGATAATTCAAATATTCGAAAAATTCGAAAATTCAAAAATTCGAATAATTCGAAAATTCGTAATATTCGAAAGTTCGATTCTAAATTCGAAGGTTCAATAAATCCGAATAATCGAAGTCTCGAATATTCGTAAAATCAACAACCCTACAAGACACCACTATGCCACCTACTCTCTACAAAACTGAACGTTGGTCTTTTAAACTAAGCTACTACTATTTATAAAATCTTGATACCTACTCACATTCATTATCATATTAATGTGTGAAAATGGCTTCCAATAAATTTCTAGAGTGAGACAAGTCAGTCAGTCATATTCGAAGTCTTCAGTATCTCAAAATGGTAGCAACATAAATAACCTTCACCAATCTCATTCTCATCTCATATCACATCTCAAAAAAACCTCACTTCACAGCATATAACCAGAATCGTTTTTCAAATCAAACAACAAACACGAAAAAAATGACAGTCCATCAAATAAACAGTGAAATATCGTAACAAATTAATAAACACTCTGGTTGGACATTGTTCGCGCCGAAATTTGTACAGCAACGTTCACTTGTCATTTATCAAAATATATTTATCTCGCGTCCAAGTTGGCCATGGCTAGTGCACGGTGTACAATAAGAACCCCGTGAGTCGGGCACCTGTCACACTGTGACTTATAGACCGATTATAGGTCGGCATGGGCGATACTCTGTCTTGCCGACGCATCAAAACATCTGAAGATCTCTGACAGACAAGGAATCTCATCGCCACCACCCACCTTGGTGGCATTATTTAAGCTTCGAAAATCTCATGAATTTATCATCGACTTAGCAATTTTCATATTCTATACCTTTCTTAGAATTGGAACATTCAAACTTCGTATATTTATTAATTTCTATGACTAACGGCTTTTTATAAAAAAGTTATTATTTAAAATTTACAAATTAATCTGGCAATAGGTTGTTGATTATAAAAAGATATAGAAGTGTTTCAATGGATAATAAAAAAAAATAAAAAACTTGAAATTAGTAAGACTGATAAATAAATTTATTTCCTGTTAGTGACAGAGACATTTGAAAATTTAAATTAATAAAAATCTTTGTTTCTCTTCCTCACATCCTTTTATTTCTTAACATTATTCACAGAGCAATAATTTAAAGTATTTTCCTACAACTGTGCGATTTCTTTGTTATTACGTAATTATTATTGCCTTGGTTACGTATGGAAAGTAGATGAATGCAGACCAAGTGCGTTTCTGAAAGCAAAGAAACACTAGTGCGGAAAGTGCTTCATTACGCAACTGTAAAAAAAGTTTTTTTGAGAGCGATTTAAATTTCGCGCCAAGCGCGTAATTCATATTTTGGCCACAGACGCTTATGGAAGAAGAAGATGCAGTGAGCCAGCGCTAGTAAATATGCAGTAGTATATTTTGGCGTTTATAAACATAACCTTAAATTGCAGTATATCTAATCTGTACACAACTAATAAAAAGAACCGAACAAAGTAAAATATATCGATAAATGGTTTTAAGTAAGTGAAATACATAATATTTATTGTGTGTGTATATTATTAACATAGTTGTTACAGTTGCTTATATTGACATAATGTAAAGTGGAATCTTTTGTATTGTCTAAAGAAACATTGATTTCTTCCGTACCTGTTCAAATTATTAACAGTAATATTATTGACAACAATTTCGGAGGCTTTCTAAGTACCAGCAGCAAGTTGATTGTCATTGTCGAAAATAGATGCAACATAGCATGGTCCGGAGCTTCAATTATCTTTGGAGGTATTTATGATAAAGAAGAATCACTCACTGTACTATTCGAATCTAGACAATTTTGAAGAAATTATCTTGACGTTAGTAAAATATTTTTAAATAATGTAGAACAATGTGCAAGCAATCAACAAACAAACCATAGCAACGCCGTAAAACATCGATCTCGTGTAATATCATTAAAATTTTATAAATTTGGATAATATTTTAGTTATTTACTAAATCACACAGTTGTAGGAAAAATGTTGTTTATAACACGTGCCGAAAAAGGTTACGTGCTCGTGCAGATTAAATTCTGCACTTGCACGTAACGAGCCTTTTTCGACACTTGTTACAAAAATAACTATTCTATCACTTAACCAATTTATATTTATTATAAAAATGATATGTCAAATAGTATTTTCGCCTTTACCTGGAGTTGTACCAGCTATGAAATATACAGTTGTAGGAAAAATGTTGTCTATAACTATTAAGTTCGAAGACATTTTCGTTCCAGTATTTCAACTTTTTTATTTCTCCCTAATCTCAAATCCGGTTCTGCGTATTGAGTTCTGCTTTTGAACATTTCTATTGTCGTTTCGTTTGCGTCAAATCGCAGTGACGTTGTGACGTAGGAGCACCACCAGCGCTCATTTTAAAAACCAACAATTTTTCATTGATCAGTGTTAAAATGTAACGCGATTTACAGTAAACTGTAAACTATGAATACAAGTTGCGGCTGGTAATAATATGATTATTGCTTAATTACGTAACTATAGCATGTAACTGTGCGTGTTGTGTGGTACGCTTTTGTTCTATTATCTTTGCCACCAACGCAAATGTTTATTCTTAGATTATGCATACGGACGATAATATTAATAAGAGTTAATAGTTAATGTGTATTTACACTGAAATTCATTGTTTTAGAAATTTAAAAATTTTAATAATTTTTCAACCGATCGTATTCTTATATTGCCTCGCAGAATACTATTGTACTCTTTATAGTTTATACTTAACCTACTCTCTTTATTTTACTTCTGCATACATAACAATTTCATTATTACATTATAAAGCTGCGTTTACAACTGATTCATTAGTAATTACAATTATTTGTCTTATGTCTAATACTATTAGCATTCATATCAACAAAATTAAGGCATTAGTTGAAATACTAAATAACATACTTTGAAATTCTAATCTTTTCAATTATAATTAATACGGTAAATAAAAAATAAATAAATATATCATCACGCCTTCTACCCATTACTGGGTGTGGCACTCTGCTGAAGCAGATCTCGGTAAGTGATATATTTTGCGCGTGAAGTGCGGTTACCAGTCGTCAAATCACGGCCCCCAAACATGTTAGTGGTGGAGGAGCCACAGGGATAGCTTTTTCAAATAATGAAAATTTGTCGCCTGTGGGAATCGAACCAGGGACCTCAGGATCCACAGGCCGACTTCATACCACTGAGCTAGCCATCCCATATTAATACAGTAGATACATGATTTTTCCTAAAATCGCCAAGATAATATCTGCTTTCCTAACCCATTTTAGTATGGAAAGTAGATCATTACCTGACTCAACTAAATAACTACAAAATAAAATTTCTTCGGTAGTAATTTCTCTACTATCGTAGCATAGATTTCATAAGAAGTACATAAAAACTCTTCCTCATTCTCATTTTTTTGACTATTGCCAAATGGCAATAAGTTTGAGAAAGATACTGGCGAATTATTTTCTAATTTATCCAACTCTCGAGTTATATTTATTTAGATTATTTTTTGATTTAGCTGTTGAGGTCGATTCATCCAACTTAAAAGATTTTGAACTGGGTTCATATCGAATGATTACTTATTAATATATTCTTGGAAGTTGTTTTCAAAATTTGTTGGTGTATTTCTGTATCTAAAATGGAACTAAATCTATTTTTTTCACATATTTTACTTGACGTGTTGACAATTTTAAATATTTATTTGACAACTACCTATCACAAACAAAAAAGCACCTACAAAGATTATTCCCGGGAATAATTACAAGAGCTTTATTCTCAGTATAATTATGACAGGATTGGTTCAAACGCAGGCACGTGACATACAATGAAGCATTTCGTAGCTTCTGGGAAACGTCAAAAAATAATCGGTAATATTCACTGCACTAGTTTTATTATAAGTGACAAAATATTAAAATTTATAATTAACGGAACCAAACATATTGCTTCTCACTTATCCAAATTTACTGCTAAGGCGTTTTAGACGACATATTACTATATTCTTCTTTTGTTCATGGCTAATTTCTACGTCACAAATAATACTTGTGAAGGTTGATGGTTTACAAAAACAAATTTAAATATTGAATGAACCCAATAAAAAGCCAAGGACTCAAAAGCTCAGAGAAGTAAATATAAAAGCTTCTTGTCTTAGGCTCATGTTCCGGCTGATTACATAAACCCTTATCTGCTCCATCTAGCTATAATCTGATGGTAGCCGTGCATTGTTACACTCGATGTATTTACATAAAGTGTTTCAGCGTTGCAGACTACGCACAGTGCGCTGTGAGATCGATTGTCTCTTGTCTCGCTACGTCTCAATAATGCTATTATCGGTTCAGGAGGAGTGTCTAAAGCCCTGCCCAACACACAAACACAGATTAGTTGTGTAGTTGTGTTCAATTGCTCAATATTCTGATTTGGAGATTTTGGTCTTTGCTTGGATGATGGTTAAATGTAAGGTACTTATGTAGGTTGACTTAGCGATGTTTTGTTTTAAAGTTTGGTCGTTTTTCATAAATAGTAGGTATATGTTTCGGAACTTGATTAGTTCTATTATCAGTAATAATATAACAAGAGAGTGAGAACAAATTGAAAATAATTTGACAGATCTTTCAAAAACTTGATGCCAACTGTATCACTGCAGATGACTCTCGTGTCAAATCTTTCATTAACAAAATAGAAAAATTATATTAAAATCAAATTTGAATCCAAGGCGACCGTAGCTTAGGTTTAAAGCATATGACCGGATTTCATAGGTAACTATCCCAATTTTTCTCAGTATAACAATAGAGTGAGAATAAATTGAAAATAATTTGACAGATCTTTCGAAAACTTATTGCCAAATGGCAACAAGTTTGAGAAAGATACTGGAGAATTATTTTCTAATTTATCGAACTCTCGAGTTATATTTAATTAGATTATTTTTTGACTTAACTGTTGAGGCCGCTTCATCCAATATGTTGAACTGGGTTCATATCGATTGATTAATGTATTCTTGGAAGTTGTTTCCAAAATTTGTTGGTGTATTTCTGTATCGGGCTTTCGTGACTATTGCCAAATGGCAACAAGTTTGAGAAAGATACTGGAGAATTATTTTCTAATTTATTGAAATCTCGAGTTATATTTAATTAGATTATTTTTTGACTTGGCTGTTGAGGTCGATTCATCCAACTTAAAAGATTTTAAACTGAATCCATATTGATTGATTACTTATTAATGTATTCTTGGAAGTTGTTTCCAAAAAAATGTAATACTAATAAAATTACAAATAAGTCGAGAACTGCAATCATAGTAAGAAACAGTAATGAAATTGGAGACTTAAACGGTACATAACAACACATCACCAGAATGAACCAATAATTCTCACACCCCATCTTATCTCCGCTGTGTCGTGTTTCACATGGCACACCAGGATACATCACGACACGTAGTGCTGCCGCCGCGCGCCGGTCTCCGAGCACCGCCGCCGGGCTAAGCGGCTTAGAGCCAGCGGCGGCGGCGGCGGATTGCACCGCGGGACTCCTCCCCAGGGGGCGAGGTCTCTACATGCGCCCCGGCCCGGCCCGGATGCGTCTCCACCAACTCTACTTTCACATGAATTTGTCAGCACGCTTCACGACGAATTATAGTGAATGATAAAAGTAAGGAAATAGGGTAGAAAGTAATATGATATGCAATTGTATTGATAATTCATTATTTACTTAATTAATATGGCTGCTAACTAACTGAGCCCCTTAAAGCAGAGACAAAACAGTTTTTTCTTTTCTGAAAAATATCGTCCAATTTTGCTGAAAATTCGTCGAATTATGAACCAAAAACCCCTAAATGCACATTCAACTTCAAACACGCATAACTCTGTAACAAATCATCGTAGGAACTTCGTTCTTTGCGTCCTTTGTAAGAAACTGAATAAACTTTATTGCCCAGATAATGTATCAAGTCCACAATTTTTTTTCAGTTCCATACAGATCGTCAAATATGGGTTTTTTTCTACTAAAAACATTTTTTCTTTTAAGGGGGCACAAGGGGTTAAGGCTAAGATCGCATTTATTCCCTTAAAGTAGACACTTTAAACTTATTCGTCCTTGAAAATTCGTTAAAATTAGCTAAGTTATAACGATTTGAAAATTGGAAAAATTTCACGAATTTCAAGTGTTTTGTTTTTTTGGTCACCAGTCTACTATTATTTTTTTATTTTTTATAATAATAGCTACGAACATATTCAAACAAAAATATATGTGGAAATTATTCTTGTCACATAATACTGAAACTCTGATAATCTATAAAGTAATAACTAAAAATAAATTAGCTTTAGATTTTACTTTTACTTTATCGATCGATTACTGATCTAAATCCAGTTACAGAATAGAAGAGTATGTTTTAATCATAGAATAATTAAATAAGAAAAAATAGGAAAAAATTTTCCATCACTTGTCTCGTAATTCCACAGAGGTTTTACAGCACGTTTGCATCAACTTCTCAGGTCATCAACAAACGGCTGGTCAGTTCAGCTTTAAGTGATGGAAAATTTTTTCCTATTTTTTCTTATTTATTACGACTCAATTCCACATCGCAATAGACATTTTGTCTTTTGTTTCATAGAATAATTATTACCAAGGGTAAAAACAGGCGTTTCTGGCATGATTATTAGCACGAGGCGTAAAGCGCCGAGGACTAATATGCTCAGGGTCAGAAACACTAATTTCACCTGTGGTACATACAATATTTTATGTACAACATAATAACAGTTAATTATATGTTCATAACATTTTGCAGAATCAAGTATTCACAATAAACAAAAATTGTCCTTTTATTTATGTATCTATATGAATTCTTTTTGGCCCATGGGCCAATAAGAATTGTTTAGGCCCGCTTTTTAGGGCTAAAACACAAGCTTTTCTGTCCAGTCGTGCATAATTTTTTTAATTTAATAGTGAGTTATTGTGATGAAGTAGGGATTGAAAGTACGCATCCTGGAACAAATCCATCTCCGCACAAATATTACACACACACATCTCCACTCACACATCAATGCGTATCGTACTGTGCATACGCAAGTAGGAATTAATGTATCGGTAGATGACAGATAAGATTTTGTCGTAACGAAATCCGAATGATAACCCAATGTGGCAATGTGACTGTGTGACTTGATGTTTGTATGAGCTTTAGCGCTCTCTATGCTCTTATAACTTTTAGTTTTATTTCATATATCTACATACTTGTTTTCTTTTATTTTTAATTGTTTATCTGTATGGATATAAAAACATAATATATCTTTTTTAATATCTAACTGTGTACGAGACCTACATACTTCATAAGTATTTTAATTCATTTGTTTGACCGCAACTGTATTTGGTACATTTCTCATGTCATTATGAGAAATTATAGAAATTTATTTTAATTTTGTATTTTAGTATTTTATTAATTACTCTTAAGTAATGGCGGTCCTACGAAAATTACACCATTGGTGATGTAGGTACATGAAAATAGTATATTGTAACACAAGTTTTGCAATGGCCGTTGCCACACCTATGTTAATACTATTTTTTCTACGGTCGTGAACTTTTATTCCTCAAAATCGATATTTGATATCAGTTATTTACTGTTATATGTTACATTAATTCAAAATAAAGATTGTTCAACAATGGTTATCTTGGAAACAACATCATAAACGATTTCTCGCTGCACTGAATGTTGCAAAGAAATACATTCCACACTAATTTTGAATGTTGATATGTAGACATTTTAGAATATTATACATGAAGTTTGCTGCGCTATGATTTGAAGTTGAACCTGAACTTTACTAATATCAATATCATTCTTAACTGCTAGTGTTGATTTTATCATTGACTAAATGGACCAAAGAGAAGATGATTTCATTACTTTAGGTTTGCAAGTATAACATTTTCGCTATAATTCTTGACTTTTTTTTATCTTACACCATGCGATGAAGAGGTTATAATTTTTTTCGTATAATGCTCTTGATTTTACAGGTAATAAACTCAAGGTAGCATTTTGCGCTGGAAAATCACTATTTTCTGAGATTATTGAGCACATTTTTTTTAATATTTATCACAAATAATGATTGTTGATAACAGAATGGATACTGTTATCGTCATGGTTACATACAATACAGAAATTGGTGGAACGTGAATTGAATTAGCCCCATATTATTTTTTTAAATTTTTTAGTAAGTAAAGTCGTAGAAAAAATTATGTGTGTGCCTCAAGCGTAAAGTATGTTTATTGCTCTCACTCTATTGCAGCGCTCGCTGCTCTTGATACACAAATAACTATTTCATTACCATTGCTTCTCTGCTTATTTTGTGGTGAAAATCGTTTGTCGATTGTGAGAATGGAACTTGAGATCTCAAATCTACAGTCCGACTCGATATCGCTGAGCCATCTACTCCATAAAAGGAAGAACTTAATTTTACATAACCACTATTTAATTTTATTAGGTCAAAGATCCAATAACAGATCAAAAGAAACTATAACAAATACAAAAGGAATAGATATAAGTATTAAAAAATATCTGTAACATCGTAACTGTATCTATTACAACAAAACCAGAGTAACTCAATGTAAATTTGAACAAAAAATAATAGTAATCGTTCATTGTAATTTAGATATCAATTTCATATGAATAAGTTTTATGGGGTAATGGCACAGTGGTAGCAAGTCGGCCTGTGGATCCAAAGAACCCTGGTTCGATCCCCATAGCCGACAAAACATTTTCACCAATTTAAAATTACCCCTGTGGATCCCCCACCACTAACATCTTTGGGGGCCGTGATTTGACGGCTGGTAACCGCACTTCACGCGTATAAATATATCACTTACCGAGATCTGCTTTGGCAGAGTGCCACACCTAGTAATGGGTAAATGGCGTGATGATATATTTATTTTAAGTTTTAGAAATCTGGGTATTACAATTTTCAAATCGATATAAATTTTGATAAGCAAGTATATAAAATAGTTTTTTTTTCAAATATAAAAGAATGCTATTTCAGGAATGTTTACGTCGCCATGGATACGTATTTGTTTTTTAGTCTTAGAGCCAAATGTAAAGCTACATTCACAAATCGAAATTAGTTTTTGTTTTATGTTTTCCATTTTTGTTTTAATAACCTTGTAGACATGTTATCTTATGCAGCCATTCACAAATCAGTATTTAGTTTTGGTTTTAACACAAAAGTTTGCAAACTCCAAACTTATGTTTTAGTTTTACGTTTTATACTTAGGAATAGACCAATAGGACGAAGCGTAGAATGAGGTAGTGACATATACTTGTCTCTTTCTATCATCCTTCGCATTGACGATAACCTAAGTTTGTTTTTATTCGAGTGTCAAAATGAATTAAAATAAAAACAAGATTTTAATACCTACTTTCTTACTATGATAATATTTATCTTGCTCTTCCAAAAAATACGAAAGTAAACAAACAACATATGACAGCATGTGTAATTTGGCACATCTAACAGTTGCATTTACTGCATTACCGATCTTCTAAAATTTATGATAGATGTCACTACTAACTAAAATCGACAAAGCAAAACTATTTGTGAATGCCACCTAAAAACACACTAAAACATAAAGCATAAAACAAAAACTAATTTCGATTTTTGAATGTAGCTTTACATTTTTTAATACAGTTGTCATGGTGATAAAAATAACTATTGTAAATTTGTTTAATTTTAATTTGAATAAATCTGCGAAATGTCCTAAATAATTTTGTAAAAAAATATTCTATTGGAACTTGAAACAAATTAATATCTCATTATAAGAAGAAAGAAGCAAATTCTTTGTCGCTGTGCGGCCTCACAAACACATATCTCGGTTCCACATAATCAGCTTTGCACAAAATCACTTTAAATGTGGTCAAAAAGCACTTATAATCCCATAACTACAATCGTAGTGGGCACGAGCAGCCCATAAACCACACAACGCAACAAAACACTCGACAATCGGCTTTCACGCCATTCACGAAACAAGCGAGGCCTCTCGGCTCAGCGCAAACTTAAAATAACCGACATTTGTTGGCAACTTCGAGTGCTGTTCTGGCCCTTTGAGAAATGTGTTTTTATTGTGTCTTCTGTCAGAGAATAATATATTTCTGAATGTGACAAAAGAACGACTTTGCACCTTTTCGCTGCTCAATTGTTTGGTATTTTTGGAGGTTAGAGTAGTTCTTTTGCCGGATTTAGTGTTTGTGTTGTTTGTATTTGAAATTGATCTCTGGATTTTGCTAAAGTGGTTTAAAACCTACTGAAAAAGGGTTTATTAACGCCTATTTTCACATGTCACTAAGATATATCTTTATTTGAGATGAGTCTGTCATTTTTGACGCCTGAAAATGTAATGGAGATATTTTTGTTCATACCGGATTTCTAATCTCATGTAATCGTTTTAACTTTAACTGACAGTCTTTTTACCTGAACAAAAAGTAATAATACATTTGAATTTTAATGTTTATAAAATTATGAAAACGGGTAAGGGAAATGGAAAAGAAGCTGTTAATTTAAAGTTTGGTTTATATTTCGGTACTGCTTAGCACATCTTCAGATTGATGTTGGCGAATGATTATACTTTTTATTTCAAAAATATATAAAATATAAATATAAATAAATATATCATCACGCCTTCTACCCATTACTGGGTGTGGCACTCTGCCGAAGCAGATTTCGGTAAGTGATATATTTTGCGCGTGAAGTGCGGTTACCAGCCGTCAAATAAAATACAAATTATATTTATATTATGGGGTAAAATGGCTCAGTGGTATCAAGTCGGCCTGTGGATCTTAAGATCCCTGGTTCGATCCCCACGGCCGACAAAACATTTTCACCAATATAAAATTACTCCTGTGGCTCCCCCATCACTAACATTGGTAACCGCCCTTCACATGCGTAAATATATCACATACCGAGATCTGCTTCGGCAGAGTGCCACACCTAGTAATGGGTAAAAGGCGTGATGATATATTTTTTTTATTTTATTTATATTTCACTCAAAATAACAATAATTTGTTTTTCTGCAGTCTATGTACGAAGTAGTAATTTGCGCTTGCATTTGTCAGCACAAAATGTCACTTTTCCGATTATGTGCAACACAACAGAAGAAAACGCTCGCTTTCCGAATTTTTAACTCTAAATCAAACGTTTATTCAACGTTATGATAACAACCAATGAAAGAAAATAAACAATTTTCATTTTTAATGAAATGAAAACTCTTAAAATTCTTAAAATGTTGAATCTTATGTGTGTTTCGTGCGCAAATATACATTGTCGATTGTTGAAATCGACAATGTACCATTTTGCGCTTTTAATATAAAAATAGCTATTTCATGAGTCTGTCAGAAAGTATAATTTTCTTTCCTCAATTGAGAGAAAGAAAGATACATACTTTTAATCCCTAGGAAAAAAGTCAAATTTTCGTCGAAAGTAAAGCCATAAGGCGTATTCTATTTGCCATTTGGATCAGATCTATCTTACATTTACTGATCCAGATCATTTATTTATTTCGCTAGATTACTTCGCTGACTTTATTTCTAGTACTAGAATTATAGATTCTAATTAACTTTGAAGTAATTCTCTCATCACTTTGCTTAATTCAGTTCATTTAATCATGTGTCGAATTTATCTGAACTGATTTAAGTGAATCAAGTGGAAAATGGAATACAGCTAATGTCATGACAACTGGAAAACAACGGCATGATTTGACATTAGTGACATCTAGGTTACATCTGTCAAAAAAGTAATGTAAATATTATCTAAATATCTAATTTATTTCTAAAAATGTTACATTCTGATAGGATAAATTTATTTATACCTCGTGAAGAAAGTATCATTATTTCCTCACGGCACCTTCTGGAAAAATTGTGTCATTTTCTTCCCTTGATACACAAATAACTAGTATTTTACAGTCAGGTCAAGTGAACATACTGTATGTTTAATTTTTAGTTGAAAAATGTAAACAAATCCTTATTTTGATGAGTAATTTTTGAGAACTGCATTTTATTTACAGATTTGCACAATTTTACCGGTAAAATAAGCAAATGATAACGAATTCGTATAATAGTACATAATTTCTTCTAGCTTCAGGTTCTCATACAATTAAATAATAGTGTATCACATTACTACACAAGATAGCTAAATATCCTGCTCTTCTAAACGCCACAAATCACAACAACCAACCAAATTTATAGTACCACGTTGAACACCACCCCAAAAATTACAAATTTATCATACAAACATGGTTGAGAATTAGCATAAAAATAAAAACCACGGGGCTATCACATAACGGTTCGAGTGGTTGCAACTAACCTCACTAACCGCCTAAAGTAGGGACATAACAAGCCTGTAAACATCCCCTAGAGCAGGGGGGTGAACCGCGAACCCCCAAGTCTAGGGCTAGGACACTACAATGGCAGTGGCAATGGCCTCTGTTCTCTGATGTATGGATACGGTGTTACAGACTTATAGACGAGGCTTTCAAAGTCAAGGAGAGAGTTGCTATTGTAGGTTATACACATTTGGAGTTTGTAGAGATTGGGGTAGGATTGTATTGTTGGCTGGTTTTGCGAATTTGTGCGATAGGCGTGAGGTGAAATGATGTGTGCGCCATTTTGAGGTTTCTGCTTCATCACATATTGAAAATAAATGTAATATTTTATACCTCATTTCACATAAGAATACTTGTATCAATTTTTTACAGTCAAAAGTTAATAGTATATTCCAAAAACAGACCACGGTTGCCGTGGTAAAATTTTTAATTTACCGGTAAAATTTTTGTACACATTTTTAGAAATTCCGGCCTATTCTGTCCCTTTACCTATGTAACGATCAAAGTGTAACTATGGTAAAACCGTGACCACTTCGGTCACTAAAATCAATTTAATTCATTAGACCACAAGACTAATTGAAATTAACTAAGCAAATTGTTGAACTTATTGTGATGGATGATTTTAAGTTGAATCCGAATCAGTATATATATATATATATATATATATATATATATATATATATATATATATATATATATATATATATATATATATATATATATATACAGTATGTCCCAAAAATAACGAAACTCTTTAGATATAGAATAAAACACGCATTGTGTTATGTTTGAAACTTAATATTTATTCAAAATAGATTCCATTTGAATCAATACACTTTTTAGAACGATCAACTAGAGCATGCATAGATTTTTTTTATGCCATCTAAAGGAACGTTCTTTAACACTTGTGTCACGGCTGCTTGAATGGCTGGAATATCATCATAAAACGCTCCTTTCATGGCAATTTTCAGTTTTTGGAAAAGATAATAGTCACATGGTGATAGATCAGGCGAATACGGAGGGTGGTCGATGACACAAATATGTTTTTTCATCAAAAATTGGTTGACTTACACGAGCGACTTTTTGGTCTTTATTTAATTCATGTGGAACAAAACGTGCAGAAACCTTTCTTTTACCCAAATCTTCAGTTAGAATTCTCCAAATAGTATTTTTACTAGTATTTAATTCTTCACCCAACATTCTAACATTACAATTCGAATCGACAGCAATGATTTCACGCACTTTTTCGACTAATTCAGCACAATTTCCGGCTTTTGGACGTCCAGATCTTTCATCATCATTTCAATCTTCACGACCATTTTTCAATTTTGCAAACCACTTATAAACTTGTAAACGAGATAAACAATCATCACCATAAACTTTTTCATCAATTCGTATGTCTCAGCAATTTTTTTTCCAAGTTTAACACAAAATTTAATATTTGCTCGTTGTTCCATTGTATTTTTACAACATAAACACAAAAACTACTGTCATTAAAATGCGCGTAAATTTTTAAACTGTCACCTGTTTGCATGAAATTGTGTGCGTTCGAAAGAGGAAAGATGTATCTTTCTAACAATGTTTATGTTCAATAGGTTGCGCTACGTGTTCTATGATTTAAAATAAAAGTTTCGTTATTTTTGGGACATACTGTATATATATATATATATATATATATATATATATATATATACGTTTTGAATCGCAGTTCGTTTTCGGAATATACTAACTTGGTTTAAATAAATAAAAATAAATCGAATGTTTCATATCAATTTAAATTATGTCATATGTCATGTAACTTTGCTAGGTTTTCAAGTAGTTTCAGCTAAAACAATTACCGATTTAAAATTTTCAATTCTACTGAGTTTTTACTCCTATACTTACCAACAAACACACAAAAAAGAAATTTTAATACAATTTTAAAGTAAAACATTGAAAGAGTTCCACAGCAGATATGTAAAAAAAGTAATAAATTAACTAAATGTAACATGTTTACTGCGGAAGAGTCAAATGAAAACTAACTTCCAGCTAACAACGCAAAAAACATTTACCCTACAGTAACTTTAGTAACTTTTCAAATTCTTTTTCTCATATATCTTGTAATTTGCTCCAATTAAATTCAATATAATAAATATTTCAAATAAATTCTTTGACGTAATACGACATGATGGCATCTAAATAAATTTCATTAATACCCAACCATTTAAAAACTGGTAACGCGGTAACTATGGGAAAAACATAATATGTCCACTTAACCCCGCTATCAAACGTCAACCGGAAATCAAACTTTACATCAAATCAACCCTTTAAACGTTTAAACCATCACAAACGCAACAAGCCTCAAACGTCTTGTCTTGTTTTGATGTAACTACTTTACAATACAGACACTCGTCATTATTAATTACACCACATACCACATGTTACAATGTAACTTACATCGCTACAAAATAATATCACTTTACAACTACCCTAAATATAACATATCTCTCCACATACTCGTCCGTATGGAGAGTTATGATAAGGGCGAGGCAGCGATGCATGAAGAATATGTATATGTATGTGATGCACCCGCCCTGTAATGTTATTATTGGAGGGCTCGGCCCCTGCAGTTAGCACACAAAGGGCCCCCCGAGGACAAATCACAGCCGGGGGCGAAGTGTCACACGACCGGGCAGCTGAATGTAACGCTCTCTGTCGCTCGTTTTGTTGTTAACACTTCTTTGCGGAGCTGTGATACTTTGACGTGAGTTACGTACTGGGATGTGTCACACGGATATGTTGCCTTTTTTGTTTATTTCGTTTTTTGTAGTGAGAAACGGATTGGTGTGCTTGAATTTGACAAAGAGGTGACTTTTTTTAAAAGGTTCATAGACAAGTATGTTTAGTAACTATTTATTTTTGAAAATATGTAAATGTTTCCAAATAAATCGAATCTGATTAATAATTTTTCATTGCAATTCATAAAACTCTACAAATGGGCTAATAAACTTCATGGAAATCTTTTTAATAATATCTTACATATAGGTATAATGGGGTAATGGCTCAGTGGTATCGAATCGGCCTGTGGATTCTGAGAATCCTGGTTCGATCTCCAAAGCCGTCAAACATTTTCATCAAATTAAAAATGATCTCTGTGGCTCCTCCACCACTAACATCTTTGGGGGAGACGTGATTTTACGGGTGGTAATCGCACTTATTGCGCGTAAATATATCTCTTACCGAGATCTGCTTTGGTAGAATGCTACACCCAGTAATGTGTAAAAGGCGTGATGATATATTATATATTTATTTTTATTTTAGATATTCTACTGCCTACAGATTAATTGATATCGAACCTGAGATCTTCAGGATCATAAGATATCTTAAAGCACTCGAATTACTTATTTAGTTTTATTATTAATTTGAGATGTATAATAATCTTATTATTAATTTATAGTTTTTAAAAACTATTTTTTTGTGAATTAGAAAATATGTAAACTCTTTTAACAAAAAATAATCTAAATCTTAACTTTTTGGTGGGAAACTAAATTGTTTCGGATTTTTTAAAAATAGCAATACTTTTGGTTTCTCTAAGTTTTATGGCTAATTGCACCGCCGTCCCTTAATAACTATTTACATAACAAGTACGCCAAGACATACTTTTCACATGTGGGTGTTTTTTAAATTACTTTGAAGCACTAGTGCACAAAGTCAGACTTTCCATCTGTTTCCAAGGTAATGTAAACATTAATTGATGCGAGTACAAAATAGCTATTTACATAACTAGTGCGCGAAGACATACTTTGCACAAAAGCGCGAATGATACAAATGGCGTCTTTGTGCACGAGTTTTGTACAATGCTTTTTGTAACGAGCAAAAATTATATGATGGACAATGAGGAAATTTATTAAATGTAAAGCGTGAATTTATATTGACAGCTAAGTATGCTATGAATTGACATTTGTTATTTGAAAACAAAGTGTTCATTTTTTCTTTTAAAGTTAAAATATCTCTGTTTGATGGCGTTATAAGCTAATGTCTCTACTTCTTTTATAAATTCCTTAAAATGTGTGTATCTTAAATACAATTACCTTTTTAATAGCCAAAATTTAGAATAATAAAAAATGGATGTTTTTTCGATTACTTACTTACTTACTAGTGCGCAAAATCAAGCTTTTCATCGGTTTCCAAGGTAATGTAAAACCTTATTTTGAATGATGCGAGTACAAAAATTATATTTATTAATAGCCTTCCACGCAGAATATATATCTCAATAAATATTATTTCCTCTACTTCGACAAGTAATGGCGACAGAATTTTTGATTTCTGATTTCCTATGTCCCACTTTTCATGTTCCTCCTTATATAATCCACAACCCTACAAATTGATAAACCACAAAACAACCCTACAATCCACAACTACCCTTCAACCTAAACCGATTGAACTCCACCGAAAACAATATAATATCCTCCAAGTCTGCCAAGGCTTGGAGAGTGTAATGGTGCGTGAAGACGGTAGCCGCAGCAGTCAGACTTCGCTGCAGTGATCTGTCACCAGGAACAACTGTAACTGTAACGTTGTAACGCCGTAACGCGTCAACATAGACAGCCATTGTTGTAGAGTGACTCTGTGTGTGTCTGTATGTGTGAAGCGTTCTGTAGGAGACAAAGGTATACGGGAAGGTTTTGTTGGAAACTGGGATTGTGTACTAATGTGGAATTTATTATTTTTTAGTGGAGGTTTTGTGGGGTAATGGTTGGTATGACATCGGTTTTAAGGTTATGGTTAAGGTAGAGTCAATTCTTGATAGATATTTAAATAAAAATAAATATATCATCACGCCTTCTACCCATTACTAGGTGTGGCACTCTGCCGAAGCAGATCTCGGTAAGTGATATATTTTGGGCGTGAAGTGCAGTTACCAATCGTCAAATCACGGCCCCCAAAGATGTTAGTGGTGGAGGAGCCACAGGAGTAGCTTTTTGAAATTATGAAAATTGTTTGTCGCCTGTGGGAATCGAACCAGGGTTCTCAGGATCTACAGGCAGATTTCATATCACTAGCAACCCCAATTGATATATTTATTTATTTATATTTATATAGTTTTATGGGGTGGCTAGCTCAGTGGTATGAAGTCGGCCTGTGGATCCTGAGAACCCTAGTTCGGTTCCCACAGGCGACAAACAATTTTCATAATTTCAAAACGCTACCCCTGTGGCTCCTCCACCACTAACATATTTGGGGGCCGTGATTTGACGACTGGTAACCGCACTTCACGCGCAAAATATATCATTTACCGAGATCTGCTTCGTCAGAGTGCCACACCCAGTAATGGGTAGAAGGCGTGATGATATATTTATTTTATTTATTTATATATAGTTTTATTAGATAAAATAGTAATTATGGATATATTTTAAATAGATAAAACAACGAAAATTAACACTTTGGAAGTTTTAATTGAGCAGAGAAGAAAGAAAACCTTTAAACGATTTATATTTAATATTATGTTATTTCTTTGGATCTTTAAAACCTTTTACCATTATTTATAGAATATAGGGTCGTTGATTTCCACCGAAGTTTGAATTTCTGAACGTTCGTCCATTCGAATGTTTTGAACTTCATCAGAAAAACTTCGATGCTTCGAACTTTCGAATTTTTTGAAGCTTCGAATTTACGAATTTTCAAATTTTTTGAAGCTTCGAATTATCGATTTTTTGCTACTGAATCAACGCCATCTGTCATCTCCAAACATGCTGACGCATAATTCGCGAAAAGTCAGCCACGAATTAAATAATAAACTCGGCGAAGTATCCTGCTACTAATATCTTTGGAAGCCGTGATTTGACGGCTGGTAACCGCACTTCACGCGCATAAATATATCACTTACCGAGATCTGCTTCGGCAGAGTGCCACACCCAGTAATGGGTAAAAAGCGTGATGATAATATTTATTTATTTTTAAATAATTTTGAGAACTAGATTTTCATTATCAATAGAAGTGACTGGGAAAAGACCAAGATTTATTTATTTATGCTATTCTGTACAATAACCTTTTTTCATTTGAGATTTAATCCATTTCTTACCATGGTTAACATTTTGTCGTGCATTTAAATATAACACATATTTAGAAAACTAGAAGACCCACCCAGAATAAATAGGTACTCAATGCGAGGAAGATTCATGTACATCATGTTGTAGATGAGCCCTGGAGCATACGCAGAGCAGACAATGCAATCGCGGACGGCGTGGTATGGCGTGGGAGATGAGTTATCGGTATCGGTATTGATTAGTTCCTGCGACCGCTATTCCGCTATCGATTCATTACATCTCTCTCATCTCATCTAGGTACCATCAGTATGTTGTAGCTACATATACCGCGACCTGCGTACTGCGTAGCGTGTATGATACAAACTTTCATTTGCTGAACAGGTTGAATGATTGCCTCTATGTGCGAATAGTAATGTAATGTAATGTAACCCGATTTTTAAATGTCAGTCAAGAAAATATGGAATTCATGTTTAGTTGGCAGTTATCAGAGTTGTTACTAGCAGTATTGGCAACTGAGGCAAGAATGTGAAATTGCATTCCTTCTTTCCTTCACCCTGATAAATTTAATTGATATATGAAGAGAAAAATTGTGTTACCCCTAGGATTTGAATCTGCAATCTAAGAACTCTTGTCATATGCTTTAATTC
Source organism: Pterostichus madidus (assembly GCA_911728475.2). NCBI lineage: Eukaryota > Metazoa > Arthropoda > Insecta > Coleoptera > Carabidae > Pterostichus > Pterostichus madidus. The sequence continues at coordinate 41,730,014 of OU452301.1, forward strand.
AGTGGTTTTCAAACTGTGGATCGCGACCCCCTGGGGGTATATTTATAGTTTGATTGGAAATCGAATTCGAGATCTCCGGATTATATGACATGAATATCAAATAGAGTTGTTGATTTTATGAATACTGGAGACTTCGATTGTTCGGATTGATTGAACCTTCGAATTTAGATTCGAACTTTCGAACTTTGAAATATTTCGCATTTTCGAATTATTCAAATTTTTAAACTTTCGAATTTTTCAAATATTCGAAATTTCGAATTATTGATCTATTTTAACAGCTCGAGGACAAGTTACCAGATTTTAGCTTCATCACAATAGACCATTTTAAAAATTCATTGCGCATGTGCAAACGTTAGACGGAGATAAAAAAAGTTAGTGCCGTATACTCATCTTTGATTTGACAAGTGACAGTTCGATTATTTTTGTTGGTTAGTATTTATTTCTTCATTGAAAAGTAATTAATAATAGTAATTATGACGGGTACTATATGTTGTGTACAGGATTGTAATAATAATTTAAAAAAAAACAAGAAACATTTCATTTCACTCTTTTCCTCAAAACGTGAAAAGAATGGATACGTTATTATACGAAATCTATCATATTAACATAATTTATAAATAGCTGATGAATATACTTCATTTATTTTGATACTACAATAAGTTTTCATTTTCAATATAAACCTTTTTAGTTACATTGTACTTAAATACATTTTGAAATATCTCGTTTGCCGCCATTTGGCGGCACTAAGTTATTAGTTCAAAAAGTAAACACCTAGAGGTCGCGGACATTTTTAAAATGGTCTATTGTTACTAGGGACGTGTTAGATATTCTTTTTTAGGGAGTTCAATTCACTAACCATATTATAGGATAAAAAGGCATGGCACATGAGTAAAACAACTTCAATGCATTTGTTGTACATAAATTTATGTATTATTATTTATTTATAAATAATATAAATAATAATTCAGAGAGTAGATGTCTTAATTAAGATGCCTAACCCTGCAGAGTTCTTTACAGGATACTTCGCCGAGTTTATGATTTAATTCGTGGTCGACTTTTCGCGAATTATGCGTGAGCGCGTTTGGAGATGATAGATGGCGTTAATACAGTGCCAAAAAATTCGAAAATTCAAAGCTTAGAAAAATTCGAAAATTCAAAAATTCGAAATGTTCAAAAAATTTGAAAATTCGAAGCTTCGAAGTTTTTCTGACGAAGTTCAAAACATTCAAATGTTCGAACGTTCAGAAATTCAAACTTCGGTGGAAATCAACGACCCTAATATCAAAATTTAATTGCGTTGTTATGGCAACCTTTACCTGTTTGTGAATTAGAGACGTATTCCATTTGCCATTTAGATCTGATCTAACTTGCATTTACTGAATCAGATCACTTATTTATTTAACTGGTTTACTTCATTAGCTTCATTTTTAGTATTTGAATTACTGATTCAGATTTAGCTTGAAGTAATCCAATCCAATTAGTTGGTTTGTTAAAGTTATCTGAAATCATTTAAGTGAACCAAGTGGCAAATGGAATACAGCTATAAAATTATTACTTACTGCCGTCGCTATGTTCTCATAGTAATCTTGATGTGATTGGTTACAATTCGTGAGTAATGAATTGCATTATCTTTCAAGAAAAGCAGTTTAGGTCAATTGCGACAACCAGAATAAAATTCTATCCAAACCAACTAATATAAAAACAAAATGGTATATGTAGATTATTGCAGAGGTATTATTTTTCTGTAAATACAAAATTTTGAAGGATGACACACCAGTTCAAATGAGTAAACTAATGAATATATTACGTAATGGTCATAGAAAAATATTATCTGTTGCAACCAATGACGAATTATGCCGTATTCAAGTCAATGCAGTGTTGTGAAGCAGAAAGGGATGGAATAACTTGTGGGTGAGGCGAGTGCGCGGCAAGGAGCGAATACACTGTAATGCATGTTGCAAACATTTTTGTAGTTATTTTTATATTCAATTACTTACTTTTCATACATCAAAGTAAAAGTTAGTTTTTGACATATTAAGTGTTTTGTATACGTACTTTTGTATTTAAATAAATAAAATGCTCGCGCCTGATAACAGTCATCAACATAAATGCAACCTGCATAACATCAACTTATACTCGGTCCTTGCCGCGCACCCGCCTCACCCACCAGTTATGCTATCCCTTCTGCTTCACAACAAACGCCGTTGTTATCTGTCTAATTATATTTTGTCTGATGTTGCAACACTACCTATATTCATATTTTTCTTTTCATTCTTCAAAATACTCTCAAATGTTTGTTTGTTCATCTAACATTTAACAAAAATAAATATTTTTCAAATTTTCCAGATTTATATTAACTAATATCTCATAGCAATCCACCGTTATCTATGCCCAACAATAATTCCACCTTCCACATCTAAATTAACCTTTCTGTATAAAGTTCGCAGTTGTAGCCTCTACATAAAAGCTCTTCATACGTCATACACCATATTACACACTCACATACATACATACACACGCGGTTTATGTTTCACACAGACAGAGGTGCACAGATAGCTAGTTATATACAATGTGTTGCTGGCCCGACTGTTATAAATTAGATAATTAACTCTGTAACCTGTGCAGGGCGAGAGGGGTGGAGTGCGGGGTGCCATGGTGGAGCCATGGAGCCCCTACCGGGAGGTTAATGCACTATGCAACTCTGCACTGGTTGATGGACACCTCTCTATATAATGTGCTAGGTGTTCACACTCTGCAGATTGCATCAAGAAGGTCTGGCTAGCTGGGATCAAATCTATATTTTATTGTCCTTCGTTTTGCATCACGATATCTATAGTTTCGCATAACTATTGCTAATTTAAATGGACTGAATTGAAAATTTCACTTCTCTACAATTGTTTAAGAGAGTATGCTATTTCAGCTGTCATTTGACAAATTAAAGTTAACAAGCGTTTATATTATTACTTGACTATGACGAAAAATATGTTTCATTCATTTATTCCAAAAACAAGCGTAGAGTGACACTCCCTTCCTTTCTTATCTTTTAATTCGTTTTCAGTTATTATGTAGAGTGTTTAACTGCAATTGTGTGAAATTCACTTTCAAAAACATGCGCAGGGCGACGCTCCCTCCCTTTCTTATCTTTTTGTCTCATTTTCTGTGACTGCATTGTGTGGTCTTTTCTTTCATATACAAGTGTAGACTATCGCTTTCATCTTTTCTAATCTTGTAGATTCGTTGTTAGTTTCGTTATTAGATTCGTTGTTAGGAGTAAATGTGAGTAATTTGAGATTTTTTTATGCATATGTTATGTACGTTGAGGAAGGAAAATGAATGGTAAGAGAATAGGAATGATGTGATTGAAGGTTTGTTGTGTGATAATGTTTTCGAGTGTAATAAATGAATGAGTTTATATGGAGTGATCTATAAATGTGGTTGAAGTGAGGGTGGTGTGTTTGGATGAAAATGTTTGGTGATGGCTGGTTGTTTGATGGGTGTGATGAGTGAATGTTTTATGAGTGATTTTAGGGTTCGTGCTACCCCATTTGTTGGGATATAGCGTGAAGATATGTATGTATGTATGTATTTATTCCATGAATGAAAAGTAGACATTTGCCGCCTGCTCAAGCAATACTTTTCGCATATACACGTATGTCCCAAAAATAACGAAACTTTTAATTTAAATCATAGATCACGTAGCGCAATCTACCGAACATACAAATTTTTAGAAAGATACATCTTTGCTCTTTCGAACGCACACAACTTCATGTAATCAGGTGACAGTTTAAAAATTTACGCGCATTTTAATGACAATAGTTTTTATGTTTATGTTGTAAAAATACAATGGAACAACGAGCAAATATTAAATTTTGTGTTAAACTTGGAAAAAAATTAGCTGAGACATACGAATTGATGAAAAAAGTTTATGGTGATGATTGTTTATCTCGTTCACAAGTTTAAAACTGGTTTGCAAAATTTAAAAATGGCCGTGAAGATTTAAATGATGAACGTCCAAAAACCGGAAATCGTGCTGAATTAGTCGAAAAAGTGCGTGAAATCAGTGATGTCGATGCGAATTTGACTGTTAGAATGTTGGGTGAAGAATTAAATACGAGTAAAAATACTATTTGGAGAATTCTAACTGAAGATTTGAGTAAAAGAAAGGTTTGTTCACGTTTTGTTTCACATGAATTAAATGAAAACCAAAAAGTCACTCGTGTAGAGCATTGTAAAGACATATTTGTGTCATCGACCATCCTCCTTTCCAAGGTAATGTAAACCTTATTTTGAATGATGCTCATGCTTTAAAACTGCGCTCATGTGCAAAGTATGTTTTTGCGCACTAGTTATGTAAATAGCTATTATTAGATGTACATGAGATCTCAACTTCTATTCAATTTCCAAAATTATCCGATAAGAATTTTAAGCGAATATTATTTATGCGCGGTAAGTGCGGTTACCAGCCGTTAAATCATGACCCCCAAAGATATTAGTGGAGGGGGAATCACAGGGATAATTTCAATGTTGTGTAAAGATTATGGGGTGCAGGAATCAATTGCAAAAAATGATCGAGTTACAGAAAAGGAGAGTATACGAGGGCAAGGTGAAAAGTCCCTTAAAAATGAAACCAGAAATGATTTATTTGGTCAAAACATATTTTATTTCTCAACGTAATCTCCTTGTAGCTCGATACACTTCGTCCAACGTTTTTCTAATTTTTCGATCCCTTCCAAATAATACGATTTTGGCAATCCTTCAAAATAGGCGTTCGTCTCAGGGACTTTTCACCCTGCCCTCGTATTAGTTTCACTTGAAATTTTTCCTCTGAAACTGATTCAAATCCCATAGGTAATATGCAGGTCGTGAAACCATTAAGTACTGCCCCAGTTCAGCTGGGGGAAACCTCGATCTCGATTAGCGATCATCGGAGAAGATTGATCGAATCGCGTCCGGAGCTATTGACGCGTGAGTGCATAAGTCTCAACCAACATGCGCTCTTGTTTTTTAATCAAATTATTTTCTCCAGTCTCTGAACGTCGAACCTTTTGTGCGGCTTAAATTTAATTAGTTTAAAGGTGGATTTAGTTTTTAATGGGAATATTTTCTGAACAATGCGGCCAGCTTTCCTCTTTTTTGTTTTTCAAACTATTATATTGAAATAATGGATGTGGATGTTGTTTAGCGTGTGAGAAATTTATGATGAATGATGGGTGTTTTACACCTTATCGTATCGTAATGTTTCTAAGTCTAAGGCCAACGTTAATTTGTTGGGGCGACGATAAACGATAAAAGCTAACGATAATTTACAAATAGCTCAGATATCAGAACACCGCATTAGTTTATATAAATTTCACTCGTTAAACTGAATAGGAATAAGAGAAGCAAAATATATTGCGATTATTCACTCTACTTCACAAATAGCGATGTTCTTTATTATTTCTTCAAAATAAAAACACTTTATGAGGAACGGCATAAGGCATAGCTACCATGGGTTTGGGTTATGTCACAAAATTAATTCATTTAACTGAAGAGTTATAAGTTATAGATTTATGCCCGATTTCATCAACAAAAATTTAATTTTAAACATGGTTTAAAGAAATAAAAGCAAATCGAATGTATGACAGCAATGTTAATTATTTCATTTCACATGTAATTTTGATTTGCTTTTATTTATTTAATCCATGTTTAAAATTTATTTTTTGTTGGTGAAACCGGCCATTAGGCTATTTTCTTTCTAGTACAAACATTGTAACGAAAATTTACATACATATGTATTTTAACCCGTTGAATTCAATAGAAAAATCCTCAAGTGCGTATGTCTTTTAGTTTTTGAGATATTGTTCATGAACTGCTCGAGAGAAAATTTTGGTAAAAACTTAAAAAAAATCAAAAATGCTAAAAATTTGCTTACAAATCAATTGAAGCACGAAAAATTCAATGCTGTTGAGAGCGTCTTCATATCTTGTTTAGTTTTTGAGATATAGCCTTGAGAAAGTCGAAAATATGATGAGGTAATTTTTTTTAGAAAATTGAACTTTGAACTCAACGGCAATGAGTTCCTCGTGTCCGAATTGACTTATAAACAAATTTTTAGCGGTTTTTATTTTTTGAAAATTTCTTAATGGGTACCCCTATTTTTTTTCTATTTTAGGCTATTTTCAGCCTTTTTGTTCTAAAATTCTTCTTTGTTTGAATATTGTAACGAAAATTTACATATATATATATATATATATATATATATATATATATATATATATATATATATATATATATATATATATGTATTTTGACTCGCTGAATCCAATGGTATAATCTCCAAGTACATATGTCATCTAGTTTTTGAGATATTGTTCAAAAACTGCTCGATTGAAACACGAGAAATTCAATGCAGTTGAGCGCATCTTTATATCTTGTGTAGTTTTTCAGATATAGCCTTGGGAAAGGCTAAAAATGATGAAGTAATTTTTTTTTAAACTGAACTTTTCTGGAGGCTGTATCTTAAAAACTAAAAAAAATATGAAGTTGCGCTCAACGGCAATGAGTTCCTCGTGTCCGAATTGACTTATAAACAAATTTTTAGCGGTTTTTATTTTTTGAAAATTTCTTAAGGATTTTTTTCTATTTTAGGCTATTTTCAGACTTTTTGTTCTTAAATTCTTCCTTGTTCGAATATTGTAAAGAAAATTTACATACATATGTATTTTGACCCGCTGAATCCAATGGTAAAATCTCCGAGTACATATGTCTTCTAATTTTGGAGATATTGTTTAAAAATTGCTCGATGAGAAAATTTTGGTGAACCCTTTTTGAAAAATAAAAAATGTTGAAAATTTGCTTACAAGTCAATTGAAGCACGAGAAATTCAATGCCGTTGAGGGCATCTTTATATTTTGTTTAGTTTTTGAGATATAGCCTTGCGAAATGCGAAAATATGATGAGGTAATTTTTTTTGAAAAATTGAACTTTTCCGGACGCTATATCTTAAAAAAAGATATTAACTATTTAAATATTCGACCTATTCGGACTGTTCGGTTATTCAAATATTATATCAGTTCAGATATCCGAGCTTCTCGAATATTTAAACTATCCGGAAAGTCGAACTATTCGGATAACCGATGTAGTCGTCTGCCAAAACCGAATATCCGTAATGTAAATTTCCGAATATTCGAATATCCCTAGTAGTTATAGAAACACTCTGTACAATATGTTTCATTTTTAATAACAATAATACCTTGTTTTAAAAAGGTCAGTGTTTAGGTAGCAACAAAAGTTGCATAAACAAGACTTTTAAGTTTCAATTTATAAAAACCGAATCAGATAAAATTTTGTGTTTCAATCCGATACTACACTGAAATAGTGATACAATTATTATGCGAATTAGTATAATTAAGCGTCTTAACTGCGCCTCTGATAATCCTCATTCGAAGAACAAAACATGCCAAAATGTACAAGTCATGAAAATCAAGACATTTCAATGTCACATCAAGCCTCAAACAGACGTCCTACAATCTACAAAAATGTCGAAACAATCACGAATCAAATAACCTCTGCATCTTCAACTACACGATGCATGGTTGTTTCGCCACCGTCAAATGTTCCAACGACACCGACACCGGCATTGACACCTCACCTATCCTAACCCGGCGATCCTGATGGTACCACCAGCACTATCAATTGTTCCACGATGACGCAAGAGCCGTCAAGTTGGCGTGAGTGACAGTGAGGTTGGCTGCGGTGAGTGAAGAGGAGGAAGATATGGCACAGATAAGGGACGGTGTGTTCTCTCTTCGGCAACGGCAAGTCATCGGTGATCCGTGAACTGCGTGAACCAGTCATAGCCACCCACGATGCCGTGAACTTTAACCCGTGGCGCCCGCTCATTCACGAATCGAGGCAGATGCGCTCGCGATTTCATAAATACTTAAAATTGAAAGTATTTTTAACTATTATATGACACAAGGCTTTACATCACTTTTTTACTTGAAGAATATTTTACATAGGTCATATTTTAAAAACGGTATTGTTCGAGAAAAATGATACATTTAGTTGAGTCCTACAACCACAGGAGTTCGTAAAGTTCACTTTTCCTACAGGTATATACTTTGTTCATTTAAGGAGAATTTATTATGTATAAAAATTTAAGTAATGGCAGCGCAACTAGCCATCAAAGAATTTATTTCCAGTTTAATGGTAAAATACAATTAATTCTTTGAAATATTATACCAACATATCAAAGTTCCCAAGAAACTATACTATAGTTCTTAATAAGAAATTTTTTCTTTACTAATTTCTGAAATCGTGCTTCAATACAGGGTAGTCCATTTAAAGTGTTATCAGGAAATATCTCGGAAACTATAAATTTTACGCAAAAATGACCTAGACGAAAAACAATGGTACAAAAGGGGGCCATAATAACGAAATATTGGTTTTGTCCTAGATGGCGCTGTTGTCGCTAAATCATGGTCAACTCAATTTTTTTTAATGAAAACTCCTATTTTTTATTAAAGAATCAGATTTCTCGTTAAAAAAAAGGAAGAATTTATTTAGTTCACTTTTTCGTCAGCATGATAGATGACGCTGTAATCGCGAAAAATGATGTTGCTTTCGGACGTTCCTGTATTAGAGCTTATGCTTAATTTAATTAAAATCTAAAATAAAATGCAATTTAAATTTACACCATATGATTTTAGACAGAATGTAAACAATCAGATGAACCATATTTTATAAAAATGGCAATCGAATGTAATGAGACTATTTGTGATTTTAGATGTGCGTGTTAGTGGATGCGCTTGCACGCACACAAACAAAAACTAACAAACTCACAAACAAACTCACACGCACACAAACTCAAATAATACACACACACACACAGCCGCGCGCATAAGCTTTAATACAGGAACGTCCGAAAGCAACATCATTTTTCGCGATTACAGCGTCATCTATCATGCTGACGAAAAAGTGAACTAAATAAATTCTTCTTTTTTTAACGAGGAATCTGATTCTTTAATAAAAAATAGGGGTTTTCATTTAAAAAAATAGAGTTGACCATGATTTAGCGACAACAGCGCCATCTAGGACAAAACCAATATTTCGTTATTATGGCCCCCTTTTGTACATTGTTTTTCGTCTAGATCATTTTTGCGTAAAATTTATAGTTTCCGAGATATTTCCTGATAACACTTTAAATGGACCACCTTGTATTTGTACATTATTAAATCAACTTCTTTATAAATTGCAATTTTATATATATATATCATCACGCCTTCTACCCATTACTGGGTGTGGCACTCTGCCGAAGCAGATCTCGGTAAGTGATATATTTTGCGCGTGAAGTGCGGTTACCAGTCGTCAAATCACGGCCCCCAAAGATGTTAGTGGTGGAGGAGCCACAGCTTTTGAAATTATGAAAATTGCAATTTTGATCACATAAAAAGTAAAGGAATCGCAAAAGAATTTATTTGTGATTTTTGCCTTCAAGGAAGTCACGGTTCCGATAAGTTTGAAAACCACCCCATAAAATTGACGTAATACATATTTTCTTGAAAACTCCTTTAAGTTAAAAGACTTGACGGTATAAAACATATAATAAGATACTAATCAAAAAAATACTTCACTTATAGCATAAATGCCTTCATTGCTGCACAAGAATTTAACCCACAATCCAAACCTAACTGACCATTGTCTAAATCTAATTAATCATAAATTCTTCTACATTTACTAGGTAAAGCAAGTCATTTACTTAACGTTGATAGCGAATATGATAATTTCGCAGATATAAAGCTGTCAATGCAGACACAAAGTCAAACATTTCACAATACTCGCGCACCTGATATCTGTCACACACCTTTGCCATTGCTTTTGCTTTCTCTAATCGAGACACTTGTTCATATAGAATAGAGCACGCGTGTTGTATGTATTGTATGCGCTATCGGTTAAACATTATCTAATGTGTATAGTCGAGCTGTCTCCGTAAATAATCATATTATGTATAAATATTTATTAAATATCCAACAATATTTGATTTATGAGATTTTTACTGGAATTGCGAGAGTGTGATAAATATTTCGAAATGAAGTGTGATGTATGAGGAATGTAATAATAGGCAGTACATTAAAATTTTCTCATAAAACAGTTTTTCAACAATATCTCAAAAACTAGAAGACATATGCATTTGAAGACTTTACTATTTAGTTAGAGAGCTAGGGAGCAAAATAATGTCTCATTTATTCCAGTGACAGAAATGGATTTTTTAATAGATTATGTCATGATAAACATGAAAAAAAGAAAATTTGATTTGGGAACGGGTGGCAACTATAGATGGCGTCGGTGTGAATGCGCAGATTTTAAGGGTGGTTGTTGATCCCTACACCAGTCCACTTTCAGAGTTTCTGTCATCAATGAGCAACCAGCAATAATTTCTATCAATAATTTTTTTGTCATGTGTTCATCGTGAACAAGTAGTAATATGTCACACGACACCATAAAAATTGCTTATTTTGACCGGTTTTGTCGTGCATGCGTCACCGGCTAAAATTTCTGTCTACCATTTTCATTAATTATATCAAAGTTTATAATTTAAACTAAAAATTAGCCTGTAAAAAATATGTCAACAACTACCCTTAAAATCAGCGCGTTCACATCGACGCCATCTATAGTTTCCACCCGTTCCCAAATCTAATTTTCTTTTTTTCATGTTTATCATGACATAATCTATTAAAAAATCCATTTCTGTCACTGGAATAAATGAAACATCATTTTGCACCCTAGCTCTCTAACTAATTGGATTCAGAGGGCCGTTACAATATTCGTACCAGAAAAAAATTTAAGGAAACAGTCTGAACTTAATATAAGTCAATCTACACATGGGGAATTCAATGCAGTTGAACGCATCTTCATATCTTATTTAGTTTTTAAGATATAACCTCTGAAAAAGATGAATTTACCAAAAATTCTACCTCATCAGATTTTCTACAATCCCGAGGCTTTATCTCAAAAACTAAACAAGATATGACAATGCGCTCAACGGCATTGAATTTCTCGTGCTTTAATTGATCTGTATACAATTTTTAAGCAATTCTTATATTTTGAAAATTTCTCACAAAATTTTTCTCATAAAACAGTTTTTAAACAATATCTCAAAAATTAGAAGACGTTTGTACTTGGGAACTTCACCACTGGATTCGGCGAGTCGAAATATATGTGTATGTACATTTTTGTTAAAATATTCGTACCAGAATTTTTTTGAAAAAATTAAAAAAAAAACTTAAGGAGGTACCCGTTAAGAAATATTCAAAAAATAAAATTTGCTAAAAATTTGATTATAACTCAATTCGGATCCGAGGAATTCAATGCCGTTGAACGCATCTTCATATCTGTATGTGTGTATGTGCAGTGAAATATCTTGAATGATTCTAGGAAATGTTTGTATTATTCAGTACCTAAGTAAAATGTTAATTTAATTATATATGGAATGTTTGTATAATACTGCATTGACAGCTTGTTTGCTGTAGATCAGAAATCAGCTGATGGAATATTTATCATTAATAAAGAATTTAGTTTCCTCGTTTCTCAGAATACCTGTTTTACTTTTAATGCAGTCTTCTGCAAGTATATGCATATTTATATAGGAAGATTTGCATTTCTACGTGTGACCTATAAAATATGATTAATACTTAACTGCTTATATCAATGTGTATATAAAATAAAAATGATATAAATATTTTTAAAAAACCTCAAAAAGGCACATTATATTTATTTTTCTTCTCAAACCATCCTCGTTTCAATCACATTCACGTTCCATCCATTCATCATTAATTTCTCACAGTCACACAATACTATAAAATTAGATTAACTTAATTTTTATATGGGGTAATGGCTCAGTGGTATCAAGTCGGCCTGTGGATCCAAAGAACCCTGATTCGATCCCCACAGGCGACAAACAATTTTCATAATTTCAAAAAAAAACTACCCCTGTGGCTCCTCCACCACTAAAATCTTTGGAGGCCGTGATTTGACGACTGGTAACCGCACTTCACGCGCAAAATATATCACTTACCGAGATCTGCTTCGGCAGAGGGCCACACTCATTAACATGGATAGAAGGCGTGATGATATATATATATATATATATATATATATATATATATATATATATATATATATATATATATATATATACATATATATATATTTTATTTACCATGATTAAAAAAATGCTAATAAATTTCGTTTTTGTTTATTTTACAGACAGAACATAGACTGTGTTCAGCTTGCGGTGAGCCCATCAGTGACAAGTTCCTGCTGGAGGTATCAGGGCGCTCGTGGCACGCACGGTGCCTCCGATGCTGCGTGTGTCAACTTCAACTCGACCGTCAACCTTCCTGCTTCATCCGAGACCGAGCCGTTTATTGCAAACAGGACTACGCCAAGTAAGTATCCACGAATATTAAACCATCAGAGATCAGAAAATAAAAAATTGGTACAAAATCAGAATGGGCTATGCCACAAAAATTTGATTATTTATTTATTTATTTATTTATTTATTTGTTACTCACATAATCGAAATTACAGTACAGGGTACCTACAACTTATAGTGGAATCGAAACAACTCAGACACAATAGTATTTTTTATATAAGTAGATGTCAGTGAGATTTGAATGCACGACCTCTTGCTTGCTAATTACAAAACGCAAGCTTTATTTTGCTTTTATCCACTGGGTTACGATTGCCTGTTAATATGTTAATCTACACACAGGAATATTTTTTCGCTTTTTACTTTCATAAGGAAGTACTGGAATCGTGAAAAAAATCGTTGACGAGATTTTTGCGGAAATACGTGTTTTGAGGTCCACTGAATCCGTTTTGATCATTTTCTCAATGATGTCTGTGTGTGTGTGTGTTAGGGTGTGTGCGTGTGGGGGGGTTGTATGTGTGTGCGTGTGTGTGTGAGTTGATTTTGAATGAAATTGAAAAACCGGAAGAGGAAGTTTACTGGACACACAAAACAATAAATTCCATTTATTTCAAAAATGGAATCAGTTACGAAAACAAGTTTCAAATAAAAGATGTTGGCCATACTATTTGGAACATAAAATGTTATTTGCAATTTTCCTGTATATGCGTCTAATTTTGAAAAAATATATATTTAATAATATATTCCAATAATCATAGTAGCAATAGAAACAAAAAACATAAACATGTTTAACATTTATATGCCAAATAATAATTGTCAAATGCAAGGAGCAAGTCATAAGTTTTAATTCAGCGTTTTTGATGCTACATCAATTTCATTTATCTATATCTAAATATTAAATATGCTGTATATAAGAAAGTCGTGTGGTGCCCACACCAGATTTTTTATTTTGTTCTAAAATCCTAGTAAGGGAGAAAAAAATAATAAACATTTATTAATTAATCGTGACTTAGCTAGTAACAAAGATAAAATAAAAAATAATATATCATAACGCATTCTACTGGGTGTGGCACTTTGCCGTAGCAGATCTTGATAAGTGATATATTGACACGGAATTACAATCAATTGACAGAAAGTGTCATAACCTACAAATTAAAGTTTTGAAATTTTATTTGTTTTATATTAATATTTTCTTTTCATTCTTTGAGGACAACAGTTTATTAATCTAGTAATTAATAATTTTTGAAATCCAAGAATGACGCCAGTTTTTGAAACAGCCGCGCTTGGAGCATTATCTACAATTTGTATACAAATAATTGAACTTTTTCTAAATAAATAAATAAATATATCATCACGCCTTCTACCCATTGCTGGGTGTAGCACTCTGCTGAAGCAGATCTCGGTAAGTGATATATTTTTCGCGTGAAGTGCGGTTACCAGTCGTCAAATCACGGCCCCCAAACATGTTAGTGGTGGAGGAGCCACAGGGATAGCTTTTTCAAATTATGAAAATTTGTCGCCTGTGGGAATCGAACCAGGGACCTCAGGATCCACAGGCCGACTTCATACCACTGAGCTAGCCATCCCATAACTTTTTCTAACTAATAATAAACAAATTCTTATAATATTATCACCCAGGGAATTCACCCAAAAGCATACTAGATTGTTGACTTGTAACGAATTGATGCAACCCATGTCAATTACATTTCTTCAACTAAAGATTGCACGAAAAAGCATGAGTATTCGCCGAGTGTTTGTAGCTCAATTGGTTAGAGCAGTCACCATGCGAATGAAAGGTTCTGGGTTCAAATTCCGGCGAACGCTCAATGCTTTTTCAAAAATTATTTCAAATACTATTTATAGTGTAATACGCCATAAAGAAAATTCAGCTGGGCGAGTCTATCATGTGAAAGTAGGGATATTACGATGTTACGAATATGAAACTGATTATCAATTTCGTGCTTGGAGGTTAGAGTTTTTTAACAATTTTAAATCAATAATTTCATTGAAATCGGCGTGAAAAATCTTGTGTATCACACGTCCAGAAACTGTTTTGCGAATACTCGCAATTTGTAAGCCTTGCCTTCGACTTGGCCTGTCATGTAAACATGTAAAAACGGCCTCACTCGAAGCGCCATCTACTTTATAGATAAAACGAAAAGAATATAGTTACCATCACAATCATGGAACCATTTCAATTTTTTGTCTCTTGTAAAAATTCCTGCGGTGTTTTACCGTTGCATGGCGTCTTATTTCACCAACACCGGCGACTCGCGAGTCATGTCGTCTCCGCGGAGGTCCGCGAGAATGCGCCTCGTCACAGCGCCGGTATCGGACCGCAATGTCACCGCCACATACACGCACCGTGCAGCGTGCCATCGTGTGCGGACATCGGCCATCAGGCGGTACCGACTCTTAGATGTTCAAACACTGAGCACTCTTTGTATTGTTGAGGAGAGGAAGAGGAGTGATGACGCATAGCGGAACGGTGTCTAAATGTTTACTGAGAGGATAGACATAGACTCGGTGGAGATTGGATGAAATTATAGTGCAAATTGTTTCTTCAGTTTAGATAATAAGCTGATATAAAATATCGAGTGGATCCTGAGAACCCTGGTTAGATTTCCAAAGCCGACAAACATTTTCACTACATTAAAATTACCCCTGTGGCTTCCCCACAACTAACATCTTTGGGGGACATGATTTGATGACTGGTAACCGTACTTCTCGTGCATAAATATATCACCTACAGAAATCTGCTTCGGCAGAGTGCCACACTCAGTAATGGGTAAAAGGCGTCATGATATATTTATATATACAACAAATCACGCGATATTCCATCAAATGGGGTAGCAAAAACCTCTGAAACGGTCACAGAACACCTACTGATTAATTTAGTATTCTATCTCGACCATGAGACACAGAAATAGTTATTTGTATATCAACCAGTTAGGAGCAGAAGGGTTGAAAAAATATATACTCCACAATGTTTGAATTGCTTGGCTTTTTTCAAATAAAATTTTTACAAAAAAATTATTACAGTTGACGACGTTTCGGGACTATGGGTTGGTCCCATTATTTATATTTTTTATTGTAAACTGTTATGTTTATTTAACTTATTTATTTTTGGTAAGTTTTTTACTAAATTAAAAAAAATTTGTAACTTGTTTACTCCAAACTTATTCTAGACTTGATAATGGGACCATCCCATAGTCCCGAAACGTCGTCAGCTGTAATAATATTTTTGTAAAAATTTTATTTGAAAAAAGCCAAGCAATTCAAACATTGTGGAGTATATATTTTTTCAACCCTTCTGTAGTTTTGTAGTGTATATCAAGGAAAGAAAGTGAAACATTTCTTCCCGAAGATGCCGTTTAATTTATATTTGCACCTGAGAAAAGAATAAGGTCCAGTTGCATAAAACGTTGTCAGTTAATCACGATGTTAACTACCCGAAAAAAATTAATTAAAATAAATAAACGCATCTAAGAAATGGCAAAATTTTTAACAGTTCAATATTTTAAAACGTTATAATTTCTATAGTATGCATTAAACTAATAACTATTTAACCATTCTAGAACGCAACTTTATATCTGTCCAGTTTCTTCAATACAGCTTCCAACCTGCTCCAGTTTTTCTCGCCTTGCATATACCACCATATTTTCTGCCTCGCCAACTCTCATAACCTTTGCCTTTATTTGATTTATTATAAGCTCATATTCCTTCTTCTTTAATTCAAGTCGTTCTATCAAGGTTTTCAGATCTTCTGTATTTTCGTAGCTTAATATTTAAATATTCTAAATACCAAAATCGCTATTAAACAGTTTTTTTTTAAAAAAAAAACGGTTGAATAGTTGAGTGTTATCGAAAAAAAAACATCGTATTTAAAATTCAAAATACAAGTATTTATAACGGCATTACAAATTCTGTATTTTTTTTTCTTAAAATGTCATTGAAAGTGTATCGCCATTAAAACATTTCGACACTAGCCACTACAAGTATATGTAAATTTTATTTCAATTTTACCCTAATTACGAAATAAATTAAATTAAAAAATTAACTCTGCTAACAGTATATTCAAGTCAACTATTTAAATTAAAATACCCGTTTAAGAACACAACATAATGTAAATGAACTTAATCAGAAAACACACTTTTTAATGATCTTAAATTCGTTTCGACGACAGGCAAAAAACACAACAAGAACACACGCAGTTTCATGTGCTTGTTCTGAGTCTCGGGTCTAAATCCTGCGTTTGGAGGCGACTTAATCAGGTGTTTTGGGCACCTCGAAAAGTGGTAATGTGTGTTTCGTATTCGTTGTATGTGAACGGACACCCACTGATTAGTTTTTGTTGTTTTCTGTAGTTTTTTCGTCAACAATTAAATAATTATAAAATTCCGATCGCAGGAGTAATCGAATGAATATGTATATGGAATTAATTTTGGTCAGGACCGTATTATTATTAATATTATTAAATACCTCTTTCTGCTGTCCAACATTATTAAACTACATATTTTAATGAAACATTATTCAAATAAAAATAATGTATAAATAAAAATATAAATATATCATCACGCCTTCTACCCATTACTGGGTGTGGCACTCTGCCGAAGCAGATCTCGGTAAGTGATATATTTTTGCGCATGAAGTGCGGTTACCAGTCGTCAAATCATGGCCCCCAAAGATGTTAGTGGTGGAGGAGCCACAGGAGTAGCTTTTGAAATTATGAAAATTGTTTGTCGCCTGTGGGAATCGAACCAGGGTTCTCAGGATCCACAGGCCGACTTCATACCACTGAGCTAGCTACCCCATAATGTATATGGCACTAAAATAATTTAAGAAACGTTTCAAAGCGAAAAATGTATATTTGGAATTGAAATTAGTACCATGAAGAATTGAAAATTAATGGAAAAATAGTTTTTGGCCAAACAGCAAACAGTTTTTTTTTATGTATCAAGGTTATAAAACTGTTTGTTTTTGCCGAATCTGAAATTTGCAAACAATGCCAAAATAAATCAGATGAGGTTAAAAATTTACTTTTCTTACAACTGAGCATAAAGTAAATATAATAAAATTTTGCGTTTCTAAATGGACATAGAAAAAAAATTATTAGCGTAATATATTAAATATTAACAATCTGATTTAATTTGTCATTTGGCCAATTAACCTTACCTATATAGTATTAATTAATTGTTAAATTGCTTATGTATAAATTTGTTAATTATAGCCATAAAGTTAAATTTAATTACAAATTCACAACAATATTTTTGCTATAGAAAAGTTCAACGAAACTTCTTCATTTCATGACCAGGAATTTTGTGACCAGTAAGTGATATATTTACGCACGTGAAGTACTGTTATCAGCCGTCAAATCACGGCCTCCAAAGATGTTAGTGGTGGAGAAGCCACAGGGGTAATTTTAAATTGGTGAAAATGTTTTGTCTGCTGTGGGGATCGAACCAGGGTTCTTAGGATCCACAGGCCGACTCGGATACCACTGAGCTATTATTAAATTTTATACAGTAAAATATTTTAATCTGATATTTATTTTTTTAAAATGTCAATCCAATACCAATGTAAACGTTTTAAGTACAAAATTTTCATACAGGGTATGGAGTTTTACAAGTAAATTTGCTTCTTCTTAAAAAAAAAATTCGGCTAATTGCCCTTAACTAAACCAAGTTGAGTTTTAATCTATCGTTAAAAATTCGCATGCGTCTATTTTTATAACAAGTTACACAACCGCTCTTGATAATACAAACACATATCTCTATTGCCACATTTACCTTTATCATTACAAAGCATGTTTAGAAAAACTGTCAAAAGCATCAAAGAATGTAAGAAAACATTATCGCATCGTGCAAGATGGCGGCTGTAGCGCGTGTTGCAGCGTGCACGGCGTATTCTTTGTGTGGCGGGACGATGACTGGCACTTCTGTGTTTTCATTTGTCATCCCGCAGTGACATCTGACCACATCATGCCGAAGCATTCTTTAAACGCGAGGTTCTCATGATATTATACCCGTACCCTTGCGTTTGACAAAGATGAAATATATTTTCATAAGCTGACCAGGTGAATATTTTTATTGAGGTTCAATTTTATCTTGCTTGTGTCTTTGTCTACGAGTTGTGGATGATGTTAGAGAAAGAAGATTTGTGTACTGATTACGGTTTTGTTTGGTTTGGAGATCTGTCAGCGGATTTGCATTTCTTTGGAATTTTGAGGTTATGTCGTATTTAATACGAAATAGACTTTGTTATGTAAGTAATAAAATGCAATGTAATGCAAGGGATATTTTGGTAACTTATATGATTCTTATCAGTCATTTTATTATATTTTGAAGAAGTAACTATTAAATCTTTTGCTTTACCTCACGATGTAATCATTAATCATCTCAAGTTATTTTAATATTAAAATTAATGCAGACATTCACGGATGTAAAATGGTCTTTTCTATTATTCGTGAGAGTTATCGTCTATATAAAATTTACAATTCAGATTTCATTTCTTGTTACTACTAACTTACAAATAATTATATTTTCATACTTTTATGCCCGATTGCATATATTAGCTGTATTCCATTTGCCACTTGGTTCACTTAAATCAGTTCAGATAAGTTTGACACATGACTAAATGAACTGAATTAAGCAAACTGATGCACTTATTTGGGTGAATTACTTCAAAGTAAATTAGAATCAGTAATTTTAGTACTGGAAATAAAGTCAGCGAAGTAACCCAGCGAAATAAATAAGTGATCTGGTTCAGTAAATGTAAGTTAGATCTGATCCAAATGCCAAAAGGAATACGCCTATGGTTGTTAGCTTATTACGTTGTTAACTACTCGATAAAGTTAATAAGAATAAAAAAATGCATCTAAGAAATATCAACATTTTTGACAATTCAATATTTTAAAACTTGATAATATATGGCGTTAGCTCAGTGGTATGAAGTCGGCCTGTGGATCCTGAGAACCCTGGTTCGATTCCCACGGGTGACAAACAATTTTCACAATTTCAAAAACTACCCCTGTGGCTCCTCCACCACTAACATCTTTGGGGGCCGTGATTTGACGACTGGTAATCGCACTTCACGCGCAAAATATATCACTTACCGAGATCTGCTTCGGCAGAGTGCACACCCAGTAATGGGTAGAAGGCGTGATGATATATTTATTTATTTGATTTATTTGGTAATTTCTATAGTATAAAATAAATATATCATCACGCCTTCTACCCATTAATGGGTGTGGCACTCTGCCGAAGCAGATTTCGGTAAGTGATATATTTTGCGCGTGAAGTGCGGTTACCAGTCGTCAAATCACGACCTCCAAAGATGTTAGTGATGAAGGAGCCACAGGGGTAGCTTTTTGAAATTATGAAAATTGTTTGTCGCCTCTGGGAATCGAACCAGGGTTCTCAGGATAATAAATAAATAAAATCATAATAAATATTTTATCACGCCTCTTATCCACTACTTGGTATGGCACTCTGCCTTAGCAGATCTCGGTGATATAAACCACAGGGGTAATTTTAATGTGAAGTAAAGTTTGTCAGCTGCGGAAGTCGACTCAGGTACTCAAATCTACAACCCGACATGTTTACACTGAGATATCTACTCCATTAAAATAAATTAATTAAACACATAATTAATAAAATACACCCGACACCTCACGGTAAAAGGGTTTCTGACTATATATATATATATATATATATATATATATTAATAAAATAAAATATTAATTTTTCATTTGGTGTGGTACTCTGTAAGTGATATATTTATAGGTTTGAAGTGCAGTTACCAGCCGTCATGTCACAACCCCCAAAGATATTAGTGGAGGGGTAATTTAAATGTGATGAAAATTGTTTGTCAGCTGTCGGAATCGTATTCTGGTTCTCAAATTCACAGACAGACTTGAGTGCAAATTTTTTTTCGAGCCCCTTGTATTTTTGTCGGTTCTCCGCCACTGCACGGGTGACTGCGTAGGTAGCACTCGCACCGTCCATGCTAATCTGGCGTTGTATCAGTTAATGAGAAGTCTAATTCTACCTAATTCAGTGATTTTTATTCGAGCCATGCGACTCCTTACAACGATTCTGCTTCACGTCGCTTGTTCATGCTGACCGTGCATCGTGTTCTAACCGCCGGTTCGGGTTACTTCTATTTTTAGGAACGTGGACAACGGTGAATGATTGTAAAGAAATTGCTAGTGGTTTAGTTGAGTTTTAATTTATATTTAAATCAATTCGGATTGCAGAGTCGGCTATATTATTTAGGGACCGTAAATTGTAATGTTTTTGAAATCCTAGTTTCACTTTGTATTAAAATCTAATTAACATTATTCGAATAAGTACCGATAGTACTTTTTCCGCCTCTACATTTTTGCATTTTCAAATTCACGAGTTAAAACAATAAAAATTTACATATTTTTGAAAATCAAATTAAATTATAGAGTAAAATTGGAATACCACCAGGGTCAAATCCTGGCGGTATCACTATTTTTCTTCTTTATAATTCAATTTGCTTTTCAACAATTATTTTACATTAAAATACTAATTAAATTACATATTTTTCTTTTTTCTGTCATTTATTTATTTTTTATAAAGTGAGGCTTTTTTAGACTCCTCAAGATACGAGACAATCAATTAAAAATCTGTCTCCCTTACTGGCAATAGGATGCGGGCACTCACGTGACATTGTGACGTTTTGTGACGTAAAAACAGCTGTTCGGGCAAAGATCACTGCGCTACCTACAAATTGAACTATTTTTTTGGGACGAGACTTGAAAAGAACGATTCTTTTCAAATCTTGTTTGGCTGCGATCACTGCGCTACCTACAAAATGAACTATTTTTTTGTGGCGAGAGTTGAAAAGAACGGTTCTTACTAAAACCGTATTTGTTTGAGAACTTTGGGTTCAACCCTGAACTGATCTAGAACTAACTCTTGTTACATCCAAACAAATGATGCATCTAGAGCAGGGCCTGGACAGCTGTATTAGTTACCCTGTTACGCGATTTTTAATGCCATCTCTTGCTGACCCAAATGAACTAAATCAATTTAAATTAATAATGGGAATCATAGTAGGTTGACATTGTTAAACAGATTTAAATGTTTGACAAACGGTGTTTTATATTTTGACAAGTAAAATTTGTAAATAATAAACATTTCTGTCGTTATTATTGCAATCTATATTTAATGGTGAGTAGATATCTTTTATAATTTTATATTTAATTTTATACTATTGTACAATTTTAGGATTGTCTGGTACCACATTGTAATAGAAAAAAAAAGGTGTTTCTTTTTTCGGAATAATGTATTACGAAAAACAATGCTGGAAGACAATAATAATAGAAATAATTTAATTGATGTGCCTTATAGTAGTACTCTTAAGCACAATGTCGTATGTAGTCTTCATTTTCAAAATTGACAGTATCGATACACATCATCAAAAAAATTAAACATTGGGGCTGTTCCACATACTGACCAATGTAAATAATTAATGCAATATTGTGAAATTTCAAACTGTTAAATTATAAACATTCTTTTACAGTAAATATAAATTCATTTTTAACAATTCGGGATGAAAATATCACAAATCTGTCAATAACAACAGTAACAACAACATATAAGAATACGGATACTAAAGAAAGTAGCGAAATGATAAATAAGAGTGCATAAGAAGGCAAAAATATACAATACTCATATTTATTTGTATTGAATACTAGTATGTGTTTAATTAATATTTTAAATATGATTCAATAAAACTAGCTCTTTGTTAATGGTTTGTTTTTGTTGTTTATAATACACTTTTATTTCAATTATTTTGAAATACTTTAGTCATTACGATCACGAGAATGATAAATATGTATCCTATATTATCGGTATTTTTAATAATAATTACTTGGGGCAACAAGAGATGTCACCAGTAACTGCGTAACAATCTTTTGTTATAGCTGTCCTTTCTTCTATGGTTACTTGTTCGGTGATCTAGAGTGTCAGTTGTAATAATTAGCGATATATTCAAAATCTGATTGCATGTTCTAAATGACATCTGCTTAAATATAAATTGCGATGCCATCAATTCAAAACGGATAACAAGAAACACAAATTGATTAGAAGGAGATAAAAAATGGGTTCAACCTGCCCTCCCACCAAAATAGCTGGGGCAGTAGGATCAGTTCAGATACTGGATTACTTAAAACGTGCCAATTAAACAAAAAGAACCTACTGGGTTATTTTACAATGCCAAATAAATACAGCCAAATTAAAACATTTTCAACAATACAGCTCACTTCCATGTGGTTCAACTATACAATACATCACCATTCAAGGTTTCTTCTCTGCCCCTACCACATCCTACCTCCTACAACACATTCACCACTAATGCTGTGTGTGTTTCAGAAGTTTCGGCGCCAAGTGTTCGGTGTGTTCGCGTGGCATCTCCAGCAGTGATTGGGTGCGCAAGGCACGTGACCACGTCTACCACCTAGCGTGCTTCGCGTGTGCTGCGTGTCACCGACAACTCTCCACCGGCGAGGAGTTTGCGCTACACGAGGACCGCGTGCTCTGCAAGGCGCATTACCTGGAGACGCTGGATGGCGGCACCACGTCCTCTGATGGTAGGTAGAGTGTTAAAGATATTCATTTAGATTATTAAAGATTGTTTAGTTGGATCTATGTTTGATTTGCTGTATTTATCTGTACCCACAAAATGTTCCGAAATATAAATGCTTCTATACTGAAAACGTTATAAAGATCGAGTGACGTCATCAAAAAATATAACTAGATCAATGAGTGTTGCTACGTTTTCATGTAACCAATTTTAAATTGTATTACGCGTTGCTTCTTTGGAGATGACAAGATTTCATTTTTGTTTGACTTCGCAGATATTTTAGAGACTTTTAGTGCGTCCAGTACTCTCTAATAAATTGTAAATTAATAATAAAAATTAATTACATATATACTAATTTACCTCTCGTACAGCACTTAGGGGTAAAAGCGGTCCATTATTTGTATATTCTAATTCAAAATAAATTATTAAATGAGGAATCAGCATTTGACATTTTTTTGACAAATTTCTTCCCTTCGGCATTGTTATAGCGTTTAAAACTAATGTGGGTGCAAAATATAAAATAATTATTTTCAATACATGAATCGATAGTAAATATAGCTATTATTCAAAATTCTTATATAAGATTTATGTTTCAATGCCTTTTTTTATATATTATCATTTAAATATTGCACCAGTTTCTTATGATTTTATTAAGTTTTATCAGGATGGATGACTTCACTCAATGTTCGTGACGTTTTCAGTATAATAATAATACATTAAAGAATGTGTTTTATAATTGTTATTTTATTTTGTGAGAAAAGAGTAATTCAACCCTTCGAACCAAATAATTGCCAGTTATGAAATGAGTTCTTTAGTTAGTTAGACAAACTCTGATGCTTGGTTGCATGAAAGTTTTATCGGTACATTAGCACCTAACGGTTCAATAAGTTTTAGAAAATCGCTAAGGATACTGTTGTTCGATAAACAATTCATTACCTAATAGCTCATTATTTTTTCTTGCAACCCAGTATAAGAGGAGTGTATTCGGAGGTCACTACTATCGTCGATACATTCAGTGTCAAAAGTTAAATTTAAAAAGGCGGTTTATTTGAATTTATGAAATAATAAGACAACGTGTAATTCTTTCCATTTATAAAAATAGTCTATCAAAAGAATAATAATTATGATAGATTAATAATAAATAAATAAATATATGATTAATAAATTTGCATAAACGCGCATATCGCACATGTTGCGGTATACTTCACTTTCGCACCAAAGTAGAGCCACACCATGTCGGTGCTTCTTGTAAATGTATCTTTTGTAATATGTAAAATATGAATGAGCACCTACCACTATCTACATAAAAATAAATATATAGTTTGTGCTGCTTTTAGATGGCTGCGACGCGGAAGGCTACCACAAGAACAAAGCGAAGCGCGTGCGCACCACGTTCACGGAGGAGCAGCTGCAGGTGCTGCAGGCGAATTTCCAGCTGGATTCGAACCCGGACGGGCAGGATCTGGAGCGTATCGCGCAGATTACCGGGCTCAGCAAACGTGTCACACAAGTCTGGTTTCAGAACTCGCGGGCCCGTCAGAAGAAACACATGCACACCGGCAAAATCAAAACGCAGCGTGAGTATCTAAGAAGACCCAACGCGAATTTCAATTTTTAGTGGAGATACAGCCAATATATTACAAATCAATAATGCACCGAACGTTTCGGCTACCTACCGACCAGGATGATAATTGATCAAATAAATTAGAAATATTTTAGTTACAAAAATCTATCGTCAAAAATATATAAAAATATATAAACTATTTCATACAGTGGATAATGCCAATGGCACACTGGTCGAGGAGCATGAATGAGCGTCGAGGAACTCATCGATGAAACAACAGAACGCACCCTGATAAAATAAACAAACACGAAAAAATAGCACAAAGCAAAACCAAAATAACAGCCCACGCTAACATGAAATGAGACACAATAATACGTGTGAAATGGGACACAATCGTTTCATCGAGGAACCCCTCGATGGAAATAGAGGCGCCTCTATTTTTCATCGATGACGGGTGCGTTCTGTTGTTTCATCGACGCTCATTCATGCTCCTCGACCAGTGTGCCATTGGCATAATAATTTCTTTTTCACTATATCTGTTTATCACACTGCAATAATACAGACTGATTAGAAGTAAGTGTTTCAGTTGGCAATAAATAAAAAACTACTCGAAATTGGTAAGACTGATACATAAATTTATTTCCTGTTGTTGACAGTGACATTTGAGAATTTAAGTGAATAAAAATCGTTGTCTTCCTTACCCACATCCTTTTATTTCTTAACATTACTCACAGAGCAATAATCTGAAGTATTTACATAACTCAACCTACTTGTATTTATTATAAAAATGGGGTAATGGCTCAGTGGTATCAAGTCGGCCTATGGATCCTAAGAACCCTGGTTCAATCCCCACGGCCGACAAAACATTTTCACCAATTTAAAATTACCCCTGTGGCTCCTCCACCACTAACATCTTTGGGGGCCGTGATTTGACAGCTGGTAATCGTAGTTTACGCGCATAAATATATCATTTGCCGAGATCTGCTTCGGCAGAGTGCCATACCCAGTAATGGTTAAAAGGCGTGATGATATATTTATTTATTTGTATTTATTATAAAAATGACATGTCAAATCTTATTTTGTTTTTAACTGGGGTTGTGCCAACTGTGGAATAAAAAGATCCCCAGAATTGTATTGCCAACTGAAACACTTTCTTCCGATCATTATTAAAGAACTAGTTTCATATTTGTCATATTATTTTATAAGAAGGCCCTACCCTTCGAACAAAATAATCGACAATTATGCACAGTTCGTTTTTTTTTTATTTTGCGCCTTTTATACTTTTTCAAATAAAAAAATCGTAGTTTCAACATTTAGGGCATTTTATGTTAGTTGGTGATACTGCTATGAAGTTTAAAAGTTTGAACTTAAAATTGTCAATTTATTTAAAATAAAAATCTGTATAGACGATTTTTCTTGTACTCCACCTATAATACGTGAAATTGCCAAAAATTCCGTCAAGATTTTTGTAGCAAATCCCATTTTTTGACATGATATGTCAGCAAAGTCATCAACCTTAAAAATATAAATTGTAATGAGCTATTAATGACCTCTTTTAGGTGCTGTAATTGTTTTGTTATAGACGCAAAATAGAAAAAAAATTATTGCTTCACCTTGCATAGTTAGTCTCCCTAAATATCTTAATTTTTATTATAGATCTCTAAAGCAGCTTTTCCTAAACTATTTTATCCGAGGATCGCTTTATACTTTTGAAAATTAGTGAGGACCTCAAAAACATATCCTTTTTGTTTACATGAGATGTGAGTTATATTTATTTTTTCCGCTCAGCAATTTTTCAAATACTTATTTCTTTATTTATTTAAATATACAAACTACATGTTGATATAAATACTATATTTATTATGAAAAAAGTATTATTTCCAAAATAAAGTTAGAAGAAAATTATACATTTTATTTCTAAAAAATATGTACAGTAAGAAATAATAAAAAATATATATTTTGTAACATGCAAAAGCTTCGTGGATCCCTTCATAGCTCCTCGCAGACCACAATTTGGAAAACGCTGTTCTAGAGACCTATAATTAGTAATATAAAATTAGCACCATTTTACAAGCAGTTAATAAACTTCTGGTGACGTAACAGGTACAAGATTTTTTTTGTAAATTAGAAAAAAGAATAAATATTGGAATTAAAGAAATATTAGCGGTAAACTGTTTTATGAATCTGCCTATAAATTAAAAAATAAAAAAAATTATAAATAATTAGAATTTTTTAAGTAGGTACCAGTTTACCTTCACATATTGTAGAAAAAATCTTTTTGTTGAATATTTTGAAGGAAATATAAACGTACATAAATATTTGAAGTATTTTAAGCATAGGTAATGATTATTTTAATTTTATTTATAGTACACAACACAAGAGATGACGCAAATAGTTTTGGCCGCCACATAAATCTGCAACTTACGTATTCATTCCAACATCAAAGTAGTGCAAAAAGTCCTGCATTATTTGCTCCACATGGTATGTATCACATTTTTCATCTGCATATGTAATATGCTTCCTTTTCAACATCTGTTTCAATTTCTAAGTCATTTGTCATCATTCATCAATCAGTACTACTCACTAACTCATTTCATTCGTATGATATAGAATTTAGATCATAGCTTACTTATAAATTATTTGTCCAATATTTTTAATATATGTTCATTATTACTTGTATTGATTAAAACTATCATAATTTTTTGCACAATAAGTATTTTAAGTAGTTTACTAAAACTTTAATTCTAATTCCTGTTTTTGTTTGATACATTTTGAATCGGTAAATATGCATTTTCAGCTCAATTCTCAAAAGAGTTTTAGCTTGAATCTAGCTAATTCTGAATTTTGGATTTGTCAAAATAAGCTAAAGCAAATTCCCAAAAAAGTTTAAACAAACTTTAATACAATCTTGTTACCAGTTAAGTTTTCGGGAAATTAATTGAATAATTTATTTTTTTTAATTGGACTAACATAAAATTTGCTAATCCAAAATTCAGGATTAGCTAAAACTTTTTTGAGAATCTGGCTGATTATAAATTCATAATTTCCATATTCTGTGATCAGAATAATTTATTCTGGTGTTTTTATGTTATTTTCATGCGTTTTACATACATACATACATACATAACTTCACGCCATATCCCAACAAATGGGGTAGCACGAACCCTAAAATCACTCATAAAACATTCACTCAACACACCCATCAAACAACCAATCATCGTCATACACTCTCATCCAAACACACCACCCTCACTTCAACCACCCTCAAAGATCACTCCATATAAACTCATTCATTTATACACTCGAAACTACTATCACACAACAAACCTTCAATCACATCACTCCCCCTCACCTACCACTCACTTTCCTTCTTCAACGCACACAACGCATGCATAAAAAATCTCAAATTACTCACGTTCACTCCCAACAACGAAAAAAAAATAAAAAAATAACGAAACTTTCATGCGTTTTGCTTACTTATATAGAGGATAAGGATATATATTATATGACGTACTTATAATAAAAGAAAAAGATTTTTTCAATATTCGCAAAATTAAGGTTGGTTTACCTTAAGTAAATATTTTTAGTACCACTGGTTTGATAGTTATTTCTAAATACTACAATAACCAATTTATTAATTATATAACATAAGATACATGATTACTTGCAGCGTTCATTATTTTATTGTATTATTAATAATAGCTAGCAATACAGTGGCACAAAAAATGTTCTATTAGTTAATTAATTTCGTGAATTTTTACCTTTAAAATTTGATCCAAGTATAGAAATATCCTGTATATGTGGATGTTATTATAAAAAAGAATATAATATCAGTAGATTGACAGCAAGAAGTTTGTTTTTGTTGACAAATTTGTATAAGAGCAAAATGTATTAAGTAAACTAGAAATAAAAGAAAAAATGATTTAGTCACAAAATGCTGAAATGGTGGTAATCTAAAAAGCAATCTTGACAAATAAGGATTATTTGTCATTTCTCATTTATCAATCGGAAACAGATAATAATCAAGTTACAAACTAAGAGAGATAAAAATAGACGAAAATTAGTTTTTCGAAATTATCAAGTTAGATAGTAAAATGTCAAAACCACGAATGTGTAAATTTATCGACTTTGCCGTAGGTGCTTCAAACATGATTTAGTTTTATACAGATATTGTATGTCAAAGACACGAATGTTTACAGGCAACTAAACACCAGTTTTATAGTGCATTAAAACATGAATAAAATAGTTTCATGATATGATATAACTTACTTTAAAGTATCACAATAGTACAGTGTGATCAAAAGTAAGTGTTTCAGTTGGCAGTACAATTCTGGGGATCTTTTTATTCCACAGTTGGCAAACACCAAGTAAAAGCAGAAATACTATTTGACATATCATTTTTATAGTAAATACATATAGGTTAAGTGATAGAAATACTTTAGATTATTGCTCTGTGAGTAATGTTAAGAAATAAAAAGATGTGAGTAAGGGAAACAACGATTTTTATTCATTTAAATTTTCAAATGTCACGTCAACAACAGAAAATAAATTTATGTATCAGTCTTACCAATTTTAAGTAGTTGTTTTTATAGCCAACTGAAACACTTACTTCTGATCACTTTGTATATTTGGCATATTCTTGGTTTTGGCCTTTTACTAAAGATATGGAAAATTTTAAATAAACCTAATAGCTTCCTAAAAACTATCATTTCCGAAATCTCAATATTGGAGAAACTAAAATGAGACAATCCATATATTTATTCAAAATTTAAAAGTACCTTATTTACTAAATATGTTTGAAAAATAGTCAATAACATTTCAATTTCATTGAAAATGTATTATTTTAATGACAAAAATGATTTAAATGCTAAATAAGAAATCATAGCACCAACAAATGTTATTGCAAAATGATTTTTTGAGTTTGATTTTCATTTTAATCTAGATAGAGTAGTAATAGTTATTGAATGTTGGGTGTGGATGAAGAAACATGAACGTCGTATAACTGCTGTGGAAATGAGGTATTTGCGGGGTGTGTGTGGTTATACTAGAAGAGATCGTGTCCGGAATACATTGGTGTATGATGAGTGTGAAATTGAGAAGAATGTAGTTAGAAAAGTAGGTATAAGTCAGTTGAGATGGTTTGGGCATGTTGAACGTATGTCGAATGAGAGATTAGTGAAACAGGTATATGTTGGTGAAATTGAGGGTGAAAGATTGCGTGGGCGACCTATGAATAAATGGATGAATATGATAGAAGGATTGTTGCGTGAACGAAAGTTTCCGAGTACGAGGAACAAACGTGCTTGTATGAAAGGAATTATGAATGTGGATGAAGCAAAAGTGGTGTGTCAGGATAGGAACGTTTGGCGAAGATTAATTGCGGAATGAATCTGATGATTTCAGAAAAGCGTAGGGTTTTAGATTTTAGTTTCGTTGTTTAGTAATTTCATTAGAGTGTTTACCTGTAATTGTGTGAAATTCACTTTCAAAACACTCCCTTCGTTTCTTATCTTTTTTATTCTTTTCTGATCTTACATTGAGTGTTTAACTGCAATTGTGTGGAATTTACTTCCAAAAACAAGCGTAGAGCGACACTCCCTTCCTTTCTTATCTTTTAATTCGTTTTCAGTTATTACGTAGTGTTTAACTGCAATTGTGTGAAATTCACTTTCAAAAACAAGCGCAGGGCGACGCTCCCTCCCTTTCTTATCTTTTTGTTTCATTTTCAGATACTGCATTGTGTGGTCTTTTCTTTCATATATAAGTGCAGACTATCGCTTTCATCTTTTCTAATCTAGTAGATTCGTTGTTAGTTTCGTTATTAGATTCGTTGTTAGGAGTAAACGTGAGTAATTTGAGATTTTTTTTTTTTTTTTTTTTTTTATGCATATGTTATTTACGTTGATGAAAGAAAATGAATGGTAAGTGAAAAGGAATGATGTGATTGAAGGTTTGTTGTGTGATAATAATTTCGAGTGTAATAAATGTATGAGTTTATATGGAGTGATCTATGAAAGTGGTTGAAGTGAGGGTGTTATGTTTGGATGAAAATGTTTGACGATGACTGGTTGTTTGATGGGTGTGATGAGTGAATGTTTTATGAGTGATTTTAGGGTTCGTGCTACCCCATTTGTTGGGATATAGCGTGAAGATATGTATGTATGTATGTATGTATGAAATTCGATAAGGAATATTTAAAAGTACCTACAAAAAGAAATACAAAAAAGTATTACAATTATTTGTAAACAATTTTTAATTTGTTTATTTTTTAATGACATTGATACAATAATAATAATAACAATAAAAATAAAGTAAGTAAACATTATTGTTCAATTTAAATTTGAAAAAATTGTTTATAAATTCTGACTCAAGATTTTTGAATAAATTCTAATTGAATTGCGTCACGTTATTGTGTGATATGATAGTTACCTGCATTACGTCATTCAGTTTTTTCCATTAACTGAAAAAAGTTACATGTAGCTGTAAAATTTAAACTATCAAAATAACAGTTAATAATTTTTAAGACATGCCTAGCTACAATAAAAATTTTATATCGCTTCAAATATTTTCTGATTTTTCATATTTTGATAACAAAAAATTATGATTTACCGATTTACTATCTTGAATTTGAAGCACGTCCAATGTAATTATGTGGTTGATAAGATTGTTCATTTTCAAATCAAAACTAATTTTCGAATAACTAATTTTTGGAAACTAATAATTAAATTTACCAGAATTTAGTAACCTATTGTTTAATACAATAATTATTTCTGTATAAAAATAAAATTAACATGAAATAACAATTACTATTATTATTCAGTATTTATTTGTGCTTAAAAATTTATTCGGATTAAATTTATGAAGAATATTAAAAATAGTAATTGCTATTGCGATAGCGATGATATAAAAAGTATTGAATATAATAGGTGTCTTTTTATTATCGACAAAATATTTTTATAGTGTAAGATTAATTTTATTATGTTTAGTTCAATAACAAAAACTCAATTTTATTTGATTCATTTGCACGAAATATAGAAGTTGCAAATATTTGAATACGTATGATTATCATAATAAGGAAGTAATTATAAAAACAAACATTGTTTGTATTTGATGTCAGCATTATTGCTAATATTAAAATAAGATATTATAACGTTTTATTTTATTAGAAAAAAAACATTTTTACAATACTTTTACTGTAAGTTACCTATTAGTGACAAAATTTAAACACAGTGAGTGCAACTTTTATTGCACAATTGTTTCCATGGTTATATAAAAATAAATAAAATAAATATATCATCACGCCTTCTACCCATTACTGGGTGTGGCACTCTGCTGTAGCAGATCTCGGTAAGTGATATATTTTGCGCGTGAAGTGCGGTTACCAGTCGTCAAATCACGGCCCCCAAAGATGTTAGTGGTGGAGGAGCCACAGGGATAGCTTTTTCAAATTATGAAAATTTGTCGCCTGTGGGAATCGAACCAGAGACCTCAGGATCCACAGGCCGACTTCATACCACTGAGCTAGCCATCCCATAAGGACTTTAATATATATTTACTATCCACCGTGTACAGCAGAGCTGGGCAAGCTACTTAAAAAAAGTAGCTAAGCTACAGCTACAGCTATTCTTTAAAAAAAAGTAGCTGAGCTACAGCTATAAGCTACATTTTGTAAAATATAGCTAAGCTACAGCTAAAAGCTTTCATTAAAGTAGCTGTTAAATCTTAAAGCTACTTTTTTCAATTATTGTGAATTATTAAATTGCCATTGTCATATGATCAGTTGATCAGTCTTTTGTTATAATGACTGTTAATAAATATAAAAAATCGCAAATGGACAAATGTACTGTTAATTTGTTATACTATAATTTTTATTTATATTGGAATAAATTAACAGTCACATTTACAGAAGACTCCTAAACAGTCAATGTTTAGTTCATCTGATATTTAATACAAAAGTAGGATAGGTTAAGAACAAGTGAAAAATAAAATATGTTAATAGATTTTACACTATATAATAACTTGTTATCCTACAGTTACAGAAAACAATAAAGACGGTCCAATTCAAATACAAAACAAAAATTAATAGGTATTTCTTAATGAACAGTGGTAGCTTTAAGCTACAAAAAGTAGCTTTAAGTTACAAAAAGTAGCTTTAAAAGTAACTTCAGTTGTTATAACAATATTTTTAAGCTAATAGAAAAAAAAACATAGCTCGCTACAAGCTACAGCTATATTTTTTCACATTTAGCTAAGCTACAGCTACAGCTAAGGTAAACGTAGCTAAGCTAGTAGCTAAGCTACAAAAGTAGCTAGCTACTGCCCAGCTCTGGTGAATAGTAAGTAAATATTACAGATCCTGTTTATCTTGACAATTTGACAGCCGTTAATTTTGTAATCTATTTTTCTTTTCCTTCTATTTGTGTAAGTATTGTAAAAAAATAGCTTACTAACCTCGAACTGTAAATGATTTTTAGGTCGCGAATGTTAAGGAAATTTCGACCCTTCGGGCCTCGATTTCCAAACTACATTCTTGACTTAAAAACTGTCAGTTCATAGTGCGTAATATCCTATTTTCGTTTTGTGCAAAAAAATATATTTCTATTTATTCATATGAAAAATATGCAGATTAATATTTTAATAGGTCCGTTTTATGTTACAGATTCGTCTTTAGATGAGTTATCCCAAGACTCAACCATGCACTGTATGCAAGGAGAAGTGTGAAGATAAGAGCATTTTTCTAGGAACGTCATACGTTTTATCGTACGAGTATTTTTCATGATAAATAAAGACGATATTTGTTTTTGTATATAACTGTTTTCTTGTTATTTTATCGTCAATCATTTATAGCCCACGTTTTTATAAGAATAATGAATCGGCGTAGGTGAATAGAAATAATTATTGTAATATAGAAAATTCCCTACTTATTTTTGTATGAAAACGTATGGCGTTTCTTCAAAAATAAGATGTACTTATCTGATAAAATTCGTGATGCTTAAATGTACTAATTCACTTAATCCTGTTATCTTGTATTTATTTTAATGTATATTATTGAACATCTATTACTCAAAGTTATATAATGACTGTGCTGTTTATGTGTATTAAATTTAATATAAGCACTAAATATATTTTCCCATGTTTGTTTTTATCCTTTTACCTTTGCGTAATGTTGTTTACTTATATGATATTCAAAATATTTTGACTAGATTAAATCAGTTATAATAACCGAAAATTTTAAATTTTCTTTATCCTTATTCCAATGTTTTATAAAAAGTTAAACAAATAATCAATTAAAGACAAAATTTAAATATTTTTTTAGTAGTGTACGCTACCAGAGTTGAAAAAAATCAATAGTTACGGCACATACCCGCGAATATTTAAAATATTTATTATTCCATTTTTGTATAGGTTAGCTATAAAAGAAATAGACTAATTGAAACTATTATTTTCTATAAAATATGAGAAAATAATAAATAACAATTTGAAATGTATATCAGGTAGTATTTGAAACTAAAAAATGAATTTTATTGTTGCCATAGCAAAAAACTATTTTTTTGTAAACAATTTAAATTTGCAAAAAGATGTGTGTAAAATTTGTTGCGCGAAAAAATCAAGAAGAAGTAAGAACAATGAATAAAAGTAAAATATTTTTGATATACAACAGATTTACGCGCAAAAAATATGAGAAATGCGTGAGCAATAATTCTTAAATTATTCGTGGCATTTATACATTTCATTTTGCAATTACTTAAATCGTGTTTACATAGTGTAATAAGGAGGTATCAGCTCCCAGTTTTCAGTGTAATAAGAACTTCTGTTTCATTTGTTACTGATTGAGGGTGAGTTTGCATTAAACGTCTGCTAAATATAAGATTTCAACATGAAATTAAATATATCATATCCTGCTACTGGATGTCAAAAACTGCTAGAAATTGAAGATGAACATAAGGTTCGTATATTTTATGATAAAAGAATGGGTGCTGAAGTGTCTGCCGATATTTTGGGTGACGAATGGAAAGGTTATGTTCTACGTATAACCGGTGGCAATGATAAACAAGGTTTTCCAATGAAGCAAGGTGTTTTAACAAATGGTCGAGTACGATTACTACTTTCTGGAAATCATTCTTGCTACCGACCCCGTCGTGACGGTGAAAGAAAACGCAAATCGGTCCGTGGATGCATCGTAGACGCCAACTTGAGCGTTCTGTGTTTGGTGGTTGTGCGAAAAGGTGCTCAGGAAATTCCTGGTCTCACAGATCATACAATTCCTCGTCGTCTGGGTCCGAAACGTGCTAATCACATCCGCAAATTATTTAATCTCACAAAGGAGGACGACGTTCGTCAATACGTAGTAAAACGTCCACTTCCGCCCAAAGAAGGCAAGAAAAATACAAAATTAGTCAAGGCGCCAAAGATTCAACGCTTGATCACTCCATTAACGCTGCAACGCAAGAGACATCGTCTTGCTTTGAAGAAGAAGCGTTGTTTGAAACGAAAAGAACAAGCGGATGCCTACGCCAAGCTGCTGGCCCAAAGAAATAAAGAATCGAAAATCAGACGCAAATTGGAAAAACGCAAACGTTCCGAAAGTTTGCGGGAGAGCAAATCCAGTGTCCAGAGCCAAGGATCAACTAACTAAGTTTCAAATCATGCTATCTTTATCTAAATTAGAGACTTGTAGCATCAGTCATAATTTGATATATTTAGTTTCAAGTTTAAACGTACTTATTTATTAACATTTAAAAGTGGATTGTTTTCTATGTGAAGTTGCAACTTTTAGAATCATTGACAATATTTAGTTTCAAGTTCAACTCTTTTTTTTCAATATTAACACTATTGTAGTTTATAAGGGTTGTTATTTCAATTGATGTAGTATGATACATTTGCAATATTAAAAAATTCGGTCTCATTAAAAAGGGAACTGTAAAATTATAATATATCTGTTATTATATTGTAACAAGCATTTTTGAAATAATAAAAATTAACAAAAAATTCTGGGATTTAACAAAACATTTTTATTTATTAATTTACACTGTCTATAGATAGAATAAAATTTGTGCATAGTTAAATTTCACAAGATTAGTGAAGGTTTATTATCGTTTTGATTAATATAAATTAAAATTTGATTAATATTTTTGATAAAATCTTTGATGAAATTGTGCCGATGACGGGTTTTAAACAATTGAACCCAAGACATTCAGGCAGATTTATAAAGCAGGATAGCGCTAACAACAATTTTTATTTCATTTTTAACTCTCTTTTCAATGTACGAAACAAGTTTATTTTAACTTGAGTTAAAAAGAGAGTTAATTAGCATCAAGTTTAGTTAATTTTTTTAATCTGTTTTAATTTGAAACAGAGTTATGTAATATTAAAACCGGTGTTAGCGCAATCCGTTTTGTGAATCTGCCTGATTAGTTTTAATACGTTTAGTTGGAAACAAAGAGTTCCGGATTCAAATTCTACTTAATTTTATATATAAAATGTTTGACAAAATTATTTAAAACAATTAAATGACAAAGAAAACGAAAATAAATAAGGAAATGCTTTTAAAAATATTTTGTAGTTTACATTTGGCAACATTGCACGCCTATAAATTCTGGGAACTTACGTTGCCTCGCTGTCATTTGAGGTTTGACGTTTAGCGTTGTTAGATATTTCATTGTAATTTTAAACTTCTTTTCCTTAAAACCGGTAGTCGGATGTTGATAAACTATTAGAAGATATACAGTAGTTTGATTGTGTTCGTTTACATATAGTTTGTGTTACATTATAACCTGTAAGTTTTGAATAATACTCTTTTATGTGGTTATCTTTTAAAAAATGCTTGTATTGTTCATCATAACTGAAAACTTCTTTATTTTGGAGATTAAAAGAAAGAATATCATTAGGGTTTAATAATTACTTTCCTATAACTTTATTTTAGGTGAAACTAAGAAAATGGTAGTTAAAAACATTTGTTGTCTTGGGGCTGGCTATGTCGGTGGTCCAACATGCAGTGTAATTGCCTGGAAGTGTCCAGATATTAAAGTTACAGTTGTGGACATGAGCAAAGAGAGAATCAGTCAGTGGAACTCGGAAAAACTACCCATATATGAGGTAAACAAAAATGAATATTTTCTGTAATTATCGATAATTCTCATTTCTCTCAATTTCTGTTAGCCTGGGTTAGATGAGGTTGTGAAAGAATGCAGAGGAAGAAATTTATTCTTTTCCACTGATATCAAGACAGCAATTTTAGAAGCAGAACTAATTTTTATATCTGTCAATACTCCTACAAAGACATTTGGCAACGGAAAGGTATGTTGTAACTTGTAATGTTGAGAATATTAATTTTCATAATTGCAAAGTGTAAATATTTAATTTCATTTTTTGTCCTTGACACTTTTGTTCGTGTCGATAGCTTTGTGGTACGGCTCATTTGCAAGGGCTTATGTTACTGTAATATTATACCCTACATTTTGCAACTACAGTTAAGTAATCTTAACATCAAAAGAGAATGGAAATGTATTTCAAATAGGGTAATATAATATATTATGTTACTCACTTTTGAAATTAGCTAAATGGATTTTAAATTTTCGTCCGTACAAAAGTATATATTATTATTTTATTTTTGTATTTACTCATCACTTTAGAGAAAAAAACCTTATCAGCATTCGTAATCGGTGTCCTAATTTTATTTCTAGATAACATTACAAAATGTGTTATTAGAATGAAAGAACAAATTTATATTTTAGAAATAATTTTTGAAAAAGCAATGAGCGTTCGCCAGGATTTGATTGATTTGGGTTCAACTTCCGGCGAACGCTCATTGTTTTTTCAAAAATTATTTCTAATAATTACCAACAGACAATTGTGTCAATAAATAAATTCTTAAAATTCATATTTTGTATGTGTAGATTTATTTTTTTGTGATTACATACATACATAACATCACGCAATATTCCATAAAATGGGGTAGTGTGAACCTTAAAATCATTCATCAAACAATTACAGTGGTATCGAGTCGGCCTGTGGATCCTGAGAACCGTGGTTCGATTTCCACAGACGGCAAACATTTTCACCACATTAAAATTACCCCTGTTGTTCCCTCACCATTAACATCTGTGGGGGCTGAGACTTGACGGTTGATAACCGCACTTCACGTGAAAAATATATCACTTATTGAGATCTGCTAGGCAGAGTGCTATACCCAGTAAAGGGCGTGATGATATATTTATTTATTTTATTTTATAATACATTTACTCATCAGATTCATCAAATAATCAGTCCTCGTCAAACATTCTCATCTTAACACATCACCCTCGCTTCATATTCATAGATCCTTCCATATAAGCTTATTTACTCTAAATCATTCAACAGTCACTTACATCCAATCACTTTTATTCACTTTTCATTCAACTTTCCTCGACGTACGTTACATATGCGCATGGTTTAATTTCTAAAAATTAGATTACTTATTGCTTTTTTATGAGAAATATTTACATTTAAAAGAAAAAGATCATTTTTATTTTATTTATTTCGCTACACAACAACAAATTATTTCAATGTCGAATCTACACTAAAATAGTGGAATCAGAATTAGTCGGGGTTCACTTTCAGTAACTGAAACGGCTTGCTAACCGTTGAGCCACAACTACCCGAGAATATGAAATGAAAATTTTGTGAACGTTACAGGGAAGAGCCGCAGACTTAAAATATGTAGAAGGTGCAGCTCGAATGATCGCTGACATCGCTCAAAATGACAAAATCGTCGTTGAAAAAAGTACAGTTCCTGTTCGTGCAGCAGAAAGTATCATGAACATTTTAAGAGCGAACCAAAAACCAGGTATTTCGTATCAGATACTCTCAAATCCTGAGTTTCTAGCTGAAGGAACTGCTATCAACGATCTCTTGTACGCGGACAGAGTACTTATTGGAGGTGAAGATACTCCGGAAGGACAAGCAGCTATTGAAGAATTGTGTGGAGTTTATGAACATTGGATTCCGAGGAAGAACATTCTGACTACTAATACTTGGTCTTCAGAGTTGTCCAAATTGGTAAGTTATCTTCATTTTCATCTTTCAGCACAAAATAATATTTTTTTCAATAATGCGACTATTTCAATTAATTTCAAAGACGATTTATTTATTTTTTTATGGGGTGGCTAGCTCAGTGGTATGAAGTCGGCCTGTAGATCCTGAGAACCTTGGTTCGATTCCCACAGGCGACAAACAATTTTCATAATTTCAAAAACTACCCCTGTGGCTTCTCCACCACTAACATATTTGGCGGCCGTGATTTGACGACTGGTAACCGCACTTCACGCGCAAAAATATATCACTTACCGAGATCTGCTTCGGCAGAATGCCACACCCAGTAATGGGTAGAAGGCGTGATGATATATTTATTTATTTATATTATTGTCTTAATATTTGGTATATAGCTGAGTTTCTTAAGCGATGGTTTATGGATTAAGATTCCAGTCCGCTGTCTACTATAAAAAGGTATTTAAACTTTGTAGCTAACTTTCTATGTGGCATTTAAAAGCTGATAACTGAATTTGCAAAAATGTCACCTCTAGATTTGGATAAATAACGCTATTTACAATATGAATTATAACTTATTGTTACTTTCGGATCAGCTTCACAGGAAAATTAACAAGAAAGGCACGTGATCAATTGATAGCATTGAAATAATTCATTTTATCGAACTGAAGGTATTATTTCAACAAAATTTATGATCCAATTCATATCTTATCTAGATAATTTTTTATAATTCGTAGGAATAATATTTCATCTATTTTTTTATCATGATATAATTTATTTCCATACTTCAGGTTTCGGTAGTTAGATAGGGAAAATTTATGTTGTAATATTTGTTATAGAATTATTTATTATATTCTACTATCAATTTCAAAAATACGTAGTCATTTCGCAGTACTTTTCAATATTTGAGATTAATGCTGGGTTGCATGAAAGTTTTATCGGTTCATTAGCAACTAACGGTTCAATAAATTTCAGAAAATCGCTATTGATACTGTTGCTAGATAAACAATTCTTTAACTAAAGAGCTCTTTAGTTTTTTCTTGCAACCCAGTATAAGTATAATTGCAAATATTTTATTGTCTTTCTGTGTATTATATTCTTCCTTTCCAGTATTATAAATTAATAGTATATTGTAATACTACTGAGAAATGAGTTTAATTGCAAAACGACTACGAAAGTGCGTGTGCTCCAATAGTACGAGTTTTGCAATGGCCCTTTCCCACTTGTGATACATACTATTTTTGTCAACATTAAATATGAAATTTACATTTTTACGATTGCAATGCAAGAAATTTAATAATTATTTTATATAAATCAAATGAGTTGCAATCATATTTCCTTAGTCACCACAAACAAA
The DNA here is from genome assembly GCA_911728475.2 of Pterostichus madidus. Classification (NCBI taxonomy): domain Eukaryota; kingdom Metazoa; phylum Arthropoda; class Insecta; order Coleoptera; family Carabidae; genus Pterostichus; species Pterostichus madidus. Next base: position 41,769,986 of record OU452301.1, read on the forward strand.
AATAATAATGTACGTGTGAAATTTTTCAAAATGACATTTCCCTCACTCAATTTAGTTGTGATGTAACAATTTCCCTCACTAGTGATGTTATTATCACAATTAAATTATATAAAAAAATAAAAATAAATATATCATCACGCCTTCTACCCATTACTGGGTGTGGCACTCTGCCGAAGCAGATCTCGGTAGGTGATATATTTATGCGCGTGAAGTGTGGTTACCAGCCGTCAAATCACGGCGCCCAAAGATGTTAGTGGTGAGGGAGCCACAGGGGTAGTTTTAATATAGTGAAAATTGTTTGTCACTTGTGGGAATCGAACCAGGGTTCTCAAGATCCATAGGCCGACTTCATACCACTGAGCTAGCTATTATCACAACTAAATTATGTGAGGGAAATGTCATTTTCATAAGTAATGTTCAAAAAGATGTATTGGTCGCTGCATTAAAATTGAAGGCATAATAAATCTTTATATTATTTTCACCGCTATAAAAATTATAGAAAATTAATTAAAAATGCATAATTAACCACGATAAATTATTAATTTCATTTAACTGGTTACTTAACATAATTATAATTAACTAAGTATTAATGGGCTAGATTGCTCAGTAGTATCCGAGTCGGCCAGTGGATTTAAGAATCCCGGTTCGACTTCCACAATCGACAATTTTCGCCACATTAAAACTACCTATATAATAGATTATATATTTATTTTATAATTAATCGGTAAATCTCCATCACTAATAAATATAATTTTAATTGAGAAAGTCTCATTTGTGTTTGTTTTCGTTTATTTTATTTTACGAAAGGCTGCGAATGCATTTCTGGCGCAAAGAATTTCAAGCATCAACTCCTTATCAGCAGTGTGCGAAGCCACAGGAGCTGATGTCTCCGAAGTTGCTAGAGCTGTTGGACTGGATTCGAGAATCGGATCCAAATTCCTACAAGCTTCAATAGGTAATTATTGACTTTAATCTTTTCACATTAACATGTTCTATTTGTATTATTTGTTTATATTTATTGTAAATATTTATTTTGATTTTCGCAATACCAAATATATTGTTCTATAAATAAAAAAATAGCTATTAGGTCATAAATTAATTTGGAAATATTAAATTAAAATTTGTTGTTGGTCGCGCGAACATTGATATGTTTTTGAAAAACAATGCAACAATTTCAACGTAGTTTTTTATTAGTCATAAAGAATTTTCAGTTTTTAATTTACGTATCTGTTTTCAAAGTTGTTTTAATTTTTTATGAATACAACAGCTGATAATATGAGAATTTATCAATAAAAAAAATGTGAGATACTGTTATTTACGGCGTATGTGGGTGTTCTATACAGAATTATGTTCGGAAAACGTTGGTGTAATATGAATATAACTCATATTTCGAGGCGCACCGTTCGGATCTCGGAATCAATGAGAGCTACGATTTCGGTTAAATGGGACTGCGTTTTTGGTTTCCCAAAAATTACCATAAATAACTAGATAATGGCGAAAAACTGATTTTGTGGACGGTTTTTACATATTAATTTATAAATGGTTGCTTATCGGGAAAAGTTTCAAATAAAAAAGTAGACATTGTTGATACCTCCAGTGACGTAAGAAAATATTTTTTATAGGAGCACGTTTAGAGAGATGACTAATGTTTTTTTTTAAAGGAACTTTTTTCTGTTTTCATGATGCTAACAGCAGGAATTATTAAATTTTTAAATGCGTATTTTTCGTTAACTATAGTATAAATTTTGACAGCTATGTTAATTTCCCATAAACGAATCGCTATTGTTTTCCTTAAACCATATTAAAGAAATAATTATGGTTGATAATACCGGTTATAAGCTTTCTATAATTTGGGAATTTTATAATATTTGGGGTAGGTGTAATAGAAATGCTTTGAAGCTGTTTTTATTTTATTAATAAATAAATTGGAAGAAATAATTCTGATTGAAGAGTGAAATCTGATGAGATCGTGTTACCCAACTATGTGTGTTAAAACCTAATGTTACATAAGTATATAAATTTGGCAAATGTAATAATTTTTCTGACGCTTTCTCCCATTATTTATGATTTATTTAATTTGAGTTTTGTAAATATTAAACGTAAGTTTGAAATTACTGGTTTCGGTGGGAGCTGTTTCCAAAAAGACATTTTGAACCTGGTTTACATCTGCGAGTGTCTGAACCTCCCTGAAGTAGCTGCGTACTGGCAGCAAGTGATCGACATGAACGAGTATCAAAAATCGCGATTTACTGCTAAAGTCGTCGAGGCGCTGTTCAATACCGTCAGCGGGAAGCACATCGCGTTATTAGGGTTCGCGTTCAAGAAGAATACCGGAGATACGAGGGAAAGTCCTGCGATACATGTTGCGAAGACGCTACTGGATGAAGGAGCTACCCTGCATGTGTATGATCCTAAGGTAATTTTGTAGAGTTTTTAAAAGATTTATGTTCTCCGTTGTTATGATTCTAGGTAAAAATGGCAGAAAAGCTCTAATTAATCCAAAATTTAAATATTAATAATGACAAAAAATATAAGTTTAGGATCCAAATCATAAAATTAATAAATATATATAAAAAGGCTTCACGGTCCAATAATAACAACAAGTTATATATAAAACGTTTTGATTTGAAAACGTTTCGAATGTATACTACATTTATCATCAACTCAAAAAATGAAGAGTAAAAAAGTAAAAAACAGAATATAAAATATAAAGATTAAAATTGTCATAAAACAAAAACGAATTGACACCATTTTGAAAATTCGTTTTTGTTTTATGGCAATTTTAATCTTTATATTTTGGTAAATATTTTATATTCTGTTTTTGTAACTTTTTTACTTTTCATTTTTTGAGCTGATGATGTGTAGTATACATTCGAAACGTCCTCAAATAAAAACCTTTTATATATAACTTGTTGTTATTATTAGATCTCGAAGCCTTTTTATATATATTTATTAATTTTATTAATAATGACAACTCATAAGTTACAAGCAGATTTATAAAAAGGTTAAATTTTGAGTTAGTTATTTAGTTTTCATTTTGGATTGGAACTATTGATACTAGAGCTATCTATAAAACAATAAAGTTGCTAATAAATTTGGAGTTATCGTTAGTGTTTCAACCGTCATAATAAATTGTATTTTGATGTCATAATTATCGCTTTTTTTTTAATAAGAAATGCAGTTAAAATGGTACTAGTAGCTAGTTTCTTTTATAAATCTATGAATTTTGTATTGTATCTATTTTACTGTATTTCATGAGATAGATATCTTAGTGGTATCGTCTTGGCCTATGGATTTGAGAACCCAAGTACAATTCTCACAGTTAACGAATTTTACTTCACATTAAAAATTACCCACAACTAACTTCTTTGAGGACCGTGATTAAAAGACCGATAATCGCACTTTACGCTCAAAATATGTAACCTACCAAGACCTGCTACAGCAGAGTGTTACGCCCAGTAATGGGTAAAAGGCATAATGATAAATTTATTAATAACTGTAATAACCCTAATATGATGCCGTAGCCCACTACCCCATACTTGAATTTCAATCCTAAGTTTTTTAAATGTTAATTTAGATTTTCTACCCAATATCTTTATAAAATAGTAAGTAAATACTCTCCCCGAACAACCCTAGTATGATGATGTGGCTCACTACCCCTCAACATGAATTTCTAACATTTTAAATAAAAAGTTTGTAATGGCAAACGATAAAATAAATATATCATCGCGCCTTTAACCATTACTGGGTGTGGCACTCTGCCATCTCGATAAGTTATTTATTTATGTGCGTGAAGTACGGTTACCAGACGTCAAATCACAGCCCCCTATGATGTTGTGGTGCGGGAGCCACCGGGATAATTTAAATGTGGTAAAAATCTGTTTGTTGGCGCAGATAATCGAATCCGGGGTTTCAAATCCACAATCCGATGCGTTGCTACCTCATATCAGTATGTATTTATTCATTTATTTGGAATGTAGGTGGAACATAGCCAAATCATGGAAGATTTAACTCATCCCAATGTGACTGACAATCCAGAACATGTGCGCAAGGCTGTGAAAATCTTCACCGATCCGTACATAGCCACAGCTGGAACTCATGCTATCGTTTTATGCACAGAATGGGATGAATTTACGGTACGTATTCATATTAAGAGCAGTAGTGTCTAAATGGTTAGCACCTTCGCTGTGTTAATGGGCGAGAATAAATCTTCCTTGCAATAAATAACAAAAACTAAATTTGAGTGGTTCAGATGCCACTGTAAACTATACCAAGATCCTTGCGCAAATAATACAATTTCGAATCTATCCTAATACTTAAAGTATTTTTTGAACTTATTTCTCAAAAGAAGTGTATTATACTTATTATGCAAGTAAAAATTGTATTGATACAAATAAAATCTTTCTGAACGTAATTACAAAATTAATTAATTAATTTACGTTTATTTATTTTTATGTAAAATGTTTATATTTTTTGCAGTGTTACAACTATGAAACCATTTACGATGGAATGATGAAGCCAGCGTACATTTTCGATGGCAGAAAAATTTTAGATCATGAAAAACTTCTGAAAATTGGCTTCCATGTTCATACAATTGGTAAAAAATTAGTTAGACCCAGTTTATCCAGATTATGGGGCTGCAATCCACAGTTATGTTGAGATTAAAATCGAATAAACAATAAACAAAATAATCATAATATTATCGCATAATATAGACTTAAGAATAATTATAAATATTTTATATAGTAAGATTGACGAATTAACGCGAGAAGAACATAAATTTACATTTTTAAACTGAATTGAAATTCATCGAATAGATATTTTATCTTCCAAAAGTGAATTTTTTATTAAATTTATTTCTATATTGAAATATTGTAATATTTTTTATTAATTATATCCTAAATATGAAATTTTAAAAACACAAAATAAGATTTTTTAAAATAATGATAATAATATAAGCCTTTATATCGTATAATAATATAACTCTCTACTATTTAGTGCTTAATTTATGTAAGTAAATCGTGATTATATGTTTCAATCAAAATATGTACTAATATTTTTGGCACAGTATTTGTGAATTCCTATAAGAAGTATTACTATTGTTACTTAAATAAGTTTATTTACTGCTTTATTATGTGTTCATGAATATTATTGCCTTATTATTTTAACTTATAAATGAACAATAAATAAAATAATAATGTAATCAAGTCATTTTAAGGAGAGATCTGACAAGTTTTACTTATTTTATTCGATATATTTTAATTTTATTACTTGGCTAAAAATAATTTAAAAATTGGACCAATTTATTTTAAAATACTTACAAATTTTTGAAGTAAAGCTAATAAATGTTACGAATAATTAAAAAAATAATTAATTGATTTGGATGTTTATAAATAAAGTCATTTTTTGTGCAATAATAAATAGAAAAAATGGAGATATCCAATATTGATATATTTTAATGCCATTATATTTTATATTAGTTTAGCAATATGTTAATTTTATGTCAATATATATCCAATGCATTTATTTATAAATATATTTTATATGAAATAAAATATTAAAAATAATCAAAAATAGTTACTGACTTTGTAGTTCGATAAGATAAACTTAAAATAAATTACAGGCAGATTCACAAAACGGATTAGCGCTAACACTGTATTTAATATTATCTATAACTCTGTTTCAAATTAAAACAGATTAAACCAATGAACTAAATTTGATGCTAATTAACTATCTTTTTAACTCAAGTTAAAATAAACTTGTTTCGTACATTGAAAAGAGAGTTAAAAACGAAATAAAAAATGGTGTTAGCACTAATCTGCTTCAAGAATCTGCCTGACAATATTTACATTTCTGAAGATTAATGGAAAGAAAAGTTGCAGAACAGAATAATGACGCTTCTTTTATTTTTTCTCAGAAAATAGTTAAAATATAAATAAATATGTCCACGCCGTTTACCCATTGCTGGATGTGGCACTCTGCCGAAAAAGATTTCGGTAAGTGATATATTTATGCGCGCGAAGTGCGGTTACCAGCCGTCAAATCACGACTCCGAAAGATGTTAGTGGTGGGGGAGCCACAGGGGTAATTTTACAATAGTTCTGAAAAAATAAAATTGCAACACAAGCAGTAGTGTCCGATAAATTCAATTTGATATAATCGGTTGTTTATGGCAAGAAGTTTCTAGAAAATATATTATGTTCTCAATTCACAAACAAAATCCCGAGTGCAAACTTCAGCTTATAAATAGAAACGCAATATAAGCCATAGATTTTTTTCGTACAGTAAACTAAATAAATATACATAATAATCTCAAGCCGTTATACTCGATATGACATTATATACTAAACATTTATTATTGCACAACAATATTAATTATACTTGAAGATTTATTATTAACACTGCACATTTACTATTTGAATAAACAGTCTCAAATAAAATAATAAAAAAAAATTATAAAAGGCAATATTTTCTAATAAATAAATTCTTGTTTGCAATGTTTAATAATGCTATAAATGATACTGAAATTTCAAATTCAACTAAATAGTTTTAATTTTTTATGTAAACTTGTAATTCGCGCCTTTGGAAGATCGATCAGAAGCCACTCTGTTGGCAAAATCCATCATGTGAAAAACGACATGGCTACTATTTTTACTTGCGTAAATTATCTTTCTTCAATAAATTTAGTGAATATATATTCTAAAAAGTGAAATGAACATGACATTATTATAAATACTAAATACTGTGTTGTGCGTTTTGAAATGAATTTTCATTTATGTTTTACTACTGTATTTCTCTGTGTTTTTCGTGACAAATAATTTTTGAAGGTGTAATGGCAGATTGCAGTATGTGTGTACATAGAATGTGTTTTTTTTATAATAAATTTAATATATTAATATAAAAATATGGTGTTAAAAAACTGTTTGACGTAGTGGATTGGGATATTTAATTTCAAAATGAAGTTCTTAAAGTATAGTGGTTTTGTGACATGTTTCTTCATTTTATTTTTGTGCTCATGTCAATTTACAAATGGTGAGTAGCTAATCTGTCAAAGTCAGTTGTGTAATATTATTTGTATAAAGCTACCAAATCATTCGCAAAATCAGAATTTATAAGAATTACGCATTGTTTACATTTGTTGTTACTAACAACAATCACGTTGCTAATTAATTGTTACGTTGACAATTGACTATGTCAAGAGTTCAAGGTTATTTGTATTTTGCATTTGGAAATTTTATATTTTTATTAATATTTAATTAAGACTAACATATTTTCGACATAAACATTGGTTTATTTTTCCCTCGGTTCATTTATTTGAAAGCTAATAGTATTTCCTGAAACGCATGCTTATTTGTTTGATTACAAAATGTATTTTCTAATTTTCAGGATTGAAATGCAAGTGTGATATCTGTAAAGATGCAAATTACACATGTGAAACCGATGGATATTGTTTTACTTCTACGGCTCTGGCTCACGATGGTGTGACTCAAGTAATTAATTATCGGTGAGTTAAGGTCAAAATCGCTTTTCCTTTTTATACTTATTAGATTTAAGTATTGTGTAATTTACTATGGCTTATGTATGTTTACTTACAGCACAATATAATATAAAAATGTTCCAATGGGATTTAAAAATGAGGTTACGATAAGGTTCTCAATATTGCTCTTCAATTGTTTTGGATCCTTCTTGTTTACATACATGCTCATTTTTTTAAGTAAGCAGTCTAATGACGTATGTTTTACAATTTATAAAACAAACAGATTAAATTATTGACGTAATCTTATTTTTAAATCTTGATTAATATTATTTTCATTAAATAATTTAATATTAAGAGAGAATATGATGTTCGTTGTTCGTAGGTCTTATTGAAAAAGATAATTAAATTAAAAATATAATAGTAGATTTCTGTTTGCGGTAGCCAGTCCAAATTTTTATTCCAATTCGTAAAATAAATGCCCTTTTTACCTAAATCCTTTGTTATTTATACAAGATTTTGTAAAAAGTCAGTATTTAAAATTTATATATTGGTTTATAGTATCGTTTAGTTTATAGATATAACAAAAAAATCTTATTAATATGTGGTTTATATTGAATTACTAATGTATACAATGTTATTATAATGTAAAAATATTTCTTTGTAAACAAGAAATATTTAATTAGTTCATTGTATTTAAATTTATTTAAAATATCTCGAAAAATATGCTTTAATAGGTTATTATCATATAGAAATTTATAGATATAATTTATATCAGTATTTTATAGACTATTATTATTAATATAAACAAATTAATATGAAAGTAATCAAATAATTGATGTCATGAATCCGAAACGATATAATTGAAATTGAAAAGAAATAATCACCATGTTCCTGTTTAACAATTTTCAATGTTATTCATATGTAAGCTATATTTACATACCATGTTTTCACTTCAATTAATGATTAATGTGTTCATGTTCAATAATTCAAGGAAAATATGATTGAAAATATCTATAAACTCTGAATTCATATCATAATAGCGTGTTCTGGAATGTAAAACATTTATATTTGGTAGTGCTGTGGATAACCTAAAAATTGTTAACGATGTTACAACATATACTACTGATGATTGATGTACTGGACGCAGGATACATGTTTTAAATCTTAAAATTTGTAATTGTAAATGCAATTTATAATTTAGACTTACCAAATAAGTTTGAAGATCTCTCTATTCAGGAATAATTTCACGAACCACTATAGTGCACTAAAGAACAAACACAACTGGCAATTGTTCATATATTTTCGTGTCTGGGAGGGTTGTACAACAATTTTAGACAAGTTTGTGCTAAATACCAATACTGTTTGTGGTTGTATTATACGTTGGAATTCATATTAGACCGATGAAATTAAAAATATTAAAATAAAAATAAATAACAATCGGACAAAAATATATACAGGTGACCGCGACTCTCGAACATAGGACTTTAACATGTAAAATCATAATTTCCTGCTTCCCTATTTTTTTTAAGCAAAAAAGCTTAAATAAAATTTTAATGCTGGGTTGCATGAAGGTTTTATCGGTTCATTAGCAACTAACGGTTCATTAAGTTTCAGAAAATCGCTATTGATACTGTTGCTAGATGAACAATTCTTTAACTAAAGAGCTCTTTATTTTTTTTTCTTGCAACCCATCATTAGGATATAAAATTAATTTTGCATGCTTAGTAACAGTGCAAATTAGATCTGAAAATGTCGAACATTGCCTCAAAACTATCGAATTAAAACAATATTAAATAAATGTTTGACGTTTAATCTGTCAAAATAATTTCTTTATTTATTATTTCATTTATTAATATTGCGAGACACGAAATAGTATTTTTAGTCCGATTAAAACATTTTTGTTACCCACTTATTTAGAAAATGTCTCAGATTTATTCCAATTCAAATGAAACAAATTGACAAAATTATTTTTATTACCACGACAACTGTAGTAAAAATGCTATTTGTCTTAGGACCAAAAAATGATGACTTATCCATGGTAACGTAAATATTCCTGAAATAACGTTCTTTTACTATTGAAAAAGTTGAAATAATAGTGTAATATTCAAGCAGGTGAAAAAAAGTATATTAGATTTTTCACAGTTATTTATCTATGGTTAGTTTATTGCCCAAAAAAGTTATAGATTAAAAATTTACTCGTATGTTAATTTCATTACATGCTGTAATATTTATTTTTTATTTAATGGCCTTATTAGTTAGTTTTATTTTTATTTTATTTGTTACTATGCATACTAGAAATTTAATCCCAATTACAGTACAGAGTGTGTGATTAAATGAAACATAGCCCTAATAATAATTTGATAGAATTTACAACTTTTGTCTAAACTTTTAAAATAATTTCGGTTTCTAATTTATTCCGAAGTTCCGGGTACTTCTGACCGACAAATTATCGATTGGTTTGACCGAAAAGTACAGTTACAAACAAAGATTTTTGTTAATAAATAATCGTAGAAATAATAATAGAAAATATTGCGTTTCTGTTCATTGTACATTCTAATATTTTCACTATTTTCTCCACAATTTGTTGTTTTTGAAAGTGGTAAAAGTAATGTTTCCGATTTTAGCTATTTTAAAAGGCCAATGGTCGTTACGTCTATAAAAATGCAGTCGAAGTAAGAAATGAAAGATACAAGTAAATAAATATATCATCACGCCTTTTACCCATTACTGGATGTGGCACTCTGCCTAAGCAGATCTCGGTAAGTGATATATTTATGCGCGTGAAGTGCGGATACCAGTCGTTAAATCACGGCCTCCAAAGATGTTAGTGGTGGGAGAGCCACAGGAGTAATTTTTAATGTAGTGAAAATGTTTGTCGGTTATGGGAATCGAACCATGGTTCTCAGGATCCACAGATCGACTCGATACCACTAAGCCACCTACCTCATAATAAATAATCGTAGAAATAATAATCAAAAAATATTGCATTTATGTTCGTTGTACATTCTAATATTTTCACTACTTAATCTAAACTTTGTTGTTTTTGAAAAAGGTAAAAGTAGTGTTTCTGATTTTAGCTATTTTAAAAGTCCAATGGTCGTTACGTCTATAAAAATGCAATCGAAGTAAGAAATGAAATAAAATTGCTTTACTGCAATCAGACAGATCTTTACTGTTAATTAATTTAAATAATAACTAGATATATTTTGTAATTAAACTTAGGTTCATTAAATTAACGTTGAAATTATTAATAATAAACAATAAATCAGGAAGTTTTAATTATTATTTACAATATTACACTAAGTTTATAAGTGTTGTAACACAGTTTTTAATAATAAGTATAGGTGTAATATCGTTATGGTTTTAAGTTGTTTGAACAAAGAGGATTTTTTCCCTCCGGAATGGCCGCGCTTCTGCCTGCCCCCGGGGCTGCACTACAAGGCGACATCAGCGCACGAGTGCTGTCAACATAGGGACATGTGCAACCGGGACTTGTTGCCCAAGTTCCCGTTGGAACCGACAGTCACTGATCTGCCAGAGTCCAAGTACCATCATGGTGATGAAGGTAACGTGCTCTGCAACCATCCTTGCGACGAGCCCTTGCCATTGCTGTGTGAACTAATTCTAGACTGGTTTGAAGTTTGACAGTTTGTGATATTAACTGTGTGATTGTTCTGGCGATTTTTATTTTTATTTGCTGTGAATATGACTAAAGTTTTTTATAGGAATTGTTTATAATTCGCTAATAATAGTTTACAAATACGACTGAAAATTTTTGGAATATGGTACAGTATTAAAAACAAACTGAATTTTTTATTCTAATCTGTACTGTTCTTTTTTAATTTAATGCAGCAGTTCCAATACTGCTTGAAATAATATTATGTCATGGGCGCCCATAGAGTATTGTTCAGAGGAAGCGGGAAAAGTTCAGAAAACAATAAAATATAACATATATATGCTGGGTTGCAAGAAAAAAACAAAGAGCTCTTTAGTTAAAGAATTGTTTATCTAGCAACAGTATCAATATCGATTTTCTAAAACTTATTAAACCGTTAGTTGCTAATGAACCGATAAAACTTTCATGCAACCCAGCAATAATATAATAGGTTTATATTTTTAAAATTATAAAGAAAATAATTATTAATAAATGAAATAAATAATAAATATAGTGAACAATATGCAGGTGCATATTAGTATATAAAAAAATAAGTCGGAAATTTCTACTAATTTAAGTTTCAGTAAAGGTAAATTTCAAATGTCTTGCATTTTTTGAAAATTTGTTTTTTTAATGAAATCACATTTATTTTTGTTGAAAGCAGAAAAAATCTTAAAGATGTTTTTACAAAAAGCTATGTAATCTGTAATTTCGTATACAATAGGATGCGGGCACTCACGCGACACTGTGACGTTTTGTGACGTAAAAACAGCTGTTCGGGCAAAGATCACTGCGCCACCTACAAAATGAACTATTTTTTTGGGACGAGATTTGAAAATAACCGTTCTTTTCAAATCTCGCCACAAAAATAGTTCATTTTGTAGGTGGCGCAATGATCGCAGCCCAACAAGATTTGAAAAAAACCATTCTTTTCAAATCTCGTCTCAAAAAAAATAGTTCACTTTGTAGGTGGCGCAGTGATGTTTGCCCGAACAGCTGTTTTTACGTCACAAAACGTCACAGTGTCACGTGAGTGCTCGCTTCCTATTGACATGTTATGTACTTTGGAAAAAATTCTGAAAGCTTGTAAAAAGTCAAGGGGAGGACAAGTGCCCCCTATTGCCTCCAATGGGCGTCCATGTTATAACTAGAGATATAACGAGTATGATGCGGGCACTCACGTGACACTGTGACGTTTTGTAACGCAAAAAACAGCTGTTCGGGAAAACATAACTGCGCCACCTACAAAATGAACTATTTTTTTGGGACGAGATTTGAAAAGAACCGTTCTTTTCAAATCTCGCCACAAAAAAAATAGTTCATTTTGTAGGTGGCGCAGTGATCACAACCCAACAATATTTGAAAAGAACCATTCTTTTCAAATCTCGTACCAAAAAAAATAGTTCATTTTGTAAGTGGCGCAATGATGCTTGCCCGAACAGCTGTTTTTACGTCACGAAACGTCACAGTGTCACGTGAGTGCCCGCATCCTATAGTAAATCTGCAGAACCGTGTGCCGAATAACCGAATATTCGGCAAATATTCTGCAGAAGTTGGCATAAATGAAAAACACTTAATTTGTGGTGGGCAGGCAGCAAATAATAATATATTGCCGAATTATTTGACAAAATATATCTGCTCCAGGGAGCAAATTTTATTTAGAGCGTTTTTTTTCCAAAAACAGGAAACTTGTACGAAAAAAAGAGGAATAGACTATTTCCATCGAATGCGAAAAATTGTATTTTTTTTTTATAAATTTTAAAATTACGATGATTCATTATTAAAATTATTAATTGACCAAGCACCACCCAGTTTAAAAAGAAACGTGTAAGAAATCGATTTATATTTAAAAAAGTGGAATGTTTGTTTCTAAAAATTTTCAGTTTAATTTGATGATTCCAGATTGAATTGGAGTCTTTTTTGAAAGTTCCAGTCACAGCAATTGTTAATAAAAGTCGCTAATTTTGTGATTTAATTATATTAAAACTATTAACAGTATTGTATTTTATTAGAGTGCTAGGCGAGTTTTGAAATCATTTGATCATATTCCATAGTCCTTCATTCCTTTCCATATAATGCTAGGTTCATTCATTTACTGCACTCAGTATTCGAATTGGAATTACAAAAATGAATATAATTTGTTATACTTCAAATTTTGAGACTGGCTATCTAAGTATAGAAAACAAAATATTGTGTTGATAAGAAAATATAAATTGGCTAGGATAATCTAAATTGTGGATACTAGGATAGGAAATTGGTGACAAAATCAACAAAAATGTATTGGGTGACAAATTTTGAGGATTACGCGGACATAACATTACTTACATGTACATATTACACTACCTGTCATTCTTATCATAATTATCATTTTTGTTTCTATAACAACAATCATTTTTACCATTCGGTTATTCCTGTATTATTATTTTATCAAATCTGACATTTCTAATTTTTAAATTAGCCTTTCCTAATGTAACATAAATTTTCTAGAAATAAACTTCTTCGAGGTAAAATTTTAGGTATCTTTTTTTTGTGAAATATTTTGATTATTAATTTTTATATTAAAGTTATTGATTTATTTTGAAAATAACTAATATTAGATTTAATTCTTTTATACAGATTATTTTAATACTTCGGAAAAAAGGGTACATGGCGTACTGATAAATAAACAAAAGAATTTTTGCAACATTTGCGAAATTGAACGTGGTTTCTAGGGATGTTGATTTTAGCCGGATAGTCGAATATTTACATAACGGATATTCGGTTTTGGCTATCCGAATAGCTCAGATATCAGAATTGATCCAATATTCGAATAACCGAACAGCTCGAATAGTTCGAATATTCAAATATTTAATGAGGCCGAATAAAAATTAACAAATATTTCAAATTGCCGAATAATTCTTAATAAATACTTTAGATATTTAATTTTACTGCAAAAGTTTAGCACATTCTAAAAAACAAACGAATTCAAAAATCTCAATAGTAAACACCGTAAACATTAAAATTATGCGTATTTTATATTGTCAAATTAAAATATTCATATTTTAAGTAAATGCAAACAGTTAACCAAATCAAATAAATATCGACATTAATATCAGTGCAATGTAGAACTATGTACTGTTCTAATTTTATTATTAAATATTAAATACAATATTGTACTCTATAATTACCCAAATTATTCGAATATCTGAATAATTTTTGAATATCCTAATAACGAATATTCAGTCAACCGAATATTCGTTCGATATTTTTTTTCAAAATCGACATTCCTAGTGGTTTCACCCGAACAATCTTTTATAGAACGATTTTTATCGTATGGAAAAAAAAAGTCGTACGATAAAGTATCGCTTGTGTGCGTTTTTTCTGTTTTGTAATATATAATAAACAGCAAAGTGACATTTCACGTTGACAAATGTAAGCGAAAATGTTTACTTTGTATATCGACTGTAGAAAAACTTATAATTGGCGATGCAACTGGCCATTAATCAATTGCTTATACTGACGGTCAATGTATTTCATTAGTTCTTTCTATTGAATTTCACCACTCATCAATCATTCTACACAAACCACAGCACACTTCTGTTTTGATCGCGTTGAAATGCGAACCAAGATCGCTCACATCACATTGTATAAATGAACGTAACATGTCCGCGTGTAGGTGCTTGGACAAGAGCCTAGTCCTCCCCGAAAATAACCCAGTATTCTGCCACCCGAGCCAACCGCTCAACCATTCCTTCGTCATGGAGTGCTGCAAGGATAACGACCTCTGCAACGAGCACCTGCGACCCAAGCTGCGCCCTCGGCCTCCAGGTAGGCCCCCACGAGCTGCTGCATGGACTTCACTACACTCTGACTCTGTCTGGCTCTCTCATTCTTTACCTCTCTCTTACTTTACTTCAAGTAGATCTTCTGTTTGTTGGACGGTGCAGGCTCCAGTAGATTTTATGATGGTGGATTTGTTATGGATGAACACAGTCTTTAATGTAAACTATTTATAGATAATGTCGATTCAAAAATACTACCATAATTTGGCAATTTCAAGAAGTCTGTATTAACTTAACGGATTATTTTTACAAATTTTTATTGTAATTGATCAAATATATCATCATCTAAAAAAAATTAAATTATAATAGTATTTTTTCCTATTTCAATCATAATTTTATATAACAATTGATTTATAATTTTGCTATATTATTCATTTTCGTAATAGCTAGCGATCCTAATAATTTTCGGTGAAACAATTGAAAATAGTATACTATACAGTTATTTACTATTATATCACTTGATATATTAGTTATGAATATTACTTTAATGTGATATTATCATATAGATATTTATCGCGGGACTTTAAACAGATCTTTTAAAAATAAATAGTTTGAAAATTTAATATTTCTTTGCTAATTTAATTATCTCACTCTATTCTTAAATTTAAAAATTGCAATGAAACGCTATTTGTTGTTTTATACATGAATCACTTTCTATGATTATAAAAACGATTTAAATGTTTTTTGGAAAAATTATCACTTATAATATAACTAGTACATCGAATATTACCGATAATTTTTTTGAGCTCACGAGTGCTTTTGTTGCTATGGAAATATGCGCGAGTCGAAAACGAGTGCAGATTTTCTGCAACAAAAGCCCGACTGTACAGCGAGAAAAAATTTTCTGGGAATATTCAATACACGTGTTATATTCGGTAAGAATATTGCCCCACGAAAACAACCCAAAAATGTTACAAAATTAATATTTTGACATGTCAGATAACTTCGTTGCTGGATAACTAAAGAAAAGAAAAAGAGTAAAACTGTCAATTTTTTTATACAGAAAATTATCGCGATAATTGTACTAGTGCAATTATAACTTATTAATTCACTCATTTCTATGACAACGTTCTCAAATAATGAAACGCTATTGGTTGATTAAAGTCGTGGGGCAATATTCTGTGTAATAATAGTTATTTATTATACAAGTGTTTTATTAGATTTATAAAACACGCAAGAAAAGTTTAAACATGAATGACAAAGTAACAATGATAATAGTTATACAAGTGTTTTATATACCAATAAAACACAACTGTAATACAAAATTTTATCCACAACTCATAATTATAGGTATCGAAGAAGATTGGTCGTAACGTTTAACTTTGATTCAGTTATGTATAGTTTCTTAAAATACGGTAGATCATGAAGTGGTTGCTAAGTAACAAGTTGTCTACAGTGTTTTATGGAATATAAAACACTAGTGTTTTATGAGCCATATAATTCAACTGAAATCAGTGTAATTATATCTTTAATATATATGAATTGTGGATAAATAAATTTTTCTAAAACTATTTAATTAAAATATAAATTACTTCACATTTACACTGATAAAAGTTTGCTTTAAAAAAAATTAGACTTTGGACAAGAATTTCCACTTCTGAATAAAGTGGTATATAGATTGCCTGATTTAAAAATCAATGAATGTTGCATCAGATCTCTAATCGTAAAAATATTATTTACAACAAGTTTTCAGTGACATAATTTTATCTTACTCGAAAACGGAAATTCCAAGAAAAACAACGAATCACTTATGGGAAATTAACTTTGCTGTCAAAACTTACACTGTAATTAAAAGTTTGATATTTATTTTGAATTTTCCGACTGTGTTCTCCACGTAGCAAGTCATGTTGGTATCTGTAGTATCGTCCTGCAAACCACGCTATCTGCAGCAGCAAGTTCTGGAGGACATCGCAGTAGCCAGAGCTTTCCAGAAGCGCAACCGCACTGTAGAGTTTGAACCCGTCCCAGCATGCCCATTTATTTTATTAACCTTTATAATCCAGTATTTTTACTAGTCTAACTGCATATTTTTCACAGGTCTTGCCACTTTCGATTTTATGTACATATAGAAATTCACATATTTTTATTGTGTTTGTTTATTTGCTTTTGTTTCTTGCAGGTTGTGATATTGTTGATTGCAGAGAAGCTGCGAGTTGTGTTAGATGTTATTTGATGCGAGGAACTTATATTTTGTAAAAATTGTCGTTTAAAATTGTATTATTTTAATTTTTGGTAGATGCTATGAGATGGTATTTCCACCCAGCGATATTGTGAAAAAGCCGTTTTTTTGCGACGATGTAATAACTAGATCTGGCCATCCACAAATTGCCAAAGAAGCGTCTCAATGTTGCAAGGACTCTGATTTTTGTAATGAGCGATTGTTTTGGGGCCCATTTACTACAGGTTAGATTTTGGTTTTGATTATATGGGAGTTCATCTGTTTTTGTCCATTTCAGTATGAGACTGGGTACACACAGGTTAATAGTGATGATGTTACGCCGTATAGTTTTTTACGTGGGATTGGAGTCAGAAAACAAATTAAAAGAGAAATGGAGAATCATCTTATTATTGCTAGGATTATTTGGATATATATTTTTTTAAATAATAGTTATTTTTGTATGAAGTGCATCAAATGAGTGTTTTTTTTTGCGCATGAGAATATCACTTTTAGTTGAGACCGTTAGGACAAGACAAAAAAGTCATTCGAACGCCCAAAAAAATTCGAATTTCGCTAACGAAGTACAAAGAACATTTTTTTTACAACTGTAAAAATGGAATAATACAATAATTATTGATTTATTTTTGTAAATTGAAGGAAAAAAATCCAAGGGAACGTGAAAATGTCTGATAAATATATTTTTTTTAAAGTGTTAACGAATCTAGAAATTTGACAAATATATGAAAAATAGTAGTTTATATAACAAGGGAATAGGGTCGTTGATTTCCACCGAAGTTCGAATTTCTGAACGTTCGAACATTCGAATGTTTTGAACTTCGTCAGAAAAACTTCGAAGCTTCGAATTTTCGAATTTTTGAATTTTTATAAGCTTCGAATTCTCGAATTTTTTGTCTCTGAATTAACGCCATCTGTCATCTCCAAACATGCTCACGCATAATTCGAGAAAAGTCGGCCACGAATTAAATAATAAACTCGGCGAAGTATCCTGCAAAAACTCTGCAAGTCTATGCGTCTTAATTAAGACATCTATTCTCTTACCGCCCATCTAAATGCTACGGACTTTAGTAAAACGTTTTAAAATGAGAATAAAAATGATACAAAAACGTCTTAATTAAAACGTTTTTGACAGTGTAGCGAAATTTTAAGTCTAAATTGAATTATTCAATAAATATTATTCAATTTTGATAGTGATAGGGTTCAATTGGTAGAGCTTTTTAATATATATTTATTACAATAAATTCTTGACCCAACATCACATTAATTCAATATAAAACCATAAATTGAATTAATTTGGCAAATAATAACTATTAATAATAATTACTTATGAATTAATACAAAACTCTGCAAATGAGTTTATTCTGAAAATAATTCATATCAACTTTAGGATCCAAATTCATAATTCAAATAATTCGATAATTTGGAATATTCAAAAATTCGAATATTCGGAATATTAAAAAAATTGAAAATTCGGATTATTCAAAAATTCGAAGGTTTAATAAATCCGAACATTCCAAGTCTCGAATATTCGAAAAATCAACAACCCTACAAACTAGTAAAGTTTTTTTTTTTAATTTATGCTAATTAAGGGTGTAACGTTTGTCATTATTTGTTGAAAGCGAAGATTGAATCCTGCCTGAGGGCGTAGCCCGAGGGATGCAATTATTTTCCAAGGTTTATTTAAAAAACAGATATCCAAATAATTTATATCAACAATAATAGAGTATGATTAAAAAAGAAGTATCTATTGATGAAGTTGTAAAGAAATATGTTTCTGTTTGTTTTGTGACTCCTATAATTTTGATTTCAGTTTGATATGTGTTGTCCGCGGGTGGAAAGGATGAAACGTTATTTGCCGAATTTAATATTTTGTTGTTTACATATTTTATTCATTTCAGGAAAATACTCGTACATTATGTTCTAATGCTGTAGATGTCATTATGTGAATTGATCAACCAGTATATGTGTAAATATGATCTGCTTGCATGATTAATTAGTTGTTTTTCTATGTTGCATGCGCTTTGCTTCTGTTTTATTCATTTCTTTTTCTTCGGTGGAAGTCAGTAAGTACAAGTTTTATAAAAGTTTTGTTATAATTAATATTATTAACTCACATTAATAATGTGGTTAATATTAAATACTAATTTATTATCATCACTCATTTTAGAAATGCTTTGAAAAATAAAATGTTAATAACTCCCAAAGCATTGTTCATTATCGTTTGATTTATGTTTTAAAAGTTTATAAACATATGAATTAAATAGATTCATCAAAATTTCATTTTTGCCAGGGTTGAAAATATAAATTTATTAAACGATATTTTAGATATTGGTTTCAATCATCTCTGTGTCATATTTTGAGTATGCATTCCAAAAAAATATTTCTTTTCAGCTCAACTATATATTTACGAGTTTTTTTTACAAATTTCCGTTGCATAAATTTCAGATGCGATTACTAAATCAAAATTGTCTACCGACCTGGAATTCCTGAAAATCCTGGATAAAGCCTGAAACTATTAAAAATCCTTTAATTTGTTTGTAATACCTGGACAAAATTATTTACAGTTAAAAAATAATTGTTTAACTTCCTTTTGGTTAGCCAGGGAAATCAATTTTCTGAAGTTATTTTGCCTCCCTAATTAATTTAAAAAAAAGCTTTTTGCGGGCAATTTTAAATTAATATTAAATTTAAATATATGTACATATTTGAATTATGTTTGACGAAGTTTTGGAATACGAAGATCAACTTTGCTATGAAACTACCTGGAATATTTTGCAATATCTACTTTGAAGTCCATAAATACCTTGAAATTTTATATTTTGAAACTGGTAGACACCATGGAAATTATAATTAATAATAATTAAACAAAAAAAAACATTTTAAAACTAGTAACGATCCTAGTTTTATTGTACATAATTATTTGTTGAAAATATTTATGGTTTCGAATTTGAAGCCAATCTGTGGATAAATGTTTAGTAAGTAAGATCGGATACAAATTACAAATCTTCCATATTTATCATCCTATCATAATTTCTATAACGTATATACTAATTTATATTTGTGATGTAGAGCCACCAGGTCCGCCGCACATGCTGGGAAAGTGGGAGCTGGTGCTGGTGATTGTAGTGCCAACGCTGGTAGTGTGTCTGCTGGTGATGGCGGTGTACAACTTCTGGCAGCAACGTCGTGCCACACACACGCACCTCAGTCCTGTGGACGATAGCCTTGAAGCGCCAGATCACCCCATCCTCAGTGGCGTTTCCATCAAAATTATGCTGGAGATGACTACCAGTGGTAGTGGCTCAGGTACGAATAAAATATGAATAATAATTCAAAATTTTTATATTTTTAAATATTAATATGTAGGAAATAATTGAATTATTGTAATAATTGATAGTGTGTTTTAATAAGCCAAGGTAATGTAGGATTGAAATTAAAGGACAGGCTTAAGTTGTAGTCAATTTTATTGAAGTATAGTTGACAACGTTTCGGTTACGGATGTAACCATCTTCAGGTCAAAAAACAGTTGGTAAAATTAACAACACAAAGAAATAATTTCTTTTATAAAAATTTTAAGTCGAAGTTCGGAGTCAGCAAAGTGCAATAAAAAACAAATTTAATATGAAGGTGACGAGGTGACGTCACCTCGACATTATTATTTCTTTGTGTTGTTAATTTTACCAACTGTTTTTTGACCTGAAGATGGTTACATCCGTAACCGAAACGTTGTCAACTATACTTCAATAAAATTGACTACAACTTAAGCCTAAGTCCTTTAATTTCAATCCTATTGTAATAATTATTCAAATGTATTATAAAGGAAAAAAAAGTAATACCGTCAGGCTTTGAACCTGAGACTTTACGATCTCAGGTCATATGCTTGAACCAACTAAGCCACGATCGCCCTGGATTAAAATTTGTTTTTAGTCCGATTTTTTTTTATAATTAAATAGAAAATACTTTATTTCTCCTTAGAAAAATCAAATTGTAAAATAGGAAACTGGATTTAGATTTATAATTAAAATTCTTTATTATTATTTTTGTAATATAACGTAAAAATAAAGAAGTAACTCGTCGCTAATAAATATAATTTCTTTGTAGGCTTGCCACTGTTGGTGCAACGTAGCATCGCCCGTCAAATCCAGCTAGTGGAGACGATCGGCAAAGGCCGCTTCGGTGAAGTGTGGCGAGGACGGTGGCGAGGCGAAAACGTCGCTGTCAAGATCTTCAGCAGCCGTGAAGAACGCTCGTGGTTCCGCGAGGCCGAAATCTACCAGACTGTCATGTTGCGTCATGATAACATCCTCGGCTTCATCGCCGCCGATAATAAAGGTGAGAATTGATTTATTAAAGTAAAATTTATGACAGAAAACAAAAATTATTGTGTTGCCCAATAAGATTGAATCTGGCAACAGTCATGGCAGGATTAATTTTTTTTTTGTTATCTCGGTAACGTAAGTTAAGCAACACTGCACGCTGGTAGTAAGTGAATTGATAACAGCTTTGCGACAATCAGGAATTCCGCGTGCCGTTCTCATACCCTTGACAACGAGCAATCCAGGTTACTTATGACCCTAGCAGTCCACTTGACAAAAAATATATATCTAATTTACTAACAGTAATAAACACGAGTTTATGAATTCAAATTTATCTAAAAATACAAATGTAACAAATATACCATCATGCCTTTTTACCCCTTACTGGGTGTGGCACACTATCTTAGCAGATCTTAGTAAGTGATGTATTTATGCGCATGAAATGAGATTACCAGCCATCAATTTACGATTCCCAAAGATGTTAGTAGTGGAGGAGACAGCGATATTATTAAAATGGTGAAAATCACTTTACCGGCTATAGAAATAGAAATAAATATAAATGTGCTCTATTTATTTGGATGCAGCTATAACCGATAGGTTCTTCTACTCTAATTGTGATTAATTTGCTGACTCGTCAACCCTTATGAACAGAAATGTTGTTATTGTAAAACAATTCCAGTCAATAAAGATGTTCTTTTCTTATATCTTCATAAATTCTGATACGTTCTGTTGATGTAAACAGATAACGGCACCTGGACGCAACTGTGGTTAATCACCGACTACCACGAGAACGGCTCACTGTTCGACTACCTGAGCCGCAACACGTTCGAGACGGCAGCGATGATACGCATGGCCGTATCGATTGCCACGGGGTTGGCTCACCTTCATATGGACATCATGGGTACGCAGGGCAAACCAGCCATTGCGCACCGTGACCTCAAGTCCAAGAACATTCTCGTCAAGTCAAATGGCACGTGTGCCATCGGTGACTTGGGGCTCGCTGTGCGTCATGATGTCGCGAGCGACACGGTGGACATACCGCTCAACCATCGCGTCGGCACCAAGCGGTAAGATACAGAAAATAATCACACGGTTTAGTTACTTAACAAATATTAATGGACATGAGATTGAAGAAAAAATAATAAATTGAATTACTGTTTTACAGTATACTATAAAACATAAGTTCTAACAAAAAAATAAAAAAAAAATTAGGTTCCTTTTTTGACATTTAAGATTTGTATTTTTGTATTCTAACATACAAAATATTATGAAAAGTAGATTAATTATTCTTGTAGTAACTAACCTCCATTTTGTTTCAATATGGCGGACCAAAATACTTCAGTTGAATAATATGCGAACTATATTCCTATTTCGAATCATACTGAAATTTCGTGCATATTGGGCAATTAGTTCCTGTAGTCCACCGCCATTTTGTTCTAATATGGCGGACCAAAATACTTCCAAGTTGAGCAATGTAGAGTCATACTGAAATTTCGTGAATATTGATCAATTAGTTTCTATAGCTCTCCGCCATTTTGTTTATATATGCCGGACCATAATACTTCCAAGATGAACAATGTAGGGCCATATTGAAATTTCGTGAACATTGGTAAATTAGTTCCTATAACTTACCAACATTTTGTTTCAATATAAATAAATAAATAAATATATCATCACGCCTTTTATTCATTACTGGGTTTGGCACTTTGCCGAAGGAGATCTCGATAAGTTATATATTTTGCACGTGGAGTGCGGTTACCATGCGTCAAATCACGGCCATCTAAGATGTTACTGGTGGGGAGCCACAGGGGTAATTTTAATGTGGTGAAAATGTTGGAATCCAACCAGGATTCTCAGTATCCATAGGCCGACTCGATACCACTGAGCCATCAACCCCACATAATATAGGGGACCAAATAATTCAAGTTGAATAAAATAATTATATTAAAATTTCGTGAAATTTGGTCAATCTGTTTCTATAGCTATCCACCATTTTGTTTCAATATGGCGGACCAAAATACAATGTTAAGAGTCATACAGAAATTTCGT
This sequence comes from Pterostichus madidus, assembly GCA_911728475.2. NCBI lineage: Eukaryota > Metazoa > Arthropoda > Insecta > Coleoptera > Carabidae > Pterostichus > Pterostichus madidus. The sequence goes on from OU452301.1 coordinate 41,793,480, forward strand.
GAGAATTAGCCAATCAGTTCCTATGCTATAAGTTGAAAATGAATAAAAATGTGTATTTCGCTCTAGATACATGGCGCCAGAGGTGCTAGACGAAAGCCTAAACATGAGTCACTTCGACTCATTCAAACGCGCCGACGTATACGCCCTCGGTCTCATCCTGTGGGAGATCTCCCGGCGGTGTAACGTGGGCGGCATCTACGACGAATATCAGTTACCATACTACGACGTGGTGCCTTCAGACCCGTCGATCGAGGAGATGCGCAAAGTAGTGTGTTACGATAAGCAACGACCCAGCATCCCCAACCGCTGGCAGTCGTGTGAGGCGCTATACGCCATGTCCAAGGTGATGAAGGAATGTTGGTACCACAACCCCGCCGCGCGCTTAACGGCGCTCCGCATCAAGAAGACGTTGTCCGGGTATATTTGAGTGGCAAGTGACAAGCAGGGGAGCAAGTCGTCGCAAGCAAATCTTACGTAAGTTTCAAATATTTCTAATATTAGGTACTCAGTGGGTCAACAGCAAGGATTTTATATAAACACTGGATTGCTAACTTGCTTGTTGTATGCATTAACATATGTGAGGCAAGCTTGTTGATGGCGGCCATTTGCAGGACAGCCAAAAATATTACTTATTTGAAAAACATTTTTAAATTTATTGAAAATATTAAATATATATTTTATCAAAGAAAAATACATTATGCGTTATATTTGATAGTATACTAATAATAATGTAAACAGATAGACACAAAAAAGAATATAACATATTATTATTGAATCTATAAATTTTAATTTATAGTTATTCGTAAATACAACAAATTATCGGTATTAAAAACTTTAGAAAATACCAATCTAATTTTGACTCAGTGTACGTACGACTATAAGCAACAAAAATACGGTAATTTTACAAATTTAATCAATAAATAAATAAATATATCATCACGCCTTTTCCTTATTATTGGGTGTGGCACTCTGCCGAAGCAGATCTCTGTAAGTGATATATTTATGCGCGTGAAGTGCGGTTATCAGCCGTCAAGTCACGACCCTCAGAGATGTTAGTGATAGGAGAGCAACCAGATTAATTTTAATGTAGTGAAAATGTTTATCGGCTGTGGGAGTCGAATCAGGGTTCTTAAGATTCACAGGCTGATTCGATACCACTGAGTCACTTACCCCAAATTACATTTCTGGGAACAATTATCGCAAGTGGTTTTGGTTGCGGTTTTAGGCTTCAGTTGATATTTAGTTGAAGGATTAGATTTTTCAGCTTGGTGATTTCCATGTTTGTTTGTTTCAGCTGTCATGGCACTCAGTGAGGTATTTACATATGGATGTGTGTGCAAGAACTGTGTGCGATTGTGGCGTGAATGCTTACAAATATTTTGTACATTAGTAAAATAGATTATTTTTATGCAGTCCCGAACCATGCAGCGAGTATATACAGTTATCTACTACTTTAAAAAGTTAGAGTAATATTTTAAATACGTACGTCAGTCTTTTTTATTGAATACCTTTGATTTTTGAGCTTTTACCTCAATTTATAGAGTTCTGTATCGTGAAATCTTCTGCAATATAACTATATAACATTCATGTCAACACGGAGGTTCACAATAACACACGGTTTCAATTCCGAGTTTTCTTTACCTGGCATTATTTCATATTATCACAAACAGGCAAACCTTTTCTTGTGAATATCCGTGTTTGATGTATAAATATATAATTTATACTGCTCAAATTTCAATATCGAGTTCAAAAAATTGCAAATCCGTACAAACATACAGTCTGAAATAGTATACAATAATATATATGATACCACTGCCTCTCCATTCCAATAGTTTACATAGATCCTCTAGATAAACAGTGTACATTTGAGAACTCATTGTTATTCGTGGTTTATAACGCCGGGTACCGACATCTTTTACAGGTTTCGTACATGTTACGGAATCTCATCCGTTGTCTTTCCATGTAATATTTTCTTGTTCAACTTCGATATTCTGGTTCCAAGTGATAAACTTCTTATAAAATATTTATTTTATTTAGTAACCGGTATGATTTCTCATTGGATGGATTCAAGCTTTACTTTTTGTATGAATATTACAAATTACATTTTCGTATAAATGAATTTATTGAATATACTGAAAAAGTTATAAGGAGGAACTAACGTCATTAAAAAATATAACTAGATGAATGATACTGCTACGTTTACATGGTATATATGTAACCTGTTTTAATTCGTATTACGCGTTGTTTCTTTGGAGATGACAAGATTTCAATTTTCATTAAGTCCGCAGATATTTTAAAGACCGTGGATCTACTAAATTTTAACGCGAGCGTTACTGTCTAATAAATTTTAAATTCATAATGATAATTAGTGACATAATTTGTAATTTATCTCTGACTTGAGGGGTAAAACCAAGTTTTATCAGGACGGATGACGTGGTTCACCCTTATATTGTTTTCAGTATAGTTGAGAATATCTTTATTTTTGCCCTAATTATGGGGTGATATGGGATTTGTATTATTACCGAACTAAGAGTGGCATCATAATATAAATTTATTTCATTTAAATATCGAATGAATTTATATGAAATGAATATTAAGTTTATAAAGTTATGAAAATAGTAAAAGTGTTTGTTTTTGAAATGTGTATATTTTGCAGTAAGTTACTTGTAACCAGGATAGATTATTTATCTGTGATACATAGGTCGTAACAGTTTATACACCATACAAATATAAATTATAGGTTAAAATCGCAAATAATAAAAAACCGAATGTCGGTATTCGACGATATAAACATCAAGGTTACGCGGTATTGTGATCCTCAGTCACTCTGCAAAACTAGTTTTTGAGAAACGAGCCATATGCAGAGTGGGTTACGTTTGCTAATTGTGTATTTAAGTTCTTGCGTCTGTTTCCAAAACTTAATCGTGAATGTAATTGTTTCTTTAAGCAATACATATGGTAAGACAACACATTTTACTCATTATAATTCACACAATGTTGTGTAGTGAAGTAATAAAGTATATTTAAGTATGTTTGCACATAAATTTAAAAATAAAAAATCGTATTTAAAATGTGTCTTTGAGAAAGTGCCGTGATCTGTCTATTATTTGCGACACAAATGTCATGTTAAGAGAACGCATAATGCCGTTGTGAAATTTTACGATTTAAGATTATGCTGCGATTACTAGATAAATCGAATTTAATACCTTTTAGAGTTTCACCTCTTTTCCTTCCACAAACTATATTACATACCGGGTGGTAATCATAGGGATTTAACATTAGATAGTAGTTTGTTCAATTTTATGGTCTCTTATCCATTTTATGGAAAAAACTGTATAGTGCAAAGATGTTCAGAATTAAAAGATGCATACAAGACTATTTTTACATTTCTTAGTACGCGTCTGGTTTAGCCGCAACTTAAGAAAAAAATCAAATATTCTGTTAAATTGTAGCAATAGGCATGACTTTTGTTTTTCATGAATATACATATATATAAACATCAGTATTTGAAGATTATAAATGTAAAATTAATAGAAGAGCAGAAAATTTAATAAAACGAATATACCATGTCAAATCCCAATGTTCGCCCGTAGCAAGCACCACCTGATATAAAACATTGAAAGATTTCGCGAATTTTCACCTTTTAATCGTCTATTAAACCTAACTCGCTTATTTTTTAGAAAAACTTAAATTGTCCATTTTCTATGATACAAATATTTCTAAACGCGTGCTAATATATACAGATGTTGTAATTTCAAAAGCGTACCATTTAATTTTTTATTTTTATAAAAAAAATCAGTAAAATAAAATAAATAAAATATATCATCACGCCATTTTATCCATCACTAGATATGGCACTCCGCAGTAGCAGATCTCGGTAAGTGATATATTTCTGCGCGTGAAGTACGGGTATAAACCGTCAAGTCACAATCCCTAAAGATGTTAGCCACTGAGCCAAACGTAATTTCAATAACCTACTATTTATTTAGAATAATGATATGTAGAAAAAGGAACTAAATTTATATATCTAGTAATCGTGATAAAAATCATAATTTTCAGGGGTCCCAAGGCCTTTCACGTTGAACTCATTAAAATCGAATTTATTTTTCGTAACATTTTGTCCATCTTGAATCGTAAAATATAATATAAAATGTCTGTATCGATTTTGTAGTTCCTAAACCCCTGTTAATTTAAATTTTAAAATTAAGTACGTACCGTAAAATTAAGGCAATGAGAATTGTACAAGTATTGTCTTTAGTAAGCCAAATTGTTATTATTACAATGTAGAACAAAATTCACGAATTGTGATATCTTGTTCAATTTAAAATTTGAAAAGAAAATTTTGGAACATATTTTCGAAATATGGTTATGATATACTTTGACAAGGGACTAAATTATAGTACTAAAATATTTTTTAAATACGTACGAGAAGGGCTTGCTAAATTATATTTGTATAATGGAAAATTATTAGATTGTAGAAATTGTGGTTAGGCCATTAAGTGAAAAGTACGCTTTATGACAGAATTCCCGAATGTTTGAATTGTTTTTTGTAACAAAAATGTTTAAACATTCACGGAATTTTATTCGAGAAATGAAAATAACACATTTTGTAGAAAAAGGATTGTTTGAAGAATGAAAATTATAAACTTAATCGTACTAATTTGTTGTACTATTAGAATACATATCGAACAAATTAAAAATGTTACGAAAATTGAGAGTTGTTGCATTTAAAATTGTTTCTATTTGATGAGATAATTTTGTTACGAAATGTTAGATTGTTTGATATCGTTTTTATTTAATGTTTGTAGAATGTAAGATTATGGCATTTATGCAAAACGTGTTATTTTCATGTCGGCAGTAGGTGAAGAAAATGAGACTGATTTGGGTTAGATTGAATAAAATAATCAAAATTCGACAAAATCGAAATGTGAGGAATAATACATACGGTATGCGTGAAAATATACAAAATATGCTTTTGTGAGCCGTTATTTTTTTGCATTTATATTATTTCTATATATTTTGTCTGTACTATGAAGTTTTGCAATTCATTATAAAATGATGATGTATAATATTGGGCAATATTTTTCCCAAATATTTTACTGTTTTCACTGAAATGTTTACTAAAATGGCAAATTTACAAGTTATGGAATTAATACCCAGTATTTTCATTTTCTTCTAATACATATATACTGTAATAATATTTATAGTTGACAGTACCTTTTTGAATATCGTCTGTAACTAGTTGCTGAGAAAATGAAATGCTGAAGTTACATTACGAATATTTACAATTATGAAATTTATTTATTCTCGAAATTGTTTTGACAATCTTTATAGAACAATCCATACCTACTTTATATAAATTGTTCTTTTCGTAATAATTGTCTAATATGTAATAAATAATAATGGTTGAATCAATGTAGATTATTAAGATTTTTATATTTTATTTAATATTTCAAAATTGTAAATGTGCGTAATGTAAACATTGGCCGGTCAAATAATAGTGTCTGGTGCAAATTCCATTTAAAGTTCAAATGTATTGGTGTGAACTTATTTTTACATGGTTGGAGTTGTAACTTGACATGTATATATCTAACATTCTACACAAAATTATATATTGAAAACACAAATACACATACAGACATAAATACCAATTTGTTACAAATATTTTTAAATAAACTACAATAGCGCTGTTTTAATGGTACAAATTCATGTCAGATTAAAAGAAAGTTTATGCAAATATGTATAATTTTTGTGTCGTAAAATTATGCCAAAATACGAGAGAGCGTCATATTCATAGTGAACTAGCAGAGTTTCTAGTTAATCATGGTTTATGGCAGAGAAACGTGTATGTATTAAAAATTGTTTGTAGAATTATATCAAATATACTACTTTCTAATTTATATTATATATTGACCGTTTTTCTTTTAATTCACCCTCTCCCATTTATTAAATTGATGAAATATCACATTAAACAAGAAAAACTATCAATCTTAATACCTCTATATGTATTGCAATCACAAGCTCTTTGTAACTTGTCCGGCGCCAGCGCAGATTTTTAGCAACCCGTTTCGTGGTTCCTGCACGTTTGGTCATTCCTACCTTCAGTTTAATCCAGTGTATTTATCGACAATACAAGGTGAGATAAATATAAATTTTCGCATATTTGTATACACGAAAATTAGAATTGAAAACAATTAGAAGTCATGTTTTTGAATATATATATATATATATATAAAAAAAATCGGATGGTGAGTTTTGTTCATAATTACTTCTTTCGTATAGTAACAATGTTACTAGTTTGTAACTTAAATAATTGTTAACCGGACATGTGTATTGTCAAAGGACGTCAAACCGTTACTTATTCACAAAGTTAGTATTTTGTTTTACTGTATAAGTGGTTAAAAACTTGTATTAATGTTGTACTTTATGTGATATGGTTTAAAAGTGTAATTGTGGGTATCCATAGAAGAATTTAACAAGCATCCCGACGACTGAGAACACCTTGTCTGTATTACGGTGAGTGTTTTTTTTTTATACTATTTGGTACATATCTATATTCTGTTGTACGGATATACAATAAGATTTTTATTTATTTATTTGCTACTCTGTAAAACAAGAACTTATTTCCAATTACAGTACAGAATCTTATTTTTTTATACAAGTTGAAGTCAGCGAAATTTGAACGCACTGTCTTGCTTGTTAATTAAGAAACGCAAATTTTACCTCGCTTTTATCCATTAAGCTACGATTGCCTGTTGTAGTATTCGCAAATTTTGCAAACCTTAATTATAAAAACTAACAATGAGAAAACTTATTAGTTTTAAACAAACGATTTTTTTTTATCAAACGTAATCAACTACCAAAGTCATAATATAAGTCAATATATAATATGTCGTTGTCGAACAACAGTACATGGTGTTCGCGAAATACTCTCCCGAACAATTACTTCTGTGCGCAATATTGCTTAACTAGTTTGAACTGTTTAATAAAATTTTACTTAATTCAATGTAGGACTGCAGTACACAAAATAAAAGCGATTTGATTTGTAAATTATTAAGCCGATAAGAAGGGAAGATTAAAATAATTCTTATTTGAATCAAGGCTTTATTGGGTAATATTTTAAATTGTTTAATGAAAAAAGACGACGTTTCGATCTGTAGTTGGGTTCATTATCAAGTTTGTATTTTTTTTTATAAATGAACACAATTAAGTTAATTTTACTTAATACAAAATCAAAATCGGAGTAAAAACAAAATAACTGGAATTAATCTGAACTTCGAAATGTTATTTTCTGCTATTGCTACAGTTTTAATATTTTATACTTACCTACTGTTTTTCGTTGCGTTCAAATCGGTTTAGTTTTGTATTCTAAAATAATACTACAAATATTTCCAAGAAATGATTTTAATAGTAAATTTCTGTATAGGTTTTTTATAACTATGACTAATCTGACGTCATAAGTCTGTTGATCATATCTTAAAATTTGTGGTTTCGCGTAATATGCGTTTTAATTTTATTATGAGTCAACATATGAGACATGTATATAATTTTAGTTAAAAATCTGTATTCAAAATGACAAATACGAATATTTATATACAGTTTGATTGTACCTCTATATGAATATTGTAAAATTAAGTTACGACCTTTAGACTTACAACGGCAGTATTAGAGCTTGTTTCCTTATTTATTCCTTTATATATTTATTTGTACTGTGGGTACATGCATAATTATAGCAAGAATTCTCATAGCAGAACAGCCGTTGTAATAGCTTCTATACGAATGAAAACATTTTATTAAATAATATTTGCTGTTGAAAAATTCGTGTAAGTAAAATTAACAAAACCAGAAACGAACGTTTCTTTGTATTATCACAATCACTTATTAATTAGGTTGAGCCACAGAAAAGTAATTGGAATTTTAAAAATTTATTGAATATTTAAATACAAGGAACGTATAAAATAAAAGACACAATAAAACCAACTAGTACATTTTCAACATTACGTAGATCTAACCTTAGTACTTACCCAAACATAAAAACATGAAATCAATACACGTGAAAAATTAAAACTAGGCGAAGTATTTAAACAAAAAGATTTTTTATATTACAGTTGAGGCCAACATCTAAAGTATCAAATATATATAAATATAAACCCACGGACTGTCTACACATGAAAGTTCTTACAGTTTATCAATAACACAAAGGAAACACTCCGATACATAGTAAATTATCGGTTGTTTGAGCGAACAAACTCAGCGAAAGCTGCTTGTATCTCTTCATCCATCTCTTGCTCGGGGTTCCACAGTCCGTCGGGGTCGCCATCATCGCTGCAAACAAATCACACATTCACAGATGGAATTTTCATTTTTCAATACTTTATTTCGCTGCAATATTGCAATTATTAAATTTGAAAATATCCCCCATAGTCTATAACTGGATCATTATCTCAAAGCGGTCGATATATTAATGACAACTTTTTATATTTCATGATTACTTTATAGTTTTTTGATATTCTCAGCCAGAAATAATTATTCCGGCATTTTTATATTTTCATAAATTTTGCTTACTTAAGTAGATGTTAATAATCATGAAAAATAAGGGTTGTCATTAATTTACCAATCAGTAACAGACTATTATTATTATTATTATTATAATGTAGAATTATTTAGTTTTGTCAGCCGAAAGTAGTTTTTTGTATTTTATTTTACTAGTTAATATTGGAAAGGTTTGATCCTGGCTAACGTTCACTTATGAAGTGAGCGCGCTAACTATTTAGTCAACTACTAGTCGACATAAAACAATTTGGAGAACAAAGAAATGTATCTTTTTGTTTATTAATAATTTTATAATTAATTCATCATTCATTCATTCATTCTTTTCAAGTTCCTGTTATTGAAGTTTCATAATTCATGACTTCAACCTTGTAAAAAGATAGATTAAATGTTTATGATTTTTTTTAAGTAATTGACATTGGGATGATCGCGCAACATTTATAAATATGATAATGATATTCGTTTTTAAAATATAGTTCCGACACATTAAAAACAAATACCATATTTGCATTTTTGGAAGCCGTGATTTGACAGCTAGTAATCACATTTTACGAGCACAAATTTGCGAGATCTGCTATGGCAGAGTGCCACACCCAGTAATGGATAGGTGTGATGAAAGATTTACTTTATTTTATGTGAAATATCAACATTTCTTAAAATTAAACACAAAAGAAAGCATACCATTTAATGAAAATAAAATTAAGTATACTTAATTTCATATACCGTAAATAAATTGTTTCAAATATTCAATATCCTAAAATAAATAATCATTAACATCAAATTACTAATCGAAAACAACAAAATTAACATGCACTAACAATTTATTTATTTTCTATCCATTAATACAAATAAAATTCCAAATATTGAAGCGAGCCACCACCTCTGCAATCCCATCCCAATACTCACATGATAAAGTCATTCAAGTTCTCAGCCAGGAACTCACTCTCTTCGGAGGTGAGCTGCATGCCATCTGGTCCATAGAACACGGGCCCGTCAGACCACTCGTAGGGCTCTGATGGGGGCGACACGGCCTGCACGTCGCTCTGGCCCCAATTTGCATTGCGGAGCTGGATGACTGATTCCACCAAGAACGCCATTGATGGCGTCAACGCAGGACGAAGCGAGTCGAGCTGCTTCAGTAACTCGCCAATGAGTGGTTTATCGAGGGCTTCCAGTTTTGATCCTGTTATCTACGACAGACCGAGCACTTATAATCAAACCCTATTCTGTAGCTTAATCGTTATCTGTTACTGATCGATATTTTGATTACCACTATTTTGGATTCTGTGACCAAAATTATTTTCACATTATTCTGTTATTACTATTTTATTTTTATGTAAAATATATTACTTTTTAACCAAATATTTTATGAAACCATCAGTAAACTCTTTCTTTTTTTATAACAGCTAAGAATGTATATAAATAAGCAAAATGCATGAAAATAAAATAAAAATTGTAGACTTAGGGCCAGTTTTTCAACCACCGATTAATGTTAATCATAATTAAATAATAATGGAAACCATAGTTTCCATTATTATTTAATCATGATTAACATTAATCGAGAGTTAACCGGTGATTGAAAAACTGGCCCTAAATTATTCTGGTTTCAGAATACAGGATTTACAATAATCTATAAAAAATAATCATGAAATATAGAAAGTTGTTAATATATTGATTTAGTTGCAGAATAGTTTATTTCAGAGCTGAAATATAGCCTGTGAAGTAATAGCACTAACTAAAATCATACAATATTGCGATTTAACAAATTATCTACAGAATCACTCCCAAAATTGAGTAAATGGTGGAATATCTATAAGTTTTCTTATCCAAAATTTAAATTTAAACAAAGTTTGTTAGATCAATAAATGTAAAAAACATGACTACCATTTTCTTTTAAATTTTAATTCTTTCCTATTATATAAAAAAAAAAAAAAACTCAATATTTATTACGTTTTTTGATAATTTATTGGTCTTTTAAGTAACGATTAATATTCATTTTTGTACTAGTCATGATATTACTACATCGTATTTATTTTTTGTTATAATACGTATTACTACAATAATCAGAAGTAAACATAATGCGCATTGTTTTATTTACGAATAAGTCCGAATAATTTATAGGTTTGTTTACTTTTCTATCACTACTATGACTTATAGAACCGTTAGACATAAGTGTTCTAAATTGAAAAAATAAAATTACATTAAAAATATATTATTAAGCACATTACTATAAAAAAAATGAATAATCTGACTGGATGTTAAGAACAAAGTAAATTCGTTTAGTCAATATTATACGTTATTGTGATATATTAAAATCACAAGGCTATAAAATACAATCGTGTACACCGTATAACAATTGCGACTACAATAATTCTTTACAAATTACAAAATATTTGTCAATTTGGCACGCACACTTACTCAGATAAAAATGAGATAAACATGAGTATGTACATTATCGTTGCCAAAACTGAAGGTATGTCAAAATTTTTAAATTGTTGCCATACTAAAAATAGATTTGATATTTAGATAATGGTGGAATGTAATATTAACATTATCTATTCTTACCTTAAGAGTTTGGCAGATGTTTTTCACATTATCAGGACTTGGTTTCAAATTTTGAAGAGCCTTCAATAAACACTTTCCAAACAGCTCGTAATTTAATTTCGAGTATATTTCTGCGTAAAATAATAAAACGTTTTGTAAACTTGAGGTGTTTTCTAATTCCTTTTCACATAATGAGTGAAGACAAGCACGTGATAATGGACAATTTTCATCCAGCAGTGCAAATAAGCGGACACCTGAGTATTGGAAATTTGACACTGTTAGCGCCTAGAAATGAAAAATAAAGTTAATATTGGGTGTATAAAAATTAATAAAAATAATATACCTGCTTAAAAATGGCGGAAGTAACTTTAGATATGAATTCAATATCCTGAAACTTTGGCTCTAGATATTCTAATAACACATAAACTAGATCGTCGAAATCGCCTGGATTTTTCGTTAATGTTTTGATAATATCATCAAGGTATCCCATGTCGTGGTCAAAGTCGTTCTTGCCGTCGATCTTAGATTCATTGTCGGGTTGTCTGTACTTGGTTAATCTGTTTTGCACAGAATGATTGGGAACAGAGTAATTACGTGGTGATCCTGAGGAAGTGTAGTTATCCGTTGACAGTGAAGATGTGTTTGAGTTCATATTCATATAACCGGGAGGATACCACTCTTTTGCTTCTACTGACAGATTGCTGTTTTTAGCCACATCTGAGATAGAAGATAGGTTATTAGTCGTGGCTGATGACGTTTTGTCTTTATTTGAACTATCTTTATTTGTGTTATCAATAGTTTTAGGTCTTCTTAACTCAGGAAACTCGGCATTGGGCTCCCAAAGACGTTTTACTGCATGATTATCCATTTTAAAAGCACTTATTGGTAATGATACATTTATCCCGTTTTTTATATTTTTCCACTCGCACACAATTTACAATGACACTGTGAGTTTAAAATAAATTAAAATTATTGAATCTCCAGTCTTTTACATAAAAATTAATCGATTGTAAAAATAGCGCTTTCAAGTACACACTATTTGACATTAATGTTTATTTACCTTTATTTTCCTATTTTATCGAGTAGCGACTCCGTGTCACTTTCAAGTTTATGTAGTGAAACACAGATGGCAGCAGCCGTATAGATAGCATCCTGTTTGCATTACATTTTGAAAATTAAACCGCAATTTTATATTTATTCAGTTTTCAACTGACAACTTAATTTCATACCTAATTTATTTATGTTTTACTATTTAAATGTTATTACCTTCATCAGAGATAATTGCAACAACCATTTTTACTTGGGTAAAATACTCGCTTTTTAAAATTCCTTTTCGATTTAGATTTTTTGATATATTTTATGTATTTTCATGATATAATTGTTTAGAAAATTGATATTTTTCGTTTGTTTTGTAGTTACAAATTTTAATTTTTAATATAACCAAAGGCAACTATAACAAAAAGATAAAAAAGTATAAAATAAATAATAATTAATTTTGAAATACTTAAAAATACGTATATAATATTTTATTATATTTCTTGTAGACAGAAGAATAAAAAAAATATGCAATGAATGTGCGAGTTTTTTAATTCATACACTTCTATTTTTAATTACGTCCTAAAACCTAACCGGGAATCTGCTTTTAAATATAAAAGCATAAAAACTAAGTATGTACTTGCATCTTACGAAATGTAAAGGAGTATACAACAAACAAAAAACGGAGATTTCTTGCTCTTGTTAAAATCTTTTAAATTGTACCCCTTTCACAGTTTGATGAATTTGCAGAAAATATTAAATATTTTATCTTGGTATTTGAAGTTTAATTTCATATTCATTCAACTGAGCATCGTTGCAGAAATATTATTTCTTTCATTTTTAATAACAGTATTAATTCTTTCATACTTTTTTTTTTTAATTTCAGGGAGAAATATAACCCTTTCAGGTATATAAAAAAGTTAGTTTTTATTTTTTGTAACTCATTGAAGTATTATGTGTTGAAATAATTACTTTTGCTGTAAAACACAAACGAAAAGAAAATACATAGACCTGAGTTCGATTACAGGGTATGATAATAAAACAAATATTTATTTAAAATGGTTTACATGCTAATAACAAAGAAAAATCTGTTAACAGTTTTTGTTTACTTTTTAATAAATAAAAAAACCATCAAAGAACATTTCTTTTCTTTTTTATTCGTCAGATCCTTTCATCATTTTATTTGTACCATGTTTGTATTTTGAAATAAATGCGCTACTAACAAACAGATTTCTGGTACTTGACAGAATTGAATAGATTTTTCATTCCTCTGAGGCACTGAAGGTCTCCATTTCATGTTTTGTGCGTGTCGTTTGGTTTATTTGAGAAAACAATTTATAGGAATGCGATGTTCAAATCATATCGGCACGGTTCTTGGAATTTCAATAAAACGAATAGGTCGGTTTACATCAGAGTAGATTTATTACTTTCTGGATATAAAGCATCATTTACACGGATTATTTGATGTTTATTTGAATCGTATTACATTTTACAACATAAAGGATTTTTAGAAGTTACATACATACATAACATCACGCTATAATGTGGTAGTACAAACCCTTTATTTATTTATTCTACTCTGTAAAACAGGAACTTAATTCAAATTACAGTATGCGGGGTCCAGACTTACCGAGCCATTGTATGGTAGTTCATATACAGGGTGGTCCATTTAAAGTGTTATCAGGAAATATCTCGGACACTATAAATTTTACGCAAAAATGACCTAGACGAAAAACAATCGTACAAAAGGGGGCCATAATAACGAAATATTGGTTTTGTCCTAGATGGCGCTGTTGTCGCTAAATCATGGTCAACTAAATTTTTTTAAATGAAAACCCCTATTTTTTATTAAAGAATCAGATTCCTTGTTAAAAAAAAGAAGAATTTATTTAGTTCACTTTTTCGTCAGCATGATAGATGACGCTGTAATCGCGAAAAATGATGTTGCTTTCGGACGTTCCTGTATTAGAGCTTATGCGCGCCGCTGTGTGTGTGTGTGTATTATTTGAGTTTGTTTGTGAGTTTGTTAGTTTTTGTTTGTGTGCGTGCAAGCGCATCCACTAACACGCACATCTAAAATCACAAATAGTCTCATTACATTCAATTGCCATTTTTATAAAATATGGTTCATCTGATTGTTTACATTCTGTCTAAAATCATATGGTGTAAATTTAAATTGCATTTTATTTTAGATTTTAATTAAATTAAGCATAAGCATTCCGGAGATCCTTTTATTCCACAGTTGGCACAACGTCAGAAAAAGGCGGAAATGCTATTTGACATTTCTAATAATTACAAATAGGTTCTGTCAGGAGTCTGACAGCTAATAGAATTTTGACTTTTTAAGTAATAGATATACTTTAGAAATAAATGTAATAATAAATGTACTCAAATTTAAATTTTAAATGTCACTGTCAACAACAGGAAATGAATTTACCAATTTTAAAGGTGGTTTTTTTTATTGCCAACTGTAACAATTCCTTTTGATCACTCTGTACTATTATTTCAATTTTTGTATTTATAATTCAATTAGTTTCATCAATTGTTAAATATTTACTTAAAAATACTAATTATATTATTTTTTGTTCAACCCAACCCTATGCATCAAGAAAGTGTTAGGTTTCAGCATAATGGTAAATCCATCTCTGCTCTAAAGACCCCTGAGGTCGTATAATAATAATCTGATACTGTCAATGTACATTATAACAGAGTCAAATGTCTACATGTTCTACATGTACGATACCTATATCTTAACCTAACCAATCCTAACCTTAAACTACACACATATAATATGGTACGAAGTTGAAGCATGTATCACGTGTCGCTCCCATATGGAGTTGATGCCAAACTGAGTGACAGAATTGATTGTATTACGGTTTCCGTAATCCGCATTGTTCTGTTGTGAATTTGTGAACGTGTGTGTATGTGTGTGGAGTAAATATAGAAGCGGTAGGTAAACATTATCAAACTTGATAGGTGTGTGTATAGGTAATAAGTATTAATTAGATTGATTTGTTAATCACTACTGTCGCTTATTTGAGGTAAATCTTAAAGAACAGAAATTTGAAACACCATATCGTTTAATAGGCTATTCCACAAAAATTTGATTATTTTATATGTTAATCTACGTACAAAAATATGTTTCCTTTATTTTCTTATTATGTTGTAAATTCCTAAGAGAGAAAAATAGTTATTTATGTATCAAGGGTGAAAACAGGCGCTTTTGGCTAATAACATGCTCAGGGTCAGAAACGCTAATTTCATCCGTGATACATACAATATTTTATGCACAACAAAATAACATTTAATTATATGTTCAAAAGATTAAAATACAGGATGATCAAAAGGAATTGTTATAGTTGGCAATACAATCCCAGAGATCTTTTTATTCCACAGTTGGTACAACGTCAGATAAAGGCGGAAATGCTATTTGACATTTCTAATAAATACAAGCGGGTTATGTCAGGAGTCTGAGAGCTACTAGAATTTTGACATTTTAAGTAATAGAAATACTTTAGAAATAAACGTAATAATAAATGTACTCAAATTTAAATTTTAAATGTTACTGTCAACAACAGGAAATGAATTTATCTATCAGGCTTACAAATTTCAAATAGTTTTTTTTAATTACCAACTGTAACAATTCCTTTTGATCACTCTGTATATTCATAGGCTGTATGTCAAAATGACATTTTGTAAAATCAAGTGTACACAATAAACAAAAATTGTCATTTTATTTATATATCCATAGGAATTATTTTTGAAGGCTCTAAGGCCAAAAACAATTGTTTAAGCCCGCTTTTTAGGGCTAAAACACATGAGTTTCGGCCCGGTTGTGCATGAAAATAATAAAGATTTATTAATAAATAAGTAAAAATAATAATTATATCATATTGGAAACAAAATGCTTGCTGGTGATTGTTGCAGACGTCAGGCAGATTTACACTAGTACAAAGTTTTCATTAAAAGATCAACATGTAATCAAGATGAACTGTCAAATTAGTAATGACATATTAATTCAAAGACAAAATGTCAATAGCGATGTGGAACTGAGTCTTAATAAATAAGAACAATAGGAAAAACAAAATTCCAACACTTGTTCCACAAAAAAAAGTTCAGCCTAAACAGTACCACAGTTCACTAGGCCCTTGTTGGTCGAATTGGATAGTTGGTCACACTATACTGATGAGCTCCAAAAGAGCGAAACGCGTCTATGGTTAAAGCTGAACTGACCACCTTTTGATGATGACCAAATAAGTTGATTCAAATGTGCTGTAATTTTTGTTTGTGGAACTTTGACAAATGTTGGAAAAACAAATTCCTATTTTCCTTATTTATAATGAAATATTGTTGTCAACAGTATTTTATATTTTATTTTATTTCATTTTAAATACCTTAATTTTATGTAGAGCTTCACATATTTGGGACAGCTGCTTAAATAAATCACAGTAGTCTTTCTCTAAGTCAATAGACCATTTTAAAAATGTCCGCGACCCCTAGGTGTTTATTTTTTGAACTAATAACTTAGTGCCGCCAAATGGCGGCAAACGAGATATTTCAAAATGTATTTAAGTACAAAGTAACTAAAAAGGTTTATATTGAAAATGAAAACTTATTGTAGTATCAAAATAAATGAAGTATATTCATCAGTTATTTATAAATTATGTTAATATGATAGATTTCGTATAATAACGTATCTATTCTTTTCTTCTGTTCATGTTTTGAGGAAAAGAGTGAAATGAAATGTTTCTGGTTTTTTTTTTAAATTATTATTACAATTCTGTACACAACATATAGTACCCGTCATAATTACTATTATTAATTACTTTTCAATGAAGAAATAAATACTAACCAACAAAAATAATCGAACTGTCACTTGTCAAATCAGACAAAGATGAGTATACGGCACTAACTTTTTTTATCTCCGTCTAACGTTTGCACATGCGCAATGAATTTTTAAAATGGTCTATAAAAGTTGAGTTATTTATCTTAAATTTTTCTAATAATTAGTAAAATATGATCTGTTTAGCTCCAATTAAGAATTCAAAAATAGAAAACGACGTTCTCACAATTATTATTAATTAAATTTTTATTTTGTTTGGCATATTTTTCTACTTAAATAGTTGAAATATTTACAGTTTGTATATTTCTATCAGATAAATAAAATATTTACAATTTACGACATCATATAACTTTCTTCTTATTCTCTGTCTTAATCAGGTCTTAGGTAAAAGTACATTTTTTTCGGGCTATGGAATGGTTATAGTTTATAAATTAATAAAAAATTGGATTGTCTACCCACTGCCACACGGCTTCTGCACTTGTATTATATTTATATTCCACGCATCGTCTAAAAAAAGTATTAAATAGAAAATATAATTCTTTAATAGAGACAATATTTACCCCAATATCCTGTTCAAGCAGCCAAGAATAGGACACACTTTTTTGAAACATTGCGGTCCTGCAACTGTGAAGTAAGCCTGTCCGACAAACATAGCAAGTCGATTTCCTACCTTCTTCAAACAATTGTAGAAAGTACGCTCACAATCGCAGTGCGATCTAGAAATTATTATTTTTCACCCACTTGAATATGAGCAGAGCTGGGCAAGCTACTTAAAAAAAGTAGCAAAGCTACAGCTACAGCTATTCTTTAAAAAAAGTAGCTAAGCTACAGCTATAAGCTATATTTTGTAAAATATAGCTAAGCTACAGCTAAAAGCTTTCGTTAAAGTAGCTGTTAAATTTTAAAGCTACTTTTTTAAATTATTGTGAAATAATTAAATTTGCCATTGTCATATGATCAGTCTTTTGTTCTAATGACTGTTAATTTACTATTATGTACATAAATATCAAAAATAGCAAATACCATCTGGCACCTACTGTGTATTTTAGCGTATTAGAGCCAGTTAGAACTGGCAACAAATAATTATTTTGTGTGGGTTTAGCTTGTACGCATGCGTACTTTGTTGACTTTCTGCTTAAAAAGTAGCTTTAAGCTACAAAAAGTAGCTTTAAAAGTAGCTTCAGTTGTTATTTTTAAGCTAATAGATAAGAAAAGTAGCTAGCTACAAGCTACAGCTATATTTTTTCACAGTTAGCTAAGCTACAGCTACAGCTAAGTTAAATGTAGCTAAGCTAGTAGCTAAGCTACAAAAGTAGCTAGCTACTGCCCAGCTCTGAATATGAGACGCTAATATTTCAACTTTTTTAATAGTAAAACAACGCAATTGCAGGAATGTTTACGTTATCATGGATACGTCATCGTTTATTGGTCTTAAGACCAAATAATAATTGTCAAACGCAAGGAGCAAGTCATAAGTATTCAATTCAGCGTTTTTGATGCTATATTAATTTTATTGATCAAATAGTAAGTAATTTTATATTTCTATTAATATAAATTTATTTGTATAAAATTTTGTTAGCAAGTTGATTAAAAAGAAATCAGAAAAATCCCAAAATTTTAATAAATTCAGATAAATACTGAAAAACTAAATTACATGTTTAATAATATTATATATTCTAAATATTAAATATGCTGTGTATAAGAAAGGCATGTGGTGACCACACCTGATGTTTAATTTTTGTCCTCAATTTATCCTTTACTTTATTTATCGTAAAGTTGACTTAAACTGTATATGTTATAACTCCATTTTTATTTGAAACTTTTATCTATTACTATTTTAGTATTAAAATTATTTTTAAAAATAGTTATTTTCACTTATGTTTCGTGTTCTATGCATTTTATTTGGAAAAACAAAAACATCGATTGCATGTCTTACTAGTGTGACAACTTTCATCTAATTTAACTGAAGACATAGCTCTCGTAGTTTCTGGGAGCAGAATGGTGGCCCTCATATATGAATTTTGAAAATGTTACCTACCTGGTGATCTTGCAAGGGTTGTGAAGCCCGTACTTAATTTTCCCGGCTTTGATATTAATTGGACACAAGTCATGACCTCGACAACATTTGTCAGTTTTTGAATGAGGTCCTAATTCGTCTATACTACGAGAAATGTTACCGAGTCCGCACCAATAGGTCCCTACATGCAAGTCAAAACACTTTTAATTACTTTACTAACCTCAAGCCGTTATACTCGATTAGTAGGTACGTAAAGTATGGATTAGTATCTGTAAATGTTCGATAAGTTAATGACAACTTTTATTTTCCATGATTACTGCATAGATTATTATAATTTTGGTATTCTGTAACAAAATAATTTACCCTGGCATTTTTATGTTATTTTCATACATTTTTATTACTTGTACACGTAAGATGTAGCTGTTATTATAAAAATGAATGTATTAACAGCTCAACGACAGTTTTATAAAAGTGTGGTTAAAAAGCAAGAAGGTATAAGGATGAAATTTGAGTTCAATATTCTTCGACAATATTTAAAATAAATACACAAACAATAATGAAACCGTACTCTCCTATACGGTATAACTGCATCCAAATTCATAAAAGTGTTCCTTTGTCTTAGTTTCAAATTTTGCCACAAGGTTCGCATTCTTATTGAGATATTCCAATAATATAGCAATATATAACAAAGACCACTTTGAGTAGCATTCCTTCGTCAAATTTTAGATAA
Source organism: Pterostichus madidus (assembly GCA_911728475.2). Taxonomy (NCBI): domain Eukaryota; kingdom Metazoa; phylum Arthropoda; class Insecta; order Coleoptera; family Carabidae; genus Pterostichus; species Pterostichus madidus. The sequence goes on from OU452301.1 coordinate 41,813,199, forward strand.
TATCCAGTTTCATAAGGGCACATGGGGCACGAGTCCAGGGCCCCCCGACTTACTGGAGGCCTCAAAATGCCGAAGTCGAAATAGAGGAGTTCTTTTTTTGTGTAATTTTGCTAAGAATAGCCGTTAAAATTTTTAAATTTAAATGCAAGTCGAAAATCCGTTGAGATTTCTAAATATTTTCTAAACAGCAAGCAAAATTTTACTAAATCTAAAAAAAAAAAATCACAAAAATACATAATGTAAAATTTCTTAATTTATCCAATAAAATGTAGACACATATTAAAATAATTTTGAAATATTTAACAGAACTTTGAGGACATAATAGAAGATTTCGCACAGCAAAAATCATTACCGTAAGTCCAATTCTCAAAATACAAATAGTTATTACTTCACTTATATTTGACTTGTTTAAAGGTAACCATAATAACCAGTAAAGTCTCAAAATAAAAGTACATACTGATGTTTTCATTCACATTTTTTTTTTTACTTTCTAAAAGGGCCCCAAACTCTGTGTGCCAAAGAACCCCTGCAAGGCTTAAGGTGGCCCTGATAATATCCCTAGTAATTTAATAAGAAAATACTATTAGTTAGAGAGCTGGGATGCAAAATGATGTCTCATTTATTCCAGTGACAGAAATGGTTTTTTTAATAGATTATGTCATGATAAGCATGAAAAAAATAAAATTAGATTTGGGAACGGGTGGACACTATAGATGGCGCCGATGTGAATGCGGCGATTTCAAGGGTGGTTGTTGATCTCTACATCAGTCTACTTTCAGAGCTTCTGTCACCAATGAGCAACATGCAATAATTTTTTTATCATGTATTCATCGTGAACAAGTAGTAATATGTCACACGACACTATAAAAATTGCCTACTTTGACAGGATTTGTCGCGCTTGTGTCACCGGCCAAAACTTTTGTCTACCATATTTATTACTTAATTAAACCAAAGTCTATAATTTAAACAGATTATTTTTTGACGTTTCTCAAAACCAATGAAATGCTTCATTGTATGCCACGTGTCTGCGTTTTAACCAATCCTGTTATTATTATACATAAAGCTCTTGTGATTATTCCCGGGATTTATCTCTGTAGATGCTTTTTTATTTGTGACAAATGATAGATAGTTGTCAAATAATTATTTAAAACTGTCTACGCATCAAGTAAAATGTGTGAAAAAAATCCATTTAGTTGTATTTTAGATACAGAAATACACCAACAAATTTTGGAAACAACTTCCAAGAATACATTAATAAGCAATCAATCGATATGAACCCAGTTCAAAATCTTTTAAGTTGGATGAATCGACCTCAACAGCTAAGTCAAAAAATAATCTAATTAAATATAATTCGAGAGTTGGATAAATTAGAAAATAATTATCCAGTATCTTTCTCAAACTTGTTGCCATTTGGCAATAGCCACTTAAACCCTACGTGCTTTCGTGACTATTGCCTGGCAACAAGTTTTCGAAAGATCTGTCAAATTATTTTCAATTTATTCTCACTCTCTTGTTATATTATTACTGAAAATTAGCCTCTAAAAAATATGTCAACAACCACCCTTAAAATCGGTGCATTCACATCGGCGCCATCTATAGTTGCCACCCGTTCCCAAATCTAATTTTCTTTTTTTTTTCATGTTTATCATAACATAATCTATTAAAAAAACCATTTCTGTTACTGGAAAATATGAAACATCATTTTGCACACTAGCTTTCTAATTATATTAAAAATATATAATATATAAATACCTGGGAAGATACCGTGGCCGAGATGTATGAATCCTAGTCCTAGTACTTATATAATTTATAATTAATGTTTATTATTTCTGTTTAAGAGATATTTGTGAAAATTTTATGTAAAAACAGCAAACAAATTACCTTTCCCAATTGATCTTTTCAAACATTTATCTTGTTTTATCTCTGCAGAAACAGAAGCTGTGAAAATATAATAATTAAATTTCCTATACACATTTTTGATTGTAAAATAACATTTTATTTCGCACAACGTACGTTAAATATTTCGTGCAATTACAGAAATACAAAATAACTCAATTTTTTAGTGAAATATGAGTTAAGTAAAATAAATAAATAAAATAAATCAATATATCATCACGCCTTTTAATCATTACTGGGTGTGGCACTCTGCCGAAGCAGATTTTGGTAAGTGATATATTTATGCTCGTGAAGTGCGGTTAAATGGGATGGCTAGCTCAGTGGTTTGAAGTCGGCCTGTGGATCCTGAGGTCCCTGGTTCGATTCCCATAGGCGACAAATTTTCATAATTTGAAAAAGCTATCCCTGTGGCTCCTCCACCACTAACATGTTTGGGGGCCGTGATTTGACGACTGGTAACCGCACTTCACGCGCAAAATATATCACTTACCGAGATCTGGTTCAGAAGAGTGCCACACCCAGTATTGGGTAGAAGGCGTGATGATATATTTATTTATTTTATTTATTTAAGTGCGGTTACCAGCCGTCAAATCATGCCCCCAAAGATGTTAGTTGTGGGGGAGCTACAGGAGCAATTTTAAAAATAAATTTAAAATATAAATATATCATCACGTCTTTTACCCAATACTGGGTGTGGCACTCTGCCGAAGCAGATTTCGGTAAGTGATATATTTTGCGCGTGAAGTGCGGTTACCAGTCGTCAAATCACGGCCTCCAAAGATGTTAGTGGTGGAGGAGCCACAGGGATAGCTTTTTTCAAATTATGAAAATTTGTCGCCTGTGGGAATCGAACCAGGGACCTCAGGATCCACAGGCCGACTTCATACCACTGAGCTAGCCATCCCATTTTGCAAATAGTGAAAAACATATTTTTGTTCTATAATATAAATTATGAAAATAGTTTGTCGCCAGTGGGAATCGAACCAGGGTTCTCAGGATCCACAGGCCGACTTCATACCACTGAGCTAGCCACCCCATTATTAATTAATTAATTTTAATGTGGTGTAAATATTTGGCGGCTCTGGGAATCGAACCAGAGTTCGCAGGCTCCACAGGCCGACTCGATACAAAGTATATTAAAAAATCCATAAAGTATGTTAATCAAATTTAATAAATCTTAAACATACATTACCTGCGTTGGTGGTTCCTAACAAGGAAACAAATTTAACTATAATTATAAATATTTTCATGTTGTCAAACGTATTATTATCAGTGAAATATTAATATAATGACATTGTATAAAAATAATTATTAGTTGATCAAATCAAATTATAATTTCAAACTTGATATTTTAATTGATATATCCTTATAAAAAGATGACGCTAATTTGATAAGAAACAAATATGTTTAAAATTTTATAGCAGAACATCTTGAAGGATAATTTTAAACACGTGTAGACATTTTTTTTATTGTGTAACTGCTTCAAATTTTGTGAAGTAACATGTTATATTTGTTTTGATTATTGTTTTGCCTTAATAAATTTATTTGTTATAACAATAACAGTTTACAAAATTGCTTCATTATTGTGTCAATCAATAAATTCTAGGTTGTAAATAAAATGTATATAGTATATGGCATGATATAACTTTATTCTTATTCTCTGTCTCTGTCAGTTGTTAGCTAAATGTACATTTTATAGGTTATGGTGCGAGTTGATAATTAGAACATTGGATTGTCCATCCACTGCCACATTGGTGTAGCAGTCTCATTAAATTTATATTCAATGCATCGTCTGAAATAGTAACTTTTGTATTTCAAAGCTGTGACAGGCATTATGACTGGGCGTTATGAACGGATAATAGATGCTATTATTCCCAACAATGAAGTTTATTACAACCTTTGCTCGTTTTGCTCGCTCGTGTTGTAAACTTTATCCTTGGGAATAATAGCAATTATAGCGAGTTGTATATTATACTTTATCTACGACTAATGTGTTACATACAGGATTTTTTAAAATTTAGTCTCATAATAATCCCAAATTAAATAAAAATACATTAACATTGCAAATATTTTGTGATATAACTGTGGTGATAGAGAAATATAATTTTGGGCATGTAGAACGTATGTCGAATGAGAGATTGGTGAAACAGGTATATGTTGGTGAAATAGAGGGTGAAAGATTGCGTGGGCAACCTATGAATAAATGGATGAATATGATTGAAGGATTGTTGCGTGAACGAAAGTTTCCGAGTATGAGGAACAAACGTGCTTTGTATGAAAGGAATTATGAATGTGGATGAAGCTAAAGTGGTGTGTCAGAATAGGAACGTTTGGCAAAGATTAATTGCGGAATGAATCTGATGATTTCAGAAAATTGCAGGATTTTTGATTTTAGTTTTGTTGTTTAGTAATTTCATTAGAGTGTTTACCTGCAATTGTGTGAAATTTACTTTCAAAAACTAGCGCAGGGACGACACTCCCTTCGTTTCTTATCTTTTTTATTCGTTTTCTGATCATACATTGAGTGTTTAACTGCAATTGTGTGGAATTCACTTTCAAAAACAAACGTAGAGCGATACTTCCTTCCTTTCTTATCTTTTAATTCGTTTTCATTTCTTAAGTAGAGTGTATAACTGCAATTGTGTGAAATTCACTTTCAAAAACAAGCGCAGGACGACGCTCCCTTCCTTTCTTATCTTTTTGTTTCATTTTTAGTTACTGCATTGTGTGGACTTTTCTTTCAGATACAAGTGCAGGCTATCGCTTTCATCTTTTCTAATCTTTGTAGATTCGTTATTAGATTCATTGTTAGAAGTAAGCGCGAGTAATTTGAGATGTTTTCTGCACATGTTAAGTACGTTGAAGAAAGAAGATGAATGATAAGTGTATAGGAATGATGTGATTGAAGGTTTGTTGTGTGATAAATGATTTCGAGTGTAATAAATGAATGAGTTTATATGGATCTATGAATGTGGTTGAAGTGAGGGTGGTGTGTTTGGATGATAATGTTTGACGAGGGTTGATTGTTTGATGATTGTGATGAGTGCATGTTTTATGAGTGATTTTAGGGTTCGTGCTACCTTATTTGTTGGGATATAGTGTGAAGATATGTATGTATGTAAAATTTTTGCATGTTTATTCTTGTTTATTTAGGTTTTAATAGTTACCTACCAGTCTTTAAGCTTTTTTTTTTAAATTGCACAGATAAAATGATTTAGCCATAATAATTTTCAGATTGGTGCAAAAGAGAAAATAATGGCTATTATTTCCTCGTCATTATTCCCTGCAAGATTTATACTTGGTATGGTATAGCAAAAATCACACATTAGTTGTAGATAACTATTATTAAATATAAAATGTAATTTTTTAGTATAGTTAGCTGATATTTACCCAAACTTCTTTTTCAAGCACTGAGTAATAGGATAAATTTTATCAAAACACTGTGGTCCTAAAACAGTGAAGTAAGTTTGTCCAGTGACAGTAGATAATGGATTACCTGCATCCTTCAAACACTTGTGAAAACCATGATCACATTTACAGTGTGATCTAAAACATAATTCATTAATAGCAGATGCTGGAAGGAAAATAAACAAATAATAAATAACCATTACCATAAATAATAACAGAACGGAATTTCGAAATTTTTGTTACATTTTTTAAAACGTTTTTTACGGGTTTAATAATTAACGAGTTTGTAAAAATCACCTTATTAAAATAAAAAGAATAAAATAAAATTTATAGTATAGTAAAATACGAGAGAAGTGTCTCAAAACAGAAAGAGAAAAAGTTAGAGAAACGAGATTCGCAGGAATGCATATAGTTTTATAAAATTTCGAATCTTTTTATAAAGCATTTAATGATTGAGTGTTAAACACACTTTTTCTCTTCCTGTTTAAGGAGTTGTTTCATCGTCGTAGCATTTATTAAATTGGCTCTTTTGTGTCTGTTCTGTGTATGAATGTTACCTGGTGAACCATCCATTGTTGTAAAGTCCATGCTTGTATTTCCCGGCTGCGATTCCATCTGGACACATGTCATGATCTCGACAACATTTGTCAGTCTTCGCAATAAGACCTAAATCGTCTGGATTGCTAGAAATGTTTCCATTTCCACACCAGCGAGTCCCTACATTCAAAAGAATTTTTTTTTCAACATCCTTTAAGTAAATAAATATATCATAACGCCTTCTACCCATTACTGGGTGTGGCACTCTGTCGAAGCAGATCTCGGTAAGTGATATATTTATACGCGTGAAGTGCGGTTACCAGTCGTCAAATCACGGCCCCCAAAGATGTTAGTGGTGGAGAAGCCACAGGGGTAGCTTTTGTTTGTTGCCTGTGGGAATCGAACCAGGGTTCTCAGGATCCACAGGCCGACTTCATACCACTGAGTAAGTAATACAATCGATATATGTAGTTTTCTAAATAGATATTATGGGGTAGCTAGCACAGTGGTATCAAGTCGGCCTGTGGATTCTGAGAAACCTGGTTTGATTCCCACAGGCGACAAACAATTTTCACCATTTTAAAAAACTACCCTTGTGGCTCCCTCACCTCTAACATCTTTGGGGGCCGTGATTTGACGGCTGCTAACCGCACTTCACGCGCAAAATATATCACTTACCGAGATCTGCTTCGGCAGAGTGCCACACCCAGTAATGGGTAGAAGGCGTGATATATTTATTTTATTTTTATTTAAATAAATAAGATGGTACATTATTTAAAAGTGCAGAATAATGAAAAATAGTGTTGAATAATGAACAATTATTCAATACTTTTAATTTATAATACTTCTTAAGCAAATCAGATTGCTGCTATAGTAACACAGAAAGAAAAAAGTAAATGATCGAGGAGTCTGGAATAGAGATGGGAATTCTGGTTCATTTGAGTGAACTAGTTCATTCGGTCTCGTTCACCAAAAAGATTAGTTCACTGAACTAGTTCATTAGTTCACTTTCGTTCACGAAATTTTGAAGACTATGATGAACGGAAATCGTATTGTATTGTGATTCACGAGCGAGAACAAGTGAACTTTTAGGATCTGGTTCTAGTATAATTTGACAGCAGACAGCAGAAGCAGAGCGGTGATCATAGCAACGACCACGAACGAACGAAGTATGAAGTAAGCTTAGTAAGCTCCTTTAGTAATTAGTCTCGTTTACTTGTTCTCCGTTCTCTGCTTTCGATTCGATTTAATCGGCCGTGCCGCCGTGCTGGTGAATCATATCCGAATAGCTCGCAGTGAACTAGTCTTTAATAAACTCACGAACTAGTTCATGTCGTTCACTACTAGGAATAGTTCATATGAACTAGTTCGTTCACGAACTACACACCTCTAGTCTGGAAGAAGGTAGAAAAAGCTCTAAAGCTGGATTTATATTAAAGTAACTTAAGAGGTAACGCGAATGATATAAATAATGTAAAAAGTTCAGCATGTGCTAAAGCACAGACAAAATATATACTGACTTTAAAAAAAAAATAATTTAAATGACAACGCTTTTTATCAATTAAATTTGTAGTATAGAAAGTGAACAGTGGAACGTATTACTAGGAAGATTGATTAGTTTATAAAATAATTAAATAGTATATCAAGTAGCCAAGTAGAAAATTAAGAAGTGGTGTATTAAAAAAATGTTGAAATTTATATATTAAAAATATATCAGATAAATACCTGGCACAACTTTGAAGAGTTCGTAGATTACTAGCGTTTGATGTAAATAATTAAAGTATATTATTTTTCTTTTAAACATAAATGTTGAAATTTAATATTAAATATAGCAAATAAATTACCTGGCATAATGGGAAAGTTGTCCAAAAGTTTATCTTGCGGATCCATTTCTTCCGTTACGGGAATAGCAACTATAAAAGTACAACTCTTAGATTTATTTCTGTTATAATTTTTATGTATTTAGACTTCATTCATAGATCTTAACATAGTTATTGTTTTTGTCCTTGTCTTTGTCGAGTGTGATTGGATCGTTTTCAGTTGTTGGCACAACCATTTTTGTTTTAGTTTTATGTTGTTCATATGCATGTATACAATATATAAAATACATTTTGGGATGGCTAGCTCAGTGGTATGAAGTCGGCCTGTGGATCCTGAGGTCCCTGGTTCGATTCCCACAGGCGACAAATTTTCATAATTTGAAAAAAGCTATCCCTGTGGCTCCTCCACCACTAACATGTTTGGGGGCCGTGATTTGACGACTTCACGCGCAAAATATATCACTTACCGAGATCTGCTTCAGCAGAGTGCCACACCCAGTAATGGGTAGAAGGCGTGATGATATATTTATTTATTTATTTTTTAAATTTAGAATATTAGTAAACGGTAGTAATTGAGTTATATAGTTTCCTACTATTTTTAATTTAATGTATAATTGAAAAAAATTATTAAAAATTTGAAGGGAAAACAAAGACAAAAGTTTGAAGTTATAAACGTTTGTGTTTATGCTTATGTTTAAGATAAAGATTAATAACCCGTTGCACCAACAAGGCTTAAATTATTAACTTAGTTTAAATAAATAAAAACGTATCGAATGTTTGACAGCAATATTAATTATTCCATTTGACATAACATATAACTTCGATTTGCTTCTGTTAATTTAAATTAAGTCTAAAATTTAAGTTTTGTTGGTGCAACTGGCCATAAATCTAGTTATTATTAAGTTACGTAAGTCAAACATTTTCAGGTTATGAGAAACGACAGAAACAGTGGCTATTGCTGGAATTCTGTGTGGATCCATAAGTTCTGTACATCCGTAAATATGTAAATGATGAATAATATCGCAACGAAACTTATAACTTTATGAAATATTTTCTATTTGTGAACAAATATTAATGTGATTTTGTTCATTATTTACAAATTTCCGGTCTATAAACTTGTAGATTTATTACAAAATTCCACCTAACTTATGAGCTGTAAATCAGGCTTAAAAACATGAAACTTTTGTATTTGTTTCGTCGTAGTTTTAACCTAAAATAGTTTATTTGTGTTTTATTTCTTCAATAGACCATTTTAAAAATGTCCGCGACCCCTAGGTGTTTATTTTTTGAACTAACAACTTAGTGCCGCCAAATGGCGGCGAACGAGATATTTCAAAATGAATTTAAGTACAAAGTAAGTAAAATGTTTATATTGAAAATGAAAACTTATTGTAGTATCAAAATAAATGAAGTATATTCATCAGTTATTTATAAATTATGTTAATATGATAGATTTCGTATAATAACATATCCATTCTTTTCTTTTATTCACGTTTTGAGGAAAAGAGTGAAATGAAATGTTTCTTGGTTTTTTTTTTTGAATTATTATTACAACCCTGTACCCAGCATATAGTATCCGTCATAATTACTATTATTAATTACTTTTCAATGAAGAAGCAAATTCTAAGCATCAAAAATAATTGAACTGTCACTTGTCAAAGCATAGACAAAGATGAGTATACGGCACTAACTTTTTTTATTTCCGTCTAACGTTTGCACATGCGCAATGAATTTTTAAAATGGTCTATTATATATTAAAATAAAAAAAGTTACAAACTATACAAATTTTATATAATTTTGTATACCGGCATTTACACAAATATAAATATTTATGTAGACAAGTGAAAATGGTCCTATTCCACCCGGTAAAGACAATGACGAAGACAAAAACTGCAGATAGTTTCAGTTTGTGATTTGTAAAGTTTATTTCATTTCGAACAATAGGTTATATTAATAAATTTGTTTGTCCTAATATACACTATATTTATAATTGATTACATTTAATAATAAATAAATTAAAATTATACATTACCTACACCTGCGCTGGTGGTTTCCAGCAAGAAACCCAATACTACTAAAATTATAAAGATTTTCATGTTTTCAAACGAATTGTTATGTAGTAATAAAAATTATCCTTATATATATAAATATTAATACAATTAAATTGTCTAAAAAGAATTATTAGTTGATTATGTCAAATTATTATTTCAAACTTGATATTTTAATCGATATATCCTTGCGAAAAGGTGACCTTAAGTCGATAACACGTATACATATTTAAAATACTGTGACAGAACATCTTGAAGGATTAACATACAGGTAAATATACCTACATGTACATGCTGTATTTTTCATCATATAACTGTTTCACATTTCATACGTAACTTGTTATGTTTCTAAGTTGATTGTAGGTTGTTTTGCATTAATAAATTTATTAGTAATAACAATAATAGTTTACAAAATTGTTTCATATATTGCGTCAATAAATACTACTATTAGGTAGGCACTAAAATGTTTTAATGTTAGTAAAATACAAGGTAATTCATTTATTTCTAAATTAATATGGAAATCACAAAGATATTTCATATTTAGAAAATTATACCTCATAAAAACTAGAATAAACATTCGCAACAACCATCTACCATTAGTAAATTAATTTTTTTTATATAATTATTATTTAATTAAACCTATTTTTGGTTTTATTCTATAAATTTTATTTTCTGACAGATTTATGATAGGTTGCATGAAAGTTTTATCGGTTCATTAGCAACTAAAGATTCAATAAATTTCAGAAAATCACTATTGATACTGTTGCTAGATAAACAATTCTTTAACTAAAGAGCTCTTTATTTTTTTCTTGCAATCCAGCATTATTGTGTTTAATACCACATCAAAATATATAGTCTGATCTTTGTAACCAACAGTAGAAAATAAATTCCCTAGAAATTTAACTAAGTCGCCTGACGTCATCAAAAATACGTCATTCAAGTAAATATTTGGTTGCTACGAATTAGAATCGGTCTCCACATACAAGATAAAAATCATAAAAATAAAATAGAAAGAACAGAATAAATTATTTTAACCACAGAAAGTCGAAGTGGTGTTCATTGAGTAATCCTGGAAAATAGGGGTTGTCATTAACTTATCGATCAGTAACAGATAATAGCTGTATTCCATTTGCCACTTGGTTCATTTAAATCAGTTCAGATAAATTAGACAACATGACTAAAGGAACTGAATTAAGCAAACTGATGCATTTATTGGGGTGAATTACTTAAAAATATATTGAAATGAGTAATTCTAGTACTGGAAATAAAGTCAGTGAAGTAATCCAGCGAAATAAATAAGTGATTTGGTTCAGGAAATGTAAGTTAGATCTGATCCAAATGGCAAATGGAATACGCCTAATGATTCAGTTACAGAATAGGGGGATTGCTGTCAAATTTGTAACCATGGATATGGCAAATGCCATTTTTCACGTTAAAATAAACTCACAGTATACATTTGCCATTATTCACTTCATCAAAATGTTACTCAAATTTTCATAAAACTCATTACTTCTTATATAAACAGACATAATCCTCAAATCCTCCAGCAGACTCCATTACCTAAACACACACATACTAATCTAACACAGAAACACATACACACACATACACATCCTCTCAAATAGATTTACACACACAGCCTAACACACCCTCACACATAGTCCCGCTGCAATCCAGTGCGTAGTATGCGAACAACCTGCCAAACCATTAATCACGCTAAATGAACATGCAACATGCAACTGGCGCAACTCCGCCGATGTTCTGTTGCACCGTGCAGCGAGTGCAGCCTGTTGACGCTGTGTCAGGCGTTAGCGCTCGGAAACGTGATCATGAACGTGAACGTGAGAGAGCAACTGTGCAACGTGTGAGGAAATAAGGCAAAGTGCTGCTTGCAGACGAGAAGGAGAATTAAAGTTGTTAAGAAGGTAATGGTAGGAACGAAGTTTATAAGATTTGTGAGATGCTGCATATACGTAATTAAACAAAACTTACTAGTTTATTTCATTCTTTGTTATCAACGTTTACCTGCGCTGAAACTTTGTAATATTATTATCAACAGTTGTTTTAAGATTATTCTCGGATTATCACTTCAGAATGTAATTATTCTGTACGATACGGTAATAAATTAAAAGGAAACTAAAATTATTACGTCGAATTATACAGAGACAAATTGAGATACCGACAGGATTTGAATCTGGGATCAACTCGTATGAATCCCGGTCAATTAATTGTTAAGTATTTAACTTTTAATCGCCGGAATCATGATCGCAAAAATATCTGAATATTTAAATTTTTTTGTTGAACCAGTTTAAAACTTGATTTTATTAAATATGGTTCTATATATAAATCAGACCAGAGCTTAAAAAAAGTAGCTAAGCTACAGCTATAATTTAAAAAAGTAGCTGAGCTACAGCTATAAGCTACATTTTGTAAAATATAGCTCAGCTACAGCTAAAAGCTTTCATTAAAGTAGCTGTTAAATTTTAAAGCTACTTTTTCAATTATTGTGAATGATTAAATTTGGTATTGTCATATGATCAGTTGATCAGTCTTTTGTTATAATGACTGTTAATTTACTATTATGTACATAAATATCAAAAATCGCAAATGGACAAATGTACTGTTAATTTGTTATGCTATAATTCTTATTTATATCGGAATAAATGAACAGAAGACTCCGAAACAGTCAATGTTTAGTTCATCTAATATTTAATACAATAGTAGGATAGGTTAAGAACAAGTGAAAAATTAAATAAGTACGTTAATAGATTTTACACTATATAATAACTTGTAATCCTACAGTTATAGAAAACAATAAAGAAGGTACAATTCAAATACAAAACAAAAATTAATAGGTATTTCGTAATGAACAGTGGTAGCTTTAAGCTACAAAAAGTAGCTTTAAAAGTAGCTTCAGTTGTTATAACAATATTTTTAAGCTAATAGAAAAAAACATAGGTCGCTTCAAGGTACAGCTATATTTTTTCACATTTAGCTAAGCTATAACTACAGCTAAGGTAAACGTAGCTTAGCTAGTAGCTAAGCTACAAAAGTAGCTAGCTACTTCCCAGCTCTGAATCAGACTACGAGAAATCGAATGCCGTTGAGCGCATCTTTATATCTTTTTTAGTTTACGAGTTACGGCGATTTTTAACTTTTTAAAATTTCAACTTTGAAGGCTCATATTTCGAAAACTAAAAGAAATATTGAAATGCGGTTTAAACGAGTCTATTTTTCATGCTCTAATTAACTCATATTGATATTTAAAAAAAAATTAAAAATTTTGTAAATTTAACTTTTTTCAAAATTTGCATTTCTCATTATTTCAAAAAATTTAAAAGATAATGAAAATCTGTGAACACCAGTGAATTCCTCTCATATCACAATTTTTCTCTTTATAGTTGAATTTGATTTCAGTAATTGTTTAGTATTTATTTAAAAATATTTTTTATTATTCCTGCACAATAATCATTGTTTAACAAACTAAAAAGCGTGCGAACATAATTTTGCTTTTCAAATCCATTCTATTTATCACACCAAATGACAAAACAACGAATCCACATATTACAACAAATTTTAGTTTATCACCATGTCAACGACATTACGTCAAATTACACACACAAAATTATGAAATGAATCAAAATGAAAATGCTACTTTCCAGCTCTATTTTTCCAGATTATGCTGCAGGTATGAAAAAGTAGCGCATGATACACGTTTATAAGTACCTTTAGAGTACTAGTGCTGTTAAAATACTGATTTCGCGCATTTTATACAAAAATAACATCCTTTTAATACTAGAAACTATTTTAAAATTTAATGGGGTGGCTAGCTCAGTGATATGAAGTCGGCCTGTGGATCCTGAGAACCCTGGTTCGATTCTCACAGGCGACAAACAATTTTCATAATTTCAAAAACTACCCCTGTGGCTCCTCCACCACTAACATCTTTGGGGGCCGTGATTTGACGATTGGTAACCGCATTTCACGCGCAAAATATATCAGTTACCGAGATTTGCTTCAGCAGAGTGCCACACCCAGTAATGGGTAGAAGGCGTGATGATATATTTATTTATTTTAATTTTATGTTTTTGACAATAGTAGTGAAAAAATATTTAATAATATGTAAATGTTCAAAGATCAGGGACGTCCAGAGATCCGTGCACCATAGTTTGGAAAACACTGCTCCAAAAGCTAGAGTATTTAATGTGAATCATGTGCTTAATTGGATTGGAACATTTTTGGAAGCAAAATGACGTAGTGTAAGATAAAAAAATCAACAGTCATTTGAAAATTTTAATAAAAACAACGGAAATTGTTTTAAAATATTATATCAATCCGAAATTCGAAATCTCTGTTAAAAAAATAAAAATCAGAGAGGATAAATTTGAACTAAGCTCACAATTTCCACTTCGACATTCACATCTGGCAGCAAGAGCTGAAATCACACGAATGCTTTTATCGTTTTATCCATGTTAATGTACTAACCATGTTAGAAAAAATCACTGAAATAAATCGTAACGATTCTATTTTCGTTCCGGACTAATGACAGGTGCTGGCTATACGTTTTTATAACTTTTTCTCGTCCTTACCTTTATTTTATTATTGTTTTTCAGCACATTTTAGAGTTAATCCAAATTCATAAACAAATAACCAAGACTCTAAAGGTGCATTTATAAATGAAAATTAGGTTAGGTTTATGGTTTAAATCACAGAGGAAATAAAACAACAGAGGGCGGGTGTTGTTTACAATTGTAGCCACTTAGTTTTGAAGTAGCCATCTTGGTTTGCGCCAGACAGAAATTTCATACGTGATAAAAAGTGATTATATTCAGTGTTTACTTAAGTTTTTAATTAACATTTTGTGTTTTTAGTACATGTTTATACTATGTGTAACATACTGTTAAACAAATACAGTGATTTTCTATTAGATATTAGATAATGTGGCGCAAACCAAGATGGCGCTCCCGCGTTTTCTCGTGGATACCCCTTCCGCTTCATGGCAATGCGTCCATCACTCATCAAAGATGCTTACATTCGCTCTGTATATTTATTTACTCTGTGGTTTAAACTTTAGTTTTTAAGATCTTATTCTCATGTTATCTTATGACACTATTTATACTTATAATTTAGTTTTGGTAAACTTAAAATATCTAGTTAAACATTGCAATATCCAAACTTTAGTTTAGAGTAGCATGACGTCATAAACTTACTTACGAATTAATACAAAACTCTGCAAATGAGTTTATTCTGAAAATAATTCATATCAACATGCCGTGTTCACGTTAGGATCCAGATTCACAATTCGAATAATTCGAAAATTCGTAAATTCGGAATACTCGAAAATTCGAAATATTCAAAAATTCGAAGGTTCAATAAATCCGAACAATCGAAGTCTCGAATATTCGAAAAATCAACAACCGTAAACCATAGTACTTAAAATACTCTGTAGATGTCGTAACATATTAAACTAAATAAAAGTTCGATTTGTGAATGCCTTCTTAGACTTAAATTTAAATTATAAAATAAATAAAATAAATATATCATCACGTCTTTTACCCATTACTGGGTGTGGCACTCTACCGAAGCAAATTTTGGTAAATGATATATTTATGCGCGTGAAATATAGTTACTTGTCGTTAAATCACGGCCCCTAAAGATACTAGTGGAGGGGGAGCCACAGGGGTAATTTTAATGTGGTGAAAATTATTTGTCGACTGTGGAAATCGAACCGAGGTTCTCAGGAACCACAGGTCGACACGATACCAGAGTCACCTACTCTATAAATTTAAATTATAAAATTGATATACCCTTCATTTCCATTTGTGAAAGCACCTTAAAACTAAACAGTTGACAATTCGTATGATTGCTGCTTCGCTGAATTTCTACTATTATCCGAAACTCAATGTCTTGTCTTGCATGAATACCTAAAATTCTAGGACACTTCTAAGACCGTAGGGTACAGTACTACGATCTCAACTACTTGATTATACTCCGTCACCTACATGGCCAGTACTCGTACGAGCCCCAGGTTGCTCATTCAACCGAGAAACACAAGTGTTACGGTCCTGAAACTTCTGGAACACTTACTAGTTATAGTTAAATTAATATTTTAATCACAGCATATATTAACTGTCATTTAATAATTCGATATTCTTTCTTGCTCACTTGAAATAAAAATAAGCAGATTTAGTCCCGGTGCACTGTAATGCAAAATTGCTTCTTCTTGTTTGAACATTCAGAACAGTACAAACATGGAAATTCATATTTCTGAAAGGTATTTGATTTATATCGCAAATTGTTTCTATTTGGAACAATAACATAAATATATAAATTGATTTTTCTGCTGTTTCATATTAGATATCAATGTAACAAATACATCTTTTCATAACATATGGAAAAAGCATTCAGAACGCATGTTTAAATAATGAAAACAATTCTTTATAATTGCAATAATAATGAATAAAAATTAAATCTTTCAATATTTTATTGCTTATTGCGCTGCGTATATTATTGAATTGATAATAAACTATTGTTTTCCTATAAATGTTAAATAACAATGATATTCCATAGAAACCTTTAAAATTTGACTTTTCTTACAAATACTTTCTCTGACGCTCGTGGCTAGCTCAGTGGATCCTGAGAACCCTGGTTCGATTCCTACAGGCGACAAACAATTTTCATAATTTCAAAAGCTACCCCTGTGGCTCCTCCACCACTCACATCTTTGGGGGCCGTGATTGGACGGCTGGTAACCGCACTTCACGCGTAAAATATGGGTAGAAGGCGTGATTATATATATATATATATATATATATAATGGGATGGCTAGCACAGTGGTATGAAGTCGGCCTGTGGATCCTGAGGTCCCTGGTTCGATACCCACAGGCGACAAATTTTCATAATTTGAAAAAGCTATCCCTGTGGCTCCTCCACCACTAACATGTTTGGGGGCCGTGATTTGACGACTGGTAACCGCACTTCACGCGCAAAAATATATCACTTACCGAGATCTGCTTTAGCAGAGTGCCACACCCAGTGATGGGTAGAAGGCGTGATGATATATTTATTTATTTATTTATTTATTTATTTATGTATGTATATATATATATATATATATATATATATATATATATATATGTAGTTAAAAAAAGTTTTATTGGTCCACTAGCGGAAGATAAAGTCTTTTTCGAGAGTCAGAAAAATTATGACTGAAAATGTTAAATTGGGTAAATACGAATATTCCAGCGTTTGAAGAAAAACTAGCATATTTTAAGTAAAGCGAAAGTGACTTTTGCGCTCTTCCATCAATACCTATTCGAGATTCGCCACAAAAAGTATCACTTTAAGTCCTTATAAAATAATATTATTACCTAATAGTTAAGATTTTAGAGCAGAGGAGTCAAACTAGTGGCCCTCAAAATATTTTTTTTGTCGTTATTATGCTTCAATGAAAGATACAAAATATCTAATTTAATAAAAAACAAATTCGTTGCTGTTGACCAATAACACCTAAAACGCAGATCAGGGCGTAATGGCGGCATATGACCTGAGTAGTTGGTCCGCCAAAGAAGCCACAAAAAAAAATAATAATAATAAATTATAATTAAAAATATTTTAGATTTTTTGAGTTGTCATAATCATTAAAGTATATGTTTCGAAATAACATAATAATATACATTTTTATAATAAATTTTGCAGATTATTTGTATTCATTCTTTCTCATCAGAGAGGGTTAAAAAGATTGCAAGTAGATCATTTTTTGCCCGGAGTTAATAACCAGATGGTTTATTGATAGAAAATACTTATATTGATGGTAAACTTGAAATTTGTTGTCCAAAAAAGCCTAATTGAAAATTATAGTCGTGGTAATATGAAACTAGTTGTAAGTATCCTGGAACGGGAAATAAACAAATCAACTTTTTGTGTCATAAAATTCATTTTGCAAAAACTGAAGCTCACTATAACATTTTGCATATATTCAACAAATTCATCCTTAGAATATAACGTGAAAATGACTAACATATCATTAAGTAATTGTACATACAGTTGGGGAACGACAAACGACAAACGACAAAAGGCAACGAGGAAACGAAACGACAGACATTATAATTCGGGTGGTTACACACACTATAATTAATTATAATATTAATATCCGTAGCTCAACAAAACATTTCAACAAGAACGTCCGGACACCAAACAGATTTTCACGACATAATTACTTAACACAACAGAAGTCTGTCGTCTTCATTGCTACCAACTGTTTCATAGATATTTGGTTTTGACTTCACTAGCCAAGAAATAATAGTATATTGAAAAACAAATGTTACAATGACCCTTATTGTAATATGAGTACGGTCATTGTATCACGTGTTTTTCATACTATTTTTTCTATATCGCATTCATTTACTTTTACTTCAAAATTTTTATTAAAATAAAATAATAAAATTTCAAGGTTGTTTTACCCTATATAAAATTATTTAAATTTTAGATCTTTTTTATTTTCTCAAATAATTTTAAAGGTTGTTGTGGATTCATTGTCTCACTGTAATTTTTTGTATTTATAACAACCGAAAATAATAATGTCATTCAGTTAACACTGGTGCAGAAAATATTCACTTTCGTACGCAAATGAATGTGGAAAGTAAATACTTTCCGCATTATCGTAGGAACCATTTTGTACAAAACTCACTTTGTAAATTCGGTATAGGAAAACTCATTGTACTTAATTTTGAATCAAGCACAATTTCTTTAAAAGAGACACAATTTTTTTTTTTTCTTAGCAAGAAAGTTCAATTTTTTTTGCTTAATTGAGAGAAGAAGTAATACTGTTCATCTCTAGGGAAGACAGTATATATTTCTTCCCTAGGAAAGAAAAGTAAAACCAACGGCATTATTTTTTTATTAGTGACATTCTAGTGACATCTGTTAAGAGAATAACAAATCTTATTCAAATTTCTAATTAATGTCTCAAAATTTTACTTTCTGATAGAGGAGTGACAAAAATAACTATACCTCATTCCACACGGAAAATGAAACAGCATCTCATTTTTTTGCCTTGATATATTTGGTATCGAGTCGGCTTGTGGATCTGAAAACTCGGGTTCGATTCCCACAGCCGACAAATAATTTTCACCACATTAACAATACCCCTGTGACTCTCCCTCCACTAACATCCTCAGGGACCGTGATTTGACAGCTGGTATCTGCATTTTACGTGCAAAATATATCACATACCGAAATCTGATTTGGGGGAGTGCCACATCCAGTAATGGATAGAAGGCGTGATTTTATTTTTTATTTTTTATAATTTAAATACGAATAACTATTGTATTATTATTTGAAAATAGTAGTAACCATCATTTATCTTTGGCCACTGGCCAATTTATCTTATATATTTCGTGATTTATGTTTTCAACATATCCATTTTTATTTATTCCACGAATTTGATTAAATTTCAAATGTTCATAATTCTATGCACATCGGGTTCATTCGTTTGTTATCGGAAATTAACCGACAGCTGCGAGATCTGTAGTTTATAATTTTTAAATGATTCCTAACGCTGACGAACAAGTTACAGCATTGCTAAAATAGAAAACTATTTTGCATCGCTCAAAAACATTGGTTCTGGCTTGTCTAGTATAGTGCGAGTGTTTACAGTGAACGTACGTGGTATTGTCGATATTTTGTGAAATAATTTCTTTGTGTTGTTATTTTTACCAACTAGTTTTTTGACCTGAAGATGGTTACATCCGTAACCGAAACGTTGTCAACTATGCTTCAATAAAATTGACTACAACTTAAGCCTAAGTCCTTTAATGGGTAAAAGGCGTGATGATATATTTATTTATTATTTATTTATATAAAGGTAAAACTCTAGTAAAACCTCTTGCCTTATTTTGATATTTTGCCAAAAGATGGCACTGTATAGGAGACGTTCATGTTTCCAGTGACTCTAAAACAACATGACCAAACTTAACCGAACTTGACTTATCCTCCAAACAAAACTTACACTACAACAACTTGTTTTACATAATTTAATTTGTTCACAACACATTTTACATTCATACTTATTTCAAAATATACTAACTTACAGAAACCATTGGACAAGCTTACTATAGGACTAGGACTATCCCCAGTGGCGTACCTACAACTTTTGCCGCCCAGGGCGGTCTCCAATTTGCTGCCCTTTCTAAGTAAATCAAATGGTGGTTTTTATAAATTAAAAAAATTAATATATTATCACTACTTTTACCCATTACTGGGCATGGCACTCTTCCGAAACAGACCTCGGTAAGTGATATATTTTGCGCGAGGAGTGCGGTTACCAGCCGTCAAATCACGTCCCCAACGGTGTTAGTGGTAGGGAAGCCACAGGGGTAATTTTAGTGTGATGAAAATGTTTGTCGGCTGAGGGAATCGAAGCAGGGTTCTGAGGATCCACAGTCCGACTCGATAGTTTTATTAATAAAAAAAATGTTTTGGTTAAGCCTTTCCTCCATTTCTACTTCCAATAGTTTTATTAAGTTCTACTATCATGCATTTTGATTTATTCTTTTACAGGCAGATTCACAAAACGGATTAGTGCCAACAACGTTTTTAATATTATCTATAACTCTGTTTCAGATTAAAATAGATTAAAGAAATGAACTAAATTTGATGCTTATTATCTCTCTTTTTAACTCAAGTTAAAATAAACTTGTTTCGTACATTGAATAGAGAGTTAAAAATGAAATAAAAAATGGTATTAGCGCTAATCCGCTTTATGAATCTGTCTGTTAAGTACTTAGTTAAATTAGTAGCAAAATGTAATTGTAAAATCCCAATAATTTGTAATGTAATAACGCCTATTGGAAAAATGACTGTCAAAGTATTTAGCGTATATCTTTGATGGTACAATCTTTACACAGATTCTAACATGGGCCACATTGCTGTCAAATCACAACAGTGCGCAGTCTCTACAACAGAGCGCAGCAACAGCGGCGGCGGACACGGAACAATAAAACTGAAATTTAATTAAGTGGGATACTGTTTCTTGTCAAAATTAATTAGAGGCCCTTGAGAGAGAAAGAGAGTTCCTGGAGAAGAGGGTTAAGGCCTTGTTGGTCCTGTATCGGTATTGTGTTCTCTTCCGAACTGATTGAATATCATACTGATAAAGTTGTATCCGATAGTAGTCACTTGTTAGTGATGGTATCTTATCTGATGAGAAGCAACGTTTTGATTAAACTTCAGGTTTTGTATGAATTCTTGGGTTTTTGGTTTGGAGAAGATACATTGTTGGTTATTATAAATTATTCAGGCAATTAAGGAAGAGGATGTTAGTGATAGTAGTAACTTAAAAAATGATAGCAAAACTCAATAATGCTGCGAAAGTTTATTATTCTATTGATTCTCTGTTTATTTATTTAATAAACTCTAGGTCGACAAATATTATTTATATAAACATCTCTAGATTCGATTCATTATCGTATATATCTCGATTTTTACTCAATTACTTTTTGTCTAAGACAATTTTTTATTCAAATAAATTTGATCACTTATAACCAAAGATAATAATAATAATAATATAACTTTATTGACAATCTGTCAATGGTGAGGTTCAGCTAAAAGCTGTTCTTCCACCTAACCATACAAAATAAGACAAATAATACAGAGTGTGTAATAAACACGCCAACAAATTTAAACAAAATCAACTTATACACTTATCAACAAGAAAATATGTTAAAATACAAAATTCTAAATACTAGTCAAATTATCCTCATAGTAATGTTAGTGCAATAGCGAAACATAGTTTACATTATATTCTAATTAAGGAAAAAGAGAGTAGGTCTCAGGATCAAAAATTGCACAGAACTCAATCCAGCAATAGAATATAATTGGACGTTTCGTCCAGCGAACTGAACATCATCAGCACAAATAAAATAATAATGTTGTAACAAAATTATTTTATTTGTGCTGATGATGTCCAGTTCGCTGGACGAAACGTCCAATTATGTTCTATTGCTGGATTGAGTTCTGTGCAATTTTTTATCCTGAGACTTACTCTCTTTTTCCTTAATATATTGATAGGATCTGTTTTACCAAAATTTTTGATTATATTCTAATCTTAAAGTATATTTTTGATATGAGTCTTAAAAGAATTTAATGATAAAGATTTCAAAAAATTTGGTTTGTCATTGTAAAGTGATGAAGCCAGACTTATTGAAAGTAGGTACAACATATAAATCTTTTCCACGTAAAGTGTAATTATAATTCTTGTGAACTAGTTTTTCAGATAAATATGAGGGAGTAGCAGTAAGTCTGATCTTATGAATGAGACAGAGATACGATTTTTTAACTTGAATATCAATATCATCCAAACCAGCAATATCACGGTATCTCGAAATATGGTCATATTTACGAACATTATATTTGAACCTTAGACAAATGCTCAAATTCATCTCAAAAAAATTTCAGACAAATGCATTTTCCTGAAATCCTACCTATGAAAATTTCCTTCTGAAAGTATTTTAAATTTACTTTACAGTATATCATAGGGATAATTTTATCGTAGTTAAAACTGTTTGTCGGCTACGGGAATCGAACCCTAGCTATAAATATAGGAAAAAGCGCTGTTCGCTAATATTTTCTTTTCTCGCCGCTGGCTATATTTGACCAGCTCTTGATTAGTAAACATAAGTTATTGAAACGTTGATGTAAACATTAATAGTTATATGTTCATCGAAGCACACACGAATCAATTCACCATCATCTCTTGATTACAATGTCCAGTAACGAACAGAGTTGCACCAGTATAGCATATCATTTCTAAGATCAACCTTTCCTCCTGTCGGTTCAGTATTTGTGTTCATTACAAAGCAGTCAGTTCAGATTCTCCACAGCACACTGCTCTCCGATGAGTTTTCGCTCGGGTGACGCGAAATATTTCATTTATATTCAATAACTACATTGCATAGAATGCACACAAATACGTTGATACACATTCTCGGAGAATGCTATTGTCCTAGGTAGAGTTGGCGCGCGTTCACGATTTCGATGGTACCTAGAGTGTAGATATATCTCTCTGCGTTCTATTCTGTTCTCTCTGTTTCGCGTTGGTAAACTTATTTTGTTGTAAACTGTTTCGGAAATGAGGTAAATGTGGATTAATATGAATGGATATATTGTTTGAGTTTGCGAAGATGAATTAATCCTATATCAAAGAAGGATTTGTTTAGTTGTAAGCAGAGGTGTATTTGCTCTTAAGATTTCTGAACATGTCAGTTAGTGAAAAACGTAATATTAATAAATGCAAAGTGCAACATGTAATTTAATACACTGGTGAAAAAAAACTTCATAACTTAAAATCTGCTTCGACAGATGTGTAGGAAATTTAATTACCTTTAATTTAAAAAAAATATGTATATCCAAATCCGATGGATATTAAGGTCTCCACCGATTTTTGAATAGTAAAATCCCGATTTGCTCACTGTGCACTGGTGAGGAAAGACAAACTTAAAAACTTGAAATTCAAGAAATTTTTCCAATTTTAAAACCGTCATAACTTGGCAAATTTTTAACTAATTTGGACGAATTTTCGAGGGCGAAAAAGTATAAAGTGTCTAGTTCAAGGCAATATATGCAATCTTAGGATTATCTCCTTTCGCTTTCCATCAACCCCTTAGAAGAAAACATATGTTTTTAGTGGAAAAAACGATCTTCTTTAATGATCTGTACGAAGGCAAAAAAAAGTTGTACACTCAATTCATCACCAGAGAAATAAAGTTTATTCAATTCCCTGCAATAGATTCAAAGAACGAAGTTCCTATGATGATTTGTCAAAAAGTTATGCGTGTTTGAAGTTGAATGTACATTTGGGGGTAAAAATTATATCATAAATATCAGTTGGTTGTTAAATTATCGGAAAAAAGTAATATAAATAAATGCAAAGATACTGACAAAAATGCAACATTTAATTTAATACACTGCACGTGGGGCAAATCGCGATTTTATTATTTGAAAATTGGAAAAATTTCTTGAATTTCAAGTTTGTCTTTTCTCACAATTGCACAAATCGGGATATAACTGTTCAAAAATCGGTGGAGACCTTAATATCCATCGGATCTGTATATATATTTTTTTTAAATTAAAGGTAGTTAAATTCCCTACACATCTGCAGGGGCAGATTTTTAAATTTCTCTGTCAAATTTTATTAATTACACAATAAACTGTCAAAAAACTAAAAAATATTAAAAATTTAAACAATGAAAATTATTTATTATTATATTATTTTTATATATTACAGCTATGTGACAGATTTTATAAAGTTATTGACAGATGCCAACATAATATAGAGTTTACATCTATCAATAGCTTTGCTTGAATATATATAACAAGAATATATGAATCCACAATTTTCATTGTTTAAATTTTAATATTTTTTGCAGTTTTTTGACAGTTTATTATGTAATTAATAACATTTGACAGAATTATATAAAAATCTGCCTCGACAGATGTATAGGAAATTTAATTCCCTTTAATTTAAAAAAATATATATATCCAGATCCGATCTACACCGATTTTTGAACAGTAAAATCCCGATTTGCCCCACTGTGCACTGGTGAGAAAAGACAAACTTAAACACTTGAATTCAAGAAATTTTTCCAATTTTCAAACCGCCATAATTTGAACGAATTTTCGACCCCAAAAAAAGTATAAAGTGTCTACTTTAAGGGAATATATGCAATCTTAGAATTATTCTCATCCACCCCCATCAATCCCTTAAAAGAAAAAAATAATGTTTTTAGTGGAAAAAGACCATCTTTAACGATCTGTACGAGGTTAAGAAAAATTTGTAGACTCAATTCACCACCAGAGCAAGAAAGTTTATTCAATTCCCTGCAAAGGATGCTAAGAACTAAGTTTCTACGATGATTTGGTACAAAGTTATGCGTGTTTCAAGTTGAATGTGTATTTGGAGGCAAAAAATGTTCACTTCAAGAATCTTGTCCTTAATTTAGCGAATTAAAAAAAAATATTTTTGCTTGGGAATCACGATATCTAAATGTATGTATGTACCAACAAAAAATGTTACCCATTTTTTTTTTTTTTTGGTCGCTTCTTTGGCGGACCAACTACTTAGGTCATAAGCCGTGATCTGCGTTTTAGGTATTATGGTCAACAGCAACGCGGGTTTTCTCTGGACGGTTATCCATCCAAGTACTACCCGCGCGCAACATTACTTAACTCGCGTTATCGCTTAGATCAGTTCCAGCGAGTGCAGCTATGGCCGTTGACAACCCATTTTTTAAATACCCTGTATGCTATAATAAAGTTATTTAATATTGCAAATATGTTTCAAGTTACAAAAATGGTGAATTCTGCAAACAAAAATCTTAGTCAGTAATCGTGCTACGTATAATATTACGTAAAATAATTTTCTCTTTGACATAATAATTGTTTCACGTCATTACCAGACTTACATCAATGCCTTTTAACTTGAGCTTCATTTAAAACCTCTAACCGTAACCCAGTTGAGCAAAAGCCTCTCTCACACAGCACATAGTAAAACTCCGTGATCACTTCGCCCGCAACTCTGTCGCACATTAATAAAACCTTCTCCACTTTTCGCTTTCGTCTCGCCATGAATTTCCTAATTTCATCTCGCTGCTCTCATGTCGCCGCCACGCCGTCACGCCGCTCCCGGATACGGATACGAGGGCGGCGGCGGGAGTGGCAAAATTGCGGTATTATTCTCTTATAGCGGCGAGTACAGAGTGCCGGTTTCAATGAGCGAAGTAGGTGAGACGTGGACTGAAATTTCTTCTTCACAATTTCGCTTGAATTTGTTTGCGCCCCTGGCAACATGTTTAAAACCGACCGACGCCACTTGTGAAATGTGGGGCGGTGCCGCCAGTTCAAGGGTGAATATATATTATGAGAAATTAGTAACCCGGAAACTTTGTACTCATCATCATCACGTCGTTGAGGAATATTGTTTTATTATTACACTTTTCAGAGGTGGAATGGCTCTGTGCTAAATTGGAAAATGTTCATAAAGGAATATCAAAAGAAATTTAAGGAAATTTGTCCCTTATTTTGTTTCAATGTTATATTTTTATCTCACTTTAAATACAACGGTCTTTTCTTTAACTGTATGTTACCCGAATTTTGAAATATAATATTTTTTTCACTATTAGGCGTACTCGTATTTCATTTGCCATTTGGATCAGATCTAAATCACATTTACTCAGTGGCGTACCTAGAACTTTTGCCGTCTCCAATTTGCTGCCCTTTTTAAGGTAGTACTAGTGTGACGGTGGCGCCATCGGTTGTCGAGTGGCGAAACTGACGCTCAAAAAAATATAAAAATTGAATAAAATAAGTGTTTTATACTTATTATGATTTGAATATAATGAAATGTTAACAGGTTATTGGGCTAGTTAATTTTCAAATACCATACCACCGTGTGGTGTTGCCATTATAAATTAGGATTCTTAATTTTTCGTTAAAAACAAAGCTTTGCGTGGCTATATATCCATTACTAAACGATAAAAAACTTTCTCCTTCTGATACAATATACATGGATAGTTTTAGAACATCATACTAGTTTTTCAAATGAAACTGTAAACCACCGCCTCCCTTCCCCCTAGGTATGCTACTGCATTTACTAAATCAGATCACTTATGTATTTCTCTGGATTACTTCGTTGACGATATTTCTAATATTAGAATAACTGATTATAATTTACTTTGAAGTAATTCATCCCAATAAGTGCATCAGTTTGCTTAATTCAGTTCATTTAGTCATGTTGTCTAATTTATCTGAACTGATTTAAGTGAACTAAGTGGCAAATGGAATACAGCTATTGCTGGGTTGCAAGAAAGTTTTATTGGTTTATTAGCAACTAACTGTTCAATAAGTTTCAGAAAATCGCTATTGATACTGTTGTTAGATAAACAGTTCTTTAACTAAAGCGCTCTTTATTATTTTCCTGTAACCTAGCATATGTGACATAAAATTTCATTTCACTTCATAATTTTTAACTTTTTTAGTCTCAGATAATGATCGAGTTACAGAATAGGGAGGACTGTTGTCAATAACATATCGATGGAGTACAAATAATGGTCGATAAAGAGAAATATCTCGCGAAAACTAGAAGACATAGAGACGCCAAAATAAACTGGTTAATGCTTTTTAAAAATGCATTGGTTGTAAGAATTTTAACTTCGCATAAAAGTTTGGCAAGCTGCACAGCCGTTGCAAATCTAAAAAGTCTTCTCTGCATCTGCAGCGCGAGCGAAAACCCCGTTTTGGGCATAGGCGTGCGCACTGTGGGTACTATTGGTGCCTGGGCACCCCCTAATATGTGAATATTTAAGAAAAAATCATGAAAATATGGTCATAGATATTTAACATGTGAAATAATTTTATTTAATTGCTATTGCTCGCGAAAAGAGCTGCAAATGTAAGTTGCAAATATTTATAGCTATTTACATAACAAGTGCGCGAAGATATACTTTGCACATGAGCGCTCGTGCTTTAATTTGCGCGAATGGAGCAGTTGGCATTTTCGTGCACGAGTTTTGTACAATGCTTTTTGTAACGAGCTAAAATTATATAACCGATAGTGAGAAAAGTTATAAAATTTGAAGCGTGAATTTATATTGACAGTTTAGTATGCAATGAATGGGCTCCTGTACCGTAATCGAAATAACAAAAAATTAGGATAGCCTGGCTCAGTGGTATGAAGTCGGCCTGTGGATCCTGAGAACCCTGGTTCGATTCCCACAGGCGACAAACAATTTTCATCATTTTAAAAAGTACCTCTGCGGCTCCTCCAACACTAACATCTTTGGGGGCCGTGATTTAACGGCTGGTAACCGCACTTCACGCGCAAAATATATCACTTACCGAAATCTGCTTCGGCAGAGTGCCACACCCAGTATTGGGTAAAAGGCGTGATGATATATTTATATTTTAAATTTATTTTTAAAATTGCTCCTGTAGCTCCCCCACAACTAACATCTTTGGGGGCATGATTTGACGGCTGGTAACCGCACTTCACGAGCATAAATATATCACTTACCAAAATCTGCTTCGGCAGAGTGCCACACCCAGTAATGATTAAAAGGCGTGATGATATATTGATTTATTTTATTTATTTATTTTACTTAACTCATATTTCATTAAAAAATGGAGTTATTTTGTGTTTCTGTAATTGCACGAAATATATCATTTACCGAGATCTGCTTCGGCAGAATGCCAAACCCAGTAATGGGTAGAAGGCGTGATGATATATTTATATTTATTTTTTAAGGATAAAACATAAAATATGTATTGAATAATAGCTATTAGTGAAATAATTAGTTAAAAGTAATGTTTAACATCAGAGATATAAGCGATTATGAATATAGTGACATCACATGTCTGAAGGTTCTCATTGGCCACAAGTATTTTCGCGCGGTAAATAAGAGACATATGTGGAGTGGAACGTAACTAAATATAACATATCAGCACTGGTTTTTCAAACTGTTCGCCGTTTGCTGATATGTACGTGTTCAACATGTTGTATATCTATTACTATAATTTAATTCCATGTTCTTGGGCTTGCAACTTCTATAAAATATGATTTTCAACATAGTCAGATTATTTTTCAAGAATTCAATCATATATTATTTGCACTCTTTGAGCGAAACAAGTTAAGTACCACTGAACCGTTCTTGGAACGTCACAACTCCAATACAAAACTTTAAAAAATCATATCTCTTGTAATATAAAGAATTTTCAATTCGCGTTTTCACTGATTGTCATAGTTTATCATGTAGTTTCATAATTAAAAAAATATATGTACAGGAGCCTATTGACATTTGTTATTTGAAAACTAATTTTGAATTTTTTCTCCTATAGCTTATTAAAATATGTCTGATTGATGGCTTTATAATCTAATATATTTACTTCTTCTTCTATAAATTCCTTAAAATGTGTGTATATACTCGTAAGTACAATGGGCCTTTCAAGACTTTTTTGAATTTTTTATATATTAATCTACGTAATAAAATAATTATACCCAAATTTTTTATTTTTTAAAAAAACTTGTATTAAGCATGATAAAAATATTTAAACTTTCGAAACAATTGAATATGACGTAGTTGCATCTTAGCTTAAAGAGAAACAGATAAGACAGAGATAAATAACACGTAACTTGTCGTTGTCAGTAGAATCCTCAGACAAAACATAACTAGACGGATAACATCGGCGTTTGTTGTGAGTCAGAAAGGGATAGAATAACTGGTTGCTGAGGCGAGTGCGCGGCAAAAAGCAACTTGCATAACATCAAAGTGTACTCGCTCCTTGCCGCGCATCCGGCGGACCTTCAAGTTATTCCATTAGTCTCTGCTTCACAACACTGCATTGTCTTGAATACGGCATAATTCATCTAGTATTATACGTCATTGGTAGAATCGTAGAATGCTGAATGCTTATTTCTTCTTCGTCTTCTTGAGCACCGACAAACGTTTCAGACAAAGCTCTGTGATTGGCTTAATGCAATTACGTCATTGCAATATGGCAGTGCGAACGTTTTAAATTATTCAACTTTAACTTTCATATTTCAGCAATAAAGATATAATTTATGGTATGATTTTATATTGTATTAAATATGATGTACGGTCAAGAATTTATTTTAATAAATATATATTAGAAAGCTCTACCACTTGAATTGAATTGAATTAGCGTTTCAATAGTCAAAATTTAGAACTACAAAAATGAATGTTTTTTGAATTACTTTGATGTACCAGTGCGCAAAATAAAATTTTACTTCCAAGGTAATGTAAACCTTATTTTGAATAATGCAAGTACAAAAAAATCCTTAAAAAAACGCGTTTCAGTTTGAAAATCATTTGTATCTATAACTGTCTAATAATAGTTAGGGAATTTGTTAGCGGGCGAAAATTAAAGTTTGGAGTAATCAGTGTGTGTCAATAATGTAAGTAGGGCCTTCTGTCATTATTTATACTTGTATTGTGATCAGTAGACTACCAGATAACAGTTAGAGAATTTGTTAGCGGTCGAAAAGTAAAGACCGGAATAATTTGTACATACATATATACATAACATCACGCCATATCCTATCAAATAGGGTAGTACGAACCCTAAAATCATTCATACAATATTTACTCAGTAAATTAATCAAATAATCAGTCCTCATCAAACATTCTCATCTGAACACACCACCCTCGCTTCAACCACATTCATAGAACCTTTCATATTAGCTCATTATCTTATCACACTCAAACTTATTCATCACGCAACAAACCTTCAATCACATCAATTCAATCATTCCTATTCGCTTTTCATTTATCTTTTTTCAACATACATTCAGAGCTGAGCAAGCTACTTAAAAAAAGTAGCTAAGCTACAGCTACAGCTATTCTTAAAAAAAAATAGCTAAGCTAAAAGCTATAAGCTATATTTTGTAAAATATAGCTAAGCTACAGCTAAAAGCTTTCGTTAAAGTAGCTGTTAAATTTCAAACTACTTTTTTAAATTATTGTGAAATAATTAAATTTGCCATTGTCATATGATCAGTCTTTTGTTATAATGACTGTTAATTTACTATTATGTACATAAATATCAAAAAAAGCAAATTACATCTGGCACCTACTGTGTATTTTTGCGTATTAGAGCCAGTTAGAACCGGCAACAAATTATTATTTTGTGTGGGTTTAGCTTGTACGCATGCGTACATTGTTGACCTTCTGCTTAAAAAGTAGCTTTAAGCTACAAAAAGTAGCTTTAAAAGTAGCTTCAGTTGTTATTTTTAAGCTAATAGAAAAAAAGTAGCTAGCTACAAGCTACAGCTATATTTTTTCACAGTTAGCTAAGCTACAGCTTCAGCTAAGGTGAATGTAGCTAAGCTAGTAGCTAAGCTACAAAAGTAGCTAGCTACTGCCCAGCTCTGCATACATTACATATGTGCAAAACATTTCAAATTACTCACGGTTACTCCACTAACAACGAATCTAATAATGAATCTAACAACTAATCTACAAATATTAGAAAAGAGTAATTTCTGTGAGATAATAATGTAAGTAAAGCTATATCTTGGCATCCCAAAATAAAACATTCTGCGCACGCCTATGGTTTTGGTCTGTAGATTGTCGGTCACTAAGTACATCAAAACATACCGAATGCTTGACACCTCAGACTAACCATACCTTAGACGGAGAACAACGGCGTTTGTTGTGAAGTAAAAAGAGTTAAAGTAAGTTGTGGGTGAGACGGGTGCGCGGCAAAGAGCTAGTATCCCTTGGTGTTATGCGGGTTGCATTTTTGTTGATGACAGTTATTAGACACGAGCATTTTATTTATTTAAACACAAAAGTACGTATACAAAACACTTAATATGTCAAAAACTAACCTTTACTTTGATGTATAAACAGTAAGTAATTGAATATAAGAAAAACTATACAAATGTTTGCAACTCGCATAACATCAAAGGATACTCGCTCCTTGCCGCGCACCCGTCTCACCCACAACTTACTTTAACTCTCTCTATTTCATAACACTGCATTGACTTGAATACGACAGACTTTGTCTAAGGTATGGTTAGTCTGAGCTTGACACTATATCGGCGAAAAATCTAACCAAACTTTTATCAGTTGAGTCATAAATCTCAGCTGTCGGATTAAGGTTTAAATCTCGAGGGCGGTTCTTGGATTTTACTTTCACTCAATGTGAGGCTAATTTTTACTCCTCCTCGTTATATAATTAGAAAGTGCTATAATCCTGGCTTTAATTAATCTTTGGGGTAAGATTAAATGATGTCATAAGATTTACGCAATTAATTTTGTTTTTGTCATTATTTCAATTTTAAATATTTTAAAATAAAACATGGGGTAGGTACCCTGATTGGCAACATGGGGTAGGTGACTCAGTGGTATCGAGTCGGCCTGTGGATTCTGAGAACTCTGGTTCGATTCCCACAGCCGACAAACATGTCCCCCACATTAAAATTACCCTTGTGATTTCCCCTCCACTAATATCTTTTGGGGACTGTGATTTGATGGCTGGTAACCGCATTTCACACGCAAAATATATCACTTTCCGATATCTGCTATGCAGAGTACCACACCCAGTAATGGGTAGAAGGCGTGACGATATATTTATTATATATATATATATATATATATATATATATATATATATATATATATATATATATATATATATGTATTTATTTATACATTTGAAATTGCAAAATGTCTATTTCCCAATGCTTTTGACCTAGAAAAATCCCAAATAATGCATGTATCCCACATCAAGCATTGTGTAAACCGTGGAGCGCTTCAAGCTACAGTGTGTTCAGCAAATTATGATGCCTATTATTTAATTCTCGTTAAAACTGATATGATATATTTATATTTTTATTTATATTTCAATAAAACAACAATGGAGTTCGTTTGTTTGTTGTCAGGTTTAAAAAATGACCTGTATTGACAAGTTATTTAATTATCTATTAAACAGGATTTAAAAAAGGGGTTTAATGATTTGAGGGTATACAATCAAAAAGATTTTTAAAAATTTGCAGAATTAAGGACAGGGGTTTTGAAGTGAACATTTTTAATGGCACTGGTTAACGAGAAAACTTTTATATAAATTATAATGCATTATTTAATTGTAACAAGTCAAAGTCAGCACATTCTTAGTGAATACAATTAAGTAAAGTAGAGCATGTTGTAATGAGGTCAGGTATTCTAAATAATAGTCTTTGACGTAAGTAGCTAAATATTTGCTGACTTAGTACTTTTGTAATTATATATATAGTGGCAGTATAGTCAGATGCAGTCACATAGTCAGATAGTCAATACGAGAGTTCAGTAGGAACTCGACAACACCAACCATGTAGTAAGTGTGAATAAATCTTTGTTATTTGTTGAACCAAATTGTAAGTACAAACTTATTTACAACAACCCTAGTACTTGTCCTTTCTCCGGTCTGACAAGAACCCAATATAAATTATTTGTTAATTCTCCTTTAAATAAGGGAGGCTTACATAATCACGTAAAATCTATTTCTTGCACTTTATTGATTCTTCAAGAAAAAAAAATACAATTATACTAGGGTTGCCTTTTATATTTCGTATATTGTAAAAAATGTCAAACTTTACTATAGAAACGTTAGTTGCCAGATGGCAGCACTAGGATTGCCCAATCCCGAAATATAAAAGGCAACCCTCGTATAAATAGTGTCCAAGTTATAGCTAAGTAATAATTACTAAATTATTAATTATAATAATAATAATAGTACAGAGGAATGCATTCGTTTGAGGAAAATAATGAGACTTTACTCACGTGTAATATTCGATATTTCATATACAAAACTCGTTATTTAATAAAAGAGACTGTTAAGTATCTCAATCTCTACCCTAAATATAATGCGAAACTTGTCAAGGAATGGAAATTTTCCTTATTATGTCATAATTACAGGCTGCGCTCCTTTCTTCTCTAAAGTTACGCTTACGTATAAAATTTCACAAGAACTTTGTATTTAATACAAGAAAGTACCGAAAGCCTAATGTATATCGCAATTCAAGAGATATCATTAAAATTCTACCAAAGGATCAGTGAAGCGGAAACACAGGGTGTTTCTATACTTGATTAAAATTTAAATTCGCAAAATTGTGTATAGTGTACATAAAGTGATAATTTTTAATATAGTCTGTTTTTTAACCAGGAGGAGTAAATGCACAAATCAGATTTACACTATAGAAAGTTACCAAAGAAAGTTACTAGATTTTTTTTCGCGCGAAATACAAAAATTTCTTACACATCTGCACTGATTAAGTCTCATGGAATTTATTTTAAAATACAAATGACATTATAAACTCTAATTTGTCACTCCGTATATTATTAGTTCTTAAAAGAACTAATTTATGTTAATATCACAGAAATGCAAAAACCAACAAGAAAACATATAACCTCAAAACTTATGACAGCTCTAATGAATCAAATGTAAAAACTATGTACAGTGTAAACTGGACGAAGCACTAGCCAATCAGAAGCGTCAGTTTTAGCGGTTAAAATTTAAATTACTCCTCCTGGTTAAAAAACAGAGTATAGTTATATAATATACACTGCTAATATTTGTGTGTGTGTGTGCATGTGCGTTTGAATGTCCGTATGTGTTCGAGTGTCTACGTACTTCGGACAATTGAATGCCATCCTCTGCAAATGTCTCTTTTTTTTACAAAAAATCATAACTTTTTCTAAAATCATACAATTTTGATGCAGTTCTGCGTTCGAGTAACAAAAATGTCCATATTTTCATTGTCTGTAAACAGATTTGTCAAATGAGGGCTGATGATTCCCATAGAAAGCTTGGAAAATTACCTTTTTTCAGGAAAAAAGTGGTTCTCCTTTGCATGAATTGCGCTACGAATTGGTTCGTCATCCACCATATTCTCCAAGGGGCCACCCTGCGATTTATCTATTTCAAAAACTTGAAGAAATGGCTCGGCGGAAAAAGATTTGGCTCCAACGATGAGGTCATCGCTGAGACAAACGCCTATTTTGAAGAATTGCCAAAATCGTATTATTTGGAAGGGATCGAAAAATTAGAAAAACGTTGGACGAAGTGTAGCGAGCTACAAGGAGATTATGTTGAGAAATAAAATATGTTTTGACCAAATAAATCATTTCTTGTTTCATTTTTCAGGGACTTTTCACCCTCCCCTCTATTTGATACATAAAGCACCGATCTTAATTTTTATTTGACAGCTACCGGGTTACTTAAAAAACGCCAAATAAATACGAACTTTGTCTCAAGTTTGCCATTTCGTGAACAACGCCATCTCTTAGTTGTTGAATATCCTAGTATGCAGCATGCGGATACATGATCGTCTGATAAATACATCTATATTTGTATAATATGAAACAAACCCCTGTCTTTATATTGTTTTCTTTAACTCGTATAACACGTACTACACATCCGCTAAATTCATCTATTCGTGCTAGTGAATATATTAAAGAAAATATTTAAAAGTTGCAAACAAGCTTCACAGATCCGTTGTCTATCCCGTGAAAGCCATTTGCAGTTGTTCACGCGAACTTAGAACGTGACCCGCAGGGAAATCTTCGCTATGCTACATACAAACACATGTATATTCACATGGTACTGAATGACATACACACGGTACGCGGCTCAGAAGCAGCAAACTATGTGTTGATACTCGTACTACGTTCTGCAGTATGTTAATATGCAGAAGCAAACTTTGCGGTTGAAACTTTACGTCGAAAATTAAGTTTTCTCTAATTACTTTCAGTAGTTTCAATGTTAACCTTCAGCTTATTACCATGTTAGATTGTAAAATGGGAATTAATAAATATATCATCATGCCTTTTACCCAAGTGTGGCATTCTGCTGTAGCAGATCTTGGCATTTTTTTTAAGTACTTAGCAAACTGTTCTTACGTCATAGTTTTTATTAAAAAACCTCAATACCGTCAATAATTGATACAACACCTCATGTTATATTAATTAACTCTAAAAATAACCATGAATTCCTAGAATATATCTTCGTAATAAATAACCCAGTTATCAGATTGAGTATTCGACGGAATGGAAATGAAGAAAATTAATTAATAAATTAAAATGTTAATTAGAATTTAATTATGTAGTCATTAAAGGCACGCGGAGCTACTTTTTACTTTTTACAGCGGGATCAGATAACCGAGAAAGTTCGCGCAGGCGTTTAAATACTTTTCAGCGGCCCCAAAGGAGATAAATTCCGGCTACTTCGCGTTTTTTCTCCAATTCTTCCTTCGTTGCCATCGTCTCCGCCACCCCCAAGTGGCACTGCTGTCCGATGGTATCAATCAGTGTCAGTGAATCCTCCAACGGCCAATCACAACCAACCAGCTTTTCATTTGTTTTTGTCGCTGATTTTTATGTGAATTGTACCGTTTCTTAGAGAAATGCTCCAGATTTATTACATTTTTAAATAATTAAAATGCTGCATATTTACCAACCGAAATTGTTTCTTGAAGAAGATTTACAATATTAATGATAAGAATTGTTTATTCTCTAAGCACAGTATTATAAAAGAATAAATTGTTTAACGTATGTCGAATGAGAGATTGGTGAAATAGGTGTATGTTGGTTAACTTGAGGGTGAAAGATTGCGTGGACGGCATATGAATAAATGGATGAATATGATTGAAGGATTGTTGCGTGAACGAAAGTTTCCAAGTATGAGGAACACACGAGCTTGTATGAAAGGAATTATGTATGTGGTTGAAGCTAAAGTGGTGTGTCAGGATAGGAATGTTTGGCGGTGTTAAAGAACGTTCCTTTAGATGGCATAAAAAAAATCTATGCATGCTCTAGTTTAGTGTTTCCTAAACTTTCGACATATGTGTACCCGTTCTATAATTTTCGTAACCCCTCGTCAAAATAAAAATGCATATACTTTAATAACAATCAAAATATATTTATTTTTTTCATATTTTAGTACATAAACAAAATAATAATAAACAAAAAATAAAATTAATTCATAATAGAATAAAAATACAATATATATTATAAATAACATTCATTATAATCAGCGGCGCCAGAAGCGGGGTGGGGCAGAGGGAGAAATTACCCCTTTACTCAAAATCACGAGGGGATCAAGTTATTATTGGATTCGCCCCCTCCCACTAAATTCATAAAAATAACCCAAATACAAAAAAGAAAATAGAAAAAGTAAAAAAGGGTACTTTTGTTCTGGTTTTAGAAAATTTGTAGGTTCGATGAAAAGGATGCCACCTTAATTTAATAATTTGACATTTTATGTATAAATATTTTAATACAAAATTTGTTTGTGTTATTGGTAAAACGTAAAATTTAGTTCAATAAAGATGTTCATGTAAATCAAATAATTATTTAATAAAAAGATATCCTTTTTTTGCTTGTCAAATTCAAAAAAATGTTTGTAATCGAAAAAATAATCATAATAAGTTGCTTGTTGCACCAGGCGCAGCAAAAGCCCGGAGCCACATGTACCCCTTCAAACTTTTCGCGTATCCCAGGGGGTACGCGTACCACACTTTGGGAAACACTGCTCTAGTTGATCGTTCTAAAAAGTGTATTGATTCAAATGGAACCTATTTGGATAAATATTAAATTTCAAATATAATACAATGCGTGTTTTATTCTATATCTAAAGAGTTTCGTTATTTTTGGGACATACTGTGTAACTATTAATGCCATAATTCAATCTCCAACTACAAATTTCATTGATAAAACGCTGTCATTTGAATACATTTTATTTGACGTCTGTATATATTTTGTTTGTAGTGCTATGCTCACCAGACCTGGACAAGCTACTTAAAAAAAGTAGCTAAGCTACAGCTACAGCTATTTTTTAAAAAAGTAGCTAAGCTACAGCTACAGCTATTCTTTAAAAAAGTAGCTAAGCTACAGCTACAGCTATTCTTTAAAAAGCTAAGCTACAGCTAAAAGCTTTCGTTAAAGTAGCTGTTAAATTTTAAAGCTACTTTTTTAAATTATTGTGAAATAATTAAATTTGCCATTGTCATATGATCAGTCTTTTGTTATAATGACTGTTAATTTACTATTATGTACATAAATATCAAAAACAGCAAATACCATCTGGCACCTACTGTGTATTTTTGCGTATTAGAGTCAGATAGAAACGGCAACAAATAAATATTTTGTGTGGGTTTAGTTTGTACGCATGCGTACTTTGTTGACCTTCTGCTTAAAAAGTAGCCTGAAGCTACAAAAAGTAGCTTTAAAAGTAGCTTCAGTTGTTATTTTTAAGCTAATAGAAAAAAAAGTAGCTAGCTACAAGCTACAGCTATATTTTTTTCACAGTTAGCTAAGCTACAGCTACAGCTACAGCTAAGATAAATGTAGCTAAGCTACAAAAGTAGTTAGCTACTGCCCAGCTCTGATGCTCACCACTCAACAAAGACATGAACGTCAAAGATTAACGTTATGAAAGAGAAACTAATTATAATTTACACCTTCGTCCAATGAAAAACATTCCTAAAATAAAAGCTATTATAATTTGTAACACAAATATTTGCCTTTAATATGCACTGAAAGCGAAAAGAATGTTTAAATTTATCTCTAACATTATTTCTGAATTAATTTTAGTGAATTTATGGTGGTGGGAATATAAATTGCGGTAATTAAAAACTGCAGCGATCGTAAATTCTCCAAAGTGCCAAGGAAATTTATGAAAAATTATATTTATACGCACACTTCAATTTCTCCCAAGAATTATGCGATGCAATTTCGTAAATTTTCATTTCTTTAGCAGCGTTATATTCAACCTGCTCAAAATAAACATTGAAAGGACTTTTCACAACGTACACTGCAAAGTTTCTAAAATACAAAATTAAAACGAAGCTCAATGAA
This sequence comes from Pterostichus madidus, assembly GCA_911728475.2. NCBI lineage: Eukaryota > Metazoa > Arthropoda > Insecta > Coleoptera > Carabidae > Pterostichus > Pterostichus madidus. The sequence goes on from OU452301.1 coordinate 41,851,314, forward strand.
ACAAATTTTATGTTACTTTTTCAACAACTATTTAAAAATAAATAAATATAAAATAAATATTAATATATCATCACATCTTTTACCCATTACTGCATGTGGCACTCTGCCGAAGCAGATCTCGGTAAGTGATATATTTTGCACATGAATTGCGGTTACCAGCCGTAAAATCACGGTCTCCAAAGATGTTAGTGACGGAGGAGCCACAGGGATAGTTTTAAAAAGGTGAAAATTGTTTGTCGCCTGTGGGAATCGAACCAGGGTTCTCAGGATCTACAGGTCGACTTCTCTGAGCTAGCTACCCCATAACTACGAATATTACCTATGTAAAACTGCAAAATTCGTTAAAATTAAAAATTCATTTTATTTCTACCAAAAAAAATGTTTCTGCAACCAAGAAAACGGTAACCTTGTTTGATTTTTTTCCAATAAATAATAGTGATATTCTAGAGTCACCTATAGATTTAGAGATGATTTGTAACTCAATTTAGTGGTGACTGTTAAGAAAACCCTATTCTAAGTACTTTAGCATGTTTAGCAATTAGTAATAGCAGTAGCCGTTAGCCGATAATAGTTATTTGTACAACTAGTAATGAAAACAAATCTTCTTCTTCTTCTTCAATGGCGCTACAGCCCGAATCGGGCCTGGGCCTACCGGGCACACCGAGCCGCAGTTTTTACGCTGCCGTACTGCCGGTTTCCGTAGTCGATGTTACTTTTTTAAGGCATATGTATAAGTGACTAGCTTATAGCGCCGGAGTATGATTGATACAAGTAACTGTATTTTATATTTAACGACAAATTATACTTTGTCGACAGGCGGATTCGAACTGACGAACCTTAGTTCGGGTGACGTCACAGCATGTTAAGAGATGTGCATTAGCACGCTCAGCCACCGCGCCTACGCAATACTTTAGAATAATTGTAATTTAGATAATAAATTTTAAGTCATTGCCATTAATTGATAATTATATTTGGTAATCGTAATTGTGAATTTCATAGCTGTTGTTTTATACTTTATATACTAATATTTTACTCTCTATTGTTTCAGATGGGCGCCTGAAAGATAAAGGTAAGGTTAATATTTTTATTGGATATTTAACATATTTTATTTTAGATTTTAACTATTTTTGTGAGTAGACTGATTGTTTAATTACGGAATAATCTATCAATATATTTGGATAATATTGTGTTTAAAATAATCTGCAATATTAAAAAAGTTTTCTTCTGTCACAAAATGTTAGTTTTAATTTAATAATTTTTACATAAGTTAGTAATTAATTCGTCGTTATGTTATCAGTTCGTATTATATTAATTTATAATAAAGGTTTATGTAAGGAGTTAGACTGATCTTACACAGTAAACAGATTTCTTACGTTAGTTTCTGTTCATCGGTTGAGGAGTAAAGTTGTAGCGCGACAGTTAAGTTGGTAGTGATCAAGTCGCGGTGGATAGTGTTTGGTTAGTGTTGAGCTGTTACATGAGCGAGGTGAGTCAGTTAATCTAGAGCACGTATGAGAGAGTATGATTGAGTTGGGGTGCATAGCACTGTTAGCAGTCTGTCCATCACGGGGATAATGTTTTGAATAGCGGACTGTAGTGGCTACAGATAGTTCTGTAGCTGCCAACGGCAGCAGCCGGGTGCTGTAGTGGCCACAGAGTTCTGTGGTCGCCCACGATAGCAGCGCTGAAGGCTGTAGTGACCTGGCGGCCTTCGGGTGGCCTTCGGGCGTACGGGGTCACCAACGGAGCAGTCCCGTGAACTGTAGTGGCTACAGATAGTTCTGTAGCTGCCAACGGCAGCAGCCGGGTGCTGTAGTGGCCACAGATAGTTCTGTGGTTGCCCACGGTAGCAGCGCTGAAGGCTGTAGTGACCTGGCGTCCTACGGGTATGGGGTCACCCTCATGTATGAATGATACTTAGGTTTTGGTAGATTGACTCCTCATTGAGTTTGTTACTCACGGTTTGGTTCTTACAGGCATTTATTGGTTTACGTTCGCGTTAGGTGATACGCGGATTGTTCCATTCAGGTTTGCTTAGTTTTGCGAGTACATTTGCTTAATGGGATGGCTAGCACAGTGGTATGAAGTCGGCCTGTGGATCCTGAGGTCCCTGGTTCGATTCCCACAGGCGACAAATTTTCATAATTTGAAAAAGCTATCCCTGTGGCTCCTCCACCACTAACATGTTTGGGGGCCGTGATTTGACGACTGGTAACCGCACTTCACGCGCAAAATATATCACTTACCGAGATCTGCTTTAGCAGAGTGCCACACCCAGTAATGGGTAGAAGGCGTGATGATATATTTATTTATTTATTGCTTTACGTGTCTACTTCAGGTGAGTCTCTTTTATATTTGTTATTAATGCATTTGTGGGTACAAATGTAGTCTGGATTAATTATGCTACACATCCATTGTATAACAATACGAATGATTGATTATTGCCAATGGCAAGAATTGCCCGTCTAATTCTATCAACGTGACACTTCCATCAACACAACATACAACTTCCCATTTAAAAAGTAAATGTTCTAATTAGCATAGAAGCTGTTTCATAAACTGCCAGGATACGTAAACATCATAAATCTAACTTAACGGTTTTTTTGCTCGATTGCAAAAAATAATCGATGTAGCTCAGCTGAACGTGATTAACTTAAAACAAACATAAATTAAAACCGAAAAAAATAAGTTACTCTATCTAATAATGAAATCTCGTGTAGGCAGCGGCTCTTGAGAGCGCATTTCACACTAATGACTCAAGTTAAATTAAGTTTTATTTACAGAAGCGACTGGTCAAATAAGAAAGAAAAGTTTGTGAAATTAGTAAAAATGACAACAATTTTCATATATCATCTCCGCTACTTTCATTAATTTAGAGATTCGTAGCTTCTATTTACTCTCTTCTGAAAGCTTTTTAATCCTTCTCCAAATATTTCATTAACTAATCAAGACATAATTAATCTAAGTAGGTTGATAAAGATATTAAATGAAGTGGCTCGAAAGTTGAGAATGTTTCAAGTTTTGATGCCACACCGCGGCTTTGACATTTGACAGTTGTCAAATTAAATGCACAATAGTTTGTTCCAGCTCAAAATCCTAAACTGACACTTATTCCGAACTATAAATAAATATATCATCACGCCTTCTACCCATTACTGGGTGTGGCACTCTGCCGAAGCCCGGCAAGCTGAAGGTCCTCGGTTCGACTCCGGGTGTCTCCCGAATTTTTCTGTCATAAACTTTAAATTTACAGTTCTAGAATGGTTCAAACTGGTGGCTGAAATAAATCTAATACTTATTTATACAGCGGGGTTTATATGGTGATATGTCGTTTCCAATTGATTTTAGAGCAAAATGCTTCATATAAATCTTGTAGAACCCATCTGAAATTGATAACGACACATGTCTGTGGTCTATTATTAAACATTCAATTTTTTTTTTCTATCTACATCTGCACAGTTAAAAATTTAATGTGATTCTGAATCTATCAGAACCTTGTATGGATATAAACAGGGATGTAGGCTATTTAGCAAATTAATTTTTCAAGCAATTCTTGTATAATTCCAATATTTATTGTTTTTAATAGATACATATAATCCAGTATACAGTAAAAATGCAATATTATTCATTAATGACATTCATTATGTGCATGTTTTGATAGATACTCTTGTTTGTTCATTACATCCGTGATGAATAATTTATTACTAAAGAGTTATGCAGATGCCAAAAATTGTTCTAACTTCAACAACATGTAGATTGAAGCTAATTAAGACGAAAAATATATATTGCGAACAACAACTAATGAAATATACTATAATAAAATGCATCGACATCGAGCATCCAACCAAGATTCTCAAATTCAGTTGCGTTATAACTGAGATAGATATTCTTTTAGTGTACTACTATTAATTAACAAACAGTGTCACTCAGTAACAGCTATTAATATCTATTTCAACAATATAATATGAGTATGAAAACTTCAAACTTCTACAATACTCAGAGAAAATTAGTTCAGACTGAAACTTGAATCAAAAGCACAACTGCAGAAATAGAAATCTTCACAATCTGCAAATGAAACAGTTATGTAAATATTTGTAAAATAAAAAGCATTATCTAATTACAAAAATAATCATTCTGGTGTCGATGGGAACGGCGCCGTAATGCTTGTGTTCGAAGGTCACTTGTGTGGCTTCCAGCAGAATGGAGTTTCTCTATGGAAATAAAATGTCAAAATATAAAACAAATTGTATTACAAGTAGGGATGGAAAACGTAAAATAACAATTCCCGATAACGTTATAATAACATTTCGATTACTAATAATTTTCACATAACGTAATAATTACATAATAACCTTATGTAACCGTAACGTAACAAATAATGATTCAACAGAACGTTATTTATGTTTAAAAATTCAATATTCTGGTCATTTTGTTGTTGAGAATAAAATATTCTAATTTATCGAAAATTTGTTTTTTCATGTTGTATTTTAGATGTCACTGTCACTACATGAATGACAAATTAACAATATTAATAATTATACAAGTGTTTTATATACCAATAAAACACAAGTGTAATACAAAATTTTATCCACAACTCATAATTATAGATATCTAAGAAGATGGTCGTAACGTTTAACGTTGATTCAGTTATACATAGTTTCTCAAAATACGGTATATCATGAACTGGTTGCTAAGAAACACATTGGTTACAGTGTTTTATGAGCCATATAATACATCTGAAATCAGTATAATTATGTCTTTATAAGATATGAGTTGTGGATAATAGTTATTTATTATACAAGTGTTTTATATACCAATAAAACACAAGTGTAATACAAAATTTTATCCACAATTCAAATTATAGGTATCAAAGAAGATGGTCGTAGTAACGTTTAACGTTGATTCAGTTATATATAGTTTCTCAAAATACGGTTGATCATGAAGTGGTTGCTAAGTAACAAGTTGTTTACAGTGTTTTATGGAATATAAAACACTAGTGTTTTATGAGCCATATAATTCAATTGAAATCAGTGTAATAATTTCTTTATTATACATGAGTTGTGCATAAAAATATTTATTTAAATAATAAAAAACTTGATTTGAAATATCTATTTTTTTAAAAATTTATATATATATTTATACTCTGTCAACAATGAAACTTAGTGGCCACTTGCACTGATATCACATTAATCACATAAATTAAAAATGTCGAATAATACTTTTGACGGCAATATTTCATTACTTATTTGACAGTTCATCTTGATTAGATATAGATCTTTTAAAGAAAACTTCGGCATGAGTGTAAATCTGCCTGCCGTCTGCACCAATCACCAGCAAGCATTTTGTTCCCTATCTCGGTTAACACTGCAAAGTTTCAGTGAACAGAGGTTAGTCATGTATTTGTTTTTTGTAATTGGCAATTTTAATTTCTAGAATTAGGTAATGTATAATAAAATATGGGATGACTAGCACAGTGGTATGAAGTCGGCCTGTGGATCCTGAGGTCCCTGGTTCGAATCCCACAGGCGACAAATTTTCATAATTTGAAAAAGCTATCCCTGTGGCTCCTCCACCACTAACATGTTTGGGGGCCGTGATTTGACGACTGGTAACCGCACTTCACGCGCAAAATATATCACTTACCGAGATCTGCTTTAGCAGAGTGCCACACCCAGTAATGGGTAGAAGGCGTGATGATATATTTATTTATTTATATAATAAAATATATGTTTTCTCGTTTCTAATAAATTTATTACAAAGTAGAGGAAAAATAAAAATATTTTAACGTTATAATAACGAAACAAAAATAAAGTTATTATAACATTACACGAGTACAACGTTATTTTGTTTCTTTTTAAGTCATTTTTAACGTTACGAAATAACGTAACGTTTTGTTAATGCTATCATATCTCTGATTGGAAGGTACTTACTATATTAATTGCATCTGGATCATAAAAACGCATGCACCAGTCAACCATAAGCGTCAGTGTGTATTTAGCCTAAAACGTATTAAAAGATATAATAAAAATAGATGTTATTTACGATGCTAGCCATGACAAAGAAACAAATATGTAACATTCAACTGTTCCGTACTGTACATGTCAATAGGCCTTCAGTTATTTAATTTATTTCTAAAGCTCTGACTTTTGAATGGTGATTATAGGATGTCATTGTTTTTTGGTATGGAATCCACTATATAGGAACTCAATTAGACCAATTGAATCTATCCAAAGAAAATTTATACGGCATTGTTGGTATAAGTTCTGTAAACCTACATTGCCCATTACTGTTTTTCATTATAATGATTCTCTATTTAAGTTCGTAGCTTGCAGGCTTGCAATTTTCTATATAAACTTATTAATAATGCTATCGACGATTCTTATCTGCTATCATTATTATGTTTAAATGTACCACGAAACTGTAACACGAGGATACAAGTTGCATTTGCTATTAAAACTGTGAAAACAAACTATGAGACAAAGAGCCCTATAAAATATATGTGTAATATTTTTAATAAATTAGATAATCCAGGAAGATATATTTAATGATACTCTACAGCAGTTTAAAAACAAATTATTTGAGTCTTTACTATTCGGTATAGAATAAGTGTAATTGTAATAGTTTAGTTTACTTATGTCTTTCATTAATTTTTGTATGTATCTTTGTCTAATTGTGGTAACGTGTTTAAATACTTTTGTATTATTTAGTCATATGCTCCCTGTAATTGGGACTCTGTCCTGTTGAGAGTTTAATAATAAATAAATAAATTAGCACAGGATTATGCGTAATTTAACCAGGTAGAAATATACAAAATAACAGATACATATTAGCGTCGTTGATTTCCATCGAAGTTCGAATTCCTGAACGTTCGAACATTGGAATGTTTTGAAATCCGTTATAAAACGAATTTACAAATTTTCCAATTTTTCAAAGCTTCGAGTTCTCAAATTTTTTGTCTCAGAATTTATGCCATCTGTCATCTCCAAACATGCTCACGCATAATTCGCGAAAAGTCGGCCATGAATTAAATAATAAACTCGGCGAAGTATCCTACAAAAACTCTGCAAGTTTATGCGTCTTAATTAAGACATCTGTTCTCTTACCGCCCATATAAATGCTACGGACTTTTAGTAAAACGTTTTAAAATGAGAATATAAATGATACAAAAACATCTTAATTAAAACGGTTTTGACAGTGTACCGAAATTTTAAGTCTAAATTGAATTAATTTGGCAAATAATAATAATTAATAGTAATTACTTATGAATTAATACAAAACTCTGCAAATGAGTTTATTTTGAAAGTAATTCATATCAACATGCTGTGTTCACGTTAGGATCCAGATTCACAATTCGAATAATTCGAAAATTCGGAATATTCAAAAATTCGAAAGTTCGAATCTAAATTTGAAGGTTCAATAAGCCGAACATTCGAAGTCTCGAATATTCGAAAAATCAACAACCCTAATACGTATTCAAATATTTATAAATAAAAGTGCATTTTGTTTTTCATCAAAAGAAAAAAAACTCATTTTTGACTCTTATAACTTCGGATTTCTTTGTAGAACCACTATTTTCAATAATTCTTCGAACTGTCGTATCTGGCACTTTGGTTAGGAATTTTTAATTACATGACAAATTATAAATGATATTGTTAACCGAATATAGACAGATATGCGAGTTTCAGGTAGTGTACATTCCAGTAATAAAAAGTCATAAAGCAAATAAAATTCATACTCACCTGGCACTTAAGATATTCGCCGTAAATTGATAAAAAAACACAAATTATAAGCCCTGTGACATCAATAAATAATAGTTCCAATAAGATAATTCGTTTAAAAAAATGAAAGTAAAGTTCCATTGCAGTTACTACAATCACATAATGTACGAATACAACAAATGTTAGTGTAAAAGATATTATATTTCTTTTAATAATATCATATTGCTTCATATAAATGTCTGATATTAATCTTAACTTTGCTGTGATTTCAGCTGAGTTGAATGTATTCCATTGAGTCTCTTGTTCTTCAAAACTAATATCCTCATCTAACGCATTTATTTCGTTTTCAATAAAGCTATTCAACACTTTAAATCTTACACTGCATATAAATATTTGTCCTCCATATAATTGAAGTGCCGTAGTTATCACCGACAAATATATAAATGACTCTATAGAAAAATTTATCATATCATAAATTGTTTCACTTCTTATTATCCAGAAACATATTTGAACAAAAATCCAATTAATGTAACTCAAGCTAATAAATATTATAATTGTAACAATTGCAAAGCGATAATCAAAATGAATGCCGAATTGTTTCATTGCTAAGTCTGCTTCATCGTGTAACTGTGTGATGGGTCCTGCTTCCTTTCTATGTTTTATTAGTTGCATAATAATTAGCACATTGGTAAACCATAGGGACGTGTAAAGATTTAACCAAACTAATTCGTGTAGAGCCATGTTTGGTTTATTGTGAATTTTGATAAAAATTATAGCATTCACAATCACTGTAGTTAACAATCCTGAAATATATACACAGGGTGTTTAATTTAACCATTACTATTTCGAGAAATATAAGAGCTACAAGGTTAATTAAATTAATAAAGAAATAACATTTTGTAGGTCTATTACAAAATTAATAACAATTTTATTTTCGATCAGTGGTTCTCAAAATATTATTATTACTATTATATATATATATATATATATATATATATATATATATATATATATATATATATATATATATATATATATATATATTCTTTAAAAAAGTAGCTAAGCTACAGCTATAAGCTATATTTTGAAAAATATAGCTAAGCTACAGCTAAAAGCTTTCGTTAAAGTAGCTGTTAAATTTTAAAGCTACTTTTTAAAATTATTGTGAAATAATTAAATTTGCCATTGTCATATGATCAGTCTTTTGTTATAATGACTGTTAATTTACTATTATGTACATAAATATCAAAAATATCAAATACCATCTGACACCTACTGTGTATTTTTGCGTATTAGAGCCAGTTAGAACCGGCAACAAATAATTATTTTGTGTGGGTTTAGCTTGTACGCATGCGTACTTTGTTGACCTTCTGCTTAAAAAGTAGCTTTAAGATATAAAAAGTAGCTTTGAGCTACAAAAAGTAGCTTTAAGCTACAAAAGTAGTAGGTTTAAAAGTAGCTTCAGTTATTATTTTTAAGCTAATAGAAAAAAAAGTAGCTAGCTAGAAGCTACAGCTATATTTTTTCACAGTTAGCTAAGCTACAGCTACAGCTAAGGTAAATGTAGCTAAGCTTCAAAAGTAGCTAGCTAATGCTCAGCTCTGATATATATATATATATATATATATATATAACAAGTTTGAGAAAGATACTGGCGAATTATTTTCTAATTTATCCAACTCTTGAGTTATATTTAATTAGATTATTTTTTGACTTAGCTGTTGAAGACGATTCATCCAACTTAAAAAATTTTGAACTGGGTTCATATCAATTGATTATTTATTACTCTATTCTTGCAAGTTGTTTCCAAAATTTGTTGGTGTATTTCTGTATCTGAACTCAATCGATTTTTATCACACATTTTACTTGACGCATTGACAGTTTTAAATAATTATTTGACAATTACTTATCATTTGTCACAAACAAAAAAAGCACCTACAGAGATTATTCCCGGGAATAATCACAAGAGCTTTATTCCTAGTATCATTATGACAGGATTGGTTAAAACGCAGGCACGTGATATACAATGAAGCATTTAATTGGTTTTGAGAAACGTCAAAATATAATCAATATAGTTTCTCCTCAATAATATCCTGTGTGCGCCACTGATCTTATCTAAGGTATTTGTTCTAAATCTAATGGATGTGCGATAGCAACACTGTCGATTACTAAGTAACTCATTATAAAATATAAATATATTCAAATATACTCACCACAACTTGATAAGAAATTCTTCCAAGTTATCTTTTTATGAGTGAATTTAACTTTTCCATCATGAACATGTCGTTCTAAAAACGGTAGTCTTATGTTTCGTGTCATGTGATGAAGCCAATCCAAACAATCATGAATTGATTCATAGCTCATCTGCGATCCAAAATAAGGAGCAATTTTCGTGAAAATATCTGCAAATGTATTTACTAGATAACCAGGTAATTTTTCCATTTTTCACTTGTAAAACAAAATGGAGTCGTGTATTGTGAGCGAAGATGAGTTCGTGAAAGAATAATGTACGAGTACAGTCGTGTGTTGTTTATATTATATACCACTTATATTCATATCAACTGCCATTAGCATGGAAAAATAAATAAATAAACGAATGAATAAATAAATATAGTGTGGTTATGGTGAGTAGTGATCGTTGCAAGTATAGAGCAGCGTTGTCAGATTGAAAGATAAAATAATTGTAATATATCAATTAGAATGAGAACCTAGTTGCAAAACTAAGACAAAGGAGCACATGAGATTTGTATCCTTGGACGCTTCTATGTCGCTTTCGCTTTCATCTTTTCTAATCTTTGTAGATTTGTTATTAGATTCGTTGTTAGGAGTAAGTTTGAGTATTTAGATATGTTTTGCGCATATGTTATGTACGAGGGCAGAGTGAAAAGTCCCTGAAAAATGAAACAAGAAATGATTTATTTGGTCAAAACATATTTTATTTCTCAACATAATCTCCTTGTAGCTCGATACACTTCGTCCAACGTTTTTCTAATTTTTCGATCCCTTCCAAATAATACTATTTTATAGAATCATAAGTTTCGTTGCGTTTTGTTCATCATCTACAGATTTAAGGATCTATAAAAATCATGAATTTACAAAGAATTCTACCATGACTTGGTTAAGCTTGAAGCATATGATCAGAGTTCATAGATCCTAGGTTCAAATCCTGGCGGTACCCCAATATTTCTCTTTATAATTAAATTTGTTTTAAACAATAATTTATTTATAAAATAATTGCATAATGCTTTTAGAACAAAGTTAGGTTAAATAAAATTAAGTATACTTCAGACTGAACTGGAGTGAACAAACATTAAAGTTAATAAATGTATGGCGGAGGAAGCGAAAATTGCATAGTTCATTTTATTACTTCCGCAATATTCGTGGCTTGGCTTCGAGGTTCGCTTCGTACACATGACGAACTTCCGGGGATTTTACTTTTCCGTCTGCGCGACCGCTATTCGCTTCCACCAATTTCTTTCATCACTTGATCAGCAGGATGCTGGAGAAAATACAAATATAACGGACGAGAAAAGATGGTAAATTTTTATATTATGTTTTTAAAATATGAACCTGTCACTTAGACTTGCACCTATACAGGTATCCCAATAAAGAAAAACGTAGAGTGAAACGAAAGGAAAAAGAAATCCGGAAAATACGTAAGTCAAAATGTAATTTTCGAATAAATCTCTACAAAATATGTCAAAATTGACTAATGATAATGAGTAATGAAAATGTTAGAAATAGTAAAATATTCTTATGAACTGTCATTTGAATTGTGAAACAATTTTCACCACTTTAAAATTACCCTTGTGGTTTTCCCTCATCTAACATCTTTGGGGGTTGTGGTACCGTACTTCACGCGCTTAAATATATCACTTACCGAGATCTGCTTCGGCAGAGTGCCACATCCAGTAATGGGTAAAAGGCGTGATGATCTATTTTTTTTTCTTAATGTTCAAAAATTTGAACTATATTATTTTTATAAAATTAAATAAAATAAATATATCATCACGCCTTCTACCCATTACTGGGTGTGGCACTCTACCGAAGCAGATCTCGGTAAGTGATATATTTTGCGCGTGAAGTGCGGTTATCAGTCGTCAAATCACGGCCCCCCAGTGGTGGAGGAGACACAGGGGTAGTTTTTGAATTTATGAAAACTGTTTGTCGCCTGTGGGAATCGAACCTGGGTTCTCAGGATCCACAGGCCGACTTCATACCACTGAGCTAGCCACCCCATATATTATTATTATTATTTTTATTTGTGTAATTAATATTGACATTCTGTACTAAATAGAATTTTATAAAAATTATAATTATTTTATAAATAAATAAATATAAATATATCATCACGCTTTCTACCCATTACTGGGTGTGGCACTCTACGGAAGCAGATCTCGGTAAGTGATATATTTTGCGTGTGAAGTGCGGTTATCAGTCGTCAAATCACGGCCCCCCAAATGGTGGAGGAGACACAGGGGTAGTTTTTGAATTTAAGAAAACTGTTTGTCGCCTGTGGGAATCGAACCAGGGTTCTCAGGATCCATAGGCTGACTTCATACCACTGAGCTAGCCACCCCAAATATTATTATTATTATTTTTATTTGTGTAATTAATATTGACATTCTGTACTAAATAGAATTTTATAAAAATTATAATCATTTTATAAATAAATAAATATAAATATATCATCACGCCTTCTACCCATTACTGGGTGTGGTACTCTGCCGAAGCAGATCTCGGTAAGTGATATATTTTGCGCGTGAAGTGCGGATACCAGTCGTCAAATCACGGCTCTCAAAGATGTTAGTGGTGGAGGAGCCACAGGGGTAGTTTTTGAATTTATGAAAACTGTTTGTCGCCTGTGGAAATCGAACCTGGATTCTCAGAATCCACAGGCCGACTTCATACCACTGAGCTAGCCACCCCATATATTATTATTATTATTATTATTATTTGTGTACTTAATATTAACATCCTTTACTAAATTAAAGTTTATAAAAATTATAATCATTTTATACTAATCAATAATACCCTAAATACAGCACCACAATGAAAAAAAAAGTTTAGTCTTATGGACGGATGTTACTGAGAGTCAGGGAGATGTTACTATTTAGGAGTTAATCGTTTTAAAACGTTCAAACATATAATTATTGCTAAATACAAAATTGCATTCATTATTACAATTAGTGATTAGTCAGTTCCATGAATGTCACCACAATCGACTAGCGCTGCCTCATAAAAACTATAAAACTTTATTTTACATCCTCCACTTATTTACCTCCACAAACAAATCACTCCCAATTTATTTAAACCAGTGACAGATCAACCATAACCTAAAAATACTCGAATGAAAACATCCCCATCACGTATGATTAATATAAATGTGCAGTCAGGACGCTGGCAGGCACAACATAACCTACATTCACCATTCGCTGTTCACGTGTTCGCCCTCAACAACAAATTATTCCGCTGGCCGGTGGATGTTGGTTGCAATGGCTCGTGAAACCATCGTGCCTCCGTTTATTTACAGTCAAAAAACAAACGCATTACTGCGACATAGCCAGCGCGATGCGAGAGTGTAGTGTATTATTGCAGAGCGTGGTACATGTTCATCGTGTATGATGATTAATGAGTGCGCATGCTCCGTTGTGTTGTATGAAATATGTAACTCGCCACTGACTTCCACAGACATGTCGTGAAATAAATTGTGTGGACGCTAAACAGCCTGTGAAATACTAATGATTGTTGTTGACTGATGGATTTTTTGTGATAAGAGGTTAGGTTTTCCTGGAAATGTTAACCTAATGGCGAGTTATAGAATTGACGTCACGCCGGGGAGAGATGGAAGGGAACCAAAAGAAAGATACATATTTTAGTTAAAAAATTGTTTATCTAGCAACAGTATCAATAGCGATTTCCTGAAACTTATTAAACCGTTAGTTGCTAATGAACCGATAAAAATGTCATGCAACCCAGTATAAAGCTACATTCACAAATCGAAATTAGTTTTTGTATTATGTTTTCCATTTTTATTTTAATAACCTTATAAACATGTTATCTTATGCAGCCATTCACAAATCAGTATTTAGTTTTGGTTTTAACACAAAAGTTTGCAAACTCCAAACTTATGTTTTAGTTTTACGTTTATACTTAGGAATAGACCAATAGGACGAAGCGTAGAATGATGTAGTGATATATACTTGTCTCTTTCTATCATCCTTCGCATTGACGATAACCTAAGTTTGTTTTTATTCGAGTGTCAAAATGAATGAAAATAAAAACAAAATTTTAATACCTACTTTGTTATTGCTATAATATTTATCTTGCTGTTCCAAAAAATACGAAAGTAAACAAACAACATATGACAGCACGTGTAACCTAGCACATTTGACAGTTGCATTTACTGTATTACCGATCTTCTAAAATTTATGATAGATGTCACTACTAACTAAAATCGACAAAAGCAAAACTATTTGTGAATGTCACCTAAAAACACACTAAAACATAAACCATAAAACAAAAACTAATTTCGATTTGTGAATGTAGCTTAAGTGCGGCAAGAAATCTGTTTTGATATTGTTTCCTTGACAACCATTGTTGAATAATCTATAAATGCGCACTTATCGTTATCTATAGTTTAAATTTTGTCAGCAATGTTAAGATCCCATAAGTGATTCACAGGTATCTTTCTTAAACTAGATTTAAGAAATAAATGTGGTTGATAATACCGGCATTAAATGTTTGTTTTCAAATCGCAAGTTCTTTCCAAAGTTTGTAAAATTATTAGAACTCACATATTGACTTTAAAGTTTATGGTGATGCGATTATAGTTTTAAAATAGTTTGTGGACATAAATTTTACATTATATATCTCAAACAACACTTGAAACTTTAAATCGTATATAATTCTTAAAAACTTCTTTATGTTTACGAGTAAACTCAATTTTCCAGTAGTACTGATGTCTCTTAATATAAAGAAAGAAACAACTAGAGCTTTGTTTTACAACTTTATTTCATATCAAATCTGTATAGTTAGTTCAGTATTTCTTACATCCGTTACAAAATTAATAAACTTTGATATACCATTATTACGTACAAACTCGACAATTAATTCGCAATTGTCTAGACTTGCATGTCTATATAATAAACACTTTACCCAGAACAACAATGGCCCAGATATTTTCACAAATAGTTTAACTATGTTTAAAAGAAAATTGTTATTAATACTGTTAATCCATTTGTTATCATTTATTGTTTCATGTGTATCTTTCTATGTTTTTCTATCAATTTTGCTACGGTTATTATATTTATGTAAATAATTGTACAGTGCCACTTTGTCATTAGATTTATTCTATTGAGTGGCCAAAGTGGAAATAAATAAATAAATATTTTTTTTACAATTCTTGTTCTGTAAGTTATCTATTAATAACAAAATTTAAACACAGTAAATAAAATTTTTATTGCACAGTGGTTTCCATGGTTACATCAGGACAATAATATTTACTTACTATCAACCGTGGACAGTAAGTAAGTATTATAGAACAAGGTCCTGTTTATTTTTGTAAAACTAAATGAAAGCTACAATTCAATTAGTTGTCAAAATTAATAGACGATAAAATAAAACGCGAAATAAGACGAACTTCTTGTAAAAATATATATTTAAAACATAAAAGAAAATATAAATTATAAAATACAAAAGTTATAAACTAATATTGATAATTGAAATTAAACAATAAACCGGCAATGGAAACAACAACAACAACGTATGAATAAACTAATCTTTAAGTTACAAAATACTAAAATACATGGCAAGACCTACATCTTGCACAGACGAGACAACTCGTCTCGTTAGAAGCCAAAACACCACTAACTAAATTGTTGTTGTATACCATGGGATCTTCTGACAAAGGGTAAGAGGGTGGTAGCGTCGCGATGGTCGCACATATGCGTTTACATAAAAAACCCAGACGAGGTTAAATCTTTCCGACCCCTCGCTTAGCTATAATTTACCCAGATATGTCATCACATCCCGTGTAACCAGACGCGACAATTCAGAAAAGCTATAAACTTGATAAATAATCATCTACAGAATACTGAAGTTATAACATATGCACTAATAAATTTGATAAACAAAATAAACTCTGTCAAGTCAACTTTAGAAATATACTTAAGATAACGCTTAATTAGTCTGTATCTTTCGAAGCTGAGTTGATAGTGAAATATCATAATTTATAAACAAAACCAAATTCTGAATTACCCGTTTTGTTACATTTTGACAACAAATTGGCAGCTGTTCATTTTGAAACCTATTTGTCTTTGCTTTATATTTTTGCAGGTATTGTAAAGAAAACTTATTAACCTCAAACTGTAAGTGATTTTAAGATATCGAATGTTTAGGAAATCTCCACCCTTCGAGCCTCGATTTCCCAAACTACATTCTTGACCTAAAAACTGTCATTTACAGTTCATGGTACGCAATATACTATTTGTGTTCACAGGTTTTTAAAATATTTTTTAGTAACTTTCCAGTGATTTCGTATATAATAATTCAGATATAATTTTATCAAATTATTATGTGCTTAAACATTTTCTAAGCAAAGTAAATAAGCCAGACTTATCAAATTTAATCGATTAAATTCGTAGCACGCGGGATATGATGGTTGATACTTTATCTGATATTTTTCGCTAAAATAAATCAGTAGCAATTTACAATAAAAAATAAAGTCATTGACCTGTAACAGGGTGTTGACACTTACGAATCGTGTTTTATTGGTGCTAATACTTTAAAACTAACTTGATTTATTGAAGTTATATTGAAATGTCTGTTTTGACAACTGATCCTCATCTTAGAGGAAAACTTTTCAGATAAATGCCAACAAGAACACCATTCATCTTTTTAAAATTTTCCAAAGAAAGAACAAATTATCTCTTACAGTTAATTTAAAGTTTCCAACTTAATAACTTTGAAATTCTTTTGTCACAAACACAAAAACGCCCTAACTTCAACGTCAAATATTTTGGCTATATCAGCCGTTATTACCGACATCACGGCGTGATGTCGGTTGCTTGGGTAACATAAAAGTGCGATTTCGATTACATACATGAGAAGTCTTTTAATATACGCTGTGCAGCGACCGTGTAAACGGCCCCTAATTGCGGCGGAAATGAAAAATTCATTGCGGAGGGGACATCCGCAACCAACTTCACCGCTATGTGAATATTTAACTCTTGGGTCAACCGATGGCGCGATTTGACGGTTATGCGATCACTGGAGATAATATAGATTTATTTTATACAAATATTTGTTGTTTCGCATTATTTAGAATAACGGGTTTTATTGATTATAATAGATTGTATCTTTTAATTTAATTTTTGTAATTTTTATTTAGTTCTTTTGAATTAATTAAATAAATATTTTATAACGCATTTCATCCGGTCGTGTACTCGTGTATGTTTGACATATTTTAATCTGATATTTGGGAATAAAATTTGGTAGTAAATATTAGTAGGTCTCTGTTGTCAAATATACACAATTTATGAAGTTTTTAGTCGGCAAATTTGGTATGTTATGAATTTTTTGTTATTGTACAGTTTATATTAAAATTTTAGATTGTACTGAAGGTACGTGATTTAGAGCAGCACGAATTATCAATCCGCTATATTCTATAACTGTATTATTATCTGTGAGGTTAAGATGGATCCATGAATCACTTAGGGCCAGTTTTTCAATCGCCGGTTTACTCTCGATTAGTGTTAATCATGATTATATAATAATTGAAACCATGACTTCAATTGTTATTTAATCATGATTAATATTAATCGGTGATTGAAAAACTGGCCCTTAGAGTTTAAATTAAGGCCTTAGAAATCCTTAAGAATCCAGAACTGTACCAATCTCCATGTGGAGATGTTCTTCTGTTTCGTTTTCTGACATTTTTGATGTTGGATTGTATTATAATGAGTTGTTACTAATATTACATTAAAATATACGTTGAGCTTACGTTTTTAAGTATGCTGATGATTGATGATGACTCGTGTGTCGGGTCGAAACGTTCAAATACATGATTATATGAAATAAATACTTGTATTTATTCATTCACCACCTACACTTAATGATTCCTAAGGCCATAATTCAAACTCTATGTATTATTATCTGTTAATGATCGATAAGTTAACGACTATTTTTATTTCTCACGGTTATCATACAGATAATCACAGTTATTGTGTTATGAAACTAGAATAATTTACCCTAGAATTTTTATATTACATTCATGCATTTTATTTATTTACATATATAGCTGTCATTTAAATAAAATAAAATAAAATAAATAAATATATCATCACGCCTTTTACCCATTACTAGGTGTGGCACTCTGCCGAAGCATTAAATTAGGAGGCGCGCAGTGCCGAGTGATTTAAGTACACGAGCACAGTTATCACACTTTCGAGCGAGTTATGTACACTATTTTTCAGAAGATCACAAAATATTTCTAAAAAAAACATTTACAAGAACAATGTTATTACACTTTGACAGCTGATGCCTTTTTGAAGGGTAGCGTTGACGTTTGACGTTTGAGGTTAGCTGTGGTGATTCCTACTGTAGTAACCGTAATGTCAAAATATTAAATAATGCTAAAATATTAGTAAATAAGTCATTATAAATTTTTAAAAATAAGATTTATCTGTGCAAATGTGTTGAAAAATCTGTCGAAACTCCGATTGAAATAATAATACAAATTCTTTTCATTTATTTTATTATTTTCTTTCATCGTAACGTCATCTGTTGTCAATCAGTGGAACTTCACCTGATATGGTAGAAGTGTACGTTATACTAACATACAAAGGTATGTTAGGTTCAACTTTCCGTAGTAGTTTATGATGTTGTTATGGTTACTTTAATAAGTGGTCGTCTGAAAAAACTTTTTTTTAGAGATTTGAAGCTCTTCGCAAAGGAATAAAAGTATCAAAATGGCAGACTGAGATAAGGTTTAGTTAGGTTAGAAAGAATTATTTTGTGTCTATCAGTGAAACTTCACCTGATATGTTTTCCTTAGTAATTTATAATGTTGTTATGGTTACTATGGTTCATATGTGGTCGTCTGAAAAATATTTTAGATCTTAATACGTTACAATTGATATTTTTTTAGCATTATTGTAACACATTTACAAGTAAAATTGCTATGCGTTAAATATTTCTTAAACGCCCTACAATCGGAATAGGCTATTATAATTACTTAAGTGATTTTAAAATAAAACAATATGTAAAATATTCCTCAGTAATTTGTTTAAAAGAATGAAAGTCACTCTAGTTATCTCCATTACTTATTTATCGCTTGTTCAACTCAGAACTGTTAAATAATTTATTCAATTAGTGTAAAGTCTGTTTCTAGACCCAGATTATAAAAAAGAAGGTCGTTGGTAGCCAGTACTAGGTCCTACAGATTCCAATACCACATATGTTTACATTCCAAATACAAAATCCATAAATCACGCGAACTAAAGTGAGTTTAGTGTTGAATTTGCATTCTCCATCCTCCATCCCATGCCACGTTGCCACGTTGCAACGGCAGGCGGCGTGCGACGTTGCGAGCCCCTGAATCCGGCTGCCTCATGTTTAAAATATCAGCCAGAAATAAATGTTTACACAATTTATAGCAATCCTAATGCGCCCCGCGGCCCCGGGGTTGTTCAATGATTTCAGCACTCGCGTAATGGGGTGTAATGTGCGAATATATCCGACAATATAACAAAAATTTGCGCGAATGCTTGTTTGCGGTTGGTTCGGAAATTATATTATCGACTGTTTTGAGATATTTATGGAATTGGAATTGGAAATGTCATCGTGGATTTATTTTTAATTGAGTGTTTTATGTGTTGTTGAATTTTAACTTGTTTATTTATATATATAGAATGTGGCCCTGTATTTATGATACATACTGGAAATGGTTTCTGCTAAATTTATTGCTGACCTAATTATACGTTTCATAAATTTGTACAGCGCAACAAAAGGGAAGTGACAATAAATGAATTCAATTCGTTACATTATTATGACTAATAAATATAAAATATAAATATACGAGTATCATCATGCCTGTTACCCATTACTGGGTTTGGTACTCTGCCGTAGCAGATTTATTTATTTATCCACAACTCATATATTATAAGGAAATAATTACATTGATTTCAGTTGAATTATATGGTTCATAAAACACTAGTGTTTTATGTTCCATAAAACACTGTAAACAACTTGTTACTTAGCAACCACTTCCTGATCTACCGTATTTTAAGAAACTATGGAGAGGCTAGCTTGGTGGTATGAAGTCGGCCTGTGGAACCTGAAAACCCTGGTTCGATTCCCACAGGCGACAAACAATTTTCATAGTTTCAAAAGCTGCCCCTGTGGCCCCTCCACCACTAACATATTTGGGGGCCGTAATTTGACGACTGGTAACCGCACTTCACGCGCATAATATATCACTTACCGAGATCTGCTTCGGCAGAGTGCTACACCCAGTAATGAGTAGAAGGTGTGATGATATATTTATTTATTTTATTTTATTAGTTACTTCTGCACAACAGGAACTTCACAGTGGTATCCGAACCACTCAGACACAATCATTTAGATATACAAGTAGAAGTCAGTGAGACTTGAACGCAAGACCTCTTGCTTGCTAATTAAGAAACTCAAGTTTAACCTCGCTTTTATCCACTGGGCTACGATTGCCAGTACTGTCGTTGCCAAGAGAGAATGCCAAAGGAGCAAGGAAGAATAATTCAATTAAGGTAGTACTAGCGTGAAAAATTTTGTTGCAGATCTGAATGAAATTTGGCGCACGTAAACATTGGATAGTCATACGCATCCTGTTAAAATGTGAAACACATTCATCGTCTGTGAACAAATATATTCGCTTGTAAAGTTGAGTTCTTATACACGGGGCTTATGGCGATCATCACTCAGAATCGCACATATTTGGTTTGTGTATCTTTAAAATTTTGCAGTTTCATTTGAAAAACTAGTATGATGTTCTAGAACTATCCATGTATATTGTATCAGAAGGAGAAAGTTTTTTATCGTCTAGTAATGGATATATAGCCATGTGAAACCTTATTTTTAACAAAAATTAAGAATCCCAATTTATAATGGCAACACCACACGATGGTATGGTATTTGAAAACTCACTAGACCAACAACCTGTTAACAATTCATGATATTCAAATCATAATAGGTATTTAATTTTTATATTTTTTTGAGCGTCAGTTTCGCCACTCGACAACCGATGGCGCCACCGTCACACTAGTACTACCTTAATCGTGGTGTTATACAATAAACCATGGGCGTCGCATCTGTGCAATTTTAATTCTTTTTCGTGAGTTTTCACCGATATATTTAACTTTAGTGCTTTTTTTTGTGCTTCATTATCGCACATCTATATAACATTTGCAAAAATATCCCCGCGCTCCACTACGAATAGTGTTGCTCTGTGCAGATTTCATTTTGCTACAATTATGTGCTGCGCTTATCGCAGCTTGCAAACCAAGTGGCGATACAGTGGTACTACTGTACTCTCGGCAGAACGTCACTGTGAAATTGTATTTATTCCACTGGTCTATTACAGTTAGTATTGGTCGGCAGAGTGGTTCATGCATTACGTATAACACTAATACTAAAATATTTGTAATCGCAGTGCCGCTTTATACAGATACTGCAATAATTTCACATATTTGAGCTTGGCATACTGTCGTGTCGATAACAGTAAGTGATATATTTTGCGCGTGAAGTGCGGTTACCAGTCATCAAATCACGGCCCCCAAGGATGTAAGTGGAGTGAGAGCCTTAGGGGTAGTTTGAATGTGGTGAAAATTATTTATCAGCTGTGGAAATCGAATCCGGTTTCTCAAATCTACAGGCCGACTTGATACCACTGAGTCACCTATTCCATATTATGACTATTGATAATGAGTAATTTATTTATTTGGAGGACAAGTAGCATTGTCACTGTCATATTTTTTTTATAAATAAATATGTCTTACATTCAGAATAAAACACGTCCTCTGTAACCACACTGTAATCTCTTGTCGAACGGACTTTATTTTTATTGATCTGTGTTACAAAAATAATAAAATTAAAACCATCTTCCAATATTTTCTCTTTTAAATCCCAGAACGCTATTTCTATATTAGCAACGTAAAAGTACTTCTAGGTTTTTCTATCTTTGATGAGAAAATATAAGCAATATAATCTGTACGTGATTCCTAGAATTATCGTATTTTTGATAAAAATAAAATAGCGTGTTTTATTTTTACTGCAATCGTATCTTTTTAGATTCGCTGTTAGAACAGTGGGCATAAGTGAGTATAAATATAAAAAATGTTTAGAATTAAAAACTGCATTTAATGAATATCTACTTGTTGCTCAAATGTCCTATATGCAAGAGTAAGAAGCTAGAGGTGTGTAGTTCGTGAACGAACTAGTTCATATGAACTATTCCTTATAGTGGACGACACGAACTAGTTCGTGAGTTTATTAAAGACTAGTTCACTGCGAACTATTCGCATATGATTCACCACCACGGCGGCACGGCCGATGCGGTCGAATCGAAAGCGGAGAACGGAGAACAAGTGAACGAGTGAACGAGTGAACAAGACTAATTACTAGAGGAGCTTACTAAGCTTACTAAGCTTACTAAGCTTACTAAGCTTACTAAGCTTACTAAGCTTACTAAGCTTATTAAGCTTACTTCATACTTCATTCATTCGTGGTCGTTGCTTTGATCACCGCTCTGCTTCAGCTCGCTGCTGTCAAATAATACTAGATCCAGATCCTAAAAGTTCACTTGTTCTCGCTCGTGAATCACAATACAATACGATTTCCGTTCGTCATAGTCTTAAAAATTTCGTGAACGAAAGTGAACTAATGAACTAGTTCAGTGAACTAATCTTTTTGGTGAACGATAACGAATGAACTAGTTCATTCAAATGAACTAGAATTCCCATCTCTATAAGAAGCAAATGAGAAATTATTAAAAAGAAAATTATGGACTCCATCATTGAAAATAAAATTAAAAAAATTAAAGTAACTATATCAAATTAACTATTTTGGTGTAATTTGTAAATAAAAAATAAAAATAAATATATCATCACGCCTTTTACTCATTAATGGATGTGGCACTCTGCCTAAGCAGATCTCGGTAAGTGTTATATTTATACGCGTGAAGTGCGATTACCAGCCGTCATATGACGGCCCCCAAAGATGTTAGTGGTGGGAGAGCCACAGGGGTAATTTTAAATTGGTGAAAATGTTTTGTCGGCTGTGGGGATCGAACCACGGTCTTAGGCCGACTTGATACCACTGAGCCATTACCACATATTTATATTAAACTTTGATAATATAATTAGATCATTGAAATAGTGATATTTGATATATCCGAGTGTTTTTAAATTAAATAAATATAAATATATCATCTCGCCTTTTATCCATTACTAGGTGTGGCACTCTGCCGAAGAAGATCTCGATAAGTGATATATTTTTGCTCGTAAAGTGCGGTTACCAGCCGTCAAATCAGCCTAAAGGTGTTAGTGTAGAGGGAACTACAGGAGTAGTATTTAGTGTGGTGAAAATGTTTGATACTAGTGAGAATCGAACCAGGGTTCTCAGGATCCACAGGTTGATACGATACCACTGTGCCATCTACTCCATAAGTTGTGTTTTTGAATGACTCATAACGCACATGTGCGTTGTGACGGGCTTAATATGATAGTAGGCTTTGTATGAAACATCCCATTTACTGGTAGTTGTAGAAAAATATTTCTTTCATTTTATTTACACTTTTGGTGTTATTTAATTAGGAAAGTAACAAAACACCTTTCTATTGCTTATGATATGTTGTATTTTTTAATACTATACCCGGTATATGTACGATATGTATGTATTTTTACAGTAAAGAACATTTCTCTAGTCTTTTAGATTATCAAAAATGAATTTAAACTGTAGCTAAGTAAGTATTCGTCTTCATCTTATCAATACAAAAGTAATAAAGCAAAGTAAACAAGGTAAAAAATTCAAATCGATGTAAAATCCAAAATCGCTTTCCTACTTCGCTACTCTTCTTCGCATTTGAAACTCAAATAAAACTAAAATATGAAATCGTTCGATTCCGCGCTTTTATTGGATTAAAAGTACGACGATATCCCATCTCAATTCGCCGAGAGAAGAGCCCCTGAGTCGAGTCTGAGAACCGTGAGAGTGCGACGGCGGCAGCGACGGCGGTTGCTAGCGAGTGCACAGAACCCCGCGCGTGGCACGTCTCGCAGATAAAACTCGCGCTATGTCGCTCGTAAACAGCGCGCAATATTGTCTCGCTGTGTTCATGCCGCTGCCGCAGGCTTGCTGTGGCGTAGTGCTGGATCGACTACTGCGGGTTTCACTCTTTTTAAGAATTAGAAGTCGTATTTACGTTGTTCTGAAAAGAGATAAAATGTTATACAGTTAAATTAACACAAAATAAATTATCACTCGGTATTCTGGGAGTAATAGTGTATTATTCTACGAGCGTGTTATGATTAAATTAACGAGAGCTGCAAACACCCGAATGAATAGTTGGTATAATACTCGAATTGATTACTATACTTTTATCACGACCATTCAACTGGAACTTAATAAGTCGTAATTTGAAGAAAGTTGAGTAGTTTTTAAGTAATATTAGAATAATATTAATGTTCAGTGCACTTACTATAGTAGCTGCAATTTGATTGGCTTAAAAGTGTTGAATAATGATTCATTATTCAATACTTATTTCAATATTCTGCATTTTTGAACAATGAACCATCTTAAACAAGGTGTTTTTTATAAAACCATTACTACGAATATTGCGTTAATTTTGAGAGAAACAAAAATAATATTAAGGTTAAACTAGACAAAAGGGCGCATAATATGATTGTAATAAGAATTTTGTGTCATTTCCAATTTTAACGGAAATAGGGTTAACTTGAAACCTAGCAAAGGGAATCGGTATTTTTATACTTTTTTCGGAATGCACATAAAATTAGCTTTATAATAATATCAAAATATTATAGTTTTATTTCAACCATTTCAAATTAGCGACCATTTATTTAAAAATCTATAAGTGAAATTGGTATTTATGTTTCTTAATCAGTGTATGCACTTTAAAACCAAGATGTAGAGTCGGCAAAAAAGAAAAATATAAACCCGATATCGACTCCGACTTCAAAAAATTTAGATGTTCTGCTCAGACTCCGATTCCGACTCCAATTAATAAGTATAATTACTTATTCAAATTCAAGCATTTATAGGTCATAATTGAAATGGTTTACGTAAGGATAAAAGAACTGTTTTTTTTTTCATCGTACATTAAAAATATTAATAAAAATTATTAAACAAAATAAATATATCATCACGCCTTCTACCCATTACTGGGTGTGGCACTCTTCCGAAGCAGATCTCGGTAAGTGATATATTTTGCGCGTGAAGTGCGGTTACCAGTCGTCAAATCACGGTCTTCAAAGATGTTAGTGGTGGAGGATCCACAGGGGAAACTTTTGAAATGATTAAAATTGTTTGTCGCCTGTGGGAATCGAACCAGGGTTCTCAGGATTCACAGGCCGACTTCATACTACTGAGCTAAAAATTATTCTATTAATAATAACATAATAAAATAAAAACAATAAATTGAAAGTCAAGTAAAATACAAAACAGTCTTGTAAAGTCTTTACCAGACTGTTTTGTACTTTATCAGACTGTTATTTTTGTTGTAGCCTTGGATACGTACTTTACATGACTGTTTTGGTACAAATCTACAGTCCATACTAAAATAGTCAGTTTACGAAAAATGTAATTTACCCCAATCCGCACAAATCAAACCAGCACTACCCCGTTTCCTCGCAAGCATCATCGACTGCTTAGCGAATATGGCGTGTAAAGAAACCGTTTGTTATTGGAGATTTTGCTAGGCTAGCTTATGATTATGGGGCGAGGTGGGACTGGCAGACTGCGACCGTGGCGAAGACGGTAACACCAACGTATTGAGAGTGTTGACTTGGTGTTTTTAGCTCTAGTGCCGTTGCCGTATGTATCGTACAGTTTACGATACGAGCGTGCGATGTTCGCCTGTGTTCGCTGGGTGAAAGCTATTTCCGAAATTGATTTTTTGCCTACTTTTCTGATGGAAATTTATTGTTTAGTTTCTAAATATATAACATTGTTTGAAGCTTTTATACTGGAGAGGGTACAAGAGCTTTTCGGAGCTGGAAAAGGCGGTTGTTTTATATTTAGTAGAACTTTTGATATAAAACAAAATGAGAGTAATGGGGAAGGATTGTTTCTAAATACGGAATATGGGATGTGTTACTATAAATATTTCAAACTAATTGAAATGCAATAATTTCTATTTGGTAAATAAATCACTACCTGCAGAATTTAAAGTATTTATATACAAAATAAGTTTTAATCTTCGAAAGAAACCTTTATTAATTTTACATATATAAGAAACAGAAATTTCTTCAAATATGATTATCGTATTGGTAAATATTCTAAAACGTTTCGTTGGTTGTATTTTTGAAGTTTTGAATAATTGAATGTTTTTTTTTTGTTGTTTTTTGACTCTGGTGTTGTCACTACTTTTAACATGTTGTTTTTGTTTTTTGTTTACCTTTAATTATATTTTTATAATTGAAACGTTGTTATATTTGTCGTAAACTTTTTATTTATGTAATTGGTAAGTTATAGAATTTAATTGTTCTTGTTAACGTTATTTATGATATTTGTAATTATAGACTCTAGTCATGTAATAGAACAGAAAATAATTATATTGAAAGCTAAGTTATCCAATTATTTGGGTAGTACTTAATTTGCCCTACCTAGTTACTACTCCTTCTTTGCAGCTTAATAAACCAAAATCCTTTATCTGTTAGGATTTAAAAAATAAAACATATATTTACGTTCCTCAATGATAGAGAAAAGGTTGTCCGCACTAGCTTTATTGTATATTTATCGAGATACAATTTTTAGGGTTGTTGATTTCCACCGAAGTTTAAATTTCTAAACTTTCGACATTCGAATGTTTTGAACTTCGTCAGGAAAACTTAGATGCTTTGAATTGTCGAATTTTTTGAACAATTCGGATTTTCGAATTTTAATTTTTTTTGCCACTGAATCATCTCCAAGAACGCTCACGCATAATTCGCGAAAAGTCGGCCACGATAATTAATAAACTCGGCGAAGTGTTCTGCAAAAAGTCTGCAAGGTTAAACATCTTAATTAAGATATCTACTCTCTTAATTATAAGTTATATTATTTATAAATAAATAATAACACATAAATTTATGTACAACAAATGCATTCAACTTGTTTTACTAATGTGCCATGCCTTTTTTTATCCTCTAATATGGTTAGTGCATCGTCTTTTTGTTAAACATATATTTCTATTGTTTCTGTTACTTTATTTTTCTATATATACTCGTTATAAATGGTATTCATTTCATTATATTTCTTATATCTTATATCCAGCCCTGGTCATCAATACGTTTTACTCATCCATCCCTGATCATTCACGCATCTCTCGACCTCAATTTTACTAATACGCAGAAAAGTATTTAAAATTAATATATCATTACAAAAATATAAGTTTTTTGAGCGAAAAGTGCAGTTACCAGCTATCAAATGTGTAATATGAGAATCCAACTCCTTGTTTTTCTATTCTCTATTTTATGAAGCAGCACGTTACGACTATGGGATGTGCTTTTGCTCTTTTAGAACAACTTCAATATACTGCAATTTTCTAAAGAAAATCTCTAAAAATATATTGCTTCCGTAACAAAGTCCGCCATATAAGTTAAACCAAGGATGCACAAATTTTTAGAAAGAACAGAATAGCAGAAAAGTTACACCTATTACGTTTGCTTCAAGGATAATTCATCTAACAACTTATATATGTAGAAATTTCACTTTTATAAATAGATTTGTATAAATAAGGACGATAACTATTTGAACGTGGTCTATGTTATTATACAAGGCCATGAAATACAAAACGAAAATTCGCCAATACTAAGCAACCTACAAATTCAATTGCTCGCCGCAAATAACGCTTCCATATACGTACCTGTCAATCTACTAAAATCATGTCAGTCACTGTTATAATTAATAAATTTGATATAATAGTGCTCTTATGAATCTAATTTTCATAGTGCCAAACCATATTTTGTTGTATTTTCAAAGTTAATTTAATTATTATTCGTTATTTTTTGCTAGGATTTATATTTTATAGGGTCGTTGATTTCCACCGAAGTTTGAATTTCTGAACGTTCGAACATTCGAATGTTTTGAACTTCGTCAGAAAAACTTCGAAGCTTTGAACTTTCAAATTTTCGAATTTTTCGAAGCGTCGAATTCTCGAATCTTTTGCCACTGAATTAATGCCATCTGTCATCTCCAAACACGCTCACACATAATTCGCGAAAAGTCGGCCACGAATTAAATAATAATCTCGGCGAAGTATCCTCTGCAAGGTTAGGCGTCTTAATTAAGCCATCTATTATATACCGCCCATCTAAATGCTATGGACTTTTAGTAAAACGTTTTAAAATTACAATAAAAAGGATACAAAAACGTCTTAATTAAAAAGTTTTAATTTGGCAAATAATAATAATTACTTACGAATTAATACAAAACTCTGAGAGAGATTCAATAAATCCGAATCTAAATTCGAAGATTCAATAAATCCGAACAATCGAAGTCTCGAATATTCGTAGAATCAACAACCCTAATATTTTATTATCCTTATTTCCTGTTAATTTTGTAATATTAGTATTTATTTTTATTCTTTATTTTATATTTTTGCTATTATGGCTCACGGTTGCGTGTACCACGTCGACATAAGACAAAAACAACAAAAACATGTTTTTCTTCAAACGTCAGAAAAAGGATGATATTTTAAAACTCCTTAGAAACAGTTAAAGTGTGACTTTTCTTACAAATAGTTCTTCAGACACTCGTGAAAATTAAAGAGTTTCATTGGTATACTAGCGGCAAAAAATGTTTAATTGGGAAAATGTTCCGGCGTTTAAAGAAAAAATAGCATATTTTATGTGGAGCGAAAGTGACATTTTGTGTCTCATCTGTAGTTGACGTACGACCGCACAGATTCGCCACAAAAAGTACCACTTTAGTTCCTTATAAAATAATACACTATTTTTCAAATTTCCAAAATGTACTGAATGTACAAATATGTGGTTGAATAGAATAAATCAGTATGAACGATCTTTTGGTTCCAAAGCAACCAACTTTAAACTCATTACATGCTAATAATTTTATATTCCATGAATCTAATTTTAATATTAGTACTACAAAATACCAATAAACTACTATCAATTGTATCCATATTCTTTATTGTAAAAAGGGAATTTATTAAAACTTTTTGCAATGGAATTTTTTTAACATGTTAGTTTACGTTTGGAGAGTAAAATTAAGTTATTAAATATGACAGTGATTGACATAATTTTGATAGATTGACAGGTATAAAGAAGCGCCATTTGCGGCGAGTAGCTGTATCTACAGGTTGTCAGCTATCCGAGCTTTATTTCATGGCGTTTTATGTATATAACCTAAGCCACGGTTTGAAAATGGATAAACTTTTATTCACTTTCAATACTTTGGAAACGACCAATGTGAATGTCACAATAATCAATAGAAAAATTAATTAAAAATTTTTTGAAACCAGGTACTCAAATATTAATAGCCTATTGAAAAACAATCAAAATGATTAATGTTGTCCTATAAAAATGTGTCGCTTACATCATATTTCAAAACCAATCAAATCAATAACATTGTTTCATTATTTATAGTCTTCAGCTGATTCAATGCAAATTAATTTTTAACGCAAATGATTCGTGTTGTACAAGCAGAATCATAATGCGAGTATTGATTCTGTTATAGGTTATCTATTGGTTCAGAGAATTTACGTCGTTAATGTAATGAGACGAATTCAACACCCGTTTTTAATTAAAAGTAACAATATAAAGGAAGATATCTGCACCGTTAAAACAATAAGAAAAAGATGCTAAATATTTCCATGGTGACTAGAGAAAATCTCTAAAAACAGGTGCTGAATTCAGCTCAATGTCATTAAAACCAATGACGTTATATGAGGGCAGGGTGAAAAGTTCCGGAAAATGAAACAAGAAATGATTTATTTGGTCAAAACATATTTTATTTCCCAACATAATCTCTTTGTAGCTCGATACACTTCGTCCAACGTTTTTCTAATTTTTCGATCTCTTCCAAATAATACGATTTTGGCAATCCTTCAAAATAGACGTTTGTCTCAGCGATGACCTCATCGTTGGAGTCAAATCTCTTTTCGCCGAACCATTTCTTCAAGTTTGGAAATAGATAAAAATCGCAGGGGGCCAAATCTGAAAAAAAAAAGTCCTTATTGCGCTTGAACATCGCCAAACACTCCTTTGAACTTGTCACACGGTCGCGCTTGTTGTCAACAGAGAGCAAATGCGGCACCCATTTGGCAGATAGCTTTCTCATATCCAAAAATTTATGCAAAATGTTCCGTATCCGTTCGATTGAGATGCTCATAGCCTCAGCCATCTCGTGTTTTATTTTTCAGGAACTATTCCCCCTGCCCTCGTATGTTAATAAGTTTATTAGTAACGTAATTGTAAACGTCATTTATTCAAACCATTTATTCACTATGGAAATAAATCTTGACAAGCTACTAACTAGTTTTTACAGGTTAGCTGTCAATTTTACAAGTTAGTAAACAATGCGCGTAGCTACAGTAATACTTATGAGATAAAATTTAAAACAATTTTGACACAAGAGTTATGACTGACATGATTTAATTATAACTTTTAATTTTGTTTTGAGTATAATACACGCAAGGTAACTTTTTTTTTGTACTCGCAGCATTCAAAATAATATTTACGTTACCCTGGAAACTAAAATAAAGTTTTACTGAAAAATCACCCATTTTTAAGCTACATTCACAAATCGAAATTAGTTTTTGTTTTATGCTTTATGTTTTAGTGTGTTTTTAGGTGTCATTCACAAATAGTTTTGCTTTTGTCTATTTTAGTTAGTAGTGACATCTATCATAAATTTTAGAAGATCGGTAATACAGTAAATGTAACTGTCACATGTGTCAGAAGTTACACATGCTGTCATATGTTATTTGTTTACTTTCATATTTTTTGGAAGAGCAATGTAAATATTATCATAATAAGAAAGTAGGTATTAAAATCTTGTTTTTATTTTCATTCATTTTGACACTCGAATAAAAACAAACTTAGGTTATCGTCAATGCGAAGGATGATAGAAAGAGACAAATATATATCACTACATCATTCTACGCTTCGTCCTATTGGTCTATTCCTAAGTATAAAACGTAAAACTAAAACATAAAGCCCGTTTTACATTCAGCAACATTTACAGCAACATGTTGCGCAACTAGTTCAGCAACTTGAAGTTGCGCAACATGTTGCTGGTGTTCAGTTTTCTTGTATTACATTTAGCAACATATTTCCGCAACTTTACTAGTTCTTTTAAGTATTATACCAACATAAATCTCAGGAAAGTTGGTAGTCCGTGACAGTTGACAGTTATTAGATATGTTCATGTTTCTTTGTAACCTCAAATTTGTATAATCATATGTTCATCGTTTGATTTTGAGAACAAGAATGGATTGCAAAAAACAAAGAAAACAAAACGCTATTTTGACACATGTAAAACTAGGTTAACCAACTTACAAGATTTACATTGGCAAAACAAAAAGTAACCAAAAAATACTAAATCTGGGGGAGAGTTGCGAGTTGCCCGCAACAAAAATAGAACATGTTCTAATTTCTGCAACAAGTTGCGCAACTAGTTCAGGAACACATGTTGCACGCAACTTCAGTTTTACATTTGGCAACTCGTGTTGCTGTAAATGTTGCTGAATGTAAAACGGGCTTAAGTGTGGAGTTTGTTAACTTTTGTGTTAAAACCAAAATCAAATACTGATTTGTGCATGACTGCATAAGATAACATGTCTACAAGGTTATTAAAACAAAAATGGAAAACATAAAACAAAAACTAATTTCGATTTGTGAATGTAGCTTAATGGTTCTAAATTTTGACTATTAAAACGCTAATTGCATTTATATACACACTTTTTAAGGAATTTATAAAAACAGTAAAGACATTCGCTTATAACGCCATCAATCAGACATATTTTAACAAGCTTTACGAGAAAAAATAAATAATTTGTTTTCAAATAACAAATGTCAATTCATGGCATGCTAAACTGTCAATGTAAATCCACGCTTCAAATTTAATAACTTTCCTCACTATCGGTTGTATAATTTTTGCTCGATACACAAAGCATTGTAGAAAACTCGTGCACGATGACGTCATTTGCACCATTCGTGAACTTGTTATGTAAATAGCTATTACTGCCTTAAGAATATGACAGGCTCACTGGTCAGTTCCTCCTACACAGGCAGATTCATAAAACGGATTAGCGCTAACACCGTTTTTAATATTATCAATAACTCTGTTTCAAATTAAAACAGATTAAAAAAATGAACTAAATTTGATGCTAATTAACACTCTTTTTAACTCAAGTTAAAATAAACTTGTTTCGTACATTGGAAAGAGAGTTAAAAACGAAATAAAAAATGGTGTTAGCGCTAATCCGCTTTATGAATCTGGCTGTTCAGTAATACAAATTATTTTACTCTGCTAGTAATTTAATATACAATTACATGAGTGTTTGCAACATTGTAAAAGAGATTTGCAATTTTAACATATGCATACAATACACATATTATGCAGTTTAATTTTCATTAATTGTATTCAAACATTATCGTTTTAATAAGCAGAGTTGTACCCGTACTCCGTAAAGTTAAACAAAATAATTTGAGACAGGAAATTTAAACAAATCCCGGTGTAGTACGACGCACCGTGCACAGAGGGCAGGGCGGTCTCGACGCCGTGCAAATATTATAACAGTGGCAGCAGCAGCAGCAACGAGGGTGCAGCGGCGGCGGCGGTACAGCGAGTTCGGATGCGAAATGCAAACATAAAGTTAATTTTCTTCGACTTAAATTACGATTTGAGTACTAAACCGACGAAGGAAGGTTTGCGGGGCGCTCCTGTGCTCCGGGATATTTACAGGAGTGTATTCCACACCATTTATAATATATAATATTATTTTATATCATTTATTTATTATTAATTTAAGAATTGAAAACCAAAGCCTGCTATTACTTTTAACTATTCTTCAGTTTCAAATTGGTACCATACTCTTACATACTCGTATATCCGGCAGTACGGTGGCGTGGATAGCGTTAGGACATTCGAATCCAGCGATTCCTAGTTCGAATCCCAGTCAAGCTAAATATATATGAAGTACCACACGACGGCTCGGTGAGTCCGGACCCTGTACTGTAATTGGGATTCAGTTTTTGTTTATATATATATATATATATATATATATATATATATATATATACAGATTATAAAAAAAGTAGCTAAGCTACAGCTACAGCTATTCTTTAAAAAAGTAGCTAAGTTACAGCTATAAGCTATATTTCGTAAAATATAGCTAAGCTACAGCTAAAAGCTTTCG
The DNA here is from genome assembly GCA_911728475.2 of Pterostichus madidus. Lineage (NCBI taxonomy): Eukaryota > Metazoa > Arthropoda > Insecta > Coleoptera > Carabidae > Pterostichus > Pterostichus madidus. The sequence continues at coordinate 41,884,665 of OU452301.1, forward strand.
TTAAAGTAGCTGTTAAATTTTAAAGCTACTTTTTAAAATTATTGTGAAATAATTAAATTGCCATTGTCATATGATCAGTCTTTTGTTATAATGACTGTTAATTTACTATTATGTACATAAATATCAAAAATAGCAAATACCATCTGGCTACTTTGTATTTTTGCGGATTAGAGCCAGTTAGAACCGGCAACAAATAATTATTTTGTGTGGGTTTAGCTTGTACGCATGCGTACTTTGTTGACCTTCTGCTTAAAAAGTAGCTTTAAGCTATAAAAAGTAGCTTTAAAAGTAGCTTCAGTTGTTATTTTTAAGCTAATAGAAAAAAAAGTAGCTAGCTACAAGCTACAGCTATATTTTTTCGCAGTTAGCTAAGCTACAGCTACAGCTAAGGTAAATGTAGCTAAGCTAGTAGCTAAGCTACAAAAGTAGCTAGTTACTGCCCAGCTCTGTATATATATATTCAATGAGTTGGTCTAGGGCAGATATTTTGTTTTAAAACAACGGTGATTGAGCATAATTCTGTAAGTACTATGAAAAAATTGTTAAAAAGGTACTAGGACTAGTGTCGTAACTAAAATATAGTGGCCCTCCCCCACAATTTTGCAAACGGTTCCTTGAACAATATTTTTAATGAACAATGGAAAAATTGTAATAATTTATATCTGCAATATGTTTGAAAAAGTAGATGCACTTATTGCTTAAAGTAAGTAAGTAAGTAGTAAGAAAAGTAATATATTCCTGGTGGTATAAAGTTGGACATATTCGACAAACAATTTTCGCAACATTAAAATTATTCTTGCGGTTCTCTCTCCACTAACATATTTGGGAGTCGTGATTTAAGGACTGATAACCACATTTAACGCGCAAAAATATATCACTTACCGAGATCTGCTCCTTCAGAGAGCCACACCTTACATTTTACAAAAACATAGTCCTAAAAAAATATGAGTAAATTGATTTTTTAATATATTCTTAACATGATCATTCAAGGGTGCTTAATAATATATTAATAATAAAATTTTAATGACACAAAAGATAAGTTAATTAAAAATGTAATAATAATTAAATTTGTCAATTTATTTTTAATGAATATGATGTTATAAAATGCAACTAATTTAATTAATATTTAATACAACACGTAATTACTTCTTTCTTAAAATAAAAAATAGTTAATAATCTAACAACAAAAAGCCTTCAAAGTGAAAAATAGAAGTCTTGACACACACAACTTAGAACAATTGCCGGCAATTAAACAAGCAAAATCCTCCATGGCTGTTGATGAGCGGAATCCATTACAAGACTTGGGAGGGTTCCGTGAAAGCGGGTGAGGCAATTTATCCCAGTACGGGTCTGTGACAAACAAACAAAACGCGGTAAATCGGTCCACGGCACGACAAGCGACACGGGCTCCGGCCGCCGAAATAGAACTCTCTTATCATGTTCGTTCGTTTCAGGACTTTAAATTGACTTGTCACTCACTATACGCCTGGTGCCCGTACTCAGGTTTGCACTGCTGCTCTCGGTTGTTTTTAGAAATGCACCGATTCTTTAAGACGAAAGGTGATATCCTGTTTCGGTTATTCCAGTTTTGGACGAGAATAATATGAACTTCTTGTATAGATATTCTTCTTTACATATGTTAGTTTATGGGGTAGGTGGTTCAGTGGTATCGAATCGGCCTGTGGATTCTGAGAACCCTGGTTCAATTCCCACAGTCGACAAACATTTTCACCACATTAAAATCAATCCCTGTGGCTTTCCCACCACTAACATCTTTGGGGGTCGTTATTTGACGGCTGATAAGCGCACTACACGCGTTTAAATATATCACGTACCGAGATCTGCTTCGGTGAAGTGCCACACCCAATAATGGGCAGAAGGCGTGATTTATTAACAGGCAGATTCATAAAACGGATTAGCACTAACACCGTTTTTAATATTATCTATAACTCTGTTTCAAATTAAGACAGATTCAAGAAATTAATTAAATTTGATGCTAATTAACAGTCTTTTTAACTCAAGTTAAAATATACTTGTTTCATGCATTGAAAAGAGAGTTAAAAACGAAATAAAAAATGGTGTTAGCGTTAACCCGCTTTATGAATCTGCCTGTTAAGTGTTAGTTATGGGGTAGGTGGCTCAGTGGTATCGACTAGACCTGTGGAACCAGATAACCCTGGTTCAATTCCCACAACCTGCAAACATTTTCACCACATTAAAATGATCCCTGTGGCTTCCCCACCACTAACATCTTTGGGGACCGTGATTTGATGGCTGGTAACCTGGTTCAAATCGCACAACCGACAAACATTTTCGTCACACTAAAATTATCCCTGTGCCCCCTCCCCCCCCACTAATATCTTTGGAGGCCGTGATTTGATGACTGGTAATCGCACTTCACGCGCATTAAAATATAACTTACTGACTTCTGTTTCTGCAGAGTGCCACTCCTAGTAATGGGTGGAAGGCGTGATGATATATTTATTTTAATTTTAAGTGCGTTTACCAGCCGTCAAATTACGTCTGTCAAAGATATTAGCGGTGGGAGAGCCAGAGGAGTAATAATAAGTAAATGAAAGTAATGTAGTTGAAAAATATTAATATTTTATTTACGAAATCAAATTCTAAGTTAATTTTTATATTTTGATATAAATATTATTTCTATTGCTTTAAAAGAATGTCAGTGACATAATCAAAATAATGTGTACTTTTTTTGTTTTACTGGAATGAGAGGAACACCACCTAAATGTAAGTTTATTCATGACTGTACATGGTATTCCATAAAATCATTATCAAGAGAAAAATTATTCCTATAGCTAATATTTTTCTGATAGCAATATAATTTCAAGTCGCTTCAAATATTTCCTGTAAATTACAATCTCTTCTGAATGATTAATAATGCTCCATTTCCTGCAGCAATACCAACATCGTTCCTAAACTTCCCCTAGCTATTTGTATAATGAACATTATATTTAAGAAAGCATAAAAATAATTGGAAATATTGCAGTATTCTCTTCGGAATAGAATGACTAAACTGCATTTATTAGTTGACACTGATTGGTGTATTAATTCACGCGTAAAACGGAAAAGACAGAGACGGAAGAGGGATATTTGAAGAGTGATTCTGTACCTCCCGTTTCCACCACTACAGGAAAAAATGTCTTTTGGTAGCTTATGCATGGGCTGGTTATAATTTACAATATGTTGATTATAAAGGTATATTCACATTGTAATATTTCACATTAATTCAAATAAAATAGTATATTGTAATGGTTGTTGCCATACGTACGTTACAATTGTTTTTTCTATGGTCTTAAAATGTTATTTCTTAAAAGTCTATATTTGAATCGATATTTGACATCTGTCTTTACTGTTATATTTTACATTAATTAAAAAATTAAAGATTATTCAACAATGGTTGTCTTGGAAACAATATCATAACCTATTTCTTGCCACACTTATGCTGGGTTGCAAGAAAAAAATAAAGAGCTCTTTAGTTAAAGAATTGTTTATCTAGCAACAGTATCAATAGCGATTTTCTGAAATTTATTGAACCGTTAGTTGCTAATGAACCGATAAAACTTTCATGCAACCCAGCATTAGGCTGGGTTACATGAAAGTTTTATCAGTTCATTAGTAATTAATGTTTCAATTAATGTTTCAATAGTTGCTATTGATACTGTTGCTAGATAAACAAATCTTTAATTTCTCTTTATTTTTTTTTTGCAAATCTGTATGATTGTTGTAAAGAGATACTTTCTACACTAATTTTGAATGTTGATATATTGACCGTAATAGTTATTTATGTATCAAGGGTGAAAACAGAGCATTTCGCCTCGTGCTAATAATCATACCACGGGCCAGAAACGCTAATTTTATCCGTAATCCATACTAGTTATTTATGTACCAAGGGTGGAAACAGGCGTTTCTGGCCCGTGGCATGATTATTAACATTATTAATAACATGCTCAGGGTCAGAAACGCTAATTTCACCCGTGGTACATACAATATTTTATGCACAACAAAAGAACATTTAATTATATGTTCAAAAGATTCAAATATGTAAATAGGTTATATGTCAAAATGACGTTTTGCAGAATCAAATATTCACAATAAACAAGAATTGTCATTTTATTTATGTATACATAGGAATTATTTCTTTTTGGTCCATGGGTCAAAAAGAAGTGTTTTTGTGCTAAAACACTTGCTTTTCGGCCCAGTTGTGCATAAAATATTTTATGCACAACAAAAGCACATTTAATTTTATATTCAAAATCACTTTTTGCAAAATCAAATATTCATAATAAACAAAAATTGTCCTTTTGTTTATATATTCATATGAAATTAATTTTTTATGGCCCTAGGGCCAAAAACAAGTGTTTAAGCCTGCATTTCATGGCTAAAATACATGTATTTCGACCAGGTTGTGCATAAAATATATATAATTACACCTTTTATTCATTACTGGATGTGGCTCTCTGCTATAGCAGATCATAGAAGTGATATATTTATACGCGTGAAGTATGGTTACCAGCCGTCAAAGATATTAGTGAAGGAGGAGACTGAAGGGTTATTTTAATTAATATAAAGACAAATTGTCAATGAATAATTAAAACAAAGACAAATTGTCAATAGCGATGTAGAACTAAGTCTTAATAAATTAAGAAAAAGAAGGGAAAAAAAAATTGTATTTCAATTAAACTTGTCAAAGTTCCAGAAAATTACAGCACATTTGAATCAACTTATTAGGTCACCATCAAAGGCTGGTCAGTTCAGCTTTAAACATAGACGCGTTTCGTCCTTACGGACTCATCAGTATGGTGCGATCAACTATCCAACTAGACCAACTAGGGGCTAGTGAATTGTGATACTTTTGTAAGCTGAACTGATGGTTATTTTAATATTGTGAAAATTGCATAGCCCAACTTGATACCAAGTATAAACATCTTCTATTTTATTATCACTGCAATCTCACCCGCCATTTTCAATATCAATATTTATTTATCCCAGGTGAAATTATCCTCCACAATCTTGCAAGTTTCATCTCTTCGAAAACTGCAACAACTTTTTCCCTTATGTCACAAGTCGTGTCGTACACCGCGAGCAGAAAATCCCGTGCACGTTTGCCGTAACTGTAAAATATCTCCGTTGATTAAATTCCCGCTTGCAACCGGTACCGGTACAGCGACAAGCAACTAGCGTAGAACGCCGGTTAACTTCGCACAGTTCGCACCGCGACGCGGTATCTCGCAACCTGATGACGACGGCGTTACCCGGTTCAAGTTACCGCGAGTGAAGATAATCAAACGGTGTTACTGGCGGTGCAGCGTCGTCAATGGAGAAGGAAAACTATTACAAAGTAACGTTGTTAGAAATTTGTATCTTAGAAAGGCTTTATCTTGCATCGGTGAGGAGGATAGGAAGGACAATTGTTTTAAGTAGTTATAAAATATGTACTCAAGATTTTCTGGAAGGCAAAACATGAAATTGTCTAGGATCTATGATGTGTTACTTATATGCCAAGAAAGAGAAGTTTTTGTTTTTTCCAGGAGGTCTAAAATTGAAGCACTCTTCCCTCACTAGATGTAGACATATAATACTATTGTTTCCACGACCACATTAGTATTTAAGGTAGTACTAGTCATGGCCAACTTCATTGAATTGCGCTACGCTTATTATGGCCGTTTCAATTCATCATTTTCCCATATAAAAATTTGTCGTGAGTTTTTTACAGTTTTGGTACGTCAAGTAATGCCATCTAGTGCTTTTTATTTCAATTAAAGAAGAGTGACAACGCTGTCAAGTTCCAAAAACAACCTTAAAATATTTTTAAACTGAAGTTTATGTGATCAAACAAAATACATTTAATAGTACTTGGTATTTTATTTGTACAATCAATATTATTAAATATTATGATTAGTATTCTGAGCTTTTGACTAAAGTGACTAGCTACTCTAGACTAAGTGAATTTCATTTCGCAACGCAGCATTATCTGTCACTGCAGGTAAATAATGCGCCATATTGTCTACCCATTTAAAATTTTTAAAGTGTTTATAGGTCAAAAGAAGGAAGTATTATTGAATATTGGTGCCAACGGTTAGTATTTTACTGTAAAGATTGTATGATAATAAATATACAAAGACTAGGCTTGTTTTTAGGATTTTTTCAATCAATGCATGTGACAGTATTTAATTACGACATATCTCGTTAGGGGCGCTGGTTGACGTACCCGCTCTGTAAATTTGAAACCAGGAATTTTAATGACATATGAAACGGCCATAATAAGCGTAGCGCAATTCGATGAAGTTGGCCATGTACTAGTGTGACGGTGGCGCCATCGATTGTCGAGTGGCGAAACTGACGCTCAAAAAATATAAAAATTGAATAAAATAAGCGTTTTATACCTATTATGATTTGAATATCATGGAATTATAACAATAACAAAAATACTTACACAAGGTGATGATGGATGATATGTGAATGGAGGCGGATGATGACTGAGCGAGTGAACAAAATGATGGTGGTGTAAGCAAGTGTGACCTAAGAAGAACTCGTGAACAAAACGAACTAAGACAAAAGACTTTTGGTCTTAGTTCACACTTGCTTACACCACCATCATTTTGTTCACTCGCTCAGTCATCATCCGCCTCCATTCACATATCATCTATCATCACCTTGTGTAAGTATTTTTGTTATTGTATAACTTATTATTTGTATTAAGTAGTTTATTTAGTTTATTCACATCTTTGTATTTTTGTTTATTTTATAGCTGAAGATGGCATTATTCAATGCCAAAATATAAACCAAATTTTTCAAGACTAATTATGTAAAAAATTCTTTCCCGTTGTCCCCATTTATCCCACCTCCTATTGTGACTTTCAAACAACATTAAAATTCACGTTTTATACATCTACAAGTCAAGAATTCCCATATTATAATATATTATCATTTTTCTTTTTAAAAACTAATTGTAGTTTATTAATATGAGAAATGAATTTATAAAGAATATGAAACATCATGGGGTAATGGCACAGTGGTATCGAGTCGACCTGTGGATCCTGAGAACCTCGGTTCGATCCCACAGCCGACAGACAATTTTCACCAAATTAAAATGATCCCTGTGCAGAGCTGGGCAGTAGCTAGCTACTTTTGTAGCTTAGCTACTAGCTTAGCTACATTTACCTTAGCTGTAGCTGTAGCTTAGCTAACTGTGAAAAAATATAGCTGTAGCTTGTAGCTAGCTACTTTTTTTTCTATTAGCTTAAAAATAACAACTGAAGCTACTTTTAAAGCTACTTTTTGTAGCTTCAAGCTACTTTTTAAGCAGAAGGTCAACAAAGTACGCATGCGTACAAGCTAAACCCACACAAAATAATTATTTGTTGCCGGTTCTAACTGGCTCTAATAAACAAAAATACACAGTAGGTGCCAGATGGTATTTGCTATTTTTGATATTTATGTACGTAATAGTAAATTAACAGTCATTATAACAAAAGACTGATCATATGACAATGGCAAATTTAATTATTTCACAATAATTTCAAAAAGTAGCTTTAAAATTTAACAGCTACTTTAACGAAAGCTTTTAGCTGTAGCTTAGCTATATTTTACAAAATATAGCTTATAAGCTGTAGCTTAGCTACTTTTTTAAAGAATAGCTGTAGCTTAGCTACTTTTTTTAAGTAGCTTGCCCAGCTCTGCCCCTGTGTTCCCCCCAACTACTAATATCCTTGGGGGCCGTGAATTGACGGCTGGTAACCGCACTTCACTGTTTCGGCAGAGTGCCACACCCAGTAATGGGTAAAAGGCATGATGATATATTTATTTATATTTAATTTTTTATGAAATTTAGTTCTAACATTAAACTTTAAATTTAGCTTTAATATAATAAACAATAATAATAAATATTCATGAATATTTACTCATTAGCAGGTTTGCTTATAGATACCATAAAGTCAATTTGTGAATTGTGAATCGCGTAATATTTGACTTCAGTTTTCATTATTCATAAGCAAACATTGTAAATATATGAGTAGGCCATTGAAAAGATAAATAATGGCAACCAATAAATACTGCTGACGTGGCATTACCAATATTTACACAAAACAGAAAAACGCTGAGCGCGTTTAATCAGTACGTCCGACTTATTAATTAAAAATCCGTTGACGCCGTTAGGGTGGAGCCCTGCCCTCGCGTTCCACACCCCTCGGACGTAACGTAACGTAACGTACAGTAACGGCACAGAGCGATGAAAGCCAAATGGGCCACGGTTTTATACAGCAATGTCCACAGTTCGTATAATAGGGCGTGGAACAGGGAGGATATTTGCACGAAGAGCACGGGGTGGACAGTAAATTATACTTTGTAAGTAATGAATTAATTTATTAGGATTAAAGAGTTGAAGACAGGTATTGAAGGTTTATTTTTTGGCAAAAACTGCGAGAGATGAAATTTTGTTTATATTTTGTTTAGTCGTAATTCTCGTTTTTATTTATGTAGTATCGAATTATTTTCGTTTATTTTATATAATTTAAAAAGTAAACACTCTATTTGTATATTGCAAATACATAATCAATGGGGTAGATGTTTCAAAATTGAATTCTGTATTTGAGAACCCAGGTTCGATTTCTACAACCGACAAACAATTTTCATCACATATAAACTACCGCTGTGAATATAAAATAAATATATCATCACGCCTTCTACCCATTGCTGGGTGCAGCACTCTGCCGTAGCAGATCTCGGTAAGTGATATATTTTGTGAGTGAAGTGCGGTTACCAGCCTTTAAATCACGGCCCCCTAATATGTTAGTTGAGGGGGAGTCAAAGGGGTAGTATTAAATAAATAAATAATTTCTTTTATTATCGAATGGCGAAGTTCAGCTAAAGCTGTTCTTACACTTAACCATTATTCATGAAAATAACAATAATATAGATACAGAAGCATATGGTAACCAATTTTAAAATAAAAGTTAATATTAAACATTAAACTATTTTATATTATTATATTTGAAGTTGTTCATTATATAATTCATTTCTCAAAGCACGTTTGAACAAAGACAAATTTAAAATCTTTTTGAGGTTATCAGATATAGAATTGTATAATTTGGGGGCAGCATAAGAGAAACTAGATTTGAAACGAGACGTAGAGAACTTGAGAACATGTAAATTTGATCTAAATCGAGTATTGAGTGAATGTAATGAACCACGATGCTTAAGATGATAAAAAAGATATTTAGGAATATTTGTGACTAATATTTTCTGCACGAAACACAAGAAATGACACTTCCGTCTGTTAAACATATTCAACCAGTGAAGTTGATGCAATCTCTGAGTAACACGGTCGCACCTACGCAATCCAAAAATGTAGTGAATATTGTTTGTTTGCTGTGGAAATCAAACCCGGGTTTTCAATTCCACAGACCGACTTGGTATCACAGACATCTACTCCATTTCCATATTATGATGCAGATATAATAAAAACTAGTGCTGTTAAAAGCACGATGTCAAGCGGAGTGTGTTTAATCTCGTCACACGTGCTTTAAATCTTACTTATGCAAAAATCATGAATACGATATATTCTTTCGCGAGCCCCTTAATTTTTTGGTAAATTTAACATATATTCTAAAGATTTAACTTTGCATCATTGCAGTTTAAAAAGTAGTGGAGCGAGTGTCAAAAATAATAATAATTATTAGATTCAAGAAAAATCATCGTATATTACTGTAATGTAAAATTCACATTCTTTGGAGACACAAAGAAGAAATAAAAATATAGATAATGCTGTATACTGCAACATCAATACTCGTATATCTTGAAATCTCCGCTTTGAATTGAGGATTCCTTCATGTTTGTTTCATAAGCGTTCAATACATCATGTGCATGGCAGAAGACACGTCCGGGTTCATATGAAATAAAAACATAAATCAAGTGTCGATATTCTTGTGGGTTTACGGCTTTTTGCGCAACAGTATCTTGAAATTAAATTCAAATATTTCAAATCTGAATATCCCTTCAAAATGAAAAGATAAATGTAATAGTATTACTATGAAAATTGAATACATAACCCACTGTACTAGTGGTATAGTAGATTTATGCTAGGTTGCATGAACGTTTTATCGGTTCATTAGCAACTAACGGTTCAATAAATTTCAGAAAATCGCCATTGTTACTGTTGCTAGATAAACAATTCTTTAACTAAAGAGCTCTTTATTTTTTTCTTACAACCCAGCATTAGTGTTTTCTTTTTATTTTAGTCTTCATTTGTTTATTTTTTACAATCAGGATTAATTCGCAACTTCATTACATCATATATGTATATGGAGTAAGTGGCTCAGTGGTATCGTGTCGGCCTGTGGATTCTGAGAAAACTGGTTCGATTCCCACAGCCGACAAACATTTTCACCATATTAATACTACTCCTGTGGCTTTCCCTACTAACATATTTGGGGGCCGTGATTTGACGGCTGGTACCCGCACTTCACGCGCAAAAATATATCACTTACCGTGATCTACTTCGGCAGAGTGCCACACCCAGTAATGGGTAGAAGGTGTGATGATATATTTATTTATATTACATCAAACATTTCACGTATAATAGCTTTGTAATTGTTTCGATCATATGTATACTTATCTGAAGATAATACTAACCTTTATTCTAGTAAGAATTGTTGTGTTTTAATATACGTAAGACAAATTTACCACAAAGAAAAAATCGATTAAACGGTATAGACGTACATGCTAATAAAATTAGAAAATTTTCAGAAGAAAATTAGAAATTTAGATAAGATTTACAATTCTTATGACAGATGTCACCTGGATATCACTAATCCATGGCCAACTTCATTGAATTGCGCTACGCTTATTATGGCCGTTTCATATGTCACTAAAATTCCTAGTTTCCAAATTTAAAGAGCGGGCACGTCAACTAGCGCCTCTAACGAGATACGTCGTAACTAAATTTGAAAATACTGCCACTTGCATTGATTGAAAAAATCCTAAAAGCAAGCCTAGTCACTGTATATTTGTTATCATACGATCTTTACAGTAAAATACTAACCGTTGGCACCAATAATTCAATAATACTTCCTTCTTTTGACCTATAAACACTTTAAAAATTTTAAATAGGTAGACAATATGGCGGAATTATTTACCTGAAGTGACAGATAATGCTATGTTGCCAAATGAAGTTCACTTAGTCTAGACTAGCTAGTCGCTTTAGTGAATACTAGTCATAATATTTAATAACATTGAATAAATAAATAAAATACCCAGTTCCATTAAATGTATTTTGTTTGATCACATAAATTTCTGTTTTCAAATATTTTAAGGTTGTTTTTGTAACTTGACAGCGTTGTCATTTTCCTTTAATAGAAATAAAAAGCACTAGATGGCAATACTTGACGTACCAAAACTGTAAAAAACTCACGACAAATTTTTATATGGCATAATGATGAAATGAAACGGCCATAATAAGCGTAGAGCAATTCAATGAAGTTGACCATGACTAATCTCAAATTATATCGTTGTTTTTCAATCGCCATAAATATGGCTTTACTTTCCTTGGAAAAGTACTACTTTTTTTCTCTCAATTGAGGCAAGAAATCTTTACATTATTACAGGATTACGAAGAAAGTTGTTTTAATTTCATTTCCTACAGGTTTCACTCCACATGCGTCTTTTTAGATAGGTACAACTATTTGTACAAAAATTAAGGCTAAAGTGCAGTATCACTAACCAATTTTTAAAATTTCCCCGGCCACTACAATGACATTTACTTGTCAGTGATCCTAAATCTTTTTTAGAGATTTGAAGCTCATCGCAAAGGAGTATAAATGTTATAAATGTATCAAAATGGCAGACTGAGATAAGGTTTAGTTATGTTAGAAATAATTATTTTTTATTTCCTGATAATAGTAGATTATATCATGCTTGAGGTTTGAAGCTAGAAAATATTTTTCAAATAACAGTTCAGAAGCACTGATTTATTTAGTAATTTTTAGGGAGTTTAGAAATTCACAAAATTATACCAACCTAAAATTATTATTTTTTAAATCGGTCAGTGATACTTCACTTTTGCCGAAATTAATACAAGTAAAACAGAAAATTTATAAGTTTTTGTTCTAACATTTGTATTCACATCCTAATATTATTAAAATAAACCTGTAATTTCTGTCTAAAATAAATGAATTCAAATCACATAACTTGACAAACAACAAACCTCTTTCTGGTTTTAAGCGTCACGTACAAAGTGCTTGACAAACCGTGGCGTTTTCACCGATTCACCGCAATTTCCCCTCGACGTATCTTTCCACTTTGCACCCACACTGTGCGTGAACCACCACCCCAGTGTTGAAATACGCCGTGGCACATCGACAGGGCCGGTATATTAGCAAATGCGGAGTTCATAAACTTTGAGAATGAGAAGGGTACGTGACTAAGCGACAAAGTATCACACTTTGGACATTCGAATTTGAGTTCGATTCTCGCAGTCGACAACTGATTTTCACTCATGAATCATAGAAATAACAGCTATGAACTGTCTACGAACTAGCGATTTTCTGAAAAAATTGTTGAACATGAAAAGTAAATAAATATATTATCACGCCTTTTACTCATTACTGGATGTGGCATTTTGCCGTAGCAGATCTAGATAAGTGATATATTTATTATTTATACGTAAGTGCAGTTACGTGGGCAGGGTGAAAAGTCTCTGAAATGAAATAAGAAATGATTTATTTGGTCAAAACATATTTTATTTCTCAACATAATCTCCTTGTAGCTCGATACACTTCGTCCAACGTTTTTCTAATTTTTCGATCCCTTCCAAATAATACGATTTTGGAAATCCTTCAAAATAGGCTTTCGGCTTCGATTCGCCAGGACAAGTCCACTGTTTCAACTGTTCTTTGGTCTCTGGTGTGTTGTGATGAATCCATGTTTCGGCGCAAAAAGTCCTTCTTATTGCGCTTGAACATCGCCAAACACTCCTTTGTACTTGTCACACGGTCGCGCTTGTTGTCAACAGAGAGCAAATGTGGCACCCATCTGGCAGATAGCTATCTCATATCCAAAAATTTATGCAAAATGTTCCGTACCCATTCGGTTGAGATGCTCATAGCCTCAGCAATCTTGTGCACTTTAGCTCGCCGATCGTCCAATATCATACCATGGATTTTATCGACGATTTCTGGCGTTGTAACCTCAATTGGACGACCAGAACGTTCGGCGTCCTTTGTGGTCATACTACCACAACGAAAATCAGTAAACCACTAGTGAATCGTTTCAATCGATGGTTAGGAGTCCCCATAATGTTTAACAAGCGATGCTTCGGTTTGCATAATGTATTTTCCACGCAAGAAATAATGTTTAATCAAGACGCGAAATTAACTTTTTTCCATGTTTTCAAAAATCTTCAAGGTTGCTTGCTTTCGATGGGTGTCAAAACAGAACTGAATGACATATCAGTCTGAAAATTTTAATGCGCTCTAGTTAAAGATGGTACATCACAAATGTCACATGAGATTTGCGATTGTGGCGCCATCTATTTTATTTTTCAGGGACTTTTCACCCTGCCCTCGTACTAGTGGTTAAGTCACGACTCTCAAATATTTTAATGAAGGGGAAGCCATAGGGGTAATTTTAATGTGGTGAAAATTGTTTGTCGCCTATAGGAACCGAACCCGGATTCTCAAATCGAAAATCCGACTCAATACAACTGAACCACCTACTCTATAAAATTATATAAAGCACGCGCGTGGCCACGTAAAAGAGAATAACTTAATACCCTTAATATCATACTCCTGATTCTTTAATTTCAATCATAAGAAAGTTATTATAAAGCAAAAATAATGATCAAAAATAATATATTTAATAGACGATAAGATTATTTTTTTGTGTATAGAAATTATTGTGTATAAAGTACATATATAATGAATCCGTCTTTGAATTAGGTGAATGTATATCGTATGTCTTTTTTCGGTGGTAGGGTTGTTAATCTTTTTATTTCTTAAACTACTCCTGCAATTTTCAACCGATTGCATTTTTTTTTTCAGGTTAAGGACGACCTGTATAACACCACGTCATTTTTATTTTCATAAAATATTGCCAACTTTTCCCATACAAATTTCATCACACTAAATTGGCCAATTGCCTAGCTTAAGATATGGATCCTTCCATCTTGTAAGGATTAAATAGGCTAAATGTATTTAAGTCCGGCCCAGTACATCGAGTGTCCTCATGTCCTCGTATTCCGTATAACATTAACCCCGAATCGCGAATTTTAAAGCATGAGAATTTATTCGGCTGAGGGCGGAAGTACGTGAAAACAACGTGATAAATATCGTTTAGTTATACGACAAACATTTCAGCCGACTCCCGCCCGATGTGAGAGGAGCACTGACTGTAACTTTCAAATTGCTGTGCATTTATTACAGATAACTAACAGGAGAGACTATATCGTGTGTACTATCATCGCTCCGGTATTCAAATCTTGTGGGGGCTTATTTATTACATACTACATTTTTAACTACTTTTGTAGAATGCAAATTAATCAAACTTAACATACTATCTCATACCTCTGCCAACAGGCATATTCCATTTGCCATATTAGAAACAAATCTAACATAGTCTTATTGAACCAGATCATTTGTTTGAAATAATTCACTGCATTACTTTTCGTGAGAAAGTGTTCATGGTTCGGGCCGGGATTTAACAACTTATAACCGCACTTCATGTGTATAAATATATCACTTACCGAGATCTTTAAATGTAGATAACTTTTTGCAACTGACAAAACTTTATTTGTCTTTCTCTTAAGAACCCGATAAAAACTAATGCCATTTGAATTATTTTATTTTAATATCGTTAAATTAGTTTTTTTTTGTTCAAATTGGTAGGTAACAAAGTTTCATAACAAACTAATTTATCCGGAAAAATAAAATGGTTTTGTATTTGATAATTCTCTGTGATTTAAGCTACGTTTCGACCTCTTAACATAGTCTATCTTTTAGTCTATGTTTTTGTTTGTTTATGTCGGAAACATTCCAGCCATTTCCATAGACATAATCTTCATTCCATATTCCAGTGAAGGTTTGTTCACTTAAATGAGAAAATAATTGTATAAAACTATTTGAAATACTTTAAAAATCATATAAAATTATTAACGAGGAACAGTAATTACTATTAAAATTAAGCACTAGTTTAATTAATTTATACAATTCAAAATAATTTTAAAAAATTGAGGCATTATTGTAGTGAACCTGCCAGAATATATCAAATACAGTAATTTAAATTTCGAAAAAATGTTTTACGTAAATAAAATATGATAGAATTGCATTATATTATAAACTCAAAGGAAATAAAAATATTAAAAAATTACAGCAACTATTTTAAATTTATTTAAATAAAATATAGAATTGACTGTCTATTGCAGCATGAGACAGCAATACCGCAGCTATCTCTCTCTACAGAACAGCGACGAAAGATTATGTCGAAAGTATGAAGTTTGCAAACTTTGTGTTTATGCGCAGTGACAAAGTCGAAGACTAAGACTAAAACAGTAGCTGGAAACGCTCAGTTGTATTCACATATGACAAACTCTCAAGGTTATATCGAAAAACTCAAACGAAGACTATGTTAAGAGGTGGAAATGAGGCTTTACATACATATGCACAAAGCTACATGTGCCAAAAGCGATAACGGCCGTCTAAAATTAAAACGTTACAACGACGTTGTCAAATTTTGACTAATCACGCAATCACATCACAGAATTGTGTCAACTGCGATAAATTATACAGTGTAAACAGACTATGACAGAATGATAAGTCATAAAAATCTGTGTGAAGATTATTTCCATATTTTATATTCGTACCATTACCATCTACTAAATGAATGTGCAAATATTTAGGCTAAACCTGTTGAAATTGCTTGAAATTTTAGGTTGTTAGTCAAACCGTGGAACCGGCAGCAAAATTAATAATCACCCTTTTCAAACAAATCACTTTCACTATTTGAGGTACCCAAAATACATCATAGATCATTGTGAAGTCGGTTGGCCACTCACACTTTTCTCTCTGTTTGAACAGGATGACTTTGGTTTCAGCCATCCCTTTCATGCCTTCATATCCACCCAGCCCAAGGCCAGCTGCGGTCATTTCTCATTTCCGCCATTTCCATTATAGACTTTCCTATTTAGGACATAAATAAAATTACTGTTTCGGAATGTTATAGAAAATATTGTGAAGCTCTTTTAAAATGCTAAGAAACTTACCGATGTTTAGTACCAAATTTTCCTTTTATTAAATAGGGCCTATTTTATAAAAGTTCTACACTTCTTATGCCAATGGCACACTGGTCGAGGAGCATGAATGAGCGTCGAGGAACTCATCGATGAAACAACAGAACTCACCCGTCATCGATGAAAAATAGAGGCTCCTCTATTTCCATCGAGGAGTTCCTTGATGAAACGATTGTGTCTCATTTCACACGTATTATTGTATCTCATTTCATGTTAGCGTGGGCTGTCATTTTGGTTTTGCTTTGTGCTATTTTTTCGTGTTTGTTTATTTTATCAGTCAGGGTGCGTTCTGTTGTTTCATCGATGAGTTCCTCGACGCTCATTCATGCTCCTCGATCAGTGTGCCATTGGCATTAATTACAACTGTATAAAAAAGGAATTCGAACAAAAACAAAAAATATGGTTCATTTTAGTTCACCTTATGGTTTTAGTTCGATTTTTTGTTCCGGTTTGATAATTTTCTTTCAGTTCGGTTTACGAACCGATGCAATTTGGATTCAGTTAAGGATATTTTTTTTTAAATCTAAATTAAAAATGCGTTCAGATTAAATTCTAAAATATAAATTGATTATAGATTTCAAAAAAATACAAAGTAATGTTACTTACTACAAAAAAAGGGAACCAAATGTAGTTATTAGAAATAATTTTTGAAAAAGCAATGAGCGTTCGCCGGGATTTGAACCCAGAACCTTTCATTCGCATGATGACTGCTCTAACCAATTGAGCTACAAACACTCGGCGAATACTCATGCTTTTTCGTGCAATATGTAGTTTGCTTTTTCAAAAATTATTTCTAATAATTACCAACAGACAAATTGTCATTCAACAAATTCTTATAATAATTTCACCCAGGGAATTCTCCCATCGCATACTAGGTTGTTGACTTGTAATGAATTGACGCAACCCATGTCACTTTACATTTCTTCAACTAAAGATTGCTCGAAAAAGCATGAGTATTCGCCGAGTGTTTGTAGCTCAGTTGGTTAGAGCAGTCATCATGCGAATGAAAGGTTCTGGGTTCAAATCCCGACGAACGCTCATTGCTTTTTCAAAAATTATTTCTAATAATTACCAACAGACAAATTGTCATTCAACAAATTCTTACAAATGTAGTTATATTTATTTTTCTAACAAATGTATGGAAAGTATCCAAATACGGCAATTGCTATAATCCATAATAATTCATTATACAGATTATAGATGATCGCTTGATAATACTTTTCTAATAAGTATTTAATTAATTAAAAAATCGATAACGTGTACTGTTAATAAAAACGGGACAAATTGTCGTCTCCAATAGACTGTTGGCGACACCAGGATTTTGAAATAAAAAACGTTACTGTCCCATTGAGAACAGGAGTGTTAGTCACTTTATCTATACAATTGGATGCTGTTTCAATCCGCTCATTATAAATGCACCGCACTTGAAACTTGTACATTGTGACTTTTCCAGGCAAGACCACATGGATTGAACAGAACCAATTTTAAATCCAGTTCACTGAACCGATTTCCCGTTAAATTGAATATCGCAAGTTGACCAAGAAATCGGTCAATCTACCGTTAAGTTTAATAGTGTCATTAAATACAAATTTAAAATACATCTCAACAATGAACTACTTTAGGCCGATGTTACCTTAATTTTACACATAGTTTAAACCTTTTTAAATAATTAATCACTTAATACTACATAGCTCTTAATCTGCAATAATATAGTATGATATAATAAATATGAATATGGTTTGCATCAATCTTTGCTTTGCAAGCTCCAGAACATTACGAATGTCCAAGCTGAGTCTGGAATAAAGGGAAGTTTCCCTTTAGTGTCGTCTGCGTCTCCAGGTTAGTAGGTCAGCGTCGCTAGCCGCTACCCTCTAGTTCGCTCCGTCTCCGCTAGGAGGGAAATCGTGCTGATGATATGGCTGTACTTCCGGTAAATGTTGCTTCTTATTCGCGCGCTGGGACTTACAAACGAACCAGATTAAACCTGCTTTAACTGTTTGTATTGGCAACTCAAGCAATTGAAGCGAGGAGGGATCTGAAAACTGAACTGATTGTTTGTTGAAGTTGCTACACGAAGTAGTAAAATGATTTTGGAATTGTTGTTTTAAAATTGGAGAGTTTTTAGTGTATGTCTAATCGTGCTACTATGATGCAGATTGCAGACTTTAATGAGGAATATAAAAGTTTATTTTAAACAAGTGAACATTAAGAATGGTTACTGTTCTAGAAGTTGTTTTGTTAAATCAGAGTATTACAGAAACATAAACCGAAATCTCTTTAAACTTGAAATACATTCTTTTGTGACAATATAAGCTATCTTATTGTTGATATGTTGCTTTAAGGTTGTACTAGTGTGACGGTGGCGCCATCGGTTGTCGAGTGGCGAAACTGACGCTCAAAAAAATATAAAAATTTAATCAAATAAGTGTTTTATACCTATTATGATTTGAATATCATGAATTGTTAACAGGTTGTTGGTCTAGTGAATTTTCAAATACCAGACCACCGTGTGGTGTTGCCATTATAAATTGGGATACTTAATTTTTCGTTAAAAACAATGCTTTGCATGGCTATATATCCATTACTAAACGATAAAAAACTTTCTCCTTCTGATACAATATACATGGATAGTTCTAGAACATCATACTAGTTTTTCAAATGAAACTGCAAAATTTTAGAGGTACACAAACCAAATATGTGCGATTCTGAGTGATGATCGCCATAAGCCCCGTGTATAAGAACTCAACTTGACAAGCAGATATATTTGTTCAAAGACGATGAATGTGTTTCATATTTTAACAGGATGCGTATGACTATCCAATGTTTACGTGCGCCAAATTTCATTCCGATCTGCAAAATTATTTTTCACGCTTGTACTACCTTCGAGTAATTTGACATTGCTCACCTGCAATTACTGTACTCTAGTAATTAAGAATCACTTTACGATCTAACATAATATTATTGGGTATGGCAGTCTGTCGTAGCAGTACATAGATCTGATTGTTTGTTGAGAGAGATTTTACTGTATTTAAAATAAAATGCTTTAGCAAATCATTGAACTATACTGGGATTATTGCTTGGATGCGAATTAATGTAATTTATCATTTATGCCAGGAATGTTAATAAATTTTGTACACTAATTTTGTTTTCCAACGCTCTAATGGTCTAATGGAATTTGAAATCAGAGATCTGGAAATATAAAGGTATTTATTTACTATGTCCAATGTGCAACAGTGAATACAATCATATTAAATTTTATTATTCATTTGTATATAATGCTTTTTTATTTCTATTTATTTATTTGATATTCTGCTCAACAAGAACTGAATTCCAAATAGAGTACAGGGAGGCTACTGTTTGTTATGAAATACGAATTACTCAGACACAATCCTTTTTTTTATCATAAGTTGAAATCAGCGATATTTGAACATATTGTAAAAGTGATAGAGTTGCGATCTAATTCATTATAAAATAAGAACAAAATAAGACGAAGACTTCTTGTAAAAATATATATTTAAAACATAAAAGAAAATATAAATTATAAAATACAAAAGTTATAAACTAATATTGATAATTGAAATTAAACAATAAACCGGCAATGGAAACAACAACAACAACGTATGAATAAACTAATCTTTAAGTTACAAAATATTAAAATACATGGCAAGACCTACATCTTGCACAGACGAGACAACTCGTCTCGTTAGAAGCCAAACTACCACTAACTAATCCGTTGTTGTTTCCATGGGATGTTCTGACAAAGGGTAAGAGGGTAGTATCGTCGCGATGGTCGCACATATGCGTTTACATAAAAAACCCAGACGAGGTTAAATCTTTCCGACCCCTCGCTTAGCTATAATTTACCCAGATATGTCATCACATCCCGTGTAACCAGACGCGACAATTCAGAAAAGCTATAAACTTGATAAATAATCATCTACAGAATACTGAAGTTATAACATATGCACTAATAAATTTGATAAAAAAAATAAACTCTGTCAAGTCAACTTTAGAAAGATACTTAAGATAACGCTTAATTAGTCCTGTATCTTTCGAAGCTGAGTTGATAGTGAAATATCATAATTTATAAACAAAACCAAATTCTGAATTATCCGTTTTGTTACAATATGATGATTAAGGAACACAAGTATTATCTCGGTTTTATCCACCTGACTACCATTACCTGTAATTTTTGTAATAATAACAGTAGAATTTGTGGATTTCTAAAAGACAATGTCTAGTATTTTGGCCATTTTTAAATAATAGCTTATTTCCGATAACAGTACAGGATACAAGTACATAAAGTTCAATTATGAACGCGTTGCAGAGGAAGCTTTGAGTTCGATTAATTTTAAAAAAAATATGTTAATCTTAGTTATTTCTCAAAGTATGCTTTGTTGTTCGTTTTGTTTAACATTGTTTTTTATAATCATCAAATTGTCAGAGTTGTCAAAAAAGAAGGGGAAAAATATAATGTCCTAAGACTCCCAAAAGAATTAAAAGAAATTGTATTAAATGGAAACAAATTAATTAATTTATCAGGCATGTTAACTATTTTAACTTTTATTTATTGACATTGACAGGAGTCTTTTTAGTCGAATAAGTGCTACATTACTCGTACTAACACTAAAAAGTGTAATATATCAAGTACTTACGGTATAATCGAACATAATAATATATTACGTACCAAGAACTGTACGTGACAGTTTTTAAGTCAAAAATGTAGTTTGGGAAATCGAGTTTCCCGACCTAAAAATTACTTACAGTTCGGGGTTAGTAAGCTATTTTTTACAATACTTGTACAAATAGAAGGAAAAGAAAAATTGGTTTCAAAATTAACAACTGTCAAATTGTCAAAATAAACATGACCTTGATCTATAATATGTACTTACTGTCCACGGTGGACAGTAAGTAAATATTATATTTCTCATGTAACCATGGAAACCACTGTGCAATAAAAGTTCCACTTATGTGTTTAAATTTTGTCAGGTGACTTACAGTACAAATATGATAAAAATGTAGTTTTGATCCATTTGCATAACTATTTTAATTTCATTATTGGATAATAGAACTATTGATTAATTGTTTACGTATTGATCGGACTTTGAATGACCATCAATTGTACAATCATATATTTATTTGCTTCAAAATATTTATGGATAAAAGTAACCAACTTTAAATATAATAAAAATATGTAGAAAGCAAAAGAGCAGAGACCACGTTCCAATATTCCAATTTAAAATATTGCCATTCCATCTGACAATTCTAAAAATCTTTTTGATATCCACTTCCATCCGACGCTATTACTTCTGCATCTTCTTTTCTTTGAAGTTCCGATTTGCAGGAGTGCAGTGGTGCACTTTTTCTGCACCGAATGTTAAGAACTCATTGCTATATGCACAGTCGGCTTCATTTGTTATCTGCCTTGCTTCCGAGGCTCACTTGATGATGCTCTTTCTGTGTTCAGGAGAAAGTGCGTGAGTAACACTGAGTATGTGTGAGAGCACAGCAGGTCCGGACTTACATAATTTTAAGAGGACTAGCATGTTTATGATACTATAAAGCTTTATACCTTAAGTTTGATAAAATATGGTTACTCCCAAATATAGTGAAAAATGTATATATGTATTTTGGCTCGCTGAATCAAGTGGTCCGTAAGTATATATACTTTCTAGTTTTGAGATATTGCCTAAACATTGTGTTTGAGAAAATTTTGGTGATTAGTTTTTGACGTTTCTCAAAACCAATGAAATGCTTTATTGTATGTCACGTGTCTGCGTTTTAACTAATCCTGTCATTATTATACTGAGAATAAAGCTCTACAGACAAATTCACAAAACGGATTATCGCTAACACCGTTTTTAATATTATCTATAACATAACTCTGTTTCAAATTAAACCAGATTAAAGAAATGAACTAAATTTGATGCTAATTAACTTTCTTTTTAACTCAAGCTAAAATAAACTTGTTTCTTACATTGAAAAATGAAATAAAAAATGGTGTTAGCCCTAATCCGCTTTATGACTCTGCCTGCTAGTGATTATTTGCGGGAATAATCTCTGTAGGTGCTTTTGTTTGTGACAAATGACAGGTAATTGTTAAATTATGTGAAAAAAGTCGATTTAGTTCCATTTCAGATACAGAAATATACCAACAAAATTTGGAAACAACTTGCAAGGATACATTAATAAGTAATCAATCGATATGGACCCAGTTCAAAATCATTTAAGTTGGATGAATCGACCTCAACAGCTAAGTTAAAAAAAATCTAATAAAATATGAGTTGGATAAATTAGAAAATAATTCTCCAGTACCTTTCTCAAACTTGTTGCCATTTGGCAATAGCCACCCAAGCCCTAAGGACTTTCGTGACTATTGCCTGGCAACAAGTTTTCGAGAGATTTGTTAAATTATTTTCAATTTATTCTCATTCACTTTACCGGGTGAAACTGCTTGTGGTCAGTAAGAACCTTCCGGACTTGTGATATCACTATATTTAATCGTTTTTATCTCTGATGTAAAACATTATATTTAACTAATTTTTTCACTAATAGCTATTATTCAACATATATTTTAAGTTTTTATCCTACATTCTTGTTATTTCGATGATGGTTCAGGAGCCCATTATGAATGTTTTTTGTTTCGGCCCATGATACGGTCCTGGAACACAGCCACCGTGGATTCCAGCGAAAGATACGTACAGAGGAAAGCGTTTGTACGGAAGCCTCTCTCAGGAGAGTTTCGTTTTTTCATTACGTTAATGTACATGTTTGTTGTGTTGTATACTGAAAATATTATCCTGGGGAAAGTTTATGAAACGAATATACGAAATTGTATATCAAAGTTTACTTATTTGTTACAGTTGTAAAACTGTTTAGGAAAATTTTGCTTTTATATATGCAGCTGCTTTTGATGGTTCGAGTATTGTACTCGCATTGCGTTAATAAGAGTATGTAATTTATGAATAGTTTGATCCTATGAGAAAATATTCCTATTTATTTATTTATGTTACTCTGTACAATAGGAACTAAATCCCAACTACAGTATTATAAAAGATGCTTTGTATATTTATGATCTCTATTAAGTTCTTGCAATTTTGATTATATTAACAGATAAATCCGAAAGCAAAAAATATAAAAAATAGTAATCATACAAGTGCAGCGTAGATACTAATCAGAAGCGGTGCGTTTTAGTTTTTATTGCAAGGATGCATGGAGCACAGATACGGAATTTACAAAAAAAAGGCAGGAATATAATGAGAAATATTATTTATTATAAAAAACGAAACAAAAAAAAATATTAGGTATACGAAAAAACAGAGTTGGTACGTAACTGTACGAGCCCTACTAGTATGTTGTTAATACAGATCAAATTTGATAATCGATACATACATCTTGGAATGACAACCATTGGAACAGGAAGTAAACATTTCTATATTAACTAAAACTTTTTCGTTTTATTTAAAAACTGTATAATAATAAAGTTTGTTTTAACTTTTATTTCATTCTTCAAGTTGTCTACAAGATAAAAATCATGATAGTCCATTTGTACGTAGAATTAGTTTTTTGTAAAAATAAATTGCTAGTTATACTGCTATACGAGTACATTTTGTATCTAAGGTATATTTAATGTTAAATTTTGTTCAAAATGTTGAAAATTAATTGTACAATTTAGAAAATGACAGATACCTGCGTTTTTTTGTATTATTTAAATTTTAAACAAAAAATAAGTTTCGGGCCAACTGATGTGAGACAGGGCTCGTGCTTGATGCAACTAATATAATAAAAAAGTATTCATTATTTAAGCTCGAAACTAAATATCAAGGTATCAACATAGAGTATGTAAGTTAGAAAACATTTGTATAATAGCTATTTATGTAACCAGTTAGAAAATGCTTCATTTTATGTAACGAATGAGATAATCACACTAGTTACACAAAATCGCATTTCCATGTTCCATGTTTCATACAAGATTTTTGCAGTATAAACAACACAATATTAGGTAAAGAGAAAATAAATAAAAAACAAAACTAAAGGAATATGATGCAGTAGCCTTTCTGACAGCCACATATGCAAACGAATCATAGAGTATGCAGAAGATGATGAAAAGATAATCGCTACAGAAATGAAATACCTAAGAAAGATTACAGAAAAAACACAAAGGGACAGGGGAAGAAATGAAAAAATAAAAAGAATATAATTTAAAAAAGAGCAAAAAACAACTGGGATGGTACGGACACATAATGAGGATAGACCAAAATAATCTAGTCAAGGAAAATATAGAATCCGGAAACATCGATAAAGAAGAAAAAGAGGGAAACTGAAGAAAGCATGGAAGTAAGAATAGCAAAAATAGGAAAAGAAAGAGTGGAAATCGAATCACAGGCCGACTCAATACCACTGAGCCCCCTACCCCATAAATAAATAACAGGCAGATTCACAAAACGGATTAGCGCTAACACCGTTTTTAATATTATCTATAACTCTGTTTCAAATTAAAACAGATTAAAGAAATAAACTAAATTTGATGCTAATTAACTCTCTTTTTAACTCAAGTTAAAATAAAGTTGTTTCGTACATTGAAAAGATAGTTAAAAATGAAATAAAAAATGGTGTTAGCGCTAATCCGCTTTATGAATCTGCCTGTAAATGCATAAAATTTGGATTTAAGATAAAGGCGAATATAACAGCTTACAAGTTTGGAATATGTTTTCTATGGGCTTAGAGTTTGTTTGGTAAAAGTGTGAACGAAGCGAGCCTCGCCAATAATACGACCTATTATAAAATATAACAGATAATTAATACAGTTTTTATTATATAGTCCAAGCTATTGCATTTTGTCGAATGGGTTTAACATAAATATCATTGTTTACATATATGAATACTAATACATATGAATAAATATGTGTATGCTAGTTAACAAATTTCAAATTTCATTTAAATGAATTTTGTTATTTGTATTTCGGATTGAAATTAAATTCAAATAAATTGTATTTAAACAAACACTCGATATTACATATAAATTTGTTAAATAAAATTTACAAACAATGTTACAATTGTATGATAAATTCTGTATTTAACGCAGATACAAAATATTAAAACAAATATATTTATTTGGCATTTTATGTCGAAGCTAGTAATCCGCATTTGCTCGTCATATATTGCTCAATATTTGAAAAAACTATTACTGTCAGTTAAATCCGATTTTAGTTAATCATTTCACAATTTTTATTATTTACTTATTTGCTATTAATTCATTATAAACTATCACTTTAAAAATTAGTTAGAACTAAAGGTAAAATACACGATTATACTTTCGAATTTGATGAACAGTTGTGTTGGTAGCGCTTCTCATAACTCCGAGAATTGATTTTTTTTGACAATTATCAATATTTTTTCTATATTGTGCATATTGTGAATTTTGTCTGATTATAGCGTATTCTTTTAATAATATTTCGATGTCGACAATTTACAATTTTGAGGTTATATGTCATTCATCTGTCAGATTTTAAAGCATTCATACCACTCTTACAAAATAAAAAGCACCAAAAACAGTGCGTTCATATCCTCAACGATGTGCATTTATAACTTATAAGAAACCGAAATAGAAAAATAAATAAATATGACTGACAGAAAACAGAATATTTGAATTCAACAACTTTACAATAATCCAATGGGTCAGGTGGCTCAGTGATATCGAGTCGGCCTGTGGATCCTGAGAACCCTAGTTCGATTCCCACAGCCGACATCAATTTTCACCACATTAAAATTACCCCTGTGGCTCCCCCTTCACTAACATCTTTGGGAGCCGTGATTTGATGACTGGTAATCGCACTTCACGCGCAAAAATATATCAATTACCGAGATCCGTTCCGGCAGAGTGGCACACACGGCTTGATGATATATTTATTTTACAATAATTCAAGATATCTAAAATCCTGTAAACAATAAACCCATTTAGAGCGATGATGTAAACTTAACACTTACTGATTAGTATCAACGTATGTTTAACGACACTGACGTGCGCGGGTGCGGTATGTGTAAATGATATACTTGCGCTTAACACTCAAAACACATTCTGCACTCGCTGCTCAATGTGACTACAACGGCACAGACTGACAATTTCTCAACTTTAGTTGTAAACCAAAACAAAACAAACTTCCTTCTGCATGAAACATCACCGCTGTACACAGGAAGTACGTATAGGAGTAGAGTACACACGTTCATATATACATGTATAAGTATGCGAGCTACGAGAGCAGAAATATATGACTGAGGAGGCTGTCGGTAAAGATATGTGGTTTTGACTTTGACTTGAGACTGTTAGTAGATTATTTGCACGGTTACTAGATAGATAGGTAGTTAGTTGTTGTCTTCCTCTTATATTTTGGATTATTTTCAGTCCTTACAATGGAGCAATGAACAAGTAACCATAGAAGAAAGGACAGCTATAACAGAAGATTGTTACGCAGTTACTGGTGACATCTCTTGTTGCCTCAAGTAATTATTATTAAAAATACCGATAATATAGGATACATATTTATCATTCTCGTGATCGTTATGACTAAAATATTTCAAAATAATAAAAATAAAAATATATTACAAAACAACATAAACAAACATTTAGCAAAAAACTAGTTTTATTGAATAATATTTAAAATATTAATTAAGCACGTACTAGTATGCTATACATGAATAATGTATACTTTTCGCCTGCTTATACATATTCTCATTTATCATTTCGTTACTTTCTCCAGTATCCGAATTCGTATATTTGTTGTTACTGTTGTTATTGATAGAGATGTGATATTTTCGTCCCGAATTGTTCAAAATTAATTTAGATTTACTATAAAATAATTTTCATAGTTATAAAAGTTTCAAATTTCACAATATTGTATTAATTACTCACGTTGGTCAATATGCGGAACAGCCCCAATGTTTAATTTTTTTGATGATGTGTTTTTTTGTTTCGCCGAAAAAATGCTAAGTGCAACATTATAGCAACGAATTGTTGTGAAATTTCACATGAAACTTGGCAAAACTGCTACTGAAACTTATAATTTATTGAAAAAAGTACCCGAATTGTGGAAAGACAAGTCATGGTTTCTCCATCAAAACAATGCTCTAGCTCATTCCGCAATGTCTGTCAAGAGATTTCTAGTCAAGTACAGCATCCCAGTGTTGAACCATCCGCCTTATTCGCCAGATCTTGCACCGTGCGACTTCTATCTGTTTCCTAAGGTGAAATTTGCCTTAATAGCAATAAGATTTGAACTTTGAAAGAGAAATCGGCACGCGTTCTGACAGAAGAAGACTTCCAGCACTGTTTCGAACAATGGAAGGTTCGCATGGAGCATTGTAGAGATAGAGGATATATTGAAAGTAAATAAAATAAATAAATATATCATCACGCCTTCTACCCATTACTGGGTGTGGCACTCTGCCGAAGCAGATCTCGGTAAGTGATATATTTTGCGCGTGAAGTGCGGTTGCCAGTCGTCAAATCACGACCCCCAAAGATGTTAGTGGTGGAGGAGCCACAGGGGTAGTTTTTGAAATTATGAAAATTATTTATTGCCTGTGGGAATTCAACCAGTCTTCTCAGGATCCACAGGCCGACATAAGTAAATAGGTATAGAATCAAAATAAAATGTTAAAACAGCATCAGTCTCGTTATTTAATAGCCACACCTCGTATATTTCACTTTCGCGCCAAAGCAGAGCCACGTCATTCGATATATATATATATATATATCTGAATGGGTGGAGTTAATGCGCATTCCAGCCACGATTTTATTTTCGTTTTTCAAGCTTTACCTCCATTAATATCTTGACTCAAATTTTCAAGAATAAAAATTTCATAAAGTTGTTGCACGACTCCATTGTTGTATCTATTATTATAATACATTTTTCTTTTATATTGTAATTATGGCAATAATTAAAACCACAATATTATAGAAAGTAAATTTTTAATGATTGAGATAAGGCAAAAATGGTAGTCAAAGTGACTCTTCCACGGTGTTCACGTTTAAGCCCAGTACAAATTCTATTGCTAACACGCGGTATGTACATATTTGTGGTGAGGAATTAACTTCCTCTTTTATAATGTATTTACCGGGCTCAAAGTTCGATACAAGATTCATTGTCCTTATGTACAGTGGCCGAGTTATCGGTTCAGCCGTGCCGTATCCCGGGAAGTATCGGACTACCGACTGTTAACGTGATTTTTGGTCTATATATGTTGCGAATACTTCTTGTTATTGCTACAGGAGAAGCAACATTTGATCAATTTTATATCAAACACTATTTGGTTTCACTTATTTTTAGTTATAAAAATTTAACAATGCATAAGAAATACTTAATGTTGTAATTTTAAATATTACAAAATTGTTATTTTCATTTAGTAATTAACAAAAATCTGAAAATATTCATTTTATGTACAATACCGTGTAAATGGTTCAACGAAAACCATGAGGAAAATTTATTATTACATTATATTTGTTTTGATAGGTTGATGATTGAGATAATCTTATTGTTTATTTAAAATAATGCAAATTCAACAAAGGTGTTTACTTCAGTGTTGCCATCTTGTATTGGAATTTGGAAGTAGACTATCCTATAGTGACATCTTACAACTAATTTGTAAGTAGTCGTGGAAGGATCGGTATTTCAATCTCCTAACAATGAAACAAAATTTCTAGAATAGGGACTTATTCACATACAATTCAAATTTTTCGGTTGCCATCTAGTGAGTAAAATAGAATTTAATAATTTGTTATGTAGCGAACATGGTATAGCTTTATAGTTTGACGTTTATCACGTGATCCAAACGTTAAACGTCAAATGATGGTATCAACGGTGAGCAGTGGTGAAAGGAGAAAGCAGTTGATCGACTCGGCCATGGTGTCACCTCGAACTTTCTACAAATTTGTTGTTTCCCACAAAATTGTGTAAAGGAAGGGTCTACTTCGGGTCTGCTGTATGTGACGTCAAAATTATAAGTTCCTATTGGACGAACCAAAGTAAAATCCGGAGAGGAGCGTCTTCGGAGGTCGCTACTGTCGTCGGTTGTGTCAGCAGTTGTATTTACAAAAATGGTACTTTATTTGAATTTATGAAATAACAAGATGGTATGTAATTCTTTCCTTTTTTAAAAAATAGCATGTTAAAAGAATAATAATTATGATGCATTAATAGTAAATAAATATATCATTAATAAGTTTGCATAAATGCGCACAGAGCTCAACAAACCAAAGTAAATCCGTGGCTGGAATGCGCATTAACTCCACTCATTCAAGTATATAACGAATGGCGTGGCTCTATTTTTTTGTTTCGCCGAATAAATGCTAAGTGCTTCATTAGAGCAACGAATTGTTATGAAATTTCACATGAAACTTGGTAAAACTGCTACTGAAACTTATAATTTATAGAAAAAAGTACCCGCTGGCTCATTCCGCAATGTCTGTCAAGAGATTTCTAGCCAAGTACAGCATCCCAGTATTGGACCATCCGCCTTATTCGCCGGATCTTGCACCGTGCGACTTCTATCTGTTTCCTAAGGTGAAATTTGCCTTAATAGAAACAAGATTTGAGCTTTGAAAGAGAAATCGGCACGCGTTCTGAAGGAGCTGCCAGAAGAAGACTTCCAGCACTGTTTCGAAGAATGGAAGATTCGCATGGAGGGATTGAAAGTGATAATAAGTAAATAGGTATGGAATCAAAATAAAATGTTACTCTTCCCTTTAAAGATAATGACTCGATATAAAATTATCCTTACAAATCTAATTTGTTGACTGGTTTTCGAATCCTGACAGATCGTCGAATGTTCGGAGTACTTTCGGTCGACGAAGGTCGATTTATCGTTTCAACAGTCGCACTCGCAGGTGCAATCGCAATCTCTTCGGATACAATAACATCGTGGACATCTACTTCGTGAATATCCAGATTTTTGGTCTCGCTTTGTGTTGATTCACCGTTTTGTTGCTCGTAAATCGGCGTGTTGACGTCCTGCCAAACATCGTCTAATAACTCTACCTCGTTCTCCAGATCTGTTCGCGATACAGTTTCGTTGTATTGAATCTGATCCACGTGTCTCGTAGTGACTAAGCCGGTACTCAGTTCTACCTTGTAAACTACTGAACCTACTTTCTTGACGATGGTCGCTGAAACCCATTTGTCGCAATGCCTATAGTCACGAACCAAAACTTTCTCGTTTTCGACAAACTCTTTGGTCTCTCCTCTCCCAAAATTCTTTACCTGTCGATTTTGGTTCCCTTCTACGGTTTGTTTTCAGATTAGGACGAATTAAATCTAATCTCGTTTTCAAGTTCCTACCGAACATTAGTTTAACCGGAGTTTCTTTCGTTGTGCAACCGATCAGAAAGATGTCGAGAGCTTGTTGCAAATTAACTCCATCTCCCAGGATAATATTTAGCGTATTCTTAAACGTTTTCACCGAATTTTCCGCGGCACCATTGCTTGGCGGATGATAGGGCGGAGAAAACACGTGCGAAACTCCGTTGGTTCTCATGAACACTTCGAATTCAGCCGAAGTGAACGGTGGACCTCCATCGCTCACTAACTTTTCGGGCAATCCGTGACGTGCAAACAGAGATCTTAAAATCGTGATCGTTTGTTCGGCTGAGGTTGATGATACTTGCATCACTTCGACCCATTTCGAGTATGAATCGATTACAATTAAGAACTGAATTCCTTTTCGCAATTCAAGAAAATCTACATGGATCCTTTGCCATGGAGCTTCCGGAAAAGGCCAGACCTGTAGCTCACTTCTCGCAGGATTCGGACGCTCTAGCTGGCAAGGCTCACATTCTCGTGCGATTTGTTCGATATCCTTTTCGATAGTATAACAACAGCATCAGGCTCGTTATTTAATAGCCACACCTCGTAAATTGTAATTATTATAAGTTAATTATTTTAAAAATGTGTTTAATTTATTAATATGGCGGTCTACTTCTTTATTTAATTACTGTCACTCTGATTCTCAAAATGTTTTCCATATTTGATCTTGATTCTGATTGGCTGACCAAAACGTCAAAATGAACATATTTACATGAAACAGTGACAGCTAATTGTTCTGTAAATAAACATAGGCGTCCGCAGGGGGAGGCAATGCCCCCTCCCCCCCTGGATATTAACTAGAGTGGTGACTACGACTCTCGAACATAGGACTTTTACATGTAAAACTATAATT
Source organism: Pterostichus madidus (assembly GCA_911728475.2). NCBI lineage: Eukaryota > Metazoa > Arthropoda > Insecta > Coleoptera > Carabidae > Pterostichus > Pterostichus madidus. The sequence continues at coordinate 41,916,172 of OU452301.1, forward strand.
TTGTAATTTCCTGCTTCCCTAAATATTTTAAGCAAAAAAGCTTGATATAAAAGTTTTAGGGCATAAAATTCTGTATCTGAACCAATAAACAAAATTAATTTTGCATTCTATGGAACGACACAAATTAGATTTAAAAATGGCGAAAATTGCCTCAAAACTATTGATAGGCATGAAACTGAAACAAAAATTAAACAAATATTTGACGTTTTATTTGTCAAAATAAATGAAATAATAAATGAAGAATTTAATTTGACAGTTTTGACAAATTGAATGTCAAACATTTGTTTAATTTTGTTTCAATTTCATAGCTATCGATAGTTTTGAGACAATTTTAGTCATTTTCAGATCTAATTTATGCCGATACAAAGCATGCAAAATTAATATATATATATATATATATATATATATATATATATATATATATATATATATATATATATATATATATATATATATATATATATGTATATTAAATAAAAATTAAATTATAAGTTTAAAGATAATAAATTCAAGCTGAAACTGAATTTCCAGCAGTATTCTTATGACCAGCTAGCGACATGTTTCCTATCGTAACGATTGAGTAATCTAAGTTTATTAAGAATACACAGACACGAAATATTAGAAAATAAAAACTGTAAAACTGCTAAATCGGAATTTATTGAAGAAATGGTGTCAATTTATGGAAGAGTTATTAGAAAATTATCCTTCCTCTTCAATTCAACCCAGACGATGAAGACTAGTAATTTATTTCACAAATTTAAATATTTTTTATCTATTTGTTATGTGTGTCTATTGTTTATATTTATGTTATGTAAAAAAAAAATATATTTTAGAAATTTATGTATATCTGAAAGTTTTTTGCGACCCGCCCCCCCCTGGAAAAATGTCTGTGGACGCCCATGTAAATAAAAATTTGGTTAGATGTTCTAAAATAACATTACAATCATAATTTTATGGATTGTTTTAAACAAAGTGGAGATTTAATATTCAGTAATCTTTGAGTTAATGTCAGCACGAAATATGCCTGTAAGTAGGTTAATGTTACTATATGTGTTTCTGTGTTTATATGTTTGTTAGTGAGAATTAGTTTCCTTGTTAATTTGTTGGTTACGTAATACGTATTATGTAGGTACCATAATTCCCTTAAAATCTTATCCATTCTGATTTGAGATCTTAGCGCAACTCCTGTAGTTTGTGTTCTATTACGTATATTATCTGTATTAGGTTTTGATATTATTACTTATTAATATAAAATAATAAAAGACGAAAGAAATTTGACTTTATTAATTCTATATCTAACTGATAATAAAAAAGTTTAATAAACAAATATAATAATGAGTTTTCTTTGGCTGTAATAGCGTGGAGACCGATTCTAATTCGTAACAACCAGCTGTAGCCACTGGCTTGACGTCATTTTTTGTCGCTACCGATAGTGTAGCCACCTTGCGGGATAAAGTGTAACTTAGGTTTCACGTCATTATTGGCGACTGTTTTAAAATTTGGGTTATTTCAATAAATAATACTAAATATAGAAACATAGGTATAATTTCATCCAACAAAGTGGACTTGTTAATAATCAACAATCACAAATAGCGGTAACAAGTTTTTCAGTAATATCGCACCAAAATATATAGTCTGATGTTTGTTACCAACAGTACAAAATAAATTCCCTAGTAATTTAACTAAATCGCCTGACGTTATAAAAAATACGTCATTCAACTTAATATTTGGTTGCTACGAAGTAGAATCGGTCTCCTGTTGAACAAATAAAATTCATATTTTACAGAAACGTAAACTATTCCATATACTACAGAGTGATCAAAAGGCATTGTTACAGTTGGCAATAAAAAAAAAAACTACTGGAAATTGGTAAGCCTGATACATAAATTCATTTCCTGTTGTTGACAGTGACATTTAAAATTTAAATTTGAGTACATTTATTATCACATTTATTTATAAAGTATTTCTATTACTTAAAAAGTCAAAATTCTATTAGCTGTCAGATTCCTGACATAACCTATTTGTATTTATTACAAATGGGGAGTGGAGTGGTAACATTGCTTAGAATAACACGGCTGTCAAAGAGCTCTACAAAAATTAAACAATTATATAAATTAGAACTGTAAATAAAACAAACGCAACCAAACATCCCACATAGAAGGCCTAGGCATTTAACTGTGAGTATTTTTCTTATATATACTCGGAAATATATGAAGTAAAACAATATAAAAACATTCACGACTTACTTAACCTTGGAAATTTATCGCAAAGGCAACGCCTGACTCAGCTAGTTATACTAGGCTATCAGTGTTCCCAACCTAAGCAAAAATTAAAATTAAGATCTCGATAAACTCACATAAATACAAGCCGGCCACAAATAGAAATATGTCTGATACAGATCTAATTCTAAACAGCATAAAAGAAAACCAAGCACTAACAACAAAATCTATTAATGATGCTAAGCAAGAAATAATTTATATGATACAACAAACCAATAAAAGAGTAGGGAACATAGAAATGGACTTAAAAACATTGAAAGAAGAAAACATTATACTAAAACAGGACGTAGAAGAAAAAAACAGGAAATTGGAAAAATTAGAAAAACTTATGAAAATTAAAAACATAGTTATACACGGAATAGCGGAAGATAGTACCGAATCCAGATATAGCTTAAGAGAAAAAGTACTTGAAATAATAACATCCAAACTCAATGTAGACATAAAAAATGATGATATTGAATTCATACAACGTTTTGGAAGGAAAAATAAGAGTAAAATTAGGTCAGTTGGAGTCACACTTTGGAATGCAAATAAAAAAAGAGAAATATTAAAACAAAAAAATCTCTTAAGAGATACAAAAATTCACATTGAAGAGGAGTTCACTAGCCATGAACTAGTATTAAGAAACAAGCTAAAACCCTATCTCCAAGAGGCAAAATCCGCGGGGCACAAGACATACTTACTTGGCACCTTACTAATAGTAAATGATGAGAGATACACCGTACAAGACTTAGAAACAAATAAAACTGAAGAAGAAAATACAATAGGAACAAACTCAAGAAGACTGTCGCAACCAACCCCCTCTATATCAACTATTCAGTTGGAGGCCTTAGAGAACACAGATGATGCCAGTATACGCAAAGATCCGCTTGACAAAGCTTACAATGAAAAGAACAAGGAAATTGACAAACTATCAAAAAAAGAAAAAGCAAAAGACACTAACAACCCTCAACTGGATAATAAATCAAGCAGAGCTAAAATAAAACAAGGGAAAATTGAAGGCCCCATGGACCGGCTTCTCAGACCTAGGCAACAAATAACTCCTACCAAAAATCCAAAAAACTAATAAACCCTCCGCCTCTCCTATCCACTAATGAAGACAACCCTTCTAACATAGCGTTCTGGAACATGCAAGGCATCAAAAACTTTAGTCTACTAGATGAATCACAGATAAAATACTTAATGACATGTGACATTATCTGCGTATGTGAAACATGGGTGCAAGAAGAAAACAGCACAAGAATCCCAAAATTTCTGCAAGACTACGATCATCTCCATAGCAAGGCAATCAAGGACGCTAGCAAAGGCAGAGCGAAGGGAGGTTTGTCAATCTACAGCAAGAAAAACCTATGCAAAATAAAATTAATAGAAACTTCCGCACATTGGATAGCAACAGAAGTCACCTTTACTCAAAACAACGAACTCATAGTACTTATATTCTTGTATTTTTCCCCAAGTTATGATTATAAAATATTACTAAATCTATTATCTAACCTCTTAAAAGAAATTAACGAAAACTATCCAGAAATGGCGGTCATCATAGGAGGAGACTTTAATGCCTCAATCGGGAAGTTGAATCAAGCAGAAGAGTATATTTTTGAATCCTCAGATTTAAGCCACGTACGAATAACTAATAATAACATTAATTCCAAAGGTAAAGCACTAATCGAAATAATGGAAGCAGAGGGGCTATACGCTCTTAATGGCAGATCCCCTAGCGACACCCCAGCTAAACCCACCTACGTAGGTAACCTAGGGCATAGCGTCATTGACTTTGCTTGGATTAATTTAGAAAGTATCATTCTCATACAAGACTTTAAGATTGACGACAAGATATTGCTATCAGATCATTTAATATGCCTGGTAAAATTACACATTAAAAATAATGACATAGAGAACACTAAAGACCCACAACAAACAACGCAACCTAAGATAGTATGGCAACCAAATAAAACAAATGAATTCCAAGAGACATTGAATGAATATATCTCCGCAGAAATTTTAAGCACTGAAAGCGAAACTATTGATGAATATAAAAGCTTAACAATTAACAGCGTGATGATAGCACAAGAGCTAGAAATGTTCCGCCCAGCAAAATCACACTACAAGAAACAAACCGACAAACCCTGGTTTGATAAAGAATGTAAACAGAGAAAACAGCAGATGAGGAAAAGTTTCAACAAATTCATCAGAGATAGAACTAATGAATCAAGACTAAAACAATATGTCGAGGACAAAAAAAACTATAAAAACACAATTATTCAACGGAAACAAAAACACATAGAAATAACACAAGGAAAAATAAACAACATTAAGAACTGTAAACAATTCTGGGAGACGTACAAAAAACTAAAACCAAAACCTTCGCAGATGAACCCAATAAACATAAACTTCTGGGAAAAATACTACGAAGATATATATCAACCGAAACTTGAAACAAACATGCAATATACAGGGATACTACACCCGTTTTTAGACACAGAAATCACAATATATGAACTAAGACGAACATTGAACGCACTTGCCAACAACAAAGCTCCCGGCCCGGACCTAATACCCAATGAGATGTTGAAAACACTGAAAAACACTGGATTCCACACGCTTCTAAATCTTTTAAATAAATGTCTAAACTCAGAATCGTTCCCTCCAGAACTTAATAATAGCAGATTAATATTAATTCATAAAAAAGGAAGCAAGGATAACCCGCAAAACTACCGAGGGATCGCGATGATGAATACAATACAAAAGGTTCTAACCAGCATAATTTCATCTCGTTTGGAAACTTGGGCTGAAAGTTTCGATATCCTTCCCGAAAGTCAATGCGGATTTAGGAAAAAAAGGTCCTGCCTTGACAACCTGTTTACGCTTAATGCCATCATCCAAACGCGACTAATCGAGAAACGAAGCACGTACGCAATATTCGTAGACTTCAAACAAGCGTTTGATTCAGTCAATCATCAAAAGCTATGGAATAAACTGTTTGAACTAGGGGCTAGTGCAAAACTAATTAGACTTATAAAAAACAGTTATGACAATGCTAGAGTAGTATTAAACGTCAATGGAAACTATTCAAAGCCAATAAAAATAACTAAAGGCCTACTCCAAGGTGACACATTAAGCCCTCTACTTTTCAGTTTATTCATCAGTGACATGGATAATTTCTTTAGAAATGAAGGAGCAGAAGGGCTATTTATTACCCCGACAATAGACATTCTAATGTTACTATACGCAGACGACCTTGTAATTCTATGCAACTCAAGCTCAGATATCCATAAGAAACTTAAGATCCTAGAAAAATACTGCAACAATAATGACCTAAAAATCAACGCGCAAAAAACAAAAATCATGAAATACTTCAAGGGAAGACCTAAAAGAACGCCAAATGAAGAATATACATGCCAAAATGAAACCATAGAACTCACAACTGAATACACTTATTTAGGTATGCTAATAACTTCCTCTGGACTCTATGGTAAAGCAAAAGACTCATTCATCAGCAAAGCAAGATGTGCAGCAGCGAATGTGAAGAAACTCATGATCACCACTAAAATGACCTCTTGGGACGCTAGGATCAAACTCTATAAAGCAGTTATCTTACCAACTCTCTTATATGGAGCAGAAATATACAGCCTTTTATATCTGAATGAAATCGAGAAAATCCAAACAGGCTTCTTTAAAAATCTCATGAACTGGTCAATTAATACTCCCAATTATATAGTGCGTACAGAAGTAAACCAGCCTAAGCTAGAGACACGTGTCTTCCAGTCAATAATAAAATATCTTCAGAAACTGTGGATCATGAATAACACAAGATATCCAAAAATCTGCTACGAGAAACTAATGATATTGAACAGCAGCAGAAAAAACATTGCTAAATACAACTGGGTCACCCTAGTACAAGAAATTTTCATAAAAATTGACAACCTCAGCATATGGAATTCACAAAGTCATACCGTACTGAAAAACAACTCAGAACAATTAGAAGAAAAACTTAACGATTTGTCAAATAGTGAAGATAAAAGAAGAATAACTAACTCATCTTATAATAAAATATATAAAGAAATACTGGTTGCAACAAATACAAACTTTCATTATCTAAAAACAGAACTAAAAAACTTCAACATCACCAAAATCATAAGCCAAATTCGAGTTGCATCCACTCGTGATATAACTCAATTATATGTAAATGGCGTAGTCCACAAATTCGATAATAATAACGTATGTTCAATCTGCAATTGCTTAGAGCCCGACAATCTATACCATTTCTTGGTAGTTTGCCCATTCTATAACTGCCCACGGACAACCTACCTAGGGCCGTACCTGCAAAACGCAAACGAAGACACCTACCATCTACAGCTGTACTTGTTTGAAGACATCAATAAAATATACAATGTCTATAATTATATTATGTTAGCTTTACAACTCAGAGCATTCGCTCTAAATATGTGAACATTACTGAAATTAACTCTGGAAATGTATTATATTATGAAATACTGAATCTACAACTCCACCCATTTGTATAAGAAATCTTTTTGCAAATAAATTTATTTATTATTATTATTATTATTATTATTATTATTTATTACAAATGTCAAATAGCATTTCCGCCAACTGTGGAATAAAAAGATCTCTGGAATTGTATGCCAACTATAACAATTCCTTTTGATGACCCTGTATTTAACTTCGATTTTCTTTTATTTATTATTATTATTATTTGTTTAAAGTTAAATTTAAGTTTGTGGAAGTTTCGTTTCAATATTAAACTTAAGACCGGTTTTTTCATCGCCTAATGAAGTTCCCGATAAGTGTTGACAGGAAAATTGAAAAAATATCGCATCAGAAAATGACATTCAATATAATTATTATCAATTGTGCTATGATTTCTATGCGATATTTGTATTTATCCCGCTAGTTATTGACCCTTTACCCAGAGATGTAAAATCCGGTCCTTAGTACAATTTTGAATTTGTTGGTGAATACATAAACTTGAATTGGCATGAATTTCATCACCGTTGTATCTCTTTAAGCATGAAATTTTCTCGTCACAGCAGACAATAAAGAAGTAACTCAGTTGTAAAAGTAATAAAGTAATTGCGTAGTGTTTTACGTTTGTAACATAACGTAAGGGACGCTACGCAACTTCCGGGTGGTTGTAATCTAACCTAACAGATACTAAACGCGGGAGATATTGCGAATTGTTCTTTCACGACTTTACCACTGTCGTCAATTATTCTGGCCTTTGCCAGTGGTTCTTTGGGGTTAAAGATCACATAAATGTAAAGTCGGCTATGTAACTGACTGAAAGACGACCATAAAACCAAAGTCATTTTCAGTTAAGTGCATTAAAAAAATAGTAAGATCATCATATATATGTTTAAATATCGCCAAATAAATAGAAATGTTAATATTGTATTTGTGAAATAACAAATGTTGTTAGAGGAGTGAGCGTGAGTAATTTGAGGTGTTTTGAGCATGTGAAACGTACGTCGAATAAAAGATGAATGAAAGGTGTATAGGAATGTTTGGACGGATGTTATTGAAGATTTGTTGTGTGATGAATGATTCCGAGTGTGATAAATAAATGAGCTTGTATAGAGAGTACTATGACTGTGGTTAAAAAGATGATGTGTTAGGATGAGAATATTTGACGCGGACTTGTTATTTGATGAATCTGATGAGTGAATGTTAAATGAATGATTCTAGGATTCGTGTGACCCATTTATGCATATAAATTTTAAGTAAATAAATATATCATCACGCCTTCTACCCATTACTGGGTGTGGCACTCTGCCGAAGCAGATCTCGGTAAGTGATATATTTTTGCGCGTGAAATGCGGTTACCAGCCGTAAAATCACGGCCCCCAAAGATGTTAGTGGTAGAGGAGCCACAGGGGTAGCTTTTGAAATTATGAAAAGTGTTTGTCGCCTGTGGGAATCGAACCAGGGTTCTCAGGATCCACAGGCCGACTTCATACCACTGTGCTAGCCACACCCCATAAAAATAAATTATAAATAAATTTATCATAATTTAAAATATGTTATAATCGTTTCAATTACAATTAATATCTTTAACGGTAATATCCAATATATAATAGTATATTATGATACTAGTGTATAAGTAAGTTTTTAAAGTACATATGACGAGTTTAAGAGCACGACGCGAAGCGGAACAGAATTAGTGCTTTAAAGGTACTTACACACGTGTATTATACGCTATTTTTTATTATATCTGTATCATAATCTCGAAAATAGAGCTGGGAAGCAGCATTTTTATTTTTATTCATTTCATATCGTTAACATAATGGAAGTTTAGCATTTGTTGTTTACGTTACTATGTAAATTGTAGGGCGTTTTCTATTTGCCATTTGGATCAGATCTAACTTACATTTACTGAATCAGATCATTTATTTCGCTGACTTTATTTCCAGCACTAGAATTACTGATTCTAATTTACTTTAAAGTAATTAATCAAATAAGTGCATCAGTTTGCTTAATTCAGTTCATCTAGTCATGTTGTCTAATTTTTCTGAACTGATTTTAGTGAACCAAGTGGCAAATGGAATACAGCTAAATATGAATGGATTTGAAGAGCAAAATGATTTTGTTGTTGCCTAGCAACTTTAAAACACGGTGTGTGTTTGTGTTGCGTTTTCGTACGCGTTTTAGTTTGTTAAACAACGATTACTTTGTAGGTATAATAAAAAATATTCTAATTAGCAAAAGAATAAAGTAATCCTAATAATATAAAATGTAATTGTCTTGAATGGGGTAATGGCTCAGTGGTATCAAGTCAGCCTATGGATCCAAAGAACCCTGGTTCGATCCCCACAGTCGACATTTTCACTAATTTAAAATTACCTACTCCTGTGGCTCCACCACCACTAACATCTTTGGGAGCCGCGATTTGACGGCTGGTAACCGTATTTCACGCGCAAAATATATCACTTACCGAGATTTGCTTCGGCGGAGTGCCACACCCAGTAATGGGTAAAAGGCGTGATGATATATTTATTTATTTGTAATTGGCTTGAAACTACAGATTTTAAGTTATTGTGGTATACGATATAATAACAGGGTAAGACGCACAGTTTAATATTTGAGTTATAGTTAATAGTGAACATGGAAAGAGTAGATATATCGTTTTGTGAGAGTGTATTTCGGATGAAAGTGACAACTATTTGTATGTGTCCTGACACACACCTGTGTCTGGCGCGCGTCGCGCCTCCCAAAGGACTCACAAACATTCGATGTCGACCCTACAAATAAAAGTAACACCAATAAAGGTTCACGAAATGTCTTCAATTAATCGTCAACTGAAATAGCTTTCATAAAATGTGGTATTATAGACTGAAAAAATGATTGCGTGATGAACGATTCCGAGTGTGAAGAATAAATGCGCTTGTATAGAAAGAACCAGAGCTAGCTACTTTTGTAGTTTAGCTACTGGCTTAGCTACGGTTACCTTAGCTGTAGCTGTAGCTTAGCTAAATGTGAAAAAATATAGCTGTAGCTTGTAGCGAGCTATGTTTATTTCTATTAGCTTAAAAATATTGTTATAACAACTGAAGCTACTTTTAAAGCTACTTTTTGTAGCTTAAAGCTACTTTTTGTAGCCCAAAGATACTTTTTGTAGCTTCAAGCTACCACTATTCATTAAGAAATACTTATTAATTTTTGTTTTGTATTTTAATTGTACCTTCTTTATTGTTTTCTATAACTGTAGGATTACAAGTTATTATATAGTGTAAAATCTATTAACATATTTCATTTTTCACTTGTTCTTAACCTATCCTACTTGTGTATTAAATATTAGATGAAGTAAACATTGACTGTTTAGGAGTCTTCTGTTAATGTGACTGTTAATTTATTCCGATATAAATAAGAATTATAGCAAAACAAATTAACAGTACATTTGTCCATTTGCGATTTTTTATATTTATTAACAGTCATTATAACAAAAGACTGATCAACTGATCATATGACAATGGCAAATTTAATAATTCACAATAATTGAAAAAAGTAACTTTAAAATTTAACCGCTACTTTAATGAAAGCTTTTAGCTGTAGCTTAGCTATATTTTACAAAATGTAGCTTATAGCTCAGCTACTTTTTTAAAGAATAGCTGTAGCTGTAGCTTAGCTACTTTTTTTTAGTAGCTTGCCCAGGTCTGGAAAGAACTATGAATGTGTTTTGAAGCGAGGATGGTGTGTTAGGATGAAAATGTTTGACGAAGACTAATTGTTTGAAGTAGATATTACAAAACATTCAGTATCAGTTAAAAAGAAAGTCTTTTCCTTGTAGAATAGAAGCAAACATGAATATTTCGTTAAATTTATAAAATTGTCCAATATAACAGATTCCCTAGAATTTCAAATAAAAACTCAAATTCCAGGCATCAAATTCTCGAGTCTCAGAAGCTTTATTCTTTACTGTCTATCCGCAGTAAAAACATTTAGGGCTTGTTTAAACCATGAACATGTTTTTATCATGTATTTGGCATTTTTTCCCGCATCTTACCCTTTTGATCTCGTGTCCTGCAGTCTTGTTTGCCGCTTGGGACATCACTGGTGTTATCACGGACACACTGTTCCGTGCCGTGCTGCGAGGAGGTTGGCTACACTGCTCGACAACTTAATACACTCATTTCCAAGTCAAGTCATTTAGAAAAACGAAAAAGTTTTTGTTGGTGTGAAAAAGTTTATTCTGTGTTTAGAGAATGGAATTATGAATTTTGTAATTTGTTGTTTCTTGACTGACCTGCAGGATGAAAGGATTTTTGTTTTGATATGAGTCGTGCAATTTTAAATGCAGATGCAAAATTGAGTAATAATAGATTTGTTATGTTTTACTCAAATAAATAAAATATATTATTGTATTAGTATTTTAAGAAAATACTTTCATAATTGATAAAAATGAAATTGAATTATAAAAAAAAAATAAAAATATATCATCACGCCTTCTACCCATTACTGGGTGTGGCACTCTGCCGAAGCAGATCTCGGTAAGTGATATATTTTGCGCGTGAAGTGCGGTTACCAGTCGTCAAATCACGGCCTCCAAAGATGTTAGTGGTGGAGGAGCCACAGGGAATTATAAAGAGAAAAATTCGGATACCGCCAAAATTTGAAATATTCGAATGAAATCAGATTTGATTCACATGGCGATCGTAGCTTAGTTAATTGGTTTAGAGCATATGACGAGTTCATAGGTCCTAGATTTATATTTTGGCGGTATCTCAATTTATCTCTTTATAATTCAATTTGATGGGGTGGCTAGCTCAGTTATATGAAGTCAGCCTGTGGATCCTGAGAACCCTGGTGCGATTCCCACAGGCGACAAACAATTTTCATCATTTCAAAAGCTACCCCTGTGGCTCCTCCACCACTAACATGTTTGGAGACCGTGATTTGACGACTGGTACGCAAAAATATATCACTTACCGAAATCTGCTTCGGCAGAATGCCATATCCTGTAATAGGTAGGTGTGATGATATTGAAAAAAAAGCCAATTTTACTATTGCCATAGCAACCTTTCCCACAGCAACTATATTCTTAACAATCATTATGAAACGGTCATATCAACTATTCTCGTAGCAACTAATTTCATTGCAATCAATAGGCGCATTCCATTTGCCATTTAGATCAGTTCTAATTTACATTTACTGAACCAGATCACTTATTTATTTCGTTGGATTACTTCGCTGACTTTATTTTCAGTGCTAGAATTACTGATTCTAATTTACTTTGAAGTAATTCACCTCAATAAGTGCATCAGTTTACTTAATTCATTTCATTTGGTCATGTTGTCTAATTTATCAGATGAACCAAGTGGCAAATGAAATACAGCTATTGCCATAATAACCATCACTATAGTAACTAGTAATCATTTCTGTAGCAACCATTATTGTAAGTAATGACTAATAATCATTTCCGTAGCAACAATTGCCAGAATAACTATTACTTTGGTAATTAGCAATCATTTCCATAGCAACCATTAGTATAGAAACCATCATCATAGTAACTATTACCATAATAACCATTTCCATAGCAACTATTTCCATATAGCAACCATTATCATAATTATTATCATAGCTTATGAATAAATTTATTTTGATATGAGTATTTTAACTTTATATTCTTTTTTTATGGGCTAGCTCAGTGGTATGAAGTCAGCCTGTGGATCCTGAGAACCCTGGTTCGATTCCCGCAGACGACAAACAATTTTCATAATTTCAAAAAAGCTACCCCTGTGGCTCCTTCACCACTAACATCTTTGGGGGCCGTGATATGACGACTGGTACCTGCACTTCCCTCGCAAAATATATCACTTACCGAGATCTGCTTCGGCAGAGTGCCACACTCAGTAATGGGTAGAAGGCGTGATGATATATATATATATATATATATATATATATATATATATATATATATATATATATATATATATATTTATATTTTTTATATTCTCTTTTTGAAAATATATTATTATTTCCTAGAAAACTGATAGGTATTTGACTGATAAGTCGCCATTTTGCTGAAATCAGAAAATAAATGCGATGTACTGCAACTGAGTGGGTATTATTTTCTGTGCTGATTATCAAATCGGTAAATTCGCTTTACCTAATCACTTTTTTATATTATAAGGGCAAGCACACATTACGAAACGTAAAAACTTACATTCAACAGAATTTAAGTTTCTACAACTACACTAAATCTCTGATACTAGACACATGAGAAACAAATTGATATATTTTTTTGGGGCAGACACGTAGCCACCTCGTCTCTCCATTATCGCAGTTTCGTAGCCACTGATCTTCACATAAATTATAGACCAGTCTATCTTGTATATCCACAGAGGTAAGAAACTAAATCTTACTCAAGTAGTCTTAATCAGTATCCAACATTACTAGTTTCCCTTAGCGCAGCCTTCAGTCCTAAGTCCTGGCGACGCGACCTGCCGTAGCCTCGGATTATAAATTACGAGGCCAGTGGCAAGAAAGTTGCCGCTACGCCCACAATTTATTGCCGCACACAAAAAGCCTCGCTGATTTTTTGCGGCTGGCAGCGACTGTCGTCTTGCGTTTTACGCAATATGAATTTATTTGAAACCATCTGTTCAGCAAATGGCGTGTGCCAACTTTGATATTTGATGTGGATGTGAAGCACTATACCGCTTACGCGCTTACCACTTGTTTTTGTGACGTCATCGACTTGGATTTACAGATTAAGGTTCATCATACTTGGGTGTTCTTTGTTATCATAGGTTTGAGGTCTTTTTAGTGAGATTTAGAAAATGAGATGGTGGATAGGTATTGTTGGTGACGGGCTATCTCTGTAATTGGAGAATATTTGTTTTGGAGGATAGCTCAATTTGGAATCTCTTTATATCTATTATTTGTACAATAATTTTATGGGATGGCTAGCTCAGTGGTATGGAGTCGGCCTGTGGATCCTGAGGTCCCTGGTTCGATTCCCACAGGCGACAAATTTTCATAATTTGAAAAAGCTATCCCTGTGGCTCCTCCACCACTAACATGTTTGGGGGCCGTGATTTGACGACTGGTAACCGCACTTCACGCGCAAAATATATCACTTACCGAGATCTGCTTCAGCAGAGTGCCACACCCAGTAATGGGTAGAAGGCGTGATGATATATTTATTTATTTATTTATATTTATTTGTACAATATAAGCAGTGCTGGATCTGGGTACTTGGCGGCCCCTGTGCAAAGTCAAATTTTGCAGCCCCGTTTTTCCGTTAAATTTAATTTATGGAAAAAGAATATGTAAATAATTTAAATAAAAATAAATAAATATATCATCACGCCTTCTACCCATTACTGGGTGTGGCACTCTGACGAAGCAGATCTCGGTAAGTGATATATTTTGCGTGTGAAGTGCGGTTACCGGCCGTCAAATCACGACCCCCAAACATGTTAGTGAAGGAGGAGCCACAGAGGTAATTTTTAATGTGATGAAAATGAAATCGAACCAAGGTTCTCAGATTCACAGGTCGACTCGATATCACTGAGCCATCTACCCCATAATAATAATAAAAGGTGTGATAATATATATATATTTATTTTTAACGCTACCAAACAAGTTTGATCATACTTCATCAATTACTTTGCGTTGCCGAAAAGGTTGGTAAGTAAAGTGGTAATTATATATTTATATTTTTTGTATTTTCAAACAGCGTAATTCTTAAAGGAGTTTTAGGTAATCCTGAATTTTGGATTAGTCAAATTAAGCAGAATCATATTCTCAAAAAAGTTATATAATCTTGTTATAATTAAATTTTTGGCAAGTGATTTGGCATTTAGGCGCGATGGCCGAGCGTGTTAATGCACATCTCTTAACATACTGTGACGTCATCCGAACCAAGGTTCGTCAGTTCGAATCCGCCTGTCGACAAAGTATGATTTGTCGTTAAAATAAAAAATACAGTTACTTGTATTAATCATACTCGGGCGCTATAAGCTAGTCACTTATACATATGCCTTAAAAGTAAGTAACATCGACTCAGAAAACCGGCAGTACGGCAGCGTAAAAACTGCGGCTCGGTGAGCCCGGTAGGCCCAAGCCCGACTCGGGCTGTAGCGCCAGTAAAGAAGAAGAAGAAGTGATTTGGCATAGATGACAGGTGCACGTGTGTTTTAAGATTAATGATATTTATATTTATATTCAGATCTTAAGAAAACTATGTATATTATCACTAACACTGCCACTGAACTTTTATATCACTATGACACGAACAGTAAATAAGTATATTAACTTATATGGAATGAAAATTTACTCACAATAATAACAGTTAGAAACTGTCCGTAATTTCATCTTAATCTGCATAAAATATGTCAAATTTAACAAAAATCTGTATTGATTTTTAAAATTCGGATTAGAATAAAATTAGTTAAACTAAAATGCAGCTAATACTTTTTTAAGAATCGGGCTCTAAAACGTAAGATCTTGTTTTACAGCGAATATTTGTGCTTCTTTATAAAGAAAAATTTAAAAAATATATTTTGAAATACCCTATTTTTAGTATTCTTTGATGCTCTTGGAATTTTCTTATTGAAATGTTAAAATTCCAATATTCTACACTGCCTATGTTATATGTATATAGAGTATGTTGTAAAGCAATTGTAATATTGCGCTATATGTCAGAGTCAAGTGCGGTCCATTTATTTTGTCGTTGCCATGACGACGGGTAACAAAACACAATGGAGGGCATTGGCGACTTGTTAAATGATGTACGGTTATAAATTTGTGTCAAAGCGAAGCTATGAAATATCTACCGGTTATCTATAAATAACACAGACAAGGCGAGTAAAGTAAATACTCAAGTTTCGAATCTATTGATTATGGCAAATGTTACAGTATACTAGAAGGAGATCATACTTAAAATAATTATACTAGTACGAGTATAGAAAAATGGGGGGTTCAATTGGTAGAGCTTTTTAATATATATATTTATTACAAGAAATTCATGACCGAACCTCACATTTAATACAATATAAAACCATACCATTGTTATGGGAAATTACCCCGTGTGTTTCCGCTACTGTGGTAATCGTCGCGAAGTAATTATACTTTTAATTTGTTTCACTATATATATATTTATTAACTTATACTACAATTTAAAATATACAAATATACAAAATAGAATTTAAAACGATAAAATGGTACTGATTTTTTGAAGAAGTTGAATTTGAGTTTTTGATTTAGTGATGTTGAGAGTTTAAGATGATCTGATTGTCTTTTTGATTTTTGTCTTACAAGAAGACTTATTGACCAACCCTTAAAAAGGAGGGGTTGTCAAAGAGAACCAATTGGGTGTACTAGCACCCACTTGAGAGGCTGACATTGGTGGTTGGAAATTTGGAAAGGGAACGAACTA
Source organism: Pterostichus madidus (assembly GCA_911728475.2). Taxonomy (NCBI): domain Eukaryota; kingdom Metazoa; phylum Arthropoda; class Insecta; order Coleoptera; family Carabidae; genus Pterostichus; species Pterostichus madidus. The sequence goes on from OU452301.1 coordinate 41,932,348, forward strand.
GTTGGAGTCACAAGTGTAATAATTTTAAGTTAAATGTCAAGGATTTCTGAGAACAAGGGACGTCGGCGAAGAGGTTCAAAGAGTAGGAAGGACTGCATCACAGGAAGTTGTTTTAGAAATTTTGAACAAAGACATCTTTACAAAAATCAAAGAAATGCAACACAAAAGTTAAAATTTAAGGTTTGAATGGTCTGTGACGAATTGCAAAGGAAATGTAACAAGAAGCTTTACAAAAGTCAGAAAAATGTCACAAGCAATTTATGAGTATACTTAAAACTACCGGATATATGAAATGAATCTAACTATGTCTAAAAAACATTATGAATATGAGATAATATACTTATAAACTAAAAGAAATAATTAATAATTGATTGATACAGTATACATAAAATAACTATGATTAAGAATACTAAAAATAATAATGTAAAATAATATGCTTAAAGACTAAAAGTTGATTAACTAATATTTGATTAATTGATATTTAAATAAAAGTAATGGTTATGGGGCTGGCTCCATGACACCATAAATGATATCTTAATTGCTGAAATATGAAAGTAAAAGTTGAATAATTCAAAACGCTCATTTAAATTTCGCACTGCCATATTGCAATTACGTAGTTGCATTAAGCCAATCACAGAGCTTTGTTTGAAACGTTTGTCGGTGCTTAACTTTACTGAGAAGAAAAAGAAGAAACAAGCATTCAGCATTCTACGATTCTAGTGACGACACACGTTACGTGAAGTTACCAAGGACGTCCTTGGAAGTTACGTGTTATTTATTTCTGTCTTACCTGTCTCTCTTTAATCCAAGATACAATTACGTCATATTCGTTTGTTTCGAAAGTTTTCATATTTTTATCATGCATAATACAAGTTTAAAAAAAATAAAAAAATAGGGTTTAATAATTTTATTACGTAGATTAATATATAAAAATTTCAAAAAAATCTTGAAGGGCCTATTCTATAGCAAGTACATTTATTAATACATTTTTTTCACTACTAGTCTAGAAACAAACCTTTATTTATCTCTTTTTGAGTCATGACATTTTTACTCACCGCTTACTTAGGAACGACTAAAAATGGCTTATTATTGACCAAGGTTAATAATGTCATATTTTAAAGAAACTCAAGCCTCAATTTATGTTCTGTACCTCTTCTTTAATAGCTGTAGAAATACAATTTTCAGAATCACTTTCACTTACCGTGAAATAATAAAAACAATATTAAAATAGCTATTTGTATATATCACGGCCACGAAATTTCTTTTTAGCGTACCGAGATAAAAATTGTAGCCGAGGAGGCATGCTAAAGTATTTCGTTGGCAAGGTGTACACATTATTTTATGTAATTACAAATTTTATTGTTATTAAACAGTTTAATTATTAATTAATTGGGTAGGTTGCTCAGTGGTATCGAGTGGGCCTGTGGATCCTGAGAATCCTGGTTCGATGTCCACAACTGATAAATATTTTTACAACGTTAAAATTACCCCTGTGGCTCCCTCTCTACTAACATCTTTGGAGGCCGTTATTTGACGGCTTGTAACCGCACTTCACGCGCAAAATATATCACTTACCGAAATATGCTACGGTAGTTTGCCACACCTAGTAATTGGTAAAAGGCGTGATGATATATTTATTTATTTATTTAAATTGTTAAACTATCAAATAAGATAAATGGATAGAAATAATGATATATAACATGTAAATATCGTGTGGGTAAACTCGGAGTACTTAATTTCAATCAATATTTGAACATGTGAAGATGTTTTATTACAATATGAATAAATATATTATTTCTATAAAAAATATGTTAAATAAATAATACATATTCAATACATATGAATTTCATTGTATTGATTTTAGAATATCACTTTAATTTTGATATTAATAATGCTATAGCTCGTCAAAGAGATATGAACCCCTGAGAAAAGTGTCGCTAGTATCACTTGTAAACCTGGATTAAAATATTTCATAAAAATTAATAACTAATTACAATTTATTTAAACCAAAACGCAATAAGAAATTATCAGTAATAATATAACAAGAGAGTGAGAATAAATTGAAAATAATTTGACAGATCTTTCGAAAACTTGTTGCCAGGCAATAGTCACGAATACCCGCAGGGCTTGAGTGGCTATTGCTAAATGGCAACAAGTTTGAGAAAGATACTGGAGAATTATTTTCTAATTTATCCAACTCTCGAGTTATATTTAATTAGATTATTTTTTGACTTGTTGAGGTCGATTCATCCAACTTAAAATATTTTGAACTGGGTTCATATCAGTTATTAATGCATTCTTGGAAGTTGTTTCCAAAATTTGTTGGTGTATTTCTGTATCTGAAATGGAACTAAATCGATTTTTTTCACACATTTTACTTGACGCGTTTGACAGTTTACAATAATTATTTGACTACTTCTTATCATTTGTCACAAACAAAAAAAAACCTATCAAAAATAGGATACCTGATTATGATTGATTGGTTGATTGATTACGATCTTTATTGCATACAAAATTTTATATACTGACGTAAATTAGTAAAAAATATAAAAATATTACTTGGCGTTTAAAAAAAAATTATAAAAAAAACCAGGTATCCTACTTTCGATAATTACTTAGTAACAAGCTATGGTAACGTATTGATAATCTCAGTAGGCGCATTCCATTTGTCATTTGGATCAGATCTAACTTACATTTACTGAACCAGATCATTTATTTATTTCGCTGGATTACTTTGCTGACTTTATTCCCTGTACTAGAATTACAGATTCTAATTTACTTTGAAATAATTCACCCCAATAAGTGCATCAGTTTGCTTCATTCAGTTCATTTAGTCAGATTGTCTAATTTATCTGAACTGATTTAAATGAACCAAGTGGCAAATGGAATACAGCTATTATAGTCCTTGGACTATAGTGAATATCATTATATTACTCAAATTCAGGATTATAATGTTATCGTTATGATATGAACGTATATAAATATATTTAGAACATTAGTATTATGACCAAAGTATGTATTAAACTTTTCTTTCGGGGACGCATATAGCTTTGTCAATGTATAAGATGATATTTAATTCATCGCATTTATTTTTTTATTTTTTATTTCATCTAAATAACACTTAATTCCATTAGTATTTGTTTAAATTACGTATTATCGTCATCTGAAATATCACGGTCAACACTGACAGACATGAACTGGTGTACATTAATGTCTGGTTTGTTAATTAGTACTTGAAGACGTTTTATTTCACTATGGATAAATTTATTGTTTTTGTGATAAATTTGATTGCAAATTTGTTCAGTAAGATTGCTTCATATTTTGGCTGGAAACTGAGTTTTGAAACATGCCATGATACCGTAGACTGTTTTTATCACATGACGAGAAACATTGGTCTACTATTTGTACATCGACAAGTTCATAACGGAAAAGTTAAAATTAAAAGTAGAGAATTTACATGGAAGGAGCGCTTCTTATTTTGTGGTAGGTAACTTTAATTATTTAATACTGTATTGAAAAATACGTGTTACAATGTTCCTGATAGAAATTGTACACTTCTAGAGTAACTGATTAACATGTAACTATTTTGACCAATTCACTTCCTTCCATCTTGCTGCAAAAGTTTATGCAATTTTTTTTCAAACTTATGACTTGAAGATGGCCCAATTTTAGGTCGAAACGTTGATAATTATACAACAAAAATAGCAATTCAAACCTAGTAATCCATTTACGAGGCGTGTTTTTAAAATTAGTACCGTTTTAAAATAAAAATAAAACAAGTAGAATTTTTTCTGGCGTTGTAACCTCAATTGGACGACCAGAACGTTTGGTGTCCTTTGTCATTCCAATTGATGGTGAGGAGTCCCCATAATGTTTAACAAGCGATGCTTTGGTTTGCGTAATGTTTTTTCCACGCAAGAAATAATGTTTAATCAAGACGCGAAATTCATTTTTTTACATGTTTTCAAAAATCTTCAAGGTTGCTTGCTTTCGATGGGTGTCAAAACAGAACTGAATGACATATCAGTCTGAAAATTTTAATGCGTTCTAGTTAAAGATGGTACATTACAAATGTCACATGAGATTTGCGATTGTGGCGTCATCTGTTTTATTTTTCAGGGACTTTTCACCCTACCCTCTTATTATAGCTTACCATTTGCAGTCAAAGAGTAACAAAAAAGAGTAAACGCTTATTACATGTAGAAAACTAAGAGTATTCGAAATAAGACTCATAACTTTTTATTTCAGGATTATTGACTACACTGATTGTGAGTACAATAGTTTTTGTCAAATTTCACTATAAACCAAACATAGCTCTACATGAATTGACTTGGTTATTTCACTATATCGCCAGTTACATATTTTGTATAATAATGGCTGTGGAACTTGTAAGGCACAGAAAGTTAATGGACCACATCGGACAATTACACGAAGAAACAGACTTAGTGCTGACACAACTTGGCATATATTTTGATTATCGTTTTGCAATTGTTACAGCTATATTATTTATATGCGTGATTTATGTCAACTGGATTTTTTTAATAATATGTTTCTGGATATTAAGGAGTGAATCAATTTATGATTTGATTAATATCTCTATAGGGTATTTCATTTATTTAATGCTGGTTATTACATCTCTTATTTTATACGGATGAGACATATTCATATGCAGTATTAGATTCATTATAGTAAACAAATTCATTGAAAAAGAAATAAATGAGTTAGATGATGATGATGTAATTTATGATGAAGAAAATCTATGGAATGCAACATATAACTCAGCTGAAATCACAACCAAGTTGAGATTAATATCAGACATTCATTTGAAGCACCATAGACTTATTAAAACAAGCATGCAGTTTTCTTCATTATTTTTTACTATTTTCGTACATCAATTAATAGTTTTGACTGCAATATTGGTTTACTTCTACTTTTTCAAAAGTATACTTTTAGCTGAACTTGTTCTTGTTGATGTAAGTGGACTTGTAGCTATTGTATTTCTGGCAATTTGCGGTGAAGTTCTTAAACGACAGGTATTTATAGTTTATTATTACTTATTCATATAAACATTTATAATAGTATATACGAGTTTCATAATTGTTATTGAGTGATCAGAAACAAGTGTTTCAGTTGGCAATACAATTCTGGGGATTTTTTTATTCCACAGTTGGCACAACGCTAGGTGAAGGCGGAAATTCTATTTGAGTTTTATAATAACTACAAATAAGTTGAGTGATATAAATACCTCAGATTATTGCTCTGTGAGTAATATTAAAAAATAGAAGGATGAGGATAAGGGAAACAAAAGGAAATAAATTTATGTATCAGTCTTACCAATTTCAAGTAGTTTTTTTTTATTACCAACTGATACACTTACTTCTGATCACTCTCAGGCAGATTCATAAAGCGGATTAGCGCTAACACCATTTTTTATTTCGTTTTTAACTCTCTTTTCAATGTACTAAACTAGTTTATTTTAACTTGAGTTAATAAGCATCAAATTTAGTTCATTTCTTTAATCTGTTTTAATTTGAAACAGAGTTATAGATAATATTAAAAACAGTGTTAGAGCTAATCCGCTATATGAATCTGCCTATCTGTATTTTGTGGGAAGGGAGAGTCACAATATCCCCAAAAACAGTAAGTTTGTAGCACTGTTTTTGACGAAAACTGTTGCAAAAATTAACTTTGTAGACGCGATATAGGAAAAGAATATTTTCTAATTTTCTATGATCAAGAATTGATGGTTTTTAAAATTAAAAACGAAACTTCTTTAAACTAATTCATAACAAATGAATTAAGCAGAGGGCAACTGTCAAACTAGTTGCAGACCGCTATTCTTGGTCTGCAATTAGTTATTTTCAACCCTTGCTATACAAACAACTATTTTATAACCAAATATTGGTTTCCAAAAACAACAGTAACAGTTGCTTGCTTATTATGTTTGCTTATTTCAGGCTAAGTACACGTTGACACTAATGGCCGATTGGTGCATGTGCTCCTATGATCCGGAAATAATTAGTGCTGTAAGTACTTTTAAATATGATTTATATAAATATGTTGAACGTATGGTTTCGGTAGAGGAGCGCTATTTTGCTGCAGGCGTCGCACGAGAACTTCGAACCCACACTTGGCGGCTCTGTGCCCATTGACACCAGTATGCTTCTTTTTGTAATGCAAGAATGTTATATTTCCTTGTAGAGTATTACATTAATGTCTGTTTTTCAGATTGTGGAGGTTTCTATTGCTGTAGTCGTCTTTTTCATTCAATTTTCAGTTTGATCAGACTTTTAATAAACATGAAGTCTGTGAAATTTATTATAATCAAGTATATTTATGTGTGTGTAGCACAAATGTGAGGTTTGATTACATTTTCCTAAACTGAAATAAATTAATGTGGCATTTAATGTACCGTGTGATCACAGAAATTTTGAACATAAAGTTGATCAAAGTTGCACAAAGCTGTAGTTTTAATAGATTTAAGATTTCAATGATGTTAAACGAGGAATGGGACAGCCCTGCACTTATAAGAAGCCAGTGGCGGATACATAAAGAGGTGACAGGGACGATCGCTCCTCTTAGAATTTTTCTTTATATATTAAAAAATTAATAACTAATATAAGAATACAAATTTAATCTTGTAATGACGCGGGACGCGTAAACAAACTTACAAAAAAATGCTGAACAATTTACAATCATTCAAAAATTAATGGGAATAATAATGCTTTCTTGAACTATCAAACTATTGAAAATTGTGTTGTATTTGTCTGTAATTTTGTTTAAATTTTATGGCTATCACTAGAAATAAACACTTTTCCAAAAAATCTAAACTTGATTTTATAAGTTACAAATATGATTATTTACTTACACGAAATAATACATATTCAATACATATTAATTTCATTGTATTGATTTCAGAAAATCACTTTAATTTTGATATTAATAATGATATACGAGTTTATTTAAATCAAAACGCAATAAGAAATTTTCAGTAATAATATAACAAGAGAGTGAGAATAAATTGAAAATTATTTGACAGATCTTTCGAAAACTTGATACAAGGCAATAGTCACGAAAGCCCGTAGGGCTTGAGTGGCTATTGCCAAATAGCAACAAGTTTGAGAAAAATACTGGATAATTATTTTCTAATTTATCCAACTCTCGAGTTTTATTTAATTAGATTATTTTGTGACCTAGCTGTTGAGGTCGATTCATTCAACTTAAAAGATTTTGAACTGGGTTCATATCATTTGATTCCTTATTAATGTATTCTTGGAAGTTGTTTCCAAAATTTGTTGGTGTATTTGTGTATCTGAAATGGAACTAAATAGATTTTTTCACACATTTTACTTGACGCGTTGACAGTTTTAAATAATGATTTGACAACTATTTATCATTTGTCACAAACAAAAAAGCACCTACAGAGATTATTCCCGGGAATAATCACAAGAGCTTTATTCTCAGTATAATAATGACAGGATTGGTTAAAATGCAGAAACGTGACATGCAATGAAGCATTTCATTGGTTTTAAGAAACGTTCAAAAATTATCTACTATATTTCTACTGTATTAATTATATTATTAAATAATGCTGCATTAGTTATTTACGATAGGAATATAGAACAATGTTTTTTTATTATTGTGAATTTTATTGAAAAATATTTTTAAAATAAATGTTTTAACGTTTCATAACTAAAAACATTAATGAAATTAAGTAAATATAAAAAATATGATACCTTATTATGATTGATTACGATCTTTATTGCATACAAAATTTTATACACTGACGTAAATTAGTAAAAAATATAAAAATATTACTTGGCGTTTAAAAAAAAAATTATAAAAAAATCAGGTATCCTATTTTCGATAATTACTTAGTAACAAGCTGTGGTAACGTATTGATAATCTCTTTATAGTCCTTGGACTATAGTGAATATCATTATATTACTCAAATTCAGGATTATAATGTTATCGTTATGATATGAACGTATATAAATATATTTAGGACATTAGTATTATGACCAAAGTATGTATTAAACTTTTCTTTCGGGGACGCATATAGCTTTGTCAATGTATAAGATGATATTTAATTCATCACATTTATTTTTTTATTTTTTTATTTTTTTATTTCATCTAGATAACACTTAATTCCATTAGTATTTGTTTAAATTACATATTATCGTCATCTGAAATGTCACGGTCAACACTGACAGACATGAACTCGTGTACATTAATGTCTGTTTTGTTAATTAGTACTTGAAGACGTTTTATTTCACTATGGATAAATTTATTGTTTCGGTGATAAATTTAATTGCGAATTTGTTCAGTAAGATTGTTTTACAATTTGGCTGGAAACTGAGTTTTGAAACATGTTACGATTGCATCGATTGTTTTTATTACTTGTCGAGAAACATTGGTCTACTACTTGTACATCGACAAGTTCATGATGGAAAAGTTAAATTTAAAGCTAGGGAATTTAAATGGAAAGAGCGCTTCTTATTTTGTGGTGGGTAACTTTCATTATTTAATAGTGTATTGAAAAATACGTGTTATAATGTTTCTGATTGTAATTGTACACTTCTAGAGTAATTGATTAACATGTAACTATTTTGACAAATTCACCTTCTTCCATCTTGATACAAAACTTTATGCAATTTTTTTTTCAAACTTACGACCTGAAGATGACTCAATTTTAGGTCGAAACGTTGATAATTATACAACAAAAATAGCAATTCGACCCTAGTAATTCATTTACGAGGCGTGTTTTTAAAATTAGTACCATTTTGAAATAAACATAAAATAAGTAGAATTTTTTCTGGCGTTGTAACCTCAATTGGAAGACCAGAACGTTCGGCGTCCTTTGTGGTCATACTACCACAACGAAAATCAGTAAACCACTTGTGAATCGTTCGAATTGATGGTGAGGAGTCTCCATAATGTTTAACAAGCGATGCTTTGGTTTGCGTAATGTTTTTTCCACGCAAGAAATAATGTTTAATTAAGACGCGAAATTCACTTTTTTCCTTGTTTTCAAAAATCTTCAAGGTTGCTTGCTTTCGATGGGTGTCAAAACAGAACTGAATGACATATCAGTCTGAAAATTTTAATGCGATCTAGTTAAAGATGGTACATCACAAATGATTTGCGATTGTGGCGCCATCTGTTCTATTTTTAAGGGACTTTTCACCCTACCCTCGTACATATAGAAAACGGACTACTACGAGTATACGAAATAAGACTTATAACTTTTTATTTCAGGATTATTGACTACACTGATTATGAGTACAATAACTTTTGTCAAATTTCACTATAAACCAAACATAGCTCTACATGAATTAACTTGGTTATTTGACTATATCGCCAGTTACATATTTTGTATAATAATGGCTGTGGAATTTGTAAGGAAAAGAAAGTTATTAGACGACATCGCACAGTTACACGAAGAAACAGACTTAGCGTTGACACAACTTGGCATCCATTTTGATTATCGTTTTGCAATTGTTACAATTATATTATTTATATGCGTGGTTTATGTCAACTGGATTTTTTTAATAATATGTTTCGGGATATTAAGGAGTGAATCAATTTATGATTTGATTAATATCTCTATAGCGTATTTCATTTATTTAATGCTGGTTGCTACATCTCTTATTTTATACGGAGGACACATGTTTATATGCAGTATTAGATTCATTATAGTAAACAAATTCATTGAAAAAGAAGTAAATGAGTTAGATGATGATGATGTAATTTATGATGAAGAAAATCTATGGAATGCAACATATAACTCAGCTGAAATCACAGCCAAGTTGAGATTAATATCAGACATTCATTTGAAGCACCATAGACTAATTAAAACAAGCATGCAGTTTTCTTCATTATTTTTTACTATTTTCACACATCAAATAATATTTTTGACTGCAATATTGATTTACTTCCACTTTTTCAAAAGTATACTTTTAGTTGAACTTTTTCTTGTTGATGTAAGTGGACTTGTAGCTATTGTATTTCTGGCAATTTGCGGTGAAGTTCTTAAACGACAGGTATTTATAGTTTATTATTATTTATTCATATAAACATTTATAATAGTATATACGAGTTTCATAATTGTTATTGAGTGATCAGAAACAAGTGTTTCAGTTGGCAATACAATTCTGGGGATTTTTTTATTCCACAGTTGGCACAACGCTAGGTGAAGGTGAAAATTCTATTTGACATGTCATTTTTATAATAACTATAAATAAGTGATATAAATACTTCAGATTATTGCTCTGTGAATAACATTAAAAAATAGAAGGATGAGGGTAAGGGAAACAAAAGGAAATAAATTTGTGTATCAGTCTTACCAATTTCAAGTAGTTTTTTTTTTTATTACCAACTGATACTCTTACTTCGATCACTCTCAGGCAGATTCATAAAGCGGATTAGCGCTAACATCATTTTTTATTTCGTTTTTATCTCTCTTTTCAATGTACTAAACAAGTTTATTTTAACTTGAGTTAATAAGAGAGTTAATTAGCATCAAATTTAGTTCATTTCTTTAATCAGTTTTAATTTGAAACAGAGTTATAGATAATATTAAAAACAGTGTTAGAGCTAATCCGCTATATGAATCTGCCTATCTGTATTTTGTGGGAAGGGAGAGTCACAATATCCCCAAAAACAGTAAGTTTGTAGCACTGTTTTTGACGAAAACAGTTGCAAAAATTAACTTTGTAGACGCGATATAGGAAAAGAATATTTTCTAATTTTCTATTATCAAGAATTGATGGTTTTTAAAATTAAAAACGAAACTTCTTTAAACTAATTCATAACAAATGAATTAAGCAGAGGGCAGCTGTCAAACTAGTTGCAACCCGCTATTCTTGGTCTGCAATTAGTTATTTTTAACCCTTGCTACACAAGCAACTATTTTATAACCAAATATTGGTTTCCAAAAACAACAGTAACAGTTGCTTGCTTATTATGTTTGCTTATTTCAGGCTAAGTACACGTTGACACTAATGGCCGATTGGTGCATGTGCTCCTATGATCCGGAAATAGTTAGTGCTGTAAGTACATTTGAATGTGATTTATATAAATAAGTTGATGTTTGATTTCTGTAGAGGAGCGCTATTCTGCTGCAGGCGTCGCACGAGAACTTCGAACCAACACTTGGCGGCTCTGTGCCCATTGACACCAGTATGCTTATTTTTGTAATGCAAGAATGTTATATTTCCTTGTAGAGTATTACATTAATGTCTGTTTTCCAGATTGTGGAGGTTTCTATTGCTGTAGTCGTCTTTTTCATTCAATTTTCAGTTTGATCAGACTTTTAATAAACAGGAAGTCTGTGAAATTTATTATAATCAAGTATATTTATGTGTGTGTAGCACAAATATGTGGTTTGATTACATTTTTCTAAACTGAAATAAATTAATGTGGCATTTAATGTACAGTGTGATCACAGAAATTCTAACATAAAGTTGATCAAAGTTGCACAAAGCTGTAGTTTTAATAGATTTAAGACTTCAATGATGTTAAACGAGGAATGGGACAGCCCTGCACTTATAAGACGCCGATGGCGGATGCATGAAGAGTTAACAGGGACGATCGCTCCTCTTAGAATGTTTCTTTATATATTAAAAAATTAATAACTAATATAAGAATACAAATTTAATCTTGTAATGACGCGGGAAGCGTAAACAAAATTGCATACAAATGCAGAACAATTTTCAAGACTAGTAATTTATTTCACAAATTTAAACACTTTTTTATCTATTTGTTATGTGTATTTGTATTTATATTATGTAAAAAAAATATTTTAGAAATTTATGTATATCTGAGAGTTTTTTTGCGATCCGCCCCCGCCCCCTGGAAAAATGTCTGTGGACGCCCATGTATAGTCTAACAATTAATGGGAATAATAGTTGTATTCCATTTGCCACTTGGTTTATTTAAATCAGTTCAGATAAATTTGACACATGACTAAATGAACTGAATTAATCAAACTGATGCACATATTGGAGTCAATTACTTCAAAGTAAATTAGAATTAATAATTCTAGTATTCAAAATAAAGTGAGAGAAGTAATTCAGCGAAATAAATAATTGATCTGGTTCCGTAAATGTTAGTTAGATCTGATCCAAATCGTAAATGGAATGCACCTGAAAATGCTTTTATGAACTGACAAACTATTTAAAATTGTAATTTTGGCTATCACTACAAATAAATACTTTTACAGAAATTTTAAACTTGATTTTACATGTTACAAATATGATTAGTGACTTACACGGAGAATTAAATTATCTACAAGATTTATTATTACTCTTAAATCAAAAGGGAACGACATATTGCTATATGAATAAAATAACATTTTACTTTCTATATTGCATAAATTATTTCACCACCCTCTAAATAAATAAATAAATAAATATATCATCACGCCTTCTACCCATTACTGGGTGTGGCACTCTGCCGAAGCAGATCTTGGTAAGTGATATATTTTGCACGTAAAGTGCTGTTACCAGTAGTCAAATCACGGCTCCCAAAGATGTTAGTGGTGGAGGAGCCACAGAGGTAGTTTTTTTAAAAATTATGAAAATTGTTTGTCGCCAGTGGGAATCGAACCAGGGTTCTCAGGATCCACAGGCCGACTTCATACCACTGAGCTAGCCACCCCATAAAAATAAGAAAGATAAAAAAATATATATATCATCACGCCTTCTACCCATTACTGGGTGTGGCACTCTGCTACAGCAGATCTCGGTAAGTGATATATTTTGCGCGTGAAGTGCGGTTACCAGTCGTCAAATCACGGCCCCCAAACATGTTAGTGGTGGAGGAGCCACAGGGATAGCTTTTTCAAATTATGAAAATTTGTCGCCTGTGGGAATCGAACCAGGGACCTCAGGATCCACAGGCCGACTTCATACCACTGAGCTAGCTAGCTAAGAAAGATGAATAAAAAAAATTGATTTAGATAAAAAAAGAAAATATAATGTGAGTAAGCTTATCCGTGCTTTCAGTCAATCAGAATATAAAGTTAAATATGTCCTATATTCTCTAAATAAAATTCTATGAAAGAATTGAAGTATATCAATATCTAAAGATCTGGACATGTATTATTTCATTATGAATAATGTATTGTTTTTATAATAAATTTGTTATATAAATAGTATCTAATGTATATTCAATACATATTAATTTCATTGAGTTGATTTCAGCAAATCACTTTTATGTTGATATTAATAATGATATCCCTTGTCAAAGGGCAGTGTGTTGCTAGTATCGCTCGTACAACCTGGACTGAAAGTATTCTTATATTATTAACAATTTATTTCAGTCAAAACGCAACAAGAAATAAACATACACACTTTTACTGCAAATATATTTAGAACATCAGTATTATTTGGGTGCTGATAACTAAGTCATTACATTTATTTATTTAGTATAAATAACACTTCATTACATTAGTATCTGTTTGTATTAAATGCCATCGTCGTCCAGCTTAGTTTGGCAATGTCACATTCAATATTGATAGACACGAACTAGAATACATTGATGTCTATTTCGTTAATTAGAACTTGAAGAAGTTTATTTCACTATGGATAATTTTATTGTTTTTGTGATAAATTTGACTGCAAATTTGTTCAGTACGATTGCTTCATATTTTGGATGGAAACTGAATTTTGAAACATGTCACGATACCGCAGACTGTTTTTATCACATGTCGAGAAACATTGGTCTACTATTTCTACGTCGACAAGTTCATAATGGAAAAGTTAAATTTAAATCTAGGGAATTTACATGGAAGGAGCGCTTCTTATTTTGTGGTAGGTAACTTTCAGTATTTAATAGTGTATTGAAAAATACGTGTTACAATGATTCGCAGTTAAAGGGTTATGAAAAAGAGTAAACTTGTATGGCATACAGAAAACAAATTATCTATATATTTTGGTTTATTAATCCTATTTAATAAAATGAAAATTTGCGGCGAGAACAATAAATTGCGCCAAATATAAGTTCAGGTGCTCTTTTGGCTCTAATCATAACTTACAATTCGCAGTTAAAGGGTTAAAAAAGTGTAAACTCGTATGACATAGAAAACAGATTACATATAAGAGTACGAAATACGACTCATAACTTTTTATTTCAGGATTATTGTCTACAGTGATTGTGAACACAATAGCTTTTGTCAAAATTCATTATAAACCAAATATGGCTCTGCATGAACTGACTTGGCTAATTTACTACATCGCCGGTTTCATATTTTGTATAATAATGGCTGTAGAACTTGTAAGGCAAAGAAAGTTAATAGACCACATCGGACAGTTACACGAAGAAACAGACTTAGCGCTGACACAACTTGGCATCCATTTTGATTACCGCTTTGCAATTGTTACAATCATATTAGTAGTGTGCTGGGCTTATGTCAATTTGATTTTTTTAATAACATGTTTCTGGATGATAAGGAGTGAATCAATTTCTGATTTGATTAATATCTCTATAGCGTATTTTATTTATATAATGCTATTGACTATATCCCTTATTTTATACGGAGCACACATATTCATATGCGGTGTTAGATTCATTGTAGTAAACAAATTTATTGAAAAAGAAATAAATGAGTTAGATGATGATGATGTAATTTATGATGAAGAAAATCGATGGAATGCAACATATAACTCAGCTGAAATCACAGCCAAGTTGAGATTAATATCAGACATTCATATGAAGCACCATAGACTTACTAAAACAAGCATGCAGTTTTCTTCAATATTTTTTATTATTTTCGTACATTACTTAATAGGTTTGACTGGGCTAGTACTTTATTTATATATTTTTAAAAGTATACTTGTAATTGAACTTCTTCTCCTAAATATAACTGGACTTCTAGTTAGTTCATTTTTTGCAATATGCGGTGAAGTTCTTAAACGACAGGTATTTATAGATTTTATTACTTATGCATTTAAACATTCATAATAGTATATTAAAGAATTAGTTTCATAATTATCATTTCATTTTAAGAAAAGGTAGTTTTGGGCACAACACGGAGTGGGCCAACCCTTCGATCAAAATTATGAAATTAATTATTTATACTATTTTTTCTCTTTAGCTCTTTTTATGCCACTTTTTAATAAAAAATCGTAGTTTCAAAATTTAGGGAATTTTGAGTTAGTTGATGATACTAATGTGATGTTTCAAAATTCTATTATTTAAATTTGAAATTTTCATCTTAAAGGAAAAATGAGTGTAGACTATTTTTCTTGTTTTCCATCTGAAATACGTGAAATTGCTGAAAATAATAAATTATTTGACATGATATTTCAACAGTCACCAACCTAAAAAATACAAATTGTACTGTGCTATTACAGCACTCGAATGAGCTTTTAACAAACTGTTTTGGGTGCTGTAATAGCTTTGTTATAAACACAAAATATAAAAATCTGTTGTGGGCACCACACGACTTTCTTATACACAACATAATATTTAGAATATATGTTATTAAACATGTAATTTAGTTTCTTTCCATGAGAAGACATAGATAACTAGATAAAGCAAAAATTAAAATTTGTTTTTTGTTTCTAATGCTACTATGATTACTGAAATATATTATTAAATATAAAAATTAGTTTTTCTCAAAATTAGACGCATATACAGGAAAATTGCAAACAACATTTTATGTTCCAAATATATTTGCTAACATCTTTTATTTGAAACATTTTTTCGTAACTGATTCCATTTTTGAAATAAATGGAATTTATTGTTTTGTATGTCCAGTAAACTTCCTCTTCCGGTTTTTCAATTTCATTTAAAATCAACTCAGCTCTTCGTATTTTCATTAAACTTATAATTACCAAGTTTCGTTAACAAATCTTATCTCGTTCATGAGATATTGCACATACGGACACACATCCATCCATCCATCCATCCATCCATCCACACACACACACACACACACAGACATCATTGAGAAAATGATCAAAACGGATTCAGTGGACCTCAAAACACGTATTTCCGCGAAAATCTCGTCAACGATTTTTTTCACGATTCCAATACTTCCAAGAATTTGATTTGAATTTAACCATATTTTGACTGTAAATCCAAGTTGTTAATATTAGAGCTACTTTGCAATCAAAATTTGGAGCTATCATTAGTGCTTTCAACATCATATTATCGTTAATTGTCTAATAATAATATTTAGTTTATTATTACATATATTAATGATATCAGGTTGCATTTTTGTCGTCGTAACACTTGGTGTCTTAATTATCAGTTATTTTTGTGCTTTAGAAACGGATTTTAAAAAGACACTAAAAATGGTATTTGTGGTTTATCTGTTTTATGTATCTGCGTTTTAGATATTAACAGAGATTCAAATATCGGTTTCCAAAAACAACAGTAATGTGATGTTTGCTTACTTTCAGGCTAAGTACACGTTGACACTAATGGCCGATTGGTGCATATGTTCCTATGATCCGGAAATGAATAGTGCTGTAAGTAAATTTAAATATTATTTATATAAAAATTTCGGTAATGCAGATCCTATCGATAAATTGTGAAAACAGAAAGTAGGTCTCAGGATCAAAAATTGCACAAAAATAAATCTAGCAATAGAATTTAATTGGACGTTTCGTCCAGCGAACTGGACATCATCAGCACAAATAACACAGTAATATTTTAACAAAATAATTGTAAAATAAAAAATAAATAATAATAATTGAGTATTTATTCGGCCATTTTGACTATTGTCTTTGACATGCATTCTAATTATCTTTTTGTGACTACATTTATTTATTTAGTTTTTATTGTTTTGACTTTTGTAAAATTTGTTTACAAATATTTTACAATTATTTTGTTAAAATATTATTGTGTTATTTGTGCTGATGATGTCCAGTTCGCTGGACGAAACGTCCAATTAAATTCTATTGCTAGATTTATTTCTGTGCAATTTTTGATCCTGAGACCTACTTTCTGTTTTCACAATTATTTATATACATATTTTGATATATGGTTTTGGTAGAGGAGCGCCATTCTGCTGCAGGCGTCGCACGAGAACTTCGAACCCACACTTGGCGGCTCTGTGCCCATTGACACCAGTATGCTTATTTTTGTAATGCAAGAATGGTATATTTCCTTGTAGAGTATTACATTAATGTCTGTTTTCAGATTGTGGAGGTTTCTATTGCTGTAGTCGTCTTTTTCATTCAATTTTCAGTTTGATCAGTCTTTTAATATCTGTGAAATCAGTTAAGTTTTTGTTGTAATCAAGTATATTTATGTATGTGTGTGTAAGTACAAATATGTAGTTTGATTAAATGTTCCTAAACTGAAATAAATGAATGTGTCATTTAATATACTGTGTGTTCACAGAAATACGAAACGTAGAAGTTGATCAAAATTGCACAAAACTGTAGATTTTATAGATTTCATATTTTAGTGGTATTAATGAGGAACGGAACAGCCCTGCACTTATATTAATTAATTTTAAAGTATATCCAATTAATACTAGAAACTCCATTTTATTTTTTATCCCTACGCCACACTCCAATATAGCTTCTAAAAGTCCAATCCACCGCATGTGTTTAAATTACAACTTGTCGAATAATCAACCTGATCTATTTAATTGATTGAAATATGCCTTATTTGTTATAATTTTTCTTTTTGTGTTCTTGTTTATGTTTTTTTTGTCTCTTTGTTAATTTGCTGGCTGTACATTATTGTATATTGTTATTGTACCTTTCCTACAATTGGATTTTTTCTGTTGGGTAGTTAAATAAATAAATAAATAAATAATTATGAAGTCTGTGGTGGATACAAAAGGGGATGGGGTGACAGAGGCGATCGCCCCTTGCAAAATTTTTCTTTATATATTTGAAAATTAATAACTAATATAAGAATACATATTTAATTTTGAGATAACACGAGACGCGTAAACAAAATTACAAACAAATGCAGAACAATTTTCAATAGTTTTATATTTTCCGTATATAAATCACTAAACTATCAAATAATCACATTTGCGTATTTGCGTGGTTGAGTTCTTAAAGATACTCGACATGTTGGCTAAGTTACGGTTCTAGCCACACCGTATCCCGCGAGACATCGGACTATGGGATGGCTAGCACAGTGGTATGAAGTCGGCCTGTGGATCCTGAGGTCCCTGGTTCGATTCCCACAGGCGACAAATTTTCATAATTTGAAAAAGCTATCCCTGTGGCTCCTCCACCACTAACATGTTTGGGGGCCGTGATTTGACGACTGGTAACCGCACTTCACGCGCAAAATATATCACTTACCGAGATCTGCTTTAGCAGAGTGCCACATCCAGCAATGGGTAGAAGGCGTGATGATATATTTATTTATTTATTTTAACTATCAAATAAGAGATATAAGTAGAATAAGTCGATATAGACAAAAAAAAAAGTAAATATAATGTGAATAAACTTGTCCGTGCTCAATTACAGAACAAAGTTAAATATGTCCTATATTTTCCAAAAAAAAAATCGATAATAAATTGAAGTATATCAATACCTGAACATCTGAAGATGTTTGATTACAATATGAATAATGTATTGTTTCTATTATATATGTTATATAAATAGTATTTGATGCATATTCAATACATATTAAATTCATTGAATTGATTACAGATAATCACTTTTATTTTGTTATTAATAATGATACTTTGTCAAAGGGATGTGTGTCGCTAGCATCGCTTGTGCAACCTGGATGTAAAGTATTCTTATAATAATAACAATTTATTAAAATAAAAAGAAACAAGTAACAAATATAAATATTTATACTGAAAATATATTTAGCTTTGTCAATTTATAAACTAATAGTAATAACTAATTCATTACATTTATTTATTTAGTATAAATAACAGTTAATAACATTTATATTTATTTATATTTCATGGCATCGCCGTCCAGCGTAGTTTTGAAATGTCACCTTCAATATTGATAGACACGAACTAGAACACATTGATGTCTATTTCGTTAATTAGTACTTGAAGATGTTTCTTTCAATATGGATAAACTTATTGTTTCTGTGATAAATTTGACTGCGCATTTGTTTAGTAAGATTGCTTTATATTTTGGCTGGAAACTGAGTTTTGAAACATGTGACGATACCATAGACTGTTTTTATCACATGACGAGAAACATTGGTCTATTATTTCTACGTCGACAAGTTCATAATGGGAAAGTTAAATATAAAGGTAGAGAATTTACATGGAAGGAGCGCTTCTTATTTTGTGGTGGGTAACTTTATTATTTAATAATGTATTAAAAAATATATGTTACAATGATGCTGATTGTAATTGGACACTTCTAGAGTAATTGATTAGTATGTAATTATTTTAACCAGTTCACCTCGCTCCATTTCTATGCGAAACTTTACTTATAATTTTTATCAAATTTCTAGGGTCTTTGATTTCCACCGAAGTTCGAATTTCTGAACGTTCGAACATTCGAATGTTTTGAACGTCGTTAGAAAAACTTCGAAGCTTCGAATTTTCGAATTTTTTGAAGCTTCGAACTCGGTGAAGTATCCTGCAAAAACTCTGCAAGTTTATGCGTCTTAATTATGACATCTATTCTCTTACCGCCAATCTAAATGCTACGGACTTTTAGTATAACATTTTAAAATGATAATAAAAAGGATACAAAAACGTCTTAATTAAAACGTTTTTGACAGTGTAGCGATATTTTAAGTCTAAATTGAATTATTTTGGCAAATAATAATATTTAATAATAATTACTTATGAATTAATACAAAACTCTGCAAATGAGTTTATGCTAAAAATAATTCATATCAACATGCCGTGTTCACGTTAGGATCCAAATTCACAATTCGATTAATTCGAAAATTCGGAATATTCAAAAATTCGAAAATTCGGAATTTTCAAAAATTCGAAAGTTCGAATCTAAATTCGAAGGTTCAATAAATCCGAACATTCGAAGTCTCGAATATTCGAAAAATCAACAACCCTACAAATATCTGACATGAAATTGACCCAATTTTGTGTCGAAATGTTGTTAATTATGTAATTTAAAAAATAGCAATTCAAGCCTCGTAACGCATTTCTTTATAAATTACCTATATATTTTGGTTTATAAATCCTATTTAATAAAACCGAAAATTTGCGGCGTAACCAATAAATGACGCCAAATATAAGTTCAGGTGCTCCTTTGGCTCTAATCATAACTTACCATTCGCAGTTAAAGGGTTAAAAAAGTGTAAACTCATATGACATAGAAAACAGTCTACGGACAAGGGTACGAAATAAGATTCATATCTTTCTATTTCAGGATTATTGACTACTATGATTGTGAATACAATAGTTTTTGTTAAAATTCACTATAAACCAGACATGGCTCTACATGAACTGACTTGGCTAATTTACTACCTCGGCGCTTTCATATTTTGTATGATAATGGCTGTGGAACTTGTAAGGCACAGAAAGATAATGGACCACCTCGGACAGTTACACGAAGAAGCAGATTTAGCAATGACACAACTTGGCATCCAATTCGATTATCGCTTTGCAACTGTTACAACTGTATTATTAGTGAGCTGGGCTTATGTCAATTTGTTTTTTTTAATAACCTTTTTCTGGATAATACGGAGTGAATCAATTTATGATTTGATTAATATCTCCATAATGTATTTCTATTTTATAATGCTGATAACTACATCCCTTATTTTATACGGAGGACGCATAATGATATGCGTTGCTAGATTCATTGTAGTAAACAAATTAATTGAAAAAGAAATAAATAAGTTAGATGGCGATGATGTAATTTATGATGAAGAATATCTATGGAATGCAACATATAACTCAGCTGAAATCACAACCAAGTTGAGATTAATATCAGACATTCACTTGAAGCACCATGAAATAAATAAAGCAGGCATGCAGTTTTCTTCAATATTTTTTACAACTTTCATACATGAAGTAATAGCTTTGACTGGAACAGTACTTTACTTCTATTTTTTTAAAAGAATGCTTTTACTTGAACTCCTGCTCGTTAATACAACTGGACTTCTAGTTTGTGCATTTCTTGCAATATGCGGTGAAGTTCTTAAACGACAGGTATTTATATATCAAATTACTTATTCATTTAAACATTAAAATTTGATGAATGGCCTTAGGGATCCTCAAGTATGGATAGGAAATGAATAAATAGTCGTATTTATTTCAAAACAATTGGGACGTTTTGAATCGACACGCGATCATCATCAGCATAACATTATTAAATTATGTAGTTTGAGTAAATGCTGATGATGAATGGTGTGTCAATTCGAAACGCCCCAATTACAATTGTTATGAAATAAATACAACTATTTATTCATTTCCAGAGCTGGGCAAAATCACGAACAAAAGGAATTAAATCACAATTCACAAATCAAACAAATATTTTTTTGTGACAATTTACAATTCCACTTCATTTTCAAAGTGAATTAATTCACAAATCAAAGTGATTTGTGCTTTATTTATGTGAATTATAAATCACAAGCCTTTTTGTGAATTGGGGCTTGAGGCTTGGGGCTTGGAGCTTAAATCACATTTACAAGTACTACATATTATCAATTTATTTAATATTTATTTTTTAAAAATATTAGGTGCATTATTATATGCACAACCGAATGAAAACAGATGTAAGTAGATACGAGATGTGGCTATTAAATAGCGAGACTGACGGTGTTTTAACATTTTGTTTTGATTTCATAACTATTTACTTATTATCACATTCAATATACACCCCTCCTCTATCCCTACAACGCTCCATGCGAATCTTCCATTGTTCGAGAAAATGCTGGAAGTCTTCTTCTGTCAGCTCCTTCAGAACGCGTGCCGATTTCTCTTTCAAAGCTCAAATCTTGTTGCTATTAAGACAAATTTCACCTTAGGAAACAGATAGAAGTCGCACGGTGCAAGATCCGGCGAATAAGGCATATGGTTCAACACTGCAATGCTGTACTTGGCTAGAAACCTCTTGAGAGACATTGCGGAATGAGCCAACGCATTGTCTTGATGGAGAACCCATGACTTGTAACAGTTTTGCCAAGAGAAATGATTTAAGCCTTTTTTTAGGCTCTAAAACAATTCACAAGCCCAAATAAATTTCTTTAAAGGTCTTAAGTCACAAGCCTGATTTGCGAATTTTTTTAAAAGGCTTAATTCACTTGATTTAAATCAATTTATAATTCCTTTTGATTTAAATCATGCTCAGCTCTGTTCATTTCCTATCCATACTTGAGATTTATGGATCCAACCTAACCTCATCATTTAAACATTCATAATAGTATATTAAAGAACGAAATTCATAATTGTCAATTCATTTTAAGAGAAGATAGATTGGGGCACGACATGCAGCTGAGTGGCCCAACCCTTCGAACAAAATATTCAACAAATTATGAAATGCATCCTTCAAACTATTTTTGTATTTTGTGCCTTTTATGCTCCTTTTAAATGAAAAATCGTAGTTGACAGCTAAATAGAAGAATTGTTTTTAATATTTTTGTATAGACAACTTGACGAAACTAAAATATCCCAAAAACAGTTGTACAAAATAAAACTTTGTAGCATTCTTTTTGAGGAAAATAGTTGCATAAAATTCATTTTGTAAACGCGATTGCTTATTTTCAGGCTAAGTACACGTTGACACTAATGGCCGATTGGTGCATTTGTTCCTATGATTCGGAAATGAATAGTGCTGTAAGTAATTTTAAATATCATTTATATAAATATGTTGAACGTTTGGTTTCGGTAGAGGAGCGCCATTCTGCTGCAGGCGTCGCACGAGAACTTCGAACCCACACTTGGCGGCTCTGTGCCCATTGACACCAGTATGCTTATTTTTGTAATGCATGAATGTTATATTTCCTTGTAGAGTATTACATTAATGTATGTTTTCCAGATTGTGGAGGTTTCTATTGCTGTAGTCGTCTTTTTCATTCAATTTTCAGTTTGATCAGTCTTTTAATTAGTGTGAAATCAATTAAGTTTTGTTATATGCAAGTATATTGATGTATGTGTGTGTAAGTACAAATATGTAGTTTGATTAAACGTTCCTAAACTGAAATAAATTAATGTGTCATTTAATATACTGCGTGTTCACAGAAATATGTTTTATATTTTCCAAAAAAAAAATTCGATAAAAAAATTCAAGTATATCAATATCTGAACATTTCAAGATGTTTTATTTCAATATGAATAATGTATAGTTTCTATTAAATATGTTATATAAATAATAACTAATGCATATTCAATACATATTAATTTCATTAAATGGATTACAGAAAGTCACTTTTATCTTGATATTAATAATGATACATTGTCAAAGGGGAGTGTGTCGCTACCATCGCCTGTGCAACCTGGATTTAAAGTATTCTTATATTAATATCAATTTATTGAAATAAAAAGAAACAAGTAATAAACATAAATATTTCTACTGCAAATATATTTAGAACATCATTATTCAACATTTCTATCGGAAACTCACACAGCTTTGTCAATTTATAAACTAATAACTAATTCATTACATTTATTTATTTAGTATAAATAACACTTAATAACATTAATATTTGTTTGTATTTCATTGGCTAGCTTAGTTTTGAAATGTTACCTTCAATATAGATAGACATGAACTAGAATACATTGATGTCTATTTCGTTAATTAGTACTTGAAAATGTTTCTTTCACGATGGAAAAATTTATTGTTTCTGTGATAAATTTGACTGCGCATTTGTTTAGAAAGATTGCTTTATATTTTGGCTGGAAACTGAGTTTTGAGACGTGTGATGATACCATAGACTGTTTTTATCACATGACGAGAAACATAGGTCTACTATTTCTACATCGACAAGTTCATAATGAAAAAGTTAAATATAAAGGTAGAGAATTCACATGGAAGGAGCGCTTTCTTTTTTGTGGTGAGTAACTTTATTATTTAATAGCGTATTAAAAAATACTTGTTACAATGATACTGATTGCAATTGAACACTTCTAAAGTAATTGATTAATATGTAATTATTTTAACTAATTCACTTCTCTTCAACTTGATGCGAAACTTTATATAATTTTTATAAGTTTTTGACCTAAAGTTGACCCAACTTTGTGTCGTAATGTTGTTAATTATACAATAAAAAATTGCAATTCAAAGCTTGTAATCAATTTACTTACAAATTACCTATATATGTAGTTTATAAATCCTATTTTATAAAATGAAAATTTGCGGCGAGAACAATAAATGGCGCCAAATATAACTTCAGGTGCTCCTTTGGCTCTAATCATAACTTACCATACGCAGTTAACGGGTGAAAAAAGAGTAAACTCGTATGACATAGAAAACAGACTACGGACAAGGGTTCGAACTAAGATTCATATCTTTTTATTTCAGGATTATTGACGACAATGATTGTGAATACAATAGTTTTTGCCAAAATTCACTATAAACCAAATATGGCTCTACATGAACTGATTTGGATGATTTACTACATCGGCGCTCTCATATTTTGTTCATACTATTTTTGTATTTTGTGCCTTTTATGCTCCTTTTAAATGAAAAATCGTAGTTGACAGCTAAATAGAGGAATTATTTTTAACATTTTTGTATAGACAACTTGACGAAACAAAAATATCCCCAAAAACATTTGTACAAAATAGAACTTTGTAGCACTCTTTTTGAGGAAAACATTTGCACATAATTCAATTTGTAAACGCGATGTATAAAAAGGATATATTCTAAATATAATCAATAATTGATGGTTATATAAAATTGAAAAGGAAGTACCTACAGACACCTCTGGTTGAAATTATCTTTGCAGACCTCGTCTAGTTGCAGTCCTCGCTACGCTTGAGCTACAATTTCTAATCTCGGTTTGCAAACAGTTTCTTTCTACCCTTGCTATACAAATAACTATTTCCTATATCGCATTTGCAAAGTGAATTTTGTCAAAAAAGTGCATCAAAATTAAATTTTGAACAACTGGTTTTTGGATATATTTGCATGAAGTTGTTGAGTTGTTTAATTGTAAAAATCTCATATATAAATCAATCAGTTTATTGAAATTATTCTTTATATTAAAATAATTACATTAAACTGCAAAACACTTTTGTTATTGAAAATTAAAGGTATTTTGTTTTATAACATAACCTAGATAATTGAGAAATTGAACTCTAACCTAACTAATAATTTAAATGTTTATTGAATCTGTCAGTGTTACCAGCTTGAAATTTTGTTATTAATTCTATTAATAAACATTTTAAAATAAAAGTAAATGAATGCAATGTAGGAACAATAGAATGAATGTTACAATGATCAATTTAATATTCGAATTTTGCGTATCTCGCCTGTTGCTTGTTACACAAACTGTGCTCATATTATAATAAGAGTTGTTGTAACACTAGTTTTCAATTGGCTATTTATAATCAAATATCGGTTTCCAAAAACAGCAGTAATAGTTGATTGCTTGTTGTGTTTGCTTATTTTCAGGCTAAGTATACGTTGACACTAATGGCCGATTGGTGCATATGTTCCTATGATCCGGAAATGATTAGTGCTGTGAGTACTTTTAAATATTATTTATATAAATATGTTGACGTTTGATTTCTGTAGAGGAGCGCTATTCTGCTGCAGGCGTCGCACGA
The DNA here is from genome assembly GCA_911728475.2 of Pterostichus madidus. NCBI lineage: Eukaryota > Metazoa > Arthropoda > Insecta > Coleoptera > Carabidae > Pterostichus > Pterostichus madidus. The sequence goes on from OU452301.1 coordinate 41,957,990, forward strand.
GAACTTCGAACCCACACTTGGCGGCTCTGTGCCCATTGACACCAGTATGCTTATTTTTGTAATGCAAGAATGTTATATTTTCCTGTAGAGTTTTACATTAATGTCTATTTTGCAGATTGTGGAGGTTTCTATTGCTGTAGTCGTCTTTTTCATTCAATTTTCAGTTTGATCAGTCTTTTAATTAGTGTGAAATTAGTTAAGTTTTGTATAAGCAAGTATATTGATGTATGTGTGTGTAAGTACAAATATGTAGTTTGATTAAATGTTCCTAAACTGAAATAAATTAATGTGTCATTTAATATACTGCGTGTTCACAGAAATACGGAACGTAGAAGTTGATAAAAATTTCACAAAATTGTAGATTTTATAGATTTCATATTTTAGTGATATTAATGAGGCACGGGACAGCCCTGCACTTATAGGAAGCCAGTGGTAGATACAAGGGGGGGGTGGTAACAGAGGCGATCACTCCTTGCAAAATTTGTCTTTATATATTCAAATATTAATAACTAATATAAGAACACAACTTTAATATTGGTGACGCGAGATGCGTAAACAAAATTATAAACAAATGCAGAACAATTTTCAATAGTTTTATATTTTCCGTATATAAATCGTTAAACTATCAAATGAGAGAAATCAGTAGAAAAAGTTGATATAGACAAAAAAATGTAAATATAATGAGAATAAACATGTCCGTGCTTCAATTAAATAGAAAACAAAGATAAATATGTTTTATATTTTCCAAAAAAAAAAATTCGATACAAAAATTCAAGTATATCAATATCTGAACATTTCAAGATGTTTTATTTCAATATGAATAATGTATAGTTTCTATTAAATATGTTATATAAATAGTATCTAATGCATATTCAATACATATTAATTTCATTAAATAGATTACAGAAAGTCACTTTTATTTTGATATTAATAATGATACATTCTCAAAAGGGAGTGTGTCGCTACCATCGCTTGTGCAAACTAGATTTAAAGTATTCTTATATTAATAACAATTTATTGAAATAAAAAGAAACAAGTAATAAACATAAATATTTCTACTGCAAATATATTTAGAACATCATTATTCAACATTTCTATCGGAAACTCACACAGCTTTGTCAATTTATAAAACAATAACTAATTCATTAAATTTATTTATTAAGTATATATAACACTTAATTACATTAGTATTGGTTTGTATTTCATTGGCTAGCTTAATTTTGAAATGTCACGTTCAATATAGATAGACATGAACTAGAATACATTGATGTCTATACCATCTGTGTCTATTTTGTTAATTCTATTAGAACTTGAAGATTTTTATTTCACTATGGATAAATTTATTGTTTCTATGATAAATTTAGTTGCAAATTTATTCAGTAAGATTGCTTTATATTTTGGCTGGAAACTGAGTTTTGAAACATGCCATGATACCGTAGACTGTTTTTATCACATGTCGAGAAATGTAGGTCTACTATTTCTACATCGACAAGTTCATAATGGGAAAGTTAAATATAAAGGTAGAGAATTCACATGGAAGGAGCACTTTCTTTATTGTGGTGAGTAACTTTATTATTTAATAGTGTATTAAAAAATACTTGTTACAATGATACTGTTTGTAATTGGACACTTTTAGAGTAATTGATTAATATGTTATTATTATAACTAATTCACCTCCCTCCATTTTGATGCGAAACTTTATATAATTTTTATCAAGTTTTTGACCTAAAGTTGACCTAATTTTGTGTCGTAATGTTGTTAATTATACAATTAAAAAATTGCAATTCAAGCTACTAATGCATTTCTTTATAAATTACCAATATATTATGGTTTATATATCCTATTTAATAAAACGAAAATTTGCGGCGTAACCAATAAATAGCGCCAAATATAAGTTCAGGTGCTCCTTTGGTTCTAATCATAACTTACCATTCGCAGTTAAAGGGTTAAAAAAAGAGTAAACTCGTATGACATAGAAAACAGACTACGGACAAGGATACGAACTAAGATTCATATCTTTTTATTTTAGGATTATTGACGACAATGATTGTGAATACAATAGTTTTTGCCAAAATTCACTATAAACCAGACATGGCTCTACATGAACTGATTTGGCTAATTTACTACCTCGGCGCTCTCATATTTTGTATGATAATGGCTGTGGAACTTGTAAGGCACAGAAAGTTAATCGACCACATCGGACAGTTACACGAAGAAGCAGATTTAGCAATGACACAACTTGGCATCCATTTCGATTATCGCTTTGCAACTGTTACAATTATATTATTAGTGGGTTTGGCTTATGTCAATTTGGTTTTTTTTATAACTTTTTTCTGGATAATAAGGAGTGAATCAATTTATGATCTGATTAATAGCTCTATAATGTATGTCTATTTTATGATGCTGATAACTACATCTCTTATTTTATACGGAGGACATATTTACATATGCGGTGTTAGATTCATTGTAGTAAACAAATTAATTGAAAAAGAAATAAATGAGTTAGATGACGATGATGTAATTTATGATGAAGAAAATCTATGGCATGCAACATATAACTCAGCTGAAATCACAACCAAGTTGAGATTAATATCAGACATTCACTTGAAGCACCATAAAATTACTGAAGCAAGCATGCAGTTTTCTTCAATATTTTTTACAACTTTCGTACATGAAGTAATAGCTTTGACTGGAACAATACTTTACTTCTATTTTTTTAAAAGAATACTATTACTTGAACTCCTTCTCATTAATATAAGTGGACTTGTAGTTTGCGTATTTCTAGCAATATGCGGTGAAGTTCTTAAACGACAGGTATTTATATATCAAATTACTTATTTATTGAAACATTCATAATAGAATATTAAAGAACGAGATTCATAATTGTTATTTCATTTTAATAAAAGATAGTTTGGGGCACGACATGCAGCGGAGTGGCCCAACCCTTCGAACAAAATATTCAACAAATTATGAAATGCATTCTTCATACTATTTGTGTATTTTGTGACTTTTATGCTCATTTAAAATGAAAAATTGTAGTTGACAGCTAAATAGAAGAATTATTTTTAACATTTCTGTATAGACAACTTGACGAAACAAAAATATCCCCAAAAACAGTTGTACAAAATAGAACTTTACAAAAACAAATATATCATTACGCCTTCTACCCATTACTGGGTGTAGCACTCTGCCGAAGCAGATATTGGTAGTGATATATTTTGCGCGTGAAGTGTGGTTACCTGTCGTCAAATCACGGCCCCCAAAGATGTCAGTGGTGGAAGAGCCACAGGGATCTGTTTTTAAATTATGAAAATTGTTTGTCGCCTTTGAGAATCGAACCAGGGTTCTCAAGATCCACAGGCCGACTTCATACCACTGAGCTAGCCACCCCAACCCTTTGTAGCACTCTTTTTGAGGAAAACAGTTGCATAAAATTCGTTTTGTAAACGCGATATATAAAAAGGATATTTTCTAAATATGATCAATAATTAATCGTTTATAAAATTGAAAAGGAAGTACCTACAGACACCTCTGGTTGAAATTATCTTTGCAGACCTCGTCTAGTTGCAGCCCTCGCTACGCTTGAGCTACAATTTCTAATCTCGGTTCGCAAACAGTTTCTTTCTACCCTTGTTATACAAATAACTATTTCCTATATCGCATTTGCAAAGTGAATTTTGTCAAAAAAGTGCATCAAAATTAAATTTTATACAACTGGTTTTTGGATATATTTTTTGTGAAGTTGTTGAGTTGTTTAATTGTAAAAATCTCATACATAAATCTATCACTTTATTGAAATTATTCTTTATATTAAAATAATTATTTTAAACTGCAAAACACTTTTTTTATTGAAAATTAAAGGTACTTTGTTTTATACCATAACCTAGATAATTATGAAATTGAATTCTAACCTAACTAATACGTTAAATGCTTATTGAATCTGTCAGTGTTACCAGCATGAAATTTTGATATTGATTTTATTAACAAACATTTTAAAATAAAAGTAAATGAATGCAATATAGAAACAATAGAATGAATGTTACAATGATCAATTTAATATACGAATTTTGAGTAACTCGCCTGTTGCTTGTTACACAAACTGTGCTCATATTATAATAAGAGTTGTTGTAACACTAGCTTTCAATTTGCTATTTATAATCAAATATCGGTTTCCAAAAACAGCAGTAATAGTTTGCTTATTTTCAGGCTAAGTACACGTTGACACTAATGGCCGATTGGTGCATATGTTCCTATGATCCGAAAATGAATAGTGCTGTAAGTACTTTTAAATATTATTTATATAAATTTTATGACGTTTGGTTTCTGTAGAGGAGCGCCATTCTGCTGCAGGCGTCGCACGAGAACTTCAAACCCACACTTGGCGGCTCTGTGCCCATTGACACCAGTATGCTTATTTTTGTAATGCAAGAATGTTATATTTTCCTGTAGAGTATTACATTATTGTCTGTTTTGCAGGTTGTTGAGGTTTCTATCGCTGTAGTCGTCTTTTTAATTCAATTTTCAGTTTGATCAGTCTTTTAATGATTGTGAAATCAATTATGTTTTGTTATAAACAAGTATATTTATGCATGTGTGTGTAGTTTGATTAAATTTTCCTGGACTGAAATAAATTATTGTGTTATTTAATATACTGTGTGTTCACAGAAATACGGAACGTAGAAGTTGATCAAAATTGCACAAAACTGTAGATTTTATAGATTTAATATTTTAGTGGTATTAATGAGGCACGGGACAGCCCTGAACTTATATGAAGGTAGTGGTGGTTACAAGGAGGAGAGTAAGAAAGACGATCCCCCCTTCCAAAAATTTTCTTTTTATATGGAAAACTTAATAATTAATTTAAGAATACAAATTTAGTCCAAATGCAGAATAATTTTCAATAGTTTTATATTTTGCGTATATAAATTGTTAAACTATCAAATGAAAGAAATGAGTAGAAAAAGTTGTTATGGACAAAAAAATGTAAATGTAATGTAAGTAAACTTTTCCGTGCTTTCAATCAATCAGAGAATAAAGTTAAGTATGTCCTATCTTTTCCGAAAAAAAATCAATAAAACTGAATTATACCAATATCTGAACATCTGAAAATGTTTTATTTCAATATGAATAATGTATTGTTTCTATTAAATATGTTATATAAATAGTATCTAATGCATATTCAATACATATTAATTTCATTGAATTGATTACAGAAAGTCACTTTTATTTTGATATTAATACTGATACATTCTCAAAGGGGAGTGTGTCGCTAGCATCGCTTGTGCAACCTAGATTTAAAGTATTCTTATATTAATAATAATTTGTTTAAATCAAAACGCAACAAGAAATAAACATATATATTTCTACTGCAAAAATATCTGAAACATCAGTATTCAGCTTTTCTGCTGGGGATTCACACAGCTTTGTCAATGTATGAGACAATAACTAATTAATTAAATTTAATTATTTAGTATGCATAACACTTAATTACATTAGTATTTGTTTGTATTTCATTGGCCAGCTCAGTTATGAAATGTCACGTTCAATATTGAGACATGAACTAGTATACATTGATGTCTATTTCGTTAATTAGCACTTGAAGACATTTGTTTCTCTATGGATAAATTTATTGTTTCTTTGATAAATTTGATTGCGAATTTGTTCAGTAAGATTGCTTTATATTTTGGTTGGAAACTGAGTTTTGAAACATGTGACGATTGCGTAGACTGTTTTTATCACATGTCGAGAAACATTGGTCTTTTATTTCTTCATCGACAAGTTCATAATGGAAAAGTTAAATTTAAAGCTAGGGAATTTACTTGGAAGGAGCTCATCTTGTTTTGTGGTAGGTAACTTTTATTATTTAATAGTGTGTTAAAAAATACGTATTACAATGATTAACATGTAATTATTTTAACCTATTCACATCATATCTTGATTAGAAACTTTATGTAATTTTTGTCAAATTTATGACCTGAAGTTGACCCAATCTTGGGTAGAAACGTTGTTAATTATACAATAAAATATAGCAATTCGAGCCTAGTAATCCATTAACTTATAAATTAGCTATATATTTCGATTTATAAGTCCTTATTAATAAAATGAAATCGAACAATAGATGGCGCCACTGTCATCTACAGACATGGCCAACTTCATTGAATTGCGCTACGCTTATTATGGCCGTTTCATATGTCATTAAAATTCCTGGTTTCAAATTTACAGAGCGGGCACGTCAACTAGCGCCTCTAACGAGATATGTCGTAACTAAATTTTAAACTACTGCCTCTTGTATAGATTGAAAAAATAATCCTAGTCATTGTATATTTATTATCATACGATCTTTACAGTAAAATACTAACCGTTGGCATCAATAATTCAATAATACTTCCTTCTTTTGATTTATAAACACATCAAAATTTTTAAATAGATAGACAATATGGCGGCATTATTTACCTTAAGTGACAGATAATGCTACGTTGCCAAATTAAATTCACTTAGTCTAGACTAACTAGTCACTTTAGACGAACGCTCAGAATACTAGTCATAATATTTAATAATATTGAATCTATAAATAAAATACACAGTTGCAGTAAATGTATTGTTTGATCACATCAATTTCATTTTTCAAATATTTTAAGGTAGTTTATGTCACTTTCCTTTAATAGAAATAAAAAGCACTAGATGGCATTACTTGACGTACTAAAACTGTAAAAAACTCACGACAAATTTTTATATGGCAAAATGATGAAATGAAACGGCCATAATAAGCGTAGCGCAATTCAATGAAGTTGGCTATGCTACAGAACTAGGGCTATAAGTAAATTCTTCAAGTACTCCATTGGCTCTTATCATAACTTATCATTCGAAATTAAAGGGTTAAAAAAAATATTTATGACATATGGAAAACAAACTACGTACTAGTATAAGAAATAAGACTTATATCTTCTTATTTCAGGATTATTGACTACAGTGATTATAAATACAATAGCGTTTGTCAAAATTCACTATAAACCAAATATGGCATTGCATGAACTGACTTGGCTAATTTACTACATCGGCGCTTTCATATCTTGTATAATAATGGTTGTGGAACTTGTAAGGCAAAGAAAGTTAATGGACCACATCGGACAATTACACGAAGAAACAGACTTAGCGCTGACACAACTTGGCATCGATTTTGATTATCGCTTTGCAATTGTTATAATTATATTAGTAGTGAGCTGGGCTTATGTCAATTTGATTTTTTTAATAACATGTTTCTGGATGATAAGGAGTGAATCAATTTCTGATTTGATTAATATCTCTATAGCGTATTTTATTTATATAATGCTATTGACTATATCCCTTATTTTATACGGAGGACACATATTCATATGCGGTGTTAGATTCATTGTAGTAAACAAATTTATTGAAAAAGAAATAAATGAGTTAGATGATGATGATGTAATTTATGATGAAGAAAATCGATGGAATGCAACATATAACTCAGCTGAAATCACAGCCAAGTTGAGATTAATATCAGACATTCATATGAAGCACCATAGACTTACTAAAACAAGCATGCAGTTTTCTTCAATATTTTTTATTATTTTCGTACATTACTTAATAGGTTTGACTGGGCTAGTACTTTATTTATATATTTTTAAAAGTATACTTGTAATTGAACTCCTTCTCCTAAATATAACTGGACTTCTAGTTAGTTCATTTCTTGCAATATGCGGTGAAGTTCTTAAACGACAGGTATTTATTACTTATGCATTTAAACAATCATAGTAGTATACGAGCTCGGCCCCACTTCAGTTGGCCCAATTTTATTTTTTTCATTTGAAGTTGTATTTTATAGTTTTATTTCTCGTGTAGTATGCAAGAAAATGAAATGAAATTTTAATGAGACATTTACTAGTATGTTGTTAATACACAGATAAAATTTTAAGTCAATCGATACATACATCTAGAAATGACAGCCATTGAAAGAGGAAGTAAACATTTCTGTTTTAACTAAAAAAAATTGTTTTATTAAAAAACTGTATAATAATAAAGTTAGTTTTAAATAATAATTAACTTCAATTTCATCCGTCAAACTGCCCACAAGATAATAATCATGATAGTTCATTTGTGTGTTAATTTAGTTTATGTGAAGAAAAAAAAAGGGAGTTATACTGCTACACATTTTGTGTTTAACGTATATTTAATGTTTAATAAAGTTAAATATGTTGAAAATTAATTGTAGAATTTAGTTAATATAAGATACCTGGATTTTTAGTATTATTTAAACTTTTAACGAAAAAATTAAATTCGGGCCAACTGAAGTGGGCACGGGCTCGTATTAAAGGACTAGTTTCATAATTATCATTTCATTTTAAGAGAAGGTAGTTTTGGGTACAACACGGAGTGGACCAACCCTTCGAACAAAATTATGAAATTAATTATTTATACTATTTTTTCTCTTTTGCTCTTTTTAATAAAAAATCGTAGTTTCAAAATTTAGGGAATTTTGAGTTAGTTGACGATACTAGTTTGACGTTTTAAGGAAAAAATGAGTGAAGACGATTTTTCTTGTTTTCCATCAGAAATACATGAAATTTCTGAAAATACCGTCTTATTTGACATAATATTTCAGCAGAGTCACCAACCTAAAAAATATAAATTATACTGTGCTATTACAGCACTCGAATGAGCTATTAACAAACTCTTTTGTATGCTGTAATAACTTTCTTATAGACACAAAATATAAAAAGAGAATTTGATTTGAAGTTAACTACATTTTGACTGTAAATCGAAGTTATTAATATTAGAGTTACTTTGCAATCAAAATTTGGACCTATCGTTAGTGCTTTAAACATCGTATTAGCGTTAATTGACTAATAATAATATTTAGTTTATTATTATATCAAAGATATTAGGTTGCTTTTTTTGTCGTCGTAACACTTGGTCTTTTAATTATCAATTAATTTTGTGCTTTAGAATCCGATTTTAGACACTAAAAATGGTATTTGTAGCTTATCTGTTTTATGTGTCTGCGGATTAGATATTAAAAGAGATACAAATATTGGTTTCCAAAAACAACAGTAATGTTATGTTTTTGGTTTTTTGCAGGCTAAGTACACGTTGACACTAATGGCCGATTGGTGCATATGTTCCTATGATCCGGAAATGAATAGTGCTGTAAGTACTTTTAAATATGATTTATATAAATATTTTGACGTTTGGTTTCGGTAGAGGAGCGCTATTCTGCTGCAGGCGTCGCACGAGAACTTCAAACCCACACTTGGCGGCTCTGTGCCCATTGACACCAGTATGCTTATTTTTGTAATGCAAGAATGTTATATTTCCTTGTAGAGTATTACATTAATGTCTGTTTTCCAGATTGTGGAGGTTACCATTGCTGTAGTCGTCTTTTTCATTCAATTTTCAGTTTGATCAGTCTTTAAATGAGTGTAAAATCAGTTAAGTTTTTGTTGTAATCAAGTATATTTATGTATGTGTATGTAAGTATAAATACGTAATTTGATTAAATGTTCCTAAACTGAAATAAATTAATGTGTCATTTAATATACTGTGTGTTCACAGAAATACGGAACGTAGAAGTTGATCAAAATTGCACAAAACTGTAGATTTTATAGATTTAATATTTTGGTGGTCTTAATGATGAACGGGATAGCCCTGCACTTATATGAAGGCAGTGGCGGATACAAATGGAGGAGGGGTGACAGTGATGATCACCTCTTCCAAAATTTTTCTTTATATATTAAAAAATTAATAATTAATATAAGAACACAATTTTAATCTTAATAATGACGCGGGACGCGTAAACAAAGTTGTAAACAAATTCAGAACAATTTTCAATAGTTTTATATTTAGCGTATATAAATCGTTAAACTATCAAATGAAAGAAATGAGTAGAAAAAGTTGATATAGACAAAAAGTAAATATAATGTGAATAAACTTGTCCGTGCTTTCAATCAAACAGAGAACAAAATAAAAAATACAAAAAAAAAAATAAAAATCGACACAAAATTTAAATATATCAATATCTGAACTGAAGATATTTGATTTCAATATAAATAATATATTGTGTCTAATAAATATATTATATAAATAGTATCTAATGCATATTCGATACATATTAATTTCATTGAATTGAATTCAGTAAATCGTTTTTATTTTGATATTAATAATGATACCTTGCCAAAGGGGAGTGTGTCGCTAGCATCGCTTGTGCAACCTGCGTTTAAAATATTCTTATAATAATAACAAATTATGTAATAAAAACAAAAACAAGAAATAAACATATATATTTCTACTGCAAATATATTTAGAACACCATTATTCAACTTTTCTGCCGGCGACTCACACAGCTTTGTCAATTTATAAGCTAATAACTAATTCATTACATTTATTATATTTAGTATAAATAACACTTAATAACATTAGTATTTGTTTGTATTTAATGGCATCGCCGTCTAGCGTAGTTTTGAAATGTCACCTTCAATATTGATATACACGAACTAGAATACATTCATGTCTATTTCGTTGATTAGTACTTGAAGATGTTTCTTTCACTATGGATAAATTTATTGTTTCTGCGATAAATTTGACTGCGCATTTGTTCAGTAAGATTGCTTTATATTTTGACTGGAAACTGAGTTTTGAAACATGTCACGATTGCGTAGACTGTTTTTATCACATGTCGAGAAACATAGGTCTACTATTTCTACGTCGACAAGTTCATAATGGGAAAGTTATATATAAAGGTAGAGAATTTACATGGAAGGAGCACTTCTTATTTTGTGGTGGGTACCTTGCATTATTTAATAGTGTATTAAAAATACGTGTTACAATGATGCTGATTGTAATTGTACACTTCTAGAGTAATTGATTAATATGTAATTATTTTAACCAATTCACCTCCCTCCATCTTGATGTAAAACTTTGTTGAGTCGAAATGTTGTTAATTATGCAATTCAAGTCTAGTAATCTATTTACTTATATATTACCTATATATTTCGGTTTATAAATACTATCTATTAAAATGAAAGCAAATTTGCGGCTAGAACAATAGATGGCGCTAGGTATAAATTCAGGCATGACCAACTTCATTGAATTGCGCTACCTTATTATGAGCGTTTAATTTCATCATTTTGTCATATAAAAATTTGTCGTGAGTTTTTTTTACAGTTTTAGTACGTCAAGTAATGCCATCTAGTGCTTTTTATTTTTATTAAAGGAAAGTGGCAACTCTGTCAAGTTTTAAAAATAATCTGAAAATATTTGAAAACTGAAGTTTATGTGATCAAACAAAATACATTTAATAGAACCGGGTATTTTATTTATACTTTCAATATTATTAAATATTATGACGAGTATTCTGAGCTTTCGACTAAAATGACTAACTAGTCTAGACTAAGTGAATTTCATTTGGCAACGTAGCATTATCTGTTACTTTAGGTAAATAATGCCGCCATATTGTCTACCTATCTAAAAATTGTGTTTATGGGCCAAAAGATTGGATGAATTGTGCCTACGGTTAGTATTTTTCTGTAAAGATCATATGATAATAAATACACAATGACTAGGCTTGTCTTTAGGAATTTTTTAATCAATGCAAGCGGCAGTATTTTCAAATTTAGTTACTACGTATCTCGTTAGAGGCGCTAAGTGACGTGCCCGCTCTGTAAATTTGAAACTAGGAATTTTAAAGACAAATGAAACGGTCATAATAAGTGTAGCGCAATTCAATGAAGTTGATCATGGTTCAGGTGCTCCTTTGGCTCTAATCATAACTTTTGCGATTTAAGGGACAAAAAACCAGTAAACTCATATAACATATAGAAAACATACTAAGTACAATTTGAAGAATGTTGATTAAGCCGTGTAGATTGATTTGAGATTGGAAAAATATAAAAAACCATATCTTTCCATGTTGTTTGGATTGGCGGCTTTATTTTATTAAGATAACAAAATGACGACGTTTCGGACCATGGTTAGGTCCATTCTCAAGTCAAGTAGAAAAAGAAGTAAAAGTGTTCTAAAATTTACATGATGATGTTACTTCCTTTTCTACTTGACTTGAGAATGGACCTAACCATGGTCCGAAACGTCGTCATTTTGTTATCTTAATAAAATAAAGCCTTCAATTCAAACAACGTGGAAAGATATTGTTTTTATATTTTTCCCATCTCAAATACTAAGTATACGAAATAAGACTCATATCTTCTAATTTCAGGATATTGACCACAATGTTTGGATGTACAATAGCATTTATTAAAATTCACTGTAAAACAAACATGCCTCTACATAATATGGAATTATTTTAACTAATTCATCTCCCTTCATCTTGATGCGAAATTTTATATAATTTTTATCAAGTTTTTGATCTAAAGTTGACCCAATTTTGTATCAAAATGTTGTTAAAAAACAACAATTGAAGCCTAGTAATCCTTTTACTTACAAATTACCTATATATTTTGGTTTATAAATCCTAGTTAATAAATGAATGCGAATTTGCGGCCAGCACAATAAATGGCGCCAAATAAAAGTTCAGGTGCTCTTTTGACTCTAATCATAATTTACCATTTGCAGTTAAAGGGTTAAAAAAAGAGTAAACTCGAAAACAGACTACATACAAGGGTACGAGCTAAGACTCATATCTTTTTATTTTAGGATTATTGACTACAGTGATTGTGAATATAATAGTTTTTGCCAAAATTCACTACAAACCAAACATGGCTCTACATGAACTGACTTGGCTAATTTACTACCTCGGCGTTTTCATATTTTGTTTGATAATGGCTGTGGAACTTGTAAGGCACAGGAAGTTAATGGACCACATCGGACAGTTACACGAAGAAACAGACTTACCGATGACACAACTTGGCATCCATTTTGATTATCGCTTTCCAGTTGTTACAATTGTATTATTAGTGAGCTGGGCTTATGTCAATTTGTTTTTTTTAATAACCTTTTTCTGGATAATACGAAGTGAATCAATTTATGATTTGATTAATATCTCGTTAATGTATTTCTATTTGATAATGCTGATAACAACATCCCTTATTTTATACGGAGGACACATATTGATATGCGTTGCTAGATTCATTGTAGTAAACAAACTTATTGAAAAAGAAATAAATGAGTTAGATGACGATGATGTAACTTATGACGAAGAAAATCTGTGGAATGCAACATATAATTCAGCTGAAATCACAGCCAAATTGAGATTAATATCAGACATTCACTTGAAGCACCACAGACTTATTAAAGCAAGCATGCAGTTTTCTTCAATATTTTTTACAACTTTCATACATGAAGTAATAGCTTTGACTGGAATAGTACTTTACTTTTATTTTTTTAAAAGAAAGCTTTTAATTGAACTCCTTCTCATTAATATAACTGGACTTCTAGTTTGTGCATTTCTTGCAACATTCGGTGAAGTTCTTAAACGACAGGTATTCATAGATTTTCTTATTTATTCATTTAAACATTCATAATAGTGTATTGAAGAACGAGTTTCATAATTGTCATTTTATTTTAAGAGAAGGTAGTTTAGGGTACGACATGCAGCGGAGTGGCCCAACTAGGGATGTTGCGATACCTCTAAAATATCGATACCAGTATCGAAAGAGTATTCAAAAATAAAGTATAGATACTGGTATCGGAATCGGTATCAAATGAAAGTATCGATACTAGTATTGGTATCGAATGATTATTTTTATAAAATCTTGTCATTTTCGAAATACATTATGTTTTATACGAAATTATGATAAAATAAACTCAATCACAATAACAATATTTAAAATAGTTACTTTGGCACTAATTCACAGTTTAACAAACAACAAAATATGTAGTATTGCGAATAAACATGAAATCAGGGTTTAACTACTATCTTTATTTAATTTTCACTGTCTCATTCACTAGTTCTATCGTTCGTCGAACACATGGCTATGTTTTATTAATATTTTTAAAAAATACCAGCATAATATGAACTTTTCATGAATTTATTGCAAAATGATATTAGATTAAAAATAGTTTGCGATACTTTAGTATCGAAATAAAAGAAGTACTGATATGGGTAAATCATCGAAAGCAAAGTATCGAATACCAAAATAACCGGTATCGAAACGAAAGAATCGATACCGGTATCATATCAGTAGTATCACAACATCCCTAGGCCCAACCCTTCGAACAAAATAATCGACAATTTATAAAAAAGAATTCTTTAAACTTTTTCTCCCTTTATGCTCATTTTAAATAAAAAATCGTAGTTTAAAAATTTAGGTAATTTTGTGTTATTTAAAGATAGTACGAGTAATATGATGTTTGAAAATACAATTCTTTAAATTTGAAATTATCAACATAAAGGTAAAAATGAGTGTAGACAATTTTTCTTGTTTTCTATCTGAAATACGTAAAAATTACTGAAAATACCGTCTAATGAGCTATTAATGAACTCTTTTTGGTGTAACAGCATTTAACTTCCTTATAACAAAAATTCTTTATCTCAAAAAAAAAAATTGTTGCTTAAGGTGAAACATTCGGTCTGAAGTTCGTTAAACAAAATATTTGTTATTTTGTACGTTTATAATATATAGTGGTATGAAGTCGGGCTGTGGATCCTGAGAACCCTGGTTCGATTCCCACACGCGACAAACAATTTTCATAATTTCAAAAAACTACCCCTGTGGCTCCTCCACCACTAACATCTTTGGGAGCCGTTATTTGACGGCAGGTAACCGCCCTTCACGCGCAAAATATATCACTTACAGAGATCTGCTTCGGCAGAGTGCCACACCCAGTAATGGGTAGACAGCGTGATGATAAATTTATTTTATTTATTTTAAAATTTTACTATTTTCTTTTTATGGGATGGCTAGCTCAGTGGTATGAAGTCGGCCTGTGGATCCTAAGGTCCCTGGTTCGATTCCCACAGGCGACAAATTTTCATAATTTGAAAAAACTATCCCTGTGGCTCCTCCACCACTAACATGTTTGGGGGCCGTGATTTGACGACTGGTAACCGCACTTCACGCGCAAAATATTTCACTTACTGAGATCTGCTTCAGCAGAGTGCCACACCCAGTAATGGGTAGAAGGCGTGATGATATATTTATATATACACAGTATAAGGAAGTAGGTATTGTAATCGTGAAAAAAATTGTTGACGAGATTTTCACGGAAATACGTGTTTTGAGGTCCACTGAATCCGTTTTGATCATTTTCTCAATGATGTCTGTGTGTGCGTGTATGCATGTGTGTGTGTGGATGTGTGTCCGAGTGTGCAATATCTCATGAACGAAATAAGATTTATTAACGAAACTTGGTAATTATAAGTTTCGTGAAAATACGAAGAGCTGAGTTGATTTTGAACGAAATTGAAAAACCGGAAGAGGAAGTTTACTGGACACACAAAACAATAAATTCCATTTTATTGTTATTAAGGCTACTTGACAATCAAAATTTAGAGCTTCAAACAACATATTAGCGTTAATTGACTAATAATAATATTTCGCTTATTATTATATCAAAGATATCAGTTGGTTAGAATAGAATTAGTTATACCGGATGTTTGATTTTTATTTACGGAAAACATTTATAAAAACATATTTTTCCATTTATGGATACCTAGACTTTATTAATGATTAAAAATTTAAATAAATAAATTCATTTGACTACGTTTTCCTTAAACAAAGATATCAAGTTATATTTTTGTTAATTAATATTAGAGCTGCTTCGCAATCAAAATTTGGAGCTATCGTTAGTGCTTTAAACATCATATTAGCGTTAATTAACTAATAATAATATTTAGTTTATTATTATATCAAAGATATTAGATTGTATTTTTGTCGTCGTAACACTTTGTGTCATAATTATCAGCTATTTTTGGTGCTTTATAAACGTATATAAAAAAGAAACTAAAAATTGTATCTGCAGTTTATCTATTTTATGTATCTGCGTATTAAACAGTAACAGAGATTTAAATATTGGTTTCCAAATACAACAATTATAGTTTTCTGATAATTATGTTTTGTTAATTTTAAATTTTAAAATAAAAGTAAATAAATGCGATATAGGACAATAGAATGAAAAACGCATGTTACAATGATCAATTTTAATATTCATACTTAATAAAATAAGAGTCATTGTAATATTAGTTTTTCAATATACTATTCTATAATCAAATATCGATTTCCAAAAACAACGGTAATAGTTGCCTGCTTGTTGTGTTTGCTTATTTTCAGGCTAAGTATACGTTGACACTAATGGCCGATTGGTGTATGTGTTCCTATGATCCGGAAATGATTAGTGCTGTAAGTTCTTTTCAATATGATTTATATAAATATGTTGACGTTTGGTTTCGGTAGAGGAGCGCTATTCTGCTGCAGGCTTCCCACGAGAACTTCGAACCCACACTTGGCGGCTCTGTGCCCATTGACACCAGTATGCTTATTTTTGTAATGCAAGAATGTTATATTTAATTGTAGAGTATTACATTAATGTCTGTTTTCCAGATTGTGGAGGTTTCTATTGCTGTAGTCGTCTTTTTCATTCAATTTTCAGTTTGATTAGATTTTTAATAATTATGAAATTTGTTAAATTTGTAATAATCAAATACATTTATGTGCGTGTATATGTCTCGGATTGGAATCCCGCTCAGGGTTTGAATGTATATGTTGTATTTATATTTCTAAAGATATCAACAAAAGCTGGCGAAATTACTCTGTATAGAGCCAGTTTTTAAATCACCGGTTTACTCTCGATTAACGTTAATCATGATTAAACTATGGTTTCCATGATTATTTAATTACGATTAACATTAATTTGTGATTGAAAAACTGGCCCTAACTTATATAAATATAATTAAATTAATTCTAACGTTTTGTCACAATTTATTATAATCAAGTATATTTATGTGTGTGTAGAACAAATACTCGTATGTAAATTTTCCTAAACTGAAATAAATTAATGTGTCATCTAATATACAGTGTGTTCACTCACAAACATACGGAACATAGAAGTTGATCAAAGTTGAACGGAGTTTTAATAACAAGTCTGTTAAATTTTGTTACAAGTCTACGAAATTTGTAAGGCAATTATTTATATAACAATATTGGAAAGAATCAATTATTAGCAAAGTTATACAATGAATGTATAGAATAATTATATCCATTGGCGTCCGCAGGGGGAGGGCAAACAGGGGCGCTCCCCCCCACGGTTTTAATTAAGGACTCTCGAACATAGGACTTTAACATGTAAAATTATAATTTTGTAATTTCCTGCTTCCCTAAATATTTTAAGCAAAAAGGCTTGTAATAAAAGTTTTAGGGCATAAAATTCTGCATCTGAATCAATAAACAAAACTAATTTTACATACTTTGTAACGACACAAATCAGCTTTGAAAATGACGAAAATTGCCACAAAACTATCGATAGGCATGAAATTTAAACAAAATTAAACAAATGTTTAACGTTTTGTGTGTCAAAATAAATCCTTTATTTATTATTTCATTTATTTTGACAGTTTTTACAGATTTAACGTCAAACATTTGTTTAATTTTATTTCAATTTCATAACTATCGATAGTTTTTAGACAATTTTAGTCATTTTCAGATCTAATTTGTGCCGTTACAAAGAATACAAAATTAATTTCGTATTTTATGACCTGAAACTTTTATTTGAAGCTTTTATCTTTTAAATAATTACGAAACAGGAAATTAAAACAATATGATTTTACATGTTAAAGTCCTATGTTCGAGAGTCGCGGTCACCATCCTGTATATATATATATATATATATATATATATATATATATATATATATATATATATATATATCATCACGCCTTCTACCCATTGCTGGGTGTGGCACTCTGCTAACGCAGATCTCGGTAAGTGATATATTTTGCGCGTGAAGTCCCATTACCAGTCGTCAAATCACGGCCCCCAAACATGTTAGTGGTGGAGGAGCCACAGGGATAGCTTTTTCAAATTATGAAAATTTGTCGCCTGTGGGAATCGAACCAGGGACCTCAGGATCCACAGGCCGACTTCATACCACTGTGTGTATATGTATATATATATATATATATATATATAATAAAAATTAAATTATAAGTTTAAAGATAATAAATTCAAGCTGAAACTGAATTTTCAGCAATATTCTTATGGCCAGCTAGCGACATGTTCCCTATCGTAATCTAAGTTTATTAAGTATACACAGACACAAAATATTAGAAAATAAAACTGTAAAACTGCTAAATCGGAATTTATTGAAGAAATGGTTTCAATTTATCGAAGAGCTATTAGAAAATTGTTCTTCCTCTTCAATTCAAACCCAGACGACAAAGACTAGTAATTTATTTCACAAATTTAAATACTTTTTTTATCTATTTGTTATATGTATTTGTATTTACGTTATGTAAAAAAAATATTTAAAAAATTTATGTATATCTGAGAGTTTTTTGCGTATCTAATACATAGTCAATACATATTAATTTCATTAAAATTATATCACAAGATCACTTTTTTTTTATATTAATAATAATATACCTTGTCAAATGAAAATATGTCGCTAGTATGGCATGTACAACCAGGATTTAAAGTATTCTTATATTAATAACAATTTATTTAAATCAAAACACAACAATAAATAAACATGTATATTTCTACTGTATTACATGATTACATAATGATGTAAATATATTTAGTACGTCAGTAATATTTGAGGTGACCGAAGTATGAATACTTTTCTGCCGAGGACTCATATAGCTTTGTCAATGTATAAGACATTAACTAATGCAATCAATTTATTTGTTTATTTAGTATAACTAACTCTTAATTACATTAGTACTTGTTTGTATTAAATGGCTTCGTCGTCCAGCTTAGTTTTGTAATGACACGTTCAACATTGATAGACATGAACTAGAATATATTGATGTCCATTTCGTTAAGTACTTGAAGACTTTTATTTCACTATGGATAAATTTATTGTTTCTGTGATAAATTTAACTGCAAATTTGTTTAGTAAGATTGCTTTATATTTTGGTTGGAAACTGAGTTTTGAAACATGTGACGATTGCGTAGACTGTTTTTATCACATGTCGAGAAACATTGGTCTATTATTTCTACATCGACAAGTTCATAATGGAAAAGTTAAAATTAAAGCTAGGGAATTTACATGGAAAGAGCAGATCTTATTTTGCGGTGGGTAACTTTGATTATTGAATAGTGTGTTAAAAAATCAGTACCTTTATTGTAATATGAGCACAGTTTGTATAAAGAATTGTAACGATTAGTTATTTTTCGTACTCTTTTTTTCTATATCGCATTACTTTACTTTTATTGTAAAATTTTTATTAAAGAAATAATAATCGAATTTCAAGGAGGTGATACCAACAGATCAATCAACATACGAAATTATTTTGTTCACATTTATTATTTAGAAATAATTTTTGAAAAATCTATGAGCATTCGCCGGGATTTGAGTCTAGAACTTTTCACAGACTGCACGAAAATGCATGAGTATTCGCCGAGTGTTTGAAGCTAAATTGGTTAGAGCTGTCACCATGCAAAATTTATTTCTAATATCTACCATCAAGCAACTTTGTCAATCAACTAATTCTTATTTATTATTTAGGTTACAGATCAAATTAATAATTATTATCTTCGTTATGTAGGTACCTTTAATTTTTAATTATAACAAAGTAAAATTTTGATTAAATATACATAAAATATGCATAAAAACGTCAAATATACACGGAATTCTAAAATATGCACGACATCGTAAATTACGTATTTATAAAAAATTTAATTACAATGGGGTGGCTAGCTCAGTGGTATGAAGTCGTCCTGTGGATCCTGAGAACCCTGGTTCGATTCCCACAGGCGACAAACAATTTTCATAATTTCAAAAACTACCCCTGTGGCTCCTCCACCACTAAACATCTTTGGGGGCCGTGATTTGACGACTGGTAACCTCACTTCACGCGCAAAATAATATCACTTACCGAGATCTGCTTCGGCAGAGTGCCACACCCAGTAATTAAAAAAATTAAATAAATATACTGTCACACCGTGTACCCATTCTTGGGTGTGGCACTTTCCCATAGCATATCTCGGTAAGTGATACATTTTGCGCGGATTAAACTATTACCAACTGTCAAATCACGGCCCCCAAAGATGTTAGTAGAGGGAGAACTATAGAAGTAGTTTTAATGTGGTGAAAATTGTTTGTCGGCAGTGGGAATCGAATCTGGATTCTCGAATCCACAAGCAGACTCAATACCAACCCCAACGCTTTAAATCAGTAATAATATAACAAGAGAGTGAGAATAAATTGAAAATAATTTGACAGATCTTTCGAAAACTTGTTGCCAGGCTATAGTCACGAAAGCCGGAGGGCTTGAGTGGTTATTGCCAAATGACAACAAGTTTGAGAAAGATACTGGAGAATTATTTTCTAATTTATCCAACTCTCGAGTTATAGTTAATTAGATTTTTTTTGACTTAACTGATGAGGTCGATTCATCCAACTTAAAAGATTTTGAACTGGGTCCATATCGATTGATTACTTGCTAATGAATTCTTGGAAGTTGTTTCAAAATTTGTAGATATATTTCTGTATCTGAAATGGAACTAAATCGATTTTTTTCACACATTTTACTTCAGGGGTTAACAGTTTTAACTACCTATCATTTGTCACGAACAACGTGACATACAATGAAGCATTTTATTGGCTTTGAGCACAGGTGGATTTTGGCCTAGGCTAAAGAGGCAATAGCCTAGAGCCCAAAAATTTTAGGGCCCGGATTCAAGCTTTTAGTTTAAATAATAGAAATATATACATGTAAAATCATAATTTTATAATTTCCTGCTTCCCTAATTGCATGCTTCGTAACAGCACAAATTAGATCTTAAAATAACGAAAATATCTTCAAAACTATCGATAGTCATGGAATTGAAACAAAATTAACAAATGTTTGACGTTCAATCTGTCAAAATAATTTCTTTATTTATTATGTCATTAATTTTAACTCATAAAACGTTAAACATTTGTTACTTTTGTTTCAATTTCATGGCTATCGATAATTTCGTTATTTTCAGATCTAATTTATGCTGTTACGAAGAATGTAAAATTATTTTTGTTCATTGGATTAGATGCAAAATTTTATGTCCTAAAGGACCCGAAATAAATATATTGGCCTAGGGCCCGAAATATTTTAAATGCGCTTCTGGTTTTGAGAAACATCAAAAAGTAATCAATGAAATTTTTAGATCTGGACAAGTATGTACTTGTATTGCAGTGCTAATGACGATTATTAGATCATGAATAATAAATTAGGGCTTATGTAATAATAATAAATTTTGAAATTGTGAATTAATTCTTGTTCTAAATAAATGAATTATAATTCCTTTATTTTTAGTGACCCAATTCATTGTCCATGATCTTCATTAGCGCTGCAATATAGATTTGTCCAGAACAGCAAATTTTATTTATAAGAAACACTATCATTTACATGCATTTATAGTGTATTCCGAAAATGAACCGGTTAGTTTTTTCAGTAACCGGTTTCATTACGGAACACGGTTTTTGAAAATTGTGGTTAGTTTTTAATAACCAAACTAACCGTGCTCGAGCGGCGGTTAGTTTGGTTACTTCACAGCTGTTGTTGACAAGTTTGAAACGTGTTTGGCGGCTTTTGCAGTGTTTGTGGATTTTTGTCTTATAAAACTATATTTTTATGATGACTGATAAATAAACATGTGATACAAAATGTATTTTTATTATTTAACAGTATATATTCATATTAGATGAATTTATTATTTGTTCTGAAGCTCGTATTTTTTTTTTTCTTTGTGTTATTTTTTTTATCCCTATATTTAAGTTAAAACAGGTGTGATGCAGAATACAATATTTTTATAATATAAACATTTTTTCATATTAAATAAATTTCACATTTCGAAACTCATCTGTCAAGTGACCACTGTCATCGTGAAAGTGTTCCGTTATGACGTCATTCTAACCGTAACCGTGGTAAAATTGAACCGCACCGTGGTTCATTTTCGGAATATACTATTAGTTAGACGTGTGTATTTTTTTTTGTCTGAGGCTAAGGGTATAAGTAAATGTTCCTGATGCTTCTTTGGCTCTATTCATAACTTACCAACCGCAGTCTACGGGTTAAAAAAAGAAAAAAAAACGTATCATTTATATATAAAACAGACTCTGTACGAGTATACAAAATGAGACTCATTCTCGTATCTTTGTATTTCAGGATTATTGACTACAGTGATTGTGAGTGGAATAGCTTTTACCAAAATTCACTATAAACCAAACATGGCTCTACATGAACTGACTTGGCTAATGCACTATATCGGCGCTTACATATTTTGTATAATAATGGCTGTAGAACTTCTAAGGCATAGAAAGATAATAGACCACATCTTACAGTTACACGAAGAAACAGATTTAACGATGACACAACTTGGCATTCATTTTGATTATCGTTTTGCAATTGTTACAACTATATTATTAACGAGCTTGGCTTATGTCAATTGTATTTTTTTAATAACATGTTTCTGGATAATACGGAGTGAATCAATTTATGATTTGATTAATATCTCCATAGCGATTTTTATTTATATAATGCTGGTTACTACATCCCTTATTTTATACGGAGGACATATACTCATATGCGTTGCTAGATTCATTGTAGTAAATAAATTTATTGAAAAAGAAATACACGAGTTAGATGACGATGATGAAATTTATGATGAAGAAAATCTATGGAATGCAACATATAACTCAGCTGAAATCACAGTCAAGTTGAGATTAATATCAGACATTCATATGAAGCACCATAGACTTACTAAAACAAGCATGCAGTTTTCTTCAATATTTTTTACTATTTTTGTACATCAAATAATAGTTTTGAGTGGAATAGTATCTTACTTTCATTTTTTTAAAGATATACTTTTAGTTGAACTCCTTCTCATTGATGTAACTGGACTTCTAGTTAGTGTATTTCTTGCAATATTTGGTGAAGTTCTTAAACGACAGGTATTTATAGCTTTTATTACTTATTCAATAAAAACAAACTACTTGAAATTGGTAAGAGTGATACATACATTTATTTCTTGTTGTTCACATTGACATTTGTAAATTTAAATCATTGTTTCCACATCCTTTTATTTCGTAACACAAAGCAATAATCTGAAGTATTTCTGTCATTCAACCTGTTTGTATTTATTATAAAAATGACATGTCAAATAGTACATCCGCTTTTACCTGGCATTTTACCAACTGTGGAATAAAAAGGTTTTCCATAATTTTATTGCCAACTGAAACACTTACTTCTGATTATAGGGTCGTTGATTTTCATCGAAGTTTGAATTTCTGAACTTTCGAATTTTGCCACTAAATTAACGCCATCTGTCATCTTCAAACACGCTCACGCATAATTCGCGAAAAGTTAGCCACGAATTAAAAAGTAAACACGGCGAAGCATCCTACAAAACTCTGCAAGGTTAGGCATCTTAATTAAGACTTCTACCCTCCTAATTATAATTTACATTATTTGTAAATAAATAATAATACATAAATTTATGTACAACAAATACATTGAAGTTGTTTTACTAATATGCCATGCTTTTTTTATCTCATAATATTATATTATATTAGTGAATTGAACTCCCTAAAAAAGAATATCTAACACGCCCCTAGTAAAAATTGTGATGAGACTAAGATCTGGCAATAGAATGACTAAGACGAGAATTGAACCCTCGATGCTCAGTTTGCAGTCTGACTGACTTGTCCTCGAGCTGTTAAAACATTTCAAATAATTCAAAAATACGAATATTCAAAAAATTATTAAATTCAAAAATTTGAATAATTCGAAAATGCGAAATATTCCAAAGTTCGAAAGTTCGAATCTAAATTCGAAGGTTCAATAAATCCGAACAATCGAAGTCTCGAATATTCATAAAATCAACAACCCTACTTCTGATCACTCTGTAATAGTATATTTAAGAACAAGTTTCATAATTGTCATTTTATTTAGTAAGAAGATAGTTCGGGTCATGACGCGACAATTATAAAATAAATTCTTTATGCCATTTTGTCTACCTTGCCCCTGTATGCTCCTTTTAAATAAAAAAATGGTAGCCTTTCTAAAAACAACAGTAATAGTTGTCTGCATCTGCATGATGGTTTGTTTCTTTTCAGGCTAAGTACACGTTGACACTAATAGCCGATTGGTGCATATGTTCCTATGATCCGGAAATGAATAGTGCTGTAAGTACTTTTAAATATTATTTTTATAAATATGTTGAACGTTTGGTTTCGGTAGAGGAGCGCCATTCTGCTGCAGGCGTCGCACGAGAACTTCAAACCCACACTTGGCGGCTCTGTGCCCATTGACACCAGTATGCTTATTTTTGTAATGCATGAATGTTATATTTAATTGTAGAGTATTATATTAATGTTTATTTTCCAGATTGTGGAGGTTACCATTGCTGTAGTCGTCTTTTTCATTCAATTTTCAGTTTGATTAGATTTTTAATAATTATAAAGTTTGTTAAATTTGTAATAATTAAGTGCATTTATGTGTGTATGTCGAGGGTTGGAATATCAGGGTTTTAATGTATGTGTTATATTTATATTTCTGAAGATTTCAACAAAAGATGGATAAATTACTCTGTATGGAGTAGAAAGCTTTGATTATACAGTTAGAGTACGAGTTCAGGGTGAAAAGTCCCTGAAAAATAAAACAGATGGCGCCACAATCGCAAAACTAGAACGCATTAAAATTTTCAGACTGATATGTCATTCAGTTCTGTTTTGACACCCATCGAAAGCAAGCAACCTTGAAGATTTTTGAAAACATGGAAAAAAGTGAATTTCGCGTCTTCATTAAACATTATTTCATGCGTGGAAAAAACATTACGCAAACCAAAGCATCGCTTGTTAAACATTATGGGGACTCCTCACCATCGATTGGAACGATTCACAAGTGGTTTACTGATTTTCGTTGTGGTAGTATGACCAAAAAGGACGCCGAACGTTCTGGTCGTCCAATTGAGGTTACAACGACAGAAATCGTCGATAAAATCCATGGTATGATATTGGACGATCGACGAGTTAAAGTGCACGAGATTGTTGAGGCTATGAGCATCTCAACCGAACGGGTACGGAACATTTTGCATAAATTTTTGGATATGAGACAGCTATCTGCCAGATGGGTGCCGCATTTGCTCTCTGTTGACAACAAGCGCGACCGTGTGACAAGTTCAAAAATTGCATGAACTGCGCTACGAATTGGTTCGTCATCCACCATATTCTCCAGATTTAGCCACCTGCGATTTTTATCTATTTCCAAACTTGAAGAAATGGCTCGGCGGAAAGAGATTTGGCTCCAAAGATGAGGTCATCGCTGAGACAAACGCCTATTTTGAAGGATTGCCAAAATCGTATTATTTGGAAGGAATCGAAAAATTAGAAAAACGTTGGACGAAGTGTATCGAGCTATAAGAAGATTATGTTGTGAAATAAAATATGTTTTGACCAAATAAATCATTTCTTGTTTCATTTTTCAGCGCCTTTTCATTCTGCCCTCGTATTAGTCAATCAATGGTAGAAGCCAATAAATATGAAATTAATAAGCATTAATTAATATATTACGACCAAATAAAATAACTTCAATTTAATTACTAATTTATATAAATATAATTAAATTAGTTCTAACGTTTTGTAACAACTTATAATCATGTATATTTATGTGTATAGTACAAATATGGAGTTTGATTAAATTTTCCTAAACTGAAATAAATTAATGTGGCAACTTACATACAGTGTGTTCATAAAAATACAGAACATAGAAGTTGATCAAAGTTGCACAAAGCTTTAGTTTTTATAAATTTTAGTTTTTATTGATGTTAAACGAGAAACAGAGGAATCCTGCACTTCTATGAAGCCTCAGGTTTTATTAAATCTTATTTTAATTTGTTATAACAAATATAATACGTTTCTATATTATTATGCGGTAATAGCTCAGTAGTATCCGAGTCGGCATGTGGATCCTAAGAACCCTGGTTCGATCCCCAAAGCCGACAAAACATTTTCACTAATTTAATATTACCCCTGTGGTTCCTCCACCACTAACGTCTTTGGAGACCGTGATTTGACGGCTGGTAACCGCACTTCACGCACATAAATATATCACTTACCGAGATCTGCTTCGGCAGAGTGTCACACCCAGTAACGGGTAAAAGGCGTGATGATATATTTATTTATTTGTGAATATTTGATTTTGCAAAATGACATATAAATGTTTCTATTTTAATCTTTAATTTAAATGTTATTTTGTTGTGCAAAAAATATTTTATGTGCCACAGGTAAAATTTGTGTTTCTGACCCTGAGCATATTATTAGCCCTTGGTGCTTTGCGCCTCGTGCTAACAATCATACCACGGGCCAGAAACGCCTGTTTTCACCCTTGATATATAAATAACTATTTTTACATAACTTACTTATTTCGAGCCACCTTGCAAAAATATCAGCGGGCGTCCATGGATAACAGTAATATCTATATTTAGGAATTGATTCAAGATAAAATAACAATATTTCTTATATATTTTTATATGTATTTATTAAGAGTTATTATTAAGGTGATGACAGCTATACATTCGAGTACATTCAACTAAACACAACATTTACGTATTTATTAATTTGTTTCATCAAATTGAAATGATTGATTTACGGCAGCAGCACACAAATAGATTCTAACTCGAACATTAAAATGTTTGATCAAACAGAAAATTGAATCAAAAACACAATGACAGCAATAGAAATCTTTACAATCTGTAAAAAAAACTTTTACGTAATATTCTGAAAAGCAATATATCAGCAATATATTACGAAAATCAGCATTCTAGTGTCGATGGGAACTGAGCCGCCAGATTTGGGTTCGAAACTCACATGCGATGCTTGCAGCAGTATAGAGTTCCTCTACGAAAATCAAATGTAGAAATATTATTGCTAATATTATTAAAACACATCTTACTATGAATGGTTTAAGTGAAGGTGATGTGTTCGGATGATAATGTTTGACGATGGCTGATTATTTGATGAATGTAATGAGTTAATATTTTATGAGTGATTTTAGGGTTCGTGCTACCCCATTTGTTGGGATATACCCTGAAGATATGTATGCATGTATGTAACTTACTATATTAATTGTATCCGGGTCGTAAAAATGCATGCAGCAGTCAACCATAAGTATCAACGTATATTTAGCCTGAAACAATACAATAATTTTCCAATTTTTTGCTGATTGGTCCCAATTATTGTTAATTATCCGTTGATTCAATGATCTGGGGGACCGAGTAATTTGAAATAAATTTCAATTTTAAGCTTGTTAATACGTATGTTTTTATTGCCAACGTTTCGTCAGTCAAGATTGACCTCTTCAGGGCTAATAAAATTATTGCACACAAGTTGCATTATATTACATGATGACAAGACGTAAAGGATTTGTTGTGAGGCATGTTCCCATTTATTTTCATAATGGACGTCAATAAAACATAGATAATCATGTTCATAGTATTTTGGATAGAAACCAAAAATAAATAAAATCATAGAAATCTCAAGGTTACAGTGTTTCATAGTTTAAAGATCACATAGTCAAACTAACTGTTATTTGTTATCAAATCGTGAAAAGGAATCAGTCAAATCTTAAAATATCACGTCCCACACATGTGTGTCTTGACCTCCAAATCATTTTGACATTTGTAGGAACAAATAACAGTTAGTTTGACTACCTTGAGATTTCTATGATTTTATTTATTTTTGGTTTCTATCCAAAATACTATGAACATGATTATCTATGTTTTATTGACGTCCATTATGAAAATAAATGGGAACATGCCTCACAACAAATCCTTTACGTCTTGTCATCATGTAATATAATGCAACTTGTGTGCAATAATTTTATTAGCCCTGAAGAGGTCAATCTTGACTGACGAAACGTTGGCAATAAAAACATACTTATTAACAAGCTGAAAATTGAAATTTATTTCAAATTACTCGGTCCCCCAGATCATTGAATCAACGGATAATTATGTAACAATACAATAATGGCAATGATTCTTTAAAATAGAAAAAACAAAAATTCCATCACTTGTCAAAGGTAGACAAAAAATTTACAGCACATTTGAATCAACTTATCAGGTCATCATCAAACGGCTGGTCAGTTCAACTTTAACCATAGACGCGTTTCGTCCTTACGACCTCATCAGTATGGTGCGATTAACTATCCAACTAGATCAACTAGGGGCTAGTGAACTGTGATACTGTTTAACTAGCCCCTAGTTGGTCTAAGATAGTTGATCGCACCATACTGATGAGTCCCTAAAGGACGAAACGCGTCTATGGTTAAAGCTGAACTGACCAGCCGTTTGTAGATGACCTGATAAGTTGATTCAAATGTGAACAAAAGTGCAGTATCACTGACCAATTTTTTAAAATGTGATTTTAGGTGGGTATAATTTTGTGAATTTCAAAACTCTCTAAAAATTGCTAAATAAACCAGTGTTTCGAAACTGTTATTTGAAAAATATTTTCTAGCTTCAAACTTCAAGCATGATGTAATCTACTATTATCAGGAAATAAAAAATAATTCATTCTAACCTAACCAAACATTATCCCAGCCTTTGCCATTTTGATAAATTTATAACATTTATAATACTCCTTTGCGATAAGCTTCCAATCTCTGAAAAAGTTTTAGGATAAGTAAATTGTCATTATAGTGGTGGGGGAAATTTTAAAAATTGGTCAGTGATACTGCATTTTAGCCCAAATGTGCTGTAAAGTTTTTGTGGAACTTCGACAAGTGATGGAATTTTTTTTTCTCTATTTTTTCTTATTTATTAAGACTCAGTTCCATATCGCAATAGATATTTTGTCTTTGTATTATGAGCAATTAGTAGAATGTAATAATCATACCTGATGTTTGAGAAATTCACCACAAATTGTAAATAGAACACAAACAAAAATTCCATTCAAATCAATATACAATAGTTCAATTAAGAATATGTGTTTAAAAAAGTAAAAGTATAGAACCAACGCTGTCGTAATTATTACTATATGTACGAATATAAGAAGGAATATTGAAGAAAATATCATAGTTGCTTTGGTAATTTCATAATGCTTCATATAAATATCTGATATTAGTCTCAATTTTGCTGTTATTTCCGCTGAGTTAAATGTCGTCACTGGAATATCCTCTTCATCATAATATATATCGTCATCTACGTCATTTACTTCTTTTTCAATAACAGTATTTAATGTAAGAAACCTAACGCTACATATGAATATTTCTCCACCGTAAATTAGAGAAAACGTAGTAACCAACATGATGAAAATAAAAAACAGAATTGGAAAATTAATCAGATCGTAGTTTGTTTCATTTCTATAGATGAAAAAGCAAGTGACAGTAAATATCCAGTTGAAATAACCCACGATTATAAGTAAAAGCGTTGACACAATTGCAAAGCGATAATCGAAGTGGATTCCAAGTTGTTTTATTGCAAAATCTGCTTCTTCGTGTAACTGTCCGGTGTGTTCTAACATCTTCCTGTGTCGTACAAGTTCCACAGCAATTATCATGCTGGATATCCAAAGAAAAATGTAGAATATTAACCAAATAAATTCGTGTAAAGCCATGTTTGGTTTATAATGAAGGTTGATAAAAATGATTGTATTTACAACCATTGTAATCCATAATACTGAAATATACATAAAAAATGCAATCAGATGATTCAAATATTTTAATAAAATTAAGGTAAAACAAAAAAATCTACACTTTAGATCAATGGTTTTCAAATTGAGGGTCGCGAAGACATTTGTGGGAGTCGTCGGATGTTACGAGTATTTACAAATTTTTTTACATGTTTTCAAAGATCCATTCAACGTTTTCATTTGAATTTTAAGGAATTCTTAAATGAAAAATATCAAATTGAATGTTTAACAGCAATGAATAAATCAATTTGATAGTTCATCTGGATAAAATCTTGTTCTTTTAAGGAGAGTTTATTATAAAAATGTAAGTAACGGCAGCGCATCTGGCCATCAAAGAATTGATTACATACAATCTTGATAGTAAAGTATAATTAATTCGTTAAACTATTATACCAACATATCTAAGTTCCTAAAAAACTATATCACAGTTCTTAATGAAAAATTTTTCCTTTGCTAATTTCTGAAAACATGGTTCTTTATTTGTAAAGTAAATGTACATTATTAAATCAGTCTTTTACAAACTGCAATTTTGATCACATAAAAAGTAATGAGGTAGCGACAGTATTTATTTGTGATTTTTGCCTCCAAAGAGAGGTCATGATTCCGAAAAGTTTGAAAAGCACCTGCTTTAGATAATTTGTTCTGTGCTTGAGAGCTTTAAATTGATACGAACAAGACCTAATTTTAACAAATTTTGGATAACAATCGAATATCATTTTTGACATCTTTGTGGGCAGTGATTTGATGGTTGGTAACCGCAGTTCATGTCCATAAATATATCACTTACCGAGATCTGTTACGGCAGAGTGCCAGACCCAGTAATGGGTAACAGGCGTTACTAGAATTCTCCGTCCAAATTCGGCCAATTTTGAATAACTGTTGAAAAAACTGTTGACGAACGCTTAAATCTAATTTTAGACAATCAATTATGAATCATGAGGACATGAGGACATTATGATTTTAATAATTTTTGTTCTTTACATTTTTTACAACATATCGATTTTCTAAATTATCAGAATTTTACTAATAACAAATAAACCCATAATAATTTCGAAAAATATTTCAAGCAAATGTTGTTTTGCCACTTAACCTCTGTTTTTTTATTTAAACGCAAACTTTTGCTGTTATATAAATCGGGAACGTAAAAATGAAATCATTAATCGGGTGTCCGCAGAAAGCGGGCGCAAATATTAACTTCTTTGTTTATAAATATATCTAATTGAAACTCTATATCCTTAAACTTGAAATATGTAGCATTATTTTTATCTATAAATGATATACATATCACTTCCGGTGTAACCGGAAGCGACATCAACTTCCATGCTACATTCAAACAAATTATAATTTTTTATTTCGAAAATCTTAAGTTTCTGAAATTAATTTTAATAGGTAAACTAAACAATGCTTTTCGGTTAACACATATATACATACATAACATCACGGGGTAACACGAATCCATGAAACATTTACAAAACATTCACTCTTCAGACTCATCAAAAATTAGACCGTGTTCGGATATGCACTGTTATCACCCTAATATACTAAATCCTAAATTTGTGTGCCCTAAATGACAATATTATTTAGGATGTTCGCTATTTGATTTTAGGATTTGTAAGAGCACATTACGCCTTGAAGTTAATAAGCGCACAATTAAAAATCATGCGCGTTTTGACTAAACGTGAATAATTTTTGTAGTTGATTCACAAATTTAGGATTTGGTATTTAGGATGATAAAAGTGCAATTTGACCACAGCCTTAATCTTTGTCATACATCTTCGCTTCAACCACATTCACTCCTCACACTCGGAATATTTTATCACGGATCATTCATCCATTAGTTCCTTTACATCTGTTCTCATCTCTCTTTAGACGTACGCTTCACATGCTCAATTCATCTTCACTCACTTGCGCACACTCTTCTAACAACAAATCTAAAAAATCTGGTGTGGTCATCACACGACTTTCTTATACACAGCATATTTAATATCAAAAACGCTGAATTGAACACTTATGACTTGCTCCTTGCGATTGACAATTATTATTTGACATATTAGGTGTATTCCATTTGCCATTTGGATCAGATCTAATTTACATTTACTGAACTAGATCACTTATTTATTTCGCTGGATTACTTCGCTCACTTTATTTCCAGTACTAGAATTACTGGTTCTACTTTACTTTAAAGTAATTCACCCCAATAAGTGCATCAGTTTGCTTAATTCAGTTCATTTAGTCATGTTGTCTAATTCATCTGAACTGATTTAAGTGAACCAAGTGGCAAATGGAATACAGCTATAAATGTGAAACATGTTTTTGTTTTTTGTTTCTATTGCTACTATGATTATTCGAATATATTATTAAATATAAAAATTAGCTTTTCTCAAAATTAGACGCATATACAGGAAAATTGCAAATAACATTTTATTTTAAAAATATTTTTGCTAACATCTTTTATTTGAAACTTTTTTTCGTAACTAATTCCATTTTTGAAATAAATGGAATTTATTGTTTTCTGTGTCCAGTAAACTTCCTCTTCCGATTTTTCAATTTCATTCAAAATCAACTCAGCTCTTCGTATTTTCATGAAAGTTATAATTACCAAGTTTCGTTAACAAACTTTATCTCGTTCATGAGATATTGCACACTCGGACACACATCCATCCACACACACACACACACATCATTGAGAAAATGATCAAAACGGATTCAGTGGACCTCAAAACACGTATTTCCGCGAAAATCTCCTCAACGATTTTTTTCACGATCCCAATACTTCCTTATACTGCGTATAAGAAAGTAAAAATAAGAAAGGAATAGATCGTCGTCATTCGCCTTAGTAGGACATACATACTAAACTATCATCCAGATGCAGTAATAAGAAAAGAATTTACCCACCACCAGAGAAGAAATATTCCTTGCATGTGAATATTCTAGCTAATATTTTGAGTTTTCCATTATAAACCTGTCTACGTATAATTAGTAGACCAATGTTTCTTGGCATATGGTATATGCAGTCCATAGCGTCGTAACATGTTTCAAAGTTAATCGTCTTACCAAAATAGGAGGCAACCTTAGAGAATAAATTTATAATTTTGTTTATAAGAAATGAAATAAATATTGCCATACTGCTGCTCAAAACTTGCTATAAAGTATTGGTTACCTCATAGTGAATTTACTGTGCCGGTATTTGAAAGAATAGTCGATAAATATTATGTATAATTTAATATTTTACACACAGCTAGTGTAATTATGGTGATCATAGATTTATGTTTGAACTAGAGATCCTTGATAAACACAATTTAGACATGTCGCCATCTTTATCTAATAACATGATTACTTTGTTTTTTTTAATCTTTTACTATAGGTAAGCCGACAGGAAGTACATTAGTTAGAGAGCCAGGGTGAAAAATGATGTCTCATTTATTTCAGTGACAGAAATGGATTTTTTAATAGTTTATGTCATGATAAACATGAAAAAATGAAAATTAGATTTGGGAACGGATGACAACTATAGATGGCGTCGGTGTGAATGCGCAGATTTTAAGAGTGGTTGTTGACATATTTTTTACAGGTTAATTTTCAGTTTAAATTATAAACTTTGATATAATTAAGTAATAAAAGCGTAGACAGAAGTTTTGGCCGGTGACGCATACGCGACAAAACTGGTCAAAGTAAGCAATTTTTATGGTGTCGTGTGATATATTACTTACATGTTCACAACGAATACATGACAAAAACATTATTGACAGTAATTATTGCTGGTGACAGAAGCTCTGAAAGTGAACTGGTGTAGGGATCAACAACCACCCTTCAAATCTGCGCATTCACAACGGCGCCATCTATAGTTTCAACCCGTTTCCAAATCTAATTTTCTTTTATTAAAAAATCCATTTCTGTCACTGGAATAAATGAGACATCATTTTGCACCCTAGCTCTCTAACTATATTGGCCGAATAGAGATTACTTTCGTACATTATGGGGTAGGTGACACAGTGGTAACGAGTCGGCCTGTGGATTTGAGAACCTTGGTTTGATTCCCGCAGACGACAAACAATTTTCTCCATATTAAAATTACCCCTGTGACTCTCCTTACACTATTATCTTTGAGGGCCGTGATTTGACGGCAGAGTTCCACTCTCAGTAATGAGTAAAAGGCGTTATTATATATTTATTTATATTTATTTACTATGTGAAAAATTAACGATATAAGAAAATCTTGAAAGTATACAGAATGTAGTTTTATACTTTAGGAAAAAAATAAGAATGTGTACAATATGTCGTACTAATCACAGAACAATTTTTTTTATCGCTATGTTTGTGTTTTTTGCATTGATAATACAAAATTCAAATTCATTGACACTTTTCTTAATTATTTATCAAACTTTTTGAAATATGTAATAGTTCTACACATTTTAAATATTATAAAAATAGATTGTGGTCTAGTAGTTTTGCAATAGAAATAAAACCAGAAACTATCAGTAGTATTCGTGAATGCCACTTTATTCTGGTATATCACCAGCAAAATATAAACTTCAGGGAAAATGATCTCCAGCAAAAAGTGAAAAATATATAGGTTATTAATTTATAAACTTATCTTTATTCTTACATTTCTTTAGCCAATCATAAACAAAATCAAATATGTGCTATACCTTCCATGCTGAAGTCTCTCACCGAATGAATTATTGTTATAAAAAATGAATACACGTGTACCAAATCAGTTATTCAATTAGATGAAAATGCAGATCATATTTATGAATGACCTGTATACACAAGATTATTGTTTATTTATTTATTGTTTATAGAAAAATCAATGCTAAATAATAATACTCATTTTCATAGCATTACGATAGATTTATCACTTACCGAGATCTGCTTTGGCAGAGAGCCACACCCAGTAATGGGTAAAAGGCGTGATGATATATTTATATTTATTTATTTTACGATATATCCCATCAAATAAAATTACCGGACACCTTGAATCTTTACTCATTAATAACACAATTCTCAAAACAAAAAAATTTTGGAAAATCTTCTATTTCAGACGTTATATCTCAAAAATTGGGCATGATATGAATATGCACTCAACGCCATTGGATTCCTCGTATTCAAATTGGCTTGTATACATATTTTAAGCAACGTTTTTATTTTTAATATTTTGAACAAAATTTTCGATATGTACAAATTTCTAAGGCCAATATCTTGCCAACTAAAAGAGATACGAACTCTGAGATTTTACCATTGGATTCTGCGCGTCGAAATATGTATGTTTGTAAATTTTTAGTATAATATTCAAATGAGAAAGATTTTTAGAGCAATAAGTCTGAAAATGACTTAAAATCGAAAAATCTTAAGGGGTACCCCTTAAGAAATATTCAAAAAATCAAAATTGCTGAAAATATGTTTATAAGTAAATTAAAACACGAGAAATTCAATGCCATTGAGCGCATCTTTATATCTAGTTTAGTTTTTGAGATATAGCCTCCAGAAAGATAAAATTTTGCTAAAAATTCATCTCGTTTTGACCATTTTTCGCTAACTGCTCTATATGTCAAAAAGTAGCCTAGATACGAACCTGGAAAATGCCCCATTGTATTCCTCATAATTTTCTGTTGAATAAATGCAATTTAACTGATGCAAGTGATAAAATAAACAAAAACCGTAGAGATGCTGTTATTCTCGAGAATGACAATCACCTCTATGGTTTTTGTTTATTTTCTCGACACTAACAGCTGTCTCTACTGTTTTGCTACTTAGAAATAGTAGGCATTGTAATATGAAGTATTAATTACCTATATTAAGTTATAAAACAAATTTTATTAAAGTGCTAAATTTTACCATACAGTGTCACTCGGTTACAACTAATGACATCTATTTCAATAATATAATATAAGAGTGCAAACTTTAAAGTTCTGCGAAACATTCAAATTGAAAATTGAATCAATAATACAACTGCTGAAATGGAAATCTTCACAATCTGTAAATAAAATACTTTTGTAATATACTAAACATAAATACTACATCTTTATATTACAAAAATAAGCATTCTGGTGTCGATGGGAACAGCGCCGGCAGATTTGGGTTCGAAGCTTACGTGTGTTGCCTGCAACAGAATGTTGTTTCTCTACGGAAACCAAACGTTAAAATAGAAAACAAATAGTAACAGAAAATACTTACTACAGTAATTGTTTCTGGATCGTAAAAGTGCATGCACCAGTCAACCATCAGAGTCAATGTGTATTTAGCCTGGAACATATCAGAATATTAGATATCAATAAAAAAATATACATTCTTTACGGTGTTTGTAATGGCATCAGAACAAATATATAACCATTCAATACTATACATCTTTTAATCAACATACATACATATATACATACATATATTCAAGCTATATCTCAACAAATGAGGTAGCACGAACCCTAAAATCACTCATAAAATATTCACTCATTACATTCATCAAATAATCAGCCCTCGTCAAACATTATCAATATTATCATTATTATCTACAATGCAGAAAAACCTGCATAGTGTTTTTAACTAAATGTTAATTAAATAAAAACATGAAATATTTCTAATGATGTAACTTATAATTATCAAAA
This sequence comes from Pterostichus madidus, assembly GCA_911728475.2. NCBI lineage: Eukaryota > Metazoa > Arthropoda > Insecta > Coleoptera > Carabidae > Pterostichus > Pterostichus madidus. Next base: position 41,994,379 of record OU452301.1, read on the forward strand.
ATTTTAATAATGTAGATCCTATCGATATATTGAGAAAATAAAGAGTAGGTCTCAGGATCAAAAATTGCACAGAAATAAATCTAGCACAAGAGTATATTTGGACGCTTCGTCCAGCGAACTGGACATCCAACAGCTACAATAGAAAAAACATCAAGTTATACATGTGATGAACCAAAAATAAAATACAGTAATAACCTTACCAATAACAAAAAAGTGAAATATTAACAAATTATTTTACAATTAATTTACAAAGCTTTACTAGAAAAAATATACAATTTGTTTTCAAATAACAAATGTCAAATCATACCATACAAAATTGTAAATATAAATTCACGCTTCAAATTTAATAAATTTTCTCATTGTCGATTATATATTTGTTCGTTACAAAAAACATTGCACAAACCTCGTGCACCAAGATGTCATGTGCTACATTCGCGCAAATTAAAACACTCACTTCGATTGTGCTTTAAAATTGCACTCAAGTGAAAAGTATGCCTTCGCGCACTTTTTGTGTAATAGTATATTACATAATACGCATCGAAAGTGTTATTACACTTTCGAGCGAGTTATTTACACTATTTTTCAGACGACCACAAAATATTTCTAAAACAAGTTTACACGAGCAATGTTGTTACACTTTGACAGCTGATGCGTTTTTAGAAAACGTTGACGTTTGACGTTTGAGGTTAGGTATGGTGATACCAACTATACTAACCGTAATTTCAAAATATTAAATAATGCTAAAATAATAGTAAATAAGTAATTATTAATTTAAAAAAATAAGATTTATCTCAACAAATATGTTTCAAAATCTACAAAAACTTCGATCTAAATAATAATATAAATTTGTTTCATTTATTTTATTATTTTCTGTCATCATAACGTCATCTGTTGTCAATCAGACGAACTTCACCTGATATGTTAGAAGTGTGCGTTATTAAAATATATCAGTGTATGTTATGTTCAACTTTCCGTTGTAATTTATGAGGTTGTTATGGTTACTTTTGTAAGTGGTCGTCTGGAAATAGCTATTTCAGTATAATAATGAACAGGGGGTCTATTCTAATTGACATAGCCACAGTGGCAATGATAGCCACATCGCTAAACGCCAAGTATCCTTCTGGCGGTATAAATAAAAAAGTTTGGTTGACGTCATCATTTAGCCACATCGCAAAATAGCGGGAGCTGGATGGATTCCGCTATGGTCGTAGCCACACTCACTGTCATTCGATGTCATTCTGATTGGTTTATTTATAATAATTTTCTTTAATGACAGATATATAACTCAAATAGAAACTGTATTTATATAATGAAATCAAATAAATTTAACAAGTCGACATGAGTATTTATTTATAAATAAAAGGGTTGACAACTATACTATATTTTTAATACCAATAATAAAAATATAATTTCCCAATTTGTTACTAAGTCCCGCTATGAAGACAATTGAGTATAGCTGTCACGAATATATTATAACCATCGCCACAGCCACATTCCGCTATGAATTAAAATAGATCCCCTGACTGCGAACGCAAATCACAAAAATGAAATTATTTTATAATAGAAAGACCTGAAAACAATGAAATGTCACAAACATCATACCTGCTGCTTAAGATATTCACCGCAAACGGCTAAAAAAGTACAAACTGCAAGCCCTGTGATATCAAGAGGTATTACTTCCAGTAGAATATGTTTAAAAAAATAAAAGTAAAGTACTAAAGCAGTCATCACAGTTACTATATGTACGAATACAAAAAGAAATGTAGAAAAAAACATCATAGCTGCTTTAATAATTTCAGAGTGCTTCATATAAACGTCTGATATGAATCTTAACTTGGCTGTTATTTCAGATGAATTGAAGGTAGTCAATTGATTGTATTCCTCATCATAACTTATATCGTCATCCATTTCATTTATTTCTTTTTCAACATATTTATTTAGTGCTCTAAATCTAACAGCACATATAAATATTTGTCCTCCATACAAAATAAGAAACGTAGTAATCAGCATAATGGAAATGTACGCCGCTATAGAAAAATTAATTATATCATAAAATGATTCACTCCTCCATATCCAGAAACTTGTTGTTAAAAAAATGAAATTAATATAAGCTAAACCTTCATATAATATAATTAAAACAATTGCAAAGCGGTAATCAAAATGGATGCCAAGTTGTGTCATAACTAAATCGGCTTCTTCATGTAACTGTCCAATGCGTTCAAATAACTTAATATGTCGTAGAAGTTCCACAAACATTATAATATTGAATATAAATGCTGAAGCGTAAAACATAAACCAAACTAATTCGTGGGGAGCTAGGGTTGGTTTGGAGTGAATTTCAACAAAACTTATTAAATTTACGATCAATGTTGTGCCGAATCCTGTAACATAAATAAACAAATTAATTATTCTGATCGTCGCAGGCTGGTAGACTGCTGTGACGAAAGTGACAGCTACGCGAAAATATATGCCATTTTAAATGGTTTGATAATTGAGGAGCAGAAATTCAAAACGCAGTTTTGACCTAAAGTTCGAAAAAAAGTTATAGATGGCAATGTATACTTCTTTCTAGTAATGAAATGTGTTATTATAAAAACTTAATTTTTGCCGAGTTATACTCGTAAGACTTTCAAAGTTGGATGAAATATCAAAACGCAGTATTTACAACCATATATGAAAATCAAAACGTAACTTTTACCTGTTAAACGTTAAACAGGATTTTATTATTGATTAACAAAATGTAGTTTTAATCTTATTTATGTTTTTTAAAACGAAATTTTCTTTTCATTTACGTTCAAAACGCAGTTTTTAAAATTGTATTAGGATATAATGGCCAAATGGAATGAACAATATTTATTTTAATTAGACAAGTTTGCGTATATCATGTGATTAACAATAATACAAATTGCACATAAAAGTACTCAGTTTGCTTAACGAGAAACAGTTTATTGCGTTTTATTCAAAACGTAACTTTGTGTGAAAACTACGTTTTGAATTTCTACTCCTCAATTACGGCAGCCATCAATGAATTTCATCATTTTTTCTGTCATTTAAATTATTTCTTCAATAGCCCAGTTCTCAAAATAGTTTTAGCTAATCCTGAATAAGAGATTAAACAAATTAAACTAACCCATTTTTCCTTAAAAAAATTTGCGCCATCGGTAACGAAAGTGATTTATTGTTATAGTGTTATAGAAAATTTCTGATAGTTTGTTTATTTATACCTTTCATGCTCAGTTTTTCATTCAACTGTTACGTTTCTGTTATAATTATCTGCCTGTTAAATATAATAATAATAATATTTATTGACGAAAGTCAAAGGCAGGGTTCAGCCAAGGCTGTTCTACCACCCAACCATACATAATAAATACAAAAGAAAATAACAATAATGTCAACGAGATACAAAGGACGAACAAATTAACAAACAGCGAAAAATTATAACAGAATCTTTACAAACTGATCTAAAATTGTGGATTTCAAAATAGCATTTGGTTAAAATTATTACAGGTTAGAACATATTATTTACATCCTATTTAAAAGTACACAGAGATAGCGATTTTAATGAAAGCAGAACGGTGTTATATAAAGTGGGCGCCAGATAAGAAAAAGAATTCTTAAATTTAGTTTTACAAACAGTTGGCACAATATATAATTCTTTCATACGAAGAGAATAATTGTAGAATTTAAGTACTAATTTGTCACATAAATATGATGGAGTGCCGGTGTGCCTTATTTTGTGTATCTAACAGAGATACGCTATTTTTACCCGATCTTCAATCAATTTTATCTTAGCTTGCTTATGATACAGACTAATGTGGTCATACTTACGCATAAGAGAATATATATAATTTATAAAATATAAATAAATAAATATATCATCACGCCCTTCTACCCATTACTGGGTGTGGCACTCTTCCGAAGCAGATCTCGGTAAGTGATATATTTTTGCGCGTGAAGTGCGGTTACCAGTCGTCAAATCACTGCCTCCAAAGATGTTAGTGGTGGAGGAGCCACAGGGGTAGCTTTTGAAATTATGAAAATAGTTTGTCGTCTGTGGGAATCGAACCAGGGTTCTCAGGATCCGCAGGCCGACTTCATACCACTGAGCTAGCCACCCCATTAAATTATTATAATTTATATTGCTGTTAATTAGCATTTACTTAACAATCGATTGATAAATCGGATCTCAGTTATTTAGTCGTCTAGCAATGAGCAAAATGAACTATAAAAAATTGCAAATAAATAAATCTGAAGTCAACTGGTCCACATTTTACAAAGATTTTAACATTAATTGAAATTAATTGCTACCCCAATGGCACGAAAAATATAATAAGTGACACGGAATGTAAGTACTACAATTATTCTCGTACGGTAATAAGAAATTTGGCAACGCAAGGTCCATTTTAGGTCATACCTCCCCGAATGTTATAATATTCACGAGTTGCAATAACTATATTATTTTAATACACCATTTATAAATGTATATTTTTTAATCTAATTGAAAAATATAATATATTTTTATGTGACGTAGAGTTGTAGTAATTATTTTATATGTGCCGTAACACAAAATAGGTAGAAAAACTGTTGTAAAAAAACACTAACAGGCAGATTCATAAAACGGATTAGCGCTAACACTGTTTTTAATATTGTCTATAACTCTGTTTCAAATTAAAACAGATTAAAGAAATTAACTAAATTTTATGCTAATTAACTCTCTTTTTAACTCAAGTTAAAATAAACTTGTTTCGTACATTGAAACGAGAGTTAAAAACTAAATAAAGAATAGTGTTAGCGCTAATCCGCTTTGTGAATCTGCCTGTAAGTAAAATATAAAAATATTAAAATAACCTTACCACAAACAATGGAGTATTCCTTCCATGTAAATATTTTAACTATGAATTGCACTTTTCCATTATAAACATGCCTGTCTACAAATAGCAGACCAATGTTTCGCGTCATGTGAAGAATCCAATCCAAGCAATCTTGATATGATTCGTAGCTCATCTTCCATCCAAAATATGGAGCAATTTTAGTGAAAAAGTCAGCAAAGAAGTTTATTACACAAATAAGAAAGTTTTCCATATTTTAGTAATGAAATGAAAGAAATTATAATTTTTTTTAACTTTGTTACATGTTAAGTTTTGTTTAATAATTTAATATATTTTCTCCTGACGGAATTATACCTTGAGAGTATCGAAACGTCAAACATGAACTAACAATGTACACGTGTGTACATCGAAAATCATCTTTTAATAATTAAAGTTTAATAAAATTGAATGTGGGTAAATAATAAATATAACTGTTGAGTGTATTGCGAAGAATAAGCCAGTAATCAGTGGATCTTATAAAAAATGAAATAAGTTCATGTATACTAAATCTGTTATTCAATTAGACGAGAAGATAGTGCATATAAATAAGTGAATTTTTAATGTTGTGTGAAAGTCAATAGTGAGGGGAAGGATGGCTAGGAACAAGGGGAAAGAATTTACATTGTTTACTTAAACGTTGATGGTTATATTTCGGCGACTGATTAGTGCCATCTTCAGATCTACGTGATGATGTATGAAATGTGATGGAGGTGCAAGATGATAGTGCATATATGATTGCGATTTATAAACTGCATTTCTTTCAGTATTTGAAAGGGTCATGGAATCTATGAACCTCCATTTTTATTACGATATCTGATATTTTAATATTTTTCAGGCTAAATACACAATGAGCTTAATAGTTCAGGGATTTCACCAATGGATTCAGCGCGTCGAAATATCTTTATATCTGTTACAAGACGATTTTTATTTAATTTTATTTTTAGTTTTTAGTTTTCTGATTATTTAGTTTCATTACAAATACCAAACTTTCTCACGAAAATTTGTGTGGGCCGTAGCATTTGAAATCTGACCCAAGCCATGGAACCACTTGACTTAGGGACATTCACATGCAACATTCCTAAGCGCTGCAAAGACGCACCCAAAAGTAGCCTGCCTCATTCGAAGTATTAGCCTTGTTTTGTACAGTTCAAAATCTTCTTCAGCGACAAAAAATAAAGGTAGACCATAAAATATATAACAGGCAAAGCCGTAGTCCAAAAATAATAATATGCAATCATAAGTAGTAATCTTGACACATGTTTTACAAGCAACAGAAGTTGCCTGTTAAATATTTTATGTTTTACCTTTATTTTTTGTTGCTGAAGAAGATTTGCGTAGCATTTCGAAACGTCCGATGTTCTGTAACAATAAACAAATGGGCCTTTCAAGATTTTTTTGATTTTTTTATATATTAATCTACGTAATAAAATTATTATACTCAAAATTTTTATTTTTTTTTAACTTGTATTAAGCATGATAAAAATATTTAAACTTTCAAAACAAACGAATATGACGTAGTTGCATCTTAGCTTAAAGAGAGATAGATAAGACAGAGATAAATAACACGTAATTTCACGTAACGTGTGTCGTTGTCAGTACAATCCTCAGACAAAACATAACTAGACGGATAACAACGGCGTTTGTTGTGAAGCAGAAAAGGGATAGAATAACTGGTTGGTGAGGCGGGTGCGCAGCAAGGAGCAACTTGCATAACATCAAAGTGTACTCGCTCCTTGCCGCGCACCCGGCGGACCATCAAGTTACTCCATGCCTTTCTGCTTCACAACACCTGCATTGACTTGAATCCGGCATAATTCGTCTAATATTATACGTCATTGATAGAATCGTAGAATGCTGAATGCTTGTTTCTTCTTCGTCTTCCTCTTAGTAAAATTGAGCACCGACAAACGTTTCAGATAAAGCTCTGTGATTGGCTTAATGCAACTACGTAATTGCAATATGGCAGTGCGAAATTTAAATGAGCGTTTCAAATTATTCAACTTTAACTTTCATATTTCAGCAATAAAGATATCATTTATGGTATGGTTTTATATTGTATTAAATATGATGTACGGTCAAGAATTTATTTTAATAAATATATATTAAAAAGCTCTACCACTTGAATCCCCCATTGTTTAAACTTATGAAATTTGACCTCAATGCAAACCACCATTACTTAAACTATATTCCTAAAGGTCAACATCCATTTCTACATAAACAGAGAACGATACATTATTTACTTTTCATTTTTATTCTAACAGATAATTATATCTATAACAGTTTACATCTGTATAAAATGTTATGTCTATCCAGCATTCGAACTATGTTAAGCCGACTCTCATGTTTTATTTATTCAGTTAACATGTATATGAAATTCTGCAATATATTTGAGCATTTCAACCCTTGTATATCGGCAACAAGATAAAAGCTATTCTAGAGAGACACAGGCGTAAACGACACAATAAACAAAATTAATTGCAGGCAACTTTGAATTTTTGCGTTTTCATATGACGAATATACTCGTCACGTTAATGAATCCTTTGTTAAAGCCAGTTAAAGTGCACAGGTTTCCATTTTAATTACTTTTTTCACCGCTTCCAAACAGTTTTATGAATGTTGGAAATACTCATATTTTTTGTTGGATTTAATTGTTTTACCTGCTAAATTCAACATGGCCTACTTTCGAGAAGTTTGATATTTTATGGCGCATTACATTAATTGGCTTAAAACGTAAACACGAAATTGACATTTTATAAATTTGATCCTGGAGCACATTTCGCGAGCGGGTGAGAGGTAAATTATGCTTATTTCGTTATGATATTTTAAACTCGGGGTTAGGATAAAATTTGTTCGGTCGATTTCAGCCCCGGGGAAAGTACAAACCGTTTTCGTAAAGAATACAAATAGAAACAGGGGTGGCCAGACTCAATATTCATTTTATACAAATTAGTATTTGTAAAAATTACTTTTTTGTACTCGCATCATTCAAAATAAGGTTTACATTACCTTAGAAACCGATCGAAAGTTTGGTAATTAAAAAAAACACCTATTTTTATTATTCTAAATTTTTACTATTAAAATGCCAATTTTCTTAAATACACACATTTTAAGGAACTTATAAAAGAATTATATATTATATCGCCATCAATCAGACATATTTTAACAAACTTTACGACAAAAAATAAACAATTTATTTTCAAATAGCAAATGTCAATTCATGAGATACTAAACTGTCAATATAAATTCACACTTCAAATTTAATAAATTTCCTCATTTATGGGGTGGCTAACTCAGTGGTATGAAGTCGGCCTGTGGATTCTGAAAACCCTGGTTCGATTCCCATAGGCGACAAACAATTTTCATAATTTCAAAAACTACCCCTGTGGCTCCTCCACCACTAACATCTTTGGGGGCCGTGATTTCACGACTGGTAACCGCACTTCACGCGCAAAATATATCACTTACCGAGATCTGCTTCGGCAGAGTGCCACATCCAGTAATGGGTAGAAGGCGTGATGATATATTTATTTTATATTTATACATATGTTATACCCAATATACTCTAGTGAAATATTTTAATAACAAAAATGTTATTTTTGTACGCGCATACAACACCTTGGAAACCGATGTTGGTAATTGAAAAAAACACCCATTTTTATGGTTTTAAAATGCTAATTGTACTTATATACACATATTTTAAGGAATATATAAAAGAAATAGTGACATTAGCTTATAACGCCATCAATCAGACATATTTTATAATTATTTACAAACTTTACGAGAAAAAATAAACAATTTGTTTTCAACTGGCAAATGTCAATTCATGGCATACTAAACTGTCAATATAAATACACACTTCAAACTTAATAAATTTCCTCATTGTCGATTATATAATTTTTGCTCGTTACAAAAAGTATTGTACAAAATTAGAGCACGAAGACGTTATTTGCTCCATTCTCGCAAATTAAAGCACTCGCTTCGCCTGTGCTTTAAAATTGCGCTCATGTGTGAAGTATGTCTTCGCGCACTTGTTATGTAAATAGCTATTAATCACATTCTAATGTGAATAATGTACTTTATAATCTCGTAGGTAGTTATTTATCTAATTGATATCGTATTTATACATATGTTATACTTAATATACGAGTACTCTAGTTATATATTTTAAAAACAAAAACGTTACCTCATTAAATATTAATTAAAAAATAGACGCACTGAAGTCCAATCGGACCCATAATGAAATGTCATGAAACTGAAGACTAGAGTAAAAAGTAAAAATCTAAGGCTAAGATATAACTAAGAATAAATTAAACCCCTAAGCCTTAATAAATATAAAGATAAACATAAATACGTATTTCGAGAACTAAGTTCTCATCATCAGAAGACTTCGGGCATCGTGGTTAAACTTCTTCTATCGTGACTAAAATATCACATTCCACACTAGTACATTAAATTTCTATTATGACACCCAATTGTGTTTCATATAATCCACATGAAAGAACCCAAATAGAAAATAATCATTTTTTATTAAGTGCGCAAAATGAATGTTTTTCTTTTTTGTTGCGAGTCATACGAACGCGACAAAAACATGAATTTCGCCCACGAAATACAAACAATTTTTTTTCTACACCTGTCAAAAAATAATAATAAAAATAAATAAATAAATATATCATCACGCCTTCTACCCATTACTGGGTGTGGCACTCTGCTGAAGCAGATCTCGGTAAGTGATATATTTTGCGCGTGAAGTGCGGTTACCAGTCGTCAAATCACGGCCCCTAAACATGTTAGTGGTGGAGGAGCCACAGGGATAGCTTTTTCAAATTATGAAAATTTGTCGCCTGTGGGAATCGAACCAGGGACCTCAGGATCCACAGGCCAACTTCATACCACTGTGCTAGCCATCCCATAAAAATAATAATAATTAAAATCAATTGTCAAAACTGAAAAAAGTTTATCAAAACTGAAAAAATATTATATTTTTCATAGTTTAGGTGGTTGTCAAGATAATATAGCCATTTTTTCACCCGTGAAAAAAAAACAAAAAAAAACTTTGCGTTTCCGTGCAAAAATATCCTGTTTTTTTGACATAAAAAAAAGTTATTTCTTTTTTAATGATGTCCTGAATATTTTTTTAACTTCGGTCCGTCCGTTGACTATAAAAGAAAAGTGCGTGATTATGATTACAATTTCTTTGCAGGTTTTGGTGTACAACCCTGGCGAGAGGGCGCCAGGCGCACATTGGTTTCCGCGCCGCCGGAGCGAAACGTACGGCGGCGGCGGCGGCTGGGACACAATCCGCTCTCGTGCTGCCGTACCCAACCAAACCACCCTCGGCCTAATGGCATCCGGATACACCTGTCATGCCTCATTACTTTTTACCTCTTACTGCTGCCGTCTGCATCCATACGACAATCATACTACCACCCTACAAGATATGTGTCATTATAGCTGTGAGTATATACTTAGATAATGGGTATACTAGATTCTAGAGATCCAAGATTATACGAGCAATATGCTCCTGTCACAATTTGGAATCAATAACAGTTTGGATGTTATTAAATATAAAGAATAAATATGAATTTTTATTTTGGCTTCGTAGTTTAAAATTTCCGATAAGTTTGATTTACTTACTCATAATTTATTAGTAATTTTCAACAGTAAGTGTTGATTATTTTTCAATAATTTACTATATATACCGGGTGACCCATTTTAAATAATCCACTGGAATATCTCGAAAAATATGCATCGGACAAAAAAAGTGTATTGGTTTTGAGGGGGCTACCCGATGCTGTAATAATTTCCCCTCCCCCCAACCCCAGGGGGTCAGGAAGGGGTGTAACTTTGAAATTTTGAATACGGACACTCACTTTTTATTCCAGATTTGGATTCTACGCAAAAAAAGAAGTAAGTTTTGTCTAATTTTTTTTTTCGAAGCAAGTGCACAAATTCACAAAGCACGCGGAGAAAGAGAACGAGCGATACGTTTTCTAATATTTTATCTCTCTCTTTCTGGCCAGTCAGACAGTTACGCGCTATATGATTATATGATGTAAGATAGAGCTATGGGTCAACGTGCACAACCGTTGCGTGCACGTCGTCTATGCACAGACATTTAGTTAACACGATACACGCTGGACTCGCTTGTATGAATGGTTGCATAAATACGTCATTTTATATTTTCCAAACTAATTAAACATATAATTTAAATATAAATAAAATATAAAGTAGTTGTATTTTTCATTCCGAGTTCTTGCTAAAAAAACAGCTTTAATTTCCGCGGAAATGATTAGCTTGTATTAATATTTATTTTATTATTCATTTGAATCATATAATTTCTGAAAATATTTCTAAGTAGTGCACTACACACCTTGCACGCCGCTGAATAGTATTATCCAATTAGACTCTACTAATCATCGTCAAATGGTAGCCCTAAAAGATATTAGTGGAGGGGGACCATAGGAATAATTTTAATATGTTGAAAATCAGTTTATCGGCTGTGGGAATCAAACTCGATTTCTTAAATCCACAGTCAACTGCGTTGTTACTGAACTATCTTCCTGATTTCAGCAACAACAGATCTGTAAGTGTGTTTATGTGTTCGTGAGAAGGTAAGACAGAGCTGTGCATATAATGCCATTCTTATTCCACTTGTCAAGTCGTCGGAGACAAGGTTTAGAGAATAGTATGTGACAGTTGACAGTGACATTCGAACAAAGTTCGATCAAAGTCTTCCAAATTCAAATCCTAAGAGAGGTGAAATATTTAGGAGCGATACCGAATGAATTCTAGTCCACTGGGATCGCAAAACTTACTTTTGCTATAAACAATTGAAATTTAGAAAGACGGCAAAATGTTTCTAAATATTTAAATTATTTATAAAATACTTTACTTATTGATTTGTTTAAGGGATAGACATATGTCATCAATTGTGAAAACAATCATAAGAAACTAATATAATATTCAAGAGACAAATTAAGCAAAGAGAAGCAAATGTTATTTTATGCACAACCGGGCTGAAAAACATGTGTTTTAGCCCTAAAAAGCGGGCTTAAACATTTCTTTTTGGCCCATGGGCCAAAAAGAAATAATTCCTATGGATACATAAATAAAACGACAATTTTTGTTTATTGTGAATACTTGATTTTATAAAATGTAATTTTGACATTTAACCTATGTACATATTTTAATCTTTCGAACATATAAGTAAATGTTATTTTGTTGTGCATAAAATATTGTATGTACCACGGCTGAAATTAGCGTTTCAGATCCTGAGCATGTTATTAGCCCTCGGCGTTTTGCGCCTCGTGCGAATAATCATGCCACAGGCCAGAGACACCTGTTTTCACCCTTGGTACATAAATAACTATATTTATTTAGTATGGGATGGTTAGCTCAGTGGTATGAAGTCGGCCTGTGGATTCTGTGGTCCCTGGTTCGATTCCCACAGGCGACAAATTTTCATAATTTGAAAAAGCTATCCCTGTGGCTCCTCCACCACTAACATGTTTGGAGGCCGTGATTTGACGACTGGTAACCGCACTTCACGCGAAATATATATCACTTACCGAGATCTGCTTCAGCAGAGTGCCACACCCAGTAATGGGTAGAAGGCGTGATGATATATTTATTTATTTTTTATTTATTTAGTACTCTGCACAACAGGGACATAATCCTAATTACAGAACGGATTTTTGAGCTAAACTGTCACAATAAGAATTTGTTTTATATGTTTTTCACATTCATGGCTATCCGATTTTTAACAAAAATGTCACAATGTTTTTTGACATGTTTCGTATAACATATTTAAACTTTTTAAATTTAAAATTAAATTCTAAACATTTTTTTTTTCCTGTTCTTTTGCTCTAAAATGTACAAAAGAGCTATTTTCCGCACATTTTTAAATTAAACTCTTATGCCTATGGCACACTGGTCGAGGAGCATCAATGAGCGTCGAGGAACTCATCGATGAAACAACAGAACGCATCCTGACTGATAAAATAAACAAACACGAAAGATTAGCACAAAGCAAAACCAAAATGACAACCCACGCTAACATGAAATGAGACACAATAATACGTGTGAAATGAGACACAATCGTTTCATCGAGGAATTCCTCGATGGAAATAGAGGAGCCTCTATTTTTCATCGATGACGGGTGCGTTCTGTTGTTTCATCGATGAGCTCCTCGACGCTCATTCATGCTCCTCGACCAGTGTGCCATTGGCATTATGTTCAAGATTTCTTTGCACATTCTGTGTACAGATTATAGAAGTTTAACACGTTAAATGGTATTTTCATAGTTCCTGTTTCTGTAATTACTTTAGACAAAAATGTATGTTTTTTAACAGCAAAACTTAAATATGTAATTATCGAAAATGACTCTAAAAATATCGATAGCATACTAGTAGGTCGAAGAATAATATTATAGATCCCATGATTCTGTTCCTGCTGCATTTGGGACTAGGACTCCTCTCCTGATTCCTGAATTAACAACACCCACTCCAAACACACCAACTAACTTTGCAATAGGATAATGGATATGTTACGTTGTGTTAAAATGTATTATTTACTGTGTACAGCATTGTCGTTGTAGAGGCAATTGTTGTTGCTGGCTGGTTGATGACGTTGCATTGTTGAAGTTAGTGACAAATGTCTGCACTTTGACGTGTGGAAGAGTTCAACAGCAACAGCTCCATTTGAGAACGAGTGAATTAGTGAACATACGAACTTGTACTATACGAAATTGAATATGTACAACAGTGTTGCCAAGTAAGTGGATTTTCCACTAAATTTGGTGGTTTGTGGGTGGTGTTCAGCGGTGAAATTTGGCTTTTAGTGGTTAGTGATTTATCTGGTGGTTTTTTATAGAAAATGATTAATTACTATACTCATACAAATATTTATAATTTAAATACTGTTTTCTTAAGGTAGTACTAGCGTAAAAAAAATTTTTGCAGATTCGAATGAAATTTGGCGCACGTAAACATTGGATAGTCATACGCATCCTATTAAAATATAAAACACAATCATCGTCTGTGAACAAATATATTCGCTTGTAAAGTTGAGTTCTTATACATGGGGCTTATGGCGAACATCACTCAAAATCGCACATATTTGGTTTGTGTACCTCTAAAATTTTGCAGATTCATTTGAAAAACTAGTATGATGTTCTAGAACTATCCATGTATATTGTATCAGAAGGAGAAAGTTTTTTATCGTTTAGTAATGGATATATAGCCATGCAAAGCCTTGTTTTTAACGAAAAATTAAGAATCCCAATTTATAATGGCAACACCACACGGTGGTATGGTATTTGAAAATTTACTAGACCAACAACCTGTTAACAATTCATGATATTCAAATCATACTAGGTATAAAACACTTATTTTGTTCAATTTTTATATTTTTTTGAGCGTCAGTTTCGCCACGCGACAACCGATGGCGCCACCGTCACACTAGTACTACCTTAAGTAGTAAGCCCCAGAAGAAGTTATATTGAAGAAAAAAAGTGGTTTCTAGCACCAACTCTGCATTTTTGGGTATATTAAAGAAGTGTTAGATAGCGAAGCTAAAATATTTTAGTGTAATCTGAACACCATGTTTTTGTATAAAGATTGCAGGTTTAGTGAAAATCTGATGGTTTCAATTATATGATCTAGTGGATGGCGGTTTGATACTGTTGGCAACACTGATATACAATTTGTTTTACGAAAAGCAGGATATTTATTGTTTCTCTGCACAATATAAACTTAATTACTATTGTATTATAAGTACGGTGACCATACGTCCTTCATAATAGAGGACAGACAGGAGTATTGTCCTTTAGATTTTTTTATTTATGTTTTATTGTACTTTTTTTTGTCCTGAATTTATTATAATTTTATATTTTGGTTGTTCTTCTTTTCTTTTTAAGATATTACATTTTTGTGGAACTTTGCATTTATAGGACAGCTGCTTAACTCAATATCTGAAATATTTTAATATAATTTGTAAATATTATTCTTAACCAGCCCATACACATACTAATACAGAAAACTTGTTCTTTGTCTAGAAATTTAAATTCGGGAAACTTTTACATTTCGATTCTTGAAATTTGTTTAGCCAATCCTAAATTTTGGAAAAACTAATCTTATTCTAATCTGATTTTATAAAGTTAATACAAATTACTATCCGAAAACTAAATGGTAACAAATGATGTTTTCTAATAAATGGTAACAAGATTATATTAGATTGTATTTAAGTTTTTTTGCGAATATGGCTTAGCTACTTTGGTTAATCCAAAATTCAGGATTAGCTATAACTTCTTGAAAATTGGGTAGCTAAGGTCAAGTTGAAAAAGTCGAACATTTGTTGTTTATTTGATTTAACTATCGACATCTGTAGATTTTTTTATTAAACCTATTTCTTTTTCTGCTTAGAACTACAGAGTGATCTAAAGTAAATGTTGGCAATAAAAAAAACTACTTGAAATTGGTAAGACTGATACATAAATTTATTTCCTGTTGTTGACAGTGATATTTGAAAATTTAAATTGATAAAAGTCGTTGTTTTCCTTACCCACATCCTTTTATTTCTTAACATTACAGAGCAATAATCTAAAGTACTTCTATCATTCAAGCAGTTTGTATTTATTATAAAAATGACATGTCATATAGTATTTCCGCTTTTACTTGAGGTTCTACCAACTGTGGAATAAAAAGATCCCCAGATTTGTATTGCCAACTGAAACACTTACTTTTGATAACACTGTAGTATAAAATCGCATAATTTATTTCCGCCTATTTTGATTTCAAATAAAAACAAATAAATGAAAAAAGTTGAGTCCCACAAATCATCTTAATAAAATTCACTGAGGAAATAGTACGCCAAACTGGGTTCAAACCTGGAGCATACAGAACCATAAACCATCGTTTGAAGTTTTTGTTTCTGCTATAACGATTGTCAAAATTAGATCGAAATCACAATACAAATCCAATTAGTGGTATTATTTTACCATCAGAACTGATGAGGACGTTTTGTTTTTTTAACTCGTCCACACTTACCAACCCCTAATGATTCAACGTTTCAACCAGCGGACAATATGCGATATGACTGCCATCTCGCTAACGAAATAAAATTCATAATTTGCATGAATTATTCATTGAACATAATATTCCACATTTGTACACAGATTCTCCTTTGTGTCGTGTTACCTAAACTTGTTTTCATTTTTCGTTTTCGTTTGCGTTTGTTTCGGCGTGGAGTAATTGTTTGTCGGGAACTAAAATGATGAAAGTTTAGAATTTTATAAGTTTTCTGCGGTGTGTTCTTTTTTATTACGAAACGTAGATTAAGTTAATGCTAGAAAAGTTTTCTACAAATTTTAAAGTTTGCCTGTTTGTCTCATATATGAAACGAGAAAATGAAATTTTATTTGAAAACTAAATAAGGGTTATGCATAATTATGGATGCACTTATTTACTTTGCATATAAGAACAATAAGGATTTTAGAATTGTTTTTCATTATTAATTCATCGTGTTTCTCCATTTTACTTAGATTTAAAAGTTCTTTTTTCTTCTTTTTGTCAAGTAGAGAGTATATTTTATCATTTCGAGATTATATAGAGTAATGGAGTAATGACCAGAAGCGGATATAAAATATTTCAGGCCCTAGGCAAAATATTTACTTTGGGCCTTTTAAAAATATGACTGCGACTCGCGAACCTAGGGATTTAACATGTACAATCATAACTTTGTAATTTCCTGCTTCCCTAATTATTTTAAGCAAGAAAGCTTCAGATAGAAGTTTTAGGACATGAAATTCTGCATCTAACCCAATAAACAAAATTAATTTTGCATGCTTCCTAACGGCACAAATTAGATCTGAAAATAACGAAATTATCGATAGCCATGAAATTAAAACAAAATTAACAAATGTTTGACGTTTAATCTGACAAAATAAATGACATAATAAATAAAGAAATTATTTTGACAGATTGAACGTCAAACATTTGTTTAATTTTGTTTCAATTCCATGGCTATCTGTAGTTTTGAGGCTATTTTCGTTATTTTCAGATCTAATTTGTGCCGTTAGGAAGCATGCAAAATTAATTTTGTTCATTGTATTAGATGCAGAATTTTATTTGAAGCTTGTCTTTCTTAAAATAATTAGGGAAGCAGGAAATTACAAAATTATGATTTTACAAGTTAAATACCCAAGTTCGAGAGTCGCGGTCACCATCCTGCATAATATATATATATATATATATATATATATATATATATATATATATATATATATATATATATATATATATATATATATATATTTCTATGATTTAAAGTAAAAGTTTGAATCCGGGCCCTAGGCTGTTGCCTCTTTAGCCTAGGCCAAAGTCCGCCTGTGGTAATGGCTCAGTGGTATTCGAGTCGGCCTGTGGATCCTAAGAACCCTGGTTCGATCCCCAAAACCGACAAAACATTTTCACCAATTTAAAATTACCTCTGTAGCTCCCCCACCAGCAACATCTTTGGGGGCTGTGATTTGAGGGCTGGTAACCGCAATTCACGCGCATAAATATATCACTTACCGAGATCTGCTTCGGCAGAGTGCCACACCCAGTAATTTGTAAAAGGCGTGATGATATATTTATTTATTAATCTTATTTCACCTGAAATAAGTTTGCACCTACCAAACCGACCCCTTTCTCCATGTCCTGCATCACCACGCGTGTGTTGCCGTGATACCGCGAATTATCTTCACAGCACGTACTCGCGCATACTACCCCACGGGGTGTAGCGTGGAGGGTGGTAAGTACGTCACATCCAACAGAGATGTGTATCTAGTTTAGTAATACGTGCCACACAGTATCTGACCTGGTGTGCTGGCCTATATAATCGTATATGTATTTACTCGTATGGTACACATGTAGCTATATTCGTGTGTATGTATGGAACAGTTTCGTCAGTCAGTATGGAACCAATATGAAGTTATTGCTGAAGTGGAATAAATAATGTAGTAGCAATAGTTTTTCAGAAAACATTTCTTTGAGTGATACCTGGTGCGAAATTTGACAACTGCAGTATGGCACTCTGCTGTAGCAGATCTTGGTAAGTAACATACGAGTATTTATGAGCGTGACGTGCGGTTACCAGCCGTAAAATCACGGCCCACAAAGATGTTGCTGGGGGGAGGGAGCCACATAGGCACAGGCGTCCACAGACATTTTTCCAAAAATAAATAAATTTTTAAAATGATTTTTTATATAACAAAATACAAATACATATAATAAATAGACAAAAATGTATATAAATTTGTCAAATAAATTACTAGTCTTTGTCGTCTGGGTTTGAATTCATGAGCAAGGACAATTTTCTAATAACTCTTCCATAAATTGACATCATTTCTTCAATAAATTCCTATTTAGTAGTTTTACAGTTTTTATTTTCTAATATTTTGTGTCTGTGTATACTAAATAAACTTAAATTACAATAGGGAACATGTCGCTAGCTGGCCATAAGAATACTGCTGGAAATTCGGTTTCAGTCAGTAATGGGTGAAAGACGTGATGATATATTTATTTTATTTTTGTAATAATTTAACAATATATATTGACGTATTTACAGCAAAATAACAACTTGCAGAAAATTTGCAAATGCGTAATCAGAGCTGAGCAGTAGCTAGCTACTTTTGTAGCTTAGCTACTAGCTTAGCTACATTTACCTTAGCTGTAGCTGTAGCTTAGCTAACTGTGAAAAAATATAGTTGTAGCTTGTAGCTAGCTACTTTTTTTTCTATTAGCTTAAAAATAATAACTAAAGCTACTTTGAAAGCTACTTTTTGTAGCTTAAAGCTACTTTTTGTAGCTTAAAGCTACTTTTTGTAGCTTAAAGCTACTTTTTATAGCTTAAAGCTACTTTTTAAGCAGAAGGTCAACAAAGTACGCATGCGTACAAGCTAAACCCACACAAAATAATTATTTCTTGTCGGTTCTAACTGGCTCTAATATTTTTGATATTTATGTACATAATAGTAAATTAACAATTATTATAACAAAAGACTGATCATATGACAATGGCAAATTTAATTATTTCACAATAATTTAAAAAAGTAGCTTTAAAATTTAACAGCTACTTTAACGAAAATTTTTAGCTGTAGCTTAGTTATATTTTACAAAATATAGCTTATAGCTGTAGTTTAGCTACTTTTTTAAAGAATAGCTGTAGCTGTAGCTTAGCTACTTTTTTTAAGTAGCTTGCCCAGCTCTCTGCGTAATTTATAAACATACTTTCGGTTAGTGTATTTTCGATAGAAATACAACAACAAAAATTATAAAATTTACAAAACTTGAAATACAATATTCCAAACATTTATTTTATATTTGGTGTTACTCATACATATATTTTGTCTTTAAAATAATTTATAAGCATAAAAACAGAAAGAAATTGAAAGATAAAAGCAGTCCCGTTTCAATTATAAACCTGTCGATTCAATTCGGGGCAGTTGTACAAGTTTAATTTCGTTCTCTCTATTCCAGCTTTAACATTGAGTGTTGGATATCTAGGTATAGGAAATTATTAGTAGTCTATCATTTGTTGTGGTATAAAGTGCACGTAAAGCTAACATATTTCATTTTAAACGTTCTAGAAAATAGTTAAAATTCTGATAAATTGATGAGTATAGTGAAATAATGTATTTGTTTTAAATTGTGATTATAGCTACTTAATTTGAGTGAATTTGATTAAGAATAGTGTGCACTGTGTAGTGTCCAAAATGGTGATGAACCTTTTGTTCAAGTCAGGCTGTTGCAGTTCGATGCCAAATTTCTAACCAAGGGAAGAAGCAAAGAAAGGTAAAAATTATTTATATTTTAGTTATATGAGTTGCGTCATGTCATACGTCATCTACAACGTTTATAGTTAATATTAAAATGTTAAAAAACAAAGCAGGAATGAAGCAATTTACTAATAATAACAGCGCGCTGTAAACAAAGTGAAAATCAGTGTTGCCACATGAGTAAAAATAAAAATGCTTTTAAAATAGTTTAATATGAAATAATTTTAATATTTACATGCAATTTTAGCTATATTTATTATATATTCCGTAAATAATATGAAATTAAATTGCTAAGTTTATTCTTCTTCACTCGGCTCCACAGAGTTTCCAGTACTCCTTGGCCTGATCAAGCATCTTTTTCCACCTCTTCCTGTCGCCCGCGAAGTTGATTTTTGTTGTTTTCATATCTTCTATAACATTGTCCCTCCATCTTGTTTTTGGTGTAAGTTTATTAATTAAGCGAAATAAAAATGTTTATCATTTTTTCTTATTTTAAGGTAACTTAACGAAACAAATTTTATTTTTTTACAGTAATTAGAATGTCTCTCGGAAATAATGACACTATAATTTTTATATAAATATTAATTTTAAAATATAATATTTATGATCAAAAATTATTTGTGTTTAATATATTAATAAAAATAAAAAGTGTCTTGCCCTACATTTTATAGTGTGAAATTTAAACATAGTGATGTTTTCTGAATAAAATACACCAAATTAAAAATTAAAAAGGAATACTATTATTCCATAAGAGTTTATATTCAAGTTAGTTTATTTTAATGTTGAATTAAATTATCAAAATAGGTATTTTTAAATTGAAAATAATTGTATTCAGTTAGTTCAATCTACGTTCAACCAATTCATGTTTTATTTGTAACCATAACAATATATACAATCGATGTAAATAAATATAAAAATAAATAATATTTGAGTCGGTTGTTTCTATACGAATCATCATATTTTAGTAAAAAATGAATAAAAATATCTTAAATTTGTCTTCTTAACCACGCGATAAAATATTTTACGTGCGTTGCCGTGGGAGACGAGCAGTAAAATGTTTATTTGCTTGTTTCATAGTAACCATCAACTTTACGTTGACAACTGAATGCATAAATGTGAACTTTTCATAGTAGTAGCAAAATTGTTTTATATAAAGAAAATTACGAATAGGCCAGGATTTTAACCTATGACTTTGGTCCTTCGGTTTCTAACCAACAAAACTACAGTCGTCATGTAAGTCAAATCAAATTTTACTGCAATTTTTCTCTCTATTTTGTCATATGTTATAGGCAATCTCGATCTCATGACACTTTGCCCTTAACTTGTACAGCCTAATTCTCAAAATAGTTTAGCTAGAATCTAGCTAATCCTGTATTTTGGATTTGTCAAATTAAGCTAAACCGTATTCTCAAAAAGGTATAAATAAACTGTAATATAATCTTATCATTTAATTTTCGGAAAGTGAATTGAATTAACATTTTTAAGTTGAACTAGCATTTAGATAATCCAAAATCCAGGATTAGCTAAAACTTTTTTGAGAATCTGGCAGTTACAGCCCAATTCTCAAAAGAGTTTTAGCTAGAATCTAGCTAATCCTGAATTTTGGATTTGTCAAATTAAGCTAAATCATATTCTCAAAAAGGTATAAATAAACTTTAATATAATTATGTCATTTAATTTTCGGAAAGTGAATTGAATTAACATTTTTAAATCGGACTAGCATCAGATTAAATAATTCAAAATTTAGGATTAGCTGAAACTTTTTTGAGAATCTGGCAGTTACAGCCCAATTCTCAAAAGAGTTTTAGCTAGAATCTAGCTAATCCTGAATTTTGTTTTTGTCAAATTAAGCTAAACCATATTCCCAAAAAAGCTTAAACAAACTTTAATGCAATCTTCTTGCATTTAATTTTCGGAAAGTGAATTGACTTAACTTTTTTAAGTTGAACTAGCATAAGTTGAGATATTCAAAAATTCAGGATTAGCTAAAACTTTTTTGAGAATCCGGCAGTTACAGCCCAATTCTCAAAAGAGTTTTAGCTAAACTCTAGTTAATCCTGAATTTTGTTTTTGTCAAATTAAGCTAAACCATATTCCCAAAAAAGCTTAAATAAACTTTAATGCAATCTTCTTACCATTTAATTTTCGGAAAGTGAAGTGTATTAACCTTTTTTAAATCGAACTAGCAGAAGATTAACTAATCCAAAATTTAGGATTAGCTAAAACTCTTTTGGGAATTTGGCAATTACAGCCCAATTCTCAAAAGAGTTTTAGCTAAACTCTAGCTAATCCTGAATTTTAGATTTGTCAAATTAAGCTAAACTATATTCCCAAAAAAGTTTAAATAAGCTTTACCATTTAATTTTCGGAAAGTGAATTGAATTAACATTTTTAAATCGGACTAGTATAAGATTAGCTAATCCAAAATTTAGGATTAGTTAAAACTTCTTTGAGAATCTGGCAATTACAGCCCAATTCTCAAAAGAGTTTTAGCTAGAATCTTGCTAATCCTGAATTTTGGATTTGTCAAATTAAGCTAAACTCTATTCCCAAAAAAGTTTAAACAAACTTTAATGCAACCTTCTTACCATTTAGTTTTCGGAAAGAGAATTGACTTAACTTTTTTAACTCGAACTAGCATAAGATTAGATAATCCAAAATTCAGGATTAGCTAAAACTTTTTTGGGAATTAAGCTGGTACATATTTTCCACTACTAAAAGTTCTCAATTTAATTTACAGAAAAATACTGAAATAAAAGGTACATCCAATTTTGTTTCTAGTGGTAATCTGTAGAGTAATCATAAAAAATACGAGTTATTGATCGACAAAAAATAGTGATCGAATTACAAAAAAGGCAGAACTTTTATTACCAACGAACCTATTTCATTATAAATCCATCTACTAAAAAACCAAAAAGTGTAATGAAATAAAATCAATGCATGATACAAAGTAGGGAATTTTTCAGCGGGTTCATAAACGCAAAATAGTTTTTACCAGTGTCATTAGCACTCGGCTTTGATCTCCGCAACCGGATGCAAATTTCTCTCCATCAGAACGACGCTTCACAGTTTGGCGGAAACATTATGTACACGCTGCAAAATGGATCCAGAGAGATTTATAGGCTTTATGTAAACTAGCTATATGGACGATAATGGCGTAGTAGCGTTTGAAAATGTTTTTGGATGCGTGTACTTTGGCCCGTTTATGGTTTTAATTGATTCTTTGATGTCTGATGTGAAATTTGAAATTTAAAGCAATTATGAACCTATTAAAAGTTGTGTTAGGGCTGTATGGCAAATTTATGGTAGTTGCTTTTATTTAATGTGTTTTGTTTTTTGATGAGTGTTATTGTTGAGTGGAGAGAAATATGTAAATATTTTGGTTCAGTGAAAGTTGCTCTCCTTTTCATTTTCTCTTTGGGATGAAATAATTTTATTACTACAAAAAAAAGTATTTTGGTTTTTGTTTTCATAACAGTTATTTTTGTAAAATCGTACAATTATTTTAATATATAATAACCAAGGTAACAACAGAAAAGAGTTATTTTATAGTATATTAAAGAAATAGTTTCAAAAGGCAATCTGTTAACACACGAGTCCAAGTTTTACAAAGGAGGAGTGCGATAACAGGCCTTACGACACGTGTTCTTTACACTATTTTTTCTATTGAGGTAATTTTATAATTCTGTTAGATTTAAAAAACTGCGATTTTCCAAAAATATAAGTTAGTGTTTTTTATCAGTTGTGTTGGTAGCGCTACTCATAACAAAAACAATTTAAAAAAAATGTTTTTTGACAATTAACCAATGTATTTTCTGTATTGTGAATGTTGTGAATTTTGTATGATAATAGCATACTATTTTAGTAATATTTCGACACCGATAATTTACAATTTTGAGGTTATATGTCAATATTTAATCATAAATAATTCAAAATGTTTACATTTTTTTATATGAATTGGACTGACAGCAAATAACAGTTAGGTAAAATCTTTTCCAGACTGTTTATTATTTTACAAGACTGTTATTTTTGTTATAGCCTTGTATACGTATTTTACTTGACTGTTTTAGCAAAAACCTACTTTCCATACTAAAATTGGTTAGGAAAGTAGGCACTTTCATGCCGGTTTCAGAAAAAATAATATTATAGTACGATTTAACAAAAAATATACGCTGCTCGTACTGAAAGTATCTTTATTTGACTCGCTTACTACGGTTCGCCCTCGACAGTCCGTAAAAAGTGTGCTTTAAAAATAATATTGTTATATACTGGCAATTTTATACAAGAGCAAAATGCATAAAAGTAAAACAGTAGTAACAGAATAAATTATTTCGATCACAGAATGCCGAAATACTGATAATCTGCAGATTAATCATAAAAAGTAAGGGTTGTCATTAACTTATCGATCATTAACAGATAATGATCGAGTTAAAGAATAGGGGGGTAAATGGGCGTAATGTGTAAAATAAACCCCAGAACAAATGCATTTCATTTTACACATCACTATTAAAAGTCAAACTTTAGGTATTGCAGTCAATGTTCAAAGAAAAAATGTCTTGTGTAATTATAATTGAGGAGTAGAAATTCAAAACGTAGTTTTCACACAAAGTTACGTTTTGAATAAAACGCAATAAACTGTTTCTCGTTAAGCAAACTGAGTACTTTTATGTGCAATTTGTATTATTGTTAATCACATGATATACGCAAACTTGTCTAATTAAAATAAATATTGTTCATTCCATTTGGCCATTATACCATAATACATTTTAAAAAACTGCGTTTTGAACGTAAATTAAAAGAAAATTTCGGTTTAAAAAACATAAATAAGATTAAAACTACATTTTGTTAATCAATCATAAAATCCTGTTTAACGTTTAACAGGTAAAAGTTACGTTTTGATTTTCATATATGGTTGTAAATACTGCGTTTTGATATTCCATCCAACTTTGAAAGTCTTACGAGTATAACTCGGCAAAAATTAAGTTTTTATAATAACACATTTCATTACTAGAAAGACACGGTTTTGAAGTATACATTGCCATCTATAACTTTTTTTCGAACTTTTGGTCAAAACTGCGTCTTGAATTTCTGCTCCTCAATTGATAAAAATTATTTTTACATGTCATAATTTCAATATAAGGCATATTTTAGTTGCCATTTGAATCAGATCTAACTTACACTTACTGAACCAGATAACTTATTAATTTGAATGGCTTACTGCGTTCACTTTCTATCTAGTACTAGATTTACTTAGTTCAGTTTAGTTAGACATGTTATCAAATTTATCTAAATTGATTTAGATGAACCAAATGGCAAATCAAATACAGCTAATATCAAATTTTTAATGATCCCAAGAAGATGAAAACAAGTTTATTTATTCCTCACACAAAAATAAAATAAATATACAGTTAGTAAGTAGGAACATTAAAATCCAGTTTTTCATTCTCCGCAATTTCGTTGACTTAAAAACTGGTAAATAACCCACATTTTTTACCGAAGAACGCCGCAACAAAATCGTCAAAGTTTGGTTAAGACGAGAGCAATTCGAAAAACAACGGTTAGGTGGGATTGCGGTGCAAAAACAAAAGAAAATTAGGACATTAGCGGTCCTGGCAGGCTGGGGGAGAACAGCGAATAGGCTAGGGGTCCTTGCCCATCACACTGACCTTCTGCTGATGGCGCTGCGATCGCAGCACGGCCCTATCACACAGGGGCGGGCTTCAATTAGTACACTCCGCCTGGCAAGTTTTTATCACTTCAAACGGAGTGCGAATAAAATGAGTTCGGGATATTTATTTCTAGATGATGATGATGGCAAATGAAACAATTTGGGTGGCTTAAATACTTCATTTATACTCGTAAATGGAAAATTATGGAAATATGTTGAACTTACCTTGTTTTAAGGTGATTTGACAAAATAATAATAATAGTTAGATTATGTTGTGACTGTAGGGAAAGCAAAATTTTAAATCTCTTTAACTTTCACTTATATCATAACAATCACAAAGAGAATTAAAGTGTACAATACTAACCGACAAAATAATACAGAGTGATCAAAAGGAATTGTTACAGTTGGCAATACAATTCCGGAGATCTTTTTATTTCACAGTTGGCACAACGCCAGGTAAAGGCGGAAATGCTATTTGCCATTTCTAATAAATACAAATAGGTTATGTCAGGAGTCTGACAGTTAATAGAATTTTGACTTTTTTTAAGTAATAGAAATACTTTAGAAATAAATGTAATAATAAATATACTCAAATTTAAATTTTGAAATGTCACTGTCAACAACAGGAAATGAATTTATATATCAGGCTTACCAATTTCAAGTATATTTAGGTATTTCCAACTGTAACAATTCCTTTTGATCACTCTTTATTTATATGTATTTAATATCTGATCAACTTGAATTCATTAATTGAAGAAAGAAATTACATTACCTCCATAAAAAGAAATATAAAAAGACTTTGGAAACCTAATATATGTGAGTTTAATTTTTATTTTATCTACGACTGTGCGATAAGCAACACTTATCGCATTCATTTTGGGTGCACTAGTGCTTTAATAAAGTACTTACCTCACTCAAAATTAAAGTTACCATTGTTTCAATGAATTTTTTTTAAAATGTCGTATTCAATTTTAATTTATTATTTGGGTGTAAGTAAAATTTTGTACGATATACTTGTGATACTACATTATATTTTTTCTTCGACGTGTAAAATTGGAGCAGAATGCGAAGCCATGGTCTGCAATACATTGAGAATTTATTTGTTGGTAACAAAAAAATAATTAAATAAACAAATGAACCATTGAAATTAGTTTTTTCCTTGGCCAGGTGTAGAACTAGGATTTTATGGCATTGTGACAAAAATAATACATTTTAACCCGCTGTGTTGTTACGAAGAAAGATGGAACTAAAATATGCTTTTTCTTCTGTTAAAAACATGCACATTTCTGTCTTTGTATATAATACACTATTATATTTTCTTCTATTAGTAACGGGAATAAAATAAAATTTCTCCTTTTGTTATTAGCAACAGGATAAAGAGCTTATGCTAGTCCCCTTGTTCTAATCAAAGACACAGCAGGTTAAAATGTATTATTTCTGTCACGTTTTTTATGCCATAGAAATATTTACTCTCGTTCGTGAAAAAAATATATTCTGTACACCTCATCCGTAAAATGTGTTTGGCATACTTACCTTCTTATTAGGGTCGTTGATTTCCACCGAAGTTTGAATTTCTGAACATACGAACATTCGAATGTTTTGAACTTCGTCAGACAAACTTCGAAGCTTCGAACTTTCGAATTTTTTGAAGCTTCGAATTTACGAATTTTCGAATTTTTCGAAGCTTCGAATTCTCGAATTTTTTGCCACTAAATTAACGTCATCTGTCATCTCCAAAGACACTCACGCATAATTCGCGAAAAGTCGGCCACGAATTAAATGATAACTCGGCGAAGTATCCTGCAAAAACTCTGCAAGGTTAGGGATCTTAATTAAGCCATCTACTCTCTTACCGTCCATCTAAATGCTATAGACTTTTAGTAAAACATTTTAAAATGAGAATGAAAAGGATACAAAAACGTCTTAATTAAAACGTTTTTGACAGTGTAGCGAAATTTTAATTCTAAATTGAATTAATTTGGCAAATAATAATAATTAATAATAATTACTTACGAATTAATACAAAACTCTGCACATGAGTTTATTCTGACAATAATTCATATCAACATGCTGTGTTGACGTTAGGATCCAGATTCACAATTCGAATAATTCGAAAATTCGGAATATTCCAAAATTCAAAAGTTCCAATCTAAATTCGAAGGTTCAATAAACCCGAACAATCGAAGTCTCGAATTTTCGTAAAATCAACAACCCTACTTCTTATCGATCTTTTTATCTTGCTTATAAAGAAAGTATTGCTGAAAACAAGAGTAAAACAATGATTAAAATTGAAATAAATACATTTATTTATTATAATAATTTATCAACTTTTTACATACATCATTTATAAAAACATTTTATGCGTTTAAAATATATAATATCATCTAAAATTATGTAAGTCATAATATATATTTGTTATATTAAATACATATTAAGTTTAAAATCGTTAACTATAATATTTCTCTCTGGTTTTGACCAAAAGTTCTATTTTCTTCTTTATATACATTCGCTGGGACAAACATATATTTTGTTCTTATTTTTGTACATATTTCATTAAATCGTTCGTGTTGGTTGGTTTTATAATTCGTAAAAGAAACAGTTTTCTAATTTATCGTTTTATTAAATTATCGCCCAATTTCCGCTTCAATTACCGGATAAAATCTATATTTCCGGTTGCATTTCCAAGGCAGTTGACGATAACACGAAAGATCTTTACAGGTCCGTATCAGCAATTTTATCGAGATGAAAAATAATGACCATAACAAATTATTTCTATTCTGAATATCGTAAGAATGATAAATATAACAGAACTATTTATAATATCAGAAAAAGATTTGAAAAATAGTTTACATACATCTGATACAGTCCTGATTTAATTAATTACTGTTTTCTATGGCTGTGTTTTGTTCACCGTATGAACACTTCAGTGATATTTTTTGAATATACAAGTAGCCCAAGAAAGATAAGCATAAGATCTTGAGAACCATAACGATGTCACTGAAACTAGATAAAATTCGCCAAATTACTACGCCACCACCAGAAACTTGAAAATTGTACGAGATTTTTTTAAGTACTACTGAAAATTATTCATTAAAAATTGCAAACCAAATCGAGTTTTCTCGCACATAAAAAATCCAAATTCACAAATTTATTTATTTTTTTAAATTAAACGTAATTAAATTCTCTATACATCTGTCGAGGCAGATTTTTGAATGACTCTGTCAAATTTTATTAATTACATAATAAACTGTAAAAAATATTACAAATTTAGACAATGAAAATTATTTATTCTTATATTATTTTAATATATTACAGCAACATGACAGATTTTACAAAGCTATTGACAGATGTCAACTTTGTATTATATTGAGAATAATTACAATATTGATTTAATGAATAGATTAGAAATTTAGTTAGGGTATCTTAAGACAGAGAATCCGTATTGTAATTATTCTCAACATAATATAAAGTTGACATCTGTCAATAGGTTTGTAAAATCTGTCATGTTGCTTTAATATATAAAAATAATACAGAGTGATCAAAAGGGATTGTTACAGTTGGCAATAAAAAAAACTACTTGAAATTGGTAAGCCTGATAGATAAATTCATTTCCTGTTGTTGACAGTGACATTTAAAATTTAAATTAGAGTACATTTATTATTACATTTATTTCTAAAGTATTTCTATTACTTAAAAAGTCAAAATTCTATTAGCTGTCAGACTCCTGACATAAGCTATTTGTATTTATTAGAAATGTCAAATAGCATTTCCGCCTTTATCTGACGTTGTGCCAACTGTGGAATAAAAAGATCTCTGGAATTGTATTGCCAACTATAACAATTCCTTTTGATCATCCTGTATAAGAATAAATCATTTTCATTATTTAATTTTTTTATATTTTTTACAGTTTTTCGACTGTTTATTATGTAATTAATCAAATTTGACAGAGTTATTTAAAAATCTACCTCGACAGATGTGCAGGGAATTTAATTACCTTTAATTAAAAAATTATCCAGATCCGATGGATATTAAGATCTCTACCGATTTTTTTAACAGTAAAATTCCGATTTGACCCATTGTGCGCCGGGCAGTGGCATACTAGCTCTTGATGGGTCTGGTATCAAACCTTTGGGGGCTCCCTCTTAAATAAAAAAAAAATAAAATGACGTGATGTTATCATACATAATTTGACAAACAAGAATGAAGTAAACATTGACCGTGTGACAAAGACTTTATAATTCTCGAGATCTACATGTATGTCCATCATCCTTTGAACACCCTGTATTTATGAAACTGTATAAAATGTTAAGTGCCACTGTTCATTAATTAATTTAATAAAATCTAAAAATTATACAATTTCATAATGTTCATGTTTAGTTTAAATATATGATGATGAATCATCATTTGTAGATATTTCATTTTTTAATATTTCTGAACTAGGTATGTACATTTTTATTATACAAATGAAATATTTTCTCGTAAACCTAATAATACCCATAACGGTTGTCATTTGTCTTTGATAACAACAAACAATAGAAATAATACAATTCTTTTATGTTTATAAACCAACTCCTTTTACTCAAATAATAAAAAATCAAGTCCCCACATTGGCTAATACATTTGTTCTGTTTTAAAATAATTAATAATGTCGTTATTTGAAAGAATTTGCTTCAGTAAATATTGTCATTTTCCTCGTAATCTGAATAATATAATTTAATATTTGAAGACAAGTAAATAAACTAAATTTAATTCGTTTTCCAGTAAAGAAATGAATTAATTGTTACACAAAAAGAGCTTTGTTATTAACTGTCACCTAAAAATGACGTAAATGATTCCGTTGGAGTAAAAATAGGTGCGCACGGGCACGGGTATAACAATACATCATTTCTTATTTTTGCAACATGTTACGCCATTCGCGAAACAAAAACTCAGCTACGAAAATAGCTGAAACCTGTCAATAACACGCACAACTTGATTTTGGTTTATTTACTTTAGTTGCTACGACAACCGTTATATGCCGTCACTTGCACGTTATATCATGGCCAACTTCATTGAATTACGCTACGCTTATTATGGCCGTTTCATTTCATCATTTTGCCATATAAAAATTTGTCGTGAGTTTTTTACAGTTCAGGTACGTCAAGTAATGCCATCTAGTGCTTTTTATTTCAATTAAAGGAGAATGACAACGCTGTCAAGTTCCAAAAACAACCTTAAAATATTTTTAAACTGAAGTTTATGGGATCAAACAAAATACATTTAATAGTACTGGGTGTTTTATTTATACAATCAATATTATTAAATATTATGACTAGTATTCTGAGCTTTTGACTAAAGTGACTAGCTAGTCTAGACTAAGTGAATTTCGTTTGGCAACGTAGCATTATCTGTCACTGCAGGTAAATAATGCCGCCATATTGTCTACCCATTTAAAAATTTTGAAGTGTTTGTAGGTCAAAAGAAGGAAGTATTTATTGAATTATTGGTGCCAACGGTTAGTATTTTACTGTAAAGATCGTATGATAATAAATATACAAAGACTAGGCTTGTTTTTAGGATTTTTTCAATCAATGCATGCGACAGTATTTAATTACGACATATCTCGTTAGAGGCGCTGGTTGACGTACCCGCTCTGTAAATTTGAAACCAGGAATTCTAATGACATATGAAACGGCCATAAAAAGAGTAGCGCAATTCAATGAAGTTGGTCATGGTTATATAACCTAAAAACCAAACTTATATAACGTATACAAAATATTTTTAAAAGATATGTGATTAAAAGATCACTTCGTACATTATGTCTTGTGTTACGAAAATATTTTCATATTTGTTGCTTTCATCGTTTAATTTGGGACAAATATAAAAATATTTCAGCACACACTATAGTAATAACAGAATGTATACAAGTACACTTAACTCTCTTCTTCGTTGGTTGTGCCGGTGATGGTACCGGTTACCGGTTATATCTGATCATAGCGAATGCAGAGCGGTAGCGGTAAGGACCAATTACCGTTGGGCAGACACTTGGACCGTTCCTCGATGCGGGTTTCAAACCCAGGATTACAGGTCACCTGAAGCATGTCGCCTGGATCGTATGAGAACTTTGCGGGAATGATGAAACCGTTCTCGGGTTCACCAGGATATGAACAACGTGGTTTACCTAACAAAAATAAATTAAATAGATATATTGTCATGCTATTTTACATTTTACCCATTTCTGGATTGTGGTATTATACTGTAGCAAATTTTTAAAATCGCAGTTTCTAAAGAAAATAAAAACAGAGAAACATTCAAAATAAAACAAAAAATACTTAAGATTTTTAATATGCGGAAAAAACTTTCAGAACTAATGTTTAAATAATTATAGTTATTTGTTTTATTAGGATTAAAAATAAAAGTTTGCCGAACGACTTGTAGCGTAGTCAGGCAATATTGCGAGATTCGAAATTGTTTTCAATATTTCATTTTGTTTGTTTCTTTCTCTTTCTTTAGTTTGTTCGATCATTATTTGATATTATTATTTCTCTTTAAATATAAATAAATAAATATATCATCACGCCTTGGCACTCTGCCGAAGCAGATCTCGGTACGTGATATATTTTGCGCGTGAAGTGCGGTTACCAATCGTCAAATCACGGCCCCCAAAGATGTTAGTGGTGGAGGAGTCACAGGGGTAGCTTTTGAAATTATGAAAATTGTTTGTCGCCTGTGGGAATCAAACCAGGGTTCTCAGGATCCACAGGCCGACTTCATACCACTGAGCTAGCCACCCCATAAATTATTTCTCTTCGATAGTTATAATTGTGTTATAAATTAATTGAATAAGCTGTTGGCACATGTTGAAACATGTTTGATAATATTTAAAAAATACAAAATAAAAACACTTGGTTGTTTCAAAGAAAATATTTATTTTTACACTTAATACGTATTTCGGCTTTTCAGAAGTTTTGAAGTGTTTTTATTATGTATTTTTTAAATTTTATAATTTTGCTCTCGTACGAGGCTGCCAGTATAAAAAATACAATACTTTTTAAGTTTTTAACCACACTTATAACGGAATTGTCAGTATGCTGTTTGTAAATGATTAGGTAAGCAAAATGCATGAAAATAATATAAAAAAAAACAAGAGTCAATTATTCTGGTTACAGAATACCGAACTTGTGATATCTATAAAATAATCATACATACATATATAACAGCAGGCTATATTCCATCAAATGAGGTAGCATAAACCCTCTGAATCATTCATCAAATATTCACTCATCAGCTAAAGAATTATTAGTCCACGTCAAACATTCTCATCCTGATACACCACCCTCGTTTCAACCACATTCATAGTTCCCTCCATATAAGTTAATTTAATCATCACACAACAAACCTTCAATCACATCCATCTAATCACTCCTATTAACTTTTTCTTAATCTTTCTTGAACGCACGTTTCATGTGTTCAAAACATCTGAAATTATACTTGAATCAATAAAGATTAGAAAAGAAGAGAGTGACAGTGTATGCACTTGTATTTGAAAGAAAATAATCATGAAATATAAAAAGTTACCATTAACATATCGATCGATCATAGATAATGATCCACTTATAAAATAGAGAGAAATATTTTATGTTGACAAGGAGGTAAATATTAATCAAAATAATATTACAAAATGCTACGAAATTTTACATAGATATGATATTTGCATTTAATGAAATTAAGAAAATTTTTAATAATAATTAATTATCCATGCACATTCCAGCACACAGGTACACTTGAAGTGTCCAATATCTAAATTATTACTTTGATGTAATAGCTGCTCTGTGTCTGAAAGTAGGTAGATATTACAATTTCCAAATTAAAATTCAAGAAACTTTTCAGAATGAAAGTTTACAATTAAAATCTGAACAATTTCTCCGTTTCCAGCAAGAGCTCTTGAATAAGTTTCCGAAACTCAAGAAAACTTTTCTCTTTGTACCGCTCTGCAGAATAAGTACAGGTAAAACACATCCACGAAGTTAACTGAAAACCAGCCTTTAAATTATGAACGTCGTGAGCGAAACCGGTCATAAATATTTTAGCAGGTTATAGTTAAAATAATTTGCTAATTAATTATGAAATATTGCACTTGTGTGATTGTTTGACGTTTCAAACTTCACACTGAACTGAAGTAGTTGAGGTTGAGAGTATTTACGATTCTGCGCAGGTGCAGCTAACGTCATGTCGTCATATTTTAGGTTATGTCAAGAATAGGGATAAAATGTAATTATGGATATGTTCAACATGAATTTCCCGGCACATGAAACTCAAGATAATCGTTATATTGTACGAGCAGAATGTATGTTAACGAGATTTGAAATTCTCTTTTGTTTTAACTGCAATGCGAAACATTGACTTGACCTATATAACCTAGAAAAGTTAAAATCTGAGAATTTCACACTTTTAATTTAAGTAAAACATACATGTACCTTTAAAATAATATTATGACTTTTATTCAAAGTATGTTAACATAGTTCCATTATTATTAAGAACTGTATTTTTATTATCGAGTTACAAGTACCCAGTGCTAATGTCTCTAGATTACTACAGTACTGCGATTTTTCAGCATTTTAGCGAGTGAGGGAAATGTTATTTTCACAAGTAATGTTGCAAAAATAGTCAGGAAAATGATATTTTACTTGATGAAGCGGTTTTTTGAAATAAGAGGACGCAGGTCGAGTATTTTAATCCGCTGAGGATTATTTGGAATTATATTGAATTATTTGGAATTGATAGAATTATTTGGAATTGATGGGATTATTTAGAATTATTTGGAATTGATGGAATTATTTGGAATTGATGGAATCATTTGGAATTGATGTAATTATTTGGAATTATTTGGAATTGATGGAATTATTTGGAATTATTTGGAATTATATGGAATTATTTGAAATTATTTGGAATTATTTGGAATTGATGGAATTATTTGCAATTATTTGGAATTATTTAGAATTATTTGGAATTATTTGAAATTGATGGAATTATTTGGAATTGATGGAATTATTTGGAATTATTTGGAATTATTTGATATTGATGGAATTATTTGGAATTGATGGAATTATTTGGAATTATTTGGAATTATTTGGAATTGATGGAATTATTTGCAATTATTTGGAATTATTTAGAATTATTTGGAATTATTTGGAATTATTTAAAATTGATGGAATTATTTGGAATTGATGGAATTATTTGGAATTATTTAGAATTATTTGGAATTATTTGGAATTATTTGGAAAATTCCAAATATTCCTGTATACTGTAACAAAATTATAAAATTTACAGCTAAATGTGTCGATCGGGAAATTTTTACTATCTGTTGCGATATGGATGATATGTTTTTGTATTTACCAGACATCAATCTAAATCTAGATATTAATAAAGTTATCCTAAATAAAATATGAAAGATGTTATGGAAATGTACTGTATGAAAATAATTTTGTTCGGCTGTGATCCACGTCAAACTACGGCTAAAATGGAATTTGCATTACAAAATTTAAATAAAACGCGTAGCTATATTGTTACGCGCCATAAATATTTTGACATATTAATCACTGTTAAATTTTTGAAACTGTCAATATTCATTTAGTTTCCATATTGTAAAAAATTCTTTGAGTGACATAGATTTATCATGTAGACATACTCAGTTTTTTATTCACATACCAGCATAATTGAGCACAAACTAAAAATGGTACCAATTTGTTATATTCAGTTACTGCAATAAAATTACGAATTTATATTTTATAACTCGTCTGTAAATGTACTCTGCGAGAGACATGATAATATTTATTGGTCTGCAGCTTGTTGAAATTATTAACTATCAAATTATAAGTAGAAATAGATATCATTTTACAATTTAATATAATATCTCTACCTATACTAACAATATAACAGATCATGTTATACTTGTAAAATTATATTTGCGTTTAATATAGCATATTAAGTATTAAGAACTGTAATATTTATCGGTCAAATGGCTGGTTGGACTAACTAAACTTATTCTGAAAAAAGTTTTAGTTAATCTTGAATTTTAGGTTTTTCAAATTAAGCTAAACCATAGTCTCAAAAAATTTAAAACAAACTCAAATGTAATCTTATTACTATTTGGTTTTGGGAAAGAGATTTGGATTAACTTTTTAAAATCAGACTAGAACACGATCAGAAAATCCAAAATACAAGATAAATGAAAACTTTTTTTGAGAATTAAACTGTTCAATTTTATGCCCGGTTTTATAAAGGATAGAATACTTTATAGCATATATAATATTATTGCCAAAAGTTCAACTGCCTCTTTAATGAATTCATTTTATTTACTCTGGAAGTAAATGATTATAAAACCGATCATTAAATGGATAAATCATATCGAATGTTTGACAGCAATGTCAATTATTTCTTATGACAAGTAATTTCCATTTACTTTGATTAATTTAAACCAAGTTTAAAATTTAAGTTTTGTTGGTGTAAATGGCCATATGTCTTCAATATTGTCAGAATTCAGTTGTGGAATTCTGTAATAAAATTACAAATTTATAGATCCGTAAACAAGTAAATAATGAACAAAACCACATCAATATTTGGTTAAGTAAAAAATATTTTAATAAGTCGTAAATTTCGGTACGATTTATTAAATTGTACCATAAGAATCCCCGAATTTTCGTTACATTAGGCGTTTGCCATTTGGATTAGATCTAGCTTACTTTTACTGAACCAGATCACTTATTTATTTCACTGGATTACTTCGCTGACTTTATTTCCTATACTAAAATTACAGATTCTAATTTACTTTGAAGTAATTCACCCCGATAGTTTGCTTAATTCAGTTCATTTATTCATGTGTCGAATTTATCTGAACTGATTTAAGTGAACCAAATGGCAAATGGAATACAGCTTTTATAGTTATAGTTGTTATGGTGATGTGGAGTTTATTAGTCGTTATTTTCTTTTATGACAATTTTTCATTTATTTTTCTTATTGTATTTAGTTTTCGTTAGTTTTCTTGCCCCTGATGAAAACACATGTATGTGCCGAAACGTCAGATTATTTCCTCTCCTACGAGATAACTATACTAGTCGAGCAATTGTTTTCAATCATTTATAGAAAAGATTGTAATTTCTGCCTCTCAACCTATTTTATACTTACAAAAAGGCGGCGGATGAGACCAGAAGCCCGTCTCGGTGCAGACGATGCTGGTCTCACCGTCGAGCTGGTGCGTATCGTCGCACACGAACTGCACAAGGGAGCCGACGGCGTAAGGGTGGCCGTCAGACGTGGGCACGGCGCCTGCGTCGATAAGACGCGCGTGCGTCGGCAATACTGGTGGTGGACACTGCACTGGTAGACATCGGGGAAGAGGGCCACTCCATCTACAAACATAACAACAATATGTTAGATTATTAATTGAAAATATGGTTTCCTGTCCTAAAGTGGGGTGTGAGATTTTGTTCCTAGAAATTTGGAAAAATTAATCAAGGCGGAAATAGTTATTTGTTAAACTAGAGAGGAAAGCGATATTTTCCCCTTTCGAGTTCGAAGTTTGCCTCGAACGAGAGTGGAAAAAGCGCATTCCTCTCATGTTAGATATAATATTTTTTGCACATGCTTCAAAAAAGATCTATTCAAAGTTTCATTACACTGTAAAATCTAGTAGGTACAATAAAGATAATATTTTATTTATTTCAATCAAAATTGTAAGGCAATTTACAGGCAGATTCGCAAAACGGATTATCGCTAACACCGTTTTTAATTTTATCTATAACTCTGTTTCAAATTAAAACAGATTAAAGAAATGAACTCAATTTGATGCTAATTAACTGTCTTTTGAACTCAAGTTAAAATAAACTTGTTTCGTATATTGAAAAGAGTTAAAAAAGAAATAAAAAATGGTGTTAGCACTAATCCGCTTTATGAATCTGCCTGTTAAAGATTTAATGTATATTACTATTAAATAAGACTTTTCGATAAAGTAATGAATTTTTATAAGTATTTTTTTTATAAAATAACGTATTATCTTCCCTCTGAGTTTTCTGCACATGTGAAAAAAAAAAATTTCTTTCTACAACCAAATTAGAAAGTTATCGCTTCTGCGTTAATTAAATATATTAAAAGTAAACATATAACGCTCAATCGTTAACTGCTTTGTAACAAAACTCGTAAATTAAAAAAAAAATAATAGTTTATCAAAGTTTTTCTTGTCCTAGTATGAAAGACTCAATAATCTTGAATTGAAATATTTTTTTTGTTTCCTTAATTTAGAAAAGAAAGTGACACATTTCATCTCTGGGAAAAAAGTACATTTTACTTACCTAGGAAAGGAAAGTAAAGCTATATCCATGGGAAATGAAAAACAATGATATTTGACAATTTTACTTTCTGATAAGATGAAAAAAATATGTGTAGACCTTGCTAGAAAAGTGTCATTCTTCCCTCAGGTACTGTACATCCCTCGCATTTTTCTCGGGAAATGAATCGGTATCTTTGAAAAGAAATGTCTTACTTTCTTCCCAGTGGCGTAGGCAGAATTTTCTTAAGAGAGGGATCCAGATATTAAAACAACTGTAGTTCAGCTTTTTTCTTTTTTAAAATATTCTATTTGCATATTTTTATTCAGTTTCCTAAAAAAGGACCTCTAGAGGGAGGGAGTCCGGACATCATGGACTCTTCCCCTTACTTCCCTTGATAAACGAATATATTTAAAAGTTGCTGTTACAAAAACAATCCATATAGGCCCATTATGTTTCACAACGGTCGTCTTTATTTTAGTTTCGTGACCATATATTTCCCAAAAAAATACTTGAAATTTCTCTTCTAAATATTTCTAAAATATAAGTCACCAAATAAACCTGTGTATCAAGAAAATGAGACAAGAAAATAATTTGGACAAATTTGCAATAATCTTCTCATTTCATCCATAACACAACTAAACAAAACCATAGTATTTTCCACCCACCGTCCATCCAGTTCGCATTCCAACCCAGGAGGTCCAAGCAACCGATGTCCCCACGCACATCTAAACACAGCTCTGCCACCGTAGCTCGCATTATGCTCCTCCAGCTGCAGGTTGATGTCCAATGTAGGAGCCGTGTCCAGCGAAGGACATCGCACAGGCTCACAGTGAGGTGGAGGTGCCGACCAACGTCCTGATGCCTGACATGTCAGATTCGCTGGTCCCGCTAGTCGGAACCCTACAGGGCACTGGTAGAGCGCTCGCTGACCAAGGCGTTCACCCTCGATACGGACAGAAAGACGGGAGTCGGGAATGACTAACTTGTCGCACAGCACGGCTGAAAAAAGAAGAAACAGTAAATAAATATATTATCACGCCTTCTACCCATTACTGGATGTGGTACTTTGCCGTAGTAGATCTCAGCCACAGGGGTAGTATTAATGTGGTGAAAATTGTCTCTCGGGTTCTCAAATCAAAATATTAAAATTGATTAAAGATTTTTTTATACAGTACTTCGACCATGCATACTAATGAAACTTTTAAACATAGTTTAAATACGTAAAAGCACATCGAAGGTTTGACAACAATATCAATTATTCCGGATGACATGTAGCTTCGATTTGCTTTTATTAATTTAAACCAAGTTTAGAAGTTAATTGAAGGAACAGTATAAGAGGATAAAAGAGGCATGAGAAGGAGGAATATGGTAGACGACCTGAAAGAAGGGAGAAGTTACCTAGGTAGAAATGAAAAGGCTGGTTAAAAGTAGAAGTTGGAGAAGGCATATATGATCTGCATCAAGCAGATAACTATTAATGATGATGATGGCTGCGAGTTTACCTTTCATTTTAGATACTTTCTCTAGGTCAATCATTCGAGTTAGGGATAGGCGATAAACATCGATGTTTCGAAAACATCGATGTTATATTTCCGATGTTTGAACATCGGTAGTGATCCTTTTAAAACATCGATGTTACAATAAATCATCGATGTTTTTGAATAATAAATAATATATAATTAGAGTTGGAGATTTTACTTATTCAACAGTTTTCATGTTTCATGTCGTTGATTCGTTTATTGAAAGTTACATACAAAAAGCAAATGTTCATGTTCAACTGTTGGGAAAGGTTTTACAAATTTTTCAGTTTTCAGTCTCTGTCTCTTGTTTTACTCAAACAACCTAATACCTATGTCAATCAAATAAGAAATGCTAGATCAGTGATTTGACAGATCAGAATGCTAAATTGCAAAAACATCGATGTTTTGTGTTCGATATTTTGTTTACATCGATGTCTTTCACCGATGTCAACATCGATGTATAACATCGATATTTTTGAATTGATGTCCCATGCCTAATTCGAGTAACGTTGCATTGCTTTAGCCAAAATGACAAAATTGTTGTTTTTCGTCTGATATACGTCTGGGTATTCAGTTTAAGTGCCAAATCTTTAGTCAATAGGTTGATCTTTTCAATTTCTCCTCTTCGCCATTTTTTGTTATGCTCTTTAATTTGTTTTTTATTGGCGTATCGTGTTGTTCTTGGTTACAATCCTTCGTCAGTTCTTCACAGTTTCGTCGTAAAATGGTCGTTCCATATTTTCCATTTTCTTTATCCAATAATGATGAAAATATTTATTGCTACACTTTTTTTCTTATATCCGATTCAATAATCTTATAACTGTCATATGACAAGATTCAGCATGTATGAAACGTTTAACTGTACGAATTAAACTAGACTAAACTAGATTACACAATACTAATCGCCCATTCGAATTTCTTTTGTACTTCATAGAAAGTTTCTTGCAAAAAAAAGAGAGAAATATAAATATATTATAGCACAAATTTATCCCTTCAACATAAAAAAAGTAGCACAAAAAATAACAGTTGATATAATTTTCATAATTTGAACCATAATTTCCATGTGATATGTTTTTGTTTGACAAATATATTTATGAGAAACTTTGTTCAATTGTTAGGAGATTGAAATACCGACCCTTACCGGACTATTTACAAATTATTCGTAAGATGTCACTACAAGATAGTCTACTTCCAAAATCCTAGACAAGATGGCGATACTGAAGTAACGCCTTTGTTCAATTTATATTATTTTAAATAAACAAAACAATTATATCATTTATCAACATATAAGAACACAAAACAAATATAATGCAATAATATATTTTCTACATGGTTTTAGTTCAACCAATTACACAGTATGGAACATAATATGAGTATTTTAAGATTTTTGTTAATTAATAAATGAAAATAACAATTTTGTCATATTTAAAACTACAAAATTACATTTTTCATGGACGTTATTAAATTTTTATAACTAAAAATGAATGAAATTAAACAGTGTTTGATATAAAATTGATCAAATTTTGCTTCTCCTGTAGCAATAACAAAAAGTTCTTGCAACATATATAGACCAAAAATCATACTAACAGTTGGTAGTCCGATACTTCCCGGGATACGGTATGGCTGAACCGACAACTCGGCCAATGTAAATAGTCATATGTCATATGTACATGCGTCATACTTTAATCCCAGTTAAATAAAAAAAAATTAAAAAAAAAACGTAAAATATAAAAGAGGAATATACACCTCACCAAAAATATATACATAAAGTAGTTATAAGCATAATACACTGGGATTAAACATAAATACCGTGGAAGAGGTCACTTTGACTACCATTTTTGCCTTCAATCATAAAAAAATCAACATTCTATAATATTGTTATTATTATATTATTGTTATAATTACAATATAAAAGATAAAAGTATTATAATAATAGATAGAACAATGGGATCGTGCCACAACTTTCTGAATTTTTTTCTTGAAAATTTGAGTCAATATTTTAATGCAGATATACCGGGTGATGACCGCGACTCTCGAACATAGGGATTTAACGTGTACAATCATAATTTCCTGCTTCCTTAAATATTTTAAGCAAAAAAGCTTCAAATAAAAGTTTTCAGGCATAATATTCTGCATATAAACCAATAAATAAAATTAATTTTGCATGCTTCGTAACGGCACAAATTAGATCTGAAAATAACGAAAATATCGATAACCAAGGAATTGAAACAAAATTAAACAAATGTTTGACGTTTAATCTGTCAAAATAATTTCTTTATTTATCATTTCATTTATTTTAACATATAAAACGGAGGTTGCTACTATCGTCGGTACATTCAATGTCAAAAGTAAAATTTAAATTTGTGAAATAAGAATAATTCTTTCCATTTATAAAAATTGTATGTGAAAAGAATAATAATTATGATAGATTAATAATAAATAAATACATCATTAATAAATATGCATAAATACTCATATTGTACATGATGTGGCGGCCAAGTGTATTCATTCTGACTGCATGTGCATATTTCATTTTCGCGCCAAAGTAGAGGCACGCCATTCGTTATATACCCGAATGGGTGGGGTTAATGCGCATTCCAGCCACGGATTTACTTTGGTTTGTTGAGCTCTATGCGCATTTATGCAAATTTATTAATGATATATTTATTTATTATTAATCCATCATAATAGGCAAATGTAGCTATGCGTTACACCACCTAGCGGTAATTTTTAGAACTACTGTATCCAGAACTCAGTTTGAATTGTATTATATATTAGATACAGAAATTTTGAAATATTTTCGGTATGTTGATATATATATAATGTAGGACGATTATTACTGCGTACCAGGATGTAAAAAAACATCCAGATATATCTTTTCATGTAGCCAAAGAAAGAAATACAAAAAGCAAATTTGAGACAAAATTTAAGGTTGTCAAATTAATAGATGAGCAAGCAGTATGGATTATGCGATTAAAAATAGGGAAAAAAGTTAACCCACGTACTGTATGTTTCGTACATTTCACAAAAAATTATTACATTATTTTTTCAACTTTTTCAGTAGTAAAAGTATGCTATATCAGGAATGTTTACGTTACCAGAGATACGTCTTAGGATCAAAAATAATATATAACAATTGTCATGGTGACAAATAATAATAGCTGTATTCCATTTGCCACTTGGTTCACTTAAA
Organism: Pterostichus madidus; assembly: GCA_911728475.2. Classification (NCBI taxonomy): domain Eukaryota; kingdom Metazoa; phylum Arthropoda; class Insecta; order Coleoptera; family Carabidae; genus Pterostichus; species Pterostichus madidus. The sequence continues at coordinate 42,036,751 of OU452301.1, forward strand.
TCAGTTTAGATAAATTCGGCAAATGACTAAATGAACCAAATTAAGTAAACTGATGCACTTATTGGGGAGAATTACTGCAAAGTAAATTAGAATCAGTAATACTAGTACTGAAAATAAAGTCAGTGAAGCGATCCAGCGAAATAAATAAGTAATTTGATTCAGTAAATGTAAGTTAGATCTGATCCAAATGGCAAATGGAATACGTCAAATAATAACCTTTATTAGTTCATACGAAAACTGGTATTTTTACTCCTAATGAAACAAATAACTCTTTTTTATGGTAAGTAGTTAATCAAGTAAGATGTAAATAGAACTGTTGCCAAATAAAATTTTTCATTGTACATCTCACACGAAATGTAATACCTACTAATTTGCTAAAGGCAAAGAAAATACGATAAATAAATTCAAAATAGTGATAGAATTTTCGCACAAAGTGAACATTAAAACGCTACGCATAATAATGTCGAAATAGAGAAAAATCACGATACAAATACAATAGAAAAGACAGAAACAGTAGATACTATAATAAATTTATTAAATAATCAACCGAAAACGTTTGGAAATTCTGAAGTACAAGTAAATAATTAATAAATACAGAAAGAGGCTTAGAAAATTTAGATATTTTAATTTTTATTCTAAATTCAATAGATTTAATATATAGTGACAATCATATAAATAAATTAAATATAAAGGAGAGAGTTATTTTGTGTTTTATAATATTAAAGTGCAATTTAAGTTTTGTAGTTTTAAAACGTCAAAAATCTATCCTGGATACAGTAGTTCCCGAAGTGTTCTAGATGGCGCGGTGACCTGAATTTTATTTTATATTATTTTAACATGTTTTTAAAAAAGGAAAGAAGTACATACCGTCTAATTATTTCATAAATTCAAATAAACTACCATTTTTGTAAATACAACTGTTGACACAACCGATGACAGTAGCGACCTCCGAAGACGCTCCTCACAGGATTTTACTTTGGTTTGTTCAATAGAGACTTAAAATTTTGACGTCACATACTGCAGACCCGAAGCAAACCTCCCCTTCACACAATTTTGTGTGAAACAACAAATTTGTAGAAATAACAAAGTGACACCATCGCCGAGTCGATCAACTGCTTTCTCCTTTCAACACTTCTCCCTGTGGAAACCAACATTTGACGTTTAACGTTTGGATCACGTGATAAACGTCAAACTGTAAAGCTATACCATGTTCGCTACATAACAAATTATTAAATTCTATTTTACTCACTAGATGACAACCGAAAAATTAGAATTGTATAAGTTCCTATTCTAGAAGTTTTGTTTCATTGTTAGGAGATTGAACTACCGACCCTTCTTTGTCTACTTACAAATTATTTATAAGATGTCACTACAGTATAGTCTACTTCCAAATTCCAATACAAGATGGCAATACTGAAGTAAACACCTTTATTGAATTTGCATTATTTTAAATAAACAATAAGATTATCCCAATCATCAACATATTAAAATAAATACAATGTAATAATAAATTTCTCCCATGGTTTTCGTTCAACCATTTATACGGTATTGTACTTAAAATGAATATTTTCATATTTTTGTTAATTACTAAATGAAAATAACAATTTTGTAATATTTAAAATTACAGCATTAAGTATTTCTTATGCATTGTTAAATTTTTATAACTAAAAATAAGTGAAACCAAATAGTGTTAGATATAAAATTGATCAAATATTGCTTCTCCTGTAGCAATAACAAGAAGTATTCGCAATATATATAGACCAAAAATCACGTTAACAATCGGTAGTCCGATCCTTCCCGGGACACGGTACGGCTGAACCGATAACTCGGCCACTGTACATAGGCACCGTAAATCTTTCAGCCCGGTAAATACATTATAAAATATAAAAAGAGGAATATATTTCCTCACCAAAAATATATACACTTCGTGTTAGCATTAGAATTTGTACTGGGCTTTAAACACCGTGGAAGAGTCACTTTGACTACCATTTTTGCCGTATCTCAATTATTAAAAATTAACTTTCTATAATATTGTGGTTTTAATTATTGACATAATTACAATATAAAAGAAAAATATATTATAATAATAGATAAAATAATGGGGTCGTGCAACAACATTATGAAATGTTTTTTTCTTGAAAATTTGACCAAGATATTAATGTAGATAAAGCTCGAAAAACCAAAATAAAAGCGTGGCTGGAATGCACAATTAACTCCACCCATTCAGATATATATCCAATGACGTGGCTCTGCTTTGGCGCGAAAGTTAAAAATACAGTTTCAGTGAAAACACTTGATCGCCACACCATGTACTATTATCCCTTTCATATACTTTTTTACTTTCTTATACACAGTATAAAGAAGTATTGGAATCGTGAAAAAAATCGTTGCCGAGATTTTCGAGGAAATACGTGTTTTGAGGTCAACTGAATCCGTTTTGATAATTTTCTCAATGATTTCTGTGAGCGTGTGTGTGTGTGGATGGGGGGGAGGAGGGGGTGTGCGTGTGTGTGGATGGATGTGTGTTCGAGTGTGCAATATCTCATGAACGAGATAAGATTTGTTAACAAAAATTGGTAATTATAAGTGTCGTAAAAATACGAAGAGCTGAGTTGATTTTGAATGAAATTGAAATACCGGAAGAGGAAGTTTACTGGACACACAAAACAATAAATTCCATTTATTTCAAAAATGGAATCAGTTACGAAAAAAGTATCAAATAAAAGATGTTGGCAAAAACATAAAATGGTAATAATTATGGGGTAATGGCTTAGTGGTATCAAGTCGGCTTGTGGATCCAAAGAACCCTGGTTCGATCCCCACAGCCGACAAAACATTTTCAGTAATTTAAACCTAACCTAACCCTGTGTATTCCCCACAACTAATATCTTTGAGGGCCGTGATTTGACCGCTGGTAACCACACTTAAAGAAAATTTAAAATTAATCCTTCAGTCTCGTGTCCAGTGTTCAGGTGTCATTCCAAAAAATATTTAATTCTGATTTAATAAAAAGAATACATATTTAAGGTGGATCCAAATGATTACCTATTAAAATAAAATAAATAAAAGGCTGATGATGAACTAATTTTTTAGTTCGAAACGTGCGTTTAAAATAAATATTTATAAAAAAAATCAATATTGGATTTTTATTTTATTTTAGTAATAAGAATACATATTCCAATTTTCCAACATAAACGATATAATTATTAAAGACACAAGTATTTACTTAAAAAATATATCTAACAGAAATGTACCTTGAAGTATCGTAACTTGATAAAAGTAAATTAGTCTTATTCTTATCTACTATCTGTTATCTGTTATGTCATTGTTTATTTTATCAGCAGTAGTGCACTGGTTTGTGTAGCAGTACGTCATACATAAATATTGTATAATAATTATTAAATTAACTATCTTCTCTTTTCTTGTTCTTATAACTACTAATAAATATAATTATCAGTATTATTAAGAATACTTTATAATTGTAAAATAATTATATTAAGTTACCATTAAAACAAACTGTTTAAGTACCACTGATCTGTAATTTGTGACGCCACAAGCTAAAGATAAAACTGTTAAAAATTATATCTCTTTTAATTTATCGAATTTTAACATTGCGTTTTAACTAATAATCATAGTTATTTATAAAGTTTCATTTAAAATTTATAAAAAACATAAATGAAAGATGCACAAGGTGGTATTTAGAAATTATAACTTCAAAGATATAACAAAGTAGAATCTTAATCTATTAACAAACATAATTTGCATGTGAAAATAATGGAGTCAAAATGAATTGAATTTTCGTTCTCTTGTATCAATGTAAATAAAATTAGTATGCATAAATAGACCGTGAATCAGATGTTATGTCGGTAGTCCGACGCTTCCCGGGATACGGTAAGGCCGTACCGATAACTCGGCTATATCCTAGGCTCATAATTACACACTGATAAACACCGTGGAAGCACCTATAACTATTATAACTATTTCCCTTGACTACCATTTTGTTTCCAATTAGTTTTTTTTTATCAACGCAAAGAGAAAAATGGACCTTTACTTTATTTTGGCATTATAATAATTATTTATATGTGTACACAACCGGGTCGAAATTCATGTGTTTTAGCCATGAGGGGCGACAGTGGCGTACCTAGGGGGTGGGGGGGGTTGCGGGCGGCACTTATTTTGGGGCGGCATTTTTTATATTTAGTTTTAGTTGTAAAAACCAACTTGTTCACTTTATAAGTTCACTATTCGATTTCTACGAATTATGAATTACTATATGTTTTAGAATATTTTTCTTCATTGTCAATTCAATGTAGGTTTGTCTAAAGTACAATTATTTATTTATGTTTATTAATTTAATAGGGTAATGGCTCAGTGGTTTCGAGTTGGCCTGTGAATCCTGAGGACCCCGGTTCGATTCTCTCAGCCGACAAATTAAAATTACCCCTGTGGCTCCTCCACCACTAACATCTTTGGGGGCCGTGATTTGACGGCTGGGAACCGCAGTTCACGAACATAAATATATCACTTACCGAGATCTGCTTCGACAGAGTGCCCCACCCAGTAATGGGTGATGATATATTTATTTTATATTTATTTTTTTAATTTATAAAAAACACCATTTGATTGACTTAGAAAGGGCGGCAAATTGAAGACCGCCCTGGGCTTCAAAAGTTCTAGGTACGCCACTGAGAAGCGAGCTTGAACACTTGTTTTGACCATAGGGCCATAATAAAATAATATCCTATGGATACATAAAGAAAATGACAATTTTTGTTTATTGTGAATACTTGATTTTGCAAAATGTCGTTTCAAAATATAAATGTACCTGTTTTAATGCTTTTTTGGTCCTAATGCTGAGTTGCATGAAAGTTTTATCGGTTCATTAGCAACTAACGGTTCAATAAATTTCAGAAAATCGCTATTGATACTGTTGCTAGATAAACAGTTCTTTAACTAAAGAGCTCTTTATTTTTTTCTTGCAACCCAACATAAGACTAAAAAACAATGACGTATCCATGGTAACGTAAATATTCCTGAAATAGCGTTTTTTTTCTATTAAAAAATAAAATAATAGTATCATATTCAAGAGGGTGAAAAAAATAGTTATTTATGTATCAAGGGTGAAAACAGACGTTTCTGGCCCGCGGCATGAGTGTTAGCACGAGGCGCAAAGCGCCGAAGGCTAATAACATGCTCAGGGTCAGAAACGCGAATTTCACCCGTGGTATATAGAATATTTTATGTACAACAAAATAATATTTAATTATACGTTCAAAAGATTAAAATATATACTTAGATTATATGTCAAAATTACTTTTTGTAAAATCAAGTATTCACAATAAACAAAAATTGTCATTTTATTTATGCATCGATATGAATGATTTTTTTGTGGCCCTAGGGCCAAAAAGAAGTGTTTAAACCCGCTTTTTAGGGCTAAAACATATGAATTTCGGCCCGGTTGTGCATAAAAGGTATTAAAACGTACAAATAATGTTTATTTGTTTTAGGGTGAATAGGAAAATATCTTATCCAAAATTGTCCAATACGTATATTTATAATTTTTATTACTGAATTATGTCTGTGGTACTGACTATATTGCTATAATATTTAAGCATGCGCAATGGGCCTTTCAAAACTTTTTTGAAGTTTTTATATATTAATCTACGTAATAAAATTACTATACCCAAAATTTTGTATATTTTTTTAAACTTGTATTAAGCATGATAAAACTATTTAAACTTTCGAAACAAACGAATATGACAGTTGCATCTTGGATTAAAGAGAGACCGATAAGACAGAGATAACTTCATGTAACGTGTGTCGTTGTCAGTACAATCCTAAAATGCTGAATGCCTGTTTCTTCTTCGTCTTCTTCTCAGTAAAATTGAGCACCGACAAACGTTTCAGACGAAGCCCTGTGATTGGTTTAATGCAACTACGTAATTGCAATATGGCAGTGCGAAATTTAAATGAGCGTTTTGAATTATTCAACTTTAACTTTCATATTTCAGCAATAAAGATATCATTTATGGTATTGTTTTATATTGTATTAAATATGATGTTCGGTCAAGAATTTATTGTAATAAATATATATTAAAAAGCTCTACCACTTGAATCCCCCATCCCACCTCCCTAGATGATAACCTGCCACGCTTTCATTAGCAAACAAGATTAAAATTACATGCTGTCGACAGAAGATTAAATATTTTACTTGTTTTTGAAATAGATTCAAATAGGAACTTAATGAAGTATGCTTGTTCGCAAGTCTATTAGCAGTTCATTTTATAATAACAGTATTGATTGAAATTAATTTCCACAAATTATAAGGAGTCTAGTTTCTGCGAAAACATTGTTTTCGTACACAAACTTTTGCAATTAATTATTATGTAATGGGTAACAAGAATGTGGTTTTACGAAACAAACACAATTAATTGATTTAGTAGTTGGAACAAACACGTCTACATCAACATTTGTTCATAACTTATTTATTATATTTTACCTACAGTCAATATTTGCTGTATTTTCGCAACTTCAATGTTCATTAATTAAACGATTCAAATAACAAAGCAAAGATGTTTAATTATTTATTAGGATTACAAACTTTGATAATTAATTATTTAACTACTTGTCAATAACTATTTAAGGTAGTACTAGCGTGAATTTTTTTTTGCAAATCTGAATGAAATTTGGTGCTCGTAAACATTGGATAGTCATACGCATTCTGTTAAAATATAAAACACATTCATCGTCTGTGAACAAATATATTCGCTTGTAAAGTTGAGTTCTTATACACGGGGCTTATGGCGATCATCACTCAGAATCGAACATATTTGGTTTGTGTACCTCTAAAATTTTGCAGTTTTACTAGTATGATGTTCTAGAACTATCTACGTATATCGTATCAGAAGGAGAAAGTTTTTTATCGTTTAGTAATAGATATATAGCCATGCAAAGCCTTGTTTTTAACGAAAAATTAAGAATCCCAATTTATGATGGCAACACCACACGGTGGTATGGTATTTGAAAATTCACTAAACCAACAACCTGTTAACAATTCATCAAAATCATAATAGGTATACAAACTTATTTTATTCAATTTTTATATTTTTTTGAGCATCAGTTTCGCCACTCGACAACTGATGGCGCCATCGTCACACTAGTACTACCTTAAATCATTTCTTATAAAAATTAAGTTATCTTATTTTTCCACAATATGTATAAAATAAATAAATAAATAAATATATCATCACGCCTTCTACCCATGACTGGGTGTGGCACTCTGCTAAAGCAGATCTAGGTAAGTGATATATTTTGCGCGTTAAGTGCGGTTACCAGTCGTCAAATCACGGCCCCCAAACATGTTAGTGGTGGAGGAGCCACAGGGATAGCTTTTTCAAATTATGAAAATTTGTCGCCTGTGGGAATCGAACCAGGGACCTCAGGATCCACAGGCCGACTTCATACCACTGAGCAAGCCATCCCATACAATATGTATTATATCAGTAATTTCAAGTATCGATACTTGGTTTGGTATCGATACTAGGTATCGATAGGTACCGATTCCCGATATCAGAAAAGTATCGATGTCAATGACAGAAACTGTCAATATCCTACCTGTAACGTGTAGCGTAATACTGTTTGTGATGCCGCGAGGTGTAGCACATGTGAAAGTTCCCGAATCTTGTGGTTTTGTGTAGTACACAGACAATCGGTACTTCCAATCACGTTCTTCTGTAGCTATCGCCCAACCTGCAAACAACAAACAAACACAAACAAATATTAACACCTTATAAATAGTTACTCGTATATATGCGTAAAATGATTCTTTGTTACTCAAGCATGGTAATGGGTTCCTGTATCTATTTGTTTTAATTTTCTTATGAAACTACATGATAAACTATGACGATCAGTGAAAACGCGGGTTGAAAATCTTTATATTACAAGAGATATGATTTTTAAAGTTTTGTATTGAAGTTGTGACGTCCCAAGTTCTGTTCAGTGGTACTTAACTTGTTTCGTTCAAAGAGTGCAAATAACATATGATTGAATTCTTAAAAAATATCTTAGTATGTTGAAAATCATATTTTATAGAAGTTGCAAGCCCAAGAACATGAAATTATAGTAATAAATATACAACATGTTGAACACGTACATACCAGCAAACGGCGAACAGTTTGAAAAACTAGTGCTGATACGTCATATTTAGTTACGTTATACTCCGCATATGTCTCTTATTTACCGCGCGAAAATGCTTGTGGCCAATGAGAACCTTCGGACATGTGATGTTGTTATATTTATAATCGCTTATATCTCTGATGTAAAACATGATTTTTAACAAATTTTTTCTTTAATAGCTGTTATTCAATACATATTTTTTGTTGGTACAGGAACCTATTGCAGAACGAGCCGAATGCTACGATTGCCTTTATCATACAGTATGAGATGTTAATGGGGAGTTATAAATTTAAAATTATTATGGGATGGAACACAGAAAGAGATATCTCGCATTAGTGAGAGAGCAAGTTGAAAGACCATGATCAACTTGAGCATATTTTTGATATTTTTAAGATGCTATTTAATTTGCATCGTATGTTAAAGGTATGCTCTGGTTAGTCATGGTCTGTCAACAAACTCTCTCACTAGTGCGAGATATCTCTTTCTTTTGGTTCTCTTCCATCCCTCTCCGATGTGACGTCAATTGTATAACTCGCCATTACAATTCAATAGTTCTTAAGCTGGCCAATAATCAGAGCTGGGCAAGTACCAGGACCAAAGTACTTAAGTATAAGTACCAGCACTAACCATGGTCAGTACTTGTTATGCAGTACTTTTTCAAGCACAGCTTGAAAATACTTAAGTAAAGTACCAGTTTTTTTAGACCAAAGTACTTAAAAAATAAGTATTTTGCAAGTACCAGTATTGGGTATATTTGTATGAAATAGTTTTTCTGTTATTGTTATTTATTTTAATAACAACATATTCTAAATATACATTTTGAAAACATGATTAAAAAATGAAAAGATTTTTTAATTTAAAAATAAATAGGTACATGCAAAATTTAGTATGTAGTCGGAAATTACAAAAAATCAGTCTTATATACATATATAATATAATATAATAAATATATATAACAAAAAATAAAAATTTACATGTCTGTGCTCCTCACGTTCACGTCACAGAACAGCACAATAAAAAAAAACTGCATTAACCGCAAAATCAAAGTACTTCAATGTTTCGAAATATTTAAGTACTTTTCGTGACTTTAGTAATATTGATGTACTTAATTATTTGAAAAGTACTTCAATATTTTTTACATTTACTATCCAAAAATGTAAGTCTTAAGTTCAAGCTGAAATATAGTACTTAAAAATTTCAAGTATTAAGTAACACAAAAATAAATGTACTTCAGTATAAGTATTAAGTACTAGAAGATACGAAAAATTGGTACTTAAGTACTAAAGTACTTAAGTAATGCCCAGCTCTGCCAATAATTAGTACGTTTGTCCCGTTCCAAATCCACTAACCCTAAAAATCAAGTCACAGTGCTAACAAAAGACATAACTCATAATACCATCTAAAATATTAATGAACATGTCCTTGAAACAGTTTTTTATGTAAGTAGTTCCATAAGTTAACTTTGAAAACTTGTAATAATAAATTTGAAGTCCTCGCAGAATAATAAGGATTCAACCGCGTGAATCTAATTTGATGTAGTGTGGAAAAAACGTTTCCGAACTCAAGGCGACCACGACTGGTGACAAGTTGTCCGCGAAACTTTCCACAACTTGGCGACGTATTAAATCCCACTTGAATCTGTTGCGAACATTTTTACATGCTCAAAAACTTTCCTACAACCTACATTTACTTTTTGTTGCGGGACCGACAGAACAGACGTAGTGAATCTAATATTTGTTACATGATACTTGAATACTGCTCAGTGTTCACCAAGAATTATTTTCTTTTTACTGGAAATTGTTTTACTGCATTAACAGACAAATATACTTTCTTCTATTTTGTGGATTCTTCTGTCATTGTAGTTTGTGTAACATTAAAACTTGGTTGTTAATAGTAGTCATTATCAGCCCGCGTTTTAAGAACGTTTTAGCTAATCTTATTTTTATAGGGTAGGTGGCTCAATGGTATCGAGTGGGCAGGTGGATCCTGAGAATCCTGATTCGATTCTTACAGCCGACAAACATTTTTACCACATTAAAATTACCCCCGTGGTTCCTCCACTACTAACATCTTTGAGGGCTGTGATTTGATGGCTGGTAACCGCACTTCACGCGCATAAATATATCACTTACCGAGATCTGCTACAGCAGAGTGCCACACCCAGTAATGGTTAAAAGGAGTGATGATATATTTATTTTTTTATTTATTCTACTCCGATTTAAAAAAATTAATCTAGATAATTTTTTGAAAAGTAAATAGCAACTAGCCGATATCTACAAAAATTCTTTCAAGCGACAAAAGTGAACACATTTTTTCTTTGATCGAAAATTAAGGTAAATCGATTTTTAATTGTAATTAATACAAATTTTGAATGCAGTTCACTAGAAAACAACACAACAGGTTTGTTGTCTATAACAACGGTCTGCAAAAAGACTTGGTTTGCAATTGTTCACTTTCTGTCACCAATTGACGTTTGGCTATTTTTTTACTGAGCGTAGAAAGAAGTAATATGACAGCTTCCTTAATAGTATGGTTAAATATTTTATACTAGCAGCTTCGTACGACAGCTAAATGCTCTGCAAAGTAATCCAGCGAAATAAATAAGTGAACTGGCTCAGTAAATGTAAGTTAGATCTGATCCAAATGGCAAATGGAATACGCCTAATCTCAAAATTGCGTTAAGTTTTGAATAATGAAATAATAGTGTCATATTCGAATGGTTAAAAATAATGATCGAGTTACAGAATAGGAGGAATATGGTTTGACGACAAAACAGTTTTTTTGGTTTTTATATATCTTTCAGAACTTTTCTTGAATTTGTTTATTTTCAAAATTAGAACAAAATGCCTGAGAATTTATTTCCTGCCGATTTATCTATAAATACTTATTATCACTGGCCACATTTTTCATATTTTATTACAATTAAAACGAAGTTGTAATTTAGTTTGACTCGTATATATTTTCCACAATAAATGCTTATATATTACATAATAAGTTTCTAAAGTCCCAGTTAAATTCTCACGTTCGCAGATCGTTATTGAATGATTTTATTGCAACATTTACAGTTTGACATACGAGTACACAAACGCTAGTAAATACAATAAGAAACGCCAAATAAAGAAATAAAAGTACATGGAAATACAATAAAAATAAACAAGGTAGAGGCGAATCGAAGTGTAAAACAGACGACGAACGACGCTGAAAGAACAAAAATAAAAGAAGAACATCGCGTAGCCCAGTTACGTAGTCGTAGTCGTGCTTAAAGTCGCGATCACACGGGGAAAATAACTTCCTTATAATCCGGAGCACCTTAACAATCTTACTCGTGAGCAGAATATAAACTTTTACGTTTCTCATGTGTCGTAAAAATATGTCAAATTCTCAAGAGACAATACGAAACTACGATGAAATTATATTAGCATTTGCTGGTACCCTTCAAATATTCTGTCGAAATGTGACAATTTAAACTATATTTCAAAATAAGGGATGATACTATTTTACCATTGACATTAAAATAGTGTGAGCACAATAATACTACTAACGCCCAGTTAAACAGTTGTTACCTATATTTTAAGTTTTCCGTAAATGATCAATATCTTATCAACATCAATTATCAATACAGGTAATCGTAGTCCAGTGGATAAAAGCGAGGTACAACTTGCGTTTCTTAATTAACAAACAAGAGGTCGTGCGTTCTAATCTCACTGACTTTAACTTATATCCAAAAATAGGATTGTGTCTGAGTGGTTTCCACTGTAAGCTGTTGTGCAGAGTAACAAATAAAGGAATAAATAAATAAATAAAAGAATTACTAAGCATTGATATTCAATTTGTTATTCTATATTTTTTAGTAAAGCGATCCTTAAAGTGACACTTAACTAACCATAATTGTAGTATTTTTAATGTCATCAAACTTTTGTACTATCCTGGATATTTAAGATAGTTCTAACGTGAATTTTTTTTTGCAGATCTGAATGAAACGCGGCGCACGTAAACATGGAACAGTCATACGCATCCTGTTAAAATATGAAACACATTCATCGTCTGTAAACAAATATATTCGCATGTAAAGTTGATTTCTTATACAAGGGGCTTATGGCGATCATAACTCAGAATCGCACATATTCGGTTTGTGTACCTCTAAAAATTTGCAGTTTCATTTAAAAAACTAATATGATGTTTTAGAACTACCCACGTATATTGTATCAAAAGGAGAAAGAATTTTATCGTTTAGTAATCTATATATAGCTATGAAAAGTCTTGTTTTTAACGAAAAATTAAGGATCCCAATTTATAAAGGCAACACCACACGGTGGTATGGTATTTGAAAATTCACTAGACCAACAAACTGTTAACAATTCATGATATTCAAATCATAATAAGTATAAACACTTATTTTATTCTATTTTTTTGTGTTTTGCGCGTCAGTTTCGCCACTCAACGACCGATATCGCCACCGTCACACTAGGACTACCTTAATCAGTATAACTCGAGATTTTATCAATAATTTTTTTTGCACCAATTTTTTTGCTTGGCAACAAGTACAAGAGAAAACTGCATAATCCAATGTCAGTTTGCTCGAGCGATTTTATTGAATTGAATGCTTGAGAAGAAACATTTATCTACGAAAAATCTAAAAGATCGCCTGCTATTTGATATAAGTTTAAGGACAAATAAAACCTACTCGATTTATTTCTGTACTATTTGTCCAATACGTTATTATGTGAAACTAATAACTTTTATTTAAAAAAATAAGGTAATATATTCGACTCGCGATCCTTGATTATCTGATTTAGTAGGTAGTGTATCAACAATACAATCCAGTGATTATTTACTTCAAATACATAAAGTATTGTAAACCTGGCTTGAGAATGTCGCGAATCACCCTCTTTCCCTCCGTATTTTCACGCAGGTGAAATAACGCCTAGTGATAAATGCCCTGACATCGGATTTGCGAATGCCACCGCTATTCCTTTCCCCATATCTCACTGAGTCGCGCTGTAGACGTACCAGTCAAGAAATATAAAATTGTTGTTTTCTATTAAAATTCACTACAATACATACCGAATGTTCAATTTAATTGTGCCACTGTCGCTATCTCGAGAACTATAAGAGCTACAAGTTTGGTTAAATTAGCAAAGAAATATCATTTTAAAGTCTATTACAAAACTTCTACCAAAATTTTTTTACCAGTGGTTCTCAAAATATAGGGTCCAACTTTCTTATTTTAAATGGGAACCTATTTTTTTATTTGCTTGTTGAATTCAGTATTTTTTTCTGAATTCGACGACTATATAATTGACATTAATTTAATTAAACTCGAATAGGAATCAGCGTGCTATGACAGAAGCAAATGACAAATAAAAATAATTTATTTAGCCACAACTCATATATAATAAAGACATTATTACACTGATTTCAGTTGAATTATATGGCTCATAAAATACTAGAGTTTTATATTCCATACAATACTGTAAACAACTTGTTACTTATAGTGTATTCCGAAAATGAACCGGTTAGTTTTTTCAGTAACCGGTTTCATTACGGAACACAGTTTTTGAAATTTGTGGTTAGTTTTTAGTAACCAAACTAACCGTGCTCGAGCGGCGGTTAGTTTGGTTACTTCCCAGCTGTTGTTGACAAGTTTGAAACGTGTTTGGCGGCTTTTGCAGTGTTTGTGAATTTTTGTCTTATGAAACTATATTTTTATGATGACTGATAAATAAACATGTGATACAAAATGTAGTTTTATTATTTAACAGTATATATTCATATTAGATGAATTTATTATTTGTTCTGAAGCTCGTATTTACTTTTTTCTTTGTGTTATTTTTTTGTCTCTATATTTAAGTTAAAACAGGTGTGATGCAGAATACAATATTTTTATAATATAAACATTTTTCCATGTTAAATAAATTTCACATTTCGAAACTCATCTGTCAAGTAACAACTGTCATCGTGAAAGTGTTCCGTTATGACGTCATTCTAACCGTAACCGTGGTAAAATTGAACCGCACCGTGGTTCATTTTCGGAATATACTATTAGTAACCAGTTCATGATCTACCGTATGTTGAGAAACTATATATAATTGAATCAACGTTAAATGTTACGATCAATCTTCTTCGATACGTATAATTATGAGTTGTGGATAAAATTTTGTATTACACTTGTGTTTTATTGGTACATAAAACACTTAAGAATATTAATTAAACACTTGTATAATAAATAACTATTATTTTTTAACAAAATAATTGTATTTACATATAATAATTTATCAAACAAACAAAAATATTTTGATTTGTACATTTGGTTCTGTCATAGCACGCTGATTCTATGTGATTTTAATTAAATTAACGTCAATTTAATCTACATTTCTGTCAAAAATTTTGACATGTGAGAGTATTGAATTTTATCGTCGTTGAATTCAGAAAAAAAAAATTAAATCGAATAAGCAAATAAAAATAATAAGTTCCTATTTAAAATAAGAATGTTGCGCTCCGTATTTTGAGAATCACTAGTCGGAAATAAAATTTTGTTACTAGGTTTGTAACATATATAGAAAATGGTATTTCTTTGCTAATTTAACCAACCTTGTAGCTCTTATAGTTCTCGAGATAGCAATGACGACACAACTAAATTTAACAACCTGTATAACTTGCAATGGAATATAGTCAGTTCGGTGAGAGTATAGCGTGGTTGTATATAGGAAGTACTTGATCTTAATTCTTGTGGACATTCAATTTAAATTTACAACCAACCAAACCATACTTAATATTGTAAAAAATATTCGAAAAAGTTCCTTGAATCATCTCTGCTTCTTTAAAAACTAAGCAAATCAAGCAACCGTATAGTAATTTGTAGGCAAACATCAAACTATCAAAGACATATTTTCCAGGTTTTCATAAATTACATTTGAAAAATTTCTCAGTCAAGTAAATAAGCAAACCCTCCTTTGATTTATACACATTCTGCATCATATTTACATTTTCACATTCAAAATATTTCCCTCGTGTTTCCCACAAAAAGCACACAGCAATATTTCCAAGGAATCTGAAATGCTAAAAACTGTCATTAAGAATTCCCGTTTCGCAACAAGTACCTACTTGCGAAGAATTATCACGCGAAAAATATAAAGGCAAGGAGCACTTCTTTAACCTGATGGAAATAAAATTACAGCAGTTACGTTATTTAAAGTTCAAAGATACGGCAGAGCAAGGGAGAACCGTTGCAACAGTGGTAGCCGCGAGCATTCACAGTGTTGCCGTGTCTTCTGACGATGTAATATTTCTAAAGTGCTCCACTTTAATATAATTTAATGATAAACGAAGAGAAGAGAGCAGCAGACAAGAGCGACGCGGAAAAGTTAAGTTACGTGGATAAAGTTTGATATGATGTTAAGTTGTTCTTGATGAGATGCTGTAAAACTGTCTTTAGATACTTGTTTGTATTATTTTTATTACTACTAACTAGAAAACGTGTCAAACTGAAAAGGACTTTTCTATCTTATTTTCATAAGGAAATCATTATGAATCCCACTTGCGTATTGAAAGAACGTTTGTTACGATACGCAGCATTTTGTTTTAAATGGTTGGTAGTACCTAATAACATACTGTAATTGTTAAGATGAGAACAGTAAGAACATAAAAATTTCAATATAACCTCAAAATGTCATTGGACGTAGATTATTTATCGTTCTTTCACTACTTTACTCGTACGGAGTGCAATTCATTTAATCTTTCATAGTACACATAATCCTCTATGTAATAGCTCAGTGGTATCAAGTCGGCCTGTGGATCCAAAGAACCCTGGTTCGATCCCCACAGCCGACAAAACATTTTCACCAATTTAAAATTGGCTTCCCCACCACTAACATCTTTGGGGGCCGTGATTTGACGGCTGATAACCACACTACACGCGCATAAATATATTACTTACCGAGATCTGCTTCGGCAGAGTGCCACACCCAGTAATGGGTAAAAGGCGTGATGATATATTTATATATTTATTTATAATCCCCTACATTCTATAACTAGATTATTATCTGTTAATGATCGATAAGTTAATGACAACTTTTATTTATCATGATCAATGTATAGATTATTATAATTTTGGTATATTGTGAGTTGAATAATTTACCCTGGCATACTTACATTATTTTCATACATTTTCTTACATGTATAGCTGTTAATATAAAAAAGAATGTAATGTCAGTAAAATGTCAGTTTCATAAAAAGTTTGTTTGTCATTAACTTATCGATCACTAACAAATAATGATTAAAATTAACATCACCGTCAGACGCAAATATTTGAACAAGAGTTCTATCATAAATTGCGAGTCTGTGATAAGCTGCCACCAACATTACAATAGTGTTATGCATGTGTACTTTTACAAATATAATTCTTGTTGTTTTTCTTTTTAAGCTGGTGTCACACGGTCAACGTTTACTTCATTCTTATTTGTTAAATTATTTATGATGACATCATAATATTCAGTTTGATGCACGATGAAAACTAGGTGTGTCAGGAGATCATTTTTTTCGCTAGCAAAGAGTGTCAAATATTAATATAAACTAGGTTATGTTTTACATACAATCTACACTTAAAGTTATATTTATTTTAATTCAACTTCTAATAATAATTATAATCATGTTTAAAACTTTAATCATAGGAATCAGAGTTTAATTTTGTTCACTCGAACTGTCAAAATTTCAAAAGCTAAATCAAGATTTATAAAAGAATAAAAAAAAATATATTTAGAACATTTGGCCAAATTGTATGAACTGGTATAATATTTTTTATATTTGCCATAGAAAAGTTTCATCAAATGGTGAAAGCAAACCCGTGTTATGTCGGCATTATAATATTCAATTTAAATATTAGTAGTTATATAAAAAAAATTATATATAACTGATGTCTTCCTGAAAGGCAAAGCTACCTAAAATGAAAAAGATTTATATTTAATTGAATTTAATATGAATAAAGAAATATAAATTACTGTAATCTGACAGTTTTCCGATAAGTATTCAATGACATAAATTGTTTTAGGTATTTCTGAATAATTTTCCAAACTTTTTATTTTTTATTTCGAAACAATTATATCGTCATTTCATCAAATTAAAATTCAGATTAGATTTTGATATATTTGTATATTTGTACTAATATAAATAACTGTCAATAATGGCTTATAAATTAACTATTCATATACATTATAATTAGGATTATTTTGTAATTATAATTTACAAGCCAACTTACAAAGCGAATTAGCCAGTAACACAATGTTTATTATCGACTATAAATCCAATTTAAATTTAAGCAGATTCACGACCTGTGTTATATTTTTTTCAAACAAATATTATTTTAAATGCAGCTTAAAACAAATTAGTTTGATGAATTGGAAAAAGAGATAAAAACTGTGTGGCTAACCTGCTTGAAAAATCTGATTGTTAATTATGTAGCCACCAAGCGGGATGGCATTTCATTTAAAATTTCATTCATAAAATAAAATAAATAAATATATCATCACGCCTTCTACCCATTACTGGGTGTGGCACTCTGCCGAAGCAGATCTCGGTAAGTGATATATTATGTGCGTAAAGTGCGGTTACCAGCCGTCAAATCACGGCCCCTAAAGATGTTAGGAGGAATGTGTAAAAGACGTGATAATATTTATTTATTTTATTTATTGGTCAACTTTTAATTTTAAATTTATCGTCACATGTAAAACAGAAAAATGGATCGATTTATTTTTTTACGTAAATAAATTGATTAATAAATTGTTCAAATAGAACACATTATATTTTTCGTCCATTTTTTGAGAAATTATTATTTTTTCAGTGCCAACTCGATAGTATCTCACATTTCAAGCTACATTTGGTATTTAATATGTGTGATATATATTTCTAAATGTTCCTACGTTTTTCGTTTTTACGAAATGATATTATTCAAATGCGTAACTTCTAAATTAAAAATCAAAAATCTAAAAAGTTTAACATTTTCGTTGGTGGTAGTCCTCGTTTCAACAAAAAAAAATTAATCCGTCAATAAATTGATCGATTAATTAAGTGTTAAACCGCTATTAGAAAAAAATTGACAACAGCGCTCGAGAAACATGCTGCGTGATTCCACTTTATAATAGTTTCCGACACAGACATTATAAAATGAAATATTATAACTGAGTATTTATACCATAAATTTAAATTACAAAACTAGCTTCAATTTATTATCCATACACCAAAAAACTCAACCGTAGTTCAAACTTACATCAAAAGAATCTCTAAAGAGATTTAAAACTTGAAACTAAATACAGAAACCTTAATTAAGTAACTTAATATTCATCATGCATAATTAAATCTTTGTAATAAGACTCCCAGCAAATCTGAAAATGAACTCACCAGTAAGATATTGTCCAAGTGGAGACGTCCACGTCCAATCGGGGCTGCCGAGTCGTCGCGAGAACAGGCACTCCAGGTGCACAGTGGAGCCGGGGTACACGGCGAGCACGCCGCTTGGTTCCACGCTGGCCGACCCCGCCGGGATGCGAATTAGTACCGTCGGTGGCGCGTCCTCTATAACATGAACATACAAATACTCTTGCAGAAAATAGCTATTTACATAAAAAGTGCGCGAAGACAAACTTTGCGCGAATGGTGCAAATGATGTCTTCGTGCACGAGGTTTGTACAATGCTTTTTGTAACGAGCAAAAATGATATAACCGATAGTGAGAAAAGTTATTAAATTTGAAGCGTGGATTTATATTGACAGTTTAGTGTGCCATGAATTGACATTTGTTATTTGAAACCAAATTCTTATTTTTTCTATACTCTGTTTTTTAACCAGGAGGAGTAAATGCACAAGTCAGATTTACAGTATAGAAAGTTACCAAAGAAAGTTACTACAGGGTGATCAAAAGGAATTGTTATAGTTGGCAATACTATTCCAGAGATCTTTTTATTCCACAGTTGGCATAACGTCAGATAAAGGCGGAAATGCTATTTGACATTTCTAATAAATACAAATAGGTTATGTCAGGAGTGTGACAGCTAATAGAATTTTGGCTTTTTAAGTATTTTAAGTAATAGAAATACTTTAGAAATAAATGTAATAATAAATAAGTAGTTTTTTTTATTGCCAACTGTAACAATTCCTTTTGATCACTCTGTAGATTTTTGTTCGCGCGAAATACAAAAATTTCTTACACATCTGCACTGATTAAGTCTCATGGAATTTATTTTAAAATGCAAATGACATTATAAACTCTAATTTATCACTCCGTATATTATTAGTTCTTAAAAGAACTGATTTATGTTAATGTCACAGAAATGCATAAAATCAACAAGAAAACAGATAACCTCAAAACTTATGACAGCTCTAATAAATCAAATGTAAAATCTATGTACAGCGTAAACTGGACGAAGCAGTAGCCAATCAGAAGCGTCAGTTTTAGCGGTTAAAATTTAAATTACTCCTCCTGGTTAAAAAACAGAGTATAGTAAAGCTTGTTAAAATATGTCTGATTGATGAGGGTATAAGCTAATGTCTCGACTTTTAAAAATTCCTTAAAATGTGTGTATATAATACAACTAGCGTTTTAATAGTCAAAATTTGGAACCATAAATATACGTGTTTTTTTATTTACTTTGAAGCACTAGTGCGCAAAATCAAACTTTACTGAACAACATTAGATGTAGACAAATGTACTAGACTGTATTTCTATAACTGTAAGTGAAATATTTTCACAATACTTATTGAATTGTGGAAATACTCTATTATTATATGATATTGAGTTGTCCGCATAATTGATATGTATTGTTGGTTTCCAACACGAAATGTGTTCGATATCAAATGGAAGCATTTCGCAGCTGCAGCGAACTGACGCTGAGCTCCTGAACGTAGGTCGGCGAGCACTTTGACAAGATTATGTCTGAAAGTGACAAATGATACCAAAAGAAAGAAAAGAAATACAGAATGAATGATATTTATGAATTCTTTTCAATCCTGCAGAAAAATGTATAAGTATCTTCTACGTAAATAATTTCAGGACGTTTTCTTCGTACCTTCTATTTTATTGAATTATTTTCTTTAAAAATATTCTCGTGTATAATAGATGTATTTTTCAGTGTATGCTATTCCATTAAATAATAATGTAGTCGGTTGTTCTTTAGGGAGAGATTTATAGATCATGATTAAATCTTATACATTACTTGACCTATAATGAATAAACAAAGATCCATAATTATACAAATAGGAGTATCTATAAAGATAAGGTATTAACTTTGTTCAAACAAACACTCTGAAATTAGTTGGATGATCTACTTTTTATCTGCGTATGCTTCGGATTATTATTTGTTCAATTAGTTTATAATTTTTTAATTGTGCTGCTTGAATAGTAAGCGTAATATTTTAAATCTATATTGGACATCTACTGATATATATTTATTTGCTACTCTCACTACAGTTTATTAATAGTGTATTCCGAAAATGAACCGGTTAGTTTTTTCAGTAACCGGTTTCATTACGGAACACGGTTTTTGAAAATTGTGGTTAGTTTTTAATAACCAAACTAACCGTGCTCGAGCGGCGGTTAGTTTGGTTACTTCACAGCTGTTGTTGACAAGTTTGAAACGTGTTTGGCGGCTTTTGCAGTGTTTGTGGATTTTTGTCTTATAAAACTATATTTTTATGATGACTGATAAATAAACATGTGATACAAAATGTATTTTTATTATTTAACAGTATATATTCATATTAGATGAATTTATTATTTGTTCTGAAGCTCGTATTTACTTTTTTCTTTGTGTTATTTTTTTATCCCTATATTTAAGTTAAAACAGGTGTGATGCAGAATACAATATTTTTATAATATAAACATTTTTCCATATTAAATAAATTTCACATTTCGAAACTCATCTGTCAAGTGACAACTGTCATCGTGAAAGTGTTCCGTTATGACGTCATTCTAACCGTAACCGTGGTAAAATTGAACCGCATCGTGGTTCATTTTCGGAATATAATATAAGGTAGTACTAGTGTGACGGTGGCGCCATCGGTTGTCGAATAGCGAAACTGAAGCTCAAAAATTATAAAAATTGAATAAAATAAATGTTTTATATCTATTATGATTTGAATATCATGAATTGTTAACAGGTTGTTGGTCTAGTGAATTTTCAAATACCATACCACCGTGTGGTGTTGCCATTATAAATTGGGATTCTTAATTTTTCGTTAAAAACAAGGCTTTGCATGGCTATATATCCATTACTAAACGATAAAAAACTTTCTCCTTCTGATACAATATACATGGATAGTTCTAGAACATCATACTAGTTTTTCAAATGAAACTGCAAAATTTTAGAGGTACACAAACCAAATATGTGCGATTCTGAGTGATGATCGGCATAAGCCCCGTGTATAAGAACTCAACTTTACAAGCGAATATATTTGTTCACAGACGATGAATGTGTTTCATATTTTAACAGGATGCGTATGACTATCCAATGTTTATGTGCGCCAAATTTCATTCAGATCTGCAATTTTTTTTTTCACGCCAGTACTATCTATCTTAATGCTTCTTATACGAGTAGTTTGTGATAGTTGTGAATTGCAGCTCGATAATGCTATATTCTTCATGAAAACCCGGCTATGCATATGTTCACCACCGTTATTAATGTAATTGGACATAACAATAAATAATAAGTAATTTAAATCAAATCTATTAACGTATAATGGCACATATTATTTGGTTCTGTTTATTTGAAAAGTAATATTTTTGTTTAGTAAATATTTTAATTGTTGACTTTATTTATTCGACTTTCCATAAATAAACAACATAATTTATAGATTTATTTATTTATTTAATTTAGGTAAATAATATAATTAAATGGCAGGTAAATATTTATTATTATTTATTTATAATTTTGCATAATTAACATTATTTGTTTATTATTTTGTAATTGTTGGCAATTTATAAATTACAAATGCCCTATATAAATTATTACCTACCCTAATTATTATTATAGGCTGATAAAAGCAGTTTTATTATGTTTAACATTATTTTTTCTAACAAACATAATTTAGTCCTAATAAATAATTGTAGGTGGCTCGGTAGTACCAAGTCAGTATGTACATTTGAGAGCCGGGTTCGAATTTTCACCACATTAAAATTATCCCTGTGGCTTCCTCTCCTCTAACATCTTTGCGGTCCATGATTTGAATTGCTAACCGCAATTCACGCGCATCAATCTACGTAAATCTGCTACGCCAGAGTGTTACACCCAGTAATTGGTAAAAACCGTAATCATTTATATATATATATATATATATATATATATATATATATATATATATATATATATATATATATATATATATATATATGTATTTTTAAAATGCATGGAGTAGATGGCCCAGTGGTTATCGTGTCGGCCTGTGGATCTTGAGAATCCTGGTTCGATTCGCACTAGCGACAAACATTTTCACCACATTAATACTACTCCTGTGGCTCCCTCTCCACTAACATCTTTGGAGACCGTGATTTGATGGCTGGTAACCACACTTCACGCACAAAAATATATCACTTAACAAGATCTACTACGGCATAGTGCTACACTCAGTATTTGGTAAAAAGCGTGGTGATATATTTATTTATATATATATTTTTATATTCAAACGCGTGGTGCAGGTTTTTATAAATTGTTTACGAAACATTACAAAAATATGAACATTCTGTACTTTAAAAATACTATTTAATTATATTAATAGGAGAATGCAACATTAATGATTAAAATCGAAACTTTTACAAAAAGCAACGTTCATTACGGACCTGCAGATAACCATTCGTTCGCGCTACAAAATTATAACTTCCTCTCGCCATGCTACACTTTGTGTACTTTTTTCCTAAAGAAAGAAGATAGTGTTTGTTTTTCGTCGTTAATTTTTTACTGATGCGCCACGCCATCTATCCCGCTCCCGCTGAACTCTGCATTGCACACCCCTCTCATTAGGGTTAATTAATGACTCTGTCGGTATAGTAGGGTGCACGAGGCTGCGATTTTTCTACGAAATATTGCGGGTATTTTGCTTGTTTGCAACGTTTTAATGTTTGGATACAGCCATAAAATAGTTAAAATGAAATAATTAGTTTGTAAATATTGTTGCACGTGCCATGCATTTGCATTATTTTGCATTTTTCCTAGTTTTATTTGGCCAGCTCATATTTTGTAATTTAATGTTGTACAGGAAAATAATTGTTTATTTGTTTTTAAATAAAAGTTACTTTGTTTTGAATTATTATATTTATTTGTTTATATGGGGTGGCTAGCTCAGTGGTATGAAGTCGGCCTGTGGATCCTGAGAACCCTGGTTCGATTCCCACAGACGACAAACAATTTTCATAATTTCAAAAGCTACCCCTGTGGCCCCTCCACCACTAACATCTTTGGGGGCCGTGATTTGACGACTGGTAACCGCACTTCACGCGCAAAATATATCCCTTACCGAGATCTGCTTCGGCAGAGTGCCACACCCAGTATTGGGTAGAAGGCGTGATGATATATATATTTGTTTATATTATGTGCGGTGTTGAAAAATTTGTTTTACAAATTTCCAGAGTAGGTAGATGAGACCAAAATAAAAACTTTTCGTTATATAATATACCATAAGGCCAGTTAGGTATTATTAAGACACTAAGGCCGAGTTTTTCAATCACTGGTTTACTCGCGATTAGAGTTAATCATGATTAAATAATAATGGAAACCATAGTTTCTTTTATTATTTAATCATAATTAACATTAATCGGTGATTGAAAAACTGGCCCTAAAACTGATTAACTTTATTTTTTAATTGGACTATATTATAATCGGATTGTGCTCTGTAATCGACTTACATGATAATGACAATTTTTTATATTACATGATTACTTTACAGATTACGATTATCACAATGGATGGCTAGCACAGTGGTATGAAGTCGGCCTGTGGATCCTAAGGTCCCTGGTTCGATTCCCACACGCGACAAATTTTCATAATTTGAAAAAGCTATCCCTGTGGCTCCTCCACCACTAACATGTTTGGGGGCCGTGATTTGACGACTGGTAACCGCATTTCACGCGCAAAATATATCACTTACCGAGATCTGCTTTAGCAGAGTGCCACACCCAGTAATGGGTAGAAGGCGTGATGATATATTTATTTATTTTACAATTGAAAACCATTTTTCTATTAAGTTCGTTCAAAAGAATCTCATTCTTATGAATCATGATTTATTTGAGTTTGAAATAATAGCAAATTTTTTCCTGCAATGAAATC
This sequence comes from Pterostichus madidus, assembly GCA_911728475.2. NCBI lineage: Eukaryota > Metazoa > Arthropoda > Insecta > Coleoptera > Carabidae > Pterostichus > Pterostichus madidus. Next base: position 42,061,229 of record OU452301.1, read on the forward strand.
TATATAAAATTTATCTATTTCCCATTTATCTCAAAGGAAAAGAAACAAAGAAATGAACCTACTTTTTACTTTGACAGAAAGAAAGTAGGGCGATTGGCAACTTTAGTGGTCACTTTAAAATGACAGATGAATCAAAACAAAAAAGTGCGAACATATGTTTTCCGAATGGGCACCAAAACAATAAAAGAACTTCAAAAAGAAAGTTATCACATATTTTTTGCCATTCAATTTAGACAAACTGTTTTGTGCAGTTCTAGAACTGATAATAACTAAAACACGACATAATTACTATAGGGTAGGTATTTCAGTGGAATCGAGTCGGATTTTGGATTTGGAAACTTATGTTCGATTCCCACAGCCGCCAAACAATTTTCACCACATTAAAATTACGCCCTGTAGCTCTCCTACCACTAACATCTTTGAGGGCCGTGATTTGACAGCTGATAATCACACGCGAGATCTGCTACGGCAGAGTGCCACACTCAGTAATGGGTAGAAGGCGTGATGTAATGTTTTTGTTTTTAATTTTATGATCTAATAATTGAACTAAAAAAATATGAAGCAATCATCATCAATCAACAAATAATTATAGAGCTGTTGAATAAAATATATTTTTAATAATGATGCATTTTGCAATTTCGCATACTTTGCATATTTAAACAATAATAACATAAAAAAATTTTTCGACATTTAATTGATAAACATCACGCTCATTATTGCAGTTTAAACAAATCAGGAATGCAAATATAAATTATTCATATTTTATTTATTGTAGGCAACCGTAGCCAAGTGGATAAAATCCAAATAAAAGTTGCGTTTTTTAATTAACAAGCAAGAGATTGTGCGTTCAAATCTCGCTGATTTCAACTTATATCTTCTTATTCTGTAACTGGATCATTATCTGTTAAAGATCGTTAAGTTAATAACAACTTTTATTTTATATGATTACTGTATAAATTACTATAATTTTGCTATTCTGTGGCCAGAATAATTTACCCTGGCATTTTTATGTTATTTTTATACGTACGTATTCGTAGCTGTCATTATAAAAATGAATGTAATGGCTGCTCAATATACATGTCTGTGCTCCTCACGTTCACGTCACTGTAACGCACAATAAAAAAAACTGCTCAAAGTACTTCAATGTTTCGAAATATTTAAGTACTTTTCGTGATATTGTTGTAATCTCCCTAGTTAATAATAAGAATGTATGTTGATAGTATTCATTTCTATTTAGTCTTCGACAATGATGTCATATCCTGTTGATGCCTTTTGCATCCCTTCAGCGTTCTTAGAATTGTTATTGTCTAAAGATATTTTGATGATGTTGCCCCCTTAAGAATGCTGAGTATAGTTATTTGTCTCACCCAGCTAAGGCTGAGACGTGATTAGAGAAGTCAGTCTTCTACCATCCTTGACTCGAACAAGTCTGTTACCATCCTTGACTCAAAGAAGTCTTCTACCATCCGCGACTCGAATAAGTCTCTTAAACAAGTTGACTCTGTAAAACTGTGTACATAGTGTACAAAAGTTAGTAATAGTAGTTAATAAAACTATATTAAAGAAACACGATCTTTACTAGTGGCAGAGCTGGGCAATAGCTAGCTACTTTTGTAGCTTAGCTACATTTACCTTAGCTGTAGCTGTAGCTTAGCTAACTGTGAAAAAATATAGCTGTAGCTTGTAGCTAGCTACTTTTTTTTCTATTAGCTTAAAAACAACAACTGAAGCTACTTTTAAAGCTACTTTTTGTAGCTTGAAGCTACTTTTTGTAACTTAAATCTACTTTTTGTAGCTTCAAGCTCCTTTTGGAAGTTTAAAGCTACTTTTTAAGCTGAAGGTCAACAAAGTACGCAAGCGTACAAGCTGAACCCACACAAAATAATTATTTGTTGCCGGTTCTAACTGGCTCTAATACGCAAAAATACACAGTAGGTGCCAGATGGTATTTGCTATTTTTGATATTTATGTATATAATAGTAAATTAACAGTCATTATAACAAAAGACTGATCATATGACAATGGCAAATTTAATTATTTCACAATAATTAAAAAAGTAGCTTTAAAATTTAACAGCTACTTTAACGAAAGCTTTTAGCTGTAGCTTAGCTATATTTTACAAAATATGGCTTATAGCTGTAGCTTAGCTACTTTTTTAAAGAATAGCTGTAGCTGTAGCTTAGCTACTTTTTTTAAGTATCTTGCCCAGCTCTGACTAGTGGGTTTGGCCCTTAGATCCTGCTCTCAATATTAAAATAATTATTGTTGTAGCCAAGCTACCAGGTTACAACAATATTAGTAATATTGACGTACTTAATTATTTGAAAAGTACTTTAATATTTTTTACATTTACTATCCAAAAATGTAAGTCTTAAGTACAAGCTGAAATTTAGTACTTAAAAATTTCAAGTATTAAGCAACATAAAAATAAATATACTTCAGTATTAGGTACTAGAAGATACAAAAAATAGGTACTTACTTACTTAAGTAATTAAGTATTGCCCAGTTCTGGTAGTCACGGTATTTCTTATATACCAGAATGGGTGGAAATTCAAATTTTGTCAAATGAATGACTTTGACGTACAGTGACAATGATAAATTTCATGTAAATTTTATGACAGAAAAATTCAGGAGATCACTAGGCTTAGTGGTTAAGGCATCAGCCCGGCAAGCTGAAGATCCCCGGTTCGAGTCCAGACGTCTCCCGAATTTTTTCGGAATGGGTGGAGTTAAAACGCATTTCAGCCACGGTTTTACTTTGGTTTGTCGAGCTCTACCAGTTTGGCACTAACATCTGTATTATATTATTGTATTATTTGCCCTTTTTACTTTCTTATACGTAGTATAAGGAAGTATTGGAATCGTGAAAAAAATCGTTGACGAGATTTTCGCGGAAATACATGTTTTGAGGTCCACTGAATCTGTTTTGATCATTTTCTCAATGATGTCTGTGTGTGTGTGGATGGATGGATGTGTGTCCGGTCGTGCAATATCTCATGAACGAGATAAGATTTGTTAACGAAACTTGGTAATTATAAGTTTCATGAAAATACGAAGTGCTGAGTTGATTTTGAATGAAATTGAAAAACCGGAAGAGGAAGTTTACTGGACACACAAAACAATAAATTCCATTTATTTCAAAAATGGAATCAATTACGAAAAAAAGTTTCAAATAAAAGATGTTAGCAAAAATATTTGGAACATAAAATGTTGTTTGCAATTTTCCTGTATATGCGTCTAATTTTGAGAAAAACTAATTTATATATTTAATAATATATTTCAATAATCATAGTAGCAATAGAAACAAAAAACAAAAACATGTTTAACATTTATATGTCAAATAATAATTGTCAAATGCAAGGAGCAAGTGTTCAATTCAGCGTTTTTAATATGAAATATGCTGTGCATAAGAAAGTCGTATGGTGACCACACCAGATTTTTCTTCAATTGTATACATTATTCTTAACTTTGTAGTAATAATATAATCCTACTTGACAGGTCTCCAGTACTGTAATTGTAAATCAGTAAATTTCCCTGTAATATAGTTACCGTTGTACTATTTTATTCATCCTCGGATGCAGTTATTCTTTTGTCAAGTCCGTTTCCATTTCCAACCTAACCACACATGCAACATAAATCAGCCATATCCGACTTATCTATAATAAGTTTTTGAAAACAATGAAATAAAACAAGTGGACAGTAATAATCGTTGGTCCGGTCCAGCCTTCTCCCCCTACACCGGCCCTGGATGGGGAAACTTTAGCGAAATATTGGACGCTAAATCAGATGTGACAAATTCGGTCTGTATCCTGTACCGGTTGAGATTGTGAAGTTATGATTTTTTTTCTTTATTTATTTATTGTTTGGCGTTCGGGATAACTTGACTACAACCAAATTTGATTTAGAGTAGAATGGAATATGTCGACGTGCAAACTGTGCATCTGGGAGTTTATTTATGAAATCAGTAATTTATTGGAATTTGTAGTTGGTGGAATTTTGCACGGGAAAGTTTTGTTGTATTGCAAGAACATTGTAGTTGAGATGATGTATTTGTATGTCAACACTGAATATAGTTTGCTGTGGTATGAATTTCAATTTAAGGATAAAACATTCAGACGGAAGTTTGTTGTACAACAATTTGTCATCGTGTAAATAATATGCTATTTTTTTCTTCCCATGCCGGAGTATTTATTTACTCATTTAAACATATAATTTTTGAAGCTCGTGGGCGACAGAAAAAGACTTTTGTATTCGCAGCATTTAAAATAATGTTTACATTACCTTGGAAACCGATGGAAAGTTTGATTTTGTGCACTAGTGCGCAAAGTAATTGAAAAAACACCAGGAGTAAATGTACAAGTTAGGTTTACACTATAGAAAGTTACCAAAGAAAGTTACTAGATTTTTGTTCGCGCGAAATACAAAAATTTCTTACACATCTGCACTGATTAAGTCTCATGGAATTTATTTTAAAATACAAATAACATTATAAACTCTAATTTGTTACTCCGTATATTATTAGTTCTTAAAAGAACTGATTTATTTTAATGTCACAGAAATGCAAAAAACCAACAAGGAAACAGATAACCTCAAAACTTATGACAGCTCTAATAAATCAAATGTAAAATCTATGTGGACGAAGCACTAGCCAATCAGAAGCGTCAGTTTTAGCGGTTAAAATTTAAATTATTCCTCCTGGTTAAAAAACAGAGTATATTAGGTTAAATTTGTAATTTTTATTATGAACTCACCTGTAAAGTTAGTGAGCAGTGTGGTGGGCACGCAGGAAGGCAGTCGATTAGTCCAAACGCCATTTTGACAGCGTGGACTTGCATCTCCTAGGAGTTTATACAACCCCAGCTCTCGGCAACGCACATGTAACCGAGCTCCATGCGGGAAAGACCATCCCGTTGGTTCCTGGAAATAATACATACCTGTATTAATCATTCCATACATCCATCGAAAATATATTTGTTTTAAATCATAGGAAATCGTAACCCAGTGGATAAAATCGAGATCAAACTAATAATAATAATATGGCAATGGCATTGGTTCGATTGCCTCGATAATACAAGTTAAGCAACATTGCGCTCGGGTGATCGTTTTGCAACAACCTATACCTTTGAACTTCGCGTGCCGTTGTCATACCGTCAACAACGTGCAACCAAGACACTATATCAGCCCAATTCTCAAACAAGTTTTAGCTAGAATGTAGCTAGACCTAAATTTTGGATTTGTCAAATTAAGCTACACCATGTTCCCAAAAAAAATTAAGTAAACTTTAATATATATATATATATATATATATATATATATATATATATATATATATATATATATATATATATATATATATATATATATATATATATATACAGGGTGGTGAACGCAATTCTCGAACATAGGGATTTAACATATAAAATCACAATTTTGTAATTTCCTGCTTCCCTAATTATTTTATGCAAAAAAGCTTCAAATAAAAGTTTTAGGGCATAAAATTCTACATCTAGGCCAATAAATAAAATTAACTTTTCATGCTTCGTAACGGCGCAAATTAGATCTGAAAATTACTAAAATAGCCTCAAAACTATCGATAACCATGGAATTGAAACAAAATTAAACAAATGTTTGACGTATAATCTGTCAAAATAATTTCTTTATTTATTATGACAAAACGAGGAAGACCTAACCAAACCTGGGACGATGTAATAGAAAAAATACTAGCTAACAAGGGAGTAACATGGAGAGAAGGCAAAGTGTTAGCAAGAAACAAAACGGAATGGAAACTTTAATATAATTTTCTTATCATTTAGTTTTCGGAAAGTGAATTAAATTAATCTTTTTAAATCGAATTAGCATAAGATTAGCTTATCCAAAATTAAGGATTAGTTTGAGAACTTGGCACAGTACAGAAAATAATCACTTACCGCACGCGAATGAGTGCGAATTAATAATTAATGAACTAATGCATAATTTGTTTAATTTTTCCAGGACCATCCAATACCAATATCGCTCTAGACTGAAATCTAGGTTAGTTAATTTAACAGTAATTTACAAAATATCTTATACGATTTCGTATTATACCCGATATTTAATGTAGGTACTTATTTATTCAATATTTGTACACAAGAAAAGATAAAATACATAAATATACCGATGTTATTTTATTTTGCAACATGTGTATATATATACCACATATTCACTATCCACTTCAAAGCTTTTCTGTAAGCAAGCACAAGCACATTGAAAGTGAAAAATCCGACAATTTATTTAATCCTGTTGGCCGGGTACTTTGCACATTGTAGCGCTGGGTGTCATGACCCAGGATCATTTATAAAACTCCGCTAAATCCAAAATCGTTTGCAAATGAATGAAGTGCAAACCGCCTACACTAACTTCTCTTCACGTCCGCGTTGCGACGCCACAGACGCCGTCACGGCCAGTGCCGTCGAATCAAAATGGGCACAAGGATTTATCATTTTGCCACTTTGTCAACTTTTTACCGCCCCAATTGCTAATTGAATTTAAAATATCTAAATTTGAACATTTTATATATCAAAGTTTGTGTATCTATAGTTTTATTCATACATACTTCATTTCAAGTTTAATTATTAAAAAAACTAAACAAACAAATGATGAAATCGAGTTGGTTTTTAAAGCATATAACCGGAGTTAAAATAAATAAATATATCATCACGCCTTCTACCCATTACTGGGTGTGGCACTCTGCCGAAGCAGATCTAGGTAAGTGATATATTTTCCGCGTGAAGTGCGGTTAGCAGTCGTCAAATCACGGCCCCCAAATATGTTAGTGGTAGAGGAGTCACAGGGGTAGCTTTTGAAATTATTAAAATTGTTTGTAGCCTATGGGAATCGAACCAGGGTTCTCAGGATCCACAGGCCGACTTCATACCACTGAGCTAGCCACCCCATATAATGGGAATTCATACACTATTTTCTGATTGAGTATATAGATTATCGTATCCAAGAACACATGAGAAATATTAACTTTTCCAGGCGAATTTTAAACCTGACAAACTGTCGAAAATTATTTATAAATAAAATATAAATAAATAAATATATCATCACGCCTTCTACCCATTACTGGGTGTGGCACTCTGCCGAAGCAGATCTCAGTAAGTGATATATTTTGCGCGTGAAGTGCGGTTACCAGCCGTCAAATCACGGCCTCCATAGATATTAGTGGTGGAGGATCCACAGGAGTAGTTTTTAAATTGGTGAAAATTGTTATGTATAAATTCAATTTGATTTTATTACATGTGTTGAATTAAATTTGAATATAATGTACTGATTTTTGGCAAAACGAATATTTTCAATGCATTTATTATAGTATAATATTTTTTCATATTTTTTGTTATTGTAATAAATGTTATCCAAAGTAAGATATTTAATTAAACTGAACGTGAACATATTGCAATTAATGTTTATACAATTATGCCCGAAATTAGACTTTTCTACATTTATTTCATGTATATAAAGTGTTAATACAAAAGACAAAATGTCTATTGCGATGTGGAATTGAGTCTTAAAAATAAAAAAAAAAGAAAAAACTAATTTGCCATCACTTGTCTCAAAATTCCACAAAAGTTTAACAGCACGTTTGCATCAACTAATCAGGTCATCTACAAACTGCTGGTCAGTTCAGCTTTAACTATAGACGCGTTTCGTCCTTTAGGGACTCATCAGTATGGTGCGATCAACTATCCAACTAGACCAACTAGGGACTAGTGAACTGTGATACCGTCTTAGCTGAACTGACTGATGTCTATGACGTCTATGGTTAAAGCTGAACTGACCAGCCGTTTGTTGATGACCTGATAAGTTGATGCAAACTTGCTGTAAAACTTTTGTGGAATTTTGATACAAGTGATGGAAAATTTGTTTTTTCCTATTTTTTCTAATTTTTTATTTTTTTATATAGATATATATATATATATAAAGTGTGTTTCTGAAACCGGCAAGAAAATGTCTTCTTCCCTGATCCATTTTAGTATGAAAACTAGAACATTATTTGACTTAAAATAAATGACTACAAAATTACATTTCTTAGGTAGTAAGTTCTCTCAGCTTGTATTTCAGGAGAAGAACATAAAAACTTGTCGTCACTCTCGTTTTATTCGCTATTTTTCAACATTAAAAAAAATCTTCACAATAAATAAAATTACTTTTGACACATAAATCTTTTCTCATTAAACGTCATTTTAAAAAGCTTTTGTTGTTACCTTGGTTACGTAATTTGCTGCCAATATAATTATTACCAAATATTTAAACATTTTAAATTATTAATGACTAATTTTTTATTAAATTTAAACGGTTTCAAAAAAAATTGTTCACATAATACGTGAAGAAAGTGTGCCAGCGGATTAAAATACTCGGCATGCGCCTCGTATTTCAAAACAACCGCTTCTCCAAGTAAAATATAATTTTCTTGGCTTATCATCATGTAATACACTATTTTCTGATTGAGTATATAGATTATCGTATCCAAGAATACGTGAGAAATATTAACTTTTCCAGGCGAATTTTAAACCTGACAAACTGTCGAAAATTATTTATAAATAAAATATAAATAAATAAATATATCATCACGCCTTCTACCCATTACTGGGTGTGGCACTCTGCCGAAGCAGATCTCAGTAAGTGATATATTTTGCGCATGAAGTGCGGTTACCAGCCGTCAAATCACGGCCTCCATAGATATTAGTGGTGGAGGATCCACAGGAGTAGTTTTTAAATTGGTGAAAATTGTTATGTATAAATTATGTTTCAAACATTTCTAAATGGTCGTATAAAACTAGTTTGTGTCTTTGCCTCGCTTCAATGGTAGTGCATCGATCAATCTTCATGCGCCAACGGCAATAGACTACTTTCTGCACTAGGTACACAAATAACTATTGACCATACACCAACTTATTTTTATATAAATTTATTCCATTAAACCTTCAGTGTCGCCCCAAACTACTGCCTTGACATAAATAAAACAAAAACAACAAATATATTCTTCACAACTTTTCCAACCCTTATTTACGAGACGCCTATGGCCGCCGCTATAATTGAATGACATTTACAATTCAATGCGCTTTCTCTATTCATAAAGCGAAATCTCGCGCCGATTTACATAATCAATCAAGGCCGAGAGACACTTGAACGAGTCGGGCCTCGGGACTGGGCTATCAGCGGGTCATGTGATCACGTGGTGATGACGTCAGGGGTGCGGAGAGCACAAGCGACATTTACATGACAGATAAGGGTTTGGGGTTGCACGAGGGACGATCTGCAAGTCTAACTCAACGAGCTTGTTGTTTTTAATAGCGGTGTTCTAAAGGGGATGATTTTTTGAACAATGTGCTGTTTTGATGTTTTTTTTAATTTATTGTAGGGGTTGATGTAAAGGTAAATGGGCTTTTAGATAGATTTACATACTTTTCAAGTGAGGGGTATGTTTTATGATAGTTTTATAACCTTATAAATGCATTATGCAAAGGTAAAATAATGTTATGCTGCAATTTACATGTCTACATATGAAACTTCTTAAATTTATAGGTAACTATACTTTTTCGTTGATCGTTCATTAATGGGTTACAAAACCATACATTAATGATCCCTATTAATCAAGGACGTTGAAAGGAGGGGATATGGCATTACGATCCTGTAGCATTATTTGAAGTGAGGCTTGGTCAAGGGAAAGAGACAACAATAGTTTTTCTGCACCGTGCTTAGCCAAATCTCTTCTTCTTCCAAATATTTTGAATTTTTGTGTAAGAAAAGTGGCGTTTAGACGTTGTCAGAGAGCGTTGTTTTATGTAAACATAACCACGAAGTGTCATTTGTGTTTCAATTTTTGTGTTGTATGGAATTGGACATATTTTTTTGTGGATAAGATGGTAACAAAGTGTTTAGTTTGTAAAAGACGTGCAATTACGGGCAGTGGAATCAGTTTTCACCAGTAAGTAAATGTAGGTCATGTTATAAAAGAAAAGGAAAATAATTTTTTGTTTGTTTTACAGATTACCTAAAGATAACGAGTTTCGAAAAGTATGGGTAGAAGCGTGTTGTTTGAATGAGTTGTATATTAGTCAGACGAATACTGGCTATAAAATTTGCTCGAATCACTTCAAGGAAAGTGATTTTCGCGTAACCAGAATGACACATGCGCAATAGCAGGCTAAGCACGATACAGAAAATAATACTTCTGTCTCTGTCAATCTGCCGAGCCTCACAGTCTTGACTTTAATGACATATCCCCTCCTTTCCACGTCCTTGCTATTAAAGCACAATTTTTAATTAATGAACGTTGTTTTGGACGCATAGACCAATTTATTTGGGATTTTTAAAGTATAATTAATTCAGCGAAAAATAATAACATAATATTAAAATGCGTGAAGAAATCGCAAGTAAAGAGAACAAAATACAACTTCAATTAACAAAATGGCGTCGAATAATACAATTTAATATTTAATTTATTAATATATGGATTATATATTCATAAAGTAATTAGTCATAAAACAATTTGCACTTCTATGATTACAAATACTCTTAGGACAATTAATCCTTCGTTAAGTAGGTATTCACGTCGAACCTTTCATTTTTAGTGTCCGATGATTACCACTTACTTGTCGCCTATTAATAACCGTGAAGATAAAATCGACAACTATCGTTTATTGCGAAAAAGCTTGATAATCAACAAATACGATTAATCCTAATCACAATCGTTTCATCAATAAATACAACGTTATATTCTAATGTCGTTTATGGTCACATACAAAAATAAAACTTTCACAAATTAAGTATAGAGTAGATAGGAGATAACGCATCGGTTGAGGTGATTTGTTCTATATCAGTACTGATATTAGATCGATTATAGCCGAACCCAGTAATGGTATTGATATATTTATTTTTATTTTATTATTTTTAGAGAAGCTTAATATTTAATTAGAAAAGTGTGCTGAATTCAACCCAGTATAATTTGTACGATTTTACAGTTGCAAAAAAAAATTAATTAGATTCTCACTATGAGTATATTGCTTTTGCAGATCCTCAGGCGTCCCTCCTTCATTCTTCACGGTCCTCTTTATTGCTAAATGTAGAAACCTTATATTAAGTATTTATTATTATTTGAAATATGGAGTAGCTAGCTCAGTGGTATCAAGTTGGCCTATGGATCCTGAGAACACTGGTTCGATTCCCACAGGCGACAAACAATTTTCACCATTTTAAAGGCTACCCCTGTGGCTCCTGCACCACTAACATCCTTGGGGGCCGTGATTTGACGGCTGGTAAATGAACTTCACGTACAAAATATATCACTTACCGAGATCTGCTTCGACAGAGTGCCATACCCAGTAATGGGCGATATATTTATTTATTTTATTTATTATTATTTGAAAGAGAAAATTTTAGTTAATGATAAAAATAATTAATAATTGATTTATTCAGTTCGTAAGTATTTACTTAAAAAATATTAATAATATTAAAAGTGTTTAATAATTAGTCTAAATTCATTTAATGAAAATCGAATAAAGATTTTACAAGGAAGACAACCAAGTAGAAAGTAGACATTTCCAACTCTCAGTTGAGTGCAGAAATATGACGTTTGCTGCTCGTCGAACGGCAATAAGATTTTGCGTCTCGCCGAGCGGTAAAGTAAGAGTATATCATCGTATCAATACATAAGAACTATCGCCCGAATTTCCAAACAGAAATACTGTCAAAAATGATTTTAAATTATTATTTTTTCAAGCGTTTCTAAATGGTCTTAGAAAAAATATTGTGTCCATCTCGAGCAGAAAATATCCTTGCTGCTCTTGCATGATTGTTGCTCCCAGCTACTCCTTGATCAACCATCGCCATGCGCGAGCGGCAATAGACTATTTTCTGTTCTAGGTACACAAATAACTATTTTCTACGATCGTGCTAAAGGTGTCATTATGTACTCCTTTTCAGTGTAAAAAGTGAGTCTTTTTTTACGACGTCCAATAAATTGTTGTTACAAAACAAACTTAACTAAGTAACCTGCAAAATATTTCTTTTGACGTTTGAAATGTAATAAATAAAATTAGTATAATTAGATAAAACTTGATAGTGTGTGCAACTCGCCTACGCTCATGTTGCATTCATTAAAGTGATACTTTTAATACGAGTTGTAAAAAATATATTACTAAAAATAAATATTTTACAGTATAAAAAATTCCGTTTGACATGGTTCGTTTTTTTTTCAATTTATTTTATCCAAACTAGGTATTGCAGTCAGGTACTACATAACTAGAATAATTTAAGATACAAGGTAAATAAATATACATAGTAAATGCACGTTCGCCCGTTGTTGACAGAGATATTTAAAACTTATAATTTGTGAAACATTTATCTTAAGATAAAGCACTTTATCATTTCTGTGAAAGTTACCTCGTATGACCTAAATATTATGTAGATGAAAACATTGTTTTCTGTAAAACTTAGCTAAAAGCTTTTATATGAATTTTCGAGGAATTTTCTTTCAAAACAAACGTAACTGAAAATAGAAACTTACCTAACAAGAAAAATAATGGAAATTATGGAATTATAAACATTTCTAATGAATAATATCAATAGACAAATTAAATATGTCATCAAAAAATATATTTAGCTCGAATGTTTCATCATCGTATGTCAACCTTCATATAGATACAGGGGGTTAAATAATGATTTAAAGTATAACTGGAAAGCCGACAGAATAATTTTCGACTGCTACCAGTGAATATACATATTTTGTATTCTGTTGCTAAGCATAAAGTTTAAGTTGGCAATTGTTGGAAATACATTCTTTAGCCCCAACAATAGTGAACTAATTTTGATATTTTGAAATAAATGTAAAAAGGAACCTTAGAAATTTCTTCACAATTATAAATAAATAAATAAATATATCATCACGCCTTCTACCCATTACTGGGTGTGGCACTCTGCCGAAGCAGATCTCGGTAAGTGATATATTTAGGCGCGTGAAGTGCGGTTACCAGCCGTCAAATTACGGCCCTCAAAGATGTTAGTGGTGGAGGAGCTATAGGGGTAATTTTAAATTGGGAAAATGTTTGTTGACTGTGGGGATCGAACCAGGGTTTCTAGAATCCACCAGCCGACTCGATACCACTGAACCACTACCCCATAATATAATATAATATAATATTATTTTGATCTTAGGAACAAAATTAGAATGGGGGATTCAAGTGGTAGAGCTTTTTAATATATATTTATTAAAATAAATTCTTGACCGTACATCATATTTAATACAATATAAAATCATACCATAAATGATATCTTTATTGCTGAAATATGAAAGTTAAAGTTGAATAATTTAAAACGTTCGCACTGCCATATTGCAATGACGTAGTTGCATTAAGCCAATCACAGAGCTTTGTCTGAAAAGTTTGTCGGTGCTCAAGAAGACGAAGAAGAAATAAGCATTCGGCATTCTACGATTCTACCAATGACGTATAATACTAGACGAATTATGCCGTATTCAAGTCAATGCAGTGTTGTGAAGCAGAAAGAGATTGAATAACTTTTGGGTCCGCCGGGTGCGCGGCAAGGAGCGAGTACACTTTGATGTTATGCAAGTTGCTCCTTGCCGCGCACCCGCCTCACCAACCAGTTATTCTATCCCTTTTTGACTCACAACAAACGCCGATGTTATCCGTCTAGTTATGTTTTGTCTGAGGATTCTATGACAACGACAAGTTACGTGTTATTTATCTTTGTCATATTAATTTTTTTCGAAAGTTTAAATATTTTTATCATGCTTAATACAAGTTTTTTTAAAAAATAAAAAATTTCTTTTCTCTAAAAGAATTTCCAATAAAGAGGCCGCATACCATAACGCCTGTGGACCGCGTTTCATGTAACATCCTGTATATGTTAGCTAATTCCTTCAAAACAAATAATAATACCGAAATGTCCACTCAGCCCCACAAAAAAATACATAACAGAGAGTAAACCCTAAAAGCCACACTCAGAAAGACACTTTTATAATAATGATAATTCAATTTGTACATCCATATGGCTGGAGTAGCTGTTTCTGTTGCTGTTGCTGGCCGCCAGGCGGCTGTGATGACAAAAACAAAAGGCAGCTCTATAAAACAAACGATGTCCACACGGTACACGACGACTCTACTGTTCTGTCCCTTGTGTATTTGTGCCAAACACGAAAAAATGCCCTTGACGCAACCAGCCATATGCTATTTCTGTTTGCTGGAATAATATTTATTTTTTTGTGAAGACCGGCTCTTTTTTAGCATTTAAAAATTACACCTCTCGAAAAATAATACATTTTTTGTATTAGATATATGCTGTCAATTTGACACAAAAATATTTTATTTTTGTTTTATACTGTCAGTTTAAAAAAATATTATTTTATTTCATACTGGATGGTATTTCAATGTTTACTGTAATGACTTCAATCCGGTAATTGAGACCTTACAGTATTAGATATCATAATGGAATATTACTGTATTACAAAATATTTTCACCGATTTCAAATTACCCCTGTGGTTCCTCCACAACTAACATCTTTTGGGGTCGTGAGTTGACGGCTGATAACCGCACTTCACGCGCATAAATATATCACTTACCGAGACCTGCTTCGGCAGAGTGCCACACCAGGTAATGGGTAAAAGGTGTGATGATATATTTATATTTATTTATTTTTTTTATTTATTGTGAGGTTGCTATGTATCCAAGGTTACAACAAAAAAAAAGGTATAATACAAAACATATAGGTATAGTATATTACATAATAAGTCAGGACAGTGATATTTTACTGGACGAAGCGGTTGTTTGAAATACGAGGCCGCAGACCGAATATTTTAATTCACTGAAGCTGGGTTGCAAGAAAAAAATAAAGAGCTCTTTAGTTAAAGAATTGTTTATCTAACAATAGTATCAATGGTGATTTTCTGACATTTATTGAACTGTTACTTGCTAATGAACCGATAAAACTTTCATGCAACCCAGCATCAGTCAAGTAAAAACACTTTCCTAGCGTATTATGTATATTATTTTTTCTGAAACCGTTTAATTTATTCAATAATTAATCATAAATAATATAAAATGTTTAATTTTTTTATTTGAATTGTACTTACAGGGTTACAACAAAAAAAAAAGTCAGGTAAAATCTTTACCAGACTGTTATTTTTGTTGTAGCCTTGACTTGACTGTTTTGGTGAAAATCTACTTTCCCTACTAAAATTGGCCAGGAAATTAAGCACTTTCTTGCCGGTTAAAGGTAAAAGTCTTTACCAGACTGTTTTGTATTTTACCAGACTGTTATTTTTGTTATAACATCGGATACGTATTTTACTTGACTGTTTTAATAAAATATATTTCCCATACTAAAATTGGTCAGAAAAGTACGCACTTTCTTACCGGTTTCAGGAAAATAACTATAAACGCTACTCATTTTAAAAATTAAAAATAAATAAATATATCATCACGCCTTTTACCCATTACTAGATGTGGCACTCCGCCGAAGCAAATCTCGATAAACGATATATTTATGCGCGTGAAGTGCGGTTACCAGCCGTCAAATCACGGCCCCAAAGATGTTAGTGGTGAGGAAGCCACAGGGGTAATTTTAAATTGGTGAAAATGTTTTGTCGGCTGTGGGATCGAATCAGGGTTCTTAGGATGCACAGGCCGACTCGGATACTACTGAGTCATTACCCCATACTAATTTTGAACGTAAATAACTAGTACCATATAGTACGCGACCTCGTACTCGTCCTACAGACTCGAAATTTACCATGTATCTCGTGTTTATTGATAAGCAAAAAAAAATGTACAAAAAAAATTATCGATACAATTAGGAGGTCTTGTAATAAATACTACTTGGTATTAAACGTAAACAAATTATTATAAAATAATAGTACTTAAAATATTGATAATACTGCTTTCGCTATTAGTATTGAAGCCACAGCTGCACTAGTAAATATGGATCGCAACTAAGGACACTAATAGCTAGTGATGGCGAGTAAAGCTGGACAGAAACACCCACTGTCGTAACCGATAATCGAGATCACTCTAGTGAAGCGAACGAGAACAGAAGCTAGAGCAAGTGGTAAGTGCTGAGTGGTTTCTTGCAATGATGGTTGGTTTTACTAGCATGGTTAATTTAATTATCCAGAAGAATTATGTCGCTCTAGAACATGTTACGAAAACATATCGCATCTGTTCTCTAAGCTTTTATAACTTAGGTATAGAAAAATGCTGAAAGAATTACACTAGTATTCATAGTCGTTCGCCAGCGTTTCACCAAGTGTATCGCTTATGGGCGCTTCCTCAGCGCGTCTCTGGGCGCTTCCTCAGCGCGTTTCTGGGCGAACGACTATGCATACCAGTGTGAGTCATTTAGGTTAGATAAAAATGTACTATTATATCCTCAGACTAACCATACCTTAGACAGAGAACAACGGCGTTTGTTGTGAAGTAAAAAGAGTTAAAGTAAGTTGTGGGTGGGACGGGTGCGCGGCAAAGAGCTAGTATCCCTTGGTGTTATGCGGGTTGCATTTTTGTTGATGACAGTTATTAGACACGAGCATTTTATTTATTTAAACACAAAAGTACGTATACAAAACACTTAATATGTCAAAAACTAACCTTTACTTTGATGTATAAACAGTAAGTAATTGAATATAAGAATAACTATACAAATGTTTGCAACTCGCATAACATCAAAGGATACTCGCTCCTTGCCGCGCACCCGTCTCACCCACAACTACTTTAACTCTCTCTACTTCATAACACTGCATTGACTTGAATACGACAGACTTTGTCTAAGGTATGGTTAGTCTGAGATTATATCTAATTGATTCTGCCTAATGAATTTGAAGTTTGACGTATGACGGCGAAGCCAAAGTATATCAATCAAATGAGTGAATAAAGGATAGGTACTTTTGTTACAAAAAAGAAAAATGCAGTTTTTGAACGAATGCAGGAAATTGTCGAACAAGATGAAATCGAGTTCGGCAACCGTATGAATTGCAAAATTTGCATTTTATTGGAAAATAAAACCTAATTAAATTGTCCTACACTATGCGGTAACTTTTCTATAATTTAATCGCAGTCGTAGCAGTTTCCAATACTCTCTATATCTAAGCTAGACATATTGCTTTTCATAGAAAGAGGTCATGCAATTAATATTCGCACTAATGTTTATTTATTTAGTAAAGATAACATTGAGTAACAGTGCCATTATTCTGTTTGGAGTGACAAGTAAATTAATTCAAGTCAGATTCAGAACTAATCGTTATAAAGTGATTGATATCAACCATTAATTAGCTGTTTACAGTGCTTCCTGACCTGAAATTCCACCAGCTGGAAATAACACTCGGTAATAATTATTTAGAGATTTGCGAACTGAGGTGAACATCGAGTGAACTCATATATACACAGTACACATATGTCACGTTGAATCGAATATACGAAGCTCATGATTGACGAATTTATGTTTCATGAAACAGGCAACATATAGGTAGATAATAGATTGTTTTGGAACAATTCACTTTCCACCTACTTGAATATATTCATTTGCTTTCGTGCTCGCTCACACTTTGTGTGTTGAATGCAGTAATTCATAAACTAGATAATAAAATTGATTTAGTACCTAACTTGTACAATAATAATGACTTAGATTATTGATTGGGCTTCATATCAAAATATTTAAACATTTTTAATTATTTATTATTAATTATTGATTTAGGGCAAGTTTTTCAATCACCGGTTTACTCTCGATTAATGTTAATCATGATTAAATAATAATAGTAACCATAGTTTCCATTATTATTTAATCATGATTAACATTAATCGATGATTGAAAAACAGACCTTAAATGAAACAATTTTAGAAAAAATAGTATACATAATACGTCAGAAAAGTGTTTTTATTTTCATGACTTATTATACATACACACATATTAACATTATGTAAAATGTGAAATGGCGTAAAATTTGGAAAAATCTGCTCTTCCAGAGGTTATATCTCAAAAATGAAGCAAGATATGAAGATGCGCTCAACGGTATTGGATTGTTCGTATCTGCATTGACTTGTACACATATTTTCAGTAATTTTTAATTTTTGATATTTTCAATTAAAATTTTCGATATACACAAATTTCTAAGGCCAATATCTTCAAATCTAAAAGAGATACGAACTCAGGAATTTCACCATTGGATTCTGCGCGTCGAAATACGTATGTGTGTAAATTTTTAGTAATAAATTCGTAAGGGGAAGATTTTTTAGAACAATAAGTCTAAAAATGGCTTAAAATCGTAAAATCTTAAGAAATTTTCAAAAAATCAAAATCGCTGAAAATATGTTTATAAGCAAATTCAAACACGAGAAATTCAATTCCGTTGAGTGCATCTTCATATCTTGTTTAGTTTTTGAGATATAGCCTTCGAAAAAGTAAAATTTGGCATAAATTTCATCTCGTTTCGACTATTTTCCACTTACTGCCCTATATGTCAAAAACTAGCCTACATACGGGTCAAAAAAATCCACCATTGTATTCCCCATAATTTTCTGCATAAGTGTACATATTTTTATTAATATCAATTGGAAGATAATTTTTTTATTGCAATGTAAAATATGGTCAAATTTAAAATTTATGATTTGTCAAATAATTGCATAAAAATACACTAGGTGCGCTACTGTATCATTCCTGCCCTTCAATACACTCAATAGATTCAACATATTTACAAAATTAAATATAACTGAATTACAGAAATTGATGCTCAAAAAAATAAAAGAGATGTACATGAGGAAGAAGAATTACGCCATAACTATTCAAAACTAACTACTTTTATTTGTAGCTTAGCTACCACTACTGTTTTTTTGTTCTTGTAACCTTGGATACGTTGTCTGCTGTCAATACAATTCATATAAAAAAAATTAATCATTTTAAATTATTTATAATTAATTATTAAAATAAAATAAATAAATATATCATCACGCCTTTCACCCATTACTGGGTATGGCACTCTGCCGAAGCAGATTGGTAACTGATATATTTTGCGCATGAAGTGCGGTTACCAGTCGTCAAATCACGGCTCCCAAAGATGTTAGTGGTGGAGGAGCCACAGGGGTAATTTTAAATTGGTGAAAATGTTTTGTCGGCTGTGGGGATCGAACCAGGGTTCTTTGGATTAATTATTGATTAAATTAAACGGTTTCAGAAAAAAATTTATACATAATACCTCAAGAAAGTGTATTTACTTGACGAAGTGGTTATTTGAAATAAGAGGCTGAGTAAATCATCACTTTCCTGACTTATAATATAATATACTATTTTATGTATGTGATATTAGCAAAAATCAAATTACGAAAAAAATTAAAAATAAGTATCCCTTTGCTAAGATCATTTTAAAAAAAACTGTTGTGCAGCTGGACATTAAAGTTATTTTTTTTTTTATTTTAATTGTGCTAAATAGTTTAGTTCTGTTTTCCTAACAATTAATTCAAATTGCGATATTAATATCAGATTAAATTATTATCTTCAAAAAAAATGTTTGTAACTTTATGTCAGATTCGAAGCAAGCAATGACATAAAACCCTGGGTTTAACACCACCAGTATCATTTATTACAGTATTAAACCTCATAACACAAAAAATTTCATCTCTCAAGCTCCTACCGAGCGATAACAATACAATCTGCAATCTATCACAAAATTATCTCATAAACCGAGAAAAAACACGACCGGAGTAATTGAAACCATAAAATAGTTTCCGAATTTCCACATTCGCGCGCGCACGTTTTTCCTTTACGCCGTGATATAACCCTGAGCACAGATACAGAAAGCGGCACGCATGTTTGGCGAAGAAAGAAGATAAAGTTCCACTTACGTTGATTGAGACGTTGCGGAATGTGACCACTAGATGGGCGTTGATGTGCTCCAGATGACAGCTGCGGAAGAGCGGATGAAATCGGCCACCATCTGTTGGCAAATAAAACAATCAGTTTTTGCAGTTTTGTAGTGATTTTGATTTGTTATTATTTTGCTATCAACACTGATCAGATTCAATTCTGACCTAATTTGAGATATCTGGAAGTTTCTAATTTAATTATTGGATATTGATTTTGTTTTCAAAGCAATGTAATTATTATTGAGGTTACTAACTTAACTTGAAGTTGTAATGTTTGTGCTTTTGAAGTATTGTGAAAATTTCTTCTTATTTATATTAATTTGATTCCGTCGTTCTGTCATGATTTTATCAGAAAATAAAATTTTCTTTTCTCAGTTGAGAATAGTACCAAGTGATCAAAAGCAGAGCTGGGCAGTAGCTAGCTACTTTTGTATAGCTTAGCTACTAGCTTAGCTACGTTTACCTTAGCTGTAGCTGTAGCTTAGCTAAATGAGAAAAAATATAGCTGTAGCTTGTAGTGAGCTATGTTTTTTTTCTATTAGCTTAAAAATATTGTTATAACAACTGAAGCTACTTATAAAGCTACTTTTTGTAGCTTAAAGCTACCACTGTTCATTAAGAAATACCTAGTAATTTTTGTTTTGTATTTGAATTGTACCTTCTTTATTGTTTTCTATAACTGTAGGATAACAAGTTATTATATATTTTTTTAATATTGATTTCATGGATCACAGGCTTAACTTGGAAAAGAATTTTACAAAAAATTGAAACACAATTTTTAGTTACATTCTTTTATTAATTAGCGACGTTTCCGTCCAAAAATTCTGGCCATTTTCAAGCAATTACTAAATATATAAATGAAATTACATTTTATTTGATTAACAAAAATTTGAATTAAAACATGGTTCAAAGAACCACTTAGTAAAAACAATTCAAGTTGAGATGATCATCTCAACATATATATATATATATATATATATATATATATATATATATATATATATATATATATATATATATATATATATATATATATATATATATATATATATATATATTATTGGCAGTTTTGAACGAGAGAAAAATGTATAAAAATAAAATAGAAGTAACAGAATAAATGATTTTGGACAAAAAATGTCGAAATGATTGTAATCTGCAGATGAATTATAAAAAATAAGGATTGTCATTAACTTATCGATCATTAACAGTTAATGATCGAGTTACGAGAGGTGGGGTCATTCTATCATCAATATTTTATTTCAATGCCGAAACAGAGAAAAGAAAGTAATGTTTTGCATTCTTAGAGGATAACGTATATTTTTCTTCTCTGGAGAAAGAAAGTGAAGCTATATCCATGGCTAAATAAAAGGAAATCGAATGTTTTCAATAATATTAATTGCTTCATATGACATGTAACTTCGCTTTGCTTTCATCTATTTAATCCAAGTTTAAACTGTAACTTTTTGCGGCTATTATTGATATATTTTATTAAAAAAATTTGCAGCCCATTTTAATTTTGTGAGAAAACTTTTTAGGGTGATATTTTTATATTATTATTAAATTAAATTAAATTTTCGTAGTTATTGTATTTAGAAAATACTTAAATCGCTTTTATTAGGTACATGTCAAATGAAATATATTAATGGGCCTTTCAAGACTTTTTTGAATTTTTAATATATTAATCTACGTAATAATATAATTATACCCAAATTTTTTATTTTTTTTTAAAACTTGTATTAAGCATGATAAAAATATTTTAACTTTCGAAACAAATGAATATGACGTAGTTGCATCTTAGCTTAAAGAGAGACAGATAAGACAGAGATAAATAACACGTAACTTGTCGTTGTCTGTAGAATCCTCAGACAAAACATAACTAGACGGATAACATCGGCTTTTGTTGTGAGCCAGATAGGGATAGAATAACTGGTTGGTGAGGCGGGTGCGCGGCAAGAAGCAACTTGCATAACATCAAAGTGTACTCGCTCCTTGCCGCGCATCCGGCGAACCCTCAAGTTATTTCATTCCTCTCTGCTTCACAACACTGCATTGACTTGAATACGGCATAATTCGTCTAGTATTATACGTCATTCGTAGAATCGTAGAATGCTGAATGCTTATTTCTTCTTCGTCTTCTTGAGCACCGACAAACGTTTCAACAAAGCTCTGTGATTGGCTTAATGCAACTACGTCATTGCAATATGGCAGTGCGAACGTTTTAAATTATTCAACTTTAACTTTCATATTTCAGCAATAAAGATATAATTTATGGTATGATTTTATATTGATGTACGGTCAAGAATTTATTTTAATAAATATATATTAAAAAGCTCTACCACTTGAATCCCCCATTGATTTAATTAGAGAATTGAACCTATACACCTTTTATTTGAATCCTTTTCCTGTAAAATAATCAGGAAAGAAAATAATAGTTTCCCATTTTATATAAAAACACAAATGAAAGAGAAGAGATATATCCTTGACACAAATTTTGCCAGTGTTACCAACACTTTATTAAACATAACTAAACCCTAACAATATCATTGAACCAAACCAAGCTAGTACAAATATAGCCGAGCATTTTTGTCGGTTAATGCACACTTTGACGCTAATCGAATATCACTCCCTAAAGGGTTAAGGGCACGCTATGCTCCCAATGTTCCCTGAACCTCGACCGAACCTCTGGGAATTGACTTGACGTTATGTCATTGCTAAATGTTCTGTTCATATCATAAATGGAATCAGAATGATAGTTGGCAGCCGGAGAGAACGCTGAACGGCTCTCGAACCAGCAGAATGAGGTTAGAAGCGGAGAATGATGAGAATTGGAACTGTCTCGACTCGCAAGATGTTTGAATACTGCTGTAATCGACGGTGATTGAGTTTTATTCGGTTCGGTAATGATTTGGATTCTTTGTAGAGCTTATCGGATTTTATTATTTATGAGTTATGAAAGTATTAAGACGATTTTTGCTAATTTTACTTTTACTTTTTTCTTATTGACAGTGTAATCTAAAATATAACGTAACCATGGTTACCAGACATAAATTGAGCAATTTGTGCTGACAAGCCGTTCAATTTTAGTCCTCTTTCAATTTAATCTTTTGATTCTCTAGAAAATTCAATATTTTAATGTATGAAAAAAGTTTTCAAAACATATACTGTCCGTCTTCAGTCTTACAGATTACGAGGTGTGGCTATTAAATAACGAGACTGACGCTGCTACAGACGAAGTACGCATGCGCTATACACCAGCGACCGTCAGCTTTTTAGCGTGAAGCTTTCTCTCTCGAATGCAGTACCTCTCGCTTCTGTAAACAAATCCGTATAGCCGTAGCATTCGTTCTAATTAGAGTTATTTTTTTGTTTCGCCGAAAAAATGTTACGTGCAACATAAGAGCAACGAATTGTGAAACTTCACATGAAACTTGGCAAAACTGCTACTGAAACTTATAATTTATTGAAAGAAGTCCTCGAATTGTGGAAGGACAACTCATGGCTTCTCCATCAAAACAATGCGCTGGCTCATTCCGCAATATCTGTCAAGAGATTTCTAGCTAAGTACAGCATCCCAGTGTTGGACCATCCACCTTATTCGCCAGCTTTTGTACCTTGCGACTTCTATCTGTTTCCTAAGGTGAAATTTGCCTTAATAAATAGTAACAAGATTTGAGTTTTGAAAGAGAAATCGGCACGCGTTCTAAAAGAGATGACAGAAGAAGACTTCCAGCACTGTTTCTAACAATGGAAGATTTGCATGGAGCATTATAGGGATAGAGGAGGGGTGTATATTGAAAGTGATAATAAGTAAACAGGTATGGAATCAAAATAAAATGTTAAAACAGCATCAGTCTCGTTATTTAATAGCCACATCTCGTATCTTGAAACAGAGCACTAGCACACCTATTTCTATAATTATTTGACAAGTCCTAAATCTAAAAAAATATGCAAAATATGGATCATAAACGGACTTACTAACATTTCAAGATTCATTTACAACCAAGATAAGTGTTAGTTAATAATTATGGTATGTTCCTGTCATTGAAATAATGATAAACTGGTGAAAAAAAAAGTGATATTCGTGAAAGTTTACCAATATTCAAACCGCTATAACTTGGCGAATTTTCAGCTAATTTCAAAAGATTTTTCAAGGACAAAAGAGATTAAAGTGTCTACGTTAAGGGGATATATGTGATCTCAGGATTAACCCTTTCCGCCCCCGCTCAACTCCCTAAATCAAAAAATATTGTAACTGGACGATCCGTACCGTGCTAACAAAATATTTATGGACTTGATTCACCATCAGGACAATAAAGTTTATTCAATTCCCTGTAAAGGACGCAAAGAACGAAGTTCCTACGATGATTTGGCACAGAGTTATGCGTGTTTGAAGTTGAATGTGCATTTGGGGGTTTTCACTTTTCTTTCATCTTTCTTCAACTTACATTACAACATTACATATACGCAAAACATCTCAAATTACTCACGCTTACTCCTACAACGAATCTACAAAGATTAAACACTGTTTATTCAATTTCTTTTTTCTTTTGTCTGCTATTTATAAAATATTTTGAGGTAATCCATTAGAATGCAATATAATCCTCATCGATGACAGATGGTCGATGAAAGAGTTCCTCTGATCCACAATTAGTGTTCTGTTTTCTCGTGTTGTTTTTGTAATCAACATCTGAGTGTTCATTTCTGCTCTCTGCGGAATTATTTCAGCGAGGTTAGTTTGCAATGTCCGCATTGTATCGCACTTGTATTGTATGTAATAGCTAATAGTGTAATACTAGTACAAGAGTACATGTTCCTTGTTAAATGTAATAGTTAACTATTATAGCTTAAACTGTTATAGCAATGATGTGATATATGAGAATGTGTTAAGCTGTATTCTAATAAGATTAAAGTGTTAGTTTACAGAAATTGCTTGTAGACTATTTGACTTTGTTATTGTAATAAGTTACATTTTTGTTTTCTTTTAAGAATAGTTGTTTTTTTAGTTTCTGATTCCTATATAATACTTATGTTAGGCGTAGGCTACCATTAAGATCAGATCAAACTTATTTATTTGACTTACTTCGATTTCTTTAATGGCGTGCACGGTTTACATTTCACATTATTAAATTTTGTTCAAGAAATAATTAATTAATAAAAGCAAATGTCATATAAAGTAGTTTACGTTGCTGTTCAAGCTTTGATGCGATATTGTCAGTTTGTCAAACTTTTTCATTGGTGCAAACGGGCAACAGTTTGTAGCAAATCCTAGAACAATTGATACGAACGATATTTACTGAAATAGGGCAATCAATTTTAATACATAGCGACATGAGCACCCGCAGAGGGGTCCAGTGGGTCGATAGCCCCTTTTAATACCGAGAGTTTAGTTTTTCTTTAATCAAATTATTTTTTGGTTTTGCATTTTATTTATTTTTCCTCCAGGTACATAAATATCTAAAATTTCTTTATTTTATATTTTGTTTTACATACTTCTATTGTTCATGTTTGACAATTCTCTTATTAAAATATTTAAAAAATATTTCAATATAGCCAATATATAATTTACCTATTTCGCCCCTTTCCCCTGTGAAAAAATCTTTTTATACAACCATGACGGAATGTAGGCTTTTCTGCATTTATTTCATATATAGAAAGTAGGCATTCACCACCTACTTTGAAATTTATGTGTTTTAGTCCTAAAATGCGGGCTTAAACACTACTAAAAAAATCATTCCTATGGATACATAAATAAAATGACAATTTTTGTTTATTGTGAATACTTGATTTTACAAAATGTCACTTTGACATATAACCTATGTACATATTTTAATTTTTTGATCATTTAATTAAATGCTATTTTAAGTAGAGTGTTTTAACGATCAGACTCTTTAGGGCAAACATATAAATTTAGATTCATTCCATTTTTGCAACGTTTAGATTCATATTTACTTTTTTCATTTTGATATATGTTTGCCCTAAATATTCAATTCGCAACTTTGAACTTATTTTACATGTTATTATTCGTTTAAAATTTACGTTTGACCTGAAGATGGTCATAACCTTAGCTGAAACGTCAATGAATCTTCAATAAATAAACTACAACTTAAGCCTATATCCATTATTACCTTATCATAAATGCTATTTTGTTGTGCATAAAATATTGTATGTACCACGTGTGAAATTCGCATTTCTGACCCTAGACATATTATTAGACCTCGGCGCTTTGCGCCTCGTGCTAATAATCATGTCACGGGCCAGAAACGCATGTTTTCACCCTTGATACGTAAATAACTATTTTCTGATCCTGTATAACCACTTTAATAGCATAATACATGAACTTTTTGTGGAATATTTCACTTCAAACACTTGCTGCCAATATAAAAGTATAAATTTCTCAACTCACCCTGCTGGTTAACACACAGCGGTCCCACCCAATGTCCTCCAATGCACTTGATCTTGCACAGTCTCTTCTCTCCGAGAGGCCCGATGGCCCCAGAGAACTTAACCTCGCGGATGCGCGTGTAGTCGTTCCGCATGCGCGTGTCTGCCTCCGGCCGCAGCACCTCGCTGCCGTTGAGGCCAAGCAGAGGTGGCACACACCCATCTATGGGGCCACTCACGGTAGGGGCTGCTTCCGACTCGCTTGACGTGCTGTTGGAGGCGTCGTCCAACTCGAGCTCACCGTCAGCTATAAACAAGGAAAATGGTTATAAGATGATAGTGATTGTAGTCAAAGTAATAGTTGTTTGTGATGACTGTTTGGGGTTAGGTCAAGGGTGGGTAATTATTCTCATGAAGGGACGGATTGATTATTTCGTGGATCAGCGCGAGTTATTCACTAAGGTTAGATTTATCAATTGATTGTTAAATAAAGATTAATTAACACCATTCTAAATTATATGTATGTATTCTCCTTTATTTAGCAGGCAGATAATTATAACAAAAACATAACAATTGAATGAAAATCTGAGCTTAACTAAAATACCTTGTTACTTGTTAATCTGTCCTAAAGTCAAATTAGACACGTGACGATCTACATACACCCAGTTATTTATTTCCACCATTATACCTCTATGGGCGGCACTCAGGTCGCTGCCGAGTACAACACCTTTGCCCCGGTGAACTATCACGTCTAGACATAGTTTAATCTCAAGATCTTCCTAATTACCGTGCTGGTTTAAGATAAACCCATTATCTCACGGCCACTAGCGCATAAAGCGTCGTTTATTCCGGTTATTTCAGAGACGCTGCTCTAATAAAGGGATCATTGTTTCGCGAAAGAAAACACACTTCATGAGACACTGAGCACTTCCACTTGACCGATCGGAAGGGGATCATAGATTTTGTGATGACGAGATGAAGAGAAACTTGCAATTTTTATCGGATGTATTGGAAATTGAGGCAAAAATGAGATTGCCACAATTATCCTCAACCCCTGCTTGTAATTGTTCAAAATCGCTGTAAGATAATTATGGATCTACACTAACTAATTTGGTTATTGTTGTATGCTTCATTTTGGTTTCTCAGTTTAATAATGTTTCAGAAATTTATAAGAGATAGAAGAAGCAGACGTCATTAAAACCACATTTTAATTATCAATTTGCAATGGGAGCGTTTAGCGGGACTTTCATGAAACAATGGCGCCACTACTGCATAAACTTCTTTGAAATTAGTGTAATATTTTGACAATTTTTTGTTAAATTCACGTCGTCATGTGTAAAATTTTAAATTTCAATAATATTTCAATCTTTCATAAAAAACTGTAAATCGTAATTTTGACAAATTTGATGATTTTTTACTAGATTTTAAAATAAAATAAATAAATAAATTAATTAATTAGTATGGACATTTTTCACAAATTAGTTCAATCTTTACAAGATTTGTGAAACAAAATTGCAATTTTTCTGTTTTTTTTGTAAAAAATTATAAGATTTTTCGACAAACTTTGGGGAACATTTAGCTAATTAGCTCTGCAATTGCAGATTCCAGCTTCAGTTTTTATCAATTTTTAACAAATTCGTTGATTTTTTTTAATAAATTTTGAGGAAAATTTAGCTAATTAGCAAGGTAACAAAATAATTGGTATTGGTAACATATTTTTGGATTTTAATAAATTTGAGGAAGAATTTCAGCTAATTAGCTCTGCAATTGCAGATTCCAGCTTCAGTTTTTAGCAACTTTGGTTTAAATGTGGCGTTTAACAAACCTGTTTAAAATTAAACTAAGATTAAAAAATTGTCACCACATTAAAATTATCCTAGTGGCTTCCCCTCCACTAACATCTTTAGGGGGCCGTGATTTGACAGCTGGTAACTGCACTTTATACGCATAAATATAACACTTTCTAAGATTTGCTACAGCAGAGCGCCACACCCAGTAATGGATAAACGGCATAATGATATATTTATTTTATCCAAGTCGTTATGTTACACGAAATGAATCGTGAATGGTTGGTTTTCAGATCCAGCAAATATACGATATTTGTAATTTGGGAAAGGCAGGCAATCAGAATCAATTCATATAGAAAAAAATAAATTTTCTTCAAATTTTTTATTTGGAACGTTTCGACCTCAAAATGAAGTCATCTTCAGTCTACAATTTGCAATAAAAAATATATAAAAACAAGTACTATATTGTTTCTATTCTTTTACCATACCTTAAGTATATTTTTTTACATGTTTAAAAACATTAGTCAACACGAAATTAAAAGCAGTAACAACTTTTACTATTCTACACTGTGCATTTTGAGGTCGAAAAGTTCCATATAAAAAATGTGAAGAAAATTGATTTCTTTTCCATATGAATTGATCCTGATTGCCCGCCTTTCCCAAATTACAAACGAAATGAATCCTTTTTGTAACTTGTTGTTACTAAAAAGATTGAAACATAAACAACATAATTTTTTTTTCTGTACCTCGTCAATAAAAATTAGGATACGTTCTCTAAATGAAGATATTTTAAACACAACATCAAGATGTAACATGTAGATAACTAATAGCTTATAATATTAGAAACATCCAAAATACAACGAACTGCTAATTGCTATACATATTACAAATTAAAAAACAACTGAATAAATCTCCAAATTCCAGGTTTTTTTTTGTGAAACACATAATATTCGGTATGAGATTCAATTTCATTAAAATTTAAAATGGTAAGATTATGCATGGACCACATCAAAGTGAAATGATTAATTGACAGGTTTCAAAAATTTAAATCTGGGGAGCGATTATTACATTAGTACTGCCCTGCTCTGTATATAAAGCTCTGTTGATTGCAAACACAAATCGAAATAATTTCTGCGAATGAATTGCAAATTAATTCTGTTTCATGAATACATAAAAATATTAGGATACCGTGAATTTCTTTTCAGGAAAAGTTATGAAAAATTGTCCTTTATACAGTGTTAAATTTTAATTTAAAAATATACAATATTTAAATTACATTTTTCATAAGCATAATTGAAGTGTATATTGAGATGTGTTTATTAAAATGGTTTAGCGCAACGCTGAAAAATTAATTCATTTATATTTCTTTACCATTTTGAAATTAAATTTAAAATATACAATTTTTTATAGGTCATCATAATTAATTTTATTTGTGTTATTAAATTTATTCATGACACAGGTGGCATAACAAGATACTCGATACTCTTCTTGTTTCCTTCATTTACATTTTCAATAATTTAATTATAACTTTGTCTGAATTTCTATAAAATATGTCAAATTTGATCAGTGATAAATTATTAAATTTTATGCACAACCGGGCCGAAATTCATGTGTTTTAGCCCTAAAAAGCGGGCTTAAACACTTCTTTTTTACCCTAGGACCATAAAAATATAATTCATATGGATACATAAATAAAATGACAATTTTTGTTTTTTGTGAATACTTGATTCTGCAAAATGTCATTTTAACATATAATCTATACACATATTTTACTCTTTTGAACATATAATTAAATGTTATTTTGTTGTGCATAAAATATTGCATGTATCACAGGTGAAAATAACGTTTCTGCCCGCAGCATGTTTATTAGCACGAGGCGCAAAGTGCCGAGGGTTAATAATATGCCTGTTTTTCACCCTTGATACATAAATAACTATATTAACTAAGGTATGAATCAGTGGCGTACCTAGAGGGGGCGGTGGGTCCTCACCGGGCGGCACATATTTTGGGGCGGCATTTTTAATATTTAGTTTTAGTTGTAAAAAACAACTTGTTCACTTCATAAGTTTACTATTCGATTTCTACGAATTATGAATTACTATATGATTTCGAATATTTGTCTGCATCGTCAAGTCAATGTAGGGTTGTAAATATTATCTTGAAAAATTCCTTTATTACTGCTTAATTTAAATATGCCATCCAATGGGATGGCTAGCACAGTGGTATGAAGTCGGCCTGTGGATTCTGAGGTCCCTGGTTCGATTCCCACAGGCGACTAATTTTCATAATTTGAAAAAAGCTATCCCTGTGGCTCCTCCACCACTAACATGTTTGGGGGCCGTGATTTGACGACTGGTAATCGCACTTCACGCGCAAAATATATCACTTACCGAGATCTGCTGTAGCAGAGTGCCACATCCAGTAATGGGTAGAAGGCGTGATGATATATTTATTTATTTATTTATTTATGGTAAAAAAGTTCCCCTCCTAAAGTTTGTCTCAATTACAATTATTTGTTTATGTTTATTAATTTAATGGGGTAATCACTCAGTGGTTTCGAGTTGGCCCTGGTTCGATTCCCACAGCCGACAAACAATTTTCGTCAAATTAGAATTACCCCTGTAGCTTCCCCACTACTAACATCTTTGAGGGGCGTGATTTGACGGCTTCGCACTTCACTTACATAAATATATCACTTACCGAGATCTGCTTCGGCAGATTGCCACACCCAATAATGGGTAAAAGTTGTGAGGATATATTTATTTTATATTTATTTTTTTAATTTATAAAAACCACCATCTGATTCACTTAGAAAGGGCGGCAAATTGGAGACCGCCCTGGGCGCCATAAGTTCTAGGTACGCCACTGGTATGAATCGTCATTAAAATTACTGTAACATGGTCCGGTTGCATAAAACGTTGTTAGTTAATCACGTTGTTAACTACACGAAAAAGATGCATTAGAATAAGAGAACGCGTTTAATAAATGACAATATTTTTGACAGTTCAATATTATATTTTATAGTTACATGTTCTGTGTCTTTTACCGAATGGACTGAAAGAATACAGTAGGTGGCACTGCGATCAAAATCGTTTTTAATATAAGAAAATTAAATTACGCTGACAGTTATAAATGGCAATATCTTATTATATGTCAAAATATTTCAGTCATGTTTTAGAGAGAACTTTTACATAAAATATAAATATTTCTGAACATCTTTGCATTATTTTAATGGTACTTATTGCATTATTCATCAAATATGTGCAATATGATACAACAGAAATTTTTAAACTAATGCAGCAGTGTCAAACTGCTTTCAATGATTTTCATATTGTATAAAATATAAGTTAGGTTAGTTACTAATAAAATGGCTTTAGTGATCCTTGGTAAATAATTTTATGCACAATCGGGCTGAAATTCATTTGTTATAGCCCTAAAAATCGGGCTTTAGCCTTATGGATCCATAAATTAAATGACAATTTTTGTATATTGTGAATATTTGATTTTACAAAATGGGGTAGCTAGCTCAGTGGTATCAAGTCGGCCTGTGGATCTTGAGAACCCTGGTTCGACTCCCACAGGCGACAAACAATTTTCACCATTTTAAAAAACTACCCCTGTGACTCCCCCACCACTAATATCTGCACTTCACGCGCAAAATATATCACTTACCGAGATCTGCTTTGGCAGAGTACCACACCCAGTAATGGGTAGAAGGCGTGATGATATATTTATTTATTTATTTACAAAATGTCTCTTTGAAATATAAGCTAGTTACATATTTTAATCTTTTGTACATATAATAAATGTTTTTTTGTAGTGCATAAAATATTGTATGTACCACGGGTGAAATTAGCGTTTCTGACCCTGAGCATGTTAAATATTAGGCCTCGGCAGTTTGCGCCTCGTGCTAATAATCATGCCACGGACCAGAAACGCCTGTTTTTATCCTTGGTACATAAATAACTATTATTATTTTTATTATTATTATGGGGTGGCTTGCTCAGTGGTATGAAGTCGGCCTGTGGATCCTGAGAACCCTGGTTCGATTCCCACAGGCGACAAACAATTTTCATAATTTCAAAAGCTACCCCTGTGGCTCCTCCACCACTAACATATTTGGGGGCCGTGATTTGACGACTGGTAACCGCACTTTGCGCGCAAAATATATCACTTGCCGAAATCTGCTTCAGCAGAGTGCCACACCCAGTAATGGGTAGAAGGCGTGATGATATATTTATTTATTTTATTTATAAAATTTCGTCGATTCGAAATGTAATACACATCTTATCTTCATCTTACTAACTATAACGCAAAATAGAAGTTGTGTCTAGGACAGTCAAAACTAGTAAAATTCTATGTCAAGAAATTTTAAATGAATACTCGTGAACAAAGCTCAAAAAAATTATACAAATAGTAAAGTTATCTTATAACAAAAAAACACAATTTAAATTTGTTTATTTTGCACATGATGTACGGACAAAAAGTAATCTCCATTAGATCAAAGCACTCGAAAGTCCACTTCATGTTTATTTATTATCATGATTTTATTAACTATGAACCATTCTTTCTTATTTACTTTTATTGATATCTATATACTTTTTTGTTTGAATCAAACAGAACTACTAGATAAAGTGACAAAGTAACTTGACGACCACAACTCAAATCTACAAACTTCCAATCGCATCTTGCCACTTCACTAGTTCCTAATTCAGAGTGAATTGTCAACCCCATTGCATCCACACATCACACATTCAAGTTATAAATTCCCCTAAGACAATGCTAAAAGTTGGCAGCAGTTGCACTGCATTTCATCGCACACCGCATTGTGCAATTGACGTTTGACCCAATCACAATCACGAGCACTGCGACGATCCTAGCGCCAAGTACAGGAACTATCAGTATGACCAACTTGACGGCGCGAGTTGTGAAGCTGAACGCTTTGTGTGCGAGATGCCAGTGCCGCCAATTATTGCTCAGTGAAGGCACTAGGTTGGTGTGTTGGTGGAGATGTAGTGGTAGGACTGTCGATCATGCAAATGGATTCTGAGGGTCTGAGTTTGACATTTACTGATAGTTTTAGTGATAACCGGGAAATTGATGGTTACTTATAATTTGTTTTATTGTGATTTTGAACCAATGGAAGTAGAGCATTTTAAATTAAATTGTACATTAAACTATCGCAAATTGTATGCTCGAATAAATTTATAATATTTTTTTCACGACTCAGTTTATATTTCTAACATCATTAAAGAGATAACATAGGTACCAACAAGGGCAGATCTAGGATTTTTTTGATGAGGAACCTAGGGTAAAAATAGGCGCGCTTATTTCCCCCTAATACATACAATATTTTATGCATAGTAAAAGAACATTTAATTATATGTACATAGTTTATATGTCAAAATGACATTTTGGAAATTCGAATATTCACAATAAAAAAAAAATGTCATTTTATTTATGTATCCATAGGAATGATTTTTTATGGTCTTAGGGCCAAAAATAAGTGTTTAAGCCCACTTTTAGGGCTAAAACATATGAATTTCGACCTGGTTGTGCACAGAGCTGGGCAAGCTATTCTTTAAAAAAGTAGCTAAGCTACAGCTACAGCTATTCTTTAAAAAAGTAGCTAAGCTACAGCTATAAGTTATATTTTGTAAAATATAGCTAAGCTACAGCTAAAAGCTTTCGTTAAAATAGCTGTTAAAGTTTAAAGCTACTTTTTTAAATTATTGTGAAACAATTAAATTTGCCATTGTCATATGATCACTCTTTTGTTATAATGACTGTTAATTTACTATTACGTACATAAATATCAAAAATAGCAAATACCATCTGGCACCTACTGTGTATTTTTTCGTATTAGAGCCAGTTAGAACCGGCAACAAATAATTATTTTGTGTGGGTTTAGCTTTTACGCATGCGTACTTTGTTGACCTTCTGCTTAAAAAGTAGCTTGAAGCTACAAAAAGTAGCTTTAAGCTACAAAAAGTAGCTTTAAGCTACAAAAAGTAGCTTTAAAAGTAGCTTCAGTTGTTATTTTTAAGCTAATAGAAAAAAAGTAGCTAGCTACAAGCTACAGCTATATTTTCTCACAATTAGCTAAGCTACAGCTACAGCTAAGGTAAATGTAGTTAAGCTAGTAGGTAAGCAACGAAAGTAGCTAGCTACTGCCCAGCTCTGGTTGTTCATAAAACATACAATAAATAAACAAACAAAAAATATAAAGGAGATGTACATGAAACATAATAAAATAAATAAATAAAATTTATCGTCACGCCTTCTACTCATTACTGGATGTGGTACTCTGCCGTAGCAGATCTCGATAAGTGATATATTTTGCGCGTGAAATAGGGTTACTAGCCAACAAATCACGGTCCCCAAAGATGTTAATGGAGGGGAAGTCACAGAAGGCAGTTTTAATGTAATTCGATTCCCACCGTCTACATTATGCCACATTAAAATTACCGTTCTACTAACATTTTTGGGGGTCCTGATTTGAGGATACGTACTCACTGTTCACGCGCAAAATATATTTGATATATCAGAGAGCCACATTTAGTATATGTTTATTTCATTTTGTTCCAACGATTAACAAAAAATAATTAATTACATTAAAAAATCTTGGCGTCTGTAGCAAATTTATCGTTTCATATTTGTGTTTGACAGACCAAACTTCGCACTGTAACAGTAAAAATAAAAATAGTCGTTGAAACTAGCATCCAACATTCATATTTTAAAGTCTAAGTTGCAAATTAATCCCGCATATGTTTAAAACTTTGTCGAGATAAAACAAACGCAGTGACACGCAAAAAATGCATCGGTTCCAATGAAAGCAGCTGACGTAAGTTTTTATGAATGGCCGGCATAAATTATGCTCCGAGCAGGAGCAGGAACAGGATCGCAGGAACGCAGGAATGGGAGGCAGTGTACGAGGATCAGCAGGGAAAATAAAAGAAGTTGTTCGTTCGTTTCATATTCCTGAGATAAATTACCCCGCGATTGTGCATTTGACATATTAGCTATCTCGCAGAGACTGCATCGCCCACATATCATCCTGCTCCTAATCACCGCAGGACGCACGAGATGGCGGCGGGGAATTGTGGAACGTGGACGGAAAATTAAATACGAAAGTAGAAGCAGGGAAATTATTATAATTAGCAAATATAGTCTGTTCGGTGAGAGATTGCGGCGAGATTCAATAGGGCATTTTTCTAATTAGCTGACTCAAACATCAAAATAAAGATATATGTACATATCCGTAGCTTACATAGGCGCCGACTTTAGATATTTACAGTGGGTGCTCACTCTCTTTTAAAAATAACACAAGTATGAGGTATACAAAATACTCTACTCTACTTACACAATACTCATATGCGCTACGTTCATATCAAATTTGGCAGTATTGCAGTACGGAATAGTGTCGCCGCTTGGTAGTCATCTGCACAACTGTGAAGTGTTGCCAACCTGTACGTTCTTAACCTTGTGCGTAAATAACTACATTTCCCCAAATTAATTACTTTAGCCTAATTACAGCTAAATGTAATTGTAAAATATACATGTACCTAACTAATAATCTACATATTACTTGATTTTTACTAATTCTAAGCATTGATAAAAGAAGGAAAAGAGGGAAAACATAGACAGTATGAATAGCAGAAATAGGAAAAGAGAGAGGAAGAAATATAGCAGAAATTAAAAAGATGGCAAAGAATAGGAATAAATTGAATTGCACGCCATATTTATAAACATTTATTTATACTTAACAATTTCAATCAAATAGTTGATAATATTTTATTAGTATTTTCGAGAATCGAGGCACATAACAAAATAGAGAGAATAATTGGAACTAAATCTATTTTGAATTGCATGGCAACCTTATTTTAGTTGGTTAAAGCATATGATCGGAGTTCATTGGTCCCAGGATCAAATCCTGGCGATATCCCAATTTTTTTCTTTATACTTCAATCAGTTGAAAATAGTCAAAAATATTTTAATTTCTTTCATTTAATTTTCCCGTTTTTTTTAATTACAACTTGAACTATATTGTTTCCCCTTTCTTTAAAAATTTGTACTACGCTACTGAATTATAGAAATCTTCACTTACATTAACAAATGATTAAAATACTCGCCTCGTTCAACGAATTTAATTACAATTTTGTACGTCGTGGGTTCGTCTATACCTGCATCAAGTATTCAAGTATTATTCTGTTAATTTGCAATAAAATTCTTTTCGTCTGTTTCAGGCAAGTTGATGCAGTAGCGCGCGGTCGTTTGTAGTGTGAATATTGAGTGATACGTACTTGTGATGTGTGCTTCTGTGTTAATTGAAACCTGTGAATTTCCTGGCGGTGTTCATCGCAATGTAAGTACTTCTATTGTATTTTTATTGTTTGTAGAGCAAGAAAAAAATGCATATTTCATGTTAAATATGTTTGCGAACCTATTGGCTAAGCTGCTAAATGTGTGTAATTAAAAAAATATTTATCAAAATAACAATAGAACAAAATAGTTATTGTTGTAAGTTAGTACTTATTATTATTAAACAATTGAGCTCTTGTCACCCGAATATCATTACATTTTTAGAGTTAAATGGTAGATTAACTTGTTATTAGATTAAATGTGAAACAAAATTATAAAACTTCAATATACTTACTCTCTTGCCTTATTTTGATATTTTGCCAAAAGATGGCACTGTATATGAGACCTTCATGTTTCCAGTGACTCTAAAACAACGTGACCAAACCTAACCGAACCTGACCTATCAATCACATAATACTATTAGTTAGAGAGCTAGGGTGCAAAATGATGTCTCATTTATTCCAGTGCAGAAATGGATTTTTTAATAGATTATGTCATGATAAACATGAAAACAAGAAAATTAGATTTGGGAACGGGTGGCAACTATAAATGGCGTCGGTGTGAATGCGCAGATTTTCAGAGTCATGGCTCCGAAAAATTTGAAACCCACTGGAATAGCCTATTGGGAAAACTTTATCAAGAGATGTCATGTTGACAGTGACGAGGCTTACCAACTAAACATGATAGCCAACTCAAAATTTTTTATCAATCAATTATAGTCACCTGGTAGTTGCTTCATAAAAAGAGTTAGAGAATTTTTCTTTGTTAAGTTTACTCTAAAATGATGACATCTATAAACTGATTCAGCAAACAGATCATACATATTATTTTATATCTCCATCTTTGTACAACGTCACATAAATTCAACAACAACATAACAAAAACACAACACTATGTGCTATCACATTCTGCTGTGAAGTATGCGCAAATCTCCATCCGCGAATCGGGCGACTGATTGAAACCAATTTCACGACATTGTGATTTTATTGTTGAGCCTGTCACTCGTAATGTGTTCGTCTACGTGGAAATATATCAAATCAAATATCAGTTTGCAGAATTTTTCAGCTGGCCGGCTACAATCAATGTTGGATTTGATTTACCTGCACCCTCTTTCGAACCGTGGACATTTTTAACGAGGCGTAATTTGAATACAAGCTCGCCTGGCCTGCGTTCAATTGTCGCTGCTGACAGAGGTTTTCAAACAAACCTTTGTTGCAAATTTGTATTTCAATATCATTGTTAAAATGTGCTCATGTATAATCGTGTACGGGTTGTATTGATAGCGTTTGAAATAATAGATAATTATTTTTACCGGGTGGTGCTTGGTATTTTTTATAAGAGCGAATATAGGAATTTAACATAGGATATTAGTTTTAAGCAATTTTATCGTTAACTATTAATTTTATAGAAAAAACTATAGAGGGCAAAGATGTTCAGAATTTAAAGATGCATTCTAACTGTTTTTACATTTTATTAGATATCTCGTTTAGCCGCTACTTTAAAAATAAATACCAAAAGTTTGTTAAATTATAGCAATAATTATAACCACAGATCATAATATACTACTATAGATAAGAAACTGGCATGTTACGCACTGGAACTGTATTTTGCGCCATCTGAGTAGTGGAAGTCTAACTAAAGTCATGTATATAGGCAACCCGGTATGCATATTTAGACAGCTTGTAATTTTTATTATTATTTTATATTTATTTAAACTACATAAAATAAAAATTCGTTATTACAATATAAATATTTATTAAAATATTTTTCTCTATACAATTTATTTATAATTTGAACTGTTTCAATCGCAGTTTTATCCAATTCTTGTAAACTTGAAAATATATTATGACTTCCTCATCTAAGTATTATTTATTATATGATCATTTACTTACCAGTAGCAGTGAAGTTTTTTACACAACAATTGATATTAGTTGATGACATTATTTATATGAAATTATTTCACAATTGAAAATTAAATGGAAATTTGACAGATTAAAAAATTTGAAATATATACAAATGACAACTACAGGAACAATCTAGTAACCAATGATTGCCGATATTGTAGTTATCTAAAATGGATATCTTCACATAAAGACTATTAGCGCCATTCCTTAGGTGGAAGTCTAACTATAAACACAGTCCCATGGTTACCGATATAACTTTCCGCTGCCTGACTATAACTTTTGTTTTTCTTGAATTATTTATAAACGTCAATGTTTGAAGGTTATGAAAGTCAATCTATTTTATTTAAGGTGGTACTATCATGGAAGCATTTAACCCGGATTTTAATGAAATTTAAATATGTTATTTTTCATGGGTTTCTACACTAGTATGCAATTTTTTTTTTAAAGTTTACCGTTGTTGAGCTATATAATATAAAGTTAAAGTCGACTAAAAATACATTGGAGTTATAGAAACTGTACCTCGCGAGGCAGCTTACTGCGTAATAAATTCATATATTGTAGTTATTTTTTAACAAAAAACTAACACACAGTACATCATATAAAGATAAAGGTATGAGAATTAAAAAATCCATGCCTTACCGGATTAGTTTCAAAGAAATTGGCGGTGAAAGTTGGATATTCTATGATTTCGAAAGTCCGAATCTAAATTCGAAGGTTCAATAAATCCGAACAATCGAAGTCTCGAATAATCGTAAAATCAACAACCCTACTAATTTCTGTTGAATTTCTGAAAATGTTACTTTCTGATAGTATATATATATATATATATATATATATATATATATATATATATATATATATATATATATATATATATATATATATATATATCATCACGCCTTCTACCCATTACTGAGTGTGGCACTCTGCTGAAGCAGATCTCGGTAAGTGATATATTTTGCGCGTGAAGTGCGGTTACCAGTCGTCAATTCACGGCCCCCAAACATTTTAGTGGTGGAGGAGCCACAGGGATAGCTTTTTCAAATTATGAAAATTCTGATAGGTTAATGAAAAAAATTATTTATACCTCGTGACGAAAGTGTCATTTTCTGTCATAATGAAACAAGAACAAATATCTCACTTTCTTCCCTTGATATACAAATAACTACAACTTAGTTTCAAAATGATGAAGTCAGATGGTTCACCTTAATTTTTTATTCACTCCACTTGGGCTTACAAATATTTCAACAGTGCTGACATCTCTTAATATAAATAGTAGCAGAAAGACAAATAATCGAAATAATTCGGCAATTTCAACTGACGAAATATTAAATAAAGTTCATTTCGTTTGCATAAAAACCGGGACAAAACACAGTCGAGTGAGTAATAAATCCTCAATTCATTTCTCGCTTGAGAAGAGACGTCTTCTAATAAAACTCTGCCTCCTCTTTGTCCTCTGCACCCCTCGTGGCCTTCGCTCTCACCTCGCAGCTCTTTAAGCGCCCCCATTTTGGTTGGCTCCGACATTAAGATTAAATGAGATCTGTAGCTTTGTCCCAGCAATTTGCGAGAATTGCAGGAAATTCTGCTAAAGGATTGTCGATAAAATGAGGATTATTTTTTGTGTTTTGCATAATATTAAATAAAATGTAATTATAAATATACAAGAGAATAAGATTGATATAGAATATATTAACAAATAAGTTGGTAAAAAACTGTTTAGGGCCAGTGTTTCAATCACCGACTACTGTTAATCATGATTAAATAATAATTGAAACTATGGTTACCATTATTATTTAATCATGATCAACAATAGGCGTATTCCATTTTCCATTTGGCTCAGATCTAACTTACATTTACTGAACCAGATCACTTATTTATTTCGTTGAATTACTTCGCTGACTTTATTTCCAGTGCTAGAATTACTAATTCTAATTTACTTTGAAGTATTTCACCTCAATAAGTGCATCAGTTTATTTAATTTAGTTCATTTAATCAAGTTGTCTAACTTATCTGAACTGATTTAAGTGAACCAAGTGTCAAATGGAATACAGCTATTAATCGAGAGTAAACCGGTGATTGAGAAACTGGCTCTTAAATGAATTATTTGATATGCACATTAAAATAAAAAATAAATATATCATCACGCCTTTTACCCAAATATGTTAGTGGTGGAGGAGCCACTGGGGTAATTTAAATTTGGTGAAAATGTTTGTCGACTGTGGGGATCAGAATTCTCAGAATGCAAGGGCGAACTCGATACCAAAGAGTTACTACCCCACAGCTAATTTACTTGTTGTATGCATTGACATGTGTGAAGCAAGCATGTTGACGACGGCTATTTACAGGATAGGAAAAACTAGAGTAATGTTTCATAAGCATTAATAAATACAAACCAAAATTTATTAATATAATAATATAACCTCAAAAACGTGCTGTTTGTTTTCCAAAGATTTCCTAATCCTTTATAAAATTGCTGTTTTTTTCTTAAAAAAAAAATCTTTTGATGACTTTGTCATACAGAATTTTATTGGCCTCTAAAAATTGTTTTACTTCTTTGTCCATTTCTGAAAAATGTAGATCAAGCAAAATGTTTGACAATGACAGTTGATAGATCACGGTCGGTAATAGAGATTACAGTGCGAAGTTTAAAACGCTGACTTCTGATTGGCCAGCGGTAAGAAATGTTAAAGTAACGTAGAAAGATGAAAGTTGACCATGTCTTGCATTGCTTATTTTACATTACTGATTGCTTTACTTCAATATAAATGGTTCTACTTAAATCATAAGTTTTAACTTGTTGCCTTACCTACTACTTTTGCGTTATCTCTTGGGTTACTTCATTATAAATCCAGCTTTAAGCGAAAACATACTTTTCACATGAGTGCAATTTTAAAAACATGAGCGAAGAGAATGCTTTAATTTGCGAGAATGGTGCACAATGTTTGTACAATGTTTTTTGTAACGAGCAAAAATTAAATAACCGATAGTGAAAAAATGTATTAAATTTGAAGCGTGAATTTATATTGACAGTTTAGAATGCCATGAACTGATATTTGTTATTTGAAAACAAATTGTTTATTTTTTCTCGTATAGCTTGTTGAATATGTCTGATTGATGGCGGTATAAGCTAATGTTTCTATTTCTTATAAATTCCTTAAAATGTATGTATATAAATACAATTACACTAGTATTCATAGTCGTTCGCCAGCGGTTCGCCAGCGTTTCGCCAAGTGTATCGCTTATGGGCGCTTCCTCAGCGCGTCGCTGGGCGAACGACTATGCATACCAGTGTTAGTGTTTTAGTAGTTAAAATGTACAACCAATGGGAAGCCATAACTAAAGTAAAAAGTGAAAATCTAAGGCTAAGATATAACTAAAAATAAATTTAACCCCTAAGCCTTAATCAATATAAAGATAAATCTAAATACGTATTTCGAGAACTAAGTTCTCATTACCAGTAGAAGAAACAAGGGGAAAACCAAGATTACACGACTTGTGAACCAAGCTAGTGGTTTCAACCTTGACCACTAGCTTGGTTCACAAGTCGTATAATCTTGGTTTTTTCTTGTTTCGTCTACTGGTGATGAGAACTTAGTTCTCGAAATCTGTATTTAGATTTATCTTTATATTGATTAAGGCTTAGGGGTTAAATTTATTTTTAGTCATAAAAATGGGCAATTTTTTTATTTATTTTGAAGCACTAGTGTGCAAAATTAAACTTTACAGAGTAATGTAAACCTTATTTTGAATGATGCGAGCACAAAATAGCTATTTATATATTTAAATAAATAAATATATCAATACTCTCTATTACCTATTATTGAATGTGGCGCTAGCACTCTGCCGTAGCAAATTTTGATATGTGTCATCACTAAAAGTTTTCTATTTCAAATATGACCTCCCTAACAATCTTAGCCGGTTATTAACCCCTAAATCCGTCCCTGTACTTCGTCGGAATTCCTGGCGGGAAGCCAGACGCAGCCAGACGACGAACGGCGGCGTACCTGCTTCTAGATTAAAATTTTATACGTGCAATGATGCCCCCTTGTTATCATTTGTGAACGTAATCAACCAAGAGTCGTTCAGCCTCCGGAGTCAAGAGTCGTCGACAGCCGTGCCTTACGTTCACGTTATGTTAGCGTTGCCGTAAAACTCTGCATTGGAATATTATGCTAATTTCCTTACGCCGTGACCGAAATAATGACAATTTTGTATTATGAAATAAAATATATCATCACACTGTTTTCTAAATTTGCCCAAAACTAATTTTATCTGGCTTTATTGCTTTGTACCAGAGGTTTAAAAACTGTTGGAAGAAGACTAACTATTAAATTTGAAAAGAAATATTTTGGCTATTTTATAAATATTAAAGACCGTTTGGTGAGAAATTACAATATGGTTGCGCAGGACGTATTTTGATTGGCTATCCAAAACGTCAAAATAAAGACATGACAGAAGAGATTATGACAATGATAAATAAATATGGCGCACAATAGGGATACATATTCTAAAATGTCTTGAAACTTTTAAATATTATCTATTATCAATATTTTTCAAAATAT
Source organism: Pterostichus madidus (assembly GCA_911728475.2). NCBI lineage: Eukaryota > Metazoa > Arthropoda > Insecta > Coleoptera > Carabidae > Pterostichus > Pterostichus madidus. Next base: position 42,104,135 of record OU452301.1, read on the forward strand.
GAAACAATAAAATTAGTATGGCGTTGTCATTTTTGTAAGTTTTTGTGCTGTTATACAAACATGTCTTCATTTTAACACTTTTTTCAGTCAATCCGAATCAAAATAAAATACGTTCTATTCGAATTTTTAATTAAGAATCACTTGTAGTGGCGAAAATGAGATATACGACAAATATACCTTTTACTATTAGCCTATTAACTAAATATTTTTTTAAAAAAGAAGAGGTTTTATAAAGTTAATCAACTTGACGAATTATTTAAAGTAACTTAATAAAAATGAGATAATAATATTGGAATTTTTAAATAAGAATGCACTCATAGTAGCGAAAATTGGCACTACGACAAAGGTACGGTATTAGTGGCGTACCAAAATATGTGCCGCCCGGTGCGGACCACACCCATCGCCCCCCTCTAGATACGCCACTGTACAGTATCCCACAAACCTAACAAATAAATAATATTGAAAGTAAAGCAATCTCCATTCAATGGAAGCACTCGAGGATTTATTTTTTATTGATTTATCTGTATTAATAATGAATTTATCCTGATAATAATGAATTTGATCTCATCGTAGTTCTGCTCTGTGTTAATATAAATTTAAACAAATGTGCCAGACAAATTATTTGAGTATAAATATTTCATTAATATTAACTTTTTATGGAAATGCCTACCTAATGGAATTTTACATATTTACATTTAGCTTTAAAAGCTTTAGAGTGGTATTAAGTTAATTAATGCTTTCCATTAAAACATTTATTATTTTCTCATGTTTTTACAGCCTACAAATAATCTGAATATTTGTAATATACTTCTGATTTATTCAATTAGTATTTGGTTTTTTATTAATTAAAATACAATACGCTAATCTTAATTTACAAGTATAAAAAGACATAAATATGCGCCTAAAATGTTAATTACTATTATAATATTTCTTGCAGTTTTCATTGTCAAATAAAATTTATGAAACGTGTGCACAAAGAAATACGAAATAGTTATTTATACAACTAGTGTTACTGTTAAATGTGTAATTTTATTACACTAACCGGAAGCTCGTACCACGAGCCGTAGGCGAGAGTGTAGTAAACGAATGTGCAATGCAAGACTCTTTTAACACAAATAATATATACTATTTTTTTTCTACGATTGAGCTGTAAAAAATTATATTAATTTTACTAATTACATTACAATTTTTTTCTCTATTTTGTTATGTGCCATAGGCAGCCTTGATCCCATTACTCTTTTATTTATTAAATGGCTTGACACGAAAGTTACCTGCAGTGACAATGTTATTTCATGAAAATATTTACCAATTGAAATTTAATTAGTATTTTAAGTAAATATTAACAATTGATGAAATCAAATTGATTTATATAAAGAGAAAAAATTAATATACCAGCAGGCACATCACAAAATAAAATTAAAAATTGGAACAAACTCAGATTTGAATATATATATATATATATATATATATATATATATATATATATATATATATATATATATATATATATATATATATATATTAGGGTGGGTCGAAAAAATCCAAAAATGTCGGCTGGGCTCTAAAATGAAAGTTTTTAATGTAAAAACATGCGGAACACAGAAAAAACTGTAAAAAAATTTTTTTTAGAGGGCGTTCGAGGCCCTCAAAAATGCCATCTTTAGCACTTTTTTCAGTTTTAAGGCTGTATCTCTGAAAGAATACGTCAGAAATGGCTGATTTTTCAGTATGTTGTGCCCAGAACCATAGTCTTACAACTTCATCACTTGGGAAAGCTATCTAGACAATATGGGCTGAAATATTTTTAACTTAAAATACACTTTTTTCGCCATGTTTTATGTTTTCGACAATATAACGTATTTCAAGCTAATAAGTTGCTATTTTTCTGAGTCAAAAATGAAAGTTTTCGGTCTAAAAACATGCGGAAGATCAAAAAAACTGTAAACAAAATTTTTAGAGGGCGCGCGAGACCCTCAAAAATACCATTTTAGACTATTACCATATTATTTCGTTATTATGCTTTGATTCCATACCTATTTACTTATGATCACTTTCAATATACACCCCTCCTCTATCTCTACAATGCTCCATGCGAATCTTTCATTGTTCGAAATAGTGCTGGAAGTCTTCTTCTGTCAGAACGCGTGTCGATTTCTCTTTCAAAGCTCAAATCTGTATATGTATATATACGAGCCCTGTCTCACATCAGTTGACCCGAATCTTATTTTTTGTTTAAAATTTAAATAATATTAAAAACGCAGGTATCTGACATTTACTATATTCTACAATTAATTTTGAACATTTTTAACTAAATTTGACATTAAATATACCTTAGACACAAAATGTATAGCAGTATAACTAGCAATTATTTTTTTTACAAAAAACTATTTCTACATGCTAATGGACTATCAAGATTTTCATCTTGTAGGCAGCTTGAAGAATGAAATAAAAGTTACTTATCATTTAAAACAAACTTTATTATTATACAGTTTTTTAATAAAACGAAAAAGTTGTAGTTAATATAGAAATGTTTACTTCCTGTTCCAATGGCTGTCATTCTAAGATGTATGTATCGATTGACTTCAAATTTGGTCTGTGAATTAACAACACGCTAGTATTCTTTTGCATACTACACGAGAAATAAAACTGCAAAATAAAACATCAAACGAAAAAATAAGATTCGGTTCAACTGTGAAACTGGGCTCGTATATATTAAATAAATAAATATAAATATATCGTCACGCCTTTCACCCATTACTGGGTGTGACAGTCTGCAGTAGCAGATCTCAGTAAGTGATATATTTTGCACGTGAAGTGCGGTTATCATTCGTCAAATCACAGCCCCCAAAGATGTTAGTGGTGGAGGAGCCACAGCGGTAATTTTTTAATGTGGTGAAAATTGTTTATCTGCTGTGAGAATCGAACCGTCTTTTTAAATCCACAGGCCAACTCGAAACCACTGTCACCTACCCCATGTCTAGTATATTTCATCTATAAAATCTCTTCAAATTATTGTCTCTCTAAATTTTACCAAATCCAAATCAAAATCAATTTGCAAACAGTCCAAATAAATTTAATTTACCGCCCAAAAACATTTGCCTGGATACATTATAATCTCAGAGCCTCCTACATTTACGCAATAACTCATCCTTCAATTCCACGTTTCCCCGAAGAGCAAACCACCATCAACAGCAGTGGGGTATAACGATGGCACTAAGGTTAAGGAGACGCACAGAGTACAGGGGTGAACTCTAAGGGTGCGGGGGTGTAGCGAGGTCAGACAACAGACAGCTGAATGGCGACATATCACGTCTGCCGGTCAGAGTTCGTGCTGTGGACATGTTTCACTACGTCGCGCCGCGACGGAGGCTTTGGAAATGCTGTTTCGGGACAGAGATTAGTTTGAGGAAGATTCTGCTGATGTTCTAGATAAACTTATTTATAAAATACAGCGGTCATCAATTGCTATTTATTACTTTTAGTTTTTCTTCCTAATGTTCCAGTTACGAACAGGTGTTGCAGGAAAACTGTGCCAAGGACGAATAATCTAAGAAATAAGGATTGTGCTGTCATTGCTTCCTTGATTATACGATTAAACTGGACCTGTCTCAATCGTACCATTGGTGCAACGTAGAACGGTCAATTCTGAATGGTACACAACCATTTGTTTGCTAGAAGTTTTCGGAGAAATAGGAAAACCCAACCGCCGAAGACGGATCATTCTCCACCACGACAATGCGAGCTCGCACACATCGGCTCAGATAAGGGACTTTTTGAGCACTCAAAACGTCGATTTGATGAGTCATCCGCCGTATAGTCCTGGTTTGACACTCAATGACTTCTTTTTATTCCCGAACATAAAAATAAATTGCGAGGTCAATGTTTTTCGACACCTGATGAAGCGGTTGATGCGTTAAAAATACATGTTTTGGAGGTACCTCAATCGAAATTGAAAAAGTGCTTCGAAAATTCGTTCACACGTATACAAAAGTGTATTGATCTTCATGGAGAATATTTTGAAAAGCAATAAAGCCATTTTCGATGATAAATATTTATTTGTTTTCTCTAATCCCGAAATATAAAAGGCAACCCTCGTATATTACAGGGAAAATATTCAAATTAATGCTTAATAATAACATAATTTATTTTTAATGGCTGGTAACCGCACTTTACGCTTAAAAATATATCACTTACCGAGATCTGCTATGCAGAGTGCCACACTCAGTAATGGGTAAAAGGAGTGATGATATATTTATATTTTATTTATATTTTTTAAATGGGGTACGTAGCTAAGTGGTATCGAGTCCGCTTGTGGATCCTGAGAACCCTGGTTCGATTCCCACAGCCGCCAAATATTTTTTACCACATTAAAATTACCCCTTTGGCTCCCCCTCCACTAACATCTTTGGGGACCGTGATTTGATGGCTGGTAACCGCACTTCACGTGCATAAATATATCAATTACAGAGATCTGTTACGGCAGAGTTCCACACCCAGTAATGGGTAAAAGGCGTGATGATATATTTATTTATTTTATTTTTTAATATCATGTAAACATATATACGGATTCAGATGCCATAACACTTAAGTTCATATATTTTAGAGGCTTTTCTTTATTCTTCATTTGTCTTCTTTTGAACGTTTTGATAACGAATTAAAAAAAATATATATTAATAAATTTCAAATTACTACATTTTGAAATAAAAATGATGAGTACGAATAATTTTAAATAGTCAATTATTTGATAGTAGATCAAATTAAAAACGTTTCTAAATTTAATTGTTGACATTCACTTCAAATTTTAATTAAACTTTTGAACGATAATTACAATTAAATTAACATTTATTTGAAATTTAAATAGTGTGATAAAATTCTGTAAAAATAAAAATATAAAATTTTCATAATTTTAAACTAAAAGTTTAACAAGTTTTTAGATCTCTATTGCGACGGTTGTTTACTTGGTTTAAAGTATATGACCAGAGTTCATAAGGTCCCATGTTCAAATCCTGGCTGTATCCCAGCTATAATAATAATTAAATTCACAATCTTCACAATCACTTGGCGCCCACGGTTGCCACATTCTGATATTATTAATATTTTAAAAAAAAAACTGAAATATTTGTCACAAGTTATCACTCTGACGAAAACTTAAGATATAATAATTATATTTCAGTAGTTTAACTTTTATACTATATATGATAGAAGTTTCAAGAAATCACTGTCACTAACTTAACTATTCTACCAAAACTTTCTCTTAATGGCAAATGTCAATTATTTTTATATGAAATTATGTAAAGAAAAACCGAAACAGAGAAAATAGTATAAAACACTCGTTACAGAAGGCAATTCTAGCACGAGAATTGGTTGTCTTCTATAACTTGTATTTTAATATTCTATTATGGGGTGGCTAGCTCAGTGGTATGAAGTCGGCCTGTGGATCCTGAGAACAATTTTCATAATTTCAAAAGCTATCCCTGTGGCTCCTCGACCACTAACATCTTTGGGGGCCGTGATTTGACGACTGGTAACCGCACTTCACGCGCAAAATATATCACTTACCGAGATCTGCTTCGACAGAGTGCCACACCCAGTAATGGATAGAAGGCGTGATGATATATTTATTTTATTTATTTATTTATTTATTATGTTCCCATTTTCAAATGTACAACTTCCCATTCTGCACTATAATACAAATGCACTACAACTTCACTAAGCTCTATGTGAAGTACCTCTACTATTAATCTATTAAATCAAATCGTATCGAAACAGCACTGAACAAACCACCACAATCCTATTGCACCCCCTCCCTTTGCTTAACGAGGGATGAACATAGAACGCGATTGTGTTTCAACTGCGTAGTTTGATAATGAAACTTGAATGACTTCCATACGACAATGGATTTCCAGAATGCGAGAGAGCGCGCCAACGCAGCGGTGAGCTGATAGTGATGTAGTGGATGTAGATCCGTTCGTTAGCGATGCGATCACTTAACGAGATGATCAAGTATTGAAACTGTTTTACGTACTCTCTGAAATCTTCATGCTCTCAGATTTAATAAACAGTCATTATGGAGAAGTTCCTAGAAGAGATAAAGAGATACTTGTAAGGATATAGTCTAACAATGTCGTTCAAATAATGAGATATTAGTTTCTGGAGTTGTTACAAAACAGGAATATTGTTCTGTAGGTTTTGCAAATCAAAATTAGTATAGTTTCCTTGACAGCACTATAAAAAACATACATACATACATACATACATACATACATACATACATACATACATACATACATACATACATACATATCTTCACGCTATATCCCATCAAATGGGGTAGCACGAACCCTAAAAACACTCATAAAACATTCACTCATAACATTCATCAAACAATCAACCCCCGTCAAACATTATCATCCAAACACACCACCGTCACTTCAACCACATTAATATATCCCTTCATATAAACTCATTATAAAATAAATAATAATAATGGGGTAATGGCTCAGTGGTATCCGAGTCGGCCTGTGGATCGTAAGAACCCTGGTTCGATCCCCACAGACAACAAAACATTTTCACCAATTTAATAAAAAATACCCCTGTGGCTCCTCCACCACTAACATCTTTGGGGGCCGTGATTTGACGGCTAGTAACCACACTTCACGCGCTTAAATATATCACTTACCGAGATCTGCCTCGGCAGAGTGCCACACCCAGTAATGGGTAAAAGGCGTGATGATATATTTATTTTATATTTTTATTTTTTATTTTTATTTAGCCAATCTAATACGATTAATGTTACCGTGCTGTACTCTCTCACCTAACAAACTATAACTACAAATTAATATAGATAAAACAAGTTTACAAAAACCTAATTTAAATTTTATATATTATGCACACTCTACTACACTAATTACCAAAGAAAAGGTAATAATAATTTCCACAACATTTCGTAAAACATACGACTCCAAAGGGTTTTCCATTTCCATCCAGTTGGCAATAACAACAAGAGACAGTCGTTTCTCGGACTGCCACACTCATCTCTTGTTTCCGTGTCCTGTCCGTTGGCGAAAGTTTCAGGCTGTGTTGTATAGCTGTCGGCAGTATGACTGTGACTGTGTCCTTGTATTTGTGTGGTGTGCCACCGTGTCATACATTTTAGAATAACAATTCTGTCACAGTGGATTACGCTGTACTTTGCTGTAATAATTTCATGAAGGAATTACCTCTGAAACTCTATTATCGCACAAGAGTTTGTCATGGGGCGCAGTGCTAGCCGGTGTGCAGGGCCGGACTAGAAGATATTTCATTAGATTAATGTGTTTGTTTTTTAACTTATCTGTTGAGGTCGTACATCCAACTTAAGGTGGTACTATCATGGAAGCATTTAACCCGGATTTTAATGAAATGTCAATATGTAATTTTTCATGCGTTTCTACACTAGTATGCAATTTTTTTTTTAAGTTTACCATTGTTGAGCTGAATTATGTAAAGTTAAAGTCGACCAAAAATGCATTGGCGTTATAGGAACTGTACGTCGCGAGGCAGCTTACAGCGTAATACATTCATATATTGTAGTTATTTTTTAACAAAAAACTAACACACAGTACATCATGTAAAGATAAAGGTATGAGAATTAAAAAATCCATGCCTTACCGGATTAGTTTCAAAGAAATTGGCGATGAAAGTTGGATATTCTATGATTTTCCATAAAACTGTCAGAAATGCTTGGCAATGTTGCACGGGTAGACAGAGATGGTCGCACGCGTAAACAGAGATAGTCGCAGGCGTAGACAGAGATGGTCGCACGAATGACAAAGCAAGAACTATGAAAGTTATTATTTCGATCAGTAAAATATATTAATATTAATACCAAAAAAAATTACAGCATTTTATATTTATTTATTTGTTGTTACAGTTGATAATAATTGCTTTGGTGCATTTTTCTCATTTTTCTTATGAACTGTCAACAGGATGTATCGATAATACAGTTACGTTTCGTACCGACTGGTAATATCATGTTGCTTGTAGTTCTCGCCTTGTTGTCATAGCTTCTGCTGTGTCAAATCTTACACTGCTATTGGTTGACATGAAACATTCACTTCCAAAAATTTTGTTATGTTACTGAATTTCATAAACTAGTTAACTAGTTTTATTTAATATATCCAATGTTATTGTTAATTATACGATATTTGCAGCGAAATGTTAATTCTGTTAATAACCTATACCATACAAAAATGTAATAATTATTTTTATAAACTTTTTAGGTTACCTATACTTTTGTATGAGACTGTCATGATAGAACCACCAGAAAAGATTTTGAACATATCGATTGATTACTTATTAATGTATTCTTGAAAGTTGTTTTGCGTCTCGTGCTAATAATCATGCCACGGGCCAGAAACGCCTATTTTCACCCTTAATACATAAATAACTATTTAATATGAAACATAGTAATTGCCCTTTTAATTTAATAATAATCACACACACACATACACACACACACACAAGTACCAACTCTCCTAGGAATTTCTGTTCAAATAATTGTATTATTAGTACCAGCATAAAATTATTTAATATAATTTAGTTGCAAAGTCCGGCCCTGAGAAGACAACGGTTCACCCTTGAGAATAATATAGTGAGTGTAGTCGCGACATGTCTAGCACATAATACACCCTCTCTCCCCCTTATCCCGGCTCTGTTATAAATTTAATTTCTTCTTTATTAAAACTATTTAGGCGGAATTGTTCCGTATAAATTTATTCATAATTACATACTGTACTCATGCGAGTGCTTACAATATAAATTATGAGAACAATAACACAAACCGTTTTACATATTTGATAACATTTGCATTTCCAAATAAACGGGATATTATTAATCGTGTCGTATTACAAGATATCACGATTAATTATTAATTATTGTTTACACGTTGAACAAATATTGTGAGTTGCTGAACTGCGAACGCAATATTAAATTATAATTGAAATTTTGAAATGTGAAATGTAATTGTTTTTGTCATGTATATTCATGCAAGTTTTATGTATCATTAAAATTACCTTTTTTAATTTTATAACTTACTAATTTATAACTTGTTAATAATATACGTACATACATACATAACATCACGTTATATCCCATCAAATGGGGTAGCACCAGAGCTGGGCAAGCTACTTAAAAAAAGTAGCTAAGCTACAGCTACAGCTATTCTTTAAAAAAAGTAGCTGAGCTACAGCTATAAGCTACATTTTGTAAAATATAGCTAAGCTACAGCAAAAAGCTTTCATTAAAGTAGCTGTTAAATTTTAAAGCTACTTTTTTCAATTATTGTGAATTATTAAATTTGCCATTGTCATATGATCAGTTGATCAGTCTTTTGTTATAATGACTGTTAATAAATATAAAAAATCGCAAATGGACAAATGTACTGTTAATTTGTTTGCTATAATTCTTATTTATATCGAAATAAATTAACAGTCACATTAACAGAAGACTACTAAACAGTCAATGTTTAGTTCATTTCATATTTAATACAAAAATAGGATAGGTTAGAACAAGTTAAAAATAAAATATGTTAACAGGTTAACTTGTTATCCTACAGTTATAGAAATCAATAAAGAAGGTAGAATTCAAATACAGCGTTAAGCTACAATAAGTAGCTTTGGGCTACAAAAAGTAGCTTTAAGCTACAAAAAGTAGCTTTAAAAGTAGCTTCAGTTCTTATAACAATATTTTTAAGCTAATAGAAAAAAATATATAGCTCGCTACAAGCTACAGCTATATTTTTTCACATTTAGCTAAGCTACAGCTACAGCTAAGATAAATGTAGCTAAGCTAGTAGCTAAGCTACGACTGTAGCTAGCTACTGCCAAGCTCTGGGTAGCACGCACCCTAAAATTATTCATAAAACATTTACACATTAAATTCATCAAATAATCAGTTCTCGTCAAGGATTCTCATCCTAACATACCACCCTCACTTCAACCACATTCATTGATCCCTTCCATATAATCTCATTTACTTAACAATTAAAAATTATAGGGTAATGGCTCAGTGGTTACCTAAAAAGCCTGGTACGACAAACATTTTCACCAATTTAAAATTACCCCTGTGGCTCCCTCATCACTAACATCTTTGGGCACCGTGATTTAACGGCTGTAAACCACACATAAGTATATCACTTACCGAGATCTGCTTTGGCAGAGTGACACATCCAGTAATGGGTAAAAGGCGTGATTATATATTTATTTATATATTTTATATTTAAAAATTAAAAATAAATATTCGTATATCTTCACGCCTTCTACCCATTACTGAATGTGGTATTTTGTAAAGCAGATCTCGATAACTGATAGACTTATGCGCGTGAAGTGCAGTTACCGGCCGTCAAATCACGGTTCTCAAAGATGTTAATGGAGTGGGATCCACAGCGGTAATTTTAATGTGGTAAAAATTGTTTGTCGGCTGTGGGATTCGAACCCGGATTCTTAAATCCACAGGCCGACTCGATAACACTGAACCACCCTACCCCATAACAATTTATAGAAACTTAATAAATAAATGCCAAAATGTACAATATTACTGAAGGCTAACTAATAATTTTTATTAGAAAATTATACTTATTATATTATCCAGTTGTACCAATAAAATTTAATTTTTCAACTTGGTTTAAATTAAATGAAAACAATTTGCTTTGATTTATGTGATTGAGTGATTGAAGGTTTGTTTTGTGATGAATGATTTCGAGTGTGATGAGTAAATGAGCTAGTATGGAGAGAACTATACGGTAAATGAGATTGAAGCGAGGATAGTGTCTTCGCATAAAAATGTTTGACGAGGATTGATTATTTGATGAATCTGTTGAATGAATGTTTTATGATTGATCTAGGGTTCGTGTAGCCCTATTTGATGGGATATAGCGTGATGGTATGTACGTATATATGTATAAAAGATCAATTAATATTAAAATATAGTAAAATTTGCCTTTAAGATATATATTTTATTTAAATTTAAAAACAGGTTTGAAACATATAACAATGATCTCAACTTTTTAGCAAAATTTTGTACTTAATATAGAATCTTAAATGTAAAAAGTATCCAAAATAATAATGGTCGTTAAATAGGTCGTTAAATAGGCTTTAAATACAAATATGTACTAAATTATGAATGAAATATGCTCTATGAATAGATAAATTTCAATAATTACAAATATAGTAGTATACCTGTTTATGTAAACATTACAGTTAGATTCATAAAGCGGATTAGCGCTAACACCATTTTTTATTTCGTTTTTAACTCTCTTTTTAATACAGGAAACAAGTTTATTTTAACTTGAGTTAAAAAGAATATTAATTAGTATCAAATTTAAATTTTTTTCTTGCATCTGTTTTAATTTGAAATAGAGTTATAACATAGATAATATTAAAAACGGTGTTAGCGGTAATCCGTTTTATGAATCTACCCGTAAGAAAATGCTTCATTTTCCCGCAAAATCACACAAGGTACACAAAATCACACAAGGTACACAAAATCACATTTCCTAGTGTTTCATACAGGATTTCTTTTTAAATTTAATTTTAAAAAGTGCTCTTTTACTTTAAACCTGTGAAAGTACTCATTTTATGAAATATATTGAAAATCGAGTAGGTACACTCATCTCAATTGGTAATTTGTAATTTTGTTTACACGATTTTGACATATCTCCGATATTTTTTATATCTCTAAAATATTTGATTTAATTGAGGTACCAAGTTATAACATTAAAAAGGCAGAAAATGCATTATTATTCGAAACACCGGAAAAATCTGAAGTAAAATGTGATTTAGCTTACAAAATAATTGAAGAGTGATGTGAACAAAAAAGTAAAACATCGGTGAAAGGTTTTATTCATCTCTAGTTACAAAAAGTATTAAATTTCCTAACTAGTTGCGAAAAGGGTGATGTTTCAAGACTTCTGTCATTTTTTAACAGTGACACTTTATATGTGGAAATTAGAAAATAATAATTATTCAACGTACAGTTATAGTTTTATGATATCAAAAAATCTATTAATAACAAATTCTGTTATATTATTATTTTTATTCTATTTATGCTCCTGCCAAAATTGTAATGAAAATTATTAATTGTGTCTCGCATCTGAATCCAAAATTAAATTGTAACGAAAATTTTAATCCTAAACACGATCATAAATTAATTGATACAAATTTCGTCATGATCCTATAGGGTATATTAATATTAATATATTCAGAGCCGAGCCATGATATCCACTTTCTAAAAAGTGCTAATAAATTATACGTAAAATAAAAAATATCGCATGAAAAAATAACGTTTTATCATAATTTGATTTACAATTTTTCATTTATTTAACGAAATTATTTGACACTTTATTAAGAGATAAAGTAAAAATGTTAAATAAAGAGATAAATTCAATTTTTAATTATGAAATGAAAAGAAAACAACCTACACCATTCCTCTGTTTACAAATATATAGATATTCATTTGTTATTTATAACCTAAAGACAACCTTTGTTGAACATAATTTCTCCAGGAAAACGAAGAAATAAATGTTATGTATGTCTATCTATTAAGCAAATAATAAACACAAATACTACGCTAGGAAATACTACGGCATTATTCTCGTAAACGTAGTGACATACCTTGTCGAGAATATCTGTTTGTGGAGAAGGCGGTTGCCCCTAGCAACCATGCAACTAAAACGATAGCTACGTACTGCACAGTCATATTTATACGCGTACACATCACACAAACCCTTCGTTTAAAACTTCAGTTCCCACATTTCGTCCAAAATATCATACTCAAAGAGTGTTCACACATAAAACATTCTGTAAAATAGTTTCAGACACTGAATTACCACAAGAAATTATAAAATAACATCTTTAGTTTATCAGGTAACAGTTTTTGTTTATTGAGAATGTAACATAACCTCAAATAGTGATATCAAATCCGATCGAAGTTTACGCGAGTATATTTTGTATTTAAGGGATGAAATTGCGAAAGGTGGTTCTCGACTCGATGCTGAAAGCAGACTGCCATACCTCCGTTCTGTTTTGCGAGCAAAACCACGATTTCACGATCAGCTGGCGATGAAACCAACGCGCATGCCTTCGGAAGAAATCTATGTTGAGGTGTCAAATGCATCTTAGAATCATCGTATATTAATATTGAAATAATTTATCATCTTTCTCGTGAAGTTTTTAGGTTAATAAATTAATTGCGTCTCAAAGGAAAAGTTTGCGATATTTTGATAGATTGTCCGGATTTGAAACGTTTTATTTGATGTTTAACTTTGTTTGATGTATCAAGTTTAGAGTTGATTTTAATTAAGGCGAATTTCCAGATCAGTGATACTGAAGTTTTCTGCAGGGAAATTGTGCTGTGTTTTAGCGAAACGTTTTAATATAATCGCATGAGTTTCGCTCACTAATGAATGGTCGAAAACTCTAACAAAGTTTGCGGAATGTTCATTTGTTTTATTACTTGTTTCTCGTTGATAGTTGTTGCCATAGACACAACAAAACAATTTAAATTAAATAAACCGGCACAGATGCACGTTATAATAAATGTAACGTAAATTTAATTAGTTATCCTAACCCTAACCAACTACCGCTCTGCTTCACATTTTAGAGATGTTTTAAATGAGATTTGAAATTCTATAAATTATACGTTTTATGTTTCTCCTTTGTGAAATTATATAAATTTAACCTTCTAATTGAGATATAGGTACAGGCGCGATGGCCGAGCGTGTTAATGCACATCTCTTAACATACTGTGACGTCATCCGAACCAAGGTTCGTCAGTTCGAATCCGCCTGTCGACAAAGTATGATTTGTCGTTAAAATAAAAAATACAGTTACTTGTATCAATCATACTCGGGCGCTATAAGCTAGTCACTTATACATATGCCTTAAAAGTAAGTAACATCGACTCAGAAAACCGGCAGTACGGCAGCGTAAAAACTGCGGCTCGGTGTGCCCCTTTAGGCCCAGGCCCGACTCGGGCTGTAGCGCCAGTAAAGAAGAAGAAGAATTGAGATATAGGTTATGTACTAATTATTATATAAATGGAAGGAATTTAACTTTTAAATTTTATGATACAGGATGACCAGACGGAATTGTTACAGTTAGTTAGTTGGCAATAAAAAAAAGGTTGAAATTGATAAGACTGAACTGATTTTGTGTTGTTCACAGTGATATCTGAAAATTTAAATTAATAATAAATAAATAAATCATCACGCCCCATTACTGGGTATTGTACTCTGCCGTAGCAGATCTCTGTAAGTGATATATTTTGAGCGCGAAGTGCGGTTACAAGCTATCAAATTACGATCCTCAAAGCTGTAAGTGGCGGTGGAGCCACAAGGGTAGCTTTAATGTGGTGAAAATTGTATGTCGGCTATGAAGTTGAAAGTTGAAAATAACATACACTGATATGTTAGTATAACGCACACTTCTAACATATTAGGTGAAGAATTTGTATTATTATTTAAATTGAATTTTTGGCAGATTTTTCAACACATTTGCACACATAAATCATTTTGTTCAACGCTCAGGACCTCATAATTTGTTAATACTGCAATAAAGTCCGCATATTAGTCAATAAATAAAATGTAGAAAGTTTGCTCCTCATAATTTAAATGCATCATACCCATATAACCTGAAATTATCTGTCAGATTTGGGCTACAATATGAGCAGATTGTTAGTAAAATGTTTTCATAAACAGTTGCCTTTGCTCGTAGCAATATCACGCCGAAGCGTTTATGGGCCTTCGTAAAACAAACAAGACAAGAAATAGGGGTTTAAGACGTTCGCCTCACATAAAACGATGAAAACTTGTGCAAACATCCGGCGTACATTTTACATAAATCGTAAATTGTTTTAGAAAAATGTGCTTTTACTCAATACAAACAATAAAGATAATTAAAAATGAATGGATCGCAGATGACGTTGAATATTGGAAGATGTATTTTCTAGTAATGAAATTGCGGAGAAGATTTTAAACTTTTGTTAAATTAAAAATTAAAACTTCCTTTTGTAGATATTTATTTTGCAGACAAAAAATACACAAATATTTTGAATGTTAAATAATTTGCAACTAACAAAGAAACTTAACTTAAGATAGTACTAGTGTGACGGTGGCGCCATCGGTTGTCGAATGGCGAAACTGACGCTCAAAAATATTTAAATATTGAATAAAATAAGTGTTTTGTACCTATTATAAATTGGGATTCTTAATTTTTCGTTGAAAACAAGGCTTTGTATGGCTATATATCCATTACTAAACGATAAAAAACTTTCTCCTTCTGATACAATATACATGGATAGTTCTAGAACATCATACTAGTTTTTCAAATGAAACTGCAAAATTTTATAGGTACACAAACCAAATATGTGCGATTCTGAGTGATGATCGCCATAAGCCCCGTGTATAAGAACTCAACTTTACAAGCGAATATATTTGCTCACAGACGATGAATGTGGTTCATATTTTAACAGGATGTGCATGACTATCCAATGTTTACGTGCACCAAATTTCATTCAAATCTGCAAAAAAAAATTTCACGCTAGTATTACCTTAATATGGGGTAGATAGCACAGTGGTATCAAGTCGGCCAGTGCCAGCACTCTAATGAGCTTTTTTAAAAATCAGACTGTGTCGCTACTGACGAAACCCGTTGTCAATTCCTATGAGTCATAGGAGTCTTGGGATCGATGCTGTGTTAGACACTATGACAGATAAATTCGGTTGACGCCTATCTCGTATAGGGGACCCGTGGCTTAGTGGTTAAAGCATGAGTCCGGCAAGCTGAAGGTCCTCGGTTCGAGTCCGGGCGTCTCCCGAATTTTTCATAAACTTTAAAGTTAACTCTAATGAGCTATTAACGACATTTATGAAATAAGAATAAACTGATTTTCCATATTAAATGTATTTGTCAGTATTTATTATTCTCAAAAGTCTTTAAACAACGTCCTTTAATCTTAAGACCATTTAAACAAACCACTTTTCAGAATATAAACCTAACCTCAAAATAACCTAAAAAAAACCATTCTCGCTATAAGTAGCACTCATAACAAAATCGCGTCAATTCCAGCGCACACTTCGCAAATAGCACAAATGTTATCCGAACACATGATCGCAGACAAATAATCCGGAATAAAATCCGTCGCACATAAACCAAACCGGAAGTGCTCATAAAGCCGTGCGCGGAAAAGTATTAGATTCCGTGAAGAGTGCAGGGAGAGAGAAAGGGTAGAGGTCTCTGATTAGCCCCCGGTAATGCGATAGACAATACTGGGTAGACGACGACGTCTGCGAAATACTATAAATTCCCACGAAATGTGTTTTCGCACTTGACAATTTATTAGTTCGGCTGCAGCTCTGCAAACCGTGCACGTAGAACGGGTTGCGGCAGAGAACTCTTTCGGTGTAAGAGGTTACGGACAGTGACGTACGGACATTTTATTCCCTGCAATAGTGCTCGACAAACTAAAGTAAAACCCTGAGAGGAGTGTCTTCGGAGGTCGCTACTATCGGTACATTCAGTGTCAAAAATTGGATTTACCTAAATGGCGGTTTATTTGAATTTATGAAATAATAGGACGGCTCTTAATTCTTTCCATTTATAAATATAGCTTGTTAAATAATAATTATGATAGATTAATAATAAATAAATGTATCATTAATAAATTTGCATATCGTGGTGTGGCGCACAATGGGGAAAATCTGGATTTTACTGTTCAAAAATCCGTGAAGACCTTAGTATCCATCTGATCTGGATATATTTTTTTAAATTAAAGGTAATTAAATTCCCTACACATCTGTCGAGACAGGTTTTTAAATGATTCTGTCAAATTTTATTAATACATAATAAACTGTAACAAAGCGGGTACTGAGCATTGCGAGCGCAAATTATTCTATTGTGAATAAAACAATTCGCGGTTACTATTATTTAAATAAATATAACACACCTTAAACACGCAGATAACTTTATTTAACATGAATTACTATAATACGAGTTAATATATAATAAAATAAAACTAGAAACATTTATAATTAACTAAACGATAATTAAATGCGCGCGAAGCGCGAAAATGGATTCGACGTCGGTCACATCTTGACCGGCCGACGAAGCAAACCTGGCTTGACTGATGCTAAAACTTAAAACCAGACGCTAAGTTTTTAAGCGGGGGTGAAGAGTGGTATTTTGGGGATGCAACACATGGCCGAAGACTGCAGATTATCACACACATTCGTTGCCACGATAAGATTTTTCTGAGAATCTTATCGCACAAAACAGGAAAGCAAACTAACAGAATATCTGCAGTCAACTCAAAAACCACCTTGTTATAAAACTGTCGAAAAACTGTAAAAAATATTAAAAATTTAAACATATTTTCAAAACAGATCGAAATGCGCATGCGCATCTAACAGAAAATTGACGTCGTTGCATACAGGAATTTTTATCTTCAATACATGGAAAATGTACATTAAAATTGAAATAAAAAATTGACATTAAAATGCACATTAAAATTGATCGTGTCAGACGGGCTTAACGGGTAAAAGTTCGTATTATCGAGATTGCGTGAATTCATATTTAATAAAGACAAATTGCATCCACTTAACTGCAATTGCTTGTCAATTAAATTGGATTAATAAATATCACTATAAATTTTACTTAGTTAATATTAGGTAATATAATCATTGTTCATTATGTAACTAGTAATTATTTTAGTAACAATTAATATTTTATCATTATGTAAATTATGAATAGTAAATTTCATATTAAATGGACACATATTTAAGTATATCATATTTCGTTATTAATATACTGTACATGTTATATTCATTGATTAATAGCACAATATTTTTGCAATAATTTCGCTCACATATAAATTAGCTAATTACAATACTTATTATTATTATTATTATTTTCGTTTTCCACGAAACAAATCAATATAACAATTATAATTGTCGGTATAGTTGCACTATAATTATCAGTTCTCCTATTGGTTACATTTGAAAAATATGACAGGACGTGACGGTGTATCTTAAGAAAAATTAGTTCTTTTTGTTTTGTATTATTTATATGTCTGCTGCCATCAAAAGGAAACTAATTTATAATTAAATAGTATTTATTTTTCTCACGACCCTTACAGAAAGTATATATTTTTCCCGCAATGGAGAGGCGAAAATGATACTTTTCATCTCCAGGGAAAAGATAATTTTTTTTTCCTACGAAAGAAAAGTAGAACTATATCTATAGCCGTATTCCATTTGCCATTTGGTTCACTTAAATCAGTTAAGATAAATTATATAACATGGTATGAAGTCTGCCTGTGGATCCTGAGGTCCCTGGTTCGATTCCCACAGGTGACAAATTTTCATAATTTGAAAAAAGCTATCCCTGTGGCTCCTCCACCACTAACATGTTTGGGGGCCGTGATTTGACGACTGGTAACCGCACTTCACGCGCAAAATATATCACTTACCGAGATCTGCTTTAGCAGAGTGCCACACCCAGTAATGGGTAGAAGGCGTGATGATATATTTATTTATTTATTTTTTTTTACTAAATAAACAGAATTAAGCAAACTGATGCACTTATTGGACTGAAATACTTTAAAGTAAATTAGAATAAGTAATTCTAGTACTAGAATTATAGCCAGCGAAGTAATCCAGGGAAATAAATAAGTGATCAGGTTCAGTAAATGTAAATTAGATCTGATCCAAATGGCAAATGGAATACGCCTAATGTCAACTGACTGAAAACAATGCTATAATTTGAAATTATTGACTTCCAGATAACATCTGTAATAAGTATATTTAAGTTTCTAATTTATTTTCGAAATTTTCACCACATTAAAATTATGACGTTCCGAGATCAGATGCGACAGATTGCTACACCCAATAATGGGTAAAAGGCATGATGTTATACTAAAACAGTGTCATTCATCCCTTAAGTACTTTATATTACTCGCCTTCGGTTCGGAAAATGAAACGGCACCTTGGAGAAGAAATGTCGCATTTCCTTATCTTGAAATACAAATAACTATTTAACATTTCAGATTCGAAAAATTGAGCTGAATTCAGCACTTGTCTTTAGCTTAGACATCGTATCTAATTACCATGGAAACATCTTGCCTTTTATTAATAAATTTATCGTTGCATATATCTTTCTTTTAGGCATAACAAAAATTACTTAAGGTAGTACTAGTGTGACGGTGGCGCCATCGGTTGTCGAGTGGCGAAACTGACGCACAAAAAATATATAAGAATTGAATAAAATAAGTGTTTTATACCTATTATGATTTGAATATCATGAATGGCTAACAGGTTGTTGGTCTAGTGAATTTTCAAATACCACATCACCGTGTGGTATTGCCATTATAAATTGAGATTCTTAATTTTTCGTTAAAAACAAGGCTTTGCATGGCTATATATCTATTACTAAACGATAAAAAAACTTTCTCCTTCTGATACAATATTCATGGATAGTTCTAGAACATTATACTAGTTTTTCAAATGAAACTGCAAAATTTTAGAGGTACACAAACCAAATATGTGCGATTCTGAGTGATGATCGCCATAAACCCCGTGTATAAGAAATCAACTTTACAAGCGAATATATTTGTTCACAGACGATGAATGTGTTTCATATTTTAACAGGATGCGGATGACTATCCAATGTTTACGTGCGCCAAATTTCATTCTGTTCTGCGAATTTTTTTTCACGCTAGAACTACCTTAAGTATAACTATTGCTAACATGATCTTTTGATAGCAATCTTTCTAGCAACCATTGTTGTTTGCGGATTTAAAAATTATTATACCTAACAATTTTTATTACAAAATAGATCCAATAATATTATTTTTAAGGTAGTACTATCGTGAACAAATATTTTACAGATCTGAATGAAATTTGGCACACGTAAACATTGGATAGTAATACGCATCCTGTTAAAATATGAAACACATTCATCGTCTGTGAACAAATATATTCGCTTGTAAAATTGAGTTCTTATACACGGGGTTTATGGCGATCATCACTCAGAATCGCACATATTTGGTTTGTGTACCTCTAAAATTTTGCAGTTTCATTTGAAAAATTAGTATAATGTTCTAGAACTATCCATGTATATTGTATCAGAAGGAGAAAGTTTTTTTATCGTTTAGTAATGGATATATAGCCATTTAAAGCCTTGTTTTTAACGAAAAATTAAGAATCCCAATTTATAATGGCAACACCATACGGTGGTATGGTATTTGAAAATTCACTAGACCAACAACCTGTTATCAATTCATGATATTCAAATCATAATAGGTATAAAACACTTATTTTATTAAATTTTTATATTTTTTGAGCGTCAGTTTCACCGATTGCGGCACCGTCACCACTACCTGAAATAAGCTTCTTTATTTAGAGAAGAGTTCTGAATTTGGCTAATTATCATTTCGAATTTTCTACATGCTTTCTCTTACGAAATGGCATGTTAAAATTATAGAAAAATTATCAACACTTATACAAAACTAAATTAAAAAATTAGATTATGAAAATAAATTTAAAATATTGAATCAATTGTTTTTTTTTTAACGAATACGTCAATCGAAGTAATCTAGAAGATTAAATTAACGAAATTAAACTGGAAAATTGACTATTTTCAACTTGAATATTTTGCTGTCAAAACACTCGCTTCGTCCATATTTCTATCGCGAAAAACATAAACTTTTAGTAGTCCCTAGTTCAATAGTAGTATCTCCGCCACTGGAATTCTTTAGCCGCCACAAGCACAACGAGGCATTTACACTATTTTCATTTGGAAGTAGACGAAGCTCGTAGCGACCGAACGAGACCGTGGGGCCGAGGGTTCGTGGCTCGTGGGTTTCAGGTTTCACGTCTACTTCCACTTATGCTCAGTTCGTATTGTGTTGTGTGTTTGCAACATACAAACTATTGAACAACCTGACATTCACATATATTTCACAAACCCTGACGACCAACTACCTGCAAATAGAAATTGAAAATAGCTACTTTGAAATTTCAATAAAAATTACTTATTCTAATTCCTAACCTGAAACTTTACCGATTCTATCCTGATGATGGGTTGCATGAAAGTTTTATCGGTTCATTGGTAACTAACGGTTTAATAAGTTTCAAAAAATCGCTATTGAGACTGTAAAAAATAAAAATAAATATATCATCACGCCTTCTACTCATTACTGGGTGTGGCACTCTGCCGAAGCAGATCTCGGTAAGTGATATATTTTGCGCGTGAAGTGCGCTTACCAGTAGTCAAATCACGACCCCCAAAGATGTTAGTGGTGGGGGAGCCACAGGGGTAGCTTTTGAAATTATGAAAATTGTTTGTCGGCTGTGGGAATCGAACCAGGGTTCTCAGGATCCACAGGCCGACTTCATACCACTGAACTAGCCACCCCATATTCAGTGTCGACAGTTGGATATAAATTAACGGTTTATTTGAATTTATATTATAATAAGATGGGGTAATGGCTCAGTGGTATTAAGTCGGCCTGTGAATCCAAAGAACCCTGGTTCGATCCCTACAGCCGACAAAATATTATCACCAAATTAAAATTACCCCTGTGGCTCCGCCACCCCTAACATCTTTGGGGGCTGTGATTTTACGGCTGGTAACCGCACTTCACGTGCATAAATATATCACCGAGATCTGCTTCGGCAGAGTGCCCACACTCAGTAATGGGTAAAAGGCTTGATGATATATTTATTTATTTAAGATAAGATGAATGAAAAGTGAATAAGAGTGATTGGATGGATGTGATTGAAGGTTTTTTGTAAGAGTAAAATAAATAAATAAAATAAATATGTCATCACGCCTTTTATCCATTACTGGATGTGGCACTCTGCCGCAGCAGATCTCGTTAAGTGATAACTTTTGCGCGTGAAGTGCGGTTACCAGCCGTCAAATTACGACCTCCAAAGATGTTAGTGGTGGGGGAGCCACAGAGGTAATTTTAAATTGGTGAAAATGTTTTGTCGGCTGTGGGGATCGAACCTGGGTTCTTTGAATCCACAGGCCGACTTGCTACCACTGTGCCATTACCTCATATAATAGAGTAATAATAAATAATAGTTATTTATGTATTAAGAGCTCAAAGTAGTCGGCATTTTCTTGAAATCGTTAATGTATATTTTTGCTCGAAACAAATACAAGATTTTTTTCTAGAATCTTTAAACAATGAAATTAACTTGTTCTAAAAATAATCATATTATTCCTACTATATATATATATTTTGTTAGTACCCAGTTATCATTAGTATACACTTTCATTTTTTACATGGAATGTTGTCAATTACTTTCAATAATTGTTTCTGTCTATAGATAAATAATATTTTTGAAGAGTAAACAATAAACAAAACGTAACAACAAAGTTTATTTGAGATCACGAGCTTGGAGAATGTTTTCATTTTTTCTTTTTATTTCATGATCTAAAATTATTTTTCTTTTCATATACTTGGCAAAACTGTGTGTGTACAAATTTACTCGTGTTCTAGGTTATATAAACATTTTATCCTTCTTTTCCACATGTAAGTAAAATTAATTCTAAAATATTGCTTATTAATAAAGTTAACTAAATACAAATATAGTTATCTAACTCTTTACAGAATTTAAAACAGTATCATTTATGAAATTAATCCAGTAACATATGGAATAAAAATAATCGACAACGAACAGCTGGACGTTTCGTTCACGTTTTCACTACTAGATGTCACCACATGTACGAAACATTTGAAATTCGTTTTCAAGAATAAAATTGATTCAAGTTCTCATCTTTCAATAACATCGTGCTTTATCTAGTTTTAAATGTTTGTATTATGACTGTAAATGTAAACCTGTAATATTATCTATACAATTCAACTCTTATTTAATTTCAATAATTGAAATAATAAAACGTAAAACAACAAACAAGAATAAAAGAATGACCTTTGCTCTTACAATTTATCTAAAGGTCTATAAATACTTCAACACATATTAAAGTGTTTCTGAGCTAAGTAGTGAAAGTTTCATCATAACTGCTAAAAACAAAAACTGTGATTAAAAATACAACAGACTAAATTTAACAATGAACTTGGCACGACTCAGATTAGTAACTTTCGACGTTACAGACACACTGTTACAATTCCGTATGTCTTTGGGTAAACAATACAGTGAAATCGGTGCACTTCACGGTGTCAAATGTGACAAAAATGCTCTGGCGGCCAACTTCAAATCACACTGGTATCAACTGAAGAAAGAACATCCAAATTACGGAAAAGAAACTGGTATAGGTTGGGAACAGTGGTGGAAACTGATCGTATTCAGAACATTTAAAGACGCTGATTTGAATGCAGATGAAAAGAAACTTGATATAATTGCAACAAATTTGATTCAATTGTACAATTCAGCAGAATGTTGGCAACAATGCTATGGCGCTTTGGGGTTATTGTCTTACCTGAGAAATAAAGGTATGGCCCTGGGTGTAGTTTCAAATTTTGACGAGAGGTTGCCACTCTTGTTAGAAAATACAAGATTGAGGCATTATTTCAAATTCGTGCTGACATCTTACGACGCTGGATTTGAGAAACCTGATAAACATATTTTCGAAAACGCAATAAAATTATCAAATATAAGTGGTTTGAAACCGAATGAATGTTTACATATTGGTGATACTGTTGCTTTGGATTATATCGGTGCAGTAAATGCTGGGTGGAATTCAGTTCTTATAGAAGAAACAAATATTGCTCAAATTCAAGAAAAGTACTCAACTATAGATCCCAATCATGTTTATAGAAATTTATATGATTTGCATAAATACTTTGTAGAAAGTGATCCTCACTATAAATAACTTATTGATTATTGAATTTACTTGTTAAGATAGATTTGTTAATTATATTAGTTTTTAGTTTTTGTCATGTTTTGTGTAAATAATTTTTTTTCTAATTATGTACATATATATAGTTTGTTAAAATTCATAATTATTTCTGTAATATTATTGTAACATTTTTTAAAATGAATAATAAATCGGATATGTAATCTAATCCAACATTTTCATTAAAAATATCCTAAATTACAGGTAAATATTGTGTTTTAATTATTTCTTTCATAGATCCTGATATTGTTATTTAAATAGTGAATTAATGATAAAATGTTATAAAATTATTCTCTTAAAAAATAATTTAATTATTAGTTATTATAAGTTTAATTGTTTTATTATGAATTATTTCAATAAAAAAAAAAGAACTGTTACATATACTGTAAGTTGATACTAACTTACTGTCTTTAAATCTGAATTACTGATCAATAAAACGTTTTATTTATTGTCACGTGTGTGCGTTTAAACTAATAGTGTCATTATTATAGGGAGAATAAAACTCTTAAGATTATTCTCGCGGGAATAATCTCTGTATGTGCTTTTGTTTGTTACAAATGATAGGTAGTTGTCAAATAATTATTTAAAACTGTCAACGTGTCAAGTAAAATGTGTGAAAAAATCGATTTAGTTCCAGTCAAGACACAGACAAAAATTTGGAAACAACTTCCAAGAATACATTAATACAAAATCAAACGATATGAACCCAGTTTGGAATCTTTTACGTTGGATGAATCAACCTCAACAGCTAAGTCAAAAAATAATCTAATTAAATATAACTCGAGAGTACGTTAAGACAATAATTCTCCAGATTCTTTGTCAAACTTGTTGCTTTTTTGACAATAACCACTCGAGCCCTTTGGGCTCTCATGACTATTGCCTGGCAACAAGTTTTCGAAAATCTGTCAAATTATTTTCAATTTATTCTCACCCTCTTGTTATATTATTACTGATAATAAAATGACGTTTAAAATTATGCCAGATTATTCCGCTTTGTGAATCTGCTTTTATATTTGTATATATTAAAAATGTAACAAAATAAACTTGAATATGAACTTAAAACGTCTCAAACTTATCACTTTTGATATAACAGGTACTCTTTTACAATTTCGCATGCCTATTGGTAAACAATACAGTAAAATCGGTGCACTACACGGTGTCAAATCTGACAAGAATGTTTTAATGGCTAACTTCAAGAAACACTGGTCCCAACTGAAAAAAGAACACCCTAATTTTGGAAAAAATACTGGATTAGATTGGAAACAATGGTGGAAAATAATAGTATGCAGAACATTTAAGGACGCTGATGTGAATGCAGGCGTACAGAAACTAGATATAATTGCTACAAATATAATTGAGTTTTATAAATCTGCAGACAGTTGGCAAGTATGTTCTGGAGCTACGGAATTATTGTCTTACCTGCGAAATAAAGGTATGCCTCTTGGCGTTATTTCAAATTTTGATCCACGGTTGCCAATTTTACTAGACGATATCAAATTAACGAACTATTTTAAATTTGTGTTGACATCTTATGGTGCTGGATTTGAAAAACCTAACAAAAGAATATTTGAGGAAGCGAGAAAACAATCAAATATAACTGGGTTGAAACCTAATGAATGTTTGCATATTGGAGATAATTTAGATTTGGATTATAATGGTGCGAGAAATGCGGGATGGAATGCAGCACTTATAGAAGACGAAAATATTGATAAAATTAAAGAAAAATATTCCACTATAGATGCAAATAATGTTTATAAAAATTTAAATGAATTACATAATTGTTTTGTAGACAACGATTTTAAAAGTAAATAGTTTTGTTGATTGTTGAATTTGTTGATTAAGATAGTCGTGTTATGTACTTGTTTATTAGTTCATAGTAAATATATATATATTCTTTTTTCAAATATTCTAATCTAATCTAACAATTTCAATAAAAAAATATATTCAGGCCTTTGTTATACTTCGGAACCACTGGTTTGATAATTATTTCTAATTATAAATAAATAAAAATAAATATATATATATATATATCATCACGCCTTTTAGCCATTACTGAGTGTAGCACTCTGCCGAAACAGATCTCGGTAAGTGACATATTTATGCGCGTGAAATAAGCCACGGAGGTAATTTTAAATTGGTGAAAACCAGGGTTTTTTGAATCCTCAGACCAACTTGGTACCACTGAACCATTACCCCATTATTTCTAATTGTTAATAATTAAATTATAATTATAGACAATTTATTCATTATTCAACAGTAAATAAATGACTGTAGTGTTGATCAGTGGCACTAAAAATGTTCAGAATGAAATTTGGCGCACGTAAACATTGGATAGTCATACGCATCCTGTTAAAATATGAAAAACATTCATCGTCTGTGAACAAATATATTCGCTTGTAAGGTTGAGTTCTTATACACGGGGCTTATGGCGATCATCACTCAGAATCGCACATATTTGATTTGTGTACCTCTAAAATTTTGCAGTTTCATTTGAAAAACTAGTATGATGTTCTACAGAGTGATCAAAAGGAATTGTTACAGTTGACAATAAAAAAAAAACTACTTGAAATTGGCAAGTCTGATACATAAATTCATTTCCTGTTGTTGACAGTGACATTTAAAATTTAAATTTGAGTACATTTATTATTACATTTATTTCTAAAGTATTTCTATTACTTAAAAAGTCAAAATTCTATTAGCTGCCAGAGTCCTGACATAACCTATTTGTATTTATTAGAAATGTCAAATAGCATTTCCGCCTTTATCTGACGTTGTGCCAACTGTGGAATAAAAAGATCTCTAGAATTGTATTGCCAACTATAACAATTCCTTTTGATCACCCGGTAGAACTATCCATGTATGTTGTATCAGAAGGATAAAGTTTTTTATCGTTTAGTAATGGATATATAGCCATGCAAAGCCTTGTTTTTAACGAAAAATTAAGAATCCCAATTTATAATGGCAACACCACACGGTGGTATGGTATTTGAAAATTCACTAGACCCACAACCTATTAACAATTCATGATATTCAGTTTCGCCACTCGACAACCGATGGCGCCACCGTCATACTAGTACTACCTTAATGTGAAAAACTTAGTTGTATCTCAAATTGTGTTTTCTTGTTGCTGTTGTTTAAAAATTCACTATCAAATTTGTCAAAAAAAGTCTCAAAACTTAAAAGAATCTCAAAAGAAGTAAAAGAAATTGTATTAAATGCAAAGGTATTAATTAATTATTTAATTAGGCATGATAATAATTTTGACTTTTTTTGGACATTGACAGACACCCATTTTTGCTGTTTTATCATATTAGTCCAATAAAGTATTATTTTATAGACACTAAACGTGGCATAAAGCAAGTAGTTATGGTGCAGTTAAATATAAAATGCTTTTAGATCTTTGATTAGTACGTCATATTATATATACCCTTAAATTTTTTTTCAAAGTATAAAAGATCCTTGTATTATAGGTAATCTCATGGTAATAATGTAATTTGTTAATTTGTTCTTAGGCCACAAAAATGTAGCATTAAATATATAGTTTGTAAAGTGTATTAATTAAATATGTTCATTTATTTTTTCAAAAAGAACATAAAATATTTACACTATAATTTCAGTTAATATAAAATATACAGTTCAACTTTCTTTAAAATTAAATTACTTATTATTAAATGAAGCACAGCACGCATGTGAGTACGTATGTACAAATTATAAAAGTCAGTACAATTTTAAACAGTGTTGCCAATTATATAAAAATTTTAAATTACTGTCAATAATGTCGAAAGGAAATCTTAGATATAAAATAAATTTATGAGCATGATAAGTATTCAGTTAATAAATATACACACTACACACAAAGATAATGGAACAAAAACTGTCAACAATTATACACGTTCACATTTTCACACATAACCTTAAAATTAAATCACCCAAATTAAAAACAGCACCCACACAATTTAAAATTCGTCTCTATAATTCCGTAGCTTCTTCATACGCATCCTTTCTCCAACACACATGATCAAATTCGCCATTTGCTATCACGTACGGTCCATTTCTTATCGTCCCATAACCTTCCGAATTGGAATCATTCGTCGTGGTGTCCCCGTACATTGACGAAATTCCCAATGGGTTCATGTTAGGGTTCGCGAACTTCTCACCATCAGAAAAATACTTTTTCTGAGTTAAAATCCGTGGTTTGTCATTTCTTTCTAACGTATCAGTGATAGAAACTACTTCTAAAGTGTGACGTTTGCCGCCATTTTGAAGTGTTGTTCCGTAGTCTGGTGGCGACATCCCTCGGACAGTTGTTAAATCACTGTTGGTGTTTATCGTGGATACGAACCGCGCAGTAGAGTCTTGGTTGTGACGGCGATTTTTGACGGAATGAGTGTAATCGCGGGTGCCGCGTCTTTTGAGGGTGAAATCGCGGTCGCCTGTGCCTGCGGTGCTACGCCACTGGATCCAGCCGTGACGGATCATTGGGTCCACTGGGCCCCATTTTCGACTAGGTTTCAATGCACTTGAAAATTTCTGCAAACAAAAATAATTTAAATATAACAGCTTTTTAAAAAATATCTAACAGAAATAATACTATGCAAATTTTAAAATAAAATTTTATCAACACTTTCGAATCTATTTTATTTTTTTAATTATACAGGTTGTCCAAAATTGGGATAGGATAATATGACTAACTTCTAAATTAAAAGTAAAAAAAATATTCCTTTTTTGTGTGAAATATTTTCTTCGATGCGCAATAGTTTATAAGGTTATTATTATTTATTTTTTTATTTTTTTGGACATTTCGCTGAAAATATATATTTTTTCATTATTAATTCACTACATACATACATATCTTCACGCAATATCCCAACAAACATAAAACATTGACTCATCACACTCATCAAACAATTATCCAAAACAAACTACCTTCACGTCAACCACATTCATAGATCACTCCATATAAACTCATTCATTTATTACACTCGAAATCATTATCACACAAAAAACCTTCAATCACATCATTCCTATTCACTTATCATTCACTCGGCTATTTAAATCATTTTTCCAACAAAATATTTATTTCCTCACCTGTACAAGATTATAATCCACCTGAATGTAGACCTCATATCCAGCTACTATTATAATAGCAATAATACACACTATAACTATAGTCCATCCAGTGGCGTACATCCACACGGGGTCATCGCGGAATATCCCCGTGAGCCGGACTGTAACCAGCGCCCAAATACCCACGGCGCTTAGTAGCAGTGGTGCCAACCACCACAATACCTTCCACAGCCACGTCAGACTGCTTCCCAGAATGAACTCGAAGTCTATGTAGAGATTTGAACAGCCTGAAAAAATAAAATTAATATATTATCACGCCTTTTTATCCATTAATGAGTGTGGCATTCTGCTGTAGCAGATCTCGATAAGTGATATATTTAGACGCATGAAGTGCGATTACCAGTCGTCAAATTCCAGTCCCCAAAGATGTTAGTGGAAGGGGAAACACGAGAATAATTTTAAAGTGGTGAAAATTGTTTATCAGCGGTAGGAATCGAACTCCGGTTCTCAAATCCACAGCTCGAGTCACTGAGCCATCGACCTCTACTATATTTTTAAAATATAGAATACTAGTAAACCGTAGTTCCTGATTTGTATTAGTTTAATGCATAATTGAAGAAATATAACCTAAATGAACTATTTTAGGTTAAAAAATTTGACACAGTGGTATTATGTCGGTCTGTGGATCCTGAGAACCCCGGTTCGATTCCCACTGCCTACACACATTTTCACTACAATAATACTAATCCTGTGGATCCTCCGCCACTAACATCTTTGGAGGACGTGATTTGACAGATGGTAACCGCACTTCACACGCAAAAATATATCACTTACCGAGATCTGCCAGGCAGAAGGAATAATGACATATTTATTTATTTATTATATTATTATGGGATGGCTAGCACAGTGGAATGAAATCGGCCTGTGGATACTGAGGTCCCTGGTTCGATTCCCACAGGCGACAAATTTTCATAATTTGAAAAAGCTATCCCTGTGGCTCCTCCACCACTAACATGTTTGGGGGCCGTGATTTGACGACTGGTAACCGCACTTCACGCGCAAAATATATCACTTACCGAGATCTGTTTTAGCAGAGTGCCACACCCAGTAATGGGTAGAAGGCGTGATGATATATTTATTTATTTTATTTATTTATTTATTTATAATTCTGTTTCTAATTAACACAGATTCACAAAATGAATGAAATTTGATGTTACTTAAATAAAAAAAATATATATCACCACGCCTTCTACCCATTACTGGGTGTGGCACTCTGCCGAAGCAGATCTCGGTAAGTGATATATTTTGCGCGTGAAGTGCGGTTACCAGTCGTTAAATAACGGCCCCCAAAGATGTTAGTGGTGGGGGAGCCACAGGGGTAGCTTTTGAAATTATGAAAATTGTTTGCCGGCTGTGGGAATCGAACCAGGGTTCTCAGGATCATACCACTGAGCTAGCCACCCCATTGATGCTACCTAACACTCTTTTTTAACCCAAGTTAAAATAAACTTGTTTCGTGAATTGAAAAGAGAGTTAAAAACGAACAATCCGCTTTATGAATCTGTCTGAAATTTATTAAACTTACCATAAATATATACAAAGGCACCAACTTCTAAAATAGTGCAGACCAGCAACAAGTTCCCGATGACATAGTGGTCCAGGATATGAACCACTTGAAAGTCCGGTACGAGTATTGACAGCGTCCCCAATACGAAGAATATAAAACAAAAAAGTGCAGCAGTCCGCCACCACTGCCACTTGTTCTTTGTTTCTATCCTGATCGCTTTCAGAATTGTGAACACTACTGCTAACTAAAAATAAAACATTTTTTTCAATAAATACAACTCGAGGTTTAGTTTTTCTTAGGACGAATTTTCATTTAAGGAAAATTTAAAATTTAAGTACCAGCGGTGCAATTGGCTCTTAAACTTGGTTGCTTTGACGATTCGGATAAAATATCTTTATATCAGTGTTGTGATTCTTTAATATGAATTACTCCCGTCAATTATTACAACGTAAATACATCTCATAAAATAAAATTTCTCAAGTAATAGACTTGCTATTTTAATCGATAAATTTTGGTTTTGCATTATTTTTTTGCATAGCAAAAATCATGACAGCAAACTACATGGATTTTTAATGTTAGTTTGCTGTGTATTACATTTCATCTTAGAAAATTGCAGATGGCACTGCGGACGCAGACCGTTTTATACCCACTTCTATTATAGTCCATATTTTGACTTCTAGTACTAGTGAGACGGTGGCGCCATCGGTTGTCGAGTGGCGAAACTGACGCTCAAAAAAATATAAAAATTTAATAAAATAAGTGTTTTATACCTATTATGATTTGAATATCATGAATTGTTAACAGGTTGTTGGTCTAGTGAATTTTCAAATACCATACCACCGTGTGGTGTTGCCATTAAAAATTGGGATTCTTAATTTTTCGTTAAAAACAAGGCTTTGCATGGCTATATATCCATTACTAAACGATAAAAAACTTTCTCCTTCTGATACAATATACATGGATAGTTTTAGAACATCATACTAGTTTTTTAAATGAAACTGCAAAATTTTAGAGGTACACAAACCAAATATGTGCGATTCTGAGTGATGATCGCCATAAGCCCCGTGTATAAGAACTCAACTTTACAAGCCAATATATTTGTTCACAGACGATGAATGTGTTTCATATTTTAATAGGATGCGTATGACTATCCAATGTTTACGTGCGCCAAATTTCATTCAGATCTGCAAATTTTTTTTCACGCTAGTACTACCTTAAAATATAAACTTTAGAATAATCTTAAATATAAATTAACAAATCAAAAATGAATGCATTTGGCTGCACTATGAAAATGACACTATCTTACCATGCTGATGAATCCCGACAAGAACATTGAAAAATACGCTAGTACGGTCCACGTCGGTGCTGTGTCCTGATGCTGGACAGCCTGATCGTAGATGGCATTGAAGAGGTGCAATTCTGTGATGCTGCTGTTTCCTGGAAGCGCTCGCAACGAATCTCCCACCAGGATATAGCAGGTCAGCACGGAGAGCGCGCCCAGTGCGATGTTCATGAACATGTATGCCATTGCTGCCCTAAAATTATTAAATAACAATCACAATTATACGGAGTAATGGCTCACTGGTATCAAGTCGGCCTGTGGATCCTAAGAACCCTGGTTCGATCCCCACAGCCGACAAAACATTTTCACCAATTTAAAATTACCCCTGTGGCTCCCCCACCACTAACATCTTTGGGGGCCGTGATTTTACGGCTGGTAACCGCACTTCACGCGCATAAATATATCGCTTACCGAGATCTGCTTCGGCGGAGTGCCACACCCAGTAATGGGTAAAAGGCGTTATAATATATTTTATATTTTTTATAATTATGTGGATTTGAGAACCTACATTAAAATTATTCCTGTGGCTCCCCCACCACTAACATCTTTGGGGGCCATGATTTGACGGTTGGTAACCGCACTTTACGCGCATAAATATATCACTTACCGAGATCTGCTTCGGCGGAGTGCCACAACTAGTAATGGGTAAAAGGCGTGATGATATATTTATATTTTTTTTGGCTTCTTTGGCGGACCAACTACTTAGGTCATATGCCGCCATTACGCCCTGATCTGCGGTTTTTTTAGTTGTTATTGGTCAACAGCAACCCGAGTTTCTCTGGACGGTCACCCATCCACATACTACCCGCGCGCAACGTTACTTAACTCGTTTTATCGCTTAGATCAGTTCCAACGAGTGCAGCCATGGCCGTTGACATATATTTATTTTATTTTATATTATTATCCAATTATTTGTTTCTGTTTGTCTTAGGGAAAATAATGCTAACGTTCACATCAACAAAGCAAAATCATTTTAAAATCTCGTCCAATGAAATTGTGTGAGTGGGTTAAGCCACACAATAATTCTGAATAAGTATTTTGAAACATTTAATTAACAACACTATGTTTACATGATTTCAATTTGAAACTTTTGACCGATTATATCAACAAAATTAGACCGAAATCCTACATTTTTCTATAGTCAACATGAATAATCAATTTTATTGAATTTTTGTTTACATGTTTCAATAATCATTCAGTTTTATTTATTCTCTTAAATTTAAATCAATTACATTGAACCATAGCTATCTATACCCGCCTTTTTAGACAAAAATCGTACAGAAAGTAACATATTTTTCAGTTATTAAAAGAACGAAAAAAGAAGGTAAATATAGTGAAAATATCTACAAAATTTGCAGAGTAACATTCCACTATAACACTATATTATAATTTGTAAAGTTGTTTAATATTTATGAAACTATAAAAGTGTCAGCTACTTAATTCTCAGTGTAAAGATTTAATATCAAAGCACAAAAAACAAAATGTGTTGGTTGAACTAGTTTTATTTACGTGATATAGAGATGCTTACAGAAATTACAGAGAATTCGGAAAATCTTAACTGCGTGCCATAGCACTCTAACAAAGTTCTACAGCCCAGTACTTGCAGACATTTATAGAATTCTTGTGAAATGACAAACATGACGTTTAAAACAAACCACCAAGAGAAGTTTCCATAAAATGAATTTAAAAATAAATATGTTACATGTACTTAAATTTAAACTGAATCCCGGAGGGGGACGAACGAACGAGTGCTAGAATTATCTTCTATAACGAGTGTTTTATACTATTTTCTCTTTTTCGGGGCTTTCCTTTGCACGTTTTCTTTATAAAAATTGTTGACATATACCAATAAGGGACATTTAAAATAGTTATATTGGTAACAGTGATTTGTAATTGATTTTGTCCGTTGCCTAGATATTTGTATAAAATATGTTTCTTTATTTTGTCAGTTGCGCCTAAATATTTTGCGTATTTAATGCAATTATACCAATCTATGATAACAATATGTCACCAAAAATCGTTTAAGAATAAAGCTCATTCTGGTATCAATATGCGGGCGAGAATGTTATTCTAACATCGAAACAGAGAAATACCTTTCTCAACGACCGAACAGGAAGTATATATTTCCAACTTCAATTGAGTACAGAAAGTTAACGTTTGCCACTCAACAAGCGGTAATAAGATTTTGCTGTTCGCCGAGCGGTAAAGTAAGAGCATATCCTTGGCTACATGAAAACTGTTAACCATTTTCAAGCGAATTTCAAAACAGAAAAACTATTCAAACTGATTTTAAATTCTCCTCCAAAGGTTTATAAATGGTCGTAGAAAAACATATTGTGTGCATCACGAGGAGAAAGCGTCCTTGCCACTTTTACCATTCTCCATGTGCGAGCGGAAATAGATTACATTCTGTTCTTGGTACACAATAGTTATTTGCGTATTAAGAGCGTAAAGTGATTCACACACATACTTTTTTGTTTATGATTGCATCTTAAATTATTAAATGAATTAAAGTAAAAGCGCTAAAAATTAATTCGGTCTGTCAAGATGACGTTTCTATTTTGTATGTATCCCTGGTAGGGTTGTTAATTTTACGAATATTCGAAACTTCGATTGTTCGGATTTATTGAACCTTCGAATTTAGATTCGAACATTCGAATTTTTGAATATTCCGATTTTTCGAATTTTCGAATTTTGGAATATTTCGAAGTTACGAATTTTCGAATTATTCGAATTGTGTTGATATGCATTATTTTCAGAATAAACTCATTTGCAAAGTTTTGTATTAATTCGTAAGTAATTATTATTAATTATTATTATTTGCCAAATTAATTCAATTAGACTTAAAATTTCGCTGCACTGTCAAAAACGTTTTAATGAAGATGTTTCTGTATACTTTTTATTGTCATTTTAAAACGTTTTACCAAAAGTCCGTAGCATTTAGATGGGCGGTAAGAGAATAGATGTCTTAATTAAGACGCCTAAACTTGCAGAGTTTTTGCAAGATACTTCGCCGAGTTTATTATTTATTTCGTGGCCGACTTTTCACGAATTATGCGTGAGCGTGTATGGAGATGACAAATGACGTTAATTCTGTGGCAAAAAATTTGAGTATTCGAAGCTTCGAAACATTCGAAAATTCGTAAATTCAAAGCTTTAAAAAATTCGAAAATTCGAAGCTTCGAAGTTTTTTTGACGATGTTCAAAATATTCGAATGTTCGAACGTTCAGAAATTCAAACTTCGGTGGAAATCAACGACCCTAATCCCTGATAACTATCGAAGCAAGCGCGCATTTAATATATGTTTCACGCGTAAAAAAATTATACATTTCCAATGGCAACATTAACAAATGAGAGCGAAATTGTCAATTTTTCATAGCAATCGTGGAAAAATAACTATTACAGAAATTTTTAAATAAATAAAATAAATATATCATCACGTTTTTTACTCATTACTGGATGTAGGACTCTGTCTAGCAGATCTCGGTACGTGATTATATTTATGCACGTGAAGTGCGGTTACCAGCCGTCAAATGACAGCCCTCAAAGAAGATAATGGAGGAGGAGTCACAGAGGTAATTTGAATGTGATGAAAATGTTTGTCCGCTGTGGGAATCGAACCAGGGTTCTCAGAATCCACATTCCGACTCACCACCTACCTCAGAAATTTTAAATAAATGAAATAAATTTCTTAAAGTTAATGAAATATTAGAAAACAAAAGAAAACTTACCAAAACGGATCAGCCTTGTTATAAACCTTCCCTGCACACGTAACAACATTTCCAAATCCCAGATGTGTCGAAAAAAATAATTGTATTGCCGCATAATACCACACCTGAAACATATGACCACGTATTCTAATTATTTACAATTACTACTGGATATTTGAGTAGAAAGTTCAACAAAAATTAGTTGTTTGTAGACTTACGTCAGCGTTTTGCAGAAGTGACCAGTCGACGTGGTCGTAGAGGCTGCTTCCTTCGCTCTGGTAGCAAATCGCCTTCACTAGCAGGGCCACCATGCACAGAAAAACCGGGATGAAAAAGCAGGTCATTGAACGAATGTATGCTTTTACCCGTCGAAACGAACTAGAAGAAATTGCCATAATTTTGTGTAAAGTACACCGACATTGCAATATTTCTACTAGAAATTATGGAATGTGCAGTGTGAAGTGAAATTGTTATAATTCGCATTCCAAGAACGACATAAAAAACTGGATTCGGATAGAAATTAACAGATTAGAAAATTGTGAATTTGTTAAAACTACTAGGCGTTTTAAGGTAGTACTAGTGTGAAGAAAATGTTTGCAGATCTGAATGAAATTTGGCGAACGTAAATATTGGATAGTCATACGCATCCTGTTAAAATATGAAACACATTCATCGTCTGTGAACAAATATAATCGCTTGTAAAGTTGAGTTCTTATACGCGGGGCTTATGGCGATCATCACTCAGAATCGCACATATTTGGTTTGTGTACCTCTAAAATTTTGCAGTTTCATTTAAAAAACTAGGATGATGTTCTAGAACTATCCATGTATATTGTATCAAAAGGAGAAAGTTTTTTATCGTTCAGTAATGGATATATAGCCATGCAAAGCCTTGTTTTTAACGAAAAATTAAGAATCCCAATTTATAATGGCAACACCACACGGTGGTATGGTATTTGAAAATTCACTAGACCAACAACCTGTTAACAATTCATGATATTCAAATCATAATAGGTATAAAACACTCATTTTATTCAATTTTTATATTTTTTTTAGCGTCAGTTTCGCCACTCGACAACCGATGGCGCCACCATCACACTAGTACTACCTTACGTTAGAAAAATACCTTTACATTTTCCTATTCAAATTAACATTAAACTTAATATTTTCTAAACAAGAAGTCCAATAATTTAAGCTTTCACCCAACTTTGCCGAATGTCAGATTTTCATATTTGTTTACAATTTTTTTTCGTCTAAATTGTATGAGATAACAAAAAAAAATTAAAAATCATTAGACAAAAAAATAGTAACCAATTTTCTTCCAGGAAATTCCAAATTATTAACATTTATCATAATATTTATTAAATTGAATTATAAAGGGAAAAATTGGGACACCGCCAGGATTTGAACCTGGAACCTTTGAACACCGAAATAGTGTTAAAACTTACCAAAGCATTATAATCAGCCATATGAGTAATAGGAACGCGGAGTAGATCCCGAACCATTTTGGATCACTGAGAGGAGATGACAAAAATGTTTTGCTAAAACAAAAATAGATTACATGTTATGGATATAATAAAAATACATATAAAAATATATCTTACTTCAAACATTGTTCCCCTGGTATGCCTACAGTTTGGTAGCCATTCTATACAACAAAAAAGTTATATATTTATATCAATTCAATTTCTGTAGTAACAACAATATAAACAGATGTTATATTATACATTTTATTTTATTATTTATTTAATGTTATCAAATTTATTACATTATTTTCAACCTTAACCACAGACAAAATATATACAGACGTCTAACTAAATGTATTCAAATGGCAGCTTTTTCTGTCAATGAAATTTGTAGTTCCGGACGACTAATTTCACAAATCAGTTAAAAAAAATAATTCGCAATTCAAAATGAATTGTAAATACATAAGCCTAAATTTATCGTTCATGAACTACACGTAATAATCGACATTAGCGCTGCAATACTGATTCGTCCAGAACTAGAAATTTTATCGATACAAAATGTGTTGCCGTTTGAATACATTCAGTTAGACGTCTGTATATATATATATATTGTCTGTATTTTAACTTAAAAAATATGTACATATGTATAATAGGAAATATATTTCAATTAAAATTACAATATCTTGTTTGAATTGAACAGTATTGAAATTCAATTGAGCGCATAATTCTCCTTCAGCAAAATTACATTTGTATAAAATTATTATTATTCTAGTTATTATTTTATATAGGCATTAATTGACTAAATTATTACGTATTATCCATGATTAATTGATTACCTATATAATGTTGCTGCAATTATGATTCATTCATATTTGTTTATTATTGAATTATAACCTTCACAGCTGAAATTAAATTAGATAGGTACTTGTTTTTCTATGCACTGACATTATTAAGTTACAAGTTACAAGTTACAACCAATAATAACATTTTGTTTGTAAGGTAAAACCACCGGCAATTTTTTTTATATTAGTTCGGAAAATTTAACACGTAAAGCAGGAAAACACTGTATTTCTTTCCCTGGTTATAATTTAATTTATATTTACTTTTTGTAATCCTGTCAGAGAGTAAAATTTTCTTCCCTCAATTGAAAGATTTAGCTGTTTTAATACTAGTTGATCTTGAAAATCAGTTTCAAAAATTTATTTAAAAAAATAATGTTTTATATTTTATAATTTTATTTTGTGCCGATGAAGTGTCGACCGAAACGTCGACATTATAAAAAATAAAAATTGTTTTGAATTAATTCCTAAAAAATCTGATTTATACTATTTTTATAACATTTGTTTAAAATGTTCACATGTACATTATTAGTCTAAGAACGAGGCATATCGTTGAATTGTTACAATCAAACAAAATTTAGTACTTTAATTAGGTAATAAAAATTCATTTTTGATTTAATTTAATTATGATGTCACAATGCTAGCTAGCTCATATTTTTCTTCATCGTCAAAGTCAAAATTTAAATATTATCTCGAAAAATTCCTTTATTACTGCCTAATTTAAATATACCATCCAATGGTAAAAAAGTTCCCCACTTGTAGTTTGTCTCAATTACAGTTATTTATTTATGTTTATTAATTTAATGGAGTAATGGTTCAGTCGTTTCGAGTTGGCCTGTGGATCCTGAGGATCTCGGTTCGATTCCCACAGCCGACAAACAATTTTCACCAAATTAAAATTACCCCTGTGGGTCCCTCACCACTAACATGTATGAGGGCCGTGATTTGACGGCTGGTAACCGCACTTTACGCGCAAAATATATATCACTTACCGAGATCTGCTTCGGCAGAGTGCCACACCCAGTAATGGGTAAAAGTCGTGATGATATATTTATTTTATACATATTTTTTTAATTTATAAAAACCATCATTTGATTGACTTAGAAAAGGCGGCAAATTGGAGACCGCCCTGGGGGGCAAAAGTTCTAGGTACGCCCACATGTCATTCATAATGGCAAATAGCAAACCAGTAATTTTAAATTACATGATATGCAATACACAATATCTTAACAAACTTATTTATAGTAAAATACATTAACAAATCAAAATTACTGTCAATAACAACTGCCTGACTTCACCATAACCATCATATGACACATGGCACGCGCCATAACCACACTTCCGGCACACGGCACGGACGCAAGAAGTTGGTCAGCTGTAGCCACGACACCGCGCCTGACCTTCACAATTATTTCCGAACAGCGGATACGATAATTGCTGGTTCGGTCCGCAATGCTTCAACTTCCTTCAGCTCGAGGAACGGTACTTGAGCGTCCGCGGCGCGTGCTTACTACGCTACTAAGTTGCTTAATGTGAGCTATTTGCTTCTGTTTGCACTCGATAATCGCTCATAATGAAATTTAGCGAAAATGTACTGTTAGAAATGAATTGTTTCCGTAATTTGATATTATATCAAGGTGGCATCTTGTATTAAGTTATATAATAATTATTATTTATTATGGGGTGGCTAGCTCAGTGGTATGAAGTCGGCCTGTGGATCCTGAGAACCCTGGTTCGATTCCTACAGGCGACAAACAATTTTCATAATTTCAAAAAGTTACTCCTGTGGCTCCTCACCACTAACATCTTTGGGGGACGTGATTTGACGACTGGTAGCCGCACTTCACGCGCAATATATATCACTTACCGAGATCTGCTTCGGCAGAGTGCCACATCCAGTAATGGGTAGAAGGCGTGATGATATATTTTATTTTTATAATTATTACAAAACTTACACATTTTTGGAATTCGGGAATTCAAGATTGATACATGGGTGGAGCCCGCATTTTGAAAACAAAACATGGAAGTACATATATGGAAATGGGGTAGATGGCTCAGTAGTATCGAGTCAGCCTGTGGATCCTGAGAACCCTGGTTTGATCCCATAGCCGACAAACATATTCACCACATTAAAATTACCCCTGTGGCTCCACTGCCATCGTCATCTTTGGACGCATAAATATATCACTTAACAAGATCTGTATCGGCAGAGTGCCACACCCAGTAATGGGTAAAAAGCGTAATAAGATACTTTATAAATAAATTTTTGTTAAATTTTAGCAATAGCCGAATTTTATTTTTCATAAATTATTTATAAACATCATCATTTGAAGATTATAAACGTCAATTTATTTGATTTAATTTATGAAATACAGTTTTTTCAGCAAAATTAATAGGAGAACAGGTGGCACAGTGGTATCATGTCGGCCTGTGGATCCTGAGAACCGTGGTTCGATTTCTACTGCCGACAAACATTTTCACTACATTAAATACTACTCCTGTAGATCCCCATCCACTAACATCTTTGGGGGCCGTTATTTGACGGCTGGTAACCACACTTCACCCGCAAAAATATATTACTTTACCGAGATCTGCTTCGGTAGAGTACCACACCTAGTAATGGGTAGAAGGCGTGATGATATATTTATTTTAATTTTTTTAAACGCAAAAAAAATGTCATTCATCTAATACAGTAAAACAATGCATGCTTTAGGGTCGTTGATTTCAACTGAAGTTTGAATTTCTGAACGTCCGAACATTTGAATGTTTTGAACTTCGCCAGCAAAATTTCGATGCTTCGAACTTTCGAATTTTTTGAATCTTCGAATTTACGAATTTTCGAATTTTTCTAAATTAACGCCATCTGGCATCTCCAAACACGCTCACGAATAACTCGCGAAAAGTCGGCCACGAATTAAATAATAAACTCGGCGAAGTATCCTGCAAAAAACTCTGCAAGGTTAGGCATCTTAATTAAGCCATCTACTCTCTTACCGCCCATCTAAATGCTATGGACTTTCAGTAAGACTTTTAAAATGACAATAGAAATACAAAAACGTCTTAATTAAAACGTTTTTGACAGTATAGCGAAATTTTAAGTCTAAATTGAATTAATTTGGCAAATAATAATAATTAATAATAATTACTTACGAATTAATACAAAACTCTGCACATGAGTTTATTCTGAAAATAATTCATATCAACATGCCGTATTCACGTTAGGATCCAGATTCCCAATTAGAATAATTCGAAAATTCGAAAATTCGGAATATTCTAAAATTCGGAATATTCAAAAATTCGAAAGTTCGAATCTAAATTCGAAGGTTCAATAAATCCGAGCAATCGAAGTCTCGAATATTCGTAAAATCAACAACCCTAGTATGCTTTGCCTTTCCTGCATATGGCGGCATATCCCCACCATTTGACTGACTTGTACGCGTAAGTCAGCTTTCCAGTTTTCATATAATATTCTTGGCCTAATGGGAAATCTTTTGTAGAGATTCAGAAAATTCACATATTTTATGTTTTTGATAATGTTTTATCTGTTACTAGTCGTCAAATTAAAGCATATAAAAGTGCTAGTCATAGATAGTCATACAACAGTAATTCATAATATTTCCCTGATGACTTATAATTTTGCTATTTTATCGAAACAACCACAAAAATATTTTGACCATGACTAATTTTATTACCTGGCGTACGATTACCGTTAATAAAAATTATTGTTCATTCCCAACGAATTAGTCCACCTAATGACTAATTTATATTTCATTACAAAAGAATGTAATTACAAACACTTAATTTCTTATAAACCGGAATGATTCGCAATTCTAATTTCAATAGCGGTGCTAATCAAATTACCTTCTGTAAAACAGGCGCGAATCAGCACATTATCTGCGAGAAGAGAACGATGAATGTTACTCTTCAGTTATGTGTTTGAATTTGTAATAATGGCGATCAGGAAGTTCGTTGGCTTAGATCCACGAACAAGCGAAGAGCGGTGTGAAGATCGAGTTGAAGAAATGAAATGCGAAGCAAGCAATTGAAGCAATGGTTGCACGTTGTGGTAATGGTGATGGTCGGGTAACCAAGCGCAGCTGAATCGGTCAGCAAAACGGATAGAATAGCCTTAACCGGGTTCCGGATATTAGTTCGCCCTCAAACTTTTTAAATAATAATTGTTTGGTATTGCTTATAATTTGAAGATTCAGCCTGTATATATTTCTTTAGCCATTTTGGCGAGAGATTACTATGGGCGGTATATATTTGCCAATTTTAAAGTAACCCGGTAGGTTAATTTTGTTTAATTTGCACGTTTTAAGTAATCCAGAGCAGTTCCTGAACTGATCCTACTGCCCTAGCTATTTTGGTGGGTTGCCAGGTTGAACCTGTTTTCTATCTCTTTCCAAACAAATTGTGTTCCTTGTTATCCGTTTTGAATTGGTGACATCGCAATTTGTATTTAAGCAGATGCCACTTAGAACGTTTATTCATATTTTAAATTTATCGCTAATTTCTACAACTGACTCTAGATGCATCATTTATTTGGTAGTAACACGAGTTAGTTCTAAATCAGTTCAGGGTTGAACCCCAAGTTCTCAAACAATACGTCTAACTAAATGTATTCAAATGACAACGCTTTTTATCAATGAATTTCTGGACAAATCTATATTGTATAGCTAATGTCGGTTATTAGTTCATGAACGACAAAGATTTAAAATTAGGTGACAACTTCAAAAGATTGTAAAACATCCAGACTTCATTGTTAACATGATCTTTTGATAGTAACCTACTTAGAACCATTATTGATGGAAGAAGTCCTAGCAATTGCTATACTTAGCAAATTTTTGTTACAGAATTGACCTCAAAATCATGTATGGAAAAAGTATTTAAATTTGCAAGAGGTGGAACAAATGTATTATACCTTTAATTACTTTACATGTATCTTTATTGTCGTTTAACTATGTAAATAATAAAATATAATTAAAATTATCGCTCTCATTAATCTACGCTGTTTTCACAGTTATATATGTAGTACCCATGAGTTCTTGTTTTAAAGTTTTTAATAATGCACATCATACATTATTTGTAATATTCACAGACAAAAATTACAGTACTAAAGTTATCACCAGATGTAATGTGCCAAATGAAGAATAATTTTGGCGATATTTTTACATTCTTGCCCCCAGAATTGGGAAACACATCGGAAGTTGAAAAAATCTATCCATAACTACAATTTGGAATTAACTAAACCTATTAAAATATGGGATACGTTGCTCAGTGGTATTGAGTCGGACTGTGGATTACAAATTTCACCACATTAAAAAACCACTGTGGCTCTCCCTCTACTAACATCTTTAGGAGAATCGTGATTTGACAGCTGGTGACTGTACTTCACACGCATAAATTTATTACATACAGAAATCTACTACGGCAAAGTG
This sequence comes from Pterostichus madidus, assembly GCA_911728475.2. Classification (NCBI taxonomy): domain Eukaryota; kingdom Metazoa; phylum Arthropoda; class Insecta; order Coleoptera; family Carabidae; genus Pterostichus; species Pterostichus madidus. Next base: position 42,147,465 of record OU452301.1, read on the forward strand.
TCATACCCGATAATGCGTAAAAGACATGATATATTTATTTTATTTGATTAAAATATGCATGTAATACGTGTTTCTTGGGCTTAAAGTTAAAGTTTATACAGTTAATATAATAACGAGCAAGACATTATAATTACTTAAATTACCAATGAACTAATAAGTACTACCACAATTTTATTTGCTAGTAATAATATTCTTTACGGTTTTATAGTGTATATTATAACTTAAACTTTAATGAATATCAACTCACCTCTGTCATTTTAGCACCGGCGCATTCCTTGAAGGGAATATATCCTTTGGCTAACCATGTTAAGTAAAATAATGCTAATCCTATATACAACGGATAATATATACATAGCAGCATATTCACGACTAGTTTTATGTACCCTACACCTGAAACAGAAATTTTAACTTATAAATATTGTAACGAATTTAAAGCCGAGAACATTCCAGAAACCTTCTCGAGAAACAAGTGCGTAGCAGCGTGACCTCACTTTTGCATAGAGCTCGCTCGCATGTCTGAGCGTGTGGTTTGACGGGATATTCTAGGATGTTCTGGAATATTCAAGAACTGTTCTACGGACGGGAGTATATAAGCCGAGGTCGAGTGGCTAAGTGCAGTTGACAGTAGACTTCGAACGCGCGTAATATAAATGTGGTGAAATAAATAACAGCTCAAGTGTACGTTATATAAATAATAGTGTTAGTGACCGTTATATAAATAATATTAGTGTTTAAATATTTATTAGTAGTGTTTAAGATTTATTGTAGTGTTAATTAGTTTTAAATAAGTTTCTGTTATTTTTATATTCATTGATTAAATAAATACTTTTATTTTCGTTTAACATAAATAGTTGTGAGTTATTTTTGTGCCTTAAACATTCTACACACTTCCAGAAAGACGAAAAACTTTACAATATAATAGATTGTGTAGATCCGTAAATCTGTAAATGATGAACAAAATTTTGTCAACAAATATTGATGTATAATCATGATTAACATTAATTGAATGTAAACCGGTGATTCAAAAACTAAACCTAAGATATTCAATATATTAAAATAAATAGAATCTGCATAAAATTAAATGAATACCGCACAAGCTATCAGGTCTTGACGCCCTTGACCTACGTGGTCAATGAAGCCACGAATCATAAATTAAAAAAAATAATAATAATGTGCTAGAAGAACACCAGACCTTTCTACACTAAATAACATAACATTTCGTTTCTTTCGGTGTTATTATTGCATGACTTCGACATTCCACTTACCTCGAAACATGGGCACAGCTCTCCACGTCCGCGTGACCCCCTGTTGGACTATTTGCCCCACACCAAGCTCTAGAAACACCAGCGGAGCACCCAGAAGCACTGTGAGGAGGGCATAGGCAGCGAGGAAGGGTGCTCCGCCGTGAAGTGCTGCAGCCGCAGGAAGTCGAGCCATGGTGCCGAGCCCCGCTGCTAGCGATATGGAGCTTACACCGCGGATCACACGGTGCGGCCAGGATAGGCACCCGCGACATCGCCACTAAAAGAGAAACAAGAATTAATCTCAATTACAGTCATTTTCCGGCAATTAAAAAAATATATATATAATTATTTAAAGTAAGAAACATAGAAAAAATAATTTCCAAACACTCGTCTAAGTTCCACAATATTTACAGCATATGAATCAACTTATTAGATCATCATCAGCGGCTGGGCAATATAGCTATCTTCTTTTAATAATATTCGTACCTATGAGAATGGCATTAACGTAGGTATGTCTTAATAAGTTGACACTCGTTTCATGTTTTTTCACGTTCTATCATATTTATTATTCTAATGAAAACGTATGAGAGTTCCAGAGCTGGGCAAGTTACTTAAAAAAAGTAGCTAAGCTACAGCTACAGCTATTCTTTAAAAAAGTAGCTAAGCTACAGCTATAAGCTATATTTTGTAAAATATAGCTAAGCTACAGCTAAAAGCTTTCGTTAAAGTAGCTGTTAAATTTTAAAGCTACTTTTTTAAATTATTGTGAAACAATTAAATTTGCCATTGTCATATGATCAGTCTTTTGTTATAATGACTGTTAATTTACTATTATGTACATAAATATCAAAAATAGCAAATACCATCTGGCACCTCCTGTGTATTTTTGCGTATTAGAGCCAATTAGAACCGGCAACAAATTATTATTTTGTGTGAGTTTAGCTTGTACGCATGCGAACTTTGTTGACCTTCTGCTAAAAAAGTAGCTTGAAGCTACAAAAAGTAGCTTTAAAAGTAGCTTCAGTTGTTATTTTTAAGCTAGCTGCAAGCTACAGCTATATTTTTCACAGTTAGCTAAGCTACAGCTACAGCTAAGGTAAATGTAGCTAAGCTAGTAGCTAAGCTACAAAAGTAGCTAGCTACTGCCCAGCTCTGGACAGTTCTTACTAATACGAAAATTTATATTTACTTTGTTCACATTTACTTATAAAATAGAAATAGAGACCTATGGTCATGATTTTGTTCATTTCTCGCCTGTCATTTCTAAGTTTGTGATATTTTTGATACATAAATACAGACTGAGAAATGGGAAATGGTTAGAAAAATTTTGGGTAATCAAATGCAGAAATGCGTCATCTTCATGATTACTTTGTGCTGGAGTTAGAGAATGGAGACGCGTTTTTCTCTTTTGGAGCTCATAAGTATGGTGCTACTAACTATTCAACAAGACTAACAAGGGACTAGTGAACAGTGGCACGGCGAGACTGAACAATCTGTTAAATTTATAGTTATTTGTTTATCAAACAAAGAAACTGAGACTTCTCTCAAATCATACCATTGTTTTCCAATTACCGTTGATATGACTCTATTGTCTTTCCCTAAAGAAGAAAAATCTGCTTTTTGCCCTAAGGATGAAAATTATTATCTTATTCTCTTAATTGAGGAAAGAAAATTTTACTTTTCGACATATTTTTGAGCTCACCAGCGCTTTTGTTGCTATGGATTTCCTAAGAGCAGCAAAAGTCCGAGTGAACAGCGAAAAAAAATGATGGTAATGATTCCTTTTTCGAATACTAAGATCTTGTCGTAGAAAAACAATGTAAATGTTTATTTTATTTATCGTAGATCTAAAAGTTTATGGTGCGGCAACAAGTTTATAGCCTATGGCCTACTAGATCATAAATCCGTCTCTAATCTTTACACTTTTCTTCGTTCAAAAACCAATTTATACAAAAGTACAATTAATATTTCCCTGTGTATTTGGAAGATAATTGAACTTTGTAAGGGCTTTAACCACATCCAAAGCAAATCTTCAAACATAGTAAAATGTCTCTCAAATCACTTAATTAAATCAGTCGTAAACTAAATTGTTTCCTCCTTGCTCTGCTAACTAAAACTAACAAACCCAGTTCCAATTATTCTATTTTACGTTTTACGACCACAGCGTTGACACTAACCTGCTAACCTAATGATATAATACAAACACATCTTCACGCTGGCTGCACACAGACGTAGCAGAGAGTTGAGCTGTTAAAATAGTAGAAAACTACGTTTCTTCACAATTTTTTTGTGTAAAGTTGGAGTTAAATAGCAGAAGAATCACGAAATTTACAAAAGAAAGTAAATGAAATTATTAATGAGTAATAGACAGGGAAAGTTTCCAAAATGAAGGAAACATTAAAATAAAGAAATCGTAGACTATTTTTAATTATATAATTATAGTCCTGTCCTGTTGCAATAAACTATTTATTTATTTATTTTACACATTTTGTATTTTAAATTAATTAGAAGATTTACCACAAAATTGAGGTGTGCAAGACTTAAAATGAAGCTTCTTTAAACAGTTTGTTTCAGCAGTTCTGAACATGTGGCTGAGGACTTCAGAAGGGCGCGCTAGGCAAGAAGTCCACGAGAATTTAATTGTATAATTAAAAGGACAATCAATTTTCGCCACATTAAAATTACTCCTGCAGCTCCCTCTCCACTAACATCTTTGGGTGCCGTGATTTAACGGTTGGTAACCGCACTTCACGCGCATAAATATATCACTTACCGAGATCTGCTATGACAGAATGCCGTACCCAGTAATGGATAAAGGAAGTGATGTTATATTTATATGGGGTAGGTGGTTTAATGGTATCGAGTCGACATGTGGATCCTGAGAACCCTGGTTCGGTTCCCACAGCCGACAAACAATTTTCATTACATTAAAATTATCCCTGTGGCACCCTCGCTACTAACATCTTTTTGGGCCGTGATTTGATGACTGATAACCGCACTTCACGCGCATAAATATATCACTAATCGAGATCTGCTTCGGCAGAGTGCCGTACCCAGTAATGGATAAAAGAAGTGATGTTATATTTATATGGGGTAGGTGTTTTAATGGCATCGAGTCGACATGTGGATCCTGAGAACCCTGGTTCGATTCCCACAGCCGACAAACTATTTTAATTACATTAAAATTACCCCTGTGGCTCCCTCACCACTAACATCTTTGGGTGCCGTGATTTAACGGTTGGTAATCGCACTTCACGCGCATAAATATACCACGTACCGAGATCTGCTATGACAGAAGGTCATACCCAGTAATGGATAAAGGGAGTGATGTTATATTTATATGGGGTAGGTGGTTTAGTGGTATCGAGTCGGTATGTGGATCCTGAGAACCCTGGTTCGATTCCCACAGCCGACAAACTATTTTCATTACATTAAAATTACCCCTGTGGCTCCCCTACCACTAACAAATTTGGAGACCGTGATTTGACAGCTTGGAACTGCACTTCACGCGCATAAATATATCACTTACCAAGATCTGCTTCGGCAGCGGGCGTCATGCAGTAATGGATAAAAGGTGTGATGATATATTTGTTTTCCTTTTAATTTATGTTATATTTATAGCCGAATATTTTAGATATTGAGATAATTTTACATTTAAAGAAGACAGTTGTAAAACCTAATTTTAAGTAAGCATCAACGTAAACAATTAATTAATTTGTTTGTTTCTTATTACTGTGCCCCTCCTATTTTAATTTGAAAGTTCCGCCACTGCAATGGTACAACTGAATAAGCGTAGGAAGGAAGTAATAATATTAATATTTAATTCCTGTTACTAAATATTCCATAATTTTATTTATTTATTTCAAAGTTAATTGTGAAAATTTGTGTAATATTTATAACTTAAACAGTTGTCTTATGAAAATTCATAAACAATAACTGCATTGCTTCACTAATAAACAGAAACATTGACTCGTAGAATAAATTATTATATCACGCAATGCATTCATTTGTTCCGATACAGTGCGTGTGGCGAGAAAAAAGATAACTTTCTATGGGTATATTAGTTGACTTGGATGAGCCCGTATATTCAGAATGACAATAGAAAATACGCAACCAAGAGGTCGAAAATTATATGAAAATTAAATTTATCATATTACATGTGGCGACTTTTGTGATTGCCTAAATTAATTACGTAAATAAATATCTCAATAGACAAAGGTTAAATCTAAAAATTTATACATTTTTACATTACTAGTGAAAATGACATTTCCCTCAATCAATTTAGTTGTGAGAGTAACCATTTCCTTCACTAATGATGAAAGTAAATTACTTTCATCACTAGCGAGGGAAATAATACTATCACCTTATTATTATGACTAACATAATTTCAACATAACTATCTAATCTGCATATGAATATTAAAATATGATTAATTATTGTTATTTCGCTGGATTACTTCGCTGTTTTTTTTTTTAGTACTAAAATTACTGATTCTAATTTACTTGGAATTAATTCACCCCGAAAAGTGCATCAGTTTGTTTAATTCATTCATTTAGTCATGTCTAATTTATTTGAACTGATTTAAGTGAACCAAGTGGCAAATGGTAGGCGTATTCCATTTGCCATTTGGATCAGATCTAACTTACATTTACTGAACCAGATAACTTATTTATTTCACTGAATTACTTCGCTGACTTTATTTCCAATACTAGAATTACTGATTTTAATTTACTTTGAAGTAATTCTCACCAATAAGTGCATCAGTTTGCTTAATTCAGTTCATTTAGGCATGTGTCAAATTTATCTGAACTGATTTAAGTGGACCAAGTGGCAAATGGAATACAGCTGGTATACAGCTATAATTGCTAGGTAACTAAAAAAATAGAGTAAAACTGTCAATTTTTTATACAGAAAATTCTCAGTAATAATATAACAAGAGAGTGAGAATAAATTGAAAATAATTTGACAGATCTTTCGAAAACTTGTTGCCAGGCAATAGTCACGAAAGCCCGTAGGGCTTGAGTGGTTATTGCCAAATGGCAACAAGTTTGAGAAAGATACTGGAGAATTATTTTCTAATTTATCGAACTCTCGAGTTATATTTAATTAGATTATTGTTTGACTTAGCTGCTGAGGTCGATTCATCCAACTTAAAAAATTTTGAACTGGGTCCATTTTGATTGATTACTTATTGTTTTTTCCAAAACTTGTTGTATTTCTGTATCTAAAATACAACTAAATCGATTTTTTTCACACATTTTACTTGACGCGTTGACAGTTTTAAATAATTATTTGACAACTACCTATCATTTGTCACAAACAAAAAAGCATCTACAGAGATAATTCCCCGGAATAATCACAAGAGCATAATTCTCAGTATAATAATGACAGGATTGTTTAACACGTAGACACGTGACATACGATACAATGAAGCATTTCATTGCTTTTGAGAAACGTCAAAAAATAATCAGTAATAATATAACAAGAAAGTGAGAATAAATTGAAAATAATTTGACAGATTTTTCGAAAACTTGTTGCCAGGCAATAGTCACGAAAGCCCACAGGGCTTGAGTAGCTATTGCCAAATGGCAACTCTAAATTTGACTTCAACCTTATTAAATTTTGTAAACAGACCCAATTAATTCCAATAATCTCAATACAGCATCAACATGGAATTATAGCTAAACCGCACAGTTTTTCCTTTTTATTAATTTGCCTGTTAACAATTTATCTAGCATATGAAATCAAACATTTGTAATCCTTTTTATATAAATTAGTTTAACGAATTAATTGATAAATATTTGTTGTAATATATATTTTAGCAGTTAGAGAAGGTCATTTTTTAGTCTAAAGTGTGGGAGAGAGCGTGTTGAATAAAATAATCAAAGTAACATTGAAGAATTTGCAGTGAAATCGCTTACATAATATAGTTTCCGCTTTGGAATAGCAGGCATTTGTTTATTTATACATAATTAAAATATGGTTATGTATGCACGCATCTTACTTAGATACACTTGCTATCTACTGAACGAACAATAGAAGTATGTAAATACAATGGGAACTCAATTATGATATTAATGTCTAACTACCTACATAGAATATGATCATCACATATTATCCTAGTATACTATAATTTACATTCACATGCTATTAGGTGACAATAGGCACACATTAGAATTTCTGGGGGGAAAATTATGGACGCTGTGAATTTGTCTGTCTTAAAGAATTTCATCAGTTAATAAATATTTATTTACAAAATAACGGATGTTCAATACGAGGGCAAAGTCCCTGAAAATAAAACAGATCTCATGTGACATTTGTGATGTACCATCTTTAACTAGAACGCATTAAAATTTTCAGACTGATATGTCATTCAGTTCTGTTTTGACACCCATCGAAAGCAAGCAACCTTGAAGATTTTTGAAAACATGGAAAAAAGTTAATTTCGCGTCTTGATTAAACATTATTTCTTGCGTGGAAAAAACATTACGCAAACCAAAGCATCGCTTGTTAAACATGATGGGGACTCCTCACCATCGATTGGAACGATTCATAAATGGTTTACTGATTTTCGTTGACCACAAAGGACACCGAACGTTCCAATTGAGGTTACAACGCCAGAAATCATCGATAAAATCCATGGTATGATATTGGACGATCGGTGAGTTAAAGTGCACGAGCTGGCTGAGGCTATGAGCAATTTGTTATACAGAGTGCTAAAAAAAAGTAAATACCAAATTTTTTTTTCATTTAAATATGTGTAGCATGTTGTGTACGATTTGTATTTGAGGAAATATTAACATTATAAACTCACATAAAATTTGGAAAGTGAAGCACCGAGCGATGAAAATTAAAAAAAAAATACATTTATAATTATGTGTGTATTAAAAAAATAAATACATGTTCATTCATAATATAATAATTCAATGATTACGCCCTTCAAATTTGTGCGCCCAAGGAAAGTGGCTCACTCGCCTTGCCCTTGTTACGGCTCTGTATCTAGATAATAAAATAATTTCGTATGTAACTAGCTGTGAACATACAACATAAACTTGACTTTATATGGTTTTATTTTTTCTATATTCGGTTGAAAACACAGAATACTTACTCGTATATTTCTAAAGTAAAAAGTAACCTCAACCTATATAAGTAGGAATATATTAATTGTAATCAGCGGGTGCCAGAATAGAAAATAATGGAAAACATGGCTATTTCGACATTGTTTTATCAGTTTTATCGTATATTGTTAACCTTGACTTAATATTTAAATATTTTTAATGCGCGCATCGCCGCTGTTTCATCAATTCATAAATATTATCAAAGGTAGGAACTTAAACTGCTTTTATACACAGTAGTGAGAAATGAAAAAAAACTGTCCAAAATAATAAAAAAGTATTTGCATAAAGTTGTGTAACAAAAAATATTAATAACAGTGAAACACAAATTTAATGTTGGTAATTTTAAATAATTATTACCTGATGTATTCAATAAAAATGTTTAACATGGAATATCAGTTATTTCTTTGTTTGTTTGTTATTTACGAATAAATACTATCTTGCCAACAAACAACAAACAAAAGAAATACAAAAATTTATTAGCAAAATGCAACACAACGCGATATTTAATATACCTGTATACTCCCTTACATTTATATAAATATATCATCACGCCTTTTTACCCATTACTAGGTGTGGCACTCTGCCGAAGCAGATCTCGATAAATGATATATTTATGTGCGTAAAATGCGGTAGAAGATGATATATTTATTTATATATTTTATTTTACATATTTACATATTTTATGGGCTAATGGCACAGTGGTGGCAAGTCGGCCTATGGATCCAAAGAACCCTGGTTCGATCCCCACAGGCGACAAAACATTTTCACCAATTTAAAATTACCCCTGTGGCTCCCCCACCACTAACATCTTTGGGGGCCGTGACTTGATGGCTCGTAATCGCACTTCACGCGCATAAATATATCACTTACCGAGATCTGCTTCGGCAGAGTGCCACACCCAGTAATGGGTAAAAGACGTGATGATATATTTATTTATATTTTACATATTCCAGAATTATAAATAAAATAATAATATATCATCACGCCTCTTATTCATTATTGGGTGTGACATTCTACCGAAAAGAGATCTCGGTAAGTGATATATTTATTCGCGTGAAGTACGATTACCAGCCATCAAATCACAGCCTCCACAGTTGTTAGTGGTGGGGAAGCCACAAGAGTAATTTTAATGTGATCAAAATATTTGTTGGCTGTGGGAATCGAACCAGGATTCTCAGGATCCACAAGTCGACTCAATACCATTGAGCCACCTACCCACAATTATAAATAACAAAAAACAAAATTAACTAATCTTGCTAGGATACAATAGCTGTATTCCATTTTCCACTTGATTCATTTAAATCAGTTCAGATAAATTTGACACATGACTAAATGAACTGAATTAAGCAATTATTGGGGTGAATTACTTCAAAGTAAATTAGAATCTGTAATTCTAGTACTAGAAATAAAGTCAGCGTAGTAATCTAGCGAAATAAATAAGTGATCTGGTTCAGTAAATGTAAGTTAGATCTGATCCAAATGGCAAAAGGAATACGCCTTATAATTACAAGTAATGTCATATTTTTCAAATATAATCAATAAGAGAACCGATAAAACGCACAATCCAATTTTCGCGATTATTGCATTAGTGCAATTTAAAAAAAAAATAGCAATTGCGATTAGATCATTTATATATGAAGGAAATTAGCAAAACAATTTCAGCTCTAATGCTTAATTGCACCGCAGAAAATTAATTTTAAACTTGGTGAATGTTTGGCAGCAATGACATAAAACTTCACTTTGCTTTTATTTATTTAAACCAAGTTTACAAATTTATCTTTTGAGAGAGCAACTGGCCATTAGTATCCTACTTATATTTTTATTTCTCGCGGTCAAACTTTTCTAAATCATTTCAGAGAAAAATGCTTCAATATATATGGAAAACTAATGATAAAATTATGTGTAAAAAAGTTTTGTAGATCTGCAAATCTCCATATGATGAACAAAATCGCAACGAAACTTATAATTTTATGAAATATTTTCTACTTATCAGCAAATATTGATGTGATTTTCTTCATTATTTACAAATTTACGAATCTAGATATATATACAGCCAGATTCTCCAAAAAGTTTAATCCTAAATTTGGATTAGCTAATCTTATACTAGTCCGATTTAAATAAGTTAATTCAATTCACTTTCCGAAAACTAAATTGTAAAAAGCTTCTATTAAAATTTATTTAAACTTTTTTTTGGAATATGGTTTAGCTTAATTCGACAAATTCAAAATTAAGGATTACATAAATTCTAGCTAAAACTCTTTTGAGAATTAAGCTGATAGATTTATCATTGAATTCCATCATAAATTTTATTAAACCTATTTTTCTCTAAACAATTTACAAATTATGGGGTAATGGCTCAGTGGAATCAAGTCGACCTGTGGATCCTAAGAACCCTAGTTCGATCCCCACAGCCGACAAAACATTTTCACCAATTTAAAATTACCCCTGTGGCTCTCCCATCACTAACATCTTTAGGAGCCGTGATTTGATGGCTGGTAATCGCACTTCACGCGCATAAATATATCACTTACCGAGATAGATAAATATACAACGTCGAATAATGAAGTTATTTTTGAAATACCTTACAATATCCATATTTGTAAAATATTTCGTCAACAATTATTCATTAACTACCTGCGGATGTTCATAATAATCATATTTAACCAGTATGAATCATCCATATTATTAATTAAAACAATAATGACTGTTATGTACGTGGTTCCAACAATAAAAGCGTCATATGTCCAAGTATGTACTGTAACATCATGTGTAAACAAGGCAAATTATCAAAAAATGTTAAACCGATTGTGTAGATACGTTATCAAGAAGAATTCCTGCAATGACGCAAAAATTCTCTTATCTTGATTTTAAATAAAATATAAATAAATATATCATCACGCCTTCTACCCATTACTGGGTGTGGCACTCTGCAGATCTCGGTAAGTGAGATATTTTGCGCGTGAAGTGCGGTTACCAGTTGTCAAATCACGGCAACCAAAGATGTTAGTGGTGGTGGAGCCACAGGGGTAGCTTTTGAAATTATGAAAATTATTTGTCGCCTGTGGGAATCGAACCAGGGTTCTCAAGATCCACAGGCCGACTTCATATCACTGAGCTAGCCACCCCATATCTTGATTTTATATAGGATATATTATTGATAATATTTCTAGTATTGCTACATCCAACATTTGGATTTATATGATCTACTTTACAAAAATGCTACGTTATTGAATTAATGGAATTTTGAAATGATTGTAGCAATAGCTATATTCCATTTGTCTCTTGGTTCACTTAAATCAATTGAGATAAATTAGACAACATGACTAAATTAAGCAAACTGATGCACTTATTGGGGTGAATTACTTCAAATTAAATTAGAATAAGTAATTCTAATAATGAAAATAAAGTCAGTGAAGTAATCCAGCGATATAAATAAGTGATCTGGATCATTAAATGTAAGTTAGATTTGATCCAAATGGCAAATGCAATGCGCCTAATTATTTAATTATTTTTGTCGTTACCTTTTTCCAACATGATAATTGTTTCTGCATAGCTTCTTGTTTATCAAATTAATCTCTTCTATTTAAATAATAATAATAATTGGAAATTGGAGAATATTTCTAGAATTTCTGCTAAATAAATTTAGAATTAGGATTCAAAGTAAGGAAAATATAGTTTTTCTTCAAACGTCAAAAAAAGATGACATTTAAAAACTCCATAGAAACATATACAGTTTGACTTTTCTGATAAATATTTTTTCTGACGCTTGTTAAAATCAAGGAGTTACATTGATTTACATGCAGCAGAAGAATTATAGAATATAAAAATGTTTAATTGGGTAAATATTCCGGCGTCTGAAGAAAAAAATAGCATATTTTATTTGAAGCAAAAGTTACTTTTTTTGCTTTATCTGTACATGCGCTCGTCCGTCAATACTTACAGATTCGCCAGAAAAAATATCAGTTTGGCTCTTTATAAAATAATATGTTATACATTTTCTCTATCGTAAAAGTAATTTTTTCTGCTATCATATTTTAATTTACTTATTAATATGTTAAATCTGTACTTTAATTACACTAAAGCTACATTCACAAATCGAAATTAGTTTTTGTTTTATGCTTTATGTTTTAGTGTGTTTTTAGGTGCCATTCACAAATAGTTTTAATTTTGTCGATTTTAGTTAGTAGTGACATCTATCATAAATTTTAGAAGTTCGGTAATACAGTAAATGTAAATGTCAGATGTGTCAGAAGTTACACATGCTGTCATATGTTTGTTTACTTTCGTATTTTTTGGAAGAGCAATAATAAGAAAGTAGGTATTAATTTATTTTCATACATTTTGACACTCGAATAAAAACAAACTTAGGTTTTCATCAATGCGAAGGATTCTATAAGAGACAAGTATATATTACTACATCATTCTACGCTTCATCCTATTGGTCTATTCCTAAGTATAAAACGTAACACTAAAACATAAATTTGGAGTTTGCAAACTTTTGTGTTAAAACCAAAACTAAATACTGATTTGTGAATGGTTGCATAAGATAACATGTCTACAAGGTTATTAAAACAAAAATGGAAAACATAAAACAAAAACTAATTTCGATTTGTGAATGTAGCTTAATTAAGGCACAAATTTTTATTATAACACAACCAAATTTGATTTCTATGGTTTTCTCAATAAAATAGTTTGTTTTGATACTCAAGGGTCAAACAACTCGTGTGTAATGGTTTTTACATAACTACATTCGCAAACTTCGTACTCGTGTATTAATAGCTACCATTATAAAATGTCACATAGTATACTGTAAATATATCATTTAATAGTTTTTTTTGCACAATTAAATTTGATTCACATTATTATTTATTTGTTACTTTGCACAAGAAGAAATTAGAAGCGGTTACAGTTCATAGCGGAATCCGAACCATTCAGACATAATCGTTTTTTAAAAGTTGAAGTCAACGAGATTTGAAAACACGAACAACTCCTGTTTGAGACATTAGTTTTGTCCACTAAGCTACTATGATTGCCTGTGCATAATTTCTCATATTTTGATGATTTGAAAAAAAAAATTAAAATAAAAAATAGAAAGTTTGTACCGAAACGTCGAATTTGTGACAGAATAAAGAAGCCTGACTGTATTTTTACTATTTTATCTTTTCCATCTATTGATACAGTCAAAGAGTCAACAAATTCTTAATTTTTTCTTAAAAATATAAGTTTTACGTGCGATTTTTAATATCTATTTTGCAGGATGATTAAAAAAATTAACAAAATTCACGTTCTAAAAATGATATAAGTAGGTAGTCTCTATATTGACCTTTTCTAATAACTTAATATTAACGTCTGGATTACTTATTTATTTATACTAATCTGTACAACAGAAACTTAATCCCAAATCTAGTATAGCGTCCGCACTCACCGAGCCGCAGTATGCTAGTTCATATGTTTATTTAGCTTGAATGGGATTTGAACTCGGGATCATTCTTATCAAAATTATTACTTAATGTGCTTCATTATTTACCGAGGGAAATAAAATTGATAAATATTCCTTAGGGAAACAAAGTTATTCAATGTCATTGGCAGTGATACCAAGAAAAAAAAATTATGTTCTTAGTTTTCAACAGATCTTCTTCATTGCTCTTGTGCGCATGTCAGAGAGAGACCACCGAACTTCTCTGTGAAATTATTTACATAAAAATATTTTCAGACGACCACGTAAGAAAGTAACCATAACAACACCATAAACTACTACGGAAAGTTGAACATAACATACTGATATGTTAGGATGTCTAACGTACACTTCTAACATATGAGGTGAAGTTCCACTGATTGACAACAGATGGCGTTATGATGAAAGAAACTAGTAAAATAAATGAAAAGTATTTGTATTATTATTTAAATCGAAGTTTTCTCAGATTTTTCAACACATTTGCACAGATAAATCTTATTTTATTAAATTAATTTACTTATTTACTAATATTCTAGCATTATTTAATATTTTGACATTACGGTTAGTACAGTTGGTATCACAATACCTAACCTCAAACGTCAAATGTCAACGCTTATCATCAAAAACGCATCAGCTGTCAAAGTGTAAAAACATTGCTCTTGTAAACTGTTTTTAGAAATATTTTGTGGTCTTCTGAAAAATAGTGTACATAACTCGCTCGAAAGTGTGATAACTGGGCTCGTGTAATTAAATCACTCGGCGCTGCGCGCCTCGTTTTTCAATTTTACACTCGCACGTTATCTTACACTTTCGATGCTTGTTATGTAAATAATTATTGTAATATTTGTTAACGAGATTAAGAAATAAATAGTTTTTCGTTTATAGGAATGTACTACATTCTTACTAGTTTTACATGCTGTTAACAATCTCTTTTGTTAAATAACGAATTTTTCCGTTTGTACATAAAATATCGTAAGTAACACGTGAGTAAAATGTCATTATACAATCTTTGCTGTCGACAAATAAGGACAAACTTTACTCCCTTATTTTATAAACTACTGGCTAGCGTAGTGGTATGAAGTCGGCCTGTGGAGCCTGAGATTCCCACAGGCGACAAACAATTTTCATAATTTCAAAAGCTACCCCTGTGGCTCCACCATCACTAACATCTATGGGGGTCGTGATTTGACGACTGGTAACCGCACTTCACGCGCAAAATATATCACTTACCGAGATCTGCTTCGGCAGAGTGCCACACCCAGTAATGGGTAGAAGGCGTGATGATATATTTATTTAGTTATTTTTACTATTAAATTAAAATACATTCTATCTTTGACTTACATTAATATTGCATCCACAGAAATATTTAAAACACTCTGAATTTTTAATTTTCCATAAAAGTTTACTTCTCCAGTTATACTTCACTCTTTTGTTTCTTTCTAAGTACAAACTTGGAGGCCAGCTGCTATACTTCGTCGTATTTTGATAACTCATCGTACTGTCACTAAATTCACCCTCAAACCAAACTTTACACACATTTTACCACCTTTCTACATTCACGCACAAATATATTCTATCTTGAAATACCATCATTTTAAAACAATACACGCCACTTTAATTTTTAATCCTACGTTAATCATAAAACTAAGATAATATGAATCATTTAAAATATTGTCACTTAAGTATTAAAAGAACTATTTTAAATTTATAGGTTAGAATATTGACAGGTACGTTTTTTTATAGGTTAAAACAGCTAACATGTTTGTGTAACTACAGTGAAGTCAAAAACAGAACTAAAACTAAGTTAAAGAAATATTTTTAATGGTCTCCCCCCAAGGCTTCTTAGTAGACGCATCAGACTGGAAAAAATACCATCTGACCAGCGTTGCAGAACGAATTTGATCCTTATTCGCACGGAAAATAAAGACGATACTTTCTGACTTAGTTTCATTGTGTTGAATATGTATTTACGATTAATAGTAAAAAGTTCTAGTTTTAAATAATGCAACAATTTTTTCTGTCGTAAAACTGTCAGGATATTGGTTTTTTGGTGTCGTAATATTGTGATAATTTTTTTTTATTGATTTGCGACACAATGGCACCGGTATTTTGTAAAAAAAAACATTATTTATTATTTATTTGTTGTTAATTTCTTATATAAGTGTGTCGGTTCTCGGTTCTGATAATTATTTACCCAATGAATAAAATGTACATGAACATACAGACTTTTTAAAATATTTATAACCCAATTAAGTTAAAAAATTAAAAATATAAAATAAATAATATTTATGCACAACCGGGCCGAAATTAATGTGTTTTAGCCCGAAAAAGCGGGCTTAAACACTTCTTTTTGGCCCTAGGGCCATAAAGAAGTCATTCCTATAGCTACATAAATAAAATGGCAAGTTTTATAAATATATCATCACGCCTTCTACCCATTACTGGGTGTGGCACTCTGCCGAAGTAGATCTCGGTAAGTGATATATTTTGCGCGTAAAGTGCGGTTACCAGTCGTCAAATCACAGCCCCCAAAGATGTTAGTAGTGGAGGAGCCACAGGGGTAGTTTTTGAAATTATGAAAATTGTTTGTCGCCTGTGGGAATCGAACCATGGTTCTCAGGATCCGCAGGTCGACTTCTTACCACTGAGCTAGCCACCCCATTTCGTTTATTATAAATACTTGATTCTGCAAAATGTCATTTTGACATATTACCTATGTACATATTTTAATCTTTTGAACCAATAATTAAATGTTATAGTGTAATAGCTCAGTGGTATCAAGTCGGTCTGTGAATCCAAAGACTCTGGTTCGATCCCACAGACGACAAAACATTTTAACCAATTTAAATGTACCCATGTGGCTCCCCCACCACTAACATCTTTGAGGGCCGTGATTTGATGGCTGGTAACCGCACTTCACGCATATAAATAAATTACTTACCGAGATCTGCTTCGGCAGAGTGCCACACCCAGTAATGGGTACAAGGCGTGATGATATATTTTTTTTTTTTTTTATTAAATGTTCTTTTGTTGTGCATAAAATATGTATGTATCACGGGTGAAACTAGCTTTTCTGACCCTGAGCATATTATTAACACGAGGCGCAAAACGCCGAGGACTAATAATCATGCCACGGGCAATAAACGTCTGTTTTCACCCTTGATACATAAATAACTATTATCTACACCACTCACTACATTTATTTTAATCGTTAGTCGATATGTCCGCCACTGCATTTAATTTAGTAACTGTAAAGGATAACGTATATTATGGTTCTGATAGGCTGATTTAAAATGTCAATTTTCGTAGCATAAAAACTTGTGACAGTGACCAATTTTATTATTGCATATTTTTATAAATGGGGTGGCTAGCTCAGTGGTATGAAGTCGGCCTGTGAATCCTGAGAACCCTGGTTCGATTGCCACAGGCGACAAACAAATTTCATAATTTCAAAAACTACCCCTGTGGCTCCTCCACCACTAACATCTTTCGGGGCCGTGATTTGACGACTGATAACCGCACTTCACGCGCAAAATATAGCACTTATTTATAAATATTGATAGAAAATATGTAAGTATAAATAACATAGGTGGCTTTGGAAACAGCAAAATTTTGACATATTTTGTTTCAATGAACTGTCATTTGAATTGTGAAAACCTGTGTTCTAATATTTTTTAAACAGTTAAAAAATGAGCACTAAATTATATTTTTTCTACAACTGTCAGAAACACGTGAAATTCTGACATCGTTACGGATACGCGAAGTTTGTGTTTTTTTTCACACGTGAAAAAATTACTATATTAACTTAACAACAAACAACCCAAACTGTGGACAAAAATTTCACTGTTTTGATAAACGTTTTTTCATGGTTTTTAAAATTGATTTTAATTGTTCTCTTTTGTTTGTATTTCATGGACGAAATTCGTGTTTTTTGGTGCGTACTAATACACTGAGCAATATTGCAAGTGCAACTGCAACTTGCAATCAGATGAAGCAATATTGAACGAGTGTAAAACAGAAATTGCAAGTGCAAGAGACAGAAGCAATCTTGCAGCAACCTCTTGCATGAATTAGAACGTATTCTACTTTTTGCAAGAGTTGCAAGGTCATTGATAGATATTTCTAGTAATTTTAAGTTTGTTAGAATGCTACCAACTTATTATAAATGTCAAAAACGATAAAGTTGGGTTAAGGCTATTAAAATGATTTAGTGCATTATTTATTTTTATTTATGACAATTTCTATTTAAATTCTTATGAATTTTTCAAATCATCCCAGAGTGTTCTGCATACTGGGATTGTTTCATGATGAAATTATATTAATCTCTAAATATCACGGTACTTGATGTTCCGCGTAATCTTTATAATGTCGCTTCTACTTTCGCCTTCTTTTGAAACTGTTCATAATAATTTGTTTGTCGCATCTGACAAAAGCTCTCACAAATTTCGAATTATCTCCGTTTCATCTCTCAGCATCTTTATCAAAACGTTTCTCAACCGTTTTGTTTCCATTGTTTCAAGGCTGCTTTGATTTTTTAAGAAATTATTTACGGAAATTTGTTTTTGTTTAAATAATCTTATAATTAAAGTTTTATCTAGATTTTTTAATTATAATATTTTAATGGAAAATGATGACATTTTTTCACATAGAATTTTGAATAATTTAATGATAAAGGGTGGCTAATTAGGTCGGAATAGGAAATTAAGCATTAACGTTAATGACCTTTTAAAATCATTGACCGGAACATATAGAGCATAAAGAAAAAATATGCGATAGCCAACTGAGAAGAAATAATTTACCAATTAAGGAAGTTGTTTTATGTACTGGTGAAATAAAAATACTAGCAGTAATTTCAGTACTTATATACCACATCGTAAATAATATAAACTGTGCAAGAACAACTAATGTGAGATAATAAAAATAATTGCTGAATTAAAAGTCAATATTTTTATGTGGTTATGGGTTTTCGCTTTTATAACTTTGTTTTGATAGATTTCATTTGTTATTTGTTATTTGTTAATTATTTATAAATAAAGTAATAAATTTTTATTAATAGTTTATATAACTTTTATGGCCGGTTTTGTAAAGAATAGAATAAATTTATTTACATAATAAATGTACATAAATGAACAAATTCGAACAATTTTTATTTATTGCATTACTGTCAAAAGTTCGACTGTCATTTGAATTAATAAATTTTATTTACTTTGGAAGTAAATTAATTTGTCGTTTATAAAACCGGTCGTTAATGAGTAATGTTTAATTACCACAGGTGACAGTAAAAATTAACTGTATTTATGTTTGTCTATTTTTATATTTTGGTAAATATACACGAAAGTAATTTATGATGAAATGTTTTGCTTCTATTTGGATTTAGAAAAGTTCTTTATACAATATTATGTATGTTATTATTTATTACACATTTATAATAATTAATTATATTTATGAAATAAAAAACTAAAATATGCACTTTAATTATAACTAAAATAACTATTATACTTACATAAAAATTAATTACAACTTATTTCGAAATTTCAAAATATGCTATGAAATTTATTAAGTAGATATATCCACTAATAGTAGGTACTAAAGTGAAAAAATTTTTTGCAGATCTGAATGAAATTTGGTGCCCGTAAACATTGGATAGTCATACGCATCCTGTTAAAATATGAAACACATTCATCGTCTGTGAACAAATATATTCGCTTGTAAAGTTCAGTTCTTATATACGGGGCTTATGGCGTTCATCACTCAGAATCGCACATATTTGGTTTGTGTACCTCTAAAATTTTGCAGTTTCATTTGAAAAACTAGTATGATGTTCTAGAACTATCCATGTATATTGTATCAGAAGGAGAAAGTTTTTTATCGTTTAGTAATGGATATATAGCCACGCAAAGCCTACTTTTTAACGTAAAATTAAGAATCCCAATTTATAATGGCAACACCACACGGTGGTATGGTATTTGAAAATTCACTAGACCAACAACCTGTTAACAATTCATGATATTCAAATCATAATAGGTATAAAACACTTATTTTATTCAAGTTTTATATTTTTTTGAGCGTCAGTTTCGTCACTCGACAACAAAATACGGTTACTTGTATTAATCATACTCGGGCGCTATAAGCTAGTCACTTATACATATGCCTTAAAAAAAGTAACATCGGCTACGGAAACCGGCAGTACGACAGCGTAAAAACTGCGGCTCGGTGTGCCCGGTAGGCCCAGGCCCGACTCGGGCTGTAGCGCCATTGAAGAAGAGAATAGGTGTCCCATATCGATGAAACATTTGTAGAGCATATTTGAAGATCTTAATTCTTTCAAGATTATTTTAATATCATCTATCACTATAACTACAAATTAAATTAAAATAAAACCAATCTAACTTACACTAACATTCCTCTGATACTCCACCAACTTGGTCGTGGAGCCCGTAGCTTCCGTCCGATCACTATTCAGCGTAGCAGTGTCTCCAGCGAGGCTGGCTGGTGCAAGCCTGGGGGTAGCAGGCGCGCTGAGCGACATCACCGTGGGTGTCGCCTCCTCGCCGCTAAACATGTAGTTGTCGTGGGCCACGGCCTCGTCGCCCACCACAGGCGATAGCACCGACGAGCGTGGAACCACCACGGCGTTGTAGTTGTGGATGGCGCGGGTGGACACGGTTGATCGGTGGGGCCATCGTTCGCTGATTGGGGAAATTAGGAGGCCCACCTAGAAATAAATATAATCATCTTAAATATGATTGATATTTTGTTGAAAATTGAGCCAGAAAAAAAGGAGTATAAGAGCCCGGTCTCACTTCAGTTGGCCCAATTTTAGTTTTTCGTGAGTGAACTAGTTCATTCGTTCTCGTTCACCAAAAAGATTAGTTCACTGAACTAGTTCTTTAGTTCACTTTCGTGCACGAAATTTTTAAGACTATGATGAACGGAAATCGTATTGTATTGTGATTCACGAGCGAGAACAAGTGAACTTTTAGTATAATTTGACAGCAGAATCAGAGCGGTGATCATAGCAACGACCACGAACGAATGAAGTATGAGTCTCGTTCACTCGTTCACTTGTTCTCCGCTCTCCGCTTTCGATTCGACCTCATCGGCCGTGTCGTCGTGGTAGTGAATCATATCCCAATAGTTCGCAGTGAACTAGTCTTTAATAAACTCACGAACTAGTTCGTGTCGTTCACTATCAGAAATAGTTCATATGAACTAGTTCATTCACGAACTACACACCTCTAGTTTACAGTTTTATTTCTCGTGTAGTATGCAAGAAAATGAAATGAAATTTTAATGAGACATGTACTAGTATGTTGTTAATACACAGATAAAATTTTAAGTCAATCGATACAAACATCTAGAAATGACAATCATTGAAACAGAAAGTAAACATTTCTCTTTTAACTAAAAAAAAAATGTTTTATTAAAAAACCGTATAATAATAAAGTTTGTTTTAAATAATAATTAACTTTAGTTTCGTCCGCCAAACTGCCCACAAGATAATAATCATGATAGTTCATTTGTGTGTTGATTTAGTTTATGAGAAAAAAAAAAAGAGAGTTATATTGCTATACCTTTTGTGTTTAAGGTATATTTAATGTTAAGTTTAGTTAAAAATGTTGAAAATTAATTGTAGAATTTAGTAAATTAAGATACTTGGGTTTTTAGTATTATTTAAATTTTGAACGAAAAAATTAGATACGGGCCAAGTGATGAGGGACTGGGCTCGTATTATATACCAAGGGACTGAAGTGCATAATTTAATCATAAGGGTTAACTTTAGTCCTGTGGTAAATTCACTGTTTCTCGCACTTCCAGCTATACATTTTGAATTAATAAATAAAATAAATATATCATCTTGCCTTTTACCCATTACTGGGTGTGACACTCAGCCAAAGCAGATTTCGGTGATATAATATTTATGCGCGTGAAGTAGAGTTACCACCCGTTAAAGCACGGCCCCTAAAAATGTTAGTGATGGGGGAGCCAGAGGGGTAATTATAATGTGGTGAAAATGTTTGTCGGCTGTGGGAATCGAACCAGGGTTCTCAGAATTCACAGGCCGACTCGGTATCACTGAGCCATCTATCCCATACAGGATGAGTTTTGTTTTTGGCCGCCATTGGTATTTCGCGAAATGTAAGTGCTACGATTTAAATCAAGGACGTTGAAAGAGGGGATATGCCTTTACGATACTGTAGCATTACTTGGAGTGAGGCTTGGGCAAGGGAAAAAGAAAACAATAGTTTTTCTGCACCGTGCTTAGCCAAATCTCTTTTTCTTCCAAATATTTTGAATTTTTGTGTAAGAAAAGTGGCGTTTAGACGTTGTCAGGGGGCGTTGTTGTATGTGAACATAACGACGAGGTGTTCATTTGTGTTTCAATCGTTGCGTTATGTGGAAATGGACATATTTGTTTCCTTACATTTATGTTTGTTGAAGTAATTGTAGTTTTGATTTGTTTAAAAACATAAATTTAATATTTATTCTCAAATTTCCTCTTCATATTACGGGTTTTATATTTATTGTTAATAGTAAATATTGTTCAACAATTACAATTACAAATATTTATTTTAATCTATAGATCACACGTTGATAATTTCAGTTTCCTTGTAAAAATTTATAATCTTTTAGGGAGAATGATTCTGTTCGGTCCTATTTAAATTTCAAATCTTATGACACATGCGCAATAGCAGGGGCTAAGCACGGTATAGAAAATAATACTTCTGTCTCTGTCAATCTGCCGAGCCTCACAGTCTTGACTTTAATGTCGTATCCCCTCCTTTCAACGTCCTTGGGTTAAATTAGCAAATAAGTGCCATTTTTCGCAGTTATTCTAATGATGTCTTTGTTTTTCCAAAAAAAATGCACAAATGCACAAAATATCATATATATATATATACCAAATATTATTTAAAACCAATTTTAAACTAGTGGAAATGTTACTTTTCCTGTTATTGCTATTGGAGACAAACGGAAAAGGTATTTTCCCGTATTGTTATTGGAGACAATCGGGATTGTAAAATAAACGCTTGTTTCTCGGGAAAAGATAACTCTCCGGTATTAAATGACTGTTAAAATAGCATACTTTCCGTCATGGTCATATAAAAAATCATTTTAGTTTATCAGTAATTTTATATATGTTTTGTTCAACATAAAACTATTAGGTTCTTTTTGTTTAGTTTACATAAACATATATAAATATTTAAATTTTAATGACCCGATATTTTACTACGACTATGGAAGATTATATTTTTAGTTTTTTTGAAATAAAACTGTTTTAAAATAATGATTTAGCTAAAGCTGAAGTTGATATATGAACACTAATCTATTTGAAATAAATTATTATTATTATTATTATAAATAAAACATATTTTGTATTATAGTTATTTTTAAAAATTAAAGGTTGAACGTATTGTAATAAATTTAACCTAACTTCAATAATTATTATAATTTTTGATAGAATAGTTAAATTGGTGACAGTGGTTTACGATATTTATTCAAAATGTTCACTTGCAGCATACATTTCTTTGAATTGTGACAAAATAAATTTCGTATTGAAATTAGCTAATAACCATTAATTTTTAATTTAATTATGTCACATGTTAATAAGATAATATTTTCACTGCCCTATCAGAAATTTAGATAAGGTTTGTTACTCTCATGTCAGCTGTCAGCTTATAGCTGCCAATGATATGGCTTTATTTTCCTTCCTTAGCAAGAAAAATTTTCCTCCTTCTTTAAGGATAATAATTATCACTTTCTTCTTTCAGTTGAAGGAAGAAAATTTTTCTCTCTATCAGGATCATGAAAAATAATTATTTTTATGTCAAGGGAAGAAAATGAAATATTTTTTCCCGAAGATGTCGTTTCATTTCCGGAATTGCACTCGTTGGATATAAAACGTTTGAAAGAAGAATGCCACTTTCTTCACGAGGTATACATATAATTTTTTTCATTCACCTATCAGAAAGTAAATTAGAAACAAGAAAAAAATACTTTCTTTTCTAGGGTTGAAAACTACGATTTTCTTCTCTCTATTGAAGGAAGAATATTTTATTTTCTGACAGGGTTGTGAAAAATAATTATTTTTATATCAAGAGAAGAAAGTAAGGCATTTCTTCTCAAAGGTGCCGTTTCATAAGGAAAGAATGATAAATTAGAAATTTACATAAGATTTAAATAAATAAAATAAATAAATAAATATATCATCACGCCTTCTACCCATTACTGGGTGTGGCACTCTGCCGAAGCAGATCTCGGTAAGTGATATATTTTGCGCTTGAAGTGAGGTTACCAGTCGTCAAATCACGGCCCCCAAAGATGTTAGTGGTGGAGGAGCCACAGAGATAGTTTTTTTTTGAAATTATGAAAATTGTTTATTTATTATTAATTATATTTATTAATGGGGTAATGGTACAATGGTATCGTGTCGGCCTGTGGATCCTGAGAACCCTGGTTCGATCCCCACAGCCGACAAAACATTTTCACCAATTTAAAATTACCCCTGTGGCTCCCCCACCACTAACATATATGGGGACCGTGATTTGGTAACGCGCATAAATCACACTTACCGAGATCTGCTTCGGCAGAGTGCCACACCCAGTAATGGGTAAAAGGCTTGATGATATATTTATTTATTTTATTTATTATTCTCTTGACAGATGTCACCTCAATATTAAATCCAATTATACCGTTGTTTTCAAATTGTCATGGATTTGCTACTTTCTTCTCCTAAAAAAGAAAAATGTTCTTCTTTCCCTAGGGATGAAAAGTATCACTTTCTTCCATCAATCGAAGGAAGAAAACTTTACTTTCTGGCTGAGCCATCAAACCAAATATTGTTAAATACTTTGACAACCCTGGTAAACCAACAAAAATAAATAATAAATAATTGAAACAATATCAACAAGGACAAGACAAGTGAGGGTCTTAGGTCTAGCGTACAATTTTAAGGATCGCGTCAATCAAAACCCAACTAAGTAATCATTCTAAGAATCCTTCCACATACCTAATTACCATTATACTCCAAAGTCACCAAAACGTCATGTCATGCAAAAACACAAACACTCACTGAACTGTTGCACTCAACATATAAACACAATAACTGATGTCTAAACAGCGAGCTCATGCTACCGCGCACGGCTCTATAGGAACACACAAGACCTTGGCGGAAACATTAGGTAACACGTAACTACACAACATACACACAGCCAGCAGATAATGACATTGTCAGTGTCACGTGAAACACTAACATCGCAAGGTTAAAGGTCATGAAATGTGAACGTGGCAGCTGGGTCGAATTTAGGGTAGGTGATGGTGGAGGTGGATCCGAATAGAAAGGGATCGTCACAGGAAACAAAGAAGCATTACAAAATTTAAAACTATTCACTCATGTCAAGTATTTCAAATGTGCGATGTGGCTAAGTGGTAAGGATTTGAGAACCCAGGTTCAATTCCCACAACCGATAAACATTTTCACCACATTCGAATTATCCCTCTACTAACATCTTTGGGAGCCTTAATTTAACGACTGATAACCAGTACTTTGTACATGAGCGAAATCTTGAAGCACGAGCGAAGCGAGTGCTTTAATTTGCGCGAATGGTGCAAATGAAGTCTTCGTGCACTAGTTTTGTACAATACTTTTTATAACGAGCAAAAATTATACAGCCGATAGTGAGAAAAGTTATTAAATTTGAATGGGGTGGCTAGCTCAGTGGTATGAAGTCGGCCTGTGGATCCTGAGAACCCTGGTTCGATTCCCACAGGCGACAAACAATTTTCATAATTTCAAAAACTGCCCCTGTGGCTCCTCCACCACTAACATCTTTGGGGGCTGTGATTTGATGACTGGTAACCGCAAGCGCAAAATATATCACTTACCGAGATCTGCTACGGCAGACTGCCATGTCCAGTAATGGATAAAAGGGGTGACGATATATTTATTTATTGTATTTATTCGGACAAGAGGCGCAGCTGATCCTCCCAAAAACTTGAGACCTTTAAATTCATTTTTCCACTACCAATGTCAAAAACATAAATAAATAAATATAAATATATCATCACACCTTCTACCCATTACTGGGTGTGGCACTCTGCCTGAGCAGATCTCGATAAATGATATATTTTTGAGCGTGAAGTGCGGTTACCAGCCGTCAAATCACGACCCCAAAGGATGTTAGTGGAGGGGGGGGGGGCTACAGGAGTAGTATTAATGTGGTGAAAATGTTTGTCGGCTATGGGAATCGAACCAGAGTTCTCAGGATACACAGACCGACAGAATATCACTGTGCCACGTACGCCCATGTCATGTTTAAATACTTTCTAGCGTCAAAAGGACGTTACTTTTGCATGCTGTGCCATTATTAATGTGAAAAAATATATAATTAAATAGTTGCTGCTTAATAAACTTAAATATGTAACCTACAAAATAAATATTTTTGACGTTTGAAATGTTTTTAGTTAGATTAGTTAGATCTTTCGACAATTCGTGTTTATAAACATCCCTTAGTTGTCTTTTTTAAGAAATCCCTTAAGAATTTCGTAAATTTGTCGCTTCTATCTCTTCCTTAACTTCAAGGTAGGTTTCTATCAACGTTAGCAGTTAACTATGGCGATATTTGTTTGGGAATTTTAGGTTCAACCCTGCACTGATCTAGAACTAACTCGTGTTACTTTCAACTAAATGATGCATCTAATGTCAGTTGTAAAAATTAGCGATAAATTTAAAATCTGAATGCACGTTCTAAGTGACATCTGCTTAAATACAAATTGCAATGCCACCAATTCAAAAACGGATAACAAGGAATACAATTTGTTTAGAAAGAGATAGAAAACGGATTCAACTTGTTAGCCCACCAAAATAACTGGAGCAGTAGAATCAGTTCAAGATCTGTTCTGGGTTACTTACAACGTGCCAATTAAACAAAAGTAACCTACCCGGTTACTATAAGAATGCCAAACAAGTACGACCTATAAAACATTATGGAAAATAACAAGGACGATGCCCTGTAAAAATTGGCCGGTACATGTCAATAGTGCATCATTCCACCCCATTTATAGTACACAACTTAAAGTTCAGTATTATTTTAACATGAAATTTAGTGTACTATTACGCTTGAAATGCATAACAAAAGGTAATATTATACTAATAAGAATGATTTATTTATTTATTTATTTATTTTGTTACTCTGCACAACAGGAAGTAAATCCCAATTACAGTATAGGGGGCCTACAGCTTATAGTGGAATCCGAACCACTCAACACAATCGTATTTTTTTTATATAAGTAGAAGTCAGTGAGATTTGAACGCACGACCTCTTGTTTGCTAATTAAGAAACGCAAGTTTTACATCGCTTTTATCCACTGGACTACGATTGCCTGTTGATTTAAAATTAAACAAAATTTTAAAGTCTAATCTCTCAACTGTTAATCAACAAAATATCAAATGTCAAAATTTAGTTATTGTACAAAACATATACAGCCAGGTTTTCAAAAAAGTTTTAGCTAATCCTGTATTTTGGATTAGCTAATCGTATGCTAGTCCGATTTCAAAAAGTTAAATCAATTCACTTTCCGAAAATTAAATGGTAAGAAGATTGTATTAAAGTTTGTTTAAACTTTTTCGGGAACAGGATTTAGCTAACATCTTTGGGGGCCGTAATTTGACGGCTAGTAACCGCACTTCACGCGCATAAATAGATCACTTATCGAGATCTGATACGGCAGAGTGCCACATCCAATAATGGATAAAAGGCGTGATGATATATTTATTTTATTTTAGGATTTAGCTTTTTTTGACAAATCCAAAATTCAGGATTAGCTAGATTTTAGCTAAAACTATTTTGAGAATTGGACTGCAATTATAAAAATTTAATTATTGTACAAAACTGATATTTTTAAAAATAGATTAAAAGGATTACAAGTTTAATTTGTTGAAAAGATGTACAAAAAATTGAAACACAATTTTTAAAACATTCTTTTATTCATCCTTTTAATCTATTTTAAAAATTATATCTTTTCGGCTTATTTAAAATAATTTAAAAAAAACTGATATTTATAAATTTGTAAGTATTAACGAGCTCTTTTCATAGTTGTATATGAAACTTTAAATGCTTGTAAATCTGTTATGTATAATCCATATGATACATTTTTTCAAATTTAAGACTTGCCAAATACTTGCAGAAATGTACGCCAGGTGTGCTGCTGCATCACTGCACCCTCTAATGGCACACTTCAAAAGGACGACCACCTTGACAGTACAAATTACGAAACCTGTCTGTCTTGTAACCATGATTTATACTTTATACATTCTATTGTTTTCAAAGCTAACTTATTTGTAAAAAATAAAATTAATAGTTTCTCTGAGTAATAAAAGATAATAAAGCAAAAAGAACAATAAAATTACATCACTTACATAATAACAATCACCAGCCGTCCAAATAAAAAAATATGTTGATAAACAAACACAAAAAGGTAACAAATGAACTTAAATTTAAACTGAACCGATGCACATCACAACGAAAGTAATCCAAAGACGAAATACAACTGACACAAAATCCCAAATTATCATTTACATTTCCGGTTTATCGGACAGCTCAGCGGTACCGGAAACAATAAAACATCGCGTGTCGAAAGTCGAAATCTCGTCGACTCGTCGGTTGTCGTGAAATCGCGAAATAATTGCCAATCTGGCCCGTACTTCAATTGTCAACGTTTGTGTTTTGTTTTCTAAACTTCAAAATTGATATGTGCAGGTTGGAAGTTTGAAAACTGACTGCCTAGTTTCAATTGAACAGTAGTTATTAGCAATTCATAGCACCTGCGATGACGTTTGTCTGTGATTGCTGCGCGCTACGTGTTTGGTGATAATTGTTATTTAGTATTTAGTTGTTTGTTGTGGAATAATGTGCTTGTACCAGTAACGGACTGACAAAAAATTGTGTAAAACAAAAATGTTTGGACAAAATCTGGAAGTCTATTTTTGTATTGAGAACGTGGCTCAGTGGTATTGAGAAATCTGGTTTGATTGCCACAGCCGACAAACAATTTTCACCATATTAAAATTACCCCTGTTGCCCTCCCGCCCCTAAATATCTTTGGGTGGCTGTTATTTGACACCTGGTAATCGCAATACACGCGCATAAATATGTATCTCACTTACCGAGATCTGCTAGGGCAGAGTGCCATATTCAGTAATTGGTAAAGGGCTTGATGATATATTTATTTATTTATTTTTGAATTTCATTCTACACAAGTATTTTAAAAATCGTGTTCAGCATTTTATTTTCTTTTATTATCTTTACATAAATTTTATGTTATCAAGTTTACTGTAATAGTTTGAACTTTTAGATGGAAATTTATGTATATTATTATTATTATTATTATCATTTTAAATCTTCTTATACCCTTTCGGGTGTCGAGAGGAAATTTATGTATAACACATAATAAGTTTCGTTTATAATAACAACGATATTTTGTTTGAAAAAGATCAAGTCAAATCATCGTTCTGGTAATTTAAAATAAAAATATTATGGGGTCGATGGTTCAGTGGTATCGAGTCGGCTTGTGGATCCTGAGAACCCTAGTTCGGTTCCCACAGCCGGCAAACATTTTCACCACATTAAAATTATCCTTACGGGGTAATGGCTGAGTGGTATCAAGTCGGCCTGTGGATTCGAAGAAGCCTGGTTCGATCCCTACAGGCGACAAATAATTTTCAGCAATTTAAAATTACCCCTGTGGCTCCTCCTCCACTAACATCTTTGGGGGCCGTGATTTGACGGCTGGTAACCGCACTTCACGCGCATAAATATATCACTTGCCGAGATCTGCTTCGGCAGAGTGCCACACCCAATAATGGTTAAAAGGCATGATGATATATTTATTTATTTTTATTTTAAATTATCCCTGTGGCTCCCCCTCCACTAACATCTTTGGAGGCCGTGATTTGACAGCCGGTAACTGCACTTGATAGTGCAGTTAATTGTAAATAAATTATAGTATTTGACTCGCATATAATGGTTATATTCTTATTAAATAATATACTATTATTATCTACTAATTTATTAATTTCTTATAATAATAAAAAACTAAATTTAAAGGACCAATTCCAGTTGACATTTGCCGATTCGGGCCAGTTCGTTCCTGATTTGTCGTGCTTGTAATGCACTTTATTTTTGATAAGATATCTACGTGCCTTACTTATGTTAAGTGTATTTTTACTTTAACAAAAAACTCCCAAAATACATTAACATTCAAACAAAGTGATTTGAAACACATCGCTATTTCTACATTTTCACTTATATCTAATGACCTATGAATTTTTTTAAAAAACTAAACCATCGTTCATTTGACCTAGTAATGGCTAATTTTACCAAAGCTTTAGAGAGGACACGATTTAGTTTAATAATTTGGTATAAATTTATTTATCCACAACGCATATATTATAAAGACATAATTACACTGATTTCAGTTGAATTATATGGCTCATAAAACACTAGTGTTTTATATTCCATAAAACATTGTAAACAGCTTGTTACTTAGCAACCACTTCATGATCTACCGTATTTTGAGAAACTATATATAACTGAATCAACGTTAAACGTTACGACCGATCTTCTTCGATACCTATATGAGTTGTGGATAAAATTTTGTATTACACTTGTGTTTTATTGGTATATAAAACACTTAATAAAAATTAAATACTCGACTTTCAGTCTTGTGTTTCAACTTTTCTTGTGTGTTTTATATACCTAATAAAAACACTTGTATAATAAATCATTATTGTTTTATAATGAGATACATTTGACAGTTTTCAATTTTATGTGTAATATAAATTTAATTAATTTTTAGTCAAGAAATATTAATCATTCTTTTCTTGTTGTGATGATTATAGCACGCTACGTTATTGTATCATCCGGTATGGTCTAGTGGCTAGGATACCTGGCTTTCACCCAGGAGGCTCGGGTTCGATTCCCGGTACCGGAAATTTTTGATTTTTTTTAGTTTCAATAAGAATTTTGCATTACTTACTATTATTATTATTAAAAATAATATATTTTCTTATCCATTAAAATAAATACAAATTTCAACTACATAGAAAATTAAAAATTTTATTTATATTTTATAAACTGAAGTAGGATATAATTAATAATTAATATTAAAACATTGAAAGTACCTATATTCTTTTATTTTTCAAAACTGTATTTTGTTTTAAATCTTGTTTTAAAGGTATGAGTTAATTACAACTTTATAAAATTTAAAACTTTTGAGTTTTATAAAAAGTTAGTTTGTTTAACATGTGGTTTTAATGAACTGTCATATGCAGATACTTGAAATTATATTTCTAGCAAAAATAAAATATAAAATAAATATTACCGGCTGTCCTGCAAAATTTTCTGTTTCCGTTGAGGTATTCCATTTGTCTTTCATTATAAATAATTTCTTGTCACATTAAATCAATGTTTCTACTTAAATATTCACGGCACTTTGTCGCACTGTTCATTTCGGTTTTATTCACTATACTAAATTATTATATTAAATAAAATAATCTACAGTATCTACACAATAATGTTATCTACTTTATCTTATCTTACTTTTATGGATGTCACACATGATTCTGTTGAAATCGAAGACTAGAATTTTTAATTAAATCAGATATGTATTCAAATGTCTGGTTTAGTGACTAATAAACAATAACAGGAAAATTATTATTTCATTTATATCTACGTCGAAAGATTAGTTAATAAACAAAACAATTTAAATTATTTACATAATTAAATTAATTTGTTTCCGTAATTATATGAAAACAAACAAATAAAATTTAAATATTTGTTTAATAAGAATAAATTATTTTAAATCGAAAATAAAACTTGAATAAAATATATATAATGTTACTTGCTTAATCAGAATATTGCTTATGTAAAATATAATTAATATGCTTTATTGATACAAATTTTTCATTTTCAGATAGCATGTTCCTCACCTGCGCACTCTGTGATTCAGTAGTCCAACTCATGGAACAAGACAAAGGTAACGTTGTTTGTTTCAAATTTACAATTTAACGATTATAATATTTTATTTTTCCAACAATAACTTGACATCAATAAACTACATAATTTATTGAAGTACTTAAAATTGTACTATAATATTTTTTAATAATAAATTAGATCTTTAAATTCAAATATTATAGTAGCATCAAAGAACGCACTTCATGCGTAGATGTCAGTGTCAGTTGAAGTTTTAACGGTCGTTAGTAGTCAGTCAACAACAGTACGAAATAAAAGTACGTTATAAACAGAAAATAACATTCAAAATGAAGCGAAACGATACGTCAGTACAATTTACATTTCACAGAAATATATTTAATTCATCAGAATCTAATTCTGAACGAAATAAGAGTAAAAACTGCAGACAAAAACTACAAAATCGTTTTGAAACTGAGAAAGACTGTTCATCTTCAGAATTAAGTCAGAAAAGTGATCGTAGTGTTTTATCAGTGCTATCTTTAAATGACCCACGACGAGTATTTCGATCAAGTGCAGAAAAAATCAGCCGTACCTTCAGTAGTGTACGAACAAGTATTGGTACTTTTTCACAAAAATTCCGCCCTTCGACCAAACGACGGCAGCTACTTGAAGAAGGGCCAGCTAGTCCATGTTTAACACCTCAAGCGCATTCTAAACAAATTTTAGGGCGTACTCCTACCAAATTATACAGCCCTTTTGGCATTGAGAGCCCTAGATATATATCTAATTCCAGTGATAATAAAGAAAATATACCAAACATATCGAAAAACAAATTGTAAGTAAATTATTTTAACATAAGTGCAGTATTTACTAAATTATAGTTCCATGTTTAGGAAAAAGGGATCAAAGGTGCCTCCGTTCAAGCCTAACAAGGATTTAATTAATGATTCCAGCAGCCCTTCAAGCAGTTTATTTCGTTAAAATACGAGAAATATCGGAAAATATGCACTGGTGCATATTTTAAATATTGAGCTTGTATTTATTTGTATCATATCGAATACTCCGCGTAACCATGACAACAATATTGATATTGACTATGTTTTGATACGTTGCCAGGCAACTATTATCAATTTTTTATATTATTTACACAATTTTTTATATGAATGTATCCCACCTATAAAGCAGTATTTGTATAAATAAACTTAATTTATTATTTAACATTTTTTACTATTGACCTGTTTTATTTTTGCGAATATTTCACAAATTTAATTTTGCGCTACTATTTAGGCAATCCTATTTACGTAAATGTATTCCGAAAAAGTGACTATACAGGGTGTTTTCATTTTAAATGGCGTATCAATCTCTAGAAGTTTAAGAACTACACAGTCTGTTAAATTAGCAAACAATTTCTACTTTAATGTGCGAAAAAGATTTTTTTAGACTAGTGGTTCTCAAAATACGAGAAACTTTCTTTTTTAAATGACAACCTATTTTTTCTTTTTGCTCATTTGATTCAGCATTTTTTTAATATCGTCACATAATTTTTTTTTTAAATGCATATTAAATTGACTTAATTTAATTCAAATCGTATTGAAATCAGCGTATTATGAAAGAAACAAATGAATATGAAAATTTTTCTTCATAAAATAATCGTATTGACAATTTAATAATTAATCAAACAAACTAAAATATGATTTTTTCATTTGTTTCTTTCATAGCATTCTGATTCTTATGCGATTTGAATTAAATTAATGTTAATTTAATATGCATTTTTAAAAAAAATTGTAGTGTGGCGGTACTGAATTTTTCCTTCGTTGAATTCAGAATAAAATATTAAATCGAATAAACAAATTAATATATATATATATATATATATATATATATATATATATATATATATTCCCTTTTAAAATCAGAAAGATGCATTCCGTATTTTAAAACCACTGGTCTAAATAAATTCTTGTTTCTCTCATTAAAATAGGCTTACAAAATAGAAATTGTTTGCTAATTTATCCGACTTCATAGTTTCTATACTTCTTGAGAAAGCAATGGTGCGCCACTTAAAATGAACACCTGGTATATTATTATGTTAAAACTTTTTTGGTAAGAAAAATATGATAACAGTTACGGTATATTTCACATTATGGCTTTATTTCATTTATAATAAATAAATACACAAACAAAAAAATAATTATTATACACTTCATACATTCTATAAGATCAGTATGATTACTTTAAAAATAAAGATAATTCGTATTTAGATAAAAACAATTTCAGTAATATGATCAAAATATATAAAAGTACAAACAGTCTCCCAATTTCATTCAAAATTATTTTACAATTCCTTGATCAATTTATCCAAAACCAGCTGCAAAATAATAAAACCATTATTAAAAATTATACATCCAATGGAATTTTTTCCATAGACTGATGTTTAGTCACAGGTTTTCCTTTGATCATTGCATAACAGATTAAAGTTATGGCCATCACTAGAAGAAAATAACTGGTGTGAAACAAATGCAAGTTGATTACAGATCGGTCGTGCTGAAACAAAACAACGCAGTAAATGATTAAATTATGTAATTTGTTAATAATAATTTCGAACTTACTTGAGTTAAAAGTACCGAATTATGTGAGCTAGGTGTGTAAGTTAATTTTGCTGTTTGTGTTAACGGTTTACCATCCGAACATGTTGTTGGAATATCATTCAATGATTTGTAGATAATATGACCCAAAATCGCCTGAAACACACATTTTTATTAAAAAGATCTTTATTTGAGACAAATTTGAGCTACAAGAGAAATAAGAGAATATTTGTAGTTTCGTTTAAGCGTGAGTAATTTGAGATGTTTTTGCGCATATGTAACATAAGCCAAAGAAAGATGGAAAGTGAATAGGAGTGAATGGATGGATATGATTGAAGATTTGATGTGTGAGGGGTAAATGAGCTTATATGGAGGAATCTATAAATGTGGTTGAAGCGAGATTTGACGAGGGCTGATCATTTGATGAATATAAATAAATATATCATCACGCCTTCTACCCATTATTGGGTGTGGCACTCTGCCGAATCAGATCTCGGTAAGTGATATATTTTGCGCTTGAAGTGCGGTTATCAGCCGTCAAATCACGGCCTCCAAAGCTGTTAGTGGTGGAGGAGCCACAAGGGTAGTTTTTGAAATGGTGAAAATTGTTTGTCGTCTGTAGGGAATCGAACCAGGGTTCTCAGGATCTACAGGCCAACTTGATACCACTGAGCCTAGCTACCCCATAAATCTGATGAGTAAATAATTTATGAATGATTTTAGGGTTCGTGCTACTCCATTTAACGGAATATAGCGTAGGTATGTAGAATAGTAATAAGTGAACAATTACTGGATTAGTAGCGATAACAAAACTAATATGTCAATAAGAAATTATTTAGTCGCTATTATTTAAAAAAAATATTTCTTTTCTTTGATTTCATTAGTATAATTGCAATCTTATCATATTTCATCAATATAAAAATACATTTCGAAATTTAAATTGTAATATTTGAAATATTCGGACTTGTTCACCACAATAATTTCTCGATATTAAATTATTTAGAAATTGTACAAATTAATTAAACTTATATTTAATTGAAGTAGAGATTTTTAAAGCATTTCAAACAGTTTTATACAATTTAGTGAACAAACATTTACTAGAATAATGAATAAAGTTATGTTTATGTTAAGAGCTGAAAATAGCCGTTATTTTTCCGACATAAATAGAAATAACAAACACAAAGACTAAAATAGAGACTTTTTTTTATCCCTTTCATATTTTAGTTACATAAATAAATAGGTCTGATAAAAATTAGGACTTAATTTGAACTTACTTGAGAATTAACAGCTGGTGTAGGACAATGCTCATTACTAACTGCTGATTCCAAAGCAAATTTTGGCCCTGTTATTGCAACACACACTTCACTCTCCACATTTGCATCACTGTGATTTGCTTGAGGTACTGTAAATGCAATTCTTATTTTTTCTACTGGAGCTGATGTACACTCACTGATCCAATCTGCAACAAAGATTTCTGTTAAAATTTCGCATACATATTATTTTTAAATCCTAACCTGACATGGCGATAGATCCTTCAACAAAAGTTATATTTTGAAGAAAACTTGGCTCTATTTTAGCCGAGACATAAATCGTTGTTTGCTCTTCGCTTTCAGAAACATTATGAGCTGCGGATTCTGATTTAATTTGATCTGTTGTGATGCATAATGTACGTCTACTTAAATGATTCAAAAATGACACTAAATCCTGTAAAATATAATTATTCATATTTATGTAATGAAATAAAACTATAAATATTTACTCTACGAGCGTCCAAGTTCGGTAAAGATTCATTATGTTCCACGTAGTAAGCAAATGTAAAGGTAGTAACAGCAAATCCCATTAAACATAATGTAAATAATACTAGAGGAGGTTTCGATACAATATACCCCTTTATACTGCTAAATGGAGATGTTATAACCATTATTTTACAATAAATTCACCCTAAAAACAAAAACTGTAAAAACTCAATATGTACTTAACCTCACTTATCATTGTCACATAAATAAAATACCATCTTACGATAAATATAGATTATTTTACTTGCTTTGATTAGTTACACGAACTTTTTGATAAATTTTCGGTGTTTTGTTTACATTTGGTAGCTTTAATTGGTCTATTTTTAATAATTGTTGTTAGTTACTGGTATTTTGTTGACAGCTGTCACATCTGGAGTCCACTTGTACACTCTTTCATAAAAACATCTCTTCGAGTAAAAAATCTTCAAAGGCTACAAAATGTGTAATTTGCAGCATGCTTATATTTATCTACTTAATAATTATTTGAAATAAATAATTTATAGTTATAATAAAGAAATCAAAAATGTTTTTCGGTACATTTCGTATTTTGCTACAATCTATACAGGAAAGATATTTGGGTTGCGCAATATTTAAATAAAATAACAGAATTTTGGCAACAGAATTACCAAATGGTGCTAATTTCTAAAGTAATCATAACTAATTAGTAATTAGGGTTGTTATGAATTTTTCGGTCGGTATCAGATAATCTAGTTACAGAGTAGAGGAGGAAATATACTTATTTTCAACTTCCTATTTCGCATCGCCCGTAATACCCTAATTTATAAATTAACAGGCAGATTCTTAAAGCGGATTAGCGCTAACACCATTTTTTATTTCGTTTTTAACTCTCTTTTCAATGTATGAAACAAGTTTATTTTAACTTGAGTTAAAAAGAGAGTTAATTAGCATCAAATTTTGTTTATTTCTTTAATTTGTTTTAATTTGAAACAGAGTTATAACTAATATTAAAAACGGTGTTAGCGCTAATCCGTTTTGTGAATCTGTCTGTATAATAATAATATTTTTGCTACAAAATAATATTAATTATTTATAACTTGTCATTGTTTATATATTACAAAAGAATTCCTTACACGCGATAAATATTCGACAAATAAGAAAGAAAGCAACGAACAAAAAACATCCTTATTAATAATAATAATCATTTATTTATATTACATATATTATATAAATGAATAAAATATTATATTAAACATTTTACAATATGTTAAAATATATAAAAAACATTTTAACGTAACGTTCATACATTTTCCAATTTTAGAAGTAGCAGAATAATAATTTATACAGTATTCTAAGAGACAAATTACCCCATATTTTGGGATAGAAGTGACTGACCAACATAAAGAAAATTGGATTATTTTTTCGTTGTTTATATAATATAGAGTTAAAATATTTCCTTAATAACGGGTAGCAATTTCCTGCAAAATACCTAAGGAATAATATATTATTTTTACATTGAATTATTTACATAGTTACTTATAGCTACATTACTTATTATAACATTTTAGTAACTTATTTATTTTAATTAATTAAGATTATTATCTACATAGTTAAATTATTATATTTTTTTAGTTTACCTAAAATATCAAATAACATTTTGAAGTTTGTGGTTACATTTCTGAATACGGCTTAAAATTAATGTTATTGTCATCAACGTATAATTAATTAATAAACAAATATTATTTCATGATATAGGTATTTCCAAAATTTGAAAAATATTTACTTTTATGATTCTAATATACCTGTATTATTAAATTTTTTTGTTTGGTACCAGAGTATAGTACCTATGCAACAATTAGAACTAGTAGTACCGAATTAATAGAACTTGTGCAATTAAATAATTCCGAGCAAATATTATAATAATTATTTTTTTATTTGTGGCAATTGACAAGAGGTAGTCATTATAAACAAGAAAAAAGGTCTAGTATTATCGTGTGAAAATTTATATCAGAGTTTTTTGCCAGATACTTTTTATTTATAAGATTTTTTAACATATGGAATATCTTTTTTATTATAAAACTTTTACTGAGGTGTTATAACGTTTTTCGCCTTATTTTGACCTGTAGTTTCACCCATTAAAAAAAAATAAGAAGACCGTAAACATCCTGCATAAGTAAAGTAAGATTTTTGTATAGATAATTTTTCAAATTTTGGAATCAATACACAGTAAATTACATTACATCCAAAAATAACCATAAACAAAATTAAATCACAATCACCATCACAAAAGTTACCATCATCACCACCCACTGCACCACGACTCCTGGAGTCTTACTGGAGACATCTTCGTCTCCCAGATCACCACTTCCAAGCAAAGGCAAATCCGTAGGCACACGGTTACCACGATGACCAGTATGCGTGGATGTCGGTCCCATGGCAGACACTGCGTCCAAATGGTTTCCGTGGTGGCCGTGCCCGTGGTGTTTGCTGTGGTTGTGGGAGGAGTGCTCGGGGAGGAGGGAGTTGAAATGGTCTTCTTCTGGTGGGGCTTTTGTTGGGCCGGGGATCACTGCAGGAAAAACAAGAAATTAATATTTTATTTGGAAGTTTTAGTTCAGGTTTGAAGTCTAGATTCATCATTATTTAAACTAGTATTTTTCAGTGTGGGTCGCCGGAAGCTACATATATTTTTTTCTAAATGTACATATTCAAAGAATATATTACAAGCTTGAAAGCAACATCTAATTAATTCTATAAACTATTATACTAACATCCTAACTGAAATAATCATGAATTATATTTTTTAATGGGGTAGCTAGCTCAGTGGTACAAAGTTGGCTTGTGGATCCTGAGAACCCTGGTTCGATTCCCACAGGCGACAAACAATTTTCACCATTTTAAAATTACTCCTGTGGCTCCCTCACTACTAACTGCTTCGAGGGCCGTGTTTTGACGGCTGGTAACCGCGCTTCACGAGCAGAGTGCCACACCCAGTAATGGGTAGTAGGCGTGATGATATATTTATTTATTTTTAATGCACATTGTTAAATCAGCCTCTTACAAACTTTATTTTTGATCACATTAAAATAAGGGGGTTGCAATAATATTTTAAAGAACGAGTTTTATATGACATGTTTTTTTTTTCTTTAGATGAATATTCTTATAAATTGAGTTATTTATACGATATTTAAAACTCTTATATGTTTTAAACTCAGTTAATTTAGCGAAATTTGTATATCAAATTTTGTGGTTAGTAACTATTTTTGACATTTATGTATTTGTTCAAAAGTTCGCTATCATTTTCGAATTTTGAAATTATTTCTATTATTATTGTTAAATTTTGTTTATATATAATGAAAGATGAAAACAATTGCACTTCGCGTGTTAGCGCTAATCCGCTTTATGAATCTCCCTGTTTGAGGTTATATTGATATTTGATGTTATCAGCTTGACAAAATGTTGCGTATCGTAATAAACGCTCTTTTCATACGCAACTGGATTTTATAATGCCTTCCTTATGAATATAAAATAGAAAAAGAATGTATTTGTAATGTTTGCCTGCGAAAAGTTTGAAAACCATTGATTTAATTTTTTTCTGAGAGTCATTTACTCACTGTAAAGCCTGATGCTGCTCTCCACCTCCCCGACGGAGTTCTTGGCCACGCAGCGATAGGTCCCCGCGTCTGTAGGCTCGAGATTACGCACCCAGAGTGCCATTCGCACCTCGAACATGCTCCTGGCGGACACGCGTACTTCGTGTTTAGCCGCTGTGATCACCATGTCGCCTGTGTCGCGAACCCAGTAGTTGATAGGCACGGGGAAGGCCTCCACGTAACACTCCAGGCACACGTCTGTACCTGGTGGAGCGCCTACTAGCTGGTTGGGGACTTGAATCACTGGATGAACTAAACAGAAAAAGAATTGTTGTTCTTGAGAACTAGTATGGTTGAAATCATCCGTAAAGTAGGCTTAGCTAAGAGTAAAATGATACATTAATACCATTTATAAATGAAAATAAATAAACGAGTGATCAAAAGTAAGTGTTTCAGTTGGCAATACAATTCTGGGGATCTTTTTATTCCATAGTTGGCACAGTGCTAGGTAAAGGAAGAAATACTATTTGACATGTCATTTTTATAATAAATACGAATAGGTTGAGTGATAGAAATACAGAGTGATCAAAAGGAATTGTTACAGTTGGCAATAAAAAAAAACTACTTGTGATATTGGTAAGCCTGATACATAAATTCATTTCCTGTTGTTGACAGTGACATTTAAAATTTAAATTTGAGTACATTTATTGTATTTCTATTACTTAAAAAGTCAAAATTCTATTAGCTGTCAGACTCCTGATATAACCTATTTGTATTTATTAGAAATGTCAAATAGCATTTCCACGTTTATCTGACTTTGTGCCAACTATGGAATAAAAAGATCTCTGGAATTGTATTGCCAACTATAACAATTCCTTTTGATCACCTGTATTTTAGATTATTGCTGTGTTAGTACCATAATGTTAAGAAATAAAAAGATGTAGGGGTATAAACGATTTTTATTAATTTAAATTTTTAAATGTCACTGTCACCAACAGAAAATAAATTTATGTATCAGTCTTACCAATTTCAACTATATTTTTTATTGCCAACTGAAACACATATTTTTGATCACTCTGTATATTTACAAAATGTGAATAACTATTTTTAAAGCAATAGTATATTGGCATAATCTTGATAGTTGAGGTAATGATCATGATATCAGTATAATGAACGCGATCTTAATTAAAAACAACAAAAAACTGAACCAACATATGGTGATTGTATTTTTTAATGCTTATTTATGTTGACATGTGAGTTTTGATGTATGAACAGGGAAAAAATTGGAATTTGCTGTTTTTCACATTAATTACTTACATTTGTATATTACCACTGACACTGATCACGTTATGTTACGGAATAATACGCTATAGGATGCGGGCACCCACGTGATAATGAACAGCTGTTTCGGGAAAATTCACTGCGCCACCTACAACATGAACTATTTTTTGGGACGAAATTTGAAAAGAACCAATAGGATGCGAGCACTCACGTGACACTGTGACAGCTATCACGTGAGTGCCCGCATCCTATTGGTTCTTTTCAAATCTCATCCCAAAAAATAGTTCATTTTGTAGGTGGCGCAGTGAATTTTCCCGAAACAGCTGTTCATTATCACGTGGGTGCCCGCATCCTATTTTCGCATTAAATTGTAATAATTAATTTATAATAGATAAAAAGTTATAGACTTAAAACATTTGAACAAAATGGTATTTACTTAATTATGTAAATTCACAAAAAACAAAACAGAAGCAAATTAGTTACTTGTTTCGTTAGGACTAAAAATACAGATTTATTCAAATTAAAATGAAACAAATTGACAAAATAATTTTTACCACCATGATAATTGTAGTAAAAATGCTATTTTCGGTTCTAGGGCCAAAAAGGATGATATGTCCATTGGATGCGGGCACTCACGTTACACTGTGACGTTTTGTGACGTAAAAACAGCTGTTCGGGCAAAGATCACTACGCCACCTACAAAATGAACAATTTTTTTGGGACGAGATTTGAAAAGAACCGTTCTTTTCAAATCTCGTCCCAAAAAAATAGTTCATTTTGTAGGTGGCGCAGTGATCGCAGCCCAACAAGATTTGAAAATAACCGTTCTTTTCAAATCTCGTCCCAAAAAAATAGTTCATTTTGTAGGTGGCGCAGTGATCTTTGTCCGAACAGCTGTTTTTACGTCACAGTGTCACCTGAGTGCCCGCATCCTATTGCAACGTAATGATATAGCGTTCTTTCACTATTGAAAAAGTTAAAATATACATATTCAAGTGGGTGAAAAAAAAATTATTGAATCTATATACGTCCTTGTTATTAAAATAAAAAATAATTAGAATCATAGATATACTTACAATGTACGCTAACCATAATTCGCTTGCTTATGGTTGGTGGAACACCATTGGAAGCAATGCACATGTATGCACCCATTTCTGAACGAGTAATTTTCACTAGTTTTAGGATTTCTCCTTGATACGTAGGGGCTGCAAAAGAAATCATAATTATTATTTTATTCTGGTCTTTAGGTTTTTAAGACCAAGATGCATAATAGAAACAAGTAGTTATCAATATTTCTACACTGAAAAAGATTTCTTTTATGCAACTGTCAAAATTCCGTCCATGAAGTTGATTTTTTTGTTTTACGACTATAAAGTAATACATACATTATATGTGCGTTTCTTGATAGATAAAGCAGTTAATTAAACACGACAGTGAGTAATAGCTCATTACCACGGGTTGAGGTCAATCAGATCTACATTGCTATGGCAACGCAGCCAAGGCCGTGAGTAGTAATTATTCACAAAAGCTGTATTCCATTTGCCACTTGGTTCACTTAAATCAGTTCAGATAAATTCGGCACATGACTAAATGAACTGAATTAAGCAAACTGATGCATTTATGAGGGTAAATTACTTCAAAGTAAATTAGAATCAGTAATTCTAGTACTGAAAATAAAGTCAGCCAAGTAATCCAGCGAAATAAATAAATGATCTGGATCAGTAAATGTAAGTTAGATCTGATCCAAATGGCAAATGGAATATGCCTATAATTTCTAATTGTTTTCGTCAAACCAATTTAGACCTAAAAATTTCTAGTTGAAAAGGCATACAAAAATTATAGTATTTAACTCGTGTGTAATGCAAATTACTCATTCCGATAAATTATGCCACTCGCCCTTGGCACGTGTCGCAAACTTCATCCTCATCATTACACGCTCATTGAATAATATACTATTATTTGTACAATACTATTTAACTTTACGTTGCTATTAGCGACGGCTGTTAATACGGTTTTAACGACTGCTGTTGTTGGCAAACTCGGCTAAAACTACTAAAATACTATATATTTGTTGGGATAGTTACTTGTATATCTATGCTCTTGAAATGAGTATTTGATGTATCGAATAATATACTTATCGACTAAGACGAAAATCGAGGCAGACTACATTCTGAATTATTATTTTTTACTTATTTTATCGTAACTTAATTTACTATTTCATATTTTATCTCTTCTACCTAGACACAAAATTAATTTCAAAATAATATGTAAACCATGTGAAGTAATTTTCTTTTCTTTTTATTTTACAATAAAATAGTTCGTTTTTCAACTTTGTC
This sequence comes from Pterostichus madidus, assembly GCA_911728475.2. Taxonomy (NCBI): domain Eukaryota; kingdom Metazoa; phylum Arthropoda; class Insecta; order Coleoptera; family Carabidae; genus Pterostichus; species Pterostichus madidus. Next base: position 42,190,803 of record OU452301.1, read on the forward strand.
TCACAATGATAAGTTCCTAATAGAATACCAATATTTTATTATTTATTACTGGAGCATTCTTCGTCAAAAAAGCCGTTGCCGCTACACATTATTCTTTTTAAGATAAATGACTCTGCGGGGTCTCAAAATTTTCGTTAAACCATCTATTTTTTAATGCCGTTGGGCCTTTTTGGAAATTTTAAAATGGCGGCTCAAGATGGCGTTCACAATGGAAAAAGACGCGTAAAATTTTTGTAAAATATTAAACAAATTCTTTAGAAAGTTTTGAATGATATTAAGCGGTTTTTAGAGTCGCTGATTACGATTCCGAAGTCAAAATATACAATATGACGGCTGTAAAAATCGAGAATGTTATTACAAATTGTAAACTGAGACCGAAACTTGTTATTGTATTGTATCCGCCATGTTGGATTTAGTAATTATCGAATTCTGACTTCAGAATCGTGATTAGCGACCCCAAAATCTCTTTATATCCTTCAAAACTCGATATTCACCACTTTTTAAAGATTTTTAAAAACATTTTACATAAGTTTAACGTGACTTTTTCTGTTGTGAACGCTATCTTGAACCACCATTTTGAAATTTCTAAAAAGGCCTAACGGCAATAAAAGATTTAAGGTCTAACGAAAATTTTGAGACCTCATAGAGTTATTTATCTTAAAAAGAAAAATGTGTAGGGGAGGTGGCCTTTTTGACGTAGAACACCCCTACTATATATTTTTTTTGCATGCATGTTGTCAAGTTGATTTACAATCAAAATTGTATCAAAAAAGTGCTATAAAATTTTTCAAACAACAGTAAACCATGAGTAATATTACTTTTAATCAAGGTGCCCCCTGCCCCCTGTTCCCACTCAGTACCCCCGCCTCTGGTTAGCATCCCAGGGCCGTACTAAACAGTAAACTTTTATTAAAAACACTTAACTGGGCACACATGTCACATGTTTTAATGAGAAAAATTTGCACAAAAAAATCACTAACTTCCTTCATACTTCCCTCGGTGTCGCTGTTTTGCCAGCGCCACCGCCGCCCTAGCGGACGTTAGTGGAACCTCAGCATCGTCGGCATTTGTTTTTAGATTGAAGTGGAGGCAGAGGGCAACACGTGTTGATAATATGGCATCCTATGTTTGATGGAAGTCGTCTTCTTGGTTTATTAAATTTCGGGCTTGTTACAAACATTTATTTTAGGATTGAGGGGGGTTGAAGTGTAATTAAAAGATGGAGGAATTCAGTTTATTTTCAAGATTTTAATGATGAGTGGTAAAAGATTTATAGGAGTTTATTAAATCGTTAAATTGTTATAGTTTTGATATTTTTACGACGAATGTTCAAGCGTCGTGTTTTAATATTTATTTATTTTGTCTATTTTGTCTTTATCTAGAATTAAGGTGACATATGTCCAGCTTTCGGCGGGATAGTCCTGATTTTTTAGAATTTGTCCCATTTTTGGAAAGAATATGTTTTTTACCAGTTTACAGCAAATACTTAAAATACAATGGGGCAGCTAGCTCAGTGGTATCAAGTCGGCCTGTGGATTTTGAGAACTTCAGTTCGATTCCCACAGCCGACCAACAATTTTCACCACATTAAAATTACCCCTACGGCTCCCCCTCTACTAACATCTTTGAGAATCGTGATTTAACGGCTGGTAACCGCAATTTACGCGCATAAATATATCACTTACCGAAATCTGCCATGGCAGAGTGCCACACCCGGTAATGAATAAATGAGTGGTGATATATTTATTTATGGGGTAATGGCTCTGTGGTATCAAGTCAGCCTGTGGACCCTAAGAACCCTGGTTCGATCCCCACAGTCGACAAAACATTTTCACCAATTTAAAGTTACTCCTGTGGCTCCCCCACCACTAACATCTTTGGGGACCGTGATTTGGCGGCTGGTAACCGCACTTCACGCGCATAAATATATCACTTACCGAAATCTGCTTCGGCAGTGTGCCACACCCAGTAATAAGTAAAAGGCGTGATGATATATTTATTTATTTATTTATTTATTTTTTACTTAAAATTCAATCTGGAAATATAAGTATCTTTACAATTTAATATTCTTGTTCAAATTTCTAAAGTTTATATAAATAAATATATCATCACGCCTTTTACCCATTACTGGGTGTGGCACTCTGCCGAAGCAGATCTCGGTAAGTGATATATTTATGCGCGTGAAGTACGGTTACCAGCCATCAAATCACGGCACCCAAAGATGTTAGTGATGGAGGAGCCACAGGGGTAATTTTAATTTGGTGTAAATTGTTTGCCGGCTGTAGGAATTTAACTGGGGTTTTCAGGACCAACAGACTTGATACCACTGAACCATTATATAATTGTTTATTTTTTATATGTTGACTCATGTTTATGTTAAAATGTTCTGTTTCTGAAATACAAGAATGTTTTTTTTTCTTTCTAAAAAAAATAAATCTAAATAATATTCATCAAACTAATATAAGTAGTCAAGTGACAGTTTTTCTGGCAGAATATATTCATGACACAGGAATATTTACTCGTGAAAGTTGATAAAAACAATTCTAATTGCCATCTGAATGTCCAAAAGCTGTATTTTAAACTTTGTTTGAATAAATAAAAGCAAATCGGATGTCAATTATTCCATATGACATACTTATATAATTTCGCTTTTAAACCAAGTTTGAGAATAAATTAATATTGTTATAAAATTTATACTTTGGCAGTGATAAATATAACAAGTTATAATTCTATTCAATAATTTAAAATTAAAATAAATAAATCGCTTTAAAATCACAGAAACAATATTACTCTTGATAACTTTTTCCGCGTATTGAAAGGTATTTTATTTCTCGTATATTTTATCCCGTTGGGATAGAAACCAATCTTTCTTTAAATAAAATCAAATAATGTACAAATCGATTCACAGAAGAAAATGTTCGTATCGAGTATCGTTGACATATTAGCTGATATTTATATTCAGCCATCGTACACTCAAGTACCTTTACCATTTTCATAGCGAAACGATCTTCACATTTTACAAATCGAAAGAGAATTGCTACATACAGTTTGAATTTTTTTTTAGAGTTACTTAGAAAACTTTGAAGTGTGGAGCACATGAAATGGTTCCTTTAGTTCTACAATACCAAGAGGTCCCAGGAAAAGATATCATAAAATCGAATTAAATTCATACAGTCCAATTTTCAAAAGAGTTTAAGATAATTCTGGATTTTGGATTAGTCAAATTTATCTAGACTATATTCTCAAAAAAGTTTAAATAAACCTTAATTAAATCTTGTTACCATCTAATTTTTAGAAGGTGATTTCAATTAAGGTAGAACTAGTGTAACGGTGGCGCCATCGGTTGTCGAGTGGCGAAACTGACGCTCAAAAAGATATAAAAATAAAATAAAATGAGTGTTTTATACCCATTACACACGGTGGCACAGTATTTGAAAATTCACTAGACCAACAACCTGTTAACAATTTATGATATTCAAATCATAATAGGTAAAAAACACCTATTTTATTCTATTTTTGTGTTTCTTTGATCATCGGTTTGGGCACTCGACGACCGATGTTACCACCGTCATACTAGAACTACCTTAAGGTAGTCGAGTGGCGAAACTGACGCTCAAAAAAATATAAAAATTGAATAAAAAAAGTGTTTTATATCTAATATGATTTGAATATCATGAATTGTTAACAGGTTGTTGGTCTAGTGAATTTTCAAATACCATACCACCGTGTGGTGTTGCCATTATAAATTGGGATTCTTAATTTTTCGTTAAAAACAAGGCTTTGCATGACTATATATCCATTACTAAAAGATAAAAAACTTTCTCCTTCTGATACAATATACATGGATAGTTCTAGAACATCATACTAGTTTTTCAAATGAAACTGCTAAATTTTAGAGGTACACAAACCAAATATGTGCGATTCTGAGTGATGATCGCCATATGCCCCGTGCATAAGAACTTTACAAGCGAATATATTTGTTCACAGACGATAAATGTATTTCATATTTTAACAAGATGCGTATGACTATCCAATGTTTACGTGCGCCAAATTTCGTTCAGATCTCCAAATTTTTTTTCACGCTAGTACTACCTTATCTGTCGTTTAATGATACGTTATTTTTGTGGAATTAATTTATTACTAAATGTTTATTTTATATTACTCGGATGATGTCCCTTTTTCTGAGTACCGGTTTCATATCTTCGCATATAAAATTTAAAAGAGATATTTTTAGAAACAGAAAAATATTAAATAATCGATGATATACGAAAAAGACTTCTTTAAATATCAGAATCATTTGTAATAGTGTTTGGTCGTGTGGAATGTATGTTAAATAAAATAGATGTATGCTAGTGAAATTGAGGGTGAGAGATTGTGTAGACGTCCATAAATAATTGATTGAAAGTTCGTTGCGTAGGTAAATAAAATAGACACGTTTGTATATTAAATGAATTATTCATGTTAATGAAAGGAAAATGGTGTGCTAGGATGCAGATTAATTGCAGGGTGAATATAATGAATAAATGTTCAGTATATGTTTCAAGGATTCATGCTAACTACCCCATATGATGGGACATGAAACTACGTGATGTATTTATGTTTGCTCCTGAATATGTATGTATTTATAATAATTTAAATGAATAGCTATGAGATTATGCGACAAGAGGTTTAGATTTCACTCAACAAATTTTGATTTCTGAAAACGTGGTTGCTTGGTAACAACTGATGAAGGTAATTGACATGAGAAAATTGCAACAACGAAGGTGTAGAGATTTTGTTTGTCAAATTGCTCGAGTCGTTTACCTTAAAACAACCAAATTTAATGCCTGATTTTATAAGGACAGAATACATTCACTTCCATAATAGATTTATATTTAAATTAATAAATTTAGGGCCAGTTTTTCAATCGCCGGTTTACTCTTGATCAAGGATGTTGAAAGGAGGGGAAATGGCATTACGATACTGTAGCATTGTTTGAAGTGAGGCTTGGGCAAGGGAAAGAAACAACAATAGTTTTTCTGCACCATGCTTAGCCAAATCTCTTCTTCTTCCAAATATTTTGAATTTTTGTGTAAGAAAAGTGGCGTTTAGACGTTGTCAGGGAGCGTTGTTTTATGTAAACATAACCACGAAGTGTCATTTGTGTTTCAATTTTTGTGTTGTATGGAATTGGACATATTTTTTTGTGGATAAAATGCTAACAAAGTGTTTAGTTTGTAAAAGACGTGCAGTGACGGGCAGTGGAATCAGTTTTCACCAGTAAGTAAATGTAGGTCATGTTATAAAAGAAAAGGAAAATAATTTTTTGTTTGTTTTACAGATTACCTAAAGATAAATAGTATCGAAAAGCATGGGTAGAAGCGTGTTGTTTGAATGAGTTGTATATTAGTCAGACGAATACTGGCTATAAAATTTAAATTTAAAATCTCTTTATGACACATACGCAATAGCAAGCTAAGCACGGTACAGAAAATAATACTTCTGTCTCTGTCAATCTGCCGAGCCTCACAGTCTTGACTTGAATGCCATATCCCCTCCTTTCAACGTCCTTGCTCTTGATTAATGTTAACCATGATTAAATAATAATGGTAACCATAGTTTCTATTATTATTTAATCATGATTTGTCATTTATGATACCGGTCATAAGACAAGAAATTAAAAATTAGATTTGTAAACAATAATCTTCGAACGGTACCTATTTATTGAGACAATTTACCGAATATAACAATTATATTTGCAGTTTTCAAGGTAATGAAAGTACCTAAATAAAAGTTTATCCCTTTGCAAACTGTTCGATGCCTCCATACTATACAAAAGTGACTTTTCTATTTGGAAATTTTATATATAAGTAGAATAATCTTCTTTATTTTCCTTATTATTTACTATAAACTAAAACTATGTATACAATGTCCACTTACATTTAATCCTATGACCTCCCGGTTCCCTGACTACGATATCCTGGCCATCCTCGCGTCGCCACTGGACGTGGGGCATTGGATGACCCCGTGCTCTGCAGGTAAGGCGCACGGTGCCGCCCTCAGGAACCATTACGTCGCCTGAAGTTTCTTCCGAGACGAAATCAGGTGGTACCACTACGTCAAGGTGGCCCACCTGAACCAGACAAATGCAGAACGAAAATTAGTTATAGTTTCAATCTTTCATGATTGCGATTGATAAAACATATTATAATAGAAAAAAAGATACGTTGCTATGGAGTGGTGAAAGAAACTAGAAACTAGAAACCACAATAATAGTATAATTTAAACGTCAACTTGCATACTCTAGTGATACTATACAGAATACTGTGGAACATCTAAATATTAGATTATTTTTAAAACATTGAAATCTACCAAAATCAGTTTTGCACTAATATTTGATGAGCTATTCTTTTTTCTTTAAAAAACAAAAACAGCTGTATTGGTATATCAAAGTATGTATACCATTTATATGGGGTAATGGCTCAGTGGTATCAAGTCGGCCTGTGGATCCAAAGAACCCTGGTTCGATCCCCACAGCCGACAAAACATTTTCACCAATTTAAAATTAATCCTGTGGCTCGCCCACCACCAGGGCCTGGACAGCTGCATTAGTTACCTTGTTACGCGATTTTTAATGACATCTCTTGCTGCCCCAAATGAACTAAATCTATTTAAAATTAATAACGGGAATCATAGTACGTAATGTTTAAATGATTGACATTGTTAAACAATTTACATATTTAAATGTTTGACAAACGGTGCTTTATATTTTGACAAATAAAATTTGTAAATAACAAATATATCTGTCGTTCTAATAATCTATATTTAATAGTGAGTAGGTATCTTTTATAATTTTATATTTGATTTTAAACTACTGTATAATTTTAGGATTGTGTGGTACCAAATTGTAACAGAAAAAAATTGTAAGAATGTGTTTTTCCATTTTTTACCACGGAATAGTTTATTACAGAAAACATTGCTGGAAAACATTAATAGAATTGATTTAATTGATGTACCTTATAGTAGTACTCTTAAGCACAATGTCATATGTAGTCTTCATTTTAAAAATTGACAGTATCGATACATATCATAAAAAAAAATAAATATTGGAGCTGTTCCACATATTGATCAATGTAAGTAATTAATACAATATTGTGAAATTTTAAAACTTTCTAAATATAAAAATTCTTTTATAGTAAATATAAATTAATTTAAAATATCACATCTCTATCAATAACAACAGTAACAGCAACATATAAGAATACGGATACTGAAGAAAGTAGCGAAATGATAAATGAGAGTGTGCATAAGAAGGCGAAAAATATACATTATTCATATTTATATGTATTGCATACTAGTGCGTGTTTAATTAATATTTTATGTATTATTCAATAAAACAAGTTTTTTGCTAATTTTTTGTTTTTGTTTTGTAATACATTTTTGTTTTAATTATTTTGAAATATTATAGTCATTACGATCACGAGAATGATTAATATGTATCCTATATTATCGGTATTTTTAATAATAATTACTTGGGGCAACAAGAGATGTCACCAGTAACTGAGTAACAATATTTTGTTATACTTGTCCCTTCTTCTATGGTTACTTGTTCAGTGTCCACCACTAACAACTTTGGGGGCCGTGATTTGAGTAATGGGTAAAAGGCGTGATGATATATTTATTTATTTATTTATTTTCAAAGTGGAAACTTAAATCTAATTTAATTGGAGTCGTAGTTCTTCCAGTTATCGAGATCCAAATGATTGCTTTCGGATAGGAAACAGCCTGTATATATCAGAAATACAGTAATTAATCATATACAGCCCAATTCTCAAAAGAATTTTAGCTAGAATCTAGCTAATCTTGAATTTTGGATTTGTCAAATTAATTTAAACCATATTCCCAAAAATATTTAAATAAACTTTATTATAATCTTCTTACCATCAAGTTATTGGGAGTTAACTGAATTAACTTTTTTTAAGTCGGACTTGCATAAGATACACTAATTCAAAATAGGATGCGGGCACTCACGTGATTCTGTGACGTAAGAACAGCTGTTTCGGGAAAGATCACTGCGCCACCTACAAAATGAACTATTTTATTGGTGCGAGATGGGATGGCTAGCACAGTGGTATGAAGTCGGCCTGTGGATCCTGAGGTCCCTGGTTCGATTCCCAGAGACGACAAATTTTCATAATTTGAAAAAGCTATCCCTGTGGCTCCTCCACCACTAACATGTTTGGGGGCCGTGATTTGACGACTGGTAACCGCACTTCACGCGCAAAATATATCACTTACCGAGATCTGCTTTAGCAGAGTGCCACACCCAGTAATGGGTAGAAGGCGTGATGATATATTTATTTAATTTATTTGAGATTTGAAACCGGATTCCGTTTTCAAATCTCGCCCCAACAAAATAGTTTATTTTGTAGGTGGCGCAGTGATCTTTCCCGAAACAGCTGTTCTTACGTCACAGAATCACGTGAGTGCCCGCATCCTATTCAGGATTAGCTAAAAGTTTTTTGAGAACCTGGCTGTAAATCATCAAGAAATTTAGTTTTCTCGGAATTCCAGTATACAAAACGAACAAATTCATCTCTCCACATTTCTGTCTTGCTGTACCTATTAGACCCTGATATCCCTAGCTATACACAATACACCCACACTATCACAGCGCACAATATGTATGTCTCCGTACCAAACCGATCTATCTATATATCGCCTACCCCTCCTGCTGCTTCCCTCCTTCGCTATAGCATACCGTAGCATCCATTTGCTATTCATGAGCATGGGTGTGCGCGATCGCGGCGTGCACGCATGCATCGGCAGCTAGCAAAGACGCGAACCCTCCCCTAGGACGCACACTCAGACTGCAGCGCCTCTAGTGGCTGCACACAACACTAGCACCGCGACGCAAAGCGACCAAGACACGATGAATAATTCACAGAAATTATTCAAGTGGATGGCGGTGTGTTTGTGAATGAAGGATGAAGGAATAGTGAGCGAATGGGGTACGTTTGACAAAATGTTATAAGCAGGGGGTTTGTTATAGTGTTTATTTTTCACTGGGGTAAGGAAGTGTGGAGATAGGCTGATTATTTGAAAAGATAAAGCGATTAAGCTAACTCCAGATATATTTTATAGACTATTTATTGGTGCGCGAGTTCAGAGGCATACTGAGGTTATTTGACCCCGAGACGCTCTATTTTTTGTGGTTTTATAATACGCAAAACAAAAATTAAATCAGATAGTTAGTTGTACCTTCAATTAAGGTAGTACTAGCGTGATTTTTTTTTTGTAGATTTGAATGAAATTTGGCGCACGTAAACATTGGGTAATACGCATCCTGTTAAAATATGAAACACATTCATCGTCTGTGAACAAATATATTCGCTTGTAAAGTTGAGTTCTTATACACGGGGCTTATGGCGATCATCACTCAGAATCGCACATATTTGGTTTGTGTAGCTGTAAAATTTTGCAGTTTCTTTTGAAAAACTAGTATGATGTTCTACAACTATCCATGTATATTGTATCAGAAGGAGAAAGTTTTTTATCGTTTAGTAATGGATATATAGCCATGCAAAGCCTTGTTTTTAACGAAAAATTAAGAATCCCAATTTATAATGGCAACAGCACACGGTGGTATGGTATTTGAAAATTCACCAGACCAACAACCTGTTAACAATTCATGATATTCAAATCATATTAGATATAAAACACTTTTTTATTCAATTTTTATATTTTTTTGAGCGTCAGTTTCGCCACTCGACTACCTTAAGGTAGTTCTAGTATGACGGTGGTAACATCGGTCGTCGAGTGCCCAAACCGACGATCAAAGAAACACAAAAATAGAATAAAATAGGTGTTTTTACCTATTATGATTTGAATATCATAAATTGTTAACAGGTTGTTGGTCTAGTGAATTTTCAAATACCGTGCCACCATGTGGTGTTGTCATTATTAATTGGGATCCTTTATTTTACATTGAAAACAAGACTTTGCATGGCTATATATTCATTACTCAACGATAAAAAACTTTCTCCTTTTGATACAATATACATGGATAGTTCTAGAACATCATATTAGTTTTTCAAATGAAACTGTAAATTTTTAGAGATACACGAACCAAATATGTGAGATTCTGAATGACGATCGCCATAAGCCCTGTGTATAAGAACTCAACTTTACAAGCGAATATAATTGTTCACAGACGGTGAATGTGTTTCATATTTTAACAGGATGCGTATGACTATCCCATGTTTACGTGCGCCGAATTTCATTCAAACCTGTAAAAATGTTTTTCACGCTAGAACTATCTTTATCAATCAACCGTTGTACCCAAAAAACTAAAACTGAAGTATAGTTGTTGATTTTGAAGAAAATGTAATTCGAAATTTATTTATTTATTTATATTACTCTGTACAACAAGAATTCCAATTACAGTACAGGATCCGAACTCATCGAGCCGCAGTATAGTAATAATTTTTTAGCTTGAGTGGGATTCGAACCCGGGATCTCCGTAACGCTATCAACACCACCGTACAGCCTGGCAAAAATCATGTGAAATTAAATTAGAATGAAAAAAAATACAAATTTATATAGGAATTAGAATTTTATTTAAATAAATAAATATGTCATCACGCTTTTTACCCATTACTGGGTGTAGCACTCTGTCAAAGCAGATCTCGGTAAGTGATATATTTATGCGCGTATCCAAATAAATTGTATTTCTGTTAATTTCCTTGTTGTAACAAGTAAATAAATAAATATTTTTGTAATTTATGAAAATTCCTAATCTTGCTTATCTGCAGATTACACTGATAAAGTTTGTTTAGAAAAGAAATACATCAACATCCTTCCCTCTTACAATTTACAACAAAACCAGCAATTTCGTTACATTCTCGCGTGGCAGGGTTGATGATATTTTGTTGATATACAAAATTCAATTTCAGTTTTTCAAAATTTGATGTAGTAATCTAACCATACATTTTAACCATTGCTTCTGGTTTGTTATTAAATTTAATTAACATCAAATAATTTAAAGTGAATTTATATTTTAATGGTTCATATACTTTCTAGTATTATTATTCTTCATCTTAAAGATTTATTATTGTAGTTTTTATTCAGTGAGCGTGTAATGATAGCTATTACTCATGAGGATGAAGACAGAAATTGTAGGCGAGTAGCGTAATTAATTTGAATCAGTAATAGCCATTGCAATCGAGTTCAGTACTTAATTTTTTCTACGTTTTCTACACTGGAAGTTACACTTTTAGATCTAAATGAGTTGACAAAAATAATATTAATTAGAAGTTATATTCGTATGACATGAATGTCAAACTTTAGTTGCGTTGTTATAGCAACATCGATGTGTTTGTAAATAACAATATTTTTCCACGATCATTAAGTAAATGTATGTTTCTAGATATATAAGATGGATCATTATGCAAAACTGTAAAATAATGAGACAAAAATGTTGAATAATGAATCATTATTCAATCGCAGATAAATATTTATTACTATTAGTGCAAGTCCCTCTGGTATGGTTGCGGAAAAGTATAGTATTCAACTAGCATGTTATGCCAATTTTTCAATCGGAGAAGTTTGCAGCACGAGTCAAAGGCTATAATTGCAAGCATAACATGCGAGTTGAATAATATACTAATTACTCACGGCCGTCATTGCGTTCTCACAGTAACGTCAGTGTGATTGGTCACAACTCGTAATAAATTATTACTTTTGGCCGTTAGTAATGAAATGCATTATTTATCAAAAAGTACTTATAATTAATACATTACTTAGCCTATTTGTACCAATAAAACTTAAATTTTAAGTTTAATTTAAACTGACAATATGCATCAAATATTTGTCAGCAATGTAAACATCTTTTTTGTACTCGCATCATTCAAAATAAAGTTTACATTACCTTGGAAACCGATGGAAAGTTTGATTTTGTGCACTAGTGCGCAAAGTAATTGAAACAACACCCATTTTTATGGTTCTAAATTTTGACTATTAAAGCGCTAATTGTGCTTATATACACACTTTTAAGGAATTTATAAAAGACATAGAGGTTTAAGTTTATAACGCCATCAAACAGACATATTTTAATAAACTTTAGGAGAAAAAATAAACAATTTGTTTTCAAATAACAAATGTCACTTCATGGCATACTTAACTGTCAATATAAATTCACGCTTCAAATTTAATAAATTACCTCATTATCGATTATATAATTTTTGCTCGTTACAAAAAGTATTGTACAAAACTCGTGCATGAAGACGTCATTTGCACCATTCGCGCAAATTAAAATTGCGCTCATGTGCAAAATATATCTTCGCGCACTTGTTATGTAAATAGCTATTATATGGCATTTTACTTTGATTTTATGGGGTGGCTAGCTCAGTGATATGAAGTCGTCCTGTGGATCCTGAGAACCCTGGTTCGATTCCCACAGGCGACAAACAATTTTCACAATTTCAAAAACTACCCCTGTGGCTCCTCCACCACTAACATCTTTGGAGGCCGTGATATGACGGCTGGTAACCGCATTACACGCGCAAAATATATCACTTACCGAGATCTGCTTCGGCAGAGTGCCACACCCAGTAATGGGTAGAAGACGTGATGATATATTTATTTATTTTTTGTCTTAACTGTCAATATAAATTCACGTTTCAAATTTAATACATTTCCTCATTATCGATTATATAATTTTTGCTCGTTACAAAAAGTACTGTACAAAACTCGTGCACGAAGACGTCATTTGCACCATTCGTGCAAATTATAATTGCGCGCATGTGCAAAGTATGTCTTTCAGCACTTGTTATGTAAATAACTATTAAGTATATGGCATTCTACTTTGATTTGCTTTTATTTATTTAAGCCACCCATAAAATGTGAGATTCGTTGGTACAATAGAAGGCTAATGATCTTAGAAAAAAATATTTTTAGCTATTATAAGCTGAAAATTCATGAATAAAAACACCCCATGCCATTGCAATTAACTCATACAAATCAGGAAATGCAAACACTAATTTTCATTTCTTTAATCTCATAATTTTATCAAAGTACACGTGAGCCCTAATGCAAACCTTTCCACCGACGCCACTGTACAGCTATAATCATGCTACTCCAACACAAGCCATAAGCAAAAACTCCCATACATTACATAATACATATCACCGTCTCACTCACACACACGCGATGATAATATTGTCTGTGTGTTTGTGTGTATGTGTGTGGATATGTAAGAAGGAAGATGCCGTGTAGATATATTCACGAGACGTTTTTTGCGACTGCAGCGCGTCAGGCGGCCAACAGGCGAATCAATCAGATTCGTGGCGGCGTGAACGTCGTGATCGATGCGGGAAACTTCCGCTAGGGGCGCTAGTGTAGCGTTAACGGACTAAAGTCGTAGACATACACGCAGAAAGCACTAGCTGCTTTTTATGGAGAATTAAATAGTGTGGAATTAAGTTTTAGTTGGATGTGCGTATAATTATATCGTTAGATGAAGCTTTTTTAGGGTTTATTTTGTGTAAAAATGAAGTTTTTTTTAAAGGAACCATTAAGTTTGTTTTTGGTAAATATTTCAAATGTCAGGAAGGGTACAGATCCTTGTTCGGTACTTTTATTTTATTTTGTCTAATTTGTTTGGTACGCATATAGTTTTAATACAATTTTCGGGTTTATTTTGAGGAAAATAAATTTTATTGTTCATGTCACAAAAAACATCAGATATACAAATTTAATTTATGGTACAAGGACGAAAAATGTAGGTTTTCGACATTGTCTTTACCGGTATTTATAAGATTTTGCAATTTTTTTGTTTAAAATGCTAAAATAAGTTATACTAATCTATTTTCAAAAAAGTTGATATATCGTATATTAATTTATGTAATTACTATTTATTTTAAATTGATTATTTTTTGACGTTCCTCAAAACCAATGAAATGCTTCATTGTATGTCACGTGTCTGAGTTTTAACCAATCCTGTCATTATTATACTGAGAATAAAGCTCTAGTGATTATTCTCGGGAATTATCTCTGTAGATGCTTTTTTTGTTTGAGACAAATGATAGGTAGTTGTCAAATAATTATTTAAAACTGTCAACAGACAATCATAGCCCAGTAGATAAAACCGATGTAAAACTTGCGTTTCTTAATTAGCAAGCAAGAGGTCGTGCGTTAAAATCTCACTGACATCTACTTATATCTAAAAATACGATTGTGTCTGAGTGGTTCGGATTCCACTATAAACTGTAGGCCCCCTGTACTGTAATTGGGATTAAGTTCCTGTTGTGCAGAATAATAAATAAATAAACACGTCAAGTAAAGTGTGTGAAAAATCGATTTAGTTGTATTTTAGATACAGAAATACACCAATAAATTTTGGAAACAACTTCCAAGAATACATTAATAAGTAATCAATCGATATGGACCCAGTTCAAAACCTTTTAAGTTGGATGAAACGACCTCAACAGCTAAGTCAAAAAATAATCTAATTAAATATAACTCGAGAGTTGGATAAATTAGAAAATAATTCTCCAGTATCTTTCTCAAACTTGTTGCCATTTGGCAATAGCCACTCAAGCCCTACGGGCTTTCGTGACTCTTGCCTGGCAACAAGTTTTCGAGAGGTCTGTCAAATTATTTTCAATTTATTCTCTTTCTCTTGTTATATTATTACTGAGAATTAATTCCTTTTAAAATAAATTGTGTATTGTGAAATTATAATTCCTGAATTATTAATGCCTTAATTCTTATGAACTAAATCGAAATTAGCGCTGCAATACGGACTCATCCAGAACTACAAAATTTATTGATAAAAATCGCTGCCTTTTGAGTACATTTAATTAGACAACAATTAACATTTCTTTGATAAATACCAGTAGAAATTCATGTTTCTTAAAATTATATTAAATTTGGAGCACATTTATTTATATTAACATAATAGCATGACTTTAAATTTTCCGAGGATAAACGACTGAAAACTGCATTCACCTTTCAAAGTTGAAACTCATTCTTTCCCGTCATAATCTACATATCGCATTATGAACTCTTTGTTGCAGTGTGGCACTGGCTTTACCCATGTCTCAGATTTCAGGCGAGTGTGTTGGCAGCTTACGCTGTCAGCATCTATTATGAATTCATTTTTTTCGTAGCGCCACGCGCGCTAAATCCCACTGCTCACTACATCACTCGATCACTTGTCACCGCGATATTACGGTACACTACCAAACATAAACAGCGTTGCCATCGCGACGAAATCTTTAAAATCTTACTACAGGAACGAACATTTTCATATTTAAAATTTGCTTACGATGTAAATGAAATTTTAGAACTATTGATAAATTCTGTTCTATTTCGGAGTCTGAATATAAATTTGATTGATATCTTTATTAAAATAAGTAAATATATCATTACGCCTTCTACCCATTACTGGATGTGGCACTATGCTGTAGCAAATCTAGATAAGTGATATCTTTATGCGTGTGAAATGTGGTTACTAGCCGTTAAATCACGACCCCCAAAGATGTTAGTAGTAGAGGAGCCACAGAGGTAATTTTAATGTGCTGAAAATTGTTTTTTGGCTGTAAGAATCGAACCTAGATTCTCAAATTCACAGGCCGACTCGATATCACTGAGCCACCTACCCCATTGCGTAAAACAAAGTGCGTAAAAATATCATAAAAATGCCAGGCAAAATTATTTTGGTCACAGAATATTAAAATTATTATAATCTGTAAAGTAACCGTGAAAAATAAAAGGTGTCATTAACTTATCGATCATTAACAAATAATGATGACATTGTATACATTTTTCAAGTTAAATATTGAAAGTACCGTAATAAATTATAAAAAAAAAATTATGTAGAAATAATATTAAAAAATGATTTCAAAGTTTTGATTTAACTTCTCAAAACGTTTGAGAGAGAATTAATAAAAAAATAAATAAATAAATATATCATCACTCCCTTTACCCATTACTGAGTATGGCACTCTGCACTCTGCCGAAGCAGATCTCTTTAAGTGATATATTTATACGCGTGAAGTGCGGTTGCCAGCCGTCAAATCACGACCCCAAAGATGTTAGTGGTGGGGGAGCCACAGAGGTAATTTTAATGTGGTGAAAATGTTTGTTTATATAATTCAGTATATAAATATAATAATGTATACTTAAGTAAATTTTTATTTACAAAATGAGAGTACGGGATAGCACAGTGGTAGAGTGCTAGTCTCTGGAAACAGAGGTCGTGGGTTCGAATCCGGATCAGGTCGGGATATTTCTCGTCTGGCCTTGATCGGTATCCACTCCCGTATCCATTCCAAGTTGGGACATATTAACTTGGCTTGCGCGGGGGGGCTGGCAACACACATTACAGTTAAGTAAAAGTGGCAAAGTAACGTAAAAAATTAGTAATGTGAATTCCGATAGTCACCCTAGGGACATAACTACAGGTTCAAATCCCGAAAGATATATACATACATACATATATACAAAATGAAAAGTACATGTCTGGAATATTTGATTTTTACATTAGTTGATTAAGTTTTATAAACAAATACAATTAAAAAATACTTCGACATTAATTTAATTTAGTGACCGTCAAAATGTTGTCTGCTGCGCTTTATTTGTCTAAACGTAGTCCAATTTACATCCAAAATATAGTACCTTGCAATATAAGAAAATACGAGTATAACAAAAATAGACAAAATTATATTATAATAAAATTATTCTCACCACAGTAAATTTATCCTTGTGGTACTTCGCCACTAACATTTTACGGGCCGTGATTTGACGACTGGTAACTTCACTTCACTTCAAACTTACCGAGAGAGAGCCACACCCAGTAGTGGGTAAAAGATATGATAATATATTCGCAGTTATTTATTTACTATTTTAGCTTGATTTAATTTTTTAAAATAGTACGTTTCAGCATTATTTACATAATCGTAATGCAGGTGCCAATGTTTAGCAGCACATATTTATGTAGATAGCAGATATGTATTTCAGATAATCTCCACGTAGATACAAATACACGCGCGCTGACATGTTGTTCGTTGCTATGACAGCACCTAGTTTGTTTAACAATGAAATGTGACTGTTTACCGCGTTGTCATTTCATTAATCAGTTGAAATATTGGCTACCGACCTAAAATATGACTGCTGTACAACAAATATCACGATTTTAGTTCATATTTACAAAGATTACATCGAACAAACATAAAAAATCAAACCCGGTACCCGGATATAACGTTATGGATATATGTAGAGACCCTTGCGGGTATTTACCATACTATCCCGTTATACGCTTCAGATATGATGGCTGCAATCGTGCAATCTACTCTTATAATTTATACATTGTTCTCAAAATCTAAATTAACTTTTCTAATATATATTTTTACATCCTCGACAGATACAATAGTGTAAATATAGTGTGTTCAATAAGTCTTGGCGTCCTGGGTGGCTATGGGCTGTGAAACATATGTATGTACACCCCATTCCCTGTATGAAAACGATTACGTCATATGTGGACGAGGTTATCATAAATACGATGAAATATAGCAATCTTTTTTTAATAATACTATTCGTACCTATGCGAATGGCATTAACGTACGTCTTAATAAGTAAAGACACACGTTTCATGTTTTTTCACGTTCTGTCACATTTATTATTTTAATGAAAACGTAGGACAGTTCTTACTAATACGAAAATTTATATTTACTTTGTTCACATTTGTTTATAAAATAAAAATAGAGACCTATGGTCATGATTTTGTTATTTTCTCGTCTGTTATTTCTAAGTTTGTGACATTTTTGATACATAAATACAGACTGAGAAATAAGAAATAGCTAGAAAAATTTTGGGTAATCAAATGCAAAAATGCGTTTGTCATCTTCATGGTAATTTTGTGCTGGAGTTAGTAAATGAAGGATCTTTAATTAATTTAACTGTAGTACAAGAGGTAATGTGCATTGTATTTTGTATTTTCATATATTATTTATTTATATATATATATAATAATAATACATAAAATATATATACATATATTCCTTTGAGTTTTATTTAACAAAATTACATATTTCAAAAAAGTAGGTAATATTTTTCGTGCGTTAAGATAAATTTATATATAATATATTCAGAATTTGTTTTCATTTATAAACTAATTAGATTTTATAAAGTAATAAATATTTTAATATTTAAATTTTAGGTTATGTTTTAAAAATGTCAATCCAATACCAATGTAAACGGTTTAAGTAGAACATCTTAAATCACATGGATACCGAATGTGACGTAATAGTTTTCATACAGGGAATGAAGTATACTTTATCCATACAATTTAACGTTAAATAAAACGTCAAACCTCATAATTATAGGTATCGAAGAAGATTGGTCGTAACGTTTAACGTTGATTCAGTTATATATATAGTTTCTCAAAATACGGTTAATCATGAAGTGGTTGCTAAGTAACAAGTTGTTTAACAGTGTTTTATGAGGCATATAATTCAATTGAAATCATTGTAATAATGTCTATATTATATATGAGTTGTAGATAAATGTATTAATGTCTAGATTATGTGCTTAGAACTATAATGAACCAATTTATTCTTTTTCAATTTGAGATCAATAAAATTAAAGTTTAATAAACATATTTCATCATTGTAAACTTTTAAATTATCGTTCTATTTTTCATAGCTCAGATATTAATAACTGATTAATTAATATTTATTGTATATTTATTATTATTATTTAAATATTTATTTTATTATAATTTATTTATTTTATTATTATTATTAGTAGGTAACCCGACTTAAAAAAGTTGATATAAATCACTTGCCGAAAACCAAATGGTAAGAAGATTATACAAGAATTTTTTAAATATTTTTTGATAATATGGTTTAGGTTAATTTGACTATTCCAAAATTCAGGATTATCTAAAACTCTTTTAAGAATTGGGCTAAAAAAAATTGAAAAACTCTGATATAATCTTATTACTATTTGGTTCTCGAAAAGTGATTTAGATCAACTTTTTAAAATCGGACTAGAATAAAATTAGCCAATGCAACTGAAACTAACCTGACTTTTCATGGGGTCCGTGTTAACCTGGCACATGTAGAAACCACGATCTTCTTCCTGCACGTCACGGATATGCAGGTTCCAGGCCGCGTGGCCGCCGTGCGACACGCTCACGCGCGGGTTGTGCGTGATTACGTGCTCGTGGATAGCTTGGATCGCTTTCGTGTCGGCTTTCACCCATCCAACCTACACACAACAAACAGAATAAATAAATCAAAGAAGAATTGCCAATTGTTATTCGATAGTTTATTTATAAATAAATGAAAAGTAAAGGGATATGTAATGACTAATCGAGAAATTGTAATTTTTGCAAGAATTAAAGTGAACAGGATACATTTCAGTAGGAAAAATTAATATACGGGTGTTTCTAAACTTGATCATCAATCCTAAAGGTTGTCTATATTAGATTACATGACGACACAAAAGAAGTATTTTGAAATTCACAAAATTGCGGATTGTTTATTTAAAGTACAAATTTTAGTACCACTGGTTTAATACTTATTATAATATATTAATAATAATAAAGTTATAATGTAAACACTACAACAGTCAATTTATTCATTATAACATCTAATAAATGACTATTTTTATTTTTGCGAATTTCCAAAGAATATTTCTTTTCCCGATATTTTTTGACAATTGACAAGCTGTGAAGTGGTACTTTTACAGCCTAGGTTATTAAAGTGCATTTTACAATCTAGGCTGTAAGTGTTGCTATGGAAAAATAACAAATTTACACTTATGATTTATGGTAGTACTAGCGTGAAAATAATTTTTGCAGATCCGAATGAAATTTGGCGCACGTAAACATTGGATAGTCATACGCATCTTGTTAAAATATTAAACACATTCATCGTCTGTGAACAAATATATTCGCATGTAAAGTTGATTTCTTATACACGGGGCTTATGGCGATCATCATTCAGAATCGCACATATTTGGTTTGTGTACCTCTAAAATTTTACAGTTTCATTTGAAAAACTAGTATGATGTTCTAGAACTATCCATGTATATTGTATAAGAAGGAGAAAGTTTTTTATCGTTTAGTAATGGATATATAGCCATGCAAAGCCTTGTTTTTAACGAAAAATTAAGAATAACAATTTATAATGGCAACACCACACGGTGGCACGGTATTTGAAAATTCACTAGACCAACAACCTGTTAACAATTCATGATATTCAAATAATAATAGGTATAAAACACTTATTTTATTCAATTTCATCATGACGCCTTCTATCCATTACTGGATGTGGCACTCTGCCGAAGCAGATCTCGGCAATACAGTGTGAGTTACCGGCCGTCAAATCACGGCCCTCCAATGATATTAATGGAGGGGGGCACAGGGGTAGTATTAATGAGGCGAAAATGTTTGTTGACGTGGGAATCAAACCCGTATTCTCAAATCCACAGGTCGACTCGATATCACTGAGCCACCTACTCCATGTAATATATACCCTTAAAATTTAATTATCAAAGTTTTATAAATCTTTATTTAACGCAAAAAATGAGAACAAATACATATAGAAATAATATAATAAATTTCTAAAAATATATATTTTAAATTCTAAATGAATGTTTCTTTATTCTAAATAAAAATGTTTTTTCGTTTTTCTACCCACATAATGTAATCTATTTTATAAAGTATTATCTTACTTATTTCTATATTGTAAACTCAGATTTAAATATAGCTTTTCCAATATATTTATATTGATATAGACGCGTCATATTGTATCAGCGGCCATATATGCGCTGTAAGCAAAAATATCTTGTAGTTTTGGAATAAATTTTAGGCTAAAATCACAAGATATCTGCTTTGGGGACGCGTCACATTACATTCAGCGAAATTCACGAATATATACAAAAATATGTCAAAGTAATGTACTACATTTATCGTATAAATATAAAGTGTGAGAAATTTTAGTAAAAAACACGCTGAAATACAATATATTTTACTTATGACGATTCGTATCTAAGGTAGATACGGTTTAGAAGCATTTTAAAAATATGAAACCTTTTTAGAATGCTCGACAATGCTTGATAGTTTCTTCTGGTGCAACTGATATTCGTTAACAGCCCAATTCTCAAAAGAGTTGTAGTTAGAATCTAGCTAATCCTGAATTTTGGATTTGTCAAATTCAGCTCAACCATATTCCCAAAAAAGTTTAAATAAACTTTAATATAATCTTCTTACCATTTAGTTTTCAGAAAGTGAATTGAATTAATTTTTTTTAAGTCGGACTAGGATAAGATTAGCTAAACCAAAATTCAGGATTAGCTAAAACTTTTTTGAGAATTTGGCTGTATAAGATTAGTAAAGTTTTATTGAATAAGTATTACAATTTTAAATATTGGGTTTTTTTTCAACCGATTTATAAAAAACATATCTTTAATTAGTATTTTAAGTAAATACTTAATAATTGATAAAATTAAACCGAATTATATGCTTTAAACCAGTGATTTCCAATGTGTGGGGACATTCGATGGGGGTCGTCGAATGCTATTTACAAATTCTAAAGACTTGTTTCCAAAAATTCGACCCGTTGCAAACTTTTATTTAAATTTTAACGATTAATGAAATGAAACATATATATATACTACTTATTTAGATGCTTATGAAACCAGAAATGAAATTGGGGATTTCACCATTTAATTTCTTATATATTTCTACATAATTATGCATATTTTGATCCTCAATATATATTTTTTTTAATCGTGATTACAAATATTTCTGTTAAAGAAAATTATTTTAAAAATCGAAAATTTTAAAATATAGTTCTATATAAATCAGACTACGAGAAATCGAATGCCGTTGAGCGCATCTTCATATCTTTTTTAGTTTTCGAGTTACAGCGATTTTTGACTTTTTAAAAGTCTAAACTTTGAAGGCTCATATCTCGAAAACTAAAAGAGATATTGAAATGCGGTTTGAACGAGTGCACTAATTTACTTATACTGAAGTTTAGAAAATTTGGAGAATTTTACTATTATTTTAATTTTTTTTCGTAGTTTAGTTAGTTCAAACCCTGGAGGTATCCCAATTTTTCTTTTTATAATAATTCAATTTGATTTCATCAATTGTTAAGTATTTAATGAAAATACTAATTAAATTCCCATTAATTTTAATTTCTGATTGTAGAACAAAATGTTTATAAACTCTGATTGAAGGTATCTTTATAGTCTTCGACTAGTTGCAGCCCTGGATACTTTCAACCCTTGGTATACAAATAACTATCATATCACATCAATTTTTCATTCATTATTACTTGTATTTACTATAAACACACATTTCAAAGTCGTTATTGAATTTCTGGGAATAAAACTTGTTATATCTAACTCGTTAAAAGTATAGAGTATCAAGTTTTCAGACCGTCGCGTCGTTTCAAATAATATAAAATGCGGCACATAATGAAAACATATAATGTCAAGATTTTTCTAACAAAAAGGTAAAATTACCGTGACTGGGTGAATACAGCGGCAGAGCACATTATTTTGAAGTTGCGTGTGGAAAAAATGATTCGAAAGCAAAGCTTTTAAGCTGTGCATGTGAGCCGCACATTTTCCTCAGAGTTTTAACGAGAATTAAATAATAGGCATCATAATTTGCTGAACACACTGTAGCTTGAAGCGCTCCACGGTTTACACAATGCTTGATGTGGGATACATGCATTATTTGGGATTTTGCTAGGTCAAAAGCATTGGGAAATAGACATTTTGCAATTTCAAATGTATAAATAAATACATATATATATATAAAATAAATATATCGTCACGCCTTCTACCCATTGCTGGGTGTGGCACTCTGCCGAAGCAGATCTCGGTAAGTGATATATTTTGCGCATGAAGTGCGGTTACCTGTCGTCAAATCACGGCCCCCAAAGATGTTAGTGGTGGAGGAGCCACAGGGGTAGTTTTTGAAATTATGAAAATTGTTTGTCGTCTGTGGGAATCGAACCAGGGTTCTCAGGATCCATAGGCCGACTTCATACCACTGAGCTAGCCACCCTGTTATTATTATGTTTCTAATATCATGTAATATATACTGGGATACTTTGAATTCAACATAACTACAGTTTACAACCTATACAGCAAAAGCAATTGATTCTTAAAGTGGTTAAATTAATTAATTAAAAAGGTAATGATTTCAAGTAAATGAACTACAATTAATTTTTATTTGCCATGGTTTTCAAAGAAGACATTCACTTAATTACAATCTAAATTAATTAGAGGTTAAGTGTAATCTATTTAACTAAAATATGAATCTACATATTGAGCTTAAGTTATCAGTTCGGTCTCTGTATTATCGGCAATAATGGCTCTTTCAAGACTTTTTAGAATTTTTTATATATTAATCTACGTAATAAAATTATTATACCCAATTTTTTTATTTTTGTTTAAACTTGTATTCGGCTGTATCATGTAACACATCGTTAATAATAAGCGATATCGATAACTTTTTTTAGCTTTGGCAACATCGGTTTCGGTTTAACGTTTGTCAATTTTTTATTCATATAAATACAAATTTGACAAACGTCAAGACAAAACCGGTGATGCCAAAGCTTGTAAAATTTATCGACGTCGCTTATTATTAAAGATATGTTACATGATACAGCCGAATAAGCATGATAAAAATATTTAAACTTTCGAAACAAAGGAATATGACGTAGTTGCATCTTAGCTTAAAGAGAGACAGATAATACAGAGATAAATAACACGTAACTTCACGTAACGTGTGCCGTTGTCATAGAATCCTCAGACAAAACATAACTAGACGGATAACAACGACGTTTGTTGTAAAGCAGAAAGGGATAGAATAACTGGTTGGTGAGGCGGGTGCGTGCAACTTGCATAACATCAAAGTGTACTCGCTCCTTGCCGCGCACTCGGCGGATCCAAAAGTTATTCAATCTCTTTCTACTTCACGACACTGCATTGACTTGAATACGGCATAATTCGTCTAGTATTATACGTCATTGGTAGAATCGTAGAATGCTGAATGCTTATTTCTTCTTCGTCTTCCTCTCAGTAAAATTGAGCATCGACAAACGTTTCAGACAAAGTTCTGTGATTGGCTTAATGCAACTACGTAATTGCAATATGGCAGTGCGAAATACAAATGAGCGATTTGGATAATTCAACTTTAACTTTCATATTTCAGCAATAAAGATATCATTTATGGCATGATTTTATATTGTATTAGATATGATGTACGGTCTAGAATTTATTTTAATAAATATATATATATATATATATATATATATATATATATATATATATATATATATATATATATATATATATATATATATATATATATATATATATATATATATATATTAAAAAGCTCTACCACTTGAATCCCCCATTGTGTAGTGGTTGTGAACATTGGAGCGTATACAGACCGCTGTTTGTTGTGACGTATGACACCCGTGAAGTTCCAGGTTCAAATCTACCAGCTGACAATTGTGTATTTCGGTAAAATGCCACAATACTGATATTTAATCACTTGCTCTAATTGGGATTAAGTTCTTGTTGTGCAGAATAATTAATAAAATAAAAATGATTATTTTTTGACGTTTCTTAAAACCAATGAAATGCCTTATTGTATGTCTGCGTTTTAACAAATCCTGTAATTAGGCGTATTCCATTTGCCATTTGGATCAAATCTAACTTAAATTTACTGAACCAGATCACTTATTTATTTCGCTGGATTACTTTGCTGATTTTATTTTCATTACCAGAAATACTGATTCTAATTTACTTTGAAGTAATTCACTCCAGTAAGTGCATCAGTTTGCTTAATTCAGTTCATTTAGTCATGTATCAAATTTATCTGAACTGATTTAAGTGAACCAAGTGGCAAATGGAATATAGCTATTATTGAGAATAAAGCTCTTGTGATTATTCCCGGGAATAATCTCTGTATATGCTTTTTTGTTTGTGACAAATGATAGGTAGTTGTCAAATAATTATTTAAAACTGTCAACGCGTCAAGTAAAATGTGTTAAAAATCGATTTAGTTGCATTTTAGATACAGAAATACACGTTCTTAGTATGTCATTAGTTGACTTCACGTCGTGACTAAAACGTTCGACGTCTTAATTTGTCAACTTGTGATTAAGATGTTATTTAACGCCCTGGAAATCAATACATTAAACGACATTTTATTACCGAAAGTAGATTTTTTTTATATAGAGAACCTGGATGCCAGAAACCGATTTTGGTTTAGGCGGAATACGGACCACATATGGTTATTTAATTATAAGTATAAACTCAAAGAATTTCGCTTGTCAATTGTTGTATTCACCGTATTTCTATATTATACTATAAAATTTGTTTTACAGGGTGATCAAAAGGAATTGTTACAGTTGGCAATACAATACCAGAGATCTTTTTATTCTATAGTTGGCACGTCAGATAAAGGCGGAAATGCTATTTGACATTTCTAATAAATATAAATAGATTATGTCAGGAGTCTGACAACCAGGCAGCGGAAAGTTATATAGGTAACCATGAGACTGTGTTTATAGTTAGACTTCCATCTAAAGAATGGCGCTGATAGTCTTTATGTGAAGACAACTATTTTAGATAACTACAATATCGGCAATCTTTGGTTACTAGATTGTTCCTGTAGTTGTCATTTGTAAATATTTCAAATTTTTTAATCTGTCAAAACTGCACTGCTACTGGCAAGTAAGTAATCATATAATAAATAATATTTAGATGAGGAAGTCATAATATATTTTCAAGTTTACAAGAGTTGGATAAAACTGTGATTGAAACAGTTCAAATTATAAATAAATTGTATATAGGTGAATATTTTAATAAATATTTATATTGTAATAATGAATTTTGATTTTATGTAGTTTAAATAAATATATAATAATAAAAATTACAAGCTGCCTAAATATGCACATCGGGTTGCCTATATACATGACTTTAGTTAGACTTCCATTACTCAGATGGCGCAAAATACAGTCCCAGTGCGTAACATGGCAGTTTCTTATCTATAGTAGTATATTATGATCTGTGCTGACATCTAATAGAATTTTGACTTTTTAAGTAATAGAAATACTTTAGAAATAAATGTAATAATAAATATACTCAAATTTAAATTTTAAATGTCACTGTCAACAACAGGAAATGAATTTATGTATTAGGCTTACCAATTTCAAATAGTTTTTTTATTGCCAACTGTAACAATCCCTTTTGATCACTCTGTAGAATGGAGATTAACGTATTTAATTAAAAATTTTAAATAAATAAAATTTAGTAAGGTTGCAATTAATTAATGTGCTTCTACGGAATATTTTTTCTGTTTAACAATGTAAAGTTTTTAATCATCAGTATTTCACATCAACTTTCAAATATGATGGAAAATCATATTTGAAATTCAAATTTCTCCTTATAATATTTTCATATAGTAGCCGTATTACAAAAATGAATTCAAAAGTTTATTCTTTTTGTGAAGCATTATTCTGCTCTTTAAAATACCTGACGTCTACTTTATAACTAGATATATCAATTGTCCTTCATTCTTTTTAAAAAGTCGAGAACTTCAAAAGTCATTATTCGCGAAACATCAAGACAGATTCCAACTGAATCTTATTTAAATCATTTCCAGGAGATCTCATTTATTCAGCTAACAAAATAACGCAGTTTTCTTTCAGGTTCATTTAAAAATCTGACTGCAAAAGTTTGTAAGATCACCCTCGGCGTCATGGCAACGCTGTATCGTGCAATTGTTTCATCTAACTTTTCTTATTTGCGAGAATTTCACTTTTTAACAAGTGAAGAAGGGATTTGATGATTCTGTTTATAGTTATCATAGTTGAAAACTTTGCACGTTTTTTCCTTCGAGTTATTTTTATTAGTTTTTCTTCCGAAAGGTGGCAGTAGTGTTTCCAAGGGATATTGAATGGAAATTTATGGACATGTGATTGAAATAAGGTGGATTTTGTTGCGTAAACTGATTCCGGGTTTTAGAGTTGATGTTGACATGGAAATGTAGTCGTTTTTCCACGAATAGGATACTTTAGTCTTTCTATTTAACACTTTCTGTTAGGATTTCTTGTTTATGAAGGTTCGATGTATTTATGGGAGAGGTTTGCCTCTAAATTTTTACATAATAACAAACAATTGAATTCTCAAACAAAGTTTAGATAATTTTGATTTACCAAAATGAAGCTAAAACATATTCTCAACAAAGTTTAAACAAGCTCCAGTCTCATTGTATTACAATTTTGTTTTCAAAATATTATTTAGATTAACATTTTAATAACTGTTTCGAATATGGTTAGCTATACAAAATATTCAGAATTATCTGAACCTTTTTTAAAAGTTATATTTAAAAATTATATTTTTACAAAATTCTTTGTATTTATCGCTATTTTTCTGTTGTATAGAAATGGTGACTGTAGTAAACTCAGTAGATGATAATTTCTTCTCTATTAATTTTAGGAAAAAAGTGTAAATTCAAAAGATGTTCACAATGAAAAACTGCATCTAATGGGTCCAAATTTATTGATTTAAATATTCCTGTTACAAGATAAACTTAATTTTCAGTAATAATATAACAAGAGAGTGAGAATAAATTGAAAATAATTTGACAGATCTTTCGAAAACTTGTTGCCAGGTAATAGTCACGAAAGCTCGTAGGGCTTGAGTGGCTATTGCCAAATGCCACAAGTTTGAGAAAGATACTGGAGTATTATTTTCTAATTTATCGAACTCTCGAGTTATATTGAATTAGATAATTTTTTGACTTAGCTGTTGAGGTCGATTCATTCAACTTAAAGATTTTGAACTGAATCAATATCGATTGATTAGTTATTAATGTATTCTTATTTCCAAAATTTGTTGGTGTATTTCTATATCTGAAACGGAACTAAATCGATTTTTTCACACATTTTACTTAACGTGTTGACAGTTTTAAATAATTATTTGACAACTACCTATCATTTGTCACAAACAGAAAAGCATTTACAGAGATAATTCCCGGGAATAATCACAAGAGCTTTATTCTCAGTATAATAATGACAGGATTGGTTAAAACGCAGACACGTGACATACAATGAAGCATTTCATTGGTTTTGAGAAACGTCAAAAAATTATCATTATTACACTATTTACAGAAAAAATATATAATTACAGTTTACTTGTATTTCTTAGAATCGTTCAATATTATAGTTGAATAAAAATATTTTGCTTCGTACGTTTGATTTTAAAAGGAACATTGCTGTCAAATATAAAATCACGGTATAACAAAAAAAAGGTGGAACATTCATTATGCGTACAACATGGACGTATATAACTAAGAATAAATTAAACCCCTAAGCCTTAATAAATATAAAGATAAATCTAAATACGTATTTCGAGAACTAAGTTCTCATCATCAGTAGACGAAACAAGGGGAAAACCAAGATTACACGACTTGTGAACCAAGTTAGTGGTCAAGGTTGAATTCTTAGTTATATCTTAGCCTTAGATTTTTACTTTTACTTTATGGACGTATATGTATTATATTGTGGAACCAGTTTCATTTTCTTAAAAATTAATTATCGTTATATTAAAAATGAAACAATAATATGTTTTTATATGTTTCTTTTGGTTTCCGATTCGTATATATATATATGCTATTAATATTAAGTAAATAATAACATGAGTCATAAATATTTGTTAGTAAGAAATCGATAAAAATGTTTTTGTGTAAAAATCTAAAAATATATATACTACAATTTATTTATCGCTATACATATATTTTTATATATTCCGACATATTAGTAAATTTGTAATACAATACTACATAAATCAGAATTAAAATAGGTATATTGTAGTTACAACAATAACATATCCGAGTTTGTTTTAAATACAATCGTGCAAAACTAAAAACATTCTATTGTAAAAATATTTAATAATACTGATATAGATAACAAAATAAATATAAATACAAAACTTTAAACCAAAAATTGTTCTGATATCAATAACATGAATTCTGAATGGAGTATCGAAGACCCATTACTGGGTGTGGCACTCTGCCATAGCAGCTCTCGGTATGTGATATATTTATGCGCGTGAATAATTCGAATATTTAAATAGCTAATGAGACCGAATAGTCAAATAATAATAATGAACGAATAGTTCGAATTGCGCTAAAAGTTTGTTATTAAGTCAATTCGAACACGGGGAATTCAATACCGTTAAGCGTATTTTCATATTTTGTTTAGTTTTTAAGATATCAAAAAAATTACCTCATCATATTTTCGACTTTCTCGAGGCTATATCTCAAAAACTAAACAAGATATGAAGATGCGCTCAACAGCATTGAGTTCCTCGTGCTTGAATTGACTTGTAAACAGATTTCAGCATTTTCTATTTTTCAAAAAGTTTTCATCAAAACTTTCTCATCTAGCAGTTTTTGAACATCTCAAAAACTAGAAGACATATATATTTGGGATTTTACCATTGGATTCAGTGGGTCAAAATACATATGTATGTAAATTTTAGGATCAATATTCGTACGAGGAAGAATTTTAGAGCAAACAGTCTGAAAATAGCCTTAAATCGAAAAAACTAAGGGATACTCCTTAAAAAAATTTCAAAAAATAAATATCGCAAAAAATTGTTTCTTAGTCAATTCAGACACGAGGAATTCAATGCCGTTGAGCGAATTTTCAAATCTAGTTTAGTTTTTAAGATATAGCCCCCGGAAAAAATCATTTTCCCAAAATTTAACCTCATTATGTTTTCGACTTTCCCGAGGCTATATCTCAAAAATTGAGCAAGATATCAAGATGCGGTCAACAGCATTGCATTTCTCGTGCTTCAATTGCAACAGATTTTCAGCATTTCCTATTTTTCAATATCTCAAAAACTAGAGGACATATGCACTTAGAGATTTTACCTTTGGATTCAGCGGGTCAAAATGCATATGTATGTAAATTTTAGGTTCAACAAGGAAGAATTTTAGAGCAAATAGTCTGAAAAATAGCCTAAAATCGAAAAAGGAGTAACACTTAAAAATTGAAAAAAAAATAAAAATCGCTAAAAATTTGTTTATAAGTCAATTTGGACACGGGGAATTCAATGCCATTCAGCGTATTTTTATATCTTGTTTAGTTTTAAAGATATATTCTGTGGAAAAATTAAACTTCAACACGAATATTCGGTTGACCGAATTTATTTCTTTAAATGATTTAAAACTGTAAGATTATATGTTGATAATGGATATAATAAAGAGCTCTTACTCGATATCCTCCGAGATGGTGCACCAGGCACCTGAAGGTGGCATCCCGGCCGACCGCCACGGACAAGTTGACGATCGGCCCCGCGAACTCCGGTTGAAATGCTTCCCCTGTAAACAAATAAAAAAAATATTAAATTAAGGAAATATTTAATTATTGTTGTACATAGTTTGTAAAAATTACTATAATGATCATTTTCATTCTACAAAATTTGTAAATGATTGCATAGTGCGTATTTTATTAATGGGAAAAAATGACAGATAAATCATTTGTCTGATAAAATACAAACGAAAACAAAAGAAAGATCTTCACGAATTAAATTTTTTAAAACTTTTTAATGCAATTATTGTCAAGACGTACGCTATTCCTTCTGTGCACGAAGTTCATTTTTTCATACTTTATGTTATGATGTTATTAGCAACAGCCGTGAAATCGATTTTAATGGCCGCTGCTATTAGCAATATCTACTAATATATCAAATATTTATTGCAATCAAATTTTATACAAGGTTAAGGTTAAGAAATAATTCTTAGTTACATAATAATATTTTATGGCACTATTTAATGTCCATAAACATCACTTTGTTGGACTAGTATGATAAAATAACAAAATTGGACTCCTGCCAATTTTAAAACATAAAATTATTAATTAAAGGTATTATTAAACAAAGAAAAAACCATTATAATACATTCGAAAAATTGTTGATCATAAATTTTTTTTTCTTTTTGAATTCTTTCGAAAAACGCATATATCCTTTTTGTATTTCTTTGCCGAATATATACAGAGTGATCAAAAGGAATAGTTTCAGTGGGCAATAAAAAAACTACTTGAAATTGGTAAGCCTGATACATAAATTTCCTGTTGTTGACTGTGACATTTGAAAATTTAAATAATAATAAGTTTGATGTTATATTTTACTGTTTTATTTCTCGTGTAGTATGCAAGAAAATGAAATGAAATTTTACTGAGACATATACTAGTATGTTGTTAATACAAAGATAAAATTTTAAGTCAATCGATACATACATCTAGAAATGACAGCCATTGAAAGAGGAAGTTAACATTTAACTAAAAAAAAATTGTTTTATTAGAAAACTGTACAATAATAAAGTTTGTTTTAAATAATAATTAACTTCAATTTCATCCGCCAAACTGCCCACAAGATAATAATCATGATAGTTCATTTGTGTGTTAGTTTAGTTTATGTAAAGAAAAAAAATAAGAGTTATAATGCTATACATTTTGTGTTTAACGTATATTTAATGTTAAATTTAGTTAAAAATGTTGAAAATTAATTGTAGAATTTAGTAAATGTAAGTTATCTCAGTGTTTAGTAATATTTAAATTTTTAACGGAAAAAATAAATTCGGGCCAATTGATGCGGGACTGGGCTCGTAATCTGAAGTATTTCTATTACTCAAAAAGTCAAAATCCTATTAGTTGTCAGACTCCTGTCATAACCTATTTGTATTTATTAGACATGTCAAATAATATTTCCGCCTTTACCTGGCGTTGTGCCAACTGTGGAATAAAAATATCTCCGGAATTGTATTGCCAACTGAAACAATTCCTTTTAATCACCCTGTAGCATCCATATGCGTGCGACAATATGTTATTCTTTTGTAAAACTAAATTTAAGAATTCTTATGTGGCGCCCACTTTATATAACACCGTTCCGCTTTCATTAAAATTGCTATCTCTGTATACCTTTAAATATTATGTAAATAATATGTTCTAACCTGTAAATAATCTTAACCAAATGCTATTTTGAAATCCACAATTTTAGATCAGTTTGTAAAGATTCTGTTATAATTTTTCGCTGTTTGTTAATTTGTTCGTCCTTTGTATCTCGTTGACATTATTGTTATTTTCTTTTGTATTTATTATGTATGGTTGGGTGGTAGAACAGCCTTGGCTGAACCCTGCCGTTGACTTGCGTCAATAAATATTATTATTATTATTCTAATACCGAAACAGAGTAAAACGTTTCTGTTGAATGATTATTAATAATCGTAGATTCGCCACAGAAATACAACAAATATAAATACCATCTACCATCCCTTCAAATCAAAAGCCATAACCACCTATTTATCTTCGTGTAAATCAACTTTATCTCCAAACAAAAATATTTAGTTCCATCCTCTTCGTTTTATTTCCTACAGCCAAAGTCATATCACATAATCGCCCAGTTACATTTTTCATATATAGTTAACCGTCTCATACATCAGACAACAAAAAAAAAACTAAAACTATATACGTAGTAAATATAAGCGGAAGTATGGTGAGATATTTCGCTGACCGGAAGTGAGAGCGACAGCAGCGACATCTACGTGGACTGCAGGCTGCAAGGCGTATCTCTGACTCCGGTTGGCTCCGGGTGCGTTCCAGAGCGATCCGGACTGAACCGAGAGCATCGCATCGCGGCTATGACGCAGTAATGGATGGTACTGCTAACGAAGTTAATTTATGGCGCGATGTTGGCGCTGTAGGACTACCTGCGGTCAAAGCGGGAACTAACCTCACTGCCAAAGCAATGGAGGTCTTTTATTTGTTTGTTAGGTTGTTTTTTGGAGTTTGTATATTTTAAATTGTAGATTGGGACATGTGGCAACTATGTATTCGTCAGTATTTTTGGAGATAATTGATGTAATGTAGAAGTAATAGTGAAATATGTGTATGATAATGAGATCCCGCACGATTTTTTTCTTTATTTTGTGTTTATAATGATGTGCGGAATACATACGTACTATCACGCTATGGCTAATCAAATGGGGTAGCACGAAACATTCACAGCACATCCACCAAGATTCATCAAAACACACTATTTTTCGCTTCAACCACATTCATAGTAGTTCCCTCCATACAAGCTCATTTATTTATCCCCCTCATTCATCATTCAAACCTCCAATCACATTTAACCATTCTCTCTTATACATTCATTCGACGTACATTTCACAAGCTCAAAACATCTTAAATTACTCACTCCCATTAATCTAACAATTAACCTAAAAAGTTAAAAAAGGACGAGAGCGACACCTGTACTTGTTTTTGAAAGAAAGTTCCATAGAAATACTAAAATACTCTTATACTTATACTTATACTTATACTTATACTTATACTTATACTTATACTTATACTTATACTTATACTTATACTTATACTTATACTTATACTTATACTTATACTTATACTTATACTTATACTTATACTTATACTTATACTTATACTCTTTTGTTAGAACTGAAAACGAATTAAGAAGATAAAAAAGAAAGGGAGTGAATTCCACACAATTGCAATTAGACACCATATTGTAAGAACAGAAAGCGAATGATAAAGATAAGAAAGGAAGGGTGTGTCTCTCTGCCCTTGTTTGGAAAAGTGAATTCCACACAATTACAGTTAGATACGAATCAACAATATAAGAAAGGAAGAGAGTTTATCCTGTGCTTGTTTTTAAAAGTGAATAGTCACTCTATTGTAAGAACTGAAAACGAATCAAAAAGATAAATGAAGAGAAAGGAGTATAGTCCGAGCTTATTCTAGAAAATATATATGATAATAAATAAGTTGCCATTTTAATTAATAATAATATTTTGAGCTTTAATTTATTTATAACAAGAATTTAAAAAAATATAAAATATGGGGTAATGGCACAGTGGTAGCAAGTCGGCCTGTGGATCCAAAGAACCCTGGTTTGATCCCCACAGCCGACAAACCATTTTCACCAATTTAAAATTACCCCTGTGGCTCCCCCATCACTAACTTCTTTGGGGGCCGTGATTTGACGCTTCACGCGCATAAATATATCACTTACCGAGATCTGCTTCGGTAGAGTGCCACATCCAGTAATGGGTAAAAGACGTGATGATATATTTATTTTTATTTAAAAATTAAACAAATTAAAAAACTGGTCGGAAATGCTTTTTCATCTTCAGTATTTATTTACTTTTTAATTTACAAAATGGCTATATATTATTTGCATATTAATCATGATTAATTAATTAAATGTAGGATTAATTTTTTAATTGTAAATGCAATTAATCAATCATTAATCATTAATCGATTTAAAAATTTAAGTGTACCTTTCTATCTGTCAGATTACCCCAGTGGCTCCCCCTTCCACTAAAATTTTTGGAGTACGTAATTTCACAGCTGGTAACCGCATTTTACGGCCATAAATATCATTTATCGAGATCAGATATACCAGAGTGCCACATCCAGTAATGGGTAAATGGCGTAATGATATATATATATTTTTATATTAATTATGGAAATTCCGCGTTGACTCCCAAATTTTCATGAAAACAACTAAAATTAACTTGAATAAAACAAATTTTCTTATGAAAAAGAAAAAAGTCCTATAAAATATAAAATTCTATATAGTCCACGTCAACTTTTATTTTCTACTATTGCTGCAATTCAGTTTTTTATAAAAAGTATATTAGCTAAATTTTATTAGCACATTTCATCCTCACCATCCAAATAGAGAACTCGTACATCTGCCTTAAATTTATATTTTACATTTTAAAGTGCGGGCGAACACAATACAGGGGTGTAAATATCTTGGGAGCGCGTTATCGTGTTATCAGCTTGGAAATACGAGCTGGCGTCGCGGCGTCCCCTTGAGCCGTCCCTGCGCTTCATTGTTCAAATTTTTTAAGGCGGACTCATTGCGGCAACCAGCCACACGCCTCTGGTGGGCGGCGCAGTGTAAAGGGTATAGGATTAAATTTACTTGAATTTAGATTATAATATGTAATGTAATATTTATGAGTGCTTTAAATGGTTTTATAATATTTTTTAACGTCATGTATACTGTATAATATCTATACTTTGAATTTATGTAGATTATATTTAGATATTGATGACATTAAAATTAGTGTGAAACCCTAAATTTTTTGTGGTAAATTCATAATAGTATATTAAAGAACGAGTTTTATAAAACATGTTTCCTCGCATGCGCTCAAGTTTAGAGAACAAGCCGCATGCTGCTTTTCTAAAGGACAAGTGCGTTAAAAAGTCTTATAATTAGTATATTACATAACAAGCATCGAAAGTGTAAGATAACGTGCGAGTGTACAAATTGAAAAAGGAGGCGCGCAGCGCCGAGTGATTAAGTACACGAACACAGTTATCACACTTTCGAGCTAGTTATGTACACTATTTTTCAGACGACCACAAAATATTTTTTAAAAAAGTCTACAAGAGCAATGTTTTTACACTTTGACAGCTGATACGTTTTTGTAGGTCAGCGTTGAGGTTTGACGTTTGAGGTTAGGTATTGTGATACCAACTGTACTAACCGTAATGTCAAAATATTGAATAAAGTATAAATATTAGTAAATAAGAAATTATTTATTTAAAAAAATAAGATTTATTTGTGCAAATGTGTTGAAAAATCCGTTAACATTTCAATTTAAATAATAATACAAATTCTTTTCATTTATTTTATTATTTTCTTTCATCGTAACGCCATCTGTTGTCAAACAGTGGAACTTCACCTGATATGTTAGAAGTGTACGTTATACGAGGTGTATGTTATGTTCAACTTTCCGTAGTAGTTTATGATGTCCGATGATGATCTACCGAAAATTCAACTGCACGAATTCTACCGAATTTTTCCGATATAATCTACCGAAAATAGCAACTTTGCATCTGGCACACTGCCTGTGTCTCATGTTTGACATATCGTGATCAACGCTATCTCTTAGTAATTTAGTAACTACATAACCAATAATTTGTTAATCAACTGTAATCAATTTTATTATATTTACTATCTTTACAGTTGTTAAAATTGTTTGTTTAATCCGATACTTAGTTACTTATTTACTTGTTATTTGTTAATGTTATGTTTTATAAATAATTATTTTAATATTTTCTTGACGAAAACTGTACGAGAAATTTTAGATGCATGTACTCACTAGAGAGAAAACCAAATTCAATTTATTAAAGAATTAAAAATAAAATTTTAACTCTGTATTTTTCTTGTGTTTGCGGCCGCAAAGAAAGCATTTTATTTTCGTCTGTTAACACTACGCTAACTCTACGTTACGATACGTTACGCTTGAGAAAAAAAAACGCTTTATCGCCGAGAGTCCCCGGAGCGCCCAATGCGTCCCGGAGCGCTCCGGGCTACCGCCGGACTCGCTAACTGAAACAAATGTGAGTTATGTTCGCTGCAGACAAGACTGGACCAACCGCACCGTCACGCTGGACTTCTCGGTAGTTGAGCCGTGCGGATTTGTCCAGTGCGGGTTTGTTCCAGGGTTGTTCATATAATAAACCCAAATAAACCCATTAAAAAACCCATTTGATTGAATGGGTGCCAATTCAGCCAGGGTGAATTTTAAGATAGAGTCAAATCTCGCAACATAAATATCTTTTATTTATTTTACAATGTAATAATACGTAATCTCTTTACAAAATAAAACGTTTAACTTAAATTATCATTTATTACATCACATCGTAGTATCACATTGCATTACTTTGACAAATGTCAATATCAAATTTGTTTAAGACTAAATATTATTTGTCTTTTATTAGTATTACAAAAACTGATTGATTTCCAATCTTTTTACCGGCAAATTTGAAATGTTGTTTTAAATTAAATAAGTATGACAATAACATAATAGAGCGTATTATGTTTTTAATTCACAATAAAAAAAATATATTTTTGGAATTATTACATAATATTACATAAATATTGTTTTAATGATTAGAAGTATACAATATTCATTTTAAACATTATATACAAAATTAATCTGTAATTAAATAACTTGAATTAAAAAGTGTTTTTGTCAATATTTCAAAAAACCCAATAATGCCCAAATAAACCCAATAAAACCCCAAAAAAACCCAGTGGGTCGAGTTTGTTCCGAGGGGAGAATAGTACTGTCAAGTAGCTAGGCGTGATGTTGATTTGTTCAGTTAATTAAATAAACTGTTAAAAAGTTTGAACGAGTATAGTTCGTTTGGTGGGAGATAACAGTATGGATGTATTTGATCTTGATTCTGATTGGCTGAAAAAATGTCAAAATAATGACATGTTTACATAGCATGAAAAGCATAGTAACAGCGCTAGACAAATAATATTGTTTTACAGTTTTATAAATTGGTTGATAAGATAATATTTTAAAGTTTCATAAAATGAATCTATAAGACCTTTAAAAAAAACATGACTAAATAGTGCCCCATTTTTATATAGAGGACAATTAGGTCTCAATGTTAGAAGTTTTTTTTATAGTAGCATCAATTTATGAATGCAATTAATGATTTTTTTTTCATGATTCCTTCAATTTAGTTAAGTAAGTTATACTTTTCATACCTAGAAGAGAATAATATATTATGTAGCATGAACTGTAAGTGATAGTTTTAAAGTCAGAAATGTAGTTCGTGATCTAAAAAATCACTTACAGTTCGAAGTTCGTAAGCTGTTTTTTACAATACCTGCACAAATGGAAAAGAAAAATTGGTTTCAAAATTAACAGCTACCAAATTGTTGTCAAAATAAACAGGACCTTGACCTATAATATTTACTTACTGTTCACGGTAAGTAATAGCTCGGATATCTGAACTGATAGAATACAATAACTTCCATAAATTTTCCAAAAAATTATATTTTAGACTTTCCTAAGGCTATATCTCAAAAACTAAACAAGATGTGAAGATGCACTCAACGGCATTGAATTTATCGTACTTTAATTGACTTGTAAACAAATTTTTAGCATTTTCTATTTTTCGAATAGTTTTCACCAAAATTTTCACATCGAGTAGTTTATGAATAATATCTCAAAAACTATAAGACATATGCAATTGGGGATTTTACCACTGAATTCAGCGGGTCAAAATACATATGCATGTAAATTTTCGTTACAATATTCGTACGAGGAATAATTTTAGAGCAAACAGTCTGAAAATAGCCTCAAATTGAAAAAAATCCCTTAAGAAATTTTCAAAAAATTTAAATCGCTAAAAATTTGCTTATAAGTCAATTCGGATACGGGGAATTCAATGCCGTTGAGCGCATTTTCATATCTTCTTTGGTTTTTAAGATATAACCTCCAGAAAAGTAAAATTTTCCAAAAAAAAAATATCTCATCCAATTTTCGATTTTCTCGGGTTTAAATAATGGGGTGACTAGCTCACTGGTATGAAGTCGGCCTGTGGATCCTGAGAACCCTGGTTCGATTCCCGCAGGCGACAAACAATTTTCATAATTTCAAAAGCTACCCCTGTGGCTCCTCCACCACTAACATCTTTGGGGGCCGTGATTTGACGACTGGTAACCTCACTTCTCACGCAAAATATATCACTTACCGAGATCTGCTTCGGCAGAGTGCCACACCCAGTATTGGGTAGAAGGCGTGATGATATATTTATTAATTTTATTTATTTAAAATTTAGGTTTTATTCAAGTAAATAAGTAAATATAGTGTGTCCTACGAAAGTTGATCCATATGATTTTAAAATAATAATAATAATAATAAATAATGATAATTGTGTGATATTGTGCACGAACCTGGTTCAAATATAGACAAGATAAATATAATCTGAATTAAAACACTGCATATTTTAAATTTAAAAAATGCAATATTAAGTTATTTTTCTATTTTAATTTTACTGTTCAATATTCTAATATATTTATGTTATAAAATAAAAAATAAATATAAATATATCATCACGCCTTTTTACCCATTACTGAGTGTGGCACTCTGCCGAAGCAGATTTCGGTTACAAGTGTACGATTTAACTTTGTACAAATCTCCACGAACCAAACCTAGCATCAGCAGCCATTTCCTCACTATAACATCATGTTGCATTTATGTTTGTTTGTTTGTGTTTGTGGACAACCCTGGCGGTTAAGTGGCCGGGGATTCTTGGCTCCTAGTCCGCTACTGTAGCCAGGGGTGTCCACTTTGCCGCCCGCAGAGTCTGCTCAGCGCCGTAATGAATGGTGACAAGGAAACAAAAGAATGATGGTGCAGCGGCAGCCGAGTTTATTTACAGAGCAGTTTTGTAAAAATGTTTTTGAAATAAGTCGAAATGCTGAAATACAAGATTTAGTGCTTAGTGTTTTCTTTCGGATTAATGGAAGGGGTAAGAGAGGTTAACAGGCAATTGTTGCTATTGTTTGTTGCTTTCTTGGGAATGTTCTCGATGCTCTTATGTCTAAATTTTGTTTATTCTTCTTCTAATCTGCTGCCATACAAATTTTATGGGGTGATGGTTCAGTGGTATCGAGTCGGCCTGTGGATCCTGAGAATCCCGGTTCGATCCCTACAGCCGACAAACATTTTCACCAAATTAAAATTACCCCTGTGGCTCCTTCACCACTAACATATTTGAAGGGC
Organism: Pterostichus madidus; assembly: GCA_911728475.2. NCBI lineage: Eukaryota > Metazoa > Arthropoda > Insecta > Coleoptera > Carabidae > Pterostichus > Pterostichus madidus. Next base: position 42,230,461 of record OU452301.1, read on the forward strand.
CTGATTTGATGGCTGGTAACCGCACTGCACGCGTATAAATATATCACTTACCGAGATCTGCTTCGGCAGAGTGCCACACCCAGTAATAGGTAAAAAGGCGTGATGATATATTTGTATATTTTTTTATATAATTTTTACGATGAAATCTCAGTATCCACAGATGTTAAAGAAGATTACTATGGCGAAAGTAAAAAAAAAATCAGTAAATAATTTCTAAATTATTTGTATTATTATTTATGAGGTGGCTAGCTCAGTGGTATGAAGTCGGACTGTGGATCCTGAGAACCCTGGGTCGATTCCCACAGGCGACAAACAATTTTCATAATTTCAAAAACTATCCCTGTGGCTCCTCCACCACTAATATCTTTGGGGGCCGTGATTTGACGACTGGTAACCGCACTTCACGCGCAAAATATATCAGTTACCGAGATCTGCTTCGGCAGAGTGCCACACCCACTAAAGGGTAGAAGGCGTGATGATATATTTATATATTTATTTTATATTTATCGTATTGTTTAAGATCGTATATCAAATTTTAGCTACATAGAAGTCGTAGTCCGCAAACTATATATTTGTATCAAAATAAATAATTCAAACTTTCAAAACTTTAAAATATGTACATTGTAATTTTATTACCCTCAAAAGTTCTCTGACCCAAAATATTTTACTAGAATTTTGAAAATAGTTGAATATAAAATTTCTATTTTAATTTTAAATAATAAAATTTTAATTTTATAAAACCTATGTAGTATACCTAAAGTTTTAGAATACAATCTTTGTTTTTAAGGTGGTTCTATCATGACAGTCTCATACAAAAGTATAGGTAACCTAAAAAGTTTATAAAAATAATTATTACATTTTTGTATGGTATAGGTTATTAACAGAATTATCATTTCGCTGCAAATATCGTATAATTAACAATAACATTGAATATATTAAATAAAACTATTTAACTAGTTTATGAAATTCAGTAACATAACGAAATTTTTGGAAGTGAATGTTTCATGCCAACCAATAGCAGTGTAAGATTTGACACAACAGAAGCTATGACAACAAGGCGAGAACTACAAGCAGCATGATATTACCGGTCGGTACGTTCGTAACTGTATTATCGAAACATCCTGTTGACAGTTCATAATAAAAATGAGAAAAATGCACCAAAGCAATTATTATCAACTGTAACAACAAATAAATAAATATAAAATGCTGTAATATTTTTTTTTGTATTAAAATTAATATATTTTACTGATCGAAATAATAACTTTCATAGTTCTTGCTTAGTCATTCGTGCGACCATCTCAGTCTACGCCTGCGACCATCTCTGTTTACGCGTACGACCATCTCTGTCTACCCGTGCAACGTTGCCAAGCATTTCTGTCAGTTTCATTGAAAATCATAGAATATCCAACTTTCATCGCCAATTTCTTTGAAACTAAGCCGGTAAGGCATTGATTTTTTAATTCTCATACCTTTATCTTTACATGATGTACTGTATGTTAGTTTTTTGTTAGAAAATAACTACAATATATGAATTTATTACGCAGTAAGCTGTAAAATTGTATGAATAAAGTACATACATGAGTTTCACCGCTCATAGCCAGCCAAGACGACAAGACTTATTAAACAGCCGTTATAATTACCAATCATTTAATTATAAATCTGCCCAAAAGTATACTACGTGAAAAATTGTCTCCTAACGTGGCACAGTCACCCCCGCGTGTAACTTAGTTCAACCCCCGTATAACTTCAGTCTCACTACAAAGGACGTGACATAGTGAATGATCTTCCAAAGTATGGAAACGAATGCAGCAAAGACTTCTCCGCGTAGCAGAAATTAATTATCTCGCGGTAGACTGAGTGCAAGATTTACGACAGAGTTTTAATATTCTTCCTCAGCCGTAGACACTTGATACATTCATAAAGTATGTAAATGTGTGGAATATACTGCGTGGTTCACAGTTTTTAGCACGGTTTTGATAGATTAATACGGCGCCCGCGCAAGACTTGATTAGTGGGAAGATGGTAGCTGGTAGTTGGTAGGCAATGCGATGGTGCACGGTCTAAAGGAGGCCTACTTCTTGTCTGCCATGGTATAATGCGCAAGATGATGTATTAAGCTGTATTTTATGAACAGCTTGCTTTTTTATGGAGAGTTTATAATTTACTGGACGCAAGTGTAATTGGTTATTTAAGTTTTTAAATTTTTAATCATTTTAAGGGCGGTATATTTTCCTGTTAAACACTGTATCATAAATTAAATTGTGCCTTAAATCTAGAAGTTGGGGACAATTGTATATATGAACACAAAATCACTTTAGTTGGTTAGTAACTATTATTGCCTTGAATACGTGTGAAAAGGAGACAAATTCAGACCAAGTGCGTTTCTGTAAGCAAAGAAACACTAGTGCGGAAAGTAATTGATTACGCAACTGTAAAAAAAAGTTTTATTGAGAGCGATTTAAATTTCGCGCCGAGCGCGTAATTCATATTTTGGCCACAGACGCTTATGGAAGAAGATGCAGTGAGCCAGCGCTAGTAAATATGGAGTAGTATATTTTGACGTTTATAAACATAACCTTAAATTGCAGTATATCTAATCTGTACAGGTAAGGGTTTTACCTGACTGTTATTTTTGTTGTAACCTTGGATACTTAGTCTGCTGTCAATACAATTCATATAAATACTGAGTGATCAAAAGGAATTGTTACAGTTGGCAATAAAAAAAACTACTTGAAATTGGTAAGCCTGATACATAAATTCATTTCCTGTTGTTGACAGTGACATTTAAAATTTAAATTTGAGTACATTTATTATTACATTTATTTCTAAAGTATTTCTATTGCTTAAAAAGTCAAAATTCTATTAGCTGTCAGACTCCTGACAACCTATTTGTATTTATATTAGAAATGTCAAATAGCATTTCCGCCTTTATCTGACGTTGTGCCAACTGTGGAATAAAAAGATCTCTGGAATTGTATTGCCAACTACAGAGTGATCAAAAGGAATTGTTACAGTTGGCAATAAAAAAAACTACTTGAAATTGGTAAGCCTGATACATAAATTCATTTCCTGTTGTTGACAGTGACATTTAAAATTTAAATTTGAGTACATTTATTATTACATTTATTTCTAAAGTATTTCTATTACTTAAAAAGTCAAAATTCTATTAGCTGTCAGACTCCTGACATAACCTATTTGTATTTATATTAGAAATGTCAAATATCATTTCCGCCTTTATCTGACGTTGTGCCAACTGTAGAATAAAAAGATCTCTGGAATTGTATTGCCAACTATAACAATTCCTTTTGATCACCCTGTATAACAATTCCTTTTGATCACCCTGTAAATTTAAACACTTTAAATTATTTATGACTAATTATCAATTAAATTAAACGGTTTCAGAAAAAGTAGTATGCATAATACGTCAGGAAAGTGTTTTTACTTGACGAAGCGGCGGCCTCGTATTTTAATCCGTTCAGTGAGTAAGTAAAATAAAACTTATTATGTAATATACTATTACTTGACTCAATAGAAGTATGAGAAGTGTAAGAAATTGAGAAAAATGTTTTCGAGGCTTCTGTGAGTGTGTCATTTGAGATGGTTTGGTCATGTGGAACGTATGTTAAATGAAAGATTCGTGAACATGTGTATGTTGGCAAAATGGATGGTAAGAAATTATCTGGTAATAAATGAATGGATATGACATATGATTGAAGGTGTTTTGCATGAACGAAAGATTTCGAGTGCGAAAATAAACAAGCTTCGATGAAAAGAATTTCCTACGCAGAGAACTGAATTCTAATGATATAAAATAAACGAAAAACGAATAATACAAAATTACGTATTTAAAAAGCATATATTTATTCCGCTTCAATAGTGCTGAAACTATGCTTTTTTTTTTAAATTTGATTTGAAGGTTTAGAGTTATTTTTATTTTTGCAGGTTACCATTCAGCATCTTCGAATCCGGAGTTCTGGACGTCCGTTATTGAAAAGGTAGAAATATATTTATTTTTCAATTAATTTTATCTAAAGTCTGCAGATCTTATGAGGGATATCTCGTATGAATAGATGCACATTTTATTTAGGTTCTTTTTTAAAGTTTATTCATTAAAATTCAACGAACTTGGAAAATTCTAACATCTCTTGAAATAAGAAAGAATCTTCCACAAGAATGTTATGAACAAGCAAACCACATTTTGAATTGGCTTTGACGTTTAGCGTAATCCCATCATCTTACAACACTTCCAACATCGTCAAATTAATAATTTATTCTTCGCACCTCGAGCTAATTTACTAAACACAAAACAACCCAATTAAAACGAAACAGACCAGCTTAATATCAATTAATAATCCATGAACTCGCGTTACGGTTACGTACAACTAGATTGCTGCTCGGCACAGCGGACCGTTCAAATAACGGCAGGACCGAACTAACTATTATATACTTATACCATGAAATTTTCAAATTTTTAAATGTTTTTGATAATCGTGATTGGTGCATGGACGAAGTCAATTTTTTTGCAGCAATACATGACGGAAAATTTGTATTATCTGCTGGTTTAAATCGTATGGTATTGCTTACTAACTAATATTTTTAATATAAACTATAGCCGTATTAATTTTACAAAATTTTTGGATTATTAAATTCACAGGCCGAGTAGATACCGCCACCTACCCCATAAAATAAATTAATTCTTCTATTAAATACAAGATATGTTTGTCAACTGCATTTAAATTTGAAGTTGAATCCATGTCTGATTGAAAAATATATTGATGGATGAAAAATTATAGCCGAAAGAGTAAAAAGCTGAGTGACAAAGCTCATTACCAATCATTTTAAATTTACCAGCCTTATCATCACTTGCGCCATTTATTTATATTAAGATTATGGGGTGGCTAGCTCAGTGGTATGAAATCGGCCTGTGGATCATGAGAACCCTGGTTCGATTCCCACAGGCGACAAACATTTTCATAATTTCTAAAACTACCCCTGTGGCTCTTCCACCACTAACAGCTTTGGAGACCGTGATTTGACGACTGGTAACCGCACTTCACGCGCAAAATATATCACTTACCGAGATCTGCTTTGGCAGAGTGCCACACCCAGAAGGCGTGATGATTTATTTATTTTATATTTAAGATTAATTTAGATTGTTTTAGTTACGATTTTTGAATATACTTTCATATACACATAATCTAAAAATAAAACAATTCTTATCATTATATTATCCTTTCCACTGAACTGAGTGCCTCAGATCAATCTGTTTATTTGATGGGTGGTACATCATCAATAAGGGGGATGTGAGTTCTTTCGGTTAACCTCAGCTTCAGTCACAAAAAAAAAACAATTTATAGAGTTTATCTGAAGTGAACTGAGACGAACTGTGATTTTAACCAAAATAAATAGAAAAGTAGACTATTTTTTAATATTTTTTTGACGACTGTATTCAATTTTTAATGTACATTTAAGGAGTCGTTAGTATTTAAATATCCGTAGTAAACGGAAATTAATATAAAATATTATATTAATGATGTCATAATAATAATAATAGGGTCGTTGATTTCCACCGAAGTTCGAATTTCGGAACGTTCGAACATTCGAATGTTTTGAACTTCGAAGCTTCGATTCTTCGAATTTTTTGAAGCTTCGAATTTACGAATTTTCGATTTTTTCAAAGCTTCGAATTCTCGAATTTTTTGTCTCTGAATTAACGACATCTGTCATCTCCAAACATGCTCACGCATAATTTGCGAAAAGTCGGCCACGAATTAAATAATAAACTCGGCGAAGTATCCTGCAAAAATTCTGCAAGTTTATGCGTCTTAATTACAACATCTATACTCTTACCGCCCATCTAAATGCTACGGACTTTTAGTAAAACATTTTAAAATGAGAATGAAAAGGATACAAACACGTCTTAATTAAAACGTTTTTGACAGTGTAGCGAAATTTTAAGTACAAATTAAATTAATTTGGCAAATAATAATAATTACTTATGAATAATACAAAACTCTGCAAATGAGTTTATTCTGAAAATAATTCATATCAGCATGCCGTGTTCACGTTAGGATCCAGATTCACAATTCGAATCATTCGAAAATTCGAAAATTCGGAGTATTCAAAAATTCGAAAATTTTAAAATGGGATGGCTAGCTCAGAGGTATGAAGTCGGCCTGTGGATCCTGAGGTCCCTGGTTCAATTCCCACAGGCGACAAATTTTCATAATTTGAAAAAGCTATCCCTGTGGCTCCTCCACCACTAACATGTTTCATATATCACTTACCAAGATCTGCTTCAGCAGAGTGCCACACCCAGTAATGGGTAGAAGGCGTGATGATATATTTATTTATTTATTTAAAATCTAAATTCGAAGGTTCAATAAATTCGAACATTCGAAGTCTCCAATATTCGAAAAATCAACAACCCTAAATAATAATAATAATAATAATAAAAATAATAATACATTATAACAAAAAAATTCTACTATCAATCTATCTGAGACTGTTACAATTCTGGATTCCCTCCCTGCACAACGAGCACAACCGTAACGTAACGTAGCAAACACAGCGTATAATCACGGCAACATTAGCACCACGTGACGTGTGAGTATGTGTGTGCTGCGGCTGCGGTGCCATGGCAGGGGGAAGGTGGTTAGTTGCGCGGGAGTGACGTTGCGGTTTGCCGTGAAGGGGTAAAGTCTAACCGGTAGATGAATGAACCGGTTAATTCGCCACGACATGTGCTGTAGGTACACGATGAGGATGCGTGTTGAAGAGGGGAAAGTGAAGTGCTTGGTTTGTGATGAGTATATTTTGACTTATGTGTGTATTAGTATTGGAGGATTAACTTTGACACGTAATTAACGGATCCGTATTTTAATTTGGTTTGTTCAGTAAAATCTAACAGACCAATTTTCAAAAAAAGTTTTAGCTAAACCTGAATTTTTGATTAGCTAATCTTATACTAGTCTGACTTAAATAAATGAATTTACTTTCCGAAAACTAAATAGTGGAATATGGTGTAGCTAAATTAGACAAATCCAAAATTCAGGATTAGTTAGATCCTAGCTAAATCTCTTTTGAGAATTGGGCTGTAAATTATTATATAGTATAAAAATCGGTTTCTATAACATCGAATTCCTTGAAGAAATAGTATATTTGATTTTACAGCAGCAACTTTTCATGTTATTAGGATCGTTGTTAGGAGTAAACGTGAGTAATTTGAGATGTTTTATGTATATGTTATGTACGTTGAAGAAAGAAGATGAATAATAAGTGAATAGGAGTGATGTAATTGAAGGTTTGTTGTGTAATAAATGATTTTGAGTTTAATAAATGAATGAGTTTATAAGGAGTGATCTATGAACGCGGTTGAAGTGAGGGTGGTGTGTCAGATGACCAAAAAAATTATATCATCATATTTTCGACTTTCCCGGGGCTATATCTCAAAAACTCAACAAGATATGAAGATGCGCTCAACGGCATTTAATTTCTCGTGGTTCAATTGACTTGTAAACAAATTTTTGTCATTTTTTATTTTTCTAAAAGTTTTCTCCAAAATTTTCTCATCGAGCAGTTTTTTAACAATATCTCAAAAACCAGAAGACATATAAACTAGGGGATTTTTCCATTGGATTCAGCGGGTCAAAATGCATATGTATGTAAATTTTCGTTACAATATTCATAGGAGGAAGAATTTTAGAGCAAATAGTCTGAAAATAGCCTAAAATCGAAAAAAATTTAAGGGATACCCCTTAAGAAATATTCAAAAAATATAAATCGCTAAAAATTTACTTATAAGTCAATTCGGAGACGAGGAATTCAATGCCGTTGAGCGCTTGTTCATATCTTGTTTAGTTCTCGAGATATAGCCTCGGGAAAAGTAAAATTTTCCAAAAAAAGTTACCTCATCATATTTTCGACATTCCCCAGGCTATATCTCAAAAAATAGACAAGATATGAAGATGCGCCCAACGGCATTGTATTGACTTTAAGTTCCCTTTAAGAAATTTACAAAAAATAAAAATATATCTTTAGAATTGCACACTTCAGTAAGAAACTAAAATATTTATAGGCTGCTTTTACACTTTGGAAAAATAATTAAAGGTATATATTAAACAGATCTTTTTCTAATTTTATTATAGATTCATTAAATTTATTGTAATTATTGACTGTGAAACTACAAAATAAATCTACTATGAAAAGTTGTCGAGGAAATAAGATCTCAAATAGTTTTGCTAACAGTTGTTTAATGTTCAAGTGAGAGAGAAAAAGTTTCGAAACTTTTTATTGTCTTTTTCTAGTGCTTGTTGCTGTTTTTAAAGTGTATTAAGTATCAGAAAACCAGAAAAAATTTTATCCGATTTGAAGAAAATTTTATACTGTTTTATTTTGGTTAAATTATTTAATCACATGAATACAAAAGAACGTTGATTATTCGTGGTAATTAAGGAATACTCGAGCACACGTAGTTAAAAACACGATTAGTCCAAATTAAGTTTTTATTGAGTTAAGCCTCATTCACAGGTCTTAACATAGTTACAGTTTTTGTCTTTGTCTTTGTCAAGTGGATTAGACCACTTCAAGTTATTGACACAAACAATGTTTTTATTTTATATTTGTTCACATGCCTGTATACAAAATATAGAATAATAGTAAACGATAGTAATTAGTTTGTATAGTTAGCTGCTATTTTTAGTTTAATGTATAACTGAAAGAAATTCAATTCAACTGAACTATAACTTCTTGATTTATGACATTATTTAGCGTAAAATATCACTTTGTTGGACTAGTACGATAAAATAACAAAATGTCAAAAAATTAAGGTTAATTAATTATCATATCTAAAAAATTCATTCATTCATTCATGTGCAATTAATGAAATTTGAGATACAACTGTTTTTTTCAAATAAGGAATCAAAAGATCCAGGGTTATTGGATGAAGGCTTGATTCCTTATTTAAAATACTTTAACGGCTTAATAATCTAAACTTCAAAAACTGTTTTTTTCATTAATATTTTAAGAAAATAAATAACTTTCAAGACTTTATAGGACTCGCCTAATTTATCAACCACGCACGCTGCTCTCGTTCGGCCATAAATTTTGGCTTATTCAATAAAGTCCTGCATTATGTACTTGTTACATAAATAGCTATTAGGTTATAGTATATTACATAACAAGCATCGAAAGTGTAAGACAACGTGCGAGTGTACAAATTGAAAAACAAGGCGCGAAGCGCCGTGTGATTTAAGTACACGAGCACAGTTATCTCACTTTCGAGCACTATTTTTCAAATGACCACAAAATATTTCTTAAAAAAATTTACAAGAACAATGTTTTTACACTTTGATGCGTTTTTGAAGGTTAGCGTTGACGTTTAACGTTTGAGGTTAAGTGTGGTGATTCCTATTGTACTAACCGTAATATCAAAATATTAAATAATGCTAAAATATTAGTAAATAAGTAATTATTAATTTTTAAAAATAAGATTTATTTGTGCAGATGTGTTCAAAAATCTGCCGAAACTTCGATTTAAATAATAATACAAATTCTTTTCATTTATTTTCTTTAATCGTAACGCCATCTGTTGTCAATCAGTGGAACTTCACCTGATATGTTAGAAGTGTGATCAAAAGTAATTGTTACAGTTGGCAATAAAAAAAATACTTGAAATTGGTAAGCCTGATACATAATTTCATTTCCTGTTGTTGACAGTGACATTTGAAAATTTAAGTTTAAATTTGAGTACATTTATTATTACATTTATTTCTATTACTTACTTAAAAAGACAAAATCCTATTACCTGTCAGACTCCTCACATAACCTATTTGTATTTATTAGAAATGTCAAATAACATTTCCGCCTTTACCTTGCGTTGTGCCAACTGTGGCATAAATTAATATAATATAATACCATAGAATTGTTTTCTCGGTTATATTGGCATCATTTTCAGTTTATATTAACTGTTAAATTATGCTAAGTATATTTTTATAGTTAGTTAACCGTCAATTAATAGTTATTTTTATAACAAGTGCCGAAAAAGGCTCGTTACGTGCAAGTGCAGAATTTAACGGAAATCTGCACGAGCATGTAACCTTTTTCGGCACGTGTTATAAACAACATTTTTCCTAGTAGTTTAAACATCAAAGCACATCACTTTCAGTTCAAACATTTGACAAATTGTCCACAGTTAGTTAACTAACTCAAATCGGAGGGTTGCATATGTGTACCGCTGCACAGACATACATACATATTGATAATATTGTATATGTGCTAGGTTGAGTAGATTTGCCTTTGGCAATATAGCAGCGGTCACCGTCACTGGCATCTGTTTTCACAGTGTGCAGTGCATGTGTTTACATATATACATACATGCATCCATTATTATATAGAATATACACTAGTATAGTGAACATATAGATACTTGTGCAGGACCGGACTTAGGACACTACTCAAACTACAATAGCGCAAAATTTTATTAAAAGCGCTAATTTTTATATATATTTATTTATGTTACTCTGTACAACAGGAATTGAATCCCAATTACAGTACAAAGTCCGGACTCACCGACCCGCAGAGTGGTTGTAATTATAATTTCTAGCTTGAGTGGGAATCGAACTCGGGATCCCCGGATTCGAATTCATTTATCTAAGTACGACTGTTTGTAAAAATTGAGTTTTAGGTGGTTGTTTTCAGTTCGTAAAATGACTGTTTACTAACAAAATTTCACGGGTTTTAACATTCGTGACTAATGAAATGACATGGTTGTCATGGTTAGCTGATTTTTTTTTATGACCGACTGCAAACCCATTTTAAATTAAGTGCAGAAAGTTGACGTTTGTTGCTTGCCGGACGGCAAGAAGATCATGCCGCTCGTCGAGCTGTAAAGTAAGAGTGTATCATCGTATCCATAAATATATGTAAATTTTCAACATTTTCAAGGAAATTTCAAAACAAAAACCCTGTCAAAAGTGAGTTTAAATTATTTTGCAGTTATTTTTAAATGGTCGTAGAAAAAAATATTGTGTGCTTGCCGCTCTGACATGGTTGTTGCTCTTGACTGCGTCTTGTTCAACAATCTGCATGCGCGAAGGTAATAGATTACTTTCTGCTCTAGGTACACACATAACTATTTCAGTACTCAAGGATGCCATTTATGTCAATAATTTGGATATTTTTGTTCGCGGGACTTAAAACATTTGCTTTCTTGAGTTTTAACTTTGACCCGCTCGTGAGTAAAGACTAGCTTTACGTACTAGTAAATAACTATTAACGTACTGGTTTCCATGGCCTCTAAATAAGATCTTAATCACATTTGGATAAACTGTGGCTTCTAACGTTTTAATCACGGCGTGAAGTTAAATTCTTCAACTGTCATTATAACCAAGGATGTGATATGGCATTACGATACTGTAGCATTGTTTGAAGTGAGGCTTGGGCAAGGGAAAGAGACAACAATAGTTTTTCTGCACCGTATTTAGCCAAATCTCTTCTTCCAAATATTTTGAATTTTTGTGTAAGAAAAGTGGCGTTTAGGCGTTGTCAGGGAGCGTTGTTTTATGTAAACATAACCACGAAGTGTCATTTGTGTTCCAATTTTTGTGTTGAATGGAATTGGACACATTTTTTTGTGGACAAGATGGTAACAAAGTGTTTAGTTTGTAAAAGACGTGCAATTACGGGCAGTTTTCACCAGTAAGTAAATGTAGGGCATGTTATAAAAGAAAAGGAAAATAATTTTTTGTTTGTTTTACAGATTATCTAAAGATAAAGAGTTTCGAAAAGCATGGGTAGAAGCGTATTGTTTCAATGAGTTGTATATTAGTCAGACGAATACTGACTATAAAATTTAAATTTAAAATCTCTTTATGACACATGCGCAATAGCAGGCTAAGCACGGTACAGAAAATAATACGTCTGTCTCTGTCAATCTGCCGAGCCTCATAGTCTTTACTTGAATGCCATAACCCCTCCTTTTAACGTCCTTGATTATAACTTAATATAACTTTTCAAATCATTAATAAAATTGTTTGTCAACTGTGTAATTTTGTCTAAATTTCTACAAAATATGTTAAATAATGAGTATAAGTAGCGTTAGAAACAGCAAAACATTGACATAGTAGTATTGTGAAAACGTGTTCTTGCTTTTAAATAAGTTATAGACAGACAATTAAGTACTAAATTTATGTATTTTTAGGATAAGCAACTCTCACTTTAAGAGGACTTTAGGACCATAACTTTAGATTTAGGTCCGGCCCTTTAGTCGTGTATTCTGTCGAATCAAATTTGCAAGTTACCTAGCTGCTGTTATGTTAATTAAACTATTAATATATAAAATTGAAAGCTAAATAAACAAGTGGAAGACCAGAGTAAACACTGAAAACTAATTTTATAACCTAACATGCGCGTTTCATAATTGTTTAATATCATTTCGTGGGACTAAATTTGAAATAAAGCAGAAGGATGACAAAACAGAAGGATGACATAAAGCAGAAATAATATTTGTACTTGTATTTTATGCGTAATATGTATTGTTTTGTTTACGTAACATAATAATTTACGCAAGTTTGCGACAAAGACTTACCTTCTAATATTTATAAACTGATTATAAATTTGGTATTATTTTATTAATTATATCAAATATTTATTACTATTTCCATTTGATTAAGTACAGAAAGTATAACCAGAAGATTCGGTAAAACTTTACAAATCTTATAGTGCATACAATATTTGATGCCATACTAAAATCTTCTTCTTCAATGGCGCTACAGCCCGAATCGGGCCTGGGCCTACCGAGCACACCGAGCCGCAGTTTTTACGCTGCCGTACTGCCGGTTTTCGTAGTCGATGTTACTTTAAGGCATATGTATAAGTGACTAGCTTATAGCGCCCGAGTATGATTAATACAAGTAACTATATTTTTTTATTTAACGACAAATTATACTTTGTCGACAGGCGGATTCGAACTGACGAACCTTGGTTCGGGTGAAGTTACTGCATGTTAAGAGATGTGCATTAACACGCTCGACCACCGCGCCTGTATCATACTAAAATAATAATAAATAAAAAATGGATTACTTGGCAATACTGAATAGAAGAAATGTCAGTTTTTGACAATATTACCATAGTAATGTCACTCTTAATGCCCTAGGGTCTATTAAAATCATATACCTTAGTACGTTAGGCATATTTCATTTGCCATTTGGATCAGATCTAACTTACACTTACTGAATAAGATCACTTACTTATTTCACAAAAATACTTCACTCACTTTATTTTCTGTACTAGATTTACTGATTTGGGTTTAACTTAAAATAATACCTTCCAATAAGTGAATCAGTTTGCTTAGTTCAGTTATTAAGTCATGTTGTCTAATTTACCTGAACTAATATAGGTGAACCAAGTGGAAAATGAAGTACAGCTATTATGAACTAAATAAAGTATTTTATATCCATGGTATTAATAAACAATAATGAACTAGGAAGATATAAATAGTATATTAAAGAACTAGTTTTATAAGGCAATCTGTTAAGGTAGTACTAGTGTGATGGTGGCGCCATGGATTGACGAGGGGCGAAACTTACGCTCAAAAAAATATAAAAATAAAATAAAATAAGTGTTTTATACCTATTATGATTTGAATATCATGAATTGTTAACAGGTTGTTGGTCTAGTGAATTTTCCAATACCATACCACCGTGTGGTGTTGCCATTATAAATTGGGATTCTTAATTTTTCGTTAAAAACAAGGCTTTGCATGGCTATATATCCATTACTAAACGATAAAAAACTTTCTCCTTCTGATACAATATACATGGATAGTTCTAGAACACCATACTAGTTTTTCAAATGAGACTGCAAAATTTTAGAGGTACACAAACCAAATATGTGCGATTCTGAGTGATGATCGCCATAAGCCCCGTGTATAAAAACTCAACTTTACAAGCGAATATATTTGTTCACAGACGATGAATGTGTTTCATATTTTAACAGGATACGTATGACTATCCAATGTTTAAGTGCGCCAAATTTCATTCAGATCTGCAAAAAAAATGTTCACGCTAGTACTACCTTAATTTAAATTACGATATTAATATCAGATTAAATTATTATCTTCAAGCAAGCAGTGACAAGCAGTAAAATAAAAATTTTACAAAGGACGAGTGTGATAACAGGCCTTATCAAATGTGTTCTTTATACTATTTTTTCTATTGTAGTAATTTTATAATTCTGTTAGATTTTAAAATACTGCGACTTGTCAAAAAGATAAATTAGTGTTTTTTATCTGTTGTGTTGGTAGCGCTTCTCATAACAAAAACAATTAAAAAATTAAATTTTTTTGACAATTAATCAATATTTGTTCTGTATCGTGAATATTGTGAATTTTATATGATATAGCAAATTATTTTAGTAATATTTCGACACCGACAATATACAATTTTGAGGTTATATGTTATTCATCTGTCAAATTTAAAAGCATTCATACCACTCCTACAAAATAAAAAGCGCCAAATACAGTGCGCTTATAGATCTCCTTGACAACATGTTTACAGTGCGTTTATAGAGCTAGAAGAATACCGAAATAGAAAAATACAATTAAATGTAAACATAATTTTAAAATATTTCTAAATTTTTATTTCGTTGTTGCGTCGATTCAAAAAATGTAATAAATATTGCGATCAGTAATTTATCCTACTGGTTGAGAATACGAGGGCAAGGTGAAAAGTCCCTGAAAAATAAAACAGATGGCGCCACAATCGCAAATCTCATGTGACATTTGTGATGTACCATCTTTAACTAGAACGCATTAAAATTTTCAGACTGATATGTCATTCAGTTCTATTTTGACACCCATCGAAAGCAAACAACCTTGAAGATTTTTGAAAACATGGAAAAAAGTGAATTTCGCGTCTTGATTAAACATTATTTCTTGCGTGGTAAAAACATTACGCAAACCAAAGCATCGCTTGTTAAACATTATGGGGACTCCTCACCATCGATTAGAACGATTCACAAATGGTTTACTGATTTTCGTTGTGGTAGTATGACCTCAAAGGACACCGAACGTTCTGGTCGTCCAATTGAGGTTTCAACGTCAGAAATCGTCGATAAAATCCATGGTATGATATTGGACGATCGGCGAGTTAAAGTGCACGAGTTGGCTGAGGCTATGAGCATCTCAACCGAACGGGTACGGAACATTTTGCATAAATTTTTGGATATGAGAAAGCTATCTGCCAGATGGGTGCCGCATTTACTCTCTGTTGACAACAAGCGCGACCGTGTGACAAGTTCAAAGGAGTGTTTGGCGATGTTCAAGCGCAATAAGATGGACTTTTTGGCCCCCTGCGATATTTATCTATTTCCACACTTGAAGAAATTGCTCGGCGGAAAGAGATTTGGCTTCAACGATGAGGTCATCGCTGAGACAAACGCCTATTTTGAAGGATTGCCAAAATCGTATTATTTGGAAGGGATCGAAAAATTAGAAAAACGTTGGACGATCGAGCTACAAGGAGATTATGTTGAGAAATAAAATATATTTTGACCAAATAAATCATTTCTTGTTTCATTTTTCAAGGACTTTTCACCCTGCCCTCGTAATTTTTGAAAAAGAGACGAAGTCAAGAGCTGAAATACATCCGATAACGACGAGTATACTACCAAAACTCAGAGCAAAACGCGATAAAAACTAAATTGCCGCATCACAAATCACAGTTATAAATCAAAACCATTGTCTTATTTTTCATCCAATTACCGTACTCTTAGTTACCATAAACAATAATTTGTCAGTTCGCACCTGGTGATAGCGGTCATTAAAAAGCGCGACCGCAGGTGACGCGGTTATAACAAACCACGAGCCGGTTAAACTTTCCGTAACCAGGTCGGCCTGTGTTGTAAGGCTATTCATTAGACCTGAAGCGCTGTTACGGCATCGTGTACTTGTTGTTATTTGAAGCCAAATTCGTTAAATTGAGTTTGTTCAAAACTACGTGGTCTGCGTTGCTGCTGGATCGCATCTAATTAATATCTATATGTCATAACCTCGTAACTACCGCACATGTGTAACTTTCCTTGTTTAGAGAAATAGATTCAGTTAAGGTTGTTTCAGAAGAGAAAGTTCCAGTAAAAATGCTGTGGAATTTATAAATTTTCTTCTGAATTTCAGAACTTTCTTTGAAATTTGCAAACTGGATTGTTATTCTTATGAGAGTTTTAGCAAACTTTTTGTTCTCACTAGGTTCGCTAATGAGTCTGGAGTCAGACTCTTTTGACTGATTTATCCTAAAAACTGGTGTACCTAGAGGAGGGCTGTGGGTGCGGTCCGCACCGGGCGGCACATATTTTGGGGCGGCATTTTTTATATTTAGTTTTAATTGTAAAAAACAACTTGTTCACTTCATAAGTTTACTATTCGATTTCTACAAAATATGAATTACTATATGATTTCGAATATTTTGCTTCATCGTCAAGTCAATGTAGAGTTGAAAATATTATCTCGAAAAATTCCTGCCTAATTTAAATATGCCATTCAATGGTGAAAAAGTTCCCCACCTATAGTTTGTCTCAATTACAATTATTTATTTAAGTTTATTAATTTAATGAGGTAATGGCTTAGTGGCTTAGTGGTTTCGAGTTGCCCTGTGGATTCTGAGGACCCCGGTTCGATTCCCACAGTCGACAAACAATTTTCACCAAATTAAAATTATCCCTGTGGCTCCCCCACGACTAACATCTTTGGGGGACGTGATTTGACGGCTGGTAACCACACTTCACATACATAAATATATCACTTACCGAGATCTGCTTCGGCAGAGTGCCACACCCATTAATGGGTAAAAGTCGTGATGATATATTTATTTTATACTTATTTTTTTAATTTATTAAAACCACCATTTGATTGACTTAGAAAGGGCGGCAAATTGGAGACCGCCCTGGGCGGCAAAATTTCTAGGTACCCCACTGCCTAAAAATAAATATTATATCGCGGAATGCTAGAAAATTATCTGTTCAAGAAACAGAATCGAGACATTTCTTTTAATGACGTTTATCGATAGTTGACAGATGTATACATTTCGTTATACAATTACTATTATTATTGAACTAATAAAAATTATTGTGACTTGGGAAAAACATTTGTATTTCTTGGTTTTTATTTATTCAAAATAATAAATGATGACATTTCGAACCATGGTTTGCTTCATCTTCAAGTCAGGTACAAAAAGGGTTTCTTTAAATTAACATGATGACATGATACATTTTAAAAATTAGTTTTAAGGAGTGTACACTCCTGTAGTCAAACGATGAATGAAATTATTATTACTGTGTGTGTCAAATTTGTTACGAGATTTAATTCTAAAATAATGCCTCCTTTTATTCATTTTCTCCTGTAGTTTACTTCATTTAGAATTAGTCTCTAATAAAAGGTCATCGGCAGATTAATGAAAAAATATCGCATCATTAAAGACATTCAATACAGTTTTAATTTCATCATTATTGCTTGGATTTCGTTGTGATATTTTTGCATTTATTCTAACAATATTTAAAACAGATTCACGAAGTTGGTAATGGTAGTACGTGATAATTTGAATCTTTGTGGTGACACCCAGCAAGTTTCATTACTGCACGCTGAATAGTAGAGTTGTGGTTGTCTGTTAAATGGACACTGATCCGAATTACATCGCAACATATGACATGGTTACATGGTATATTTAAACTCTGGAAAATGTGTGATATTAGGATATTCAATTAGTTAGAAATGGCGTTGATCACGATATGTGCAACTTGAGACGAAAAGTACCTTTTCAGTTGATCTCCAAAGGTAAATGTTCTAAGTATCATAATAAACTGACAATATTAAGTTTATGTACAAATGATAAAAGATTATAAATATACAAAACATGGTCATCTATGAATGACAATAATTTTTTATCCAATTTGGATTTGAAGCTTTTGAGAGATAAAATGACATACAAAAACTACAAAAATAAATTTTCTCGCATATCTTTTGTCCAATAAACAATAATTCGACACATTACTGTCTGTCGAATGTTTGTACATTTCAAATTTTTGAAGTTGAAAGTTCCTTATTGATAAAACTATTGTGAATTCAACGAAGTTCACGAGCAATTTAAAGAAAAATTGCTCGTAATAATGTTATCTTTGTAGTCATCTCACAGTATTTTTATTGAGAATGAAACTATTTGTAAATGGTTCCAAATAAAATTGGTTACGTGTTTAGCACAAGCTCTTGTGTCATATCAATAAAAATACTTGCATACGCGATATACGAGTATTTGTTGATTCTTTCTATATCTTTTAAAAATGTTTATAAGATCGGCTAATATTTCTTTTATCCCTTCAAATTGTTGCTATTTACTAACAATGTTATCAGTAGTAAAAGAATACTATTTCAGGAATGTTACCGTGGATACGTCATCGTTTTCTTAGGCGTATTCCATTTGCCATTTGGATCAGATCTAATTTACATTTACTGAACCAGATCACTTATTTATTTCACATGGATTATTTCGCAGACTTTATTTCTTGTACTAGAATTATAGATTCTAATTGATTTTGAAGTAATTCTCCCAAATAAGTGCATCAGTTTGCTTAATTCAGTTCATTTAATTTTGTGTAAAATTTTTCTGAACTGATTTAAGTGAACTAAGTGGCAAATTAAAAACAGCTCAGATCATTTATTTATTTCGCTTGATTACTTCGCTCACTTTATTTCTAATACTAGAAATACTGTTTCTAATTTACTTTGAAGTAATTCACTCCAATAAGTACATCAGTTTGCTTAAATCAGTTCATTTAGTCATGTGTTGAATTTTCCTGAACTGATTTAAATGAACCAATTTTCATAATTTCAAAAACTACCTCTGTGGCTCCTCCACCACTAACATCTTTGGGGACCGTGATTTGACGACTGGTAACCGCATTTCACGCGCATAAATATATCACTTACCGAGATCTGCTTCGGCAGAGTGCCACACCCAGTAATGGGTAGAAGGCGTGATGATATATTTATTTATTTTTTATTTATTTAAATGAACCAATTTTCATAATTACAAAAACTACCCCTGTGGCTCCTCCATCACTAACATCTTTGGGGACCGTGATTTGACGACTGGTAACCGCACTTCACGCGCAAAATATATCACTTACCGAGATCTGCTTCGGCAGAGTGCCACACTCAGTAATGGGTAGAAGGCGTGATGATATATATATAAATTTAATTGAACCAAGTGGAAAATGGATTACAGCTTTTGATTCTAGGACCAAAAATAGGTTTTTACTACAGTTGTCATGGTGATAAAAATCATTTGTTTACTTTATTTTTTGAAAATATGCCAAATCTTTTAAATAAGTGGGTAAAAATATATAATATGTTGCAACTAAAAATAGTATTTTGAATCTCGTAATATTGAGTGACTTCGTTGTTACTCGACCCGAAAACTTGTATTTTTTGTCCTAATGAAACAAATAACTATTGCGTTATAACCGATGTATCAAATCCAAATATATTCCTACTCTGTATTTCTTAAATAATTTCGAACCATCCTTTAGAGGAATTTAAAAGTCATTTGTGTAAATGAACGCTGGATCATCAATCCTCCGATTTATTTTCAATCAGCATTCCCGTTACTTTATATTTCATTGTTCCATGTGCAAGTGTATATTAGTTTCAACCACATATGCACAACTATGGGCAGTGCATTATATAGGCTTGACTAGGCTATAGGCCGACTGTGACTATGGACTGCGGGGCAAGATGAATGAGCGTGTTATATGGCTGGAAAGGGATGGAAAGCACACTGCTGCTGCCCTAGCTCAGAATGGATAGCCCCCACTACTCGGAGAGATACATTAGTGTTGCCCCCTCTGGACAAAATACGCACTACGCCGGCACTGGGACGCGGGGAGATCATTATGTACGCAAGGATAACCGGCATTAACTCCCGGCAACGCTATATTACATTCCTGTTTAGGAAAACTTGGTTTTCATTATTTTACTAAACAGTTAATTGATTTATACTTCTTCTTTGTTGCCACTCAAAATCCTTCGCATATTTTATATTATAGTTACATAAATAACTATTTTCTACCACCAGCAAAGTTAGTAACAAAGATGTAATGAGTCATTTAGAGCCCATGGATCGTAAAGGCAAATTTGACATGATTGTAATCGCGTATATTTCATAATGTTTATAGTATATTACATAATAAGTCGGGAGAGTGATATTTCATTTGATGAAGCGGTTATTTGAAATACGAAACCGCAGGCCGAGTATTTTAATCCGCTGAGTGAAGTAAAACAATTTTTCTGAAATATTATGTATACTATTTTTTTTTAAACCGTTTAATGTAATCAATAATTAATCAGAAATAATTCAAAATGTTTAAATTTTTTGATATGAATTGTATTGACAGTAGACTATGTATCCAAGGTTACAACAACAAAAAACAGTCAGGTAAAATACAAAACAGTCAGGTAAAATCTTTATCAGACTGTTTTATACTTTACCAGACAGTTATTTTTGTTGTAGCCTTGGATACGTACTTTACTTGACTGTTTTGGTAAAAATCTACTTTCCATATTAAAATTGGTCAGGAAAGTAGGCACTTTCTTGCCGGTTTCAGAAAAATATACTTTATTTGTTAATTGTATATGTATCATGACCGTTAAATAACTTTAAAGATCTTAGGTTTTTTAAACCCTTGGCTCGTAACCCCGTATCTTAAAATATCACTTACTGCTCTTGGTACGTAAATAACTATTGTATTAAAATTATGGTATATTATTAGTTTTATAAAACGGTATATTGTCACACGGGGCGAGGAATGTTCCAAAGAAACTAGTGTGACAATACGTTGTATAAAACGACTATAATATAGTTATTTTACTATTATTATACTGTTCTCAGACACGTTTGAGTATAATAGTATATTACATAATAAGTCAGGAAAGTGATATTTTACTTAACGAAGCGGTTGTTTGAAATACGAGGCCGCAGTCCGAGTATTTTAATCTGCTGAATCAAGTAAAAACACTTTCCTGACGTATCATGTGTACTATTTTTTCTGAAATCGTTTAATGTAATTAATAATTAATCAGAAATAATTCAAAATGTTTAAATTTTTTGATATGAATTGTATTGACAGTAGACTATGTATCCAAGGTTACAACAACAAAAAACAGTCAGGTAAAATACAAAACAGTCAGGTAAAATCTTTACCAGACTGTTTTGTACTTGGTCAGAAAAGTAGGCATTTTATTGCCGGGTTCAGAAATTTTTTTTAGTTATTTCGCTACTTTATTATCAGGATTTTTCTTGTGTTCAACTTTCTGTTTTTTCTCATCTCTAGTTACAATATAAGTAACTACCTGCAAATTATAAATATTTTATGTTGAAATATTCGCTTATATTTTAGTTTTATAATATAATAATTTTACAATGATTTTTCAAATTCCGGTGATGAATCCTGTATTTAAAAATCAAGATAAATAAATTTTTCTGCATATTTCAAGTGCACCACAGTATAGAATAGAATTATTTCCAGTCTGTTTGCATGATCTTTTCTGATTCCGAACAAAGGATCGCGTTGATTTTTTCGCACCGGAAGTGACTGCAGCGCCACAAGTGTCTAGAATCGTAACTAGCCGACTCTAGCGCTCTAGTTCCCGCTGCGCTGAAAGCTGAAAGCTGAACGCCTGAGCGCTGAAAGCGTCCTAATTCGTTGATTTGCTGAAATATTTGCAGTCAGTAATAAATACTTAGTCTATTGTGTTAGAGAATTGACTCCAAAGAAGAGAAAAGCTTCTTTCTGTTTTTGTTAAGGCCAAGGAAATGGACCTCAATCCATTATCAAAGATTTTTTTTTCTGGAACGTCAGTTGTTAAATATATGTATAGAAGTACGAGTATAATATTCAAATTTCTACGCATAAAAATGGCGTTTAAAATTAATTTTCTGCTTGAAGGCTTTAGAATAAGAGCCATGTATCACGGGATAATCTTGTAAATTTTCACCAGACACATAAATTTATCAATTTTAATTTTAATTTAATTTTCTGTCGCTAATGTAACTGGATACCCTTTCAGTATATTTTGAATGATCTCAAATTCTAGGAGTCAAATATAAGGACAAAATTATGTTGTTTTATATAGTTATTTATGAATCAAGGGTGAAAACAGGCGTTTTTGGCCCGCGGCATGATTATTAGCACGAGGCGCAAAGCGCCGAGGGTTAATAACATGCTCAGGGTCAGAAACGCTAATTTCACACGTGGTACATACAATATTTTATGCAAAACAAAATATCATTTAAAATTCAAAAAATTAAAATATGTGCATAGGTTATATGTCAACATGACATTTTGTAAAATTAAGTATGCACAATAAACAAAAAATGTCATTTTATTTATGTAGCCATAGGAATTATATTTTTATGGCCTTAGAGCCAAAAACAAGTGTTTATGCCCGCTTTTTAGGGCTAAAATACATGAATTTCGGCCCGGTTGAGCATAAAAATATTTTTTGAACTATCTGTATAACGGTGTTTTTGTTTTACAAAAAATAGTTATTTTTATAACAAGTGCCGAAAAGGCTTGTTACGTGCAAGTGAGGAAATCTGCACGAGCTACATGCTCGGCGCGAAATTTAAATCGCTCTCAAAACAACTTTTTTACAGTTGCGCAATGAATTACTTTCCTCATTAGTGTTTCTTTGCTTACAGAAACGCACTTGGTCTGCATTTGTCTACTTTCCCTATGTAATCAAGGCAATAATAATTACGTAATAACAAAGAAATCGCACAGTTGTAGGAAAAATAAATTACATTGGCCTCTAGATATGAGAGAAAATGTAGAAATATCGAATTTTTGAAAATATTTTTTTTTTCGATAATATTAGTAGAAAAAAAAGCAAAGTTTCAAATAAAAGTTACAAACACTAAAGCCCTATTTACAATGGAAAATAAAAAAAAAATTCAATCGAACATTTTTGAGAGATATCAGAAACGTATAACTTTTTCTTACGATTATCCAGTAATGGGTAAAAAGCGTGATGATATCTTTATTTATTTTTCAGATTTATGATATATCATATTTACCTCAGCTGGTTCGTCGATTCTACTATAATAATAAAAGAGTGTGTTAAATTCAGAAGACATTCTGTCTAACTGAAGAAATATTTATATAATATTAAATTTATGTACATACTGATTATTTTAACATCTGTGTGCTATAAATTATTAATCTAAATTCGATAATAATAAACAGTTCAAAATTCCTTGAACTCATTTTAAATTTTAGTATATTTTTCCAAGATTTAAAATATCGTGTTCATGACACCTACATCCAAACAAATAGCCATCTTTTAAAATAAAACAGAATCCATATCTTTCAAAACTAAGTATCAATATAGTTGCAATTACCTAGAAATCTGTGAAACATGAAATTTGAAAACTTGCATGCTATATCACTGAACGAAACAATTCTAGCTACACGTCTGACAACTGTAAGTACCTAAAATCTCCAGGGAGCCAACAGGCGGGCTGCAAATATCCCTAGTCAGAGCACACAGAGATAAACACGGCACAGATGTGTTTAGGGGCCGCGAATATTCGAAGTTAGTTTGATAACTCCTGTAGACAGATGTATTACAACAGTATGTAATGGAGTGTAATTTTGTAATGTACAAGGGTATGTACAATGTATTTATTGCAACAAGGAGTCTAATTTTCGGAAGTATAATTACTGGAATTTCCTGGTGAGTAGTTTGTATTGTAGTTCATGACATGTGATCACCTCCAAGCTAATTTATCATTGTGTTTGTCGGTTTGATGTGCTTTGTGGATGCATATATGTTTTCATCAAAAATAGAAGATTATTGTTTTATGAACTCTAAACAATTCATTTACATTTAAACTAATAATACACGGGCCACTATTTCTAGGTAAACCTCAACAACAAATATCTTAATGATTATTAACTTTATCGATATAGATAGAATATTTAAAAATAGTATATTATTTTATAAATAGCCAAAGTGATACTTTTTGTGGCGTATCAGAAGATACTAACGAACTACAGATGAGGCACAAAAAGTCACTTTCGTTCCACATAAAATATGTTATTTTTTTTAAACGTTGGAATATTTATCCATTTAAACAATTTTTGTTAAATAACTTTTTTTACGGCCGTAAGCGGCAGACACTGGTGAACCAATGAAACTCTTTAATTTTAATGAGCTTTAGAAAAAGTATTTGTCAGAAAAGTAAAACTTTAATTGTATCTATGAAGTTCTGAAATGATATCTTTTTCTGACGTGTGAAGAAAATTAGTATATTATTTAATAAGCATAAGATGATTACAATACATTCGGTATCCATGTGATTCAAAATTTTGTACTTAAAACGTTTACATTGGTATTGGATTGACATTTTTAAAACATAACCTAAAATTTAAATGTCAGATTAAAATATTTAATACTTTATAAAATTTAATAACGAAATTCTGCAATATATTAAATAAAAACCAAATATAAATTTATCTTAACGCACAAAAATATTACCACATTATTGAAATATTTAATTTTATCAAATAAAACTCAAAAGAATATACATTATATATGTATTATGTTTATATATAAATAAATAATATATGAAAATACAAAATACAATGCACATTACCTCTTGTACTACAGTGAAATTAATTAAAGATCCTCCATTCTCTAACTCTAGCGCAAAATAATCATGAAGACAAACGCATTTCTGCATTTGATTACCCAGAATTTTTCTAGCCATTTATTATTTCTCAGTCTGTATTTATG
This sequence comes from Pterostichus madidus, assembly GCA_911728475.2. NCBI lineage: Eukaryota > Metazoa > Arthropoda > Insecta > Coleoptera > Carabidae > Pterostichus > Pterostichus madidus. Next base: position 42,255,302 of record OU452301.1, read on the forward strand.
TATCAAAAATGTCACAAACTTAGAAATGACAGGCGATAAATTAACAAAATCATGACCATAGGTCTCTATTTTTATTTTGTAAACATGTGTGAACAAAGTAAATATAAATTTTCGTATTAGTAAGAATTGTCATACGTTTTCATTAAAATAATAAATGTGATAGAACATGAAAAAACATGAAACATGTGTCTTTTCTTATTAAGACATACGTTAATGCCATTCGCACAGGTACGAATAATATTAATAAAAAAAGATAGCTATATTTCATCGTATCTATGATAACCTCGTCCATATATGGCGTAATCGTTTTCATACAGGGAATGAAGTTTACCTACGTTATAATGGGGGATTCAAGTGTTAGAGCTTTTTTATATATATATTTATTAAAAGAAGTCCTTGACCGTACATCATATTTAATACAATATAAAATCATACCATAAATGATATCTTTATTGCTGAAATATGAAAGTTAAAGTTGAATAATTTAAAACGCTCATTGCAATTACGTAGTTGCATTAAGCCAATCACAGAGCTTTGTCTGAAATGTTTGTCGGTGCTCAATTTTACTGAGAGGAAGACGAAGAAGAAATAAGCATTCAGCATTCTACGATTCTACCAATGACGTATAATACTAGACGAATTATGCCGTATTCAAGTCAATGCAAACGCCGTTGTTATCCGTCTAGTTATGTTTTGTCTGAGGATTCTACTGACAACGACACACGTTACGTGAAGTTACGTGTTATTTATCTCTGTCTTATCTGTCTCTCTTTAAGCTAAGATGCAACTACGTCACATTCGTTTGTTTCGAAAGTTTAAATATTTTTATCATGCTTAATACAAGTTTAAAAAAAAATATTTTGGGTATAATAATTTTATTACGTAGATTAATATATAAAAAATTCAAAAAAGTCTTGAAAGGCCCATCCTTCTTTAACAAATTAAAATGCGTGCGAAAACGCGATTTTAATAAAACACGCAGTTTTAATCATAACTAAAATATCTAAACATAACTTTCTTGATTGTCCTTTACAATTAGCATAATAGCACAAACAAACATAAAGTGACAATTACAATAAACCTACATACATAATCCTCAATGCACTTTTACAATCACAATAACAAACCAACCTTCTCAATGACTCCATCATCAGCTTTAATTTCAACAATTTACTCCCTCAACTACTTCTTCCTCTTCCTACATCACTCCTACAAACCAGTACTCGGGTACACAACCCGGTTACATTAATACCGAGTTGGTAGTCGGTCCCAGCGGCGACCATCCGAGCAACAGAGTTATCTGTCGCGGACATATCGCACGAGCGACGATCTGGCACCCCGCGGGATTCAAACCCGAGCCACACTTGTTAATTAATTGTGTGCAGATGTGCGCGCAACGATTAACCCTGATTTAATGTAGAGTATTAGCTGCTTGTGGGAGGAGTGATTATAGAATGGATCAAGTTGGTGAAATCTATACTCGTGTGTCAAATGTAGATGTTGTTTGATGAGATGGTTATTTGTTACTCTGTACAACAAGAACTTAATTCCAATTATAGTATAGGTCGCGTACAGCTTATAATGGAATCAGAATCACCTATATACAATCGTATATTTTTGATATGAGTTGAAGTCAGCGAGAATGGAACACCAATTTAAAATTACCCCTGTGGGCCACAAACATCTTTGAGGTTCCAGATTACCCTGTAGCTTCACTAATATTTTTGGGGCTGTGATTTGACGGCCGGTAATCGCACTTCACGCGCATAAATATATCACTTATCTAGATCTGCTTCGGCAGAGTGCCACACCCAGTAATGGGTAAAAAGCGTGATGATATATTTATTTATTTATTTATTTTATCTTTACTGTAATTTACTTTCAAAAACAAGCGCAGGGCGACGCTCCCTCCCTTTTTTATCTTTTTGTTTCATTTTCAGTTACTGCATTGTGTGGTCTTTTCTTTCATATATAAGTGCAGACTATCGCTTTCATCTTTTCTAATCTTGTAGATTCGTTGTTAGTTTCGTTATTAGATTCGTTGTTAGGAGTAAACGTGAGTAATTTGAGATGTTTTATGCATATGCTATGTACGGTAAAGAAAGAAAATGAATGATGTGATTGAAGGTTTGTTGTGTGATAATAATTTCGAGTGTAATAAATGAATGAGTTTATATGGAGTGATCTATGAATGTGGTTGAAGTAAGGGTGGTGTGTTTGGATGATAATGTTTGACGAGGGCTGATTGTTTGATGAGTGTGATGAGTTAATGTTTTATGAGTGATTTTAGGGTTCGTTCTACCCCATTTGTTGGGATATAGCGTGAAGTGTATGTAATTCAATATGAATTTTTATGGGCCAACAATTATATAATTTAATTTTGTATAAAAACCAAGTCCGTGTAATAATATGGCCAAGTTGAGTTAGTGAATCTATTTTTCTAGTAACCGTTATCAATTCCTAAATATAAAACATACAACCAAATCAAAGATCATACTTTGTAAACTTCTGAATAAAAACCAAATTTTAATACAAACTTGTGAATTTCTGCATAAGATAACAATGCTGCAGATAGTTAAAACTAAAACGAAAAAGGTAAAACAAAACCCAAGTGCTATTACTAAATGAGCCTTTGGAAATGCCAGAACGTATGAATAAAATGTCTCTTATATGGGACATTAGCTCGTTAGGGTAGGTTAAGTAGGTCACTATTAGATTAGTAGTACAAGAAATTAGCACATTGAGCCAGTCGCGCCCTACTCAAAATTATCACTTTATCTTGACAGAATCCGGCGCTACCATCTCAAGTCATCAATATTCATCTCTGCAATGAATGTGGTTTGTAGCTAAAGTAGTTCAACTTTGATTTAATTTAGAACTTTACTGTAATTTAAAGTCATTACGAGTAGGTACATTCTTACACGTTACAGATAATTTTCAACCGAAATACTGCTTTAAATTAACCAATTTAGGATCAATATGCAAAAATACTTTCAAAACTCGTTAGTGTACGAGTATTGTATCTTCAAGTTCTATTTGGATCATGATATACTCATAATATAAATAAATAAATATATAAATATATCATCACGCCTTTTATCCATTACTGGGTATGGCACTCTGCCGAAGCAGATCTCGGTAAGTGATATATTTCGCGCGTGAAGTGCGGTTACCAGTCGTCAAATCACGGCCCCCAAAGATGTTAGTGGTGGAGGAGCCACTGGGATAGCTTTTTGAAATTATGAAAATTGTTTGTCACTAACATGTTTGGGGGCCGTGATTTGACGACTGGTAACCGCACCTCACGCGCAAAAATATATCACTTACCGAGATCTGCTTCAGCAGAGTGCCACACCCAGTAATGGGTAGAAGGCGTGATGATATATTTATTTATTTTATTTCATGTTTGTCGCCTGTGGAAATCGAACCAGGATTCTCAGGATCCACAGGCCGACTTCATACCACTGAGCTAGCCATCCCATATTTATGCGCATGAAGTGTGGTTACCAGTCGTCAAATCACAGCCCCCAAAGATGTTATTCGTGGGGGAGACACAAGGGTAATTTTAAATTGGCTGTAGGGATCGAACTAGGGTTCTTAGGATCCACAGGCCGACTCGATACCACTGTGCCATTAACCCATCTGATATAATGTAATAATAAATTAAAGATTCGCTAAATTTTATTACATAGATGAATATGAAGCATTATTTCATGAACATAAAATTTTGAGGGCGAGGAATAAACGAACTTGTACTGAAGAGGTTATGGGGTAGCTAGCTCAGTGGTATCGAGTCGGCCTATGGATCCTGAGAAACTTGGTTTGATTCCCCCAGCCGACTAACAATTTTCACCACATTAAAATTACCCCTTTAGCTTCCCCTCTACTAACATCTTTGAGGGCCGTGATTTGACAGCTGGTAACCGCACTTCACCCGCATAAATACAGCACTGCTAGCCAGAGTGCCACACCCAGTAATGGGTAAAAGGCGTGATATATTTATTTATATTTTATTTTACAAATTAATAAAAATGAAAATAAATAATAGTGACGTTGACTTGAAGTTGAGTTATTTAAAATTTATAAAAACAGCGATGCGTGCGATGTTTACTCGTAGAAAGAAATTTGGTCGTTGTTTGCTAATTTGATAAAAAGTTAAGACACAGAAATATAGGTAGAACAAGAAGAAGAAAAGTTTGAGTTGTAAGTTGTGACATACCGATGCTGGTTTTCCTGAGCGCGCAGACGAGCAGCGCGGCCGTGGTGGCAAGCAGTCGCAGCTGCAGCATCGCTTTCGGTCACTCGGTCTCGCTTCCAGCGCGCTCACTCGCCATCACCAACACCGCCATCCTACCATACACATATTTCAATAAATACATTTCACATCGTTTTATACAAACATTTATTAGTATTATAACTGCTTAAGAGGAAATATACGCATATAAAGTTCAAAAATTTTATGATAATTATACAAATTTTTTTTATAGTACATACTTACATACATAACATCACGTTATATCCCATAAAATGGGGTAGCACAAACCCTAACATCATTCATAAAACATTCACTCATGAAATTCATCAAATAATACATGTATATCTTCGTCAAATATTCACATCCAAACACACCATCCTCACTTTAACCACATTCATAGATCACTCCATATAAACTCATTTATTTATCAGACTCAAAAACCATTCTTTGATAAAAATAAATTAAAATTTATTACATATTTATAATTCTAAACATACATAATTTGACTTTTCACAAAAATGAATGCTATGATCTCAATTAAAAAAACTGTATAAATACAAATAAATTTAACAGAGCTTAACAGAAATTATAATCAAAATTAAATGTAAAATATTTTAGAACGAAATTAATATATGCATTTTAAATGCACAATGAACACAAAGTATCAATACAATATCCTAATTTGATTAATTTGCCATATTTGAATTTAACAATCAGGTATACCAACATAAAACTTAAAATATATAGGTATCACTAAAAAAAAACTGTCAATCATTTACTCGGTATTTTCCCTATGGAAGGAAAGTAAAGTCATATCCATAGCAATTGGAAAGCAACGGTATGATTTTACATTACTGACATCCTGGAAATATCTGTCAAAAGAAAAATAGATCTATCTAAATTTCTAATTAATTCCTGAAAATTTTAATTTTTGATAGAATACTGAAAAAAAATATAGATACCATGTATACCTCGTGAAGAAAGTGCCATGTTTCTTTCGGGTGCCGGAAAGTTCACCGAAAACAATTCACCGAATACAGTTCACCGAATACAATTCACCGAAAAACAATTCATCGAAGTAACAATTCACCGAACACACAATTCACCGAAATACAGTTTATCGTAAAACATATTTATCGAAATGATAATTAAATTGTAGTATTTTTAATGTTCCTTAGTACTGGTAGAAAAATGCAGGCATTTAGAAAAGGATACTTACCGTAAATTCCGGATCTTTTGAATATTATCCATTACGTTAAATATCGTTAATTATTGCAGAGTTCATGTAATTATTATTGAATCGGCTAAAATTTGTTTAAGCTGGGACAGTTTCTAATGACATTACTGCACTCGCGCATGTATAGTACTAATAATAGCATCGCTGTCAATATGTTATTAGGATTTATTCAAACAGAGCAGTACGTGAGGGGCCAAGACTGCGCACCGATGCATAAAAAGTACAGAGACCGTTATATGAAGACAGAGCATCTAGTTCCAAATTACAACAAGTATAACATACATGAGTATTTACGAGGCATAGCAAATAATTTATGTTATTAATGTAAAACATATAGTTTTATAAAAATGAAATGAGGCATGACAAAGGAATCAATTTTCTATTTTTAAATACGCCTGCATTTTGCTGCCATTCATAAACCTGGGTAAAGTGTAAAGGAAAATTAATTAGCATTTTGGTGAATCATATTTCTATGAACTGTCTTTCGGTGAATTGTATTTCGGTGAATTGCTACTTCGGTGAATTGTTTTTCGGTGAATTGTATTCGGTGAATTGCATTCGGTGAATTGTTTTCGGTGAACTTTCCTAGACCCGTTTATTTCAAGAAATATTACACTTTTTTCTCTTGATATACATATAATATATTACGTACCATGAACTGTAAGTGACAATTTTTAGGTCGAGAATGTAGTTTGGGAAATCGAGGCCCGAAGGGTCGAGACTTCCTAAAGACTCGCGACCTAAAAAATTTACTTACAGTTCGAGGTTAGTAAGCTATTTTTTACAATACTTGCATAAATAGAAGAAAAAGAAGAATATGTTTAAAAATTGACAGCTGTCAAATTGTTGTCAAAATAAACAGGTCCTTGATATGTAATATTTACTTACTGTCCACGGTGAATAGTAATTAAATATTAAAGTCCTGATATAACCATAGAAACCACTGTGTAATAAAAGTTCCACTTACTGTGCTTACATTTTGTCAGTAATTGGTACGTAACTTACAGTGTAAGTATTGTAAAATAACTTTGCCCTATATTGCCTTAATTTCTATAATTTTTCTACTGCGTTTTAATCCACTACAGCGAACTTATGAAACATAAAACTAAAAAATAATAAAATATTTTAAGTTTGATATTTGAGAACAAAATTTCAGGCTAAAAGTTCCTGAAAGATTCGTCTTAATTATGTGTTTGAAGGAATTAAAACTTCAAGCTTCGCGTTTCGCAAAAAAGCTGGAATTTTTTATTATTGATAAAAGTTTTAACAAGGCTCGATCGGACTTGGAATGCTTCAAAGATGGGCATATTACGCCCTACCAGCACAGCGCCCTGAGTGCAAAGAATCGCTCAACTCGAGTATTCCCCAAACAATTCTTGTACCCACCGTAGAAAAATAATATGCGCAAATCTCCTACAGAGATCATACGATACGTTTACGTACTTTCCCTTTGTATCGTACTTGCTGCTTGTTATTTTCATCAAAATGTTTATAAGTTATAAGTTCGCCAATCTTTTTTTATTTCTATATTTTTAAAACTGAAATACGAGCATGCTTAAATTAGATTTAGATTCTGCGTTAAACATAATTAATTTTTTATACTTTGCATTAACAACCGGTCCATTATAATAATACAAAGTGATCAGAAGGAAGTTTTTCAGTTGGCAATACAATTCTGTTTTTCTTTATTCCACAGTTGGCACAAGTGCTCTGTGAGCAGCTACGGCAGAGTATCATGCCTAGTAATGGGTAAAAGGCATGATTAAATATATTTTTTATACAATCAATAAAATAGTTAGTACCACTGAGCTAGCTACACCATTAAAATTAATTAATTGTGAAATTAATTTTGTTTATTGGTTTATTGCAGAATTTTAAGCCCTAAAACTTTTATGTCAAACTTTTTTGCTTAAAATATTTAGGGAAGCAGGAAATTACAAAATTATAATTTTACATGTTAAAGTTCTATGTTCGAGAGTCGTGGTCACCACCCTAGTTAATATCCAGGGGGGCGCCCCGACTTGCCCCCCCCCCCCCGCGGACGCCCATAATTATGATTATAGTACAGTACAAAATAACTATCTTCCAAACATCATCTCTAAACCTAGCAGCAAAGTTTCTGAAATATCTGAAAATATTAGGCGGAAACTGCGTAGCATATCGGACACATTCCGCTAATGTGCATCTAATCGCTCTTGCGGTCCGCTATATTTCTTTAGACATCAAAACGCTTTTATCCACAAGAAAGGACACACGAAATACACGAATGTCGCCCTTACCTCCTTTCGCTGCACTGACACCCATAACAACACATTATTTATTATTAATCATTATGAAAGGTTGGAATTATGTAGCTTCTGTTATGCATACAATTATTATGGTTGTAAATATAAAACGAAAAGCTGTACCATCAAAAGAAAATATGGGTCACTTAAGTTTTTGTTGCAGATATTAATAATTAAATGACAGGCACAATAATAAATTTTTATCAGTTAGAAAAAAATTATCAGATATACAAGAGCCTAATAATATTTTTATGGCCATTAAAATGAAAATGATTCTTAGAATTTAATATGTGGAAACGCGCCTTTACTTATTACATATTTATGTACTATAAATTATTGGACACGATTGTCTGAACGTAGATATATGAAATAATTTCTGAAAAAGGTATGAGCACTCGATGGGATTTTTTTTTTCTTTTTGATTATCAAAAAATAATTGATGTCTTTAGAATTCCCACCAGATATAATTGGCAGACAGAGCTCCTTTTTTGCTCATTATGTTTAAATCTGTAATATTAAAATTCTTTTCATTATTAATTCATTTTTACTTTCTTATACACAGTATAAGGAAGTATTGCAATCGTGAAAAAAATCGTTGACGTGGTTTTCGCGGAAATACGTGTTTTGAGGTCCACTGAATCCGTTTTGATCATTATCTCAATGATGTCTGTGTCTGTGTGGATGGATGGATGGAAGGATGGATGGAAGGATGTATGGATGTCCGAGTGTGCAATATCTCATGAACGAGATAAGGTTTGTTAACGAAACCTGGTAATTGTAAGTTTCATGAAAATACGAAGAGCTGAGTTGATTTTGAATGAAACTGAAAAAACGGAAGACAAAGTTTACTGGATACACAAAACAATAAATTCCATTTATTGCAAAAATGAAATCAGTTACGATTACGAAAAAAGTTTCAAATAAAAGTTGTTAGCAAAAATATTTGGAACATAAAAGTTTATTAGCAATTATCCTGTATGTATATGCGTCTAATTTTGAAAAAACTCATTTATATATTTAATAATATATTCAAATAATCATAGTAGCAATAGAAACAAAAAACATAAACATGTTTAACATTTATATGTCAAATAATAATTGTCAAACGCAAGGAGCAACTCGTAAGTGTACAATTCAGCGTTTTTTATATTAAATATGCTGTGTATAAGAAAGTCGTGTGGTGACCACACCAGATTTTTTCATTTGTTATTAGCCCATGAATTAAGTACGTTATTTTATTTATTATTTTACTCTGCCGAAACAGATCTCGGTGATATATTTGGCGCGTGAAGTGCGGTTACCAGTCGTCAAATCACGGCCCCCAAAGATGTTAGTGATGGAAGAGCCACAGGGGTACTTTTTTGAAACTATGAAAATTGTTTGTCGCCTGTGGGAATCGAACCTGGGTTCTCAGGATCCACAGACTAACTTCATACCACTGAGCTAGCCACCCCATAATAATAATAATAATTTAATATTTAATAATGACTTCTATATTTTAAATAAATTATTTTTGATTAAAAATAGATAATTACTTTAGTACAAAGTATGAAACATAATTAGTTCCGAGTAATATTTTATATGTAGTAGTCGACGAGAGAAATAAATGAAAAATGCTGATGAATCACTGATTTTTACCCCTGCCTTTCGTCTCTTCACCCCTTACTTACGTTTCACTTTATCATAGAATCTTTTAATTTTGCGCAATCAACGATCATTATGAAAAATTGAATCTGCTCGTACATCTTATTCCTACATTTGAGATCACTATCGTGAATTTAAGAAAGATTCCTAATTGAGAGGATTTCTTTAACTGTTCAATCTTTTATTAAATAAATGTAATTTTGTATTTACAGTAAAGATTCACAAATGACAACTTTATAAATTGCAATTCTTCAAATAATTAAACAGGAATACCAACTATTTTCATAGTTGTATTAGAAGTAATGCTATAAATTAACTGATTTATTGGTTAACTTTTGAACTCTTGAATTTATCACATGTAAAACAGAAAAATTGATCTATTTATTGCCGAAAATAAATTAATGAAACATGTTCTATTTACCGTCGATTTCTCGGGGAATTTTTGCTCATTTTTTCAGTGGATATTTCCATGTACAAAATGGCACCATTATTGTTTGCCGAACACTTATAAACTACGAAAAACTGTTTTCTCGTTATTTCTCTATGACAACATTGTACAAGGGCAGGGTGAAAAGTCCCTGAAAAATGAAACAAGAAATGATTTATTTGGTCAAAACATATTTTATTTCTCAACATAATCTCCGCACTTCGTCCAACATTTTTCTAATTTTTCGATCCCTTCCAAATAATACGATTTTGGCAATCCTTCAAAATAGGCGTTTGTCTCAGCGATGACCTCATCGTTGGAGCCAAATCTCTTTCCGCCAAGCCATTTCTTCAAGTTTGGAAATAGATAAAAATCGCAGGGGACCAAATCTGGAGAATATGGTGGATGACGAACCAATTCGTAGCGCAATTCATGCAATTTTGCCATTGCGACACGGTCGCGCTTGTTGTCAACAGAGAGCAAATGCGGCACCCATCTGGCAGATAGCTTTCTCATATCCAAAAATGTATGCAGAATGTTCCGTACCCGTTCGGTTGAGATGCTTATAGTCTCAACAACCTCTTGCACTTTAACTCGCCGATCGTCCAACATCATACCATGGATTTTATCAACGATTTCTGGCGTTGTAACCTCAATTGGACGACCAGAACTTTCGGCGTCCTTTGTGATCATACTACCACAACGAAAATCAGTAAACCACTTGTGAATCGTTCTAGTTAAAGATGGTACATCATAAATTTCACATGAGATTTGCGATTGTGGCGCCATCTGTTTTATTTTTCAGGAACTTTTCACCCTGCCCTCGTATGTTGTATGTGCAAAATTAAATTTGGAAGTCGAGCATAGGCCGTAAGACTATTATTATAATGAGCTAAAACAGTTTTAAGAAATTTATTCATAATATATTTTAGTTTCACAAATTGAACATTTGAATCACAGCAGAATATATGATATTTCATTATTCGCACATGTAAAAACTAACCAAAACGACACATTAAAATGGAATATAAATTTAAAAACCATTCACTATTTAAATTGAATGCCATTTTGTTCGGGACATAATTTACAAGGTCTTGCAATGGATTTACAAATTTTAAACATAAATTTTTATCTTTGCCCAAGTGAAGTGTCTTTTATTTGGTATTTTATAAAGTATCACCAATCATTTAAATTACTACAAACTTCTCTTAAGACAATATTTCACTCGAAAATAATTGCACACCAAAGTTTTGTACAATTAATTCACGATATAATCCATAAACATACATCTTTCCTACATTCTAGATTTACTTCTGAAGTACTTTGTAACTTAACCGATTCATAACACGGAACCAGGGACGGATTTACGACACTGCAAGAAGAACCACGCTTTTTTTCCTTCTGTATTTTATTATTTTTACACAGGCTATCCCAAATTTTACCCGCCTAACTGAATTAAACACCTAAAAAATACAAGAAAAATATTATTTCAGGAAATTGTCGTCAATATGGGGCATATTTCTATTATTATTATTGCAGCAGTGCAACACTAATAAATATCGAGTTAACAATGAAATACCAAATCTTAACTTATTACAATTAAATTATGGCTGGGACTTTAGAATAGTTATTTACTCGTATGTATCAAGGGTGAAAACAGACCCTGAGCATGTTATTAGCCCTCGGCGCTTTGCGCCTCGTGCTAATAATCATGCCGCGGACCAGAAACTCTAATTTCATCCGTAGTACATAAAAATATTTTATGCACAACAAAATGACATTTAATTATATGTTCAAAAGATTAAAATATGTACATAGGTTATATTTAAAAATGACATTTTGCAGAATCAAGTATTCATAATAAACAAAAATTGTGATTTTATTTATAAATATATATATCATCACGCCTTATACCCATTACTGGATGTGGCACGCGTGAAGTGCGGTTACCAGTCGTCAAATCACGGCCCCCAAAGATGTTAATAGTGGAGGAGCCACAGGGGTAGCTTTTGAAATTTGAAAATTGACAAACAATTTTATTTAGGTATCCATAGGAATTACTTTTTTATGGTCCTAGAGCCAAAAAGAAGTATTTAAGCCCGCTTTTTAGGGCTAAAACACATGAATTACGGCCCGGTTGTACATAAATTAATTTACATATGATCCTATTAGAAAGTGTAATTTCATTTATTTATTTATGCTATTCTGCACAACAGGAACTGTCAGTTGAAAGCATAAAATGGTCGTTTGCCGCCCGCCGAGCGATAAAGTAAGAGTGTATTATAAAATCCGTAGATACATGAAAATAACCTTTTTCTACGGCCGAGCAAAAACTAGACATTTCCAACTGTCATTTGAGTGCAGAAAGTTGACGTTTGCCATACAACGAGCGTTAATAACATTTTGCCGCTCGCCGAGCTGTAAAATAACAGTTTATCCATGGATACATAAAAACTGTCAACAATTTCAATCGAATTTAAAGCAGAAAACCTGTTAAAAATTATATAAATTATTTTTCAACCGTTTCTAAATGCACTCCGAACAGAAAGTGTCTTTGCGACTTTTACATGATTGTTGCTCTTGATTAATAATTTCCATGCGCGTGCAGCAATAGACTACTTTCTGCTCTAGGTATACAAAGTTAAACATTACACATTTGTTTGCATTTGTTCTATAACTAAGTACGAAAGAAATATGAATTTTGGATCAATTATATGCATAATTTTAACAGTAAAGAGATAATTATTATTAAATATTTAGAGACTTTGAATGTGAGGCCCTTAAGGCCGGCCCTGAACAGCCCTAGCCAAACAAATTATGACAATACACTCCGAGTAAGATATATAGCGTCATCCTGCGGTGCAGGACCGTTCCTGCCCTCGTTCTGCGACGCAGCAGGACTTTTTAAAAGTTCCGGCAACAAGCGGCGAACAGCCAGACTTTTGTTATTTAATTTATCGTGGTGGCGGTGAAATGGGCACTGGCCAGATAAACTAACAGAATAACAGTTGACAAGCGGAGTGTCCGACGCACTTTTGTTTCATTACATTGTGCACTTAGTGCATGTGACGCTAACGTGCCCAGTCGTAAAGAATATTGTTTGAATTCAAATAATTACTAAATTTTATAGTTTTCCTGAAATTTTTCAGCAAACAAATACTAAAAATAAAACTTGTATTTAAAATTTAATAAATTAAATGCTATTTAACGCTATTCAATTAGTAATGGCTCAGTGATATCAAGTCGGCCTGTAGATCCAAAGAACCCTAGTTCGATCCCCACAATCGACAAAACATTTTCACCAATTTAAAATTACCCCTGTGGCCTTGATTTGACGGCTGGTAGCCGCACTTCACGCGCATAAATATATCACTTACCGAGATCTGCTTGGGTAGAGTGCCACACCCAGTAATAGGTAAAAGGCGTGATGATATGTTTATTTATATTTATTTATTTAACACGCGCGTAATAAAGTTTAGAATTTTTACAAATACTTAATATTTAGGTAATGCGATAGTAGGTATTCATTAGGATTTATTAAACGAAAATGTTTGGGCTACGGCGATGAAAAATATTACATTTTGAATTTTCGTTGAATATGGCTACAAAATTTTTAATGACAGCATTAAAAAAACCATAAACAACATTTCGAATCTGAAATATCAGAGTGGAAAGTATATAATAAGTATATTATTATGTCACGTGTTGGCACATATGGCGACATTTTTCAAGTCTGATGATGAAATACAGAAATAGTTCCCTTAGGTGTCATTCTTCGGTATAAAAAGTGGATGGCACTATATTTCTACATTATTTTTGGTCGCAGGCTTCCCCTTATAATACTTTCTTTTTTTGATTTATTTTTAATAGTTCAGTTGACAAATAGAAAAAAAAACGAAGAGTGTATAGATAAACCGACAGGAAGTAAATCCTCGGGCGCTATAGTCGAATAGATATTGCTTATTGTTTGTAATTTATTAGTAAAATGACAATACTTTCTGTGTCGTCTGAGTCTCGACTGTACCTCGAGTATCGCGGTCTTGTCTAGATCTCGAGCTAGTCTCGCCTACATAAGAGTCGTCTCGGTCTCGATTTGGTATTGAATATCGTGGTCTCGTCTGGGTCTCAAGCTATTCTTCTTCTTCTTCAATGGCACTACAGCCCGAATCGGGCCTAGGCCTACCGGGCACACCGAGCCGCAGTTTTTACTCTGCCGTACTGCCGGTTTCCATAGTCGATGTTACTTTTGAAGGCATATGTATAAGTGCCTAGCTTATAGCGCCCGAGTATGATTAATACAAGTAACTGTAACTCAAGCTAGTCTAGTCTTCCTAAAACTCGTCTCGGTGTCGAGTTTTGACTTTTTATGGTCAAATTATTATATCAATTACAATATAATATTTATATTTATCAAATAAATTAGACAATACATAAATGGCATCAGACTAAAATAAATTCTAAATAATTTCAAAGACAAAATGTCATTTGCGACCTGGAACTGTTTCTTAAAATAAGAAAAATAATAGGAGAAAATCATTTCCAAACACTTGTCTAAGTTCCACCAAATTTACAGCCTCTGAATAAGCATCAGAATTCTTGCTGAATAGTTGTTGACACCATACTGATGAGCTCCGAAAGAGAGAACTGCGTCTATGGTTAAGAGTTGAACTGATCAGTTGCTGATGATGACCTAATAAATTAATTCAGAGGCTGTAAATTTGGTGGAACTTGGAAATAATTTTTTCCTGTTATTTTTCTTATTTTAAATTCTATCTAAACTGGTTATCTATCGATAAAAATTTAAAGTGATATATAATCATTTGTTTTAATTTTCAAATGAAATTATTATGAATTACCTATATCGTCTGATCAGTATTATCTATACTTTTTTTAGTTAGAAAATTAACTCAAAATATAAATAAATAAATATATCATCACGCCTTCTACCCATTACTGGGTGTGGCACTCTGCCGAAGCAGATCTCGGTAAGTGATATATTTTGCGCGTGAAGTGCGGTTACCAATCGTCAAATCACGGCCCCCAAAGATATTAGTGGTGGAGGAACCACAGGGGTAGCTTTTGAAATTATGAAAATTGTCGACTGTGGGAATCGAACCAGGGTTCTCAGGATCCACAGGCCGACTTCATACCACTGAGCTAGCCACCCCATTAAAATTAAAAATTAACTATTGAACAAAATTTAGTTTTTATATTTACAAACAAAAGTGATTATCCCTCTATTAAAATAATCGAGATTGGTCTCGTCTCAGTCTAGAATATGGTACATATTTTTAGAGCTTCACTTTCCGTCGGTAATACTGTATAAAGTATTTTTAATTGAGCGCGAAATCATAACTTCTATAAAAATGAAAATAAAATTCTGAATTTAATTATCTACTTCACAAGTTTATACTTTGAATAATTAGATAAAATAATAAATTACAACATTCACAAAAGAATAATGGAGTAGGACAATGAAGAGAAATACTTTATAATTATTTATTTGCTTACTTATGGGATAGTTGGCTCAGTTGTGATATCCATTGGTTTTATCCACTGGGCCGGAAGAAGTAGATACAGACTAGTTCCTACATTTAATAATTTTTAATTTTTACAAATTTAATTTTATCGTTTTATGGAGTAGGTGGCTCAGTGGTATCTAGTCGGACTGTGAATTTGAGAACCCGGGTTCAATTCCCACAGGCGACTAACAATTACTAACATCTTTGAGAGCCGCAATTTGACGACTGGTAACCGTGCTTCACGCGCATAAAAACACTGATGATAACAAAAAAACACTTGAAATTCGTGAAATTTTCCAATTTTCAAACCGTCATAACTTAGCAAATTTTTAACTAATTTGGATGAATTTTTATGGACGAAAAAGGATAAAGTGTCTACTTTAAGGGAATATATGCAAGTTTAGGGTTAACCCCTTCCGCCCTCTCTTGAACCCTCTAGAATAGAAACATGTTTTTAGTGGAAAAAAGTCCATCTTTGTCAATCTGTACGAAAAAGTTAACTCATTTTTAGGCCAAAACGTTGAAAGGGTGGAAGGGGTTAACCTTAAGATCGCATATATTCCCTTAAAGTAGACACTTTAAACTTTTTCGCCCTCGAAAATACGTTCAAATTAGCTAAAAATTCGCCAAGTTAGGACGGTTTGAAAATAGGAAAATTTTCACGAATTTCAAGTGTTTCGTCACAAGTGTGTATCACTTACCGAGATCTGCTTCGGCAGAGTGCCACACCCAGTAGTGGATAAAAGACGTAATAATATATTTATTGTCAACGGCCATGGCTGCACTCGTTGGTACTGAGCTAAGCGATAACGCGAGTTAAGTAACGTTGCGCGCGGGTAGTACTTGGATAGGTGACCGTCCAGAGAAAACCCGCGTTGCTGTTGACCATAATACCTAAAAGGCAGATCAGGGCGGAATGGCGGCATATGTCCTAAGTAGTTGGTCCGCCAAAGAAGCCACGGAAAAAAAATATATTTATTTATTTATTAATGGAGAATGGGCTGGTTAGCTCAGTGGTATGAAGTCGGCCTGTGGATCCTGAGAACCTTGGTTCGATTCCCACAGGCGACAAACAATTTTCATAATTTCAAAAACTACTCTTGGCAATGGTCTCGATGCTCTTATGTCTAAATTTCGTTTATTCTGCTGGCATACAAATTTGATGGGGTAATGGTTCAGTGCTATCGAGTCGACCTGTGGATCCTGAGAATCCCGGTTCGATCCCCACAGCCGACAAACATTTTCACCGAATTAAAATTACCCCTGTGGCTCCCCCACCAGTAACATCTTTGGAGGCCGTGGTTTGATGACTGGTAACCGCACGCGCAAAATATATCACTTACCGAGATCTGCTTCGGCAGAGTGCCACACCCAGTAATGTGTAGAAGGCGTGATGATATATTTATTTATTTTATTTGTTAAATTTCCTTGCCCAGTTCTTCATTTTTTTATTCCACCCTGTTCACAATTTCACCGTCGTTATTTTATACCGAAATAAAACAAACTTTACGTACGGCAATAATAACAATAACAATATTAAAAACAAAGCAAAACAAGTAATAAAATTCGTTTCCACATTTGTTGCGAGTGTTGCAACGCTCTGAAGATGATACTTTGCGATGACTATTATGTCAGAGTGTACCTGTTTGTGGTACAGATAGGCGCTTTAAACGTCTGCGGCGGTTCCAGCTCTTTTAGCACCGTTTTATGCACGATAAAGCTCTATTGACGCGAGCTTTATACACTGATCTCACGTGGAGACTGAGCACCAGAGCCGGAATCAAATTATTTCACACCCAATAAAACTCATGCCCAGTTCTGAATAATTAAACATGTTATAATGTTGGAGAATGTCATAAAAAGTTTGTATATAACTCAAGCTACAAATTTTATTTAGCTTGTCTTGTATTAAAAAGTTACAATAATTGTCCTTTTTATTTATTTATTATATTCTGTGCAACAGGAACTAAATCCCAATTATAGTTACTGCGTCCGAGCTGCAGTATGGTAGATCATATAAATTTTAAGTTAACAATGGAACTGGAACAAAATACAAATAAATGCTTATATATTTAACTGTTAAATTTTATATTAAAAGAAAATGTTTCAAAAAATTCAATCATAGACATTTGAAACATTGCCATCTAAATTTAGGGTTAAATTCATAGTTGTGACTCACCCTCACCTCATTCTCATCTCACACTTAAAATCGAAGTAACTAAAGCAACTAATTCAAAATGTGCAAATTATTGAGTTAGTTGTCTTAGTTACTTCGACTTTGAGAGTGAGGTGAGAATGAGATGAGAGTGAGTGACGACTGTGGATTTGGCCCTTAGAGATAAAAATGCCTAAATTATATTTTTGAAACAGAAATCAAATCCTCGGACATTTTACTTAAATGGAGATTGCATATTGTTCGTACTTTATTTATAAAATGAACAAAATTACAGTTCAAAGAAACAAAATCTGTCAACATTTTTCTGTTTTCAACCCTACTTAAAGATTACTCATTATTATTAGTCAAATTTGACATATTTTGTAATAAAAATTACATTTTATGCACAACCAGACCGAAATTAATGTGTTTTAGTCATGAAAAGCGGGCTTAAACACATCTTTTTGACACTAGGGCCATGATAAAATAATTTCCTTTGGATACATAAACAAAATGACAATTTTTGTTTATTGTGAATACATGATTTTGCAAAATGTCACTTTGACATATAAATGCACCTGTTTTAATCTTTTGAATATTGAATTAAATGTTATTTTGTTGTGCATAAAATATTGTATGTACTACGGGTGAAATTAGCGTTTCTGGCCCTGGACATGTTATTAGCTCTTGGCGCTTCGCGCCTCGTGTTAATAATCATGCCACAGGCAAAAAATGCCTGTTTTCACTCTTGCTAAACTATTAGTTCGCATATTTATTTTTACAACTGAACTCCGTTCGGTAAAACTTTACAGTGTGTTTGAATGAATAACCAAAACATATTTACATAGCATAAAAAATTTGTGACAGTTACAATTAAATAAACGTAGCGCGCAATTTGGTTACATTTTCTAAAATACCCTTTATTAAATTTTAAATATTATCTATCAACATTTATAAAAATTGGAGAAGAGTAGTAAAAAACAGAATTACTAGTTTATTGGATATTTAAACTTTTCGAAAAAATTTTATTTTTAAAATTTAATAATTCACATTTAATTTTACTCTATCTGGTGTCGTCACTACTTATATGACTTTCACTTTGAATTATATTCAATTTCATGTTGAATTGACTTATTGTATTAATTTTTAATATAAATATATGCCGAAAGCCTAAATATTCAATAAACTGATGATTCCTTTTTTTCTACCCTTCTCCAACAATTTTTACGGGTTAACAACTACAAAAATCTATTATTTCAACAATTTATAAAAATTGGCATACTGCTGTTACTGTCACAATTTTTATGCTATATAAACATGTCTTCATTTTGACGGTTTGGTCAGCCAAACAGAATCAGAATAAAATACGTCCTACGCAACCACATTGCAATCTCTCACCGAACAGACTATATACAGCTAAATTAAATTTGTTTATTGAACAGGACACAGAAGATAATTCTTCACAAATTTTATTTCAAACTTTTTTCTCAAAAATTGTCAAGAAAACAAATATTTCAAATAAACTAATTTCTCATTTCTTGTTGAACATATTATGTACAAATTTACAGACCTAGTAATATTAATTGGTATCGCTAATAAAACATAATTTAATTTATAATTAAAAAGATAATAATAATTAAATACAAATATTTCTAGGCATATATTTAAATTTTAAAGTATTAAATAATTTCTTTTTATCTCAATGTCAATTTATATTTCTTTAACTTTTAGCGTATGTAGGTAGATATGTATTTATATTTACTTAAATATTTAAAAAGAATTTTAATGTAATGCAAACATCTTATTCAGGTTCTATTTATTTTTCCCTCTTTAAAGATCTTTTTCAAATATCATTTTACTGGTACCTATATATAAATAAGTACACACTTTTTTAAAAGTAAAAAAATATTATTTAAATTGGAAAAACGTAGTATACAAATTTGTTTTTGTTAACGACTAATATCTATTTTTTTAAGACAAATTGAACTCTTATTTTATGTTTCGTATCTTCTTATATTTATAGAATCGACATTGGCAAAAGTAATCTCTATAGGATAAAATAAATAAACTTATTTATACTGCAAATTGTAATATAAATTTTTTTTAACAGAATTGCTTTCGTCAAAGAAAAAGATATTGCATGTTTTTAAGATGATGTGAACCGCAGTTTAAATTATTTTTTGTGGGTACAAGTTTTAATTTAGAAATATTTGGCGATCAACAGATTGAATTTAATTCTGTGTTGAAGGGTGTTAACTTTCTAAAGTGTTCTGTAAATTGCGGGTTTTTGCGTGAAAGTGATTTAAACAGGACAGTATTAAGGGACAGTTCCAAATTAATAAATATAGGAAAGTATTTTTTATTTTGTTATGTGTACACAATAATTTTCATATTTTAAATACTGACATTTCTGTCGAGTTGAAGAATAGTTATTTTTATAACAAGTGCCGAAAAAGGTTTGTTACGTGCAAGTGCGGAAATCTGCACGAGCACGTAACCTTTTTTTTTAAAAAAACATTTATCGATATATTTTACTTTGTTCGGTTCTTTGTATTAGTTATCTACAGATTAGAAGTACTGCAATTTAAGGTTATGTTTATAAACGTCAAAATATACTACTGCATATATACTAGCGCTACTTCACCGTATCGTCTTCTTCCATAAGCGTCTGTGGCCAAAATATGAATTTCGCGCTCGGCGCGAAATTTAAGTCGCTCTCAAAACAATTTTCTTGTTAGTCTTGTTAGTTACAGTTACGTAATGAAGTATTTTCCGCACTAGTGTTTCTTTGCTTACAGAAATGCACTTGGTCTGCATTCATCTACTTTCCATATGTAACCAAGGCAATAATAGTTACGTAATAACAAAGAAATCGCACAGTTGTAGGAAAAGTATATTTATGCAACAAATATTAGAACATAACTTGTAAATAAAAATATAATATTGAAACAAATTTCTTTCATCAGGGGTTTCACAAATCTTTATAAATAAAATAGGGATGAATTTTTCGTGCGTGTTGCGTATTTTTATTAGGTAGATTACCTTTCTTTAGGTTCAAAATATACAATATTTTTCTTAATTTTCACTAACGAGAACTTAAAATTTAATTCAATTACAATATTTTAAATAAATTCATTAAGGTAAATTATAAAGCAAAAAAAAATTGGTATATCGCCTGGATTTGAACCTGGAAGCTTACGAAAGGTTCCAGGTTTAAGAACCTGGCGGTAACCCAATTTTTCTCTTTATAATTTAACTTAAAATTTAAGTTTGATATAAACAATTAATATCAGATCAAATATTTAATAGTTGCACAACTTCGATTAGCTTTTATTTATTTAAGGATTTAAAATTTAAGGCTCGTTGTAAACGGGCAATTTGTAATAAGTTGTTCGGCATATGAAAAAAATATTGTTTAAAAAAAATACTTTGTATTTTAATTTGAAAATATTGTTCGAGTAGAAATTTATTATTTGTAAATAACTATTTTTTAAACTGACCAATTTCCGAATGCCCTAAATAAGCTGACAATATTGAATCAAATATGTAACAGAAATGTAGCATTATAAGTTTATAATAAATTATTCTGCAATTAAATAAAAATGTTATTTAAAAACATGTAATTTAATTTAAAATTTATATTTATTTTAATAAAAAAAGTTGTAAAAAAACTAACAATTTTAAAAATATTTGAAAACGCACCAATTTTCTCGCACCTAAAACAAACTGACAATATCGAATCGAATATCTGACAGCAATATAAACAAACTACTTTATATACCACTTAACTTCGATTTATGGGGTGGCATAAAGTCGGCCTGTGGATCCTGAGAACCCTGGTTCGATTCCCACAGGCGACAAACAATTTACATAATTTCAAAAACTACCCCTGTGGCTCGTCCACCATTAACATCTTTGGGGGCCGTGATTTGACGACTGGTAACCGCACTTCACGCGCAAAATATATCACTTACCGAGATCTGCTTCGGCAGAGTGCCACACCCAGTAATGGGTAGAAGGCGTGATGATATATTTTATTTATTAACTTCGATTTATTTTTATTTAAATTTCGTGGGCGCAAACAAACATTAATAAATTATTCATCGAATATTAAAAATATTGTATCAAAAATATCACGCTCTGTCAATTTATGATATTATTAATTTGCTAATTTTTTATTTACTAAACAATTATTTAAAAAAATATAATTATTTAAAAAAATACAATTATAAAAACATTTGAAAAACGCACCAATCTTCTCGATCGCTTCAATTTCACACTAACAAACAGTCCACAATACTACCAACAATAATAAAAATCACTACATAACATAATTTCTCGCGATCGCGATCGCGGTATCGTGTTCTGAGATGGAATTTCGCGGGAATCAAGTCGCCTGTGCTCGTCGGGCCGCGCGCTGCCGACAACTGACGATCGGCGACCACGAGGTCCTCGCAAAGGACACCCACAGGCAGGGGTGCACAAACATCACATAACATAGCGGCACGGGGATAACGCACGCGCTCCGAAACAAAATAAAAAGTTTGTAGTAGAAAAGTAGATTTTGGGGTACGGGATGTTGTTATTTCATTTGGGTTGAAACTAGAAAGATTCTGATAATAAATAATAGTCAATTGTATGTCATTTTAACTAACTAGAATTATAGTAGCGTATTTTAATAAGCCAAAATTAATATGGAGAGGTAATAATGGACGAAAGGCTTAAAGTTGTAGTTATTTTTGTAACAAAGCGGGGACTGCCCATCGCGAGCGTGAATTATTAATGTGAATAAAAAGATTCGCGGTTCTATTAATTAATTAAATATAACACACATTAAAACACAGATAACTTTATTTAACATGAATTACTATAATACGAGTTAATATATGATAAAATAAAACTAGAAACATTTATAATTAACTAAACGATAATTAAATGCGCGCGAAGCGCGAAAATGGATTCGACGTCGGTTACATCTTGACCGGCCGACGAAGCAAACCTGGCTTGACTGATGCTAAAACTTAAAACCAGACGCTAAGTTTTTAAGCGGGGGTGAAGAGTGGTATTTTGGGGTTGAAACACATGGCCGAAGACTGCAGATGATCCCACACATTCGTTGCCACGATAAGATTTTTCTGAGAATCTTATCGCACAAAACAGGAAAGCAAACTAATAGAATATCTGCAGTCAACTCAAAAACCACCTTGTTACATTTTATTCAAGATGTAAAGACAACGTTTCAGCCAAGGTTATGGCCATCTTCAGGTCAAACGTTAAAATAAAACGAATAACAACAATTTAACTACAACTTTAAGCCTTTCGTCCATTATTACCTCTCCCTAACTAGAATTATATTTAACTAGAGGAAAATTGGAATACCGCAAGGATTAAATCCTGGGAGCTTTGATCTTCGATTCAATGCTCTTACCAACTAGACTACGGTATCCATGTGATTCAAAACTGATGTTATTTCAATTTTTGTTTCTGTTTTTATTATATGGCAAAGGCAACGTCGAAGAGTTCAAAGACTTCAGGTTTGAATCCAAATTTTTATCAGTAATAATATAACAAGAGAGTGAGAATAAATTGAAAATAATTTGAGAGATCTTTCGAAAACTTGTTGCCAGGAAATAGTCACGAAAGCCTGTAGGGCTTAAGTGGTTATTGCCAAATGGCAACAAGTTTGAGAAAGATACTGGAGAATTATTTTCTAATTTATCGAACTCTCGAGTTATATTCAATTAGATTATTTTTACTTTCTTATACACAGTATAAGGAAGTATTGGAATCGTGAAAAAAATCGTTGACGAGATTTTCGCGGAAATACGTGTTTGAAGGTCCACTGAATCCGTTATGATCATTTTCTCAATGATGTCTATGTGTGTGGGTGGATGGATGTGTGTCCGAGTGTGCAATATCTCATGAACGAGATAAGATTTGTTAATGAAACTTGGTAATTATAAGTTTCATGAAAATACGAAGAGCTGAGTTGATTTTGAATGAAATTGAAAAACCGGAAGAGGAAGTTTACTGGACACATAAAACAATAAATTCCATTTATTTCAAAAACGGAATCAGTTACGAAAAAAGTTTCAAATAAAAGATGTTAGCAAAAATAGAGTAAAACTGTCAATTTTTATACCGAAAATTATCGCGATAATTATACTAGTGCAAATTACCGCTATAATTGCACTAGTGCAATTATAACTTATTAATTCACTCATATCCAAGACAACGTAGTCAAATAATAAAACACTAGGCGTATTCCATTTGCCATATGGATTAGATCTAACTTTCATTTACTGAACCAGATAACTTATTTATTTCGTTGGATTACTTCGCTGACTTTATTTACAGTTCTAGAATTACAGATTCTAATTTACTTTGAAGTAATTCACCCCAATAAGTGCATCAGTTTGCTTAATTCAGGTCATTTAATTATGATGTCTAATTTATTGGAACTGATTTAAGTAAACTAAGTGGCAAATGGAATACAGTTAATAATGGTTGTTTAAAGTCGTGGGGCAATATTCTCTAAAATAAATGCGTGATGATATATGTATAACCTCGCAACACATACGTGCGAAGTATTTCTCATAACATGTTAGCGTGCTAACAAACCTCGACAGCGGGAAAGTGATGCCTGTTTTACCGACTGATGCTATCAGCTAAACAGTATTTATTTCCGGTGTAAACTAAACGTGAAGATAATTTTTATGTTTGTTTATTTGGATCGCGTGTCTGAAGATAACACCTACCCTGATTATAATATCTTGTTCTCTTTCCTGAATGATTACTTTGATTTTAATTGAAATGACAGCTTACATTTTCTCCACTGTTGCCGAACTATTTACAATTTCACACATTTAGTTTGGTTTATTTCATATTTTCACTCATTACTGTATATTTTTATTGTTTTGCTTTGATACTAACTAGATTAATTGCCGATAATAGGTATATTCCATTTGGATAAGATCTAACTTACATTTATTGAACCAGATTACTAATTTATTTCGCTGGATTACTTCGCTGACTTTATTTCTAGTACTAGAATTACAGATTCTAATTTACTTTGAAGTAATTCATCTCAATAAGGCATTAGTTTGTTTAATTCGGTTCATTTAGTCATTTATTTATTTATTTATTTATTTATTTATTTATATTTGGGAAGCCAACAGAAAAACCCAATAATAGGCTTCCACAACATAAGAATTTTACAACATATAATAATAAAGACGATAATTCATTTACAATAATGATAAACAAGAAAATTATAAGTTTGAATTAGAATCAGAGCGGTTTAAAGCTGTTTTAAATTGTGATACAGTTAAAGAGAAGAGATCTAACTGCTGATAGTTCCTATTGTATGTTTCCATAATCCTGTTAACTGTCAAGTTTTTGTAATTATTAGTATGTTATCAAATTTATCGGAACTGATTTAAGTGAAATAAGTGGTAAATGAAATACAACTATTGTAAAATATTGTTAAACCACGAAGTAGATTTTTGGAGAAGATAATAGAAAGGAGGCTTTACTGATTCAATGATGATTATTTTTTATTTATTGTGTAGAAGTTTCGTACAAGAATTGTGTCCATTATACAAAGGTAAAAAAAATTCCAACAACTGGGACCAGTAGGATAAAAATGTTCTGATTAAAAATTAAGACCAATAAACAACATGGTACAAATTATTGAATTTAATGGAAACGTTACTCTGAATTTATGAACAAAAAAGTAGAGATAGGTGAATATCACCCGCGAATACTCGAATACCTTGAATATTGAAAGTATTCGATATTCGAGATCATCGAATATTTACGCCATTGGCGATCATTCGAATAATTCGAATATCGCGCGATACGTCTTGATATTGAAACAGCGCTGTCTTCGGCGCTTTAATGAACTCAGTTGACAGTTGTACAGTTGCCAAGGAAACGAGCTTTGTTTTGAGTACATGTTTACTTATTTCTTTCAATTCAATCATTTCATAGTTCATAATGCTACAAATTTAAATTTATAATTATGATTTTTTTAAATTTTTAAATATATAACTATTAGGAGTATTCGAATATTCGAGGTAAACTCCATTCCCTGTATGAAAACGATTACGTCACATTCGGTATCCATGTGATTCAAGATTTTGTACATAAAACGTTTACATTGGTATTGGATTGACATTTTTAAAACATAACCTAAAATTTAAATGTCAGATTAAAATATTTATTACTGTGTAAAATTTAATAATAACCAAATATAAATTTATGTTATCCCAAAAAAGATGCAATTTGCGCCTCTATCATAACAAACATCAAATTCGATCTTGAAATTTGGTATTTGAGTTTGAATTGCTCATATATTTAATTATAACCATATTTCCCATATAGAATATAACTGCATTATATCATATATAATACCTAAACAATGATCCATTTGTCACAAGTAGCGACATACGTTCCACCCCGGGAATAACGTTCGTATATACTTAACCCACTTGTAGTTTAGTCTTAACGAGAACTAATTACACACACAGACACACACATCTCACACATTGTTAATAGGTTCGAATGTCCTTGTATGCGTGTGAATGTGTAATGTTGGAAAAATAACATCATGGCGCTAGAGTTCTAAGCGGGTGGTTAGACTATAAGAGGAGGGGGAGGGCGGGGATGTTATAATGGACTGCAAAACTGGGTTTTAATTGCCTTCAATCAGACACTGAGTTGAGTTCACAGCTTGGGTGTTATTATAAAGTTTAGTGTATGTGAAGAGAACGAAGCGATTAATTGTAATTTGTTATCTAGGGATTTTCGCCTAGTTTTTACTGTTAATATGATGTATATATAGCTATTCTTAAACTCGAGGATAAATATCGCCAAACACTAATGTGCAAATTAAAAGAAAAACGCAATGAAATCTAGTGTTTTATTATAATAGTTATTTATGTCATAAGAATCGTAATGTCAATCATTGATACTAG
This sequence comes from Pterostichus madidus, assembly GCA_911728475.2. Taxonomy (NCBI): domain Eukaryota; kingdom Metazoa; phylum Arthropoda; class Insecta; order Coleoptera; family Carabidae; genus Pterostichus; species Pterostichus madidus. Next base: position 42,281,805 of record OU452301.1, read on the forward strand.
TCCTGTAGATTATTATTAAACGAGGATTAATTGGTTACGACCCATATTATATACAAAATTTTATATGCTAGAAATTATTTATTATACAAGTATATATGTATATATATATATATATATATATATATATATATATATATATATATATATATATATATATATATATATATATATATATATTAATATCAAGTTGTTTATAGTATTTTATGGAATATAAAACACTAGTGTTCTATAAGCCATATAATTCAACTGAAATCAGTGTAATTATGTCTATAATATATGAGCTGTGGATAAAATAAATTATTTTACATTTAACAAAAAACAATAATTATAAAAATAAGGATCCTCTTTTCGATATTACGATAGTCCAGAAATTGAAGATTATAATCTTATTATGATTCAGAAACGTATAATAGTTATTTTTGTATTAAGTGCGCAAAAAGAGTGTTTTTTTACTGCTTGTGAGTCATTTTAACGGTCCAAAAAACACGAATTTTGCCCACGAAATATAAACAACATTTTTTCTACAATTGTGAAAAAAGAATGATTAAAATCTTGTTTCAAAACCGTGAAAAAACGTTTATCAAATCAGTTTGGGTGGTTTTTAAGGTAATGTAGTAATTTTTTCACGTGTGAAAAAAAATACAAATTTCGCGTATCTATAACAATATCGCGTTTTTTTGACAGTTGTAGAAAAGAATTATTATAGTCCACTTCACCTTAGAAAATAGCGCAATAGTCGCATATTTATTTATTATTTTGTTTTAACACTATTAAATTATTATTTTGTAATTTTTCATATCTAATTTCTGTCATACAAAACACAGATAATAAATTTAGTTTATTGATTTGGAAAGCAATGCGCACGGAAAAACTATTTTCTCATATTAAACACCTAGTAGATAGTTCTATTACTTAATTCTCCCTCTTCCATATTTCATCATTCTTCACTCCAAATAGTAGCACATCAAATAATCAAACCTCTAAGTGTACAAGACCATAGACCGATAGTTAATACAGTTCGCTAACTACACATACAATGCCTACTCTAAGCTGAAACTAGCAATACACCGACAATGTTCTTGGATGTTGAATCTCTCGAAGTGAGTGAAGTGACCCGTGCGCAAGTTCCCTATGTCACCGCTAGGGGCGCACACAAACCCTGCGCTACACACACATAATTCGCCAGTGACCTTGCCGAATTATGTAATGTGTTTGAGAATACATTATTCTGTATTAGTTAGTTAGTGTGGATGGTGGACTGGAAGCTTGTATGCCGTGTGGACATATTTGTATTGGTCTGCTTGTACCGATCCAGTGGCCCTTTTGGTTGATATAATGAATTAGATTTGGTGTGTTTGAATTGACGGACATACGTAAAGTGTTATAGTTTGTTTTTAATTTGTATTAAATTATAAAATAGTATATTATGTAACAAGATTTATAAACGAGTTTTTGTACTCGCATCATTCAAAATAATGTTTTTGTACTCGCATGATTGAAGTTTACATTGCTGTCACTGCAAAGTTTCAGTAAACAAAGTAAATTATAAGTTATTAGAAAATTTCAGTATCATATTGTGTAGTTTTTATTAGGGTCGTTGATTTCCACCGAAGTTTGAATTTCTGAACGTTCGAACCACAGATCTTAATATACTACTATAGATAAGAAACTGCCATGTTACGCACTGGGACTGAATTTTCCGCCATCTGAGTAGTGGAACTCTAACTAAAGTAAGCATAATAAAATAAAAATTCATTAATACAATATAAACATTTATTAAAATATACTCGTGTATACAATTTATTTATAATTTGAACTGTTTCAATCGCAGTTTTATCCAATCCTTGTGAACTTGAAAATATATTATGACCTCGTCATCTAAGTATTATTTATTATATGATCAGTTACTTACCACCGGCAGTGCAGTTTTTTACACAACAATTGATATTAGTTGAAGACATTATTTATATGAAATTATTTCACAAATAAAAATTAATTGGATATTTTGACAGATTAAAAAATTTGAAATATTTACAAATGACAACTACAGGAACAATCTAGTAACCAATGATTGCCGATATTGTAGTTATCTAAAATGGATGTCTTCGCATAAAGACTATTAGCGCCATTCCTTAGGTGGAAGTCTAACACAGTCCCATGGTTACCTATATAACTTTCTGCTGGGTTCGAACATTCCAATGTTTTGAACTTCATCAGAAAACTTCGAAACTTCGAATTTTCCAATTTGTTGCCACTGAATTAATGCCACTTGTAATCTCCAAACATGCTCACGTATATTTCGCGAAAAGTCGGCCACAAATTAAATAATAAATTCGGCGAAGTATCTTGTAAAAACTTTGCAAGGTTGGGCATCTTAATTAAGACATCTGCTCTCTTAATTATTATTTATATTATTTATAAATAAATAATAATACATAAATTCGAAGGTTCAATAAAATCGAACAATCGAAATATCGAATATTCGTAAAATCAACAACCCTAGTTTTTATTATTTGATAACAACCTTGAGAGAAGGGGGCAACATATTTAAAATTTGCAGGGGGTGGCGGAACAGGTGGCGCCGCCACTGTTAACAAGTTCAAATCTCACTTGAATTCAACAATAATACAACTGCGTCTCGGTGGTTCGGATTTCACTATAAGCTGTACTATTATAATTGGAATTAATTTTCCTTTTGTGTGTCGCAGTTATTAAATAACTCAATTTAGAAATACAGAACGCACCTGTATTGTTCCAATCTCACTATTCATAAAATATTTCTATTATAGTAATAATACTCGTAACATTATCAACGAATGAAAATTTTGACAGCTCCCCTTCAACTAATTAATTAGTTCTTAGCCAACCACCACAAACTATTACGAAAGAAAGACAACCAGCTAAAATTTCACACTCAGACATCTTTTATTATCACTTACAAGCTTTTCCGCTACTAAGAGCTTGGTACTTTAAAGCATTCACTTCGAATCTCAGCTCTGGGACATCACCAGCCGTTTATTACTTCGGATGTGAAGTAAAAAGCCATCAGAGGCTTCGCAAGTCACCATTTACCACAGATGCAAATCTAACCTGACTTCTCACTGAGCGGTGATCCACTGTGTGCTGTGTCTATCGGATGTAAATTGTGCTGATCGACAGGCGATGTCGCTAGTGTTGCGCGCGGGTAAATTGGCTCCACGTCCAAAGGATTTAGGGTTCAGAAGGGTTAGTGTTTGGTATTTAGTTATGATGACATGGTGACAGAAGTGACAGTTGATATAAGATGTGGATTGAATGGTTTGCATAGATTGCAAAGATGTTAGAATCAAAAGGTATTCAGTTAAATTTGAGATAAACTTAGAATTCGCTTAATACTTGCACCAATCGTATCAGCTTTGACTTATCATTGCCACGTTATTACATTGAGATATTTCAATAAGAATGCGTTCATATTAGTGATGCCTTAAGATAAGAACGTACTTGGGGATTTGACCATTGCAGTCAGTGGGTGAAAATACATATGTATGTAAATTTTTGTTACAATAATCGTACGAGAAAGAGTTTTAGAGCAACTTGTTTGAAAATTGTACAAAAATCTAAGGATATAAAAAAAATCGCTACAAATGAGCTCGAATTTTGTTAATAAGTCAATTCGGACACGAGGAATTCAATGCTGTTGAGCGCAACTTCGTATCATGTTTAGTTTTTGAGATAGAGCCTTCGGAATTGTTGAACTTTCAAAAAATTCCTTACCTCAGTTTTTCGACTTTCCCGAGGCCATATCTCAAAAACTAAACGGGATATGAAGATGCGCTCAACGGTATCGAATTTCTCGTGTTTAAATTAACTTGTATACAAGTATAGCGATTTTTAAAATTTTCAAAACTTTACGCCATTTAATTTTTCCTAACCAGTTTTTGGACAATATCTTAAAAACTAGAACGCGTACGCATTTGAGGATTCGACCATTGGATTCGGCGGATCAAAATACACATGTATGTAAATTTTCGTTACAATAATCGTATGAGAAAAAATTTTAGAGCAAATTGTTTGAAAATCGTAAAAAACCCCTCTAATTTTGCTAATAAGTCAATTCGGACACGGGGAATTCAATGCCGTTGAGCGCAACTTCGTATCACGTTTAATTTTTGAGATATAGCCTCCAGAAGTGTTGAATTTTCAAAAAATTTCAAAACCACTGTACTCTCAACCAAGGAACACATACTCTATATTAACAAGAAATCAGTATGAAGGTACATCTCTTCCCTCGTCGGGGATTCCCAAAAATTTACGCAGATTGCCGATTGTGAAACAAAACTCGACGAATCTTAACCATATATGAAGGTAACTTGCAAATATTGAACCGAAAGAGTTCATTTTGACCGTGGAAATTCGACTTATGGAGAATACTGTGGAATTGGGACGCGTTATTGCCTTCGAATTACAGACTTTCGAGGTACGGAAATTCGAGTTAGAGAAATAAAAATACATGGCAATTATATAAAATGTACAGAGAACGACAGTTAACTTCGACTCAAAAGCTACCCCTGTGGCTCCTCCACCACTAACATCTTTGGGAGCCGTGATTTGACGGCTGATAACCGCACTTCACGCGCAAAATATATCACTTACCGAGATCTGCTTCGGCAGAGTGCCACACCCAGTAATGGGTAGAAGGCGTGATGATATATTTATTTTTTTATTTTAAGGACAATTTCGAGTTATTATGACTGTACTCAAATTTATACCGAAAAGTTAAAAGATAAATTAAACTAATACTAAAACTAAATAAATTAATAATAAAAAAACACTATTAGCAAACAGAAAGAAAAGAAAAAACTAAGAATTACAAGTGACAGAAAATGTGCTTATGGGAACAACTGAAAGTGTACCTTTGATATATCGTGATCAACGCTTTGTAGTTCTAATAAAACCGTACAAATATTTGTAGAAATATAACAAAATGTTTAACGTTATTAGCGATAACTTTTTACTTGAACTGTATTCTAGATAAAACATTTAAATTCTCTTTGAAAATATACGTAATAAAAATGAACAATACTCGTATTTACTTTAATATTTGCATTGCACAATTGACAGTTGATAACTGGTGCGTATTAGATATAAAAATATCAAACAATGTTCATTCCAATAAAAGTATATAAATGATTATTCTTATTGTTATATTCCAGTATATTTGTCATCCAGTAAATAAACAAAAAATTTAATATTTTCAGCTGCACGTACAAGAGCAAATTCATTTATTGTTTATTTTGAAAACAAGAAAACAGTTTGCATACTGCATCGTAAAGAGAAAATTTCAGATATTCACTAAATAATAACGTCTTTCTTTGTAAATTTGAATTTAAAATTTGTATCTGTCAAGGCGTATTTTTCCATTTCGATTTAAAAATTTTATACATGAATGTTTCTCATTGTGTAATCATAAAGGGAATGCAGAATGAGTGAATTGGGTCTAGTCGTCAGGGGAGAGCTCTTCGTTTGTTTTGTACAAAGAAAACAACCCTACGATAAAACAACTGCAAGCTCTTATTTCATCTTACAAATATATAAAGTTTAACTGATATTAAAAACTGACCTTCTTCACCGTAACCACCATAACTTGCAGTTATGATGATGGTATCTGGATGACGCAAGCTGGTACACTGGAATATATAGCATTTTTATTTTTTATTATTTGTTTTTGTGTAATAAAAATAAAATTTTATTACTGTGTGATAACTAATGAATCTGCAACTAATAAAATGCAGTAATATAAAAAATATATCACGAAGAGCAGACCATATGCGTTAAACATGAGAAAACAGTTTTCCGTGCACTTTGCTTCCCAAATAATTTTAGACAAAAACACTTCGAATTAAAAGTTGTAAAGCTTAAAATATAAATAAAAATAAATAAATATATCATCACGCCTCCTACCCATTACTGGGTGTGGCACTCTGCCGAAGCAGATCTCGGTAAGTGATATATTTTGCGCGTGAAGTGCTTAAAATTCTGCATCTAAATCAATAATAGTTATTTATGTATCAAAGGTGAAACTATTCTAAAGAAATATTGGATGAATTTGAGTCTGTACAGGGAAAATTTGTACCAGAGAAGTCAAAAGTGCTTTAAGGAAAATAATACAAATTTATAGTGTTGTCTAACATTTATTCATAACTCACAATCTTGATTTGTTTAAATAGCCGTTGCTTGGCAACTTTATACGCCTAAAATTACGCCCACTATTGAGGGCCTGTAATAGTATATTACATAAAAAGTCGGGAAAGTGATATTTTACTTAACGAAGCGGTTGTTTGAAATGCGACACCGTAGGCCGAGTTTTTAATCTCCTTAGTCAAGTAAACCTACTTTCCTGACGTATTAAAGTATACTATTTTTTCTGAAACCGTTTAATTTAATCAATCTTTAATTATAGATAATTGAATATGTTTAAATTTTTTGATATGAATTGTACTGACAGCAGACTACGTATCCAAGATTGCAACAAAAATAACAGTCAGGACTGTTTTGTAGTTTTTAATTATAGATAACAATATTCGACGTATTTTTTTCTAGTAACAAAAATTATTATAGAAACTTTAATATGATAAGATAGTCGTATTTAAGAAATTGAGAATGTACTTAGTTGTTCTATTTTGGTACGTATTGCAAAGTACAGCATAATAATACGAGTACATAATATTATAATTTCATAGAGTACAATTAAATTTACGATATAAACAAGGATATAAATCATCTCAGGCATTAAGTATCTTAGAATACAATGCGAGGATAATACGATAATAATCTTATCTGCATTGTGAATTTTAATAATACAAAGAATATAAAGAACAATTGTATATGAAGAATAAAATTCATTTTATATTGAAGTAGTAATGTTCATTTCATTACGAAAATATTTTTGAATTTCGTACGTAAATGAAACAAATTGTTTGTTACCATTATTTACTTTTCCGAATATATTAGAAACAAATTATTCAAATAAAAATAATGGAAAACAAACAAAAGAAATCAAATATTTTGCATTAAATATTTTACTTTCTAAAAATTTAATAATTGTTTAATAAATTTTATAATCTTATAATCATTTATATATTTACTAAAATGTATAGTTTTTTAAATAAACGCAGGTACAATAAGAGAGAGGTTTACAATTTTATTTATTTATTGTTGTGTATTTATCGTGCAAATTAAATATCAATAATAACAATTCTAAGTTAAAGTAATGTAAGAAATAATTCAAACATTTTTTTTTAAATTTAAATATTATTTAATAGAGAAAAAATTGTTAAAATGAAGTGTAATGTTACCGAAGAGTATAAAATCCAGGCAATATATACATTGCGTAGGTATTGTACAAAATTCAAATTACAAATAGTATATTACGTACCATGAAATGCAAGTGACAGTGTTTAGGTCAAGAACGTAGTTTGGGAAATCAAGACCAGAAAGGTGGACATTTCCTACACATTCTTGACCAAAAAAAATCACTTGCAGTTCGAGGTTAGTAAGCTATTTTTTACAATACTTGCACAAATAGAACGAAAAGAAAAATAAGTTTCAAAATTGACAGCTGTTAAATTGTTGTTAAAATAAACAGGACCTTGATATGTAATATTTATTTACTGTTCACGGTGGACAGTAAGTAAATATTAAAGTTCTGATGTAACCATGGAAACCACTGTGCAATAAAAGTTGCACTTACTGTGTTTAAATTTTCTCATTAATAGGTAACTTACAGTACAAGTATTGTAAAAATTACGTTTTTGTACTCGCAGCATTCAAAATAATGTTTACATTACCTTGGAAACCGATGGAAAGTTTGATTTTGTGCACTAGTGCGCAAAGTGATTGAAAAAACACCCATTTTTTTTATTAAAACGCTAATTGTACTTAGGTATATACATATATTTTAAGGAATTTATAAAAGAAATAGAGATGTTAGTTTATAACGCCATCAAACAGACATATTTTAACAAGATTGACAAGAAAAATAAACAATTTGTTATCAAATAACAAGTATCAATTCATGGCATACTTAACTGTCAATATAAATTCACGCTTTAAATTTAATATATTCCCTCATTATCGGTTATATAATTTTTGCTCATTACAAAAAGCATTGTACAAAACTCGTGCACGAAGACGTCATTTGCACTATTTGCGCAAATTAAAGCACTCGCTTCGCTCGTGCTTTAAAATTGCACTCATGTGCAAAGTATGTTTTCGCGCACTTGTTATGTTGAAAAGTCATTAATAGGTAACTTACAGCACAAGTATTGTAAAAAATTGTATTATTTACCAGTTACTTTTATAGTAAAACGTATTTCTGGTAAGGCTGAATTTTAAAATTAACTCACTTTTACCCTTTTAAATAGCTACAATTGTTTTAGTTGAAATAACATAATAATAATGCCAGCCTCGTATTCCTGCATCTAGTAGTTTCTTTTCGTTTTCATGAAAATGTAATCTCTAAAACTATTATTTAAAATCACGTCTTTAGGGAATATAAATTGCACACGTTCTGTTCCAAATATCTTTAACGAAATCTTAAAAACATTATTAACTTGTCAACTACATGTTTCTGCGGCTCGCGCTAACTCACTTGCTGCGTTATGCTAACACGACGTACATATTTCTTCACTTGCTGAAGAACTGACGCAGACATTCTCACAATGTTACAACAGTGAATATATCTTCACTGAGATAACTGTCTAGTTAACACGGAGAGTTATTAGGAGAATTACCTGCTGCCTCATCAGGAGTAAAGAGGAAATTTTACACAACATGTCTTCATCAACAAGAGGAAGATATTAAAAATATTTGGCCATAGGCATGGTGCAAATTATTTACTTTATCAAATTTTTAATATAATAAATCAACTGATAATGATCCTTGAGTAAAAGTGAAATTATTTCTAACTTAACCCTTTAAATTTGTCAAATGTCAGTCAAACAATATCAAATGTCAAAGTTTAGTCATTTTACAATAAGATGCGGGCACTCACGTGATACTGTGACGTTTTGTGACGTAAAAACAGCTGTTCGGGCAAAGATCACTGCGCCACCTACAAAATGAACTATTTTTTTTGGGACGAGTTTTGAAAAGTACCGTTCTTTTCATATTTCGCCACAAAAAAATAGTTAATTTTGTAGGTGGCGCAGTGATCGCAGCCCAACAAGATTTGAAAAGAACCGTATTTATTCATTGTATATATTATTAACACGGTTGTTACAGTTGCTTATATTGACATAATATAAAGTGGAAACTTTTGTACTGTCTAAAGAAACATTGATTTCTCCCGTACCTGTTCATATTATTAACAGTAATATTATTGAAAACAATATCGGAGGCTTTAGAAATACTAGCAGCAGGTTGATTGTCATTGTCGAAAATAGATGCAATATAGCATGATCCGGAGCTACAATTATCTTTGGAGATGTATATGATAAAGAAGAATCACTCAGTGTAGTTTTCCAATCTAGACAATTTTGAAGAAATTATCTTGAAGTTAGTGAAATATTTTTAAATAACGTAGAAGAATGTGCAAGCAATCAACAAACAAACCATAGCAACGCCGTAAACATCGTTCTCGTGTAATATCATTAAAATTTTATAAATTTTGGTAGTATTTTAGTGATTTACTAAATCGCACAGTTGTAGGAAAAATGTTGTTTACAACACTTGCCGAAAAAGGTTACGTGCTCGTGCAGATTTCAGCACTCGGCAAACCTCGTGCGGTAAATTCTGCACTTGCACGTAACGAGCCTTTTTCGACACTTGTTATAAAAATAACTATTATTTCTATTTATATTCGTTATGTATGAAACATGAAATGATTATAAATCAGTTTTGGTCCACATTTTGCAATTTTTTACAAATTTAAATGTTCTCAAATAATTGCAGAAACATACGCTAGGTGGACAACTGCATTATTTCTCCTCAAGTATTTTATATTAAATTCTTGTTCCTTCAACAGTGTCTGCATTAATTACAATGGCGGCATGTGTACGCCGCCATATTTCTGCTAAATTTAACATATGCATTATAAGAATTTTCACTACATTTTCTTATTTAAATGATTAAATGACCATCTTCTGTTTTATAAAAGAAACACATTAATTAACGTAATTGTCGACCCATTTGACACAACCCATTCTCAAATTAGTAATCTACACTTCATCATTACCAACTTAGCAGCAAGAAAATCCCAACACAAAGAACCTGAACAAAAATAATAACTGAAAAAAATCGTGCGTCATTTAACTCATCTGTCAGACATTTAATTTCTCAAATCAAATATGTCACCGGAATTTTATTTGTCTCCCGGTCGGTCCGGGAGCGAGCCACTCCGGGCGCGGACGTCCCCGGAGCCGAGGGACAAATTGAAAAAATGATTGAAACTGAAAACGCCGTCATTTCTGTCTGTCTGTCGACTTGTCGCCGCCCGTAATCTTTATAGGGTGTAATTAGGTCCTCAGGAGCGACAGAGAGCACCCCAGAGAGGGTTAGACAGGAGCGGATAGATTTCTAGAAATTGCACTCAACAGGGGGGTACTTAGGTGTTGTTTAGTTTAACGTATTTATTCGAAAAGTTTTATTTATGTTTATGACAACTTTGTTAGTTTATACCAGTAGTTATGGTTGTAATTTTTAATTCTTGACTAATTAAAAGTTTTGTGAGGGATTAAAATGTGCGCTGGACTTGGAATAAATGAAAATTAAGCAGAGAGAAAAAAAGAATGAACAAAAATTATACATTGTTTCTTTATATGAATGGGAACTTATAATTTTGACGTCACATGCAGCAGATACCTTCTCCACACAATTTTGTGTGAAACAACAAATTTGTAGAAAGAGCGAGGTGATAGACCATGGTCAACTCGATTAAGGTAGTTCTAGTCATCGCCAACTTCATTGAATTGCGCTACGCTTATTATGGCCGTTTCATTTCATCATTTTGCCATATAAAAATTTGTCGTGAGTTTTTTACAGTTTTGGTACGTCAAGTAATGCCATCTAGTGCTTTTTATTTCTATTAAAGAAAAGTGACAACGCTTTCAAGTTCTAAAAATAACCTTAAAATATTTGAAAACTGAAGTTTATGTGATCAAACAAAATACATTTAATGGAAATGGGTATTTTATTTATACATTCTATATTATTAAATAATATGACTGGTATTCTGAACTCTCGACTAAAGTTGTAACAAGCTAGCCTAGATTATATAAATTTCATTTGGCAACGTACCTAGCATTATCTGTCGCTTCAGGTAAATAATGTCGCCATATTGTCTACCTATTTAACATTTTTGAAGTGTTTATAAGTTAAAAGAAGGAAGTATTATTGAATTATTGGTACCAACGGTACTGCAAATTTTTTGAGGTATACAAACCAAATATGTGCGATTCTGAATGGGCCCGTGTATAAGAACTCAACTACTCAAATACTTTAACAGGATACGTATGACTATCCCATGTTTACGTGCGCCGAGTTTCATTCGGATCTGCAAAAATATTTTTCACGCTAGAACTACCTTAACAGTTTTCACCTCCAGCACTTCTGCCCGCAGATATCGTCATTTGTTATTCCGTCAACACATGAATGTTTGATGTTTGATGTTTGGTTAATGAATATATCTTATCTTTTTTATGGTCTATTTTAAGTATAGAAATGAATTTAACAAAAGATATTTTTATTTTTACGTGTTCGGTCTCAGACAGGTTTGCATATTTTGTTGAACTTTCATATGAGCAGTTGTTGTGATAAACGTCAAACTGTAAAGCTATAGCATGTTCGCTACATAACAGATTATAAAATTCTATTTTGCTCACTACATGGCAACCGAAAAATTTTAATTGTATAAATTCCCATTCACACCATATGTCCCGATTTGGTTTGAATAGTCCTGGATTACTTCTATTGTCCTGGTGTCCTGTATGCTTTTAAATAATATTATTTTCAAATAATGATTTCTTATCGGAGTATAATATAAAATGTATATCAGTAAATTAAAAATGGTACAGGAGTCAATTTTGCTATTTTATCGTACTAGTTCAATAAAATGCCATTTTATGGACAGTAAACTGTATCATAAGATTATTTATTCTGTTATTTTTATGGGGTGGCTAGCTTAGTGGTATGAAGTCGGCCAGTGGATCCTGAGAACCCTGGTTCGATTCCCACAGGCGACAAACAATTTTCATAATTTCAAAAAAGCTACCTCTGTGACTCCTCCACCACTAACATCTTTGGGGGCCGTGATTTGACGACTGGTAACCGCACTTCACGCGCAAAATATATTACTTACCAAGATCTGCTTTGGCAGAGTGCCGCACCCAGTAATGGGTAGAAGGCGTGATGATATATATATATATATATATATTTTATATATATATTTTTATGCATTTTGTTGCAGCACGAAGCTGCAAGTAGAAATACTATTTTTTATCAACACTTTTTACAAAAATATCAGTGAGGAATGAAATATAAAAGTTGTCATTAAAATAACATATCTATTATAAAAGAAAATGGAGATTTAATATTAAGAAATCAAATTTCATATTTACATAATGAAAATACTGTTTATGAATATAATTGTACATCTACTTTAAAGGGAATAAAGCCCCAGAGAATTTAAATTTCCGCATGTATAAAGTCCTTACGTATAATATTATTATTTCTTTTGTTCGATTCTCATTTTCCACGCAAATATAAAACAAAACTTGTAGTCTTCATTTGTTGAAATAACAAAATAACGCTGAAACATCTGCCGAGCTCGCGCACAAAGGCAATAATATAGAAAAGAGTTAATCTAATATCCTTAATCACTTTGTGAGGATAACATCAGCAAAGGATGGTTAAAAATTGCATTATCCTGCGTCGGTTTTTGTAAGGGAAAAATTCAGCGACCGTCACCCGACAGAACACTTAATAATTATTCGAAGCGTTCATGGAAATTTAATCTATAGAGTTGAGAAAAAATGTGGATGCGTTCTTTCAAATATTACCTTATTATACAAATTAATTATTACCTTGGACAACTTTTTCGAAATAAAATAATTTAATATTCCATTCTTGTTGTTATTTGGGCGGTTTAACAGCAAAGCATGACAGAATAATGAAAAACATCTAATACCGGCAGTACGGTGAGGTTAGTAGTGTTCGGAATTCGAATCCGGAGATCCCGAGTTCGATTCCCTCTCAAGCTAGCAATTATAATTACAACCACTCTGAGGCTCGGTGAGTTCGGACGCTGTACTGTAATTGGGATTCAATTCCTGTTGTACAGAGTAACATAAATAAATAAATAAATAAATAAATAAAACTTGGTTGAATAGGATATATGTATTTGTTCTTAAATCTGATTGTCCTCTAAAAAAACATGATGTACAATTTGGTTACATGTTTACATTTTTAATAAAACTTTTATATATTACTATTAACACATTTATAAATATGCGAAACAATAATACTTGTTCAGCGCAGTCACTATCACAAGTTTTTTGTACTATACTCTGCCCCAGCTAAGAATGTAATAGATGGCAGTGCGATCGAAATCCTTTTTAACATGGGTAAATTATGTACATACATACCATAACATCACATTATATCCCATCAAATGGAGTAACACGAACCCTTGAAACATTTATCAGACTTATCAAACAATCAATCTTCGTCAAACATTCTTCGTAACACACTACACCCAGTAATAGGTAAAAGGCGTGATGATATATTTATTTATTTTATATATATAAATATTAAAAAACTTTTGACAGCAGAAATGGTTATTTATGTCAAAAGTACGAAAAGCTTTTTCGTCCGCGTTCATACACTATTTTTTATTCGATTCTAATGAATTTTTATTTTAAAGAAATTTTTTATTTCCTTAATTTAGCGGCTGAAAAGTATTTTATGGACGGTAAAATAACTATCACCTAGCAACCACAGCAAATATTAATACTTCACTGAAAAGGTTATTTCGCACAAATATTCGTCTCAATAAACGTCACTTTTTGACACAATCAAATAAAAAAGTTAAACAGTCGTCATACCTGTCGTTGTATCAGTACATTTGATATAATAGTTATTTATGCACTAAGGGTGAAAACAGGCGCAAAGCGTCGAGGGCTAATAACATATTCAGGGTCAGACACGCTAATTCCACTCGTGGTACATACAATATTTTATGCACAACAAAATAACATTTAATTATGTGTTCAAAAGATTAAAATATGTACATAGGTTATATGTCAAAATGACATTTTGCAGAATCAAGTATGGGGTCGTTAGCTCAGTGGTATGAAGTCGGCCTGTGGATCCTGAGAACCCTGGTTCGATTCCCACAGGCGACAAACAATTTTCATAATTAAAAAAAAACTACCCCTGTGGCTCCTCCACCACTAACATCTTTGGGGGGGGGGGCGTGATTTGACGACTGGTAACCGCACTTCAAGCGCAAAAATATATCACTTACCGAGATCTGCTTTGGCAGGGTTCCACACTCAGTAATGGGTAGAAGACGTGATGATATATTTATATTTATTTATTTTATTTACAATAAACAAAAATTGTCATTTTATTTATGTATCCATAGGAATTATGTTTTTATGGCCCTAGGACCAAAAATAAGTGTTTAAGCGGCCAGATTGTGCATAAAAGTAATTAAAACACGAAGATTAACCAAAAAATCGAGATCAAACTACAAATAAATTATTTTGTTAACAAATTGATCTCTCTACAAAACTAGCATTTCAATTAACGCCATCAGCCAACAGATGCCATATAAAACACTATAGAATTTCAGTAAGAGCTTTACATAATTTATGCATTGTTTCACTTGTTCCGGTTTTGTATCGTGGCCGCCTTGTTAGTTTTAATTCGCTACCAGACATATCTCTCCTCTCTCTTGCACCCTGTGCATGCCTCTCCGCCCAGTGGCGTGCTACCGGGGCACAGAGGCACGGGGCCCATTCCCCGGATCGTACGTGAGAGAACTTTGAATGGGTCTATCATCAGATATATAGCAGTTCAGTGCTCTTATATTTTTAACACACTTGTATAGTGTATTGTGTGACTGGAACCTGAAATACTTGGTGGAGGGGGTAAGACGGCGGGAGAAATGAAATGAAATGTCTGTGAAGTGTCGTGATCCTGAAGGAGATTCGGGAATACTTCGGAGTTGGCTTGTTCGTATGACTGATTGCTTTAAGTACAGATGAGGATGCTGCTGGAATTGTAAAGTGGGGTTTATATTTTTATGACGACATAATTTATCTTAAATTTTGTTTGATTGATTTTTCAATTTGAATTGCGATTATCAATTCAATAAATAATTAATGAAAGCGATACAAATTATAATTAATAGCATCATAAATGAATTAGGTAGTTAAATTCTTAAACTGGGCTTCGATGAATTGTATAAAATGTTTTTTTATACTTTGCGTCCACAATGGGTTTATTCTTTTGGTAACTTTTTATTTTATATGATTGACAGTACTACGCAGCCAGATCCCATCCCATATGGGATGGCTAGCTCAGTGGTATGAAGTCGGCCTGTGGATCCTGAGGTCCCTGGTTCGATTCCCACAGGCGACAAATTTTCATAATTTGAAAAAGCTATCCCTGTGGCTCCTCCACCACTAACATGTTTGGGGGCCGTGATTTGACGACTGGTAACCGCACTTCACGCGCAAAATATATCACTTACCGAGATCTGCTTCAGCAGAGTGCCACACCCAGTAATGGGTAGAAGGCGTGATGATATATTTATTTATTTATTTTATTTTACGCAGCCAGATATCATTTCAACATGATAACCTCAAATAATATTTTTAAATGTTCCTTTATTGCAATTTGAAAAAAATATTCAAAATCAGATACATATTTAATTATATTATTGTTAAGAAAACATAATAAGAAAGTCAATATAAAACAATATTAAAATTAAGCATGCTATAACATAATTTAAATCATCAAAATATCAACATCTTCCTTTTTAGATTTTATATTACCTAATATAATAGGTATTTTTGTACCTCCGAGAATAAATGACATACTTTATTCTTCCTTTTCGAGGACTGAAGTATTAGGAGAGATTAAGTATCAAATTTAATCCCGCTGGGATTGAATTGACAGGTAAACAGACATTACCGTAGCAACAATACATTATGAACCTGGGGCATTAAATGTGCTTTAGCCCTGTGGTATATACATTATTATTGACTCTTCCAATAATACATTTGAATTAATAATTAATTTTGATAATATACAATTTTTTTAACTTTTTCATCATTTATTTTATCGAAATTTTGTAACTCCAATTTCAAAAAATATCGAACCAGAATCTAGCTTTTTATGTGACATGTGGTAATGCTGCCGAATCAATTTTGACGTTTTTCAACTGTAAATTCAGAAGGAAATACGTCAAATTTTTAAGGCACGAATAATTTTCACATTTTTCTTTTTACCTCACATATGTATAAATAGAAATTTAGTCATTTTCATTCAAATTATGTAAATACATATACCTACTTAACAATAGTTTTTATAAAAATATTCAAATAAACTTTAGCTGTAGTATCAAATAATCTTGAAACGAAACGAAATATATATATATATATATATATTTATATATATAGCAAATATCACAAATATTCAATTATAACAAGGCAACAACAAACGAATACACAAATAAAACAAAAATACCGTTTAACGTTTCCAATAAAATAATATAATATTATTACAGTTACAACTCACACACAGTACACAGTCCTAATGATAGCTATGAATACCTCATTTCGTTTGCAGAGTTGTAGATTAATTTCCTTTCACATAATCCAGTAAATTATTGAGTTTTCTTCATATTTGAAAGGCGATATCCATATTTCTTTCAGTCAAACTCAAAAGCAAGCCATGAACAAAAGTTAATCACATACGTTGAAACAACGATAACACAACAACTTGCGTGATGCGTTACACAATAGGGAATTTTCTTTTGTCATTGTTGGCAATACGTACACCGAACTTTCTTAAATAATACTTTCATCATTTGCTCGAAGGTTTTCCTAAAATTATGTTCTTGTGTAAATATTATTAAATTTATTGATCGTCATTTTATTTTCTTATTTCGTTCAAGTTTGAGTCAAGTTCAACATTTAATGTATTCCTTTTTAATATATTTAATAAAAGGATTACAAGTTCATGGAAATTCCTGCGATGTACTTTTTTAATTTATTGAGTTCATAAGTTCAATAGTTCTTCTTCGTTGCGCGCGGATAGTATTTGGATGGGTTACCGTCCAGAGAAAACCCGCGTTGCTGTTGACCAATAACAACTAAAACGCAGATCAGGGCTGAATGGCGGCATATGACATGAGTAGTTGGTCCGCCAAAGAAGCCACAAAAAAAAATAGTTCTTCTTTTTCAATACTGATTAAAGTAATTTTTCTGGTTCATTTATTTATTAGTAATAATTAAATAATTATCTGGGTATAGTTCTGTTTTTTAAATTTAATTGAAGACGTGTGGTCAGTTCGGTACTCTCTTCATTAGAATAATAATAAGGAAATAAATTAGTCAAATAAATAAATAAATATATCATCACGCCTTCTATCCAGTGGTTCTCAAAATACAGGGTGCAACTTTCTATTTTTAAATGGAAACCTTTTTTTTATTTGCTTATTCGATTCAGTATTTTTTTCTGAATTCAGTAATTACAAAATTTAGTACTCTCTCATTACATTTTCTTGACAAAAGTATATATTCAATTTCATTAATTTAATTAAAACGGCATAGAAATGCGATGAAAGACCCAAATGATTAATTTTTTTCCACAAAATAGTCGTTTTGAGTTCAAGTAATGAATCAAACAAATAAAAATATTATTTGTTCATTTGTTCCTCGTGAAGAAAGTTTCATTTTGACCTTAGGTACTTTGTATCCCTTGCCTTCGGCTCGGATAATGAAACATTTATTTTTCTTTATTGCTTTATTCTTCGGGAAAATATGTCTCACTTTATTCCCTGTGTACAAATAACTATTTTACAATAAACTATGGGGTGGCTAGCTTAGTGGTATGAAGTCGGCATGTGGATCCTGAGAACCCTGGTTCGATTCCCACAGGCGACAAACAATTTTCATAATTTCAAAAACTACCCCTGTGGCTTTTCCACCACTAACAACTTTGGAGGCCATGATTTGACGACTGGTAACCGCACTTCACGCGCAAAATATATCACTTACCGAGATCTGCTTCGGCAGAGTGCCACACCCAGTAATGGGTAGAAGGCGTGCTGATATATTTATTTATTTATATTTTTAATGAAAATAAAATAAAAATGCCAGAGTGAATATTATTCTGGTTAAACAATACCGAAATTAAGATTATCTATAAAATAGATAAAATTATCATTAACATATCAATAAATTACAGATAATTCTATTAATAAAATCAGAGCTGGGCAAGCTACTTAAAAAAAGTAGCTAAGCTATTCTTTAAAAAAGTAGCTAAGCTACAGCTATAAGCTATATTTTGTAAAATATAGCTAAGCTACAGCTAAAAGCTTTCGTTAAAGTAGCTGTTAAATTTTAAAGCTACTTTTTTAAATTATTGTGAAATAATTAAATATGCCATTGTCATATGATCAGTCTTTTGTTATAATGACTGTTCATTTACTATTATGTACATAAATATCAAAAATAGTAAATACCATCTGGCACCTACTGTGTATTTTTGCGTATTAGAGCCAGTTGTAACCGGTAACAAATAATTATTTTGTGTGGGTTTACCTTGTACGCCTGCGTACTTTGTTGACCTTCTGCTAAAAAAGTAGCTTTAAAAGTAGCTTCAGTTGTTATTTTTAAGCTAATAGAAAAGAAAGTAGCTAGCTACAAGCTATAGCTATATTTTTTCACAGTTAGCTAAGCTACAGCTACAGCCAATGTAAATGTAGCTAAGCTAGTAGCTAAGCTACAAAAGTAGCTAACTACTGCCCAGCTCTGACTAAAATCTTTCAATCATAGACAAGCATTCCACCATTGTCGTCACCAGCTTCGGTACTTAACAAGCATTCTTCGTATTTCCCACAAAAACAATTTTCTTTCCGAGACATTCCGGGTAAAGATTCGACCATAAATTAAGTTAAAAAATGCATGGTTTGAGATTGTCATCAGTTGTTGTTGGGGTGCGTTCTTGCTGTGCGCTGCGCTGTTAAGCGGCTTTGTGCGTTTGGTATGCAGCGCGGGTCCCAGCAGTAAACCCGTACCCATTCTAATCAGCCTCCGGAGTAATCCGGGACGATATATGGACAGTTTTGACCGCTGTACAATACATTGCTGTCAACGAACACGAGCCAAATTGTTAGAAAGAACTAAACATTGTCATTTGTAAGAGTTTTATAGTTGGAAATGGAAGTGGAATCGTAAAAGGGGATTATGCTGAATTTATTATTATTTTTAAAGTTTTATAATAAATACGTTTGTATTACTTTATTACTTTATTTTACTTTAAGTTTGTATTGGTTTGGAGTTGGTAGGTAATGAATGTGAAAATATATAAAGTAAATTATAATTTATAATATTCTTCGCTGTTGTTCTCTCTATAATTATAATTATTATTTATTGTATATTCCATTCCATTCCATATTTACGACAATGGAATTGCTGTCATCTGTAAAGTAAAAATCATGATTTTTTCCTAAAGAAGCATAAAATAACTGGTTCTACACAAATGATGTAAATTTCATTTCTATTGTAGAAATAAAAATACTACTAATTTGATGATTAAAAAATTATCGCCTGCATTCTATTGTGAAATTCTATAGGGCGCGATCTCACCACTGAAGTAAAAGTCTATTTCTATGGCATGAAAATCGTGATAGAAATAATACATTTTAGCCAGCTATACTGTTGCTAAAAACGATGGAACTAAAAAAGATATTTCTTCCGTTGCTAAGAAGGACAAGAGAAAAAGTGTATTTTAGTCCCGAGGCTAATAGTATTTTACCATCGGTCGGCCTGGCTGTGCCAGGCCTTCACGCTACGCTCCGCGGACTCTGAAATACAATTCACTTCTGTAAGACAATTGACACAATACAAATTAAATTATTTCCGATGTAAAACTTTCCAATTCTGCACGTCTGTCCTTTAAAATATCTTAGATTGATACCAAGCACGGGTTTCGAGGATCTGGAACTAAAAAAAATTACGATAAGAAAAATCCAATTCAGCACACGAACTCTTTAAACGACCATTTATTTGAAACCAAACACGATATGTTTTAAAGCACTTTCACAAAACAATTGCCGATCGAAAAAAATCGAATTCTGCACACGAGCCCTTCAACAGACATTTCATTTGATGCTAAACATGATAGGTTTTGATGCACTTTTACTAAAACAATTGCCGATCGAATAATATTTAATTTTGCACGCGAGCCCTGCAAAAGACCTTTCATTTGATACCAAATACGATAGGTTTTGAAGCACTTTTACTAAAACAATTGCCGATCGAATTCTCGTTTTAAGGAAAGAAAAAATCAACAAATTTCATTCGTTTATTTAAACTTAATAATATATTATATACCGAAGGACTAATGTGCATAATTTAATACTGAGGGTGAAGTTTATTTCACGAACCACAGTTGGAGGACATAATAACCTGAGGGATTAAATGCACTTTAGTTTCGTGGTATATACACTATTTTAAATTAATGATTAAGGGGGGATTTAATTTTTTTTTTCGAAAAAATCGATATTTTTTATTGCTTATATTATGCAGATTATCCCTGTAAAACGATTTTGTCCAACTCGAAGTCCTTCCATAGTTATTTCGTGTTTTAGCGCAACGAGTCCCGCGCTTTTGGCCGATGCGTAGGGCGCCGTCGGGTGTTTTTCTCGAAATGAGATTTTTTAAACTGGGCGGGAGCAGAACTCGAAAACTATTGGACCATTCTTGATGCGCTTAATTTTAAATTAAAGAATACAAAATTATTTGGAGCTTGTGCCATTTTTATTAAGATTTTAAGGCTCCTGAAATCATGAAAATAGGGGTAAAAATTTACTATTTTATTCATATAGCCGCCGACTTGACTTACTAAAATTTTTTAAAAAATAATATGGGGCTAGTTCAATTCACGTTCCACCAATTTCTGTATTGTATGTAACCATGACGATATCAGTATCCAAGTAAATAATTAATAAATTCTGTTATCACCAATCATTGTTTGTGATAAATTTTCAAACATAAATACAAAATGTGCTCAAAAATCTCAGAAAATAGTGATTGGCGTACTAACTAAAAATTCTAATGAGAATATCACAGAATCTAATTTATCCTCAAATTTATCAAATACCATTTCAAGTTCCGGAATAAATATACAAAACTGTCAAAACTGCACTTTCAATTTTAACATCCCTCATCCTTATTAAGTTGGCACTGCTGCCCAGCTGCGTTCAGGTTCAACTTCAAATCATAGCACAGCAAACTGCATGTATAATATGTTGAAAAGTGTAAAAATGAATCTAATCTATATTTTAGATTTTGTAAGTATTGTTTCAATAAATTAAGATTTCAGCAACAATTTATATTTTTCTAAGCGAGCGTTAAAGTATTTTACCGCTTGTTGCTATGGGAGACGCGCGGTAAAGTATTTTATTGTTCGTTACTCAGTAACCATCAACTTTATGATGACAACTGAAAGCATAAATATCAACTTTTCGTAGCAGTCGTAGAAAAACAATATTATGTAAGTTACCGTTAAAGTGTGAAATTCAACTATGGATTATATTGCAAGCTTTTCACTCCTGCAGTAAAGTAACTCTTTCAACAGTACTTACATAAATAAATAATTATTATTTCAAATGTTAATCTTAATTAAAATTTGAATTAAGTTATGGATCTTTTGTCTTCACTTGGTATCGCAATTACTCGTAAAGTAATGCAGTATTATTTTTTTCTGATATTTAACAATTATTTTCTTTGTTTCAGGTAAGCAGTAAACAATAAATTTTTACTTCAATTCAAAATGTACCCATCTTACAACAGAGTACGCTATGTTATTCTACAATTTGTAAGTAACCTATAAACTTTACACATTTATATAAAATCTTACGTTCACCCATTTCTGGATAGACACAAAAAATAACCTATTTGAAATATTACATATTCGTGGCCCATATTAACGTATTTTAAGTCTCGTTAAATACTTCTCCTTTCTCTTAAATTCCTTTCAATAAGAATATTATAATAAAAATGTCTTTCGTCTCTAATGTCGTTTAAAATCGATATATGATTAATCTGGTTCCCTTGGCCGCTTGGCCCTCTGAACGAACGAACCACAGCGCTAATTCCCTAACAAAGCCCTTTGTGCGGCAGCAGTGTTCTCTACTGCCGCCTCCCAACCCCCGTCCCGTGCGCAAGCCGCGACGATTATTAAAATAATTATCCTGCGGTCTCACATTTGTCCTGCTTCTCCCGGAGAGAACGTTGTTGCCTGAGTTACTCTTCTATCCCTCGTGACCTATGTGGAAAATCATGGATATTAAATCTGGGTAACTAATTTTGTTAGGGTTGTTATGGTTGACGAAATTTTGTGCGAAATTTCCTAAACATTCGCGACCTAAAAGAATCACTTCCAGTTCGAGGTTAGGACGATATTTTTTACAATACTTGCACAAATAGAAGGAAAAGAAAAATAGCTTTCAAAATTGACAGCTGTCAAATTGTTGTTAAAAGAAACAG
Organism: Pterostichus madidus; assembly: GCA_911728475.2. NCBI lineage: Eukaryota > Metazoa > Arthropoda > Insecta > Coleoptera > Carabidae > Pterostichus > Pterostichus madidus. The sequence goes on from OU452301.1 coordinate 42,304,568, forward strand.
GACCTTGATATATAATATTGATTTACTGTTCACGGTGGACAGTAAGTAAATATTAAAGTCCTGATATAACCATGGAAACCACTGAGCAATAAAAGTTCCACTTTGTTTATATTTTGTCATTAATAGGTAACTTACAGTACAAGTATTGTAAAATTACATTTTTGTACTCACAGCGTTCAAAATAATGTTTACATTACCGTGAAAACCGAAGGAAAGTTTGATTTTGTGCACTAGTGCGCAAAATAATTGAAAAAACACCCATTTTTTATTATTCTAAATTTTGACTATTAAACGCAAATTGTACTTACGTATATACATACATTTTAAGGAATTTATAAAAGAAATATAGACGTTAGCTTATAACGCCATCAAAGAGACATATTTTAACAAGATTGACAAGAAAAATAAACAATTTGTTATCAAATAACAAATATCAATTCATGGCATACTTAACTGTCAATATAAATTCACACTTCAAATTTAATAAATTTCCTCATTATCGGTTATATAATTTTTGCTCGTTACAAAAAGCATTGTACAAAACTCGTGCACGAAAACGTCATTTGCACCATTCGCGCAAATTAAAGCTCTCGCTTAGCTCGTGCTTTAAAATTGCACTCGTGTGCAAAGTATGTCTTCCCGCACTTGTTATGTAAATAGCTATTTTCTACGATCATGTTGAAAAGTCAACATATAAACATTCAAAATGAGTGTGGAAAGTATTTTTCAGCAACACTCAGTGCGGCATGAAATCTTTTATGATGTTTCCAAAACAACCATTGTTGAATATATTATTATTTTTTTTTAATTAATATGAAATATAACATTTTGTTTCAAAATGGCGGACTAAAATAATTTGTAGGCTATATTTTTAAATAATGGGGTAATGGTTCAGTGGTATCAAGTCGGCCTACGGATCCTAAGAACTCTTGTTCGATCTCCACAGCCGACAAATATTTTCACCAATTTAAAAATTACTCCTGTGGCTCCCCCACCACTAACATCTTTGGGGGCCGTGATTTGACGGCTGGTAACCTCACTTCACGCGCATAAATATATCACTTACAGAGAACTGCTTCGGCAGAGTGCCACATCGAGTATTGGGTAAAAGGCGTGATGATATATTTATTTATTTTATTTATTTATTTTGAAATGCAAAAGTATATTCGTAAAACTACTTATTATACAGTAAGAAACAGGCCGATAAAATTAAATCAAAGAAGACCTGTTAAAATAATTTTAAAAGTAATTAGGAACTTTCACTGATAATCAATAAAAAAAAGTTTGCAAGACCATTAAGACATACCACAAAAATAATATTTCCAGAACAGCTAATAAAAAATGAAATCCATCCCGAAACTTCGTAAGACAATCAATCAATTATCAAATAATTAATTTATCTATGATGTTCATTTCGACGTTATTAAAAATTCATATCAGCAGAAAGCGATGTGTTTTTGTCAGAGTAATGGGCAAGGCACACTAATAAATTAGAGTTGGTCCGCCTCTCAGCGGTAATTGTTTCAAGATGACGGCCGGCCCACAAACAACCGACAATCTGATATGTTCTACACACCTACAGCGTGTCGCGAAATCTTGTTACAGAATTGCAAGTCATTCATTAAATACAGAATGTTTCTTTAGTACTAATTACAGAACAAATAGTTATTGGTTTAACTATAGAAAAAAGTATCAGATTTACTGTCACATCTAGGGTTTCATAGCAAAGGCACAGCCGAGGCTGTGAATCTCCAATCTCCATTAAATTTGCTTTTTCGTTGTGTTGAATACATAAATATTTTACCGATTGTTTAAAATTAATATTAATTTTGTGATTATTGTTAATATTTTTTATGTTATCGGCATCAGCGTAGTCATCATGTTGCTATGCACAGTTGCTTGTAAAAATAAATTTGATGTTTATAATTTAGTAAATGTCATTCTACTTTTTTTGAATGTTAACAAATAAATAAATAAATATATCATCACGCCTTCTACTCATTACTGGGTGTGGCACTCTGCCGAAGCAGATCTCGGTAAGTGATATATTTATGCCCGTGAAATGCGGTTACCAGCCGTCAAATCACGGCCCTCAAAGATGTTATGGTGAGGGAGCCACAGGGGTAGGTTTAAAATGGTGAAAATTGTTTGTCGCCTGTGGGAATCGAACCAGGGTTCTCAGGATCCACAGGCCGACTTGATACTACTGAGCTAGCTACCCTATATAAAACAAAATAATAAATAATAAATTGCCAACGGCCATGGCTGCACTCGTTTGAACTGATCTAAGCGATAACGCGAGTTAAGTAACGTTGCGCGCGGGTAGTACTTGGATGGGTGACCGTCCAGAGAAAACCCGCGTTGCTGTTGACCATAATACCTAAAAACGCAGATCAGGACGTAATGTCGGCATATGGTCCGCCAAAGAAGTCACAAAAAAAATAAAATAAAAATAAATCGTCACGCCTTTTACCCGTTACTGGGTAAGGCACTCTGCCGAAGTAGATTTCGGTAAGTGATATATTTATGCGCGTGAAGTGCGGTTACCAGCCGTCAAATCACGGCCTCCAAAGATGTTAGTGGTGAGGGAGCCACAGGAGTAATTTTAAATTGGTAAAAATGTTTTGTCAGCTGTGGAGATCGAACCAGGGGTCTTAGGATCCACAGGCCGACTTGATACCACTGAGCCATTACCCCATTGTTAACAATCAGTATATAATATTTAAATTTACAATATGTAATGAGAAGTGATGAAAGAATGTTAACTCCATCCGAGATTAAGGGCCAAATTCATAATCGTGACTCATCCTCACTTCATTCTCAACTAACGCTCAAAACCGAAGCAACTAAGGCAACTAACTCAAAAATGTGTATAATTTGAGTTAGTTTCCTTAGTTACTTCGTCTTTGAATGTGAGGTGAGGATGAGGTGAGGGTGAGTCACGACTTTGGCCCTAAAGATGCGACCTACGGTTGTTGTTATATTTGTTAAATTAAATCATAAATGTCAAATTTGTTGTTTTTCTATAGTAACACTTTTACAGCCTGTGAATTGTCAACAAAAGCGCACCTTTATTGTCAATCGGCAAAAAGTATTTTTTTTTTTATATCGCAAAAATAAGTGCCCTTTATTTGTAATATACATTAACTTGTTTAGTATAATTATTTCTATTTTGTTAGCATAATTCAATTTTACAAAAAAATAGTGAGTGCAGAATGCAGCCACATTTTGCATCGTTTATTTTTGTTAGAACTTCAAGCTGCTCTTGATTAATTTGATACTCTCGTAGCAGATAATATTCCTGTCCTGGAATTTTTGAGGCGTGTAAATTTTGATTATAAATCCATACAATGGCGTTCCGTTAGCACTAGATAATGATTGTTTAGTTTTATTAGTAATTGGAGCATAATTAATTTTGTGTTGATATTAACACATGAACGAATTATAGTAAATTTTCAAATATAACGATGGTGATATATTTTTAAATTAAATTTTATCGATTAATATATGTATTATTCAAACAATAAATAGTTATACTTATACCAAGGAGAGATTGACACTTTTTTCACGAGGCTTACATATAATTTTTTTCACTACATCACTAGAAAGTAAAATTTTCAGTAATAATATAACAAGAGAGTGAGAATAAATTGAAAATAATTTGACAGATCTTTCGAAAACTTGTTGACAAGCAATAGTCACGAAAGCTCGTAGTGCTTGAGTGGCTATTGCCAAATGGCAAGAAGTTTGAGAAAGATACTGGAGAATTATTTTCTAATTTATCCAACTCTCGACTTTTATTTAATTAGATTATTTTTACTTTCTTATACACAGTATAAGGAAGTATTTCATTGGTTTTGAGAAACGTCAAAAAATAATCAGTTATAAATTAGAAATTTAGATAAGAGTTGTTATTTTCATGACGGATGTCATTAATGTCGATTTATACTGTTGTTTTCCATTTGTCATGAGTATGACTTTACTTTCCGTCCATTGAGAAGAAATAGTTATTTTTATAACAAGTGCCGAAAAAGATTTGTTACGTGCAAGTGCAGAATTTAATCTGCACGAGCATGTAACCTTTTTCGACACGTGTTATAAACAACATTTTTCCTACAACTGTGCGATTTAGTAAATCACTAAAATATTATTAAAATTTATAAAATTTTGATGATATTACATGAGAACGATGTTTTACGGCGTTGCTATGGTTTGTTTGTTGATTGCTTGCACATTGTTCAACGTTATTTAAAAAAAATTTCATCAACGTCAAGATAATTTCTTCAAAATCATCTTGATTGGAATAGTACAGTGAGTGATTCTTCTTTATCATTAACACCTCCAAAGATAATTGAAGCTCCGGATCATACTATGTTGGATCTATTTTCGACAATGACAATCAACCTGCTGCTGGTACTTCTAAAGCCTCCGAAATTGTTGTCAGTAATATTACTGTTAATAATATGAACAGGTACGGAAGAAATCAATGTTTCTTTAGACACAAAAGTTTCCATTTTACATTATGTCAATATAAGCAACTGTAACAACTGTGTTAATAATATACACAAACAATAAATATGATGTATTTCACTTACTCTTTAAATAAAACAATTTATCGATATATTTTACTTTGTTCGGTTCTTTTTATTAGTTATCTACAGATTAGATATACTGCAAATTAAGGTTACGTTTATAAACATCAAAATATACTACTGCATATTTACTAGCGCTGGTTCACCGTATCTTCTTCTTCCACAAGCATCTGTGGCCAAAATATGAACTCCGCGCTCGGCGCGAAATTTAAATCGCTGTCAAAACAATTTTCTTTTGACAGTTACGTAATGAAGCACTTTCCGCACTAGTGTTTCTTTGCTTTCGGAAACGCACTTGGTCTGCATTCATCTACTTTCCATACGTAACCAAGGCAATTATAGTTACGTAATAACAAAGAAATCGCACAGTTGTAGGAAAAATTATTTTTTTTTCTCTACGGCAGAAAAGTATGACTTTCTTCTCTCAATTGAGGGAGAAAATTTTACATTCTAACAGTGTCGTGAAAAAAATTATTAGTAGGAAAGGGATACATTCGCGTACCTAGTCGATATAAAAAGATATTTAATTGTTTTCTTCTTTTTTAAAATGCTTTTCACTGATTAAATTTTTGTATTCTGTTACAGATGACTATTAGATATCTTATGATTTTCAAGATCACAATTTCATATATTTTAATATGCCATATACCGATAAAATTTGATACTAAATATTAGACAAGTCACCGATTAATTGGAATCATGATTAAATAATAATGGAAACTATGGTTACCATTATTATTTAATATACGTTAATCGTGAGTAAACCGGTGATTGAATAACTGGCTTTTATTGTTGTTATTAAATATTAGTTTGTAATGGAAAGTGCACGCTTTCAATTAGCTCGAGCTACTAATATTCCGCCATGTTTCGCTATAAAAACACTGGCGCCATCTATGTGCCAGTCGAGAAAAGTAAAAATTGTCTTTGTACTCTCTTTTTAGTTATTAAGAAAAGTATGTTTGTAGTTTTGTAATTATACCTACATCAAAATGATAGCATAACTTGTTCTTTATAAATAAATGCATTTGTGTAGTCAACAGTGGCGTACCTAGAACTTTTGCCGCTCAGGGCGGTCTCCAATTTGCCGCCCTTTCTAAGTCAATCAAATGGTGGTTTTTATAAATTAAAAAAATAAATATATCATCACGACTTTTACCCATTACTGGGTGTGGCACTCTGCCGAAGCAGATCTCGGTAAGTGATATATTTTTGTACGTGAAGTGCGGTTACCAGCCGTCATATCAAGGCCCCCAAAGATGTTAGTGGGTAATTTTAATCTGGTAAAAATTGTTTGTCGGCTGTGGAAATCGAACCGGGGTCCTCGGGATCCACAGGCCAACTCGAAACCACTGAGCCATTACCCCATTAAATTAATAAACATAAATAAATAATTGTAATAGAGACAAACTATAGGTGGGGAACTATTTTACCATTGGATGGCATATTTAAATTAGGCGGTAATAAAGGAATTTTTCAAGATAATATTTTCAACACTACATTGACTTGACGATGAAGAAAAATATTCGAAATCAAATAGTAATTCATAATTCGTAGAAATCGAATAGTAAACTTATGAAGTAAACAAGTTGTTTTTTACAATTAAAACTAAATATGAGAAATGCCGCCCCAAAATATGTGCCGCCCGGTGCGGACCGCACCCACCGGCCCCCTCTAGGTACGCCACTGGTAGTCTATATTAATACTTCAAAAACATTTTAGAGTACCCAAAACTTTATCTCAAACTAAATTAAAACAAACTTAAAACACATGTTCTTCTACAGTTGCGAACAGCATTGGTGAAATGCAAACGTATACCTCATACTTAACATAACTTCAAAACATAAAATTAATCTCATATTTCTTAAGAACTCTGTAAGACGTCTCAACATGGGTCCCTCGTTTCTTACTGTTCTTAGACTAGTTCTAAGGCCGTAGTCCCTTAATTAATCCACGCTCCTTTAATTAAAGGTGCCTCCACGCTACGGCAGACTAGAGTTACCAGAAGTTAGTGTAAGTTTTTTGTTACTAAATTCTGACTTCTGGTGTCTGTTTCCTTTGAATCTAGTGAATCTGGGGACTTTTTGCGCTACACTGTTTGAGGGATTTAGCTGCTATGTTCACTGCAGTGAGAGTTAGGTTATAGGTTAGTTTTTACTGACATATTAGATGTATTATTAATTAATATTGTCAGAAGTAAGTTGTGTTTCAACTCTGGTTTATAGTTGTAACGTTTTCATTTGGGGTGAATTATTAACCTGATGTCACAACTGATTTCAAATAACTTTTCTCTAAAGCTGGATTTATAACTAAGTAACTTAAGAGGTAACGCGAGTTGTATCGGTAACGGTAACGTAAAAAGTTGAGCATGTACTACAAGGTGATCAAAAGGAATTGTTATAGTTGGCAATACAATTCCAGAGATCTTTTTATTCCACAGTTGGCACAACGTCACATAAAGGCGGAAATGCTATTTGGCATTTATAATAAATACAAATACAGAGTGATCAAAAGGAATTGTTACAGTTGGCAATAAAAAAAACTACTTGAAATTGGTAAGCCTGATACATAAATTCATTTCCTGTTGTTGACAGTGACACTTAAAATTTAAACTTAGTTACATTTATTATTACATTTATTTCTAAAGTAATTCTATTACTTAAAAAGTCAAAATTCTATTAGCTGTCAGACTCCTGACATAACCTATTTGTAGAAATGTCAAATAGCATTTCCGTCTTTTTCTGGCGTTGTGCAATAACATGTGTATTACAAAATACGCTCAACAAGGTATTAAATAAATAAGAAATAAAATTAATATTCAACCCTCTGTAGTATTTATTAAATTGTGTAGCGTGTATTATTTTTTTTGCATATTGCTCATGAAAGTCTTTTTTTTTTTTTAAATCGTTTAGAATGTGACACATTTTTCAACTATTTTAAATATCATAAAAAATACTACATTTTCATTGGTTTAATTTTATTTGTTGTCACTATTTTATTTATTTATCTCCTAGGAGATCATTTTAAATTTAACAACATGCATTCGAAATGTTGACATCCGTCAAAATTATTTTTAATTTTTGTCTGCTTAAATTTAGTCTAATTACGTTTACAACATGTAATAAAAACATATTTTTTTACTCATTTGACTGATACATTTCGGCTTCGCATCGATTTCATGAGAAAGGTATTATTTTCATTACTAGTTATATAATAGTATATTACATACATAATAAGTCTGGATAGTGATATTTTACCGAGTATTTTAATCCGCTGAGACAAGTAAAAACACTTTCCTGACGTATTATGTACTCTAGTTTTTCTGAAATTGTTTAATTTAATTGTAAATAATTCAAAATTATTAAATTTTTTGATATGAATTGTATTAGGCGACTTCAATTTGCCATTTGGATCAGATCTAACTTACTCTTACTGAATCAGATCACTTATTTATTTCACTAAAATACTTCACTCACTTTATTTTCAGTACTAGATTTACTGATTTGGATTTAACTTGAAGTAATATCTTCCAATAAGTGCAGCTGTTTCCTTAGTTCAGTTATTAAGTCATGATGTCGAATTTATCTGAACTGATTTAAGTGAACCAAGTGGCAAATGGAAAGCTGTATTCCATTTGCCACTTGGTTTTTTAAATCAGTTCAGATAAATTAGACAACATGACGAAATGAACTGAATTAAGTAAACTGATGCATTTATTGGGGTGAATTACATAAAAATAAATTAAAATTATTAAATACGTGATTTGGTTCAGTAAATGTAAGTTAGATCTGATCCAAATGGCAAATGGAATAGGCCTAATTACAGCTATTGACAGCAGACTACGTATCCAAGGCTACGACATAAATAACAGGCAGATAAAATCTTTACCAGACTGTTTTGTACTTTACCAGATTGTTATTTTTGTTGTAACCTTGGATACATACTTTACTTGACTGTATTTGTAAAAACCTACTTTCCATACTAAAATTGGTCAGGAAAGTAGACAACTTCTTGTCGATTTCAGTAAAATAACTATTACTGCAGCCTCTTTCAATCGTTATTTTTCTAAGATACACTTCAATATCTTGCATAACAAAATTATACTTTATATAATACATAGTTCTCCATTTAATTATATCTCTCTCTAATGTAATATTGCTTGTTATTTGATACTACTATCATATTGTTATATTATAATGATGATTACACTTCCACTAAATAATGTTGTGGTCAAAAGATTATTGTTATTCTACTAACAAACATGTTATTATTCAGTAATGAAATTTGCGTTTAATATATGAACAATGAAAGAGAATAGCCCTGTTTCGTAATTAAAATAATTTTATTGTTTAATTACGAGCTTTAATACGAAAATATAGCAGTGTAAACAAATAAAACAATGGTATAATTATGAACATGTAAATATCAAAGCTTATTTGTAATGTAATAATGTTACCTTGAACTTGTAATTATTTCAAACATTACACAAAATCAAATGTATCATATTCTTCTTTGTATGACCAATGTCCTTTACGTATGAAACGAACGTGTGCTTTTATTTTGTTAGTCTGAAAATAGAATGAAGTCTGAGTGGGTTTCGGGAAAACAAAAGGTAGATGGCAGGCGGTTAGGAAGGTTTATTGCTACTTCCTGTATATGGTAGGCCGGTGATTATGTACGTAGTTTACAAGCTTGTTTACTTGATGAATGAATTACCGGTTTGAGTACCGGTTCGTAATTTTCAGGAAATACAACCATCTTTGAAGGATTAACCGATTATCTTATACATAAAAAATAAATATATCATCACGCCTTCTACCCATTACTGGGTGTGGCACTCTGCCAGAGCAGATCTCGGTAAGTGATATATTTTGCGCGTGAAGTGCGGTTATCAATCGTCAAATCACGACCGCCAAAGATGTTAGTAGTAGGGGAGCCGCAGGAGTAATTTTAATTTGGTGAAAATTATTTGTCGGCTGTGGGAATCGAACCGGGGTCCTCAGGATCCACAGGCCAACTCGAAACCACTACTCCATTAAATTAATAAACATAAATAAATAATTGTAATTGAGACAAACTATAGGTGGGATACTTTTTTACCATTGGATGGCACATTTGAATTAAAATAAAATATATTAATATATTATCACGCCTTCTACCCATTACTGGGTGTGGCACTCTGCCGAAGCAGATCTCGATAAGTGATATATTTTGCACGTGAAGTGCGGTTACCAGTCGTCAAATCACGGTCCCCAAAGATGTTAGTGGTAGAGGAGCCACAGGGGTAGCTTTTGAAATTATGAAAATTGTTTGTCGCCTGTGGGAATCGAATCAGGGTTCTCAAGATCCACGGGCCGACTTCATACCACTGAGCTAGCCACCCCATTTAAATTAGGCAGTAATAAGGGAAGTTTTCGAGATAATATTTTCAACCCTAGAAGAAAAATATTTGAAATCATGTAGTAATTAATTAATTCGTAGAAAGGTACGCCACTGAAAATAAGTATTTCTTTCCTGAAGAACAATTTTAAGGAACCAGGGGTATGATTGGGTATTAATAATTTTGCTGCGTGAATGGTCCCATTGCCAGTTGCATTACTTTCACGAAATGTTACAAACAGCCAAATGTATTTAGCCAGTAATTTAACATCCTGATGAAGTTTAAAGTGAACCTGGTGGAACGCGAGGCTGGTTGATCACGGAGATTTTTTGCTTGTGCACACTCACTGTCACAGAAGGGTTCTTTATCATACATGGAGGCAGCGGTAGAGGTCGAGGCTGAGGTTGAGGCTGGCCTCATGCCAACCGAACCCCGCGCGCTTCCAGAGCCTGGTGATAACACATACACACGCACACGTGCAGTGCACAGAGGCCCCATGATGATGTGTTCCATGCGTATTCGTACCAACTACAGAAAGCGTTAGTTTCTATATCTGTATCTGTAGACTTCTCGCGGCAATCAACAATCTCAATGCGTGAGCGGCAATAGACTACTTTCTGCTCGTGGTGCAAACAATATTATTATTATAACCATTTATAAACCCTTGAAACAGAATTTAACGTAATTTTTGCTAGTTTTTTTTTAATGTTGCAGTTTTCATATATTCTTGAATACACTTTACTTTACTGATCAGCGTGTGGCAAACGTCAACTTTCTACATTCAACTGACAGTTGTAAATTATCACAAAATATATAAATTGATCATCATTCATTTCATTCAAATAGCTATAGTTTGTATTAAGGTAGTACTAGTGTGAACGTGGCGCCGTCGGTTGTCGAGTGGCGAAACTGACGCTCAAAAAATATAAAAATTGAATAAAATAAGTGTTTTATACCTATTATGATTTGAATATCATGAACTGTTAACAGGTTGTTGGTCTAGTGAATTTTCAAATACCATACCACCTGTGGTGTTGCCATTATAAATTGGGATTCTTAATTTTTCGTTAAAAACAAAGCTTTGCATAGCTATATATCCATTACTAAACGATAAAAAACTTTCTCCTTCTGATACAATGTACATGGATAGTTCTAGAACATCATACTAGTTTTTCAAATGAAACAGCAAAATTTTAGAGGTACACAAACCAAATATGTTTGATTCTGAGTGATGTTCGCCATAAGCTCCGTGTATATGAACTCAACTTTACAAGCAAATATATTTGTTCACAGATGATGAATGTGTTTCATATTTTAACAGGATGCGTATGACTATTCAATGTTTACGAGCGCCAAATTTCATTCAGATCCGCAAAAAAAAATTTCACGCTAGTACTACCTTAAGAGGTTTACGTAGAGCCCCAAATTTATAAATCTAGCAATATATAAAAGAAAGAAGCCTAAACAAAAATGTATGGTCAGTATTTGAAGTACGAATTCGAATGGGACGAATTAGAAACCGACACACACACACACAAACAAACACAGATGCACACCGGAGCTATTGAAGGTAAATGTAGCTAAGAAATCTGTGAGCTATGACGCGATACGAAGACACTATTCAATATGGGAATTATTTATCGACTGATACCTGCATTTTTAATTCTTTCCCTGTTATTTTTTTGTTATTTTTGAGAGATAGCGTTGCTGGGAAATGATTCGGAATGGAATAGAAGAAACTGGCATATTTAAAGCTTTATATGGTTTGGAGCTAATATTATTTGTGCACTGGAAAATATTATATTCATACACGAGATACACGCGACAGACTGCATATAATTTTGTACATATTCAATTTTACTTACACATCCCGGAGAAATAATAATTAAACCTGGAGATAACTCACTGAAACCCAGAGTCTCCGGGTCAAACCCGGAGAAGTGGCAAGCCTAGATGTGACGTTACTGTGACTGAATAGCAGTAGAAGCTAATTTTGACATATTTTTGACATCAGGAAAAATGAATAACGAATGTAGCAGCGGTGAGAAGAAAAAAGTAAAATATCTATCTTGGCAATTTATAAATAATAATGAATAATTTTGAGGCTCTGTACTAAAGGGTCCAATGTAGCGCATTGGGCCCCAAAAATACTATTTAAATCTCCACGCGGAGCTAAGCATAATGTGTCCAATGTGTCATTGAACATTGGTGTGGGGCAAAGTCTCACCGTATAATGTGGGGCTCCACGCTGATATAAGAAAACACCCATCATCTTATTATATAAGAGAATTTTTATCTGTTAAATAATTTTCATATAAATTTACACACACGAAACATTTTATTGTAAAATGGGGCCCATCAAATAATTGTTAAGTTCAAATTCATCATTTTCGATCATCTGCCGTTGAATCCTCCTCACTTTCCGATGACAAAATCACATTTGTAACAAATTCTTCCATAAATACATATATCACTCCTTTTACCCATTACTGATTGTGGCATTCTGCTGTAGAAAATCTCTGTAATTGAAGTGCGGTTATCAGTTGTCAAATTTATATCAATTTATGTCAAAATGACAATTTAAATACACAACTCGTGTAGTATACTGGGCATACAAAACAAAAATAGAATTTACCTCGAATGAAAAAAAACAAAAATTATTATTAGTGACTTAAATTATTACTGTCAGTTTTTGTGGTATACAGTAAAACGCTGCTGTAACTAACCGCCGCGTTTTACAGTAACTGCCACGTAGCGAAACAAGCAAAGCTATTATAACATAACATAATGTTTAATTTACTTATTTTATAATTTCTTTCATTAAGTTCGATTATAGTCATTAAATAATTAAAATAAATTAAATGTAACATCACGCCTTTTACATATTAATAGGTGTTGCATTCTATTATAGCAGATCTCAGTAAGTGATATATTTATGCGCATAAAGTGCGATTACCAGCCGTCAAATCATGACTTCCAAAGATATTAGTGGCAGAAGAAACCGCAGCAGTAATTTTTATGTGCAAGCGTATTGCATTGTCTACTATTTACCAGTATTTTTGTAGTGTTTTCTTTAACAAAATGTGATCATAAACCAATGAAACCTTAGAACTGATTTTCAAAGTTTCCCATAAGTAATAACTCCTTTTATTTATTTGTAGTTCAAAAACCTTTGTCTACTTATAACAAGGCATGACTCTGAAATACTTATCTTGTATTTAGAAATAAACTGTAAAACTTGTCTCAATTATAATGCCATTAAACTAAACTGTTTGTTGAACACAAACATTCACCTCTGTCCTCTTTCGGCTTCATCTTCGTCAATCTCGGCTGAGCGAATGATCTTAAAACGTAACGGGTATTTGCATAAAGTCACCACATCGCGAAGTGGGCGATGACAAACGAGCGATCGTTTAGCATAAACAAATCCATTTATCCGGCGGTTGTGGCGGCGGCGGCGGCGGGATTTTTCCCCGGAGCTGAGTGCCTGAAGCCGAGCCGGACTTATCAATTAACGGCGCCCAAGTACGGAGATTTCCATAACTCTGTGCGCGGAGCTATTAGAGAGTGTGGGGTTGTAGAGACAGCTGAACGTCGTTATGGTTTCAAAACTCGACGTTCTTCCCGCCAGCCGCCAACACAACACACTGAAAGCGAACTGTGATACTCAAACTCTTTTAATGAGCTCGTACTTTATTATAAATTATTTATGATCAACAAATATTTTTCTAAAAGCGATCTAAAAATGTTATTTGTATCATTAGCTTAGAACTTGTGCTTCTGCGAGTGCGAGTATATTTTTGTGTATTACACAAGATTTTGCGGACCGATTTCAATTAAGGTAGTACTAGTGTGACGGTGGCGCCATCGGTTATCGAGTGGCGATACTGACGCTCCAAAAAATATAAAAATTGAATAAAATAAGTGTTTTATACCTATTATGATTTGAATATCATGAATTGTTAACAGGTTGTTGGTCTAGTGAATTTTCGAATACCATACCACCGTGTGGTGTTGCCATTAAAAGTTGGGATTCTTAATTTTTCGTTAAAAACAAGGCTTTGCATGGCTTTATATCCATTACTAAACGATAAAAGACTTTCTCCTTCTGATACAATATACATGGATAGTTCAAGAACATCATACTAGTTTTTCAAATGAAACTGCAAAATTTTAGAGATACACAAACTAAATATGTGCGATTTTGAGTGATGATCGCCATAAGCCCCGTGTATAAGAACTCAACTTTACAAGCGAATATATTTGTTCACAGACGATGAATGTGTTTCATATTTTAACAGGATGCGTATGACTATCCAATGTTTACGTGAGCCAAATTTCATTCAGATCTGCAAAAAAATTTTTCACGCTAGTACTACTCGTAGTATAAATAAAAATTGAATGTGAAGCATTGTACATTTTAGGATGCGTATTTAAATCCTGACAATAATAAAATTGTTTCTGTGGTCTTTTTGAGGTTAGGTGGTTGAACAGTCCATAACTTAACCTCATCTCTCTTTTGATTTCCATACTCTCCCTTCAATACAACCTGTTGCACAACATAAACAAACAACAAAAAACTAATCTCTATTCATCTACACATGAAATGAATTCAATCCCAGTCACTGAATATAGTTTGAGTTTCTCTGAACATCGGTGGTGGCGCGCAATGATTCCGATGGTTTCAGGAAAGGAACAACACTTTCGGCGCGGCTTTCGGGGAGCGGCAGGGAGCTCGGAGGCAGCGCGGGCACTAATGAGATACGCGCGTTGTGCGCTGCAATTATGCCAGCGGCAGACCACGCGGCCGCCGCCGGCGCCATAAAGCACCGCCGCCACCACCGCCACCAGCACTTAATGGCCAGTCATTGCACATTTAAGTCGTACCCGCTCGCGCTGTGTCTGCTCCCGGCAGCTGCGGAATCGTTTGTCAACGTCGACTTCACTTTACCATAACCAGCCCAGCCGGGAATCTATACGCGATAACCGCAAAACCGGGGAAATATTAAATACATGCTCCTAATTCCCCACAGAGGGAAGTAGGTTAGTATAGTAGTGGGCTCTGGAATCTAGGACGCACAATATACTACCCTACTCATTCTTTTTAACTGGTACGCCTTTTTTATAAAAGTATTTTAAAATTTTGACTGATTATCATCCTATTCCAGTAGTTTTCAAAGTGTGGGTCGCGAAAACATTAGAAGGGGTGGTCGGATGCTTTTTAGAAATTTTATTGTATTTTTTATGGAGTAGGTGGCTTAGTGGTATCGAGTCGACCTGTAGATCCTGAGAACCCTGGTTCGATTCCACAGCCGACAAACATTTTCACCACCTTAAAAAATTACCCTGGTGGTTTCTACACCACTAACATCTTTGGTTCCTCCTCATCCTTGGAGGCCGTGATTTGACGGCTTGTAATCGCACTTTACGCGCATAAATATATCACCTACCGAGATCTGCTTGGGCAGAGTGCCACACCCAGTAATGGGTAAAAGGCGTGATGATATATTTAAATATTTGTTTTATTGTATTTAAAGATTCATCTAGTTGCGCCACTTTCGATTAAATCAACGGAAAAACAAATTATCAATTGGGAATAAAGAATAATTGAATTTTAGAAAGAAGAAATATTTCTGGTATTTAGTTTGATTATTATCAGTAATAATATAACAAGAGAGCGAAAATAAATTGAAAATAATTTGACAGATCTTTCGAAAACTTATTGCCAGGCAATAGTCACGAAAGCCCGTTATAAATAATTATTTGACAACTACCTATCATTTGTCACAAACAAAAAGGCACCTACGGAGATTATTCCCGGGAAGAGCTTTATTCTCAGTATAATAATGACAGGATTGGTTAAAACGCAGACACGTGACATACAATGAAGCATTTCATTGGTTTTGAGAAACGTCAAAAAATAATCTTAGGAATATAGAAAATAAACTTTATCTAACGGATGTTCAATAAGTCTTGGCGTCCCAGGTAGCTATGGGTTGTGAAACGCATGTCTATACTTTATTCACACAATTTAACCTTAAACGTCATATTTTTTTTTGACATAAATTAAACTAAAGCAATAATTTATTTTGGAACTGTTTTATAGTAAAATGTTTACTCAGGAATAATAAAGATTTATAGTGAAGACTTATTTTCACGATGGTCAACAAAATAAAAACTTAATTGCACTTTGTTCATTTTGAATGACGTTTTATTTAAGGTTAAATTATATGAATAAAGTACAGACATGTGTTTCACAGCCCTTAGCCACCCAGGACTAAAAGACTTATTGAACACCCGTACTATTTTAAATTTAGTTAAAAGAGTCGATCCCTACAATCTAACGTAAACCTTGATCAGAGCTGGGCAAGCTACTTAAAAAAAGTAGCTAAGCTACAGCTACAGCTATTCTTTAAAAAAGTAGCTAAGCTACAGCTATAAGCTATATTTTGTAAAATATAGCTAAGCTACAGCTAAAAGCTTTCGTTAAAGTAGCTGTTAAATTTTAAAGCTACTTTTTTAAATTATTGTGAAATAATTAAATTTGCCATTGTCATATGATCAGTCTTTAGTTATAATGACTGTTAATTTACTATTATATACATAAATGTCAAAAATAGCAAATACCATCTGGCACCTACTGTGTATTTTTGCGTATTAGAGCCGGCAAAAAATAATTATTTTGTGTGAGTTTAGCTTGTACGCATGCGTACTTTGTTGACCTTCTGCTTAAAAAGTAGCTTTAAGCTACAAAAAGTAGCTTTAAAAGTAGCTTCAGTTGTTATTTTTAAGCTAATAGAAAAAAAGGTAGCTAGCTACAAGCTACAGCTATATTTTTTTACAGTTAGCTAAGCTACAGCTACAGCTAAGGTAAATGTAGCTAAGCTAGTAGCTAAGCTACAAAAGTAGCTAGCTACTGCCCAGCTCTGACCATGATTAAATAATAACCGTAGGGTGGTTTATTTTTGGAAAGTACTATAACTAGTTAATTTAACTCTTACTAGGAAATGGTAGCGGACTGTACTACGAGTATATCTTTTCTATCTAAGAAGATATATTAGTAGATTCAGTAAAAATATTGAATATATTTCTGCAGTGGTGAACTTTGAAATAAAAATAATCATTCCGTAAAGACGAAAACACTTCAAAACAATGAAATCGTCGTTCTTATTTTAATTAATGAGATGAATTGCCGACCAATTAAGGCGTCCCCATTTGCTCTTAATGATTCCAAGCTCGAAATCTCGCATCGACCGTTAAATGAAAATTACACAGAGAAACAATACCGAAATGTCCGTTGTTTTCACGCTTAATAGATTAAAATATCGTCAAAATTGCACAATTTTATTATGAAGTCATATATTTTTTTGGTACATAGCATAACTTTAAACATAAGAAAATCAAACACACTTGGTTTGTTCACTAAAATATTTATTTAAAACTTGTTACGTACGTTTCGTCCTTTCGGACATTATCAGACACTTAAAATTAAATTACAAACATGGTCCTTATATAGTACACAAATTTAAGAGGGGAGAGTTAGATACATCTACCTGTTCGTTAACGATGTGACTGCTTTCCTAATTTCAAAGTTGCCGTTATAATTATGTTTGGATGTTCTTCTCTTATATTTTCTATTAAATTTAATTTCACATAGACAATGTGCAATATTTAAAAGTACTATTAGCCTTGTAGGTACTTTTTAAGTACCAGTACCCATGGCTTCGAGGATAAGTCAGACCTAAATTTTCCACGGTAACAACAAAATTTTGTTTTCCATGCAACAGTTTTATTTAGATCTGTGCACTTTTATTAATATACAGAACAGAAACTTTAATAATATGACACTTGCGTCCTACTATATACCATCTTCATCTTCATATTAAACCCGCCAATGTTTATGGACCGAAACCTGGAACCGGAAACTTCATTAAATACTGTTAATAAATTTTCTCTCTTGAAAGCTGTAAAAATTTTAAGAATATTACCGTTCTTTAACAGAACTTGTTTTGTCTCATATTGGAATTAAAACTTTTAGGTCTTTATATTACAAAAGATAACTTTCTTGAATGCCGAGAGAGTTACGAGGAAGTTAGAGAAATAATTTATATAAGTATTCATTAATATAATTATAATCATTAATTAATTTAAATAACATTATTACCTGAATATTAACAGTTGGAACGTGATTAATATAATATAGTTCTTAAAAAATGTCGTATAATATAAGTAAAAACTGGCAAAAACAAGTATTGAGAAGCGTGAACTTAGTTTCGTGAGATGTTTTTTCTCTCAAAATAGAAAGACCTCTTCGATAAAATCCATGGTATGATATTGGACGATCGGCGAGTTAAAGTGCACGAGGTCGCTGAGGCTATGAGCATCTCAACCGAACGGGTACGGAACATTTTGCATAAATTTTTGGATATGAGAAAGCTATTTGCCAGATGGGTGCCGCATTTGCAGGCAACGCACCGGCGCACAGGTCCGCAGTCGCAATGGCAAAATTGCTACGAATTGGTTCGTCATCCACCATATTCTCCAGATTTGGCCCCCTGCGATTTTTATCTATTTCCAAACTTAAAGAAATGGCTCGGCGGAAAGAGATTTGCTTCCAACGATGAGGTCATCGCTGAGACAAACGCCTATTTTGAGGGATTGCCAAAATCGTATTATTTGGAAGGGTCCGAAAAATTAGAAAGGAGATTATGTTGAGAAATAAAATATGTTTTGACCAAATAAATCATTTCTTGTTTCATTTTTCAGGGACTTTTCACCCTGCCCTCGTAATAGAACTAAATAGAACTAAAATTATTGGCAGATTTACTATCGATGTGGTTACTTCTATCATCGATTAAGCCTTCTATGCTTACTTAACAAACACCTTGTATACAAAGAAAAAAAGTTCTACGATTATCACCAGAATGACAAAGTATAATAATTTACAGTATAGATAGATTAATTACTTATTTAATATAATTCTCCGGGGAAATTAACGATATACAATATTAATTAATTAAATAGATATAGTAGATAAGGTTGGTTAGGTTGAATTAACCTGCCTAGTTTTAAAATTCTTCTTATAAAAATAAAAAGAAAATCCGAAAATTCCTCCTCTTGGTGTAGTACTCGCAACAGTGGCGCCTCTGGCGGTCGCTACTGCTGATCTAAGTTGAAATGTGTGTCGCGGCGATGCTCCGGTTGCCTCCGGACTCCTCCGGGCCAAACAAGAACGCGTCTTTTCCATTCTATTCAAGCGGTTGTGTTCCAACTTTGAATTGTGCCCTGTGTACTGCGCAGGATTTAATTGTGCCAGAATTGATAAGTAGGGCTTTCTTAATATTTAAAACTTTTCAGTTGGATACTTTTTTATTTATTGGAGAGATTTATTAATAAAGTTTACTGCAGCGTGATAAGCAAGAAAAAGGGGAGTATAGGAGGTATTTTCTTGATACTGATTGGCTGAGTAAAACATCAAAATGAAAACATTTAAATAACATAAACAATTTTCACCACATTAAAATTATCTCTGAGGCTCCCCCTTCATTAACATCTTTGGGGAGCGTGGTTTGACGGCTGCTAACCGCACTTCACGCGCATAAATATATCATTTATCAAGATATGCTATGAAAGGGTGTTACACTCAGTAATGGATAAAAGACGTGATGATATATATTTTTTATTATTTTTTTTAACGCCTGGCGATGACAACGCTTATCTAATGCTACATATAAATTCCGCAGGGAATAATAAGCATTATTTCCTGTTCTCCACCATCAGATATTTATTGTTCCTGAATAAATTTCTCTGTGTAAATAAAAATAGCATAAAGACTAGAATGTAACTACGAAAAAGCAAATAAACAAAAATAAAAATGCAAAAATGTTGATACTTCTTTATCACCATAATTACATCACGAAATATTGCAATATTAAAGTTTTATTTAGTTTGGGATTATTATGAAATGAAATTATAAAAAATGTTGTATGTAATACATTAAGTCGTCGATAAAGTATTGTTTACGACTTACTATAATGGCAATTATTCCCTTCGATGATTACAACCTTCACTTGCTTTATCGTTAAAAATTACAGCTTCCATTATAGCGTCGTTGTATAAATATATATAAATACAGAGTGATCAAAAGGAATTGTTACAGTTAGCAATAAAAAAAGCTACTTGAAATTGGTAAGCCTGATACATAAATTTCCTGTTGTTGACAGTGACATTTAAAATTTAAATTTGAGTACATTTATTATTACATTTATTTTTAAAGTATTTCTATTACTTAAAAAGTCAAAATTCTATTAGCTGTCAGACTCCTGATATAACCTATGTGTATTTATTAGAAAGGTCAAATAGCATTTCCGCCTTTACCTGGCGTTGTGCCAACTGTGGAATAAAAAGATCTCTGGAATTGTATTGCCAACTATTCCTTTTGATCACCCTGTATTTATACAAAAAAATCAAAATTAAATTGGTTACTAGCAATAAGTTTGTTTATAAAATAATTGAATACTTCATATTTGCAAGAGTATTGTTTAATATACTGCAATATAAATAATATTGCCGAGGATATATCGATTTCACAACCGTCAATTTCTTTTGTATTGTTTGTAGATTCCAAATTTCACATACAAACCCATGTATAACTTACCGTTCCATAACATCCTATATACAGATTAATTACTAAAAGTTCATAATCACTTTTCCTATATAATTTGTCGTATAATTTTTAATCCTTCAACTTTCGAGCGATGCGTGCTCCTCTGTTGCCTGGAGCGGATATTAACGTCGTCTTATCGGCCGAGCCGGACACCTGGCCGCCTGCATTACCGGCTCAAGTCAAAGAGTTTCACACTCCCTCATGTCGACAGTTACGATAACAAACTGTTTAATTATAATTAACGATTCTAGTCCGAGTTTATCGATAGCTTTTTGTTTTATTAATCATTAACGACAAGAATGGTTTTTACATTAAGGGAATGTGAAAATGTTCAACTATTCAACATGACATTAAAAAGTTATTAATCTCTAACAAAATTAACTTAATTCAATCTAATATTATTTGATTTCAATCTGGTGATAAGTTATTTGATAAGTCTGCTTTTTTTAAATATATTAAACACAAATATTAATTATCCATTACAATTTACAATATTCTTATTTATATTAGTTCTCATGAAATTTGATACCTGGCATCTGTATTTTCAAGTATATTTTAGAAATTATATCCTTCAATTAAAGTTAGAGTAAAGAAAAATAAGTGAGTGAAGTTTAAACTGAAACTAAATAATTGAATTAAGGAATTAAATTCTGCGCAGTTTTGTAATTAATGGTCTGAATCCTGAAATCGTTAAGTCATTTGTACACTCACAATTAGCGACATTCAAGTTATTTGGTTAGTTTTCGACCGACGAGAAATTAAGAAATATTCTGTTTATTTTGTAATTAATTTACTACAATTTCTCAATTACATTGTTGTAATATTTATTTTTCAATTAATACTAATTAATATATTTATAACCATTGCAAGTTAAATAAATTGATGATGAACATTATTGTAATATCTTCTGCATAATTGTGATAGTTAATACATACATACATACATACATATCTTCACGCTATATCCCAACAAATGGGGTAGCACGAACCCTAAAATCACTCATAAAACATTCACTCATCACACCCATCAAACAACCAGTCATCGTCAAACATTTTCATCCAAACATACCACCCTCATTTCAACCACATTCATAGATCACTCCATATAAACTCATTCATTTATTACACTCGAAATTATTATCACACAACAAACCTTCAATCACATCATTTCTTTTCACTTACCATTCATTTTCTTTCTTCAACGTACATAACATATGCATAAAAAATCTCAAATTACTCACGTTTACTCCTAACAACGAATCTAATAACGAAACTAACAACGAATCTACAAGATTAGAAAAGATGAAAGCGATAGTCTGCACTTATATATGAAAGAAAAGACCACACAATGCAGTAACTGAAAATGGAACAAAAAGATAAGAAAGGGAGGGAGCGTCGCCCTGCGCTTGTTTTTGAAAGTGAATATTTTACAATAAATTAGTATGAATAAATTAGAGTTATTTACGAGCTCTGATACATGCCAAAGAAGGCAAATTAGTTGATAGTACTTAATTAAATAAATTAAAATGTATTCTGACAAATGAATTCTGCAGTAGAGCTAGACAAACCAAAGTAAAACAAATATATATCTGGCGCTTTAACTCCATCCATTCGGATATATAACGAATGGTGTGGTTCTACTTGGGTGGAAAATTAAAATATATAGTCTCATATCCTGTATGCGCATTTATACGAAGTAATGATATATTTATTTGTTATTAATCCATCACAATTATTATTCATGCTATTTTTATAAATGAAAAAAATTACACGCTATCTTATTATTTTATAACGTCAAATAAACCATCATTTTGTAATCCAACTTTTGACGCTGAGTGTACCGACGAAAGTAGCGACCTCCGCAGACACTCCTGGGTTGTAAATTGCTTTGTCTAACTCTACTACAAATTTTGTAGCATTTAGTTCATTTACCCAAAAACAGATGGCATTACTGGTTATTTTCTAAAGCAGAAATAACGTAGAACTGTCGTTTCTTTTTTATAAATCATTTGTTATGTGGTTTAAGATATTCTGGTTCTTTCATTTACATATAAATATTTCTCACGAAACTAACAATGTATTTCTGGTGTTGATACATTGTCATAGTTACTACATTAAAGTAAGGAATACCTTACATTTGCGATTAGCAAAATATTATCCTGTTAGAGTCTTGTGGTGCCATCTGTTAGGAAATACGTGGGAACTATTGAAATGCTGGATATTGAAATTTAGCGCTCTGCAATGAAAATATTATTTTCACTTTTGGTTTCTCTCACTATTTTGTATTTCATTTTACAAAGAGCAGTAATTTGAAATTTATCAAAAGATTAGAATGAACACAAGTGTCTGCAAAACTATTTCGTAAATTTAAATAAAAATCCAATAATAATAATGAATTAAAAGACAAGTTATTGAAAAAAATATTTTACGAATACAAATAAATAAATAAAATAAATATATCATCATGCTGTTTACCCATTACTGTGTGTGGCACTCTGTCGTAGCAGATCTCAGTAAGTGATATATTTATGCGCGTGAAGTGCGATTACCAACATTCAAATCACGGCCACCAAAGATGTCACAGGGGTAATTTTAATGTGGCGAAAATTGTTTGTCAGTTGTGAAAATCGAACACAAGTTCTCGATTCCACAGTCTGACTCGATACCACTTAGCCTCTACCGCATTAAATTGTAAATAATAAAATTAATATTAAGGCTGCAATATATACACTTTATAATTATACATAATCAATAAAACAATCACAGATTCTTTAATACAGCTTATAATATAAATACTTATAAATAATAAAACAACTTCATACATTATAATAATAACAGAGCAGTAACACATTCTCATTCATTTCACACAACAAATAGCACACTGGTATTGCATCGGCACGTCATGAGCTTTCTTCACAAGTACTCGTTGTTGTATTTGTTTGTTGCTTCGACTTCCTTAGCCTACTAATAGTGAATTCCACTCCCCATGTGATGAATACAGCCACCATGAGGACATTTGTTCCGTATACGAACAGTATGTAGCTCTTTGTGTAATCTCGTAACCAACCTGTATAACAAACAAGAGAATAATTGATATGACGAACTGCTTGACTGAATATTAATATGGCAAAGTGTATTATTGGATTTTAGACAATATACATTTTATTTCTTGTCTTCAACATTTCAAATGGAAAAAAGGAATTTTCTTTTTGTACTCGCATCATTTAAATTAAAGTTTATGTTTTGCGCACTATAGTAAATGAAAAAACACGGTTTTGTATGGTTCTAATTTGGACTATTAAAACGCTAATTGTACTTATATATACATATTTTAAGGAATTTATAAAAGAAGTAAAGACATTAGCTTACAACGCCATCAATCATTCATATTTCAACAAGCTTTACGAGAAAAAATAAAGAATTTGTTTTCAAATAACAAATGTCAATTCATGGCATACTAAACTGTCAATATAAATTCTCGTTTCAAATTTAATAACTTTTCTCACTATCGGTTATATAATTTTTGCTCGTTACAAAAAGCATTGTACAAAACTCGTGGACGACGACGCCATTTGCACCGTTCGCGCAAATTAAAGCACTCGCTTCGATCGTACTTAAAAATTGCGCTGATGTGTAAAGTATATCTTTGCGCACTTGTTATGCAGATAGGTATTTCCATAAAAGATTACATATTTTGACTATTCAAAAGTTAAAGAAACACATCATTCAAAATTTGAGATTTTAGTTAGATATTCATCCGACTATTGGAGCCACTAGTATTACATAGGGTATGTATTCTTATACTGATATTTGTCAAAAATTACAAGTAAATATAAGTTTTAAAAAATGTAAATATCATCACTTATTGCGCGATGATTTAATTTAATATTTATTAATAAAGTAAAAGGGAAACTTTTAGTAAAAATACTGTGATACTAATGTTATTACTCCGTTCATATTTTTAAATTTTACTCACGTTTGAAATGGTTCAATGTACAAGAAAAATGAAAAATGAATTAAAAAAAATAATTTTGTAACAATATCCAATTACAAACACAACCTATTTCAAAATATGGCCAACTGCAAATTGCCACCAAATTAATTTAAAATAAAGGAAACATTTTTTGAAGACATCATTATAATATTAAAGAATAACTAATTTGATTAATTGTCCAGCACTTACCTAATAATTGACCCAAACTGATAACAAACAGCCCCTTGGCCACCATCATAAGTCCAAGGGCGGCTGGAAGACGATCGTCCTTGCCTTTTCGGGAACAGTATTCTGACACTGTTAGATTCTGGTTAATAACAGTGAAAGCTCGAACGTATCCACAAAGTAGCGACGCGACTAGCATGCCTCCAAGAGTAGTCTGCAAAGCGATCACTGAAAACAGAACAAAAATATTTATATGTATATCAACAGGAAAAAGTGAGACTTTTTTGAAGTATTGGTCAAGAATTTTTTTTCTAACGGTATTACATAATTATAGAATAGAGTAATCATTTAAAAACATCGAAATATCAAGTTTATTTAAATCTTAATTAGAAATATTATTACAACTTACTTTCATGCTTCTCAGTTTATTAAATTTTTTTAAATAATTTATATTAAAAATAAGTAAAAATAGGTGTAACGAAATAGGATTATTATAAAAAAAACTAGACATTTTACGATTTAAAAATAGAGTTGGGGCACATATTCACATCAGCAAAACTTTTAGTTTTCTCAACATTAATTACAAAATTAAAAACGAGAAAGTAACATTCCCATCACAACCAACCTGATCGTGCCCCCGCTAGAAACAGCGCTCCCCACCAGAAAGCTCCCCTACTCGTCACGCTCAACCTCCACATTACCCAGGGGATGGTCACCCTGGCGAGGATATCCGCGGCAGACAGCAGAGACATAGCCAGCGCGGTGTCGGCACGCGATAACCGTAACACGGGACCTTCTTGCAGTAACAGTGGAAACAGCGTGCTAAAAGACACTCCGGCCGTGTGCACCAGGCCTAGACCGCAACACAGGTTCGTGAAGATGGGGTCCTTTAGCAGAGAGAAGTGGAGGGATGTGTACCATGGGAGTGATGTGCTACCTGGAAAAGAAATGATCTGTTAGAGGTCTGGAGTATTAGTTTCACTACTTTGTCAAAATGAATATACGTTGAAGTGCATTATACATTTTTTTTCTTCTACCGTTCTTAAATAGTTATTTACGATACTAGTTCCATAAAGCTAGTCTTTAGTCAAGAGCGGGTCAAAGTTGTGTTGTGTTTCGACCCGCGAGTGATTAAAGATGCTTTACTTATGTAAAGTATTATGGGATGGCTAGCACAGTGGTATGAAGTCGGCCTGTGGATCCTGAGGTCCCTGGTTCGATTCCCACAGGCGACAAATTTTCATAATTTGAAAAAGCTATCCCTGTGGCTCCTCCACCACTAACATGTTTGGGGGCCGTGATTTGACGACTGGTAACCGCACTTCACGCGCAAAATATATCACTTACCGAGATCTGCTTTAGCAGAGTGCCACACCCAGTAATGGGTAGAAGGCGTGATGATATATATTTTTTTTTTTTTTTTTTACTTATGTATATTGTTTAATATTTTATCTACAACCGAAAACATTAGTAAAAATATATAAAAAAATGACATAAATGTCATCTTAATAGTATATTACGTATCATGAACTAGCGAATGTTTAGGAAATTTCGACCCTTCGGGCCTCGATTTCCCAAACTACATTCTTGATCTAAAAACTGTCACTTACAGTTCGAGGTTAGTAAGCTCTATTTACAATACTTGCACAAATAGAAGGAAATGAAAAATAGGTTTCAAAATTAACAGCTGTCAAATTGTTGTCAGATCTTGATATGTAATATTTACTTACTGTGATTTGACGACTGGTAACCGCACTTCACGCGCAAAAATATATCACTTACCGAGATCTGCTTTAGCAGAGTGCCACACCCAGTAATGGGTAGAAGGCGTAATGATATATTTATTTATTTTATTTACTTACTGTCCACAGTGGAGTAAGTAAATATTAAAGTCCTGATGTAACCATGGAAACCACTGTGCAATAAAAGTTCCACTTAGGGCCAGTTTTTCAATCACCGATTAATATTAATCATGATTAAATAATAATAGAAACCATAGTTTCCTTCATTGTTTAACCATGATTAACATTAATCGAGAGTAAACCGGTGATTGAAAAACTGGCCCTTACTGTGTTAAAATTTTGTTATTAATAGCTAACTTACAGTACAAGTACTATAAAGAATTATTTTGCGTGGTTATCTATTTTAACCACTCGTTGCTAGACAACCCGTGACTAATAATATTTTGTTATTAACAGTCATTTTACGAACTGAAAACAATCATCTAAAAGTCACTTTTATACACTTTCAAATCAGTTTCCGAAAACCGAATTGTAACAAAAATAATCTAATACAAATTAGAGTTTATTTAAACTTTTTTGAGAATATAAAAGTAGTTTAACTTAACCCAACTTTAGTTAAAAATAGCAGCGCAGTCAAAGAAAAGAAACTTAAAATTTAATCTTACCACTTTCTTTTTGTTCGAGTTCAGTATTTTCTTGGTGATAACCATTTCCATTGGCTAGTTTTTCTTTTTCTTGACTATTCGAGATTTCTTTCTTCACATTCTCCTTCTTCTGTTTATCAATTTCATCGACTTGTAGTACAATATCATTATTATTGTTCAATAACTTTTTAGTATCGTTCGGAATTGGTTTCAGGTGCCAGTGAACAGGCTGAAAAATATTTTATTTTTATAGTTGTTCTCACTCTAAATATATAAATAAAGGACAATCATAAATTTAAATATAAAGCGTGATAGTGGACTGTATTAAGGAATTAAATTTATATAAAACACTGTTTTAGATAAAATAAATAATATAAGAATATTTTCGTATCAGAGTTTAAAACAACTAAAAACAAAAAATTAAATGAACTTACAAAATTATTAAGAAGATAAAATTAATATGCAACAATTTTGTAAATTATATTTTCCATCTTTTTAAATATCTGAATGTTATGTCAGGCTAATTTTATCAAACACTTCAATTTTTAAAAACACTTACTGACGTAAGTGTTATAATTACATATTTAATAAATCATGTATCAAAGAATACAATTTTGGAGATAATTGAAATGAGTAATCTATTGGGATATAAAAGCTATAAATGTGTCAAAGTACGGTAATAATTCAATATAAATAATTCTATTATTAAACTAATCAAACACAACAATTTAATATCGGTTTCTAATTACCGAAATTAGTAAAATTTTAGTAATAGATAATTGTAGGTTTAAAATGTCAAAACATAATGAATCACTACATCACTGGCTTAGAATTGAAGTAAAGCATTTCGCTTATTGAACAACAAACTATACTTGAAATAATTATTATCTGTTCATCGAAATTTAACGAAAAACAAATGCTAGATCATATCAGATGAAAAGACAATTGATTCATCGAGTCATGCATAACATATATCACTCATTTTGTCTTACTGGGTACAAAACAAAGTTACAAAACAGAGCTCTTACTATCTTCCATCCTTTTTTATGAATAGCTCTAATATTTGAATTTTAAATTTTAGTTCGGAATAAAACTGAAGTTAATTAACTTATAATTTAATCCTCTTTACGATTCTGTCGGTTAGATATTAAATGATGCATTAATATGCGGAAAAATAGTAATAATTAAATTTGCAAAATAATTATTTATATACCAAAAGAAAAAAGTAAAATATTTCTTGCCGTTTCGTTCTCCGAGCCGAAAGCAAGAGTTATAAAAAAACAGAGGGATTAAAAATACTTTTTTAACGAGATATAAAAACTAATTAATATATTTTAAGAGAGATGCTGGATAAAACGTTGTATTGGACTCGTGTGAAATGCAAAGTAGTCACTTACAGGTAGATTCATTCACAAAACGGATTAGCGCTAATACCGTTTTTAATATTATCTATAACTCTGTTTCAAATTAAAACAGATTAAAGAATTGAACTAAATTTGATGTTAATTAACACTCTTTTTAACTCAAGCTAAAATAAACTTGTTTCGTACATTGAAAAGAGAGTTAACAACGAAATAAAAAATGGTGTTAGCGCTAATCCGCTTTGTGACTCTGCCTGTTAAGAAAAGTAGCCACTCACCTTTCGGTCATTGTAGCTAAACTTTTTCTTTCGTGACTTATACATCACATTCCACACTAGCACAATAAATTACTATTATCCACAACTCATATATTATGAAGACATAATTATACTGATTTCAGTCGTATTATATGGCACATAAAACACTGTAAACTACTTGTTACTTAGCAACCATTTTATGATCTACCGTATTTTGAGAAACTATATATAAGGCGTATTCCATTTGCCAGTTGGATCAGAACTAACTTACATTTACTGAAACAGATCACTTATTTATTTCGCTGGATTACATCGCTGACATTATTTTCTGTACTAAAATTACAGATTCTAATCTACTTTGAAGTAATTCATCAAAATAAGTGCATTAGTTAGCTTAATTTAGTTTATTTAGTTATGTGTCGAAATTAACTGAACTGATTTTCGTGAACCAAGTGGCAAATGGAATACAGCTATAATTGGATCAACGTTAAACGTTATGATCAATCTTCTTCGATACCTATAATTATGAGTTTTTGATAAAATTTTGTATTACACTTGTGTTTTATATACCTAATAAAACACTTGTATAATAAATAACTATTCTTTCCTTAGTATGAATAGTATCTCTCACTTGAGGGAAGAAAATTTTACTTTCTAGCAAGGTCGTGAAAAAAGAAATAAGTACATTAAAATTTGCCATTGGGGCGGAAAAAATAACAATAAATCATATTCTAATCCATCTTTCAATAATGACTAATGTGTTAATTCTCTCACCTGGTAGAGCATGCTGCCGACGGCACCGTGCAGACACAACGCGCCGACGATGCGTACAGCCCAACAGAAACCAAACTCATCGAGCAGCCATCTCACAAGTTGCGGCATGAGCATCTGTCCCAAGCCTGTACCAGCCATGCTGAGCCCTACGGCGCGCGCGCGTCGCGACGCGAAGTACGCCTTGATCGCCACGAATGTCGCGGGGTAAATCAACCCTAAACCCAGACCTGCACAACAAACAAAAGTGAGTCACTGTTTATTTACTTAGATATCGTATTATTTCACGTGCGGATAGTTCAGAGTGATCAGAAGTAAGTGTTTCAGTTGGTAATACAATTCTGGGGATCTTTTTATTCCACAGTTGGTACAACGTTAGGAAATAGCGGAAATACTATTCGACATGACATTTTTATAAAAAATAAATATATCATCATGCCTTTTACCCATTACTGAGTGTGGCACTCTGCCGAAGCAGATCTCGGTAAGTGATATATTTATGCGCGTGAAGTGCGGTTACCAGACGTCAAATCACGGCCCCCAAAGATGTTAGTGGTGGGAGAGCCACAGGGGTAATTTTAAATTGGTGAAAATGTTTTGTCGGCTGTGGGGATCGATCCAGGGTCCTTAGGATCCACAGGCCGACTCGGATACCACTGAGCCATTACCCCATATGACATTTTTATAAATAAATAAATAAATAAATATATCATCACGCCTTCTACCCATTTCTGGGTGTGGCACTCTGCTAAAGCAGATCTCGGTAAGTGATATATTTTGCGCGTGAAGTGCGGTTACCAGTCGTCAAATCACGGCCTCCAAAGATGTTAGTGGTGGAGGAGCCACAGGGATAGCTTTTTCAAATTATGAAAATTTGTCGCCTGTGGGAATCGAACCAGGGACCTCAGGATCCACAGGCCGACTTCATACCACTGTGCTAGCCATCCCATAACATGACATTTTTATAATAAATACAAATAAGGTTAGTGATAAGAATACTTTAAATTATTGCTCCGTGAGTAATATTAAGAAATAAAAGGATGTTGGCGAAGGAAACAATGATTTTTATTAATTTAAATTTTCAAATGTCACTGTCAACAACAGGAAATAAATTTATGTATCAGTCTTACCAATTTCAAGTACTTTTTTATTTATTACCAACTGAAACACTTAGTTTTGATCACTCTGTATAAGTATTGAAAGTAGGTATTCTTTAAAACGCATTTCTTCCTGATAACTAAAGATATAGATCCAATATATCATTTTACATACTATTAAAACTTATAGGAACAAGGAAAGGCTGATTTTTTTAAAAAATCTTGGAGTTAAAAATATAAATTTTTAACAATCTTCTTTGTTCATGATAAAGTAATTGTGAACAATTACTTATTGTTTACAAATACTTATCATTTTATAACATTATAAAAAAGTGATAATTACAGATATAGTGATAGGTAATATTGTTTAATTTAAATTTCCACTGAATGAATTTTAATTACATATATACATGGGCGTCCACAGACATTTTTCCAGGGGGGGAGGGGGCGAGTCGCAAAAAACTCTCAGATAGATATACATAAATTTCTAAAATATTTTTTTTACATAACATAAATACAAATACACTTAACAAATGGATAAAAAAACTATTTAAATTTGTGAATTAAATTACTAGTCTTTGTCGTCTGGGTTTGAATTGAAGAGGAAAGACAATTTTCGAATAACTCTTCCTTAAATTGACACCATTTCTTCAATAAATTCCGATTTAGCAGTTTTACCGTTTTTATTTTCTAATATTTCGTGTCTGTGTAAACTTAAACTTAGATTACTCAATCGCTGCTGGAAATTAAGTTTCAGCTTGAATTTATTATCTTTAAACTTATAATTTAATTTTTATTTTATACATACACAGTGTGGTGGCCACGACTCTCGAACACAGGACTTTAACATCTAAAAACCTTTTGTTTTAAATTTCCTGCTTCCTAATTATTTAACAGAAAAAGCTTCAAATAAAAGGGCATAAAATACGAAATTAATTTTGCATGCTTTGTATCGGCACAAATTAGATCTAAAAATGACTGAAATTGTCTCAAAACTATCGATAGCTATGAAATTGAAACAAAATTAAACAAATGTTTGACGTTCAATCTGACAAAACTATCAGAATAAATTCTTTATTTATTATTTCATTTATTTTGACAAATAAAACGTTAAACTTTTGTTTAATTTGGTTTCAGTTTCATGCCTATCGATAGTTTTGAGGCTATTTTCCTCATTTTCAAATCTAATTTGTGTCGTTACAAAGTATGCAAAATTAATTTTGTTTATTGGTTCAGATGCAGAATTTTATGCACTAAAACTTTTAAATTATAGTTTTATATGTTAAAGTCCTATGTTCGAGAGTCGTAGTCATCAACCTAGTTAAAATCCAGGGGGGTGGGGCGCGCCCCTCCTTGTCCCCCCTGCGGACGCCCATGCATATATACATACATATATACATAATATCACGCTATATCCCATCAAATGGGGTAGCGCGTACCCTAAAATCATTCATAAAACATTTCCTTACTAAATTAATCAAATAATCAGTCCTCGTCAAACATTCTCATCCTAACACACCACCCTCACTCCAACCACATTCAAAGATCCCTCCATAAAGCTCATTTACTTATCACACTCGAAATCATTCATACAGAACAAACCTTCAATCACATCTATCCAATCACTCCTTTTCATTCATCTTTCTTCGAAGTACATGACATATGCGCAAAACATCTCAAATTACTCAAGATTACTCCTAACAACGAATCTTGTAACGTATCTAACAACGAATCTACGAAGGTTAGAAAAGATGAAAGCGATTTTAATTAATTAAAATAAAATATAATATTGAACTTTACCTGTTAGGAAACTATAATATATCAATAATTCCGTGATGGTAGTGGCAAAACTACTCATCACAAGACCAATGAATGTTAACATTGACCCAAATACTGATACAGATCGACAAGAGTATTTTTGTAGAACTGGCCCGGTTATAAGACCTGAAACACACAAAAATATATATTTAAAACTTTAACAAAATTTATATCCTTGAATGAATTCAGGAAATTTTGAAACATTTTCAAATAGATTACGTACCACGTAAGTGACAGTTTTTAGATCAAGAATGTAATTCGGGAAATCGAAGCCCGTAGGGTCGAGATTTCCTAAATATTCGCGATCTAAAAAATCACTTACAGTTCGAGGTTAGTAAGCTATTTTTTACAATACCTGCATAAATAGAAGGAAAAGCAAAATAGGTTTCAAAATTAACTGTTGTCAAATTGTTGTCAAAATAAACAGGTCCTTGATCTATAATATTTACTTACTGTCCACGATGGATGGTAATTAAATATTATAATCCTGATGTAAGCGTGGAAACTAAAAATGCAATAAAAGTTTCACTTACTGTGATTAAATTTTGTCATTAATGTGTAACTTACAGTACAGGTATTGTAAACATACAATTTTGAAACTATAAAATCGTAGATTAATTTAAAAATTATTGAATTTTATTACCTGAGAAGCACATAACCATATTGTTAACGTTTGACACTAAAGCGACCCCTGATGTTTCATGGCCCATCTCTTCTAAATGTTGACCAAACAACAGACCGAATACTGACACCAGTGACTGATTGAACATCTACACAAAAATGTTAAATATTTAATAATTAGCAATGTTATAATTTTTTTATTATTCAATAAGATTTGCATAGGCGGACTTTGGCCTAGGCTAAAGAGGCAATAGCCTAGGGCCCAGATTCAAACTTTTAGTTTAAATAATAGAAATATATAATTTTATTCCCTTATATATAGGCTGGTAACCGCGACTCTCAGACAAGGGTATTTAACATGTAAAATCATAATTTTATAATTTCCTGCTTCCCTAATTGTTTTAAGCAAGACAGCTTCAAAGAAAAGTTTTAGGATATAAAATTCTGCATCTAATCCAATACACAAAATTAATTTTGCATGCTTCTTAACGGCACAAATTAGTTCTGAAAGTAACTAAAATAGCCTCAAAACTATTGATAGCCATGGAATTAAAAAAAAATTAACAGTTATTCTATCAAAATAATTTCTTTATTTATTATGTGATTTATTTGGACAGATAAAACGTCAAACATTTGTTAATTTTGTTTCAATTTGATCCCTATGTCGAGAATCGCGGTCACCATCCTGTATATATATATATATATATATATATATATATATATATATATATATATATATATATATATATATATATATATATACAGGATGGTGACCGCGATTCTCGAACATAGGGATTTAACATGTATATATATATATATATATATATATATATATATATATATATATATATATATATAACATGTACAATTTAACATGTACAATCATAATTTTGTAATTTTCTGCTTCCCTAATTATTTTAAGCAAAAAAGCTTCGAATAAAAGTTTTAGAGCAAAAAATTATGCATCTAAGCCAATAAACAAAATTAACTTTGCATGCTTCGTAACGGCACAAATTAGATCTGAAAATGTCAAAAATTGCCTTAAAACTATCAATAGCCATGGAATTGAAACAAAATTAAACAAATGTGTGACGTATATCTGTCAAAATAATTTCTTTATTTATTATGTCATTTATTTTGACAAATAAAACGACAAAAATTTGTTTAATTTTGTTTTAGTTCCATGGCTATCAATAGTTTTCAGGCTGTTTTCGTTATTTTCAGATTAGATTTGTGCCGTTACGAAGCATGCAAAATTAATTTTGTTTATTATTTTATATGCAGAATTTTATGCCCTAAAACTTTTATTTAAAACTTTTTTGCTTAAAATAATTAGGGAAGCAGGAAATTACAAAATTATGATTGTACATGTTAAATCCCTATGTTCGAGAATCGCGTTCACTACCCTGTATATATATATATATATATATTTAAAGGGTCCGAAATAAATATTTTGCCTAAGGCCCGAAATATTTTAAATCCGCTTCTGAAGATTTGTATTTCCTCGCAAAATTTTTTAATAATTTGTTATTTAAATATTCCACTATTTTTTATGGTTTTACTAAGTTTTGTCATGATTGATGACGTAGTTAATTTCTTAAACATTTCTACTATAAATCCGATTATATTTGTCTACCTTTATAAATTTTTGCTTTACTATTTTTTATCCAAGTTCAACTAGACTATAATATAAAAAAATGTCATAATACATAATTATAACATTCATTACTATCAAAATATGACCTCTGTCATACATCTTGACTTTTGCCAAATATTTTGTGAATGAAATAATTAATAACAAATGACTAACTACGTATCGTCATTACTGCCATGCGTTACTGGAATGTTCACCGCCCTGATTATGAACTGATAACACTTATCATTAACATAAAATCACAAAATCTGGATCACATATGTCGTCAATGTCACTGAAGTGGTACAAAAATCGATCTATTATCGATTGTGTTATCTCAAGTTCACGTTTCTGACAGTCGAACATATTAGATACGTACAATCATGACAGATAAATCATGCATTTCATAATAATGAGGTTACATTATCTCGGCTGGTTATGGCTACCCTTGATACATGACACTGACATGCATGTGCCAGCATTTTTACTAAAAAAAAATAATAAATTAATAGTGAGTTCAGCGAAAACGCTAATTACTCATTAGATAAACTGGTATACGATCGGCGGGTTTATGCAAAATTATTTGAATGCAATATTTTTTAAGTTCGTACTAGTGTGACGGTGGCGACATCGGTTGTCGAGTGGCGAAACTGACGCTCAAAAAAATTGAATAAAATAAGTGTGTTATACCTATTATGATTTGAATATCATGAATTGTTAACAGGGTGTTGGTCTAGTGAATTTTCAAATACCATGCCACCGTGTGGTGTTGCCATTATAAATTGGGATTCTGAATTTTTCGTTAAAAACAAGGCTTTGCATGGCTATATATCCATTACTAAACGATAAAAAACTTTCTCCTTCTGATACAATACGCATGGATAGTTCTAGAACATCATACTAGTTTTTCAAATGAAACTGCAAAATTTTAGAGGTACACAAACCAAATATGTGCGATTCTGAGTGATGATCGCCATAAGCCCCGTGTATAAGAACTCAACTTTACAAGCGAATATATTTGTTCACAGACGATGAATGTGTTTCATATTTTAACAGGATGCGTATGACTATTCAATGTTTACGTGCGCCAAAGTTCATTCAGATCTGCAAAAAAAATTTTCACGCTAGTACTACCTTAACTAACATACGTTTCGTGATCAGGGGTTATACTAGTACTGAAGCATCAAGAGACATGCTTCATCGAGCGCTGTTATAGAATGGAGATTGCTTTTTATTGGCACATGTAAAATATAATAATAGTAAAAAACAGTATGACATAATAAAGTGTCTATCTTGTTTTTATATAGGAAATACAATTGCAATAGTATATTCTGAACTAGTTTATAAGTAAGTCTTTAAAGCACGACACAAAGCGGAGTTCTTTATCGGCACTAGAGATTTAAAGGCCCTTATACTCTATTTTTTATTATACCTGCATTATAATCTGGAAAATAGAGCTAGAACGCAGCATATTCATTTTGATTTATTTCATAATTTTGTGTGTGTGTGTGTGTGTGATTTGATGTAAGATCATTCACATGGAGATATAGGTTAGTATTTGTTGTTTACGTAACTATGTGAATTCCTTGTTTTGTAATTTTTTTTTTATAAATATGGATGGATTTAGGACCAGTTTTTCAATCGCCCGTTTACTCTCGATTAGTATTAAATAAATAAATAAATAAATATATCATCACGCCTTGTACCTATTACTGGGTATGGCATTCTGCCGAGGCAGATCTCGGTAAGTGATATATTGGATTGAAAAACTGGTCCTTAAAAGGCAAAATTATTTTGTTTTTGCTTAGCAAATTTAAAATTTTAGTTTGTTAAACAAGGATTAGTAACAAAGAAATAATTTGTCATACAAATATTATTTTTCACGAACTAAATAATACATTCATTATACTTATGAACGTTTGTAGATTGATAAGATTGTTCATAAATCAAAAGTTATTATTGTTATGGCTATTTTCATGTTGTTTAAAAACTACTAAAGTTTGACGTTTATCATGTAACCTCTAACATTTATTATTTTCCTCAAACTACGATTTAAAAGTGCTATTTCCTGCTTAATGGTTGTGGAAAAATTATAATACAAATCGCATGTTATGGCAATTATTGGTATCCCACTATACTCGTAGAATAATATATTATTTGGCATGGCACACTGTGACCAGCTTAAAGATGGCATATTTTAATTTACGTTTATATGATAACATGAACTTATTGTATCAATAAATTTTATCTCATTGATCACAATTTTTAATTCTGAACATCATTTGTGTTTACGCTTTTGTTCCAAAATAAATAGAAAAAAAGCTATCGCAAAATGAAAATTTTTACCGATGTAAATATTTTCTATAAAACTCAAAAAATAAACACCCAGTATACAAAGGTATTTACTATTATGTAATGGTAATTATAATTAAATAAATTTTGAAAAAGCTATGAGCATTCGCCGGGATTTGAACACAGAACCTTTCAAATCCCGGCGAACGCTCATAGCTTTTTCAAAATTTATTTCTAACATTTACCAACTGGTCATGTGTCAATAAAATTAATTCTTATATAATTATAATTGGCTTAAAGTTAGAAACGACATGTTTTCACAATTAAAATGACTGTTCATGGAAACAAAATTAGTTACTCATTATCATTGGTTAAATTATATATAAATAACATATTTTATAGATTTATAACGAATTAGTATGACTCTATCGTGAATTACTGAATTATTACTTTTTTCAAACAATGATGACTAAGTACTTTGCAATTATATGCAAGTAGTAATTACTGCAAGTTATCGAAGTAAGTAGGAGTGTATAGATATTTTACTTTCGTCATGGAATATTATTCATTCAATTGCTCATGTAATTTTATGTAAACCAGTTAATAATAGAACAAAAGCATATTGAAATAATTAGAGGCACACGCTGTAAAAATAGGTTAAAATTATTTTTCAAATCATTACGTATAAATAGAATAAAATATTACCTTATCAACACAATTTAGTGACTAATAAATTAACTATTTATTAATTTATTAGCTACGGATTTTTTTTTTCAATGATCTACAAAACCAAAATAACAGTACAGGTTAGAAGTATAATGTGAACGTATAATGTTTACTAATATTTATTGTAAAAGCAAAAAAATAAAAATAATTTTATCGAAAGTAATTTAAAATAACAATATTTTGAAATATAATTAATTATAATTTAATTAGTATTTTAATTTAGTTTAATAATTAATTATATTAATGGTTCCATATTCATATTAAATATAAAAAACAGTAAAACACCATTCAAATAATACACATTTAAAAATAAATATAGAAATTAAAATTTCTCTGAACGATGACGTAAATTGTTTCAATGGATACCCTCCTATATAAAGCCGAAAATCTAATTAATCCCGCAATAAGCAGTAAAAATATTAAGTAAAGAAAATTTTAATGGGTCATATACATACATACTGGATATATTACAAAAAGCGGACCATAAACGTTTAACATGAGAAAACAATTTTTCCGTGCTCATTGCTTCCCAATTTATTTTAAACAAAAATGCTTTAAATAAAAGTTGTAGAGCATAAAATTCTGCATATAAATCAATCAAATAAATTTATTTTCTGTGTTCTGCAACAGCAGAAATGTTATATGAAAATTTACTAAATTAAAATTTAACCATGGAATTCAAATTAAATAACAAATAAATGCATCAAGTTTTTCTGTCAAAGTTGTACCTGACTAATGCTGTTTAATTATTTGTAATTGTGAATAAGTTACCATTTTTAACAAATTTGTAAAAATAATGTAGAATTTACAAACAAATCAAAAACATACTTTTTTACAATACCTGTACTGTAAGTTACCTATTAATGACAAAATTTAAACACAGTAAGTGCAACTTTTATTGCATAGACCCATGGTTCCTTCAATTTACTTACCATGTGTACCGTGGACAGTAAATAAATATTACAGATCAAGATCCTGTTTATTTTGACAACAATTTGATAGTTGTTAATTTTGAAAGCTATTTTTCTTTTCCATCTATTTGTGCAGGTATTGTAAAATATAGCATACTAACCTCGAACTGTAAGTGATTTTTTAGGTCGCAAATGTTTGGGAAATCTCGACCTTACGGGCCTTGATATCTCAAACTACATTCTTGACCTAGAAACTATCACTTACAATTTATGGTGCGTAATAACTATTAAACAAAGCAAATCAATTTGTCAAAATATTTGACAGAATTAAGTCACACATTTGTTTGTTTGTTTTTTTTTAACTTAAATTAAAGTGTAATTTTGTAAATTTTCATATTTAATTTCTACCACTACAAAATATTGAAAATAAATTTTGTTTATTGATTTAGATGCAGAATTTTAAGCTCTACAACTTTAATTTAAAGTATTTTTGTCTAAAATAATTTGTAAAGCAATGCGCACAAAATAACTATTTTCCCATATTAAACGCCCTTGGCCCGCTTTTCGTGATATACCCGGTATATACAAACTTAGCGAACGTAGAAAAACCTATATTTATTTAAATAATAAATACAAATTGTCACTCAAAATAAATATTTCAATATAAATATTTTGTAGATAAGTCTACGTTGCGAAACGTGCCTCAGTTGAACTTGACCGACAAGTAAGATCACAACATGTGGTTAAAACAAAACAATCACAACACTAACACAACTTACATTAGTAACAGCCACCCCCAACACAATCATCCACCCCCAGCCGCCATCAGGAAGCCGTGATTCATCTATTTTCCCAGTTGGTTTCGCCCTTGACATCGTAGCAACTTTTGAAGAAGTCATTTTAACTGTTTTCACTTACACTATACACATGGACTTGTTGGAAAATTTTCCACGAATGTTTATAAACAAATGAACGGTTTGTTATCACTCTTCACTTATTCCGCAACATTTATATTTTGTTGTTAATTTAAAAATTCATAAATAAAATAGTAAAAAATTTGTTTTCAATAAAAAATAATGTCAATATTTAAGTTTGGTTATCAAACAGTTGGAATTTATTAAAAATGTAAGTCAATAACAATTGGCTGTTTCTGACTAACTGGCCTGCAGCCGGAGTTGCTAATCGTAAAGTATTACTTCTTATCAACAACTTGTAATTTATCATCTATCTAGACAATTACCGAGACGTAAACACTTTGATTTTATGGAAAGATCCATGGAATTGCGTATATCTTTCTACTCAGAAATTAATGATTAAATTTATTGTACATGTCATATTATTGTACAATGATGATTATGGATAATTCCTACGTGTTCTGTGATGATATGAAAGATTAGATATGTAGGTATATTTTTTAATTTAACCTCACTTAGTACCAAAATTGTTGAATGCTAGGATCGAAATTGACATAAGCTTACATATAGTTCACTTTTTATAGGAACCAGAAAACTGATTTTTTTTCTATTCATTATGAAATCCAGTTGCGTCTGAGAACATCAAAATTTCAATATAACCTCAAAATTTCAATATAACCTCAAAATTTATTTAGGATAGTTTATTTACCGTACTTTCAACTACCTACTTTACTCGTATGTAGCTTATGCCAATGGCACACTGGTCGAGGAGCATGATTGAGCGTCGAGGAACTCATCGATGAAACAACAGGACGCACCCTGACTCATAAAATAAACAAACACGAAAAAATAGCACAAAGCAAAACCAAAATGTCAGCCCACGCTAACATGAAATGAGACACAATAATACGTGTGAAATGAGACACAATCGTTTCATCGAGGAACTCCTCGATGGAAATAGAGGCGCTTCTATTTTTCATCGATGACGGGTGCGTTCTGTTGTTTCATCGATGAGTTCCTCGGCGCTCATTAATGCTCTTCGACCAGTGTGCCATTGGCATTAGACAGAGTGCAATTAATTTTATCTTTCATGATATAGATTTACTCGAACTTTTGAACATTTGCATAAATATATATATATATATATATATATATATATATATATATATATATATATATATATATATATATATATCTACCCATTACTGGGTGTGGCACTCTGCCGAAGCAGATCTCGGTAAGTGATATATTTTGCGCGTGAAGTGCGGTTACCAGTCGTCAAATCACGGCCCCCAAAGATGTTAGTGGTGGAGGAGCCACAGGGGTAGTTTTTTTGAAATTATGAAAATTGTTTGTCTCCTGTGGGAATCGAACCAGGGTTTTCAGGATCCACAGGCCGACTTCATACCACTGAGCTAGCCACCCCATATACATACCAAAAACAGTTACCGATCACATTTCACGTACAAATTTTCCGAAATTGACTCAGTTTAAAATTTTATTTTATAAAAGATGCAAATTAGAAAAACTAGTATAAATAACTTATTCTATAAGACTTTTATCGCACTAATCTGTGGCTCGTTCTCTAAACTCGGACACGTGCGAAAAAAACATGCCTTATAAAATTCATTCTTGATCATTTGTACTGTCTAAAGATAAATTTTATACATTGTTTAAATAAATGAAATCAAAGATATGTGCCAAATGGATTAATTGACATTGTTGCCAAACATTCGATTTGCTGAATATATAAATATATTTAAACCAAGCTTAAGATTTAATTAATTTTTAATGTAATGGGATAGATAGCTCAGTGATATCGAGTCGGTTTGTAGATTTAAGAACCCGGATTGGATTTCCAAAGTTGACAAACAATTTTCACCACATTAAAATTACTCCTATGTAACATGATTTGACGGCTGGTAATCACATTTTACATGCATAAATATATCACTAACCGAGATCTGCTACGGTGGAGTGCCACACCCAGTAATGGGTAAAAAGCTTGATGATATATTTATTTATTTTCTGACAAATAATCAATTTTGTTATCAAAACAACATATCTATAATCTGTTTATAATATAATATATCACAAACTCATGTTTAATTGTTGCCATGTGGCAGAAAATAGTGGGTTTACAGTAACTTTATACCTTTCTATGAATTTGACACCTCGTTATCAGCCATGTGGTAATGGTTTTTTAAAAATATTTTAAACTCAAAATGGAGCACGCGATTCATGATCACACAAAACTATTATTTTCCATAGATAAATTATCAAACTGTTCAACGAACGAGATAAAGAAA
This sequence comes from Pterostichus madidus, assembly GCA_911728475.2. Lineage (NCBI taxonomy): Eukaryota > Metazoa > Arthropoda > Insecta > Coleoptera > Carabidae > Pterostichus > Pterostichus madidus. The sequence continues at coordinate 42,346,457 of OU452301.1, forward strand.
AAAAGTAAATAACTTGTGTGTAAACTTGACCACGATTTTCACCAATTAGGGAACCAGATCAAATTGTCCTATATTCCTCACATAGAATTCTTAAAAACTATGAACTATAGTGAAATCTATGGAGAGAAACTATTGAGCACGGTTTTAATTTTCAAAAAAATGCCAATTCCGAATTTTAGTCAAGTCATTGAAGGTTCTTCGCATGAACAAAAAAGTGAGAGAAATAAGGCGTTTGTGTGAAAGGAATTTTGAAAGGAATGAAGCAAAAATAGTGTACCAGGATGTTTGGTCAAAATTAATGAAAGGATAAATCTGATAAATACATATTTTAATGCGGCATTGTGTGATGTTATGTTATATAAATTCTTTATTCTCACAGTTTTAAAACCGCTAAATTCAAACTAAACTTTAAAGTTTGCTAAAACTGTTTTAAAAATTCGGCTGTAAAAATGGAATTTTTGTATAGCTCGCATCTCTCGCTAGTCTTATACATTCAGTACTCTGCCAATAATAAATCTCACACTAATCAAATTAACACCTAAAATTAGATTTTTTTGGAAAACACACTTTACTCGCTATTTTAACTTGCACACTCCTCAGCTGACAAAACGCAAGGCCGACTAAAGCAAATCAATCAACTGAGGTCCGTGGGTTCAAGGAAAACAAATGCCGATAAAGTTTGATATGCACAAATTCAGGGGCGTAGAATAATAATACCTGAATGCATGAACACACAAGTACCCACAAAAAACAAAAATGACTTTCTAAATCATTTGTTTAAAAAAGAAAACAACAAACTATAAAATCGTAATTGAAAACACAAACTTTAACATTTAAAAGTTTTATATATTTTATTCAACACCGGCTCACAATAAGCATGTTACTATAGTTATTTGAAATAAATAATATTCATCATTAATCACTCATTGAGAGAATAGCTGTATTCCATTTGCCACTTGGTTCACTTAAATCAGTTCAGATAAATTAGACAACAGGACTAAATGAAATTAATTAAGCAAATTGATGCACTTATTGGGGTGAATTACTTCAAAGCAAATTAAAATCAGTACTTCTAATACTAGAAATAAAGTAAAAAAAAAAAATATATATATATCATCACGCCTTCTACCCATTACTGGGTGTGGCACTCTGCTGAAGCAGATCTCGGTAAGTGATATATTTTGCGCGTGAAGTGCGGTTACCAGTCGTCAAATCACGGCCCCCAAACATGTTAGTGGTGGAGGAGCCACAGGGATAGCTTTTTCAAATTATGAAAATTTGTCGCCTGTGTGAATCGAACCAGGGACCTCAGGATCCACAGTCCGACTTCATACCACTGAGCTAGCCATCCCATTAAGAAATAAAGTCTTCGAAGTAATCCAGCGAAATAAATATGTGATTTGGCTCAGTAAATGTAAGTTAGATCAAATCCAAATGGCAAATGGAATATGCCTAATAATATAGGTCACGATACCATAACAACTATTCCATGGGTACTTTGTAAATTCTATGTTATATTAATATCATATCAAATGTTTAGTCAGAGTCAAACAATAAACCAACATATAAAAACAATTTAAAACAGTTTAAGAAAAGTGTTGGATAAAACGTTGTATTGGACTCGTGTGGAATACATACTAGTATGCCCTTCAGGCATCGTGGGTAAACTTTTTCTTCTATGACTAATATATCAAATTCCACACTAGTAAAATGAGAAAAAAATAGGAAAAAAATTTCCAACACTTGTCAAAGTTCCACAAAATTACAGCACATTTGAATCAACTTATTAGGTCATCATCAAAGGCTGGTCAGTTCAGCTTTAACCATAGACAAGTGTTGAAAATTTGTTTCCTATTTTTTTCTTATTTTATTAAGACTCAGTTCCACAACGCAATATGTCTTTGTTTTAATTATTCATTGACAATTTGTCTTTGTATTATCCACACTAGTACTATAAATTACTATTAATTTGCCTTATACCCGTTTGCACCAATGAAACTTAAATTGTAAGTTTGACATGAACTGACAACATCGTATCAAATGTTTGACAACAATATAAATTTCTTCATATGACATTTTACTTTGGTTTACTTTTATTTATTTAAGTCAAACATAAAATTTAAGTTTCATTGGTACAAATACATACATACATACATACATATCTTCACGCTATATCCCATCAAATGGAGTAGCACGAACCCTAAAATCACTCATAAAACATTCACTCATAACATAATCAAATAATCAGCTCCCGTCAAACATTATCATTCAAATACACCACCCTCACTTCAACCACTTTCATAGATCTCTCCATATAATCTCATTTATTTATCACAAACGAAATCATACCTTACATTAAAAAAAAAAAATTGGTACAAATGAACGTAAGTAATATTAACCTTTCCTATAGGATTTCATTTTTAAAAACATTATTATTATTTATAACTTGCAAATTCGAGTAGGTGAAATGTAATGTGCATTTTTTTGGTAATTGAGGTCATTAAATTTGCCTCTTTAATTTTCTTTCTGTCACATTTGTGCAAGTGCATCCACATCCAAAATAAAAGTTCTACTCCTTTGCCCATATTGATACACATTAATAAAAAGATGACCAACTTTTTTAAAACATTAGAAATTACTGTTTTCTGTACGAGATTTACTTCAGCATATTAAAAATAATACAATTCAATTTATAATGTGCTGTGTTGGAGTGTACTTTGATATACAATAAATTACGTACCACTGATAATTTCAAGTATTTGTGACATGAGGAAAATAATGATTATTCAGAGTTTATTAATTTTTTAGTATTAAGATAAAATTTAGCTGTTCTATTAAATACACAGTTCCGGAACAACTACTAAATACATAATTAAAATCCTAACTTGTTTAGACATTAGAAAAGAAATAAATTACAATCATGTGCTAGGTTCGTGATACATGTCAAGCTATAAATGTTATAAAAAGTATCAAATAAACAAGTTTTATAGTTCATAAAGATTAGAAGCATGCTATTGTTTATTGCTGATTTAAGTATAATTTAAAATGATTATTATTAGTATTTTGAAACAATAAAAATACAGTTCCTTTCTGAAATTTAAAAATGTGGAAAATTTTGTGAACTGTGACTGTTAAACCTGATAATTTATAACAATATTCATATAAATAAATATGATTTGTACTTAATTAGACTATATATTTTTTAAGAACGTTGTAGACCACTTACATATATATTATAGCTTAATTCCTTTCACAAAAAATCTTAATTTTCAGTATCAAACTTTTTTTCTGAAAAAGAATTTATTCAACCATTATATCCCGAGTGCTACGAATTTAATCGATTAAGGGCTAGTTTTTCAATCACCGATTAATGATAATCATGATTAAATAATAATGGAAACTATGATTTCCATTATCATTTAATCATGATTAACATTAATCGAGAGTAATCCGGTGATTGCAACACTGGTCCTAAATTTGACATGTTTGGCTTATTTACAAAATTTTACTTAGAAAGTGTTTGAGTATATAACAATTATTTCACTTTTTCATGGGTTTGCAGCTTACCACTTGTGCAATAAAGTGACACTTTTATCACGAGTTCCATAAATAACTATTTCACCTAAGGGCAGAAATAATTTATTAGGCTGTGGCAAATATTTGTTTCCCGGGGTGGTGCTGTAACACCCAGAACTTCCAATTTGAACTTTTATTTAACAGTTCCTGCATTAAGGGGTAAGGCCACTCTAGGCAAGGAAAAAGGGTCATATTCTAGATTTTTTTTAACGAAATCTAAACGTGCTGCTTAAGAACTGTTTTTGGATCTTTATTTAGTGCTCTTTAAACTTTGTTTCAAAATTTTTTTTAAAGAATATATACAAAATTGTCAGAAATTTAAAAAAATGGCGACTCCTCTCGGCGCGTAGGGAAAATCGGGCGAAAACATTCCAGGAACAGCAATGGACACGGAACAAAAAGGGATATGATTTTGAAAATTTAGATTTTTAACAAAATGGCGCACATTTGAAAAAAAAGTTCATTATTCGGGACTAAATTTCTGTATAAAAACGAACATAAAAAACGAATGAAGCACTGTTAAAAAAAAGCCCCCGTAGTTTTTGAGTATTTTATATCTACAATAAGAAATAAAAAGATTCAGCACGATCCATCAATTAGTATTTCAGATTTCTTGTCGCCCGATTTTGAAAATATGATTTCGAAAAAAACGCGTTTAAAGTTTCGAGTCATATTTTTTCACGGGGATATTGCCACTGGGCAATAATTCCCCCCACCGTCTCTTAAACCGCCAAAAAATTTACTTATTGTTTAATGTTAACAGATTGTAAATATCAAAATCAAATTAAAAAAATATATATATTTTTCATAGAAATATTGTATTTACCTCTATGCCTGCGCCATAAAATTGTCGCTTAGCGCGCAGCCTTTTTCCCCTCTGAAATACTTCCGCGCGGCATTTAAATTAATTGTCTCTTATTCCTAAGGGTTTAAACTATAATTTAAGCAAAAAAAATACATTTTTTTTTAATTCTAGTGTGGCCTTACCCCTTAATATTGGCAGCTGAAATAATATACAGTGTATCGCAAGAAAATGTTTATATAGAGAAATACTATTCCGAATAAAACATTATTTTAATTGAGAGACAATAAAAATTATTCCTAATAAATAAAAATCGACTAAAATAAGTCATTAGGGTACAAAACAAAAATAATGTATATTTTTTATTCACAATTTACATTAAATGTATAACAAATTATTTATACATATGTGTTAATTTGTTCGATATACTATTGACAATAATTTTTATAAACTACAACTAGAGGAGGGCGTTGGAACATCTTGTCGTCTAGTTAATACTCGTATTATTTTTCGGGTTCATCGGTCTATATTGCATTATTGCACACATTATTGCTTTATTTACGTCGTTGAAAACCTTGATTTTCAGTGTGATATAATTGGACTAAAATAAATAACAATAATTATTATAACATTTAACTAATTTTTTAACTTTTCTATAATTTTATATTTACACAATGGGCCTTTCAAGACTTTTTTGAATTTTTTATATATTAATCTACGTAATAAAATTATTATACCCAAAAATTATTTTTTTAAAACTTGTATTAAGCATGATAAAAATATTTAAACTTTCGAAACAAACAAATGTGACGTAGTTGCAAGAGAGACAGATAAGACAGAGATAAATAACACGTAACTTCACGTAACGTGTGTCGTTGTCAGTAGAATCCTCAGACAAAACATAAGTAGACGGATAACAACGGCGTTTGCAGTGACTTGAATACGGCATAATTCGTCTAGTATTATACGTCATTGGTAGAATCGTAGAATGCTGAATGCTTATTTCTTCTTCGTCTTCCTCTCAGTAAAATTGAGCATCGACAAACGTTTCAGACAAAGCTCTGTGATTGGCTTAATGCAACTACGTAATTGCAATGAGCGTTTTAAATTATTCAACTTTAACTTTCATATTTCAGCAATAAAGATATCATTTATGGTATGATTTTATATTGTATTAAATATGATGTACGGTCAAGAACTTATTTTAATAAATATATATTAAAAACCTCTACCACTTGAATCCCCCATTATCGTCGAGATTCAGCTGAATACTAACATAATAAAGGCATCACAATATCTATACTCTGTGCGGGATTCGAATCCGCAGCAAGGCTAATTTGTTACCATTATGTGGCCAATTAATTTCGAATAAATATTGCAATATAATAATTGCACATTCCTTTCCACGTAAAAATACATTTATAATTTCAGTACCGACTACTGCTATAAACAATAAATAACATATACTGACGGTCAAAAGTTGAACTGTCATTTGAATGAATACATTTTATTTACTTTATTTACAATCGTTGTATTATGTACTTACTTCTACAGAACAAGTAAATTATAAAGATAAAACGAAAGTTCGATGCTATTTTGCCTAAAAATTAAATGTTACTAAATTTCAGTACTACAGAATTAAATTTTTAAAATACATTTTAATTTATTTACGAGTAAGTAATATCATACGTAATTAATTTAGGCAATCACAGATGTCACGCCATGTAACATGATCAATTGAATTTTCATTAACTGTCAATCCCGTGCTAACTTCCCTCCTAACAGAAGAGTAAATATCACTAACTTGATCAGTAATGTAGAAATAATGTTTTTGAATAAATACTTGCATTTTGGAAATTGTTACGAGGGCAGGGTGAAAAATCCCTGAAAAATGAAACAAGAAATGATTAATTTGGTCAAAACATATTTTATTTCTCAACATAATCTCCTTGTAGCTCGATACACTTCATCCAACATTTTTCTAATTTTTCGATCCCTTCCAAATAATACGATTTTGGCAATCCTTCAAAATAGGCGTTTGTCTCAGCGATGACCTCATCGTTGGAGTCAAATCTCTTTCCGCCGAGTCATTTCTTCAAGTTTGGAAATAGATAAAAATCGCAGGGGGCCAAATCTGGAGAATATGGTGGATGAAGAACCAATTCGTAGCGCAATTCATGCAATTGTGCCATTACGACTACGGTCGCGCTTGTTGTCAACAGAGAGCAAATGTGGCACCCATCTGGCAGATAGCTTTCTCATATTCAAAATTTTATGTAAAATGTTCCGTACCCGTTCGGTTGAGATGCTCATAGCCTCAGCAAGCTCGTGCACTTTAACTCGCCGATCGTCCAATATCATACCATGGATTTCTGGCATTGTAACCTCAATTAGACGACCAGAACGTTCGGCGTCTTTTGTGGTCGTACTACCACAACGAAAATCAGTAAACCACTTGTGAATCGTTCCAATCGATGGTGTGGAGTCCCCGTAATGTTTAAGAAGCGATGCTTTGGTTTGCGTAATGTTTTTTCCACGCAAGAAATAATGTTTAATTAACGCGAAATTCACTTTTTTCTATGTTTTAAAAAATCTTCAAGGTTGCTTGCTTTCGATGGGTGTCAAAACAGAACTGAATGACATATCAGTCTGAAAATTTTAATGCGTTCTAGTTAAAGATGGTACATCACAAATGTCACATGAGATTTGCGATTGTGGCGCCATCTGTTTAATTTTTCAGGGACTTTTCATCCTGCCCTCGTATAAATGTTGATTTCTAGTTTCGGAAAGTCATTTAATTATATACTTACTGGAAATCCGGCTGGAAGAGTCAATCCCAAATTATAAGTGACAATTTCTCTATTCTCTAATGGGCAAAATGAATTTATTAGGTTGTTACAAACATTTGTATCCTTCTCGTACCATAAATAAGAATCTCTTGTTACTTCAAGCCTGGCAGTCTTAGTATTACCAACTGAAATTTAAATCATGTAAAAACCAAAAATAATTATGTAACACAGATGTGATGTTTATGAATAAAATAAAAACTATAACTATGATACCCAGTGGGAATGAGCCATTAATATACTAAATTATAGGTTATATTCTTTCTTAATATTATATACAGAATGTTCAATTAAGTTGTGCCACCATTACTATCTCGAGAAATATAAGAGCTACAAGGTTGGTTAAATTAGCACAGAAATACTATTTTCTTATGCCTTGTGCACACGGGGAAACTTTTTAAAATGCTTCCTGAAATTTGTTTCCAAAGAAGAAGAAGTATTTGGGAAACTTGTAATATCAGCCTACGCCTGTTCACACGGCAAATGTAAAAGTTTCTTCAAAACTAGTAATTTTTTTCTTAAAAGTCCCTAGATACTTGGGGAATTATTTATATTATTATAATAACACAGGTAACAGCTGCAGCTAATAATAAAAATTCTTCTTCAGACATTTTTCCTCTGAAATTATAAAACAATGGTTGTATTTAAATATTTATGTTTTTATTATGTATGTATTTTACCTCACTAGAAAAATATATTAACAAAAAGTACACTCATTGCACGTATAAACTTCTAAACAAATCTAATCAACGCTAAAATTTACTTCGTAATAAAGTGTTTTATAATTCTAACCTCACAACACACGATACAAATGTCAAAATAAATGAGAAGTTAGATGCATGTCAAAAAGTTTCCTCAAAACCTCTCGAGTTTTATCGGCGCCGTTAACTTTCGGGAAACATTTCGTACTTCTTCTTCTTTGGAAACAAATTTCAGGAAGCATTTTAAAAAGTTTCCCCGTGTGCACAAGGCATTACAGGCAGATTCATAAAACGGATTAGCGCTAACACCGTTATTAATACCATCTATAACTCTGTTTGAAATTAAAACAGATTAAAGAAATAAACTAAATTTGATGCTAATTAACTATCTTTTTAACTCAAGTTAAAATAAAATTGTTTCGTGCATTGAAAAGAGAGTTAAAAACGAAATAAAAAATGGTGTTAGCGCTAATCCGCTTTATGAATCTGCCTGTTAATGTATTACAAAACTGTTATTATTATTATTATTTTAAATGGCAACCTACTTTTTATTTGCTTATTCGATTCAGTATTTTCTTTTCTGCATTGAACGACTGCAAAGTTCAATACCACAAATGCAAATTAAATTGACATTAATTTAATTAAAAATGCAACTACGTCATTGCAATATGGCAGTGCGAACGTTTTAAATTATTCAACTTTAACTTTCATATTTCAGCAATAAAGATATAATTTATGGTATGATTTTATATTGTATTAAATATGATGTACGGTCAAGAATTTATTTTAATAAATATATATTAAAAAGCTCTACCACTTGAATCCCCCATTAAAGATAACTCCCAGGTACTATCTAAATAGTCATGATCTAATTGTGCCACAAACCATTTGCAACGTAAATCAACAATTTTCGAAAAGCTCAAATTATTTTAAAATAATTTAAAGAGTTATATTTCATGTTTCGTTACTATTGCTTACATTTTATAAAATTACATGTGATGATTCAATCCGGAATTTTTCGTTTTGCACATGTAACAAAACATATCTTTTACAAAATGATATTAAACCCGCGATAAAACCTTTACAAAAATTATAACCTAAACGAATTCAAAACAAATCACAAACCAGAAATGATATTTGCGTTGTGTAGGTTGCCGCTTGTTGAATCTTTAATGCCTGTTTTAAACTGAGCAATATTGTAAGTGCAACTGTAACTTTCAACAAGTTGAAGCAATATTGAACAAGTGTAATACAGAAATTGCAAGTGCAAGAGACAGAAGCAATCTTGCATCAACCTCTTGCACGAAGTAGAACGTGTTCTAATTTTTGCAAGACTTGCAAGGCCACTGTTAGTTATTTCTAGTAATTTTAAGTTTGTTAGAATGCTACCAACTTATTATAAATGTCAAAAACGATAAAGTTGGGTTAAGCATATTAAAATGACTTACTACATTGCAAATAATTGTGCAAATACTTATAAGAATAAATTTTTTTATCAATGCAAAATAACATGAAATAAATATCAATAATTCAAGTGATATAAGAGGTTAAGCTGATATAATATGAAGTTAGTAACCAAAAAATTGTAAATAAATTAATATTACATTGCAGTAGCAAGTTGCTGAATGTAAAGTGAAAAAAATATCTCTGCAACATTTTGGTGCAACTAATTAAACGTAAAACTTGCAAGTGGCAATTGCAGGTTGCGTTTGCTAACTGTAAAACAGGCATTGAAACAGTTTTGACATGCGCATTAGAGCCGAGTATCACTTAGCAGTGCATCTTTGTCTAACTAATACAAATACATATGTCTATTCCACTCAATCTTCATTGGGCCAGCAAAATCTTAAGCAACATATAGCGTTAACTACTTCCATCTACATAGTAGATATACATATACAAAGGTGTATACTAACGTATTATGAAGGTGATGTTTGCGTACGTAGTTTTTCCTTTTATCAAAGGACAGGGTTGAACACCACATTTTTCGGAATCAAAAGAATATGGAGCCACAACATCTTCTCTACCTGAAAACAAAATATTAAAAACATTACATGTTTTAATATATAATTAAATTTAAAATTAAACTTTAAGTAACTATATCAAGATGTCCTACAGAAAGTGTACCATAGGGAAATTTAGTTTCTTGCTAATGTTACTTTCCAAAAAGATTCGTATAAATCATGTAGATCAGCGTTTCCCAAACTAGTAACCGCACATAAATATGCGAGATCTGCTTCGGCAGAGTGCCACGCCCAGTAATGGCTAAAGGCGTGATGATATATTTATTTATATTTATTTAATACAAAAATTTCCAGTTTCATGAAGTTTGCGCCCGCGCAAAATATTTTTCAAGGAGGGAAGAGTCTGCGAAACAGCTTGTATATGAAAATAAATATAGGCTGATTCTATACTTCGGAAAAAAATTAAGGGTATATATTATATATCGTATTGGTCATAGAAAAAGAAGTTTTTCTTCAAAATTCGTAAAATTAAGGATGATTTACCTTAAGTACACATTTTAGTACCACTGGTTTGATAAATATTTCTAATACATCAATAATTAATTTATAATTATAAACATCATAAGACAATTTATTTATTATACAACGTCAGATAAATGAATGTTTGTAATATCGGACAAGGATGTACTAATAATGCACTCTTTAAAAACCATATTCTTAATTTTTTTCCCTGAAGTATAAAAACATAAAAAACACAATGTAGAGTATATGAACGGCGTATATAACTAATTATACATTTTTATAACTTACATGGTGTAAAACTGACAGCTTGAGCAATAGTCAAAGTAGTAGTTAACACTATAAAAACTATGTAATATTTCATATCGAAATATTTTCGAAGCAATATTGAGAAAACAAAATAATGTACCTATCTAATCGTTGTAGTTAGTACCTACTAAAGAAAAATACTGTTCGTTTGTAAGATATCTTATCTTTAGAAGTTATCTTTTCGTTTAATGAAAATTGATAGCAATCGTAGGAACATAATTAATATACTACATAGTAAAAGTTATAATAAAAAAATTTTACTTCGAATTGCAATCGAGAAATCATAATATTTTCTGTAAATGTACATTTCGACTGTCATGCAGTCAACGTCAGTTGTACATTCTGCTGATGATGACATGGCAATCGAAATGTGCATTTAGTAAAATAAAACTTCCTTAGTGAAGAAAAGAATATTGTGTTGTTTATAAACATTTATCTTCACTCAACTCTAAACTATATATTAATAATATTTTCTATACGAAGAAAATTTTCTCAGGCTTGAAAATATGTGTATGTTATGAAATGAAAGTTTACCCCAAAATCTAACTCTATAAATAAACGAATTAATTATCTAAATAAATCGGTATAAAAAACATTTGTGATATGTTTTTATTCATGGATAGCTACGAGTATTAATAATAAATTATAAAAGTTTAGTTTAAGTATTTTATTTTAAACTTTTTTATTCAATTAATACATAATAAATAAATAAATTACACATACATATTACATATATATATCTACATACAATATAATTATAATTATGCTATTTGTATAAATAAATATTGTTTTAAACATTAGATTTATAAGCTTCTTTATAGTATAGATGGTTTCACTACTTTACAATCAAGTTTCATGCATATAATAGTTTGCTGCCTTTCATCAAAAATCTTCACTTTCATAGTCAAACTGATTGTCTGAAATAAAGCACATTAATTAATTATACGGATATTACATACAATTTAAATTACAAATTTATAATAATTTCATATCTATAAATGTATAAATGATGAACAAAATCGCAACGAACGGATGTAATTTTGTTCATTATTTACAGTTCTAATCTTAGTAAATTTAATTTCTTATATTAAATAAATAAATATATAATCACGCCTTTTATCCAATGCTGGGTGTGACATTCTGCCGAAGCAGATCTCGGTAAGTGATTAATTTATGTGAGTGAAGTGTTGTTACCAGGCGTCAAATCACGGCCTCCAAAGATTTTAGTGGTGGGAGAGCCACAAGGCTAATTTTAATTTGGTAAAAATGTTTGTCGGATGTGGGGATCGAACCAGGGTTCTCAGGATCCACAGGCCGACTCGATACCACTGAGCCATTACCCCAGAATTTTAATTAATTTAATTTCTTATTTTAAGTTATTAACAGTTAAAATAACTATTAAAATTTTATATTCACATCACATAATCTCTTTGTTGAGTTGTTGAAAAAGTATAGTATTGTACTCGATTGTAATGGCCATTACTCGCCTAATGAGAAAAAGGTACCATTACACGCTGATTTAATAATATGTGTTTAAATACTTACAGGATAGAATGGCTGAACAGGAATAACCATATTATAAACGACTACTTCATTTTTGTCCAGTGGGCAGTACGAATTTAATAAACTATGACAAACGTTGCTATCATCGGGTGCGAACGGTACCCATAATCCAAACACCTTAGCTTTTATATCAACCGTTGCAATATTCGTGTCGTCAGCTAATAAAATAAAAAAGTAAAAAAATGAAAACATATATAATATATAACCACACATATTTTTTTTCAAATCTTGAATTTTTAACATCTTCTATTTGCAAATGTCAAATATTTAAAATAAATAATGATAGAAAAATTTGTTTGAAAATGTTGTTCTTTTATACAAATGTCATTACACATTTGCTATTCTATTTTATATGAGGTATGACAATATAAGGATGAAATTTAAATGCAATTTTCTTCGAAAATATTTAAAATAAATACACAAACAATATTGAAACAATATCGTCCTATGTAACAGCATATAAGTGCTCCTTTGCTTTAGTTTAAAATTTCGCCACTAGGTTCGCATTCTTAATTAAATATTCCAATACTTACGTATTTTGAACGCGATGTGTACATTGGCATTAGTGCCTGTAACGAGTGAACAAGGAGGTTGCACGCAACCCTCAGCTGAGAAGAAGAGTGGAATGGGTATGTCACCATCTTCTTCACCTAGAAAATGTCAATGGGCCTTTCAAGACTTTTTTGAATTTTTTATATATTAATCTACGTAATAAAATAATTATACCCAATTTTTTTATTTTTTAAAAAAACTTGTATCAAGCATGATAAAAATATTTAAACTTTCGAAACAAATGAATATGACGTAGTTGCAACTTGTCGTTGTCAGTAGAATCCTCAGACAAAACATAACTAGACGGATAACATCGGCGTTTGTTGTGAGTCAGAAAGGGATAGAATAACTGGTTGGTGAGGCGGGTGCGCGGCAAGGAGCAACTTGCATAACATCAAAGTGTACTCGCTCCTTGCCGCGCACCCGGCGGACCGTCAAGTTATTCCATTCCTCTCTGCTTCACAACACTGCATTGACTTGAACACGGCATAATTCGTCTAGTATTATACGTCATTGGTAGAATCGTAGAATGCTGAATGCTTATTTCTTCTTCGTCTTCTTGAGCACCGACAAACGTTTCAGACAAAGCTCTGTGATTGGCTTAATGCAACTACGTCATTGCAATATGGCATTGCGAACGTTTTAAATTATTCAACTTTAACTTTCATATTTCAGCAATAAAGATATCATTTATGGTATGATTTTATATTGTATTAAATATGATGTACGGTCAAGAATTTATTTTAATAAATATATATTAAAAAGCTCTACCACTTGAATCCCCCATTCTAAATTATACTCGTAATCAATCACAATGAATAGTTCTTTCGATAAAACTTATTGAAATATTAATGGGCAAACCACAAACAAATATATATATCAATTAAATTTGTAGTTCTGGACGAATCTGTATTACACCTCTAATGTCGATTTAATTCATTATTATAATGCGAATAAAGCTCTTGTGAATAGTAAAAAAATACCCCTGTGGCTCTCTATACACTAACATCTTGGAAGCCGTGATTTGACGGCTGGTAACCGCACTTAACGTGCAAAATATATCACTAATCGAGATCTACTACGGCAGACTGCCACTGTCAGTAATGGATAAAAGGCATAAAGATATTTTATTTCTTAATTAAATTTGTGACAAAAAACAATCTACTTAGGAGGGTAGTCCTCTAAATCCGACTGAAAATAAGGAGTTTTTCGGAATTTTTTTTTGCGAGTAAAACAAAAGAAAATGACCAAGAGCTTTCAGGCACCATTTTTGTCATCTCCATCGGCCGCTTCCCGTGACCGCTGCACCAGATGAAAGGACCCCTTGTACTGAAAACTCCCATTTTCGGTGGCCGGCCTGGGGGTCCTCCGATTGGTCCAGCAACAAAATTAATTATTTAAGTGATTGTAAATTGGTAAATCAAATTACCAACGTACGAGAATTGAAAAAGACCAACATGAAACAAAATGACGACGTGTTGAAAAAAAGTTGGATTTTTCGCCCCAAAAATCGGTATAACAACGTACACCGCGCACAGACTTTTCAACGGATCGAAAAACGGCTACGTACGCAATTATAAAATTAAATTTGGATTGCGAAACTCAAACTCCGATAAAAAACGTATGTGTGGTTAAAAAGTTATGACGGGCACCAGTTTGAAAAACACTGTTTCGAGAAAAACGCGTTTGAAGTTTTCGGACTGGAATCTATGTACTGGGGATCACAAGTCTGGCAACAAACGGCAATTTTAAAACCAAGACCTCGAACGAAGTTTCCGGCAAAGATGGGATAAAGTCTATAATAAAATAGACATCCCATAGAACATTTTAAGCGAAAAAAAAATCGATTTTTTAAAAATTACTTAGAGGACTACCTCCTTAAATATTACTCAGGAGTTCGATAAATTAGAAAATAATTTCCTAGTGCCTTTCTCAATCTTGTTGCCATTCGGCAGGAGTCACTTGAGCCCTATGATCTCTCAAGTTTTTGACTTAAATTTATTCTCAATCAATTGTTATATAATTACTGAAACATTTAAATCTTGAGTGTCATTTATTGAGATAATTTATCGAATGGAATATTTTATTAAAATTACAACAGTGATATATTTGCCATTTTCAAGGTAATAAAATATAAATAAATATATCATTACGCCTTTTATCCATTACTGGGTAGTTTTAACGTGGTAAAAATTATCGGCTGTGAGAATTGAATCCGGATTTTCAATTCCTCAGACCGCCTTGATACCACTGAAACAGCTACCCCATTTTCAAGGTAATGAAGGTTAAGAATAACCACTTGCAAATAGTTCTCTTCCTTGTTAATCCGATTTGAAATGACAAAAGTGACCAGTGCAAAAATATAAAATCAATATTTTGTGGATGTGCACAAATGTGTTATTTAAATATGAACAAAATTACCAATTAATATTGATTACTTACATGATTGAACAGGAACGGGAACAGGAACTGTTGATGCTAGTGAACCAGTAAACAGGATCACTAAAATACCGAATATTATAATGAGCTTCATATTTGCTGTCTTGCTAAATGTATATCTATATAAAATATAAAATTGGTCTCGTGTTTTATACTACACTGTATTTATAATCAATAAATCTTATCTTTTACATTCTATTGAATAACAAATACAGGCAAGCAAGTGTTCATTTGAATGAAAA
This sequence comes from Pterostichus madidus, assembly GCA_911728475.2. Classification (NCBI taxonomy): domain Eukaryota; kingdom Metazoa; phylum Arthropoda; class Insecta; order Coleoptera; family Carabidae; genus Pterostichus; species Pterostichus madidus. The sequence goes on from OU452301.1 coordinate 42,361,970, forward strand.
TGTACACCTGAGAAATCTTTATAATCTCTTTGTTTAAGGTGTTACATATCACATGTTGATAGTAGACGACATTAACAACTTTAATTAATTCTGAGCTGATTATTTTTATTGAATTTATTCTAATAACAAATTATACATAAAATTATGATCAAAACGGTTCAGAGCTGGTCAAGCTACTTAAAAAAGTAGCAAAGCTACAGCTATAAGCTACATTTTTTTAAATATAGCTAAGCTACAGCTAAAAGCTTTCGTTAAAGTAGCTGTTAAGTTTTAAAGCTACTTTTTTCAATTATTGTGAATTAATTAAATTTGCCATTGTCATATGATCAGTTGATCAGTCTTTTGTTATAATGACTGTTAAATTACTATTTTGTACATAAAAATAAAAAATCACAAATGGTCAAATGTACTGTTAATTTTTGATGCTATAGTTTTTATTTATATCGGAATAAATTAACAGTCACATTAACAAAGGACTTCTAAACAGTCAATATTTAGTTTATCTAATATTTAATACAAAAGTAGGATAGGTTAAGAACAAATGAAACATATAAGGTAATAGATTTTAAACTATATAATAACTTGTTATCCTACAGTTATAGAAAACAATAAAGAAGGTACAATTCAAATACAAAACAAAAATTAATAAGTTTTTCTTAATGAACAGTGGTAGCTTTAAGCTACAAAAAGTAGTTTTAAAAGTAGCTTCAGTTTTTATAACAATATTTTTAAGCTAATAGAAATAAAAACAAGGTTTGCTACAAGCTACAGCTATATTTTTTCACATTTAGCTAAGCTACAGCTAAAGCTAAGGTAAACGTAGCTAAGCTCGTAGCTAAAGCTACAAAAGTAGCTAGCTACTGCCCAGCTCTGAAAGTGTTGCCAAAATACGTGTTAATAACATTTTGGTAATAATATTAAAATGACAGTTCTTGTCTATCTAATCACATAATGTAATAAGAACTTAAATCATCATATAACCAGTAATATGATAATCGTCGATAATATTTTGAACTGTATTATATCTATGACGTTCCAATAGTTAATAATAAAAATAATTATTATTCTACAAATTTAAGAAGTACACATTTATGTATATTTTTTTAGGTTCAATTAAAATGGAAAAATTTAATGTGCTATTCTAACATTTATTATTTTAATTATTGTTGTAATTAAATATTGTTTTGTACCGAATTGCCATTTTGGTGCACATGCGCTTTGCCTCACAATGTGAAGTTGCAGTTTAATAGAATTATCTACGTCAAAAGGACATCAAAAGCGATCGTTTTGAATAATTCACTTTTTGATTAAATATTTTTTTCTGAAACGAGCAAGAAAGTGCCTACTTTCCTGACCATTTTTAGTATGGAAAGTAGGTTTTTACAAAAACAGTCAAGTAAAGTACGTATCCAAGGCTACAACAAAAATAACAGTCTAGTAAAGTACAAAAAAGTCTGGTAAAGACTTTACCAGACTGTTATTTTTGTTGTAGCCTTGGATACGTAGTCTGCTGTCAATACAATACATATCAAAAAATTTAAACATTTTGAATTAGGTATTTATGATTAAATATTGATTAAATTAAACGGTTTCAGAAAAAATAATATACATAATACATCAAGAAAGTGTTTTTACTTGACTCAAGTAAAATATCACTTTCCTGACTTATAATGTAATATACTATTACTTTACTTTTGATATTTTTTAGAGAATTCTTATAACATATTTACAACTAAAATTGATATGCATTAATATTTTTTTTAGTGTCGTACTGTTGAAATAACCTATTGAAAGTTTGACAATAATGTAAACTATGTCATAGGTATGTAACTTCGTTTTACTTTTATTTATTTATTAAACTTAGTTTAAATTTTTAGTTTAAAATATATTTGAACAAATAATAAAACTTCAAATATTTATTCAAGTAATTTATTTTCGAAACATTTTACATATTTAATCAGATTTTCCTAAAAATATGATTCCAATCATTGTATTACATAACCTATGTAACATTTATTTATTTATGCTACTCTGTACAACAGGAATTTGATCCACCATTATAGTACAGGGTCCGAACTCACCAAGCCCCAATGTGATAAGTTCATATATTTTTAACTTGAGTGGGATTCGTTCTGTACTATGTAAAATATGATGCATACAACTTCTCTGCATAAATAGGTACATTATTTCTTCATTCAAGTGTTGTTTACTTAATTCATGTAATAGAATGATTGAAATCTTCTTTTTATGGAAATTTGATATCTACAATATCTTTAGACATAATGGTTAATCATTCATAGCGATGGTGGATCGACAACAGCACATGGAACTTTTATACACATCATTACTTCTCCTTTATCATCCAGGAACTGAATTCGTAGAACCAACTTCAATTTCTAAAATAGATAATATACAATTTTCAGTAAAGATTCATTATCAGTTTGAAACTTATGCCATGCGGAACATATTTTTTTATTTAAGACAAGAATTCGTTATAAACTAAATATGGAAGTAGCCATATCTTAAGCTCGGCAATTAACTATGTTACACATATATTTTTGGGTAAACTGGAAATGATTTTTTTCTTTTTTTGTCTTTCTTCAAGACATCGTTTACGAATAAAGTCTTAAAATTCTTATTCAAATTTTTAAACCCATGAGTACAAAAATGAGTAGTTCTGGATATTAGCTTATCCTCCTTTGAAAATATGTACTTTGTGACATCTTGACATTATATAGCCCGATTTTCAAAAAAGTTTTAGATAATCTTATTCTAGTTCGATTCTAAAAATCAAATTAATTTATAAAGAAAAAATCACTTTGCAAAAACCATATAGAATCAAAATTATATTGGTTGAATGGTTAAACTTACGGGATATCCTTTAGCTACAGGGATACCGAGATGGTAGACAACAATTTCATTCTCATCTAGAGGGCAGTATGAGTTGATCAGATTGTGACAAGTATTGGAGTCTGGTGGAGGGAATGGAACCCATATGACAACTTGCGCTTCTATCTTGATAGTACTGGTGGTTGTATCAGCAGCTACACATAGAAATTTGTTAAAATAACGATCATAATAAAACCAAAAGATTTATTATGGTTTCAACTCATCAATTATTTTATTTTTATATTTTTTCGCGCCTCCGTCCGAAGGTGGTAGTTTTACATATCTCAAAATCATGTGTTTTATCGAACGTCATTCAGTAAAACTAGGGACTTTTGTAATATTGGCATTGATATCACTGGCTGTCACTGTAGATGAGTTCTTGGAGGTTAGAAATTTTTATCAATTTTAGAACAAATTTCTGCATTTTAAACTCAAATGTAAATAATTATAATTCAGTTTGCAGTTGCTGTATACAACCAATAAAAAATATGTATACAGTTAAAGTTATGTACTGCAATACGCCGTAGAAACAAAGTCAGCTGGGCGAGTCCAACATGAGAAAGTAAGATATTACGATGTTATGAGACTGACTGTCAATTCCGTGCTTGGAGGTTAGAAGTTTTTAGAAATTTTTAAATCAATAATTTAATTTAAATCGGCGCGACTAATCTTGTATATCACATGTCCAGAAACTGTTTTGCGAAAATTTTAAATTTGCAAGCCGTGTCTTCGGCCCGGCTTGTCATAATATACTCACACCGATTAATTAACATAATTATAATTAACCGATAAATGCCCATCACTACTGGAAAATAATCATACTAAATCTTATTGTTGTCTAATATTATATTTACACAATTAGTAATGCGTTGTTGCTATGTAATTAAAAATAATATTCAACAACATATACTATATTAGGCGTATTCCATTTGCCATTTGGATCAGATCTAACTTACATTTACTGAACCAGATTACTTTTTTATTTCGCTGGATTACTTCGCTGACTTTATTTCCAGTACTAGAATTAAAGATTTTAATTGACTTTGAAGTAATTCACCCCAATAAATGTTTCAGTTTGCTTAAAATTTAGTTCATTTAGTCATATTCTCAAATTTATCTGAACTGATTTAAGTGAACCAAGTGGCAAGTGGAATACAGCTATTGTTACATACTTGTATGAAAATATCAATTATCAAGAAAAAATGTTATCAATTGAAATTCAAATTGTTAAATGTTGCTTATCTGTATTAATGATCAAAACTTATACTCAACAAGTAAATATGTCGTTATAAAAAGATACTCACGTATGCGAAAAGTTATGTTGACATTAGAAGTAGTTCCTCTAACTAACGGACAAGGAAACGTGTCGCATCCTTCTGACACAAAGTGAATGGCACTGGGAATATCATCTTCACCTAAAATATTCAATTTATTATAATAATAACATACTAAAAAGTCTTTCATGATGAAACAAACAGCAAATATCGCCTTGGTCATTTTGTCCATATAACATAATTTCTATATTCTACATTTAATAAGTTGCGTTTAGTCTTAAATGTTTAATAATATATCATCTTTTTACAATAATGTTGAAATACGTGTTTTAGAATAATTAAAAATTTTATAATGATCATCATCTAAAAAAATGCATGATCTAGCAAACTAGTTATTTCGAAAAACTAATATATACATACAAAAATATTGATTGTATTCTGTTTACAAATAGGCTTCTATGCAATAATTGAAATAAAAAGAATTAATGATAAAAACATAAAATATATATTAAATTATGACTATTAGTGAAAAAATAAGTTAAAAATAATATTATACTCCAGGCTCCAGAGATATATGCGATTGAAAATATAGTGACATTACAAGTACTCAAGCATTCTCATTGGCCACAAGTATTTTCGCGCGGTAAATAAGAGACATATGCGGAGTAGAAAGTAACTAACTGTGATATCTCAGCACTGTTTTTTCAATCTGTTTGTCGTTTGCTCGTATGTACATGTTCAACGCGTTGTATATTTATTACAATAATTTTATTTCGTTTTCTTGTGCTTTCAAGTACTATAAAATATTATTTTGTACATAGTAAAATGATTTTCTAATAAATAATTCGTATATTACTTGCACTCATTGAATCAAACAAGTTTAGTACCACTTGAAGACATTGAAAGATACGACGTCACAAGCACCTTCAGAACTTCAAAAAATCATATATCGCTTAATATAAGGAAGTTTAACACCGTGCTTCCACTGATTGTCACAGTTTTTCATGCAGTTTCATTAAAAAATAAATAAAAAATCTGTATAGGAGCCCATTGTAATATGTAATTTTATCGTGCAACCATCACTAGGTAGCTAGTAAATCATTTAAACAATTACTTTCCTTATTATTACTTACAGTTATTAACTTCTACAGCAAATACGGTACCACACACCAAAAAGACACATAAAATGAATAATTGCCACTTCATTTCGAACGATAAGTAAGTTTACACCTGGATATTCGAAGAAATAATCAAAATATTCTCATGAAATGTATAATTACACTTGAATAAAGTTAATTTACTGATAAATTACGAACACCTGGATAATTTTTTTTTAGTTGTTATCAGTAAATAAATACTTGACAATTGTTAAATAATTGGTATAATTTGATTGATCAAAATAATCTAAACTGATAAATTTATAAATATATACAGATAAAATTAAAGATCTGATTTATTATGTTGGAAATTTTGTGTTGTATTTTCTGTTTAGGTACGTTAGGCAGAATTACTTATACTTATTATTATTACTACATAATAATTTTGAAATTTTCTGTAATCTCGTGTATTGCGAAATCAAATGTAGAACTGACAAGGTTTATTTGAGAGTTGACCACTAGGGATAATTTATTTTATAAAAAAATAAAGATAAGTAATCAAATCTTCATTCTAAGTGAGGATATGTGACCATACTCTGATTTATAAAGAATATCTGTAGCTAGTGCTGCCATCTAACAGATTTAAAAAAAATTAAACCGATAGAACAGCAACCTACTCCCGTTTGTATGTCATTTGACATCTGTCATGCACTGAAAGTTAACCTGTACAAATTATGGCTAGGTTATTATTGTTATTATTTATAATAAATGTAATATTTATTATTTCAAGTAAGTGGACAAAATAATTATTAGTTATTGTAGTTTCTCAATTGTTATATTCATATTTAAACAAGAAGTATTCATATATCTTATCTTTATACAAATGTGAGTCATAAAAATTTCATTATATATTTTAGCAAATGGAGAACGTACAAAAGATAAAATGTATGAAAGTATTGATGGAACTGCAGCTTGTTTCCGTCGTCTAAATGCTACACATCAAACAGGCTGCACATGTAAGTAAACTGCGTGGGTTGAAATCGCAAAGAAATGTTTGATTTTTTTTGTCTTTCACAGCCCACAGACCGAGTTCAGTAGGAGTTATCCATATGGTATCGGATTTAAAAACCGATCTAGATTTTGTTTTAAAAGAGGGGTTAGCTCCTCCATACATAGCAGTATTAGCAATAGACGAATTCACGCCAGAACTAGTAAACAAACTTCGCCAGTATCCATCACGATTAGCAGGGGTTGTATTACATACAAATATAACCCGTCCTTCTCAACTATCACATGAAGCAGCATGTCCAAATTCTCGCTCTAACATACCAGGTTCTTGCCCGAGCGATAAACCTTGGAATCCTTGGGGTACAGGTCTACTTCATGCCGACATACCATTCCCTGTATTTACTGTTCGTAACGAATCAGAGTTGGCAAAAATAGAAGCATGTTGGATGAAATTTAATTCTTGGGGCGTAGCTGAGCAACCATTCCGTGCGCTTTGTTCACTTGAACTTGCTGCTTTTATGTTTGCGACACGTGATTCACAGACTTGTATTCGTCGATCGTCGTCTGTTACTACTTTCACGCCGACTAGATTTTGTGATCCATTGGGAAGTCGAAATGCCTGGGCTACACTTTGGCCAAGGAATAATGCATCGACGAATATGGATGTGGTGCTTGTTACAGCGAGAATGGATGCTACGTCTATGTTTTATGATGTTACTCCAGGAGCTGATGCTCATCTGACTGGCCTTGTCACTTTACTTGCTACTGCGTACTCTCTCAAGCATATGATCAAAGAAAATGATGAATATAGTAAGTCGAATTTGATGTCAGTAATTGATTTAATTAAAAATATTTTTTTTCACAAAACTTTTTGAATTGACATGTTGTGTTGTCAATATATATATATTTTTTTTTTGTGAAAAAGGTTTTCGAAATTCTAATTTAATCATTTTTTGTTTAAAGTTAAAAGAATTGAAAATTAAAAATGTAACTATAAATAAGTATCTTGCAAACAAGTAATAAAATAAACAATAAAGAAGTAAACAAACAGTTATAGTTCCCTATTCGTAACTTGGATCATTATCTGTAATTGATCGATATGATAACTTTATTATATTTCATGATTACTTTGTACTCTTATATTGCACAATTTCTATATTAGAATCATGTACTCTGGCATTTTTAGATTATTCTTATGCATTTTCCTTATTTTATAGATATAAAAAGAAAATAATGATTGTTTCGTAAAAAATGTTATTTTCTTACTAAGATAATTAAGTCTCATTCATTATACTTGCGTTTCCACAAATTACGACCTAAAAGTGCTAGGTTCTGTTGAATGGTCGTGAAAGAGAGTAGTATTTAACTCGCGTGTTTTGATAATTATTAATTCGGGTTATTACAGCCCTCGCCAGTGGCTCATGCCACAAACTGCGTCTTCATAAATAATTGCTACCATAACACACTCGTAGAATAATATACTAATACTGGCAACTTTATACGAGGGCAAAATGCATAAAATTAAAATAGAAATAACAAATAATTTTGATCACAGAATATTGGGTCGGTTTATCGGTGGGTAATACAGGTAGATAATTATTGAGTCAGAAAATAAGACGGATCATTTCATAATCAACAGTAACCAAATTTTATTCAAATACAAAACTTGATTCAAAAGTTGTTTTACTTATTCTTTTATTTTTTATTTTTAGAGAAAAATATAATGTTCGTATTGTTCAACGGCGAAGGATACGACTACATCGGCTCACAGCGATTCGTTTACGATTTAATGCATCCTAACGATAATAAAGAAATACAGGAAAATATGAACCTTACGATCGGCAATATTAAACTCGTGGTGGAACTAAACCAGCTTAACCCTAACTCCAAGAACGAAATCTTCGTACATCACGTGGAACAAAAACCGAATAAAAACGAAATTAATGATTTTGTTGAAGCGTTCACTAAAGAAGGAGAGGTAAAACATGTTTTCTTTCAAAACATTTGTAAATTTTTACATACATTTTTTTCTAGAATTATAACCTCCACATCACCGAAATTCAATCCCCCAAGAACATCCTCCCACCAGCATCTCTTCACAGTTTCCTTCGCGAACATAGTTCCATCCAGGGCGTCGTGCTCACCGACCACGCTTCTCAATACCGCAACCAATTCTACCACTCAATCTATGATGACGCGGAGAACATTGACTTCAAGTATCGAAACGCCACAGAGGACGGTACGATTCCTGAGGACAGTCTCCAGAGAAGAGTTGCCAATATGAGCGAGGCGCTTGCGAGAGTCTTGTACAAAGAAGCCATGGGGAAGGACTTCACAGGAGAAATTAAACTAGACCTGAAGGTTGACACCGTGGTGGATGAGTTGATGCATTGTTTTCTGGATACGGCGTATTGTAAATTATTCCAGGTATGTATTTTTTAAAATTGAGCACTTTTGTCTATTAACTGATTTTAAATATTCTGTGATATATTTTATTTGTAATACACATAAATTAGATAAAATTTATACGTAGAAAGGGGAAAAAAGATGCTATGTTCACCACGTATTTTGCCGAATCATAAGTTTAGATAAACTCGATATAATTGCTATAATTTTAGAAAAATCAGTTAACGATCGGTTAAATATAATTTTTATATTTTTACAAGAATTCTCGACCTGAGTGCTTTAAATTGATATTGAACTTGGCCTAATTTCAACAAATTAAAAAAAAATACAATCGCGTATACATGGTGTTCAATTTTAGTGTGCCATCATTGCTTTCTCGAGAACTATAAAAGCTACAAAATTGACAGCCGTCAAATTGTTGTCAAAATAAACAAAACCTTGATATGTAATATTTACTTACTGTCCACGTTGGATAGTAAATAAATATTATAGTCCTTATGTATCCATGAAAACCACTGTACAATAAAAGTTCCACTTTCTGTTTAAATTGTTATTAACAGGTAACTTACAGTACAAGTATTGTAAAAATATATTTATTTCAGGCTCTGACCCATAAAGATCTACTCTCAGAATCCCCGCTTCCATCTTACGTCAGCGTGGACACACTCAACCACAAACTGACATCCCTAACCGGCTTCACTCTAGCGTGGCTAACTGCAGATCACGTTAACAAATCCCAGGAAAAGTGTATCGGCGATGCCGAACACCCTTCTCCTTACCAATATATGTGGGTGTCCGATAATATCACTAATCCAAATTCTACAACTTGTCTCCGAACAACGATGCATTTCGCCCTAGCACTGAGTCCAGCATTCACGATCGAAAATTACGATTGGAGTTCCAATCAGTATAGCAGTTGGACGGAATCGGTGTGGAGTGACGTTTACATGAGGATGTTTCTCATTCCTTCTCATAGACATGAGATTATGACGATTTCTGTAGGGACTGTGACATTTGTATTATCACTAGCGCTTGTTTATTTTGCCCACACGAGGGCTGATATACTTTTCGCTAAACCTGATGCTATCATGTAAGTTTTCTACTGTTAATTGTGTGCATACAGCAGAAAGTTAGTCGTGGCCACTGAACTAAAAGTAGAGAACTCTGATTCCATATATATTATAACTTTGGTGCTCTGCGAGGAGTTCACCATCTTGGTAGATTGACAATCGTTGGAAACATGATGACTACGATAATGGCGATAACTTAAAAAATACTGTAAATACTCACAAAATTTAATATTAATTTTAAACAGTGTCAGCAAAAAACTTATGTATTCAACACAGCGAAAATGCTAGCCGCGGCAGTAAATCTGCTACTTTTTTACCTGGTTGAACAAATAGACAGATTTTACTGCTGAAAGGAGGAATTTAGGCGAACCTGTCATCTCCTTGAGGCAGTCAAAACAGTTACCTTGCGTATATTCTAAAACATTTTATTTGTTATTCATTTGTAAACAAAATTAAAAATTATAATTAAATCCTGTCAGTTACTACTGTTGTGGCAAACATTGTTTTAAATGATATCTCATAAACATTACTGTGCCAACACGCATTGTAAAATTGTCAGTTGATCTGTACGAGTTAGTACTATTAAAGATTCATTTCGATAGTGAATAAACAGTTTGAATAAATGACGTTTAAAAATGAGTAACAAATAAATACCATTATTTTAGCGCTCGAAGCGCAACCGAGAACACGACCAAGAAAGTGCAACAAACACACTTTCTGCTCAATGTGTACACACTATTTTTTCTACGACCATTTAAAATCTCATGAACAAGAATTTAAAACATTTCTGTTTTCAAATCGAGATCCACTTTCTGCACTAGATCGGATAGTGCTTATTTTCCGTACACTATGCAACAAATGTCTGCCTTGCATACATTAAATAAGTGAAATGAACTTTTTTTTCTGATCGTAGAAAAATGAATTAATAAACAACCAGCATTTCTTTATTTATTTTGTACAGTATTTAAAGATTGTAGATATAATCATATTTTATGTTTTGAATTAAATCTTAATTATCTCTTGTTAAATGCCAAGTACTTTCAAAATCGAAATTATATACGATAGTTTTTGAAACTAGTAATTATTTTTAAAATTAAATAAGTCTTATTACAATTACACTCCAAAATTACTCATCTTTTTTTTTGTTTTAGGCCTGGGACCAGTTGCTAACCGCCCACAAGAACAAGACTTACTTAATTTAATCTAATAATTAATCGTATTCATTCTTGTAATATTCTGAAAATATTACAGATTTATACATACCTACATACATCCATCTTTTTTATTCTACATGAACTGTAAGTTTGACATGTCTGTAAAATTTACAAAATAATAGACCATTTAAAAGAAAATAATTTATTAATTCTTACTGTACATTTCTTAAATAAATAAAAAAAAATATTATAACAAATCTTTATAGTTTAAAATAATCAGCTGCAATCAAATTATGTGCATCTTTAACTGTTGGATCAGCACCAAATTGTTGTAATATTTGCATGGCATCATAGTGTTTGTTTCTTGCAGCACAATGAAGTGGTGTCAAATTTGTGTAACTAACGACATTAGGATTCATATGTAGATCTTTGATTAAGAATTGTAACATGCCTGTAAGACCTGCTCCTGCAGCAATATGCAAACACTGAAGTCCAGTACTATTTGCAGCATTAATGTTAGCACCACGATTTACTAAAAGACTAACCAATTTTTCAGATTCACTACACACCGCATCATGTAACGGCGGAGTACCGCATTTGTCTAAAGCATGTACTGACACTTCATAGTCAAGCAATAATTCGACTATATCTAAATTACCATGTAGGCATGCAACATGTAAAACCGTTCTACCGTTTTTGGTAAGTGCTTCGATAGATTTTAGATCATAATTTAATAAAAGTTTTACTATATTTATGTCCCCAGTACGACATGCTAAGTGTAATGGTGTCCAACCGTCTTTATTTCTTAATTTACAAGATGCACCAGCTTTTAAAAGTTTTGCAACAATCTGTTGCGATTGTTCACCATATTTGGTACACGCTAACATTAAAGGTGTCCAATCAGCACGTTTAATAGCGTCTACATCAGCAGAATAATTTAATAATATTTCTACTATGCCTGGTTTACTAAATTGTGCTGCTTCATGAAGGGGTGTTTTGCAGTCATTGTTTTTAATATCAACAGTCAAGGGTAACCATTTTTCTAAAATGTAGAGGACAAGTGTTTCTTTGCCTAGTCGAGCTGCTACATGAAGAATTGAGTCTCCTGTCTTGGTATAATGTATTTCGGTCCAAAGTGTTTTAGGATATTTAGAACGAAATTCTAATATAGTATTTAATGAAACATTTTCTTGATGAACTTCTTGCAACAATTTTTTAAAACATTGCTCATTTGTTTTATTTGACATTTTTTTGCGAAGAACAAAGAATTTTCTTAAGAGGCTTTCTTGGTTAATCAAAAACAAAAAACTAACAGACTGCGTTTAGTCACGTGATAAAAGTAACATTCAATTCACTGACAAGATGACAACAGTTGTTCACATGAGGTTGCGGGCATTTATGTGCAGGAATCATACTTTAAGAATATAACAGCTGTTTTAATACGAACTGTCAGAAAATACGAGCGTGATCACTGCGCCACCTACTTAATTTAATTACTGTTTGGGACTAGATTTGAAAAGAGATTCATTCTTAGTTGACTGTAGCTGTAAACAATTATTTAAAGATTTTTATGTTGAATTTATCATTTTTGTATAATAATAAAACAAATCAATAAATCATCACACTTTTTACCCCTTACTGAGTGCGACACTATGACGTAGCAGATCTCGGTAAGTGCGGTTAATAGCCGTCAAATCATGGCTCCCAAAAGTATTAGTGGTGGTGGAACAACAGGGGTAGTTTTAATGTAGTGAAAATTGTAGGTTGTGGGAATTAAACCCAGACTCTCAATCCACATTATTCTTCGTCTCAATTCAAATCTAGTTTCTCTTATGCTGTCCCCAAATTATACAATTCTATATCTGATGACATAAAAAAGACTCAAGTTCAACCGTGCTTTCAGTAATAAAATTGGTTATCATGTGCTTCTGTATTTATGTTGTTATTTTCATCAATAATGGTTAAGTAAGAACAGCTTGAGTTGAACTTTGCCATTTGATAATAAAATTATTTATTTATTTAATTTTAAGGTGCGCACGCTCCGCGTGCGTTTTGAAGCCTAGACCTGGACATGATGACTACTCCACTAAACTGCAGACGCAGATTTCATCGTCAGAGACTCGCTGTTGAGACAGAGAGCCGAAGATGTAAACCGAATGTACATCTAGCTGCTGTTGAATGGAATGGAGATCTGAACACGAAGCGGACAACATATTTATACCACTACCACAGAATATGGAATCACCTTCAAGAAACAGGTAGAAATATATACTAGCATCCAAAAAAAAAATGAACTCGAGTAAAATAAAAATAAATATATCATTACGCCTTTTATTCATTACTGGGTGTGGCACTCTATCGAAGCAGATCTCGGTAAGTGATATATTTATTTATATTATGAGTTTCAAAATCAGTATACAAAGAGCCTTGATCAGAAACAAGAGTGCATAGATTAAAACGTCTCTGTCTTTAACTCGTATCTAAAAATGTAAGTGCTCCCGATTGATTCAGATTTAGTTTTTATGATGAATTTCCTGTTGTGCACAGTAGCAAATACTCTACAAAAACACAATGTTAAGATGTGTGCAATGCAGAAGCTTCCACCAGTTAAAAAAAAAAACCTAATACCCTAAAATCTCGGCTCGTCAAAATGCAGTGAAATTCTTAATTCGACTAAAACGACCTGTTACATGCGCTGCTACAAATGTCACGAGTTATTTTTCAGCAAAACTTGTACAATTGTAGTTCGCTGTACTTACAACACACACGTGTGCGTGTCATGTGCAACGTATGTCGAATGAAAGATTGATGAAATTGAGGAATATATGGATGGATATGATTAATGGTATGTAGCGTGAACGAAATATGAGAAGAGTTTGTATAAAAAGAATTATGAATATGGATGGTGGCTATAATAGGGATGTTTGTTGGAAATTAATTGTAGGATGAATCTAATGAATGTTTTAAGGGTTCGTGTTACCCCATTTCATGGGACATATTGTGATGGTATTTATGTATGATCTTGTACAGCTTCATCGGAACCAGTGACGTCTCCTGTTGGTTAAAAGTACGTGGATAATTATGTTCTAAGTTGATATTTGCAGTTCACACTTTTTTCAAGTATTTAAAAAAAATTATTTTGACTATGTTTAAAATGTTTAAATAGAAAAATTAGATATGTGTAATAAAAGTTTTTTAGACTTGTTAAATATTTAATTTAAATACTCTAGGTATAAAGACATAATAATTTCTACCTTTTAATTTTATATGAAATTTGTTAGAGTATTGCAATTATCTTATATCGTACATATCCTATATACAAATGAGAAAAGAAATTATGAATATTTTATTTGCAGTTGCTTTCAATATATACGTTTATTTTGATGACAACTTTGGCACATCTGAATCTTACGTAAAAGCCATTTAAATTAATTATCTATAAATGGCCGCAATAATTCTGTTAAACCATAAAATATTATTTTATGTTAAGTATTTTTGATATGATAAATGTTTATTTAACGTTTAAAAGTAAATTCTAATTATAAAGACGTTATAATTAGTTCACAAACAAATAATACATAAATTACAATTTTTTACATATGTTTATAATAAACAATGGCAATATTAAAATTATTATTTATAATAATATCAAAAGTAAATTTATAAATATTGTATTTGCAGTGTATATTTCTATTCTTGTATCGTTCAAGGTAACATTTATAAACTTCAGTTAGATCGTGCCTCTCACTAATGAATCAAGTCTAAACCTGCAATCACGTAACATCATTACTTCTCCGTGTACATTCTAGCCATAAGTCTATCTCTCTCTAGCACATTGTAATCAATGAAATGGTTGCGCAAGCCTCGTCACTTGCCACGAAATCGTTGTTGTGTAGAGACGTAGAACCGCGCTCCGTACTTTTGCATTCCTAAAACTTATCCTCCGAACACGCTAGTGCCTTCACGTGGGGGCCCAACATACTTTCTACATACATTAGGCAAGTTTTAATTAGCGTATCGCTGGCGGGTGGGGCGAGTCCCTCGTGACCAAGGTCGTAGTTTGGTGTGCCGGGTCGCCCAACTAGAGAGTATTCTGCCGATGACTGCGGGGGCGGCGTCGCCAAATCCCCCCGTTAGGGTGTGTCCATGGTATCCTGGAGAGTCCTAGAGGCTTCGCTTCCCCCGAGCACTGCGGGTACTCTCCCTACGACCCGGGTAGGTTCAGTAGGCGGAAACCGAGAGGTCGTGCTCACGGAATATGGGCAGCGTCTTTGTTATATAAGGCAAGCACAATTCGGCTGCTTTGTCGTAGATTCATTGCGCCTAATTAGATATTCGTACACAAAAACTTAGGTAGGGAAAAGGCAAAAAAAGAAGTGAAGAAAGAACAGAAATCAACATTGAAGACAACGTGAAGACCAAGAAATGTATAAATGGGATGCTATGGGATGAATGGAATGTGTGGTATGAATGGTGTATGCTACATACTGCATGCTGATATACCATAACTTTGTCTATTGTTCTATTTTACTGCATTTTGTTTTGAGTTTCTGTTTCAGGTTCAACAATCATCAAATGTCTTTATGTATGTTTTTTTCTAATGTTTCCAGTTATTCTATATTACTAATACATTGTTTTTATGTTTCTAGGGACATGACGGGACCTGCAAGCATCTCCTGCGGCCTCAGCATCATCCTGGAGCAGCTGGTGTTCTAACCAGCGTCACGGGAGCTGCCGCCATCATCCTGGAGCAGCTGGTGTTCTAATCAGCGTCAGCGGAGTCTGTATCATTGTGGACAACATCATCTGAGTCATTTTGAAACTCTTGTTTTAATGAAAAATCGTACAGAAAGCGATACATTTTTGAAATATTCTAAAAATCGTGCAAAAAGTTAAAAAAGTGAAAGAACTAAATACTACAATTTTGTTGGTTTAAATTTACTTCTTTTTTACGATTTTCATTTATCTATCTCCTTGAAGATCATATAAAATATAACACCTTACTATTGAAATTTTGACATCTATCAAAATAATTTTTATCTAAAAGAAATTTCAAATTGTGTTTATCTTTCCAAAAAACTCTCTCTAAATGTTTTTGAATATATGTTTAAGACACACGGATATTTGAAATAAAACTTTCTACCTGTTTCTTGAAGATAAAACCATACTCAGTGGTTGTAGTAGTCGGTGACGCACCAGGTCTCGAAGAGAATTGATTAGTTGTTGTTCTTCACATCTCGGATGCAGCCGTCGTCCACGAAAAGCGATTTCAAGCCTGGAAATGAGAATATTTATTTATTTATTTGTTACTTTGCATAACATGAACTCAATCTCAATTATAGTAACTTCTTCTTAGTGGAATTCAAACCACTCAGATACACAAATATTTGACAGCAATGTAAACTTCTTCATATAACATTTTACTGTAATTTGTTTTTATTTATTTGAATCAGACATAAATTTTAAGTTTCGTTGGTGCAAACGAGTCATCTTCCAAAAATTTCAAGTTCGATCAGATAGCGTCACCAATTCCCACACCAATCCATGGAACTATCACATTCCAAGCCAATTAGTGCAAGAAAGTAAGAAGTATTGATTTTCAAAATTCAATTCTGAACTTGATTGCTGCTGCCATTTATCAAATATGAAACTACTCTTTTATTGTATTTTTTTTGTAATTTGAATTATTTTTTTTTATTGGCATCACTAGATAAACAACTTTTATCACATTAAAATCCGCCAACATCATTGGAGACTGTGCTTTGACGGCTAGTAACCGCACTTCACGCGCATAAATATATCACTTATCGAGATCTGCTTCGACAGACTGTCACACCCAGTAATGAATAAAAGGCGTAATGATATATTTATTTTTATTTTACTCGAGTGAATTTTTTTTTGGATGCTAGTATATATTTCTACCTGTTTCTTGAAGGTGATTCCATATAAATGTGTTGTCCGCTTCGTGTTCAGATATCCGTTCCATTCAACAGCAGCTAGATGTACATTCGTTTTACATCTTCAGCTCTCTGTCTCAACAGCGAGTCTCTGGCGATGAAACCTGCGTCTGCAGTTTAGTGGTCATCATGTCCAGGTCTAGGCCTCAGAATAATGTTATCAAATGGCAAAGTTCAATTCAAGCTGTTCTTACTTAATCATTATTGATGAAAATAACAATATAAATCATTTATTGTAACTTTTTTTTGTGGCAATATATTACTGCAAAAATCAGATATTTTGTAATATTTAGTTTGTTAGTACCACGTCTTCGTTATTTGTGAATGCAATTTTTTATTTTAAATATAATGCCTGATTCCAGCCTTCTGGATGATTTGTAAGTTTAGAGGCAAAAAACTGAAACACTTTCAAGGATTCCTTACGTATGATCTACACCCTATTCGGAAAATCTCTCCAAAAACGATTAGTAGAAAGTCGTAATTCTTCACTATCGCAACTGGTACTGTAAACAAACAAAAATTAATTAGTGCTATGTACTGTATAGTAATACAAATTTTGTAGTTATTAGTGAAGTACGTATCCAGTTTAAGGTAATAAAAGCAGTACACCTTAGCTTTCTAATAAAAATTCTAATAAATGTAAAAAGAAACATTTGAAACTAAATTAAATCCTAAGTACATGTACCATAAGATAGAATCTCGCATACAACGCCGTAAGAAAACTTATGAAGAAGTATTTTAACTTTATTTCAAAACTTAGATATTATTTGGGGAAATGTTTTATAAAAGAGTTGTTCATTATTTTATTGTCTACATCTTTTGGTTGAAACTTTGTACTATACAACCTTCAACTTCTAAGCTACGAATCAATACCTTAAAATTGCTAATTAAAAATTCTAATCGAATAAAATCGTTATTTCAAATTAGTAGAATTAAAATTGATTATTTAAGATTTATAAGATACTATCTCGAAATGGGCTCCAATAGTGATTTCTTATTTTTTAATGAAATTATATAAAAAAAAAAACTATGGCAATCAGTAAAAACACGGTGTTACACCTCTTTATATTAAGTTAAATTTTTTTTAAGCTCTGTATGTGCTTGTGACGTCACAATTATCTTTCAATGTCTTTAAAGGATACTTGTTTGATTCAATGAGTGCAAATAATCTTAGTATGTTGAAAACTATATTTTATAGTAGTTGAAAGCCCAAGAAAATTAAATTAAATTATTGTAATAAATATACAAGTTGTTGAACTTATACATATGAGCAAACGATAAACAGTTTGAAAAAACAGTGCTGGGATATCACAATTAGTTATGTTCTGCTCCGCATGTTTCGTATTTACAGAAATACTTGTGGCCAATGAGAATATTTGAGTACTTGTAATGTTACTATATTTTCAATAGCATATGTCTCTGAAGTATAATAATATTTTTAATTTATTATTTTCTGTTTTAACTACGTTTACGTATGTTGCACATAAAATGAAAAAAATGTACTTATAGTCATCGACACTCAATTTTTTTATGTTTTTGTTAATTTGTCAATAACAATAAAAGATATTATCTTTCTATATGCGTACAAAAATTAAATTCAAAGTTATTCAATGTAACAAATTTATTCTTAATATGAAAATATTAAAAATACATGGACATATTATACACTGCCAACTTGATTTATTTTTAAATCACTAAAATAATCAAATAAAATCTTTTTTATATTTAAAATCATGTCCACATTGAACATTAACTTCGTCAAAATAAAATAATTATAAAAAAATTACTTTTAATAAATAAAACATAAAATTAAATTAGTTAATAAATATTAACATGAATGTTACATGTTTGTAATAACTATAAAACAGACTTGCTAACAAAAACATAAATAATAATTCTGCAGATCTATGCTAAAATATCACATTTTTGTTCTACATTACTGCTCGTTTCACCATCCTCTGTAACACCATGTACCATCTTCATATGTCTCCGTAACGTGCACCGATATGACACACTTTTCTTGCAGATCGGACACTCAACAGGATTCTTCTCCAGATGAACTCGTGTATGAGTACTTAGCGTTGTTTTTTGCGTGAAACTCTTACCGCAAACTGTGCATACATACGGTCGTTCTCCGGAATGAATTCTGGCATGATAGGCAAGATAACCACTTTGAGTAAAACGTTTTCCACAATCTTTACACTCGAAAGGTTTTTCGCCTGAATGTACTCGAGAGTGAATCATCAACTTGTGGCGCCCGTAGAAGACTTTACCGCACACTGAACAGTAAAGTGCAGTTTTGTCACTGGTGACTCCATCCTCGGAAAGAAAAATACAGTTTATTTTTAATGTGGTGATGTTTACGTCATTACTTTCCGAATAAAAAAATATGTCTTCTTTGTCATATACTTGTTACTTTCCCCGCTCCTTCTACCTTAATTTTCACCATAAGAATATCAGTAATGACGTGAACATTATCATATTAAAAATAAACTGTATGTTACGATGTTCAAGTTTTTTTTTGGCTGAAATAGGGATGTTGTTTAAAGTTTGTAATTTTGATATGATCTTGTATTGGTGCAGCTGCCTTTAGTTCAAATTATTCAATTTTGTAGCTCACTGATTCATTAAATTTTTGTTATTTTTCATGCTTTTTGTTCAAAGTTCCATTAACTGGTAGGCCCCAGTACTTGTTTCTTCTAAAAAAAATGTTAGGATGTTCAAGGTATTTTGATTTTGTCATGGATCTTGATTTAGCGTAACTGTTTTTTTTGTTTACGAATTGTTAAATTTTGTAGCTTTGATTTGATAAATTTTTTCAATCTTCCATGCTCTTTATTTTATTTATTGTTATTTTTTCCAAAAATTCTTCTTTTCGCATTATTTTGTATTTTAATTAAAAAAGTACCAGATTTAAATTATTCATATAATACTGAAAATATAAATTTTGTAATCTGTTAAAGAGTGTGTCGTGTAAAATCTTCTTTCTATCGTTTTACCTCTCGCTTGACCGGATCTTCATCATCGGTAAGTTTTCGGCCACTGTGTTGTCTCATATGCATCTGCAATTTTGCTACATTTGGGAAACTTCTTGGACATACTGTACATGGAAAAGCGAGTTTGGTTCCTGATGCATGTTGCGCTTGCACATGACGTCGTAGATGATGCTGCCACGCGAAACATTCAACACATGCGTTGCACTTATACGGTCGCTCGCCAGAATGCGCGCGCATATGTGCGACCAACAATCGCTCAGATGTGTAGCGAAATTTGCAAACTGGACAAACATAACTCACTTCAATGTCATTAGAAATTTGAGAAATGTGTTGTTGTTCATAGTGTTCTCTTAATTTAGCAGGATTTGGAAATGATTCTGAACATTTTGTACACGTTACAAGACTGCTGTTGGCTGATTTTCGATTGTTTAATTTTGAACAAATTGTATGCGCTGATTCCGTTTTCATTTGTTCAGGATCGCAGTTTTCAACATCGATTTGTGGATCTTCTTCGGTGTCACTCATCGGCTCTTGTTTGATTATCAATTGCCCCGATTTTATTGAACCAACCTGCGTGTTATTTTTGATAATGTCTTTATTTAATACACCACTCAAAATTGTTCGCGTTTTAAGACATATTTTTTTAAAAGAATATGATATTTTCAAATTTTTACAACAATTCTCACAAATTAAATTCGGCAGTACATCTTTATCGCTTACCTGCAAATTAAAAAAAAATATCTATTTTAATATAGGTCTAGGTACGTGTGTAAATTATTTTAATATAGATAATAATAAACAAAATCAGATATTTCTTTTTTGAATGTTATTGTTTACTTAATTATATTTATGGGCACGCATATTTTTACTGCAACAAGTTTAATGGCCGCTGTTGCCATTATGGAACCGAGTTACTTAACAACGAAACATTTAATGCGTATATAAAAAGTAGGTACTTACAGCTTCTGCAATGCAGTATTTTAATTTTTCACTCAATTTTATGTTATCAGTATCAGTTGTTGAAATGTCTATTAATGCACATTCAGCACGAGTACAAATGCGACAAAAGTCTGTTATATCAAACATTTTAAAAAAGTTAACCTTGTAATGTTATTGTTAAAAATGTTTCACAAATTTATGAGCGGAGATATTTTAGTAAATTTTTGTTTCTTTCGTATTTTATAATGAATATGAAATACTGAAATACATTATTAAATAAGACATAATTACTTAATTAATTTTCAACTTTTGCACTGCAAACTCAACGCGCAACGAGCAACATCAAACACTACAACGAACACATAACACCTGTTACCACTGCAGCCACCTGGCTGAAAATAATAACAAAAATTTAAGTTCACAATGATAATATGTATCCGCTTCTAAGTTATAAGATGGTAAACATGAATATTGTATGATTTACTTTTGATGTAAAAGTATTATTGTGTTATTTTAATGAATAACTTTTCTCATTTATATCGGTATCGAATATTATCAGTATATTGGTATCACTTCTTAAACTGCGTGTTATGGGGATTTAATATATAGCGCGTAACAATTATTAGATATATTATTTTTCTTGTTTTTATGGTCTATAAATAATAGTTTATTGATCTTTACATTACAAAAACTAAAAATTAATTATTAGTATCTTTATGTGTGGGAACTAATGTTTAGAATACTAATAAACATATATTTATTTTTGTAGATACTTTAATTTATTCAATTTTTAAATACCACAACATTCAAATAATTTTATTTTATACATGTACATTATAAAATAATTATTTCAAAGTTAAATTATACTTATTATATCTTTTTGTCATTACTTACTTTTTTGTTCAAGATATTAATCTTGATTCATGTATTTTATAAATGTTGGTTTTAATTGAATAATTAAAAATACGATAAAATAAAATTTATTCAACAAATTGGAGTAAATAAATACATAACAACTAAAAAGAAACAAACAGGTACATAATGATGGCTTTTTCTTGGTAACTTGGTTTTAAGTACATTAAAAATGTATTTGTAAAATGAGTTGCTTGATACAAGCAATTATAAATATTACTTTGTAAATTAACATTAACAAATTTTTTGGACTACTAATGTGTATTCATATGTTCATCAAAATTTGACCGAGAAATAAAACATTGATGGCAATGATCGCAATTAAAAAGATTCTTATTTTCTGTAGTTACTACATTAATATCATTATGCTTACTAGCCATATGTTTCCTTAAACTTCTATCAGAACAAAACCTACGATCACATTTCGTGCACGCAATAGCTTTCGGTGGTTTGGTATGAGTTCGTGCATGACTTTTCAAATGTGCATTTCTGTGGAAACCTTTTCCACATTCATTACAAGTATATCTTTTAGCAGCAGTATGCGTTCGAATATGCCCGTATAAATTACTGTAACTATTAAATGATTTCGGACACACATGACATGAAAATAATCTCTGAGGTTCTCCTCCGGGTTCGGTAGCTACCGCAGCATGTTGTTTCATATGTCGTCCGTAATAGGATCGATCGCTGAATTTTCTTGGGCATAAATTACAGGCGTATGGTCGTTCGCCAGTGTGAACTCTAGCGTGACATTTTAATTGATCTCGAAGAGGAAACGCTTTTCCACAATCATTGCAAACATGAGGACGTAACGCAGAATGTCTTCGAAGTTGATGACGTTGAAGATTTTGTTTCATGGTGAAACCTTGTTGACAAACAGAACATCTATAAGGTTTGACAGTTGCGTGAACCCGAAGATGACTATTATGTGTGTATATTTTATTACAAATTGTACATAATTTCTCTTTACGATGTTTGCGTTTATGACTTAGAAATTCGTATTCATCAGTGAATTCACGCTGACATAATCGACAAGTAAAACTGGTGGGGCTGTCTATAGAATGTTCTTGCTTTGGACTAGGCTGACTAAGAAAATGATCACCGTTGAAATTGTCTGATTGTTCTTTATCTGACTCATACTCATTTGGTTCTTCTTTGATGTTTAAATCAATGCTACATATAATTTCTTCTGGTTCACCGTGAATTTCAACGAGTCCTTCTGAGCACATCATTTTGCGGTCTAAAGACCGTATAGACGACATTGTTTTGTTTCAGTGCTTTTCATGTTTTCATTCCAGAGTTTGTGATATTCAAATTCTATTTAAAAAAAACATTTGAAATACAGTATTTTATGTATTGTATTTGTTATTTTAATATATAATAGGTTAAAATAAAACAAATATGATTAATATATCACATACTTTACGATAATACGTATAACAATATAGTAATAATAATTATAGTTTCGTATTGTATACATCTCTATTGAATTATTAAAATATTTTCAATAGTTGTTCCTCTACAAATAAATCTCATTTCAAAATTTGACACTGCACCATGCTTCGGTCGGTATTTCAACAACCTATTTTATCTACAAAGGAATACATATTTTAAAATATTAGAAATATTGCTATTTCATACCAAGAACATCCTTTGATTTTTTTATCCTTTTTTCTTAAAACGCTAAAAAACTCTCTTTTCATATTTTCTTGTTTTCTTTCAAACGCGCACTAGAGATTTTCGCACATACGCGCTAAAATTTTATTTTGAATTTTAAGTAGAGTTTCCCCACTTTCCTCACTTTGCTCAAAAGCTCAAAAAATCTATATAGTCCTTGGACTCGAAGTTTTTGGCTATAAAAAGTACCATATATCGTTATGTGACTGACCACTACCAATATACTACAATTTCTTCACTGATAAATATTACAACTAGTTAATCAGACCAAAAGTTAAATTAAATTTGCTATTCGAATTACCAATATTTACTATATCGGACGATGAAGATGGCATTAATAAAAGATTAATCAGGTAAATTCTACTCTACGATTTACTAACATTATAAATCAATTGAGAAATTCCTTCTTTTAAAGAAAAAAAAAATTGTTTACATTAATATTTATTTATTACAAAAACTATAATCGAAGAAAATGACTATTCATTAACAATCACTTAAAAACTTATTAGATAAATTGTTTTAGTGATAAAAATATCTAACTTTATTGATTAATTTAATTAATGAAACGAGTTCAATTTACAATACTATCTTTTTATTCAGTAACATTTCCTTGAAATCAATTATTCTAAAGATATTGTACTGTCCTACAAGGGAAAAGTATTTATTTAGTTATTTCAAATATAATTTTATCTACAAATGTATGCTGAAGCACATGACGACAAAGAAGTGGAAGATATATTTTGGGCACTACGTCCCACATACTATTTGAACATGATAACAACGGGAGTTGTCTATTCCGTTCATGGGCGATTTGGAAACCGTAATCTTCTTTACAATCGACGACATATTATTTTATTTATAGTTCGTACTCTTGCTACTATAATTTTCGTAATATTTTGTATGATTCAGGATGTGAAAATATTTAAACAGGTAAATATTTATAGCCTAATTCTCAAAAGAGAATTAATTAAACCTGAATTTGGCTTAGTCAAATTTTGCTAAATCATATTTGCGAAAAAGTTTAAATAAACTCTTAATATAATAATAAGATTTGCTAACCCAAAATTCAGGACAGGGTGTTAGTTAAAAAGTAAAATTATAGATTTTAACATCGGTAATTATTTTTTTTTAATGAAAGTTGTAGGTAATTAAAATATGCATTTTAAAAGTCTATAGTCCATTTCACTTAAGAACATAGTTAAGATAGAGGGATGATTTTCTTGCATCTGATTGGTCGAGACGTGAGATGTATTTACATTAGCGAAAATTATAGCAGGCATTTTTGTCAGCACAATAAGCATAACCTATTTAAAAAAGTAAAATAAATGTATTCTAATCCGAAGTGGGCCAAGACGAACAGCGTATAATGTTTATAACCAACATTGCTGTTGGAAATTCTACATCGATATGTATATTTCATATCGCGTTAAATTTTTAACTAGAAGAATGGGCCCATATACCTATTTTTAAATTATTATTTTTTATGAAACTACAAGATCAGTGAAAACGCGGGTTGAAAATTCTTTATATTACAAGAGATATGATTGTTTAAAGTTTTGTATTGTAGTTGTGACGTCCCAAGTTCGGTTCAGTGGTACTTAACCTGTTTCGTTCAAGGAGTGCAAATAATACACGATTTAATTCTTGAAAAATAATCTGAATATGTTGAAAATCATATTTTATAAAAGTTGCAAGCCCAAGAAAAAGAAATTAAATTATAGTATAATAAATATACAACGTGTTGAACATGTACATACCAGCAAACGACGAACAGTTTGAAAAACCAGTGCTGAGATGTCATTTTTAGTTACGTTCTACTCCACATATGTCTATTATTTACCGCGCGAAAATACTTGTGGCCAATGAGCGCTTCCGAACATGGGACGTCACTATATATTTAATCGCTTATATCTCTGAAGTAAAACATAATTTTTAACTAATTTTTTCACTAATAGCCATTGTTCAATATATATTTTTTGTTTTTATCCTTTATTCTTGTTATTTCGATTATGGTATAGAAGCCCATTGCTGAGTGTAAAACGGACTGATCTGCAATGTCATCTGCTAGTTTCTAAAGTGAAATTGACTATAAATAATTCACTACATGCGATTGTATCTGTCGAAAATCATGGAAAAACCTGGTTTACTAATAAAATGTATTAATTAAATTAGATAAACCGGCAGGAAATAAATCCTCGGGTACTTTGATCGAATGAAGATTGTTTTTTGTTCGCACTTTATTTTCAAAATGAACAAATCTAAAAGATATCTAATATTAAGAAACAATATAACCGTATAATATATAATTTAGTACTTGCTCTTCTGTTTAAACTAGTTTTAAAAGGAATAGAAGATGTTTTTCTGAATGCAAATGTCAAAGTTGCCTACGTTACCTATTATTATTGGTCAAATTTGACATATTTTTAGAGATTCAAACGAAATTACACTTTAGTTAACATATTTTCCTATATTCACTTCTTGTTCATTGAACTGTAGCTGGCGTATTTTTTTTAATGATAGACTTTTGTGTAAACGAAAACTGATTTTTCATGTTAAACACCTAAAAACTAAACAAACATTATTCAAATGCAGTATAATCTGTAGCAAATGCTTTTATTATGATTTACGTGATTAATTGAATATAAAACTGAATCATATGGATGTGACATCATCTTTACATCTTTTTTTTTTCAGGAAAAATTTATGTTAACTATAGAACTTATATTCGTGAGTATACCAGGTTATTTACTGTACACCTTTAGCCTCTACTTCTTGTACACCACGCCTACTTCTATTTCACCTCTTTTGCTCCGCCTACAGCATCTAGATAACGCCATCTACTCTTACCACAATTCTACCAACATAACATCATGTAAAGAGTAAAATTTTGCAAAACAAACTTCATAATTTATGCTGTTACCTTCTTTCAGATGTTGAATACCGTTCTATCAGACTATGTATATCTCGTTACCTATCTTTGATGTCAAGTATCATGATTGTAGTGGGAGTTACTACTATTTTAGTCTTTCCATTTACATTACAATTTTTCATCTTCTTTGTGATACATAGTACAGATGCAGTGGCTGAAAGTTATGTTCTGTTCTTGTTACTTGTCGTTCGCAACAAAATTAAGTTCCTGAATACACAGCTGACAAAAGAAAACATAATAAGCCTTCGTGATGTAATTAATTGGCAAGGTACATGTAGGGAAATTTGTGTAGAGATTAATCAAGTTATCGGTCGATATGTAACAATCAAATTATTGTATATTCTTGGATGTGATTTGGTAACAATGTTTGGAAGTATACAAATGATGGCTCACGAACAGGTAAAAACTGCAAAAGCAATCTTGTACCATGTATGTACAATGTTTCTTATTGAATACATTTTAGTTTATAAATTACTGATAATATTAAAAGTATGGCTACGATAATATTCTTTTTATTAGTGACCTTTAGTTACTTCAAATCTATAGTCCATTTCACCTTAGAAAATAACAGATGGCATTACGGACGCAGCCTATTTTAGTTCAAAATTTGACGCGGTTTAGACTTTCCGTCAGCAGAAAGCTGTCGTTTATAAATATTATAGACGATTATTCAAGGCCCACTTCGAATTAGAATACACGTTGTTTTACTTTTTTTAATAAGTTATGCCTGCTATAATTCGACAAACCAAAGTAAAACCCTAAGAGGAGTATCTTCGGAGGTCGCTTCTATCATCGGTACATTCAGTGTCAAATGTTGAATTTCAATTTGTGAAATATGACGCCGTGTAATTCTTTTCATTTACAAAAATAGTATGTGAAAAAAATAATAATTATAAAAAAAAATAAAATAAATATATCATCACGCCTTCTACCCAATACTGGATGTGGCACTCTGCCGAAGCAGATCTCGGTAAGTGATATATTTTGTGCGTGAAGTGCGGTTCACAGTCGTCAAATTATGAAAATTGTTTGTCGTCTGTGGGAATCGAACCAGGGTTCTCAGGAGCCACAGATCGACTTCATATCACTGAGCTAGCCACCCCATAATAATAATTATGATAAATTAATAATAAATATATTATTAATAAATTTGCATAAATACTCAATCATACATGGTGTGGCGGCCCAGTGATTTCAATGAGACTGTATATTTTACTTTCGCGCCAAAGTAGATCCACGCCATTCGTTATATACCTAAATGGGTGGAGTTAATGCGCATTCCAGCCATGGTTTTATTTTGGTTTGTCGATCTCTATTCACAAAATTAACGAAAATACTATTTAAAATGCATCAATATTGGCCGTATTTGTTTGGGAAATTTTGATCCAACCCTGAACTGACCTAGAACTAACTCGTGTTACTTCCAAATAAATGATGCATCTCAAGTGTCAGTTGTAAATATTAGCGGTAAATTTAAAATCTGAATGCATGTTCGAAGCGACATCTGCTTAGTTTTGTTTGTGTGTTAAATTGCGCTTTTAATTGGATGTTTTGAGTCATCTTTATATTTTTTATATGTAGTCAAAAAGCAAATAACGTCAGGGTCTGTTTTTTTTATAATTTTGTCGTCAGCACTATCAAAATAATAAATTTCGGAGTCGCAATTATGTGTCGTAATATTATCCTCTGTGACTTATATTGCAAGAAGCACATAATGCATATTGCTCTTCCATCATCTGCATAAATAATAGTTTAGTATATTTTTTCAAAATATTATTATAAAATTACTTACGTTTTTCATAAAAATAACTCCTAACCTCTCTATACTATTACAAATCGCGATGCCGCCACGAATAACAAGGAACACAAGTTGATTAGATAGAGATAGTAAACGGGTTGAATCAACCAACCCGCTAAAATAGCTGGGGCAGTAGGGTTAGTTTAAGGTTAGTTCCAGGTTACTTAAAATTTGCCAAGTAACCTGCAGGTTACTTTAAAAATCCCAAATAAATACGGCCATTATAACAATTCGTTTAATGCTAGAAATATTCTTTTATGGTTTTCTCTTATAGGTGATATTGCTTCATACATTTTCACTGATTGTATGGATGTTGTTCATCAGTCAGGGTTTAATTCAAGTATTGTACCTTTGCACAAATATTAGAAACGAAGCAAATCGTACATTTGATTTGTTAAACAACTGCCGACGCCATATTCTTCCCGCTCATCGCGACTGGGTACGAGAAACTTCGCCCATTATAAGCGTGGCTTAATAGTTCTAGGATATTTTTCATTCTAGATGAAGATTCAAGGACTACGATTGTTTCATGGACGTGTGGATTTTACTGCTGAAGGACTTTTTGTTCTTGATATGACGTGTCTTTATTCTGTAAGTAACTTTCATTGCTACATGTTAAGAAACAGCAAAACTAAATTTTATTTTAGCTCATTTCAGGTTTCTCTACGTACTACGTCATTTTGACGCAATTTTATGCAAACAACTCTCCAATAGAAATCGACAGTCGCCACTAGGAGTAATTTGTTTTAGGAACAAAGTGCTCACTA
Source organism: Pterostichus madidus (assembly GCA_911728475.2). Taxonomy (NCBI): domain Eukaryota; kingdom Metazoa; phylum Arthropoda; class Insecta; order Coleoptera; family Carabidae; genus Pterostichus; species Pterostichus madidus. Next base: position 42,390,843 of record OU452301.1, read on the forward strand.
CTGTTGATACAGAATTTATCAGATTTATTGTTTTGTCATTGTATTTATAAGAAAAAAATTAAGAAAAATAGTTATACCTGAATTTTTTTAAACACTCATGCTGGGCTGCAAGAAAAAATAAAGAGCTCTTTAGTTGAATAATTATTTATATAACAACAGTATCAATAGCGATTTTTCTGAAACTTATTGAACCGTTAGTTGCCAATGTACCGATAAAACTTTTATGTAACCCAGTGGAAGTGTCCGTTTTTCTATCCTCGGATAAAGTTCCCGATAACTTTCAGAAAGATAATTGAAAAAATATCGCATCAGTATAATTATTACTATTTGTGCTACGATTTAATGAGATAATTTTTATTTATCCCACTGATTGATATTGGGAACTTTACGCGGAGATTGAAAGACCGGCCCTAAAATCTAAAAATATACGATGGTTAGAAGGTACAGTGGTTCAGCGGGAGAGCATGTTTCACCGGAATTAAAAAGATTCCGGATTCTAAACCCGATGTCGTCTGAATATTTTTTTCTCTAAAATTAATTTGATTTAAACAATTGATAAGTAATATTGCTAAAAAATGTATTCATGCCAAAAGTGTATGTAATTTTTATAGCAGTATATTTATAATTTCGTCATAGCCCTCAAGAAATTTCAAGAAATTATATTTTTAATCTATTCATTAAGTACACATTCATATTTTTTGTCATTTATTTTTTTAACATAATGAAATACATTGGAACATCTTAATTGTATGCTAATACTTTACCTACAATAGTAGATGTCTTTAGAGCAGTAACAGAATTAATTCTATTTTGCGAACATTTAACTATCCTTTCATACATCTTTGTATTACTTTTAACAACTTTTCTAAAATCTTTAATATCAAGCCGGTATAAAACACTATGTTCAATCGTTATTATATTTGCTGTACGCTTAGCATATCTACGAAGTAGACCTATTTCTCCAAAATACTCTCCATCACTCAAATGGCACATTTCGTAGCCCATTTTGTCATAAACTGCAACAGATCCTGAAGCAATGAAGTACATGCAACCAGCATAATCGCCAATAACAACAACTTTTCGTCCAGGAATATAACTTTCTTCTTTTAGGTGCAATGCTAAGGAACTGACAACAGCGCTTGGTAAATCTTTAAATAAATGACACGTCCGTATAAGATCCATTGATGAGTGTGCAAATATTTCAAATCTTATGCGTGGTGATAAAGTTTCAATAATATCTTCTTCGTTAAACATTTCTGTTTTTAACGTGTTTTTTATATGTGACATTGCAGCTACCTGGGAATTTTGAGTCCAGTTTTCGTATAACATGAAAAGCTCTACAGATTTCAAAAAACTATTATATTTCAAGCGAGATTTGTAACGACTGTTTAAAAGTAAAATATTAAGAGCTAAAAACGATGCGTGAATGAAATAAGCAAGACCCAAACCCAAGATACTAAGATATCGTGATTCAGTGCAAGATTTCAAATAAAAAACATTTCTTGCATTTATCATTTTAGCAGCATCATATATAGCATGGATAAAAAATATCCATTCATTTGTTTCTCGTTTTACTCGCTTATATATATCATGTATTTCTTCCGAGAAACATTTTCTTGTACCTGTTGACCATTGCGTTACCATTATGGGGAATACTACTTGTAAACATGCAATGACAATTACACAATATACAGTTGAAAAAGATAAAATTAAAATATAATGTATATATTTTTCATTAGATAAAGTGCTAAGAACTATTTTTGATGTCTGCGCAGCTGTATAGAAACGTGCGAAACGTAGAAATCGCAACGCTAGCAAATTATATCCAATTTGACAATTTTTTAATAATAGTCCGTAGAAAAGTGTCAGCACTACATTTGCAATTGCTATGAAATCAATAAAGAAAAAAGTTTTTAGATAGTGCTTGACAATTTTACCTGAAACAATTTAATGATTTTATATTCATTATGTTTACAAAACAATCAAGGCAACAACAGTTGATTTTTGAATCAGTTTTTTTATCAATAAGTATATACAATTAATTAAAATTTCCTTTTAATGCAGTGTCCTTATAGATTATTAGAAATAATTTGATAACAAAAGTAAAAAATAATATAAAATATACAACACAAGAAAAATAATTCTAAAATTAAGATTTCCAAAAATTGTCGAATAGAATTGATTAAATTTACTGCCATTTTGACCTTTTTTGTGTTAAAATATTTAAAAAATTAATATGATGAAATTATTTTTACGGCTTCATTTATTAAAAACAAAAATCATTCATAAAACTTCATCAACTTCTCTAATCACAGCTATAAAAAAAAATTCCTTAAAAAATCTAAAGTTTGTGCTAAATATATTGCCTCCACAAAAGTTTCTTCTTTATATTTAATTATTTAGAAATTATTTGAGAAAGAAAAAATTAACAAAAATTTTTCACCATTAGCTAATGAGCAATAGAATTTTTTGACAAATAAGGACACTTTATAGTTGGCCAAAATCTACATAAATACTGTACTTTAATCGATTGTTTAATTATATATGAATAATAATAATAAAAAAAGGCAATGAATCATCAAAAGATTCTACTGGCGCCCATGATATTTACTTATTATTTATTTATTATTATTATTTATTGCTCAAGAATCAACTGTTGATTTTTTCTGGATTTTAGATACATTACTTTTTTTCAACACTATTTCAAATTCTTCATGTGACTGGAACCATATACCAAACGAAAATTTGGGTTTTGAACGCTTGGTCAAATAACCAGTAAAAAAAGTTAATATAATATCAATAACACACGGTATATTAGAAATAGTAAAATAAATATTGAATTTACGAACACAAGATGCTTCTTGGTTTGTTTGAGATACCAATATAGTCATATTAAAGAGATCCACTATTGATACCCAAATATACACAAATGACATAAAAATTTGCCAGTAATACCAAAACATACTAAAAGGATGAATTGTAAACCAATCTTCTGAAGATGTATGTCGACGTCTTTCTTCTCTTAATGAATGCCCACTTCGAAATAGTTCTTTCGTTAATGGATGATTTCCAGAAATAGTTGTAAAATTTCGGAAGTTTCGTTTTAATTTCATCCATAAAGTTGGCCGTATTTCAAACGTAGAATAGTAATGTTTGTAACAGAAATGATCTTTAAAGTGTACCATTTTAACTAAAATACATTGACAAGTAACTTTGTTCCTTAGTCAAAATGTGTTGTCAAAATTACGATGTGAAAATAATTCGTTTTTAAATCGTAGCCTACGTTATATAATGCCTTAAAAGTAATGCAATATATTGAGTGCTCGAAATATTAATTTCAGAGATGCTTGATTAAGTGTTACATAATATATGTATTTATTTTTAATAATAAATTTAATAATAGTAGAAATTAATATATGTTAAAAAAAACTTACCACGTCGTAATATCAGTTGCTCCAGTTCATCATTAGGTATAATCATCGAACTTGGATCTTTTTTTTTATTATACGTGTTTCAAAACCAGATGTTAAGTGAAACTAATCGTAACGAATTTTAAAATCGTTTTCACATATTATGTTAATATTAAAGCACTAACACAACTGGATTTTGTATTTCAAAACATTAAAATATGTTTTAAAAATAATTTTTACCTCTAACAATAGAAATATTGGTAAAACTCCAGTATACCCTCATGCCTTATTTTGTCAAATGATAGCACTGTATAGAAGTTTCATGTTTTTAGTGATTTAAAAAAAATGATTTACCATTACATTTCGAGCGGTTTATTATTCCGATTTTAGAATAGCTCGCTTCGCTCGCGTTAACCCCTAATAACCGAACCTAACCATCCAATTTATTCTCCATCGTAATAACAAAAACAATTCATCTGTCAACTATAGGACTACGAATATTCAGTTTTCGAACCGATCGTATCATGTAAAATTTCTAATCTAGCTCATGCTCAATCGACAAAAGGATATACTGGAGTTTAACCGAAATATTAATATTTTGTTCTCTTATTAAAAAAATCTAAAAATGCAAATATCACCAAGTATTTATTATATTTAAAATATCTAAAATGAGATATGTTATTTTACAATTACAATTTTTAGATTTATATTTTTTTAATGTACATATTTTCATATTAATTTTTAATAATATACAAACGATTACAGTACTAACAAATAATTAAGTAAAAATTATGAAATTACGAAAATATATCGTTTATATAAGAATTATTCGACTAAAATAAAGTTACGAATTACGAATATTTTACATACATGTATAAAACGACTTTATACGATTTGTACACTTAATTTTTAACTAACACAGTGAGAAGATAAATTAATTTTTAGGTAAATTTGACGGCACGACACCTGAAAAATAAAGATATCATATTACAAACAATTATTAATATGAAGATAACATTCTACGAATTAAAACTGTACAAACCTGGATTAATCACATATTTCGACAAACTATTTTTAATGTCAGTAATGCGGTGTTTATCCGCCGTCATTTGGAACTGGCTTATTATACGTTGTATTAGAGAAATTGTCATTAACTTATTATCACTATTATTGCAATTATCTAACAACGGTAATAAATGATTTTTAATTTGATTATATGTCCATTCATGAGAGAAATTTTTACATAAAATTAGTATGGCCGTATACGCTGACTTGGAATAATTCTCTAAAAAATATTTATCACATTTACTTAGTTATTTTATACAAAATCGATATATATCATACCTGAATATGAACGAATTAATTGCTTTATAATTTCTTCGTCATGTCGTTCAGAAGCTTTAAATCCATAATAGTCTGATAATAACCGAGTCAAATTCCCAAAATTGTAACCAGGTTTTTTACATGCTTTTAAGTGTATAACACGAACTATCGCTACTGATAACGGAATATCTAGAAATATATATATATACATAATAATTAAAATTGAGATAAATATTTCGGGGCTAATATTTATGGAATAGAAAATATAATTTTAATTTTTAGTAACAACTAAACTTATTTTTTTAATTGTGTAAATATTCTTATTAAAAAGTACGAATCCTTGAATAATTCTCTGAACATTTATTCGTTAGATTCATGCTATAAATAATTTCCATAAAATATTCCTATCCTGGAATAACACTTTCATCCACATTCATAATTATTTTCATACAAGTTCGTTTATTTTTCCCATTCGGTAACTTTCATTCACACAACAAACCTTCAATCATATTCGTCAATTTATTTTTAGATCTCTCCCTTTCAATTTTTCCAACTTGCATTCGTTTCCCTAATATTTTAAAATATAATTAATTGACGAATAAATACCTTCAGAATCAGCAGCCATCGGTAAGATATCTCCCCACATAGTAAGAACAATAAACATTAGTGGCAAAAGAAGATCACCCATATAATACGCTGCATTGCAGCATAAAGTTCGTACTTTTTCTATTTCATACTTTAATTTACACGATGCTACATATAATCTAGAACATATTACCAAAATTAGCAAAAAAAAATATACACGATGAAAGATAATTCTTCACAAACCTGGTAAGAGGATGCACAACTTCTACGCGAGTTTCTGAGAGTAATTTCTTTTCTACTGTTTGTAAAAAGATAATATGAATATTTGGTAAATTATTTTTCTCTAACTGACCTAATAAAACCATAATTTTTTGTTGAGTAATTGTGAGTAAAGGTGCAGGTGGTGTAAAAGATTTATCAAATTCTTGAGAAAAATCTTTCGCTGCTTGATTTACTATCAATCTACAACCAAACATAAAATTAAATTATTTTAAAGAAATTATTTTTTAGTTACTCAAGAAAAATACATTCAAGTTTCAAAAATGATAAATGATAAGATATTGTGATACGCCAAATAAAAAAATAAAATTATGGATTAAGGATTAACAAACTGAAATTACATATTACATAAATTAAAGAAGTTATGGTCGAAAATACAAATTGCTTGTATCTAATAATTTTTGGGAGAAATTATAACATTGCAACGCGGTAGCTTCTGTTTCATTTAATCGACCTTGAATTTCTTACGGTTCTCAAGATACCAATGCGTAACAATCTCATGTTTACTATTGAAATCTTCGTTAAGAAAGCTGTTTATTTATTTCAAAATTAAAAGAAATATAAGTTAATTTATTTTTATTATTTTTGTAATAAATGTACCTTGCTACAGTTGCTGAATTTTTATCTGCTAAATAAGAAACAACAGTTGCCATTAATTGTTGATCCCAATCCAATGTTGCAACATCGCTGATCAGTTTCTTAGCTACACCTACAACATAAAACTCAAATTATTTATGTACACTATCAAAAAATATAACTATGTTTTGGAAAGTGGAAAAAAGATTAAACCAATTTTGGTGAAATTTCCAGATGAGAAATTGCGTTCCAATGAATGAATAAATTAGTTTGTTACGAGAACGAAAGATTTAGAATGAAAGGAATATAATTATGAATGTAGATGAAGAGAGCATGATATGCCAGGATAGGAATGTATAATAAAAATTAATTTCGGGATGAATATAGTGAATGTTTCAATCTTTACTCACCTATATCTATTCGTTTTTCTATTCCTTGTGATTCATTTTGTTTTACAAAAGACATTGAAGGTCTCTCTAGCGTGTTATATAAAACATAGTCATTTGTTTCTACGTCAGAACAACCCGGCGAATCCGGTGAATCCATAGTTATATCTGTGAGTATAATTTGAAGTTCTTTTTCTGTTTTATTTTTCTTAACAGGAGGTGAAATAATATGACATATTCCAGGCCTTTTGTATACTTTGTTAGTTTCTTCATTTGATAAATTTGTACACTCACTTGCTGTACATGTTTCAGGTTTTTTAAATGGAATTTCAGGTTTTGTTTGTATAATCGACGGATTTATGGAATCAGTTGTTGTATCTGATATTTTTTCTTTATTAGATTCATTATTATCTAACATTAAAGATTTCTCTGGAGTAACACATTTTTCAGTTGTTACATTTTGTTCTAAACATTGCACAAATGTTTCATTTTCAATTATTCTACTACAATTATTTATATCTGTAGATTGAATAGAATCAAAAGTGTTTTCTGATGGTTCACACTCATCTAAGGACTCTGAATCAGATCCGAAAAGTTGTTGTTTTTGTTTTTTATACACTACTTCAACTTCATTGCTATCAAATTTTCGTTTTAAAGGATTGCAATTAATTTTAGACCGAGTAGCATATGTTTTTGTTGGTTGTAGTAATTCTTTACTATTTGTAGTTTTTATTATGCTACCCCCTTTTTTAAGTGATTTACCTTTCCTTAACAATTGCTGTTGCTTTTTACTTAGGATGAATGGTGATTTTGATGTTTGTGGATTATCTAATGTTACAGTCGCGTGTTTTTCAGGATTATTAACTGTTTTTTTATTATGAATATTTTCATCTAATGTTTGATTAATATTTTTATCCTCGGCAGTAGAACTGGTATTTATTTGTAATTTTCTTACATTGAATGGTAGTTTTGATATTTGTAGATTATCTAATGTTACAGTCAAATGTTTCTCAGGATTGTTAATTGGTTTTTTATTATGAATATTTTCATCTAATGTTCGATTGATATTTGTATCGTCAGGAGTAGAACTCGAATTTATTTGTAATGTTCTTCTACTAATTTCTTCTGTTTCTATGTTGATACTTTTTTCCATTATTTTATTATTTTCCTCTTTTCTAATATTTTTTGATGTTCTACTAATTTCGTTTAGAGTTTCATTAATATTTTCTGAAATATCTCGAATTTCTTTGTCGTTACTTTCACTAATACTAAAGTCTGTATTTGAAGAGAAATTGTTTATTTCTATATGATTTGATACTGTTTCATTTTCTTCATGTATACTACTAGTATTTTTATTGATTATTTGATTAGAAATATAATTTCTTTTGTAATCAGCTTTCATATTTATTATTGCTGCATTTGATTTTGTACTACTTAAAATTGTATTAGTTTTATTTTTATGATTAGATGAAAATTCAGCTGTTTCTTCCTCAGAATCAGAATCAGACGTAAATATAATTCGTTTGAATTTAGGAAATTTATTTTTAAATTTTTTCTTACGTGATAATTTCGCTTTGTTCTTTTCTCTATTATTTATAAATGTATTGTTTATATTACGTTCAAAATTATCCGGAGATAAGTGTTTATTCTTTTTCACAATTTTTTCTAAATATTTATTGGTAATATATTTTTTAATTACCGAATTTTTATATTGTCTTAATACTTTTCGTAAATTATCATCTTCTTCTTCGCTATCGCTGCTACTGAAAATGTCATCAATATTTCTGTGTTTCGATTTGAATTGTTGTTTCATATCATAATAATTCCTCGAATTATTAGTTCGGTAGTACATATCATGATTAAAATTACAAGGAATTTGATAACCTGGACATTGACCAAAGTATCTATTATAAAACATATTCTGTTGAGAAGAACATGAACAATAATTTTCTTGTCTAACTGTATGCGGACCGTTTGAATAATAAGAATTACTACATCCTTCTTTTTTTTCTTCACAATTGTCAGATATTTTTGTATTATCTGATTTGAGAATGCTAGACGATACGATAACAAATTTACTACTTGTATCGATGTATTTTTCTAATAAACATTTAAGATTTAATTTAGAGTTTCTTAGCGTATTTAGTAACCTATTTTTATTATTATTTTTATATTTTTTAGTTACTCGTGATTTTAATTTTACAATCTTTGGTATTTCGCCGAGTATATTATTTTTAGGTAATGTTACTGCAGATGGTTCAAACGATTTAAATTCTATTTTACTTTCATAATTATTACTACAACTATTAGTTTGTGTACTTGAGTCAGTTACTGATACACCATTTTCTACTGGAGTATTGGTTTTATTAAATACTTCAAAAGATCTGACTTTGATTTTATTCTGGTTTTCATTTACAAAATCGAAAGTTTGTGAGCTAGTATCAGCAAAAGTAGGTATGATATCATCACTACCAACTGCTGTAGAAGATGTTGATGATTTTATTGGAATGAGATGCACATAAATTTCGTCATTATCTTCATTATTTTCTGTGAATGAATAAGTAGTATTTTCAACTCTTGTAGAATAAGATAATGTTTCTACTGGAGTATCAGTTTTATTAACCAGTTCTCTGGTCAGATTAACTGGTCTGACGTCAGTTTTACTTGCATTTACATTTGAAGGCTCACATATTGTTGCACAAGAACTAATTTCATTCGTAGCAATCGCTACAGGAATGACGTCTTCATTAGTTTGTGTAGATGAATCAATTAATGTTATAAAATCATCTGTTTCCGTTGCTACCGAACAACTTGTTTTTTCTATCGAAATATCTACGTTATTAAATACTTCTGTACATAGGTTTAATGATCTGACTTTAATTTTGCTTTCGCAAGTCTGTGAAGTAGCATCAATAAAAGTTGGTATAACAGTGTCGGTACCAACTGCTATTGAACATGTTTTTAGAATATCGTCTTCATTAGTGCTTTGTTTACTACTTTCAGAGATTAAAGGTGACATTAATGCCGGTAAACAATGCATTTCAGTTAAAATATCTTCTAAATTATAAATATCTTCATAGTCAGTTTGGGTGCCAACAGTTTCTTTTATTTTATCTTGTTCTATCCTGATCTTATTGTTTAATTCTTCTAGATATTTTTTATCGCTTTCATGAATTTTAAATTCTATATTGATTTCTCTTTGTAATTTAGCAATTTGATCTTCCAGTAATTTCTTTTCGATTTGATGTTTATTTGTTAATTCAGTAATATAATTTTCGTGATCTTGCTTTTCTTTTATTATATGTGTCTCTTCAAAGACTTTATTTTTTAATTCCTTTAGTTGAGCTTGAAACAATTTCTTTTCATTTTCATGTAACTTTTTTAGTTCGGCAATGTCGTTTTCATGGCTCTGGATTAAAATATCTTGTTCTATTTCAAAAGACTGAATTTTAGTTTCAAGCTCTTCTATTTTTTGTTGTAATTTTGATTTCTGAAAATAAAAAATACATATAAAATATTTTTAAATTAAATATAATTGAAATATAACAACAAATTTTTAAATTAAATATAATTGTGTCAATAGTTTGGAGAAATTTCTAAAATAACTATATTAAGCATTTATAGTCAAATTAAAATTATAAACAATAATTTAAATTGTAAAATGGATACAAATTAATTGAACAAATATAACGAGAATTAATATATGTCGCCTTAACACCTGCTCCGATAAAATCAAGTATCTTTGGGAATTAAAGAAGAATTTAAAAGTGAAATATATATTAGTGATTAAAAGTATATTTTTTCATAATCCACAATAATAATTAAATATATTTGTTGAGTGATAAACACTTCATACTTACAGTTGGAGATTTTTTACTTTTTTCTAGGGATTTTCTTAATTCATCACAATCCAATCGAGCTTTCGTTAACTGTTTCAAAGCTTCATTTCGTCGTTCTTCAAGAGTTTTACATTCTTTCTTCAAATCAGAAATAGTTTCATTACTGGTACTTTCTAAATCATCATATCTGAATATGCTATCCTTTAATTGTTCTTTTCCTTCATCTAACTCCTCTTGTAATTTTTTTATCTACAATAAAAATTATAAATTCATTGCTAAAAATATTTATGTGCTAATTTAATATTATCTGTTAAAATCCTCGTTGTTTTTGTTTTGACTTTATTCTTATCATTTGTTTTATTTGTCATATACCACTGACATATGACGTCATAAGTCTGACAAATTATGTTTTGTTCGTATATTTATATATATATATATATATATATTTGAAAATTTATTTAAAGACAAATGATCTGAGAAAACATGATTTTATATTTTTATTGTGCAAATTAATATTTTTCAATTTGAAATTTACAAAACCCAAATGAAGTTGCTGATTTAACCGTGCCCGTGATCTATCCCAATTTACATATAAAAAATATTGTTATTGTGGAGAAGTGTATCTGTTAATTAGAAACCCGCTTATTATAAATTATAAAATATTAAATGTAACTTACACTTTTTGTTTTGGTATTTTTGAATTCCTCTTTTTCAATTTTCTTGTTGAGACTATCAAATGTTTTATTCAATGTTGCAATTTCTTGACAAGCTGACTGATATTTTTCTTCTGCAGCATTCACGTAGTCATTGTGATTTTGCTCTAGAAGTTTATTTTGAGCTTTTAATTCTGTAATTTCCTAAAGTACATAAAAATTTAATATATAATTTAATAAAAATAGAAATATAGTCAACTATACCTTCTGACATGGCAAATGTATTATTACGGAGTTAGACAAATGATTGTTTAATTTTTGACATTCATTTTTCAAATTTACTACTTCCGTATGTTTTGCACAAAATTTCTCTATTAATTTTTTATAACTCTTGTCTAATTTATTTACTTCTCTCTTCTTTACATCTAGCAGTCTTATTACTTCACTAAAATAAACATTTGCAAATTAATTAAATTGCATATTAATTCTTCGAAAAGGGTATTACTTACTCAGTTTTAATAATTCTTTCCTGTATTACAAGTAAATTATTCTGTAAATCCTGCAAAATATCACATTTAAATAAGTATTATAACCTCCAAATTTTTTACCGCCCATATATTCATGTAATAAATACATTTATACGTATCTTACCATTTTACTAAAACTATCCGTAACAGTATACACTTTTATATAAATACGAATACACTATGCACTTTGTAAAATATATCATTTTACAGTTTCTTCGTATTTAAACATGCTTTCACCGGCACTACAAAAACGTTTTGCGAACGTTGTTATTCACACGTGTAACAAGCACGCATGCGTGTATTTTAAAAAAATGTTGCAAAGGGACGCACACATACTATTCAAGTACAAAAATGAGAAAAACATTTATCCTTCATTAAAAGAATTCATATTATAAATAAAAAATACATTAGCACACATACAATTTCTAAAATTTTATATTTCTCTTTCAAAAAATTGCAAAAGAAAGTCATAAACCTTGACACATAACAGTAGTGGATCAAAGTATCAATTAGGGAGATAAGCTGAAAGAAGTACAGTGCAACCACGTAAACAAAATTTAATTTTATAGATCGAATTTTGTTATAATTTGCAACAAATTTTAATAAATTTTAGTTATTATTATGTTATATTATTTATATAATTTATGTTTACTAACATTTAATATATTTTTTAAAGATATAATAATTATATCTTTCCATTATCATTTACTCGGTAGAACTGTATAACTTTATTCTACGCTTATTTGAACTTTTCACCTACAGCCATTATAAAGACGTTTGACAGTGTTTACAGTTATCATAACCATCAAAAAGTACGTTAATTTATAATTTAAAATGGATCCTGTTTCAAGTTTTAATAACATTTGCACACCAAAAACTGATGATTTTAGTGCAGAGTTACGACAAATGATATATGATAAAAATATTTTTACAGTTAGAACGAGACATAAATGTATGTATTTATTTTTGTCGTTAAAATTTATATTTTATTATAATTACATTTATATATTTTACAGTATTGTCAGATCTAGATGATATGTCTTTAAAGGCCAAGGATGAAAAAAGAGAATCAACTCGATGTCGCGCATTAGAAGAAATTTTTACCTCAGAAGTTACATATCTGCAACAGCTGGACAAAGTTATTAAATATTTTATGACTCCTATGAAATCTTTAAACTTTTTATCTCATAATGACTATAATACTATATTTGGAAATATTGAAACAATTTATAATGTTAATGGAGAATTGTTAATTGAGTTAAAGAATGATGTGGAAAAAGCGCCATTCGCCTTTTTAAAACTAGCTCCATTTTTTAAATTGTACTCATTTTACGCTTATGACTATAAGAAAGGAATGACTTTATTACAAGTAAGTATTATTATTTTATATTATAGCTTACGGCAGGTTGTGGTTGTTTCAATTTTGATCCCGCCCGCGCGATATTAATAACGAAAGTTTTGTAAATGGCGGCAAATATAAATTCATTGTTGATTATACAGATATTTTTTTTTAGAACTTAGAAAATAATAATCCAGAATTTAAGGAGTTTCTTAAAACTCAAGAGAGTTGCAATGAAGTTCAAATGAAATTACCTGCTTTACTTATAACTCCCATACAGAGAATTCCAAGATATCGATTACTATTAAAACAAGTATTAGACCATACTTTACCTCATCACAAAAATTTTCAAAAACTTCAGGAAGCTCTGAAAGAAGTTGAGAGTACTGCAGAACATATTAATAGTTTGGTAGAAGAACATGAAAACATTGAGAAAATGTTGGAACTACAGCGAAATTTACAAAACAGTTATCCTTGCATAATAAAACCAGGACGTCGTCTAATAAAAGAAGGAACATTAATGAAAATGTCTCGTAAAAGAAATCGTGGCTTCATGCGATATTTTGTTGTAATGAGTGACATAATTATGTATTGCAAAATTATTAGCAACAACCCAAAAGTCTTGCAATGTTGTTGTATTTTGCCTTTAAATAAATGCAAAATAGAAAAAATGCTCAAAAGCAGATCATTTAAACTGTCTTGTCAAAATGAATCATTTATATTGTATTCTGATTCTGTGATTAATACTGAAAATTGGATTAAAACGTTAAAAGATTCAATTATTGACTACATTGATTGCAGGAAAACTTTGAGAAAAGACAGCAGTAGACGACAACCAATTAGAAAAAAACACGATCTTGAATTGGATTACTTAGGTCTTAGTCCTTCAATTTTAAAACACAAACGAAAATTTCAGGTAAGTTTTAATTTCTTAACTAACGCTCACTTCGGCTTTCCTCACCTTTCTGTAGAAATTTTCACAAAAAATAATCATTTAGCATCGGCTTTTTTCAATATAAACAACTTCATGCTATACCGTGAATTGGAAAATTTATTTTTTTAGATATATGTATTAAAACATATGTGAAAATTATTTAAAATGTTTGCTCAAGTATTTCATACGCGTAAAAAGTTTCAAAATTGCTCTACCACGTTTAGTATTTGTTTAATTACTAATTAAAAATGTAACGTGCCCGTTGACAAGTGTCAAATTGTCAGATGTTTCAAGGCCACCACATTGGTCGTAATTGAATTTCTATCGATGACAAAAATTCAAACTAATTGATTAAACCACATATTCATCAGTTTGCAATTTTAAAATGAATGTATGGTTTTTAGGAATACGAAGATATATTTTACGTACATACTGAAGAAAAGGAAAAAGAAAATGACAAAACTAACTGGTTCAGTTTTAACTTTAGAAGAAAACGGTCACTGTCGCCAGAAAATAATTCATTAACAGAGACGCCTCTTAAAAAAGTTAGATTGTCAGAAGACAAAGTATTAACTGACTCAAATTGTATTCAATCAACATCTCGTACATCGAATATTTTAAATCGCGAGAGACGAACTGAACCAGTTGAAAATTCATCTAAACTTTATAGTATGTTTAGCAGAATTAAAAATTCTCTTACAAACTTATTTACAGTTAAATAATATTTGTGAGAAACAGAATTTGATTTTACTATAAACCGGGTGTCTACCTTTTTTATTACATAGAAAATTCATTGGCAAAATATTTATTTAGCGTTAATTTCTTCAGTATTAATTTTAAAACAAAAGTGTTAATAGATCAATAAAAAAATAATAATTTCTGTTATTTCTTGTGACATTCTGTAAATAGCTTAAAGATGGAAATTTAACAAATTTATAAAAAATAAATTATTTCTTTTATTTTTCATGACACTCTTCAAATAATTTTAAAATGGAAATTTGACAGATCTGTCAATACAAAAAATTAAAACTATTATTTTTTTAACCACGACTAATGTATAATATATATATATTAAATATGGGGTTTTGCTACATAATGCCATGTATAAATCCCGCAGAGAATAAGTCATTATTCCCTCTTCTGCACAAAACAGAAAATTATTATGCCTGAATCTGCAAATAAAAAAAGCATAAATGCTAGTATGTAACTATGAAAAACCAAATAAACAAAAATAAATATGCAGAAATGTTTCTCTATCATAATAGTTACATAATAAAATATTGCAATGTTAATGTAATTTTATTTAGTTTGGAATTATTATGAAACGAAATTATAAAAAAATATTGTATGTAATACGTTAGTCGTAGATAAAGTATAGTATACAATTCGCTATAATGACTATTTTATAACCGATAATTACAATTTCATCGTTGCGTATAATAACATCCATTATAGCGTAGTTATATAATATACTATTATTTCTCATAATAATAAATAAATGAAAAATATGCATAATAGAATTTAAATAATTGCATTGGTTTCTCATAATACTTTGCAAACAATTTAAAAATAAAAATTTGGCATCTGTCAATAGAAAAATTAAAATTATTTCTCATGGCACTCTACAAACAGCTCAAAGGCGACAATTTAAATTTATGTCTATCTCTTGATAGGAATGTATTATATCAATAAATTTGGACTCACTCTGAACATTTTTTATTTACCAGTTTGTTATAAAGATATTAGGAAAGAATCTATCGCCAAATAAAAATTTTACCTTTATATTTCCTATACAGAAAACAAAAAGTAGACATCCGGTATAGATATTTTACAAGGCACCCCATTATATTAATAAGTATTATAAATACGAAAAAAAATGTGATTACAAATTTCAGTATTTAATTTGCAGGTAGAATCTGTAAAATATACTCACTATTTTATACAATTATAAAAAAGTACGAGTTAAAAATATATTTTTTTATTTTAATGTGACGGTATTTTTTATAAATTTGTACATGTATTTGTAAAAGCACTTTTATATAATAATAAAGGTAATATATTTTATTACGATTTAAATGTTTTCATTTTATTCATAAAATTCTTTATAGCATCAACATCTAATTCATTTTTCCAGTGTCCATCTTTCTTAAAATATGATCCTATTATCAACGCATCAGCATTTACATAATCTTGTAAATTATTTTCAGTCACCCCTGATCCTACAAGAACAGGTAGGGAAACATTTGTTTTTAAATCTTGTAATTCTTGTACGCTAGCAGAACACCCTGTAGCTGTTCCAGTTAAAATCACTCCATCCGATAAGAAAAATTCGGCAGCTTTTGCTGTTTCTACTAAACTTACATCGGATGTGATTGCATGCGAACTATAAATAAAAAATAGTATTTTTTTATCTACAAAAATATTTAAGTTAGTTAAAAAATAAGTAAACTCGTATTTTTTGAATGTATTCATGAATATTGCAAATCTTTATTATTCAGTTACTTTAATTTCTTGAGAATCAAACATTTATTTATTTATATGAAATTGGGTACTGATTGAAAGAAGAGTATCTGCGGGTTCCAAGATAATTGGTTGCTCTGAGAACGTTTTCTCGAAACGTCAAAGTATCCAGAGATGCTCGATTCAGTGTTTATAATGGTATATTAGTGCCTACTTTTTTGTATGCTAGTGAATGGTGTGGATGAAAAAACATGAACAGCGTATAACTGCTGTGGAAATAAGGTATTTGCGAGATTTGTGGATGTACAAGAAAAAATCGCATACATTGATATATGATGAGTGTGACAGTGAGGAAAAAATAATTTGGGCAAGTGGAATATATGTCGAATGAAAGATTGATGAAACAGGTATATGTTGGTGTATTTGAAGAGATTGCATGGACGACCTAGGAATAATTTTTAGAAATGTTTTTAGAAACTATAATCAGGATCTTTCACAAAAATTCTTCAGGCGCATTAGAGCTATCGGAAGTAATAATTCATGATTTGTCGGCATAACTGGGAGTAAAAAAAAAAAACAAATGCGCCATAGCCCGGCAGTACGGTGGTGTGGGTAGCATTACGGAATTTGAATCCGGAGTTCGAATCAGACTAAAGACAGAAAACATATGAACTACAACACTGCGGCTCGATGAGTTCGGACCCTGTACTGTAATTGGGAATAAGTTCCTATTGTGCAGAGTAGCATAAATAAATACACTAGGAATAAAAAAGTTTGTTTGAAAGGAATTATGAATGTGAATGAAGCGAAAGTGGTTCGCCAGGATATGAACGTCTGGCAAAGACTAATTTCGTGATGAATCTGATGTATGTTCAGTATATTTCAAGGGTTCGTGCTACCCCATTTCAAGCAATAGGATGCGGGCACTCACGTGACATCTGTGATGTAGAAACAGCTGTTCCAGGAAAGATCACTGCGCCACCTACAAAATAAACTATTTTGTTGGGGCGAGATTTGAAAACGGAATCCATTTTCAAATCTCGTCCCAACAAAATAGTTCATTTTGTAGGTGGCGCAGTGATCTTTCCCGAAACAGCTGTTCTTACGTCACAGAATCACGTGAGTGCCCGCATCCTATATAGCATGTATGTTATTTATTTCGCTGCATAACATAAAAATAATTCCCATTTATAATCCGATAATCTACCATGTCATTTTTTTAAATTTAAAATATTGAAAGCGCGATCGAATGCCATACCTGTGCTTCTTCTTAATGTCAGTAAAGACCAAAATATTCTCTGCTTCAATATGTTTCCTATATCTTAGTAAAGATGGCGCAACCGAATTCGTAAATCCTTCGTCTGCTACATGAGCAAAAACAAAACCTTCAACTCGTATGAAATCTAACTCACAGGCCTTTGCTATTGCCAAGGCCTGCTCATTTCCTGCTGCTAGCACTTGAACACCGATTGGTACTCTACTATTTTCTAATTTCTTTCGTATTTCTGTACATACACGGGCCATTGTTGCAGTTGTTTCTGATGTTATATTGTTTGATTGAGCATATGGCACGTCATTCATATTTTCTATTAGTAATCCATCCTAAAGTTATACATTTATTTAGATATGTGAATAAATTTAAATATTCGTTTCTTACAATGCCACTGTTAATGTAAATATCAGTCTCTTTTAAAGCTTTTTCTACTATTTTACTTATGGGACCTTCATACTTAGGACTACCTAAAATATTGTTGTTTAAATATAATTTTATAGTAAAATTTTGATTTCCATACCTGGTAGAGCATTTAAATGTATCATTCCGATTACAGAACATTGTTTTTTACCGAATAAAGCCCGAAATCTGTTCATTGTTGCCTCTGAATATTTGTCACTATTCTAGGTTAATCTAAACATTTTTATCTTGGCGTATCAAATAAATATTTCAATGAGCTGATTAAAAATAGAAAAATATATTATTTTTCTGTGAGATATACTACCACTTCAGCAGTTATGTAATAATACTACAAACATCGCGCTTATTTTATCCTAAACTAACGGCCTAACGGGAACATAAATTGGCAAAGTTCGCTTCACTCATCTCTAAGAAAGGTGAAAAGTTTTTATTTTGACTGTGGATGCATCTCAATTTTACAAGTCTCTATGTAACATATTTTTTCTACTCTCATTAGTGAAGTAGAAGCTTCACACATTGATCACAAGAGATAAAGTTTCACTTTTAACTAACGATGCGTAAAATGCAATGCATTTAGTATGGCGTGTATTTTATGCAGTACGCCCATAAGAGCTCATACTTTTAAGCATGGATACAAATTTTTAATAGATTTTTGTGCTTAGTTCTTGTTTGATTATTCATAATAACGAATTGTTTATTTTAATATAACTGTGAAACTATTTTTCTTTAGTTAATTTTTTAAATATAAGGTCGTAGAAACATAATAGTGTGCAACACATGTGTGAACCTTTTTTACTCTCGTGTGTTTGAGCCCCTCACCTACGGCTCGTGTTGCAAACTCCCCCCTCATGTAAAAAAAGCAGCTTCACACACTTGTTACACAATTTTGAAATAAAATAATAGTTATTATTCATGTTATTATTATTCTTATGAATTTTCGAGTAATATTATTTAAAAATAATTTGAAGCGAAGTGTACTTAAAATATAATTTAGTTTCAAATTCTTTGTACATTCATATAGTATTCTTGTAATGTTACGATGAATAACAACTTGCATGATTTAATATATATTCACTCACAAGTTAAGATTAAAAATCATATTGTTAAACATAAAGTGTTAACTTAAAGAGACTGGGGAAAGTGATCATCTAATGCAAAAAA
Source organism: Pterostichus madidus (assembly GCA_911728475.2). Taxonomy (NCBI): domain Eukaryota; kingdom Metazoa; phylum Arthropoda; class Insecta; order Coleoptera; family Carabidae; genus Pterostichus; species Pterostichus madidus. The sequence goes on from OU452301.1 coordinate 42,410,008, forward strand.
AGTTAGAAACCACTGTTTTAAATTATCAAAAATATGCATATCATATCTCACGAACGAGTCTTTAAGAGTTATAAACACAAATAATATTTATAAAATGAAATGCCTTACTTATTAGGAATAATGCGAAATCTATTTTCAAGCTAAAGAAGAAAGATTATTATTCGAAGTCAAATTAAATCGAATAATAAACAACCTAATTAATCTTAAAGTTTACATTCGATTGCCATGTTCATTTAAAATTAGGTACAGAGGAAACCTTTGTTTTTGTTAAAAACAATATATTTAAATATTTAAAAATTGCTAAAAATAATATTATTTCTTACTTTGAGTAGAATTCAGCTACCGGTCGGGTCCCACGTTGTCCACTGTTGACATCAGCTCATCAGAAAATCCAGAGATAATAGAAGGTCCACACTGTTTATTCCATTTCATTATCACTAATATATATATATATTAATATTTTTCTTTCCCGACACACGCTACACAAATACATACAATTAGTAATTTTACACATGAAAATATTAACTAAAATACTCACAAAATGTCGAAAACACTGCTTGCACTAAACATCCGCACTGTACTGGAGTAGTCTAGTTCAACGCGAGCAAACCATTTTCCACGACGCAAACTAATTGATGAGCTACGTTGTAACTTGTTCGATAGCGTTAAAAATCATTTAAATATGTATTCAAAAGGTAATGTGTATAGATTTCTTAGTTGTCGGTAAATTTCAGACAATAAACGAATAAACCCGATTTGCATAGAATTAAAATGATAGAGTTTAGATAAATATTACGAACAAAACAGAGGCGCTGTGCAAGCACCAAATTTTAAAACAAAATAAGTTTTTTTTTAAATGAAATATCCTGATTAAGAATAATTCAAAAATTATTTTCATGTTGAATTTTGAAAATATTAAACTATGACAGCTTATTTCATGTTAAAATTAATAATATATTTAATTAATTTTAGTTTGCATTTCATTGCTATCTGTATTTAGAATTTCACATATATGTAGTAAGCAGAGATAAAGATAAGTGTAGTATAGAATAATACTTATAAGGAATGTTTAGAAGTACCCACGTAATATGTGAAGCATTTTTGACTAAAATAATTTGGCAAGCTATGCGCACGGAAAAACTATTTTCTCATGTTAAACAGCTATAGTCCGCTTTTCTTGATACTCCCGGTATACAGAAACATTATAAAATTTGAATTTATATAAAAACTTACATACTCGTATAAAAAAACTTTTAAAAATATTTTGTATTGGTTCTTACTTTTTGCAAGTTACTTTTTTTCTTTTGGTCATAAAACATTAGAACTGAGGACTATCTGTTTAGTATTTCGAAAAATATAAAGTTATAAATCATAATTAACCAGTTATGTGGTGTAATAATTGTTCAATAACTAAAGTCTTACATAGGTAATTGTTTTCTTAATTGCTAATTATTTTTATAGCATTCTTTACACATAGATGTACTCGCAAATATAAAACATTTATTTCTTATTTCAATCTTAATAAAATATTAAATTTTATCGCTAGGAATAACCTCCCACAACTTTTGTAAAGTGAAACCATCTTTTATATGTTCCACAGCTAGTCCAATATCGGTATTAAAAACAGGTTCTCGGTCTTTCATATGCCCTTCATCTGCAAGGTACATTGTCAGAGTGTTTGTCATTTCTCCTCTAGGATCATCCAGGCCCTCTTCAATGTCATCTATAAGAGAGGCGTCTTGTTTGTAGTCTTCAGCAGATGACCAATTATACTCTACCCCATAAACTGGGTTGTTACTGTAAATAGTGTAGAGAGAAGTCAATTCTTTGTGGATTGTGTGTAACTTTTCTTCTGGATCAATTTTGAAGCCTAAGACATAACCGCCGCTTACTGTAGAACTGGTAACTACTAAAGCCATTCCGAATTTGGATTCTCGCAGTTTTATCTGAAAATTAGCTTAATTAGGAACAAAATTATAGAATGTTCTTGGAATAATGGCAACTGTCATCTGTGAAATCGAGGTACACTTTATTAAAATGTTTTTGACGTAATTTTCAATCAAAACAAACATTAAGTGCTAGATATTAAGATAGTATATTACTTTTTTCCAAAAAAATTTATACAAATATATATATATATATATATATATCATCTCGCCTTTTACCCATTACTGGCTGTGGCATTCTGCCAAAGAAGAAGTAAATGATATATTTATACGCGTAAAGTGCGGTTACCAGCCGTCAAATCACGGCTCTTATAGATGTTAGTGGTGGAGGAGCCACAGAAGTAATTTTAATGTGGTGAAAATTGTTTCAACATTACATTCATCATTCACGATATAATTAAATAAATACTTAAATTAGTATGAAAAAACGTACCGTAGCCATTTGTAGATATGGCAAAGATATATTAAAACCTTCATTCATATCTGCAAACCAAACCATTCGAACATTAGTGATAACAAAAGTTCCGAGATTTCCTTGGTCACTTGATAAATTCCAAACTCCATGCAATGTCGTATAAATTTGTTCCAAAGGCAAAATCCTTAACTGTTTGTTATGAACAATTGCTCCACGCATTTTTAATTCTCGATACAGTTTTGATGAAACATAGGCTCTGAAATAAACATAAAACATATTTAGTAACTAAAAATTGGATTTTTAGCAAATAATTACTTATGAACCCCCATTACGGATGTAAAATGTCGTTGACTTCCAGGAATCAGATTTGTAAAAATAAATTCAAATCTTACGTTGTTACTTATTGACATTATGTGCAGTGCTTGAGTCGTGCCCCTCAATTTCTAAATATTAAATCCATGTACAATCCGATGACTACATACTTGGCTACTTTATACACTATCCAGCTATTTTAATAATAATTTTGAATGCTCAACAGAAACTATTTCCACATAGGGAATATATTATAAATTTTAAACAATGAGAAATACAGTTATTAGAATAATTTTTAGATAATACTTTTCAGAAACTTTTTTCCGATTAATTTTTTTTTTATTAATATTAAACGTTAGTTCATTAATTAGCTACTTTTTAATAAAATAATGGTATTTTTAGCTAATTTAGAAAACAGCTGAACAGTTGTAAATAAGTAGGTAGTAATTTTAGCCGTGATATATTTTGTGGTTACTTACAGAATTAACAGTTTTAGTACTACTGCTTATTATACAGTTATATCCTATTGCTGTAAACAAAGACAAAATAAAATACAGATGACAGTTTTATTAAATAATATACGTACACAAACTAATTCTGGGAGTAGTTATGGAATGCCATAAAATTCTTAAATTTGTTACTATTAATCTTCCTTTATCACCACCGTTTCCTTTAGTATCTTCTATTGAATCCAGTCTATCTATAATTCTTTCCGATGGCCTTAATTTCATTTCCCTAAATAAAACAATTTCTCTCTTCGTTCTGACAATATTTTTGATTTATTTAAAATATATACTTACGAAAATGGAATATCAAATCGTACTTCTTTGTCTTCCCAAGTTAATGCCATATTTTTAAAATTTATATTTTGTTTAACTTATAAACATGCACAAAAGGTTTAGTTTGATACAAACATTGGTAATGGACACAGTATATACAAACAAAATACGTATTGATTATCTTGTACGTTGCTATAGTTGGAAAAATATTGATTTTCTTATAGTTATAATAATAGGAAAATATTTCTAATAATAGGTTTTCGGAAAATTAATACGCTACGAATATATAAAACAAATATGTCTTTTAACAAAAAAATCTTTATTAATTTGTCATAACATTATTTTAATTGGTATTTTCAAATCATCGAGTAACAGAAAATATAATACATCATTTTTTTTTTAAATTAAAGTACAGAAAAATAAATCTACATATACTCAGATAGTTCGTTAATTATACATAACTCTTTTTGTGACTATAAAAATTAAATTATTTTATTCATGAATGTAACATAATCTTACTAATAAATATTTTTTATTCATTTTTTTCGATACACACAACACTCTTACGTCTACACATGCACACTTAAAGTCAACAGTGGACAAATTGACTGAACATTCTATAAGAATAATTATATATAAATGATAATTTGTGGTTCGTATCAATATTTACAGAATTTTAATACTCGGATGTTGGTGTAAAAAATATTATGTGCACAATTAAATATTTACATTTCAAATGAATAACTTGAAAGTAGTCATTGTCAATATAACCTACCGTCAACACAGTGCACCTTCGTTATATAATTATCTAATATTAGTTATTGAAACTTTATATTATGTGAATGAAGATTTCATAATATACAACTAACGTTGCTAAACTAACTGAAACATATTCCCTACAGAATTTTAGTATAGTACAAACACAATTGCAATACAATATTCCAGGTAGAGCATACCATTCATTATTTTGTTTGTTTCTTGAATTTGTTACGTAAGTAAATATAGGCAAATAATGTTTTTATACTGTATTGAAATTTATGTTTGTATATACAATCATAAATCAAGCACAAAATTACTTATACGCTGTAATTTGAATGATGTTGTAATCAGGTACCAGATTGAAAACCTGTATCGATCTAAAAAAACTGCATCATGCTAACATTAGATTTACACTCATTATACTTATTATGTTCTTTATTAGTCACAAATAAATATTGTATAATGTAAGTACTTTTTTGTTTCTTTGCTGAAAATCGAATGTAGGGCATTTGATATTTTAAAATGTATTATGCAACTAAATGAAAATAATTATTACACAGCGTGTAATATAACAAAAAGCGTAAAAATGCAAGCGCATTTAACATGACTTTGTATTAAAAATAGAGATTTTGTAATTGTCATTGGAACGATTTTTTAATTTGCCTCGTTTTTTCATTCGATTCGAGTTAAAAGATTATTGCCAACAATAGTTAATTTGTTTTTAAGTGCCATGGCATGTTTTCCTACTTATATATTTTTTTATGTGCAAACTATGATAGCATGGTACACTTTTTTGGAATCGGACACAATACATAAGATCATGGACTATTTTAGTAATATTTGTGACTCATTAAAATTTTCTATATAATATTAATAAAAGGGAATATATAATGAATGAAATTAAAACTATATTTTTAAATAACTAACCCAGTGAATAATAATTTAATAATATATATCATTTTCACCTATTCGATTATTGGGTGTAATGAAAAAATAAAACTAAACAGACAAATGAAAGACGATAGTTAAATCACTAAAATACTTGATAAAATGGCCACAGCACTAAGGTTAGGTACTTGAATTTCGCCTGTTTTTGTTCTGACCCGTGTGAACACAACTTGGTGCTTTGGTAATTTAGTTTGTTAGATCACAAGTACTTTGATTTATTTAAGATATAGAACTGAGATGCCCTTATCATGTTACTGATTTCTGCACTGTTTTACAACTGAATTACAGTGAACACCTACGTATTGTGAAAAGACAGAAAAATATCTTGCAACCAAAAACTTCAACCGTTATTAATTTAATATATATTTCCAATCTCAAGAGCACCTACTTAATTTTTTATTTAGCAGTAATCGTCATTTAAGATTGGATGATGAAATAAATGAAAAGATTTGTATTAGTCGTATTGAATTGAACCTATATACGTTTAGGGTCAAATGTTGACGACTTAACCTCTCGGTTATTCATCTCATTTAATCGATTTCACATCGATTGTGTTTATTAACGGTTCAAGAATCTGATTGCAACGGCTCAAATCTCTTACACTAACTGCAAACAGTTATACCAATAGAATCCTCTACACATATCAGTTAACTATTTATAACCTCTTTCACTAATCAAGGGATGAAATATTCTAAATATACTAAATTATTCTATTAAAAAGTATTACTAAATGAAATATAATTACAACTTAAACTAATGTTTATAAAACACATAAAAATATATTAAAATTAAAATAGCATTTTTCTATTTATTTATTTTCATATTTATCATCGCACAGCCGGCCTACAACGGGGAAATTCGGTGCACTCGATGCAGCCTGATTAAAATTACCTGAGATATTTGACCCCGCACAGTTTTGACATAAATAATTACTCGCACAGCGAACTTTATTTGAAATTTGCACATCAACTCGCTCATGGACTTCACAGCTACAACATAACCTCAATCTTCTCATCTATATAATATTTTCCTTCATTGGAAACCTAGTTTTTTTTTGTATGACAATTTGTCAAACATTTATCGGCTGAGAATTGTGTGTCTAGCACACATTTTATTATTTTTTTCTATCATAGAACATGTGCAACAATTCTTTTTTTATTATAATAATAGATTGTTAAAACATTAATATTAAATTAAAATAATGATACTACTCTAATACTCTTCATATCGGATTTTTTCAAGCGAATTATTAAAAATAAATTGAAGAGATGGCAGTTTTTCAAAACCTATTTACAAAGTAATTAATAGAGAAATTTAATCGGCAGTCAATTTGTAGTCATATTTTAAACTGCATTCATACTTATTTTTTTATATAAAAAACTAAAACTTTATGGAAAATATTTCATCCCTTCATTTACACTAATGTTTAGTTCATATTTAAGGATGTCCCTTCAAAAATATTTATACTAAGCAATAATACAGCAATTATAAGTTTCTTTCTCGTGTTTATATTAATATCTTATAGAGAAAGAATTCTGCATTTCCTTAATACAGCAAAATTATTTTTTTCCTTTTTTTATTTGAAGAGACACCTTTAAAAATTCGTCACAGTTCTAAAACTACGAACATACAAAGTGAACAATGTATAATATTAAATATCGATACTTTATCTTAATCACCATATTAATAAATTATTGTATCAGAAAAGAAGTAGTGCAGTAACGAAATAAAGAAGCTTTTATACGTTGTTCACAGTGATTCAACATCAACAGATGGAACTAAAAGTAACCGAAGTGTGCAAGTAAAATGAAAGATGAACTGAGAATGTATGTTGTGTTCGAACTGATTGAAGTACCTCCTTTGTTGCCAGGACTTGAGATCATGTAACAGTTGCACTCAGCATTTGCGGTTATTGTTAGCATTGGAACGAGCCGAACCCTGAGAGCGCTCGCCGCGCCTCTGGTGGTGGTTGCGGCAGTTTACTTCACGAGCCTTATTGTTGCGCTCAATGTAGCCACGCTTTAGCGACTGACAAGCTTTGTGGATCTGCAGCTGCAAAGAAAAAATATTTATTAATATACATTAACAAAGACTATAAGTTCCTGGGAGAAAAGTGAACTACTTACGTCACCCAAGTATTACTGACATTCTAAAAATATTTGCAGCATTATTTAATAACAATAACAAAACATTTTCACCAATTTAAAATTACACCTGTGGTTCCCTTACAACTAATATTTTTGAGGGACGTGATTTGACGGCTGGTAACCGCACTTCACGCGCATAAATATATCACTTACCGAGATCTGCTTCGGCAGAGTGCCACACCCAGTAATGGGTAAAAGGCGTGATGATACATTTATTTTATTTTTATTTTAATAATGCAGTTGAAATATACATGTTTATTTCTTGTCGCGTTTTAATTTAAATAAATTGTAATTTATATAACAATATTTCAAATCCATGTTCTACATTCAAGCGATACTGGCGACACACCTCCCAGGGCTTCAAATTAATGAACTATTTTTAACAGTACGGACAATTATTAGTAGTCCAAAGAGTGTATTCATAAGTTTTCAAATGTTACCATCTGTAGGATTATTAAAAATATTTGACTGTGACTAACACTGACAAGTGTCAAAAAGAAAAATTACATATAAAACGAAAATGCCAGCTTGCATTAATAAGTCGGAGAATAATAATAATATTTAATTAAAAATGTAAAACTAATAACATTTGTGAAGAATATACCTAAATTCAAGTATTATATAAAATTATGTCTTCTAAGATATTTTAAAAGGAATTTATTATTTTCAATTCTTTATTGACATGGAATTATTTTTAGATCTTAATATGGTTAAATCTTCAAGAAAAATTAGAACCTATTTTCGATCACCGAGTCAAGAGTTTTTAGCTTGAGTGGAATTCGAAGTCGGGATCTCCGGATTCGAATGTCGTAACGGTATATAAATACAGTGATCAAAAGGAATTGTTACAGTTGGCAATAAAAAAAACTACTTGAAATTGGTAAGCCTGATACATAAATTCATTTCCTGTTGTTGACAGTGACATTTAAAATTTAAATTTGAGTAGGTACATTTATTTCTAAAGTATTTCTAATACTTAAAAAGTCAAAATTCTATTAGCTGTCAGACTCCTGACATAACCTATTTGTATTTATTAGAAATGTCAAATAGCATTTCCGCCTTTATCTGACGTTGTGCCAACTGTGGAATAAAAAGATCTTTGGAATTGTATTGCCAACTATAACAATTCCTTTTGATCACCCTGTATAATAGTAAAATGATTTATTTACAAGTAATCCGTACATAATTATATATTAAAGTTTTATACTGTCAAAGTCATAATTGACAGCAATATTTTATGTCAAAATAGTGAGTTAATATTTGAAAAATGTAAATAACAAATTGTTTATGCTGATATTATATTAAAATTTTATATTATGCAGAACGATACGTAATTAAAAACGTACTATTTTGCATTATTCAAACATTGCATATTTCTTTAAATGCGTATAAGGCTATGGACAATTTCTAATTCCATATTTACATGTTAAATATTAAAATATATGAACCTGTGACTGCAAACATAATATTAAAAGTTCAATAATTTGTATTCTAATAATGTATTTACTTTTGCATAGATGAATAAATAATGAACATTATATTTGACAGTTATGACCTAACCTCAAAACAATTTAAGCTATGGAAGACATTATAAATATTTAATCGAGGTTTTAATGTTAGCGAACTCGAAGCGCTGGCGCTTTAAAATTAATGGTCTTTTTAGGTTTATGCTGTAATAATGGTCAATTTGTTCGGCTTAATATGTAACAAATTGTGTAAGATCGATCGAATTTATTTAGCTGAAAATGTGCATGTTTATCCAACATGTGCCGAACTATAATTGACCATGTTGTGTTTAGCGTAATCACGCATGAGTAGTGTGATAAACATTGTGGATCTGCTGAAAGAAATAATACAGCTGTTTGGTGATTTTGATTTATATCTCGATTTGTATTCAAGTTTGGTATTAGTATAAAACAAATGATATGACATGAATATTTTACAGGCAGTTTATGAATCATCTTGATCACGATTTTATCAAGTGACAATAATGGGTACCGTGATAGATACCATTATTGTAATCACAAGAACAATGTTATTTAATTAATGTACTAACTAATAGATAATGATAAACAAATTACTGAAATACACGGAAAATTTTATTTTATTATGTTCGAAAATGATTATTCTATCGCTAGCAGTGAATTTAAGGTTTTAAAGGAAAATCAGGAGAGCTAAAAAAAATTGTGGAGTGTTCAGGCTGGAGTTTAAGTTGGCAATCTTTGTAAACACACTTTACAGCGCCAACAATAATAAACTATCTTTAACATTTTGAAGTAGGTCTAGAAAATTTCTGGATTTGACCAATGAGTATAAGGTATCCTAGACAATACAGTCAATAGTAAAATATTCACAGTTTTATTTTTATGAACTGTTATTTAAACTGACAATTTGTAATTTATTAGTTTTAGATAGATTTTAAACAAGAAATTAATTAAAAATAAAGTGACTTTTTTTCTACAATGTGATCAGAAGTAACTGTTTCAGTTGGCAATACAATTCTGGGGATGTTTTTATTCCACAGTTAGCACAATGCCAGGTAAAAGCGGAAATACTATTAGACATGTCAGTTTTAAAATAATTTTTTTAGTGATAACAATACTTTAGATTATTACTCTGTGAGTAATGTTAAGAAATAAAAGGATGTGGATAAATGGAACAACGATTTTATTTATATAATTTTCAAATGTCACCGTCAACAGGAAATAAATTTATCAGTTTTACCAAGTTCAAGTATTTTTTTTTTTATTGTAAACTGAAACAGTTACTTCTGATCACCCTGTAAAATTTATAGAATTACAAAATAGTTATTTGTGTATCTAGAGCAGAAAGTATTGCTACTCGCGCATGGAGATTTTTGATCGAGCCGCAGCTAAGAACAATAACCATTCAAGAGCGGCAATGACACTTTCTGCTCGTGGTACACACAATATTTTTTTACGACCATTTAAAACCGTCGAAAAAATAATAAAAAATAACAAAATAATTATAGATTGTTTTTCTGTTTCTGAAATTCACTTGAAAATGTTGAGTTTTCATGTATCCATGGATACACTCTTACTTTATTGCTCAGCGAGCGGCAAAGTTTTATTGCTACTCGGCGAGTCGTAATCGTTAACTTTCTGTACTCAACTGACAGTGGTCGCCTACTTTCTTTTCGGTCGTAGAAAAATTATTTTTCAAATTAGTTTATAATTCCAGTCCATAGAAACAAGTTGAAATGAAAAACATAAAAAGGTGTGTTTTCATCGATTGCCAACATATCAAAGATGGTGGCATCCATACAGAGCACCAAATTAATACGGTTATAGTGTTTCCTATTTTCAGTTCAGAGGTTAGTGATTACGGTAGTTAAATTTTTTTGTAAATGATACAGGTGTGACACCAGCTAAATGGGTGGATTTCCTAGTGGAACTACTGACGGAAGAATAAGAAAATTCTTAATTTACGGACATCTGGTGGCATGTATAATAATATAACCTGTCTTTGGAGTTTGGGATAATTGATGTAGAAAATTGTAAAAATTAATCTAATCTAATTTTGTTGCTTCTCTAACTATGTGATGTAATACACAAACTTGAACTTTTACTATCCTGTTCTATTTACGCTGCCATTAAATCATAAACAGAATTCATCAAACTCTCTAACTCTAAATGTAAAGCGATTCCAGTATGCATGCTTACTTTCTGTGCGCTTTTGATCTTGAGACACTGCCTCTCCTGCTGGCGGAGTGTGTCGACGTTGCCGCGACGTGGCTGAAGCTGCGCCGGAGCGTGGGGTCGAAGTCTGTCATCTACCTCAACGAGCTGCACGTCTCCGGCCAAACTAGAAGCGGGACTGGGTGAGCCTGGCAGAGAGTTCCTTCTTCTGGCGACCGCCGCCACCGCTATCCCACTAGAGTGCTGATACACCGACATGCTCGGGTGCTCGATGAGCAGGTTCTCCAGAGGCGATGTCTCCATGTGCACCGGCCCTGCGGAGGTGAAACATGGCGGCGGCGTGAGGAACCACGACTCCTCAATGTTCGTACACGGCAGTGACGACGAGGATGAGGTTCGCGTGAGCGAGAGAGTGTGGATGGCGGGTGGGTTATGACGACGTAAAGCTGATGGGATGCTCTCTAACGAGCTGTCCACGTCTGTGTCGCCGTCGCTGTCGCGGTCCACCAGGACCCAGTCATCATCAGCGGCTACAGCAGTCAGCCGGACATCGTTCCCGCGTTCTGCCGCTGTCACCGCCGCCGCTGGCTCCTGGCTAGTGTAGCCCAACAAGTAGCTTGCCAAGTTGTTGAACATTGTCTGGAACACAACATCACATTGTCAGTGCCAATCATTCTTAGCCAAAATCAAGACAAATGCTCTTGCATCACTGTTATTTAATAACTAACGTAAGATTTATTTTTCACCTGAGCAAAGTACAATTTAGTAAAAATAATTCTGCCATTAGTATTCAGATTTAATCAAATTATAATAATGTATCTTTCGACATACTTTAAGTATCTAAAGATAATTAAATATTACTTTAAAATTTGATCAAAAACTTTACCAAGGTCTTTTTTATTTTGTTACTTAACTTTTTAATTAATAATTGTATATACTTTTATTTTTCGGAAAGCATAAAACATAAAATATCGATAAGATATTGTGTGCATTTTGATACTTCATTGCATAAATTTTGCTTTGTTTTAGAAACTATTAGTATAAATTTTTAAATGTTTTTCATACTCAATAGTACAAGTTTAATAACCGTACTGAAAAATTTAATCTTGATTGACATTAACAGTCGAATTCTCAAAAAGTTTTTGTTTCTGAAATTTGTTTTAGCTAAATTTATTTTAAACTATTATGAAGAAATAAATAATCTATTACATTACTAGCATTGTAATACCGTTTTTACTACCGAAAGGAGGAAATTACTGACGAGCTGATTAGGCGAGCCTGTCATCTCCTTGAGGCGGTAAAAACGGTTACCTTGCGTATATTCTACAATATTTTATTTTGTACTCATTTGGAAACAAAATTAAAAATTATGATTAAATCTTGTCAGTTTCAACTGTTGTGTCAATTTTTTTTTCAAATAATATCTTTTATATATTACTGTGGCAACGCGCTCGTTAACTAACTTATAAAATTGATCTGTAAAAATTTGACAAGTTAGTAGCTTATAAAAGCTGTATTCCATTTGCCACTTGGTTCACTTAAATCAGTTCAGATAAATTCGACACATGACTAAATGAACTGCATTAAGCAAACTGATGCACTTATTTGGATGAATTACTTCAATGTAAATTATAATATGTAATTCTAGTACTGAAAATAAAGTCAGCGAAGTAATCCATCGAAATAAATAAGTGATCTGGTTCAGTAAGTGTAAATTAGATCTGATCCAAATTGCAAATGGAGTACGCCTTGTTTCATCTCCATAGTGAATAAACAGTTTGAATAAATGATATTTACATGTTACTAACAAATAAAAATATATACCGTGTGTCCCACGTAAATGTTGGTATAGGCAGTTAACATATTAAATCAGTCTTTTGTAAATACAAAGTGCCCAAATAAAAAAAAATGGGACCAAATTTTATATCACAATAGGATGCGGGCACTCACGTGACACAGCGACGTTTTTGTGACGTAAAAACAGCTGTACGGGCAAAGATCACTGCGCCACCTACAAAATGAACTATTTTTTTGTGGCGAGATTTGAAAAGAACGGTTCTTTTCATACCTCGCCACAAAAAACTAGTTCATTTTGTAGGTGGCGCAGTGATCTTTGCCCATACAGCTGTTTTTACGTCACAAAAAGTCACAGTGTCACGTGAGTGTCCGCATCCCATATTGCCAATACTCGTACATAGATGATTCTATTTTAATAGCATAATTTAATTAAATTAATAAAAATAATTCTTAATTTTTCGCCTTCTCTTTTATTGCTACTGACATAAAGTGCTTGAAATTTGTATTAAATATTTTAATCTGTTACTGTCATCTTTAATTTTTTTAAAGTCGAAAGCCGCATAAATATTATTAGAATGTATAGGATGCGGGCACTCACGTGACACTATGACGTTTTTGTGATGTAAGAACAGCTGTTGGGGCGAAATTTGAAAACGGATTCCGTTTTAAAATCTCGCCCCAACAAAATAGTTCATTTTGTAGGTGGCGCAGTGATCTTTCCCGGAACAGCTGTTCTTACGTCATAGAATCACGTGAGTGCCCGCATCCTATTATGGTGGGCGCAGTACAAGACAAATATCTGACGACTTCGCCAGAAACTGTTAGAAAATTTTAAATATTCATAATGACACTGACAAATTACAGTATATATTAGGAATTATTTTTATTAATATCAGTAAATTACGCTTTCAAAATCGAATAATCTGTATTAAATAAGACGTAGGGATATTGGAAGTATTGTGATACAAAAAGTCCCATAATTTTTTGCCAGACACTTCTTATTTACGAAAAACTGATTTTACATGTAAACTGCCTATGCCAATATTTACGTGGGACACCCTGTATCAATATACGAATATAGAAATTTATATTAGTACCACCTCGGTCTATAGTAACAAATTCATATTATTACCGCATATAACAACAATATAATAATTAAAAGAAAAGATGTTAGCGCCAAAGAATAAAAATGACATTTCATAGGAAGTGCGCAGAGACAAAAATTCACTGTTATTATTTTTAAAATGCTGCACATCAACAGAAATATGAATTCTATGTTTGCAGTTTATAAAATCATTGCATATAAAAGTTGAATTCGCAGAACACCTGCACTTGTGATCGTTTTTATAATTTGTGTCCACGCTCTCGAATGTAATTCGAAACACTTGACAATCGTCAACCAGTTGTCTACTAGTATTTCACTCTTAATTTCCCGGACCAGTTCATCACCTTCAACTTCAGATAGGTTAGGTACAAGATTCTAGTCGCACTCATACACAAAAAAAGTCATAACAAAAAAGTCTAGACGATGCTGAACCTGTTGATACAAGTTATTGTTTGCCTAGTAGCAATGGTATTGTCATGTAGAACAAGTGACTGTATATATACAAAGTATCTTTGAGTTTGAGTTTGCGAATTTGAACATTTTAAGTAACGTTGAAAATGGTTTTATTTACAAATTTTGATGCATGCTGAAAGTGACAAATTACTAAAACTTATGTAGGTACTGTTTTCACACTTCGTTATATAAATTGCATTAATTTATATACAGAGTGATCAAAAGGAATTGTTACAGTTGGAAATGAAAAAAACTACTTGAAATTGGTAAGCCTGATACATAAATTCATTTCCTGTTGACAGTGACATTTAAAATTTAAATTTGAGTAAATTTATTATTACATTTATTTCTAAAGTATTTTTATTACTTAAAAAGTCAAAATTCTATTAGCTGTCAGACTCCTGACATAACCTATTTGTATTTATTAGAAATGTCAAACAGCATTTCCGCCTTTATCTGACGTTTTGCCAACTGTGGAATAAAAAGATCTCTGGAATTGTATTGCCAACTATAACAATTCCTTTTGATCACCCTGTATAAATGATAAAGTATTTGTGATTCATAATAAACAGTTACCTACCTTATCGTCATGTAAACAAATTTGTTTGCTACCATCGTTATAATAACGTTAATTAATCGTTTGCTCTTAAATATATTAAAGAGAAAATACACCTAATTGGAGCTGTAGTTTGGCATCTGCACAATGATCTTTTCAAACGAGATATTTTTATTTATTTATTTGTTACTCTGTACAACAGGAACTTAATCCCAGTTACAGTACAGAGTGTGGGATTAAATACCAGGTATTGTGGCATTTTAACGGCATAACACACTTGCCGGCCGGTAGAGTCGAACCCGGGACAGCAAGGGTGTCTACGTCACAACAAGCAATGATCTATCTACGATTTAACGCGCTCTACTATCGCACCAACAAGATTTTAAAGTTGAAATTAAATAAAAATTTATTTAGGTATATACAGCTCGATTCTCAAAAAAGTTTTAGCTAATCCAGGATTTTGGATTAGCTAATCTTATTCTAGTTCGGTTTGAAAAGTTAATCCAAATTACTTTCCGAAAATCAAATGGAAATATTATTATATTAAGATTTGTTTAATTTTTTTTAAGAATTGTTCCATTTCGCAATTAAAATTTTTGGTTGTGGTTTAGCTTATTTTGGCTAATCCAAAATTCAGGATTAGCTAAAACTATTTTGAGAATTGGGCTATGTATTATAAATATCCAGTTTTTTAAAAATAATTTTTCTTCCAATCTTAAATTTTAATTTTTGAATAATTCCTCACTATTACTTGATTATAAATATTTTCAAACTTATTATTACAATAGGATGCGGGCACTCACGTGACACTGTGACGTAAAGACAGCTGTTCGGGCAAAGATCACTGCGCCACCTACAAAATGAACTATTTTTTTTGGGACGAGATTTGAAAAGAACCGTTATTTTCAAATCTCGCCACAAAAAAATAGTTCATTTTGTAGGTGGCGCAGTTATCGCAGCCAAACAAGATTTGAAAAGAACTGTTCTTTTCAAATCTCGTCCCAAAAAAAAGTTCATTTTGTAGGTGGCGCAGTGATCTTTGTCCGAACAACTGTTTTTACGTCACAGTGTCACGTGAGTGCCCGCATCCTATACTTTCAATCGTTAATATGAAAAATAAATAAATATATCAGTGCACATTTTACCCATTACTGGGTGTGACACTCTGCCGTAACAGATCTCGGTAAAGGATATATTTATGTGCGCGAAGTGCGGTTACCAGCCGTCAAATCACAGCTCCTAAAGATGTAGGCGGTAGGAAAGCCACAGAGGTAATTTAAAATTATGAAAATGGTTTGTCACCTGGTGAAATCGAACCCAGGTTCTAAAATAGACAGTCTGACTCGATACAACTGAGCTACCTAGCCCGTAAATAAAAATATATGCAATACAAAATATGTTTCATTTATAATAAAATAAATAAATATATCATCACGCCTTCTACCCATTACTGGGTGTGGCACTCTGCTAAAGCAGATCTCGGTAAGTGATATATTTTGCGCGTGAAGTGCGGTTACCAGTCATCAAATCACGGCCCCCAAACATGTTAGTGGTGGAGGAGCCACAGGGATAGCTTTTTCAAATTATGAAAATTTGTCGCCTGTGGGAATCGAACCAGGGACCTCAGGATCCACAGGCCGACTTCATACCACTGAACTAACCACCCCATAAATAATAAATTAATTAATCTGATGAGTAAATGTTTTATGAATGATTTTAGGGTTCGTGCTACTCCATTTGGGATATGGGATATAGCGTGATGTTATTTATAATAACAATAATATAGTATTTCAAAAAGATAAAGTCCGTCCAAGTGTGCAGGTGCCAACATAAGAACCTATCAAATCTAATAATATAAATAACAGAAACAAAATGAGTTACATATGTCTGATATCACAAACGAGATGACATATTAATGAAGTCACCTTTCCGAAATGAAACGAACAATATACATAACAGAATCTTGATCAAATATAAATAAATACTGTTTGAATTGTTACACATTAATTGTAGTTTTGTGTACAAAATATGTGTTTCAAGTGTTTTTTCCACTTGATAATATAATTTTAAACGTTTTATTGTTGACACAGATAATAATGGATAATGCAGATAATAAGCATAATCATTTATTTCCTATTTGCTGCGACAGGTTAAAGATACGAATATCATAAGTTATTATTATAAACTGTAAATAAATATAATTAATGGTTCCAGATATTAAAGGCAGCAATAAATAAATTAATGAGTTTTTGTATTATCTTGTCATTATTATAATTATGATGTCCAACTATTCCGTTTCAGATACTAATGTTATTTTTAATATTTTGGTAATTAATTTTTTTCTAATATTTACACATTACTGACAATACTTGTAATTTTGTGACCGTTTGCACCAATGAAACTTATAATGTCTGTCAAAAAAAATCTAAATAAAAAGACACATAAAGTAGACTATTTTATTGTTAAATTATTTGATTATATATTGTTAGTTATATGTTTAACTGGTTTAACTTAAGGTAGTACTACGGTGGCGCCATCGATTGTCGAGTGGCGATACTGACGCTCAAAAAAATATAAAAATTTAATAAAATAAGTGTGTTATACCTATCATGATTTGAATATCATGAATTGTTAACAGGTTGTTGGTCTAGTGAATTTTCAAATATCATACCACCGTGTGGTGTTGCCATTATAAATTGTGATTCTTCTTCGTTAAAAACAAGGCTTTGCATGGCTATATATCCATTACTAAACGATAAAAAACTTTCTCCTTCTGATACAATATACATGGATAGTTCTAGAACATCATACTAGTTTTTCAAATGAAACTGCAAAATTTTAGAGGTACATAAACCAAATATGTGCGATTCTGAGTGATGATCGCCATAAGCTCCGTGTATAAGAAGTCAACTTTACAAGCGAATATATTTGTTCACAGACGATGAATGTGTTTCATATTTTAACAGGATGCGTATGACTATCCAATGTTTACGTGTTCACGCGTAAAATATTTCACTTACCGAGATCTGCTTCGGCAGAGTGCCACACCTAGTAATGGGTAGAAGGCGTGATGATATATTATTATTATTATTTATATGTTGTACAAGTGGCGACATATTTATATTTTGGAAAGATTCTGAGCGATAAATACCAGAGTTCGTTTGCAAATCTTACAATAATCAAAACAACGTAGCTATTCTTACTAAACCCAAAACAAGTGCATAAATTCACATTGTACGCGAAGACAGAATACGAGCGATACGTTTTCCTAATATTTTATCTCTCTCTGGCCAGGCAGACTGTTCCGCGATGTATGAATGTAGGATGTAGGCTAAAGTTATAAAACAGCGTGCACAACCGATGCGTGCACGTCGTCCATACACAAACATTTAGTTAGCACGATACGCGCTGGACGTACTCGTATTCCTGGTTGCATAAATACTTCATTTTATATTTTACAAACTACATAAATATAAAAATTTAAATATAAAATAGTCAAATTATTAATTTTAATTACACAATTACTGAAATATTTCTAGAGTGCATTGTATACTTTGAACATATGGACTGTACGCCAATGAATTAACCATTGATGATAGGTAATCAATTCTAATGCAAATTTAATTAAGAATTGCACCAGATCAGCTAATATAAAATCAGTTGTCCTTCGCTGTTCAGTAAAACGTATTTTCTTTATAACCAGGCTGTATTGTTTCATATATTTTTCAAGAAAAGATTTTATAATATCATAAAGGAAACTACAATTTTAACTTTATCGATCTAATGACGTCAACAGTGGAATTAACTCTTGACTTGCTTCAACGTGTTTGTATGAATCATACCTAAATGCATTGTCCCAGGAAAACAACTCTTTTTTTACATAAAAAGTGCAGTGATGCATATTAGCAAATGTAAATACAGGAATAAATGAGTTTTCTGGTAAATTGATAATTGGTGTTCTGTATTCATGTTAAGGTTAAAGTAATTATAAATGCATATGAATTTGCTGATAT
The DNA here is from genome assembly GCA_911728475.2 of Pterostichus madidus. Taxonomy (NCBI): domain Eukaryota; kingdom Metazoa; phylum Arthropoda; class Insecta; order Coleoptera; family Carabidae; genus Pterostichus; species Pterostichus madidus. Next base: position 42,428,897 of record OU452301.1, read on the forward strand.
GGAAATTATGAATTTGAACAATACAAAACAATCACTTGTTTGTAACAGTATTTTATATTAACAATAAGTCGTTTGAAATCTATACATATTAAAATTAGTTAGATAAAAATTGTTTTATGACAAAAACCTATCGCCTAACAAAAAATATCTGCTATCGTTATCAGAACAAACAAAATTATTATAGTAATAATACTCATTACTGTAATATTTGATAATATTTTAACACCAACCTTTTAAAATGTGGGTCAAATTTATTTAGAAAATCAAATAAAAATAAACGCCATCATTCAGTACTTCCTTTTTAACGTTAATGGAAACAGTAAAAATATACACAAATAAATAGTACGGCTTAGGACTAATTAACACATTTATGATCTAATAGAAGAAAATTATTAAAAAGTTTATATTTTATAAATTTTATGCAGATAATAAAACCGATGTGGAAAATATGCGTACTAAAGTATTTCGTGTAAATCTCTACAAGATATGTCAAATCTGATTAATGATTGTCTAGTAGGCTAGGTTGCGTTGGAAACAGCAAAATGTTAACAGATTTTGTTTCTATGAACTGTCATTTTAATTATGAAAAACATGTTTTACCTAATTTCATATGACAAAAATTATTGCAAAATTGCCATTTTTTTAATTTGACAATTTTCTTTATCGTTTTTATTTGAGTAGGTTCATTCAATTTTTTTTTAAATCTAGGTTTCATTGTTTGTTTGTGTCAGATTGTCAAAATTCATAAAGCACTTGTATCGTAATAGAACTCATTACGACACGCTTTTAGTATTATAATATTGATAATATGTTATGAAATTAGGTTAAACAAGTGTACGATATACAGTCCATATAGTCTATAACAAAGCTATTACAGCACACAAAAGAGTTCGTTAATAGCTCATTCCAGTGCTATAATAGTGTATTTTTAAGGTTGAAGACTGTTGTATTTTTTTCTGAATTCAACGACTATAAAGTTTAATACTCTCACTTTACAAAATTTTTGATAAACATTGATATTCATTTAATTTAAATCGCATAGGAATCAGCGTGCTATGACAGAAATTAAGGACTAATAAAATTTTATTTATTTATTTTTTCATAAAATAATAATGAATCAAACAAACAAAAATATTACGATTTTTCATTTTTTTCTGACATAGCACACTGATTCCTATGAAATTTTAATTAAACCAATGTCAATTTAATATGCATTTTTATCAAAAAATTTGTAATGTGAGGGTACTAACCATTATAGTCGTTGAATTCAGAAAAAAATACTGAATCGAAAAAGCAAATAAAAAAAATAGGTTCTCATTTAAAATAAGAAAGTTGCACCCCGTATTTTAAGAACCACTGGTAAAATTTGCAATAGTCCTGTAAAATGGTGGTTCTTTGCTAATTTAACCAATCTCGTAGCTCTTATAGTTCTCGAGATAGCAATGGTGGCACAACCAAATTGAACACCCTGTATACTATTTTTTTACTTTTAAACCAGTTATGAACAGAAAAGTTCGTAGGTACATGATATACAGGGTGATCAGAAGCAAATGGTTTAGTTGACAATAAAATGTATTACTTGAAATTTGTACGATTGATACATACAGTTATTTACTATTGTTGACAGTGAAAATTGAAACTTCCGTACATTTACAATTTTTATTTCTTAACATTACTCAAAGAGTAATCATCTATAGTATTTCCATCACTCAAAATAGTATTAGCTGTCACGCTCCTGACATAACCTATTTGTATTTATTCTAAAAATGATATGCCAAATAGTATTTCCGCTTTTATTTGGAGTTGTGAAAACTGTGTAATAAAAATATCTTCTTCTAAATTAAATAATTCTAATCATACGTTTCCTAAATATAAGAAATATTTGAATTGTTAATTTAGTGAACAAAAAACAAACAGCATTCGATAAAAGCGACCAAGGATATATTTCCTGTCAGTTGATCTGTAGCATAAAACGCAAATTAAATAATAAAAGAAATACTACAAAAAGCAATTTAAGTTCCAATTAAACCTTGTAATTAAAAAAATTAATAGCAGTAAATATATCGCCAAGTTTTTCATAAATATTTGCACGTAGAAAATTGAAGCGTAGTTTTGTATTATGAAAAACATTTAAAATATTGTTAAATGTTAAGCCCTGTTATAGGTAAATTAATGTCATGAATGACTTACGAGTTTTGTAAAACCATAAGTAATAAAAAGTAGTTTATAAACCCCGGCAACAATTACCACAACAAAACCTATTGTTCAACATAATTTTGAGTATAAAACAGAAGTTATTAAAAAAACAATAAAAACAAGCGAGCAGATTCAGATGAAAGGTCACGGAACGACAATCGTAACTGTTCCACTAGCACTGGTATAGTAGGTAATATTACACAACACTACATCAGGCACTAGTATTGTACTACAGATCCATCAAGGTCTTCTAAACATTTCAAGAGGAGGACGCACTAAAGCTTAACACTTTAGCTTTGAAAAAACTGTACATAGTCTTGAACTCAGATTTGTTTATTTTCTTATTCAAATCAGTTTCTGGACGTTATATTGAAAACCAAACAATAACAAAACAGCAGAGGTTAAATTATTTTTGCACGAAACTAATTATTATAATCAACACCGTTAGAATTCGCACATTCTTTGTTTAATCTCAATGCAAAAATCCTATTTTATAACCGTCAGTTGTCATTTAGATTTTCAACACTTTTAAAAATATAAAATAAACAATCAATCAACAATAACAACAATTGAAAAATATTTAAAAATCTAAATGATTTTTTTTTGCCGTGTGTACACTTGGTTGTTCCGTAGCGAAATAAGTAATGCAGTAAAAATGATTAAAAATCTTACTTCGGGATGTTGTAACAGCAAGAAGGAACACAGCACAACTGAATGACAGTTCTTCCACCACAGCTGATTGCCTAGTCTGCCAGCGCAGAGGGGGAGCGACTGTCAGCTGTTGTTGGCCAGCTGGTAACCGCGCATGCGCAATACACATTTACAGAGCTCTTTGTTGTATCGACGGCTGGATTGCGGTTTCCATAGGGAAATTAATTTTGAGTACATTACTTCTACGATTATTTTTATTTCATTATTTACGCCCTACCATCAAATAATGGTAATAAAAACATATTTAATATAGATTATTACAGTTTATTTGATTGAAATACTGTATTATTATAAGTAAAATGTCTGTGAAAGAAGTTCTAATGGTTTATTGTTATTTATCAAAAGTTATTTCTGCCGCTCGGGTTGCTAAAATATTATTTGTTCTTAACGTCGGTTGACGGTTAAAATGAAAATTACTGTTGTTGAATATAGTTTTTATCATATTATGGATCATGCAAGTTTATTTTAATTTTGTTAGTTCAGCGTTTTCGGTAGCATTTTATTTCACAATAACTTAAATTAGAAATGATGTAACTTTATTCTCTAAAAAGCGTCATTTGCGGTGACCTTCAGAGCAAACACCAAATGTATTTAATGAAGACAGGTACAATCCAAATTTTAAAGAAAACTCTTTTTGTGGCCAGCTCGAAAATCATAACGTGTTAAACTATCGCATTTTGTTGACATTTTAAAATCAATATTAACTATGCACAGCAAAAATATTTACATGTTTTAAAACTAAAAGATTATAAATATTGAAAATATATCTTGTCTAATAAATGACATGACATATTTCATGATCATTGAACAAAGTTTGAAACTAAAAAAAACTTAAAGAAACATTATCATTTGTTTATGTCTTGTAAAAATATTATCAATAACAATTTACGACAATTTAAATATATATTCAAAACAGACACACTGAATATACAAACGTAATTTAAACTAATGATTGTTGCTGATTGAAAAAGTTGATGATCAATTTGTATTCGTGATCATCAGCGTTAAATAAAAATGTCATTAACTTTAATTGTGTCGCAAAATACATACAAACGGAAATAACTAAAAAAAATCAAATAAAATCAGTGTAGGCATGATAAATTGTAACAGATTATTACCACTGTTTGTATTGTTTGTTTTTTATGTAACCTTGTGTTCAGGTTCAAGGAAAATGAAAATAAATGTCAAATATTTGACCAAAAGTGCTAATTTCTATTGTACAATAGGTTTTAAAATTCAACACTGTGTTGTACAAATAAAATGCTTCAAGCGTCAAACTTTTACAGTAAAAAAAGTACAGTCATGTTTTTTTCCGAAGAGTTTGGGGTAGAGAAAGCAGGTAGTGAAGTCCGTTAAAACCAGATTTTCGTGGGAGGCGCAGTTTACAATACGACAACCAAGCTCCAAGTTGGAGGTGTTCACAGTGAAAACTGATTTTTAGCGTTCAACCAGTGGATCATAACAATAAGTATAAAAACTGATATTTCAATCTTCTAACAATGTTCATAATAAATTTATTCGTTCAACAAACAAAATAAAGTACATAAAAAATGACAGTAAATATAAAATAAATAAATAAATAAATCATCACGCCTTCTACCCATTACTGAGTGTGGCACTCTGCCGAAGCAGATCTCGGTAAGTGATATGTTTTGTGCGTGAAGTGCGGTTACCAGTCGTCAAATCACGGCCTCCAGAGGTTATTGGTGGAGCCACAGGGGTAGTTTTTTGAAATTATGAAAATTGTTTGTCGCCTGTGGGAATCGAACCAGAGTTCTCAGGATCCACAGACCGACTTCATACCACTGTGCTAGCCACCCCATAAATATAATATACAGTAAATATAATTTCCGTTATTTGAACTATGATTTCGATGCGATATTTTTTGTTTGTTTGACAGATAAATTTATTAGGCACTTTGTTAAGAGATTGAAATATCGGTCCTAAGTATTTTTAAAGAAAATATTTATTAACTGATGAAAGCAAATTATTATAAAAAAGGAATATTCTGCCATCGCTGGGATTTGCGTCTGAGACATTTTATTTTCCTGCTAAAAACAATCACTACTCGTGTGGTTTTTCGCAACAAACATTTTTAGATACGATGATTTAACGACATTATTAGGATTCATAAATAAGAACGCGCTCATTGTGGTGAAAATTGGAACTACGAGAAAGGTACAGTTTGCCACTAACCTAATAACTAAGTATTTAAAATAATAATAAAAATGAATGATAATAGAACTAATAATAAAGAACGTAATAAAACTATAAGTAACTAATATTATACTATTAAGAAAAATCTACACTATTAAATAAAAGAACCTATGAACTATATATTTGATGAATGAAACTAATACTGCAAATATAATTAACGACAACACAGAACTATATTCTGTATAAATTAATAAAAAAATACTACTAGCAAATATTAAAAAAAAAGAAGCTTATGGAGACCATCTGAAAAGGGTACTTTTGTCCCAAGTTTGACATATCGTGATCAACACCATTTCTTACTAGTTAAATATTTCAAAAATTGCATATCATGTGCAAAATCATTTTTAAAAATATACTGTAGAGGTGCAAACTGTAGATTTAATAAAATAATCTCTACGTCCTAAATTTCTAAATAAATACTAGAATCTGAAAAAATATCTTCAATGTCTTGAGTTATGCCCAATAACAGTATTTATTTCTATTTCCCTATTATTCGCTTCAGTGACTATTGTGTCAATCGTTGATCAGTTATGTTAATTCGAAAATAATCTGTGGTAATAAATACACTATTCCTATAAATTCTTTAATTATTTATTTATTTGAAATACTAACAGGCAATCGCCCAATTACAAAAGTTAGCAGAAAATTATTTAAAATCGTTTAACAATTTTCTATGAGCATGGATTTTAAAAATTGATTCGGATACATTAAGGTCCAGTTGAAGATTATTTGCAGTACGGAGCATATTTAACACTGGAGAATAATAGAATGCATTATAAAATTTTTAAAACGAAATCCTAAATCACGTTACATATGAAAATTTTATTATTAAAATAACTCATCTTTAGTATGTGGGCAATCTATATTTAATAACGTCATATTAATAATACAAAAAAAAATAGTTAACTCGGTGAAATGAGTATCCAATCCGAGGAGTCCCGAAATATTCAGGTCAAAAAAGTATAATTAGAATCCCTGGATATACACTGGAAGGGGTACAAAGACGAATGACGAAATATATATATTTTCCTGAAACCGGTAAGAAACTGCCTACTTTCCTGACTAATTTTAGTATGGAAAGTAGATTTTAACAAAAACTGTCAAGTAAAATACGTATTCAAGGCTACAACAAAAATAACAGTCTGGTAAAGTACAAAACAGTCTGGTAAAGATTTTACCTGACTGTTTTGTAATTTATAACTGTTTTTTGTTGTTGTTGTAACCTTGGATACATAGTCTGCTGTGAATACAATAGCTGTATTCCATTTGCCACTTGGTTCAGTTAAATCAGTTCAGATAAATTTGACAACATGACTAAATGAACTGTATTAAGCAAACTGATTCACTTATTGGAATGAATTACTTTGAAGTAAATTAGAATCAGTAATTCTAGTACTGAAAATAATGTCAGCGAAGTAATCCTGCGAAATAAATAAGTGATCTGGTTCAGTAAATGTAAGTTAGGGATGATCCAAATGGAAAATGGAATACGGCTAATATCAAGAAATTTAAACATTTTGAGTTATGTTTGTTTAATTATTGTTTAATTAGTATGTTTCAGTAGTATGTTTTAATAAGTCAAGTTAATGTAGAAAAAATAGTAGTGGACGTAGGCTTAAGTTGTAAATCATTTATTGAAGATTTATTGACAACGTTTCGGCTAAGGTTATTACCCATCTTCAGGTCTAAAGATAAAACAATAATATTGTAACAATTATTGATTAAATTAAACGGTTTCAGAAAAAATAGTATACATAATACGTCATGAAAGTGTTTTTACTTTTTTGACTTATTATGTAATATACTATTATTTTCTATTAATTTATTGAACCAGTATAATAATTTAATCCTTTTCTTCCTATTACTCTTCTAAATCCTTATACCCAAAACTGGGCGACGGAATCCTTTTATCCATTTGTTAGTTTTTAGTTACAATTTCAATTTAAGTTTTACTTTATTTTTCAGCATATAATGACTCAGTACTCGCCTAAATATATGCTTATTAATTCATTGGATTTTTTAACAATGGTAAAATGAACTGTTAGGTGGCCGCACCGTTTGAGAATCACTGGTTGCGTTGGGAGTTCATTGTTTGTTCACTTTTGGGGTTTGGCGGCCTCCGAGGTCAGATATCAAATCCAAGCTGAGACCCTTTGCATCTAACTACGAACATTTGGGTTCCTACGTTGTAATATTAGTATAGTACCGAAGTACCAAGTTCAATATATTTATGTAAAACTAATGAATTAAAATTTATGAGCGTCTTCTCATTTGCATTAAAATTAAGGTTAAATTATATTCCAGTTTTTTCAATAGACGGAAATATGGGTATAGTAAATATCAAAGTTTACGGTGTGTGTAAAATTGAGTTTCTGTTACTGCGTGAGTAACATAAATAAATAATCTAAAGTCAACAAACACGCTATACAAAAATTTGAAATAACGTTACAATTCTTATATTTGTAATTAGTTTGTAATTTTTATTATACTTTAATATACCGTATATCCCAAACGTCATTGACGTTGAACACGAAAAAACATTTTTTATAAATCAAAGTTGTACCGCAAATACTTATGACATCAAATTGCACATGATAATCAGGGCCGGATTAACACTATGGGGGGCTCTAAGCACAACAGATGTTGTCCCCCGTCACCGTTTCAAGAAAATTAGTCTTTATTCATAGAATAAAGTAATCTCGTTTGTAAATAATTCATAATTGTATGTAGCATTGTTTTTAAACGGTACAATTGAAAATAAAAGAGAAGGTTATTGCCAGGAAAATAAGTAAATGAATATTGACACTATTATTATTATTATTATTCAGAATGTAGCGTATATAATATATTTTATAATATATAAATAAAATGAATTGTATATACTTTGATTTGATCGGAATCAATTCTGTGAGTACGGCACTGACGTATAACCTTCTATGTCGAACGCGCGAAACTTGCCTGAGTGGAGGGGGTACGCTGTCGCCGATAGAGGGATCACTTACTAGCCACTGCACTACACTTCGAAGATGAAGTGTTATAAGCGCGAATTTATCTTTATACATAAATAAATAAATAAATATATCATCACGCCTTCTACCTATTACTGGGTGTGGCACTCTGCTGAAGCAGATCTCGGTAAGTGATATATTTTGCGCGTGAAGTGCGGTTACCAGTCGTCAAATCACGGCCCCCAAACATGTTAGTGGTGGAGGAGCAACAGGGATAGCTTTTTCAAATTATGACAATTTGTCGCCTGTGGGAATCGAACCAGGGACCTCAGGATCCACAGGCCGACTTCATACCAAATACGAAATGACCAGCAGTTAGGCATACGCAAATTTATATATTTCAGTAGTTTCTTCACTTCGTTATTTTTTCCTAGAAAAATTTTCATTATTAGTTTTTTAATTTTAATTTTTTTACAATTTTTGCGGGGCTCTCAATGTGTCGGGGCCCTAAGCTATAGCTTAATCAGCTTATGCTATAATCCAGTCAAATAGAGTCAAACCATATTCTCAAAAAAGTTTATACAAACTGGAAGGTGATTTAGATTAACTTTTTAAAACAATATTAGCTAATTCAAAAACAGGAAAACCTCAAAAAAAATTGATTTCGAAAAATACAATTTATGGTGACAGTGAAAATAACAGTTGTCACTCGGACTGTCAAATTGTAATCAATATAATCAAAATATTTAAAAATAGACGTAACCACACAGATTATCGCATATTTTACTGCGACAAATTAGAATAAATTAAAATATATTGCATTGATAACCCGGATTCAATTCCCACAGCCGACAAACAATTTTCACCACATTAAAATTACCCCTGTAGCTCCCCCTCCACTAACATCTTTGGAGGCTCTCAAATACGTTAGTGGCGGGGGAGCCACAGGGGTAATTTGAATGTGGTGAAAATTGTTTGTCGGCTGTGGGAATCGAATTGAAGTTCTCAAATCCACAGGCTAACTCGATACCACTAAACCACCTTCCCCATAAAATAAGAATTAATTATAAATAATTACTATTTAAGCTACAAAGAAGAATTACTTTTATCGTAAAAAAAATATATATATCATCACGCCTTCTACCCATTACTGGGTGTGGCAGTCTGCCGAAGCAGATCTCGGTAAGTGATAAATTTTTGCGCGTGAAGTGCGGTTACCAGTCGTCAAATCACGGCCCCCAAAGATGTTAATAGTGGAGGAGCCACAGGGGTACGTTTTGAAATGATGAAAATTGTCGCCTGTGGGAATCGAACCAGGGTTCTCAGGATCCACAGGCTGACTTCAGACCACTGAGCTAGCCACCCTATAATCTTTTATCGTCTACTAATTAAAATAGTGAAAAAGCAACATTTGGTTCAAAAGTTAAAATAATCCAATATAAGATTGAGGACCAGTTTCTCAATCATGATTAACATTAATCGAGAGTGAAACCGGTGATTGAAAAACTGCCCCTTAATGATAAAAATGATACCTACGTACAATCGTACATTTTTTTATTCTTGATTTGAATTGTTGTGTACTTGTGATGGCAAGGATTAATTTGCATAATAAAACACACAAGTACAAACTATATATATACTTTATTTACGGTGGTTGATATTTTCGTGTAACTCTACTCTGTTTATACTGGACTGCTGGATGGTGAATGAATCGGAAAGTGAATAGCGAGTGATGAATAGGACGTCTTCTTAGTCGGACATGGTTTTTATAGGTTTTTAGTTAGGGCCAGGGGAAAAGGGTAGTTTTAGAAAGTTAAGGGTTGTGAGTCGATGAGTCGTAGGATTGCTGGATTTAGAAAGCGGATTGGAATTTAGGGGTTTTATGATCTGAAGGAATGCTTTTGTATAAAAGTAGCTTTCTAAAATATGTACAGAACTGCATGACTTAAACTTAAACTTATATATAAGAAAATTAAAATGATTAATACATAACTAGACTTATATCTAACATGCATTAACTTAATTTAAAACATGAAAATTGAAATACGAATAATTATAACTTATAACTAATAAGAATGCGGGGTACACAACAGAATGTAAAAAAAATAACAAATAGAAAATGGCACCCTTGCCTTCGTTCGCGAACTTCATCTGTTTAAATGGCATGCTTTATTTTGTACATCTTTTGAGATTTTGTAATATTGCACCATTTGACTTAAATTTAAATGATGGCAATTCCAAAATTCTCTCGCCATTTGTCATTCTAAATATACCTCCTCATATTTGAGACAAAATTCTTAAATGTATACGTAAAACAATTTTTACTCTCCTACGCACTTACGTACTGTTGCCACACTTATGAACTTGTCTGTAAATATAGTTGGGTCATTGAGGAAACGAGTAAAAGATGGCAACTGGAAGTTGAAGAGCACGTGACACGTGTTGTGACGTCACTAATGTATTTTCGTTCACGTACACGGTGCACGCAGTCCACGACCGCTGTCCGCGTAAAATTATTAACAAACATTATAGCATGTGTATAATAATGTAAGATAAATGGAATTGACATTTACATTGATTGTACTTCCATAGTTCTTACATACATACATACATACATATCTTCACGCTATATCCCATCAAATGGGGTAGCACGAACCCTAAAATCACTCATAAAACATTCACTCATAACAACCAGCCTCCGTCAAACATTACCATCCAAACACACCACCTTCACTTCAACCACATTCATAGATCCCTCCATATAAACTCATTTATTTATCACACTCGAAATCATTCTTACATAACAAACCCTCAATCACATCCATCCAATCACTCATATTCACTTAGAATACAATAATTAGCTACGTAAAAGAATTAAGACTTAAAGAACTGATACATATATTTTCAACGTATACAAGAAACATAAATTTTCAGTAATAATATAACAAGAGAGTGAAAATAAATTGAAAATAATTTGACAGATCTTTCGAAAACTTGTTGTCAGGCAATAGCCACGAAAGCCCGTAGGGCTTGAGTGGCTATTGCCGAATGGTAACAAGTTTGAGAAAGATACTGGAGAATTATTTTCTAATTTATCCAACTCTCGAGTTATATTTAATTAGATTATTGTTTGACTTAGCTGTTGAGGTCGATTCATCCAACTTAAAAGATTTTGAACTGAGTTCATATCGATTGATTACTTATTCATGTATTATTGGAAGTTGTTTCCAAAATTTGTTGGTGTATTTCTGTATCAGAAATGAAACTAAATCGATTTTTTTTCACACATTTTACTTGACATGTTGACAATATAAATAATTATTTGACAACGACCTGTCATTTGTCACAAACAAAAGCACCTACAGAGATTATTCCCGGGAATAATCACACGAGCTTTAGTCTTAGTATAATAATGACAGGATTGGTTAAAACGCAGACACGTGATATACAATGAAGCATTTCATTGGTTTCGAGAAACGTAAAAAAATAATCATAAGAATCAATTGGAACTTATACAATTCAAATTTTTCGGTTACCATCTAGTGAGTAAAATAGAATTTAATAATTAATACCCAGTAATGGGTAGAAGGCATGATGATATATTTATTTTATTTTATACTTTACTCACTAGATGGCAATTACAAAATTAGAATTGTATATGTCCCCACAGTCAAACTTTTAAATGCACAAACTTTTATGAAAAATTGTGCAAATCAATGATCGTTCAGAAATGACTAGGTGTACCGCTGAAATTAAAATTTTAAATTTGATTTAAATAATAAAGCAAAATTACATGTCATATGATATAGTTAACATTGCTGACAAATATTCGATTTACTTATATTTATTTAAACAAGTTTAGAATTTAAAATTTGGCAGTGCGGCCAAAAGTCGTTAAAAGCTCTACGTCTAATTTCTACTACGTCAACGCCAAATATCTTTGAGACTACTGCAGAAGAGTCGTCGCGCTCACATATTTGGCACACTTCCTGTTCATTTGTTTATGTAAAATATTATGAAATAAAAACGTTTGAAGATCGTGCGTACGCTGTTTGTTGTTTTTTTTTCTTTCTATGATGATAGTTTTATGCCAAATGACTTAGATTTTATTATTGCCCTATAATGTTGATCATATTTTGCTGATGATACCAAATAGTTATCATATTATTTATGGATCATATCACTTATCAGAATAATTAGAATCATGCTATGTATTTTGTATTCGTTACTAACCTATATTTGATAACTGTTAAGATACAAACATCAAATTTTGATCGCATTTAGTTTGCAAATCTGCTTATACAGCGTTCTAAATTTAAAGGACAAATTTTTGCGATTTGCGAAGAAGTAAACAAAACATTGATGTTCTTCTAATCTTCACTCACACTAACATGATTCAACTAAAAATCAAATATGGTTCGATTGGTTTTACTTGTTTCTTGTTTTAGTTTCTTCAGTAACAATATTATTATGCCATCAACAAAGTTGTTTTCCTTGATGTTATATTTATTACGAATGTATTATATAATTCACAAAGTATCTCGTGAATCTGTAATTAAATTAAATTAAATTAAATTTTTCAAATAGCAACTAGAGGCTATCCAAAATAGGAAGATAATTACGTCATTTTTGAAACTATGTTAATGCAATAATAAATAATAGGTAAGTTATTTTTATAAAAGGTAAATGAAAATTAAAATAAGTACTATATGGGGTAGGTAGGTCAGTGGTATTGAGTCGGCCTGTGGATCCTGAGAACCCTGGTTCGGTTCTCACAGCCGACAAACATTTTCACCACATTAAAAAACTATTCCTATGGCTCCCTAACCACTAACATCTTTGGGAGCTATGATTTAAAGGCTAGTAATCACACTTCACGCGCATAAATATATCACTTACCGAGATCTACTTCGGCAGAGTGTCACACCTAGTAATGGGTAAAAGGCGTGGTGATATATTTATATTTATTTATATTTATTTTTAATGTATGTCTTGTACTATACTTTTGTTCATACCATGTTAGAAAGGAAATTTTTTTCCCTTAATTGAGAAAAGAAATGAATATTTTTCATCTCTAGGGAAGAATATTAATTTATTGTACTAGTGTGTAATGTGGTATATTAGTCACAAAAGAAAATGCTTAAGTGGTCCTCAAAATATCGCTAACTAGGTAGTGGGCCTTTTTTGCATAAGAAAGTGGTAGACTATAAAAACTTATTGACAGCCTCTGGTTAGGTGGAAGCTGGAGCTAATCTGAACTAAAATAAAAACTTGTGGAATTTTCCACTGGTCCAAGTGCCATCCAACCATCAATAATTTTACTTATACATACTTAAAACATCTATATTCAACATTAAAGAACATTTTCCAAATAAAATAAATAAATAAATATATCATCACGTTTTTTTATCCATTACTGGGTGTGGCACTCTGCCGATGCAGATCTGTGTAAGTGATATATTTATGCGCGTGAAGTGCGGTTACCAGCCATCAAATCACGATCCCCAAAGATGTTAGTGATGGGGAAGCCACAGGGCTAATTTTAATTTGGTGAAAATGTTTGTCGGCTGTAGGGATCGAACCAGGGTCCTCATGATCCACAGGCCGACTCGATACCACTAAGCCATTACCCCATCCAAATAAAATATTCTACAATAATTACATTGTCGAAATAAAATATCCTGTAATAATTTATTTTATTTTTATATTTATGATCCAGTTATTGAATTTTCAAAATTTTATACATTTTAACTTGAGTGGGATTCGAACTAGAGTTCTTCGGATTCGAATGCTGTAACGCATTCTACTACCGGACAATATAATGTGATGTAATGTAATAAAATACAATATAATCGCACATTACGGCCTTCAGGTTAAAAATGTCGGCTAACCGATAAGTATTATTATACTGGCATTGGAATCTTAATTTAACAACATTTACTGCGTTTTACAAGCAAACCAAAACAAAATAATAAATTAAATTACTTGAATATTTGTACACTAACTCTTTCAATTTCTTTACAAATATTGCAAAATACAATTACCATGAAAAAATTGTAAGTTACTTGTAAAATAATTCAACTAGCACACGTGTATATTACATTCTCACTTGTATATGTAAGTATTTAATTCTACACGTAGAGCTAGAAACTAATACAGAAAAATTATCTGTCCTTGAAATATTTCTCCAATTTAATCAATTTATAGCCTGAACCAAAGTGCACCGACAATATGTCTAGTTGCAGTCGTACTTGCCGTAGGTAATATAATAATCACTTACATATGTGAACGTCATCTATCAGTTCAATGTTTCACTGATCAATAAATCTGATATGCATTTGTCATTGAATTAAATCGAACAGAATAGTAAAAGTTAAACTAAAATTGAGATACTAGATAAATCAGTTTTATTATGTAAATTATAAAAATATTATGAAAAATAAAAATAACCTTTAATCAAATAATGCATTTCATGAAATTATTAGATTTGAAAGTCTTTCGCTGAATTGCATGAAAGTTTTGTCTCTTCATTAGCAACTGTCGGTATAATAAGTTTCGAAAAATCGCTATTGATACTGTTGCTAGATGAACAGTTCTTTAATTAAAGAGCTCTTAATTTTTTTCTTGCATCTCAGCATTTATATATATATATATATATATATATTATGGGATGGCTAGCACAGTGGTATGAAGTCGGCCTGTGGATCCTGAGGTCCCTGGTTCGATTCCCACAAGCGACAAATTTTCATAATTTGAAAAAGCTATCCCTGTGGCTCCTCCACCACTAAAATGTTTGGGGGCCGTGATTTGACGACTGGTAACCGCACTTCACGCGCAATAATATATCACTTACCGAGATCTGCTTTAGCAGAGTGCCACACCCAGTAATGGGTAGAAGGCGTATATATTAGGATGGCCCTTATTCTGGGTAAGTTCGAATTTTGTCGGTCTCCATCCGAAATCTGGTTTAAAATCACAAAAAAGTAATAAATGAATTTTTCGACATTTTTAAAATAAGTTTAACCCGTGCCTCTAGGCCACTTTCACTTTTGCCTTCAGCTTTACTCAAAATGCAATAACTTTTTTGTTTCTCAATATTTTGACACAATTCCAAGCGGGCATTAAACTAGATGAGATAACGAATCGATCGATTACAATAAACAATAATTTTATATGACTGTTTATTGCTAAACGGGTTGGTAAAAACTAACGAAAAATGAGTTTTTTTAAATACGCAAAAACTGATTCACAGTACTGGTTCTTTTACAACAATTTCGTTTTATAATCTATTTTAGACTATTTTTAAAGAATGTTTATATTGATTATAACATTTTTATCATATTTTTATTTTATTCTATCATATTTTTAATGTGATTTGGGAGCTGAACGCAAAAGTGAAAGTGGCCTAGAGGCACGGGTTAAACTTATTTCAAAAATCTCAAAAAATTATTTTATTACTTTTTTGTGATTTTAAACCAGATTTCGGGTGGAGACTTACCCAAAATAAGGGCCACCCTAATATATATATATATATATATATATATATATATATATATATATATATATATATATATATATATATATATATATATATATATATATATATAATTATTAATTGATTATAATGATGTATAAGTGAGAAAAATTGTTCAGAAATGAAAAATAGTTCCAGATAAATTTACGCTTTTATGAATTTATTTTTTTTGTATTCTAGTAAATAATAAATAGGTAGGTATACAATTTTACACTTCAGTAAAAGTGAATATAACGTTTTTTACAGCTTTAAATGTTTGTTCAATTGTATCATTAATCATTATACATTTCCACAAATAGCACTTTGCTATATGATACATATTTTTCTACGAAATAGTATTATCTATAGATTCTGAAACGCAGTAATAATTAACGGTGATGTCAAACATGGTAAAATATGTATAATTTTAAAAGATAACAAACTTTTTTAGACGTAAGACGTAATTTAATTGTAATTTCTTTTTTGTTAACAGTAAATAATAGATAATAATTAATCAAAACTCGTTTTAGAAGTAAGTTTCATAATGTAGCCCACAGCCCTAATACAAGACAACCGTAAAATAAAACAAAACAAAAAAAAATGCTCATTTTGAGTTAGTGTGTTAAAAAATCGGTAAGATCACTATATATCATGGAGTAATACCAATTTAAGAAGCCTGGATGGAACAATGTTCGTCAATAACCAACATTAAAATAAGAAAAAATAACAAATATTTTTATTTTACCAAACAAACTTTGCAATTTAATTTCATATTATTTATGGAATATAATAAATATGGGGTGGCTAGCTCAGTGGTATGAAGTCCGGCTGTGGATCCTGAGAACCCTGGTTCGATTCCCACAGGCGACAAACAATTTTCATAATTTCAAAAGCTACCCCTGTGGCTCCTCCACGACTAACATCTTTGGGGGCCGTGATTTGACGACTGGTAACCGCACTTCACGCGCAAAATATATCACTTACCGAGATCTGCTTCGGCAGAGTGCCACACCCAGTAATGGGTAGAAGGCGTGATGATATACCTGTATATATATATATATATATATATATATATATATATATATATATATATATATATATATATATATATATATATATATATATATATATTTATTTTATTTTTATAAATAGAGCTAAAATTGTATTTAAATGTTATAATTATATAAAATTAAATTAAATAAATAAATATATCATCACACCTTTTATCCATTAATGTGTGTGGTGGCACTCTGCCGTAACAGATCTCGGTAAGTGATATATTTTGCGCCTAAAGTGCGGTTACCAGCTGTCAAATAACGGGCCGCTATAATATTAGTGGAGAGGAACCATAAGGGTGTTTCTAATATGGTGAAAATTGTTTGTCGGCCCGATACCACTGAGCCACCTACTCCATATATAAATTATATTGTCACTTTACTCTCCAATCGTAAATTTTCAACCAGTTTTCCCGTTAGGTAACATTTAATTACTTCAATTTTCAATGATTGTGAAACGACTTCTATATCTTATATTATTGCTTCACGATAGAATGGAGCAAGATGTCATTGTCACTAAAAACAACAAACTGTCAATACAATACGTATTTTCACGTAATTTCTTGGCTAGCTTCGATGCAAAGGTGTATTTCTACATGGCGTTCTGTATTACGCGCATTTACCGCGACACATGCAGCCAATGACACGAAGGCCACTCATTATCAGAGTAAGCCATGTTCATGAAAAAAACAAGAAACAATTGCTGCGTTGTATGTGTCAAATGAAATGAAACGAGTTTCTTTCCAAATCATCAGCATCAGAGGTTTTTTTGTTTGTTATTTGTATATTTTGTTTTTATCAATATTTTGAGACGAATTTCGCATTTGATGCTATGTTCAATACAGTAGCGTACCTAAGGGGGGCGGTGGGTGCGGTCTGCACCGAGCGGCAATTTTTATATTGTTCAATTCATAAGTTTATTATTAGATTTCAACGAATTATGAATTACTATATGATTTCGAATATTTTTGGGGGTTGAAAATATTATCTCAAAAAATTCCTTTATTACTGCCTAATTTAAATATGCCATCCAATGGTAAAAAAATTCCCCACCTACAGTTTGTCTCAATTACAATTATTTATTTATGTTTTTCAATTTAATGCGGTAATGGCTCAGTGGTTTCGAGTTGGAATGTGAATCCTGAGGATCCCGGTTCGTTTCGCACAAACGACAAACAATTTTCACCAAATTAAAATTACTCCTGTGGCTCCCCCACCACTCACATCTTTGGGGGCCGTGATTTGACGACTGGTAACCGCACTTCACGCGCATAAATATATCACTTACCGAGATCTGCTTCGGCAAAGTGCCACACCCAGTAATGGGTAAAAGTCGTGATGATATATTTATTTTATATTTATTTTTTTAATTTATAAAAACCACCATTTGTTTGACATAGAAAGGGCGACAAATTGGAGACCGCCCTGGGCGGCAAATGTTCTAGGTACGCCACTGGTTCAATACATAAAAATAGAAAATGCTGGTAAATAAAACAAGGTGATAAATCAGGAGCCGTCAAATTGTTGTTGTGTATCAAAACTAAAAATTAAAATGGTTCTTCTAATTTTTTGCTTCTTTTGTTATTGGAGAAATATTTTAAATTATTCAGATATGTTTCCAATTTAATATCTGTTTACGTATTATTATATATAAATATCAAAAAAGAAAATTTGTTTACACAAATATTTATTAAAAATAACAACCTGATTAGGTATTACCAATTAAATAAATATAAACAGTGTTTACATGTTCATACAGGATCCAGTTTATTTGTAAATATTGTTTCATTATGTTGCGAAGGCAATAACATTAAAAACAGATAAATTAATAAAGAGTATGGTGGTTATTATCAGTGAATTTATTGTTGAAACAACAGCGAATCACTTATGGAAAATTAATATTGCTGTCAAATTTTTAAACTGTAGTTAGCGATAAATGCGCATTTAAATTCTGATAATACCGGTCATTAAAAAACAACGAAATACCTAAAATTAATATCCTGTCAATGAAGATTAGAACAAAAGAGAATTATGTTTGGTTTATTGTGCGTTGCTAAGTTAAAACCGCGTTTTTGAAACAATACTTTGCGTATATAGCAAGTTAGGTAAATATTGCGGTTTCTATTGGATTATGTTTCAAAACTAATTTATGGTGAAGGTTATCATTTCAAATTAAACTTCTTTGTTTCGCAGCGCGTTCACAATACACCCATGATAACATTAATGATATTTCCGGACTTAATCATCGCAGTATGTCATGAAATAAACAACAAGAAAGAGTTCTAAGACCTACTATCTTTTTATAAGTTTATTCATTATTTCTCCTCTTTCCAGGGCCGGCTTTACCATGAAACCCTTCAGCCTCCCAAATACCAGGGGCTCCAAAGTAAGGTACTGTGTAAATAAATATAAATATATCATCACGCCTTTTATCCATTACTGGGTATGGCACTCTACCAAAGCAGATATTGGTAAGTGATAGATGTATGCGCGTGAAGTGGCCTTCAAAGATGTTAGTGGTGGGGGAGCCACAGGGGTAATTTAAATTGGTGAAAATGTTTGTCGGCTGTAGGGATCGAACCAGGGTTCTTAGGATCCACAAGCCGACTTGATACCACTGAGCCATTACCACATATATAGATACTGTGTAAATAAATAAATAAAAATAAATATATCATCACGCCTTCTACCCATTACTGGGTGTGGCACTGTGCCGAAGCAGATCTCGGTAAGTGATATATTTTGCGCGTGAAGTGCGGTTACCAGTCGTCAAATCACGGCCCCCAAAGATGTTAGTGGTGGAGAAGCCACAGAGGTAGTTTTTGAAATTATGAAAATTGTTTGTCGCCTGTGGATATCGAACCAGGGTTCCCAGGATCCACAGGCCGACTTCATACCACCCCAAAAACTACTCTTTTCAGGGTTCAAAATATGTAAATCCAGCACTGCTTTCAACATTTAAATATAAAAATAATCATTCTATTTTAATTCTGATTAAGTTGGCTGTTTAATTGTTTTTGCTATATCTACGATACAGCAAATAAAAAAAAATAAAACTGAATAACAAACACAAATTTTATATAAACATATTATTATTATTACTATCATTTACTAACATATATTTTATTGGCGAATATGATATCAAATTATAATTAATTAATTAGTTTAATTACTTTGCATATTTAAAAGTTTTTACAGAAATAAAATCTGTTTCTTATCAAAATGATATATTTATTTTTACAGACAATATTACGCAAATAAAACCAAAAAACAAGTTTTAATTAGTAAATTAATTTCGTGACAAATTGAAATATTAAAATCTGCACGAACGGTATACGTGAGTTTGACAGTTGCTCGACAACCAAAACAAATACATGTTACAACGTAACAAATGATGTAATATGTAAACAAAGCTCAAATGTTTGAAAACGCAACACTTAAATGAAAATTTATCAGTAAACCAAACCAAAAAACTGATAATTTAAAAAGTAATGTTGTCTTTTGTAAACAAAACGCAATAGCTTTTGTTTAACTTTTCAATGATAAAATTAACTATGCAACGTATTGTAAATTTATGTTAAAATACCTTTTGCAGGTTGTCCAACGAAATGTGATAGAAATTGGAAATCAGTCTTCAATAAATAATAAATTAATTATAAATAAAACACAGCCACTATGAATACACTTGTTTCTTGTTAACAAAAGAAAAGTTCGTTTGATTATAACCTAAGATTTGCTTTTTGCGTCTGCTCTATTCGATAGCGTAGTATGGACTGAACGCTAGCATACCGAAAGTCGTAGATAAAAACATTGCGTGCATGTGGGACAGAAACACAACAAATTTTACACACGCGTTCGCGAATATCCTTTTCCTAAACATTGCGATTATGATTATGATCGTCGTTATGTTATTGTGTTTATCACTTTGACACACAATGGTGCGATGTTGATGTTGACGTTGGATGTTGTCTTCACGTGTCGCCAGTGACCGCGGTACGATGTTTTCAGAGGGGGACAAATTAAAATTAAATTATTTTAAATGAGAATTATGTAATAGTAATTTATGTACCAAGGGCGTTAGGTAGATGATAATGCACAGAGGGCGATGGAAAAAGTATCACTTTAGCTCCTTACAAAATAATATACTAAATAAATAAATATATCATCACGCATTCTACCCATTACTGCGTGTGGCACTCTGCCGAAGCAGATCTTGATAAGTGATATATTTTGCGCGTGAAGTGCGGTTACCAGTCGTCAAATCACGGTCCTCAAAGATGTTAGTGGTGGAGGAGCCACAGGGGTAGTTTTTTAAATTATGAAAATTGTTTGTCGCCTATGGGAAACGAACCAGGGTTCTCAGGATCCACAGGCCGACTTCATACCACTGAGCTACATACAAATACAAATTAAATAATTTTTTTCAGAAACCGGCAAGAAAGTGTTTACTTTCCTTACCAATTTTAGTATGGAAAGTCAATTTTTACCAAAACAGTCAAGTAAAGGACGTATCCAACGCTACAACAAAAATAACAGTCTGGTAAAGTATAAAACAGTGTGATAAAAATTTTACCTGACTGTTTTGTATTTTACCTGACTATTTTTTGTTGTTGTAACCTTGGATACGTAATCTACTGTCAATACAATTCATATCAAAAAAATTAAACATATTGAATTATTTATGTTAAATTATTGATTACAACGGTTTCAGAAAAAAACTAGTATACATATTCAGGCAGATTCAAAAAGCGAATTAGCGCTAACACCATTTTTTATTTCGTTTTAACTTTTTTAAATGTACGAAACAAGATTATTTTAACTTGAGTTAAAAAGAGAGTTAATTAGTATCAAATTTAGTTAATTTCTTTAATCTGTTTTAATTTGAAACAAAGTTATAGATAGGTAATATTAAAAACGGTGTTAACCCACTCCGTTTTATGTATTTGCGTATATACATCAGGAAAGTGTTTTTCCTTGACGGAACAGACTACAGAAAATATCGCCTTCCTGACTTATTATATAATATATTATTTTTGAATTTTCTTATTAAATGCTTCCTTTTTTATTTTTATTTTATAAGAAAAATTTATATATTTTATTTGAAACCTTTTCCTATAATGTAATCAAGAAAGAAATGGCAGCGGAAAATGTTCAAAGGGTCAAACTATGTTTATCTGTGTCGGAACGTTATGAGTACGAGTTGAGTACATAGTTTGTGTGTATGAACGCACACAGACATACTGTCTCGACAGAAAGCAAACGTTATCATCGGATGTTGTCACAACACAAATTGTGCGGTTAATTCACTGGAAATTACTAATTATATTATGAAACAATTTATCAAATAAATACAGATGTTTTAGATCTTACTTGTGGTGACCGACAAAATGATGCAATTTCATTACAATAACATAAACAAAATAAAACAAAATGAGTTTAGAGTTTTTATCAATTTTTTATAGGTGTGTTATTGTTTGTTACTCGTTAATTAATGAAAATTAAATTATATTAACACGTGTGTACACGTGAATTTATAGCATATTATCAGACAGAAATATACCTGCTTCGGTAATGTAAATATATTTATTTACTAATTAACAAGATAAATATTAACGTTTTGAAAATGATGAAAGAGGAAACAGCTACTGCAAATTATAAGTTTATTTATTTGATACGTAGCCAGATTTTTTATATCTAAATACGCGAAATTGTTTTGAAGAGAAAAGCAAATGAAACGTAAAATAGATAAATGCGTACGCCTTGTCAACTGTTTTAATAATGACGTCATTTATGATAACGGAACAACAATACGTTCAGTTTTTCAGATCAATGACATAATTGTCAAGCCAGTACTACCTACAGCAGTAGTCTTCAAATTTTTTAAATATGTGATTCATAGTTTAGAAGAAAATGTTTTGCGATTGAATGAATATATTTTAATTACCTATTGTACACGCAAGTTTTTGTATATTTATTTAAATGATCTCCGAAAATAAATAAATAAAAATAGTGAAAGAAAAGTAAAATTTTTCATTATTATTATTTTTTTTTTGCAATATTTACAAGACAGGCTTTTATTGTTAAAATGAAGTTTTGTTTAGTGTCAGTTAATTTATAGTTATTGGTTTATAATATTAAGTATTATGCAAATGGCACACTGGTCGAGGAGTATGAATGAGCGTCGAGGAACTCATCGATGAAACAACAGAACGCATCCGCCATCGATAAAAAATAGAGGCGACTTCAGTCAGTTCAGCTAAGTCGGTATCACAATCCTCTAGTTCCTAGTTGATCTAGTTGGATATATGATCGCACCATACTGATGAGTCCGGAAGGACGAAACGTACGTCTATGGTTAAAGCTGAACTGACCAGCCGTTTGTTGATGACCTGAGAAGTTGATGCAAACGTGCTGTACAAACCTCTGTGGAATTACGAGACAAGTGATGGAAATTTTTTTCCTATTTTTCTTATTTATTAAGACTCAATTCCACATCGCAATAGACATTTTGTCTTTTGTTTTATATAATAAATATTATATTCTTATTTCAGTTGTCTGGTAAAGGCCCCCAAATTAAGGGGCCAACAGTTAATAAAGCGATTACTACACCCCTGCTCTTAATTAAGGAATAAAAGAGAACATAATTAATGGGGTGGCTAGCTCAGTGGTATGAAGTCGGCCTGTGGATCCTGAGGTCCCTGGTTCGATTCCCACAGGCGACAAATTTTCATAATTTGAAAAAGCTATCCCTGTGGCTCCTCCACCACTAACATGTTTGGGGGCCGTGATTTGACGACTGGTAACCGCACTTCATGCGCAAAATATATCACTTACCGAGATCTGCTTCAGCAGAGTGCCACACCCAGTAATGGGTAGAAGGCGTGATGATATATTTATTTATTTATATAATTTATTAAAATTCACAGAAATAATTTACATCATATACAAATCTTTTTGGCTGTGGGCTGGCTCTTTGCATAAAATCTTTGGGAACCGTGATTTGACGACTGGTAGATATCACTTAACGAGATATCTAACAGAGTGCTGATATATTCATTTGAAACGTAATAGCGTTCAACATTAATAATAAATGCAATAGCCGACACAAAAATTAAACCATACATAAAAATTCAATGTCATCCACTGATTACTCCGAACAATGGAAACATCCGATGAACGCGTTCAACTAGTCTAGGTTTGTTTTTGTTTAGTGATGTCAGAGCTAGAATACCAGAACGAAGAACAAGTACTTGTGTTGTTTGCGGACTACACTCGCTGTTTAGATTTTCCAGTCGCACGTGTCACTGTCGTGGATCGTGAAGCGGTTTATCCCGCTGCCGCTCCTGCCCCGATCGCGGCGGCTGTGGTTTGTTGCGTGCAAATGTGAAATTGTTACACCATCCTAGATTAGTACTTTCATAGGTATACAGGATTGACATGACTCTGTTAGCTTTTGGGATTTATACCGCGGGTATCAAGAAAAGCGGACCAAACACGTTTAAGATGAGAAATAGTTATTTTTATAACAAGTGCCGAAAAGACTTTAACGCACGACAAACAATTTTCACCACATTAAAATTACCTCTGTGGCTCCCCCACCACTAACATCTTTAGGGGCTGTGATTTGGCGGCTGGTAACCGCTCTTTACGCGCATAAATATATCATTTACCAAGATCTGTTTTCGCAGAGTACCACACCCAGTAATGGGTAAAAGACGTGATGATATATTTATTTATTTATTTTTACAAAATTACAATTTAGTGTTAACCATGGCATTAATACAAAATAACAAATAAATGCATTAAATATTTCTGTCCTTCCCATAAATAATGCTATTTAATTGTTTCTAAGTTTTTCTCCATGGAAATATTTATCCATTTTTAATAAATTTGTAAAAATAATTTAAAATTTGCAGATAGATTAAAAACTTACTTTTAAACAATGCAAAAATTTAATGTATCAAAATATTAGACAAAACAAAATTGCACATTTTTGTTATTTTATTTTAATAATAATAATAATAATAATAATGATAATAATATATTTGATTCCATCATGGACAGTATTAAATATGAAAATTCACAAAATTACAATTTGCCGTTACAACACAAAAGATAAATTTAATTGATTGATTTAGATTCTATAACTTTTATTTTAAACATTTTTGTCTAAAATAATTTGGAAAGCAATGCGAATGAAACAACTGTTTTCTCTTTTCGTAGTACACCCGGTATACTAAAATATGTTCTTTTTCAAGAGCTGTTAGAAAACAAAATTTTGTTCCCTCAAATGAGAGAAAAAATGAATAATTTTCATCCCGACAAAAGAAAGTTTTCTTGCCTGATTAAAGTCATATCCTTGGAAATTGGAAAACAAAGCATAATTTCACATTAATGACATCCAGATGGAAGGAATAAATGAAACGACACCTTCGCACGCATGACTACTCGTACTGGGTTCCGCCCAGGTACACTCAGCTATATAAATAAGTGGTAGTTTATTCAAATACAATTTCTTTGTGATTGCTTAATAAATAAAAAAGTTATAGCGAGCAAGAGAACGTACTAAAAAGAAAGGAAACACCCGGTACCTATATTACTTATGACATCATCATTCCTTACGTATAGTTCATTGGTTTTATGTCACAATAAATGACCTTGACTTTGGTTGGTTTATGAAATGGCAAACGGAAGGACAAAGTTACGTAATCAAATTTTTCATGAAAATGTAGGTCAAATTTGTTATTGTACAATTTATCCAGCCTACTCAGTTTTTGTTTTGTTTATATATGATTCGTAACACATTTTGTACATATCGAGTATAACGGCACGAGAACTTACGGCAGGTTATACCATGTTCAATTAAATTTGCAATTAGTATTTTTAACGATTCATTAAGTACAAATAGTGTTGCACAATCAAGAATAATTATATTTAATTGTAAAATAAAAGTTAAATCAACTGAGTAGCTAATAATATTTAAATAGATCAGTGGCGTACCTAGGGGGGGGGGAGAGCGGCACATATTTTGGGGCGGCATTTTTTATATTTAGTTTTAGATGTAAAAACAACTTGTTCACTTCATAACTTTACTATTCGATTTCTACGAATTATGAATTACTATATAATTTCGAATATTTTTCTTCAACGTCAAGTAAATGTAGGGTTGAAAATATGATCTCAAAAAATTCCTTTATTACTGCTTAATTTAAATATGCCATCGAATGGTAAAAAAGTTTCCCACCTATAGTTTGTCTCAATTACAATTAATTATTTATGTTTATTAATTTAATGGGGTAATGGCTCAGTGGTTCCGAGTTGGCCTGTGGATCTTGAGAATCCCGGTTCGATTCCCACTGCCGACAAACAATTTTCACCAAATTAAAATTACCCCTATGGCTCTACCACCACTAACATATTTGGGGGCCGTGATTTTACGGCTGGTAACCGCACTTCACGTACATAAATATGTCACTTACCGAGATCTGCTTCGGCAGAGTGCCACACCCAGTAATGGGTAAAAGTCGTGATGATATATTTATTTTATTTTCTTTTATATTTATTAGTTAATTTATCAAAAACCACCATTTGATTGACTTAGAAAGGGCGGCAAATTGGAGACCGCCCTGGGCGGCAAAAGTTCTAGGTACGCCACTGAAATAGATATTAATTAATGTGTAATTAGTGCAATTCTAAGAATTTAATTGTTAAAAGTGCGGGCAAGCAAGTTTTGCAATTTGTACATAAATTTGACCAGCTGGATAGTTTCAAAAATAATAGTAATATTTGTTGCAAGAAATAAATAATTTATGCAGCACCGCTATCAATAGCGATTTTCTGAAACTTTTTGAACTATTAGTTGCTAATGAACCGATAAAACTTTCATGCAACCCAGCATAAGGGCAGGTTTTTCCATCTCCGGAAAAAGTTCCCAATAAATATCAGCGGAATACAAAAAAAAAATGTCGCATTGAAGTCATAAAACAAATGGTAATAATTATACTGAATGCCTTTTTCTAATGCGATATTTTTGTATTTATCCTGCTGATTATTTTTTGTCGTTTCTCAAAACCAATGAAATGAATGCTTCATTGTATATCACGTGTCTGCGTTTTAACCAATCCTGTCATTATTATACTGAGAATAAAGCTCTTGTGATTATTGCCATATCTGTAGATGCTTTTTTGTTTGTTACAAATGATAAATAGTTGTCAAATAATTATTTAAAACTGTCAACGCGTCAAGTAAAATGTGTGAAAAAAATTGATTTAGTTCCATTTCAGATACAGAAATACACCAACAAATTTTGGAAACAACTTCCAAGAATACATTAATAAGTAATCAATCGATATGGATCCAGTTCAAAATCTTTTAAGTTGGATGAATCGACCTCAACAGCTAAGTCAAAAAATAATCTAATTAAATATAACTCGAGAGTTGGATAAATTAGAAAATAATTCTCCAGTATCTTTCTCAAACTTGTTGCCATTTGGCAATAGCTACTCAAGCCCTACGTGACTATTGCCTGGCAACAAGTTTTCGAAAAATCTGTCAAATTATTTTCAATTTATTCTCACTCTCTTGTTATTACTGATAATTATCGGGAACTTTATCCGGTGATGAAAAAACTGGACCTAAATAATTAATTTTTTCTTCTTCTAAAATCAATAGTAAAGAATGTACAGAGTGATCAAAAATAAGTGTTTCAATTGGCAATACAATTCTGGGGATCTTTTTATTTCATAGTTGGCACGTCAGGTAAAAGCGGAAATACTATATGTAGTTTGTTTAAATAAATAAATTCCACATTTGCCATAAAAAGTTGAATTTCAATATCTAGGTACACAAATAACTATTATTGTGAAAACAATTATTGTTATATTTCAAGACAGAATTATAGAGTTAGAAACATATTTTCCAGAAATAAACCTGTTTTCCTTATTTTCTTTTATTGCACAGTGTGACCTAGTTTTGAACGCCATTGTTGTTAACTTAGAAAATGTACGAGAATTGAGGTTAGCTTGACCTTTTGTGCGTATTAGAAGACGATCTTAGATTTTAGTACTGCTAGAGAAAACAAAATATTAAATTAGATGGAATAACAATTATAAATGCCTATTTTTAAAGCCTGAAATCTGAATTCCTATGTATATAGTATTCATATCCATAAAATACTTAAATAAGAGCCCTCATACATCATATCAATAGACCCGAATCATATTTTTTCGTTTGAAGTTTTATTTTGCAGTTTTATTTCTCGTGTAGTGTGTAAGACAATTAGATAAAATTTGAATGAGACTAATGGCCGGTTTCACGAACAAAAATTAAATTTTAAACATGGATTAAATAAATAAAAGCAAATCGAAATTACATGTCAAATGGAATAATTAAAATTGCTGTCAAACATTCGATTTGCTTTTGTCTACTTAATCCATGTTTAAAATTTAACTTTTGTTGCTGAAACCGGCCAATATACTAGCAAAAAAATTGCTAGTAATACTATGTTAAATTTAGTTAAAAATGTTGAAAATCAATTGTAGAATTTAGTTAATGTAATATACCTAAATTTTTAGCATTAATTAAATTTTACGAAAACAAAAACCAAATGATACGATTCCCTGCCGCATTTTAGCAATTTCTTCGCGCGTTACTCAGAGGTCTCGATAAGTGATATATTTTTTCGCATATATCAGTGTCACACGGTCAATATTTTCACCATTTTTTTGTATTATAAACACAAACATGTGACGTCACTTCATAAATTTTGGTGAAATACTCTAAATAGAACGGTTTCTTATTCCAAATTTTCATTCGACTTTTGTATTTTTGACAGATCGAGTGAACAAAATTAAACTCTGGTCACAATTATTATAATAATTATTACAATTTACATTAATATAAATATAATCTGAATTGGTTAGGAGCAGAAGGGTTGAAAAAATTACTCCACTATGTTTGGATTGCTTGGCTTTTGTACCAATAATTTTTAATAAATAATATTTATAGGTGACGACGTTTCGGGACTATGGGTTGGTCCCATTTTCAAGTCTAGAATGGTTTGGATTAAACAAAATTACAAAAAAAAAAAAATTTTTAAAATAAAGTCAATAACTTACTTTTTTTTTTTTTTGTTTGGTAAGTTATTGACTTTATTTTAAAAAAAATTTTTTTTTTTTTTTGTAATTCTGTTTATTCCAAACATTCTAGACTTGAAAATGGGACCAACCCATAGTCCCGAAACGTCGTCACCTATAAATATTATTTATTAAAAATTATTGGTACAAAAGCCAAGCAATCCAAACATAGTGGAGTAATTTTTTCAACCCTTCTGCTCCTAACCAATTCATAAATTCAACGGCTTAATAAAACGGATCTCCATTTTGAGATTCCATATATTATAAATATAATCTAGTAAATAATAACAACATATGAGTAAAAATAAAAATTTCATAATAAACAATAATATTTATGCAATTCTGCGAAATGTTAGCTAACTAAATATCTGTGGCAAAACAATACTTGAACTAAAGCCACCGCCGCTCGTCCCGCGCCAACATCGCGACGTCACACTGTCTTTCGATTTCTGAGAATCGAGGCGCGCTACGAAATTATCTTTCTATATCTAAAATCTAAATACACTTGCAAGTCGCGCGATAAGACGACAGACAGATGGACGGACGGAAACTTTGGATTTGTAAACGAAAAACCTATTAGTTTTCGGTATTATATTTAGATTTAGATGTTTGCTAGTTTACTACGTCAAACGACGTCGGTGATTTTAGCGAGCTTTGCTTCCAGCCATCCAGTCGAATATTTCAAACAGTTGCGAAAATATGAACATCTTACTAACACGAAAATTAGAAATTTTCAGCCCAATTCTCAAAAGAGCTAAAATCTAGCTAATCTTGAATTTTGGATTTGTCAAATTAAGTTAAACCATATTCCCAAAAAAGTTAAAGTAAACTTTAATATAATCTTTTCACCATTTAGTTTTCGGAAAGTGAATTGAATTAACTTTTTAAAGTCAGACTAACATACATACATACATATCATCACGCTATATTTCATCATATGGGGTAGCACGAACCCTAAAATCACTTATAAAATATTCACTCATCAAATTCATCAAATAATCAGTCCTCGTCAAACATTCTCATCCAAACACACCACCCACACTTTAACCACATTCGTAGACAGAGCTGGGCAGTAGCTAGCTACTTTTGTAGCTTAGCTACATTTATCTTAGCTGTAGCTGTAGCTTAGCTAACTTTTTTTCTATTAGCTTAAAAATAACAACTGAAGCTACTTTTTGTAGCTTAAAGCTACTTTTTAAGCAGAAGGTCAACAAAGTACGCATGCGTACAAGCTAAACCCACACAAAGTAATTATTTGATTGTATTTGCTATTTTTGATATTTATATATATATAATAGTAAATTAACAGTCATTATAACAAAAGACTGACCATATGACAATGGCAAATTTAATTATTTCACAATAATTTAAAAAAGTAGCTTTAAGATTTAACAGCTACTTTAACGAAAGCTTTTAGTTGTAGCTTAGCTATATTTTACAAAATATAGCTTATAGCTGTAGCTTAGCTACTTTTTTAAAGAATAGCTGTAGCTGTAGCTTAGCTACTTTTTTTAAGTAGCTTTCCCAGCTCTGTTCGTAGATCACTCAATATAAACTCATTTATTTATTACACTCGCAATCATTTATCACACAACAAACCTTCAATCACATCCCTCCAATCACTCCTATTCACTATCATTCATTTTCTTTCTTCGACGTACATAACATATTCGCAATACATTTCAAATTACTCACGCTTACTCCTAACAACGAATCTACAAAGATTAGAAAAGATAGATTAGCTAATCCAAAATTCAGGATTAGTTTTTTTTTTTGAAAATCTGGCTGTTGTTTTTTACTAACAGGTATAATAATAATAATGTTATTTTCATATATTTTTATTTAAGTATAACGGTGGTTCTTATTGTAAAAAAAAATTAAGACGTTCGTTGACGGTTTCCTAAAAAGTGTGGTTAAAAAGTAGAGTTTTTATACTAGCAGCTTCGTACGAGAACAAAATGAATAAAAGTAAATTAGAAATAATAGAATTAAAACTATTATTGTTATAAAGCTAAATACAATAACAGATATCATAGTTTGTATACTACTTATAGGAGCGTAAATTCCAAAATAGGGTTTTTACGAAATGTCCTACTGTTATCTTTTTTTTTTCTGAAACCGGAAAAAAGTGCCTTTTTTCCTCACCAATTTTAGTATGAAAAGCTGATTTTTTATCAAAACAGTCAAGTAAAGTACATATCTAAGGCTGCAATAAAAATAACAGTCTGGTAAATTACAAAACAGTCTGGTAAAGATTTTATTTGACTGTTCAATTCCTCACTGGCAGATTCACAAAACGAATTAGCGCTAACACCGTTTTTAATATTATCTATAACATTGGCCGTATTTATTTGGGATTTTTAAAGTAACCTGCAGGTTACTTGGCACACTTTAAGTAACCTGGAACTAACCTTAAACTGACCCTACTGCCCCAGCTATTTTAGCGGGTTGGTAGATTCAACCTGTTTACTATCTCTATCTAATCAACTTGTGTTCCTTGTTATTCGTGGCGGCATCGCGATTTGTAATAGTATAGAGAGGTTAGGAGTTATTTTTATGAAAAACGTAAGTAATTTTATAATAATATTTTGAAAAAATATACTAAACTATTATTTATGCAGATGATGGAAGAGCAATATGCATTATGTGCTTCTTGCAATATAAGTCACAGAGGATAATATTACGACACATTATTACGACTCCGAAATTCATTATTTTGATAGTGCTGATGACAAAATTATAAAAAAAAACAGACCCTGACGTTATTTGCTTTTTGACTACATATAAAAAATATAAAGATGACTCAAAACATCCAATTAAAAGCGCAATTTAACACACAAACAAAACTAAGCAGATGTCGCTTCGAACATGCATTCAGATTTTAAATTTACCGCTAATATTTACAACTGACACTTGAGATGCACCATTTATTTGGAAGTAACACGAGTTAGTTCTAGGTCAGTTCAGGGTTGGATAAAAATTTCCCAAACAAATACGGCCTCTGTTTCAAATTAAAGCAGATTAAAGAAATAAACTAAATTTTGTGCTAATTAACTTTTTTTTAACTCAAGTTAGAATAAACTTGTTACGTACATTGAAAAGAGAGTTAAAAACGAAATAAAAATGGTGTTAGCACTAATCCGCTTTATGAATCTGCCTGTCAGTTATTAAATTGACAGGTAACACCTAAAAAAATGTATAAAGCTGTCATTATGAATCTTATATCAATTCAAAATGTATGGCTGGAAGAGCGAAAAATAGTGTATACGTATACCCCAGGACTAAAGAGTATTTAATCCGTCAGGTAAGTATTTCCCTCGTCTGCGGCTTTTCAAATAAACTTCACTCTCAGGATTAAATTATGTACTGAAATCCTTTGATATATAATATTCTATAATCTTCCACGAAAAATAAAACCATTAATGCTGTATTACTTGAGTAAGGTCCAGTTTGTCAATCACCTATCTATTCTCGAATGAGTAACCATACTTTCCAATATTAGTTAATCATGATTAACATTAATCGAGAGTAAATCGGTGATTGAAAACTTGTATCCTGTTAGAAAATGATTTAACGCTGCCACTGTGTTTTAGTGTAGATTCGACTTTGATCTCTAATCGTGTCACTGGTACTAAAATAAGGTGTAGATTGAACGGCACAAAGTCCAAAACTTTTTGTTTTTGTTAAAAAATTTAAAATCATGATTCAAAATAATGTTTATCTCAGATCCAAATGTTATCTATGATTATTAAGAAGAATTTTTCACAGAAATGCGATTATGCTGATAGTAAATATTTTTTTAATATAACTTACATATAAATGTAAATAGTAAACAAAGAAGATATAATTCAAATGATATGTATTTTATTTATTTCCACGGGCATCTAAATGTTGCTGAATGTGATTTAGTTTTGTAGGTCAAAAATTTGACTCTATTTTCATTTATTACATATTTTTTATTTTTGGAGTAAATAGCTCAGTGACAATGCGTAGGACTGTAGATTCATGAACCCAAATTCGATTCCCACAGCTGACAAACTGATTTTCACATTATTTAAAACATTACTCCTGTGGCTCCCCTTCCAGTAACATCTTTCTGAAATTAAATTTTTAAAAATTGGTCAGTGATACTGCACTTTTGCCATTTATTTATTTATTTATGTTACTCTGAACAACAGGAAGTCAATCCCAATTACAGTACAGGGCCCGAACTTACCGAGCCACAGTGTGGTAGTTCATATATTTTTAGCTCGAGAGGGATTCGAACACTGGACCCTTAACGCTATCTATACCACTGTACTGCCGGACAGTTACAGATTATAGAGGATAATTTAATAGTTTTCTATTTATATTTGATTTAAAAACAATATAACTCATGTTTCCATAATTCTAATGACAGTTCATCGAAACAAAATCTGTCAACATTTTACTGTTTTCAACGGTACCTAGATCATTATCATTAACCCTCAAGTACTATCGTGTTTTTAAATTACACTTATACCATGATGGGGTGTTTGACACCCCACGATTTGATTTTACTTTATTTTGCTATTATATAGATATTTTTTAATTCTAGTTATTGTAGGTTTTAAAGCAATCATTTGTCGTAAACCTTGATTGATTAAATGTTGAACTTTATTAAAAGTTAAATAAAAAAATAATCTTTACTTAAAAGTGCACAAAAAGTGTACATAAACAGAAAAAAAATTCCAAAAATATTAAAATCATGTTTTTTGAAAGTTTGTCATCTGTTTCGAAGTTCCCAAAACTCTGTTCTTAAGACATGTAAAAGATAATTTCAGTAAGCATTACGCATAAAAATTCTGACAGGCATGTTTTCTCATCATATTTTTAAAATGCTAGTTTTCAAATTAAATACTTTAGACTCTACAAACTATACTTTACCTCTCTAAGTCACTGAGCAAAACCTGGGGATCACTTTATATAAAGTACAAAAGTTAGGGGAAGTACATAATTATGAATTCCCTTTCTCAAAATACGACCGAAATGCAGTGTACATGAGTAAATTCCCGACGAATAACACTCAGATACTTTCATATATACAGGGTACCCAGCCAACGTGAGTTTTAAAATTCCCTGTCTTGTTCAGGTTTTCCAGGATGGCAATTTTACTTTAATTAGTTTATCACTTAAACCAATTTTAACATTTTTGATTGAAATACTCGACGGTAATTTAGTATTTTTATGTTCGACATACAGTATTATATTATCCCATAATTTAAGTGCAGTTTTAGCTGTCTCTGCATTTTCCACCCACAGGGTTACACAATTTTTTTTTTTGAAATACTTCGCATTTTTTGAGGCCTGTAAAATCATTCCGTCTTCTCGGTGAGTCGTTGAAAAGGTAATAAATACCCCTAAGAAACTCATTCACTTGCCACTTGCAAGCTTTGTGACCTGTTTGTAGTGCTACGTGGACAATATGTAGGCCGCCCGACCCGATATCTTAAATTTGCTTCTCTGTTGATTGAGGCGCAGTTTTTTTTTAACAATAAAGAAAATATCTGTTCGGTTTATTCCGCCGTTCATCGTGTAATTCACATAATAAAAAGTTTCAACGTATTTGTATGACAAAATTAACTATATATTAGCAGCAAAAAATCTAAACTTTTTAATAAATAGACAATTTGCATCTTTTTCCAGAAAATAATTAAAAATTCCCTGATAATTTTTTATTTTTTGAAATCTCCCTGATTTTTCCCTGACTTATACAAATTCCCTGACTTTTCCCGGTTTTCCCGGTTTTCCAGGTCACTGGGTACCCTGATATAAGACTCTGTGAGTCACTCAAGTAAGTAAAATACATAAATGCAGCATAAAGTGGTAAATCACCGAGTAAGTAATGTTACGCTATTTTTAAAAAAGTCCTACGCAACTACTATCGTGGGGTACTGAGGCACCCCAATGGTCATTTTTTTCGAAAACGGTTAAAAATAAATACTTAATATCGAATTATGTCATATTGAACATATTTATCTTGTAGGAGAATAGCTAGAACCAATAAATTGTAAAAAAATTAGTTTAAAAGATACAAAGCAAAAATTGATGTCTGGGGTGCTAAAACACCCCACAATAGTACTTGAGGGTTAATCATATTTAACATATTTTGTAGAGATGTCTAAAACCATAATTTTGTATTCAAATATTCCTCAGATAACTATGAATTTCTAAAATTATTTGCCGATGTATAGTTATAAAAGTTTTAAATTTAATCAATACTAGTATGATAAATATTATTGCGTTGCAATACATGTGTTTATTATCATATTCCTTAAATCATTTGCAATTACAATTGAAATCTAACTAACCTTGAATAAACATGAATAAGCTCGAAATTTAATTCATTGCACTTACATTCAACAATAAAGTCGCGCAGTGCATAACATAACAGAACTGATATTTTACAAAGATCAAAAATGTGACCTTGAATTTAATTGCAGTTGTTATGCACGTCTGTCGAGAAGAAAAACTAAAACAATTACAGTAAATACTTTTCTCAACTTTTTACTTTAAATTGCTACTGTTACGTAAAAACAAGAATAGTATACGAGTGTTATTAAAATTTATTAGTTTAGTAGTTTAGTGTGAGTGCATGTCAAGATTTAAGGAACTGGCTTTTAGATGGTTCTTCTGACCTTTTTATTCGCGATTCAAGTTCTGCGATACGCCACGAGTGGTAGTTTTACGAACTATGGCGCTGATATCCATATATCAAAAGTTAAACAAACACTTTTATGGGATGGCTAGCTCAGTGGTATGAAGTCGGCCTGTGGATCCTGAGGTCCCTGGTTCGATTCCCACAGGCGACAAATTTTCATAATTTGAAAAAGCTATCCCTGTGGCTCCTCCACCACTAACATGTTTGGGGGCTGTGATTTGACGACTGGTAACCGCACTTCACGCGCAAAATATATCACTTACCGAGATATGCTTTAGCAGAGTGCCACACCCAGTAATGGGTAGAAGGCGTGATTATATATTATAAACAAACACTTTTGTTTGACTTTCATAAGTGTGATATTGCAGACTGTAGTATTTCTGTTTCATTATTATATTTTCAGTGTTTTTACAATTTTTATTAATAATTTAGCGAGATTATACTTCAGTGTTTCTTATTGAGTTAGTTTTATTAGCATGTTAATTTTAGTTTTTCAGTTTAGATACGTAATATAGTAACTAGTTAGTTATTTTTGTACATAGTTAACTTTATTGTAAGTATAATTTATGGAATTTAGCTGTTCGATTGTTTTTCGCAGTAGATTTACATTCATGTATACAACAATGGGCTCCTATACCTATTTTTAAAATATTTTTTTATGAAACTACATGGTAAACTATGATGATCAGTGAAAACGCGGGTTGAAAATTTTTTATATTACAAGAGATATGATTTTTTAAAGTTTTGTATTGGAGTTGTGACGTCCTAAGTTCGGTGGTACTTAACAAGTTTTGTTCAAGGAGTGCAAATAATATACGATTTAATTCTTGAAAAATAATCTGAATTTGTTGAAAATCATATTTTATATATATTGCAAGCCAAGAAAAAAAAATTATAGTAATAAATATATAACGTATTGAACTACATACCAGAAAACGACGAACAGTTTGAAAAACCAGTGCTAAGATATAAGAGTTAGTTACGTTCTACTCCGCATATGTCTCTTATTTACCGCGGGAAAATATTTGTGGCCAATGAGCGCTCCCGAACGTGGGACGTCACTCTATTTTTAATCGCTTATATCCCTGATGTAAAACATAATTTTTAACTAATTTTTGCACTAATAGCCATTATTCAATATATATTTTATGTTTTTATCCTTCATTCTTGTTATTTCGATTATGGTATAGGACCCCATACTTTCTTCTTTTTAATGTATAGTCACCGTAAATACAGAGTGATCAGAACTCAGACAAAACATTACTAGACAGTTAACAACGGCGTTTGTTGTGAAGCAGAAGGGTATAGAATAACTGAGTTCTTTTCAAATCTCGTCCTAAAAAAAATAGTTCATTTTGTAGGTGGCCCAGTGATCTATGTCCGAACCTCAGACAAAACATTACTAGACGGAGAACAACGGCGTTTGTTGTGAAGCAGAAGGGTATAGAATAACTGGGTGATGAGGCGGGTGCGCGGCAAAGAGCTAGTACAAGTTGGTGTTATGCAGGTTGCATTTATGTTTTTAAATACAAAAGTGCGTAGACAAAACACTTAATATGTCAAAAACTAACCTTTACTTTGATGTATGAAAAGTAAGTAATTGAATATAAAAATAACTACACAAATGTTTGCAACTTGCATAACATCAAAGTGTACTCGCTTCTTCCCGTGCACCCGCCTCACCAACAAGTTATTCCATCCCTTTCTGCTTCACAACACTGCATTCAATTGAGTACGGCATAATTTGTCTAGTATTATACGTCATTGGATCAGAAGTTTGTGTTCCAGCTGGCAATATAATTCTGGGGAGCTTTTTATTCCACAGTTGGTACAACATGTCATTTTTATAATAAATATAAATAGGTTGATTGATAGAAATACACTAGATTATTGCTCTGTGAGTAATATTAAGAAATAAAAAGATGTTGGTAAGGGAAACAACGATTTTTTTTTAATTTAAATTTTCAAATGTTACTGTCAAAACAGGAAATAAATTTATATATCAGTCTTACCAATTTGAAGTATTTTTTTTTTATTGTCAACTGAAAGACTTTCTTCTGATCACCAGAGCTGGGCATGATTTAAATCAAAAGGAATTATAAATTGATTTAAATCATATTTCTTGATTTAAATCAAGTGAATTAAGCCTTTTTTTAAAATTCGCAAATCAGTCTTGTGACTTAAGATCTTTAAAGAAATTGATTTGGGCTTGTAAATTGTTTTAGAGCTAAAAAAAGGCTTAAATCATTTCTCTGAGCTTAATTCAATTGGAAGGGCTTAATTCAGTTGAAAGGGCTTAATTCAAATGAAAGGGCTTAATTCAAATTTGCCTTAATAGCAACAAGATTTGAGCTTTGAAAGAGAGATCGGCACGCGTTCTGAAGGAGCTGACAGAAGAAGACTTCCAGCACTGTTTCGAACAATGGAAAATTCGCATGGAGCGTTGTAAGGATAGGAGGGGTGTATAATGAAGGTGATAATGAGTAAATAGGTATGAAATCAAAATAAAATGTTAAAACAACGTCAGTCTCATTATTTAATAGCCACATCTCGTATCTACTTGCATCTGTTTTCATTCGGTTGTGCACATATGTTTGGCATATAATAATGCACCTAATATTTAAAAAAAATAAATATTAAATAAATTAATAATATTTAGTAATTGTAAATGTGATTTAAGCCCCAAGCCTCAAGCCCCAATTCACAAAAAGGCTTGTGATTTATAATTCACATAAATAAAGCACAAATCACTTAGATTTGTGAATTAATTCACTTTGAAAATGAAGTGGAATTGTGAATTGTCACAAAAAAATAATTGTTTGATTTGTGAATTGTGATTTAATTCCTTTTGTTCGTGATTTTGCGCAGCTCTGCTGATCACTATGAACTACGCAACTTTAAATTCAACAATGACGAATTAAAGATAAAATCTATAAAGTCAATTTCCACAAGCTAGACGTTGACTACAAAAATGTATTAGTAAAATATCTACGCAGATATGATATTTAAAATTCAGTTTTTTACAAGTGTACATTTTTTGCAATGCTACTCCCAAAAAGCAGAATCCAGTTTAAAGTAAATAATAGGTATCAGCAATGAAATCATTTGTATACATAGTACAAGGCTACAGTTTTTATATCGTATGGTAATGATAATTCTATTTCATTTTTTGTGAGCTTAGCTATACTTAAGAAACGTTAGGTAAGGTTAGCTTTAAAAGGAAACTTACCTGTTTGCTTGCGAGGTGTGTTAAAAGAATGAAAGTCGTATTTAGCAGCAACTGAAACAATTTATTTAATTACGCACTGCAAAAACATCTCATATGTCTAATCTTACGGCTGAAGATGAAGGTTATTACAGTTCAAGTGCATACTTACATTACAACAAAACTACTGACGAGCTACACTCTCATATTTTATAATTAAATTCAGTGGCGTAACTAACCCTTCCGGGGCCCCAGTGCAAAAGCATAGTAGGGGCCCTCCAAAATTTATAAGAAAAAAATGGTTGCCAATGAAAAATTTACACTTCACTGAAAACTTTATTTGCAATCATAAATATAAATATATCATCACGCCTTTTATTCATTACTGGGTATAGCACTCTGCCGAAGCAGATCTCGGTAAGTGATATACTCTATTCCCTGTATGAAAACGATTACGTCACATTCGGTATCCATGTGATTCAAGATTTTGTGCTTAAAACGTTTACATTGGTATTGGATTGACATTTTTAAAACATAACCTAAAAATTAAATGTCAGATTAAAATATTTATTACTTTATAAAATTTAATTAGTTTATAAAAGTAACCAAATATAAATTTATCTTAACTCACGAAAAATATTACCTACCTTATTGAAATATGTAATTTTGTAAAATAAAACTCAAAAGAATATACATTTTTATATGCATTATTATTATATATAAATAAATAATATATGAAAATACAAAATACAATGCACATTACCTCTTGTACTACAGTTAAATTAATTAAAGATGCTCGATTCTCTCTAACTTCAGCGCAAAATAATCATGAAGATGACAAACGGATTTCTGCATTTGATTACCCAAAATTTTTCAAGCCATTTCTTATTTCTCAGTCTGTATTTATGTATCAAAAATGTCACAAACTTAGAAATGACAGACGAGAAAATAACAAAATCAAGGCCATAGATCTCTATTTTTATTTTATAAACAAATGTGAACAAAGTAAATATAATTTTTCGTATTTGTAAGAACTGTCATACGTTTTCATTCAAATAATAAATTTGATAGAACGTGAAAAAACATGAAACGTGTGTCTTTACTTATTAAGACATACGTTATGTCATTCGCATAGGTACGAAAAATATTATTAAAGATAGCTATATTTCATCGTATCTATGATAACCTCGTCCACATATGACGTCATCGTTTTGATACAGGGAATGGAGTATATATTTACGCGCGTGAAGTGCGGTTACCCGCCGTTAAATCACGGTCCCCAAAGGTATTAGTGGTGGGGGAGCCACAGGGGTAATTTTAATTTGGTGAAAATGTTTATCGGCTGTGAGGATCGAACCAGGGTTCTCAGGATCCACAGGCCGACTCGATACCGCTGAGCCAGTTTTCCGAAACCACATTATTTTCAATTTCTTTGTCAATCTTTTTAAAACAAATGATGATCCAATCTTTTTACCGGCAAATTTCAAATATAGTTTTAAATTAAATAAGTATGACAAAAATATGATAGAGCATATTATGTTTTTAATTCACAATAAAATAAATATATATTTTTGCAGTTATTACATAATAGTAGGTACATAAATTTTGTTTTAATGTTTAGTTGTATACAATATACATTTTAAACATTATATACAAAATTAATCTAGAATTAAATAACTTGAATTAAAAAGTGTATGTGTCTATATTACAAAAAACCCAATAATGCCCAAATAAACCCAAAAAAAACCCAGTGGGTCGGGTTTTTTTCAACCCTGTATATTTTTGCGCGTGAAATGCGCCTATCAGCCATCAAATCACGGCCCCTAATTATGTTAGTGGAGGATGAACCACAGGGGTCATTTTAATGTGGTGAAAATTGTTTGTTGGCTGGGGAAATCGAACTTGGGTTCTCAAATTCACAGTCTGACTCGATAACATATATATTTAAAAAATATGTATCAATTTTGTATACAACGACGTAATCAAAATAATAACCAATAACCTCAAAATTAACTATCAGACGAGGACAGAAGACAGGAAAAATAGTCGACTAGATATGCAAGAGCGGATGAAAGGAAGATCGCAGTGCTCTGACGTCAATGTTAATGACATTAAGAACTCAATCTTTAAAACCAATAACATTTTTCAAACTTTGATCGTGTCTGGTAAGAAATTTTTAAGTCTAGACTTAAAATAAATTACTAATTTAATATTTTGTGACTATGAAGAGAGGAAAGGACTAAATAAAAATTTAAATATAGAATGAATCTAAATACTTATTTTAATATAACTTTTTTCCAGACAAATTAAAGGGCTGTATACAGAAGTATAAAGAACGAAACAAAAATAATAATTTTTTGTATGTCATTAAAAATTTGTTTAGTAAAAATAATATGTGTTTTTATATTTAGTTCGAATGTAAGACGATAGACGATAAATAGAGGTTATACAAATATATTTATTTTAAGATTTTAATGATGTAAAGCCTGTTTTTTTAAATTCTATAAATGATAAATGTTTAATATGTCTCAGTTTTCAGTTAATGTCGGGAGGTTATTTTAATACATTTACGGCCAGTTTTTCAATCGCTGGTTTACTCTCGATTAATGTTAATCATGATTAAATAATAATGGTAACCATAGTTTCCATTATTATTTAATCATGATCAGAGCTGGGCAGTAGCTAGCTACTTTTGTAGCTTAGCTACATTTACCTTAGCTGTAGCTGTAGCTTAGCTATCTGTGAAAAAATATAGCTGTAGCTTGTAGCTAGCTACTTTTTTTCTATTAGCTTAAATATAACAACTGAAGCTACTTTTAAAGCTACTTTTTAAGCAGAAGGTCAACAAAGTACGCATGCATACAAGCTAAATCCACACAAAATAATTATTTGTTGCCGGTTCTAACTGGCTCTAATACGCAAAAATACACAGTAGGTGCCAGATGGTATTTGCTATTTTTGATATTTATATACATAATAGTAAATTAACAGTCATTATAACAAAAAACTGATCATATGACAATGGCAAATTTAATTATTTCACAATAATTTTAATAAGTAGCTACTTTAACGAAAGCTTTTAGCTGTAGCTTAGCTATATTTTACAAAAAATAGCTTATAGCTGTAGCTTAGCTCCTTTTTTAAAGAATAGCTGTAGCTGTAGCTTAGCTACTTTTTTTAAGTAGCTTGCCCAGCTCTGATCATGATTAACATTAATCGGTGATTGAAAAACTGGCCTTTAATCATATTAAAAATTATCTGCGCAAAGTATGGTAAAGGCTGGGTACGAAATTAAATATAAAGATGGAACATGTGTTTAATTGGATTTAAAGTTGGCACCAGAACACAGATCGTT
This sequence comes from Pterostichus madidus, assembly GCA_911728475.2. NCBI lineage: Eukaryota > Metazoa > Arthropoda > Insecta > Coleoptera > Carabidae > Pterostichus > Pterostichus madidus. Next base: position 42,470,910 of record OU452301.1, read on the forward strand.
TGAAACAAGATTTTATTGTTATTATAAATAAAACATTTTAAGGTTAAAAGTATTGTAAAATATTTTTTAAATTTAGATTTAATGGTGCTGGGCACAGGTGCATCATAGATGGCAGTAGTAGACTAAGACACTTTAAATGTATAAAATTTGGAAATATGTAAAAACTTTTTATAATAAAATAAATAAATATATCATCACGCCCTCCACACATAACTGGGTGTGGCATTCTGCTATAACAGATCTCGGTAAGTGATATAGCCGTCCAATTACTGCCCCCAAAGATGTTAGTAGAGGGGAATCCACAGAGGTAGTTTTAATGTGGCGAAAAATGTTTGCTGGCTGTGGGAATCGAACCTGGATCCACAACCCGACTCGATACCACTGAGCCATCCACCCTACAAAAAACCGTAGAATTCAAACATAAAGAAAATTTTGCATTTTTCTTTACCTACAATTCACCATTTTGTTACTAAAGAGAATTCCATAGCCTATGCCAAAATGGCACAAATTCAATATAATACAGTAACGTCCAGAATAATTTATAGTTTTTTTCTAAACGTCTATTATTTCTATTCCATATTAGTCATTGTTTTATTTTTAAAATATTGGTATTAGTTAATCTTTATCTAACATTTCAAATATGGTAAGAAATAAAAAATGCAGTGTGCAATATTACAAATATAAATAATCGCGTATCCGAGCGCACGAGTCTTGGACCACTTACATCTTTCCTATTCTATGAAATGTAATTATTTTTATTACATTATGAGCACGGAGTACGTACACGTATAATATGTTTATGGCTCTATGACATAGGTGAAATAGTGGGTTAAAAATGCAAACCAAGATGCCAACTGAACAGATGCCAGGATTTTTCTTCTCCATTTGACTTTGAAAATTCAGTCTGGCAACTTTATTTCATTATTAATTATGTTATATAACAATGTGACGTAAAACGTTAAGAAATTTTATTTATTTTGCTTGATAAATAGCAGTGCAAAAAACTATTAAATTTATAGTCAAGATATTATTAATTATTAATTCGATATTATTAATGAATTATTGCTTTTTGTAATAGTGTGTTTTGCTGAGTATATAAGCTCAAGCATAAATTAAAACTTGGAAAAATATTTAAATTATTGTAACTTGGGTTAGGTTAGCACTTACTGCAGGTTATTATGGAAAAAGTTTTTGATTTATATGAACAGAAGCAAGAGCAAAAATCCAATTATATTTTTGTTTTTTTGTAACTAATTCAAATCAAGTTCTTCATATAATGAACCTACTTATAATTTTGAAACCGTTTTATTATAGAAAAAAAATGCAACAAGACAAAAAACTGAACCTTAATCTAGAATGGACAAAAAATTATGACTCCAACTGTAAATATTTTTTGCGATATGAACCCCTATTATTAAGTTTCATGGATTGAAAAGAATGCAAACAATATTCTTCTTTCTTATTAATTATGATAGAAAGAAAAATAAACAAAATAAAAGAAGTAATTATGAAAACAAAACAGAATTATGTACTTTTGACATCAAGAAACAATTAATTGAAATAGTAATGATAAGCTTAAGCCTGATTTATAGATTGCATAGAATAAAATACAGAGTGATCAAAAGGAATTGTTACAGTTGGCAATAAAAAAAACTACTTGAAATTGGTAAGCCTGATACATAAATTCATTTACTGTTGTTGACAGTGACATTTAAAATTTAAATTTGAGTATTATTATTACATTTATTTCTAAAGTATTTCTATTACTTAAAAAGTCAAAATTCTATTAGCTGTTAGACTCCTGGCATAACCTATTTGTATTTATTAGAAATGTCAAATAGCATTTCCGCCTTTATCTGACGTTGTGCCAACTGTGGAATAAAAAGATCTCTGGAATTGTATTGCCAACTATAACAATTCCATTTGATCACCCTGTAGGATAAGGAATGAAATGGGATAGAACAGAAATTTGTAATTACAATTTACAGATTGCACAGAAAGGCACAGCAGTGATTAGAATGACATAAAAATATGATCAGTTGAAAGTTGTAGTCTTAAAAAAATGGAAATTAACTTAGCATATAAATTGGGGTGTATAGCACATACTATAAGGAGTTTGTATATGTTACTAAATTAACAAACAAAATTAAGATGAGAACGGAGCAATAGAATTCGACAAATAAATAAAGGAAAAAATATAAATGGTTTTCGAAAAATATTTTTAAAAAATGATAAAATGATAGAGTGTTTCTCTATTAATTCTACTAATCGATAATTGTCAAACATGTTAAAAGGCGTGATGATATATTTATTTATTTATTTATTTATAACTTTTTTCAATTGTCTCATAGCTTGTTCTTGAATTCATTTGTTTGACAACAAACAGTTGTACTCAAACGTGTTTCTATTTTTTCATTTCAGAGTTGATTCGCCTGTCTGTTTGTTTATGTTTCTAACGCCTTCTTTTATTCCGAGAAGCCCTTGATCTTGAAACGACCGTGGACTAAAAGTTTCTGGACACCTACATCACGAAATGATTTGCCAACAAATCTGAGAGAACTTTATTGCACAGAATGTCACCTCACAATTTATAACTTTTTGTTGTTCAAAAGTATGTTAGTTTTTGTGAACAAAATCGAAAATATATATAGATGTAACATTTATACAATTTTAATTTTAGGAATTCTTTATATTAGTTTGACCTTCGAAATATGAAAAGTAGCAAAAATAAAATTGGCATCTTGAACAAAAAGTGTTTTTATTTGAAAAAATTTGCAACTAATTATTCTAATATTCTAAACATGTACTTTAGGAAGTTTTTTTTGTTTAACAAATGAATAAATTGAAAGATATTTTTATTCACTTTTTAGTCACAAATATCGGGTAGGTGGCTTAGTGCTATTTGAGAACTCAGGTTTGATTTCCACAGTCGAAAAACAATTTTCACCAAATTAAAACCCCTCTGACTTGCCCACCACTAATATCCTTGGGGGCCGTGATATAACGACTAGTACCCGCACTTCACGTGCAAAATATATCACTTAACGAGATCCACTACGGCAGAGAGCCACACCCAGTAATGTGTAGAAGGCGTGATGATATATTTATTTATTTATTTGTAGTTTAGTATTTAATATATATTTTATGCAGAAAACAGTTGTCACAAATTGTAAGTATTTTATGTTATAAATAAATATAAATATATCATCACACTTTTTACCCATTATTGGGTGTGGCACTCTGCCGTAGCGGATATCTGTAAGTGATATATTTCTGTGCGTGAAGTGCTGTCAAATCACGGCCCCCAAAGATATTAATGAAGGGGTGGCTTCCCCTTCATTAATATGGTGAAAATTGTTTGTCGGCTGTGGGAATCGAACTCTTGTTCTCAAATATATATATATATATATATATATATATATATATATATATATATATATACGGCAGAGTATTTAAAATAAATAAATAAATATATCATCACGCCTTCTATCCATTACTGGGTGTGGCACTCTGCCGAAGCAGATCTCGGTAATGACATATTTTTGCGCGTGAAGTGCGGTTACCGGTCGTCAAATCACGGCCCCCAAAGATGTTAGTGGCGGAGGAGCAACAGGGGTAGTTTTTGAAATTATGAAAATAGTTTGTCGCCTGTGGGAATCGAACCAGGGTTCTCAGGATCCACAGGCCGACTTCATACCACTGAGCTAGCCACCCCATAATTATTAATATTATTTGTAATAAATGCGAAGGTTTTATCCATAATTTGTTGAACACGCATTATGTTTTTGACAATTTGTGTTTTATAATTTCTTATGTTTAATTTATTTATATATATACAGCTATAAATGTTTATAATATCAAAGTATATTTTAATAATAGATTAAAGTGCACATAAACAATTTCAAAATGCGACTGCACAGCGTAAATTGACCGAACGAACAACTTTGCAGTGCAGTAGTGACATCTATGATAACTTTGCAGTATTACAATAGCGCAATGACATAAGTGTTTGTTATACCGTGTAAAAAGAAATTTACACTATTTTGGGTAAGTAATTTATTATATATCTGTTAATAAACACTTATTTAATTTATCAATTGATTTGATACCAATAAATTTGCGTCCTTTAATACATATATAAAGAAAACATGTTGTATTAAAGTTAGGTTATTTATACGTCAATGTGACATTTCGTTTTATTATTTTGAAGATGCTTTTTTCAGCCGACGGCAAGATTTATTTATAATATTTTAAAATAGCAAACATATTAAATTACTAGTGGGTGGAAATTAATATTGAATTAAATTTAAAATAGATATTAAAAAAATGGAAACGTAGCATTGTTGTAATCTTAAAAATGAATTATTACGTACAACTAGGAAGATAACAAAAGTTATTACGACTTGAAATAAAATTTTACTGCTACATTACATATGTTTTTCTATAACTTCACTCATAAAATAAAATAAATAAATATATCATCACGCCTTTTACCCATTACTTAATGTGGCATTCTGCCGAAGCAGATCTCGGTAAGTGATATATTTATGCGCGTGAAGTGCGGTTACCAGCCGTCAAATCACGGCCCTCAAAGATGTTAGTGGAGGGGAAGCCACAGGGGTAGTTTTAATGTGGTGAAAATTGTTTGTCGGCTGTGGGAATCGAAAATCAAGATCCACAGGCAGACTCGATACCACTGAGCCAACTACCCCATAAAAATCACATAATAAATATTAATTTAACGAATATACAATTTTTGTTTTTATTGCTGATCATTTGTCGAGTCGTTTTTGTTCTGTAATGCAGTGGAAATTGCTAAACAATATTTAGGTAAATAATGACATACTAGCATATATATAATAGGCATTGTTGGTGTAATTACTATTTAAATGTGATAAACGCAACATACAAATGCATTCATGCATATTGCGTGAATGCAAAAGAATATATTTTACAGCAGATGAACATGAAATACTGCTGTTAGTAGTTTATACCGGGTATTTGCTTTAATACGTTACATAGGAAATTGATAAATGAGCGTAAAGTAGATCACTCTTTGTTACGAATATACCTAATTAAAAATCTTTGAAAGGAACTTAATTTATTTACAAAGAATGTTTTATCATAAGTAATATAACATTAATCCTCCAGATTTTATCGTAAAATTTTTGTTTTGCACACATTTTTTTTTTGCTTAGTAACAAGCCGTGAGCAGTGTCTTAGAACTCGGGGTTTTATCTGACAGGTTACTCGACTAATATTGTTATTAGAAAAAAAAATGGAGTACTAGAAAACAAAAATTTATGTCGAGCAAATCTAAATCGCGTGCTATTGGGTAAGCTAATTTTTGATATGGGGTAGTGGCTCAGTGGTATCGAGTCGGCCTGTGGATCCTAAGAACCCTGGTTCGATCCCTACAGCCGGCAAACATTTTCATCAAATTAAAATATAAAAGTATATATTCTCTATGCTAGATTTAAAGATAACCCTATTTCCGCTAAAACCGGAAGTGGAACAAAATTTTTATTATCATCATTTTATGCACCGCTTTGTCTAGTTTATCTTTGCTTCATAAGATTTTTTTGTATCTCTCAAATTAAACGAAATATTCTTGGTGGCTGTCTTATAACAAACATCCTGTATTTATAATTACATAATAATACTGAATTTTAAATTGCAACAAAAACTGGCCATGGCTGCGCTCGTTGGTACTAATCTAAGCGATAACGCGAGTTAAGTAACGTTGCGCGCGGGTAGTATTTGGATGGGTGACCGTTCAGAGAAAACTCGCGTTGCTGTTGACCATAACACCTAAAACGCAGATCAGGGCGTAATGGCGGCATATGACCTTGGTAGTTGGTCCGCCAAAGAAGCCATAAAAAAAAAATTGGTAAAAATGTTTTGTCAGCTGTGGGGATTGAACCTGGATTCTTAGGATCCACAGGCTGACTGGGATACCACTGAGCCATTACCCCATAGAGTTACATCGATAAATGTATTTTTAAATTTTACTTCTATTGGCAACACTGAAATGCGAATCTATATATTCACGATAGGATGTGGGCACTCACGTGACACTGTGACGTTTTGTGACGTAAAAACAGCTGTTCGGTGCGCCACCTACAAAATGAACTATTTTTTTGAGACGAGATTTGAAAAGAACGGTTCTTTTCAAATCTTGTTGGGCTGCGATTACTGCGCCACCTACAAAATGAACTATTTTTTTTGGCGAGATTTGAAAAAAACGGTTCTTTTCAAACCTCGTCCCAAAAAATAGTTCATTTTGTAGGTGGCGCAGTGATCTATGCCCGAACAGCTGTTTGTACGTCACAAAACGTCACAGAGTCACGTGAGTGCCTGCATCCTATTCCCAAACAGCGTATTTTGACAGCTTCATTCGTGTGTTAAATATTGAATGAATATGATGCGGGCACTCACGTGACACTGTGACGTTTTTGTGACGTAAGAACAGCTGTTCCGGGAAAGATCACTGCGCCACCTACAAAATGAACTATATTTTTTAGCGAGATTTGCAAAGAAGCTGTTCTTACGTCACAAAAACGTCACAGTGTCACGTGAGTGCCCGCATCCTATACAGAAAATGCTAAAAGTTTTATGTCGGTGAAGTGAAGAACTCATTCTACATATAATTGAATATTAAGAGGCGGAGAAAATCTGTAATAATATAATTACAATACGTACATATAAACGTAGTAAGATATGACGTCATTCGTTTTAGTTACTTTTATTTATGACGTATATTGAGCAAATAGACCATATATAAAAGTAAAAAGGCAATACATAATTAAAGTTGTTTAGGTAAAAATTTCGATGACATCCTGTATATATAATGGTAGTGTATCAGGTAAACCGGACGAGGCGGCTGTGCGTCTGTGAAACAAAGAACTAACGGAGCAGTGACACAGTGGCCCCGACAACGAGCAAAGTGCATGACACGACACCGTTGTCATTTGTCATTGTTCTACCATCTACCGTAAACCGTATATCTGTGATTGTGATTTAACAAATACAATTACGTGCTCATTCCAATTACCAATTAGCACTCAATCATTTCTGATATTATATACAAGTTAATGACAGGTTTAACATTCGGAGATAACAGATTTCAAAAATACAGATGGTCAGAAAAAACGAACATAAAAATATGAGATTTCACAGACAAGATGTACATAATATTTTTTTATACATAACCGGGCCGAAATTCATTTGTTTTAGCCGTAAAAAGTGGGCTTCAACACTTCCTTTTGGCCCTAGGGTTATAAAAAAAATCTGGTCACCGCACGACTTTCTTATACACAGCATAATTAATATTTAGAATATTTGAATGTTATATAATATTATTAAACATGTAATTTAGTTTTCAATAATTCAGCATTTATCTGTTTGAAACATATAAAATATCAAATTTGTTCACGAATAATTTTTTAGTAATGTTGACTACTTTATGTCTAACTTTACTGATGAAGTATATACAGCATTCCCGTTTTTCGAGCCTAACCCTTGGTATTTCAAGAACCGTGAGATACGAAGTCGATTAAATTGAGGCAAAATTGCCAAGTTAGTTGACCGTTTTAATGATGTATTTGTTTTTCCCAAAAAAGACATAGATAACTAGATAAAGCGAAAATTAAAATTTATGTTTTTTGTTTCTAATGCTACTATGATTATTGAAATATATTATTAAATATAAAAATTAGTTTTTCTCAAAATTAGACGCATATACAAGAAAATTGAAAATAATATTTTATGTTCCAAATAGTTTTGCTAATATTTTTTATTTGAAACTTTTTTTCGTAACTGATTCCATTTTTGAAATAAATTGAATTTCTTGTTTTGCGTGTTCAGTAAACTTCCTCTTCTGGTTTTTCAATTTCATTCAAAATCAACTCATCTCTTCGTATTTTCATGAAACTTATAATTACCAAGTTTCGTTAACAAATCTTATCTCGTTCATGAGATATCGCACACTCGAACACGCATCCACACACACACACGCAGACATCATTGAGAAAATGATGAAAACGGATTCAGTGGACCTCAAAACACGTATTTCCGTCAACGATTTTTTTCATGATTCCAATACTTCCTTATACTGTGTATAAGAAAGTAAAAACAGTCATGTAAAATGTTTACCAGACTGTTTTGTACTTTACCAGACTGTTATTTGTGTTGTAGCCTTGGATACGTACTTTACTTGACTGTTTTAGTAAAAATCTACTTTCCATACTAAAATTGATTAGGAAAGTAGTCATTTTCTTGCCGGTTTCAGAAAAAAGCAGTTACATTGAAACTGAAAAATTGTGATCGAATTTAAGCTACATTAAAACCTGATATCAGTGGAGCTTTAATAAACCACTGTTTTCGCATTCGACTATCGGCTTTATCGAATATTATAAATATTTTATTCTGAAAGTTTTGTTCATGTTAGTACGGAACTTATTTGAATTAATAAAACACAGATAATTTGATTGTTAATTCGAACTCAAATAAACAAGTAAAGTTTTTATGTAACATTTATGAACATAGGCGATTACAAAATAAAAATATTTGTTGTACAGACCTAAATTTAAATCTGTTTACTGATATAGAAATATCATTAAATATTTATAGATAGAACGATATAAAATGTATTATTTACATTCACATGTTTGAACATAAACTCGGTTGCTATGGTAGTAAATATCTTTCAAATGGCACCAATATTTTTATTTTGTTTTTTAACTATGAATTTCATTTTATTAAAACGTGCAGCTTGCATCACACACCGACAAAAATTTCAACACGATAATATACCTATTTTAAATAACCATTATGCAGCTCTAAATATTATTTTGTTGACGAGGGGATAAAAATAGTAAGGCAAAAAACAACAAAATCATTTTTATGTTAGATATATTTTTACTTTCTTATACGCAGTATAAGGAAGTATTGGAATCGTAAAAAAAATCGTTGACGAGATTTTTGTGGAAATACGTGTTTTGAAGTCCACTGAATCCGTTTTGATAATTTTCTCAATGATGTCTGTCTGTGTGTGTGTGTATGGATGGATGTGTGTCCGAGTGTGCAATATCTCATGAACGAGATAAGATTTGTTAACGAAACTTGGTAATTATAAGTTTCATGAAAATACTAAGCTGAGTTGATTTTGAATGAAATTGAAAAACCGGATGAGGAAGTTTACTGGACACATAAAACAATAAATTCCATTTATTTCAAAAATGGAATCAGTTACGAAAAAAATGTTTTAAATGAACGATGTTGGCAAAAATATTTGGAACATAAAATGTTATTTGTAATTTTTCTGCATATGCGTCTAATTTTGAGAAAAACTAATTTTTATATTTAATAATATATTTCAATAATCATAGTAGCAATAGAAACAAAAAACATAGATTTTAATTTTCGCTTTATCTAGTTATCTATGTCTTTTTTCGGAAAAACAAATACATCATTAAAATGGTCAACTAATTTGACAACTTTGCCTCAATTTAATCGACTTCGTATCACACGGTTCTTGAGATACCAAGGATTAGGCTCGAAAAACGGACATGCTGTATATGCCTCATCAGTAAAGTTAGACATAAAGTAGTCAACATTAATAAAAAATTGTACGTAAACAAATTTGATATTTTATATGTTTCAAACAGATAAATGCTGAATTACTGAAAATCTAAATTACATGTTTAATAATATTATATATTCTGAATATTAAATATGCTGTGTATAAGAAAGTCGTGTGGTGAACACACCAAATTTTTGTTTGTTTATCATTGTCTTATATTTCTTTATTAAAATAATCAATCATTCTTCTGTTTCTTTGACAGCTGTAATAATAGCTTGAGTTACGTGTAGACAGATATGAAAATTTGTAATTACTAAAGAAATTAAAATTATTTCTCAGAAATAAAATACTCGTAAAATTTTATTATGTATTTTATTTCACAATTATGTTGCCTAATAAAGTGGTATAAAATTTATTAAATCATACTTTTATTTTTATCGACAAATGTTTAAATATCTGTAATCAGTCGATATGTTAATGAAAACTTTTTATATTTTCATGTCAGAATAATTTACCTTTTGACATTGTTATGCTATTTTCATATATTTTGTTTACTTATGTCTATAACCTTGTAATTATTATTATAAAAAAAAAATGAGAGCTCACTCACAACTTCGTAAAAAGTGTGGTTACAAAGTAACATTTTTTATACTTGCAGCTTTGTACGAGGATAAAATGCATAAAAATAAAATAGAAATAACGGAAAAATTATTTTAATCACAGAATATCTAAACGGTAGTAATCTACAGGCTGTTTCTAAACATATGTATAAAATTTAAACTGTTATAGTATATTATGCAACAAGTTTATAATGGAAGCTATTAATACACAAATTGCATACACTATTTTTTTCTACGACTAAATACAACATACAAAATTATTTAAATAAATGTCATTTTCTTAAATATGAAAAAAACAAAAACAAAAAAAAACTAAAACTTACTATTTTATTAAAACCATGGAAATAGCCAATGATTTGCGGTTATTGGTCAATAATTTGTATCATAATGAAAAGCTGTAACTTACTTAATGTCATTAAACCACTGATAATATACAAGTATGGGAGTAAAATATAGTGATTTGTTATATTGATTTTAATGAAAAAAAAAATATATATTTTTTACTACCAATGTCAAAAAACATGTCATTTTTAAATACTTTGTAGTGTCAAAAGGATGTTATTTTTCCATGTTGCTATTAGTTACGTGCAAAAAATGTATTTATATAGTTCCTATGAAACAAACATAATTACGTAACCTACAAAATAAATATATTTGGCGTTTGAAAACTCGATCGTAGAAAAATTTTTGGATGCAACTTATGTTAAAAGTGTCACTTTATTGCACTACTTAAATAAATAACTATTTTTAAATTCGCAAAATTAAGTGCAGTGTCTTATATAATATTAATAATTAAATTATAATTGTAAACTTTACAAATAATTAGATGTCAGCTGTTGTATAATGAATACTCTAACTATTTGTAATATTTACAATTATAGTTTCATTATTAGTATTATTAGAAATAACGAGCATATCAGTGGTAGCAAAAATGTTTAATTCGAGTAAATTGCAATTTTTCGAGTTAAAAAAATATTCCATAATCAGTATAACAAATAATATTTGAGGTTTAAATTTTATACATAAATTTAGAAACATCCTGTATATGTAAATAAATAATAAATAAATAAATATATCATCACGCCTTCTACCCATTACTGGGTGTGGCACTCTGCTGAAGCAGATCTCGGTAAATGATATATTTTGCGCGTGAAGTGCGGTTACCAGTCGTCAAATCACGGCCCCCAAACATGTTAGTGGTGGAGGAGCCACAGGGATAGCTTTTTCAAATTATGAAAATTTGAATTTGAATCGAACCAGGGACCTCAGGATCCACAGGCCGACTTCATACCACTGAGCTAGCCATCCCATATATGTATATGTAGAGGTATATAATAATATAGGAGTCGCTAGCTCAGTGATATTAAGTCGGCCTGTGGATCCTGAGAACCCTGGTTCGATTCCCAAAGGCGACAAACAATTTTCACCATTTAAAAAAAACTATCCTTGTGGCTCCCTCACCACGCAGCATTCACAAAATAACTTTATCAAAAGTTTGATTAGATTTTGTATACTATGTAACTACATCATTATAATTAAGAAATTGATCTATAAAACATAAAATATTGATTTATTACCGTAATATAGTTGCTCATTATAGAAAGAAAAAAAGACAAAACTAATAAAAACAAAAACCAGGTAACAGGTGTACAGGTAATCAATTAATAATAATGAAGCAAAAATCGAAATAACATTTAATTAGTATAGGAGTGTTGTTAATAACTATTCGATATTAAATAATTTTTGTAGTAGGTCACAGTCGCTAACAAATGTCAGTTGTATTTTGTGCTGTACCACTTTTAACCACATTTGAAAACAAGAAAAAATAATAATAAAGAAAATTTTGTAAAGTAGGTTGTAAGTAGAAACTTGGAACAAAACATGAACGAAACAAATTGAGATGAAATCTAATCACGGTTCAGTTATATCACATTTAGGTAAATGACAAAGAAATCACACCTAATCACCTAATTTCTTATCGAAATTATTTTGCTATGAAAACAAAAACTAAAAAGTGAGCATCGTACCATGATTACTGTCAGTATGAAGTTTTTACTGTATTTTAAATTTTGTTGTTGTTATTTGTACCATTATTTTCTCATATTCTGTAACTTGATCATTTATTTAAAACTATTCGATAAATTAATGACAAACCTTTTTATTTCATGATTATATATAAATATATCATCATCACGCCTTCTACCCATTACTGGGTGTGGCACTCTGCCGAGGCAGATCTCAATAAATGATATATTTTGTGCGTGAAGTACGGTTACCAGCCGTTAAATCACGGCCCCCAAAGATGTTAGTGGTGGGGGAGCCACAGGGGTAATTTTTAAATTGGTGAAAATGTTTTGTCAGCCGTGGGAATCGAACCAGGGTTTTTAGGATCCACAGGCCGACTTGATACCACTGAGCCATTGCCCCATTATAAATGAAAAATAAAATAAATAAATATATCATCACGCCTCCTACCCATTACTGGGTATGGCACTCTGCCGAAACAGATCTCGCTAAGTGATATATTTTGCGCGTGAAGTGCGGTTCCCAGTCGTCAACTCACGACCCCTCCAAAGATGTTAGTGGTGGAGGAGCCACAGGGGTAGTTTTTGAAATTTATGAAAATTGTTTGTCGCCTGTGGGAATCGAACCAGGGTTCTCAGGATCCACAGACCGACTTCATACCACTGAGCTAGCCACCCCATTATAAATAATGTTACATTAAAATAGTGTTTGTCAATAGCTAAATAATTTATTAATTTATTTTGAATTTGGTTTATTCTAATGTCATTTATTAAGAGTTTAATTTAAATAAGGAATCAAATAAATGATCCAGGAGTATTGGATAAAATGGTTTTATTAATGATGTTAAATTATTAATTTAATAATAATGACGACGTTTCGAACATAAATCCATGTTCATTTTCAAGTCTACTAATAACCACATGTGGTTATTCACAAGAAGAAATAAAATTAAAAAAATTAATTTACGTTAAGTTACATGTTGAACAAAAATTATAAAATTTATACAAAGAGTCAGCATTACTCTGAGTCAAAACAGTGACTGTGACTTTTTGGATCATTTATTTGATTCCTTATTTAAACAATATTTTCGGCTTAATAACTCAAAATTCAAGAGTTTAATTTATTTTTCAAATAGATATATTACATATTTATTATAATAATATGACCTTGAAAAGTCTCGTCTCGCGGCAACACTATTTTCGCAAATGAAACCTTTTGTCAATTTTATAGCTAATCTTGTTGAACGAATTAAAATTATGACTGCAGCATAACCAATTTTAATTAAGGTCATTTATCTGCTCTTCCTCTATGATGAATTATAAGCACGTTATGTAATGGTTTTTATATTGCCAAAATTATCTTCCATTGAATTTTTTTTCCTTATTAAAACATTCACTATTTAACTGTAATAAATAAAGAATAGACAGAATTTGATAAAATCGTTTTAAAACTACTTGAATCATATTAACGTTAAAGTAAATAAAACAATTAAGAATTAGTTAAAAACCTGATAACACTTTATTGATAAAAATATTAATTGAATTATTGTTGAATTTGCATGCTAGAACAAGTGAATGTAAAGATAAGATAAGGATGAACCTGGCTTTCAATCTATAAAACATTTCCGCAGTTTGCGCGCTTGCTCTCATCTCGCATCGATCGAGTGTGCGCTTGTTTTGAACAACTGTCAAATCAAGAACAAAGAAACTAAGCCCGTAAACCATCATTTTCCATTCCTAACAACAAAAATGTAAGTCACCTCTACTCTCTACACATGACACACACAAAGTTACATATAAATCAGTTAGAAAACATGTAAAAAATGAAATATATCCAAAACAAAAGCAGCCTTGACAATCAGCTGACTGGTTTTTATTATTAGTAGGGTTGCTAGTGAACGAAAAATGACCTTAGACTGGTGATCAGGTTGTAAATTTGGCTTCTTACCTTGAAACAGACGTCAATCTGTGGGCGGTTTTCTTGTGTTTTGTCAAATCCAAGGGAATAGCTTGGTCCGGGCGAAGATGGCATACAGCCCAGCTGACTGCTGTCAGGTCGCTGGCGAACGCGAAACTCGATGCGCGACACGCAGCGGTCACATCTACAAGCTAACTTTATTTGCTCTAATTCTTTATGTGATCTAAACAGCTGATATCTAAACATTCTTCCCTATTCTGAAACTCGATCATTATTTGTTAACGATCGATAAGTTAATGACTACCAGAGCTGGGCATTAGCTAGCTACTTTTGTAGCTTAGCTGTAGCAGTAGCTTAGCTAAATGTGAAAAAATATAGCTGTAGCTTGTAGCAAACTATTTTTTTTCTATTAGCTTAAAAATATTGTTAGAACAACTGAATATACTTTAAAGCTACTTTTTGTGGCTTAAAGCTACCACTGTTCATTAAGAAATACCTATTTATTTTTGTTTCGTATTTGAATTGTACCTTCTTTATTGTTTTCCATAACTGTAGCATAACAAGTTATTATATAGTTTAAAATCTATTGAACTAAACATTGACTGTTTTGGAGGCTTCTGTTAATGTGACTGTTAATTTATTTCGATATAAATAAAAATTATAGCATCAACAATTAACAGTATATTTGTCCATTTGCGATTTTTGATATGTTTGTACAAAATAGTAAATTAACAGTCATTATAACAAAAGACTGACAGAGCTGGGCAGTAGCTAGCTACTTTTGTAGCTTAGCTACTAGCTTAGCGTCGTTTACCCTAGCTGTAGCTGTAGCTTAACTAAACGTGAAAAAATATAACTTGTAGCGAACTATTTTTTTTCTATTAGCTTAAAAATATTGTTACTACAACTGAAGCTACTTTTAAAGCTACTTTTTGTAGCTTAAAGCTACGTTTCGTAGCCCAAAGCTACTTTTTGTAGCTTAAAGCTACCACTGTTCATTAAGAAATATTTATTTATTTTTGTTTTGTATTTGAATTGTACCTTCTTTATTGTTTTCTATAACTGTAGCATAACAAGTTATTATATAGTTTAAAATCTATTAACATATTTTTCACTTGTTCTTACCCATCCCTACTTTTGTATTAAATATTAGATGAACTAAACATTGACTGTTTAGGAGTCTTCTGTTAATGTGACTGTTAATTTATTCCGATATAAATAAAAATTATAGCATCAAAAATTAACAGTACATTTGTCCATTTGCGATTTTGTATATTTATGTACAAAATAGTAAATTAACAGTCATTATAACAAAAGACTGATCAACTGATCATATGACAATGACAAATTTAATTAATTCACAATAATTGAAAAAAGTAGCTTTCAAATTTAACAGCTACTTTAACGAAAGCTTTTAGCTGTAGCTTAGCTATAATTTACAAAATGTAGCTTATAGCTGTAGCTCAGCTACTTTTTTAAAGTATAGCTGTAGCTGTAGCTTAGCTACATTTTTAAGTAGTTTGCTCAGCTCTGATGACTACCCTGATTTTTTTATGATTAATCTGCAGAGTACCACCATTTCGGCATTTTGTGACCAAAATAATTTATTCTGTTATTTATATTTTACTTTTATGTATTTTGTTGCCATACAAAACTGCCAGTGTATAAAAAATATTATTTTTAACCACACTTTTTACGGCACTGTCAGTGAGCTGACATATTATTTTTTATAATAACAGCTACGTATATTAATAAACAAAATCCAAGAATATAACATAAAAATGCTGGGGTAAATTATTCTGGTCTCAGAATACTGAAATTGTAATCATCTGTAAAATAAAATAAAAAATAAATACATATATCATCACGCCTTTTACCCATTACTGGGTGTGGCACTCTGCCGAAGCAGATCTCGGTAAATGATATATTTTGCGCGTGAAGTGCGGTTACCAGTTGTCAAATCACGGCCTCCAAAGGGGTAGTTTTAGAAATTATGAAAATTGTTTGTCGCCTGTGGGAATCGAACCAGGGTTCTCAGGATCCACAGGCCGACTTCATACCACTGAGCTAGCCACCCAAAATAATAATAATGATAAAATTATCATTACCTTATCGATCATTAACAGATAATAATTCAGTTACAGAATAGGTGGATTTCTATAGCCTTCCAGATTTCAAAACTGAAACCAGTTACTAAATTAAAATTTTCTGAAAAAGATTCTTACTGATCTTGAACTTTTCATCTTAATTAAATTATTTATGTCATGGCCAAACACCAAGAATACGAGTATTTTTATTTTTAACTTATTACTATTAATTAGTAATAACCATAATAACACTTTGAAAAAGTATAAAATTAATTAATTCCTATTGCATCATCAGTTCTTTTTTACCAAAAAAAGTTTATAGTAAAAAATTTATAATTCTATCGAAAATGGTAAACTAGTCTATAAAGTTATAAACAATTCTAAAAGATAACAGTTGAACATCCGAAGTCCATTTCCCCTTCACTTAATTTGAAAATACGTAATAAGCAAAGTATGAAATTTTGGAAAAGTGTGAAATTTAATCATGCAAATTTTATTAAAAATAAATAAGGCTTGCGTATATGAAACATATCTTCTTCGGATTTATGGTTAGTTTTTTAACGCGAGTGAAGCTGGCATTACCAAGGACACGTTCAATATTTAAGGTAGTACTAGCGTGAAATTTTTTTTGCAGATCTGAATGAAATTTGGCGTACGTAAACATTGGATAGTCATACGCATCCTGTTAAAATATGAAACACATTCATCGTCTGTGAACAAATATATTCGCTTATAAAGTTGAGTTCTTATACACGGGGCTTATGGGGATCATCACTCAAAATCGCACATATTTAGTTTGTGTATCTCTAAAATTTTGCAGTTTCATTTGACAAACTAGTATGATGTTCTAGAACTGTCCATGTATATTGTATCAGAAGGAGAAAGTTTTTTATCGTTTAGTAATGGATATATAGCCATGTAAAGCCTTGTTTTTAACGAAAAATTAAGAATCCCAATTTATAATGGCAACACCACACGGTGGTATGGTATTTGAAAATTCACTAGACCAACAACCTGTTAACAATTCATGATATTCAAATCATAATAGCTATAAAACACTTATTTTATTCAATTTTTATATTTTGTTGAGCGTCAGTTTCGTCACTCGACAACCGATGGCGCCACCGTCACACTAGTACTACCTTAAATGTATGAAATTCCGAACAATTTAAGCTAAAATCGAATGCGTGTTCAACGACCTTAGGATTTGTTCGTTTACAAACGTGAGTGAAGCGATCCTTGCCAAGAACACGATTGATATATTACTAATTAAATTGACTTACTATATTTTTTCTTATCATAATTATTTGAATATAACTGCTTGCGTCTGTGGAGCATGTGTTCTACGGGCTTAGAGTTTGTTTGTTTAAAATGCATTTGGAATTTTGTCAGAATTTTATGCTTAACGATGACATATACAATTTCGTTGAGATATTGGTTTATACAAACGAAATGGCTATTTGTATAACGTGAGATGTGAGTGTATTATTTCCTCCCGAGGGTGACGTTTAATCACACAAGGGAGGCAATAACATTTTACTCCAAGGGAATACATACGATTTTTTCTATGACCATTATTTCATGCTATGGAATCAGTCATAAATAAGGGAGGAAAACAGTTACTTTTCTCCCTAGGAAAAAATAAATTCACAGTATTTAAAAGAGCTGATGAACTACGTACAAACTGATATAAGAAATAGTAAAATAGGGCATAAATCCTACATGAAACGTATTTAAAATTAAGAAGAAAGACTACTTACAAAATTCATTTTTTTCTGACCAGCAGTTGCAATGTACTAATTGGCTCGCTCGAAGTTTGCGATAATGAGCTCCAATTTCAATAAGTTATTACGCGTGAGCGTGTTTGGAGATGACAGATGGCGTTAATAGACCATATTACTATCTCAATAAGCATGCTCATAATGCACCAATCATATGCTTGGAAGTACAGCTAAAATGAAACCAATGTATTCTTGTGGAAAAAATTCTATTTTTAAAGTAAAATATCATTTTATCTAAACGTAAATGAATGATAATTTTTTTATGCAAGTTATATTTCATTGTTTACTATCGGATTCTGCCCTTATAATATATAAATAATCAATACATTAATATTAAAATAAATATTAAAATTTGAAAATTTTAAGCGCCAATTTGCTCTTCTGTCAACTGTCACTGGCCGATAACCTCAAACTTACGTTTTGTTGTGATTGTTTTGCGAAGTGTGAAATTTGTTTGAAAAATGCCTGGTTACAATTATTGCGTCCCGGATTGTAATTTGAATTCATTAATTAATAAGGGAATATCTTTTCATTTCTTTCCCAAGAATAGTAAACAGACCAACCAAATTAAAGATTTCATGTCAACTTCAAACTGGCGGCAATAAAACTGTCACAATTTATGCGCACATGCGCATATGCATTACCGTTCGAGTCACATGGCGTCACACATTGAAAAAAATAGAAAAAAAGTTTGTCACCCTGGCACGCTTTTTTCATTTCATAAATTTGCCGGCAGAGGCGCTATAGAAAGTAATATGGTCTATTCAGTGGCAAAAATTCGAGAATTCGAAGTTTCGAAAAATTCGTAAATTCGAAGCTTAAAAAATTCGAAAATTCGAAGCTTCGAAGTTTTTCTGACAAAGTTCCAAAGATTCGAATGTTCGAACGTTCAGAAATTCAAACTTCGGTGGAAATCAACGACCCTATCAATAACTAAAAAATGTAACTGTGTTCAAGAAAATTGGGATTAATTTCCTGTAAATAATAAAACTTAGTTTTTTTTTCAGTTTAAAATGTTAAGTTCAAAACACATAATTCAACGATATATTCTTAGAGGATTAGGAACCAAAACAACATGGAAAAAACGAAACTACAAAAAATATGGAGCTCTAGTAATGTTAGCTGGAAGTGGGGGCTATTACACAACACTAAATAAGACTGATCAAAGAGACTTTATATCTCAGGTCGGATCCGCTGGCAGATTTATCCGGTAATTTAAACACATACACAGTTAAAAAAGTTATCGATACAATATTTTGATTGCAACATTTTTTAGAACAAATATAATATATTCTTATAAGTTTTTATTCTTTCTTACATTCGTACTGCCATAAACGATTGTAAAAGTATAAATATTATATCATAATGCATTTTTTGCCATTTCTACAGGCGATATATAAAAATTCACAATTTACATAATATTTTTGTAGTGAAGGACAGATACCGGTTTTTAAAATTTATTGCGATTTTAATTATATATTAAAAAAATTATAAAGAAATCGATTTGCATGGATCGATGCAATATATTTGTCATTTATCTGACAGATGGATTATCATTCACATTATGCTAGCACCAGTGACGTAGTTACCAAACATTTTCTTGGGATCCTCCCTTAAAAAAATAGTCAGAGTAAAATAATAGTCAGGCAGATTCATAAAGTAGATTAGCACTAACACCATTTTTTATTTCGTTTGTAACTCTCTTTCCAATGAGAGAAACAAATTTATTTTAACTAGAGTTAAAAAACTATTAACTAGCATCAAATTTAATAAAATTCTTGAATCTGTTTTAATTGGAAACATAGTTATAAATAATATTAAAAATGATGTTAGCGTTAATCCGTTTTATGAATCTGCCTGAGTGTGTTTAATGCCCAGTATTATAAAGAATCAATTTTATTTGTTTTCTGGGATATATTACATTACTGTCAAAAGTTCGATTGTCATTTGAATGAATAAATTTAATTTACTTTGGAAGTAAACTTATTTGTCGTTTATAATACCAAGTATAAATGGCCTAATTTAATAATACAATATATCCAATGCAACTATTTAAGCATGAGAATAGCAAGAACTATAAGAGATACGAAGTTGATTTAATTAGACAATAGTTCTTTTATTAGAGTACCCGTTTAGACACGTATTTGTTTTCTTACAAAAATGCATAGGTGAGTAGATATAAGGAAAAATGTAATTTTCATATGAAGCTCAAAGTAGGCTATGACATTTCTAAATAATAGGATGCGAGCACTCACTTGACACTGTGACGTAAAAACAGCCATACGGACTGCGCCACCTACAAAATGAACTATTTTTTTTGTAGGTGGCGCAGTGATCTTTGCCCGTACAGCTGTTTTTACGTCACAAAAACGTCACTGTGTCACGTGAGTACCCGCATCCTATGGTGTATTAAAAAACTAGTTTCATAATTGTCATTTTAGTTTGTATGAAGGCAGTTTGGATCACGACGATTAGCGGAGTGGCCTAACCTTTTGAATAAAATAATCGACAATTAAGAAATGAGTTCTTTATACTATTTTTCTATTTTGTGTTTTTATTCTTTTTATAAAAAATTGTAATTTCTAAATTTAGAAAATTTTGTGTTGGTTGGTGATACTGATGTGACATTAGAAAATTAATGTATTTCAATTGATTTTAATTACGAAAAGTCATAGTCATTATACTTTTAATCAATATTTGTTAATAATAATAACCTAATTACAAATTTAATATTAATTTTTGAAACATATTTAAACTGCTTCCCTAATGAAGCAACTTTTGTCTAATTTAATATCCCCATGCTTAAACAGTTTCATATAAAATATATAAATAATTTGTTTATTATTTCCGCGCGGCAGGGTGTCTATGCTGTGAATGAAATACTCAAAACATGGAGATACTTCCCCAAAATCTAGCAAAAATGATGTTGTTTTAAGGGTGCTTCCCCGGATTCAAATAAAAAATATAGCTTTTAACGTCATCAGTCAAACTATTAAAAAAAATGTTTTTATTATAAATTATGTTTTTTTGGAAATTTAAATGTTTAATGCAGTTATTTAAATTAAAATAAAAGAGAATAAAGAATTTCATAACAATAACGAATATATTTGTTTAATTCCGGTGGTTAGTGCTCCCATAATTTGGGTTCTTAAACCTTTGCCTAGCATTGTTTAACCGGCTTTAATTAATTACTGCTAACATTAATTAAGTATGCTAATTATATTTTCCGTTTAATTAATATCGCACATCACTATTCTTTTACGAAATATGAGTCCTAGCACGCTACTAACTTTCAAATTGTGGAACCTATAAACATATATTGAAACAGAATTTAGATAATGATTTTTTTTGTTAAGGACGTATTCTTATTTTGGCTCACTATTGGTATGTTGAAAACAATAAAAGATAAAAAGTCAGTTTAATTTGTTACCAAAGCCGATCAGTTTTCGTCTTAATTTAATAATGTTTCTCTGTTTCGGCATTAGAATATCATATTCTCGCAGGCATATTGATGCTAGAATGAGCTTCATTCTTATACGGTTAAATACACAAAATATCTAAGCAATGGACAAAATAAAAAACAATTTATACAAATATCTAGACAACAGACAAAATACGTATCCCTCCTTGGGTTTATTAATTTTAGTTTTTTATAAGTGCTTTTTATTCGAGTTTAATGACTCTTATAGAAATAAAATCGCAAAAAAACTTTGTATTACTCTGAAACAACCCAAAATTTGGATTGGCAGACATTTTTCGAGTTTTTCAGACTGTTTAAAATTTAAAAACTAAGAGCAGAATACAAAATACTTATTTCACACAAAAATTACAGAATTGTTTTCCTTAAAAAAAAAAGGCAAAATGCCTCTCCTCCCTTGAAAATGTTCTAGATCCGCCATTGACAAAATAAATCGCAAATCACTGTCACCAACTTAATTATTCGATCAAAAATTTCCCTTCATAACAAATATGAACTATTTTTATAAAAAAAATATTTAAATAAAAGCCGAAACAGAGAAAATAGTATAAAACACTCGTTACAGACGGCAATTTTAGAATAACCCATTTGTTCTTAAAACAAACACGTAGTTCTTTAGAAAATGACGACAAGTAATTTTGATCAATTATTTTCCTTTCGCAATTCTGTAACAGTTTCAGAAAAACAGTTTTAAACAAAAATAATTAATACATTTTTAGCCCGATATTCAAAAAAGTTTTAGCTTATTCTAAATTTTGAATTAGTTAAATTTTATAATAGTTTGATTTTAAAAAGTTAATTTAAATCACTTTCCGAAAACTAAATGATACCAAGATAAAATTATAATTTATTTAAAATTTTTCGGGAATATGGTTCATTTTAAATTAAATAAATATTAATATATCATCACACCTTCTATCTATTACTGGATGTGGCACTCTACCGAAGCAGATCTCGGTAAGAGATATATTTTTGCTGGTGAAGTGCGGTTACCACTCGTCAAATCACGGCCCTCAAATATATTAGTGGAGGGGGAATAACAAGAATAATATTAATGAGGAGAAAATGGTTGTCGGCAGTGGAAATTGAATCAGGGTTCTCAGGATCCACAGGCTGACACGATACCACTGTGCCACCTACTCCAAAATTCAGGATTAATTAAAATTCTTTTGAAAATCGAGCAGTTAAACTATAGGCAATAGTGTAATCAAATATTTGTTCTAAAAATATAGACAAATAAAATATTGTGTAACTTTTTCCAATTCAGTATAACACGCACTAAAGAAAATATATTTCAATAATTTTTTTTTTGTTTAAGGTCTTTATATGTTGGTACGTTAATATCATGTGATTATTTTATTTCTATGCTTGGATTAACTGACAAACATCCAAACTACGATGTTATGATGAGTCGCATTCATCAAAGAGCAGCGGATAGAATATTAAACGGATGCCTTAAAAATGGCGGACTTTATATTAAAATGGGCCAAGGATTAGTGGCCTTGAATCATATTCTTCCGGCAGAATATTTGGACACATTGCAGGCTTTACATGATAAATGCCTACCCAGAGGAAGTAACGAACTCTATGATTTGTTCATGGAAGATTTTGGCAAAAATCCCCAAGAAATATTTGAAGAATTTGATACGGAACCAATTGCGGCAGCTAGTTTAGCACAGGTATGGTATTCACTAGATGGAAAATTAATTTGATATATTAATTGATTTGAATTTTGCACCTAACATAAAATTTGCGAGAAATAATAACATGTTTTTAACTACAGAGTGATCAAAAGGAATTGTTACAGTTGGCAATAAAAAAAAACTACTTGAAATTGGTAAGCCTGATACATAAATTAATTTCCTGTTGTCGACAGTGACATTTAAAATTTAAATTTGAGTACATTTATTACTACATTTATTTCTAAAGTATTTCTATTACTTACAAAGTCAAAATTCTATTAGCTGTCAGACTCCTGACATAACCTATTTGTATTTATTAGAAATGTCAAATAGCATTTCCGCCTTTATCTGACGTTGTGCCAACTGTGGAATAAAAAGATCTCTGGAATTGTATTGCCAAATATAACAATTCCTTTTGATCACCCTGTACAAGGATATACAGTGTTCAAATTAGTTGTGTCGTCATTGCTATCTCGAGAACTATAAGAGCTACAATGTTGGTTGAATTAGCAAAGAAATACCATTTTCTAAGTGTATTACAAAACTATTAACAAAATTTTGTTTCGACCGGTGATTTGCAAAATACGCTGTGCAACTATTTCAAATGGAAAATTATATTTTTTATTTGCTTATTCGAATCAGTATTGTTTTTCTTAATTCAACGAGGCTATATCTCAAAAACTAAACAAGATATGAAGATTGAATTTCTCGCGCTTCAATTGACTTGTATACAAATTTACAAAATTTTTTATTTTTCAAAAAGTTTTCATCAAAATTTTCTCATCGAGCAGTTTTTGAACAATATCTCAAAAACTAGAAGACATATGCACTTGAGTATTTTACCATTGGATTCAGCGGGTCAAAATACATATGTATGTAAATTTTCGTTACAATATTCGTACGAGGAAGAATTTTAGAGCAAACAGTCTGAAAATAGCATAAAATCGAGCAAAATCCAAGGGGTATCCATTAAAAAAATAAAAATCGCTTAAAATTTGCTTATAAGTCAATTCGAACACGAGGAATCCATTGTCGTTGAGTACAATTTCATATCTTGTTTGGTTTTTAAGATAGAGCCTCCGAAAAAGTACAATTTTCCAAAAAAATTACTTCAGCATATTTTCGACTTTCTCGAGGCTATATCTCAAAAATTAAACAAAATATGAAGATGCGCTCAACAGCATTGAATTTCCCGTGCTTCAATTGCCTTGTAAACAAATTTTCAGCATTTTTTATTTTTCAAAAAGTTTTCACCAAAATTTTCTCATCGATCAGTTTTTGAACAATATCTCAAAAACTAGAAGACATATACACTTGCGGATTTTACCATTGGATTCAGTGGGTCAAAATACATATGTATGTAAATGTTCGTTACAATATTCGTACGAGGAAGAATTTTAAAGCAAACAGTCTGAAAATAGCCTAAAATCGAAAAAAATCAGGGGGTATCCCTTAAAAATTTTCAAAAAATAAAAATCGCTAAAAATTTGCTTATAAGTCAATTCGGACACGAGGAATTCAATTCCGTTAACCGCATTTTCATATCTTGTTTAGTTTTTAAGATATAGCCTCTGGAAAAGTTAAATTTCAAATTCAAATAAACGAATATCCGAATTATTCGGATACGAATATTCGGTTGACCGGTTCAACAATTTTTTTCAAAATCCACATCCCCCATGTTTACTGCATCGATAAAATATAACCAATAAACATGTTTTATAAATGCAAAATTATTTCAATTTTCAGGTATACAAAGCGAAAACCAAAGAAGGCGTTGAAGTAGCAGTAAAAGTACAATACATCGACCTCCAAAAACGATTCAACACAGACATATCAACTATAGAATTCCTCTTAAAAATAATCAAAGCTATGCATCCGTCATTCAACTTCACATGGGTTCTCGAAGACATGAAAGATACTTTAAAACAGGAGCTGGACTTTATAAACGAAGGCAGAAATGCTGAACGATGTGCCAAAGAACTGTCCCACTTAAATTTCATTTGTGTTCCGAAAGTCTTGTGGGATAATTGCAGTACGGTAAAAAAACATGTACACTTTTTAGATTTTTTTATTTATTAGTTATTTTTAGAGAGTACTCACTGCAGAATTTATCCAAGCCGTGAAAATAAACGACTTAGAAACTTTAAAACGCCAGAAATATTCTTTAACTGATATTGACAGAAAATTATTCCGAATTTTTGGTGAGCAGATATTTCATACTGGATTTATTCATGCAGACCCACATCCAGGAAACAGTAATTTTCAATATAATCTCAAACACAATGCAAATAATAATTCTGTTATTTCAGTTTTAGTTAGGAAAGATGAAAATAACAAAGCCCAAATTGTGTTATTGGATCATGGATTGTATAATTATCTACCAAATAATTATAGACTTGCCTTATGTAATTTTTGGAATTCTATTGTATTAAATGATAACAAAGATATGAAAAAATATGCTCATGAATTAGGCGTTGAAGGTAAGTTACAATCTATTTTTAATACTATTTAATTACAGAATTAAAATATAGATTTAGTTTATTGTATTGTTGGTGAAATTTAAAATTGTTATTTTGCTGTATGTGTAGTTTCAATATTTTTGACTTTATTTTTGCTTAAAAATTGTAAGTTTGACTCATGAAAAATTACACTGCGCGTCTATTTTTGTAAAGGCTAAAACTTGCACAAGGAATCTTTGTTTCTCAAGTTTCTATTTTATTTTATAACAGTGGTCATTCATAATAGGAAAGGAAAATGATGAAACATAAATTAGTATAAATAATTAAAATAAATAAATTATATTTTTTACCCATTACTGGGTGTGGCACTCTGCCGAAGAAGATCTCGGTGATATATTATGCGCGTAAAATGCAGTTTACTAGTCGGCAAATCGCAGCCCCCAAAAATGTTGGTGGAGAGGAAGCTAGAGGAGTAATTTTAATGTAAAATTTGTCAACTGCGGGAATCGAATTCTAGTTCTCAAATCTACAGACCGACGCGTTTTCAACTGAGCTATCTACTCCATAATTTATATAAATAAAAAATAATAGAAAATTTCAGTTTTCTTTCAAATTTTCTATGTAGAAATAATTTTAACTATAGAATTAACTCGTTCTCTACATCATTATCTGTAATCGATCGATTTGTTATTGACACCTTTTAATATTTCAGGATTACTTTATAGATTATCACAATTTCGATATTCGGTGACTAAAATAATTTACCCTAACATTTGTATGCTATTTTCATGCATTTTGTTTAGTTATATATGTAGCTGTTATTATAAAAAGAATAAGACAGCTTCGTAAAAAGTATGGTTTCGAAATATTTTTTCCATGACCTCGATAGAAATTTAATTGTATTGTATTGTAGCCCTCGCCTTCGGCTCGTGCTGCAAAATTACGCACTTCTTTCCCATAGTATATAATATATTATTTTTTTTTACTGGTAAATTTGTGACACGAAAATGCATAAAAATAAAATATAAATAACATATTAAATGATTCTAGTCACAGAATGTCGAAATAGTGGTAACATAAAGAGTAATCATAAAAAATGAGGGTTATATAGGAGGATAATTTCTTGATGAACATGTAAAATTGTTTCAGATTATAAAATCTTCGCTGAAATTCTAACACAGCGCCCATTAAAAACGGACTTAGCATTAACGAAAAAATTAAGTGATGAAGATATAAAATATATGACAAAAATGGCCCAACATAGGTTCGATAGTATAATAAAGACTCTAATAGATATGCCAAGATCTATGCTACTAGTCATAAGGTAAGTAATTATTTTAGAAAAACTGTGAAATGTTTACTAATATTTTAAATGTTGTAGAAATTTGAATACAGTAAGATCGATAGTAAGAAATCATGGTGACACTGTAAATAGGTTTACAAGTTTAGCCAGAATTGCAAGTTATGGGCGAACTTATAATTCGGGAACGAGTATAATAAAAAAGGTTATAGGGTGCAAACAACGCTTGTACTTCGAGTTTCGATTAATGTAAGTGTATAAATAGATATATAGTCTCGAAAAATCGAACAAAAAAGAAAAATTATTATTTAATTCACAAAGAAAAACATCATAATTAGAGAAAATATTCAATATTAATTTTAAATTGTTATTGAGCTAGATTTTTTTTAAAACTATTTTTTTTTCACGATCCTACCAAAAAATTAAACTTTTTGTCTCAAGCAGAAAGTGATACTTTTTATCCTTAGGGAAGAAAGTAAAACCGTATCTGTGGCAACTGGAAAACAACGGTATGAATCAACTTTAGTGACATCTATCAAAAAAATAATTAATTATCTACTTTTTTCATTTATTTCTGAAAATTTTACTTGTGATAGGGTTGTGAAAAAGTTATATGTATACCTCGTGATACATAAATAATTATATTTAATTTGCTTGAATAACAAGATGTATTTAACTTGATTTAAAAAATATTTTTAATGTTTTTAGGTTTGGTAATATCAAAATATGGTTCTTGAAAACAATTCTAAACATAATGCAAGGATTAGGCAGAATGCCCGATATATCAGCAATAACCAGACAAATTGCTTAATTTACTTATATTTGTTTTACTATAATTATAACAATAATTGTTAAAATTAATAAAGATAATCTGATATTTTGTTTTATACATCGTATGTTGTTGGCAATAAAATGCCGTATTTTATTTTTAATTATGTGTTTTATTTCTATATTTTTGAGTCATCAGTCAACATAAAATGGAACTGAAAACTGTTGAAAAACTTTACAAATTACTATTTATTGTACAATACTATTGAATTTGCTTGCCACCTCTAAACTGATTATTACTAAAATTAATACTATAATTGAATATACATGACTTTATTAAACACGTCGAATACAATGTCACATACCAATAAAAATTCAGACGAGCACAATATACGCAATTTATTCAATATATCATGTTGTTAGGACATAAACAAAAGAGGTGGTATAATAACAACTCTAAAATGTATTTTATAAATTACTAAAAAAACGTAATATTTCATACCAAAAATCCATTTAGTAAAACGAGACAGAACTGAAATTTGTAAGCGTATTCTAACCGTGTTATGCCGTTTTCGCTCGGATCGCTGCACGTTTCCCTGTCACGGCCTGAAAAAAACAACCACAATTAGACACAAATTCTAAAATAACAACAACATAATCATCAAATATATATAAATAAATATATCATCACGCCTTCTACCCATTACTGGGTGTGGCACTCTGCCGAAGCAGATCTCGGTAAGTGATATATTTTGCGCGTGAAGTGCGGTTACCATCCGTCAAATCACGGCTCGCAAAGAGGGGGAGTCACAGGGGTAGTTTTTGTAATTATGAAAATTGTTTGTCGCCTGTGGGAATCGAACCAGGGTTCTCAGGATCCAATATATGACAGTGAATTATACAATAACTGTTGCTATTGCCATAACTTTATATATTTATTTAATTTAAATTCAATGTTATGAATTTCAAATGCAATTATTTGAAATTTCCTTTTATTAAAAGTGTAAATATAGTGAATATTCTGTGAAAAGTAACGTACCTGGAAACCAGATTTAATGCTAGCTACTGAACATCTAGAACCGCAAGTTTCGCACTGCAAGAAGAATAATCTAGTATCTTTCTGCAGGATGGTGTCTGGTGAACGGCAGGTGTGACAAGTTACGTATTCCTTTATGTATCTGAAAATCAAATATGCAAATATAAAATTTTAGTAACAGCTCCGTTATTAGAGACAAGTTGAGGAATAACTTGTGCTAATAGGGTAGTACTAGCGTAAAATTTTTTTTTGCAGATCTGAATGAAATTTGGCGCACGTAAACATTGGATAGTCATACACATCCTGTTCAAATATGAAACAGATTCATCGTTTGTGAAGAAATATATTCGCTTGTAAAGTTGAGTTCTTATACATGGGGCTTATGGCGATCATCACTCAGAATCGCACATATTTGGTTTGTGTACCTCTAAAATTTTGCAGTTTCATTTGAAAAACTAGTATGATGTTCTAGAACTATCCATGTATATTGTATCAGAAGGAGAAAGTTTTTTGATCGTTTAGTAATGGATATATAGCCATGCAAAGCCTTGTTTTTAACGAAAAATTAAGAATCCTAATTTATAATGGCAACACCACACGGTGGTACGGTATTTGAAAATTCACTAGACCAACAACCTGTTAACAATTCATGATATTCAAATCATAATACGTATAAAACACTTATTTTATTCAATTTTTATATTTTTTTGAGCGACAACCGATGGCGTCACCGTCACACTAGTACTACCTTAAGCCGATTAGTTTGTGTTCTCCTAATTGTGCTTTGAAAGGGAAGAATGATGCACTAGAATATATAGCGTATATATGTGCAATTATTTGATAAGTCTTAAATTTGATTGCGGTCTAACAATTCTACAATAAAAATACGACAAAAAGAACTAACAAAAGTGGTCCAGAATGTATCGCTTAATTCTGGAATAATATAATAAAAGAAGTCGTCTTGGTTTGATTTTAGTTAAAACAATTTCCATTTTTAGATAGATTTAAATCAAACTGAAAGTATTTTCGTAAACGGAAAATTGTTTTTCATTTTTTAAATTATTATTTAGTCAACAAATTGATTTATTGTAGGAAAAAATACAAAAAAAACAATATCTTACCTCCTGAGTACATTTTCTATTTGTTTTTGTTGGAACCGCCCTTTAATAATAAGTTGACTATTACCATCCACTGAGCCACTGGTACCCAATTCAGCTAAAAGGAAATCTAACAAGTGCTTGGGCTGTCTGTGCAACGTCTTGCAGATCTCTGTGAAGTTAGCAAACGAGGTTTTCTTCGTGCCGATGCGCACAACCTGCGGTGGTCTCATCACGAACTTCTGCTTCTTGCCGGCTACCATGTCGGGGTTTTTGTCTC
Source organism: Pterostichus madidus (assembly GCA_911728475.2). Taxonomy (NCBI): domain Eukaryota; kingdom Metazoa; phylum Arthropoda; class Insecta; order Coleoptera; family Carabidae; genus Pterostichus; species Pterostichus madidus. The sequence continues at coordinate 42,501,023 of OU452301.1, forward strand.
GCATGATTTCGAACACGCGGTTTAGAAGCTCGTCGTAGGTGTAATCACGATCTGATCCGAACCATGTTGTTGATGTGTCTTCCACTAAGAAATTCTAGCTGTTAGATGCTGTTTTTATTCTTTATTTATTTTACACTAGGGATGCGCCGAAACAAAATTAACTGTAAATCAATATTTCTTCCAAATATTCACTAAATTCCAAAATAACATTAAATATTCAGCATTCGACCAAATTAAGTTTTGGCGCATTCCTATTTAACATAAAGAATATCCCCAGTAGCTCATTAATAATCATATTTTAAAACGAAAATTTAAATCTGAAAACTGAGAAAATGGTTGCAAATTATTGGACTATCTCTTTCCACTTTAGTACTTAAAGCTGGTGTCAAATTTATATGATTCTGTTCGATATTCGACGAAACTACATAAAAATATATTTTACCCTTTACTTGGAGTGGCATTCTGTAACAGCCAATTTTCGTAAGTTATAAAGTGTACAATTTATGCCATAACAGTGATTCGTGCGTTGTTGTGAAATCAGTACATTTATTTACAATTTTGTTTGTTGGATTTAATGGCGTAACTATTTTTCATATAATACTAAATATTTTATTGAACAGAATCATACAGATGCTATCTTAAGATTTGTATATGAATTAGTATCAAGTTATGATGAAAATTGCAACTCTATCGTGACTGGTAGCTTATAGATAAATAAATAAAATAGTAATTTACTCATTCTACGTACTCTACAAATATACTTTACGGATTTAGATCGGATAAGTGTTCGATAACAATCGGCAGTACAAATAAATAATATAAAATGAAATTCAGTTTATTGTTTGTGGTATGATTTCAATGAATATAAAATTTATCCTGCGGATAGTTATCACAAAACTTTATCTGGAAAAGGAAAGTATTATGTGTACTAAAAATAAAATTGAACTAATGGTTTTAAAAAAGTATCAAACTACCAAAAACAAACTAAATTGAAATATCATTTTAAAATTAATTTCTAGCTTTTACTAGTCGTATCTACATATATTTATTTATTTATATTTCTGGACTTCTTAGAACATAAAAAAAATAACTAATTAATTATATCAAATTAAATATTTATCTAGTTATTAACAAAGATAAAAATTAATGCAAATAAATTTTTAATTCAAATAATCACGATCAACTTGAAATATTCTCATAACTTATACCAATTTAATTTAAATATTGGAGCAAAATAAAATCCTTAATTACCCTACCACATTTTACGTTATTCATTCCTTACCAGGTTCCAAAATTCTCTCAATCTCAGTGCAGCATGTATTTCAAAGTAATTTTATAAATTAATTGATTCAGTAATTTGCTTTTGTCTGGAAATACTTCAGGTTGGTAGTACGAGTTTTCAATGACTATCTAAAGATAGTTAAAAGGAATTTAGATTCTAGACTACAGTTTCATATTTAGGCTCGTACTAGCATCCAGAAAGCTTAATATTATGTAAATACAAATTGTGAAATATCTACCATTCTGATTCTCCTCTTGCTTTTCTTCGGCTTCTGCCATCAGTTCATCCAAATCCTTCTTCTTCTTTTTTTTCTTTTTCGTTTTACTAAAGTCCATATCCAGATCAAAGTTGTCATCAACGACGGTATCATCCTGAGCAGTACTTGTATCTACAATCAGTTCTTCCTTCGCATCCGGCAAAGCACCGTCTAATTCTTCCAAATTAAAAGGTTTCTTTTTTTTCTTTTTCTTTTTTCCAAAGATTTCCAAATCCAAGTCGATATTATTGTCCTCCATTTCGTCATCCTTACTTTCTGCTTCAATAACACTGTTTTCTGTAGATTCAGGATTATTATCTGCTAAAGCAGCATCTATATCGAATGTGGTCTTCTTTTTCTTCTTCTTTTTTTTTAAGGATGGATCGAAAATCTAAAAATATTTATTGTTTATATCATATACGATTATCGAGAAGATATGTAATGCTTATCAAAATCAAACAAATATGTTTTTGCCCATATCCGTTACCGACACATAAGACAATTTTACAAGACTAATTCTGGCTTTATTCTAATTTTAAGTATGGCAAATTATAATGAACGATTTATGATTTAATAATTGCAGCTCTAAATGCAAATTAACAGCAAAATTTAATAAAGAAATGTGAAGTAACCTTACTCTACATGACATACGAAAGTTATTTGTGGTACTTACCGCATCTTCCTCCGTCATTTTGACAGTTTTATGTCAACAGCTATAAATTCTATTAACAAATATACACTATTATAGCCGTAGATGCTTAATAATACATTAAAAATGTGAAAAATACTTCAATACTTGGATTGCATCAGCCACTCACTTTGCCACATGTAGGATGGAAAGGCACGTTTGATATTCCATTTGACGTGAACTTCTGTCACGCATGCGCGAAACAAAATCGCGGTGTTTTCAAAAACAAACGCGTACAATCGGTTATGGAAACATAAGTTTGAAATTGAATACTACAGTCTGTTTAAATATCAAAAATTCTAGTTTACAGAAATACGAGCCTGGTATCAATTTCCTTGGAGAATAATAATTTTGATGCCGACACTTAAAACTAACAAATAAAAATGAAATACAATAACGACTTTTTTACTTAGTTATTTTAATCATTTATCTCAGAAACTACACGTTTTAGAGTAAAATTTGCTCTCGAGACCCATAAAAAATCGGAGATTCTAAAAACAAAATAGTGAGAGATAAAGAAAATAAAATATATATATATATATCATCACGCTTTCTACCCATTACTGGGTGTGGCACTCTGCCGAAGCAGATCTCGGTAAGTGATATATTTTGCGCGTGAAGTGCAGTTACCAGTCGTCAAACCACGGCCCCAAAGATGTTAGTGGTGGAGGAGCCACAGGGGTAGCTTTTGAAATTATGAAAATTGTTTGTCGCCTGTGGGAATCGAACCAGGGTTCTCAGGATCCACAGGCCGACTTCATACCACTGAGCTAACCACCCCATAAAAATAATTTAAAATAATACTTGTGACTTATATAAATAAAATAAATAAATAAATCATCACGCCTTCTACTCATTACTGGGTGTGGCACTCTGCCGGAGCAGATCTCGGTAAGTGATATATTTTGCCGTGAAGTGCAGTTACCAGTCGTCAAATCACGGCCCCCAAAGATGTTAGTGGTGGAGGAGCCACAGGGGTAGCTTTTGAAATTATGAAAATTGTTTGTCGCCTGTGGGAATCGAACCAGAGTTCTTAGGATCCACAGGCCGACTTCATACCACTGAGCTAACCACCCCATAAAAATAATTTAAAATAATACTTGTGACTTATATAAATAAAATAAATAAATAAATCATCACGCCTTCTACTCATTACTGGGTGTGGCACTCTGCCGAAGCAGATCTCGGTAAGTGATATATTTTGCACGTGAAGTGCGGTTACCAGTCGTAAAATCACGGCCCCCAAAGATGTTAGTGGTGGAGGAGCCACAGGGGTAGCTTTTGAAATTATGAAAATTGTTTGTCGCCTGTGGGAATCGAACCAGGGTTCTCAGGATCCACAGGCCGACTTCATACCACTGAGCTAGCCATCCCATAGAAATAATTTAAAATAATACTTGTGACTTATAAATATCATTATTTATGTTTGTATTTTGAAACAATGTAGCAAGTTATATTTACATGACCTGTTTAAAAATTTGGTAATGTCAAAATAAGTATAATACAAACAAAATAAAATTTTGAATAAATAGTCAGTTTTAAGAACATGTTTACTTTTAAATGCAGACATGATAAGACAATGAGATGAATTAGATAAGAACAATTATGAGCATTCTAGAGTTTAGTATATTTTGTAATTTGCATTCATTTAATAAATAATGAACATTTAAAATATTTAAAAAAATGTCTGCAGAAAATGTAAAATCTACTGTATCTATTAGGTATTATTTAAAAAAGTTTATATTTATTTATTTTTATAGATACTAAAAGAAACAATTGGGTGCAATTTGGAAGACATAACTTTACAGTGGCATAATTTAACTTGTTCGGTAAAAAATACTCAAAATGAACCCGTGAAAAATATTTTAAATAATGGTGAAATATGTAAAAATACATATTTTAAAATATAATTTACATAAAGTTATTTTCAGTGTCCGGATCAGTGAAGAGCAAATCATTTACAGCGATTTTGGGTCCCAGGTAAAAACAAAATAATACTAACAAAAACAAAAATAAAAATAAATGACTATTTAAACAAAATTTATGTTACAGCGGTGCAGGCAAAACGACGCTTTTAGAAGGCCTATCTTGCAGATCAGACAGTAAAATTTCAGTAAAAAACAAAATTTTAAGATGTAAAATATAAAATTATTTTAGGTGTTCAGGGGACAGTGACAGTAAATGGATATTTTACAACTAATGTTTTTATGAAAGAAATATCTGCATTTTTACCACAACATGACATTGCTTTTGATTGCCTTACTGCCAAAGAATATCTGGCATTCACGGTAAACATACAAGATGGTGACTGCGACTCTCGAACATGCCCATTGTTTAAATTTTGAAATAATAGGTAATTTTTTGTTTTCTAACAGTGTACAATAAAGCTGCATAAAAATTTAAATACTTGCGAGCGAAGTTTACGAGTAGGAAATATTTTACATAAATTTGGTTTAGAAAAAAGTAAAGATACACAACTGTCAAAATTATCTGGTGGTGAAAGAAGACGACTATTTTTAGGGGCAGAAGTAAGTATAGCAAAATTTGGACATTTACATAAACATAAAAAATAACGTTAACTTAAGGTAGTACTAGTGTGACGGTGGCGCCATCGGTTGTCGAGTGGCGAAACTGACGCTCAAAAAATATAAAAATTGAATAAAATAAGTGTTTTATACCTATTATGATTTGAATATCATGAATTGTTAACAACGTGTTGGTCTAGTGAATTTTCAAATACCATACCACCGTGTGGTGTTGCCATTATAAATTGGGATTCTTAATTTTTCGTTAAAAACAAGGCTTTGCATGGCTATATATCCATTACTAAACAATTAAAAAACTTTCTCCTTCTGATACAATATACATGGATAGTTCTAGAACATCATACTAGTTTTTCAAATGAAACTGCAAAATTTTAGAGGTACACAAACCAAATATGTGCGATTCTGAGTGATGATCGCCATAAGCCCCGTGTATAAGAACTCAACTTTACAAGCGAATATATTTGTTCACAGACGATGAATGTATTTCACATTTTAACAGGATGCGTATGACTATCCAATGTTTACGTGCGCCAAATTTCATTCAAAACTTATTCTAATTTACTTTGAAGTAATTACATTACAAATAAGTACATCAGTTTTGCTAATTCAGTTCATTTAGTAAAAAAAAAATATATATATCATCACGCCTTCTACCCATTACTGGATGTGGCACTCTGCCGAAGCAGATCTCGGTAAGTGATATATTTTACGCGTGAAGTGCGGTTACCAGTCGTCAAATCACGGCCCCCAAAGATGTTAGTGGTGGAGGAGCCACAGGGGTAGTTTTTGAAATTATGAAAATTGTTTGTCGCCTGTGGGAATCGAAGCAGGGTTCTCAGGATCCACAGGCCGACTTCATGTTGTCTAATTTATCTGAACTGATTTAAGTGAACCAAGTGGCAAATGGAAAACAGCTAGTGTGTGTGAGATTGGCGCGAATAGTCTGGAAACATAGAAACTGACTCCACGGGGGCGAAGATATCCTTTCGTCCTCGTGATTTTTCAAGGCCGATTTAAAAGTTCTTAGGTGCATAATAATTTTGAGGCGTCTGACTTCTATACTTTGCAATACTTTATTTCATTCAACACTAGTGAAAATTAAAATTACTGCTGTAATTGCACTAGTACAATTATCACTTATTAATTCACTCGTTTCCATGACAACGTTGTTGAATAATGAAGCGCTATTGGTTGTTTAAAGTTGTGGAGCAATATTAATTTCAATTTGTGCAAAATATTTTCAGTTGATTTCAGATCCAGCGATAATATTTTGTGATGAGCCTACAACAGGACTAGACAGTTACAATGCCTTACAAATAATTTCGCTCTTAAAACATTTATCCTTAAGTGGTAAAATAATAATTATATCTATTCACCAGCCATCTTCGGATTTGATGAAATATTTTGATAACTTTATATTGCTGTCAATGGGTACAGAAATATTAAATGGGAATCAAGAAAGTATAACTTCAGTTTTCAATAGGTGAGTATTGGTCAGTTGTACCAACATAACTTAAATTTTAAATGAATAATAGTAAATCAAAGTTACATATTATATGAAATAATAAATACATTCGATTTGAAATTATCACTTAAAATTTATGTTTTGTTGTTGGTACAGGTTGCCATTAGAAAAAAATTATAAAAATTAATAGTAATTTATGTATCAAGAGTGACCACAAGCGTTCTGGCCCGTGGCATGATTATTAGCACGAGGTGTGAAGCATACATACATATCATCACGCTATATCCCAACAAAAGGGGTAGCACGAACCCTAAAATCACTCATAAAACACTCACCCATCACACCCATCAAACAATCAACTCTCGCCAAACATTTTCATCCAAACAAACCACCCTCACTTCAACCACATTCATAGATCACTCCATATAAACTCATTCATTTATTACACTCGAAATTATTATCACACAACAAACCTTCAATCACATCATTCCTTTTCACTTACCATACATTTTCTTTCTTCAACGTACATAACGTATGCATGTGAAGCAACAAGGGCTAATAACATGCTCAGAGTCTGAGACACTAATTTCACCCGTGGTACATACAATATTTTAAGCACAACAAAAGAACATTTAATTTTATATTTAAAAAATTTAAACAGATACATTTTTATGTCAAAATGACATTTTACGAAATCAAGTATTCAAAATAACAAAAATTGTCATTTTGTTTATGGAACCATAGAAAATTATTTTATTATGGCCATAGGGCAAAAAAAAAATGTTTAAGCTCGCTTTTCATGTCTAAAGCACATGAATTTCGCCCCGGTCGTGCAAAAAATAATTTATATCCTACGTATACTATCTTTTTAGAGAAAAAAAATGATAATTGAAGTAAACAAACTTACTTAATATACAATATACAATATCTTTAACTAATAAAAATATAAATTTCTGATAGTATAAGTATAAATGTTTTTTTTTTTCAGATTGAATATAATATGTCCAACAACATGTAATATAGCCGAATTTTTCATACAACAAATTTCTGTCATACCAGGGGAAGAAGAAAAATGTATACGAAGAATCAATGACATTCGTACAAATTTTTTAAAGAATGGAACCCAGAATGGTGTAAATATTATTTGTCCTACATGGAAAACTACTAATTTTAGGGAAAAGTCAGTAATGAAAAGATTTTTAAAAGTAGTTTTGTAATGCTATTGAATATTTTTCAGATTGAAATGTTCGTATCACATTCAGTTCCTTTGGTTGCTATGGAGAGAAAGCATAGTAATGAAAAGAGAGTTTAGAACGGAAGTAATATCATTTTTAACTTTAATAGTAAGTTTCATACGTCAATAATTATAGCTAAACTCATTACAAAACATAATGAATAACATAAAATACCTACATACACACATACGTACATTTCACACATTATTAATTTTACTTATGTAGGACCAGAGTGTTGGTTTAAAATTAATATTTCCTATTGGCTAGCTCAGTGGTATGAAGTCGGCTTGTGGATTCTGAGGTCCCTGGTTAGATTCCCACAGGCGACAAATTTTCGTAATTTGAAAAAGCTATCCCTGTGGCTCCTCCACCACTAATATCTTTGGGAGCCGTGATTTGACGACTGGTAACCGCACTTCACGCGCAAAATATATCACTTACCGAGATCTGCTTCAGCAGAGTGCCACACCCAGTAATGGGTAGAAGGCGTGATGATATATTTATTTATTTATTTATTTCATTGTCATACATACAAACATAACATCACGCTATATCCCATAAAATGGGGTTGCACGAACCCTAAAATCATTCATAAAACATTTACTCATGAGATTAATTAATTTATTATTTATGGGGTGACTAGCACAGTGGTATGAAGTCGGCCTTTGGATCCTGAGAACCCTGGTTTGATTCCCACAGGCGAGAAACAATTTGCATAATTTTAAAAACTTCCCCTGTGGTTCCTCCACCTCTAACATCTTTGGGGGGCCGTGATTTGACGACTGGTAACCGCACTTCATGCGCAAAAATATATCACTTACCGAGATCTGCTTCGGCAGAGTGCCACACCCAGTAATGGGTGGAATGCGTGATGATATATTTTATTTTATATTAATTAAATAATCAGTCCTCGTCAAACATTCTCATTCTAATACATTATCCTTGCTTCAACCACATTTATAGATCCCTCCGTATAAACTCATTTACTCATCACACTCGAAATAATTCATCACACAACAAATCTTAAATCACATCCATTCAATCACTTCTATTCTCTTTTGATTCATCACTCTTACTCCTCTAACAACGAATCTACAAAGATTAGAAGAAAAGAGAGTAATAGTCTGCGCTTGTATTTGAAAGAAAATTTCACACAATAAAGTAACCGAAAATAAAATAAAAAGATAAGAAAGGAAGGGAGTATCGGTCTGCGCTTGAGTTTGAAAGCGAATTCCTCACAATTTCCGTAAAACACTATATACACAGTATGTCCCAAAAATAACGAAACTTTTAATTTAAATCATAGAACACGTAGCGTAATCTACTGAACATACAGATTGTTAGAAAGATACATCTTTCCTCTTTCGAACGCGCACAACTTCATGCAATCAGGTGACAGTTTAAAAATTTACGCGCATTTTAATGACAGTAGTTTTTGTGTTTATGTTGTAAAAATATAATGGAACAACGAGCAAATATTAAATTTTGTGTTAAACTTGGAAAAAAAATTGCTGAGACATACGAATACAATGAAAAAAGTTTATTGTGACGATTGTTTATCTCGTTCCCAAGTTTATAAGTGTTTTGCAAAATTTAAAAATGGTCGTGAATATTTAAATGATGATGAAAGATCTGGATGTCCAAAAACCGGAAATCGTGCTGAATTAGTCGAAAAAGTGCGTGAAATCATTGCTGTCGATGCGAATTTTACTGTTAGAATGTTGGGTGAAGAATTAAATACGAGTAAAAATACTATTTGGAGAATTCTAACTGAAGATTTGGATAAAAGAAAGATTTGTTCACGGTTTGTTCCACATGAATTAAATGAAGACCAAAAAGTCGCTCGTGTATAGCATTGTAAAGACATATTTGTGTCATCGACCACCCTCCGAATTCGCCTGATCTATCACCATGTGACTATTATCTTTTCACAAAACTGAAAATTGCCATGAAAGCAGCGTTTTATGATGATATTCCAGCCATTCAAGCAGCCGTGACACAGGTGTTAAAGAACGTTCCTTTAGATGGCATAAAAAATCTATGCATGCTCTAGTTGATCGTTCTAAAAAGTGTATTGATTCAAATGGAACCTATTTGGAATAAATATTAAATTTCAAACATAATACAATGCGTGTTTTATTCTATATTTAAAGAGTTTTGTTATTTTTGGGACATACTGTGTATGTATATAAAACAGGACAGTACACGATAGGCACGCACCGAGCCGTAGTGTGATAGTTCTTATATAGTTAGCTTAAGTGGGATTCGAACTCGGGATATTCGGATTCGAATGCCTTAACGCTATACACACGACACCGCACTGCCGGACAATATAGAAATATGTATATGCATTTTTTTCTTATTAATTTATTATCGCATATGTTTTTTTCTTTATTTTATTATTTTTAAATAAACTTGTTTTAGTTCGAGAAGAGTGATAATTTCATTATGTAAATGGAACAAGAAAAAAAAACGAAAAATTTTGAATATGTTTAATATTGTTTATGAAATTAATTAAAAATAATTTATTGTTTTCTGTAGGTGACAGCGTTGATAATCGCTGGATTTTATTCATCAGCACAGCATAACTTGGAACACACTCAAGATTTAAATGGTTTTTTGTTTCTTATAGTCTCAGAATTATTATTCACGGCAACTTATAATGTTTTGAATACTTTTCCACAAGAAATACCAATTTTTAAAAGAGAAAAGGATTTATATTCTTCGACTGTTTATTATCTGGTGAAAATTTGCTCCAAAGTAAGTTTAGAAATAGAAATAAATTAAATGAAAAAGACATAACATTTTCAGAGATTTATAAAATGATTTATGAAATATTATAAATATCTCTAACGGTTAGCAGAAATAAATTAAAAATAAATTATCGACGGCAGGAAACTTCAAATGATGGTGAATCATGTTTTTCAAAATATTTTTGTCATTATAAATTATATGAATTTGATTATTTATATATTGTTCTTAAGTGAGCAATTTCCTCGAAATTATACATTTTTAAATGCAATTTACTGTAAGTATAGTTCTAAGTACATTCAAAATGTTCTAGTAATTTTGTAATAAATTTGGTACTCGCTCATATTTTTGAATATTTGTACTATATAGGTTTTTATAAATAGTAATTTTTAAACTTTGAAAAAAATAGGATCTCATGAACTTTATTCTCTGTATAATAATGACAAGATTGGTTAAAACGCAGACTCGTGACATACAATAGAGCATTTCATTGGTTTTGAGAAACGTCACAAAATAATCAATGCAATTTTATGTTACTAAATAACCAAGTAACGATATAAAAAATATTGATATATTTTATTTGCAGATTCCTCAAATAATAATTTATCCATATTGTTTTCTGTTCATTCTTTATTTAATAGTACCATTTAATATGGACGTTAGCGTGTATATTAAAATTGGATTTGTTATGTGTATTGCATCTTTTACTTCAGGAGCTTATGGTAAGGTTATTAATTTTGGCTTAGCTAAATTTATTCTGTCATAGTTTCAAAAAAATCTTAAAATTTCAATACTATACTCGTATGGTAATAGGAGATTGAAAATACGTAAACATTTTTATCTGGGACTAGTTGAATAACGACTTATTATATCATTAATTTACAGTTGTTTGATTTAGGTAACGTAGTTCATTACATAACTAGTGTGGTAATGAACAAAAAATTTATTTGAACATAAAACACTACTAAAAAATAATCCATTGTTGTTTTAATAAAAAAAAACTTTGATTTTTATTAATTTTGAGCAGTGGTAGACAAAATTTTGAATTTGGAATAAAGTATATTAAAGCACATGTGTGATTACAATTCTTACCACTCGTAGTGTTGTAATAAAGCTTTTATCCCACTAGCCACTAGTAACATTAATAACTATTACAGTTTACTTTCATTTGACTAAACCAAAATTCAGAATTATCATAAATTTACTTTATATTTGGTTTTGTAGGTTTTATGTTTTCTGCAATGTTTGATTCAACGGCTTTCATAGACCTAATTACAGTACCAATGGATATGATTTTTCTGACAACTTCTGGCATATTTATAAATATAAATACTTTGCCATACCTTTTAATATGGTTAAAATATATTTCTTCATTCTTTTATGCCTTTGAAGCTATTTCAACTTTATATTGGACCAATTTATTTCAAACAGGTATTTATTTAATAGAAATTAGAAAATTGATCATGTAAATTCAATCAACAAAAAATAGTTATTTATGTACCAAGGGTGAAAACAGGCGTTGCCGGCCCGCGGCATGATTATTAACACGAGGCGCAAAGCGCCGAGGGCTAATAACATGCTCAGGGATAGAAACGCTAATTTCTCCCGTGGTACATACAATATTGTTTGCACAACAAAATAACATTTATTTATATGTTCAAAAGATTAAAATATGTAAATAGGTTATATGTCAAAATGATATTTTGTAAAATCACGTATTCACAATAAACAAAAATTGTCATGTTATTTATGTATCCATAGGAATTATTTTTTTATGTCTCTAGGGCTAAAAAGAAGTGTTTAAGCCCGCTTTTTAGGGCTAAAACACATGAATTTTGGCCCGGTGGTGCATAAAAATAATTATGGTTCACTTATTTAATTGTGACAATATTACGGATATATGTTTAATAAAGATTTCAATTAATATGTTCTCGATTCTTATAGGTTGCCCTTCTGATGTTCCTTGTGTACGAAATAACACTGAAATAGGAAACACTAGTTTTCAATATGCATTTAAGAACTACCATTACGATTTATATTGTTTGATTCTTCTTGCTGTAGTTATGCATTGTATAGGTTGTTTCACTATAATTCGAAGAAAAAAGGAATATTCTAAGCGACGATAACATAGGTAAATTTTAGGTTTAATGTCTCAAGATATGTATTGGAAGATTGTAATAGTTATTTTTTAAACCGGCAAGAAAATACTTTCCTGACCAATTTCAGTATACAAAGTAGATTTTTACCAAAACAGTCAAGTAAAGTACGTTTCCTAGGCTACAACAAAAATAACAGTATGGTAAAGACTTTTTGTTTTGTATTTTACCTGACTATTTTTTTGTCTGCTGTTAATACAATTCATATACAAAAATTTAAACATTTTGAATTATTTAGGATTATTATGATTAAATTAAACGGTTTAAAAAAAATAGTATACAAAATATGTCGAGAAAGTGCTTGTACTTGACGTCACTTTCCTAATTTATTACGTAATATAAATACTATTTTCTGAAACTGGTAAGAAGGTTTTTCTGACCAATTTCAGTGTGGAAAGTTGATTTTTACCAAAGCAGTCAAGTAAAGTACGTATCCAAGGTTACAGCAAACATAATAGTCTGGTAAAGTACAAAACAGTCTGGTAAAGATTTTACCTGATTTTTTTTTTGTATCCTTCGATATTTACTCCGCTGTTAGTACAATTTATATAAAAACAATTAAAAATTTGGGAATTATATATGATTAATTATTGATTAAATTAAACGGTTTCAGAAAAAATAGTATACAGGAAAGTGTTTTTATTTGACGAAGCGGTTGTTTGAAATACGAGACCGCAGGCCGAGTATTTTAATCCGCTGATCTTTTCTGACTTATTATGTAATATACTATTTTCTATTTTGCGTCCATAACAAAGTTATTACTACACTTAAAATAATTTGTTAATAACTAATTCGAGTGCTGTAATAGCGCAGTACAATTTATACTTTTAATTTAAGAATCTTTCTACCTCCAGCTTTTCACACATTTTCTGAACACCCTGTATAAAAAATAAATGAATGATTGAAATTAAAAGAAAAGCCTACTTACTTTGCCTTGGTCGTAGAGGAAATAATTTTGCTTATTATTTCCAATCAAACGAAGAGTAAAATTGTAATTCTTTTGTAGGCAAGCCGTAAACACTAAATAGTGGAACGAACAAATTTAATAACTAGAAATAAACAATATAAATAGGTAGGTACATTTACGAGTAAGTATAAGTATCGTATATTTGTACTTCATTGGATTCATTCATTATATTTTTTTTTTCACAAGGAAATTATTAAATCCAAAATTGAACACTAGATTAAACATATTTTTAATTAATCAATATTTCTTTTCAAATTATAAAATAACATTTTTTATTACGTCATTTGCTTTTATGTTGTTAACAAAAAAATATACAAAAGACCTTTTGCGCTTTGATGGAATGGAGATTGCAACATAACGTCAACAAGTTGCTTAATAATATATCAGATAACTAATGCCGCCATATTGAAAAGACTTATTGTACACTTTACTTACTATATTCGTAGGCAAATACTTTATATTTACGATATATACCAGAATCAAACAGCATATCTTCGAGTGCTGCTGTCAGTTTTTATATTTTTACTATAAAAATAAGTGCAGGACGATACTCCCTTCCTTTCATATCTTTTTTATTCGTTTTCAGTTCTTATGATGGAATAATATCTAACTGCAATTGTTTGGAATTAAGTTAAAAATAAGAGTAATATGGCATTCCTTTCCTTTCTTATCTTTTTATTAATTTTCTGTTTTTACAATCAGAGCTGGGCAAGCTACTTAAAAAAAGTAGCTAAGCTACAGCTACAGCTATTCTTTAAAAATGTAGCTAAACTACAGCTATAAGCTATATTTTGTAAAATATAGCTAAGCTACAGCTAAAAGCTTTCGTTAAAGTAGCTGTTAAATTTTAAAGCTACTTTTTTAAATTATTGTGAAATAATTAAATTTGCCATTGTCATATGATCAGTCTTTTGTTATAATGACTGTTAATTTACTATTATGTACATAAATATCAAAAATAGCAAATACCATCTGGCACCTACTGTGTATTTTTGCGTATTAGAGCCAGTTAGAACCGGCAACAAATAATTATTTTGTGTGGGTTTAGCTTGTACGCATGCATACTTTGTTGACCTTCTGCTTAAAAAGTAGCTTTAAGCTACAAAAAAATAGCTTTAAAAGTGGCTTCAGTTGTTATTTTTAAGCTAATAGAAAAAAAAGTAGCTAGCTACAAGCTACAGCTATATTTTTTCACAGTTAGCTAAGCTACAGCTACAGCTAAAGTAAATGTAGCTAAGCTAGTAGCTAAGCTACAAAAGTAGCTAGCTACTGCCCAGCTCTGCTTACAATAGAATGCCTAACTGCATTTGTGTAGAATTTATTTCAAATAAGCGCAGACAGACGGTCTCTTCCTTTCTTATCTTTTTACATTTTTTGTTAGGGGAGTGAGCGTAAGTGAGTTGAGATGATTTGATCATGTAGAATGAAAGATGAATGAAACAAGTATATAGGATTCAAAGGATGGATGAGATTGAAGGTTTATTGTGTAGTGAGAGATTCCGAGAGTGAGGAAGAAATGAGCTTGTGTGGAGGGAACGTGAATGTGGCGAAGATGGTATCAAGATGAGAGTACGAGGGCAGGGTGAAAAGTCCCTGAAAAATGAAACAAGAAATGATTTATTTGGTCAAAACATATTTTATTTCTCAACATAATCTCCTTGTAGCTCGATACACTTCGTCCAACGTTTTTCTAATTTTTTAATCCCTTCCAAATAATACGATTTTGGCAATCCTTCAAAATAGCCGTTTGTCTCAGCGATGACCTCATCGTTAGAGCCAAATCTCTGTCCGCCGAGCCATTTCTTCAAGTTTGGAAATAGCTAAAAATCGCAGGGAGCCAAATCTGGTGAATATGGTGGATGACGAACCAATTCGTAGCGCAATTCATGCAATTTAGCCATTGCGACTGCGGTCGCGCTTGTTGTCAACAGAGAGAAATGCGGCACCCATTTGCCAGATAGCTTTCTCATATCCAAAAATGTATGCAAAATGTTCCTTACCCGTTCGGTTGAGATGCTCATAGCTTCAGCCAGCTCGTGCAATTTAATTCGCCGATCGTCCAATATCATACCATGGATTTTATCGACGATTTCTGACGCTGTAACCTCAATTGGACGACCAGAACGTTCGGCATCCTTTGTGGTCATACTACCACAACGAAAATCAGTAAACCACTTGTGATTCGTTCCAATCGATGGTAAGCAGTCCCCATAATGTTTAACAAGCGATGCTTTGGTTTGCGTAATGTTTTTTCCACGCAAGAAATAATGTTTAATCAAAACGCGAAATTCACTTTTTTCCATGTTTTCAAAAATCTTCAAGGTTGCTTGCTTTCGATGGGTATCAAAACAGAACTGAATGACATATCAACTATAACTATATAACTGAAAATTTTAATGCGTTCTTGTTAAAGTTGGTACATCACAAATGTCACATGAGATTTGCGATTGTGGCGCCTTCTGTTTTATTTTTCAGAGACTTTTCACCCTGGCTCGTAAGTTTACAGATATATTTTTATATGAAACAATCTCAAATTAAGTCACCTATAATATATACTGTAATAACAACTACAAATACTTGGATATAATAGATCAAATATACGCGTAACATAATTAAAAAGTATTGTTTCTATTTTTAATATGTACTTATTTGAAATTCAGAGAGAAATAATTAAAATACATAATGAATACATGACTAGTTTTAATTTATTATAAACAATATATCTACGTATAAATGTAAACGAAATTAAAAACTACTAGCATTATTTTGTAAAAATGGCGAAGTTAATTTCTCCAGTAATAATAATTCTTCTGTTGGGCACAAGTAAGTTATAAACTATTTCGAATCATATCTTACAAATTTATAACCGCTCTTAATCTGTTGAATATAAAATACGCTTTTACTGGAAATTAATCAACTAAGGGCCAGTTTTTCAATCGTCGATTAATGTTAATCATGATTAAATAATAATGGATACTATGGTTACCATGATTAACATTAATCGAGAGTAAACCGGTGACTGAAAAACTGGTCCTAAGTTAATTTAAATTATTAATACATTTTCATGGATTTAAAAAAATTTATATTTCAAAATTTCA
This sequence comes from Pterostichus madidus, assembly GCA_911728475.2. Taxonomy (NCBI): domain Eukaryota; kingdom Metazoa; phylum Arthropoda; class Insecta; order Coleoptera; family Carabidae; genus Pterostichus; species Pterostichus madidus. Next base: position 42,517,467 of record OU452301.1, read on the forward strand.
AAAAAGAAAGACATGATTCCTGAAGTGTATATCTCTAAAAATAATTATGAAATATTTAATCACGCAAGTGATGCAATAATAATTCAATATTATTTTTATTAAAATGCTGGTTTGCAGCATTATAGTGTGCCTAGCTTTAAAGAATCATGGTATTACTTTTGCGAATTTTGAAAAAACAATTTGAATTGTAATTAAGCACATCAATAAGTATATACCCTCAAAGTTTTTTACTCTTTTTAAACACGCTTTATTTACTATTATTAAAAGTATTAACAACAGTGTATTCCAAACATCTTACGTCTAAAAATTACATTAGATTTTCTGAAATTTATTAATTAAATTTTGGCAAACAATAATAATGTACCTATCTAATATTTTTTGTTCACAGTGATCACTACATCATCAGGTCAACTTTTTGATGTTCCAAATCTCTTTCCAAATTCTATTGGTGGATTAGTTCGTAATCCTGGCAACATAGGACATTTATTCCTTCATAAACGTTCTGTGAGCAACGAAGACTACAAAGCTAAGGATAATCCATAAATGCATATTATGTAAGATATATTTTTTGCACTGTTTTCAACAGTTTATTTAACTGTACTGTACCGAATAAAAAAAATAAATGAAACACAACTTACTTTTTACAGATATTTGTTGTTTCTAATATTAATTATAGATCTGCAACAAATTTTCCATAGCATTAAGATAAATTTAATAATTCATAATGTAATTAGTGCCAATTCAATTACAAAATCGATAAGTTTGATAAATATCATTTTGATTATTTTTTTATGTTTCTCAAAACCAATGAAATGCTTCATTGTAAGTAACGTGTCTGCGTTTTAACCAATCCTGTGATTATTCCCGGGAATAATCTCTGTAGGTGCTTTTGTTTGTGATAAATGAAAGGTAGTTGTCAAATAATTATTTAAAACTGTCAACGCGTTCAGTAAAATGTGTGAAAAAAATCGATTTAGTTCCATTTCAGATACAGAAATACATCAACAAATTTTGGAAACAACTTCCAAGAATACATTAATAAGTAATTAATCGATATGGACCCAGTTCAAAATCTTTTAAGTTGGATGAATCGACCTGAACAGCTAAGTAAAAAAATAATCTAATTAAATATAACTCGAGAGTTGGATAAATGAGAAAATAATTCTCCAGTATCTTTCTCAAACTTGTTGCCATTTGGCAATAGCCACTCAAGCCCTAGGGCCTTTCGTGACTATTGCCTGGCAACAAGTTTTCGAAAGATCTGTCAAATTATTTTCAATTTATTCTCACTCTCTTGTTATATATTATTACTGATTATTTTTTGACGTTTCTCAAAACCAATGAAATGCTTCATTGTATGTCACGTGTCTGCGTTTTAACCAATCCTGTCATTATTATACTGAGAATAATGCTTTTGTGATTATTCCCGGGAATAATCTCTGTAGGTGCTTTTGTTTGTGACAAATGAAAAGTAGTTGTCAAATAATTATTTAAAACTGTTAACGCGTCAAGTAAAATGAGTGAAAAAAAATTAGATTTAGTTGCATTTCAGATACAGAAATACATGAAGAAATTTTGGAAACAACTTCCAAGAATACATTAATAAGTAATCAATCGATATGGACTCAGTTCAAAATCTTTTAAGTTGGATGAATCGACATCAATAGCTAAATCAAAAAATAATCTAATTAAATATAACTCGAGAGTTGGATAAATGAGAAAATAATTCTCCAGTATCTTTCTAAAACTTGTTGCCATTTGGCAATAGCCACTCAAGCCCTTTGGGCTTTCGTGACTATTGCCTGGCAACAAGTTTTCGAAAGATCTCTCAAATTATTTTCAATTTATTCTCACTCTCTTGTTATATTATTACTGAAAATATTGCAAAATTGCCGCAATTTAGTTTTTTTAACAAAATTTTAAATATGTGAGAAATTACAATAATTTTCACTTGAAATAGTTTTCATATTAATTTATCGATCGGTAATAGAGATAATGATCTAGTAACAAATTTGGGAAAATTACTAATGGTTACATTAGTGGAATACAGAAATAGGTGTATCAATGTCTAACTAATGGGGTGGCTAGCTCAGTGGTATGAAGTCGGCTGGTGGATCCTGAGAACCCTGGTTCGATTCCCCCAGGCGACAAACAATTTTCAATAATTTCAAAAACTACCCCTGTGGCTCCTCCACCACTAACATCTTTTCTGGGCCGTGATTTGACGGCTGGTAACCGCACTTCACGCGCAAAATATATCACTTACCGAGATCTGCTTCGGCACAGTGCCACACCCAGTAATAGGTAGTAGGCGTGATGATATATTTATTTTATTTATGTCTAACCATAATTATAGATATTAAGTAATATTTAAATTATCGCAAAAATCCAAAATATATAGGATTTAAAAGCCGATAAATTTTGTATTATATTAAATTTTTTTGTTATTAATATTTATTAGTTATTAAGAATGTACCCGATTTATAGCAATTACCAATTTTCGACTATGTTTAGTTTTCAAAACGTTGGTTCTTCAATCGCGAATATTATCAATGAATCTGACATTAAAATAATGTTTATCCATGACGGGTGACATTAAAATCTTTTTGGCAATATATTAGACAACTAATGCCAATGCCGCCATATTGAAAACCCTTATATATTATATGTCAATACTAATATACCAAATAACCAAATGTCATGTTCATCCTTCTCTACAGTCATTTTTTTTATAAAAAAATATTAGAAAAGAAACATTTATTAAAAAAACATATGCAGTATGTTTACGGACATATGTGTGTATGAATCAATTGAAAGTTGCGTCACCTTCTATAATATAGAACGACAAATACATAACAAATCGAATGCATGTGTGACTTAATTAAAAAGTATTGTTACAATTTTTAATATATACCTATTTTAAATTACGAGAGAAATAATTAATATACTTAATGAATACATGACTATGCCTTTTTAATTTATTACTAACAATACCTACCTATAAATGTAACCGAAATTAGAAATTACTTACATTATTTTGTAAAAATGGCGAAGTATATTTCATTAATAATTATTCTTATTTTGGGCACAAGTAAGTTATAACTATTTTGTATCTAAATAAAAACATATATTTCATCACGCCTTTTATCTATTACTGGGTGTGGAACTCTGCCGTAGCAGATCTCGATACGTGATATATTTATGCGCGTGCAGTATGTTTACATATTTTTAAATTAAATTAAAAAACCTTTTGTATTTTGAAGGTTTATTATAAGTTTGAATCTATCATGTTATGTATTTAATTTAATTATGTTGATTAAATTCAAACATTTCATATTAATATATTTTTGAGGTGAATCATGCGCGTAATTAGATCTAAAGTTGGCACTTGAACAAGATATTATTGTTATTATAAATGAAACATGTTATGAATTGTACATATTGTTGAAGTTACAGATTGAAAGTATTGCAATAAATTTGAAAAGATAAAATTTATGTGAAAATAGTAATGGAAAATTATTTGAAAACATTGATTTCATTTGTCAAAAATGGTGAAGAGGAAGATAATGAAAAAAATTCAGTATAATTACAAATGTAGTAACTATTAATTATTAATAATAATATTCCTTAAATGACTTTTTTGCTGTCAAGTTATAAATTTGAATTCGATAATTTTGAAAAAAAAGTACGGTTTACAGAGTGATCAGAAGTTAGAGTTTCAGTTGGCAATAAAAAAAGAAAAATACTAGAAATTGTTAAGACTGATACATGAATTTATTTAATATATAGTTTAGAGCTATGTGAAGATAAATGTTTATAAACAACACAATATTTTTTTCCTCATTGGGAGTTTTAAAAAAATAAAAAATAAAAAAAATATATCATCACGCCTTTTACCCATTACTGAGTGTGGCACTCTGCCGAAGCAGATCTCGGTAAGTAATATATTTATGCGCATAAAATGCGGTTACCAGTCGTCAAATCACGGCCCCCAAAGATGTTAGTAGTGGGGAAGCCACAGGGGTAATTTTAAATTGGTGGAAATGTTTTGTCGGCTGTGGGGATCGAACCAGAGTTCTTTGGATCCACAGGCCGACTTGAGTTTTTTATATATGTAACTAAATGTACATTTCGACTGCCATGCAGTCATCGTCAGTAACACACTAACAAATTAAAAATTGGCACGAGTATTTATACTATTGCAGGTAATAATTCTTGGAATCAAGTAACGGGAATGTTTAACAACAATAATTTATGAATTTATTTCCTGTTGTTAATAGTAACATAAGAAAATGTCAATGAATAAAAACCGTTGTTTACCTTATCCTTTTATTACTCACAGAGCAATAATCTAAAGTATTTCTATCACGCAACCTATTTGTATTTATTATAAAAATGACATGTCAAATAGTATTACCGCCATTACCTGTTGTTGTGCCAACTGTAGAATAAAAAATATCCCCAGAATTGTGTTGCCAACTGAAACACTTACTTTTAATCACACTATATTTTTGTTCACAGTGATCATTACGTCATCAGGTCAGCTTTTTGATGTTCCAAATATCTTTCCTAATTCTTTTGGTAATCTACTTCGCAATCCTATCAATATAGGACATTTGTTTCTACATAAACGTTCTGTAAACAACGCGGATTACAAAGCAGAAGATAAACCATAAATGCAGTTATGTGAAATATATGTACCTGCCTGTTTTTATCAGTTAAAATGATTGTACTGTATAAACAATAAAAAAAATTCTTGTTACAAACAACTTGTTTTTTTAAAAATAATATACTTCATGCCATGGGCGTCCGCAGGGGGGGCAAGGAGGGGCGCCCCCCTGGACATTAACTAGGGTGGTGACCACGACTCCCGAACATAGGACTTTAACATGTAAAACTATAATTTTGTAATTTCCTGCTTCCCTAAATATTTTAAGCAAAAAAGCTTGAAATAAAAATTTTAGGGCATAAAATTCTGCAAGTGAACCAATAAACAAAATTAATTTTGCATACTATGAAACGACACAAATTAAATTTGAAAATAACGAAAATTGCCTCAAAACTATCGATAGGCATAAAATTGAAACAAAATTAAACAAATGTTTGACGTTTTATTTGTCAAAATAAGTGAAATAATAAATGAAGAATTTATTTTGACCGTTTTGACAGATTGAACGTCAAATATTTGTTTCAATTTTATTGGTATCGATAGTTTTGAGACAATTTTAGTCATTTTCAGATCTAATTTGTGCCGATACAAATCATGCAAAATTAATATATTAATTAAATTTTTATTAAATTATAAGTTTCAAGATAATAAATTCAAGCTGAAACTGAATTACCAGCAGTATTCTTATTTCCAGTTAGCGACATGTTCCCTATCGTAATGATTGAGTAATCTAAGTTTATTAAGTATACACAGACATAAAATATTAGAAAATAAAAACTGTAAAACTGCTAAATCGGAATTTATTGAAGAAATGTTGTCAATTTATGGAAGAGTTATTAGAAAATTGTCTTCAATTCAACCCAGACGACGAAGACTAGTAATTTATTTCACAAATTTAAATATTTTTCTATTCGTTTTTTTTATTTGTATTTATATTATGTAAAAAAAATATTTTAGAAATTTATGTATATCTGAGAGTTTTTTGCGATCCGCCCCCCCCCCCTCCCTGGAAAAATGTCTGTGGACGCCCATGCTTCATGCACAACCGGGCCGAAATTAATGTATTTTAGCCCTAAAAACAGGGCTGAAACACTTCTTTTTGGCCCTACGATTATAAAAAAATTATTCCTATGGATACATAAATAAAATGACAATTATTGATTATTGTGAATACTTGATTTTACAAAACGTCATTTTGACATATAACCTATAAGAACATTAATGGTCATCGTCTAAATAATTCACTTTTTAATTTAATATTTTATATATATATATATATATATATATATATATATATATATATATATATATATATATATATATATATATATATATATATATATATATATTAATTCGTTACTTTTGATAATTTTTTTTTTCATTAATGTAACACTCTACAACTAAAATTGCTATGTTTTAAATAGTACTTTAAACGCCGTACTGTTGCAATAGCCTATTGTAAGTTAATTTAATTAAAATTGTTACTAGTTAAATAAAAATGGGGTAATGTATCGGCTTGTCGAATTAATTGAGGATCAGATTTCGAGTTTCTCTTTATTGAGGAGTCATGAAGTAATTTTATTTTTATGAATGAGGAAAAAAATGTCGCTGATCATTGACATGATGTACTATTTATAAACATACAGTACTGAATAAAAAACGGGAAAGATTCGTCGTTGAAACTAATAATTAATGTCGGCAAAATATTTTTTTTTATATTCGACACCGTATGCTTTTAATTAACATCTATGCCGTTGCGACTGTCTTCAGTAAATTTATTGGTAAAAATATAATATATTTTTGTAATCATTTGTAAAGAGTCGGCATACAGTTATATGTAAATTAGTTATTTTAATGGTGGTACTAACTTATATTACTTTTTTGTTTTTTAGATATTGAGGATCTTAGTTTCTTTGAAGCAAATTAGATAAAAAAGTGTCTTTTTTATTTTATTTTGCGGTTTATATAAAAATATTACCAGTTATTAACTTAAAAGTTATAGATTATTATTGTATAATTATTTTAGTGATAAAACTATTTCATTGTTTACAAAAAATATATATATTTTAATATTGTTAATATAATTTTATATACGATACGTTACAAAATAAACTGAAAAATTTAAAATATATATATAAGAATTACGCTTTTTACCCATTACTCTGAGTATAGTACTCTGCCATAGCAGATCTCGGTAAGTAATATATATTTATGCGCGTGAAGAGCGGTCACCAGCCATCAAATTATGGCCCCCATGATGTTTGTAGAGGGGGAGTCACAGGGATAATTTTAATGTGATGAAAATTGTTTGTCGGCTGTGGGAATCGAACCCAGATTTTCAAATCTACAGACCGACTCGATATCAAAGAGCCATCGACCTCGTATATATATATATATATATATATATTTATATAAATAAATAAATATATCATCACGCCTTCTACCCATTACTGGGTGTGGCACTCTTCCGAAGCAGATCTCGGTTAGTGATATATTTTGCGCGTGAAGTGCGGTTACCAGGGTTCTCAGGATCCACAGGCCAACTTCATACCACTGAGCTAGCCACCCCATATATATATATATATATATATATATATATATATATATATATATATATATATATATATATATATATATATATATATATGTATATATATATATATATATATATATATATGTATATATATATATATATATATATATATATATATATATATATATATATATATATACATGGTACCACTTCCGGTTGATAGAGCTGTAAATACATAGTTCTTTTTTTAAAAAAACCTTTGTTATTCCTAAAAGAAAATTTAATGGAAATATATGAAATTACAATGTTGAAATAATAATAAATTAAGTTTTATAGCAGATAAATTTTAATCAAACAAAAGCGAGCAATCTTTTATATCACTATTTTATTTGCAATAAAATTAAAAGTATTTAATTTGTTTCAGGTATAAAAAATTGAAACAAAATATCTTCTACGTAGTATCGTACAATACTACAGCAGAAAGCTGGCCATTCTCCACTTATTTAATGTACGAAAAGTAATTGTTTTTAGTGATACTGATATATTTTAAATGTTGGTATACCTGATTGTCAAATTCAAATATGTCAAATAAAATATAAAAGTAATTTGAGTACCTATTGACAAATTTATTTCATAATAACACCACATTGGGAAAAAATTAACCTAAAAAATTAATCAAATGATAAGGCTTGCCAACTAAGCAGGGTAGCCAACTAAAAAAAATTTGTCAGTTATAGACACTCGGTATTTTTTTATCCATTTGATATTATATCATTATTTTCTATTCCATATGAACTCAATTTCAGGATTGTTATGTATCACCATGGTAACTGTACAGAAATGTACCAAATAGGTTCAAAATAGTTATGACATTTTGCAGAATCAAGTATTCACAATAAACTAAAATTGTCATTTTATATTTGTATCCATAAGAAAAAAAAAATGTATCATTACGCCTTCTACTCATTACTGGGTGTGGCACTCTGCCGAAGCAGATCTCGGTAAGTGATAAATTTTGCGCGTGAAGTGCGGTTACCAGTCGTCAAATCACGGCCCCCAAAGATGTTAGTGGTGGAGGAGCCACAGGGGAAGTTTTTAAAATTATGCAAATTGTTTGTCGTCTATGGGAATCGAACCAGGGTTCTCAGGATCCACAGGCCGACTTCATACCACTGAGCTAGTCACCATAAGAATTATTTTATTATAGCCCTAGGGCCAAAAACAAGTGTTTAAGTCCACCTGCTTTTCGACGTATCAATGGTGATGTATATCAATATAATGTCAATTTGTTTAATTTTAATTCATGTAGATCAGCGGAATTTGGATAAAACATAAATATTATTTTGGGTCTAGTAATATTGCCGGACCCATTATTACTCGTACGAAAATCTTGCATTTTTTGTCCTACTTAAACAAATAACTAATTTTATATCTTAAAAAAAGGTAGTTTTTATTAAATTATGTAATAGTTATATCAAATTAATAGTTATAATGTTATTTATAACAAAATTGATGTAATTTTATAAAAATGAATATATTCTTATTGTCAATAATTTGATATTTATGCAGTAACAATAAAAATTATTACCATTAATTGCAATACGTGCATCTTTATAAACAATTAAATAACATTTACATAATTTTAGCAATAACGTTTAATATAAATAAAATGAATAGAAAAAGTTCTATTTATAAAAAAATAAAACTTTTTCTATTAATTTCGTTAGCAAAAAAACTGATAATATCAGCACGAAACAGGAAAATTTATTAGGGTCCATTTAGTTTATTATCCCCATTTATATAAATCTGTAAATATGTCCGAAGAACTAACCAAGCCACCTGTAAAAATGTTAATGACCTTACCTACTATCCAAATGCGAATAAATGTATTCCACGGTCAAGAACATAAATGTTTTTATATAAAAAAGATTTTTTTTGCCTTTCATCTGGTTAGAGACGGGATACAGGATAGTATATAAGCATAAGAAAAATGCAAATTTTTGAATCTATTTTGCTTTGGGTTTAGAAGAGTTAAGGTTGCAAAATGTTGAGGGTGTTTTTCTGTGTTGTCGTGGTGCTCGCCGCTGCTGAAGGGTTCACCCTGAAAGCTAAACTTCGTAAGTATTATTATTTATAATAATAGTGGTTATACGTTTGATTTATGTGTTCAAATCTCGCTGATATAAATTGAATATGGTAAAAAAAATTCTATTCGAGTGTTTCAAACGTAATTATATTTAATAAGGGAAAGGAGATTTTCGTGCGATTGAGGGTTGGAATCGAACTTGGATCTCATGGATTAGAACTTATTACTTAATATCTAATGTGATAAATTATTGCAATAGTTATTTTAAATTTAATTCATAAAGTTAAGTCTTAGGACAAATGACTAACATAGTCAATTATATTAGTAATACTAAGTTTTCCATTCAACTGTTATGTTTCTGTTATAATTATCTGTTTGTTAAATATAGGAGAATACATATAATTTATATGATTGTTGGTCAACATTTACTTAACAATCGATTAATAAATCGGGCATAAATAATATAATTCGTTGCTGTTGATCATAATACCTAAAACGCAGATCAGGGCGGAATGGCGGCATATGACCTAAGTAGTTGGTCCGCCAAAGAAGCCACAGAAAAAAAAAATAATATAATAAATTCGGATTTGTCCATAAAATATAGCAATTATTCAATTCAATATTTTGCCAGGTTGTTTTATTAAATAGATTAACCGGCTAATAGTATTTTTAGTTTCAATTTTAATTCCGTTTCTTTCTATAAAAATAAATGATATTCACAGCACCAAATGATAAGAAAGGCAAAATACTTAATATGTTGGTAGCTCCAAATATATGAACAAGCTTACCTTTCGTATTTTGTTTTGTAAATAGCTCCGAAATAAAATTGGAGGAGTTGCTTAACTCCAAATTTAATCCTTTTTATGATTCTGCCTGTAAAGTATTTGACTGGACTATATAACTTTTTAAAAATACTAATATGTACCAACATCTATTATTATATTTGTGTAACTTATATTTTTAATTTGTTCTCTTTAAGTGCGGTAATTTATTATTACATACCATGGTAAGAAACATGAATATTTTTGTTTCTTATTTTACTTATAACGTTAGGTATTTACTTATATATATTTTTCAATATGGAACAATATTTTAATATTCAATATGTCATTTTAAATGATATTTATTTATAATTCAAAATTTATAATTTATAGCTTCATATATAGAACGTTGTAGCAAGAGTGATCCAAAGTTAAACGAGTGCTTCGTAAGAAATGGAAACAAAGCCATCCCACGAATTGCAAGAGGTATGTTTACTTATAATTTTTCATATCTGATATAATTTAAAACAAAATACAGTAGTCACAGTAGTAGCTCTAATTATAATTATTGCTATTGACTAACTAATTTTATATAGAACGTAACATTAAAATTTCTTGTAGTACTAAATAAACAAAATTATTTCTGTAGTTACATTTTTATAATTTTCGTCAAATCAAATAAAAACTTGTGTAGATGTAGTGTAAATAATGCTATTATTGTGCAAAAACGCTTAAAATTTGACAAGTGCAGAGTGTAAACTTACACCTATAAAATTTTGAATTGTTAATTGTAGAGTGAATGCATTGAAAATGAAACAAACTTACTAAGTTCTTTTATGGCGTTCCCTTGCGTTTCCGCACAAAAATAGCCCTGACTGTAGATGCTATAATATTTGTTTCGATTTTTAAATATCAGGTGATCCCAGCTACAATATCCCTAACATGGTGCCATATAAAGTAAAAGAGGCTATAGTACGTAATGACAATCAAATTAGATTCATTTTGAAGAACATACGAGTATATGGTCTGGAGAGGGCACGGCTAACTGGAGTCAAGTACGCATGCATTTATTTAACCGTATATTTTATTAGATCACTAACTTTATTTTAGTAATTCTATTGACAACATACATCTATATCATTATCTTTTTTAAAATTAAAATAAATAAATATATCATTACGCCTTTTAGCCTATAGGGTGTGGTACTCTGCCGTAGCAGATCTTGGTAAGTGATATATTTATGCGCGAGAAGTGCGGCTAGCTGGCGTCAAAGATGTTAGTGGCGGGGAAGCCATAGGGGCAATTTTAATGTGGTGAAAATTATTTGTTGTCTGTGGGAATCGAACCCGGATTCTCAAATCCACAGATCTCCAAATTCACTTATACAATTTTTTTTCTACTAACATCGAAAAATAAATTCTTATATCTTAAATATTTTGAAATATATCCCCCTATTCTATAACACGATCATTATCTGTAATAGATCGATATGTTAATAACAACTTTTTATATAGTGTGATTACTTTATAGATTATCATAATTTCCGTATTCTGTGACGAAAATAAATAAATTATTCAGTCACAAATTGTCGAAATTTTGGTATGGAAGAGTTGTCATTAATTCGATCAGTAATAAATAATAATCCAGTTACAGAATAGGAAGGATATTTGTTAAGTATGCCATGGCCGATAAATGACTCATTCCATCGCTGTATTAAGGATATATTTATGTAGTTATTGTGTTGGTGGAAGAAAAAATATTTTAAATTGTCTTGGCTATGGAAAGCAATTACTTTCAGCATGATTGTAGGAAAAATGTTTGATGTCGTATTATAAGTACATACTTTACTATTCTTAGTTACTAACCTAAAATATATTTAATTTTATCATCCTAAAATATAAATTATGCATTTTCTAGTTGCGATTTCTACCTAGAATCATTTGCACAAAACTTAACAATTCCAAGACTGACTATACTTGGAGATTACGAACTAAATGGAAAAGTTCTTGATGAATTCATGCATGGTAAAGGCAGAGCAAACATCACCATAGGTAACATTTATATTCCACAACATCTGGACAAGTTTTAATATAATATTTATATTATAGTTAATGGTCTTTACACCACTAAAATGAAATTTAGAAATGAAAACGGCTATGCCTTACCTTCCGGTGGATACACTATTTATAAACCACAAATTGTAGTGTACAATTTTGAAAAGTTGTTTGACGGCAACGAATTCCGTGGTGAGTATTTATTATTATTTTACTATATTTAGTTAAAACTGCGATAAGTTCAACTTGTAACTGTAATTTGTTTTGTTTTTTTTTTATTTTATTTCCATTTAAAAGTCACTTTATTTACATAAATATACTTTAGATTTAGCGCCATCAGACTTGTTTAAAAAGTTTAATAAATGTATCAGTACTCAGGACAAAGCTATTTCTGGTATAGCATTCAAAGAAGCTGTTGAACAAAGGATTTTTTTCCTGACGATCAGAGCTGGGCAAGCTACTTAAAAAAAGTAGCTAAGCTACAGCTACAGCTATTCTTTAAAAAACTAGCTAAGCTACAACTATAAGCTATATTTTGTAAAATATAGCTAAGCTACAGCTAAAAGCTTTCGTTAAAGTAGCTGTTAAATTTTAAAGCTACTTTTTTAAATTATTGTGAAATAATTAAATTTGCCATTGTCATATGATCATTCTTTTCTTATAATGACTGTTAATTTACTATTATGTACATAAATATCAAAAAAAGCAAATACCATCTGGCACCTACTGTGTATTTTTGCGTATTAGAGCCAGTTAAAACCGGCAACAAATAATTATTTTGTGTGGGTTTAGCTTGTACGCATGCGTAATTTGTTGACCTTCTGCTTAAAAAGTAGCTTTAAGCTATAAAAGTAGCTTTAAGCTGCAAAAAAGTAGCTTTAAGCTACAAACAGTAGCTTTAAGCTACAAAAAGTAGCTTTAAAAGTAGCTTTAGTCGTTATTTTTAAGCTAATAGAAAAAAAAGTAGCTAGCTACAAGCTACAGCTATATTTTTCACAGTTAGCTAAGCTACAGCTACAGCTAAGGTAAATGTAGCTAAGCTAGTAGCTAAGCTAGTAGCTAAGCTACAAAAGTAGCTAGCTACTGCCCAGCTCTGCTGACGATATATAGGATAATTAAAAAAGAGATGGCATAAGTATACACGTGTTAAAGAAATTGACATCGAAAAATATTTTTTGTTAATGATAAATATTTCTTTTCATGGCGAAGTAGATAATTTAATTTAATTCAGACACAAAACAAGTGATCTCATTTTTGAATGCCTTCTACAGTGATCTATAAAAATAATATGCTAAACAAAACATTTCGGAAATTTATAAAATTATATTTTTGTGTTCAGGCTATCAAACAAATATTTATTTGAACAATAATTGGAGAGCAGTAAGTAAATTATTTGAACGAGGAGTTGCTAGATACATGAACAACTTTATACAAGAAATTTACACAACTATTGGATCCATTGTACCTTCAAGAGAGTTGTATTATCCATAATTTATAAGAAGATATTTTAATTTATTATAATAATTTCATTTTAAGATCTTTGTAATTTATTTATTTTAACAATAAATTGATGTTCTAGAAATATGTTTTTAAATAGTTTTCATTTATCTATTTTCATTTTCAAGTAAAAGATTGAGTTTATATCCTCGTTCCTTTCAATGATTTTCGTTTTTGGCGAGCGGAATTTATTATTGTTCTACTTGTTTTCTAGCATTTCAGCACCATATTTTGAGCGGAGTAAGTGAGCCACATTTTTTATAGCTTTACATAAAAAGTGTAAAAAAAGTTATGCCACAACTTGTAAAAGGTACCTATAGCTCATGTACTATCTACTAGCCTTGATTATACAGTTTAATTATTAGTCAATCAACGCTAGGTACTACAAGGTGATCAGAAGCAAGTGTTTCAATGGGCCTTTCAAGACTTTTTTGAATTTTTTATATATTAATCTACGTAATAAAATAATTATACCCAATTTTTTTATTTTTTTAAAAAACTTGTATTAAGCATGATAAAAATATTTAAACTTTCGAAACAAATGAATATGACGTAGTTGCATCTTAGCTTAAAGAGAGACAGATAAGACAGAGATAAATAACACGTAACTTGTCGTTGTCAGTAGAATTCTCAGACAAAACATAACTAGACGGATAACATCGGCATTTGTTGTAAGTCAGAAAGGGATAGAATAACTGGTTGGTGAGGCGGGTGCGCGGGAAGGAGCAACTTGCATAACATCAAAGTGTACTCGCTCCTTGCCGCGCATCCGGCGGACCCGCAAGTTATTCCATTCCTCTCTGCTTCACAACACTGCATTGACTTGAATACGGCATAATTCGTCTAGTATTATACGTCATTGGTAGAATCGTAGAATGCTGAATGTTTATTTCATCTTCGTCTTCTTGAGCACTGACAAACGTTTCAGACAAAGCTCTGTGATTGGCTTAATGCAACTACGTCATTGCAATATGGCAGTGCGAACGTTTTAAATTATTCAACTTTAACTTTCATATTTCAGCAATAAAGATATCATTTATGGTATGATTTTATATTGTATTAAATATGATGTACGGTCAAGAATTTATTTTAATAAATATATATTAAAAAGCTCTACCACTTGAATCCCCCATTGGCAATACAATTCCGGAGATCTTTTTATTTCACAGTTGGCACAACGCTAGGTAAAGGCGGAAATGCTATTTGACATTTCTAATAAATACAAATAGGTTATGTCAGGAGTCTGACAGCTAATAGAATTTTGACTTTTTGGGGAATAGAAATACTTTAGAAATAAATGTAATAATAAATGTACTCAAATTTAAATTTTAAATGTCACTGTCAACAACAGGAAATGAATTTATGTATCAGGTTTACCAATTTCAAGTAGTTTTTTTTATTGCCTACTGTAACAATTCCTTTTGATCACTCTGTAGTTAGAGAGTTAGGGTGCAAAATGATGTCTCATTTATTCCAGTGACAGAAATGGATTTTTTAATAGATTATGTCATGATAAACATGAAAACAAAAAAATTTGATTTGGGAACGGGTGGAAAATCACGGGTTAACGTTTTATACAAGATTTAAAGCACCCACTCTTTTGCACTTGGTTTTATTCGCGCACTTTATTTAATTGCACTCGAGGTTTAAATCCCGAACGTACACTTGGTCACTGACTCTACAAAATGACTGAATTATATGTAAAAATATATAAGAATGCATTGCTAAGTAACAAAGACTCGAATAAAAATGGCAATGATTGTTGAGCGCAGTTGGACTAGTAGAATTTAAGAAAGAACTTGTTGATTTGAGTTAATATCGCTTGAACAGACAAAAATCAATACTTTTACCTATTAAAATGCATGGAGAACAATATGTATGTAATAATAATAAATAATATGAATAAGTATTTAGTATCTTCATTGACAATATTTCAATGAAATATTATTAATACCAAAAAACAATATTTCCATCGAAAACATATATTTATTGACTATATACCCAGTATTTTGTTATAAAGTATTATTATTTTGCCCAGAAATACTCAAAAATACACAGCGATTTGTTCACTGCAGTAAATTTGTCACTTGAATACAATATTTATGAATATAAATAAATATAAATATTTCTAAAAAAAATATATTCATTTTAACTGTTCAAAAATATAAAATACGCAAATATCTTATTCCATTATTATTATTATTATTATTATTATTCTTTCATGGGGTGGCTAGCTCAGTGGTATGAAGTCGGCCTGTGGATCCTGAGAACACTGGTTCGATTCCCACAGGCGACAAACAATTTTCATAATTTCAAAAGCTACCCCTGTGGCTCCTCCACCACTAACATCTTTGGGGGCCGTGATTTGACGACTGGTAACCGCACTTCACGCGCAAAATATATCACTTACCGAGATCTGCTTCGGCTGAGTGCCACACCCAGTAATGGGTAGAAGGCGTGATGATATATTTATATTTTATTTATCTTATTCCATATTTATAGAATATTATTTAAAATTAAATTTTAAACATGTTTACCACCAATTCAACTAATAAAATGCAATATTTCTATATCTCCATATCTCAAAACATGTTTCCTGCTCAATACAGAAACATAATATTTATACTTTTTTATGATTCAAAAACTATATTTCCAGGTAAAAGTTTTACAAAATACTTAGAATAACATCTATACTTACTACGTTTGAACTATGCACGGCGCATGCGCGGACATCTAACCAGTGCGCATCAAAATGTTTTGCTACATATTTTTTATGCAGGAAATTATTTTTAATTGAAATTGTACTAAATGTAAAATTGTACTTTAAATTAAAAATATGTATATTTTGTATGTAGTATAAGATATATTTTATCTTGATAATGAAGACAAACATTATACCTAGCAGGAAAATCATATTTGACTTTACAATTTATTCCTTATTGAAATGGTTTTTTATTTATCTACGAGCTATACGATAACATAGAGTTATAATTTTGAACTGATATATGTATTATATGTCTTATAGTATAATTGAGACTGTTTTTAAATATTCAATTTACTTTTATACATTTAAACTAAGTTTAATATTAAACATGAAACTTGGCATAAGATTTAATTTGAAAGATTTTTAAATATTATGTGTTTGTTTTGTTATTTTACAGCATCATATTTTGAAATGTGTCGAGTATCAGATCCACAATTATTTGAATGTTATAAAAAAGCAGCCAACAAGGTTATTCCGCGAATTGTAAAAGGTACAAATAAAAAGATATACTTATTTATTTTGTAGTTATTTGTATTAGTTCTTTTGTATTGATCAACAACTCTAATTATTGTTCGATCTTACTAATAGTATTATTTAGTTTTTGCTTTGAATGGAATGTAATGATTATTTTTTACTAGCATTTTGAATGAAATGCAGGTGAAACAATTATATGTTGGAGAACTTGAGGGTGAGAGATTGCGTGAACGATTTAGGCATAAATGGATGGATATGACTGAAAGTGTAGGTGAATGAAAGATCCTGAAGTTTATATGAAAGGAATTATAAATAAATAAATATATATCATTACGCATTTTACTCATTACTGGGTGTGGCACTCTGCCGTAGCAGATCTCGGTAAGTGATATATTTATGCGTGTGAAGTGCGGTTACCAGCCGTGAAATCACGGCTCTTAAAGATAATAGTGGAGGGAGAGCTACAAGGGTAATTTTATTGTGATGAAAATTGTTTGTTTGCTGTTGGAATTGAATCCAGGTTCCCAAATTCATTATTCGACTCGATACCACTGAACCACCTATTTAAAGACATTACGAATATGTATAAAATGAAAATGGTGTGTCAGGTGGAGATTAATTATTGTAGCATGAATCTGATGAACAAATATTTAGTGAATATTTGAAGGGTTCGTGCTATCTTATTTGATAGGATGTAGCTTGATGTTATGTATGCATGTTTTAATGTAGTAGTATTATCACCTACCCTGTAATGGTTACTGTGGATTGTGGTTAATTTTTATTCTACAGAATGGAATGTTTTCTTTAATTTTTAATTTCCTCTTAGGTATTTAATCATTAGTTGCAGAAAACTAACCTTATACGAAAGTAGAATTATTAATTACCAGTGTAGTTAGCATATTACCAAAAATGTGTTATTGGAGACATCAGGTGAGTAAAAAATTAAAATTGGAACAAAAATAATTGAATTCAATTTTTAAAATTTGATGGAAATGAAAATTGGAATGTTTTCAGTGTAAAGTAAATATTATTTAAAAAAAATTAACTACAAAGTATAATAAATTACATCTGATATCATTTGTAACAAACAATTATTAGTTTAATGCATATTATGGAAATTATAACGTTTTAAAATATTGAACTGTGAAAACTGTCGATATTTCTTAAATGTGATTTTTCATTCTAATTTAACTTTTTGGCACAGTTAACAACGTGATTAACTAACGTTTTATGAAACCGGGCCGTAGTTATATTAAAAATTAACACCTTTATACATAGTTACCTACTGAAATAAAATGTTTTAATATTTTGTACGATTTGTTTTAGGTGATATACATTACGGTATACCAAACATGCAGCCATTGAAATTTAAAGAACTTGTGATCCGAAATGACAATGAATTAAGATTTATTTTACGAAATGTAGAAGTATATGGCTTAGAAAATGCAAAAATGGATAATATGTTGTAAGTTAATACTTAATACATTGTTAGATATATTAATTTTATTTCATACTGTATCGTATTTACATATTTATAGAAGTGATTTCATTCCGGTAAATACGTGATTAAAGTATCAGATACCGTAATGAAACATTACGGTATTGTATCGTGAGGTTGCTAGGTAACAAACAGTTTTTGATATTTAATTATTATTTTCAAAGGTAGGTTATGAATATAACATTTAATAATTAAAAGTGACACAGTATGAAAATAAAACTTACGTCATACTTTCGTTAATGAGTTTTTACGCTACTCGGTTCTAAATCTTACTCGTACCGTAAGACTCATTTACTGGACTTATACGAGTCCTGCGTTTTATTAGTTGGCCCGAATCATTTTTCGTTTGATGTTTTATTATCCAGTTTTATTTCTCGTATAGTATGCAAAAGAATTAATGAAATTTTAATGAGATTTATACTAGTATGTTATTAATACACAGATAAAATTTGAAATAACAGTCATTGCTAAAAAATATCTAATATTAAGAAACAGTTTAACGGATTTATGGAAACATAAAATATCTGCTTTACGACCAATGATTTAAAATTACAGTTATTAAATATCATTTAATTTTTAGCATTACTTTTGTTGAAAATTATATAAATGAAAATTTTACAATACCAAGATTGAACGTTCGTGGCGATTATCAAATGTTTGGACGAATACTGAACCAACAAGTAAATGGAAAGGGCAAAGCAAATATTACAATACGTAAATATTTATTTTAATATTAGTATTTTCGACACCCTTGTTTCTTTATGATAATTTTTCAGTTAATGGTTTCTACACTAATAAGATTGATTTTACAATTGATCCAGAGTTTTGGGCAACTATTTTGACTTCTTATAGTTCTTACTTCCCTCAACGAGTAATATACCATTTCAGTAATTTATACAGTGGTAACGATTTTCTCGGTAAGTTATTATAATTATTCTTCTTTCGATACCTATATATATAATAAAAAGATCATCAGAATTGTATTACCAACTGCAATAGTTATTTGTGATTAGCCTATACTATTATTGATTTTTACTGTAAGTATTAATAATGTGTGCACTTTCTACAGGATATCAAACCAACGTATTTTTAAATAATAACTGGCAAGAAGTTAGTAACGCGTTCAACTCAGGAGCATCTAGGGTTGTAGCAGATTTTATCGGACTACTTTATAAAAACTTGGCTACTGTTGTAACATTTAAGGACGCATTTCTTCCTTAAATTTCTCAAAATATGTATTTTATATGCTTATGTTTAATGTATTGTAACTCATTACTAGAAATATTGTACTCCAATTTGTAATCTTACTTTAAATCATTAAAATTATGTTATATATGTGAAAACTGATTATTAATTTCAAATTATATATCCTTAAATAAAGAAAATAAATCCTTTACTAACTATAAGCTCGATTATCAATGTTGGGATAAAGTGATAAATAAATCATATCAGACAAGTACAAAATAGCGCATTGAAATCGAAATATAAATTGCACTAATTATATTATTTGTTATTTCTCAATATTTTTCACTTATTTGAATTATCCGTCACTTTAAACCAGCAATGACAAACATACTTTTATATTACACTTTTTCAGCTCAATTCTCAAAAGAGTTTTAGCTAATCCTGAATTTTGAATTAGTCAAATTAAATTAAACAGTATTCTCTAAAAAAAGTTAAACAAACTATAATATATTTTTATTACCATTTGCTTTTCGGAAAATTATTTGGATTAACTTCTTTTATATCAGGTTAGAATAAGATTAGTTAAACCGTAATTCAGGATTAGCTAAAATTGTTTACTTGGAGCAAGAATTAGTTACTAATCCTGTTCGACTGTCGAAATCAACAAATATAAGATTTCCTAGGAGATCTGCATACACTACACAACATATTATAACACTAATACTTAATATAATGTTCTTTTATATACTATACCGAAATAAACACAATATCACACATTTCAAGCCAATTTGCACATAAAAATATTTACTAACATGTTCACAATCACGTCAAAAACACTCTTGAAGCCGGTACAGATTCAACTAACGTTTTTAAACGATACAGCTTAATTAGTTATATATGTTGTAACTTGTTAGCTAGCGTTTGTAGTCATTTAAAAACATACAAAATTTATAGGTGTCGCAGATCTCAGTCAATTTCCGATAATATACGAACAAAGTCGATGTTGGTATGCTTGGAAGTTGCAGGTGAAAAATACAAACTTTTGAAACATCGAAATACATAATAAGTACATGATTAATAATAAATCAAATTTGTCCAAATTTTTATTTATTTTTAAAAAGACAACACATAAAAGTTAAAATCCTTTAACAGGTATCGAACAGACAATCTTTGGTAGATGTTGGCACCTATATTTCTCCCTTATAAGATGTCTGCTCTTAATGTTAAAGAATTTTAGCTTTTCCTTATAAATGTTACATGGATAAACAACTTAAAATTCTTAATAATAGCATAACAATAAAGAAGTATATAATTTTACTTCTTTATATAATTTAAACAAGCACAAAACTTCTAATAATATAGACTTGCATAACCATACGTTCGTATCACAGTTGTTAACAATAACAAACATAATTTAAAAACAATTTGACATTACACACTTTATCGCTCCACAATTTGCAATATATACAATCATATTTCGGGGATTTAAAAGACATAAGTAGATAAATTTCTTAAATAAAAAATAATAATCATTCATGTTTACAAAATATTTTTCCATTACTTAAAAAGTTGTTTGGAATTACACCATATCCTGAAGAAATATTCATCTCTTCGTAATAACGAACCACGTGCGTACGAACTAATATCTGCGTCCATGCTGGCTTCACGTAGCCAGGACGTCGTTGGTTCGGTACTATATGATGTTTGATCACGATCTGTTGCTTCTCTAGGTTCTTCTTGATCTGTTTACCCACACAGTGCAAAGTTACTAACGTATTGACAGTTTATATGCATTCAAATTAAATCGTAGATGATAAAATAAAATAATTTTGATTGGAAGTATAATTCGTTCATTTAGTAATTACATTGTCGTTGTACTTAATCTTGATTCTTATTGATTGATTAAAACATCAAATTGAAGACATTTTTACACAGCATAAAAAGAATGTTTAAAGTTTATGACAGAAAAATTCGGGAGACGCCCGGACTCGAACCGAGGACGCTACAGACGAAACCCGTTGTCAATTCCTGTGAGACATAGGAGTCTTGGGATCGATGCTGTGTTAGACACTATGACAGATAAATTCGGTTGACGCCTATTCGTTCAGGGGAGCCGTGGCTTAGTGGTTAAAGCATCAGTCCGGCAAGCTGAAGGTCCTCGGTTCGAATCCGGGCGTCTCCCGAATTTTTCTGTCATAAACTTTAAATTTATCAAACTTCAAAGTCATTCATATGACTTAAAAATTCTTTAAATAAAAAGAATGTGATAGTGACAACGCTAAAAGTTGTGTTCCAAATAAATATGGCGTACAATTTATAAAACTTTTCTATATTATCTATCAACATTTATAAACATGAGAAACAATAAAATTAAATAAGCTTTGCCATTATTATAAGTTTTTTATGCTTTGGAAACATCTCTTCATATTAATGTTTTGATCATCCAATCAGTATCAAGATCAAATATATTCTATGAAATCACGTTATAATCTATCACCGAACTTCAGTAAAACGATTTTCTATTTTGTATTTGCGAGGATTTCATTAATAGAGTTAAACAAACTAAAGTAAAACCGCGGCTGGAATGCGATTTAATTCCACCCATTCAGGTATATAACGAATGGCGTGCCTCTATTTTGAAGCGAAAGTGAAATATACAGTCTCTGTGAAAACACTTGGTCGCCGCACCATGGACGACATGAGCATTTATGTAAATTTGGTAATGATATATTTATTTATTATTAATCCATAATAATTATTATTCTTTTAATATGTTTTTTTTATAAATAGAAAGAATTACTCGCCGTCTTATTATTTCATAAATTCTAATATTTTTAATCAACGTTTGCCAGTGAATGTACCGATGATAGTAGCGATAGCCGAAGCCTTAGGGTTTTAAATTGATTTGTCTAACTCTACGATATTAAGTTTTGAGTAAGCATTGTTGCTGCGCATTCCGAGATAAAAATGTAATTTATTTTAAGTGTTAATATTTGATTTATATTTTGAGACTAAGTACAACTCAGGAAAGTTAATTTAGTAGAATTATTGAAAATACCATATTAGTTAAAATGCAGCTTGTCTAAAAGAAGGAGTTCTAATTTTTAGGTAAAATAAAAATTGGAAATTAGATTAAGCAAATGACAAATGCTGGGCTTTTGGCAAAGATAGTGTTACTTGTTATTTGGAAGTAAGATTTCGTAAAAGTATTGGATGATATTGAGTGAGTATGCAGTAGTGATTGTAAAGTCAGCCATTTGAGCCATGTAGAATAAATAAAACAATACAAACCTCCTGAAGGAAGGACTTTGAATGGTTCATCAGATTCCAGTGGATCACTGAGTCCAACCTCATTTCTCGCGAATATTCTGATCAAGTAATCGTGATCTTCTTGTAAATCGCGTAACGTGTATTTGAGAACATTTTTGTTCGTTCTACCCACTTCCATCCACATTGTTTTCTTGGTGTCTTTAATGGCGATGTTATAGCCCTCGATAGGGGCGCCACCGTCATACTCTGGGACGACCCATTCGATGACAACGGCGTTGGGGCCAATGCAACGAATGCCGAATGGCTTTCTAGGTGGTGATGGTACAGCTAAGACAAAAATTATTATCATCAGGGACCCTTTACGATCAACTTATCTAGGAGACGCATTGTTCTAATCCTTAAAATTTTGACATTAATTACTGCTACAATTAAAGATCCGGTCAGAAATTATTATAATTTTTCTAATTTTGACATATAAAGTGTCACATTTCAAAGCTGATAGAAGTTTTTAAACGTCACTCTTTTTGCAACTATTTAGGAAATGTAATACTTTTCGCAACTAGTGAGGAAATTATTTTTTTACAATACTTGTACTGTAAGTTACCTATTAATGGCAAAATTTAAATACAGTAAGTGCAACTTTTATTGCCCAGTGGTTTCCGTGGTTATATCAGGACTTTAATATTTACTTACTGTCCACCGTGAACAGTAAGTAAACATTAAATATCAAGGTCCTGTTTATTTTGAGAACAATTTGACAGCTGTCAATTTTGAAACCTATTTTTCTTTTCCTTCTATTTGTGCAAGTATTGTAAAAAATAGCTTACTAACCTCGAACTGTAAGTGATGTTTTTAGGTCGCGAATGTCACTTACAGTTCATGGTACGTAATATACTATTTCGTTGATATGATTTACTTTTTTCTTCACCCTTCGCTCAATCCGCAAAAATCTCAATCGTTACACAAAATGAAGCATTTCCTAACTGTTACGTAAATAGCTATATCACGATCCTGTCAGAAAGTTACATTTTCTTTCCTAGTTGAGAGAAGAAAGTGATGCTGTTCATCCCTAGCCAAGAAAGTACATTTGTCTTCCCTAGGGAAGGAAAGTAAATTCACATCCATACCAACTGGAAAACAACTGAGACAATTTCGGGGTATGAATCAGAACATATTGAGGATTTATTTCATTTGACATTTAGCTCAGATCTAATTTCGCTAGAGTTCCCCTACTACTAAATTTAGTGATGATAATAAAGCTTTAAGTAATCCATCTTTCTAGATCAATTAGTTTGTTCATTTCAGTTAGTCACGTGGTTTTATATGAACTGATATTAGTGAGCCAAATGACAAATGAAATACAATAACAGTCATAACTTAATCTTAAAGCCGTCCTATAGCGAATATGAAGATAAAATAATCTTCATGAAGAGGAAGAATCATGGAGACAATAGAATCTCAAAAAATGTACTTACTTGCATGTCGTTTTAGAGCAACAGGCTGTGTATTCGCGGGTTCGCTCACACCTACACAGTTCTCAGCGAAAACTCTGAACACGAATTCATTTTTCTCTTTAAGATTTTCAATATGGTACTTTTCTATATTGGCTTCCAAAAAGGCAACCTTCTCCCAGCTCGTGCTACTGGATAGTCTCTTCTCAACAATGTACCCTGTGACATCTGTACCACCGTTGAGTAATGGGGGACCCCATTCTAATGACGCACTACGACTTGTGATGTCCGTCACTTGAAGGTTCGTTGGCGGTGAAGGTGGAGCTGAGAATGATACAGTTATTAATAAATTTGAAAAGGAATCATGTTAGTAGATAAAAGATGATTTGTAAAAACAGAATGAGGGTATTGAAAAGAATGAATTATTGAGAAAAAGTAAATTGTTACAGGTAGATATAAATCTGGTAGCAGGTGTGATTAAATAAAGAATAAAATAGTGAATTATGATAGTGATCAGTGTCAGGATTAATAAAGAAATTAGATTGATAAAGGAATGTAGATAAAATACTATAGGCGCGATGGCCGAGCGTGTTAATGTACATCTCTTAACATGCTGACGTCATCCGACCATTGGGTCGTCAGTTCGAATCCGCCTGTCGACAATGTGTGGTTTGTCGTTAAATATAAAAATACAGTTACATGTATTATCACGCTCGGGCGCAATGAGCTAGTCACTCATACACTTAAAATAATGTAACATCGACTATGAAAAAACCAGCAGTACGGCAGTGTAAAAACTGCGGCTCGGTGTGCCTGGTCTCCTATATGGAGCATGCCAAAATCCACAAAGGATTGTTGTGCAATAGGATGAAGAAGATAAAATACTAGCTTACCTTTCAAAGAAGTAATTTTTGTAGGTGGAAAAATTCACAAAAGAGAATACATAGTATTTTCATTAATTATTGGTATTTTTCCTTTTAATCAAAGCAGCAAAAGCATTATTATAGACAGCATTAAATAAGCATTAATAGTACATTCAACGACTTAATTTTTATAAAATTGTAAAAATATTATATTAACTTAAGGTATAATTTTGTACATAGTGTCCAAGCATTGAAATTTGGAATTTGGAATACTTCAATATAATATTGAAATCTAAATATTCGTACAAACTATTAAACGTTAGTAGGACATTGTTTTACTGTCAAAAGAAGCATTATTTGTTATTTTTATTTAGTTCCTTGTTCAACTAAACACATACTTACACCGTTACTTTAATTACAAATATCATTTTATTATTAAATTATTTAAACAATTTATGTTATAATTATTAATAATACCTTATAACTAAGGTTAAACGACAAACATAATATTTTTTTATTTAAATAATATCTAGATTAGTTAATTTAAGTTTAAATTGAAAATTAATTTTTGTAAATAAATTTCATTGTTTCAATTTGACATTACAATTCAATTCCTAGATAATGACATGCTAGTATAAATGGATGAAAATAAAATGTTTATTTATTTTACGATCTAGTAACATTAATTACGCGGTATAGATACTTTGATTTCCATATGATAGCAATTAGCAAAGGATTAATTTGCAGAAGCATTGAAGCAACTAATAATTGATAAAACTTACTTAATCTCTTGCCGGCAATAATAGTCTCATCCGGAATGTATGGCTCACTGAGTCCAATTTGATTTCTTGCTGTAATCTTAAAGGAGTATGCTACGTTGGTCTTGAGATTAGAGATCGGTAATTCTGGAACGTTGCCTTTGCTGGCACCCTGTTTGATCCAGGTCTCCAATATGGCTTCATGCATCTCCACGATGTATTCGAGAATTCTAGAGCCACCGTCGGATAATGATGGCACCCATTTCAGAGTAAAGGACGTTGATGTCATGTTGGACACGTCCAGAGGACCACGAGGAGGCGATGGTGGACCTAAGAAAAAGACAATTATAATTACTCATTACAAAAGATTTATTAGACAATTTATTCTTTATTTGTTTCGTAAAATATATACCGGATGGTATTTGGTACGAGCGAACCTACGGATTTAACATAGGATATTTTTTATGCTATTTCCTGCTTGCAAAGTGCAAAGATTTTCAAATTCAAAAGATGCATGCAAGACTGTTTTTATATTTTTATTAAGTTATATTATAATTCTTTACCCTTTTATCTTTATTATTAATATAAATCAATATTATTTTGTATAAATAATCAATAAAGCTATTTAGTTTAAATATCTCTACCTAGTGCATTTACGAAATGTATTTATTGAATTATGAAGCTTACCTGCTTTAGCCGTTTCGTCAATTTGAATCTTCAACTTAGAGGAAGTAGTCATATTAAATGCAGTACAGGAATATTCGTATTGGTCGTCAAGCGTAGCTTGTTTAACAATTAATGTTCTCTTCTGTTTATTAGACAAGATCATGTACCGTAGACTTTCTGTAATTTCTTGATCTTTGCGGTACCATTTAACTTGAACATCATTTCTGGAGATTTCTACTGTGAATTCGGCATCTTCACCAAGTGGCACATAAGTGATATCTGGTAACCGAGTAATGAAATCGAATGGTGGTTCTTGTACAGTTAGTCTGGCTGCTGATTTTTGTAGACCAACCTAAACAAATATTTACAAATTACATTTAAAAATGTACATAACTTATTTAATTTTTTTGCACGATTTGATTTATTTAAATGTTTATCGATCAAAGGCAGTAAGTTATATTTACATTCAAATATTAGTTCTTGACAAATAACTGATCGCTAAGTAATTATTTACCGATTGGGAGGTGGTAAATTAAACATTCCACCAATGATAACATAGCATCTATCAAAACATACTTTAAAATTGATTTTTGAATTTTAATTTTAATTACATTATTGTGTCGATCGTGAAAAATGCATAATAATCATTGCGATTAGTAAATGTCCTAGTATCGGATATAATGAAAACTTGATTTCTGTCAACCTCAAACGGCAGGAAGCACTTACTGCTATTAGTACTGAAATAATTATAAAAAAGACCTAAAATATTGAATTAAACTTGCCTCGCATGAATATACTGCAGCATCTTCTTGTTCTGAATTATAAATCTTCAATTTCTGTCGCTTACCATCAATAGATAATTGTACATGATCAGAGAACTGTAATTCCTTTCCATCCTTGAACCACCTGACCAAGGCATCACCCTTAGTGAGTTCGATTTCAAACATGGCCTTCTCTCCCTTGAGGACGGTTTGATCTTCCATCTTGGTAATAATTTCAGGAGGAAGTTCAATGACTGTGACGTCAGCGGAACATTTATCAATTTCGTCCGGTAACGCACAAGTGTATTCACCTTCATTGTGAATCGAAGCACTGCGAATAAGAAGTTTCCTAACAGTACCTTGCTTTTCAAACTTAAAGCTCTTGTCGCTTTCGTTGATCTTTTCACCATCTTTGAACCAGTCAACATTAGCTCTATCGGAATTCAACTCTACTTCTAAAATAGCTATTTCTTTTTCCTTTACTTCGAAGTCTTCTAACCTTCTGACGAATTCTAATTTAGATTCCTTAACAGTAACAGTACATTCAGTCTTTTGAGTTTTGACGGTACATTTATATTCTCCCATATCGTTGACAGAGGAAGTTTTGATAACCAGTTTATGGATTTTACCATCTTGTGTAATTTCTCTATGATCCATACCAGTAAGCTCTTGGCTGTTGTGATACCATTTGGTAATCATAGTATGAGATGTTTCACATTGTAAGGTCAAAGTTTCGCGTTCTTTAATCGTAATATTCTTCAGTTTCTTCGTGAAAGTAACCGTATCGACATCTACAGTAATCTTAGCACCATGAGAAGCCTTACCACTTGGGTTGCTAGCCAAAACTTTGTAATAACCAGAATCAATTTCAGAATCAGCATCTGTAATAACCAGTTCGATATTTTCACCATCGTAAGATTGTTTGATTTTGTCGGATGGTTTCAGAGGTTTGTTGTTACGTAACCATATAACTTCTGGTACAGGGTTTCCTGTAACCTTTGCGTACAATTTTATCGTTCTTTTTTCTTGTACGTTTTGCTCTTGGAATCGTTCAATAAATAGTGGAGGTTCAGGCTTATGACTAGGACATTCTAGAAATAATAGAGTTGAATGTGAATATTTGTTAAAGTGTGAAGATAATTGAAATGAATGAAATATAAACTAAAACATGGCATACCATCTATAACTTCAGTAACAACAATATCCACTAAAGAATGGATTGTTCTAGCACTTGACTGAGTTGTGAGAGAGGTTAGATGTTGGGCTGAAGCAATTAATTATTGGCATATTAATCAAGCACGAAAAGCAAATGATTTTTCAAAAAAATGATAAGATGATCAAAAAGTCCATATTGAAAATTTTCTCAAGAACCAAAATGATTTTGTTACAAGATGAATATGATATTTTAATTTATAAAAATCAAATCTAAATAATATAAATATTTTTTAATGAGTGTAAACATGATTTAAAATGTAGTACTTTTCAGTCGTATGAATCGGATGATTAACATGGGAAATTAAAAAAAAATACTATAAATATTTTGTGTTACTAATGTAGTTTCAATTCTAGTTTATGATTCATGTACTGAATGGAAAGTACAAACTAGCCGAATTTTTATTTATTATTTTCTAAACAACTGAATTTGCATGTTTTGTAACAAAGCAATGATTTATGTTTTCCAATAATGTATAATTTTGTAATCAAATAAGAAGAAAATGAAGAATGGATAAAAACAACCATTCTTACCTTCGACTGTGAGTGTGGCAGAAGTTTCAACCGAACCCAATGGATTGGTTGCTTTGACGGTGTATTCCGCGGTGTCTTCAGGTTTAGCCCGAGGCAAAGTGAATGTAAACTCATCGCCTTTAGACGTCACCGGCAATTTCTTCTCCGGTTTGCCGTTCTTGTACCATACGATCTTCGGCGTGGGGTTTCCTACGATCTGAGTCCTCATCATAACTGTCTCGCTTTCACGGACAATTAAACTCTTGAGCGGCTCTAGAATCTGAGGAGGTTCCTTTTCACCGGTCTTAACCTTTAGGCTAATACGCAGTGAAGCTTCACCTTCCCGATTCTTCGCGATGATTTCGTAGGTTCCTTCTTGGGTTTTCTTCACCTTTTTGATACGCACTATGCTAGTATACATGTGCATATCAGACTCGGTGATAATAGTGATATTTTCCGTTGTTGTTAAAGTCTTCTCATTGAAAGACCATTTGATACTAGGTTCTGGTACAGCTACAAGACGGCATTCGAACGTGACGTCTTCGCCTTCGTCTACACACTGTGCCTTTGGCTTCTTGGAGAACGTCGGTGGAATACCTTCCAGAATGTCAGCCAGAGATGATTCTCTCGATAAGCTCTTGCGAGATAAGCCTGGCGTATCGGAACCATGTTCAGATAGAGGACCTTCTACTACGAGTTCTGTTGTGCTAGAAGCGAAACCAGCAGAGTTCTTTGCGACACAAGTGAATGTTCCAGCATCTTCAGGGAACACTTCGCGAATGATGAGAGTTGCTACATTATCTTCATCGTAGAACATCTGGAAATCAATTGATTCTTTGATGACTGCGGTTTGACGGAACCATGTGATCTGAGGTCGAGGATTGCCTTCTACTTGACATTCGAATTGTACGGTAAAACCGTCAGGTGCATGCTTAGGTTGTAATTTTTCAATGAATCTTGGAGCCTTTGCTTTCTCATCAGGTCCTGGTTCTAAGGAAAGAAAATATAAAATATTAATATAAATAAATAAATACATCATCTGCCGTAGCAGATCTGAGTAAGTGATATATTTTGCGCGAGAAGTGTGGTTACCAGCCATCAAATCACGACCTCCAAAGATGTTAGTTGAGGGGGAGACACAGTGGTAGTTTTAATGTGGTGAAAATCGTTTGTCGACTATAGGAATCGAAACCGGGTTCTCAAATCCAAGTTCGATTATCGCAATCGACAACCTGATTTTTACTACATTTAGTACTAGGTAAAAGACGTAATGATATATTTATTTTATTTTTATTTTATAAATATGCACGTTTTGTTATAATTTAATTTAAATAAAATAATAAAAAATAAAACTTACTTTCAAAGACAGGCAGTTTATCAATCTTTTCATGCAGTTTCTTTTGCACATAAAGAGTATAACTGACTTCGTCCATGAGATACTGAGCAGGAACCCATCCCTTTTCGTTAGTGAGATGTTTCGTGACAAACCACCAGTCGGAATTGAAGTTCTCGATGACATAAACTCTTTCGCCTTCGACCAAGTCAATAGCGTCATTATTTTCAGCCACATAGGAACAAATGGAGAACATCAAATCTCCTTCTTGTATTTCTACGACTACGGTCTCCTTAACACCTTCTTCAAAAAATTCACTTTCCCTTGTGATTTTAAGTGATACCTCTTCTGTAAAATCACACAAAAATATATGTAATTATTGTATTAACGGTAGAATAAGTCTATATTTTTTATAGTTATTACAGGTTGAAGTGTTAATAGCGCATATATTTTTTATGTTTAGTGCAGATGTTACCTGGTTTGCTATAAAAGAAACCTGAAATTAAAAAGTGTGCTAGGCATTATAATTAAAGGTTTAACTCTATACAAAACTGCAAAATTATGTAGGATTAATATAAACAATTTTACATATTACTTATGCAAATGTCAAATTATTTACAGATTTACCTACAGATTTTACCGATTTGTACAAAATGGACCACAACGTGTAGTAGTATACTAGCCAAAGCAGAAATATTTTCTTATATACAGTTGAACTTCTGAAGCGGAAATTTAAGTTTAGAAAGCAGAAGACGTGTGTTAAATAGTAAAGGAATGTATGTATAACCTTCATCAAATGTAGTCTGTGATGGTTTGCGTTTTGGTTTAATTGTAACACTCTCTTCTTCATACGACGTTTCAACTTCAGTTTTCTTTGGTTTTCTAGCCTTAAGGTTAACTTCTGCTTCGACTTCTTCGTCTTGTACAACGTACGGCTTAGGTTTTGGTTTGCGTTTTAATGAGAATTGAACACTTTCATCTTTAGGTTCTTCAACATCATAGGGTAATTCTTCGGCATCACTACCTTCGTCAATGATTTCTTCAATTACCGGGCCGTCATCCTCAACTTCTCTAGTAATTTTGATAGTACCTTCACCAGTTTCTTCCGAGTATGTTAATGGACGCTGCTTCTTCAGTTTTATTTTACCACTCATTGAAATTTCTTCCTCGGCGTAAGAATCCAATTGAATTTTAAATTCTTGTTCAATATCTTCTTTTGTTTTACTCATTCGAGGCCTGAATGTAACAGTTTCAACATCTGTGTATTCAGTAATGTCAGGATGAGAGGGTTTTCTAACCGGTTTAAGTTTCTTAATAGTAATTTCTTCAGAATGTTCTTCAATGGAAGGTTTTCTGCTAGGAGGCTTCTTCCTAATTGTAATTTCTTGTGCAACTTCTTCCTCTTCACGAGGTTTAGGTATAGTTACTTCCGCCTCCTCCTCTACGGGTTCTTCCACTGGTAGTCTCTTAATAGTAAATGAAGCAGCCTGGTCTTCTGCATCAGGTTCAGGTTCCTTAGGTTTCTGTTTTTTAATAACAATTTCTTCACTAACATCTTCTTGCGGCTCTGGTTTTGGTACCTCTTTCTTCTTAATAACTACTTCTTCTGTTACTTCCTCTTCTTCTTTTACAACTGGTTTGGGTTTCTTTTTCTTAATAGTTATTTTCTCAACAACTTCTTCAGTTACAGGCTCCTTAGGTTTCTCCTTTTTCAAAACAATTTCTTCCTCAACTTCAGGAACAGGTTCTTCTTTTTTAATTGCTACTTCTTCAGCAACTTCTTCCACTACCTTGGGTTTAGATTTTCTACGTTTGGTAACAATTTGTTCCTGAACTTCTTCAACAATTTCCGGTTGTGGTTCCGGTTCTTTCTTAATAGTTATTTCTTCAGCAACTTCTTCCACAACCTTTGGTGTAGATTTCTTTCGTTTAATTACAATTTGTTCTTGAACTTCTTCAACAACCTCAGGTTGTGGTTCTGGTTCTTTCTTAATAGTTATTTCTTCAGCAACTTCTTCCACAACCTTTGGTTTAGATTTCTTTCGTTTAATAACAATTTGTTCTTGAACTTCTTCAACAACCTCAGGTTGTGGTTCTGGTTCTTTCTTAATAGTTATTTCTTCAGCAACTTCTTCGACTACTACTGGTTTAGATTTTTTACGCTTAATTACTACTTGTTCTTGTACGTCTTCAACAACCTCGGGTTGTGGTTCCGGTTCTTTCTTAATAGTAATTTCTTCAGCAACTTCTTCAACTACTACTGGTTTAGATTTTTTACGTTTAATTACAATTTGTTGTTCTACTTCTTCAACAACTTCTGGTTTTACTTCTGGTTCCGGTTCCTTTTTAATAGTTACTTCTTCAGCAACTTCTTCGACAACTATCGGTTTAGATTTCTTGCGTTTAATTACAAATTGTTGTTGAACTTCTTCAACAACCTCTGGTTTTGGTTCCGATTCCGGTTCCTTCTTAATAGTTACTTCTGCAGCCACTTCCTCTTCCACCTGTGGAACTGGCTTAGGTTTCCTTTTAATAATAACCTCTTCTTTTACTTCTTCTTCAGGCTTTTCTACCGGTTTCTTTGGTTTAATTACAACCACCTCAGGCTCCTCTTCAATCTTTGGTTCTGGTTTTGGTTCTTCAACCGGTTCTGGTTTCTTTTCTTCTAATGGCGTTTCTTCTACTGGGGCTTCTTCCTCTGGCTTTTTCTTTGGTTTCTTTACTTTCTTTTTTTCTGGTTTCTGTATCTCAAGTTCAGCCTCGGGAACTTCCGGTATCTTAGCAGGTTCCGGTTTCTCTTCAATAACCACCGCTTCTTCTTTTTCCGGTTCTGGTTCTGGTTTTTTGAATGGCTTCAATGTAATGGTTTCCGGTTCTTCTTCCGGTTTAGGTTTTTGTTTATATGTCAATTTTATTTCCGGTTCTTCCTCAGGTTCAGGTTTTTTCGGTACGCCTTTCACAAGTGGAATTTCCACCTTTTCAGGTTCAGGTTTTGGTTTCTTTTCCTTGGGTTTCTTTTCTTTAGGCTTTTCTGGTTTTTCCTTTTCTTCCTGAGGCCATTCTGGTTTTTCATATTTCTCTAATTCTGGCTCTTCTCTTTCAAAGTCAAGTGGTTCAAATGGTTCCATTTTAGGAGCTTCTTTTTTCTCTTTTTCCTCTGTTTTCTTTTCTTCTGGTTCTTCTTTCTTAGGTTTTGGTTTCGGTTCTTCCTTAATCTCTTCAGGTTTTTCAGGAACCTTCTTCAGTTTTACCGGTTCTTCCACAGGTTCCGGTTCAGGAACTTTACCCTTTCCAACAGTAACCTTTTTCGGTTCTGGTTCTTCTTCCTTCGGTTTTTTAGGTTGTCTCTGGTATTTAAATTGTTCATCAACCTTCTCAAGTTCTGGTCTTTCATAATCATCTCCTTCAAAGTCTAATTTGTCTAAATCTGGAACTTCTTTACCGGAATCCTTTAGCTTCCTGCGTTTAGTCTTGGGTAACTTTTGAGCTTCTTTAATATTCCTAGACAGGATACCACTATCTTTTACGTCAGGTTCTCTAAATGTAATTACCGGTATTCTTTCTAGTTCAGACATTGGTGGAAAATCAATATATCTAATTGTGCTCTTTAACAAAAATCTAGGTAATTTTACGCTTTTGATTTCTTTCTTCTTTGTTTCTTTAGGTTTTTTAAGTTTAATTTCTGCAAAGAGTGGTGTAGGTTCAGATATTTCAAGTTTAGTAGGTTTCATTTCTTTACGTTCAATTTTCATTAATTGCGGTTTAATTTCTTCTAAAACAGGTTTTTCTTCCTTAGGTTTCTTCTTCTTAGGAACCTTTTCTGGAACCTTTTTCTCCGGAATTTTTTCTTCTTCTACTGGTTTTTCAGGGACCACTTCTTCTGGTTTCTCCTCTTCCACTGGTTTTTCTTCGACTGGTTCTTCATCAACAGGTTTCTCTTTTTCTGGTACCTTCTTCTTTTTCTTTATTATTTTTCTTTTTGTAATTTCAATTTCTTCGTCAGGTACTTCTGCTATTTCAATTGGTTTAGGTTTACCTACTGTAAGTTCCTGTTCCTCTGGTTCTTTTTCTGGCTCTGGTTTCTTGAACGGTTTTAACTGAATAGTTTCTGGTTCTTCTTCAGGTTTTGGTTTCTGTTTGTACTTTAATTTAATTTCTGGTGTCTCTTCGGGTTCAGGTTTCTTTGGCACACCTTTTACAAGTGGTATCTCAACATTTTCAGGTTCTGGTTTGGGTTTCTTTTCTTTGATTTTCTTTTCTTTAGGTTTCTCTGGTTTTTCCTTCTCTTCTTCAGGCCATTCTGGTTTTACATACTCGAGTAATTCTGGTTCATCACGTTCAATATCAGATGGTTCAAATGGAGTCAATTTGGGTTTCTTCTTTTTCTCTTTTTCCTCTGCTTTCTTTTCTTCCGGTTCTTCCTTCTTTGGCTTTGGCTTAGGTTCTTCTTTAACCTCTTCTATTTTCTCAGGAATCTTTTTCAATTTTATCGGTTCTTCAACAATTTCTTCAGGTTGAGGAACTTTGCCCTTTCCAATGGTAACCTTTTTAGGTTCGGGTTCTTCTTCTTTCGGTTTCTTAGATGGTCGCTGATATTTAAATTGTTCGTCAACCTTTTCAAGTTCTGGTCTTTCATAATCGTCACCTTCTATATCTAATTTATCTAAATCGAGTAGTTCCTTACCAGAATCCTTTAGTTTCCTACGCTTAGGTTTGGGTAACTTTTCAGCTTCTTTAATATTTCTTGATAAGATGCCATTATCTTTGAAATCAGGTTCCCTAATAGTAATAAGTGGTATTTGTTCGAGTTCTGAAAGAGGTGGGAAGTCTATGTACCTAATATTACTCTTAAGTAAGAATTTAGGTAATTTTACGCTCTTAATTTCTTTCTTTTTCGTTTCTTTAGGTTTTTTAAGTTTAATTTCCGCAAATAGTGGCTTTGGCTCAGATATTTCAAGTTTAGTGGGTTTAAATTCCTTACGTTCAATTTTCATAAGTTTCGGCATTTCCTCTACAACAGGTTTTTCTTCTTTTGGTTTCTTCTTTTTAGGAACTTTCTCAGGAACCTTTTCTTCTTCTACAGGCTTTTCAGGTATTTCTTCTTGAGGTGCTTCTTCAGTTGGGACTTTCTTCTTCTTTTTAATAATCTTTTTAGAAGTTACCTCGGTTGGCATTTCTTCAGGAATTTCAGGTTTCTCCTCAGGTTGTTCAACAATTTCTTCTGGTTTAAGTTCAGGTTTTTCGTCAGGCTTCTCCTCTTTAATTTCTTCAGGAACAGGCTCTGGAACTGGTTCTTCCTCGGGCTTAATTTCCACTGGTACTGGCTCTTCTTCTGTAGGTTTTTCTTTTTCTGGTACCTTTTTCTTTTTCTTAATTATCTTCT
This sequence comes from Pterostichus madidus, assembly GCA_911728475.2. Lineage (NCBI taxonomy): Eukaryota > Metazoa > Arthropoda > Insecta > Coleoptera > Carabidae > Pterostichus > Pterostichus madidus. The sequence continues at coordinate 42,553,198 of OU452301.1, forward strand.
TTTTAATAATTTCAATTTCCTCATCTGGCACCTCCTTAGTTTCAATTGGTACAGGTTTTCCAACCGTTAGTTCCTGTTCCTCAGGTTCTGTTTCTGGTTCAGGCTTTTTAAATGGTTTCAATTTAATTGTTTCAGGTTCTTCCTCCGGTTTCGGTTTTTGTTTATATTTTAGTTTGATTTCCGGTTCCTCCTCAGGCTCCGGTTTCTTAGGGATCCCCTTTACAAGTTGTACCTCAACCACTTCAGGTTCTGGTTTGGGTTTCTTTTCTTTGATTTTCTTTTCTTTAGGTTTCTCTGGTTTTTCCTTCTCTTCTTGAGGCCATTCTGGTTTTACATACTCGAGTAATTCTGGTTCTTCCCGTTCAATATCAATTGGTTCAAATGGAGTTAATTTGGGTTCTTTCTTTTTCTCCTTCTCCTCTTGCACTTTTTCTTCTGGTTTCTCTTTCTTCGGTTTCGATTTAGGTTCTTCCTTGACTTCTTCTGGTTTTTGAGGAACCTTCTTCAATTTAATAATTTCATCCTCTTCTTCAGGTTTAGGTACTTTACCTTTGCCGATAGCAATTTTCTTAGGTTCTACTTCTTCTACTTCTTTCGGTTTTTTAGCTTGTCGCTGATATTTAAATTGTTCATCAACCTTTTCAAGTTCTGGTTTCTTAACTTCATCGAACTCCAAATCCAATTTTTCTAATTCTGTCAAATCTTTCTCAACTCCCTTAATCTTCCTGCGCTTGGTCTTGGGAATCTTTTCTGCTTCTTTCATATTTCTGGATAAGATGCCGTTATCCTTCACATCTGGTTCTCTTACTGTAATAAGTGGTTTCTTTTCAAGTTCTGAGAGAGGTGGGAAATCTATGAACCTAATATTACTTTTAAGCAAGAATTTTGGTAATTTAACACTCTTAATTTCTTTCTTTTGGGGTACTTTAGGTTTCTTAAGTTTAATTTCCGCAAACAGTGGTTTTGGTTCACTAATTTCAAGTTTAGTGGATTTCATTTCCTTGCGTTCTATTTTCATTAATTCGGGTTTAACTTCCTCCAGAACTGGTTTCTCTGCCTTTGGTTTCTTTTTCTTAGGAACCTTTTCTGGAACCTGCTCTGGACCTTTTTCTTCCTCAACCGGTTGTTCAGGTATAATTTCTGCAGGAGTTTCTTGAATAGTTACCTTCTTCTTCTTTTTGATTATTTTCTTAGATGGTTCATCAGGAATCTCGGGTTTTTCTGCAGGCTGTACGACAATTTCTTCTGGTTTAGGTTCAGGTTTTTCTTCAGGCTTCTCCTCTTTAATTTCTTCAGGAACAGGCTCTGGAACTAGTTCTTCCTCGGGCTTAATTTCCTCTGGAACTGGCTCTTCTTCTGTAGGTTTTTCTTTTTCTGGTACCTTTTTCTTTTTCTTAATTATCTTCTTTTTAATAATTTCAATTTCCTCATCTGGCACCTCCTTAGTTTCAATTGTTACAGGTTTTCCAACCGTTAGTTCCTGTTCCTCAGGTTCTGTTTCAGGTTCAGGCTTTTTAAATGGTTTCAATTTAATTGTTTCAGGTTCTTCCTCCGGTTTCGGTTTTTGTTTATATTTTAGTTTGATTTCCGGTTCCTCCTCAGGCTCCGGTTTCTTAGGGATTCCCTTTACAAGTTGTACCTCAACCACTTCAGGTTCTGGTTTGGGTTTCTTTTCTTTGATTTTCTTTTCTTTAGGTTTCTCTGGTTTTTCCTTCTCTTCTTGAGGCCATTCTGGTTTTTCATACTCGAGTAATTCTGGTTCTTCCCGTTCAATATCAATTGGTTCAAATGGAGTTAATTTGGGTTCTCTCTTCTTCTTCTTTTCTTCTGGTTTCTTTTCTTCTGGTTTCTCTTTCTTCGGTTTCGGCTCAGGCTCTTCCTGAACTTCTTCCGGTTTTTGCGGAACCTTCTTCAATTTGATAATTTCATCGTCCTCTTCAAGTTTAGGTACCTTACCTTTACCCATAGTAATTTTCTTAGGTTCAGGTTCCTCTTCTTTTGGTTTCTTGGGTTGTCGTTGGTATTTAAATTGTTCATCAACCTTTTCAAGTTCTGGTTTCTTAACTTCATCGAACTCCAAATCTAACTTCTCTAATTCTGTCAAATCTTTCTCAACTCCCTTTATCTTCCTTCGTTTAGTCTTTGGTAGTTTTTCGGCTTCCTTTATGTTTCTAGAAAGAACTCCATTATCCTTAAAATCAGGTTCTCTGATAGTAATTACTGGTTTTCGTTCCAGTTCCGATAGAGGAGGAAAATCTATAAACCTAATATTACTTTTAAGTAAGAATTTAGGCAATTTAGTCTTAACTTCTTTCTTCTGAGCAATTTTAGGTTTCTTAAGTTTAATTTGAGCGAATAAGGGAACATCTTCTTTAGGTTCACTAATTTTTAATTTAGTAGGTTTGACTTCTGTTGCTTCAATTTTCATTAACTGAGGTTTAGGTTTCTTGGCCTTCGGCTTTTCTTCTTTAGGCTCTTCTACTTTAGGTTCTTCTACTTTAGGTTCTTCTTCTGTAGGAACTTCAGGAATTTCTTCTTTCTCCTCAGGCGTCTTTTTCTTTTTCTTAATAATTTTTCTTGTTTTTTGTTCTTTGACTTCTTCAGTAGTTACTTTAACTTCGCCTGGTTCATCTACTACGGATGCAACTTTTTCGGTAACTTCTTCTGTTACCTTAATATCACCTGCAAAAAATTCAGATTGAACTTGATGAATTTGAATGGGAAATTGTGTATCTGGAATAGTAATTATTGGTTGCTCTTGTTGATCGTGTATTGGTGTAATAATGTCTGTATATTTGCCCTCTTTGAATTCTGGAATAATCTCAGTGACTGTGTTTGGTTGTCTTTCGCTTAGAATTTGTTTTGAAGTTACTGTGTGCAATTTAGTATCTTCTAAATCTGAACTAATATCTTGTTGTGTTACAGTTTCTTGTATTTGTAAAGGTTCTAAAGGAACTATGTTCCTTGTAGCTTTTTCAGTGTCTGGTTGTTGATAATCACAAGTGTCAGTTGTTTGTTCCAAATAAGTTTCTGAAATAATAGTAGTGGGCATAATGTGTGTAATGTGTGTTGTGTGTATGTGTTTATATTCTGGTGTTTGAATACCTAATTCACCTGATGTTTCTGTAGTGAAAGGAATGTCTGTAGTGAGTGGAGTATGTTCTGTAGCTTGCGGTGTTGCACGAGTGGTTTCTGGTGTATCAGGTTCGAATGGAATTGTGTTTTCGTCGACAATGTCGCCTGGTGTAGCATGTTTTTCCGAAGGGCGCTTTTTAATAATTTTCTTTTTCTTCCGTATTTCAGTTGTTTCAATTAGTTCTTGTTCTGGTTCTTCAGGGATTTCTTTTTCTTCGACAGTAACAGTAGTTTCTGGTTTCTTGTCACCTTCTTCAACAGTCACTATTTCAGTCACTTGTTCTTTGCCACCTTCTCGTTTTTTAATTACGCGCTTTTTAACAACCCTTTTTTCTTTCTTACCTTGTTCTGTCACAATTTCAGAAACTTTAACTTCTTCAGGAAGTTCTTCAATTACTGCTGGTTCTATTTCTTCATCTTCTGGTTTTTCAAATTCTTCAGTAACTTCTGTTTCAGTCACACTAACTGTAGTTTCTGGTTTCTTGTCATCTTCTTCCACAGTCACAATTTCAGTGGTTTGTTCTTTTCCACCCTCACGTTTCTTAATGACACGCTTCTTAATAATCTTTTTCTTAGGACCTTCTTCGGTAATCACTTCAGTAACTTTAACTTCTTCAGGTAATTCTTCAACAACAGCTTTAGCTTTCTTAGGTTTACGTTCATCCGGTTTCACTGGTTTTACAATCTCTTCTAGTGGTTTTGTTTCATCTATTTCAGACGTCTGTACAGTTACAGTAGTTTCAGGTTTCTTATCATCTTCTTCCACAGTCACAATTTCAGTAGTTTGTTCCTTACCACCTTCACGTTTTTTAATAATGCGTTTCTTGATAATTTTCTTAGTACGTTTGCCTTCTTCAGTCACCACTTCAGTAACTTTTACTTCTTCTGGAAGTTCTACAATAGCTACATGTTCTTCTTCAGGTTCTTCAAACTCTTCGGGAATCTCTTTTTCCACTACGCTAATTGTAGTTTCTGGTTTCTTATCATCTTCCTCCACAGTCACAATTTCGGTGGTTTGTTCTTTGCCACCTTCACGTTTCTTAATAACACGCTTCTTAATGATCTTTTTCTTGGGGCCTTCTTCAGTAATCACTTCAGTAACTTTAACTTCTTCTGGCAATTCTTCAAGAACGGGCTTAGCCTTTTTAGGTTTGCGCTCGTCTGGTTTTCTTGGTTTCACTATTTCTTCCAGTGGTTTAGTTTCATCAATTTCAGAGGTCTCCACAGTTACAGTAGTTTCAGGTTTCTTATCATCTTCTTCTACAGTCACAATTTCAGTAGTTTGTTCTTTTCCACCTTCACGTTTCTTAATAACGCGTTTTTTAATAATTTTCCTGGTGCGTTTACCTTCCTCAGTTACTACTTCAGTAACTTTTACTTCTTCAGGAAGTTCTACAATAGCCACAGGTTCTTCCTCAGGTTCTTCAAATTCTTCCGGAACCTCCCTTTCTATTACACTGACTGTAGTTTCTGGTTTTTTATCGTCTTCTTCCACAGTCACAATTTCGGTAGTTTGTTCTTTGCCACCTTCGCGTTTTTTAATAACACGCTTCTTAATGATCTTTTTCCTGGGGCCTTCTTCAGTAATCACTTCAGTAACTTTAACTTCTTCTGGCAATTCTTCAAGAACGGGCTTAGCCTTTTTAGGTTTGCGCTCGTCTGGTTTTCTTGGTTTCACTATTTCTTCCAGTGGTTTAGTTTCATCAATTTCAGAGGTCTCCACAGTTACAGTAGTTTCAGGTTTCTTATCATCTTCTTCCACAGTTACAATTTCAGTAGTTTGTTCTTTTCCACCTTCACGTTTCTTAATAACTCGTTTCTTAATTATTTTCTTAGTATGTTTGCCTTCTTCAGTCACCACTTCAGTAACTTTTACTTCTTCTGGTAGTTCTACAATAGCCACAGGTTCCTCCTCAGTTTCTTCAAACTCTTCCGGAACCTCCCTTTCTACTACACTGACAGTAGTTTCTGGTTTCTTATCGTCTTCTTCCACAGTAACAATTTCGGTGGTTTGTTCCTTGCCACCTTCGCGTTTTTTAATAATACGCTTCTTAACGATCTTTTTCCTGGGGCCTTCTTCAGTAATCACCTCAGTAACTTTCACTTCTTCTGGTAATTCTTCAACAACGGGCTTAGCTTTTTTAGGTTTACGCTCGTCTGGCTTTCTTGGTTTTACAATTTCTTCCAGAGGTTTAGTTTCATAAATTTCAGAAGTCTCCACAGTTACAGTAGTTTCAGGTTTCTTATCGTCTTCTTCTACAGTCACAATTTCAGTAGTTTGTTCTTTTCCACCTTCACGTTTTTTAATAACGCGTTTTTTAATAATTTTCCTGGTGCGTTTACCTTCCTCAGTCACTACTTCAGTAACTTTTACTTCTTCAGGAAGTTCTACAATAGCCACATGTTCTTCCTCAGGTTCTTCAAACTCTTCAGTAACCTCTCTTTCTACTACGCTGACTGTGGTTTCTGGGGTCTTATCGTCTTCTTCCACTGTCACAATTTCGGTGGTTTGTTCTTTACCTCCTTCGCGTTTCTTAATAACACGTTTCTTAATGATCTTTTTCCTAGGGCCTTCTTCAGTAATCACCTCAGTAACTTTCACTTCTTCTGGCAATTCTTCAACAACGGGCTTAGCTTTTTTAGGTTTACGCTCGTCTGGCTTTCTTGGTTTTACAATTTCTTCCAGAGGTTTAGTTTCGTCAATTTCAGAAGTCTCCACAGTTACTGTAGTTTCAGGTTTCTTATCGTCTTCTTCTACAGTCACAATTTCAGTAGTTTGCTCTTTTCCACCTTCACGTTTCTTAATAACGCGTTTTTTAATAATTTTCCTGGTGCGTTTACCTTCATCAGTTACTACTTCAGTAACTTTTACTTCTTCAGGAAGTTCTACAATAGCCACAGGTTCTTCCTCAGGTGCTTCAAACTCTTCAGGAATTTCTCTTTCTACTACGCTGACTGTGGTTTCTGGTTTCTTATCGTCTTCTTCCACTGTCACAATTTCAGTGGTTTGTTCTTTGCCACCTTCGCGTTTCTTAATAACACGTTTCTTAATGATCTTTTTCCTAGGGCCTTCTTCAGTAATTACCTCAGTAACTTTAACTTCTTCAGGTAGTTCTTCAACAACGGGCTTAGCCTTTTTAGGTTTTCGCTCGTCTGGTTTTCTTGGTTTCACTATTTCCTCTAGTGCAGTTTCATCAACTTCAGAAGTTTGCACAGTTACAGTGGTTTTAGGTTTTTTTTCATCTTCTTCCACAGTTACAATTTCTGTTGTTTCTTCTTTACCACCAATACGTTTTTTAATGACACGTCTCTTAATGATCTTCTTGGTACGTTTACCTTCCTCAGTTATGACTTCTGTAACCTTAACGTCTTCAGGAAGTTCCACGATTGCTACAGATTCTTCTTGAGGTTCTTCGAATTCTTCAGGAACTTCGGATTCAATTACACTAACTGTAGTTTCAGGTTTTTTATCATCTTCCTCCACAGTAACAATTTCTGTGATTTGTTCTTTGCCACCTTCGCGTTTTTTGATGATTCGCTTCTTAATAATCTTTTTCTTACGACCTTCGTCAGTCACAATTTCAGTAACTTTAACTTCCTCTGGTAATTCTTCTACGATCGGTTTAGCTTTCTTTTGTTTACGTGTTACAATTTCTTCAATTGTTTCATCAATTTCAGAAGTTTGTACAGTAACAGTCGTTTCTGGTTTCTTTTCATCTTCCTCCACTGTAACAATTTCTGTAGTTTCTTCCATGCCTCCAATACGTTTCTTAATAACACGCTTTTTAATAATCTTTTTGTGACGTTTACCTTCTTCCGTAACAACTTCAGTAACTTTGACTTCTTCCGGTAATTCTACGATAGATTCTGGTACTCCTTCTTCGGGAACTTCCTCAGGGACAAGTTCCTCAGTAGTTTCATCTTTTGGTTTTTTTACTTTCTTAACCTTCCTCTTAACATCTTTGTCCTTTGGAATTTCGTATGTATCGTCAGGGCCCTCACCAGTTTCAATCGGTTTTGGCTTGCCAACAGATAAGTCTTTCTCGCCCTCCTCTTTTTCAGGTTCAGGTTTCTTAAATGGTTTTAAAGTAATCTTTTCTGGTTCTTCTTCAGGTTTAGGTTTTTGTTTATACTTTAATTTTAATTCAGGTTCCTCTTCGGGCTCCGGTTTCTTTGGAACACCCTTTTCTAAAGATACCTGAATAACTTCTGGTTCAGGTTTTGGTTTCTTTTGTTTAGATTTCTTTTCTTTAGGTTTTTCAGGTTTTTCCTTCTCATCCTGAGGCCATTCTGGTTTTTCATACTCGAGTAACTCTGGTTCATCCCGTTCAATATCAATAGGCTCAAATGGAGTTAATTTAGGTTGTTCTCTTTCTTTCTTTTCTACCGGTTTTTTACCTTCTGGTTTCTCTTTCCTAGGTTTCAATTTAATTTCCTCTATCTCTTCCACTGGCTTTATTGGAATCTTCTTCAATTTCACAATTTCCGGTTCTAATTCCTCTTGAGGAACTTTGCCTTTACCAATAACAAGTTTTCTTGGTTCTGCTTCTTCTTCCTTTGGCTTTTTAGGTTGTCTTTGATATTTAAATTGTTCATCAACTTTTTCAAGTTCTGGTTTTTTAATTTCATCTAATTCCAAATCTAATTGCTCCAGATCAGGTAAGTCTTTACCAGTATCCTTTAATTTTCTACGTCTTAATTTAAGTACTTTTTCAGCATCTTTAACATTTCTTGATAATACACCATTGTCTTTGAGATCACGAGTACGAATGGTAATAATAGGTATTTGCTCTATTTCAGTTTTAGCAGGAAAGTCAATAAATCTAATGTTACTTTTCAGTAAGAATTTCGGTAACTTAGATTGTTTACTTTCTCTACGTTTCGGAGCTGTTGGTTTACGTAATTTAATTTGAGCAAACAATGGAACATCATCTTTCGGTTCATCGATTTTCAATCTAGTAGGTTTAATTTCCTTCTTTTCTATTTTCATCAACTGAGGCTTTTCTTTAACCAATTTAGGTTTACCATCCTTAGGAACCTTTTCATCTTTCTTACGTGGGATTTTTTTAGTTTTTGGTTTCGGTTCCTCTTCTACATCTTCAGAGGTAACAGTGACTACAGATTCTGGCTTCTTACCTTCCTCTTCCACTGTAACAATTTCAGTTGTTTCCTCTTTACCTGGGGTTCGTTTTTTAATAATTCGTTTCTTAATAACCTTTTTCTTTGGTTTTCCGTCTTTAGTAATAACTTCGGTTACTTTTACATCCTCCGGAAGTTCCTCAATAACAACTGGCTCTTCAGATTCATCTTCAGGAAGAGGTTCGACGAAGTCCTCGGGAAGTTCTTCCTCATGAACTTCAACAGTGGTTTCAGGTTTTTTGTTATCTTCTTCAACTGTAACTATTTCAGTGGTTTCTTCTTTACCACCAACACGTTTCTTTATAACACGTTTTTTGATAATCTTTTTCTTGGGTCCTTCATCAGTAACCACTTCAGTAACTTTAACTTCTTCAGGTAATTCCTCGATTATTGGCTTCGCCTTCTTTGGCTTCTTTTCTTTTGGCTTTTTGGGCTCCACTGTTTCATCTAATGGCTTAGTTTCATCAAACTCAGAGGTCTGAACAGTAACTGTAGTCTCAGGTTTCTTGTCATCTTCTTCAACTGTTACGATTTCGGTAGTTTCTTCCTGATCTCCAACACGTTTCTTAATTACGCGTTTTTTAACAATCTTCTTCTTACGTTTGCCTTCATGAGTGACAACTTCAGTGACTTCAACGTCTTCGGGAAGTTCAATTATTTCTGTTGGCTTTTCTTCCTCATCTACAGGAAGTGGTTCAACAAATTCTTCAGGAAGTTCTTCCTCATGTACTGTAACAGTACTTTCAGGTTTTTTGTCATCTTCCTCCACAGTAACAATTTCGGTGGTTTGTTCTTTACCACCTTCACGTTTTTTAATCACGCGTTTCTTGACCGTTCTTGTCTTAATACCCTCTTCAGTAACAACTTCTGTTACTTGAACATCTTCGGGCATTTCTTCAATTACTTGTTTAGGTTTCCTACGCCTTCGTTTTTTAGTTGTCTTTTCTTCAACTTCTTCTTCCTCTTCCTCTTCAGGCCGTTCTGTTACTTTTATACTAAGTGTTTTCTTAAGAACTTCAAGCATAACTCTGTCACAGACTTCTTGTTGATCTTCTGGTTTAATCATTTCATTTTCAGGCACTTCATCTTCAGTTAAGTCAACCATCTTTTTACCATCATCCTTTACTTTCTTAATAATGTGTTTTCTGCGTAAGTCTTCTGTTTCTTTAACTGTGACTCTAAATTCCGGTTTCATACCATAAGTTTCAATGGTTACTAGTTCAATTGTTTCTACTTTATCAGGCAGATACTTTTTAAATACACGTCTTTTGATGGTGCGACTTCTACGTCTTCCATCTCTCGTAATGACTTCTGAATACTCTGATTCTTCTGGAAGCTCTTCTAGAGGAATTGCCTCAACAGGTTCTTCAAATTCCTCTGGAAGTTCTTCTTCATATACGTTGATTGTTTGATCAGGAACTTTGTCACCTTCTTGAACTGTTATGATTTCTGTAATTTGTTGTTTGTTACCATCACGTTTTCTTATAACCCTCTTTCGAATAATTTTCTTTTTAGGTTTACCGTCTCTCGTAACAAAGTCAGTTATTTGTACATCTTCTGGTAATTCCTCAATAATTATTTTAGCTTCTCTAGGTTTACGTTCCTTCGGTTTTCTACGTTTTGGAACTTCTTCAAGTGGTTTAAGTTCTTCAACATCAGCAGTCTGTACAGTAACTGTTGTCTCAGGTTTCTTATCATCTTCCTCAACTGTGACAATTTCGGTAGTTTCTTCCTTGTCTCCAACACGTTTCTTAATGACACGTTTCTTTACTACCTTCTTCTTGCGTTCACCTTGTCGAGTGACAATTTCAGTAACTTTTACTTCTTCTGGCAGTTCCTCGATGACACTTGGTCTATCATATACATTTTCTGGTAGTGGTTCAACAAACTCTTCAGGTAGTTCTTCTTCATGAACTGTTACTGTAGTTTCTGGTTGTTTATCATCTTCCTCAATAGTTACAATTTCAGTGGTTTGTTCTTTTCCACCTTCACGTTTCTTAATAACGCGTTTCTTAATGATCTTTTTCTTAGGACCTTCTCTCGTAACTACTTCAGTAATGTTTATTTCTTCAGGTAATTCTTCAACGACTGATTTAACCTTTTTCGGTTTACGTTCTTTTGGTTTTCTGGATTCTACTGTTTCCTCCAGTGGTTTAGTTTCATCAACCTCAGAAGTTTGAACAGTGACTGTGGTCTCAGGTTTCTTGTCATCTTCTTCAACTGTAACTATTTCAGTGGTTTCTTCTTTATCACCAACACGTTTCTTAATAATGCGTTTTTTGACAACCTTCTTTTTGCGTTTACCATCACGAGTAACAACTTCCGTAACTTGAACATCTTCTGGAAGTTCTTCAATTACGCTTGGCCTCTCTTGCTCGTCCTCAGGAAGATGTTCAATAAACTCTTCAGGCAGTTCTTCTTCATGAACTGTCACTGTGGTTTCAGGCTGTTTGTCATCTTCCTGAACAGTTACTATTTCAGTTGTTTGCTCTTTACCACCTTCACGTTTCTTAATAACACGTTTCTTTATGATCTTTTTCTTAGGGCCTTCTCTTGTAACTACTTCAGTGATACTGACTTCTTCTGGCAATTCTTCAACGATTGGTTTAACCTTCTTGGGTTTACGTTCTTTTGGTTTTCTAGGTTCTACTATTCCCTCAAATGGTTTAGTTTCATCAATTTCAGAAGATTGAACAGTGACTGTGGTCTCAGGTTTCTTGTCATCTTCTTCAACTGTGACTATTTCAGTGGTTTCTTCTTTACCACCAACACGTTTCTTAATAATGCGTTTTTTGACAACCTTCTTTTTGCGTTTACCATCACGAGTAACAACTTCCGTAACTTTAACATCTTCTGGAAGTTCCTCAATTACGCTTGACCTCTCTTGCTCGTCCTCAGGAAGATGTTCAATAAACTCTTCAGGCAGTTCTTCTTCATGAACTGTTACTGTGGTTTCAGGCTGTTTGTCATCTTCCTGAACAGTTACTATTTCAGTTGTTTGCTCTTTACCACCTTCACGTTTCTTAATAACACGTTTCTTTATGATCTTTTTCTTAGGGCCTTCTCTTGTAACTACTTCAGTGATACTGATTTCTTCTGGCAATTCTTCAACGATTGGTTTAACCTTCTTGGGTTTACGTTCTTTTGGTTTTCTAGGTTCTACTATTTCCTCAAATGGTTTAGTTTCATCAATTTCAGAAGTTTGAACTGTGACTGTGGTCTCAGGTTTCTTATCGTCTTCTTGTACTGTTACAATTTCAGTAGTTTCTTCCTTGCCACCAACTTGTTTCTTAATGACACGTTTCTTAACTATCTTTGTTTTGCGCTTTCCTTCACGAGTGACAACTTCTGTGACTTGTACATCTTCTGGAAGTTCCTCAATGAAAGTAGGCTCAACTTGATCATGTTCTGGAAGAGGTTCAACAAACTCTTCTGGTAGATCTTCTTCATGAACAGTAACAGTTGTTTCAGGTTTTTTATTATCTTCCTCAACTGTTACAATTTCGGTAGTTTGTTCTTTACCACCTTCACGTTTTTTAATTACCCGTTTTTTGACTGTTCTTTTCTTAGTACCTTCTTCAGTAACAACTTGTGTTACTTGAACATCTTCGGGAATTTCTTCAATCACTTGTTTAGGTTTTTTAGGCCTTCGTTTTTTAGTTGGTTTTTCTTCAACTTCTTCGTCTTCTTCTTCAGGCCGCTCTGTTACTTTTATACCAAGTGTTTTCTTAAGAACTTCAAGCATAACTCTGTCACAAACATCTTGTTGATCTTCTGGTTTGATCATTTCTATCTCAGGCATTTCGTCATCATCTAAGTCAAGCATCTGTTTGCCATCTTTCTTTACCTTTTTAATAAATGCTTTCCTGCGCGAGTCTACAGTTTCTTTAATTGTAACTCTATATTCTGGTTTCAACCCAAAGGTTTCAACGGTTACTAGTTCAGTTGTTTCTATTTTATCAGGAAGATACTTTTTGAAGACACGTCTTTTGATAGTTCGACTTCTACGTCTTCCATCTCTAGTAATGACTTCTGAATATTCTGACTCTTCGGGGAGTTCTTCAAGAGGAATTGTCTCAACAGTTTCTTCAAATTCCTCTGGAAGTTCTTCTTCATATACGTTGATAGTGTGATCAGGAACTTTGTCACCAATTTGAACAGTTATAATTTCTGTAATTTGTTGTTTGTTACCGTATCGTTTTCTTATAATCCTCTTTCGAATAATTTTCTTTTTAGGTTTTCCGTCTTTTGCAATAAATTCAGTAACTTGTACATCTTCTGGAAGTTCCTCAGTAATGATTTTAGCTTCCTTAGGTTTACGTTCCTTCGGTTTTCTGCGTTTTAGAACTTCTTCAAGTGGTTTAAGTTCTTCAACATCAGCAGTCTGTACAGTGACTGTGGTCTCAGGTTTTTTATCATCTTCTTCAACTGTGACAATCTCAGTAGTTTCTTCTTTACCACCAACGCGTTTTTTAATAATGCGTTTCTTGACAACCTTCTTCTTGCGTTTACCATCACGAGTAACAACTTCCGTAACTTGTACATCTTCTGGAAGTTCTTCAATTATGCTTACTCTATCGGATACATCCTCTGGAAGTGGTTCAACAAACTCTTCAGGCAGTTCTTCTTCATGAACTGTTACTGTAGTTTCTGGTTGTTTATCATCTTCCTCAACAGTAACAATTTCAGTGGTTTGTTCCTTGCCACCTTCACGTTTCTTAATAATACGCTTCTTAATGATCTTTTTCTTAGGACCTTCTCTTGTAACTACTTCAGTAACACTGACTTCTTCTGGCAATTCTTCAACAATTGGTTTAACCTTCTTTGGTTTTCTATCTTTAGGCTTTCTAGATTCAACAGTTTCATCCAGTGGTTTAATTTCAGCAATATTAGAAGTTTGAACAGTGACTGTGGTCTCTGGTTTCTTATCATCTTCTTCAACAGTAACTATTTCAGTGGTTTCTTCTTTACCACCAATACGCTTCTTAATAATGCGTTTTTTAATTACCTTCTTCTTGCGTTTACCTTCACGAGTGATAACTTCAGTAACTTGAACATCTTCAGGAAGCTCTTCGATAACACTTGGCCTATCTTGTTCGTCCTCAGGAATTGGTTCAACAAATTCCTCAGGCAGTTCTTCTTCGTGAACTGTAACAGTAGTTTCAGGCTGTTTATCGTCTTCTTCGACAGTGACAATTTCAGTAGTTTGTTCTTTTCCACCTTCTCTTTTCTTAATAACTCGCTTCTTAATTATTTTTTTCTTACGGCCTTCTCTTGTAACTACTTCAGTAACATTAACTTCTTCAGGCAATTCTTCCACAATAGGCTTCACTTTCTTAGGTTTGTGTTTAATTGGTTTTTCTGGTTTTACCTCTTCCTCAATTGGTTTTGTTTCATCAATTTCAGAAGTATGGACTGTGACTGTGGTCTCGGGTTTCTTATCATCTTCTTCAATTGTTACAATTTCGGTGGTTTCCTCCTTACCACCAACGCGTTTCTTAATAATGCGTTTTTTAATTACCTTCTTCTTACGTCTACCTTCACGTGTTACAACTTCCGTGACTTGAACGTCTTCTGGAAGTTCCTCAATTTCAGTAAGTTTGTCCTCTTTATCTTTTGGAAGAGGTTCAACAAACTCTTCTGGTAAATCTTCCTCGTGAACAGTAACAGTGGTTTGAGGTTTCTTGTTATCCTCTTCGACTGTGATAATTTCAGTGGTTTGTTCCTTGCCACCTTCACGTTTCTTAATAATGCGCTTCTTAATGATCTTTTTCTTAGGACCTTCTCTAGTAACTACTTCAGTAACATTTACTTCTTCCGGTAATTCTTCCACAACTGGCTTAGCTTTTTTAGGTTTGCGTTTGCTTGGCGTTTCTGGTTTTACTTCTTCTTCAATTGGTTTCCACTCTTCAATCTCAGAAGTTTGAACAGTTACAGTAGTTTCAGGTTTTTTATCATCTTCTTCAACTGTTACGATCTCAGTTGTTTCTTCTTTACCACCAACGCGTTTTTTAATAATGCGTTTCTTGACTACCTTCCTTTTACGTTTACCTTCGTGAGTGACAACTTCTGTGACTTGAACGTCTTCAGGAAGTTCTTCAATTTCACTTGGTTTAACCTCTTCTACTGGAAGTGGTTCAACAAAGTCCTCAGGCAATTCTTCTTCGTGAACTGTAACAGTGGTTTCTGGTTTCTTATCGTCTTCTTCGACTGTCACAATTTCAGTAGTCTGTTCTTTGCCACCTTCACGTTTCTTAATTATACGCTTTTTAATGATCTTCTTCTTACGACCTTCTCTTGTAACTACCTCAGTAACGTTTACTTCTTCAGGTAATTCTTCAACGACTGGTTTTACCTTCTTTGGTTTCCGTTCCTTTGGTTTTCTGGGTTCTACTATTTCCTCCAATGGCTTAGTTTCTTCAATTTCAGCAGTTTGTACAGTGACTGTGGTCTGAGGTTTCTTATCGTCTTCTTCTACTGTTACGATCTCAGTGGTTTCTACTTTGCCACCAATGCGTTTCTTAATAATGCGTTTCTTGATCACCTTATTCTTGCGTTTGCCTTCTCTAGTAACAACTTCTGTAACTTGAATATCTTCCGGAAGTTCCTCAATAACACTTGGTTTATCGTATTCTTCCTCTGGAATTGGTTCAACAAATTCCTCTGGCAGTTCTTCTTCATGAACTGTAACAGTGGTTTCAGGCTGTTTGTCATCCTCTTCAACTGTAACAATTTCAGTAGTTTGTTCTTTTCCTCCCTCACGTTTCTTAATAATACGTTTCTTAATTATCTTTTTCTTACGACCCTCTCTTGTAACCACTTCGGTAACATTTACCTCTTCAGGCAATTCTTCCACAACTGGTTTAGCTTTTTTAGGTTTGCGTTTACTTGGTTTTTCAGGTGTCTCTTCTTCCTCAATTGGTTTAGTTTCATCAATCTCAGAAGTTTGAACTGTGACTGTGGTCTCAGGTTTCTTATCATCTTCTTCGACCGTTACAATTTCAGTGGTTTCTTCTTTACCACCAACGCGTTTTTTGATAATACGTTTCTTGATTACCTTCTTCTTGCGTCTACCTTCACGTGTTACAACTTCCGTGACTTGAATGTCTTCTGGAAGTTCTTCAATTTCAGTGAGTTTATCCTCCTTATCTTCAGGGAGGGGTTCAACAAACTCTTCAGGTAGATCTTCTTCATGAACTGTAACAGTGGTTTCAGGCTTCTTGTCGTCTTCTTCAATTGTGACAATTTCAGTGGTTTGTTCTTTGCCACCTTCACGTTTTTTAATAATGCGTTTCTTAATGATCTTTTTCTTGGGACCTTCTCTTGTAACCACTTCAGTGACATTTACCTCTTCAGGCAGTTCTTCTACAACTGGCTTCGCTTTCCTAGGTTTACGTTTACTTGGTTTTTCTGGTTTTACCTCTTCGTCAATTGGTTTCCATTCATCAATCTCAGAAGTTTGGACTGTGACTGTGGTCTCGGGTTTCTTATCATCTTCTTCAACTGTTACAATTTCGGTGGTTTCTTCTTTACCACCAACGCGTTTCTTAATAATGCGTTTTTTGACTACCTTCCTCTTACGTTTACCTTCACGAGTGACAACTTCTGTGACTTGAACGTCCTCAGGAAGTTCTTCAATTTCACTTGGTTTAACCTCTTCTACTGGAAGTGGTTCTACAAAATCTTCAGGTAGTTCCTCTTCGTGAACAGTGACTGTGGTTTCTGGTTTTTTATCGTCTTCTTCGATAGTGACAATTTCAGTGGTTTGTTCTCTGCCACCTTCACGTTTTTTAATAATGCGTTTCTTAATGATCTTTTTCTTGGGACCTTCTCTTGTAACCACTTCAGTGACGTTTACCTCTTCAGGCAGTTCTTCTACAACTGGCTTAGCTTTCTTAGGTTTGCGTTTACTTGGCTTTTCTGGTTTTATTTCTTCCTCAGTTGGTTTCCACTCATTAACCTCAGAAGTTTGAACAGTTACAGTAGTTTCAGGCTTCTTATCATCTTCTTCAACTGTTACGATTTCAGTGGTTTCTTCTTTACCACCAACACGTTTCTTAATAATGCGTTTTTTGACTACCTTCCTCTTACGTTTACCTTCACGAGTGATAACTTCTGTGACTTGAACGTCCTCAGGAAGTTCTTCAATTTCACTTGGTTTAACCTCTTCTACTGGAAGTGGTTCTACAAAATCTTCAGGTAGTTCCTCTTCGTGAACAGTGACTGTGGTTTCTGGTTTTTTATCGTCTTCTTCGATAGTGACAATTTCAGTGGTTTGTTCTTTGCCACCTTCACGTTTTTTAATAATGCGTTTCTTAATGATCTTTTTCTTGGGACCTTCTCTTGTAACCACTTCAGTGACGTTTACCTCTTCAGGCAGTTCTTCTACAACTGGCTTAGCTTTCCTAGGTTTGCGTTTACTTGGCTTTTCTGGTTTTATTTCTTCCTCAGTTGGTTTCCACTCATCAACCTCAGAAGTTTGAACAGTTACAGTAGTTTCAGGCTTCTTATCATCTTCTTCAACTGTTACGATTTCAGTGGTTTCTTCTTTACCACCAACACGTTTCTTAATAATGCGTTTTTTGACTACCTTCCTCTTACGGATACCTTCACGAGTAACAACTTCTGTGACTTGAACGTCCTCAGGAAGTTCTTCAATTTCACTTGGTTTAACCTCTTCTACTGGAAGTGGTTCTACAAAATCTTCAGGTAGTTCCTCTTCGTGAACAGTGACTGTGGTTTCTGGTTTTTTATCGTCTTCTTCGATAGTGACAATTTCAGTGGTTTGTTCTTTGCCACCTTCACGTTTTTTAATAATGCGTTTCTTAATGATCTTTTTCTTGGGACCTTCTCTTGTAACCACTTCAGTGACGTTTACCTCTTCAGGCAGTTCTTCTACAACTGGCTTAGCTTTCCTAGGTTTGCGTTTAATTGGCTTTTCTGGTTTTATTTCTTCCTCAATTGGTTTCCATTCATCAATCTCAGAAGTTTGGACTGTGACTGTGGTCTCGGGTTTCTTATCATCCTCTTCGACAGTAACAATTTCAGTGGTTTCTTCTTTACCACCAACGCGTTTCTTAATAATGCGTTTCTTGACTACCTTCCTCTTACGTTTACCTTCATGAGTGACAACTTCTGTAACTTGTACATCTTCTGGAAGTTCTTCAATTTCTCTTGGTTTAAATTCTTCTGGTAGTGTCTCAATGAACTCTTCAGGTAGTTCTTCTTCATGAACTGTAACAGTAGTTTCAGGCTGTTTATCATCTTCTTCAATAGTGACAATTTCAGTGGTTTGTTCTTTTCCACCTTCACGCTTCTTAATAACCCGTTTCTTAATGATCTTTTTCTTACGACCTTCTCTTGTAACTACTTCAGTAACATTTACTTCTTCAGGCAATTCTTCAACAACAGGCTTCGCTTTCTTTGGTTTACGATCTTTAGGTTTTCTAGGTTCTACTGTTTCTTCCAGTGGTTTAGTTTCATCAACTTCAGAAGTTTGAACTGTGACTGTGGTTTCAGGTTTCTTATCATCTTCTTCAACTGTTACGATTTCAGTGGTTTCTTCTTTACCACCTACGCGTTTCTTAATAATGCGTTTCTTGATTACCTTCCTCTTACGTTTGCCCTCATGAGTGACAACTTCTGTGACTTGAACATCTTCAGGAAGTTCTTCAATATCACTAGGTTTAATCTGTTCCACTCTAAGTGGTTCAACAAAGTCTTGGGGAAGTTCTTCTTCATGAACTGTAACGGTGGTTTCAGGTTGTTTGTCATCTTCTTCAACAGTGACTATTTCAGTGGTTTGTTCTTTTCCACCTTCCCGTTTTTTAATAACACGCTTCTTAATGATCTTTTTCTTGTGACCTTCTCTTGTAACTACTTCAGTAACCTGTACATCTTCCGGTAACTCTTCAACAACAGGTTTAGCTTTCTTTGGTTTATGTTCTATTGGTTTGACTGGTTTTACTTCTTCTTCAATTGGTTTAGTCTCATCGATTTCTGAAGTTTGCACAGTGACTGTGGTTTCCGGTTTCTTATCATCTTCCTCAACTGTTACAATTTCAGTGGTTTCTTCTTTACCACCAACGCGTTTCTTAATAATGCGTTTCTTGACTACCTTCTTCTTGCGTTTGCCTTCATGTGTTACAACTTCTGTGACTTGTATGTCTTCAGGAAGTTCTTCAATATCACTTGGTTTGACTTGTTCCACTTGAAGTGATTCTACAAATTCTACTGGAAGTTCTTCTTCGTGAACAGTTACTGTGGTTTCAGGTTGTTTGTCATCTTCTTCTACAGTTACTATTTCGGTGGTTTGTTCTTTGCCACCTTCTCGTTTCTTTATGATCCGTTTTTTAATAATCTTCTTTTTAGATTTACCCTCTCGAGTAACAACTTCTGTAACCTGCACATCTTCAGGCATTTCTTCAACAATAACTTTAGCTTTTCTTGGTTTACGTTCTTCTGGCTTGATGGGCTTAACAATTTCTTCAATTGATTTAGTTTCTTGAATATCTCTGGTATGAACTGTGACTGTGGTTTCAGGTTGTTTGTCATCTTCTTCGACGGTTTCAATTTCAGTGGTTTCTTCTTTACCACCAACACGTTTCTTAATAATTCGTTTTTTGATGATTTTCTTCTTTCGTTTTCCTTCTTTTGTGACAACTTCTGTAACTTGAATATCCTCGGGATATTCTTCAATTTGTTCAGGTTGTTCTTCAGTTATTTCAGAAATTTCGCAGGTTTGTTCTGGTTCTGTTTTATCTACTGACTCATCAATTACTTCATCTATAATAACATCGCCGGACTCGTCGTCAGTAGTGCGCTTATCTTTTTTAGTTTTACGAATAATAGTACGTTTAGTGACAACTTTAGTGACATCGGTTTGTCCCGGTAGTGTTTTAAATTTAGTGATAATTTCATGTGTTTCTTCATCTTTTTTGTGTTTAGTGACTGTGTCTTCTTGTATGTCATGTATCTCGTGTTCATGTACTGTAAATTCTGGACTCTCCGTGGTGCTCTGTGTGGCCTTGGCTCGTATGATTTTTGTGGGTTTAAGTTCTTCCAGCGTTTCTGAAATGTTAATGATTGTGTTGTAATTAAGTGTTAAATATGTTACAGATGTTGTATATATGTAATGTATAGTGTACATGTATGTGTAAATGTGTGTGCGGCTTCTTCTTCATCTTCTTCGGCATTCTTCTTTCGATGTTGATCTCACCTTACGCAGGGCTTGCAGATTTACTGATTATCTTTTTTATTTAGGGGAGTAAAATTTACGGGAACAATTTAAAGTATTTTTTTAATAAAAAATATTATGAATAAACTATTTGACTTAGCAAATATTCAAATTAACTTTTACTGTGTTACAGGTTCAAGGTGACGTAAAAGAAGTGTGTGAACACAAGAATGGAATGAGGAATAATTGATGGATTTATTCGTAAATGGAATTATATAGAATAGGTATATTTTCATGAATAATATTTTTAAAAATTATATTTTAGAACAATACTGTCAGTACGTAAAGATCTTTTACAATAAAATGGAATGTTATTTCTTTTCGAATTAATACTTTTCTGTAAATTCAGTACATATTCCGCAAAAAAAAAACAATTTTTTTAACTACAGTATATTATAAAATTATTTAAAATAATACGGAATGGGAATGTTGGACAATATAATCTTTAACAAAAAATATATTAGGCCCGCGATTTTACCAAAAATTAATAAAAAGTTTATAATTCTTTTAATTTGCTTTAAAAACTTATTAACTTACCTTTAAAAAATAATCTATACATTTACCTATACAATACATATATACACAAGGGACAGAAAAAAAATAAGCTGTTAAGTTATTACAAAAATGAATAGATGTTAAAAAGTAAATAGTATGATTAATAAATAGTTTTCATACTTTCTTTTATGCGTACTGCTTTATTTATCGTTTAATTTGAGAACCTACCTTCTCCTATTGTATTTTAATTTTATTATATTTTTATTTATTTGATTTATATTAAACATCTAATTCTTTTTCAGTAAACATTCCAGCACTAAGTTAAACATCAATGAATATCTAGTAGGAATGAGGAAAAGGAAAAAAGAGGTTATTAAGTGTGTAAAGTGAAGCTAAATGGACTAGTTTTAATAATGTCAATGCAATTTTGATTTCAAGAATTTAAAAAAGATGCAGGAATAAGAATTATACCAGCATATCCACATTTTAACGTCAAGGGGAATTGGAAGATACTCACCTTCTTTGTCATGAGAATAAACTTCCGTTACTTCCGTGGTTTCACGATGCTCTAAACTAACGCTCGCCCTTCTGGTTGAAGGCATATGTGTTTCAGGTAATACAGATTCGAGTTCGCCTGTTGATCTAAGTTCTGATACAATCAAACTGTGTTGTACGGTTGGTTCCGACGGTTTCAATGATGTTTTGAACACTTTTTCTACTTCAAATTCTTTCACTGTATCATCAAACAAAGTTTCAGATTTCAGAGCAACTTGTCGTTGCACCATTTCCGGTCTGGCAACTTCTTCTTGCGCAAGACCAGGGATAACCTTTTCAGATTCTTGTTCTTGAGGTATGATTTCAGTTACTGAAAGTTCTTGTTCTACTTCTAAACCTACAGTTGCACTTACAGTGCTTGGTAATTTGATTACTTTCAGTGTATCTTCCATTTCCGTTGTTGATACTTCAGTTTGCACTACACTTTCAAATGTAGTTTGGGTCTTTTGAGCTTGTCTGGATTCGATCTTAAATTCTTCGGTAACATCTTGGATATTTTGTAAACTTAATATCATACTTTGTTGGATTTCTTCGTTAGGTACAATGGATTTTTCTGCTTTTTGTGTTTTTGGTTTTCCAGTACCAACAAATTCTTCTTCTAAATCTTCGCTAATTGTTTGTGTTACAGTAACACTATGTTGTTGAGTTTGAGATGGTTTAAGAGTCGTGGTTAATAGTTTATCGGCAACAAATTCAGAAACTGTATCTTCTGGTTGAGTTTCAGATTTTAGTGCAACCTGTCTTTGAACAACATCAGGTTTAGCAACTTCTTGTGCCATTCCAGGAACAACTTTCTCGGCTTCTTGTTCATCAGCTGTTATCTCTGTGATAGTTACTCCCTGAGTAGTTTCAAGACCAACAGAAGCACTGACTGTATCGGGTACTTTACCTACTTTCAAAATGTCTTCCTTTTCTGTGGTTGATACTTCAGTTTGAATTACACTCTCGAATGTAGTTTGTTGTTTGATAGCTTTCTTAGTTTCAGCTTTGAATTCTCCATGAATTTCTTCAGTTGATTGTAATGTAACAATCTCACTTTGTTGAATTTCTTCCTGACTTATGATATTCTTTTCAGCTTTGTGGTGTTGAGGTTTGCCTGGAATTGTAAATTCATCCTCAAAATCTTCAGTTACAATTTGTGTTACAGTCAAACTGTGTTGCTGATCAGGTTGTGAAGGTTTCAGAGATGAAGTAACGAGTTTGTCTGCAGTGAATTGTCCAACGGTGTCATCTGTAAGTGTTTCTGTTTTCAGGGCAACTTGTCTTTGAACAACATCTGGCTTGGCAACTTCTTGTGCCATACCAGGAACAACTTTCTCGGTCTCTTGTTCATCAGGTGTAATCTCTGTGATAGTTACTCCTTGAGTAGTTTCAAGACCAACAGAGGCACTAGCTGAATCAGGTATTTTACCTACTTTTAATACAGATTCCATTTCTGTCGTTGATACTTCAGTTTGGATTACACTCTCGAATGTAGATTGTTTTTGACTGGCTTTCTTATGTTCAGTTTTCATTTCCGTAATATCTCCAACAGATTGCAAGGTTAGAATTTCGCTCTGTTGAATTTCTTCTCTGCTCATTATGGTCTTTTGAGCTTTATGAGTTTGAGGTTTACCAGGAGTAGTAAATTCATCTTCTAAATCTTCAGTTACTACTTGAGTTACAGTTACACCATGTTGTTGATCTGGTTGAGATGGTCTAAGGCTAGTTGTGACTAGTTTACCAGCTTCAAAATCACCTACTGTGTCGTCAGTGAGTGTTTCAGTTTGCAGTGCAACTTGTCTTTGAACAACATCTGGTTTAGCAACTTCTTCTTTAATAGAACCAGGAATGAATGTATCGCCCTCTTTATCATGAGGAACGACTTCAGTGATAGAGAGTCCTTGATCAACATCAAAACCTATCATTGCACTAACTCTACCAGGTAATTGTCCTGGTTTGAAAACTTCTTCACTTTCATGTGTCGATACTTCTGTTTGAATTACACTTTCAAATGTAGTTTGTTCTGTTCTAGCTTTTTTAGTTTCAGTTTTCATTTCGCTAATATCTTGAATACTATGTAAAGTTAATACTTCGCTCTGTTGGATTTCTTCTTGACTAATGATGTTCTTTTCAGCTTTGTGAGTTTGTGGTTTAGAACCAGGCATGTATTCATCTTCAATATCCTCTGTTACAACTTGTGTAACTTGTACACTATGTTGTTGATCAGGTTGAGCTAATTTTAAAGACGATGTAACTATTTTATCAGCTTCAAACTGTCCAACAGTATCATCAGTAAGAGTTTCTGTCTTAAGAGCAACTTGTCGTTGTACTACATCAGGTTTAGCAAGTTCTTGTGCTACACCAGTAATCACTTTCTCAGTCTCTTGTTCTTGAGCGATAATTTCAGTGACTACTACTTCTTGTTCAACTTCAAGACCTAAAGCAGCAGTTACAGTTGAAGGTGTAGCTGTAACTTTAAGATCTTTTTCGCTTTCATTAGCTGTAACTGTAATTTGTTCAAGACTTTCAAATGGTACTTGTTCTTTTCTAGCTTTCTTAGTATCTGCTTTTAATTCTTCTTGCATGTCTTCAATGTTCTGCAATACAACTACTTCTCTCTGTTGAATTTCTTCTTGGCTAATGACGGTCTTGTCTGCTTTGTGTTCTCTTGGTTTGTCAGGCATGACATATTCCTCTTTAGTGTCATCAATGATTACTTGAGTGACAATGACACTCTTGCTCTCATCAATCATGATGCTAGCAGTAGTTTGATCTGGTTTCATTCCAGGTTCAAACTTGCCTTCAGTCTCGGCAACTGTAGATTCTGTCACAGAAATGGTTTCAAGTGGCTGTTGTTCAATGCGACCTTTACCAGTCATTGGTGTAGGTTCAGTAAATTCGCCAACGGTATCTTCTGTTACAACAAAAGATTTCTGTGCAATCTCTTGCACGTCAACATCTGTTTTGGCAGTGAATTCGCTAACTTTAGCATCTGGTGCTAGAGCACCTTCTTTATCGCTGGTAATAGTTTCAGAAACTGTTACACCCTTAATATCAGTAAATCCAATTTGAGCTGTTTTCTCATTAAGTTCCAGAACTTTTTCAAACGGTTCTTCCTTTTCATTTATAATGTTTTGTGAAACTACAACACTTTCAAATTCACCTTGAGAAGGTTCAGCGACCTTTCCATCAGGTAATGTGTAATCGAAGTATTTAACATTCATTTGTGTTTCAACTTGAGTATGTTGTACTGAATCTTGAGTAGGAACTTGTTTAGTTGCTGTTTTGCGGAGCAGTTCCTCAGGTTTAAATTCGCCTTCTTGTTCTTCAGAAATAACTTGAGTGATGTTAACACTTTTCCCTAATTCCAGAGCTGTTTCAGCAGTCTTTTTATCTAAGATCAGTGTTTGTTTGAACTCAGATTCTGCTTCATGAATTATTTGTTCACTTTGTACAATACTTTCAAATGGTACTTGATCAACTGTAGCCTGACTCTTATCAATAGATTTTTCGTCAAAATCACCAACATTTGTTAGTGAGGTTACTTCGAATTGTTGTGTTACTTCTTTAGTAATAAATTCAGGATGAGCTTGTTTACCAGTAGGTAATTCTGCAACTTGATATTCTTCTTCTTTATCTACTGTCATTACTTCAGTAACTGTTACACCTCGGCCTTCTTCAAAGTTAATATCAACTTGTTTGACAGTTGGTGCAAATTTAGAATCAAACATTTCTTCTGTTTCAGCTGCAGTCGTTTGTGAAGCGATCACACTTATGAAGGTGTCCTGTTCAAGTGTAGCTACTACTTCAATTGGTTTTTCAATTGGAAGCTCACCAGGTAAGAGACTAGATAAAATTTCGCTGCTTTGAGCTACTTCCTGGCCAGTAAATGTAGGCGCAGCCGTATTTGTTTCAGGTTTAGGAGCACCAACAAATTCTGTTTCTCTGTCTTGTGTAAGAACTTCTGTTACAGTGGTGCTTTTGCTTTCTTCAAGTAATAAGTTTGCGCTCTTTGTTACGTATTTCAATTCAGCTGTAATACTGCTTTCTGTTTCTTTAATATCAGCTTCAGTTTGAATAATGCTTTGATGTGGTACATGCTCAACTGTAGCGGAAGTTTCAAGTAATTCTACTGGCTGAATGCTACCGACGCCTTGTTCTGGATGTACTTCACTCATCTGAGCAACTTCGTGACCAAAGATCATAGGACTTGCAACTCTTCCAGAAGGCATTTCGACCTTTTCCACAGTTCCTTCTTTGTCTTCAGTAATAATTTCAGTTACTGTATGAATCTTTTTGAATTCTTCCAGAGTAATATTAGGTGTTCTGGAAGTTGGATTAAATTGACCAGCAAAGTCTTGTTCAGTTTCTTGTACATAACTTTCAGATACAATCACACTACTCAAAGTGTTTTGATCGGTCTTTGCTTGATCAAAGGTTGGAGCTTTTTCATTAAGTTCTTGTAGAGAATCAGAAATAAATGGCTGCATTTGTTCAGCAATTTCATGTCCGCTGCCAATATCTGGTTGAGCTGTTTTTTGTTCAGGCATTTGTTCAGGTACATATAGCTCTTCCCGATCGCCTAAGGTCACTTGAGATACTACAACACTACGATCAAAAACAATATCCAATGTAGCTGTAGTAGTTTCTGGTTGTTTGAGCTTTTGCAAACTGTCTGTGCTTTCAAGAATAGATGTCTCAGATTGTGAGAAAGTCTCATGAGGTATTTGTTCTCTGACCGCTTGTGCAGTAACTTTTTCATCTACAACTAAGTTGCTTGTAGCAAGCTGTGGTTGTACCTCACTGACAGATGCAATAGTATGGCCCAAAATATCTGGTTGTGCTAGTTTACCTTCTGGTTTTTCAAAGGCAGCAAGTTCAGTTTCTCTTTCATTGCTAATAACAGATGTCACTGTTACACCTTTAACATGTTCGAATTCTACATCAGCTAGTTTAGTTTCAGGTTTGAAGTCATCCTTGAAGACAGTTTCAGTATCTCCTACATTTGTTTCAGTACGGACGATACTCTCAAATGTTGTGTGCTCGTGTTGAGCCGTAAATTTATCAACTGTTTGTTCCGTGAACTCACCAATAGATTCTACAGGAACCACTTCAGATTTGTCAGCGATTTCCTGTCCAGTAATATCAGGTTTAGCAGTATGTTCTTCTGGTTTCTGCAATGTTTGGAAATCAGTTTCTGTATTTCCACTAGTTATTTCCATGACAGTTACACTTCGTTTCTCTTCAAATATTGGTTGTGCACTTTGTTTATCTAATACAATGTGTTTAGTAAATTCTGATTCGCTT
This sequence comes from Pterostichus madidus, assembly GCA_911728475.2. Taxonomy (NCBI): domain Eukaryota; kingdom Metazoa; phylum Arthropoda; class Insecta; order Coleoptera; family Carabidae; genus Pterostichus; species Pterostichus madidus. Next base: position 42,579,047 of record OU452301.1, read on the forward strand.
TCTCTTACTACAGCTTCAGATTGAATTACACTTTCGAATGTTAATTGATCTTTCGTTGCGATTCCTTCTTCAGGTTTCTCGTAAGTAATCTTTCCCATTCCGATTTCAGTAATGACTTCGGACATTTCAGCAACTTTCTGTCCTGAAGTAAGCTCTGGTTTAGCATGTTTTGCTTCAAGTTGTTCAGGAGATTTGTATTCAGTTTCGTTGCTATTAGCAACAACTTCAATGACAGTAACGGGCATACCTTCTACAAATGCAACATCTGCTTGTTTTGTTTCTGGTTTTACCTTTTCATCGAAAATGCCCTCTTTTTCAGCTAGAGCTGCTTCAGAACTAACCACACTTTCGAAGAGAGTGTGATCTGATGTTGCTGTTGCTCTAGTTGGTGATTCACGACTTAGTTGTGAAACTGAACTTTCTATTTGAACTTCTGTACTTTGAGCTACAATATGACCTGTTACATCAGATGTAGCATTTCTCATTTCTGGCAATTCTCCAATAACCATTTCTTTTTCTCGGTCACCAGTTGTAACAGTGGTTACAGTTACACTTTCACCCAGTTCTAAATCTTTTACTGCTTGGTGAAGTTCTGGTTTCATTTCACTAGAATATAATCCTTCTTTTTCTGGTAATACTGATTCACTAATTACCATACTTTCGAATGTTAAATGCTCAGATTTAGCTGTTGCTTGTTCCGGTTTCTCTTCTGGTACTTTTCCGTAAGTATCTTCAACATTAATTTCAGAAGAAATAGCAACTGTTTGTGTGTCATATTGTGGTTTAGCAGTAAATTCTTCAGGGCGTTCAAACTTAACTAATTCTTTCTCTTTGTCTTCAGTTTGAACAAGAGTTACTGAAACGCCTTGTTCTTCAATGAGTGTAACATCTACTGTTTTTGTGTCAGGACGAACATCTGGATTATAATCTCCTTCTTTCTCTATAGCAGTGAAATCTGATTGTACAACATGGACCAAAGTATCCTGTGTCGATTTAGCTTGATCTCTGGTAGGTGAGATTCTAGTATATTCACCTAACTTTGTATCTGCAACGACTTCTTGACTCATTGCAACATTCTTCTCAATTACATCTACTGATGCAATACGTTCCTCTGGAATTTCTGCATCGCTCAAACGTCTTTCTTTTTCATTGGTAATAACTTCAGTTACAGACACTTCCTGTTCCGGAATAACATCGATATTTAATTTCTTTTCATATGGGAATATGTCTTTGCTAAGAGGACGTTCTACATCAGTAGCCATGTTGTCTGTAATTATTAATTCTTGAAGTGGTTCAGAATATTTGAATGCCTTGCCAGTAATTTTTTCTTCTTCTTGTAAGATGTCAGCATGTACCACACTAACAGTTTCGGACTGTATAATAACACGTTGAGTTTTAATATTAGTAGTAGCAGATTGTTCCTTCGGCACATCTTCTTGTTTTAATACCTCCTCAAGTTCTGTTGTAATAATTTCGGAAACATGAGCACCATATTTTCCTTCATTAATATCGACAAGAGCTTTTTGAGATTCTGGGAAAACGTCTTTGACAAACTCACCTTCTTTCTCAACATGTAATGTTTCGGTTACATGTACGGATTCCAAAGGAGTTTGATCGGTTTTCGCTTGTCCAGTGACAGGTGTTTCACTATCAAATGGTGTTGCTGATAATTCAGAAGTAACCTCACTTTTAATAGCCACCTTCTGCGATGAAATGTCTTTAGTAGCGTAATACTGTTCTGGTAATTCTTGAGGTCTGTATTCACTTTCTTTATCATGTGATGCAACCTCAATAACGGACACACTTCCTATCTCAAGGACAGTCAAGTCGGCTTTCTTGCTTTCTGGTTTTTCTTTGGCATTATACTGCAAAGTACTTTCGCCGAGAATTGCTTCTTCAATAACAGTTTCTTCAAATGTACTGTGTTTAACATTTGCTGTACCAATATCTTTCTTAAGTGATTCAAGATTTCCTTCAAGATTATGTGGTTGTGTCTCTTCAACAATGTTTGCTTGTAACAGATGTGAAGGTACAAATTTACCTTTGTGTGATTCAGGTAATTCCAAAGATGTGAATATACCTTCACTTTCAATGGCTTGTGTTTCATAAACATGCACTTGTTGTTGTTCATCATAAGTTTTCTGAACATTATAAGATGCTGGCACAGGTTGATCTGCAATTAAACCTTCCCGTTCTTGAATGAAGTTCTCCATGATTTGTTTACTTTCTTGTGTGATAATATGCGTAGCGGCTTCTTCAGTAGGATATTTCAAAACATCGGTGAATTCTGTTGGCATTTCACCAGTTAATACTTCAGATACTGTGACAGATTCATCAGGCCTAACATTTCTTTCAGCAATAACAGCTGATGGTTTCGTCTCAGGAATAAATTCACCTTCTCGTTCTTGTACTACAGTAGAATGTACGTCAGAAATTTCAAAGCATAAAATGCTAGTGTTAGCACTTCTTGATTCTGGTAATTGACCAGGAATATATTCGCCTTCGCGTTCTGTAGTTGTAGTAATCGTTGATTGAACAGATTCTTTTGCAATAAAATCAATATCTGCTTTCTTGTGTTCAATTTCTTCGACAGAGAACTCATTTTGTGGCATTTGAGTATCTACAAGTTGGACAGAAATACTTTCATGTAAAGTAATATTTTCAGAAGCTTGCATAGTATCAGGTTTAAATTCTTCGGAGAATACGCCTTCTTTCTCGTGAATATTTTGTTCTTGAACAACAATTGTTTCGCCAGATGTAATTCCTACACCAGCTTGTTGGGAAAGTGGTAATCTGTCAGCGACAAATTCACCTTCTAATTCGGGAGCAACCATTTCAGTAGTAACTATTTGTTTGCGAGAAATCATTGATTCAGTAGCTACCTCAGTCGGAACAAATTGTTCTGGAAAATATTTTTCTGGTCTATCGTCGGTAGTAACCTCACTGACAATAATAGGTTCTGATGGAGAAACACTTACTTTAGGTTTAAGAGGAACAGGTTTGAAAGATGAACTATATTTATCTTCAACCTGTCCTTCTGTAATTTCAAAGACTTCGAAACCTTCTTTAGGTATAATAGCTTTGCTAGCTTGTACTCCCTTAGGTGTTTCATATTTTTCAAACTCTACTTCGCTCTGTGATGACTGAGTTTCAGAAACATTAGTATGTTCCTTCAAAATATACGAATATTTTGCTTGAGTTTCTTTAGTAACTTCTTCTTGAATGTTGGTAAGACCATCTCCAGTGAAAACTTCACTAACAACGACGCTTTCTTTGTGTGAATAACTTTGTTGAGCTTTCGAAGTATCTGGTTTGAATGTTGATTCAAATTTGCCAGGTTGATCTTGAATATCATGTTCGGTAACTTGGTACGGTTCAATAACATCAAGAGAACGCTGAGCAAATGTTTCAGTTCTCTTGAAGTCTTTGCTGTCCATTTCACTTTCAGCAGCGTTAACCACTTCTTGAGAAATGGCAGAGTGAGGCAACAAGTTAACATTAACCCCACTTTGAGGAATAGGTTTGTCAGTTTGAATTTCTGTGGTTTGACGCAGATGTACAGTTTCTGATATTTGCTTAGGAATTAAGAACGGAATTTCACGTTCAGTTTTTTGAGAGAATGGTTGTAAGTCTTTGATGAACTCTTCGTCGATGATTTCTTCTTCTTCATCAGGTCTACTAGCAGTTATCTTCTTCTTTATTATACGTTTACCAGCACCGACGTACTCAATTTCAACTTCAATCTCTTCTTCTGATTTCTGTTTGATGACTTTCTTTTTCTTTTGTTTACGTACCTCTCCAGTTTTCTTTTCAACAACAATAATTTCTTCCTCTTCCTCTTCTTCTTTCTTTTTAATTTCTTCTTTTGGTTGTGTAACAAAAACTATAGAACTTTCAACAGTTGTTGTTTCTTCATCAGCAGGCAACTCTGTAATCTGTACACCTTCAGTTTTTTGTGTAATTATTTTTTGACCAGTCTTGACAGACGCTGTTCTTTCTCTATCTTCGGATACTTCAAGGGTTTCTGTGAAAGTGTATTATGGTTTGTTTTGTGTTGTTTATACTTATGTACTAGTTTCCTATACGATAAACTACCTTTCGCCATTAAAATGTTGCAGGCCGCAGGCAATGGATATATTTGTGTGTTAAGCTAATAACTAGTAAGCTGGAGTCGTGCTTTTAAATGTTCAGTGCATGTGCATGTAAATAATCGTGCGAGTATGAACAAACATACAAAGTGTAAAATATATGTAATACATTTACAACAAATTTTGACATAAAATAAGAGAACACTACCAAGCTAAACTGAATATAAAGAACTGAAATACTACATAACTAAATCCTAAAAAATAAAAATAAAATACAGCACATGACTATTGAAATAAATAATAATAAAAAGAAATCAAATTACTCACAAAATATTCCGATCTGCAAACTCAATAATAAAATGATTACATCATTAAATCAGCCTTTAATAAAGCGCTTAGAAAGTTAAAAAAATATCACCATATTTTAAAATTATAATTCATCTTTATTCTTTATCACACATCTAATATTCTACTTTATCAAGTACTACTGTGAAATTACAAGCTAAATATTATTCATTATTAAAGTTCGTTGACGAAAACGAAACAAATCTGTAAATTAAAAAATAAATAATAGATAATATAAAATATTTCGAAATAAATACTACTAATTGTAATTAAAATACGGCAATACGATGGCATGTGATAGGGACTTAAAGCTATGTAGCAATAAGCTAGCGATAGCGATAATATATGAGAAGCATAAAGAAATTGCATCTTATTTATTCAACAAATTCTCAAATTAACAAAATTGTTTACTTCTAAATATGTATTAAAATACTATAAAAGGAAATAATTATCCATTAATGATCAAATGTTTTCAATTATTTCCTAATAATCTCAAAACAATTACAAGATAAAGTATTTGATTTAGTGTTAAGAATTTTTAAGTAACTGAAGAATAAATAAGATACGTTTTATTCTAAAAATAAAAAAGTTAAAAAAGAAGCAATAGCACTTTAAAAACTTACCTTCTGTTTCGCCCTCTTTATGCACTTTCTTAATTTGCCTTTTCTCTTCTGTAAAAAGAAAAAAAAGGATTAACATTAAGAAAATACAAAATAGATGAGAATTTGAAAAATATGATGTACGAAAAATAAAACTTTAACTTTAATTTTGCAATATTCTTTTGGAATGAAAATATAATAAATATAAAAATAACACTTACCAACTACGTGAGTAAGCACTTCAGTTTTCTTAGAAATATGCACTCTTTCGGAAACTAGTCCTTTAGTGGTCATCTACAAACAAATAAATAAGTTAATATTGAAAGAAAGTATTACTAAAGCTGTATTTTGTCCTGTAATTAATTATTTTTTAATAAATCAACAATATGCTTGTTATATTAACCTGTGTAGTTTCAACTGATTCCCAAGCATGTGGCCTGAAATCTTCTGGAGCAAAGTTAGTGATAACTTCCTCAACAGTAGCATGTTTCAGTTCCACCATTCTCATGAATGCGCGGAATCCAATAGTAGCAGCCACTAGCTTTTCATCCGTGGTAGTTTCTTCTGTCAAGACTTGTGAAATGAGAGCACCATGACCCTGGCGTTCAACCAGATTCACCATGGCCGATTGAGCTTCAGGACTCTTCAACGATGGATACTTGTCAGCATGGTACAAAACTGTAACATCGTTTACAGTCACGCCGTTCCTGAAAAGGAAACCGATTTCTGCCAATTCACGCAGAGGATTTTCTCCTGGACCGAATTCTTTAGTTTTTGTGAATTCTAAGGTATTTTCAATTGCCTTTAACATTTGTCTTCTCTTTACAGTTATAATCTTATTGACTCTTTCAGTAACTTCTCTAACAATGACTTCATTGATTTCTGCCCTTTCTTCAACTGACTTAGTTGTCTCGTATTTAGGTTTGCGTTGTTTAGGTTTCTTATCTTCTGTAATTTCTTGAACTGTTTCTTCAAATTTAGTTGAGGTAACAGTGACAGGTTCACGTTCCGAGATGATGACTTCGGCTTGTTCTTCAATCTTTTCAGTTGTTTCTTGAGTAGTATCAATCTTCTTGCACGTGGCTATCGCAGAATGGGCAACGGATTCTTGGATAGGAATAACAGGTTTCGCTTTCTGTTTCTCATCAACGAATTCTTCAATTTTTTCTGTGGTCTCAATAACTTGTACTTCACGTACGTCAAGGGGTTTCTGTTCTTCAACAGTGATAGATCCGCGTTTCTTCTTTCTTTCTACACGTTTCTTTTCCAGAATTACTTTCTCTGATTTGATCTTTTCTACTTGTTCTTCTGCTTTCTTCGTACGAATGATCGTTCTTTCAACCTCGGAGATTTCTTGGACGTATAATTTTGCTTTGGTAACTGCAAGGCCTATATCACTAGTCGCTTTACAAGTGTAAGTACCAACATCTTCCTTGGTTGCGCTCTTGATGACCAAAGTTGTTTTGTTATCTTGAAGACGAATTTTTACATTTTCGGTGTTACGGACTAGTTTGTCGTTTCGATACCATACGATATCTGAAAAGGAAAGAAATAAATAATTTCTTGTACAAATCAAGTAATGTTAATTATGGGCAGTGATATTTTACCTGGTGTTGGTGTACCCGAATACATGCATTCGAATGTAACTGTTTCTTCTTCTTTGGCTCGCACATCTTTAATTTCTTTCACAAAAGTGGGAACGCATTGCGTAGCTGCAAATGAAGAATACAATAGTTTATTAGGTTATAGTATTACTTTTATTTTGTATGTAAAACTTATTTAAATTAAAAAATCAAATCTATCTACTATTAAGTGAAATAGTATATGATACATCAAGGGAGAGAAGTGCATATTTAAAACCCGAGGGTAACAATACATTGAGGGAAAAACACTTCTCTCATTAAATGTATATACCTACTATGTTTTCCACGATCCCAGTTTTTAATACGAATACTAATTTTTATGAATATTCAATTTTTAAACAAATAAATGAGCGATTGATATTTATTTTATTCTCTCTCTTAGCTACGGGAGTAAAATATATTTTCACTCATCGTTATTAACAACTGAAAAAAAAAATGTTCATTTAGGGTCACCGATTTACTCTCGATTAATGTTAATCATGATTCCTTTCGCTAGTAGTAGAGGTCTAAAGCGAATAATTTCTGTAACGATTTTGATGCCATAGGAACCGAAATTTACTCTCAGTCGTAGGAAAATATATATTTTTTGAATGGACTGTCGAATTTTCTTACCTATTTAAGCAATGGACTCCACGATAGTTGATGTCAAGTCAAAACAGAAATTAGTGATCTACACAAACACAACATGTAACACCATGCAAAAATTTAATTCAGAATAAGGCTGATCATAGTTTACCCACATAATAGATAATCCTAATTAAAATCTTAAAAATATATCACATTAATTTTTACGTACTAGTTAAATAATTTAATTTGGTGGGCAATGAGTAACAGCCTTATAAAGTGTTAGTTAGCACTTCTACCTGTCTCGTTCTCATCATGAATACTTTCATTACTTTCTGAATCGTCATCTTCGTTATCGGAAAGCATAAAAGCTGTGGCCAAACCTCTATTTCCGGTATTTGTCATACATTCACTTTCAAGTAATAAAAACTCTTGCAATTCTTCTTGACTATCTGCGGTGTGAAGTTGGTGAAAACCAGCGGGATCTAATTCTCTCGGTTCAAGAGGATACATAGTTTGTTCTCGAAGTGTTCTTTGGGCAAGAGGAAGTTTAGATCTGGGAAATGTTGAATATTTTTCAGCTGCGTCTTCTTCGGAATAAGTTAATTCAGACGGAATAGGGTCATAGGAAAATGATGTAATTCTAGGAATTTTTGTAAAACTACCATGACTTCTTCTCAATTCATAGGAATGGTCGTGGAAACTATCACTTTCAGTTGACTGTTCGCTGTTTTCTTCTATTGGTGACAGTAAAAAGTAAGTGCTACTGCTAGGTCTACGGCCATCCTCTTCAATGTAAACCCGTTCCACTGAATTTTGATTTTGTTCTGTTTCGGTAACTTCTACTCGTGGAACACATTCAGTAAGTGTCATATCTGAACTGGAACTCATACTTTTATTTCCAAGTTTCTTAAATTCCATTACAGAACAAATGGAATGTCTATACGAATTTAAATAATCAGTCATAGCATAATCTATATCGGATTTGTAACTGGACGCCATATGGTCACAACTAAACGAAATAAATGGAGATTTTTCTTCAAATTTGGTTTTAAATTTACTCTCTGGCTGGTTTTCATTATTTTGTGAGATGAAAAATGGAGCACTTGCTCGAGTTTCTAGAGATTTTTGTAATAGATTTGAAGAAACTGAGGAACAATTTATGTCAACATCTTCTGATGCTGTTTCTCTTCTTGACTTACCGCATGCGGATTCGTCTAAACTATCAATTGAGAGACTTGACTCACACAAAAGCCCAGATTTATTTGCAACATCCAAACTACTGCTTTTACCTTTTAATGCCGCTTGAAGTTCTTCCATATGAGTTACCCATTCCGGTTTTCTGTACTCTTTAGTACCAATGATACCTACAGAAATTTAAACTTGCTATAGTAACTATAAAAGCAAAAATGTTTGTACAAAGTGTAAATTGGTAGAGTATTTATTTGAATTGTAGTGTATATTTGCGAGTATGGAGGAAAAGGTACATAAGGAAAAAGCGACACATGCTAGAAAAGAATTATGATTAGAAATTAATTAATATATTCATATTAATTAATTTTTGATTGATAATAATAATGTTTTTACCTTCAACAGATAACTCTGCAACTGTAACAGCTACACCTAATGGATTGTGTGCTTCAAATACAATCTCACCAGTATCATCGGGGTATACTTCCGATATGGTAAGTACGGATGTACCATCTTCGAAGTTTTCGATTAAAAATTCCTCGGAAGGAACTATCTCAACACCTTGCTTGAACCATTTTCCGGTTGGTTTTGGTTTTCCTACTGCTTTCACTTCCAACCTGTATACCACAAATTATATAATAATAGTAATTGTTATTTATTTATTTGCTTCTCTACACAATAGGCACTTCATCCTAATTACAGTACAGGGGAGCTACAGCTTGTAGTGGAATCCGAACCAATCAGATATAAACATATTTTTGGATATAAGTCAGAGAGCTTTGAATGCACGACTTCGTGCTTGTTAATTAATAAATACAATGTTTCCTCTGCTTTTAGTATGTAGCATTGAAATACTATTTATACAGTATTCTTTAACTTAATGTACATTCTTTACTTTATTTTAATATTCTAAAGAAGTTTTTCGATTTACGATTTTAAATATAAACCAATTCTGAAAATATTCTGGTTTATTTTTATCTAAGAGACAATTTTGAGTCATGCTTACATTAGATATTTTAACGTTTGATAAAAAGTACTTATACTAACAATCATAATGATTATAAAATAAACTAGTTTTACTGTTTGTATATTTTACATTTTTTGTTTATGAAAATTTGTGTAAAAATAACCACGTTAATAATTTTTGAATAAAGTCAGATGTTAAACAAAAACGGGTATTGTTTATTATGTTTAGAAATATAAATTTTAAAAATAATTTACCTTGTAATATCTCCATCTTTAGTAGACACTATTTCAGGTAATTTCTTTACTATCTTAGGAGCACTTTCTTCGTCTCTCTCAATTGTAATTTCTTCCGTGATCGTCTGAAATTATAACAATATTATATTACTATTTATACATCTCCTTGAAAAATAAATAAAATTACTTTTTCGATAAGATCTTCTTCTGAACCACTAGCGCCTGTCAATATACCGATTTCTGAATCTGCCACGTATTCATAAGCTTCAACAACAAGAGAAGCAGTGCAAACCGCTTCGCCAACTTTATTCACAGCATAACATGTGTAATCACCCGCATTTTCTGGGAATACTTCCGTGATAGCCAACATACAGACACCTTCACTATCTTGAGAAATAACCACATCCTTAGCTTCTTGTATCGGCTGATCGTTATGGAACCATTCAACTTTTGGAATTGGTTTACCGTGTACTTGGCAAGTTAAAAGAACATTTTCACCGTCCATTACATGGATAGGAGCTAATGGTTGTTCGAATTTAGGTGCTTTGAATTCAGTTATTTCTTCCCATTCTTCTTCCACAATATTTACAGTTGAAGTGCAAGTAACTGATCCAGCAACGTTTTCAGCTCGTACGGTATAAGAACCAGTTTGTTCGACTATTACATCGTTCAACAACAAGATTGATCTGTTTTCAGAAGAAACAATACGTACTCCAGGAGCAGATTGAAGTGGTTGTGAATCCTGGAACCATTGGAATGAAGCCACTGGATTAGATTCTACCACAGCTTCTAAGAGAACGACTTCTCCTTGTGTGACAATCTCTGGTTTAATTGGTTTAATGAATCTAGGTGCAGTGACTTTAAACATTTCTTGATCGTCAGTTACAGCTACAGAACCAGATGTTCTAGCTTCACCAGCTGGATTTGTAGCACGTACTTCATATTTACCAGGCTTTTGTTTCGCTTTCTTTGTGATTTTAAGAGTAGTTTTAGTATCTTCAGTAATGACTTTATAATCATCGGATGGTACGATTTCTTTAGCATTTCTGTACCACTTGAGTTCTGGTTTGGGTGTACCTTCGAATTCTGCGTCAAGTGTGATTTGTTTTTCTGGTTTAGATACGATTGCTTTCAGAGGTACAATAACTTTCGGAGCGTGCATAATAACTGGTTTGGTAACTGTAACTGCTTTCTCGAGGATAAGATTTGCACGGCATTCTGCCCGGCCAAATTTGTTGTCAGCACGGACTTTAAAGATTGTTTGATCTTCTTCTGTTGGTTTAAGAATTTCTAATTTAGCTACATGTGTCTCAGGATTGTATGACACTTTGTGATTATCGGACGGAACAACTTCTTTGGTGCCGCGGTACCATTTGACAGTTGGAGTTGGTGTACCAACAACTTTGCATTCCAAAATTGCGGTAGTATCTTCTTCGATAATCTTTGGTTGCAATGGTTCCACAAAATGAGGTGCAACACCAGTTTCTTCTTTTTCTGTAAAAATATAACAAATATTAAAAATTTCGAAGTTAAATAAATGAGCCATAATAATTAATAAGCAACGCACATATCATTCAAAAATAAGAGCAAAACAATTACAATCAATTCGTTTACATAAAGCATTTAAATAATTGATAAAATATAATAAAAATAAAGATGCAGATTTTAATAAACCTGTAAAACTTAAATTAAGCGTAAATATTATAAAGCACAATGAAAACATGTCAGCTGTATAAAAAGTAATGAAAACAAAATCTGAACTGCACACGAACACATTTTGTACCTAAGATGATAAGATTGGCAGTTGATGTTGCTACACCTGCAGTGTTAGTAGCTCTGCAAGAGTAAACCGCAATGTCTTGTGGTTGAACTTCAGCAAAGTTCAATGTAGCAGTATTTTCTGTTACAGTCATGACAACACGTTCTGTGGCTGTCATCTCGACTTCATTTTTATACCACTTAATTTCAGGGAAAGGCATTCCCTCAACTTTGCAAATAAGTTGGTTGGGCTTGCCTGGTTCAGACATGACAGGTTGCAGACGCTGAATGAATTTAGGTGCTTTTCGGTCAGTAATTTTAATCTTTGTTTCTGATCTCTGAGTAATAGATTGTCGTACTTTCTTATCTTCAACGACTGTAATATCTTCTATGACAGGTTCATCAGGAACCTTATCAACAGTTTCAGTGACTCGTTTCTGTGAAATGATTTCAAGTTCTGGTAATGGACGATCAGTATCTTCGATGACAGTATCTTTTTGTACGCGTCTTGTAATTTTCTTGGAAGTAATATCTACTTTAACATCTTTACGCCAGGAAGTAGTACCTTCCTCAGGAATTTCCTCTGGTTTCTGAACTTCTTCTGTAATTTGTTTCTTTTCCACAATTTTCTTTTCTTTTAATGTTATCTGAGTAGCAGAGGTTACCTCTCTTTCAACATGTTCTTCAACTTTTTCGTCACGAAGCATAACTGGTTTTAGTTCTTCTTTTGGTTTAACTTCTTCAGGTAATTCTCTAAGTACCACAGTGTCTTCGATTTCGGTTACAGTTTCTTCAATTACGAATTCTTTTGGTTTCTCTTCTTTCTTGCCTCGTCTCCAAGGAGCTTTTTCGGCGGGTTGTTCCGGTTCTTTTACAACTGGTTTAAGGTCAACTTCCTCAATTTTCTCTGCCTCTTCTGGTTTCTTTGGTTTAGGAATTGGTTTCAATTGAACTTCTTCCGGTTTTTCAGGCTCTAAAGGATGACGTTTTCCTCTAGGCCATGTCTTTTCTTCCGGAACTTCTTCCGGTTTCTTATCCTTCTTTTCGCGTCTCCAAGGAGTTTTAACTTCTTCTGGCTTTTCTTCAGGTATTTCCTGTTCTTTGATAACTGGTTTAAGGTCAACTTCCTCAATTTTCTCTGCCTCTTCCGGTTTCTTTGGTTTAGGAATTGGTTTCAATTGAACTTCTTCCGGTTTTTCAGGCTCTAAAGGATGACGTTTTCCTCTAGGCCATGTCTTTTCTTCCGGAACTTCTTCCGGTTTCTTTTCCTTCTTTCCACGTTTCCAAGGAGTTTTAACTTCTTCTGGCTTTTCTTCAGGTATTTCCTGTTCTTTGATAACTGGTTTAAGGTCAACTTCCTCAATTTTCTCTGCCTCTTCTGGTTTCTTTGGTTTAGGAATTGGTTTCAATTGAACTTCTTCCGGTTTTTCAGGCTCTAAAGGATGACGTTTTCCTCTAGGCCATGTCTTTTCTTCCGGAACTTCTTCCGGTTTCTTTTCCTTCTTTCCACGTTTCCAAGGAGTTTTAACTTCCTCTGGCTTTTCTTCAGGTATTTCCTGTTCTTTGATTACTGGTTTGAGGTCAATTTCCTCAATTTTCTCTGGCTCTTCCGGTTTCTTTGGTTTAGGAATTGGTTTCAATTGAACTTCTTCCGGTTTTTCAGGCTCTAAAGGATGACGTTTTCCTCTAGGCCATGTCTTTTCTTCCGGAACTTCTTCAGGTTTCTTTTCTTTCTTTCCGCGTTTCCAAGGAGTTTTAACTTCTTCTGGCTTTTCTTCAGGTATTTTCTGTTCTTTGATAACTGGTTTAAGGTCAACTTCCTCAATTTTCTCTGCCTCATCCGGTTTCTTTGCTTTAGGAATTGGTTTCAATTGAACTTCTTCCGGTTTTTCAGGCTCTAAAGGATGACGTTTTCCTCTAGGCCATGTCTTTTCTTCCGGAACTTCTTCCGGTTTCTTATCCTTCTTTTCGCGTCTCCAAGGAGTTGTAACTTCTTCTGGCTTTTCTTCAGGTATTTCCTGTTCTTTGATTACTGGTTTGAGGTCAATTTCCTCAATTTTCTCTGCCTCTTCCGGTTTCTTTGGTTTAGGAATTGGTTTCAATTGAACTTCTTCCGGTTTTTCAGGCTCTAAAGGATGACGTTTTCCTCTAGGCCATGTCTTTTCTTCCGGAACTTCTTCCGGTTTCTTTTCCTTCTTTCCGCGTTTCCAAGGAGTTTTAACTTCTTCTGGCTTTTCTTCAAGTATTTCCTGTTCTTTGATAACTGGTTTGAGGTCAACTTCCTCAATTTTCTCTGGCTCTTCTGGTTTCTTTGGTTTAGGAATTGGTTTCAATTGAACTTCCTCTGGTTTTTCAGGCTCTAAAGGATGACGTTTTCCTCTAGGCCATGTCTTTTCTTCCGGAACTTCTTCCGGTTTCTTATCCTTCTTGCCGCGTTTCCAAGGAGTTTTAACTTCTTCTGGCTTTTCTTCAGGTATTTCCTGTTCTTTGATTACTGGTTTGAGGTCAATTTCCTCAATTTTCTCTGGCTCTTCCGGTTTCTTTGGTTTAGGAATTGGTTTCAATTGAACTTCTTCTGGCTTTTCAGGTTCTATAGGATGACGTTTTCCTCTAGGCCACGTCTTTTCTTCTGGAACTTCTTCAGGTTTCTTTTCCTTCTTTTCACGTCTCCAAGGAGTTTTAATCTCCTCTGGCTTTTCTTCAGGTATTTCCTGTTCTTTAACAACTGGTTTGAGGTCAACTTCCTCAATTTTCTCAGACTCTTCCGGTTTCTTTGGTTTAGGAATAGGTTTTAATTGAACTTCTTCTGGTTTTTCTGGTTCCAATGGATGGCGTTTTCCTCTAGGCCATGTTTTTTCCTCCGGAATTTCCTCTGGTTTCTTTTCTTTCTTTTCTCGTTTCCAAGGAGTCTTTATTTCTTCTGGCTTTTCTTCTGGTATTTCTTGTTCTTTTATAACTGGTTTGAGATCAACTTCCTCAATTTTCTCTGGCTCTTCAGGTTTCTTTTGTTTAGGAATAGGTTTCAATTGAACTTCTTCCGGTTTTTCAGGTTCTAAAGGATGACGTTTTCCTCTAGGCCATGTCTTTTCTTCAGGAACTTCCTCTGGTTTCTTTTCCTTCTTTTCACGTCTCCAAGGAGTTTTAACTTCTTCCGGTTTTTCATCAGGTAATTCCTGTTCTTTAACAACTGGTTCAAGATCAACTTCCTTAATTTTCTCTGGTTCTTCAGGTTTCTTTGGTTTAGGAATAGGTTTTAACTGAACTTCCTCCGGTTTTTCTGGCTCTATTGGTCTACGTTTACCTTTCGGCCATGTTTTTTCCTCCGTAACCTCTTCAGGCTTTTCTTCTTTCTTTCCTCGCCTCCATGGAGCCTTTTCTTCTACAGGTTTATCCTCCTCCGGTTTATCTTTTGGTATTGGTTTCAATTGAACTTCTTCTGGTTGCTCAATTTCCAAGGGTCTTTGTTTGCCAGTTGGCCACTGTTTTTCTTCAGGCACTTCTTCTGGTTTTTTCTCTTTTTTGCCACGTTTCCAAGGAGTAGGTTTTTCTTCCTCTATTTCATCTTTACTAATTGGTTTCAAATCAGCGTCTTCTCGTTGAGGTTGTTCAATTTCTTTAGATTCTCTGCGAAGTGGTTTAAGATTTACCTCTTCCAATGATTCTTTAGGAATTTCAGTTTTTTGTTTAGGAGCTCGCTTCAATTTGACAGCTTCTTGCGTCCATGGAACTTGAGTTGGCTGTTCTTGTGATGGACGCCTGAATGGTTCTTTTTTAGGTTTAGGCTTTTCAAGCTGTTCTTCCTCTACCTTTTCTTCTTCTTCAAGAATTTCTTTGTCTTCTACTACTTCTTTAGTTTTAGGCTTGCGCCAGGTTGCTGTTTGTAATGTATCTTTTGTTGTTTCCGCAGTAGTTTCGTCTAACTGTAATATTTCTACATCTTCAGTTGTTACTTTATCTATTTTAGAAACTACTTCCTCTGCTTTCTTTATTATCTCTTCCTTTTCTTCAGTAACCACTTTCTTTTCAGGTTTACGACCTCTACGCCATGCCTTAGTTTCCTCTGTTTCTTTTATTTCTATTATATCTGAATCTTCTACATGTTTCTTTTCTACTGATTCTACAGGTTTTTTTGACAATGGCTTTAAGTCAACTTCCTCTAATGTTTCTTTTGTAATTTCTCTAGACTCACGACGAGTTGGTTTCAAACTAATTTCTTCTAAAGTTTCTTTTGTAACTTCTTTCTTCTGTTTTGGAGCTTTCTTAAGCGAAATTGCTTCTTGAGTCCATGGAACCTGTTTAGCCTCTTGTGGTTTGGGTTTTTCTTGAGGTTTCTTTGCAACAGTTTCTTCTACTTCAACAATTTCTTCTGTAGCTTGAACTTGAGAACGAGGCTTACGCCATGTTGCAGTTTCTAATGTATCTTTTGTTGTGTCCGCAGTAGTTTCGTCTATCTTTAATATTTCTATATCTTCAGTTGTTACTTTATCTTCTTTAGAAACAATTTCCTCTGCTTTATTTATTATCTCTTCCTCATCTTTAAAAACTACTTTCTTTTCTGATTTACGTCCTTTACGCCAAGCTTTAGTTTCTTCAGTTTCTTGTACTTCCAGAATTTCTGTATCTTCGACATGTTCCTTTTCTACTGTTTCAATTGGTTTCTTGGGTACAGGCTTCAAGTCAACCTCTTCTAAAGATTCTTTTGGAATATCTCTAGATTCACGACGGGTTGGTTTCAAACTAATTTCTTCCAAAGTTTCTTTTACAATTTCTTTCTTCTGCTTTGGAGCTCTCTTAAGCGAAATTGCTTCCTGAGTCCATGGAACCTGTTTAGCTTCTTGTGGTTTGGGTTTCTCTTGAGGTTTCTTTGTAATAGTTTCTTCTACTTCAACAATTTCTTCTGTTGCTTGAACCTGAGAACGAGGTTTACGCCATGTTGCGGTTTCTAATGTATCTTTTGTTGTTTCCGCAGTGGTTTCATCTACCTTTAATATCTCTATATCCTCAGTTGTTACTTTATCTACTTTAGAAACAACTTCTTCTGCTTTCTGTACTATTTCTTCTGGTTTTCGAGGTTTGCGCCATCCTTTAATTTCTTCTGTTTCTTTCACTTCTATAATTTCTGTGTCTTCTACATGTTTCTTTTCCGTTTTATGTCCTTTACGCCATGTTTCTTCAGTTTCTTGAACTTCCAGGATTTCTGTATCGTCTAGATGTTTCTTTTCTACAGTTTCAATTAATTTCTTGGGCACAGGTTTCAAGTCAACTTCTTCTAGGGATTCTTTTGGAATGTCTCTAGATTCACGACGAGTTGGTTTCAAACTAACTTCTTCTAAAGTTTCTTTTACAATTTCTTTTTTCTGTTTCGGTGCTCTCTTTAGCGTTATTGCTTCATGTGTCCAAGGAACTTGTTTAGCCTCTTGTGGCTTTAGTTTTTCTTCTGGCCTTTCTTCTACTGTTTCTTCTACATCAATAATTTCTG
Organism: Pterostichus madidus; assembly: GCA_911728475.2. Taxonomy (NCBI): domain Eukaryota; kingdom Metazoa; phylum Arthropoda; class Insecta; order Coleoptera; family Carabidae; genus Pterostichus; species Pterostichus madidus. Next base: position 42,595,914 of record OU452301.1, read on the forward strand.
TATCCTCTGTTGTTTGTAATGGAGCGCGAGGTTTACGCCAAGATTTCATTTTCAAATCTTCTTTTGTTGTTTCATCAGTAGATTCTTCTACGCTCAACAATTCGATATCTTCTTTATCTGTTACATCCTGTTTAGACGTAATCTTTTTTACTGTTTCTTTATCTTCACCTTTTTCTGTGCGTGTTTTTCGCCATGTGGCGGTTTTAGTATCTTTAGTTTCTAATTCAGTTTCTTCAACTTGTAATATTTCAGTATCTTCTAACTCCTGCTTTTCAATTTTGTATTCATCGACTTTCCTTGGTACTGGTTTTAGGTCAACTTGTTCTAAAGTTTCCTTTGAAATGTCATGAGATTCACGTCGTGTTGGTTTAAGTTTAACTTCTTCAAGTGTTTCTTTTGGAATTTCTTTTCTTTCCCTTGGAGACTTTTTCAGAACAATCTGTTGTTGTGTCCAGGGTACTTGTTTAGTTTCCTTTTCTAACACATAGTCAAGAGAAGTTTTGCGTGTTTTCTTTTTGATAATTTGTTCCTCTGTCATCTCAGTTTCATCGACAGTCAGTTCAGTTATATCCTCAGTTGTTTCTTTTCTATCTTTTGATACAGGTCTAGGCCTTCTCCAATCCTTGGATTGTAATGTATCTTTCTTTGTAATATCTTCGGTTTCTTCTAGACTGAGAAGAGAGGTATCTTCTTCAGTATGACGTTTAGTTGTTGAATCCTCAGGTTTCTTAGGTTTCCTCCATTCTTTTGTTTTCAAGAATTCCTTTTTACTGATATCCTCAGTTTCTTCAACGCTAAGATATTCATTATCTTCCTGGCTACGGATTCGTAATGTTTCATCTGTTTCTGTTACAGTAGTTTCTTGTACAGTTTGTGACTTCTTAAATCCTTTCAAATCGACTTGTTCTAATTCAAGTTTAGAAATATCATGTTTTTGTATTTTTGCAGGTTTAAGTTCAACTTGTTCCAAAGTTTCTTTAGGAACTTCTTTTCGTTCTCTAGGAGCTTTCTTTAATTTAATTTCTTGAGCTGTCCATGGTTGAACCGTTTCTTCTTTGACTTTCATTTGTTCAACTGTTTTGTCAGTTGAAGTTCGACGCCAAGATACTGTCGTCTTTTTAACTTGTCTCCATGGTAATGTTTCATCACCTAATGGTAAAGCTTCAGCGTCTACAGGTTGGTCAACATTATTTGTTCCAACTCCATCTAGCATGTCATTTTGGCCTGGACCAGTTTGGCCCAAACCATATTGTGGTTTTTGTGGTTTAACAGCACCACCTTTTGTGTCGATTACTGGTGTGCGATATGTTGGTCCCGTACGTTCTGAAATATTGTGTTTGGAATTGTGAAAATGTACTAAAGTTGAAGCGATATTAAACTATGCTGCACAAAGGGAAATTATTTCCTATTACAGCGTAGATGACATAATAGTTTATTATTATTAGCCTAAGTGCATAATAAATTAACCATAGCGTATAAATCAATACCATCGGTTTGAAAAATATAAATATGAAATAAATAATAAATGTCGCGAATTATTGTTAACTACAAATAAAACCATTATTAATAAAAGTCACATAGAAAACTATAAATAAAAATCATTGACAGGAATAACTTTAAATAAAATAATTACAAATAAATTGCAATAGTTAAATATTTATAGAATTTAATCGGTATAATAGTTTAATAAATGTAAAACATTTGAAATATATTGCTTAAACATTCCAGAAATATGAAAATTAAAATGTTGTTAATAATAATTAAATTATACGTAAATATCATTTGTTTGAAATTCTGAAAATATTAAATAATAAAATTTCATGGGTACCTACGTAAACTTAAATAAAATTTAAAAAGAAAATGTAAATAATACAAATTGTTATAAAATTCTGACTTTAAGTGAAATAAGTAAATTGTTTATAAAATTTAATCAGAATAATAATTTAATAAATAAAGTTTCTAATAGATTATATTCGTAATAGAGAAACACTAAAATGCAAATGTTGTGATTTATGAATAATAAATTAATATCAAAGTTGAAAACGATCTGCAAATTTTATGAATAATAAATTCAGTAAATTTGACGTTAATAGCGGAATTATTTAAATGCATGTAAAATATTCAAATATCTGGAAAGGTTCACTTGTATTGCAACATTTCTATTGTTGTTATTGTTGAAAACTAAATTCCTTTAATATATTTAACTCGTGAGAAATCTTTGCGTAGGTATCGTAAACATTATTCACATTTATTTATATTCATATTTATAAATTCAAACTTTACGATACATAAATTATTTTCTTTGCAGACAGTATGACGAATACACGGTAAACGGAACAAGAGGGGGAATGGACGAAATAAGAAGTAACTCTCCCACCAAGATCATACCATGGGTCGCTACGTTACGTGTGGAACTGTCAAACTGATTTTGAAGATTGCGCGCGACGGCAGCGAGACGCGAATATCAAACGTGATGTTTGTATTTAACAGATATACGTGAGTGAATTTTACATATATTAGTGCTTAAAATAAAACTAAAACTTAACTTAAAACTAGTAAAATTTCAGTGAAAGTGAAAGTGTTTCACGGCTGGGCGAATTTTGGCAGAACATATATTAACTGACCACGTTGTATGTTAATATGTTTGTATGTCACTATTCGCCTGGCCGCTATTTGAACCGGGCAAAGGTTTCTTGAGTTAATTAAAAAGTGTTATGTTCCAGTTTGATTGTAAATTCCAAGTAATAATGTGTGCTTTTTGCGATTTTTTAATCGAATACTTTTGTATTATATCAGTGCCTTATTTCGTAGATTATTATTTTATCATGTTTTGCTGTATTTTTCAAAAAGACCAATAAAATTATTTTTTATATGGTATTTCTTTTATTGTATAAAATAATTACATTTCCAATAAAGTAACAACAAAGTTGTAAAATATCTATTCTAAGTTTTCAGGTTTCAGGTAACTATGTATGATACCTTGTCCCAATTTATACTTCTTAACTTAAAAGTTGTAAGATTTTGTATATTATGTATTTTAGAATGTATGAATAATATGTTATTTATTCCTTCATGTAATCTTTATTTACAGTCATTAAATTTAGAATGTTTTCAAATAAATTAATCACAAAGTTGGAAAAGTAATAGTTAGCGTTCGCATGTGAGATATGGATCTTGTATTTGATGAAGTATCTGGCGCTGGGCCACCCTGTCTGTTGCCAAGTCTAGTTTACGCTACGCTTCTACTTCTACAAGACACGCGAAAATAATTTGTAACAGTTGACTCATTTCAACAATAGAGTATTTTTGGACTATATGATGAATATATTAAAAAATATAGTTATGACGTAAAGGTCACAAAACATAAATTGGCTGACGCATCGCTAGATGAAACGAAATTTTTCAAACTATTTTTGGTAAACTACTAATTAATGACAGATTAACAATCGTAAACATACGCAATGCTGTATCAAAGCCAAATAGTAAACTAGGTAAATATTTGTTCGAGTTTTAGAAAGTTGATAATTTTAGCACAAATATCAGTCAGGTAAAAAGTAGTACATGGCGTTTGCGCAAGTTTAACGGCGAAATCCAGGCTGGCATAGGTGATTATAATGAATAAACCGCATCTCCTAATTTAGATCGGTAATGTAATACACATGGAACGGAGTTTAAAATAGGTCTGGGCATGTGTCATGGTGCACACGGCTCTACACATACGCTACGAGAGCGCTTGTGCGGTTGCGGTCCGGGAGGTGGCAAGAGCACTGGACTCGACTCTCGTGTGTGTCAAAGAACTCGCTGCAACAGCACAATGCATGCGCCACTCACGCTCAACGATACTACAACTCATCTCGAGACGCCAGAAATAGAACACTTACAACTTATTTTGTCCTATTTCACTTTGCATTGCTTTCGTTCACTTAGTTTTATATTGAAGGGGAATTCAATCAAAAATATGAGAAAAAATTGTAAAAATATTCAAAAAATTGTTTATAATGGAAATAAACATTTCCAATGTGTTTGTTTTAATTCTGTTGAAAGAAATGGAGGATATGTCTGTAGAATTACAAGTCAGAAATACTGATTGAGAATAGCATTTTATTTTTAAAATAAATATTGCATTTTGCATTACATAAATTAAATAAATTATTTGTCTAATAGTAATTCTGATTTTATAAGCGGTAATTTTTAATATTGTATTAGGCAAAAACCTCTTTGGAGATCTCTTATTATATTAATAAATATTCATTATTCATTCCAATAAAGCACATTATTACTTGGAATTTTGCCAACACCAAGACACCTAACTACATCTTAATTAAACATATTTTTTGGTTTTTTAGATAACAATGGAACAGCTACAATCTACATGAATTTTATTTAACCAAAATAGATTTATCTGTATTAAATAATAAAAAATAAATAACTAGATCTTAATGAACATGATTCCGGTGCACAGTTTTAATTATAACTATAATACTTTGTTCAAAAGAACTATCTTCGGCTCAACAAGAATGATAAAAAGAAGTTATAATTAAACTAATATTCCTCTGAATACAGTGCACCGCTACGCTGGTATATTCATATAAACAATAACATGGTGGCAAACAACACAAAAATGAACTGAATTATTTATTTCTTACTTTTAACGATCAGCTTTGCAGACTGTTCCACTTGGCCAGCCGATGTTGTGGCGCGACAAGTAAACGTGCCGGAGTCCTCCTCGTACGTCGTTGCGATCAACAGAACAGCGTTATTGCCCTCGTGAATCATCTGGAAACAACATTAATATATTAGATATTTGTATATCATCATTAGTTTATATTGTGTATTTTGTATTGTTTAAGGTTTTATTCATTTATATTTGATTGTAATCTATTTATACTATAAAGTTATAATAAAACATTATGACAAGCATATTTTGAATTTCCAAGTATCCATAAAATAAATTTCATATTAAAATTATGTCATCTTGCCTCGATAATAATTCTGAAATTCATAAACAATTTTATTCAAGTTTTAAAGTACCTAATAAAAGCTGACAATAATGTTAAACTCGTAATTTACATAATTTAAAGGTCAGTAATTCTTGGTAATGTATGTGTAATAAATGTTGTAGTAAACAAATTTAAATATAATTTAGCTTAATTTATTTTGGGCAAAAAGCCAAAGAAGATAAGTCACTAATTGAGCATTTAAAAATACATGTGTTTCCTGATGGCAATTAGGAAACAAAATTTATTTTAATGTAGTTAATTTTTTACTTTCTTTTTAAACTTGTAGTTAAAAATAAAACGATAATTACCTGGAAGTCTGGAGATTCAGGAATAAGGAATCCATCTCTCAACCACTGAATGGTAGGTTTCGGTTTTCCAGAAACCGTTGTTCTGAACTGCGCAGGACTGCCTTCCAGGACATTAATGTCCTTCATTGGGGTCAATGAAGGTAGGACATCTTGTGTTACAGGAACTGAAACCTTTAGGTTCGCAGTAGTTGTTACAGTGCCAGCCGGGTTCGTCGCCACGCACTTGTACACGCCCTCGTCTTCAGGGAAAGCCTCAGACACTTTCAGAGTGTAAAAATCACCATCCTTCTGCATTTGGAAGTATCTAGATGGTTTGATAATCTTTTCACCCTTCTTCCACTGGATTTGTGGAATAGGCTTAGCAACAATCTTGCATCTGAATGCAACAGCTTGTCCTTCACGGATGGTTTGGTCCTTCAGAGGTTCAACAACAGTTGGGGCTTTCTCTGCACCTGGTGTTGTAGGTTTAGCAGGTTTGGTCGGAGAAGAAGGCGCGGTGATAACACACTCAGCGTCGCAACGTGCTTCACCTGAGCTGTTCATGGCCACGCATTCGTATTTGCCGGAATCTTCAGGGATTACTTCAATAATCAACAAAGTGTATACTCCATCTTCCTCCAGAGTTTTGTATCTGATGTCGGGAATGATCTTCTTTCCGTTCTTTAACCAGTATACATCCAGAGGTTTAGTTCCGGAGATTCTGGCATCGAAACGGACAAGTTGACCAGAGGTGACATTGGTGCTCTGAATTGTGGTGGTGAAACTAGGTGGTTCAAGTCCACCACGTCCCTGTCGCCTACGTTCTTGGACAACCAAGTTAGCACTGCACTTGGCACTGCCTCCACGGTTTTCAGCGACGACGCTGAAGACAGCAGAATCTTCTACGAAGACTTGTCTGAGCACCAAGATGGATTTGGTGCTGAATGTGTGGATTTGGAAGTCCGGCGAGCTGGTGATAGGGAAGTCTTCACGATACCATGTGATCTTAGGGATTGGGTCACCGTCGAACTCGACTTCGAATCTTGCGCGCTCGTTCTCGAACGCTCTGCATGGCCTGACCTTCTTGGTGAAGACAGGAGGGTTGCTAGGAAGTACTTGTCCCTGGACGAGGCGTTCTTGAGTCTTACTCTTGTGTTCGACGTCGGTGGTTTCAGTGGCGGTGATCTTGCGGGTGATTTCAAGATCGCCTACGTTCTCCTTCTGAGTTTGTTTTTGTTTAGTGACGTGCACTTCGCGACCGTGAACTGAGGATTCAGATGGGTCTGGAGGGAATTTCTTGGATTGGATTTGTCTGGTGATTTCTTCATCATTCTGGAAGTCAATCTGATCTTTTGTTCTCTTGACATGCTTCAGAATGTTCTGTGTCTCAGCAGCTTCTTCTCCTCTGGGTAAAGTTGGTATCGGTGCCATTGTTCTATCATCTGGTCTATCTTCCCTGTAAATTAAAAACATATAATTAATTTCAGAATATTTTACAAATATACCTGTCGGTATCCCAATTTTTCTCTTTATAATTAAATTTGAAATTAAATTTATTAAATTCAGAGATACCTAACAAATAATTACGATTTTTTAATTTCCTTGTAAGACTAAAGTAATGCAAATGAAAAAAATATGTATTTGAACAACATATTTCCAATTATTTTCTGAATTCAATTTTAAGGTTAAAGAATACAGTTATCTATCTCTCCCTAAAATTTTATTTCATTTAAACCGAACAATTTTAAGAAAAGAAAACAAATCAGCTACAAACACACTTTTTTCTCAAAATGATCGAGATCAATCGAAATAATAATTTACGCAAAAATGCGTGTTTTTTACATTAAAATGATTGTTGAAATTAAAAAAAAATCATCAGGTAATGGTTAATTTTTCAAAATTCAATAGTTTTTATTTGCATTAGTTGGGCTGCTTTATTCTTGCAGAGAATTAAAAAAAATCGTAAATATTGGACATTCTGTAGTTCATTAATTTCCTTTTATGATTGAGCCTCTTCTTTAATAAATTTAATTTCAGTGTTAATAAAACAATTTTATGCGTAATTTTAACACAAAAATGTCAGATTTTTTCAATTGTTAATTTATATTTTTCAATTATTTTTTGTAGGCGTAACTGAAGTAATAGATTTCATTTCAAATATTAGAAATTAAAAATGTAACTTACAAGTTTTCTTCGTAGCGTTGTGCCATGCCCCGAGCGACAGAGCTGTTCACAATCTTTTCTCCGGGAATGGCAAACTGGTGACTAGTTTCCCTCAATCTAATTTCTTTGGAAACTTGTTCATTCTCCAGGTCCTGTAACTTGTTGTAATATTGAGAGCCTTTCTTGCCTTTCACTGCTCTCTGCCACTCGGTTTCAGGCTCTCTGTAATCCTTGCCCTGAACATCAATGTTGTACTCAGGCCCGCCTTGCTCAGCCAGAGTGGCTTGGCGTTCATCGAACACTTTCTCAAGTTCATAGCGTTCTTTCTGATATTGAGCCAATTCTGCATCGTACCAGGCTAAAAACATACAACAATTAAAATGTGGTATTTACGAAATTATTTGATTTTTATTAGGGTCACCTTCTCACCTTACTACCTTAAAATATTTTTAGATACATTATGAGATTATATATATAGACACGGGAAAGATTAAAAATCAAGAAAAATGACAGTTTCACATACAATGCTACAAAATGAACTGAACAGGTAGTTACTTCAATTTATATTCAAGCTTACATTGAACAAACACATATTGAACATAAGAAAATAAATTCATAGATAACATAAATATACATGCAAATGCAGATAAAAGTTAGTTGTTAAGTAGAACATTTACAAGGGAAGTACACTGTAAATCCCATACCTGATAATTCCTGATACTAGATAATGCATGAAACAGAAACACCGTCAGTTGTTCCGCAGACATTTGAAGCTTCTGATGAAAGGAATTTGGAGTGGGGATAAGGATTTTTGAGTGTGGCAATTAACTAATTTAACTGAAACTATTTGATTTTGCAGGTTTATCTCTGTCGCATGAAATAAATATCAAAATCATATTTCAGCAAGTTAGTTAACTGTGTAAGTCGTGTTATAAGCGTGTGGTAATAAAACTGTTTCAAATGTGTTCCACTCAAATTTCACCGGTTTAAATGCTTTTGTTTATGTTACATATTTATATTGATATATTTAGTGACATGAATATTGTATGTTTAAGTTTTTCAGTTTATTTTGTTTTGTAAATTTGTAGTGGAACAATTTAAATGAAATGTAAGTAGGTTTGAAAATGTACGAGTTCAGTTGTTGTCTCGTAGGATGCAATAATCAATGGATTATAAGTTTATATAAGTCAGTGTATTTGAAATTTTAGTTTTGTAAAATATATATCACAGATAAGTATAGATTATGTAGAATTTTTTGTTTTGTAAAATATCACAGATAAGTATTGGTATGTTTCAACAAGTACATAAATATTTTTCCTACGACTACTATGAAAAGTTTACATTTATATTTTCAGTTATTGTAAATTTGATGGTTACTAAAGAACAGTAAATAAACATTTTATCGTACGTCTCCCACAGCAACGCGCGGTAATAGTATGTTACATAATGATATTTTACTTGTCGACGCGATTGTTTGAAATATGAGGCCGCAGGCCGAGTATTTTAATCCGCTGAGTCATTGTCACACTTTCCTGACGTTTTATGTATACTATTTTTTCTGAAACCGTTTAATTGAAAGACAAATTTAAGATATTTTCACTAATTTTTGACTAAAATATGATGATATGTGAAGAAATGACAGACTCAAACAGAATTTTTTGTTTATTTACTTCGGCTGTAATAAAACATGAATTGGTTGAACGTAGATTGAAGTAACCGAATATAGTTATTTTCAATTTAAAAATACCTATTTTAATAATTTCGTAGTCGTAGGAAAAATTATACATATATGTATCAGGAGAGTAAAGTGTCTTTATTCCTCTTGCACTATTGCAGTTCTCGCCTTCGGCTCACGCTGCATTTACCGTGCGTGAATAATAAAGAATCACTTTACGCTCTTAATACATAAATAACAATAGAATCGTTCATATCAATTTAAAATTTATATAACCCATTGACTTTCAATAATGTGAATAATTCAATAAAAAAATCTATCATAAAATTATTACTTTACATTATGACTTGCGTTATTACTTATTTTGTGAGCATAAGCTTTATTTACTAAAACAGTAATACAGTTGTTGTGTAATGAAACTTACGTCTTGGAGAATTCTTGAGCACTCCTCTATAATCATCGTGTCTCGGAATAACTTTCAGTTCAGTTTCGGCGATAGCTTCACCGCCAGAGTTGCGAGCAATTACTTCAACTTTGCCGGTGTCATACTGGCGTGTTTTAGGAATATCCAGATGGTGCATGCCGTCGTAAGTTAACCTATAGCGGGATCCGTTAGCAATAGTGTGACCATTGATAAGCCACATTACTCTTGGTTTGGGATGGCCGGTTACACGGCAGCAGTATCTTGCCCAATCGCCTTCCTCGGCGGTGCAAGGTTCAGGCTTGCTGACAAATACTGGAGCTTGTTTGGGTTTGGATTCTTCATCGGGTTCGTCGGGTACACTGAAATAACGAAATTATAGTTCAGTAATACTTGTAACAGAATATTGAATATAATTGTAAAGGTACGGGTAAGTATACTCTGTCCCAACTAAGAATGCAGATGATACTACGTAAGTATTAATTAATTTAGTTATAAAATAAAATGTATACTCACACTTGCCAAGCTGCTTCCATCTCACGGATCTTTTCAATACTCTTCATGCCCTTAGGCAACTGAGATTCATAGATGATGCCAGGTTTACCAGCGGTCTTAATAATAGCACGAGTTTCATCCATGCCGTATAAGTTAGTAGCACGGCACAAATATTCACCACTGTCTTCAGGGTAGATCCATCCAAAGTTCATGGCTACGTAACCAAAATCGTAAATTGGAGTAAAACGATTCTCTGTAAAATACAAGAATAAGGATTACATGTTTGTTTTATTAGAGAACTTTTAAAATTATTTACTGTATGGTAGTGGTTTTCCGTTGAAGAACCATTCGACCTTCATGTTAGGATCGCCAACAGGCGCAAGCTGGCATTCAAATTTGGTAGACTGCATTTCAACCAAAGTGGTTTGATCAAGAATTTGAGTGACAAATCTTGGTGGTTGTTTCTTATCAACATCATAAAGATCATCTTCAGTCAAATGGATATCAGATGTGTATTTCTTCAGAGCGGCTTCCATCTGCATCAAAGTTTCGGATTTCTTCATTCCCTTTGGTACTTGGTTCTGCAGAATAATGTTTGGCAGTTCTGAAATAGAATATTAAGAAAGTTAATAAATAAGACACTTTTTTAAACGTAGTTTCTTACTTCTGCAAGAGATGGTAGCCTTGGTGAAGTCTTCACCATAATCGTTAACAGCACGGCAGACATATTCGCCAGAGTCCTCAGCATAAACATAAAGAATATCAAGAGAGACGAAGCCCATGTCATGAACAGTTCTGTAACGATGGCCAGAAGGCAACAATTTTCCATTGCGGTACCATTCAATTCTGAGTTTAGGATCTTCTTTAGGTTCAACTCTGCATTCGAATCTAACAGAGTCGTTTTCTTCTACACTGACAGATTCAATCTGAGTGATGAATTTAGGTGGAGACATTGGTTTGTCTTCTTTAGGTGCTTCAGAAACTGGTCCACGTTCTAGTTCTTTAAGTTTTTCAGCGCTCATACCGGAAGGAAGCTGAGAATCGAAATCAATGCTACGTTTGGATTTGCATGTAACTCCGGCTTTAGTTGTTGCAGAGCCCCATTTGTTTGTAGCACGACAGACATATTCACCAGAATCTCTGGAGTAAGTGTAATCAATGTCCATGGCAATGAAACCAAAGTCGTTGAGAGTATGGACACGGGAACCAGTAGCAAATGGACGACCATTATGGAACCAGTCAATACGCATAGTTGGGTCATTCTTAGGCTCAACACGGCAGTCGAAGTGAATTGGACCACTTTCAGGAACATCAAGATTGTCCTTAAGTTCAACTGTGAATCTAGGAGGATTAGGTGTTTCGTCTTCAGTAAGAATTTCTTCTTTCTTATACAAAGCTTCCTCCAGTTTCTGAATACTCTCAGTGCCAGTGCGGAAGTTAGATGGCAGCTGTGGTTCAAGAATGACACCTTGGCGTCCACGAACTTGCAGTTTGCAAGATACGGTAGCTTCTCCGTGACGGTTGGTAGCCTTGCAAGTATACAGGCCGGATTCACGTTGGTAGCAGCCTGCAATTTCTAATATCACAAAGCCGAAATCGTTAATAGTCTTGATTCTGGAACCGGCAGACAAAGCTTTGCCATTGTGGAACCATTCTACACGCATGCTTTGATCGTTGATTGGAATAAGTCTGCACTCGAAGTGAGCCAAAGAATTTTCCGCTAAAGTTAAATCAGCTGGAGTTGTAATGAATTCTGGTGGTTTGCCACTGTCATCATCTTGTGGCATCTGGCTAGGTACTGCACCCAGACCTTCCAGCTCGGCAATTTTGTCGATGGTGCCTTCCATACCCTTTGGCAATTGAGATTCTAAGATGATGCTTCTCTTGCCTTGTACCTTCATGGTTGAAGTGGTAACAGCTTCGCCGTAATCGTTGAAAGCTCTGCATGAATATTCACCTGAATCTTCAGGGTAAACTGGCGAGATTTCCAGAATAACAAAACCAAAGTCGCAGAATGTACGGAATCGGGAACCAGTTCTCAATGGTTTTCCGTTCCAGTACCATTCAACCTTCAGTTTAGGATCGTCAGTTGGTATAAGACGAGCTTCAAAGTGAGCATTTTCACCCTCACGTAGACTGTCAATGTTGGATAATGGTACAGTAAATACTGGAGCTTTTCCTTTTTCTTCAGAAACTTTTTCATCTCTTGTACGAATAAGTGAGTCTTCGAGGTTCTGGATTTTTTCCAAACCACCTTCCATGCCCTGTAAAACAAATTAAAAAAGTTAATTATTTATAATTATAGAAAACAAGAAAATTAAATAATATTTGAAATAAATGTATAGGTACTAACCCGCGGTAGTTGCGAGTCCAGGATCAAATTAGCCTTTGAGACACACTTCAGTGATGCCTTGGTGGAATCCTCTCCATATTTATTGTAAGCTCGGCATTCATATAAACCTGAATTTTCTTCATAACAGTACAAGATATCAAGAATAACAATTCCGAAATCGTGGAATGTTCTATAACGATGTCCATGAGGTAATTTCTTTCCATTGTACCACCATTCAACAACCAAATCTGGATCAGTGACAGGAGTCAACCGAGCTTCGAAATGTGCGCTTTGTCCTTCAACAAGTTTAGTCGCATCTTGAATCTGAGTGATGAATTTAGGTGGTTCGGTAACTGGAGCAGATGCTGTTTGTGGTTTCTGTTGTTGCATACTCTCAAGTTCACGGATGCGAGCCAAAGAATCTGGTTGCAAGCTGTCCAGGAAAACTCCTCCTCTACCATGAGCAGAGATTGTGGCGCGTGTGAAATCTTCACCGTATTTGTTGCTGGCTTTGCAGACATATTCACCGGAATCATGATTTTGGATGTAAGAAATATCCATCAATACGAAACCGAAATCAGAAACGGATTTAATGCGAGTAGATTGCAAAAGTGGTTGTCCGTTATGGAACCATTCAACTTTCATATGTGGATCGCCAACTGGTTCAAGAGTACATTCAAAGTGAGCAGATTGTCCATCCTTGAGTCCTTCGATGCTCTGGATTTGAGTGGTGAATATTGGTTTGCGTCCCTTGCTCTTGTCAACGCATTCAAGAGTTACGCTAGCTTCAGCCTTGCCCCACTTGTTGGTGGCGCGGCATGTGTAAGTGCCAGAATCTTCGATCTTAGTTCCCAAAATTTCGAGAACAACCATACCGAAAGCATGGACTGTTCTACTTCTGTGGCTAGCCTTAAGTAATTTCTCATTGTAGAACCATTCAACAACCATAGTTTGATCTCCAGTTGGAATGAGACCGGCTTCAAAGTGAGCGATTTCACCTTCACTGACGTTAGTAAGATTAGTGAACTCACTAGTGAATTTAGGAGCATGTCCCTCATCAGAATCTGCAGCTGGTGCTTCTTGTTTGTTAAGAGCATCTTCAAGATCTTGAATGGCTTCCAGACCTTCTTTGCCCTTAGGATGCTGTGTGCGTTCAATGAGATTAGCTTTGCTTGTGCAATAAATTGTAGTAGAAGTGAAAGCTTCACCAGCTTTGTTCCAAGCTTTGCATGTGTAAACACCTTGATCTCTTTCATACACATCGGTCAAGTCCAAAGTAACAAAACCGAAATCTTTAGCCAGTTTGAATCTGGAGCCATGGTCAAGAGCTTTGCCATTTACGTACCATTCGATCTTCAAGTTAGGATCTTCCTTTGGTTCTACAGTGGCTTCCAAATGTAAAGGTTCAGATTCACCCAGTTTGAACTCAGGGTTAACTGGAATAGTCCAGATGGGTTTGGGGAATTCAGAGTCTGGTTGAGATGACTGGCGTTTATATTTGCCTAAGAACGCTTCCTCAGCTTCTTGTACGGCCTCCAAGCCAGCTTTACCTTGAGGATGTTGGGTATCAAGAAAGATGCTGGCCTTGCTAGTGCAACGCAATGATCCAGATGTACTGGCTGTTCCCTTGGTGTTAGTTGCTTTGCAGGTGTAAATACCAGAATCTTCTTCATAAGCATGATTGATGTCCAAAGCAACATAACCGAAGTCGTAAGTAGACTTGAATCTAGCAGCACTTGGAAGAGGTTTTCCATTAACAAACCATTCGATGCCTAAAGTAGGATCTTTAGATGGTTCAACATGGCATTCGAAGTGAACACTTTCGCCTTCAGTGCAGACATTGTTGTTAAGATGAGTGATGAAGATTGGCACTTCGTAAGTTGGTTCTGGAGCTTCTGCTTTATCTCCACTTGGTTGTTCAAGTTGCTCAATGATGGGCAGAGCGTCAGGATGAAGGGTTTGTCCCAACAACCAGTGCTTGTCTTCAATCTTCAATGTACAGGTTGAAACAGCTTCACCAAGCAGGTTCACCGCTTTGCAGGTATAGAGAGCAGAGTCATCTCCTCGCAATCCATTGATAGACAATGTAACTAAACCAAAGTCGAAGGTACTGCGGATTCTAGTACCAGTGGTAAGAGAAATGCCGTTCTTGTACCATTCTACACGCAAGTTAGGATCTGCTCTTGGTTCTACTTGAGCTTCCAGGTAGACATGTTGGCCTTCAGCCAATTTGTCGTAGCTCTTCAAGTGAGTGGTAAACACAGGAGGTTGTTGAGGAGTAGTATCAACAAACATGTCAGGTACTTTGTTCATCTCAGCTTCCTTAAGTTGAATCTTCTGCCAGGCATCAGGGTGCAGAGGATCTCCGATGACATTGGATCCTCTGGAACGAACTTTCATGCTGGTGGATGATACAGCTTCACCAGCCTTGTTAATAGCTTTGCACATGTAGACACCAGAATCTTCAATGATTGTAGAATTGATGTCCAGGGTTACAAAACCGAAGTCATTAGTAACACGGAATCTGGATCCAAGTTTCAGTTCCACGCCGTTGACGTACCATTCGAAGCGCATGGTGGGATCTCCAACAGGAACAACGCGGCATTCGAAGTGGGCATGTTGACCTTCCCATAATTCGGCGGGTCCAGTAAGCAGTTGAGTGAAGATAGGCTTATCGAACACACGTTCTGGTTCATCAGCACGTGGTTCAATATGAGCCTCAAGTGCCTGAATACGCTTCATACCTTCTGGATGTTGAGTATCCATCTGGATACTAGCTTTGGTTTTAATGTGCATGGAAGCACTGGTAACAGCTTCACCAAGAGGGTTAGATGCACGGCACATGTAAACACCTTCATCTTCGTCTCTGACATGAGTGATATCCAGAGAAACGAATCCAAAGTCGTGCACTCTGGTGATACGAGAACTGGTTTCCAGTGGCTTTTCATTTCTGAACCATTCAACTTTAAGAGTAGGATCTCCAACAGGAATAAGACGGCACTCAAAGTGAGCGGTTGTTCCTTCCTGAATGGAATCAATGTTCTGCAGAGGCTGAGTGAAGACTGGACGTTGACGGGTCACAGGTTCAGGGAAGTCAGGACGCTTGTATGGAGTTTGTCCTTCAAGTTGACGAATCTTTTCCAAACCTTCTGGACGTTGTGATTCCAGAATAATGCTATCCTTTGCGATAACGCGCATTTTGATGGACGATGTGCATTGTCCAAGGTTGTTGATAGCTCTAGCAGAGTATTCTCCAGCATCTTCTGGGACACAGTGAGTGATATCCAGAGCAACATAACCAAAGTCAAATGTAATGTGGAATCTAGAAGCGGAAGGCAATGGTTTTCCATTGTGGTAGAATTCAATACGCAAGTTGGAATCATGGATGGGTTCGATTTGAGCTTCAAAGTGAGCGGTTTGTCCTTCATACACTTCGGTAGTGCCACGAAGTTCGGTGACGAATCTTGGTGGTGTTGGTACTGGTTCTTCAACTTCCAAACGGGCTGGGTGGCCTTGGGCTTCCAGTTCGCGGATCTTCTCCAAACCATCTGGGTGATGGGTGTCCAGCAGAATGCTACGGCGGCCTGAAAGAATAACAATATATTAATAATTCATCCATGGAACAATTTTTAAATTCTTTATAGCTTAGGAACTATAAATCTACAAAAATGTGAGAGATCTATGACATTTAAAATATGATTCGAGAAATTATTTAAAATACTTACTTGCAACCTTGATGGTACAGGTGTTAACAGCTTCACCAACCAAATTAGTAGCCTTGCACATGTAGGTACCACAATCTTCTGGATAAGTGTACAGAACATCCAGAGCAACATAACCAAAGTCATGTGTAGTTCTGAATCTATGACCGGCTTTGATGGCAACTCCATTAACGAACCATTCGATTTTCAGTTTAGGATCGTTAATTGGCTCAACGCGACATTCAAGATGAGCGTGATCGCCTTCCTTCAGATTATCCAAGCTGGTGAGAGGAGTAAGGAAGATAGGACGCTGTTGTTCTGGTTCCATATCCGCCTTAGAGGGACGTTCGTAAGATTCAAGATCACGAATCTTCTTAAGACGTTGTTCATCCATCGTATCAAGGTAAAGGCCAGATTTCGCTGTAAAAATGTATCATGATATTAACTTTTACAAAAATATTTAATAAAATCTAATAAAAAGTTAATGTAAAATTAACAATAAACATTTCATAGGAAAATAAATTTAAATATTTTATTACCGACATATTTTGTAAATAAACAAATTTACAAGGAATGCGTAATCAAAAGAGAGGGGCGTGAAATTTTAAATGAAATATTTAATATTCTTACCAATGACGTTAACTGCAGCAGTCGTAACAGCTTCTCCAACTGCATTTCTGGCTTTACACATATAAGTTCCAGAATCTTCGGAATAGGCATACAAGATATCCAAAGCAACAAATCCGAAGTCATAAGTAGTCTTGAAACGATGTCCGGTTTGAATGGGTCTTCCATTGCAATACCATTCTACCTTCATGGTAGGATCATTGACCGGGGTCAATGTAGCTTCCAAATGAGCGCTGGCGCCTTCTGACAGGTTATCGATACTCTTCAGATTACGACCGAACTGAGGCTTCTCGGCGATGATAGCGTCTTCGTGAGCGGTTCTCTTGTTCCTGGAGTCGTCTTCCAGGTATTGGATCTTCTCAAGAGCTCCTTCGTGTTGGGTGTCACGAATGATAGATGATTTAGCTGAAAATATTTGTAATTATTTCCTCAATTTTGGCAGTGCAGCAAAATAAAAAAGTTAAACTGATGTTTATTGTGTTAAATGACTGAAAAGTAAATGAAATTCTTGATATTATAAGCATATTTTATTTTTATAATATTCGTTATTATTAGTAAAGTGCTGTTTTGAACGAAATTACAATTTTTTTTTGTAAGAAAAATATGTACAATAAGGTATAAAATTAGTGATTTTTAATGAAGTGTGATAGTATAAAAGTGTAAATACTTACAAGTGACGGTAAGATTGATGGAAGACTTAGCTTGTCCCAACTTATTGGTAGCTCTGCAAGTGTATTCACCACTGTCTTCAGCATACACAGTCAAGATATCAAGACTGGCAAAACCGAAATCATAAGCAGTCCTGAATCTGTGTCCAGTCTGCAATGGTTTGCCATTATGGAACCATTCAACTTTGAGAGAAGGATCAGGGTATGGTTCAATGCGACATTCATAATGTGCACTTTGTGCTTCAACAAGTTTAGTAGGACCATTAAGATTGGTGGTGAACAAAGGTGCCTGGGTAACAGTAATGTCTTCTTCTTCACGGCGCTGGTACTTGCTGGAATCTTCCAGTTGACGCAGTTTTTGTAGAGCACCTTCATGTTGGCTCTCCAGTTGCAAGGAGGCTTTAGCTATATTATAAAAATTATACAACATGCAGTGTTAAAAATAAGAAAATACATATAATTATTTTAATGCAAATCTCGGTACCGTGATATGCAAAAATAAAAAAACAAAAACAAAAGATAAACATCCCAGAATCTGAGGATGTTACCAAAGAAAAATCTGGTGTAAAATATTGATAAAAAAATGTTGGCGATCATCAAGACTATCGCCAAATATATTCAAAAATTATTTACATTGAAACAACATTAACATAATTTATTAAGTACTTACATTGAACGATCAGAGATCCGGAAGTAGTAGCCTCTCCCAATTCATTAATAGCACGGCAAGTGTATGTTCCAGAATCTTCAGGATTGACGTATTTCATATTCAGAGCAACATATCCGAAATCGTGCATTGTTGTTAAACGGTTAGCTGAAAATAAATTTTACAATTAACTATACTGTCTACAGTTAATTTAACTAGTCCAACTTACAGGCTTGGATTGTAACGCCATTACGAAGCCACTCAACTGTAAGTTTCGAATCACCAACAGGAATAAGTCTGGCCTCAAAGTGAGCTGCTTGATTTTCAGCACATCTCAAATCGCGAAGAGGCATAGTGAAGACAGGAGCTTGGTTGATGGTTTCCTCCTGAACAGTTTGTTTCTTATGGCGAGAAGAGTCTTCTAAACGTTGCAGACGAGTCAAAGCTTCTTCATGTTGAGACTCCATGTATATAGACTTCTTAGATTGAACAACGCAAACGGAAGAAGTAACAGCTTCTCCAAGAGCGTTGATGGCACGGCAAGTGTAAGTGCCAGAGTCTTCTGGGTAGCAGTATAAGATGTCCAAAGCAACAAAACCAAAGTTATTGGTTTCGGTAAATCTTGAGCCACTCTTAACGGGCCTGTTGTTGTGGTACCACTCTACCTTCATTGTAGGATCGGAAACAGGGATCAACCTGCATTCAAAGTGAGCGCGTTGGCCCTCTTTAATTTCAATATTTTTCAGAGAGGTGGTGAAGAGTGGAGCTTGAGAGGTCGTTTCTTCGATGAATTCTGAACGCTGGTAACGGGAACGATCTTCCAGATGCTGGATCTGTTGCATTCCAGTTTCATTCTGGGTTCCAGTGAGAATTTGAGCACTGCTCTTGCAGCTCAAAGTGCAGTTAGTTTCATCTGATCCAAGCATGTTAACAGCACGGCAGGTGTAAACACCAGAATCTTCGGCAATCAAGTCAACGATATCAAGGGCAACGTAACCGAAATCATGAATTGGTCTGAATCTGTGGCCTACGATGATGGGGCGGCCATTCTTGTACCATTCTACTTTTAAGTTGGAATCAGTCACAGGCTCCAATTTGCATTCAAAGTGAGCATGTTGACTTTCACGCATGTTTTCCAAACTCTTTGGTTTAGTGACGAAACGTGGCTTAATGGCAATAATTTCATCCATATGTTCAGAACGCTTGTACCTGGAAGAATCTTCCAGATATTGAATCTTTTCTAAACTGGAAGCATGTTGTGATTCCATAAGTAAATCTTTCTTAGCAATAACACGAACGGAGGAAGATGTTACGGCTTCTCCTAATTGATTGCTAGCTTGGCAAGTGTAGACACCGGAATCCACAGGGTAAACGCTAAGTAAATCTAAAGCGACATAGTCGAATTCATAAGCAGGACGGAAACGATGTCCAGTTTTCACTGGTGTTCCGTTAACAAACCAGTCCACTCGCATGGTAGGATCTCCAACGGGTTGGAGACGGCATTCCAGATGAATATTTGTGCCTTCAATAGTTTCTATGTTATGAAGAGGACGAGTGAACTGCGGGGCTTGTACAACTGAGATGTCTTCAGTTTGAGTCTTGCGGTAACGAGCAGCATCTTCTAGCATTTGAATTTGCTCCAAAGCGCTTTCGTTTTGACTGTCAGTGATGATGTCAGATCTGCTGATGATTCTAACACAGGCAGAAGTGTGGGCAGAACCAAGGTGATTAGTTGCTCTGACGGTGTATTCACCGGAGTCCATAGCGGAGGTGTGGATGATGTCAAGAGCAACAAATCCAAAGTCATAGTAAGTTCTGAAGCGAGAACCAACGGTGATGGGTTTTCCATTACAGAACCACTCTACACGCATTGTTGGATCGCCCATAGGTTCCAGGCGACATTCCAAATGGATATTCTTACCTTCACCCATTGGTTTAGGATCGGACAATGGTTGAACGAAAATTGGTTTCGATTTGGAGATTTCTTCAATGTGGTATTGTGGTTCAACAAACTTGGATTCTTCCAGTCTTTGGGTCTTGTCGTATGTTCCTTTGTGCATGCTGGAGGTATCAATGCTAGCACGAGTTTCGACAATCATAGAAGCGGCCAGCTGAGCCTCGCCTAAAGCGTTCCTGGCAACAACAGTGTAGGTGCCAGCGTCTTCAGCTCGGACGCTCATGATGTCAAGAGCAACGTATCCAAAATCATGGTAAGTTTGAATCCTGTTTGCGCTCTCAATGGGTTTTCCATTATGATACCATTCAATCTTCATGGAAAGATCGCTTTGTGGTTCAACCCGAGCTTCAAAGTGAGCGCGTTGAAGTTCAACAATCTTGTTGGTTCCTTTCAGTGGTCCCAAAAATCTTGGTTTCTGAGTCACAGTAACTTCTTCTTGTTGTTGCCTGTTGTATCTGCTAGAATCTTCCAAAACTTGAATCTTTTGCAGACCACCTGGATGTTGAGAATCGAAAATAATATCTTTCTTGCTCACAACACTTAATTGAGCAGTTGTAGTTGCTTGTCCAACAGAATTATATGCTCTGCAGACATAGTTACCAACATCGTGAATTGTAACTTGTTTGATAGTAAGAGCAACGTAGCCGAAATTGAAGAAAGTAGTAATTCTGGAGCTGGCTTCTACAGGACGTCCATCCTTGAGCCATTCAACACGAAGAGTTGCGTCTCCGGTGGGTTCAAGACGAGCTTCGAAATGAGCGAAGCCGCCTTCGCGCACACTATGTTGATCCTTGATGGGAGACTTGAACTCTGGTGCCATGAAGCTTTCAGGTGTTTCTTGAACATACTTCTTATGCATGGCTTCTTGATAAGCTTCTAATTCTTCAACCTTCTCGATGTAGCGCTGTTGTTCTGGAATTCCCAAGTCAGCAGTGACTGAAGTACGAGCGTAAACGCTGAGCGTGGAGTTGCTAATAGCCTCGCCCATACGGTTCACAGCTCTCACGGTGTAAGTACCTGCATCTTCGGCCCGTAGGTGCATAATATTGAGGGAGACGTAGCCGAAGTTGAAGATGGTGGTGATGCGTGAGCTAGCTGTGAACGGTCGGCCATCTTTGTACCACTCCACTTTCATTGTGGGGTCGCTGACGGGGGTGAGTTGCGCCTCAAAGTGCGCATTGCGACCCTCCTGCAGCTCCCCGAGCTCCTGGAGTGGACGGATGAACTGCGGTCGTTGGGCGGAGCTTTCCTCCACACTTTCAGTCCTCTGGTAACGGGAATAGTCCTCCAGCTGTTGGATGTACTGCAAGCTGTCAGGATGCTGGCTGGTTTGTTCGATAGAGGCGCGCGCTTGTACGGTGAGTATAGCGCGGGACTCTACGCATCCTGTAGCGCTGGTTACGCGGCACACGTACTCGCCGCTATCTCGGATACCAAGGGTAATTAAATCTAATGCGATGAATCCAAAACGGAATACTGTAGTAGCTCTGCTACCTGTTGAATAAACATCATTATTAGTACAGCTGTTCAATTAATTGTGATGCAAGCAGGTTGTTCATTTGGTGCTAATGTACTTACTTGCTTCAAGAGCTTGTCCATTGACAAACCATTCTACTCGCATCGTTGGATCACCAACGGGTTCGATTCTGGCCTCGAAGTGCACGCGGTTACCCTCCAACTGAGACACATCCTGTAGAGGGATAATGAACTGCGGTGGAGGATATACGCGATCCTCTTCACCAGGTGGTAAATGCGGTTTAGCACGTTCCACATGGCGTAAATAAATCACTTCAGGGCCAGGAGCAGGTCTGTAACAAGCAATAGTATTATTAAAAAAATATTCTAAATTCTAATTACAATAGTGACAATAAAGCTTAGATTATTTTAAAATGTTCGCATTGAATCTATTTTCTCGTAATTATTAGAAAAGTTGGTCTAATCTCCAGTTTACAATTTTTTTTAGGACACAATCTAATAGTTTTGATGCGGGCTGTTTATTGTGAAGTGAATGTTTGTACTTACTCTGGTTCGATGACTTTCGTAGGTCGGGGCAGATTAAGGCGTCTAGGTTCTGGAGCTGATCCCTTTGGTGTTTCGACAAAGAGACGAGCTCGAGTGGCAGTAGAGCCGGCGACATTCTGAGCGGTGCACTGGTACCAGGCCGCATCCGACGCCTTGGCTCTTGGAATATCTAAAGTCGAGGCTCCACCATCCGCCGATATGCGCACATCGGGGCCGGGCGCTATCGGCACGCCGTCCTTCTGCCAAGTGATTCGTGGGCATGGAGTTCCAACGGCCCGAGCATTCAGGACCACTGATTCTCCCTCTTTCACGTTTACAGTCGTGAAGCGTTCTACAAACTTGGGGGCAACTACCTGTTCCTTCTCAATCACGTTCAACTGACACTGGAACGATGTCTCGCCAGCTTTGTTCTTGGCTACGCACGTCACCACGCCCGAATCGAAACGGTTAACGTTGGTGATCATCAAGGCGTGGTTTCCAGACTCGTTCACAAGGATCTTGTGGGTGGCATCGTCCGACACCTGGCGTCCGTTGATGTACCAGGTTACTTCGGGATATGGGCGGCCAGTCACGCGACAATCGAAGCGTGTCATTTTGCCTTCAGTCACATCCCGGTCGTTACAGACACGCACAAAGTTTGGTGCAAGAGATTTGCCAGCATCTGTTGATTCTGTCGTTTCAGTTTGAGATCTCATAGTGGACTCATGAAGAAGACCTTCCTGTGTGGTCACTGGTTCGATGGCCAGGTAAGCAGAGGACACAACGCATCCTTGAGGATTCTCAGCGAGCAGAGTGTAGTGACCAGAGTCTTCACTGCGAGCATTGTGTACACGCAGTGTAGCCTGGTTGTTCGAATAAGTGGATTCGATCTTATCGCTTTGAGTAACCCTCTGGCCGTTTCTAAACCAAGTGAGGCGAGGTTTAGGGTTAGCTGTGAGTTTAGCAGTGAACACGGCATCCGAACCCTCCAGCAGTTTCGAGTTGCGAGGTTTCTGTGCAATCTGTGGGGGTGCGGGAGGTCCTAAATTACGTTCTACTGTCGTAGAGAGGTGAATATCAGTTTCACTTGTTGTTCTCCGAGTGATTGATTCTCTAAACGATACCTCTCTCAACAGACGGTATTCGAAAGTATCTACTTTGAAGTCTTCTTCAATGACGCTTCCATTTGAGTACATAGTTTTCTGTGAAGATTGTTGGAGACGTTGTGAGCCACTTGTTCTTTGTTCGGTGCTTTCGAAGGATTGGGAGTAATCTTTCTGGAAGCTTTGTTGCAGCTGAGGCATGCCTTCTGGTTGAATGTATACGGAGCAGATAGCCTCTCCGTATTGGTTCTTGGCAGCGCAGGTATATTCTCCTTCATCTCCAGGCCCGATTTGGTTGATCAACAGAGTAACACTTCCATTGATTTCATTATAAGTCATCTTGTATTTGTTGGACTCGACAAGAGGAGCTCCCTTGCGGGTCCAAGAGACTGTGGGCTTGGGGTTTCCGCGAACTCTGCCATCGAACAGGGCGTTGCCACCCTGGGCAAAGCGCGCATTGCGGAAGATTTGTTCGAATACTGGAGGAGAAGCATTAGGAGGAAGGCCAGCGGCCTGGATCACCATGGTACCGCCTCCTCCTTGCACTGGAAAATAATAAAAATTTGCATCAGTATTTCAAGTAGCCTTAAGAATGTTCTTGTTAATCATTTAAGCTTCTACGAGTAGTTTCTATTTCCGATCACAATGCCGTTTGATTCATTACTCATGTTTATTTTAAGACGTCTGGATTTTATTTTTAGATGCAAAAACTGAACTCGGAATTCATAGTTTTATCGTTACGTTAATTTAATGACTAATATTTTACAGAATAATTTTCAAAGTAAATTTGAACTTATTTTATCTTTTTCTACAGGTTGCAACTAAAAGAACAACATCATTCATGTATAAAAAATAAAAGGAGTAAAAACATGAACAGCCTTCACTAATTGGAACTAAGGCCATTTGTCAATGTAAGTATGTATTTTTATTCTCCCAACTAAAAGATTTGGTTGTACAATTCCTACAACATACGTACCTAATAATTTTTTTAATTAATTTATTTACAGTCTTCATAATAAAATTTGGTTAATAAATATATCATAGTATCTACTGGTCTATAGAAGAAACAATATATTATGCAAAAAGCCAAAAAATTCACTTTTATTCTTTTCTCAAAATTAGTTCAGATGAAATAAAAATTTACAGCCAGATTCTCAAAAGAGTTTAAGCTAATCCTGAATTATGGATTAGCAAAATTAAGCTGAACTATATTCTTAAAAAAGTTTACTCAAACTCTAATATAATCTTTCCAATTTCCAAAAGAGTTTTAGCTAAAATTTAGCTAATCTTGAATTTTGGATTTGTCAAATAAAGCTAAACCACATTCTCAAAAAAGTTTAAATGAACTTTAATATAATCTTCTTATCATTTAGTTTTTGAAAAGTGAATTGAATTCACTTTTTAAGTCGGACTAGCAGAAGATTAACTAATCTAATATTCAGGATTAGCTAAAACCTATTTCAGAATCAGAGTGGTTATCATTTGGTTTTTGAAAAGTTATTTGGATTAACTTTTTTAAATCGGACTAAAATAAGATTTATTAATATAAATTTTTATTTGAAAATCAGTCTTTTAAAGTATACCTATTTTTTAATTAATTCACTTTAACAGTTTTAGAGAAATTAAATCAAAATTTTGAAATCATTTTCTATTAATATTTACAAATAAAATTATGTCTTGAAAAATATCTACATTTCATAATATGTTTCATTTATAACAACAATAATATCTTGTTTCAAAAATATCAGTGTTTAGGTGCCAACTTCAGCCCCTTAAATGAAAAATGTACCTAATAACTGTCTTTATTTTTAATTGCTGAATGCATTTATTTTATTTACATAAATAAAATTGGTCAGTCGTTCATTTTTTATTGATTAACATAAAAATTACGTTATAATTTCAAATTCAAATACAGTCTTCATAATATAAATTTAAAATTAAAATATTTCTGAATATAGCTTCATTTCCACAGGTAGATAATATAAAAATTTAAAATATATTCACATTATTTTCTAAAGATGTTCACAAGAAGAAAAAAAAATGCAAATTTTTTATTTGTAGCAGTTCAACATTTTTTGCAAATTCCTAACAGAATACAGAAATAGTTTGGGAAATAGTCCAAATTAATCATTAACTTATTTCGAAAAAATATATTTGACGTTTTTCTTGTAATTGTTTCTATTCTTAAATAATTGTCCGGAAAACATTCTTGAATTTAAATATGGATAAATTTACGATGACGCCAAAAAGTAAAATATCCTAGATAAAAATAAGAGCATGTATTTTTGTGTAAAAAAGTAATATTAGTATTTAAGCCGACGTATGCGTACATATTTTACTTAGAATTACAGTTTGCCTGAGTGCGAGTCGCTGTGGTATGCTACGAGCTATTTTTGTTCGGATCGAGATCGTGTTTCATGAACCCATTTTAGGAGCACCTATCTTTAACCCGGCTCGTAACTACCAATACGCATACGCGACGTCGAATTCAGCGCTCTCGCGGTCATCACGTTACGTAAATTTAAACTTTAACTACAATCAAATCAAGATGGACGGACACTTTATTTAACAATTTACATGATTACAACAATACGCAACATATTTTTAGGGCCAGTTTTTCAATCACCGGTTTACTCTCGATTAATGTTTTTAAGTGTATCTAATTCAGCTCAAAAATTGTTTATTGATTATTAAAAGAGTTGTTTTGAATAAAAAATTAATGATTGTATTGTTAACAATGGACGGACACTTTGTTTAACAATTTACATGATTACAACAATACGCAACATATTTTTAGGGCCAGTTTTTCAATCACCGATTTACTCTCGATTAATGTTTTTAAGTGTATCTAATTCAGCTCAAAAATTGTTTATTGATTATTAAAAGAGTTGTTTTGAATAAAAAATTAATGATTGTATTGTTAACAAAATATGATTTGCTTTCGATTGTTTTATTTTATAATAATAAAATTGAAACAGATTTGTGTAGGTTTATAAATAACTAATAAATTTGTTATACCTATTTTTATTAGATTAAAATGCTACTAATTTAGAAATTTTATGGCATATGAATTCGTTATTGTTAGTAGTGTTTATATTTTATTAACACGTACAAAATTATTTATTTCTAATTGAGCGAAACAGTTGTTACTTTTACTTTGAGTAAATAATAAATGCAAAATAGTAAAAGTAAAATGTTGAAATGAAACCTTAGTATAAAATTCTTGTTTTGCTAATATTTATTTTAAGTTTTATTATTTGTTTGAAGTAAAATACGAAAATAGGAAGTTGTTTCATTTTATCCAGATTCCTTGCCAAATTATAAAATTGAATTTCCATGTTATTTTAAACTTCCTTATTATTTTGATTCAAATATTTTCTTTCTTTAAAATCCTATCGAATTAATCTTGACTTCTGGCAAACTGTCATTGAGTCATTGTCCTATTAATAACAATACTAACTATTTCACTTATTGTTTAATCTACACGTCATATGTAATTTAGACAGATTTTTGGCAAAACAACGGATAGGTATATGTCATATACCTAAATAAATTTGAGACTTCTATTAAAAGCCGATATTACTGTTGCCAACGATAGAACTTCTTTACATAAAATAGTTGGGAAATTTGAATTATCCAAAACAAGAAATTAAAATTAAAATAATCTAGTTCATCTTATTATTTTGAAGGTTATGACAGTTTTGCAAAGTTGATGCTGATTTTGCATGCATAAATAAATTACTTAGCGCATCAGGATATATATATCAGATAAAAATCTTGAAACAGATACAGATTGTACATATTTGGCGATCTTCGCAGTTTGTACAAGAAAGAAAACGTATCTGTTTTCAATTATCTATAAGTAAATAAATATGTAGAACTTTAAACTTTTATATCAGATTATTTATAACCTCACAAATCTGCCTTTTGGCAACAATGCAGGATTAAAATTCTTAAATATATATGTTGATTATAAAGCAATGTGAGTTAATTATTGATTATGTAAAGCGTATTTTTGATTATTCGTGGATTATGATTGTTAGGAAATGGTATTTGTTTGTTAGCGGTTTTGATAGTTCATGCGCTCAACAATTAACTTTGTACTTAAGCACTTTATGCACTGACATATTCACTTTCACGTAATTTCCAACAAAGCCAAGCCATTTGATCACTTTTCAATGATACATAAGAGACATAGGTAGGTAGAGAGAGAGAGAGAAAAGTTGAAGTGACAAGCGGAAGTGCGCGCGTGTTGATTGTTTGTTGATTGGCAGAAGAACGTATGATGGGCATCGTCTACAGCAGGTAGCGTAGATTCTAACCTGTTTGCTGTGTGGTGAACTGCCTAGTGACATGCTGCTCGGAGCGCATGGACCTCTGCTGCGAGGTGATCTGCTGGCTTTGCTGGGTGGAACTCTGCTGCACAGATTGTTGCGATTGCGAGCTCTGCGAGAGCTGCTGCTGCTGCTGTTGTCGATTCATGTTCACACCACAATTTCACAGGAAAAGAACGCAAAACACAAGCACAACACAACACGAAAGAATAAATAGTTCAGTAGCGAAAAGTAGTAAGAATATAGAAACTAATGACTAGTAGTCTTTTTCTCGACGTTTCGATTAAATTGCCATCCACGGCTTCAGTTAGCAGAAGTTAAGTCATCATCCCCGATACATATCCAAGACGTCGGTCGTTTGCGAATTGTGAGCGAAGAATGCCGCTCGCGCTCAGCGGGAGCCCAGCGCACGACGTGCACGACCACGTGTCGGGGAGGGGGCAAACATGCCAACTGGATTATTTTCAGCATCTCTCTACATCAGTGCATGTGTGTGTGTGTGTGTTGTACGACGGTGACACATTAAGTTGACTGGCGGCCAGACTCGCTCTGTGTGTTTGTGTTGTACACAACAACCAATACGACTACTTGCCGGCCTTTATATTTTCACAATTAATTCAATTATTATTTCTTTATCCAAAGCTAATAATATTCAAGTGGGTAAAGTTTTCAACAATAGAAATCCCAATCACTCATCCTTCGTTTGTCTCTTTCGCAAGTAGCACATACTATTTAAGATACCTTATTAGTTTCCATTTTTTGTTTTTAAATAGTTGTTTATACGAACTGAATATATGTTATAATACGGATCAGTTTATCAATGCTAGGTTAAAATGAAAAATAATTCATCTGTCAGATAAGTGAAAAAATATTGCAGATAATCAGGAGGATGGATGTCCTCCAATAACTTGACATTTCATGTAAATTTTATTTCTTGTATTTATTTCGCTTTAAATTAAGTAAGTTGATACTAATTTGATTAAATATAATATTTGACTTCTGAAAAACTGATTGGCGTCTAATAACTTTTAAATAAAAATATGACAAAAACTCTCAGGGGACATGCCACTTGGTTCTGGTGTATATAAACTGTCATTTATAGCTAGTTGAGTTTAACAAAAACAAAAGCGAATCACTTATGGGAAATGAACATTGCTGTCAAAACTGTAGTTAACGATAAATGCACAATTAAAATTTGATAACTCCGACCATATGTGTAACTCAAGTTGAACAACTTTTAATCGTGAAATAATATCTGTATTTCATTTGCCACTTGATTCACTTAAATCAGTTCAGATAAATTAGACACATGACTAAATGAACTGAATTAAACAAAATGATACACTTATTGGAGTGAATTACTTCAAAGTAAGTTAGAATCAGTAACTCTAGTACTGGAAATAAAATCAGTGAACTATTTCAGCAAAATAAGTGATCTGGTTCAGTAAATGTAAGTTAAATCTGTTCCAAATGGCAAATAAAAGCTGTATTCCATTTGCCATTTAAATTTACTTAAATCAGTTCAAATAAATAAGACAATATGAATAAATGATCTGAATTAAGCAAACTGATGCACTTATTGGAGTGAATTACTTCTAAGTAAATTAGAATCAGTAATTCTAATACTGGAAATACAGTCAGCGAAATAATCTAGCGAAATAAACAAGTAATCTGGTTCATAAAATGTAAGTTAGATCTGATCCAAATGGCAAATGGAATACGCCTAGAATACGCCTATTGTCAAATGAATTGATAATCATTGCTGTCAACAATTCTAATCGATTTTTTTTTACTTAAGTGACATTTCATATTTTTTTACTTGTCTGACAGTTGAATTATCTGTCACTTTATTCCAGCATTGACAAATGTGCTCTGATGTGATTATTATATTATACCTAGTAAAATTTATAAATTTGAAATGAGAAGAATGAAAAAATAATAGAAACAGAAATTACGAATAGGTATTTTAATTTGTATAACAATCCTTGAATTTCTGAAAGTGTTTGTACAAAAAAAGGTAACTTAGGAACCTAATTAACAAATGACTTGGCTTTGTGAAATTCATACAACAATTATTTATTATTTTTAAATATATACAAAACATTTAAAACATAAATGAACACCTTATTTTGAACATCTTGTAAGTAGTTATTATTTACAAACACCGAATTATAATTTTTTATTAATGTCAAACCATAACATGTTATTATTTCTTTTTAATTTCATTGTTAATAATTTAATTATTATTTTAAAAACATAGGTTGGTTATTATCACAATTAATCATTTAGTTTACATTAATTAATAATTATTTTAAAACAGATTTTATTTTCGGCAAGAATATTTCAGATCACTGACTTACCAACATTGTTTGGTTCGAAATGCGACGTCGGGGGCGATGAATATTCCGTGTAGTAAGTAGTTGATGAATTTGTTGTCGTACCAGTATGTTGTCTATAGGTCCCATACATGTGCGAAGGTACCCCTAGAATTAAAAAAAAAAATTAAATAGTACAAAATTGTTCATTTTTACAGAGGCAAGTAAATAAGTCATATATCTTAAAATATGATGTGTTATGAAATATAAAGCAATAAATTTTATATGATTTATTTATAGGCAATTATACTGTTATTCCTTACATTTTAAGTTTTATTAAAATAAATAATAACGAATCGAAATGAATTGTAAATAAGGTAATAAACATTGCTATGGAGCAGTGCATCCCAAACTTTTTACACCATTTACAACGACTTGCGTGTTTGGACCATGTGTTCTATGGGCATAGTATTTGTTAGAACACCGAGCGAAGCGAGCCTTGCCAAGAATACGTTCTAATATAAAAAAGTAATTTGTAAATAATACAATTTTTTCCTTTTTGGAATTTGTACAAATATATTTATATTTAACAGCGCAATGTCGTCTATTAAAATCTTAAAATACTTATATCAAAATTTTATTAACCAATTATTATTTATGTCATATCAATCAACAGAAAAAAAATCTAAAATTTTGTCATTAAATAAATAAATATAAATATATTATCACACCTTTTACCCATTACTGGGTGTGGCACTCTGCCGAAGCAGATCTCGGTAAGTGATATATTTATGCGCGTGAAGTGCGGTTACTAGCCGTCAAATCACGGCCCCCAAAGATGTTAGTGGTGGGGAAACCACAGGGATAATTTTAATTTGGTGAAAATTGTTTGTCGGCTATGGGAATCGTACTGGGGTTCTCAGGATCCACAGGCCGACTCGATACCACTGAGCCACTATCCCATGATTATTAATGTTATATCAAGCAATAAAAATGCAATCGTTTCAAGTTTTTATAAAACAATGTGCGTGTATAAAAATCAAACAGTCTGAAAAGAATTCTAGAAGCAAAACATAGATTTCGTCTGACAGATGCTTGCTAATTTTAACCCCGTTCGCATCGAGGCGGCGGTGAGCTGGCCACCACGCCCACGACGCCGACGCCAAAAGTTGAGCATCGCGAATAGCGCAGGCATTTGTCACAGAGAGACTTGTTTATCTCTACTCATCCTGCAATATTTTTACGCGTGAATTATAAACTGCGATTGCGAATGTTTGTGCATATGCATGCAATTTGCGGGAGGCTTTGGAATCGAAGTCTTGATGCGCATTTGTTTATGTCAGACATTTGTTTATGATTGGAGGAATGGTTATAATAAAATTATGAGTATGAAGTAATTTATTGTTTCATATTTTAATGTGAATTATGGATTTGTGGATAACTTCATTTAAAATTCAAAATATTCCAGTCTTAAACAATTTTCACAAACATCTTTGGCGGCCGTGATTTGATGACTGGTAACCGCACTTCACGCGCAAAATATATCACTTACCGAGATCTGCTTTGGCAGAATGCCACACCCAATAATGGGTAGAAGGCGTGATGATATATTTATTTATTTATATTTATTTAAACATAAATGAAGAAAATTGTAGTAATTTTAAAGCCGGCAGACTTTTGCACTGCCCTAAATATTTAGTCAGACTAAACGGAAATATAAATTCCATCTATTTTTAAATCACTCAATGGAAAACAAAAAAAAATGTACAGTAAATAAGAAACTGTAGATTTGAGAACCCGGGTTTGATTCCCACAGCCGACAAACGATTTTCACCATAATAAAATTACCCCCGTGAGATTTGTTACGGTAGAGTGCCACATCCAGTAATGGGTAAAAGGAGTGATGATATTGTTATTTTATTTATAATTGTAAATGTTATTGTTTTCCGTTTATCTATTTAATATTTTATTATGTACGGTAGTGCAGAGCTGGGCAGTAGCTAGCTACTTTTGTAGCTTAGCTACTAGCTTAGCTACATTTACCTTAGCTGTAGCTGTAGCTTAGCTAACTGTGAAAAAATATAGCTGTAGCTTGTAGCTAGCTACTTTTTTTTCTATTAGCTTAAAAATAACAACTGAAGCTACTTTTAAAGCTACTTTTTGTAGCTTAAAGCTACTTTTTATAGCTTAAAGCTACTTTTTAAGCAGAAGGTCAACAAAGTACGCATGCGTACAAGCTAAACCTACACAAAATAATTATTTCTTGCCGGTTCTAACTAGCTCTAATACGCAAAAATACACAGTAGGTGCCAGATGGTATTTGCTATTTTTGATATTTATGTACGTAATAGTAAATTAACAGTCATTATAACAAAAGACTGATCATATGACAATGGCAAATTTAATTAATTCACAATAATTTAAAAAAAGTAGCTTTAAAATTTAACAGCTACTTTAACGAAAGCTTTTAGCTGTAGCTTAGCTATATTTTACAAAATATAGCTTATAGCTGTAGCTTAGCTACTTTTTTAAAGAATAGCTGTAGCTGTAGCTTAGCTACTTTTTTAAAGAATAGCTGTAGCTGTAGCTTAGCTACTTTTTTTAAGTAGCTTGCCCAGCTCTACGGTGGTGTGATTAACGTTACAGCATTCGAATCCGAAGATCCTAATTCGAATCTCACTAAAACTAAAAATATTATATGAACTAGCATACTGGGGCTCGGTGAGTAAGGACCATGTACTGTAATTGGGATTAACGTCCTGATGTACAGAGTACCATTAGTAGGGTTGTTGATTTTACGAATATTCGAGACTTCGGTTGTTCGGATTTATTGAAACTTCGAATTTAGATTAGAACTTTCGAATTTTTGAATATTCCGAATTTTCGAATTTTCGAATTTTGGAATATTCCGAATTTATGAATTTTCGAATTATTCGAATTGTGAATCTGGATCCTAACGTGAACACGGCACGTTGATATGAATTATTTTCAGAATAAACTCATGTGCAAAGTTTTGTATTAATTCGTAAGTAATTATTATTAATTATTATTATTTGTCAAATTAATTCAATTTAGACTTAAAATTTCGCTACACTGTCAAAAACGTTTTAATTAAGACGTTTTTTGTATCCTTTTTATTGTCATTTTAAAAAGTTTTGACTAAAAGTCCATAGCATTTATATGGACGGTAAGAGAATAGATGGCTTAATTAAGACGCCTAAACTTGCAGAGTTTTTGCAGGACACTTCGCCGAGTTTATTATTTAATTCGTGGCCGACTTTTCGAGAATTATGCGTGAGCGTGTTTGGAGATGACAGATGGCGTTAATTCAGTGGCAAAAAATTAGAGAATTCGAAGCTTCGAAAAATTCGACAATTAATAAATTCGAAGCTTCGAAGTTTTTCTGATGAAGTTCAAAACATTCGAATGTTTGAACGTTCAGAAATTCAAACTTCGGTGGAAATCAACGACCCGAACCATAATTAAATAAAAAAATATGAGTAATATAACTTTTGTAATAAAAATTAATTTACTTAAGTCTTATTTATAGAAGGAAGCAGAAAATAAAATTATGAAATAATATTTTTGTAAAAGATTTATTTTAACAGAAGTGACAAAATACTGTATTTGTTTTTTTTTTAGATTTTATTGTTGTGTCTCTACCTCATAATCATAACAAATAAAATAAGAAAAGGAGTAAATTTAAGCCTCTTTAAAGTTTTATAAGCAAAACTTATTTGCAATTATTTGCAACTGAATGGGTGAAATTATATTAACTCCCATAACCTTCACACCTTCACGCTGAGTTTTTTTTAACCATCATTATCATCTCAAAAACCATAAAAAGATATAAAGTTAATTAAATAACCAAATTAATTCCATTATAGAAGATGATTTTAATCATTTGTTTGTGTCTCCAAAATGACGTGTCGCTGATTTTTTTTAAACGTTTAATTCTAAAGTTATTACAAAAAATAATCGGTATAATAATATCTCATAGTCATTAATAATTTAATTTATTTAGTTCATAACACAATACAAATATGTATTATAAGCAAGCCCAAGTGGTAAACAAGAGATCGTGTGTTCAATCCTCGTTGACTTCAATTAATATTAATAAAAAAAAAGTTATATCTGTATGGTTCGGATTCCACTATAAGCTACTGGCATTGGGATTAAGTTTCTGTTGTGCAGAGTAAAAATTAATTATTTAAGTAATAACTAAAAAATAAAACACGAAATTTCATGTAACATAGCTATTACATTATACATTGTAGCATACGTAGAATATTTATTTTGCACAAAAGAATTTTAAATAAAATTAGTAAAATTAGCTTGCATAAATATTTATAATTTTTTACAAACACTTTCTTTATTTAGGAACACAGCCAAAACTAAACAGCACGACCATCACCTATATTTTAATATA
The DNA here is from genome assembly GCA_911728475.2 of Pterostichus madidus. Lineage (NCBI taxonomy): Eukaryota > Metazoa > Arthropoda > Insecta > Coleoptera > Carabidae > Pterostichus > Pterostichus madidus. The sequence goes on from OU452301.1 coordinate 42,630,068, forward strand.
ACCATTTTTCTATTTATAATTATGTCATTTAAATAGTAAACTTATTGTTCATAAATATTAAACTTTGTTGCTTCAAACGAAAAATTAGCATTTATTATAATTTGCAACAAATAACTATGTGGCAATAATAAGAAAAACATTTCTACTTAATAAATATTCTGGTCGAGCGGGCAATTGCTGAAAATTCTTTCGATGAAATAAATGAAATTATTCTAGATTCTTGCAGTGATGTGGTTGTGATCTGAGATGGTAGTTTCTTTGAAACTCATAAAACAAATGAAACAGGTAGCAACAAAATGTGCCAAATGTATTTATAAATCGGTTCTATACTAAAATTAAAATTATGTTGAAAACTGAAAAGCAACTGTTGCTTATTAGAATTAATTGCTCTATACATCACATCATTTATCATTTTTACCCCCTCATTCTGTAACTGAATCATTATCTATTGCTGATCGACAATTTAATGCCAACCCTTAATTTTCATGATTACTCTATAGATTACAACCACTTCGGCCTTCTGTGTCTAAAATCATTTAATCTGTTATTTCTATTTTACTTTTATGCACTTATCTCTATTAAAATATTACTTTTTAACCACATTTTTTACTAACCTGTCAATGATTCTTTTTTATAATAACAACTACGTATATAAGAAAGCAAAATGCATGAAAATAACATAAAAATTTAATAGACAATTATTTTGTTTACAGGATATCAAAATTGCAGAGAATATAGAGGTACATAGATAAATAAATAAATAAATAAATATATCATCACGCCTTCTATCCATTACTAGGTGTGGCACTCTGCCGAAGCAGATCTCGGTAAATGATATATTTTGCACGTGAAGTGCGGTTACCAGTCGTCAAATCACGGCCCCCCAAAGGTGTTAGTGGTGGAGGAGCCACAGGGGTAGCTTTTTGAAATTATGAAAATTGCTTGTCGCCTGTGGGAATCGAACCAGGGTTCTCAGGATCCACAGGCCGACTTCATACCACTGAGCTAGCCATCCCATATATTATTACTGAAAATTATTTTGTTTACAGGATATCAAAATTGCAGAGAATATAGAGGTACACAGATAAATAATGTATTTGTTAAATTACAGATTTTGCCAGTACAGAGATAAATCTAATTAATTAGTTTGTAAAGTACAATTTTTAAACATTAGTATTACACGCATATACTACGAATACATTATCTGCAATACCCGAGGCCATATCATATATCCTTCTCTTGTATTACATTTGATATTAATACGTTAATAGTAAACACTATTTTTGTTTTTGATTAATTTGCCAGTCAAATTACTTGATAATTGTAATAAATAAAATCTACAAGAAAGAAATGTATATCTATATCTCTCTGTCTATCATAATTTAAGATATAATAGATGTACTTTATATTAAAAAAAATAACCTAACTCCAATTCCAAACCAAATAGTATCAAGGGTAAATTAAGACTTTTTGGGAATATGGTTTAACTTAATTTGATTAATGTGAGGTTAAGATGGATTCAAGAACCACTTAGAGTTTGAATTATAACAAAAATAATAAATAAATAAATATATCATCACGCCTTTTATCAATTACTGAGTGTGGCACTCTGCCGAAGCAGATCTCGGTAAATGATATATTAATGCGCGTTAAATGCGGTTACCAGTCGTCAAATCACGGCCTCCAAAGATGTTAGTGGTGGGGGAGCCACAGGGGTAATTTTAAATTGGTGAAAATGTTTTGTCGGCTGTGGAGATCGAACCAGGGTTCTTTGGATCCACAGGCCGACTTGATACCACTGAGCCATTACCCCTTACATAAGGATTCCTAAGGCCATAATTCAAACTCTTAATTTGATTAAATAAAAATCGGGATTAGCTAAACCGTTTTTGAGAATTTGAGAAAATTATACTACAAAAATTAAATAATTATTTTATATTTTTACTCAAGTGACCTCTGAATTTTTGTAGAAAAAAATAAACAAACAAATGATTCACTCATGTGATAACTTTTGTCAATTTAACCGATGTCATAGATCTAGAAATCTTTTTTTTTTAATTTTAACCAATTATGCTCGTATGACATGTTTAATATAAATAATGTTTTGAAAATGGGTAGGACGATTCTTTGATTAATTCTGAGTCGACAAAAAAATTGTATGGTCTTTCGTTATTTGTTTTACTGAGTATAGCACTAAACCTCCTGATTTTATCGAGAAATGTTTATTTTATTATCACATTTCAAATATGTATGGTCTAAATAAAAATATCATATTTAAATTGAAATCAAAGAAAGAGCAGTCCTTTAATATTGTTCATCTCCGCCGTAATTATTTGCAGAAAACTTAGAGGTTCAAATATACGTTTTAAATAATAAACATCATACGCATTCCAGAATTCAAAACCATGACAAAATGTGACAATAATCCAAGTTGAAAGTGGTTCCAGATTACGGAGTTTTGATTTGATAGCGCAAAGTACATGAAGGTGGCAGAGAGGCAATCAACTTGACGGGCAGGACTCTGGCAACCTTCCTAATTTTTACACGACCATCAAAATTCTAAATTAAAAGTCGCTACACTAACAAGCATCTAATAATGTTCTACAGTTAACACTAATTATCAATAAAATTCGATATCCTACATTGTTTTATCATTTTAATCGTTGAAATTCGAACGCGAGGTATGCATGAATATTTTGATCGTGAGTGAATAATCACAATAGAATGAATAATATGAAGCCAAATAAATATTCGTACTAGTAGGTATTTATACTATCTTTTTATTCTTACAAAGGTGATCTTATTTATCAAGTGACGTATGTAGTTATTTTAGGGAAAATGTAATCGATGACCAGAAAAAATATTTTAAGGTTTCCATGAAGTATATCAATGAAATGATGTCACAATTCACAAAACATGTGAAGTAATATTAAAGAAAATACTAGATCTTTTTTTTTTTAGAATATTTCTTAACTTTAATGCTGGGTTGCATGAAAATTTTATCGGTTCATTAGCAACTAACGGTTCAATAAATTTCAGAAAATCGCTATTGATAATGTTACTAGATAAACAATTCTTTAACTAAAGAGCTCTTTATTTTTTTCTTGCAACCCAGCATATGTATGGTTCAAATATGTAAAAAAGTTAATGGATTTTTCCAAAATGATGTTTTATGTAAACATTAATAGTTTGTGTATGATGCACTATTTGCGTCTCTTTATTAGTTTAGGTTTGACATAATTTAAAATATAATATACAAATATATATCATCACGCCTTTTATCCATTATTGGGTGTGGCACTCTGCCTTAGCAGATCTGGATAAGTGATATATTTTGCGTGTGAAGTGCGGTTATCAGCCGTCAAATCACAGCTCTCAAAGATATTAGTGGAGGGGGAGTCACAGGGGTAATATTACTGTGGTGACAATTGTTTGTCGGCTGTGGGAATCGAAACGAGGTTCTCAAAATACCAATGAGCCACCTACCCCATAAAAAAATATAATAGAATTGTGATAATAAGTATATTTTATTATTTTGTTCAATTAAAACAAGAAATTAATTATACTAGATAAGTATGTAGGTAAGTTAAATAAGGAGAAAATAAATAAAACAATTTTTTTATAAATTCAGTAAATTAAATAAATAAATAAATACGAATACATCATTAAGCCTTTTTACCCATTACTGAGCGTGACATTCTGCCGTAGCAGATCTTGGTAAGTAATATATTTATGCGCGTGAAATGTGGTTACCAGCCGTCAAATCATGGCCCACAAAGATATGATATTAGTGGAAGGGGAGCCATAGGGATAAATTTAATGTGGTGAAAATTGTTTGTCCCCTGTGTGAAGCGAACCGAGGTTCTCAAATTCACCCTATTAAAAACTATTATCAATTTAATAAATTAGTACCTAAGTAATTACTTACCGATTAGTAATTTGTAAACATAACTTCACGCGTATAAATATATCACTTACCGAGATCTGCTACGGCAGAGTACCATTCCCAGTAATGGATAAAAGGCATGATAATATATTTATTTATTTAATTTAACTTACTGCCTTGGAAACCACATCGGTTACAAGTCCTTACTGATTGTTTATCTAAATGATCGAATAAAATATGCGAAAGAGGTTGGGCAGTATCACATAAATTTGATACTGACAGTACTAATTGCTAATTGCAAACAATTTCGCGCCATAAACATAACAATGATTCCAATCTAATTCTGTTAACGAAAGGTCTAAATTCTAAATGCGCGGCGGTTCGCCAAAATCTCTTCGAGTTACATGTCAGCTCCCGGACATTCCAAAATTAGATTGCATACATGCCAGCAACGCTGTTTTTTATAACTATGCATGTTTAATATTCGTATATTTGGAATATTTCTCTCGTGGAAAACAAATTACTATTTGGGCAAAAATACTGGCATTCTTTCAGTTTCAACGTCTAGCTTTCTTTCCAATTTATTTTTTCCATGTCTGTGCCAGTCAGATGAGAGATGAATGAGGGAACATACGATCCTCAAAATTTATTTGAATTAACAAAAACAGTATACCCATCTCTCTAAAAAAGCCTTCTTTCTCATTATTTGCTTCGTCTCTTAATATTAATGCTTTCTTTGTCACCAAGAGCTAGTACGTCACGATTAATTAATAAATCTTTAACGTTATTTTTCCTCCCTTAGTAAAAACCTACTACAAAACAACTTGCAGCTTATAATAAAACATAAATCATTTGAATGGAATTATTCAAATGTACAAAAAAAAATTATCAACGTATGTCACGTACAACAAATAAATTCATTGACATAACGTATGTCCCAATAAGTTTGTTTCTGTAAGAGAATTACTATGAAAAAGTAATTACAAAATTTACTAGAACTTTTGATCAACAATGGTTGCTAACGTAGCAACTTTTTACAGAATCGGGCTGATTGAGTATATTTTGGATTAGAAGTTTTTTGGAGCAAAAATGATAAAATGCCTACAAATTTCAAATATTTCTAAGTACAGTAACAATTATTGTTTTCATGGCAAAGTCGAAATATTTTAATTAATATCTCTGATTTGTGGCATTAAAATGAGGTTATCTGTATGAAGGTAATACTAGCGTGAAAAAAATTTTTGCAGATCTGAATGAAATTGGGGGCACGTAAACATTGGATAGTCATACGCATCCTGTTAAAATATGAAACACATTCATCGTCTGTGAACAAATATATTCGCTTGTAAAGTTGAGTTCTTATACATGGGGCTTATGGTGATCATCACTCAGAATCGCACATATTTGGTTTGTACACCTCTAAAATTTTGCAGTTTCATTTGAAAAACTTGTATGATGTTCTAGAACTATCCATGTATATTGTATCAGAAGGAGAAAGTTTTTTATCGTTTAGTAATGGATATATATAGCCATGCAAAGCCTTGTTTTTAACGAAAAATGAAGAAGCCCAATTTATAATGGCAACACCACACTGTGGTACGGTATTTGAAATTTCACTAGACCAACAACCTGTTAACAATTCATGATATTCAAATCATAATAGGTATAAAACACTTATTTTATTCTATTTTTATATTTTTTTTATAGTCAGTTTAGCCACTCGATGGCGCCACCATCACACTAGTACTACCTTAAATAAAGTATGTGAAAAAGTGTAGTATTGCCTTGTGCAATTTGATAGCATAATTATTATCCAAACATTTTTATTTATTTCTTTGTTTATTTGTCACTCTGCACAACAGGAACAATCTCAATTTCAATAGCTTATAGTGGAATTCGAATCACTCATATACAATCATATTTTTTAAATATTAGTTGAAGTCAGCGAGATTTAAACGCACCTCTTGCTTGTTAATTCATAAACGCAAGTTTTACCTCGGTTTTATCCACTGGGCTCCAATTTCCTGTGTCTCTATTTTGGAAACATATAGTATGTCTTGTCATTGACTTATGGATAGAAATGACTTTTTTGTGGCCCTTCATCTAAATAGTTTGTCCTTCCCTGGTTTAGAAGGGTGTGACTTCGGTTACTACAAACGAAACTACTTAGCGATTTATTTTTATCTTGTGTTTACGATACTATGTATTTATATATGTCGTCCTATTTTCAAATTAATGACTTGTTATTGGAAGCGTAAGGTTTCTAGTTTTTAAACTATTTGTTTCATTTCTTTTTTTGTTTAATTTCTTTTATAAGATACAATGAATTAAGAAATATAAGATTGCAGGAAGATATTTATAAAAATGTATCTATCTATCTACAAGTTTTTGCACGCGCCGAACCTTCTGTTACAAAATTATTTTAACCACATATCATCGAGATTAAAATAATTTTATCACGTCAGCATTCGTGTAAATAAAATGGTTTACAACACCGGTTATAATAAATAGATAGAAGCAGAAGAGGTCAACAAGTATTTGCTGAATTTTAAAATTTATAAAGAGTCGAATCGTAAATTTAATTCATAGTAAATTTCTTGGTATTGGCCCAATTCTGAGTGTAGGTCAGAGTTTGAGAACCTCTGATAAAAAAACTAATGCCACACTTAATTTTTGTGTCCTTTGTGCCCTATACCCACCTACTAAATAAAAATAATCTTGAAATAATAGTTCCACAAGTTATAGTAGGCATAATGCCTCCGCCAAAAAATTTAATTTATCATCAAAATAGTATATTGAAAAACTAGCTACAATTACCCTTATCGTAATATGAGTATAGTCCCGCAAAGTACGAATATTACAATTGCTTATTGTAACATGTATTTTTCATACGGCAGGGTGATCAAAAGGAATTGTTATAGTTGGCAATATAATTCCAGAGATCTTTTTATTCCACAGTTGGCACAACGTCAGATAAAGGCGGAAATGCTATTTGACATTTCTAATAAATACAAATAGGTTATGTCAGGAGTCTGACAACTAATAGAATTTTGACTTTTTAAGTAATAGAAATACTTTAGAAATAAATGTAATAATAAATGTACTCAAATTTAAATTTTAAATATTACTGTCAATAACAAGAAATGAATTTATGTATCAGGCTTACCAATTTCAAGTAGTTTTTTTTATTGCCAACTGTAACAATTCCTTTTGATCACTCTGTAATTTTACTATATCGCATTCATTTCATTTTATTTTAAAAAATATGAATAAAATTTCAAGGTGGTAATACTGACAGATTCAACAAACATTTGAAATATATTTATTTTAAAATAAATAAATATAAATTATTAGGTGTGGCACTCTGCCATAGCAGATCTCGGCAAGTAATATATTTTGCGCTTAAAATGCGATTACCAGTCGTCAAATCACGGCTCCCAAAGATGTTAGTGGAGGGAGAGCCACAGGAGTAGGCCGACTCGATACCACTGAGCCACCTACCCCATAACAATAATTTATTTTGACATTTATTAATTAAGTTAGAGTTCAAATTCATAATTATCTAGGTTATGTTATAAAACAAAATATCTTTAATTTTTAATAAAGAAGTATTTTGCAGTTACAGTAATGGGTAGAAGGCGTGATAATATATATATATATATATATATATATATATATATATATATATATATATATATATATATATATATATATATATATATATTTATTTTTGCACTCATTTGAAGTGGAGTGTTGAAAAGCTATAATTAAATATATTAATATAAGCGAGTTACATTTATCAAGATAAAAAATAGAAACGTCAGCCCACAACATACATCTTTTTGCTGTCAAAACAAAACATCCATAAAATCTATTTTTTTACAATATTCTGTACTACATAGAGCATAGAGTATTATTATATTAACAGTGGCGTGCGGTGAGTTTTAGAGTTGGGTGTGCATTTTTTTTTTGTAGGTGTTAGAAGTAATGTATGTAAAAACATTTAGTTAGTGCGATTCGCGCTGGACGAGCTTGTATTCAATCGGCTCCTGAACCTATTTTTTATAATTTTTTTTTATATATAAAACTACATGATAAACTATGACGATAAGTGAAAACGCTGGTTGAAAATTCTCTATATTACAAAAGATATGATTTTTTGAAGTTTGGTATTGAGGTTGTGACGTTCCAAGTTCGGTTCAGTGGTATTTAACTTGTTCCGTTCAAAGAGTGCAAATAATATACGATTGAATTCTTGAAAAATAATCTTGCTATGTTGAAAATCATATTTTATAGAAGTTACAAGCCCAAGAAAATTAAATTAAATTATTGTATTAAATATACAACGTGTTGAACACGTACCTACCAACAAACGACGAACAGTTTGAAAAACCAGTGCTGAGATGTCATATTTAGTTACGTTCTACTCCGCATATGTCTCTTATTTACCGCGCGAAAATACTTGTGGCCAATGAGAACCTTCCGGGCATGTGATGTCACTATATTTATAATCGCTTATATTTATCTCTGACGTAAAACATTATTTTTAACTAATTTTTTTACTAATAGCTATACATATTATATGGTTTTATCCTTCATTATTGTTATTTCGATTATAGTTCAGGAGTCCATTTTAATCATGTAATTTTTGAAATATTTCTGCACACTTTGCACATATGGACTGCACGCCACTGCATATTAAGATAAAACATGCTTCTAATTGGGTCTGAAGTTGGCACTGGAACACTAATCGTTTTTTCTTATTGTTTAAGGTTTAACAAATAAAACAAAGTTCGACAACAATTAATAGAATTGTCAATGTCGTGTAGGTTTACTGTACCGTATGCACAGAGCAAGTAGTATAATCCATTATTAGTTCATTTGTAAGGAAGCTTTTGAAACGAACGGAAAGATTCATTTAAGCATCTGCATTCAAGATAAATATTCTTAATGTGCAAGGCTTACTACAATTTCATATCATCCATTTAGAAGCTTACTCACCTTCATTTCATTAGTGTAGTAGCAGTAGAGACTAAACAGTAATTGTAAGCGTAACTTAGTTTTACTCGTAGATGAATTATTTTTATTTTACTAATGGCCATTTGCACTAACATAACTTAAATTTTAAATTTAGTTTAAATAAATAAAAGCATATTGAATATTTAACAGCAATATTAATTATTCAGTTCAACATGTAACTTATATTTGCTTTTCTTATTTAAACCAAATTTAAAATTTAAACAACTGGCTATAATGAAAACAATATTTTTGTTTAAATTTTGTAAATTGCTTTATCTACGACAGTGGGATACATAGCATTTATCGCATTCATTTTGGGTGGGATAAGTACCTTATTAACGCACTAGTGCGTTTTTGGAAATATTAACGCACTAGTGCTTTAATACAGCACTTATCGCTCTCAAAATGATAGTTATTATGGTTTCACTTAATTTTTTTAAATGTCAAATAATTATGAGAACTCTCTATTCAAAATTATTTTTGTTTTAATTTATTTTGTGGTCGTAGATAAAATTTTGTACGATATGCGTGTGATAATGAATCATTAAGATACTTGTGTGGTTACACAATGGGCCTTTCAAGACTTTTTAGAATTTTTATATATTAATCTACGTAATAAAATTATTATACCCAAAAAAAATTTTTTTTAAACTTGTATTATGCATGATAAAAATATTTAAACTTTCGAAACAAACGAATGTGACGTAGTTGCATCTTAGCTTAAAGAGAGACAGATAAGACAGAGATAAATAACACGTAACTTCACGTAACGTGTGTCGTTGTCAGTAGAATCCTCAGACAAAACATAACTAGACGGATAACAACGGCGTTTGCATTGACTTGAATACGGCATAATTCGTCTAGTATTATACGTCATTGGTAGAATCGTAGAATGCTGAATGCTTCTTCGTCTTCCTCTCAGTAAAATTGAGCACCGACAAACGTTTCAGACAAAGCTCTGTGATTGGCTTAATGCAACTACGTAATTGCAATGATCGTTTTAAATTATTCAACTTTAACTTTCATATTTCAGCAATAAAGATATCATTTATGGTATGATTTTATATTGTATTAAATATGATGTACGGTTAAGAACTTATTTTAATAAATATATATTAAAAACCTCTACCACTTGAATCCCTCATTTAGCAGTCGACTTGTTGAGCAGATTTCACACCCGTATATTAACGATTCTCTTATCCCACTTATTAATTACGTATTAAATATGAGTTCTGAAAATCTAAAATTTTCCATATGTTTTTTTGCTGTTTTTAAAATTCAAAATATTTATAATTTCATCTATAATTCCGTTGTAAAACATAGTTTGTGACAAGTAATGTTCTATTTATTGTTGAAGGACTTTTAAATTACCGAAACGTGTTTAATTACCAAAAGTCTGAAAAGAGTGTTATGAAAGATTGTATTTCAAAGTTATATTTGTATAGAAAGTATGAGTAAGTGAAGCAGATTTACAGATTAGTATTTTTAGCACCAGAATTCGTTGCATGAAACCATTCCAGATTCCATTTTCCAGATCAGATAGAATTACAATATAAATGAACTTTTTTTTCCTAGAATACTGGAATAAACAAAGTTATGCAACTTTATTTAACTAATTTCTCTTTATATGTGTTTATAACACAGCTTTCTTTAACAAAATAAACCTGCTTGTCGTCACATTAAAAATAACTTTATTTATTTTAACATCTAAAATAGAAAATTTTCGATAATTAAAATAGATACCTGTAATTCGATATAAAATATAGCATTAAGATATTATTTTTAAACTATGAAGTTTTATTATGGGATATCGAGGTGGCCTGTGGATTGAAGAACTCGGGTTCGATTCACCAACTAACATCTTTGGGAGGAGGGAGCGTATATCGTATATAATTTTATCTACGACCACGAAATAAATTTTGAATTCACAATTCTCATAATTCTTTGACATTTAAAAAACTTTAAAAATAAATAAATAAATATATCATCATGCCTTTTACCCATTACTGGATGTGGCAGTCTGCCGAAGCAGATCTCGGTAAGTGATATATTTTGCGCATGAAGTGCGGTTACCAGCCGTCAAATCAAGGCCCCCAAAGATGTTAGTGGTGGAGAAGCCACAGGGATAATTTTTAAATTGGTGAAAATGTTTTGTCTGCTGTGGGGATCGAACCAGGGTTCTTAGGATCCACAGGCCGACTTGGATACCACTGAGCCATTACCCCATTACATTTAAAAAATAATTAAGTGAAATCATGGTAACTATCATTTTGAGTGCGATAAGTATTTTATTAACGCACTAGTGCGTTAATATTTCCGCAAACGCAATAGTGTGTTAAAAAAGTACTTATCTCACTCAAAATGAATGCGATAAGTGTCATTTATCGCACATAAAATAAATAAATCACTAAGGCCACTTGGATACCACTGAGCCATTACCCCATTACATTTAAAAAATAATTAAGTGAAACCATGGTAACTATCATTTTGAGTGCGATAAGTATTTTATTAACGCACTAGTGCATTAATATTTCCGCATCGCAATAGTGTGTTAAAAAAGTACTTATCTCACTCAAAATGAATGCGATAAGTGTCATTTATCGCACATAAAATAAATAAATCACTTAGTTAAATAATGTGTTGCTGAAAATAATAGCTTTATTGTTTCATAAAACACAATCCTGGCTCTAATTTGAGCAGTAATAAATTGAAGTCTAGTGATGATGATCTCATATCAGTTGGCTTTACATGCAACCGGCAAAAATGTGAGTCACCTCAGTGAACTGCGTCCAGCTACGTGTACGAGAATAGAGACCACAGAAATTGGCACGGTTAATGTTACTCTTGTTTGTTTATCGTGGACTCTGGACTTAGACAACTGAATTATCTCCAAAGGAAAAGAAATACGGAATTGTTATAATGCCTTCGGGAATAGAACTTGTTTAGAAAACATGGAAAAGTTCTAAGAACTTGCTAATGAAAGTTATCTTAATGATAATTTTAAATAGGTATTTTCCTGATGTTTTCAAAGTCATGGCCGAAAAAATATGATTTTGATAGATGTAAGTAAGGTGCAAATACGAAATATTTTTTTTAGCCCGACAAGCCTTTTACATTTAAAGGTAATTGGAATAATTTTTTTTTAAAAAAGTAATAGTTGTTAAAGATCAGGAGATCGATTCTAATTCGTAGCAACCAAATATTTAGTTGAATGACGTATTTTTGATGACGTCAGGCGATTTAGTTAAATTTCTAGGGAATTTATTTTGTACTGTTGGTAACAAAGATCAGACTATATATTTTGGTGCGGTATTTCTGAAAAACTAGTTACCACTATTTGTGATTGTTTATTATTAACAAGTTCACTTTGTTGATTGAAATTATAACTATGATTCTATATTTAGTATTATTTATTAAAATAATAAAACTTTTCAAAACACGGCACTGCAAAACATATGAATAGGACGTAGCGACTGAGTTAGCGACTGGTTCAAAGCTCTTGCTAGCAGTAAGTCGCTAGAAAATGTCTAGTCCCCAATAATGATGTCAAACCTAAGTTACGCTTTATCCCGCAATGTGGCTACACTATCGATAGCGACAATAAATGACGTCAAGCCAGTGGCTACAACTGGTTGTTACGAATTAGAATCGGTCTCCAGGGCCCTGAAGCTTAAATTCCATTATATTTTGAATTTAAAATATATATATAAATAAATAAATAAATAAATATATCATCACGCCTTCTACCCATTACTGGGCGTGGCACTCTGCCGAAGCAGATCTCGGTAAGTGATATATTTTGCGCGTGAAGTGCGGTTACCAGTCGTCAAATCACGGCCCCCAAACATGTTAGTGGTGGAGGAGCCACAGGGATAGCTTTTTTCAAATTATGAAAATTTGTCGCCTGTGGGAATTGAACCAGGGACCTCAGGATCCACAGGCCGACTTCATACCACTGAGCTAGCCATCCCATATATATATATATATATATATATATATATATATATATATATATATATATATATATATATATATATATATATCATCACGCCTTCTACCCATTACTGGGTGTGGCATTCTGCCGAAGCAGATTTCGGTAAGTGATATATTTTTGCGCGTGAAGTGCGGTTACCAGCCGTTAAATCACGGCCCTCAAAGATTTTAGTGGTGAGGGGAGCCACAAGGTAGTTCTAAAATGGTGAAAATTGTTTGTCGCCTGTGGGAATCGAACCAGGGTTCTCAGGATCTACAGGTCGACTTGATACCACTGAGCTACCTACCCTATATTTTGAATTTAGTTTTAAATTAATAAAATAATATGGAAAGTTTGACAGTAACATCAATAATTCCATATGCTATGCAACTTTGATTGAATTTTATAAGTTTTAACCAAGTATAAATTTGAAATTTTATTGATTCAACCATTATTGTTTTTCTTGTGGTTGGTGGACGTGTACGTAGATAATTTAAGTGTGGGAAATCCGATTCTATTTTAATGAAACCTGTAAATATATCTTTCTGAAATAATTTATTAATGGAATGAATTCAAGTTGAATGTATGAATATGACTGTCTTGCTTGCCAGGAACTAAAGATAAGTACAAGAAAATGTTTTGATGTTTAAATCTATTAGTCTGTGATAAACTTCCGGGTCAAACACCGTCATTTTATATTCATTTCGTTTCGTTGTCCATAAATTTAGAAAAAACTGAAAAACAATAGCAGATGTTTGCAATATTTTTGCTCTTCAAATAGTAATTTTTCAATTTCCAAGAAAATAAAATAAACACGATTAAATATAGAAAAAAAGGATATTTTTTGCATCTTACTTTTTGTTAAAATTAGGAAGTTTAAGAGCCAGTTTTTCAATCGCCGGTTTACTCTCGATTAATGTTAACCATGATTAAATAATAATGGTAACCATAGTTTTCATTATTATTTAATCATGATTAACATTAATCGGTGATTGAAAAACTGGCCCTAAATGAATATACTAAATTTTATTATTAACATCCTCCAACCGTTTTCGAGAAATAATTTTTCGTATGACAGTGCGGAAAGTAATGATTTTTTTTTGCAGTCATGTATCAACACAATGACTTTCACCACTGGCGTAAATATTCGAACATTTTGAATATAGAATACTTTCAGTATTTGCGGTATTCGAGTATTCGCCCATATCTAATTTTTGATATAAGGATATAAATTGAAAAGAGCGAGATTTGAATCCGATCGTTTGTATTACCGTACTAATGCTGAGATGCATGAAAGTTTTATCGGTTTATTAGCAACTAAACGGTTCAATAAGTTTCTGAAAACCGCTAATGATACTGTTGCTAGATACACAATTCTTTAACTAAATAACTCTTTATTACTTTCTTATACACAGTATAAGGAAGTATTGGAATGGTGAAAAAAACGGTGACGAGATTTTCGCGGAAATATGTGTTTTGAGGTCCACTGAATCCGTTTTGATCATTTTCTCAATGATGTCTGTGTGTGTGTGTGTGTGTGTGTGGATGGATGGATGTGTGTCCGAGTGTGCAATATCTCATGAACGAGATAAGATTTGTTAACGAAACTGGATAATTATAAGTTTTATGAAAATACGAAGAGCTGAGTTGATTTTGAATGAAATTGAAAAACCGGAAGAGGAAGTTTACTGGACACACAAAAAAATAAATTCCATTTATTTCAAAAATGGAATCAGTTACGAAAAAAAGTTTCAAATAAAAGATGTTAGCAAAAATATTTGGAATATAAAATGTTATTTGCAATTTTCCTGTATATGCGTCTAATTTTGAGAAAAACTAATTTTTATATTTAATAATATATTTCAATAATCATAGCTATGGAAACAAAAAACATAAATTTTAATTTTCGCTATATCTAGTTATCTATGTCTTTTTTCGGAAAAACAAATACATCATTAAAATGGTCAACTAATCTGGCAACTTTGCCTCAATTTAATCGACTTCGTATCTCATGGTTCTTGAGATACCAAGGGTTAGGCTCGAAAAACATCCTGTATATGCCTCATCAGTAAAGTTAGACATAAAGTAGTCAATATTACTAAAAAATAACATTTTTTTTTCTTGCAACCCGGCATAAAACTGCCATAATAAAGAAAAGAAAATATTTCAAATGGAAGAAAAATAGAAGCACTTAATTTTGATCTGAGAAGAAACTGGCGGTAAATGGAAAAAAATATTTGCAAAAGAATTTAGCAAAAACAAAAGTACTTCTACAATCCTTTTAGATTTAGATTGATACTACAAGTGTATTAATTAATCCTGCGACCAAGAACGCAGAAAGGATAAATTCACGATAACAGTTGAAAATTCAGGTCAGAGCAATGCTCCCTCACTATCGCAACAAATGCAAAAAGCCGAAACACCAAACGCCTCTGGAAGAAACTTCATCTTCATCTGTTTCTGGAGTGGAGGGGGTATCTGACGTACCCCTACCATAGCGCGCAATCCCCATCCGCTATTTTGGGAACTTCCTTGGGCAGCCGTCCATCGAATTCGGATAGCATTTCCAAGTGATGGGCGAAACGCTATGCTCGCAATTTTAAAGAATCATTTGATTGTTTCTTTTTACAATCATTTATGATTCTTGGAGCGCGGCCAATATTGAACGGCTCATTGCAGCAGCCGGTATACGTCAAATTTACAGGTTTGTAAATACCGTGTGGGTAAGAGATTATTTTTACTAAGAAGTGCCTACACGAATTTTATATATTTGGAAAACATTTACAGGGATTTGAAATATGAATTTGTTTTCTTTAGTTTCAATCGCCTAAACTAAACTTCAAGTTTGTAGAAATACAATTAATGAATGAAGTAAATTTTACAAAATATTTCTTTGAAATGATAAACAGGTAGTCCTGTGACGCTCAAGGATTATTTGTCTGTTGCACATTCTAATTCTACTCAGACTGTGGATGTTTATGATTGTGTTTTGGGTTACGTAGAAGAACAACATTCTAGCTTTTGATTAACCGATTAAAGTTAAATGCAATCCAGCTTTAAAATGATATTCAAGAATAAGCAGAATAAGGTTCCACTAACTCCAACTGTCATAATTACACAATTGTATAAACGAGCGATATATTGATTCCGATTCCGATATTTAGTGTCGATATATCATTGATACTTGTATCTAAAATAGCCAGTTGCACCGCTGCTACTTTGATTTTAACTATTTTTTAAATGAATAATATCATATCGAGATAAATTGTCAAATGAATAACTCATGCTGGGTTGCAAGAAAAAAATAAAGAGCTCTTTAGTTAAAGAATTGTTTATCTAGCAACAGTATCAATAGCGATTTTCTCAAATTTATTGAAACGTTAGTTGCTAATGAACCGATAAAACTTTCATGCAACCCAGCATAAGTATTGCTGTAAAACTTTTGATTCGATATTTCTTATTTAAACGATGCTCGAAATTTAAGTGAAACCGGTGTAATTAAGGTAGTAGAAGCGTGAATAAAAATTTTGCAGGTCTGAATAAAAATTAGCGCACGTAAACATTGGTTAGTCATACGCAACCTGTTAAAATACGAAACACATTCATCGTCTGTGAACAAATATATTCGCTTGTAAAGTTGAGTTCTTATACACGGGCTTATGGCGATCATAACTCAGAATCGCACATATTTGGTTTGTGTACCTCTAAAATTTTGCAGTTTCATTTGAAAAACTAGTATAATATTCTAAAACTATCCATGTATATTGTATCAGAAGGAGAAAGTTTTTTTATAGTTTAGTAATGGATATATAGCCATGCAAAGCCTTGTTTTTAACGAAAAATGAAGAATCCCAATTTATAATGGCAAAACCACACGGTGGTATGGTATTTGAAAATTCACTAGACCAACAACCTGTTAATAATTCATGATATTCAAACCATAAGGTATAAAACACTTATTTTATTCAAGTTTTATATTTTTTTGAGCGTCAGTTTCGCCACTCGACAACCGATGGCGCCACTGTCGCACTAGTATTACCTTAACTGTAAGTGTAAGAAGAAAAGTGGACCATGAGGAAATTAGTTTTCCGTTGCCCTTTCTTGCCATTTTATTCTTCAACTGGATCAATAATCAAATTTTCTTTTTAACCTCTTTGTTACCTTAAAAATTGCTACTTTAAATTAGTTTGCTATAGAATTTGGAACAAAATGTAAACAAATATAGATATATGTAATATTTCTTATATATGTACAATAAATAAATATATCACCATACCTTTTACCCATTACTAGGTGTGGTACTTAGCCGTAGCAGATTTCACAAATTGATATTATTTCCTCCAAAGATGTTAGTAAAGGAAAGGGAGAACCATTAGAGTAATTTTAAATGTAGTGAATATTAATTTATCATTTCTAAGTATGTATACGCAAAGAATTAATCAGAAGTATATATTTATAACACCCGAATAGTTTATGTTTTAACGTCATTTTTCAGTAGGTGGATAAAATATTTGGTATTTTAGGACGAATATAAAATAATAAGTAATATTGTAACAATTCGCACAAGTACGTGCCAAATGTCAACGTATGAAACATGATGGAAAAATACATAGAATGATATATTATGACCAATGCTGAAAACTTTACATGCACACATAAATATAACAGATAATCTTGCAAAAATTTTATATGAACACTGGATAGCTAACTTAGGGGTACAAGTGAGGCAAGAGGTGGGGGTATGTCACCATTTGCAAGAAAAACTAAACATGCATTGCTCTATTGTATTATATGGTAGTTTTTCTTGGGTTTGTATAGAATAAATTTTTAATTTATTGTCAAATAAAATGGAAAATAACAATAACTATGTTAAAGAAATATTGGATGAATTTAAGTCTGGACAGGGAAAATTAGTAACACAGGAGTTAAAAGAACTTTATGAAAAACAATACGTATTTATTGTGTTGTCTGATATTTATCCATAAATCACGATTTTGATTGGGTTTGAATATATGTTGCTTGGCAACTTTATAGACCCTAGGGCTATAATAGCCAAATTACGCCTGCTTTTGTAAAACAATAAAGAAGTTTATAATGCCAAAATAAATCAATTTAAATTTGTTTTTAAAACAAGAATAATACGTTTAAATTTAGCGCTATTTTTGCCTGCGCTGCAAATGGCCGCCGTCAACATACTTGCCTCACAGATGCCAATGCATGCTACAAGCAAATTAACAATCCATTGTTTATACAAATCCTTTAATTATATATTTGGGAATCCATTTCCCAACGGTGAATTAATGAAATAAACAAAAGTTATAGTTAATTTTTAGAATCTCACGATGGAGATTCAGTTTTATTAAGCCGTAATTTTTATGAGACGAATAGGAGTAGGAACGTTAAAAAATAAATACTCCTCAGTGATTGGATTACTTGGCTTGTGTAATTTTCCAAATTTACAAATATACGAAGTCTGACGATGTTTCGAGACTAAGGATTGGTCCCATTATCAAGTCAAAAATATTTAAAATATTTACTAACAGTTTTCAACAGAATTCTTTTTTTCTTTTTCTTTTTGAAAATTTTTAATTCTGTTGTAAACTGTTAGTAAATATTCTAAATATTTTTGACTTGATAATGGGACCAATCCTTAGTCTCGAAACGTCGTCAGAAAATTACACAAGCCAAGTAATCCAATCACGGAGGAGTAATTATTTTTTAACCTTCCTACTCCTATTCGTCTCAAAAGTTATAGTTATTGCTACAATTTATTTTCAAAGTTGCGGCTAAACCAGAAACGTAATAAAAACTGTACAAACAGTTTTGTGTGCATCTGAACATCTTTGCACTGTACAGTTTTTTTCGGTAAATGAACAGGAGAGCAGGAAATTGCATAAAACTAATATCTCATGTAAAATTCCTTTGTTCACCCGTACCAAGTACCACCCGGTATATGATAAATGAATTATCTGCCATTTCATCTAATGATCAAATTAAATATTTTATCAGGATAGAAAACACGCAATTAGTGAAATAGTTCAAAATAAAATTTTAGGTATGAATAACTGGTAATAAAATAGAAACACAAGAAATTTTGAAAAATACATGAATCAGAAGTAAAAATATAAGAGTTGAAATTGTTCTAGTTTTGAAGTTGAATCATTTCGGCACGCGATTTTAGAAACATCCACCTACGTGTCACTCAGGTGAAGCGAAAATAGACACAGGTGTCACTTTAACTTTAGAATTCTCTGCCAAAACTACAAAATTTATGACTGTAGGTTTTTCGTAATTGCTCTTAAATTGATGCACATTCTCAACCTAGAAATTGCAAAATTCTTTCTCGTCTAGTTGGGCAACATTTATTATTTATTATTATAAACTTTAATTTGTCTTCACCAAATTAAATTTAAACAAAGGAATATTATAAATAACAAACTATTTATGTTTGTTTTCGCCGTCCAACAGGAAATTAAACCCAATTATATGAGGGCGTATTTTTATGTAATCTACCTAACCATAAAAAAAAAACAGCAATGATGTCAAATAAATTATTATAAAATAGCTGTGACATTTACATACACAAGTGCGAAGTCAGATCTACCGTTAATGTTTGAACCACAAGTATAGAAATACTCTATTATTTTAAAAATAAATATAATGACAGCTCGATTACAGTTAACATAAATGTAAAATAGAAATAACAGAATAAATGACATCGAGCAGAGGTAGTCAGAGTCAGAAGCGGATTTAAAATATTTCGGGCCCTAGGCAAAATATTTATTTTGGGCCCTTTAGGACATAAAACTCTGCATCTGCATAAACGAAAATAATCTTACATGCCTCGTAACAGCACAAATTAGATCTGAAAATAACGAAATTATCGATAGCCATGAAATTGAAACAAAATTTATGTGTCAAAATAAATGACATAATAAATAAAGAAATTATTTTGACAAATAAAATGTCAAACATATGTTTAATTTTGTTTCAATTCCATGACTATCGATAGTTTTGAGGCTATTTTCGTTATTTTCAGATCTAATTTGTGCCGTTACGAAGCATGCAAAATAAATTTTGTTGATTGAATTAGATGCAGAATTTTATGTCCTAAAACTTTTATTTGAAGCTGTCTTGCTTAAAATAATTAGGGAAGCTGGAAATTATAAAATTATAATTTTACATGTTAAATACCCATGTTCGAGAGTCGCGGTCACCATTCTGTATATATATTTCTATTATTTAAACTAAAAGCTTGAATCCGGGCCCTACAATTTTTGGATCCTAGGCTATTGCATATTTAGCCTAGGCCAAAGTCCGCCTGTAGTCAGAGTAATTATTAAAAATAAGGGTAGTCATTAGTTTATCGATCGGCAACAGAAAATAATTGAAAATGGAAATAACAGAATAAATGATTTTAGTAACAAAATGTCGAAATAACGTAATCTATAGAGTAATCATTAAAAACAAGGATTGTCATTATTTTATCGATCGGTAACAGATAATAATTGAGTTCTAGAATAAGAAAGAATGTTTAGTTTAATTATTTAACACAGGGTTAGAATAGGGATGACTAATCCCAAATGCAGGATTAGTAAAACATTTTTTTGAGAACTTAAATTTGTGGTTAGAAGAAAATATAAATAGCAAATTTGTGTTATTGTGTTAATTTTATAATTCCAACATTAGCTACCAGAAAATACCAACTTACCCCACAAAAAGAATAGATTCCAACACCAAAACTATAAAGATAGAAAAGGGACTAGGGAAATCTGAAGCAAACCTCTTTAAATATTTGCGAAAAAAGAAAGTATTCCATATAGAAATGGTAAATAAATAATATTATGGAGACTGGCTTCAGACTATGAAATGAAGAAATACAAAGAAAGTAACTTTGCAAGAAAAGCATTTAATATGAACGTAACAATCACAATAAATAGTGAAATAAATAATCATCAATAAAACTAAGAAATAATGTTATAACAAGCAGCAGTTGTTGCTAAAGATGAAACTGGTTACAAATGAACTAAATACAATAAATTATTTCAACTAAATACACAGCTATTATGACTTAGATAGAGTTTCGTTTAAAACAGTGAAAATTCGACATTGTTCGTTTTAGCATTTTCATGTAGTGGTCGAGAGTTAAACATTAATATGACAACGTACGTTTCATTGGGCGAAGCTAAGAGATACACGGGGTACAGAACAAGCACATCGTGAAATGACATTTCTTTTATAAAAATGAGTGAAATTTATTTTGTTTGTATATTCCACTGTTTGTTTGTTACACCGTCACCATGTTTGTTTGTTATTTAATGTAAGTGGAGCGACGCTCACCTGGCACCTGTAGCGTGGCCGTCGTGTTCACAGCGCCGACTAGATTTGTTGCGGTACATGTGAATGTGCCGGCGTCCTCTGCAAATAAAACATATTTACAGCAATTAAGTGATGTTTTTATTGAGACTGTTAGATCAAAAAGAAAAAAAAGATTATCTCCCTTTAGATGAGATGAATACGACAAAAGAAAAAACCATTGATTTATTTGTACCTATCTTCAGAGCGGATGTCTGTGTATGTTTTTTTTTTGTAGGTGTAAGTGACACATGTTTCAGGACAAAAAGACATATGTTTGTTGTGTGTTTGAACATTTGCAGATCAATTCTTAAAAGTTAGAATCTAGCTAATCCTGAATTTTGGGTTTGTCGAATTAAGCTAAACCATATTCCCAAAAAAATTTAACTAAACTTTTATATAATCTTTTTACCATTTAGTTTTTTATAAAAGAAATTATTTCTTTGTGTTGTTATTTTTACCAACTGCTTTTTGGTGAGTTACTTGTTCATATTGTATGACCAACAATTATCTTATATTGTTTTAATTTTATACCTAGACCTGAAGATGGTTACATCCGTAACCGAAACGTTGTCAACTATACTTCAATAAAATTGACTACAACTTAAGCCTAAGTCCTTTAATTTCAATCCTACATTACCTTGGCTTATTAAAACACACTATCATTGTTTCAATATATTTAGAAAAAGGGCAAAAATAAACGCAACAAGATGAAAGATAAAAAACGAATGCATAAAAAGGTGCTTGAATAAGAATACGCAAGTAGCTGAAGTAAATGGAACTACAACAAAATTATGGTATGGTAATATTAAATGTATTAAAAGTAAATTACTTTCATTACTAGTGAGGGATATGGCTACAACCACAACTAAATTCCAATAAGTGTAAATCAGCAAGGAGATTTGAACCTGATTGTAATTTCTTTCGTGTTGAATACCATTACTATTTTTACTATTAGATCAGTTGAATAGAAAACATGTTGTGATTTGTGGCGATCAAATGAAAAACATTTAACAGATATGCGAAAAAAGAAAAAGATAAAAAAAATCTTGCTATAAATGTTGTTTGTGCAGCCAAGAAAACAACAAATTAATAGATTTCTTTTTGCTATTGGCACATGATTGGGTTCTTTGTAGATTTGTAGCTGTCAGGAGCGACTAGAATACTAAACACATGTGCCATACAATTGTTATTAAAACTCGAAACAATTAAATCAACTGTTTAATTAACTGGCAATAAAAGTGCTGGCACAAACTCAACTTTTTTTCACAATAATATTAATTTTATTTTACTGGCGCTTACATTTGTAATTAGAAACAAAATCTAGCTGCACAAACAATTATTAAATATCATAAGCAAGAAATAATAATTACTCAACATTCACGTTTGATAAATAAATATAAATATATCATCCCGCCTTCTATCCATTACTGGGTGTGGCACTCTACCGAAGTAGATCTCGGTAAGTGATATATTTACCAGTCGTTAAATCACGTCACCCAAAGATGTTAGTGGTGGAGGAGCCACAGGGGTACTTTTTGAAATTATGAAAATTGTTTGTCGCCTGTGGGAATCGAACCAGGATTCTCAGGATCCACAGGCCGACTTAATACCACTGAGCTAGCCACCCCATATTCGCGTTTGATAACACTTTACAATATGACATCTAATTTTAAAATTTGGTACTGCTGATAAATCTTCACATTTCATTATGTTCCGAGACGTTAAATTTTGTATTTTATTCGTTTCTGATTGTTATATCAAAAGTATTAGTTCATAATGGAAGAGATCAGGAGGAAGTGTTTCAGTTGGCAATAAAAAAATACTTGAAATTGGTAAGACTGATACATAAAATTATTTCTTGCTGTTGACAGTGACATTTGAAAATTTAAATTAATAAAACTCGTTGTTATCTTTACCCACATCCTTTTATTTCTCAATATTACTCACAGAGCAATAATCTAAAGTATTTGTATCACTCAACCTATTTGTATTTATTATAAAAATGATATGTCAAACAGTATTTCCGCCTTTACTTGGCGTTGTACCAACTGTGGAATAAAAAGATCTCCAGAATTATATTGCCAACTGAAACACTTACTTTTGATCACTCTGTAGTATAATTAAATTAAAACTGTGACAAACCTGGGTAAGCTTGAGGAATAGTGAGCCGGCAAACACCATTTCTATATTGCAGTTGATAATCCTGAGAGTTTTCAATGATGCGTCCGTTCTTGGACCACAGGATACTTGGAGGAGGTTCAGATTGGACGATGCATTCGAATCTGGCAGTTTGTCCGCTTACCACTGCTATATCTCGCAGAGGCTGTAACATGACCACACGAAATATTGTAGTTGCATTCTTCTGCAATATAATAATGATAAGCGATACGTTACTGTTAGCTACTTTGTTTGAAGAAATAGAGACGATTCATTTGAATTACGTACATTATGAAATAATAGGTACGTTTCACAAAAATTTAAAGAAACATTTATTATAAATACGGTGACTATAAATGACATTGTTTTTTTTTAGTTATATATACATATTTTAAATTTATATTGGTACTCCTGATTGTCTAATACAAATATGTCAAATAAAATATAATTTTAATTTGATTACCTGTCAATGTCAAACTTTATTTTAAGTTTATTTATGTCAAACTCAAATATGTCAAATTAAAAAAATAATTGAAATTTGATTTCCTGTCATTGTCAATCTTTATGTCACCTTTATTTATAAAAATGGTTATTTAAATTTATCACCAAATTGGGAAAACTTTAACCAAGAAAAATTAATCAAGAGACTTGCAATTTAAACACGGTAGTCAACTCAGAATGTTGTTAATCATTTATAGTCACTCGGTACTGCAAAGTACTTCAAAAAGAAATAAAAACACACGCACATGTTTTAGTAGACCCTTTCTTAAATGTTGCAATATACATACATTTGTTTCAGTTTATATTTCTTCAAATAAAGTAAATAATAGACACCGTGCACTTGAAGATATATTTTTTTTATTTACTTTACTAACCGTGATGAAAACAGGAGCCTTCTTGGGCTGACTGGAGTTTTGAGTGTGCTGCCCAACGTGAGTACTTCCTGGTGTACTAGGTGTGCTTGGTGGAGTGTCACCTCCTCGATTGCGAGCGACTTTACCAGGAGAGGTCCATGAAGAGCCTAATTATCAACCATTAGTTAATACTCTTATAACAATAAATTCAGTTATTTAAATGTTTATTAATTGACAATCAAAAAGGACATTCTTTGTTACAACATGTAACTACTCGGATTATTTCCGAAAGTCATACTGAAAACAGAAGTGATTAAAATAGTACAAAAATTCACATGGAACTGATACAATCAGAATCAGAACTCCTAAAACATACACTTAAATTAAATGTAGGTCATTTACATTGTAAACCAAACTTACCGTTATTTATTTATTTGTTATTGTTGCTTCGCTTTTATACAAACTTTAATTTGGAATAAAATAAAAAATATTAAGTAAACTAAAATAGATAACTTAATAACAACGTACCGGACTGCCTATTCGGTAACTCGAGTACTCCACTAATAACTTTAGAGATCGTGATTTGACGTCTGGTAACCGCATTTCATGCGCTAAAATCATTTACCGAGATCTGCTACGGCAGAGTGCCACACCCAGAAATGGATAAAAGTCGTGATGATATATTTACTATTTATTTATAATAGTCGGCCTGTGGACCCTGAGAACCCTGGTTCGATTCCCACAGGCGATAAACAATTTTCATAATTTCGAAAACTACCCCTGTGGCTCCTTCACCACTAACATCTTTCGGGGCCGTGATTTGACGACTGGTAACCGCACTTCACGCGCAAAATATATCATTTACCGAGATCTGCTTCGGCAGAGTGCCACACCCAGTAATGGGTAGAAGGCGTGATGATATATTTATTTAATTATGCTACTCTGTACAATATGAATTTAATTGTAATTACAGTACAGAGTCCGAATTTACCGAGCCGCAATGTGGTATTTCAAATATTTTTAGTTGAGTGACATTCGAACTCGGGATTAATAGCGTTGCAACCTACAATTATTATTAAATTAAAGAACAAATAAAAAATGTTGACCACTAGTACGAACAATCGATTAATGGCCAGTTGCACCGCTGTCCCTCAAATATTAAATATAACATTAGTAAAATAATACAAAATCGAGAAATTATATACATAAACATTACTGTCAATAATTTGATTCAAGATTAGTTTACTTATTTGACACTTAATATATAAGGGACGGTGGTGCAATTTGCCAAAGGAGTAACTAGTAATTGACTTGGTTTCTAAATTGTTTTGAAGAAAAATACATTAAATAAAAGATAAAAACGACAAAATAAACTAAAAATTTTATTAGAAGCCTTCTCAAAAATAATTTAGGAATGTTTTCAGTTGAAGTTAGTCAACTACTCTAATTAGTCACCCTTAAACAGCATTCATTCTAGCGATCGTTATTATTAATTCAATTAATTGTTATGAAACGGGTTTCTGACTAACACAAATACTTGTCCTGCTGAAAACATGCTGTAAAACACACAAATTATAACACACAGAATCTATGTTAAATATCTAGTAAAAACTAATCTAATTGAAAACATGAAATGCGGCAAACACTGCAAACTGAAGAAGAATCTCTACCTGCGCCGGCAGCAAGAGTATTGTTAAACGCTGGCGACATACTGGGTAAACTGGGCGAGAGAGACAGAGGGCTAGTAGAAGCTTGCTCCCAGCGCGCATTAGGGACAGTCATTTTAGACGTGTCAGGCTGAGGAAAGCTATGCCGCTTTTTATAGCTCAAGTCACCTTCAATCTCGGACATCTCGCTCTCCGAAGTAGGCTCCCACTTTGCCTTCTGATTCGTTTGGTGCGTGAACTTTTTTGGGCGAAATTGTGGAACTTTGTTATTGGTAGAAGCTGAGTTTTGTGATGGTTTTGTTGTTTCGTGGTGGACAGGTAGCTCAATGTCAGATGAACGTTTAGGAGGCTGAATTATTGTTTTTTTAGGCTGAGGGATTTCTCCATTTTTACTTTGGCCAGGGAAGACTACTCCGAATTCGTAACCGAAATCGTATTTGAAATAAATTAAGCCGGTATCTGGATCGATATGTTTCGTTCCTAATATAATAATTAAACATAATGAAAAACTATTCTAAAATTAACTAAAAGTCAGTACAAAATAATAACAATTTCTTGGTAAATTATTACATACATTTACATATAAGTAAAGTTGATATTTTTTATAATAACTAAGGCATGTGGATTTTGAAAAAAATATCGATCGAATATTCGGTTAACCGAATATTCGACCCGAATTGTTCTGATATTCGTTAGTTTCCATATTTATTATTCGGATATTCAATACATACATACATCTTCACGCTATATCCCAACAAATAGGGTAGCATGAACCCTAAAATCACTCATAAAATATTTAATAATGATTCGGATTTAAAATTTAACTATTCCAGAGAATATATTTTAAAAACTAAACTAGATATGGCATTGAATTCCCTTTATTCGAATTGACTTATAAAAAAAATTGTCGGGTTCCCCTTGGATTTTTTTTCGATTTTAGACTATTTTCAGATTGTTTGTTCTAAAATTCCTCCTCGTACGAATATTGTATTGTTTTTGACATATTGTTCAAAAACTGCTCGATGAGAAAATTTTGGTGAAAACTTTTTTTAAAATAAAAAAATGCTGAAAATTTGTTTACAAGTCAATTGAAGCACGAGAAATTCAATTCCGATGAGCGCATCTGCATATCCAGTTTAGTTTTAATTCCTTTCATACAGTGTTCGTTTATTCCTTTTTCTCAGAATTTGATGTTTACGCAATAAACGTTCAATCATATTCATCTATTTATTACAATGTTCGTCCACACAATCTTTTATCCTCGATTTCACTAATATTTCTAACTAACTAACAACACTCTTCTCAATCTCACACTCATCATACACTAACATATTTGTAAAAATAAGAATCGAATTAAAACATGTAGAAATTGCACGATTTGTAAGATGGTTTATGAAGAAATTATGAATACTAACATATTATACAGACTAAAAAATATGACCTGAATAATGAAAACTAAAAAAATAAATAAATAAATATGCTTACCATATTGCGCGACTCTAGATTCTTCCCTGTAGGCTTGAGCATCACTTTCGCCATCAGCAGCAGTTTTCAAAATAGGTTTCTGGGGCGTTTTGACATCCGTCATAATATCATTCACAAACTTCTGCGCCTTCGACTTGAAAGTATGTGTCATGTCTTCCATATGCTGGGAAGCAATTTCTGTTGCCTTGGTAACCGGAACTGTTATTGGACTGTACGCATATTCAGGTGGTGTTCCTGGATGAAGTTCAACATCATTGGACTTGTAAGTTCTTGCTTGTTTCACTGTTTGACTTGTTTTTGATTCACCAAATCGTTTACTAGTAAATTGTTTGATACTTCTGTCTCCATCAGTGAAATCTCTGCTAATTGTGGTTGAAACTGTTGATATAACAGGAGGCTGATTATCAAACTCCATAGGAGTAACAACTCTTGGTTGAACTGGAACACTTGCTGGTCTAGCTGGAGGTGGAGGACGAACTTTTCTAAAATGAGGTTCGTCTGAATCACTGTACCCAGGAGTCCATCTTGCTTTGATTCTAGCGCTTTCTACTTCGCTTTCATAATCACTTTCTCTGAATTCCCCAGGAACGAATTTTTTAGGTTTCGGTGGAGCAGGTGCGCTGGATCTTTTCAGACGTTCTGGTTCTGCTTTATATGGGAAAGGCTCTAAACTTTTTTGAGTTTCCCGAGAATCACGAGTCTGTGTTTGTGATTTTGTTTCACCAAACTTGATAACTCTAGTAGTTTGTTGAATATTAACTACTCTATGACTCTTTTCAGTAGATTCATTAAAATGCATCACGTTAGATGTTTCAGTTTGAACAGCGTTGTGGTATGGCATTCCAGTTACTGATCGGTAATATTGAGTCTTCTGTGCTGATGGAGCGTAAGCCATTTCTGGAGGAGATCCAGGTTTGAGTGGAATCTGTTCCGGAGCAGCTGGAGTAGCTATTATTAATTCCATCATTGGGACTGGTTTAGCTGGTACAGGTTTTGGTTTTATTACAATTTGTTTCGATGCAGTTTTTAATATTTCATCAAGTTTGACAGTTTGTTTCGCCTTTTCAATTGGTTCGAACTTTGGCCTTGGAGGATACTCAATCGTAGGAGGACGATCAAATTCTGTTGGAGGTGTAGGTGTTCTTGCACTAGTGGAAATTCTTGACTGATGGCCACTGGGAGTTAAAACAGGATGGACTGGTTTGAAAGCTTTATCATCGTCTACGTGGTCAGGACGCCAAACTGGTGGAATTCGACCTTCGTAGTCGCTTTCGTAATCGCTTTCTTTGAATTCACCTTTGATGAATTTTGATGGACTCGGTGGTGGAGGTCCTTTTACTCGTTTCTGTTTTGGTGGGTCTGGCTTGTATGGGAAAGTTTCTAGGCTTGAATCGCGGTCATCTCTTTGTATTACACGTTGACTTGTCACAGAAACTACAGGCGCCACTAAATCCTATAGAAAAATACATCCTTTAAAAAAATATCATTTTATGCATACTCTCCAACAAGGGTCAGTAACCCGTCAACCATTAAGGGCGCAAAACATAATTTGGAAAACTCCGAAGGCTCACCTATATTTTATAGGCGTATATATAATATATACAGCATGTTTATTTTAAGTGGAGCACAATTACTATCTCGAGAAGTATAAGAACTACGAAGTCGGTTAGTTAGCCAACAATGTCTATTTTACAAGACTACTTTCATGAGTGAAACAAAACTTTTTTTGAACGAGTAGTTTTCAAAATATGGGGTGCAATTTTATTATTTTAAGTGAGAACATTTTTTTTGTGCTAAAGTAAATTTTATTCTGATTTCAACGAATACAAATAATAATATTTTTGTTTGTTTGATAAATTATTAAATATCAATACGACTATTATGTGAGAAAATAAATAAATAAATTTTGATACTCATTTGTTTCTTTCATAGGAGATTTGAATTAAACTAATATCAATTTTATAGGCATTTTTCTAAAAATTTCGTAATTTGAGGGTAATGGGGGCCTGTTATAATTGACATAGCCACTATGGCAACAGTAGCCACGTCGCTAAACAGCAAGGATCCACGTGGCGGTATAAATAAAAAGTTTATCATTTAGCCACATCGCTAATTTATAGCGGGAGCTGGATAGATCCCACTGTGGTCGTAGCCACACTCACTGTCATTCGATGTTTAATTTTTTTTCTGATTTGTTTATTTATAATAATTTTCGGATATAGAACTCAAATAGAAACTGCATATATATAATGAAATCGAACAAATTTGACAATTTGACATAAATATTTATTTATAAATAAAAGGGTCTAACAATTTTTTGATTCGCTCATTAAACTTGTCTTATAAAATAGAAATTTGTTGCAAATTTAACCGACTTTATAGCTCTTATACTTCTCGAGATAGCAATAATACGTCACTTAAAATAAACATTCTGTATTCATTGCAAAAAAAAATTATTAAAAAAATTTCAAAATCGGTGAGATCGCACTGGAAATACTTAGAGGGGACACGCACGCCCTCGGTCGCTTAGTTTCCGACCCCTGCTCTACATATTTAATTCGCATTTGTTATACACACACCAAAAACTATTTTTAAAAATCCTACATAAGAAAAAATAAATAAATATGCAATTATTACTAGCAAATCTAAACAAAAATGATTTTTTTTTGTCGTTTAAGAAAATCATTTCTGTTATAATACGATTACGATGTAAAGATCGTGAAATCTAAATGATGTAAAGCCTCAAGCTGTTGCTGTTAGTATCTAAAAACTGCTTTGAATTATCCTGAAAAAAAGCCATACAACAACACACTGCACAATGTACAATCAATCGAACCTTCTTTGCCGCAGTGGACGATGAGACATGTTTCTTATGCTCGTATTTATGTGTGACCTTCGGTGGGACTTGAGGTATGGTAGAGGAACGCGTTTCAACCATAACCTTCTGCGAACTTTGCGCACTACTCTTAAATGATTGAGTAAACTGCCTTATCTCCGTTTTAGAACTTTCTTCACTTCTGTGGTGTTCCATTTTAGTAGATTTTCTTTGTAAAGTAAGTGGTTCATCGGTATCTGCCATGTAACCACTTTCTTTGTAGAATAATTTCTGTTTTAATTTTGGTGAATCCGGTTTTACTTTTGGTGGCGATGCAGTTTTTCTTGGTGGTTCAGGTTGAACGAAAATCGGAGGGGAACCTGGTTTTAAATCTGGAGGTGATGGTACTTTTTGTACTTTTGGTACTTTAACTTCGCGTTTAGTTTGTTTTGTAAGCTGTTTGATAGAAACTTCTTTTTTTAACTCACGTTTAGTTGTTTCCAAATCGACTGCTGGTCTTGGCGGACCTTGAAAATGGGGAGGATGATCAAATTTGGATGGTGGTAAAGGTTCGGGTTCAGTGGATCTAGATCTAGTTGGTTGTGTTAGTTTTGGGGGTTTAACTTTTTTGTAACTTGGTTCTTCATTGTCACTGGCACATGGCTTCCATTTTGGGGGAATTTTCACTGCTTCAATGTCACTCTCATAATCGCTATCGCAGAACTTTCCTTTTATGAATCTGGACGGAGTAGGCGGCGGTGGAGGCTTAGGGGACTTGGGTTTATCTTGCTGAGGTTTAAATGGGAAGGGTTCTAAATCTGGAAATCTTTCAAATGGTTTTGATTCAATTTCTGTAGTTTTTTTTTGTACCTCAATTTTTACCGGTTTAGCTGGCAATGGGGGACCTTGAGGGAATTGTTCCTTCTTTGGTGGCAGTGGCGGAGGAGGAAGGGATTTTTCTCTTGGAGGGGGCATGGTACGAACACTTCCTGGAAGAACTCTGGAAGGTTCTTTTTCTAAATTTTTTTCTAGATCCTGTTCGATGCTTTCCACATAGGATTGCCTACGTTCTCTCGGAGGTGGCTGGGCAAACCCGATTTCTGGTGGAGGACCAGGTTCTAAATAAACTTCATCAGTGATATCTAAAACTGAAATAGGTCTTACCGGTAGCGAATCAATTTTAGGGATGTCCTTCACCATCTGTGGTGCTTTGAGTGCTTCTTCTCTCGGCAAACACACAGGGGGCCATGCTTTTATAGTATCAGATGCTCTAGTTTGATGTTCTTCAATCACATTTTCATTCTGAGATCTGAACATTTCGACATTTTCTGTCTTCGTTGAATAGGAACTTGTAGTGGAATACTGTTGATGAGCAATATTTGCAACATGAGAAACAGAAGCAATGTAATGTTGAACGGGTTGAGATACAGGTATAACTGGAACACTTACAGGTCTTGGTGCCTGGACGGATTTAAATTCCTGACTGCTTTTGAAATATGATGAATCTTGACTGCTCTTGAACATTGAAGTAGATGATTCTTTAATAATTGGCTCAGTTCTAGTTATGATTGTAGCTGGGGATTGAACTGAACGATATTCATGAGTTTTCGAGAATGTTGATGATTCCTTAATTACTGGTTCAGGCTTTACAGGTTTATAAATTGGCTGAGGAGTAACTGGTGGTTGAACCGAGCGAAACTCGTGAACTTTAGTAACAGTAGACTCTTTAATAACTGGCTCAATTTTTACTGGTATATAAGTTGGTTGAGGAGTAACTGGTGCTGGTGATTTAACCGAACGAAATTCTTGTGTTTTCGAATATGTTGATGATTCTTTAACCACTGGTTCAGACCTTACTGGTATTATAACTGGCTGAGGAGTTATTGGAGCTGGTGGTTGAACCGAACGAAATTCATGAACTTTGGTAACAGTAGACTCTCTAACTACTGGTTCAGGTCTAGCTGGTATCAACACTGGTTGAGGTGTCACAACAGGTGTAGACGACTGAACAGAACGAAATTCTTGATGACTCTTAGAAGAATACGAAGAAGATGATTCCTTTACAATACTTTCGCTTTTAGTTTCAACGATTGGTTTTTGTTTTTCTACTATAACATGAATAGGTTTAAAAGCGGGTTCTTCTGGTTGTAATGGTGGCCAAACTGTTTTCAAATTAGAATCAGAGTGTTTGTGTGCCCATTGTTTTTCCATTGATATTGCCTGAGGAGATGGTTCAGGAACAGAGCTTGGCGATATTAATGGTTTACTAATTGTAGAAGAATATGAAGTATCTACTGTTTTTTGAGTCCACAATTTCTCCATGGCCACACCTTGTGGTGATGGTCTAGGACTTGGAGCTCTTTCTGGCATCTCTGGAACTAGAGCCAAAGTTGGAGCGACTGGAACACTAGGTGTCCAGAGTTTTTCCATTTCTACAGCTTGTGCAGAAGGTCTCGGAGACAAAGGTCGTGTAGCTGCTGGAGGAGCTGTTGGTCTAATATATTGCACTGGTTCTTCTTTTTTAGGTAAAGGAGATGCAGGTTTAAAACTGACTGGAGACCAACCTGGAGATGGTTCCACTCTTTGTTTTACGCAGAGTGCTTCTACAACTTCTTTTTTCTCGAATTTTTCTTCTTTTGGTTTAGGGGGAGAAGTAGGGAAAACTTTAAATGCACCGGAAGGAACTTCCATTGGTGATAAATCACGGTGAGAGTCTTCCAAACGTTTGATTTTAACAGTTACATCTTCACGTTTTGTGGTGGTTTCTACTTGCGGGATGAATCCCATTTCTGGAGGTGGTTCTGGTGTTAAATTGAATTCTTCAAATAACTGAGCTTGGGAAGAAGTGAAACTTTGAAATTGTTGACTAGAGCTAGTACTTGAAGAAAATACTTTAGAATCTTTATCAAAGCTAGTTTGAACTTCTCTTTTTATATCCTGAGTGAACATTTGCTCTGGTTTCACTACTGAAGAAACATCTTCGAATTTAGTAACTTTAAACATTTCTTCAGGTTTTACGATTGGTGAAACGTCATCAAATTTAATTATTTTAGAATCTGTTTCGAATGAAGATTTAACTTCACGTTTCACATCGTGAGTAGTAACCATTTGTTCAGGTTTAACTACAGCTGAAACTTCTTCAAACTTGGTATACAATTCTGGAGATATTTTTTGAGTTTCCACTAGTTTTGGTTCAGGAGGCTTATCACTTTCCTTCATTTTAGAAACGAAGAAGTCTAAAGATGACTGTTTAGAAATAGAAGTAGTTTCAATACCCTCTACTTCTGGCTCTACTTCAGTTCTAATAATTGTTTCAACATGAGTTGTTTTAGTTTCTTCTTTCTTCGGTTCTTCTCTTTCAATTATCACAGGTATAGGTACCGATTTGATTTCTTCTTTCGGTTTAAATGGTTCAAATGGTTTAATTTGTGGCAAAGTTGGCATAGTGTGCTCTAAAGTAAATTTCGTGACACTTTGCGACACACTCTTTTCGGTTACGGTTGAAGAGCGACTAGCGGATTCAAATAATCGAGAAGAAGGAGAAACAACAGGTGTAATTTTACGTTCGGGAAGGATAGTCACTGGAAAATCGACGGTCACTGGTTTACTAATGGGCGTTGCTGTAGTAGTTTTGCTCTTGTCAGCAGAACTCTAAATTAATAATGAAAATGAAAATTATTTCATGATTCATTACACTATACATAGAAAGTTTAATAAAGTAAATAATTTTAATAACAAAGACTTTCTATTCTAACACCAATTTTGTAATTTTCATTACATTTAATAGACGATAAATTATGCACACTCACCAAAATTTCCTGCTTTTGGATGTCTTCGTAAACGACTGTTTTCATCACTTCTGTCATCGTTTCTGGAGTGGGTTCGAACACAGCTATATCAGCAATACTTTGAGCCTCGCCTCCAGCATTTACGGCCTTTACCATATATTTTCCCGTGTAATTCAATGAAGCTGAAACAATACAACATTATTAATATTGTTAGAGTTGAAGAATAATGATTTGGTGACTGATTGCTATATTTTGACGAATAAGACATTGAGTAAAGTGTCTAAGTTTGTATTGGAATATCTCAATAAGAATGCGAACCTAGTGGTAAAATTTGAAACTACGACAAAGGAGTATTTTCATGAGATTTGTATGCAGTTACATAGGATGCTACTGTTTTAATATTATTTGTGTATTTATTTTAATTATTTTCGAAAAAACTTCAATTTCATCCTTATACTCTCTTGGTTGATTAAATGTTTATAATGGTGTGTTAATGTCTACTTTGATTTATGCTAGTGAATGTTAGGTGTATTTGAGGAAACATAAACGACGTATAACTGCTATGGAAATGAGGTATTTGCGAGATGTACAAGAAGAGATTGTATCCGGAAAATATTGTGTATAATGGGTGTTAAATTGAAAAGAATGTTGTTAGAAGAGTTCATATAAGTTAGTTGAGATGATTTGAACGTATTTAACATATATTGAATAAAAGATTGGTGAAATTGATGGTGAGATGTGAATGACCTACAAAAAAAAATATTGAATATGATTGAAGGGTCTTACGTGAATAAAATATGCCGAGTGTGAATTGCATGATGAACCTGTAGAATAAATGTTCAGTTAATGTGTCAAGGGTTCGTGCTACCCTATTTCAAGGGATATAGCGTGCTGTCATGCATGTATGTAATTTTATGAAGTATAAATCTACAAAATAAGATGCAAAAAAAATCACTAGAGATACAAATCAAGTTGTTGGTTGTTATTGTATAATGTAACTTTAAAAATATTACTTTGGCACAAAGACAACAATGCAAGATTCATTTCTAAAATAATATGATGTTAAATATACCTTTCTCAATAATTAGTGTGTGGCTATTTCCCTGCGTTTTCGTTCTGTAACCTTCTTTGAGAACATTTTCAAGTGGTTGGTCATCTTTATGCCAGGTTACAGTTGGATCTGGTGTTCCGGTTACTTCAACTTCCATTACCAATCGGTCGCCTTTCTTCACGACTTGTGCTTGCAATCTGCGACCAAACACTGGTGGAAAAATTGTTTCTGAAAACATAAATATGATTAAAAAACTAATAAAAAAAAGATATTTACTGTTTTCATAAATAATATTACTCGTACTAAATGAATAATAAATTAAAAATTTAAAACTTTAAGAAAATAGTGAGGTTAAATTGGATCCAAAAATTCTTGTGAAATTTGACAAATGGCCTTGGGGATCCTCAAAATTGGAATTGTTATGAAATAAATACGTTATTTATTTCCTTTCCAATTTTGAGGATCCCCAAGGCCATTTGTCAAATTTCACTTTAAGAAAAGATAAAATAAATAATAAATAAATATATCATCATGCCCTCTACCCATTACTGGGTGTGGCACTCTGCCGAAGCAGATCTCGGTAAGTGATTTATTTTGCGCGTGAAGTTCGGTTTCCAGTCGTCAAATCACGGCCCCCAAAGATGTTAGTGATGGAGGAGCCACAGGGCTAGTTTTTGAAATTATGAAAATTGTTTGTCGCCTTTGGGAATCGAACCAGGGTTCTCAGGATCCACAGGCCGACTTCATACCACTGAGCTAGCCACCCCATAAAAGAAAAGATAAATTACTAAAATGTATTAATTATTATTACTTACTTTTAACAACTAAATCTGTCGTGCTAACAGCAGATCCGGCTTCGTTGACGGCGGTACATGTATATTTACCAGCATCTTTAACTGTCACATTTCTCATAGTTAGTTTAGCATGATTTAATTCAAATGAAATGCTCAAATGATCAGTAGATGATAGAGGGGCCCCATTTTTGCTCCAAGTGACTGTAGGAGTTGGATATCCATCCAGAATTCCTTCCAGGTTAACATCTACACCTTGATCAACAATTTTACCAATTACTGGACTGATAAACCTCGGTGGTTGCGATTTGCGAACTGGTTTATGAATTATGGCACGTTCGGCAGTTGATGAAGTATTTTCGTGAACTTTAGTTTCTTGACCGGAAGTAAAACTGCTGAAACTTTTCTCACAAATAACAGGCGGTTCTTTATTAACTTGACGAAATTCTTCAACTTTGTGACATTCTGAGACTTGAGGCGCATCTTGGTTAAT
Organism: Pterostichus madidus; assembly: GCA_911728475.2. Classification (NCBI taxonomy): domain Eukaryota; kingdom Metazoa; phylum Arthropoda; class Insecta; order Coleoptera; family Carabidae; genus Pterostichus; species Pterostichus madidus. Next base: position 42,666,405 of record OU452301.1, read on the forward strand.
TTGTTTGAATGACCGCTGATCTTGAGAAACTAAACTATGAACTTGTACTTGAGGTTCAGCGTCTGAGGAACTTGAAATTACTTTGCTAGATGATGAAGACTGGACGAATACTTCACGCTTCATGCTGTATGAAGACTCCGAGTGCTGGTCAAGATGAATAGAAGACATTGGTTCTGATGGTAACGTGACTAAAGCCACGGATTGAACAGATAAAATTGCTTCACAAGTTGCTTTTCCTGCTTCGTTCTCAGCAACGCATGTAATTTTTCCCTGATTATGAATTGATACGTTAGGAATGGATAACACTTGACGCTCACCGGATGTTGAAACTAAATAATCTTTTCCGGAGACAGGTTCACCATTAAACAACCATCGCACTTTTGGAGTTGGTTTTCCAGTAACGATACATTCAAATTTAGTAGACTGTTCTTCGAAACACGTACGATCGGCAAATAATTCTTTGAAAGCTGGCGCAATTTTAGGTTCTTCGTGAACTTTTCTTACTGTTTCAGCTGGTCGTAATGATTTAACAATTAACTGAGAGAAACATTTAGCGTCTCCACTAGCATTAGAAGCTTTAACAGTATACACTCCTTTATCGTCTGGTTCAACGTGGTCAATTTCGAGTTTAACAGTTCCTTCCTTATCTTGCGTGAATTTGAAGTGTTCGTTCGTCTGAATTTCTTGGTTATTTAGCAGCCATCTGATGTCCGGCGTGGGATCACCAGTCACAGTACATTCTAAAATAACTCGGTCTCCTTCAGATACCAAAACGTCAGAGAGAAGTTTACTGAACTTTGGCGGAGATCCAGCAGGCGCGGGCTTCTCTTCCACCGGTCGTGTCGCTGGCTCCGCGTCGCCGACAGGTGTGACTGTCAGGTTACACTGACTAGACGCTTCTCCCGCGGAATTAATCGCAATCACTTTATAATTTCCTGCATCCTCGGCGAAAGCTTCTTGGATGATCAGCGAGCAACGGTCGCCTTGGAATAACAGTTGGAAATCGGTGGATTCTTTGACTGGTCGCTCGTCGTGGTACCAAATGACTTCGGGTTCTGGTTGGCCTACGATGATGCAATCCAAGCGCACGCGCTTGCCCTCGAAGATGGACACGTCTTTTAAGGGCATCTGTATGGAGGGTTTGATGGGCTCCATGTCGCTGGCGAGTTCGGAGTCGGAGGTTTCGGTGGGAAGGCGGCCCTTGACGGACACGTTGCAAGCACTTGCCGCCTCGCCGGCCAAGTTCGTTGCCGTCACGACGTATGTGCCGGCGTCTTTAGGGAAAGCTTCGGAGATCACTACAGTCGCTCTGTTGTTGTCGTACTGCAGCTGAAATGAATATTATTTTTAGATTTAGTCTCGAGAACATAGCAATGTATGATGCTCTATTTGTGTCAAAGCTAAAATCGGACTCGCGGCCGAGTGTTTACTTTTGCGTGGAGACACACTCACTCGGTTACGCGCCGAGCCAAATTATACTGCAAATGACTACTATGCCGGCTTGTCTGTCATTAAAACTGCGTTTTCATGTGGTGATATATTGGGCCACTTGTCAAAAGACAATGAGAACAAAAAGACATAACCATTCTCGTATTAAAAATAGACTCAATTTTATACTTGGATTATATTACACTAAACGACTAAATTAGCTGCTTGAAATATGCAAAAACAGACAAACACAAAAATTAAAAACATGTGATAAATTTATAACAATCCATTTATTCATATTATAAACTACAAATCACATCATTGACTAGATCAAATTCAAATTTTCAATCACAAAAACGTTTCTACATTTGACTAACAATTTTTATAGTTTTATAAAAACATCAATTGATATTGAGAAAGAAAAAATATAACAAGGCATAAAAACACTGTTATAATAAAACTTTCATCGTTCGTGAAAATGGCGTACAAGTAAAACAAAAATAATAAAAATATTATTATATAACATGCACTAACCTTGATATCTCTGCTCTCTTTCAAGGGCCTGGAGTTGTGAGTCCACGTCAGAGTAGGCTGAGGAAGTCCTGTCACTTGACATTCCAATTTTATTTTTTGTCCGGCCCTGGCCATTATGTTCGACAGTGGCACAGTAAATTCGGGTGCCATTGTTGGTTCCAATGCTAAAAACAATTATATATATATATATAAATTTTAAACTTAACATATATTATGAAAAGGCGTAATAGTTCAAAAATAAAACTGTTACATATTTTTTGGAAAATGTTACTCTTCTAAAATCGATCGTAATAAACGATTTATAAAAGCGAATGTGGGTGTTTAATACACGTTGGCGTATATTTCGAAAGTAAAGTTAAAAATAAGGTAAATGATGAAATGCTGTAAATAAATAAAATTTATGTAACTCTTCTAAATAAAAAGTAAAAAATAGACCAATTCAATAAATATTTAATGAAAAAATAAAGATGATGTAAATACTTATTTAATTTTGAAAGAAAACTCATGTTGAGATGATGAATTTATTTTTCTAGAAAATCATAAAATATTCTGCATTTTTAGTATTTTAGTACTCTTGAAATTGAATCCTTCTCATTTCAAGAAAAGTTTGGCAATATCCCAAGAAATACTTTCGCGCAGATTTGTATCTAAATATTTTTACAGTACATTACACATTACAATAAGCATCTATCTATATTATTTTTAATTGCATACAAGCATATTTGAAAAGGAAGATTAAATTAAGAGTTAACAAACTTCATTTTATTCCAGATAGAAATTATTTGTATCAGAATAATGTTGTTCATAAATTTAAAGTAATTATTAGATTGTATTTTTTCTGCCTTATCACTTAGCGCCATAATGGGCTCCTATACCGATTTTTTATTTTTTTATATATATCATCATCATCACGCCTTCTACCCATTACTGGGTGTGGCACTCTGCCGAAGCAGATCTCGGTAAGTGAAATATTTTTGCGCGTGAAGTACGGTTACCAGTCGTCAAATCACGGCCCCCAAAGATGTTAGTGGTGGAGGAGCCACAGGGGTAGTTTTTGAAATTATGAAAATTGTTTTTCGCCTGTCGGAATCGAACCAGTGTTCTCAGGATCCATAGGCCGACTTCATACCACTGAGCTAGCCACCCCACTTTTTATTAAAGTACAAAACAAACTATGATAATAAGTGACATCACAGTGTTAAACTGCAGAGTTAAATTGGGTATATGCGGCTAATCTGTTTCATAAATCTGCCTGATAGATATTTTACTTTTTCGGATTTTGAAAAGAAACTATATACAAATTTGTGAAATAAATAAATAATAATGAATAGAAAACATTTTGTATGTTATTTTAATAAAACAATGTACCTATAAATATTTTTGAGCTGGCATATTAATTAACTAAGGAGAAAAACATGTTGAATTATTGTCACCTCGACGCCAGAATCTAATTCAGTTTATTCAAGGTAACGAAAAGTGTTGAAATTAACAGGATTTAGAAGTAGCAGAAAATAAATAATCATTTTCAACAGCTCTAAAAATTATTTATTCCAAACTACATTTTAATTTAATTAACTTAGATTCTAGTGCTAATGACTTTTACTGTCATAAAAATAAATTTATTTGATATTTATTAAACTGGGTATTGTACGAATAAATAAATAAATGAATAAATAAAATAAATGTATCCTCACGCTTTTTACCCATAATTGCGTGTGGCCGCAGCAGATATATTTATGTGCATGAACGCAGTCACTCGCCCTCAAATCATGGCTCTCAAAGATGTTAGTAGAGGAGGAGCCACAGGAGTAATTTTAATGTGATGAAAATTATTTGTCAGTTTTGTGAATCGAACCGAGATTATCAAATTCACTGGCCGACTCGATACAACTGAGCCACCTACCCCATTTATGAATAGAAAGTAATTAAAAAATAAAGAAAAAATACTTACGTTCAACGGACAAACTTGCAGTACTTTGCGCCATCCCAGCCTCATTGGAAGCTTTACAAGTATATTCAGCTTTATCCTCCAGAAAAACTTCTTCAAATTTCAAAATCGCTTCACCATTATTATACGTAATCACAAAATCAGGCGAATTATCAATACAGTCAAAGTTCTTAAACCACTGAACCGTAGGCAGGGGATTTCCTTCAACTTTGCACTCAAACTTAAATTTGGATCCTTCTTTAGCGGTTGCAGGTTGGAGGAGCTTGGTGAACTGTGGTGGCGCTAGCTGTTCATCCGGTTCCGTTTCTTTAACGGAAAGAGTGGCGCCGGTTTCGGCGGTTCCAGCAGCGTTAATGGCTTTGCAAGTGTATCTGGCAGAGTCTTCGGCGAAGGTTTCTTCGATGGTGAGAGAGCAGAGACCTTGATCGAAGATTGTTTGGTAGTCAGGATTGTTTTGGATTGACATGCCATCTTTGTGCCATGTTACTACTGGGAGAGGGTAGCCGATTACTTGACATTCAAATGTGAATTTCGATCCTGTAAAATACAAAAATTGTTCTAATAACAGAATCTTTTCATAGCTGTTAGAATTAAACTTTAATTTTAATTTGTTAAACAGGGTATGGCAACGGTTTTTAATAGGTAAGTAAAGGCATCATTGCGTCAAATAAAAATAAATATGTTCTATTATAAGTGTCATTTATTAACATTTGATTAATTTTTAAAACTGACATTACTTAAATGGGCACCGAGCGTTATATATTCTTAAATACGTTGATTATCGCTCTTATTTATTCAGTTATATTTTCTTTTTATTTTAAATGTGCGAGACTTTTTAGCATGAACACGTGGTTTAAAAAATACGATAAATAAGAGTAAGATCCAGCGATCTGCGTGGTCAATTAGTATCGCCGTGCCTATTTAAACACATAATAAATAAAAAACATAAAATAAATATTTCATCACACCTTTTACCCACTACTGGATATGGCAAAGCCAAAACAGTGCAATTACCAACCGTCAAATCACGGGCTCTAAAGATATTAATTAAGGAGTAATTTATATGTAGTGAAAATTGTGTTTGTCGGCTGTGTGAATCAAACTCGGGTTCCTAAATCTACATAAGTACGTAATGGTACTAATACAACACATTTTTTGTTTACTGTTGAATTAATGCTATTTTAAATTATTATTTTATCACGTTACCTTCTTGAATGACAGCATCAGTCAATGAAACAACAAACTGCGGCGCTTTAGGTTTCGGCAACTCTTCCACAACCTCCACAATCTTAACTTCCTCCACCGGCTCCTCAACTCTTGGAGGAATTGGTGAAGATTTCAATATTTGTACTTCCATTTTCTCCATTTTAACGATACTCTCCTTCCAGGTAGCTTCGCGGAGAGCTTGAGCTGAAGCTTCTTCAGCTTTACGCGCTTCTTCAATTTTGCGCGCCTCTTCAATTCTGCGCGCCTCTTCAATTCTGCGCACCTCTTCGATTCTGCGCGCCTCTTCGATTCTACGTGCCTCTTCAATTCTGCGCGTCTCTTCAACTCTACGCGCTTCTTCAGCAATGCGCGCCTCTTCCGCTCTATGACGCGCTTCTTCAGCTATGCGCGCCTCTTCCGCTCTGCGCGCCTCTTCCGCTCTACGACGCGCCTCTTCAGCTATGCGCGCCTCTTCTGCTCTGCGTGCCTCTTCCGCTCTGCGCGCTTCTTCAGCTAGCCGCGCCTCTTCAGCTTTGCGCATTTCTTCAATTCTACGTGCCTCTTCAATTCTACGCGCATCTTCAGCTCTACGCGCTTCTTCAGCAATGCGCGCCTCTTCCGCTCTACGACGCGCTTCTTCAGCTATGCGCGCCTCTTCCGCTCTACGACGCGCCTCTTCAGCTATGCGCGCCTCTTCTGCTCTGCGCGCCTCTTCCGCTCTACGACGCGCTTCTTCAGCTATACGCGCCTCTTCCGCTCTACGCGCCTCTTCCGCTCTGCGCGCTTCTTCAGCTAGCCGCGCCTGTTCCGCTCTACGAGCCTCTTCAATTCTACGCGCCTCTTCAGCTGCAGCTGCAGCAGCCTCGGCAGCAGCGGCTTCAGCTTTTAGAATGGCGAGGTTTGCCTCATGTTCTTCTTGTTCACGTCTCAGGCGGTCACGTTGCTCTTCAGCGGCTTGGAGGTTACGGGTGAGGGTGGTGAGCTCGCTACGGATTACGGTGAAGGATTCGAGCATTTCGCGGTTTTCTACCATCACCTAAGACCACATGATTTAATTATATCCACATTTCTAATTATTCTAGAGTTCCTTATGAAGATTGAAATAAATGTCTTGTTTGATACAGACTTATTAAAACAGATCATGTATTTGTTATTTAATTAGAATAATTTACTGTGATTAGTTTACTTCTACTATTTTACTGATTGAAATTGAAACGTAGTTTGAAATAATCTATGTTTCTATGTGAATCAGCTTGTTCTGTTTAATGAATTGTGCGCTTTGATTTATCTAAACTAATTGAAGTGAGTCAATTGGCAAATGGAATACAATAATATGTGATTTCACTTTAGTAGTTTAAACTGATTTAGTGACGACTTAAAATTTGTATTTATGCTGGCTTGCAAGAAAAAAATATAGAGCTATTTAGTTAAAGATTTAGTTAGATTTTTAAATACAAAATTCTTACCTGAGTGACATGATTAGATTCAATACCATAGAGTTCCACAGCAAGTGCAGAAATTTGTCTAATTCTTTCATTTTGCTTTTCTTCTCCAGGTTTCAAGAACATGGCAACTTCTTCAAGAAGTTCTGTTGCTTCTTCCGGTCTCTTAACGGAAGTTGATTTTCTGGCAATTGTCACTAGAAGTTTGCTTCCTTCTCGGAACCATTCATCGGCCTTAAAAAGAAAAGAAGGACAATTTTAAAATTTATCACCAACAATTAAACACTTTGCAGAAATTTATGTTTTATTTTATAAACCTATTTCTCACCTCATCAACGAGTGTAAAGTACTGAATACTCAAGTCAATAAGACGACGTGTTTCTTTAACTTGTTTCTGGAAATCATTCCAGCGGTTCTTCAACACTGAGAGTTCTCGTTCAATGTGAGGAGATTGGCCGTGACGTTCCGCCAACATCTGTTCTCCGGTGTTAACAAATACTTCAATTCTTTGTTGCAGCAGCTGTAAATAAATAAATAACAAGTGTTAATAATAATAAAACAGTTAATTATCAGAAGTACTAATTAGAGTACATAGTTTACAAAAACATGAGAAGTGTTCTTTTTAATTTGTAACGCTAATTATTATACAACATACATAAATTAAACTAAATTGTTTGGCAAATTACTGTAGTAATTAGTGATTACAAATCTTTTAAAAATAAATTTAAAAAGATAAATTGGACTAAAATTTACATCCTTATTTTAAAATAAAATAATAATAAGAATGACATAATTGAATATATGTTGTATGAAAAAAATTGATGAAATGTTGATGAAATTGAGGGTGAGAGATTATGTGGACAACTTTAGAATAAAAGAATAAAAATGACTGAAGGTTTGTTATTGGAACGAAGGACCTTGAGTGCGAGGAATAAAGAAGCTTGTGTGAATGGAATTATAAATTTGGATGTCAAGATAGGTGTGAATGTTTGAGGGATAAATTTAATGGATAAATGTTCAGAAAATAGTTCCAGAGTTTGTGTTACCTCATTTAATGGAACGTAGCATGTATGAGTGAGCGTGAGTAATTTGAGAAGTTTGAAGCATGTGAAAAGTACGTCGAAAGAAAGATTAATGTTTGTTGCGTGATGAATGATTCCGAATATAATGAGAAAATGCGCTTGTATGCAGGAATCTATGAATGTGGTTCAAGCGAGGCTGATGAGTTAAGATGAGAATGTTTGACGAAGACTTATTATTTGATTTATCTGATGAGTGAATGTTTTATGAATAATTCTAGGATTCGTGTTACTGCATTTGATGGGCGCCATGTTATGTAAGTTTTTATATCGTGTATGAGACAATAAAAATGATTTATCTATGATAATAAAATTATGAAAAGTTTTTTTTTATATACCTCAATAGTTTTTTCAAAATATACAAACGCCACCGACGTGGCCTTTGCCGAAGCAATAGACTCCCCATACTGTCCTCTGACCCCGGAGAGTTGCCTGCTGAGGTCATCCAGCGTATCATTGATCTGGTGCAGATCTGTGTTGAATTGACACAGTTGGCGATGCTGATCCAAAGAGTCCTTGCGGTTATTCCAAGAAATCTCCCAAGATTTCTTACATGTGTCTAGGACGTACAGAAGTTTCTGGATGTCATGGTCGGCTGAATTTGGTGGTTCCTGAACCAGAAATGCAACAGACAAATTGTTAACATGGTAATAAAAGTTAATTAGTGATGGAACAGTAATTTGATAGTATCATTACGTAAATTAACTTTATAAATATAAATATAAATGAAGGCATTTGAAACTAAAAGACGAAATCTGAATAAACATTTTTTTGTTGTATTTGTATTACCATCAAAATTAAAGACGAACCATTTAAGTAGTGGATGAGGCAAAAATTACTCCAAATTAATAATTTGGTCTAAATTAAAAAACAAATTTTTATGCAAGAATCATTATTTATTAAAATAGATGCACGTAAACCATAAAATAGTTAGACATTTTAAGTTATTATTCCAAGAAAGTGGATATCCAAAACACTATTGACATTTTTGTATCAAATTTGAAATTCAACCGTCAAACAAACAAAAAACAAAAACAAAAAAAATTTATCTGTCTATATTAGATTGAGAAATGGTGGAAGATCCACAAAAAAATCTATTAATACGGCTGTTTATCAAAGAGAGAATTTATTAAAATAACATATTAAAGTAAACAGAATTTGTTACATAATATTAAAAAAAAATTATTTGTATTTTTCCGAACGTGTCGTTTCATTTCCCGAGTCAAATGCAAGGCATATAAAGTACAAAGTTTAGAATGACACTTTTTTCACTACCCTTTCAGAAAGTAAAATTTTTTGAAATAATTTAGAAATTTAGATAAAATTTAGGTAAAAGTGTAGTATCAGTGACCAATTTCTTAAAATGTAATTTTAGGTTGGTAAAATTTTGTGAATTTCAAAACTTCCTAAAAATTACTAAATAAACCAGTGCTTCGAAACTGTTATTTGAAAAATATTTTCAAGCATGATGTAATTTACTATTATCAGGATATAAAAAATAATTCTTTCTAACCTAACCAAACCTTATCTCAGTCTTTGCCATTTTTATACATTTATGACATTTATACTCTTTTGCTATGAGCTTCAAATCTCTGAAAAAGTTTTAGGATCACTGATAAGTAAATGTCATTATAGTGGTGGGAGAAATTGAAAAAATTGGTCAGTGATACTGCACATTAGCCAAAATTTATTGTTCTCTTGACAGATGTCATCTATATGACATTAATGTCAAATCGTATCGTCATTTTCCAGTTATCATGGATTTGGTTTTACTTTGCTTCACTAGGAAAGAAATATTTACTTTCTTCCGTAGCGATGAAATGTATCATTTTCTTTTCTCAATTGAGCGAAGAACATTTTTCTTACTAATAGCCTTGTAAAAAAAGATTTAAAAGTAGGACAGTTTATCAAAGAATTAATTCACTGAAATAATAGATTGTAATAAATAAAATTTTCTACATAACCACAAAAAAAAAAGTACAATATATTGTTTATTGATAAATAAATAATTATTCTAAAAATATATATATAAAATATTACAATTGTTGCTTACCTGTTTACGTATTCTAGAAATAATATGTTCGCTCTCGTTTTGTGTAAATTTAAACATTTCTAATATGGCTTGTTTGGACGCTTCGTGTTCTCTAATCATAATTTCCACTTCATAAATATCTGTAGGAAGTCTAGCACTTGCATACTGAGCATTCGCGTTCTCAACAGTTTTATTCAAATCAGACAAGTTCTTGAAATACGAAATAAGCATTTCAAGCAAGACTTGATACTCAGTTACAATCTGAATCAACTTTTGATTCAATTCATTCAATTTGTTCTTGATGAAAACAGCCCCTTCGTCTACCTTTGCTGACTTTTGTGACAACTCATTGGCTGTTTGAATCCGCTGCTCAACTTCAGATTGAGCGCGTTTGATTTCATTTAAGACATTGGAAAATTTTCTTTCTAAATCTGAAGCGATGTCTCTAGGATTTGGCGAAATAGTGGTGATGATTGGATAAAGTTGCGCATCCAATTTCGATACCCAGTTGATAGTCTGAAAATAAATAGGTCATTAACCGGAATTATAAAAAAATCTTGTCTGGATATCATTGTTTTAAATAGACCAGAATTAAACAATACAAATGTGGTGTCGAGAGAATATGTTCAAGTGAAAGGAAATGTAATCGACTCGCATTTATTTCTGTCTAAATAAAACAGGAACAGAAATAAATGAGTTGAATATTCGATGTTTTAAATATATTACTACGAGATTTACGCGCAAATATGTTTCACTTGCCAAGTTAGTTTCGTTGCATTCAATTAATATTACAAACATAATGCCACCAAGTTAGTTCAAATTCTGTTTATTAATATTTTAAATCTGTAATATTTACAGTATTGTGAAAACCTGTTTTATATTTCTTTTAATTCAATTTATAAACAGAAAAGTAAGTACTAATTTATTCGTTTTTATTAGGGTCGTTGATTTCCACCGAAGTTTGAATTTCTGAACGTTCGAACATTCGAAAGTTTTGAACTTCGTCAGAAAAACTTCGAAGCTTCGAATTTTCGAATTTACGAATTTTCGAATTTTCGAATTTTTCGAAGCTTCGAATTCTCGAATGTTTTACCATTGAATTAAAGCCATCTGTCATCTCCAAACACGCTCACGCATAATTCGCGAAAAGTCGGCCACTAATTAAATAATAAACTCTGCGAAGTATCCTGCTATAACTCTACTAGTTTAGGCGTCTTAATTAAGACATCTATTCTCTTACCGCCCATCTAAATGCTATGGACTTTTAGTAAAACGTTTTAATATGACAATAAAAAGGATACAAAAACGTCTTGATCAAAACATTTTTGACAGTGTAGCGAAATTTTAAGTCTAAATTGAATTAATTTGGCAAATAATAATAATTAATAATAGTTACTTACGAATTAATACAAAACTCTGCAAATGAGTTTATTCTGAAAATAATTCATATCAACATGCCGTGTTCACGTTAGGATCCAGCTTCACAATTCGAATAATTAGGAAATTCGGAAATTCGGAATCTTCTAAAATTCGAAAATTCGAAAATTCGGAATATTCAAAAATTCGAAAATTCGAATCTAAATTCGAAGATTCAATAAATCCGAACAATCGAACTCTCGAATATTCTAAAAATCAACAACCCTAGTTTTTATACTGTTTCTTAATATTATTTACGAACAAAATAATTATTTTTGTACGATCGGTAAAAAAGTAGCTTTTTTGAAAGTTAATGTAACAGAAAATAAACAAATACGGACCTAGGGTCTTTGCAGACTGTTATTATTTACACCGGGACTCTTTATAAACTGTTACTATTGGCAACGATGTTTTTCGCCAAATGTCAATTTTTTTTTATATTTTTGTTTGCATTGTTTTAATAGTTACCATTTACATTCAAAATATTTATTAGTTACAATTAAAAATCGATTAATTTTAATGTTCTATTGTAAAAAAAATATTGTATACACATTTGATTCAAAGTATTTTTTTAGACCTCAATTAGATGCAACTTTCGCTACAATATTTTTTCTACAACTATTTAGAAACGCTTGAAAAATAATTTATAAATAATTTTTGACAGTTTTTATATTTATAATTTTGTATTTATTTACATAACCATTATAAATGCATCACAAACATCCATACCCTGGGCTGGATTTGAACCCGAGATCTACGGCGTGCAATGTCAAGCAACTTCTACTATGGCTACTGTGTCCAGTTAAGAAAATTTATATTCTTCTGCTTACCTTCGTGCTCTCCGTCATGGTTCGCTCCCACAGCACCACGAGCTCTCTCCTCTCCTGGACGTCTGTTTGGAAGGTCTGCCAGGAGCGCGTCACCGTGAGCTGGCGTCCAGCGAGCCGCTCCAGTACCGACTCCACGCACAAGCAAGCGCGCTTTGTGTCGAGGTGCGGTTCTGTTACCTGCGGATAGAACAGAAATAACTACACTGCACAGCTTTCATTCAAGTTTTGTTTCTGATCCGATGTGATTAGAATAGATGGATTGTGGGATGGAAATAGATGAAGGTGATAGAAAAAGAACATTATTGTAATTATTTCTGGAGAGAGTTATAGATGAAGTTCTCCTCATTTTACTTATTTTCAGTACCTACGTAATTTAAGTATCAACACAGTTATTATATTTTTCATAACATAGTCGTAAATAGGGTCGTTAATTTCCACCGAAGTTTGAATTTTTTTGCCACTGAATTAACGCCATCTGTCATCTCCAAACACGATCACGCATAATTCGCGAAAAGTCGGCAACGAATTAAATAATAAACTCGGCGAAGTATCCTGCACAAACTCTGCAAAGTTAGGCGTTTTAATTAAGCCATCTATTCTCTTACCGCCCATCTAAATGCTATGGACTTTAGTAAAACATTTTAAAATGACAATAAAAAGGATACAAAAAAGTCTTACTTAAAACGTTTTTGACATTGTAGCGAAATTTTAAGTCTAAATTGAATTAATTTGGCAAACAATAATAATTAATAATAATTACTTACGAATTAATACAAAACTTTGCAAATGAGTTTATTCTGAAAATAATTCATATCAACATGCCGTGTTCACGTTAGGATCCAGATTCACAATTCGAATAATTCGAAGATTCGTAAATTCGGAATATTCTAAAATTCTAAAATTCGGAATATTCTAAAGTTCGAAAGTTCTAATCTAAATTCGAAGGTTCAATAAATCCGAACAATCGAAGTCTCGAATATTCGAAAAATCAACAACCCAAGTCGAAAAGTTTTCATTTTGATTGAGGGTGCTCTTAAACTTATAAGTCCAAAGTGAAATATTTAATTAGAAAGAACGAAAGAAAGAAAAACAAATAAGAGCCAGTATTTTAATATTCTGACAAAGTTCCTAATAAAATTATCAATATTAAATAAATAAAAAGGCTTCAGAAATCCAATGATTGGTTTCTTGTTAGTGTATGTATAACTCGTGAAGAAAGAGTTATTCTTCCCTCAGATGCTTATATCCCTCTTTTTCGCCCGGAGAAATGAAATGCCACATTCGGTAAGAAATGCCTCACACTATTCCCTTGATATACAAATAACAATTGTCTTTCAGACAATAACGATAAGGAAGTTTAAAATAAATTGTTCCTAATTAAAAGGGTGTGTATATTATTAACAATTAAATATATGTTCATAATTGTTTCTTAATTTCAGTGTAATTACAATCATAATATCGGTATGCATTGTTGGAGTCAGTACGTACATGGTACGTAATTACATAGAAAATCATAAATTTAATTGAAAAATATAAAACAAACTTCGAAACTAATTTGCTACATGCAATAAAATGCGGAAGTTCTTTGCCTTGTAAATGTAATTATGTTTATAGGTAATAAACTGTGAAGTATGGGTGGCATAATTCTTGTATGACTTTTAGTAAATTTAGAATTATGTTCTTATTTGTCGTTTTATTTGCACTACTAGTAGGTACTCATATAAATTATTTTGACATCTAACAAATTGAGAATAAAATAAACTTTCTAAAGTTAAATTCAATATTCATAATTATATTGTCATTAATTTCCGAGCTATCACCACCAAATTTAGATCAAAGGCCTCAAAATATGATATATTTATTAACATTTATTTCCTTTCCGTTCATTATTAAGTAAAACCAAATAATTCTGAATATTGATGTCGCGACATCATTGAACTAAAATACTAAATATCTAAAATAATACAGAGTGATCAAAAGGAATTGTTACAGTTGGTAATAAAAAAAACTACTTGAAATTGGTAAGCCTGATACATAAATTCATTTCCTGTTGTTGACAGTGACATTTAAAATTTAAATTTGAGTACCTACATTTATTATTACATTTATTTCTAAAGTATTTCTATTACTTAAAAAGTGAAAATTATGTTAACTGTCATACTCCTGACATAACCTGTTTGTATTTATTAGAAATGTCAAATAGCATTTCCGCCTTTATCTGACGTTGTGTCAACTGTGGAATAAAAAGATCTCTGGAATTGTATTACCAACTATAACAATTCTTTTTGATCACCTTGTAATAATAATGAAAACACTACGCATATTTTAAAAACAGTAGAAGACAAAATAATTGTCTTACCTTGGTGGACTGTGTGATGAAATTAAGTCCAGTATTCTTCGCCTGTTGATAAAGCGGCACCAGCGAGGACCACTTCTCCTCCAGCTGTTCGATGATGTTGTCCCTCGCGTCAGGTGGACTGTTCTTCAAAGAGTTATCTAGCTCATCCATGGCCCTGTTGACGGTCTCCGCTTCGGTGTGGAATCGCACGTAGACGGCCGCGAGGTCCAGGCGAAGCTCTAGGATATTCTTTAGTTTGAGCCAGTGTTCGTGGAGAGATTCGACTTTGGCGTCGACGTCTTGACGCTGAGCGTCATCTAAGTATTCGAGGATTGGGGGAAGGGTTAAAAGTAATGAATTGATTTCGTTTCCTTTCGTCTGGAAAATAGAAAATGGAATTTACAATTAGAATTATGTCTATGTAAATTGACCGTTGACAAAAAGTTTGTTAATTAAAAATAGTTATTTGTCTAACTTGATGTAAAGTGTTTTTCTTTCGTGGTAGACACAATTTTTTCACGACATACTTGAAAAATGGTTTGTTCGAACTTTAAATATACTCAGGAAAAAGTTAATAGTGCAATAAAGATAGGTAATATTTTATTTTCGTATAACAATTGCTAATATGATCTTTTGATAGTAAACCTTCCTAGCAACCATTGTTGATCGGTGATCTTAGCAATTAGTACACATAAGGCAAGTTTTTCAATCACTGGTTTACTCTCGATTATTGTTAATCGTGAATAAATAATAATGGCAACTATGGTTATTCATTATTGATTTGCTTAAACGAGAATAAACAAATGATTGAAAAATTGACCCTTAACAATTTGTATTAGAGAATTAGCCGCATTTTGTCTAAATAAGTTAAAACTCTATACAGCGCCGTGTAACATATTTGATACGTTCAATATTTTCTCAATTTATTTTCTAACAAGCTAATTTTCTCCTCAGCAGCAGTGTTGACAATCTGCTACATCCTTATGAGCACAAGCATAAAGTTGATTATCGTGTGATGACAATTCATGAAGACTAGTATTCGTATGTGCGAAAAATAAGTTAACGATCTCATGCCATTGAAGATTTCTTTACATATCATATTCTTACCGTCAATGTAGGTTTGTTTCCTAACATAGTATTCTATTTTAAATAATATTATAAAAATCGGGCAGTGTAGGGTTAAAAAAGTTTAAATAAAGATAGTTAAGGTACATCATCTAATTTGGTCTAAAATGGTAATCTGAATACTCATATTTTTGAAACAAAATTTTATTGTTATTATATATGTAATATAAGATCTTGCATTGTATATATTTTTAAGTTAAAGGTTAAAAGTATTGAGACTAGTATAATTATTATTGAACCTAATTTACTTACTTGTAAATCATTGAGCAGTTGGTTATGTAAGTTCAAGAAATCTCTCGCCATCGGTAAATCATTTCCCATATCTTGATGGCCTTGCAAGAAAGCTTCCGCAATGCTAATCAACCAAGAGTACAGCTCATTCTGTTTCTCTAAGAACGTGGTCAACGCTTGCGAGACCCTCAAGTTCTCTTCACGGTGTGCTATACAGAGGCCATCTAAGTAGATCTTCCTGTTCTCCAGGTCTTCGACCATCCTCTTGACGCCCTCGGTGCCGGTCTGACCGCGACCAGCTTCGTTTAGGAGTTGGTGACCTTCTAGAAGAGGTGCGGAGGTGATTTCTTCGATGGCACGTGAGCATTGACCGTGGAGTTGAGCTAGTTGTGGAGAGGTCTTTGGAAGTTCTGATGTTTTGAGTTGTACTTCGAGTTGGTTTAGTTTTGTAAGTGCCTTTCAATGGAAAATAAGATTTATTAAAATTTGTTTAAGGTTGTTTACAATATATGTTACTGAAATTGATAGGAATCACGTCGGACTGCAGATTTCAAAATTCGAATTCGATTTCTACGGCCGACAAAATTTTATAATACTAACATATTTGGGCCGTGATTTGAAGGTTGGTAATCTCATTTCACGCGTAAAATATATCACTTGCCGAAATCTACTACAGCAGATAGCCACATCCAGAAATGAGTAAAGGGCGTGATGATACATTTATTGATTTAAATTACTGTTATGACTCCCTCACCTCTAACATCTTTGGAGGTCGTGATTTGACGGTTAGTAATCGCACTTTACGTAACATGAATATATCTCTTACCGAAATCTGCTACGGCAGAGTGCCACACCTAGAAATGAGTAAAAGGCGTGATGATATATTTATTTATTTTATTTATTTTTGTGGCTTCCCTCTTCTAACATCTTTGGAGATCGTGATTTGATGGCAGAATCGCGCAATTCACGCGTAAAATTTATCACTTACCGTGATCTGCTACGGCAAAGTGCCACACCCAGTAATGTATAAAGGGCATGATGTCATATTTATTTTTTAATTTAAATTGACGGAAAGAAATTTCAAGGACGTTAACGAAAGATTTCGAGAAATAAACTAATTTGAATGTTTTCTTTATTTTTTGGTATTCAACTGTAACTACTTTTTTCACACTACGGTTTAAAAAAAATATATGTTGCGTCTATAATTTAGTCAATAAAGGTATACTAATAAAATCTTACCGCTTGTGCGTTTCTGAAGAAAGCAATAGCTCTATTGAGCCAATTCTCTCTTGCATCCAAGTCTGTGAGATAATCCGATGTCGCCGCCAGCACAGTATAAGCCTGCGCGGTGGCCTCTTCTCCAGCAAAGCACCCAGACGACACCAACTGCTCAGTCGCTTTCGTGATCTTGAGCGCTCGATCCTGCAACTGGCGAGCTTCGGGTCCCAGCTTCCGGTGTTCGTGAAGCAGCAGCTCGGCGCTCGATGATGAGTCTCCCAGATGGTCGGTATTCGCGAGCAGCTCCCGACACTCGGAGACGGTGTCCTCCAAGTCTCGGAGGTCTTTAGCGAGCAATGCGAGGGCGAGACATTGTTCCAGTTGGGTTTTACGTGTCTGCCAGCAGAGCTCCAGGAGTTGCCGCTTTACGTGAAGTTCGTCGAGCCATTTCTCTACCTGAGAGATGGCTGAAACAGATAAATGTTTAGACATTATCATTTTTGTCAGTTGTATTTACAAAATTTATTTAATTGTTTTTTTTTATTCCTAGTGTGAAAAATAAACCATCTTATTTAATTAATGGATTTTGACTTGGTAAATATCATATTTAAATTTTCATGTTCATAAAGTCAAGAAAATGGGTAAGGGAAATGAGAAAGAAATTGTTGAAATTAATGTTTGGTTTATATTTCGATGCTGCTTAGCATCATCTTCAACTATTCAATAAATCTAATGTAAGTACAAAATTATAAGTTAATTAATGTTAACCACAGAATTAAAACAAAATAACAATTTTAGACTCATGTATGAATGTAAAATTTATTAAGAAAATAAATAAATAAAGTGTTGTTACATTAAAATATATATATATATATATATCAAGGCATTTGTTATGGTCTATATGTACTTATTTACTTAAAAAATTCTTTTGCTTAATTTAAAATTTAGAATCTACAAAATTATATATTACACTCACCTCTCTTATATTATTTAAACAACATGTATTTAAATAAAACAATTAGTGATTTAAAATGAATTCAATTTTGATGCTCCTGTATCAATGTCACAGAATGTAGTTGACATAAATATGAAGTGAATCACATTTACGTTCGGTAGTACGACACTTCCCGGGATACGGTGGGCCGAACCGTTAAACCGGTCAACTATGAATCATAACCCGAATAACTATTTAAAATTTAACCGTGGAAGTCAAATATAAATTATAATATAGGGTCTGAATTGACTACCATTTTATCATATTTTTTATACAACATATTTATAATATATCCTAGGAGAAAACGCAGATTCAAATAAAACGATTGAGTCAAGACAAGATGTTCAATTAAATGTAGCCTTTCTTAAATTATTATTCATTCATTACATCCCAAAAGTGATTCTGAGGATCGGAACACTAAGCTTTTAAATTTATGTTGTTTTAAAAAAGAAGAGATAATATATACAATTTATCTTTTCAATTATATCTTCCACATCAACATGTCAAATAGGTAACATATAACCGTAATAATTGGTTCTTGTGTGGAAACATCTCTCAAATTCGATGTAAAGAGTCATTATCTCCTCATACTATTTGTAATTACTATGTAAATAACATGAATTTTGGACATTTCAAATTAATTTTAGCAGTAAATATGAAATGGATAAAATAAAATTATTTCTTATTCAAATATTTTATAAATTTTATTTGAAACCAAACCCTGAAATGAAAAATTCTGTGAATAGGCCTTTCAAGACTTTTTTGAAATGTTTATATATTAATCTACGTAATAAAATTGGACAGTCTCGGGATAAAAGGAAATAAGTCAATATTACCGGATTTTTCTTTACCATGAAACAAGTCTCTTGTTGCAACCTTTTTCACGTGATAAAAGGAAATAAGTCTATGCTTGATTAGTATATAGAAAAATACTGTTTTACAAAATGAAATAATCACGTGAAAAAGGTTGCAACAAGAGACTTGTTTCATGGTAAACAAAAATCCTGTAATATTGACTTATTCCCTTTTACCCTGAGACCGTCCAATTATTAAACCCAAATTTTTTATTTTTTTTTAAACTTGTATTAATAAAATTATTAAAACTTTCGAAACAAACGAATATGACGTAGTTCCATCTTGGATTACAGAGAGACAGATAAGACAGAGATAAATAACACGTAACTTCACATGTCGTTGTCAGTAGAATCGTAGAATGCTGAATGCTTGTTTCTTCTTCGTCTTCTTCTCAGTAAAGTTGAGCACCGACAAACGTTTCAGACAAAGCTCTGTGATTGGCTTAATGCAACTACGTAATTGCAATATGGCAGTACGAAATTTAAATGAGCGTTTTGAATTATTCAACTTTACTTTCATATTTCAGCAATAAAGACATCATTTATGGTATGGTCTTATATTGTATTAAATATGATGCTCGGTCAAGAATTTATTGTAATAATTATATATTAAAAAGCTCTACCAATTGAACCCCCCCCCTCGTTGTGCGAGTAAAAAAGTACTAAGCAAGAAAATGCTTTTTAAAATAGATCTAAAAAATGTAAAAAAAAAATAGTTTATATAAGAACTCAAACAATAATTTTAATACTTTCCATGCTTTCGTCCAGAAACAATAGTTTTACATAATTCAAAATCGTCCAGAAACAACTTGTACCCGGCTTAGCTCGGCCAAAAATTGGGACTTTGGTAAGGTTAGAATTGTTAGTATCAGTTATGTTGTCAACATTAAATTTCCCTAGTATTTAATATTTGATAAATAAATCAATAATTTTATTTAAATTGGTTCGAAAAATCTTGTATATCATACGTACAGAAACTGTTTTGCTAGTATTCACAAAAGTACACTTTCTGGCCTAGAGATACAAATAACTATTACGAACTGAAATAATAGTTACCATACTATCACAAATCGAAACAATAATTACCACAATTTCAAATTTCACGAACCAGAACATTGTTATATTTCAACCCCTATTAATACGGTTTGTCTAGTAAAACAGACTTCCTATATGAAATAAGCTACAATAAGGATAATGAATCCACCACCTACCTCGATTAACTGAAGCACGTATCCTCTCCGGTCTAGAATCCAAAGTCCCTTCACATCCAAGTTCCTTCAATTTACCCAGAAGTTGATTTCCAGCTTGCAGCGCCGCCATCAGCGACTCAAGTACAGCTCTTCTCAATTCATGCACATTTGTGAGAAAGTTCTTCACTGCTTCAATCTCAATGGGGATCATGGTATCCTTGCAAGAAGCTTCCAGTGCGTCCACTTTCTGATGAAAGTCTTGCGCTCGTCTGTGGTATAACACATTTAAGTCGAGAATCTGTTTGCGGATTTCCAGATGAGCGTTCACGTCTTTCCACGCTCTCCCAAGGGATTCTGCCATTGCTGCGTATACTTCTGCACGTGGACGCTGGGTGGAGATGAGCTGGTCGGCTTGGCGAAGAAGCTCCTCCACTGGGCTTTGCTTGTTCTGGAAAGAGAAGAGAAAACAATTAATATGAGTGTGGCAATATTTATAATTTAGGCTATTATTGTTAAATTATGTGTTTAGTTTTACTCGGTTCAGTTAAGTTATGGTTATTGGTTTTAGAAAATATTAAGTATCGTGAGAATGATATGTTTGGGGTTGTGTTTGTGTTTCTAAAACTAATAAATTATGGTCAAGTGTGTCTGGGTTTGTTTGAGTGACGCCAGATATGAGAGCATGTTAGAATAGGTGAGGGATGAAGAGACGTGTGTGAATGGTTAAGGGTGCATGAGACTTTGTGAATAGTTTTTAAGATAGTGTGTATCCGACGATAGAGAAGAGAAGTTGAAAGTAATTATTATTATAAATGTTTATTAAATAAAACTGATGTTCATATTCACTGTACTTCGTCTATGATTTTATCCTGACAAATACATGAATAGAGAAGTACAGAAGGAGCAGTATCAATCCAGAAAAAGTTACATCGTATTTAGGCGACAATTATCAGAAGTGGATAGATTGTTTTATTGTTTTATATTCGAGATTGCGACATGAGTAGGTACAGATTTAGGTACTGGAACAATATTAAATGAAGATTTGACAGCTGTTTAAACAATTAGATTTTTCATGCGCTTTTCAGCTGATTGATAGCTGGTTTAGATTTCAACATAACGTGAAAAAGATGTTCAGTGGACTAACAGAAACCTAGATAACGAATTACAAATATTGACAATAATATGGAACAGAATACGTCTATATAGGTATTGTATTTTTCTTGATGAGTATATATTTGATTATTTAAAATCCGATTGCAGTATAACAATTATTTAAAAAAAATTGTAGATAACAAAATATTCTGACAGGTATTGATAGGTATAATATTGATGACAAAAATGATTAGAAGAAAATCGTGATTACAACAATATAATATAGTTATAATATAGTGATGCCAACAACATATTGAGTAGGTACAACAATATAGTTATGATAATATAGTGAGGACAACAATATGTTGATTATAATAATAAATTTGATTATTTGACAAGAAAGCTAATTATACAATAATAAATTGAAATATAATCACAAACAGACTAAATTAATTTTTTTGCTATATTATATTATATATTAAAAATGATGGATGGTAACCGCATTTCACGCTCAAAATATATCATTTGCCGAGATTTGTTACGGCAGAGTGGCACACACAGTAATGGGTAAAAGGCGTGATGATATATTTATATTTATTTATGTATTGAAAAAAAACACACATTTGAAATAGATTTTTTTTATGTTTCAAATTGAACAAAAAAGGTGATATTTTGTATACATTTATGTATTTGATATAAAATGAATTTTGTAATAAATAATAAAAAATCATAAGGCACCATCAGGAACCGAACCTTTAACCAGTAATCTCTCACTTACGCTTAGACGTTCTCCCAATAATAGGAAGTATTACAAGCGGATGGTTCTGCGATCAAATCCCGAAGTATTATAATTTTTCATAATTTATTTAAATTTATGTTTATATTGCTGGATAAATTGTTATAAATATATTTCATTAATTACAAAACTAAATTTGTAAAATAAAATATCGACAATGATTTTACAAAAAATTGCAATAAAAGTAATTTGCAATAATGCATATTTCTAAAATAATAACCAAAGAATATAGATGCAACTGCTTTATTTAAAAATTATAAAATATATTTTTTATTTTGGTAGGAGTTGCGACCAATTTGGTGGCGTTAACGTATACTTAAAGAAAGGAAGCTGCATAAAATATTTTTCAAATTAATTTATAATTTAATTTGAAAGGAATATATTTTTGAGGTAAAAAAATTCGTAGGCCACATATTTCTAATTAGGAAAAAGCTTAAATTCAATTTCTACAACATTAAAAATTGAAACACTTGTACAATAAACAATAAAAATTATATAATTTTAACTTTAAACCGTTTATATTTAATTGCCAGTTGCACCGCCCAAAAGTTTAAAATGTTATGGTCAGTTGTATAGCCAAAATTTAAATTTTAAACTAGTATAAATATTAAAAGCAAATCGAATATTTGACAGCAATGTCAAATATTCCATGTCTTGTAATTTCGCCTTGCTTTTATTTATGAAAACTAAGTTAAAATTTTAAGTTTTGGCGATGTATCTGGCCATTGATAATAAAATAAATAAAAGCGAAATTTCTTGCCATATGCAATAATTAATATTTTCTGTCAAACATTCTATTTTCAAGTTTAAAATTTAACTTCTGGCGATGCAAATGGCTATAAAACAATTTTAAAATGTTTGACAACGAAAAATATAATATTTTAACTGTTAAAGTTCACTTTAAAATACTATTTTGTAACACCCTTGCACCCTACGGTTTTTTTCTATTTTCTGCATAAATTTAGAATTTAGTTTCTACAGGATTAAAAATTTAATTATGTAGTTTCATATTTTCGAAACAACATGAAGTTAGCGAAACTAGTTCATCGTGTAAAATAAATACAATTTTACTTCTCCTGTATCAAATACATAGAATGTTTGCTGCATAAATATAAAGTGATTCAGTTATGCGTTCGGTAGTACGATGCTTCCCGGGTCACGGTTTGACCGAACCGATAACTCGGTCTACAATCAGACATTTGTGTATGTAAATATTTCGGAAAATATACCGTGGAAGCAAAATTCTAAAAACTAGGCTGATTAAAATTGACTACCATTTTTCAAAAATTTTTTGTTAATTGTTTAAGTTTCAAGTTATATAAAATTATAATTACACAAATATGTTATTATTTCTTTTACCCATTACTGGGTATGGCAGTCTGCCATAGTAGATCTTAGTAATTGATATATTTATGCGCGTGAAGTGCGCTTACCAGCCGACAAATTACAACATCCAAAGATGTTAGAGAAGGAGAAGCCACAGGAAAATTTAACAATAAATAAATAAATATATAATCACGCCTTTTATTCATTACTGGGTGTGGCACTCTACCAGAGCAAATCTCTGTAAGTGATATATTTATGCACGTAAAGTGTGCTAACCAGTCGACAAACTACGGTCCCCAAAGATGTTAGGGGAGGGAGTGCAAATGGAATGATTTAAAAAATAAATATACCATCACGTGTTTTACTCATTACTGGTTGTGGTACTCCGCCATAGCATATATTGGTAGGTGATATAATTTGTGCGTTACCAGCCGACAAACCATGCCTCCTCAAAATTATTAGTAATTTAAATGTGGTGGAAGTCAGTTTGTCGGCTGTGGGAATCGAACTCGGACTCTCAAATCCAAACACTTCTTCAATTTGTATAACTTATAGATTATTGACATAACGTCAAAC
The DNA here is from genome assembly GCA_911728475.2 of Pterostichus madidus. NCBI lineage: Eukaryota > Metazoa > Arthropoda > Insecta > Coleoptera > Carabidae > Pterostichus > Pterostichus madidus. The sequence goes on from OU452301.1 coordinate 42,690,060, forward strand.
ATTCAATTTTTATTTATATATTTAAATCAAATTTCAAATTTAAATTCTGACGATCCAACTTGCCATTAGTATTCATATTCTTCTATCTGTCCATTAAGTACAGTTAAAATATTAATTAAAAAAAAATGTTAAATTTTAGAACACAATCACACCTAGTAATATTTATTTTCTAAAGTACCAAAATTATAATTTCATCCTGTAAATTATTTTTAATAAGTTATTATTTTATCAAACAGATATTTGGAAGGAATTATTGTAAAACTATTTCTCTTGACACAATTAAAAGAAATGAAATTTAAATATGTGGTAAATCACGCAGTACATTGTAGTCTGATATCTTTCCGGGATGTGGCGTGGTTCAACCGATGACTTGACCAAAGTTTCTGTTGATCGAAGTGTTTCTAATTTGAAATTATGATCACAGATGGCGTTAAAACATAGAAATTATATATATACCGTGGAAGCACTACACCTTTTTATTATTTTATTTGGACACTGACAGTTGATTCTAACCTTAAAGCTATTTGTTATGATATTTTTGTTGATAAAAGTTTATCTGAAGAGAGGCAAAAGGAATGAATCACAATTGTCAAGCGAATTGTATTTTCGTGGAGGGGGAATCTAATCAAGTACATTCATTAGATGTTTGCTTAGTAGCTTATTAGTAAATGGATCAAAAGATAATGAGTTCGATTCCTGGAAAAATAATTTATTATATTTTAATAATGTTTTAATAATTAATTATAATACTAATTACTAAACAGATAATTTATAACTATGTTTTACTTGAACAAATTGTCACTGCGTTTTATTATTCAAAACAAAAGTAATAATAATAAATTATCTTTAATTCTAAATGTATTATATTGATTTAATGAATGAATATCTGTTGTGTTCCACTAAAGTTTTATTGTTGTAATTGAGATTAACAATATAAATATAAAATAAGGTTCATAATCATAATTAATATGTAAATGATTCTCCTGTTGCAAAGACATAAACTGATACGAAATATAAATACGAAGTATGAATTATTATGCAGTAGGTAGTCTGAAACTTCCCGGGATACGGTTTGACTGCACCGTTAAACCAGTCAGTGTATAACAATATATGCCCGAAAAATATCAATTAGATTAACCGTGGAAGAAAGTAGATAGCCATTAATTGACTACCATTTTGTTAAATAGAGTTGAGTCAGACTAAAAATTTTGTAAATATATATCAAAATTACACAAAACAATAAATTGAAACAATCACAAAATTTGCAAAATTTATTTATTTTTACTTACAACAACATTTGGTTAAAAAGTAAACTAATTTGGCATTATTTATGTTCCCATTTTAGTTCTTTTTAAAATAAGGAACAAAATACTGAATTGATTGAATGTACAATATTTATACATATTTTTGAATTTGAATGATTGTAATTTAATATTTTTTCAGTGAGTATAAACATCGGTGGGGGAGATATGTTGTTTGGTTCTTGTCAATTTAAATTTTGCGGTAAGTAAAAAGAACTTTTATTGTTCTGCTTGCCATCTATTAATAAGAAGCAAAACTATTTATATTATATTACACATGATTTTACGAAATAGGAAGATTCTAGTTCAACAATTCCAACAGCTACAAATAAAAATTAGGAATACATAAATTAATTTTTTTTAAATGATTTGGTTTTGTTGATGTTATCCCTAACTCTCTGAAAATTGAAGACTTCATTTATATAAAAAAATACGAGTGCGTCTATTGATTCAAAGATCTCTATTAGTTGTAGGTCCCTATAATTGGTTTGGGTTCATAATTGAAGGTCAAAAATGATATAAATATTAATTTCTACTTATTAAAACTATCCTTGTGGTTCCCCTACCACTTACATCTTTGGGGGCCAAGATTTGACAGCTGGTAACCGTATTTCACGCGCAAAATATATAACTTACCGAGTGCAGAGTGCTGCACCCAGTAATGGGTAGGTGTGTTGATATATATTTTTTTAACTCAACATTTTGTATTTCAATCAAAATTATTGTCGACTAATTTATCCATTACTTAACAAAAGAACAGATATAAACATTTATGAATTTAAACTTACGGCCTTGTAGAAATGTTTCGGTTGCTACATTAACAATTGCTGATATATTTCTATTCAGTTCTTTTTTGTAAATATAAATCTTTATTACATACATAAAATATGATGTATAAAAAAATTAGCATTTTAAATATATATATATATATATATATATATATATATATATATATATATATATATATATATATATATATATATATATATATATATATATATATATATATATAATATATCATCACGCCTTGTATCCATTACTGGGTGTGGCACTCTGCCGAAGCAGATCTCGGTAAGTGATATATTTTGCGCGTGAAGTGCGGTTACCAGTCGTCAAATCACTATTAGCATTTTTTCTTGTAAACTAATTATTAAGTTAATATGAATCAAAAATTTATTTCTAGAAAACTAAAAATTTTACATACATCAACACCATGGAATATTGAAAAGTTTAATATTTTCAGAAATTTCTCCGGATTTTTATATTATTATAAACAAAAAGTTGTTTCTTCTATATCAGTTTAAATTTAAATCCACTAAATATAAATGGGAATAGTATGGTATAAGTTTGTGGTAGAACGATGCTTCCCGGGATACGGTATTGGCAAGAACCGTCAAATCGGCCGGCGCCAAGATCTCTTGCATCAGCAGGTCGAAGTGCAGTTAGTAAAAAAATCAACCTTACCGTGGAAGAGGTTTTACAATTGACTACAATTTTTTTTGTCGATATTACTACCATTACATTCATAATTGTTAAATTGTTCATTTCATTCAGTGGTTGAACTAAATTTGATATCGCCTAGTATGTTACGAAACCACACATTACACTACTGCCAAAGAAGTTGCAAACTTATTTATTGTTTGCTGCAACTATCAAATTCTTACAAATATTTTAACAAGTAGTATTATACAGAATTATGCAAATTTAACTGTATAGTCGTATGGTTATAAGTATTTTTTTCTATCACTAGCACAGTATATATTCATTACAGCTTTGTTACCAAGGATATAATGAGTCATTTACTGCTCACGGCTGATAAAAAAATTGACATGATTGTTATTGTAATAAAATATTATACACCAATGGACTAAAGTTCATATTTCCTGAGGGTAAAGTTTATTTCACTAGCCGAGGGTGATGAAAATAATCACATGAGGGATTAAATTTGCATTTGCTAACATGATCTTTTGATAGCAACCTTCCGAGCAACCATTGTTGTTTGAGGTCTTAGCAATTACTATACTTAGCCATTTTTATTATAGAATACATACATACATACATATCTTCACGCTATATCCCATCAAATGGGGTAGCACGAACCCTAAAATCACTCATAAAACATTCAGTCGTAACATAATCAAATAATCAGCCCCGTCAAACATTATCATTCACACTCGAAATTATTGCTTACATAAAAAATCACATCCATCCAATCACTCCTATTCACTTATCATTTATCTTCTTTCTTCAACGTACATAACACATGCATAAAACATTTCAAATTACTCACGCTTACTCCTAACAACGAATCTAATAACGAATCTAACATCGAATCTACAAAGATTAGAAAAGATGAAAGTGATAGCCTGCAATTGTATATGAAAGAAAAGGCAACAAAATGCAGTAACTGAAAATGAAACAAAAAGAGAAGAAAGGAAGGGAGTGTCGCCCTGCGCTTGTTTTTGGAAGTGAATTCCACACAATTGCAGTTAAACACTCTACGTAAGAATTGAAAACAAATTAAAAGATAAGAAAGGAAGAGAGTGTCGCTCTACGCTTGTTTTTGAAAGTAAATTCCACACAATTGCAGTTAAACACTCAATGTAAGATCCGAAAACGAATAAAAAAGATCAGAAAAGAAAAGGAGTGTCGTCCCTGCTTGTTTAGCTGTTAATTTTATCCCGGCGGGATTAAATTTGTAATGTAATCCCTTCAGGAATAAAAGTGGCAGTTTAGTCCTTGAAAAGGAAGAATAAAGTACGTCATTTACTCTTGGAACTATGAAAAAATACACCAATCATCGCAAATAATAAAAAATTAATATGATTGTGATGGTATCATTTGAAAGATATATTTCAAAATATTTAAGACATTTGAGAACCCAGGTTCGTTACCTACATTCGTAAAACTTTTATTTAATATGATGAAAAATAATTGAAAATTACGAATAAAAATAATATAATGTAATTTCTTCCATCATGGTATTATCAGTATTGCATTACAACAAAAATACCTAACCATTCATTATGTCAAATCACGAAGCAGTACCCATTCGCATAATAACATTTCCAACGAGTTTTTCCTCGGAACTACACCTGTCCATAAATTACCGGCTCTTCAGAGCGATGAACCACGCATTACGAGCAGGAGAAAGTTTACAAAATTCCCTCGTTGCAATGACCTGCGGTCAGCAGCAGACAGCCACCGTGAATATAGGTTAACTACACGTGCGTAAACACAAGAGAGATGAGTGATAACTTCCGGTTCGATTTGGGGAGATGTGAAGTGTTTCGGACGAAACCCGATCCTGAAATTGCGCTAAAAATAGAGGCGTATGCTTCGACGACGTCACTATTAGTCAGTGGATAATTTTGATGTTTAATTAAATTAAATATAGCTTTATGATTTTAAGTAACTACTGCGGATGTAAATATGAAGATTGGCAGTAAATTTGTATTTTGTTTTATTCTGTCGTAAGAAACTAAGTTCCGCATGATAAGCATTTATGGGTTTCACTAATGCCTTGTGCACACGGGGAAACTTTTTAAAATGCTTCCTGAAATTTGTTTCCAAAGAAGAAGAAGTATTTGGGAAACTTGTAATATCAGCCTAAGCCTGTTCACACGGCAAATGTAAAAGTTTCTTCAATACTAGTAATTTTTTTCTTAAAAGTCCCTAGATACTTGGGGAATTATTTATATTATTATAATAACACAGGTAACAGCTGCAGCTAATAATAAAAATTCTTCTTCAGACATTTTTCCTCTGAAATTATAAAACAATGGTTGTATTTAAATATTTATGTTTTTATTATGTATGTATTTTACCTCACTAGAAAAATATATTAACAAAAAGTACACTAAATGCACGTATAAACTGCTAAACAAATCTAATCAACGCTAAAATTTAGTTCGTAATAAAGTGTTTTATAATTCTAACCTCAAACACACGATACAAATGTGAAAATAAATGAGAAGTTAGATGCATGTCAAAAAGTTTCCTCAAAACCTCTCGAGTTTTATCGGCGCCGTTAACTTTCGGGAAACATTTCGTACTTCTTCTTCTTTGGAAACAAATTTCAGGAAGCATTTTAAAAAGTTTCCCCGTGTGCACAAGGCATTAGTTGAGAAAAATATTTAACGTAGTATAAATTTTGACTGACAGTTAAATTGGATGGTGATTAAATAAAAATAAATATAAGTACCTACTTGACTAAATTTATATTTTCTCAAATGTTCCTAAATTAGTCTCGAGGAAAATGCATCTAATAAAAGTCACAACAAATGAAATTTTCTATTCACGAATTACGCTTTACTAAATTCCAGTTTTTAATATCGAATTATTATAATTAATAAATAGATTTTTATCAGTCACTTAAGTAACGAGTGTTTAATATGTCTTTTAGTCCTGGTTGGCTATAGTCTGCGAAACGCATATCTTTACTAGGCAAAATCGCTCATTCTACAAACTCTGGTATTACCAAAGGCGCATTCCTCTTACAATTTGGATCAGATTTAACTTACATTTACTGAACCAAATCATTAATTTCGCTCGCTTACTTCGCTGACTTTATTTTCAGTACTAGAACTACTTATTCTAATTTACTTTGAAATAATTCATTCCAGAAAGTGGATCAGTTTTCTTAATTCAGTTCATTTAGTCATGTTGTCTAATTTATCTGAACTGATGTAAGTGATCTAAGTGGCAAATCGAAGCTGCATTCCATTTGCCACTTGGTTCACTTAAATCAGTTCAGATAAATTATACAACATGCCTAAATGAACTGAATGAAGCAAACTGATGCACTTATTGGGGTGAATTGCTTCAAAGTAAATAAAAATCTGTAATTCTAGTACTGGAAATAAAGTCAGGAAAGTAGTCCAGTGAAATAAATAAGTGATCTTGTTCAGTAAATGTAAGTTAGATCTGATACAAATGACAAATGGAATACGCCTCGAATACATCTCAAGTAGTTGAATTACTTCGCCGACTTTATTTTCAGTACTAGAATTACTTATTCTAATGTACTTTAAAGTAATTCACCTCAAAAAGTGGATCAGTTTTCTTAATTCAGTTCAATTAGTCATGTTCTCTAATTTATCTGAACTGATTTAAATGACCTAAGTGGCAAATGAAATACAGCTCATATAGATTGCTCTCGTGTTTGTTGCTAACCAAAAAAAGTTCGTGCAAAACAAAAAATTATCGACAAAATCAGGTCCAGTGCTATTACTTGTAAAAATATTACTCTTTAATTAACATGGCGAAATCCTGTTAGTCCTTTCCTAAACTAAATCGATCCTTTTCAATAATATCTAATATTTTAAATTTAAAATTTAAAAATAAATAAAAATAAAATAAATAAATATATCATCACGCCTTTTACCCATTTCTGGGTGTGGCACTCTGCCAAAGCAGATCTCGGTAAGTGATATTTTTTTGCGCTTAAAGTGCGATTACCAGCCCTCAAATCACCCAAAGATGCTAGTAGAGGCGGAGCCACAGGAGTAGTATTAATGTGGTGAAAATGTTTGTCGGCTGTGGGAATCGAACCAGGGTTCTCAGGATCCACACGCCGACACGATACCACTGTGCCACCTACTCCATAAATAATAATAAGAACAAGAAATGCATAAAACATTTGACAGCAAAAGTTCCCAATCTTGATTCCAAGAATTAGTATTAAATTTTACCCTCCGATGTCATATTTCAATGTGTCAAACTTGAATAAATATAACAATTGTATAAAATGTAAAATTTTAATAATGAAATAAATTTTTAAAAAGTTGAGTCTTACCTGTAGCTGTAATAGTACGTCATCATGTGCTTTTTGCAGTTCGAGAGCTTCTGCTAACGTGGCCCCAAGTTTCGTTAACTCGGGTTCAACTTCTAATATCTTTAATTGTATCCAATCTCCACTCTGTAACAAAAAATATATATAATCAATAATAATATAAAATACACAGCTTTGCTTTTATGAACCGAATATAAATTTGCATAAAATTATGATAGAGAATATTCTAAGTTTACTGCTCATATATAAATTAAAATAAATAAATTTGTAATGAGCAATTTAATGTGCAAGTATACGTGCAATTAAAATTAATTTGTATGACGCTTGATGGTGAGCACAAACAAATTATTATTTCTGTAACAAAAATAAGTATGATTCCATTTGTATATAAATATTAATAAATATTAAAAGAGGAAGATTGTAGGAGTGATTTTAACCTACACTAAATTATAATACATCACTGTTTAATATTACATTTATATAGGAATAAATTAGTAAATGAGTTCACTGACAGGTAACCTTCAGAATTTTAACAAGATACCAGTCTGTTGACAAATGACAATCATTATCATTTTTCTCAACATTTAAGATTGTGAAATTCATTCATATTTATTATACCGGATGTCTACTTTTTTATGGATCATAACATAAATACAATGGTACAATTTTCATTTGGCGGTGATTTCTTTTGTATTAATTTTATGCTGGGTTGCAAGAAAAAAATAAAGAGCTCTTTAGTTAAAGAACTGTTTATCTAGCAACAGTATCAATAGCGATTCTCTGAAATTTATTGAACCGTTAGTTACTAATGAACTGATAAAACTTTCATGCAACCCAGCATTAGAACTACAGTGTAAACATAAAAAATATTTAGCAAGTAAAACTGTAGCCATGAATCCAAAATTTATTAATCTAATATATAATCACGGGGAAGACATAAATCAAAATTGCCATATTTAAGTTGTTTTCAGATGCCATGCAAAATAAAAGAAATAATTCGTCAATACATAAATTAAAATAATTCCTTTTTTGTATTTCCGAGAGTAAATGACCTAATTTATTCTCCCTTTTCGAGAACTGAAGAGTCACTTTTAATCCCAGAGGTATTAAATTGCAATTTGTGATTAAATTGACAGGTAAATAAGTATTACCGTAGTAACAAGTACCGAGTGATCAAAAGGAATTGTTACAGTTGGCAATACAATTCCGGAGATCTTTTTATTCCGCAGTTGGCACAACGTCAGGTAAAGACGGAAATGCTATTTGACATTTCTAATAAATACAAATAGGTTATGTCAGGAGTCTGACAGCTAATAGAATTTTTACTTTTTAAGTAATAGAAATACTTTAGAAATAAATGTAATAATAAATGTACTCAAATTTAAATTTAAATTTTCAAATGTCACTGTCAACAACAGGAAATGCATTTATGTATCAGGCTTACCAATTTCAAGTATTTTTTTTTATTGCCAACTGTATCAATTCCTTTTGATCACTCTGTATATTATAAACCTCAAAATATTACACTTTGTTTATATTGCCTAAGTCATTTAAAAATTTGTAAAATACTGTCATTGTGAATTATACGTCAAGGCAATATCACAAATAATCTGTAATTAAAAATGTATGGCTGGAAGTGGGAAAAATAGTATATATACCACAGGATTAGAGTGCATTTAATCCCTCAGGAGATTATATTCCTCGCCTGCGGCTCGTGAAATAAACTTCACTCCCAAGATTAAATTATGTACTTTAGTCCCTCGGTATATAATATACTATTATTTTGTGTAAACTTTTCACGTTGCTGCCTTTTAGTAGGCGCTATTTAATTCTACTTAAATCAAATTTTTGTCAATGATTGCATTTTGGAAATAAAATGATCAATAATTTTCGACCATGTTTCATAACAGCCAAATTAAGAACTAAGTAAGGAAAAGATGGCTGAGTGTGTTAAGGCACATCTCTTCGTCAGTTCGAATCCGCCTGTCGACAAAGTATGATTTGTCGTTAAATAAAAAATACAGTTACTTGTATTAATCATAATCGGGCGCTATAAGCTAGTCACTCATACATATGCCTTAAAGTAACATCGACTACGGAAACCGGCAGTACGGCAGCGTAAAAACTGCGGCTAGGTGTGCCCGGTAGGCCCAGGCCCGATTCGGACTATAGCACCATTGAAGAAGAAGAGAAGGAAAAGATGCTATTTACCAGTGGCGATAGAATGTTATTTTTTTTCTATCGCCCAATGTCTAAATTATTGCAGCTTGCATCATACAAAGAAATGAGAAAAAATATGGAATGCTAAATAATTATCTCTAATTTATCAGTCATTTAAATTAAATTTTGTATCAAAAGAAACCAATTTCACGTTAATGCAAAGTACAAGATTGATCTAACGACCAGAAAAAGAGAATGAGAGCAGAAATGGATAATAAATTACACATGGAACATAATTACGTAAAAGCGAACGCAGTGCACTCTGCCTTTTCCTTAATGAATCAATTTCAGGTTGCACAGACTGACGCCGAAGCTAGTATTTCACAGGAAATTGAACTTGTTCGCGAGAATGTTGTTCGTACAAAGGTTAGTAATTACTACGTGTCAAGTTTGTATCTTTTTCATTGCCCAGTAATGTTTCATTATAACAACAAACAAATAAATCTTGTAATTTATTATTCAAAAGTAATGATAAAATTGTGTGCAAATTACACACTTTGATGTAAGGAAGGATCAATTATTATGTCCATAGACTAACAACGATGTTTATAGTCTTCATCACGAACATAATTGATCTTCATGGATTTTGTCTATACACTATGGTTATGATGTAAATAAGACAATCTTAAATTTAAATAATGATTTTGAATATCACCCTCTTAGGCGTATTCAGTTACAAACCTGTTAATTTTTAATAGGATGCGGGCACTCACGTGACACTGTGACATTTTGTGACGTAAAAACAGCTGTTCGGGCATAGATCACTGCGCCATCTACAAAATGAACTATTTTTTTTTAGACGAGATTTGAAAAGAACCGTTCTTTTCAATCTCGACACAAAAAAATAGTTCATTTTGTAGGTGGCGCAGTGATCGCAGCTCAACAAGATTTGAAAAGAACCGTTCTTTTCAAATCTCGTCCCAAACCAATTTTTCATTTTATAGGTGGCGCAGTGATCTATGCCCGAACAACTGTTTTTACGTCACAAAATGTCACAGTGTCACGTGAGTGTCCGCATCCTATGGTCTGTTAAAAATTTTAACCAATGACAACAGACAGAGAGCTGATTAAAAAACGAAAATTACATTTGACATATATGGGCGTTGAAAAATAACAGATCAGTAACAAAATAGACCCATTAGAAATCTAATGACGTAAGTTTGGACAATAACGAGAATAACTGCTCTTGAAATGTATTCGCTTCCGTTTGTAATCATATTTGATTATATTAAAGCCAGATAAAATAATAATTATCACGACGCTGCCGGAAAGTAAAATTGTCTTTAAACATCAGAATAAGATGACGTTTTAAAATTCCATTACAATTAAAATTTGACTTTTGTGACAAATACCTTTTCTGGGACTTGTTAGAATCAAAGAGTTTCATTGGGTCACCTATGACAGAAAAAGTATTTTTTGCCGCTCACAAGCGTTAATGTCTCAATTCTTCCCTTAATACACAAATAACTATTAATAGCCATCGCGAATAGCAACGTAAAATAAATTAGTAGTGTAGAAAAAAGGGTGAACTTCGTGGACAGAATCGCGTAGGTACGTAAATGTAAACTTTTTTAAACAATTGCATACAAAGTTTAGTATTAGTTTTGTATAATAAAATACATAATTTTAGAATTATAAATAAATAAAACAAATAACTTGATTAATTTTTTATTGTTGACGTTTGACTTTTATATATTTTCCATGAAATAAAGATATAAACCAAGTATAACTAAATTTGAAGATTTTAATTGTTCATTAATTTCCTTTACAATTCACCGAGCATGAAAGAAATTAATTAAAAATTCCTGGAAAGCTATAAACAAAGACTTTATTTGCACCATGACATTGCTGTATCTTTATCTTCTATTTTAGTGGTTGTTTCATCAGCTTTAAAATCTTTATGAGATAAGTAAAAGGTTGATAGCAAAATTTATTGCACATGTTTCGTGGTAATATTAGAAATAAATGCAAAATAAAATTGGCAATTTGTGGCTATTTGCAGAATTCCATAATAAATAAATCAAATAAGTAAAACTTTCATCAAATAGTTATTGAATCTGTCAGTAGTATCACTTTGAAATTTTATTATTACATTTATAATAAAAAATTTGAAATAACAGTAAATGAACGCGATATAGGACAAATAGTATGAAAAACACATGTTAAACTCCATTCCCTGTATGAAAACAATTACGTCATATGTTGACGAGGTTACCATAGATACGATGAAATATAGCTATCTTTTTTTGTTAATATTCGTACCTATGCGAATGGCATTAACTTATGTCTTAATAAGTAAAGACACACGTTTCATGTTTTTTCACGTTCTATCACATTTATTATTTTAATGAAAACGTATGACGAAATAATACGAAAATTTATATTTACTTTGTTCGCATTTATTTATAAAATAAAAATAGAGGCCTATGGTCATGATTTTGTTATTTTCTTGCCTGACATTTCCAAGTTTGTGAGATTTTTGGTACATAAATACAGACTGAGAAATAAGACAAAGCTGTAAAAATTTTGGGTAATCAAATGCAGAAATGCGTTTGTCATTTTCAAAATTATTTTGTGCTGGAGTTAGAGAATTGAGGATCTTTAATTAATTTAACTGTAGTACGAGAGGTAATGTGCATTATATTTTGTCTTTTCATATATTATTTATATATAATAATACTACATGCAAAAATGTCAATAAGGTAGGTAATATTTTTCGTGCTTTAAAATAAATTTATATTTGGTTTTTATTTAATACATGCAGAATTTGGTTTCATTTATAAACTAATTAAATTTTATAAAGTAATAAATATTTTTATCTGATATTTAAATTTTAGGTTATGTTTTAAAAATGTCAATCCGATACCAATGTTAAGTTAAGTTTTAAGTACAAAATCTTGAATCACAAGGATACCGAATGTGACGTAATAGTTTTCATACAGGGAATGAAGTATACAATAACCAATTGTAACACTTGCTTTTCAATATACTATTGTCTTGCTAGATCTGTCAAATAATTTCTTTTATTTTCTCATGGCAATCTGTAATTAGGCACAAAATGTCAATTTTATTTTGCGTCTTCGAGTATTTCGTACATTAAACATATGGAACAGAATGAAGTAAAGTAGGAGCCAGGTACGAAACCAATTAGGTATATTTTGAGATAAGTGAATTAGTAGATAAGATATATAAGAACATAATGTAAGTATAGTTACATGTATGTTCACATACGAATAAAACTAACACTAATACAGTGTTTATACCGCAATCACATCATTTACTATAAATAGCCACGGCTATATACGAATTGCCGGTAAAACAATATAAATTGTTTATTTGGCATTTGTGGTTTGTTTGTTTCGTCTATTGCTAGGTAACGCACAAAACTCTGGATGCAAACAAAACAACAAACTGTTTATTATTTTTTAATGTACGACTATAGAGTACGACCCAATATTATGATATTATGAATAAGAAACAAATGAAGAGTAACTGCTCCAGTTTGTTGGGCGTGAATGTTGTAGATTTAGGGTGTGATTAAGATTGCTAATTAACTTTGCCCAGAAGTATTCTACTTTTGAATGCTCACTGCTCAATCTAATAAATAATATAATCAGTTGCTATGATAGTTTAAAAAATGTAAATATTTTTTACAAGGCTGACACATAAATAGTTCTTTTACGTATTCTTTGACAGTCATAAAGTGTTTCTTCTTTGACATCTGCCAAAGAATATTTTACCACTGTTTTTACTTAACGGCCGTTATTGCTATTCGTTTGTTTAAGTAGCAAATTATTTTTTTTGGACAATGTCCGACTTGTAGCTTCATAAATTTAAAGGTCTAGAACCTATTAGAAGGCTAAAAAAAGTAAATTTTCAAGATTTTTTTTGCAGCTTCTTCTTTTGATATGACCATACAACTTCTTCTATAATGTAAGTGAATCCTTTGAGTGTACAAAAATTTTATTTTTTGATTTTTTTGACATTTTATCCAATTTCTAGATGGCGCCAAAGTTGAGTCCTATAAAAATCCTTGTCCCATAGCAGACAGTTAATCTCAGGATTGGCAAGTCAGAAACTTAATTTTCAAAAAGCATTTTAAAGAGGAAGGTGTCTCACATAATAATTCACCACCGTTAATGAAAAATCAGTAAAAAAACAAAAAATGGCGGACTTTTAAAACAAAGTATGAAAAATCAATCATATTTTTCATTCTTTTTTCTTGCGCCAAAATTTAATTTTTTATTGTTTGGCCAAATTGTGGTGAATTATTGTTTAGAATAGTTTAATAAACAAAAAACGTCATGATTTATTAAAATCGGTTCAGTAAATCCGGAGATTAACTGTCCGCCGTTTGAAAAAATGTCATTTCGAGAAAATCGCGTTTAAAGTTTTTTTTCGTATTATTACACCAACGAGCGCGCAAGCGGTTACAGTTCTTCTATACTAATTTAACTTTCGAATTTCTCAAAAATATTTTAGGAGGTGACGTTAGAAGGTGCAAGGAGTTGAAAAGTATAAAAAAGGAAAAATAGATTTTTTGAAAATTTTAATAGGTACTAGTAGACCCTTAAGATGAAGTTTCGAAAAACTTGTCGCTTTCGCTGTTGCTCATTTTCTTATTCAACGAATTAAGTCATGTAGTTACTTTATTTAAAAGGAACAAAAATACTTTCGCACATGAAACATTTAATTTTACTGCGACTGAAATGATGAAATGAAATGATCAAAATAGGTATTTTTAAATTGAAAATAACTATATTCGGTTAATTTAATCTATGTTCTACCAATTTATATTTCATTTGTAACCACAACAGTAAATACAATCGAAGTAAATAATAATAATAATAAAAAAATCTGCCTGAGTCTGTAATTTCTTCACAAATCATCATATTTTAGTTAAACCTGTATTTTTCCCTTATATGTTCCGAAAAGTAAGCAATAATAAGATAACGACATAACCATAAGGTTTGTATTGTCATTTACATTTATTTTGAACACGCACTTTCAAAATATCAACAACTCACCATTATCAAATCTGCAAATTTAACCTATAATTTCTTATGCAAATTTTAATATACCAAATTCTTCTCGTTATTTCATTAAAGTCAACTGGTTCCCTGCTACTTAAAAAACTTTATTGCCTTTAACAAACTCACATTAAGATTCGTAATCTACAACAAAAAATCAAGAGAAACAAAAGTCTCCTCCTCCTAGTCTGCTGATTACCTCCAGTCGCAAATTACTCCCAGAGGAGGATCATGTGAACCGCGCTGCAGATTTTTATGTTGATCGGATTCCACACGGCTGTTTTTGCCTGGCGCTGCGGTGTTGTAGAGCTACAGTACATAATACGATATATGAGTTTGACTTTTGGCAAATAAAATAGTGTGTCAGGATGAGAATGTTTGAAAAGACTTTTTCTTTAATGAATCTAATGAGTAAATATTTTAAGGATTCGCGATACACCATTTGATGGGATACGAGCGCAGGGTGAAAAGTCCCAGAAAAATGAAACAAGAAATAATTTATTTGGTCAAAACATATTTTATTTCTCAACATAATCTCCCTGTAGCTCGATACACTTCGTCCAACGTTTTTCTAATTTTTCGATCCCTTCCAAATAATACGATTTTGGCAATCCTTCAAAATAGGCGTTTGTCTCAGCGATGACCTCATCATTGGAGCCAAATCTATTTTCGCCGAGCCATTTCTTCAAGTTTGGAAATAGATAAAAATCGTAGGGGGCCAAATCTGGAGAAAAAAGTCCTTCTTATTGCGCTTGAACATCGCCAAACACTCCTTTGAACTTGTCACACGGTCGCGCTTGTTGTCAACAGAGAGCAAATGCGGCACCCATCTAGCAGATAGATTACTCATATCCAAAAATTTATGCAAAATGTTCCGTACCCCTTCGGTTGAGATGCTCATAGCCTCAGCCAGCTCGAGCACTTTAACTCGCCGATCGTCCAATATCATACCATGGATTTTATCGACGATTTCTGGCGTTGTAACCTCAATTGGACGACCAGAACGTTCGGCATCCTTTGTGGTCATACTACCACAACGAAAATCAGTAAACCACTTGTGAATCGTTCTAATCGATGGTGAGGAGCCCCATAATGTTTAACAAGCGATGCTTTGGTTTGCGTAATGTTTTTTCCACGTAAGAAATAATGTTTAATCAAGAGGCGAAATTCACTTTTTCCATGTTTTCAAAAATCTTCAAGGTTGCTCGCTTTCGATGGGTGTCAAAACAGAAATGAATGACATATCAGTCTGAAAATTTTAATGCGTTCTAGTTAAAGATGGTACATCACACATTTCACATGAGATTTGCGATTGTGGCGCCATCTGTTTTATTTTTCAGGGACTTTTCACCCTGCCCTCGTATAGCTTGATGCTATATATGAATGTAAAATGTCATGTCAATTCTATATAGTGTGAATAATAGTACTTTAGAATGCGGTGGCGTGCGTTGTTTTGTAAAACGGTTAGCGCTGTTATAATGTTCATAGCCCGTATAATGTTCGGTGGATGAGAAGAAAAATATCGTTGGATGTCAGCGGTTTCTGGTTGTGCCATGGGCAATGTATATAATGTCTGAGGAATAGCGGCTAGTGATTAGTTGCAGTTATTTTGTAGCTGTTGTTAATTATTACACTTATAGTGATTTAGTTTTAGCAATGTAATGTAAGAAATTTGTCACAAAGATATAAATAAGAAAGCAAATCATAAAAGGATAATATGGAATTACAAGATATAAAGAAAAGTAAAATAATATCTGCAAATTGATGTAATATTTAATGTTTTATAGTTTTTATTTGAGACCTTTAAAAGTAAAGTAATCTAGAGAACAATTTGACAAGTCAATTTGAATTAGGGTTGTTGATTTTTCGAATATTCGAGAATTCGAATGTTCGGATTTATTGAACCTTCGAATTTAGATTCGAACTTTCGAATTTTTGAATATTCCGAATTTTTGAATATTCCGAATTTTCGAATTTTCGAATTCTGAATATTCCGATTTTCGAATTTTCGAATTATTCGAATTGTGAATCTGGGTCCTAACGTGAACACGGCATGTTGATATGAATTATTTTCAGAATAAACTCATTTGCAGAGTTTTGGATTAATTCATAAGTAATTATTATTAATTATTATTATTTGCCAAATTAATTCAATTTAGACTTAAAATTTCGCTACACTGTCAAAAACCTTTTAATTAAGACGTTTTTGTATCATTTCTATTCTCATTTTAAAACGTTTTACTAAAAGTTCGTAGCATTTAGATGGGCGGTAAGAGAATAGATGTCTTAATTAAGACGCATAAACTTGCTGAGTTCTTGCAGGATACTTCGCCGAGTTTATTATTTAATTCGTGGCCGACATTTCGCGAATTATGCGTGAGCATATTTGGAAATGACAGATGGCGTTAATTCAGAGAAAGAAAATTCGAGAATTCAAAGCTTTGAAAAATTCGAAAATTCGTAATTTGGAAGCTTCAAAAAATTCGAAAATTCAAAATTTCATAAATTCGAAGCTTCAAAAAATTCGAAAATACGAAGCTTCGAAGTTTTTCTGACGAAGTTCAAAACATTCGAATGTTCGAACGTTCAGAAATTCGAACTTCGGTGGAAATCAACGACCCTAATTTGAATAGTTATTCATTTGACTGAAATATCGATAATGGTTTCATTTCATTAGTTATAATCAAAGACTTCAAAGACTTCAAAAATAAAAACAAAAAAACAGAGATTAACTTTAAAAAAATATATAAATAGGTAAAAAATATGAATAGCCTTGATGCATACTAAGATCCATCAACCATACAAGAAGGCCATGATGATTCAAGGTATTCTAAACCAAAACAATGGTGGACATTTTTCGGCAGATTATCAAATAATCCGACAGGGGGCTCCTGAAACTAACATTATTAGGTGCAGACGGACAAAAAATAGTTCTCTTTGTTGTTCCATGAATTAGCCACACCATATAACCTGTTCCATTAGAGGTTTTATTTTTTATCTTTTAATAAAACCCGAGTTAAAAATACTTTTATAAATAACTTGTCCTACCTTTAGCTGTAATGTTCTGAACAGCAATATTTAAAACTAACTGTTATAATTATTTGTAAATTATAATTAAATTTAGATAACATCTCTATTGGTTTGTTACCGATCGAGTTTGTATGGTACAAATTTATTTAATAAGAAATGATTAATTAATTCGTATAAAGTCAAGTTGGTTAATTAAGTTTTCAAATTGATTATCTGTACTGATATAATTAACAACAATAACTGAACATTAATCAATTCGTTATGTGTTTGTCTCAATAATTATTAATGATGGTCCAAATAGATAAATAGACCCATGGAATTATGTCCTGCATTTTAACACGAATTTCACATTTTATAAATAGAACCAAACTTTTAATCTGATACTAGTTGGAGGGTTATAATTTTGATATAACGCCGTACTAAAACAGATAGTTGATCCTGAACACAAAAAAATCACCACCATCTTGAAATGAGCTTGATGATTTATAAGTAAGTTTAGTAAAATAAAATCAAAATAAATATATCTCACGCCTTTTATATATTACTGGATGTAGCAGATCTCGTTAAGTTTGTGAGCATAAAGTGCGGTTTCCAATCATCAACTCACGGCTCCCAAAGATGTTAGTGGTGGGAGAGCCACAGGGGTAATTTTATTGTGGCGAAAATTAGTTGTCTGCTGTGGAAATTGAACCAGGATTCTCAAATCCACAATCCGTCTCAATATCAATGAGCCACCTTCCTCATATATATCATCATCACGCCTTTTACCCATTACTGGGCGTGGCACTCTGCCGAAGCAGATCTCGGTAAGTGATATTTATGCGCGTGAAGTGCGGTTATCAGCCGCCAAATCACGGCCCCCAAAGATGTTAGTAGTGGGGGAGCCACAGGAGTAATTTTAAATTGGTGAAAATGTTTTGTCTGCTGTGAGGATCGAACCAGGGTTCTTTGGATCCACAGGCCGACTTGCTACCACTGTGCCATTACCCCATTTACCTCATAAAGTTTATTAAAACAGTTAATTTGAAATACTGAAATATTGTAATAAATAGAAAATTAGTTTCTAAGGCTTTAATATTGTACTGGTCAATAATATAAAAATAATTATTTATTAAATAGTATTTAAAAACTCGTAGTACCAACCTTTATGAACAGTATGACAAAACAAAGGACATTTATTTTTCTCTGAAATTACATTTCATAATTTCAAGGCTATATGGCAAATTTTGAAACCGTGAAAGTACTTTGAAACAAATTACAGTTGGCAATTGGAAATTAAATTCTCTTAGTCTAGGTAATTTACTAAGTTCTTGATTCTTGCAGTAAAACATAAAATAGTTTAGGTTAGTTCCTAGAAAACGCGATAAATTTGAGTGCACACAAACACACCTAATGTATAATTTATGAGGCATTGTTTTACGGAACAACAGAACTAAACCGTTTCAGCTTCCCAATGGGGCTTGCAGTTTGCAGATCTCACTTTTGATACTCGACATTTGCGTTGTATATTAGACTCATTACTACGTTAATAGACTATATTGTATATGTCCTCGATAATTTTAAAGTAATTATCTACTAGTTACAAATTTTATTGGATTTCGTACAATAAATTGAAGAAATATAAAAAGGAATTGCGTTTTAGGTATATTTTTCATAATACAAAGATTTTACAGTTTTCTCAAAATAATATAGTTCAAATGAGAGGAACAAACTAACTTGTATGAAAGGAATTATGAATGTGGTTGAAGTGAAAGTGGCGTGTCAAGATAGAAACGTTTGGCGAACATTAATTGAAGGATAAATGAAGACAAGCCCAGGATTCTTGATTTTAGATTAGTTTTTTAGTTATTTCGTTAGAGTGTTTACCTGCACTTGTGTGAAATTCAGTTTCAAAACAAGCATATGTGTCACTCCCTAAATTAAAACATAATTTAAAATTGTTTTTCTAAATGAATTAAATATTTTAAAATTTATCACAATACCTGTATTCCATTTGCCACTTGGTTCACTTAAATCAGTTCAGATAAATATGATAACATGACTAAATGAACCGCATTAAACAAACTGATGCACTTATTAGGGTGAATTACTTCAAAGTAAATTAGAATCAGTAATTCTAGTACTAGAAATAAAGTCAACGAAGTAATCCAGCGAAATAAATTAGTGATCTAGTTCAGTAAATGTATGTTAGATCTGATCCAAATGGAAAATGGAATACGTCTATTATTTCAACGTTTAATTTTACAAAATATGTACAATAAACAGTGTTTTAAGATTGGTTTCTATGGCAGCAAAATCATAACAAAAATTATACATTTTAGCTTGATGTGCCGTTGCCTATACGGAGAAAAAACCTGCTAAATAAAATATCACACAAAAAATAAGATTCAGGTCTATTGATGTGACAGAGCTCGTACACCTCGCGAAGAAAGTATGTTTTTTTTTATGGATGTATTATTGTCCTAAGCTTTGCCTCGTATTACAACAAAAATATGTACTGCCCTCCATCGGTAATATACTATTATTTATAATAACTTGTTTCAAAAAGACCAGTGTTTAAATGTCACCTTCAGATTCAATTAAGTGCATGCTTCACTTACATATTTTACTTTCAAGTTTTGAGATCTGAAAAGACGAGATTACATACTCACATACTTTTGATTCCAATTTAAATAGTGGAGCAAGTAACTAGGTGCATACTATCACCTCGCTGATGAGATAATAATAACATTCATCAACCTGACTGAATGACCATTGACCAATAAAACAAAATCACAGTTTTACGTTTCTTCTTCCTTGCACCGCTGTTAGTGTCCATAACCTCAGATTCTCTACACTGTAATTAACGAAATGTGGAACGCGTCCGCGCTTCAATTACCGTGATACAGCGATACATCAACGCCGGCGGTGGCGACAAAGCTGTTTCGACCCGAGATTAATTGTTTTAATTACTATTCTTGTACAGTACAGAGTACAGCATCTCGGTAGTGGTATTGTCAGTATGTCGGCGATTTGTCGTCGAATTGTTTGTAGTTGTACAAAATCTATTGGCAATTGGAATGTCTGCAAACTTTGCAATGAGTAACGGGTCGTGAAAGTGATTTATTGACACGTTTATTTTACCTTTTGCAATCATAATTAGACAATCGCCCATTTTCTGTAACTCTAACTAAATTGTCAACATCATTTATTGAAGAATTTGATTATGTTTCGGTCAGGGTAAAGGCCATCTTCAGGTCTAAATAAAATTATAACAATTTAAAAAATTGTTGCTTCATTCACAAATACAACTTCCTAACAAAAGAATATAATAAAAGTTAAAACGAAAACATAAATATTTAGTACTGTAAGTACATTTGAATTTTAAAAAAGTACGATCACTCTGTAATTTTTGTAACATATCACCTTCATCCACTGGCTTCTTCACTTGTTAAAGGGTGATGAAAAGGAATTGTTTCAGTTGGTAATACAATTCTGGAGATCTTTTTATTCCACAGTTGGTACAACGCCAGGTAAAGGCGGAAATAATATTTGACATATCTAATAAATACAAATACGTTATGTCAGGAGTCTGACAGCTAATAGGATTTTGACTTTTTAAGTAGTTACAAATGTAATTTAAATTTTCAAATGTCACTGTCATCAACAGGATATTAATTTATGTATCAGGCTTATCAATTTCAGGTAGGTTTTTTTAATTGCCAATTGAAACAATTCCTTTTGATCTCTTTGTATTTTAAGTAATATTGGTACTCAATATTTCAAATATTTTTTTGTAAGTAGTTAGTATTTAATATTTAAATACTTTTTTAAGTACTGGTCCCAACTCTGGCCTCTAGGTTATTAATAATTTTTTTACGGAATGATTCAAAAATAGATATAGGGAATTTATATTTCTATTTAGTTCATTTTACTTCAGTTTCATTTAAAGCAATAAAATTAGTTTGAGAGATCAAACAATAAAATCTAATTATATTCTGAAAACGTTTAAAATCGTACCACACTTATAAATATTGATTTTTCTATTAGTGGGGCGGGGAGCAACGGGAACCCCCATTTTTTATTACAGATTCGTATTCAGCGAAAAAAAAAGTTAATTTTATCTTAAACTTTTTTCCAATTCGGAATAGATGGCGCTCTAAACGCAAAAATAAGTATAAATTAAAATTGAAATAAAAAATTAGGATTCCCATTTAAGGTTTCAAAGTTGCCCTCCGCCCCACCCCCTGGGGCTGGGAGTTGTGGTTTGTGGTTGGTGTGCTTAGATAGGTTTTTGCAAAATATGAAACACGTGTTTTTTGGTTTCTTGATTCGATGTGTATTTCTCGAGATATTTCACCGTCCCGGAACTTTTTTAATACGCTGTATACATATTACAATTTAACATTAAAACTCATAGATGGTGGAAGATTATTGAAAAAACAGGTTGACTATTTAAATATCTGAAATTTTGCAAAAATGTGACGTGACACCTTCACCCCTTTCCCACCCCTTTAATTATTAAAAAATAGACCTTTTTTGTGGCCAACCCCATTGTATGTTACATATTTGTTACTATGTCATGACTAACTTCATAAATAACCTCTATTTCTATGATGATATCTAATGTTTCAGGCAAAATGCACAATGACGTTAATGGTTGATTTATGCATGCATTTTTATGATCCAGAAACAATTAATGTAGTAAGTATTTTCTTATAATATTTGTTTTAAATTTTAATGGCTGATTTCCGTAGAGGAACGCCATTTTGCTGCAGGCCACACACTTGAGCTTCGAACCCAAATCTGCCGGCGCAGTCCCCATCGACACCACAATGCTTATTTTTGTAATATAAAGATGTATTTAATTTTAATATATTACAAAAATATTTCATTTACAGATTGTGAAGATTTTCATTTCTGCAATTGTATTAATGATTCAATTTTCCGTTTGAACATTTTGTAGAAGTTTCAAGTTTACGTACTCATTGTTGAAATAGATGTCAGCACTTTTTGCTGAATGACATTGTATATTGTGTGGTAATTTATTAGCACTCTAATAAAAACTGTTTTACAAATTAACGTAGATAATTAATATCACCTCAATACTGTCTCCTCGGTGTATCAATCACCATTAAGTAAAACTTAATAAACAACATATTTACCTAAATTTAACAGAATAATATTTATAGCAGTTAATAATACAACACTTGGTTCTTTCATAAATTGATATTGTGAAACAACCAAGTGTTTTATTATTATTAATTATTAACTATGTTTCATCAAGTGCGAACTACGAGCTTTTAAATATATTTATAACAGTAGTTATACTTCTATTAGTAGATCTTGGTCTTGCTTGGATCTTGTATAGCGAAGTCTTGGTTTTGCTACATGTAGTCATGATCTTGAATCAAAAGTTTCGACATAATTAAAATTTAAAGAAAAGTATCATGCCTTGTAGTATGGTTGTGTGAAAAGCATTATGGCATTTGAATCCGAAGATCTCAAGTTTTAATTCCACTCAAGCTAAAATTATATTAATTAAGGTCTATTTCTTCAATCAATTTATATACATCATGAACAAAAGTATTGAAAAACAATGTTGTCATATCTTACAATTTTAATATGGAGGTATTATAATCATTATTGATTAATTGGTTGCCCGACAAAAATATAAGAAAATCATCACGCCTTCTACCCATTACTAGGTGTGGCACTCTGCCGAAGCAGATCTCGGTAAGTGATATATTTTGCGCGTGAACTGCGGTTACCAGTCGTCAAATCACGGCCCCCAAAGATGTTAGTGGTGGAGAAGCTACAGGGGTAGCTTTTAAAATTATGAAAATTGTTTGTCGCCTGTGGGAATCGAAGCAGGGTACTCAGGATCCACAGGCCGACTTCATACCACTGATCTTAAGAAAATATATAAACAGAAAATTCATATATCAATGTTTCAGATCCAGAATATCTATCAGGGAGGGGTAAATTACCTTTTTTAGTTACTGCTAGGTTAAATAAACAAACAGATGATGTATTACATACAGCGCAATAATATTGAACTATCTTTTTGTCTAATTGAATAATAGATTTACGAAAAATGAAATTATTTTAATTTTAATAAGAGCACTGATAACCTACATTTTATTTGATTAATATTTATTTATAAATCGATGAAATCGCAACATACATACATATATTTTTATTTAATCTTCGACGTTTCGATACATTCAAGGTGTGCGTTAGACAGCAAACATTCAAACAAATAAATACACAACATTCTAGTGACAATAACAGAGTAAAGAAACAATTTTAATTTCTTTCATTTCATTATTGAAATATGGAAAAAATTGCTAGTTATTTAATAAACACCGTAGCAGATTATTTCACTAAAATTGCTCCATATTTTGGTTGGAAGATGAGCTATGAAACATGTCACGATTGTTTAGATTGGTGTGCTCACTTGACGCGAAACATTGGTCTACCACTTATAGATAGACGTGTATGTAATGGAAAAGTTAAATTTACATCTACAGAATATACATGGAAGGAATACTTTTCTGTTTGCGGTGAGTACGTTGTAGTATTTCTATTTTTTCTAATAAGTTAAATTATAAACAAAAATATTGAGACACCGCCAGGATTTCAATCAGGAACATTATGAACTCCAGTCCAAATAAGCTGTGGTCGCCCAGGATTCATGTCTGATTATATTAATAAAAAAAAATTACTTAATTTTAATCCGTTGAGTCAAGTAAAAACACTTTCTTGACGTATTATGTATACTAGTTTTTCTACATCCGTTTAATTTAATCAATATTTAATCATAAATAATTCAAAATGTTTAAATTTTTTGATA
The DNA here is from genome assembly GCA_911728475.2 of Pterostichus madidus. Classification (NCBI taxonomy): domain Eukaryota; kingdom Metazoa; phylum Arthropoda; class Insecta; order Coleoptera; family Carabidae; genus Pterostichus; species Pterostichus madidus. The sequence continues at coordinate 42,714,270 of OU452301.1, forward strand.
TGAATTGTACAATCAGCAGACAACGTATCCAGGTAAAATCTTTATTAGACTATTTCGTACTTTACAAGACTGTTATTTTTGTTGTAGCCTTGGATACTTACTTTACTTGACTGTTTTTGTAATACTCTACTTTCAATACTAAAATTTGTCAGGAGAGTAGGCTCTTTCTTGCCAGTTTTAAAAAAAAAATTGATATGAATTGTATTGACAACAGACTCAGCGGATTAAAATACTCGGTCTACGGCCTCGTATTATAAACAACCGCTTTGTCAAATAAAATATCACTTTCCTGACGTATTATGTATACTATGTATTTTTTCTAAATCCGTTTAATTTAACCAATATTTAATCATAAATAATTCAAAATGTTTAATTTTTTTGATATGAATTGTACAGACAGCAGACTATGTATCCAAGGTTACAACAAAAAAAAACAGTCCGGTAAATTCTTTACCAGACTGTTTCGTACTATACCAGACTGTTATTTTTGTTGTAGCCTTGGATACGTAGTTTACTTGACTATTTTAGTAATACACTACTTTCAATACTTTTTCTTATTTATTAAGATTCAATTCCACATCGCAATAGACATTTTGTCTTTCGTTTTATTTCAAAAGCTGTCAAGCAGTTTGCGATTTTGTCGATAGATGGCACCACGAGTGGCTCCATAGCTCTCATGTCATGTTACCGTTGTAGATAGGTTAACATCAGTCAGTTCAGCTAAGTCGGTATCACAATCCACTATTACCTAGTTGATCTAGTTGGATAAATGATCGCACCATACTGATGAGTCCGGAAGGACGAAACGCGTCTATGGTTAAAGCTGAACTGACCAGCCGTTTGTTGATGACCTGAGAAGTTGATGCAAACGTGCTGTAAAACCTCTGTGGAATTACGAGACAAGTGATGGAAAATTTTTTCCTATTTTTTCTTATTTATTAAGACTCAATTCCACATCGCAATAGACATTTTGTCTTTTGTTTTATTTCAATAGCTGTCAAGCAGTTTGCGATTTTGTCGGTAGATGGCACCACGAGTGGCTCCATAGCTCTCATGTCATGTTACCGTTGTAGATAGGTTAACATCAGTCAGTTCAGCTAAGTCGGTATCACAATCCACTATTTCCTAGTTGATCTAGTTGGATAAATGATCGCACCATACTGATGAGTCCGCAAGGACGAAACGCGTCTATGGTTAAAGCTGAACTGATCAGCCGTTTGTAGATGACCTGAGAAGTTGATGCAAACGTGCTATAAAACCTCTGTGGACTTACGAGACAAGTGATGGAAAATTTTTTCCTATTTTTTCTTATTTATTCAATACTAAAATTGGTCAAGAAAGTAAGGCACTTTCTTGCAGGTTTCAGAAAATTAATTTATTTGTTCATATGTGTTGCAGGATTGCTGACTACATTGGTCGTGAATATAATAATTTTTGTCAAAATTCACTATAAACCAAATAATATGACTCTATTCGAAATAATTTGGATATTTTCTTATACTTCCATTTCTATTTTCTGCGTTATAATGGTTATAATACTTGTAAGACGCAAGAAGTTACTAGATAACATGACACAATTACATGATGAAGCAGATTTAGTAATGGCACAACTTGGCATCCAATTTGATTATCGCTTTGTAGTTGTTATAGTTGTATTATCTGAAATCTGTTCTTATATGATTTGGATTTCCGCTATACCATGTTTCGCGATATGGAGGAGTGAAAATATTGTCGACACGATTAATAGTTCCTTAGTTGCATTCTTTGTTGTTGCGCTGTTTACGATGTCTCTTGTCGTATATATAGGAAACATATTAATATGCGGTGTGAGATTCAGAGTGCTAAATAAATTTATTGAAAAAGACATAAATGAAGTAGATGACGATATAAGTTTTTATGATGAATGTAATGAATGGACTACATTCGATTCATCTGAAATAACAGCCAAGTTAAGATTAATGTCGGACATTTATATGAAGCACTATGAACTTATTAAAGTAACCATGGAGTTTTGTTCTACATTTTTTATATTATACGTACATTTAATAATTGTAATCACTGCAATATTGCTTTACTTCTATTATTTTAAACAAATCTTCTTAATAGAACTAGTATTTTTTGATATCACGGAACTTACAATTTGTGCTTGTTTGTCAGTTTGCGGGGAATATCTTAAGCAACAGGTAAGACTATGTTCACATTTAACTGTTTTTAAGCATTTTTATTTAAAATTAGTATTAGTTAACTTTTAGGTTAATTTGGACAAAGTAACTTCATAACTAGTTATATTTAGCTTGTTATTCTTTTCGGATTCAGTTTTCGAACAAAATATTAAGTTAAGGATTTGTAAAATTGACTTTCAGGACCAAATTTATAGTTGTGACTCACCCGCACCTCATTCTCACCTCACTCTTATTTTTTATGGTTAATCTGCAGATTACCACCATTTTGCCATTGAGATCAACATAATTTATTTTGTTAGTTTTATTTTACTTTTATACTGCCAGTATAAAAAAATATTATTTTTAACCACACTTTTTATGGATCTGTCAGTAAGCTATCATTATATTACTTTTTATAATAACAGGTACGAAAATTAGTAAACCAAATGCATGAATATAATAAACAAAAAAGTAAAATAAATAAATAAATATATCATCACGCCTTCTACCCATTGCTGGGTGTGGCACTCTGCTGAAGCAGATCTCGGTAAGTGATATATTTTTGCGCGTGAAGTGCGGTTACCAGTCGTCAAATCACGGCCCTCAAACATGTTAGTGGTGGAGGAGCCACAGGGATAGCTTTTTCAAATTATGAAAATTTGTCGCCTGTGGGAATCGAACCAGGGACCTCAGGATCCACAGGCCGACTTCATACCACTGTGCTAGCCATCCCATAAAAAAAAGTTAGGGTAAAATATTCTATTCTCAGAATCTCAGAATATCAAAATTGAGATCATCTATAAAATAACTATAAAAAATAAAACTTATAATTAACTTATCGGTCATTAATAAATAATGATACAGTTGCAGAATATCTATTTTTATACTGATATCTGATATTCAAATATGTTTCAGGCTAAATGCACAATGACGCTAATGGTCGATTTGTGCATGCATTTTTATGATCCAGAAACAATTAATGTAGTAAGTATTTTCTAATACTATTTATTTTATATTTTAACGTGTGATTTCCGTAGAGGAACGCCATTCTTCTGCAAGCCACACACATGAGCTTTGAACCCAAACCTGGCGGCATTATTCCCATCGACACCAGACTGCTTATTTTTGTAATATAAAAATGTTATATTTAGTTTCAATGTATTACAAAAGTGTTTCATTTACAGATTGTGAAGATTTCTATTGCTGCAATTGTATTAATGATTCAATTTTCAGTTTAAAAGTTTTGTAGATGTTTGAAGTTTTCATATTCACATTATATTGTTGAAATAGATGGCAGTACTTGTTGCTAAATGACACTGTATACCGTGTGGTAATTTATTAGCACTCTAATAAAATCTGTTTTACAAATTAACATGGGTAATTAATACTGACCCCTCGGTATATCATTCACTATTAAGTACAAGTTGATGAACAACATATTTACCTAAATTTAACATAATAATATTTATAACAGAATTTATACTTCTTTTAGTAGGTCTTGGTCTTGCTTGGATCTTCTATCTCGAAATCTTGATCTTGAATCAAGAGTTTCGACATAATTACATTTTTTTTAAGTATTATATCCGGCAATACGGTTGTGTGATTAGCGTTGAATCCCATTCAAGCTAAAATTATATTAACTAAGGTTTATTTGTTCATTCAATTTATAGGTACATAAATTAAAGTGACTAAAAGCGATAACGTCAAATCTTAAAACGTTTAAATGGAGGAATTATAATCATTATTGATTAACTCTAGCTAATGTACCGAGTGCACTAAACATTTAGCTACAACTCTCCCTGACAGATGGAATTTACGAAATATAAATATTGGGAAACTTATAATAAAAGAGCGATTACTATATATTACTATTTAATGGAGTGGCTAGCTCAGAGGTATGAAGTCGGCCTGTGGATCCTGAGAACCCTGGTTCGATTCCCACAGGCGACAATCAATTTTCATAATTTCAAAAACTACTTCTGTGGCTCCCCCACCACTAACAACTTTGGGGCCGTGATTTGACGACTGGTAACCGCACTTCACGCGCAAAATATATTCACTTACCGAGATCTGCTTCGGCAGAGTGCGAGAGTGCCACACCCAGTAATGGGTAGAAGGCGTCATCATATATTTATTTATTTACTATTTAAACAAAATTATTAATCTCCATAAATTTAAATATTAAAATGTACAAAAGAGGTTATTGCAAGAATAATATAATAGCTATTATTAATTTATTTTAAATTTATAATACAATATTATTTTTAATTAAAACTATATTTGCATATGTCAAGGTTCTGGTAGCATGATGGCTATAAAATATTTATGTAAATTATTTAAAATATTAAAATATAATATAATGAAACTATAACATTTAAATAAAATACCATATACAATCTTTCTACAGAATGAATAGAACAATATGAGCTATAAATCAGTTTAGGTACCACCTACTCAACACAATCCATTAGAATTCGTCTCGAATATCGATAAACTAAGAAAAGTAATTTATGAATTATTGTGCTATTTACAGTGAATTAAATTTAATTATAATAAATACGATGCGATATGCATATGCAACCGTGGATAAAATGCGCAGAAACTTGGATCAGTGGCGTAACTACTTATAAATTTTGAGGCTTATTCACAAAATAAATAATTAAGGCCGTAAAATTAATGTGAAAAAGGCGCCTAATTGAAACTTAGCATCTGAACACTCAGTAATTTCATTAGAGTGTTTACCTGCAATTGTGTGAAATTCACTTTAAAAACCAAGCGCAGGGACGACACTTCCTTCGTTTCTTATCTTTTTTATTCGTTTTCTGATCTTACATTGAGTGTTTAACTGCAATTGTGTGGAATTCACTTTCAAAAACAAGCGCAGGGCGACACTCCCTTCCTTTCTTATCTTTTTGTTTCATTTTCAGTTACTGCATTGTGTGGACTTTTCTTTCATATACAAGTGCAGGCTATCGCTTTTATCTTTTAGCTTTGTAGATTCGTTGTTAGGTTCGTTATTAGATTCGATGTTAGGAGTAAGCGTGAGTAATTTGAGATGTTTTATGCATATGTTATGTACGTCGAAGAAAGAAAATGAATGATAAGTGAATAGGAATGATGTGATTTAAGATTTGATTGTCATAAATGATTTCGACTGTAATAAATGAATGAGTTTATATGGAGTGATCTATGAATGTGGTTAAAGTGAGGGTGGTGTGTTTGGATGATAATGTTTGACGAGGGCTGATTATTTGATGAATGTAATGAGTGAATATTTTATGAGTGATTTTAGGGTTCGTGCTACCCCATTTGTTGGGATATAGCGTGAAGATATGTATGTATGAACATATTTATTTTTATTATTTTTTAAATAATGCCGCCTTTAAAAACTACGCCTTCAGTTACACTAGCCCTGCCTACATAAATACGAGTATAAATGCGCATTTTTATTCATAAAAGATAAAATAGTTAGGTAGGCAGGCTTGAATAAAAAGATGACAATAGCAATATAAATAGACAGTTCTCATATTCATAATTCAAACGAGTAATGAAATAAGTGAATAGTTAGGTTGAGGAAATAACACCACCATCTACCATCTAATCTTGGAAGTAACTGTATGATTCTCATGCATATAAAGCAGCTTCATTACACTGTGCAGTGCACAACAAAACAGTACTACCAACTGACGGAACAATAGCATTGCCGAGCCAAGCGAGAAATTCTCCGCTTGATGCTGGAAACTGGAACCGTGAAGTTATGTAAACAGTGATTTTAGTGCGTGACATTCGCAAGGACACACTGCACTCGCTACTTTTCAAACTGGTTTATGTTACATTATATTTTATTTGAACATTCCGTACTGAATCTGATATTCATGGAATTTCGGGTATGTTTTCAAATTTACGGGCAGATTCATAAAAGAGATTAAATTTAAAGTTTACCAGAATCTGCGTTACGAAGTTGGTAATAAATATTCGACTTCAACTCCGATAATAATACTAGATTAATTACGACTTCGACAAAATTAAATACTGATTATTTAATCATATGTAAATAAATAAATAAATAAATATATCATTACGCCTTTTACCCATTACTAGGAGTGGCACTCTGCCGAAGCAGATCTCGGTAAGTGATGTATTTATGTGCGTGAAGTGCAGTTACCAGTCGTCAAATCACGGCCCCCAAAGATGTTATTGGTGGAGGAGCCACAGAGGTAATTTTTAAATAAAAAATGTAATATATCATCACGCCTTTTACCCATTACTGGGTGTGGCACTCTGCCGAAGCAGATTTCGGTAAGTGATATATTTATGCGCGTGAAGTGCGGTTACCAGTCGTCAAATCACGGCCCCCAAAGATGTTATTGGTGGAGGAGCCACAGGGGAAATTTTAAAATAAAAAATATAATATATCATCACGCCTTTTACCCATTACTGGGTGTGGCACTCTGCCGAAGCAGATCTCGGTAAGTGATATATTTCTGCGTGTGAAGTGCGGTTACCAGTCGTCAAATCATGGCCCCGAAAGATGTTATTGGTGGAGGAGCCACGGGGGTAATTTTAAAATAAAAAATATAATATATTATCACGCCTTTTACCCATTACTGGGTGTGGCACTCTTCCGAAGCAAATTTCGGTAAGTGATATATTTATGCGCGTGAAGTGCGGTTACCAATCGTCAAATCACGGCCTCCAAAGATGTTATTGGTGAGGGAGTCGCAGGATTAATTTTAAAGTAAAAAATATAATATATCATCACGCCTTTTACCCATTAATGGGTGTGGCACTCTTCCGAAGCAGATCTCGGTAAGTGATATATTTATGCGCCTGAAGTGCGGTTACCAGTAGTCAAATTACGGCCCCCAAAGATGTTAGTGGTAGGGGAGCTACAGAGGTAATTTTAAATTGATGAAAATGTTTATCAGCTGTGGAGATCGAACCAGGGTTCTCAGGATCCACAGGTCGACTCGATACCACTGAATTAATGATATGTAATTAAGGAAAATAAATATATATATATATATATATATAGAAATTATTCAAAATTTGCCTAGCAGATCTCGGTAAGTGACATATTTATACGCGTGAAGTGCGGTTACCAGGCGGTAAATCACGCTCCCCAAAGTTATTAGTGAAGGGGGAAGCACAGGGGTAATTTAAATGTGGTGAAAATTGTTTGTCAGCTGTTGGAATTAAACCAGGGTTCTCAGGATCCACAGGCTGAGTCGATTTCACTGAGCCACCTACCCCATAAATAGGTTTAATACTAGGTATTTAGTTTCAGGTTAATAGTTACTGACAGGATTGAACCGATTACTTTTCATTGGTAGTTTTATTTAGAATTGCAAATTTTGACGTAAATACTGGTTTCTAATATAAATTTTTCAGAATGCGTAAAGCTGTCAGGCACTTCTCCAACGATGTCCATTTTTGGAAACTGGAAGATACAGGTTTTTATTTGCTACGTTGTCGGTACTGCAAATTAATGGATATTGAAACGAATTAATTTGTCGATTTAATTAAGAGTTTCAATGAGATATGTTGATGGTATATTTAAATAAATTAACTTATATGACTTTAAACTGTTTTCACTAATAAATTGAACGTAACTTATGACACAATCAAATTAAAAAGGAATCATATATAGTACAGTACGAGATTACTTATTTATTTTATTTTATTTATTACTCTGCACGACAGGAACTTAATCCTAATTACAGAACAGGGCCCGAACTGCAGTATGGTAGATCATATATTTTTAGTTTGAGTGAGATTCGAACTCGGATTCGATTGCCGTAACGCCCATCACATATGTACAATAAGTATAATGTTTAAAGTTTATAATTATTTTAAAGACAAATGCTTCAAATAAAAGTAAGAAATCAGTTCCACTATAAGGAATTCTAGGGACAAAAAGCGAGCAATTGAGTGAAGAAATGTACGATTAACTTTACTATAATAGTAGTAGGTAAGATACAATACACATTTACAAATAGGTAAATATCTAAAAGAACTATGAAAATATAAATACCTATTCTTATACTTTTTAATAGTATTTTTATGGTTTTGTTAAATTAGAAATCATTTCTAATTCAAAAAAATAACTCCGAATTTGGTAACGAATAATAAAGCAGTTTCTATTCAAAACACAATATATGCAAATAAATATTTTGTATAAGTATTGTTTTTATTGTTTATATGCCTGGAAAATTCGTGGAACAATATAACGAATTGTTAGATTACAAGGTTATTTTAGATATTATACAAGCAAATTCTTATATAAGATTTTGTAATAAATAATAATAATAAAAAAACAATAGCTAATACTTAGTATTTAAAAGTGACAAAGGATGATTAACTAGTGGTTCACTAATGTAATTTTTCACCGTCTGAAGCATCATTCACAGCATACTGTTTTTGTCTTTGTCAAGGGGATTGGACTATTTCCAGCTATTGACATAAACATTGTTTTCGTTTTATGTTTGTTTATATGCCTGTATACAAAATTATACAAAATACATTTTTCAAATATAAAATATTAGTAAATGCTTTGTACAGTTTGCTACTATGTTCGCTTTAATATATTAATTATTTAAGGTGAAAACATAGACACAAATATGAAGGTTGCAAATTATTATGTTTGTGTTTATTTATTTAGGTTATTCTGTATATTAGGAACTTAATTCCATTTATAGTACAGCATCCGGACTCACTAATTCTTATTGTGGTAATTTATATATGTTTAGCTTGAGTGAGATTTGAACACGAGATCTCCATACTGCCAGATATGCTTATGCTTAAGACAAAGAGTAAAACTGTAGCTAAGAATTGTCTAACTTTTTTACGCATGTCTAGATTATAACAAACAACAACAGTGACTATGTTAAGAGATTTAAATATTTTTACATGTTAACTAATAGATATTTGTTTCATTAGGATTAAAAATACAAGTTTTCAAGTCGAGTAATAAAGATTACCGGAAGATGCATAGCGGAGTCTGGCAATATTACGAATCTCAAAATTGTATTTTTAGTCCGAATGAAACTTATTATTTTTTCATTACCCATTTATTTAGAAGATTTCGTAGATTTATTCAAATTAAAATGAAATAAATTAACAAAATTATTTTTATCATCTTGACAACTATAATAAAAATTATATTTTTGGTCCTAGGACAAAAAAAAACCGATGAAGTATCCATGGTAACGAAAATATTTCATAAATAACGTTCGTTTACTATTCAAAAAGTTCAAATAATACTGTCATATTTAAGTAGGTGAAGAAAAAATTAAGTTTGTACTATATTTCAAAAATAATATAAACTAGTACATATTCTGTATTGAAAATGAAAGTGGTAATAGGTTTATTAAATCATGTTAGTCATATTTTCTCAGTTGGTCACTAATTTAATAATCGTATCGATTTACTTACACCGTTTCAAGGTAAGAGTTATTTACTCTTATTATCTTACAGATAACTACATAAAAATATCTACACGTAAAACATGCACCTTGAGAAAACATATTAGTGCCATTTAAAATTACAGTTTATGTGTCATTTACTCATAAGTCATAACTTGCATTATAATAAGACCCGTAGAACGACATAAGGCTAGCGGACGCCATATTTCGAAATGTAAATATTATTAATCGCGTTACACAACTCTTTTCAAAGAAATGTAATGAGAAAATGATATTTGTATTTCTATAGGTTTAGTTGTGAAGGTTATTGTGTAGTTACCATTTAAGATTTTACGTCGTTCACCTGTTGCTATAATTTAAATTTAATACCGTTTTGTTCACTTTTTAAAGATATTATATACCTTGATAAATGTGAAATAAATTATATTTTAATTACATAAGTATAATATTTCTTTAACTTTTTATTTGTATAATTTCAAATAAATATATTTATAAGAATTGAATGTTTTTAATGACTTTTTAACAGCAGTTTTACTTACTTGTGTTTCAGCAACTGAAAGTATACTTAAGTAAAGATAAAATATGCTTTTTTATCAGTGTAATTTATAATTCTGGACGAGGTCGTTTTGTAGCGCTATGTCGATTATTAGTTCACTGACGATGAATCATTTTGAATTGTAAAAAAGATCATAAAATTCTACATTTAGATGGCTTAGACCAGTAAATAAAGTTAATGTTGTATGTTTTATAACGGCAGAAAATGTCGAAAATTACCTCAAACATAGCGGTTGCCATAGAACTAACATAAAAACATAAACACATGTTTCTTATTTCATTTAGCAAAAGAATAATTTCTGGCAGTGCTACGTTAAAATATACTGGTGACAAAAAAGAAACGAAACACTTGAAATTCGTTAAATTTTCCCAATTTTCTAACCGTCATAACTTGGTGATTTTTCAACTAATTTGGATGAATTTTAGAGGGCGAAAAAGTTTAAAGTATCTATTTTAATGGGATACATACGATCTTGGGGTTGACTCCTTCCGTTCCCTCAACCCTTTATAAGAAAAAAACATGTTTTAGTGCAAAAAACGATCTGTCCGGAGCTAACTTAAATAAATAAATTTTTGGACTCGATTCACCATCAGGGCAATAAAGTTTATTCAATTCTCTGAAAAGGGCGCAAAGAATAGAAATGATTTGGCACAGTTATGCATGTTTGAAGTTGAATGTGCATTTGGGAGTTTTTTATCTAAAAATGTATTAGGCTGTATCATGTAACATATCTTTAATAATAAGCGACGTCGATAAATTTTACAAGCTTTGGCATCACCGGTTTCGTCTTGACGTTTGTCAAATTTGTATTTATATGAATAAAAATTTGACAAACGTCAAACCGAAACCGATGTTGCCAAAGCTAAAAAAAGTTATCGATGTCGCTTATTTTTAACGATGTGTTACATGATACAGCCGATTATTTGTTAGAGGGGAGGTCGAAGGGTGCAAAAGGGGATAATCCTTATTTCGCGCACAGCTCCTTAAAGTAGAAACAAACCAGTTAGTTTTTTTTCTTACAGAATCGTCCAATTTTGTTGAAAAGTCGTTATTTTTTTATTACACAGGTGTTACTACTAAAAACTACAACCAAGGACGGCGGTAATCCAAAAAGTTTGAGATGAACTGGTCTATGTGTTTTCTTTAGTTCATTATTCTTATGTTTACTTAGTTTACAGGTGAGGTACTAAAATTCTGCTGTTATTCTAATTAGATTTTGAGCTGGCATGCCGGAAAAGTAAACTTGTCAATCTTGTTTTATAAAATATAGGTTATATATAGATCTTGATGCAAGATGGTGGCAAGCTATATTCGTACATTCCATTTTTATTACGTTTATGTTTACGTTTAAATATAGAAATGAAGCAATGAAAAACAAATCCTAATTTTATCTATTTCAAATACCGAAGGTTCAAAACCATTAATAGAATTCATATCAATACAAAAATTAAACAAATTTGCAAGCAATAAACTGTACAAAACGTAGTCATTTACTATCATTGCGTCGCTTGATTGACAAGTATTTCTTTTGGCATTTTCAGAGTTTGGAACCACAATTCCAACTGAGTTGCTTCGTATCTGTGGGAATGTGTCGCTCTATGACGCTAAGAGGAATGCGCGATGAGATGCCAGGCATTTACACCAGCAACAATCCAGCAGGCGTCGGTGGAGATCCCGCCCGCCAATAAACAAACGTGCATTAGGGAGTCACGCATCCACTAACATAAATATTTATAGTTGCGAAAATAGACTGACGAAACCAATCAGTACAAGCCTGGCCAAATTGGTAGCGATCTGGATTGGTACGTGAATGTATAGACATGGGTTTCACTTACGATAGAAATTTATCATTGATTATAATAAAATATTCGTCTTTCATGACCGGAAATAAAAGTCTGCATCAAAATCGTGACAAAAATAATACATTTTAGCTAGCTGTGCTAAGAACGACGAGATGAAAATAAGCTTTTTCTTGCCATTGTTAATAACGATGGGAGAAAAATAATTAGTGTCATTGCCAAGAATATTTTACTCACAAGAGTAAAGTAAACAAAATTGAAGTTATTTGTCAAACTGGAGAGGAAAATGATATTTTGTCCACTCGAGTTCGAAGTTTGCCTCATGAACACAGCAAGCGAGGCATTCGAACGAGAGTGAAAAAAGAGCATTCCTGTCGGTGTTTTTTTCACCACATGCTTCAAAAAAGATGTATTCGAACTTTAAATAAACTCAGGTCAAAATCAGTTCTCAGCGCATGTCGTAAAATAGATATTTGTGTACATATAGCAGAAAGTATTCTATTGCCGCTTGCTGTGCCACAATTAACAATCATGCATAAGTGGCAAGGACACTTTCTGCTCATGGTGCACACAATATTTTTTCTACGACCATTTTGAAACGCTTTAAAAATAATTTAAAATAACTTTTGCTAGTTTTCATGTACCGATGGATATACTCTTACTTTACTGATCGGCGAATGGCAAAATCTTATAACCGCTCGACGTGCGGTAAATATTAACTTTCTGTACTAAACTGACAGTTGGAAATGTCTATTTTCTGTTTGGTTCTAGAAAAATGTTTGTTCTTTTTTATTTGAGAATAAAAAGCCATATCCATGATAACTGGAAAACAACGGTATAATAGCTGTATTCCATTTACCAGTTGGTTCACTTAAATCAGCTCAGATAAATTAGACAACATGACTAAATGAACTGAATTAAGCAAACTGACGCACTTATTCGGGTGAATTACTTCCAAATAAATTAGAATAAATAATTCTAGTACAGAAAATAAAGTCAGCGAAGTAATCCAACGAAATAAATAAGTGATCTGATTCAGTAAATGTAAGTTAGATCTGGTCCAAATGGCAAATGGAATGCGCCTTATGTTACATATCCAGATGACAACTGTCGAAAAAATGATAAATCTATCTAAATTTATAATTTATTTCTAAAAATTTTATTTTATGATAGCGTAGTGAAAGAAAATTATATGTACCCCTTAGGTGCTTCATATCCCTTGCCTCGGAAAATGAAACACCACCTGCCGGATATGTCTCACTTTCTCTCCTTGCTATATGACCAACTATTTTTCTGAACATATTTTTAAAGATAAAAAGACCTATTAAAAGTTTTATAAAAAGGTAAACACGAATATTAATTAGTTTATATAGCTACACATGAAATCGTCCATTTGTTTATGTAAGATAAATTTATTCAGTATCACTATCAATGTTGTTATTTACTCTCCAAATAAAACGCGACTAAATATAAACCACGCAAACACAAAATTACAAAAAATCTGATTTAAAATTAAACTTAAAGATTTTAAAATTCAATTCATCAAAGTAAACTATGCGCTACTAGCTCAGCATCAACAACAGACGTATGTGTTTAAAAGAGAAATGTAATGAATATATTTATAGAATGTTCACTGTGGATTTTTTGAATAGTATTCTAGTTCCGTAATCTTAAATACCGTCGTGTACGCCACCGAACTGAAACGAATGACAGTCGTAAGCAGCAGGATCTAGAAATGAAACCTGTAGAAATGTCTGCTTGTGCATATACAAGAGAGCAGGAGGTTAGTGTCTCTATTCTACAAAGAGTCATTCCGAGAACGATTGTTTATGATGCTGCTTCAAATATGGAGAAAGAAGAAATCTACTATAAAGTTAACAGCTTCCAGACATGCATGAAGTCGTAATATTTAGAAGCATATTAGACAGAGGAATAGCTAGAATTTTCTAATTAAGAAATATTTTTCAGTATATATCCAATTGTATAAAAATATAACAGCCTGATTCTAAAAACAGTTTTAGCTAATCCTGAATTTTATATTAGTTAATCTTATTCTAGTCCGATTTGAAAAAGTACATCCAAATTACTTTCCGAAATACCACATGGTAACAAGATTATATTAGAATTTATTTTAACTTTCGGTTCTGATCGCAAAAAATTCGGTTAATGAAAATGCCAGTTTTTTGTTTGAACCAGTGAAAAATCGAAAAATTTTCAAATACGGTTCTATATAATTCAGAGACTACGAGAAATTGATTGCCGTTGAGTGCATCTTCATATCTTTTTTAGTTTTCAGGTAACAGCTATTTTTGACTTTTAAAAAATCTCAAATTTCTAAGCCCATATCTCGAAAACTAAAAGAGATATTGAAATGCGGTTTGAACGCGTATATTTTTCGTACCCCAAACCAAAAATTTTAAAATTTTTAAAATTTTACTATTTTCTTGAAAATTTTTATTTCTTCATATTTCAAAAAATTTAAAATATAATGAAAATCTGTGAGCACCAGTGAATTTTACTCGTAAAAGTACATAGGTATGCAAAATTTCAGGCAAAAATTCGCAGGAATAATCTTTTTATTACAAAAAAAACCAAAAACGCTGTTTTTTGAACATTTTTGAAGGGGTTTACCTTAAGATTTTGACTAATTTTGGCCATTTTTAGTTTTTTGCTCTAAAAATTTTATCCTTGGAGTAAAAATTCTGAAATTTTTACATACGTATGTACTTTTTTGCGAGAAATTCACTGGTGTTTACAGATTTTCATTATCTCTACAAGTTTTTAAAATATGGGAAAAAGAAAATTTAAAAAAAATGTAAAATTTTCAATATAAGTTAATTGGAGCACGAGAAATACACGCGCTCAAACCGCATTTCAATATCTCATTTAGTTTTCGAGATATGGGCCTTCAAAATTGAGATTTTAAAAAGTCAAAAATCGCTGTATCTCGAACACTAAAAAAGATATGAAGATGTGCTTAATAGCATTCGATTTCTCGTAGTCTGGTTTATATAGAACCACATTTTATTTTTTAATATTTTTCTTAATTGGTTCATAAAAAAATTGCATTTTCATTAACCGAAATTTTTGCGATCATGACTTTGGTGATTAAAGATATATACATTGCGGATCAAAATATGCATAATTATATAGAAACATATGAGAAATTAAATGGTGAATTAAGTTTATATTGTCTCATGTTCTTACAGTGTCCTCGGAGCCTGCCGACTGCTAGTAAAATTACTATTAATATATGGATAGGTATTAAATATATATTTTAAATTGCCATAAATATAAAGAAAAACCTTTCAGAACGCCTTTAACTAAAATTATTGACAATTTGTCCTATAAAAATCTCATCTTGTAAATAAAACTACCTACCATCTTAAAATTATTTTCACATTTCCATACGACTTTTTATCTACATATTATTATTAATACATTGGTAGTAGTCAGTAGCTGTCTACTAACAAATTCAAGTCAGGAAACAATTCTTTCAGCGATGATGGCATAAGTATATAAATATAAACTACTCGTAAGTTTATTTTTAACCTGCTAATCAAAATAAAATAATAATTAATGACGAATACATTTGCCTTGGATCTTTCAGTGAAATTGTTTCGAAAGTGCAATGTTAGTAGAAGTTATTTTTGCCGACTCGTACAGCATAAGCGCCAGTAACAGAGCAGAGATCACATCCGCGTAAAAATAGAAATGACCTCAATATTATTTTAGATTACCAAACTTACGGTACATTCATTTACATACATATTACATATCATCAATCTCGCATTCAATTGCTGAGATTTGATTGAATTTGAGAAGCGTCATTGAGTTACTAATCAACAGAATAATTAAGACACATTAATAACTTTAAATTGTAATTGAGGTTCACTAAATACAAGATACCATTGGTATATTCAACTAATAATGGCCAGCTGGACCAAACAAAAATTAAATTGTAAACTTAGTTTAAATAAATAAAAACTTATGGACTGTTGACAGCAATATCAATTATTCCATATGACGTAATTTCGATTTGTTTTTATTAATTTAAAACAAGTTTAAGATTTAAATTTTGTTGGTTCAAGTGGCCATACGAGGGCAGGGTGAAAAGGCTCTGAAAAATAAAACAGATGGCGCCACAATCGCAAATCTCATGTGACATTTGTGATGTACCATCTTTAACTAGAACGCATTAAAATTTTCAGACTGATATGTCATTCAGTTCTGTTTTGACACCCATCGAAAGCAAGCAACCTTGAAAATTTTTGAAAACATGGAAAAATGTGAATTTCGCGTCTTGATTAAACATTATTTCTTGCGTGGAAAAAACATTACGCAAACCAAAGCATCGCTTGTTAAACATTATGGGGACTCCTCACCATCGATTGGAATGATTCACAAGTGATTTACTGATTTTCGTTGTGGTAGTACGACCACAAAGGACGCCGAACGTTCTGGTCGTCCAATTGAGGTTACAACGCCAGAAATCGTCGATAAAATCCATGGTATGATATTGGACGATCGGCGAATTAAAGTACACGAGCCAGCTGAGGCTATGAGCATCTCAACCGAACGGGTACGGAACATTTTGCATAAATTTTTGGATATGAGAAAGCTATCTTCTAGATGGGTACCACATTTGCTCTCTGTTGACAACAAGCGCGACCGTGTGACAAGTTCAAAGGAGTATTTGGCGATGTTCAAGTGCAATAAAAAGGACTTTTTTCTCCAGATTTGGCCCCTTGCGATTTTTATCTATTTCCAAACTTGAAGAAATGGCTCGACGGAAAGAGATTTGGCTCCAACGATGAGGTTATCGCTGAGACAAACGCCTATTTTGAAGGATTGCCAAAATCGTATTATTTGGAAAGGATCGAAAAATTAGAAAAACGTTGGATGAAGTGTATCGAGCTACAAGGAGATTATGTCGAGAAATGAAATATGTTTGGACCAAATAAATCATTTCTTGTTTCATTTTTCAGGGACTTTTCACCCTGCCC
The DNA here is from genome assembly GCA_911728475.2 of Pterostichus madidus. Taxonomy (NCBI): domain Eukaryota; kingdom Metazoa; phylum Arthropoda; class Insecta; order Coleoptera; family Carabidae; genus Pterostichus; species Pterostichus madidus. Next base: position 42,731,217 of record OU452301.1, read on the forward strand.
TCGTACAATTACGATATGTCAAACTTGAGACAAAGGTACATTTTCAGTTGATCTTCATAAGCTTACAATTGCTGTCACTTGTATTTCTTGATTTTTTCTTTTATTTTATGGTATGGCTAGCTCAGTGGTATGAAGTCGGCCTGTGGATCCTGAGGTCCCTGGTTCGATTCCCACAGGCGACAAATTTTCATAATTTGAAAAAGCTATCCCTGTGGCTCCTCCACCACTAACATGTTTGGGGGCCGTGATTTGACGACTGGTAACCGCACTTCACGCGCAAAATATATCACTTACCGAGATCTGCTTCAGCAGAGTGCTACACCCAGTAATGGGTAGAAGGCGTGATGATATATTTATTTATTTTTATTTTTTGTTTGCTAATAATGTTTTTCTTAATATAATCTATTTTTAATTTTTGTATTGTAAGGTCTTTTAAAAATAGAATACAGTAAATGTAGTAAATATAATTTGATTAAATTATTATCAATTGTATTTTTTTTTTAAATCTAATTTAAGATACATAGCAGCAACTCATTAATCATTATGTACGTATGGAAAATTAACATGTCAAAATTTAAATTATAGTTAGCAATAAATGCACATTTAAAATATTGATAATGCTAGCTGCCAGTCATGAATGGAATAAGTATAAGTAAACAATATTAAAAAGAAAATAAATTGTTTAAAAAACTAAGATATTATGAATGCTTTGTGGTGAAAATTGTTACAGTTCAAATAAATCAGATATGCATATATCAAAAATAAAAATATATCATCACGCCTTTTACCAATTACTGGCTGTGGCACTCAAATCTAGTCAATCACAGTGATATATTTTGCGGTTATCAGCTATTAAATCACGGCCTCCAAAAATGTTAGTCTTGCGAGAACGACGAGGTTAATTATAATGTGGAATAAAATTAGTCGGTTGCTGGAATCGAACTCGGGTTCTCAAATCCGCAAATTGTCGCGATCCCACTGAACTATCTACACCATAAATCAGATATATTAAAAATTATTAAAACTATTTGTCAAATAATTATAAAAAAAATAAATATATCATCACGCCTTCTACCCATTATTGGGTGTGGCACTCTACCGAAACAGATCTCGCTAGGTGATATATTTTTCACGTGAAGTGCGGTTACTAGTCCTCAAATCACGGCCCCCAAAGACGTTAGTGGTGGAGGAGCCACAGGGGTAGTTTTTGAAATTATGAAAATTGTTTGTCGACTGTGGGAATCGAACCAGGGTTCTCAGGATCCACAGGCCGACTTCATACCACTGAGCTAGCCACCCCATAATATATAATTCGATCATTATCTTTTACCGATCAATAAATTAATACCAACACTTATTTTTTATGATTACTCTATAGATTGTCACCATTTTAGCATTCTGGAACGAAATATATCTATTTCGTTGTTTTTAGTTTACTTTTACATATTTTTCTCGTACGAAGCTTTCAGTAAAAAGTATTAGTTTTGAACCACACTTTTTACGCAGCTGTCGGTGAGGTATCATTATATTAATTTTTTTAATAACAGTTACCTGTATAACTAAGCAAAATACATAAAAATAACATAAAAATGTGAAGGTAAATTATTTTGATCACAATACATCGAAATAGTTAAAATCTATAAAATAATCTTGAAATAAAAAGTTGACAGTAACATATCGATCGATTACTAATGATGATCCAGTTAATTTCAATAAAAAATAAAAGTATTTCTTTATAAAGAAAAAGTGTTGAATTATGCGAGTAAATTGATTTCTTGGCAACAATTAATTTAGTACCAAACCTGTCATACTTTTTTTGGTCTTTGTCTATATTTGGATCATTGAAAATAAGTCCGCAATAAATTAAATTATTAAAAAAACATTTAAGACAACTTTTTTAGCAAAAACTAAATTCTATTTACTAATGTGATGTCAGTCAAAACTACTCAACGATAAAAAATTATCATTCACATATTTCAAGTCTATTTTACAGTTACATAATTATGTAAGATAAAATTTCGCTCTTAAATTTAATTTTAAATGTGTTGCAACATTTCATTCATCTTAAATTTACCCTACTTACTAATTTATAGATAATTAAAACAGTTGCCAAGTTATTATAAATGTGTATTAATATTTTTGTTTTGAGTACAGTGTTCCATTTTCCAGGCGTTCCAGATAATAGAGCTGGTGTGCAATAAAACAGGATAGTGAACTATCAAAGTTGACAAATGACGACGCGGCGTGTGGCGTCTGTCGTCTGTTTAACAGAATTAGCCATGTGACGTCAATAAGCGTCGGCACATCATTTGTTTTATCGATTTATTTTGCAATGAAATGGGTTCACAACTAATTTGTGCAATGTGTAGAAAAATAACAAGTTTTTCTTTAATTCTGCAAATATTTTTAACTATTATCATTTAATTTTTAAATTTAAAACTTGAGGGGGCAATTAGCAGGGGTTGCAAACCGCTGAAATAATCAGGTCGGTTTCGGTTCGCCTTTCAACATATTTTGACAGTTCGATTTTTGTTCCGGCTAAAGTAATTAAATTTTGGAACGGGCTCACAAAATCGATTTACAGGCAGATTCATAAAGCGGATTAGCGCTAACACTATTTTTTATTTAGTTTTTAACTCTCTTTTCAATGTATGAAACAAGTTTATTTTAACTTGAGTTAAAAAGAGAATTAATTAGCATCAAATTTAGTTCATATCTTTAATTTGTTTTAATTTGAAACAGAGTTATAGATAATATTAAAAATAGTGTTAGCGCTAATCCGTTTTGTGAATCTACCTGGAAGGGATTAAATTGACAGGTAAACAAGCATTACCGTAGTAACAAGTATATTATAAACCTTAACAGGCAGATTCATAAAACGGATTAGCGCTAACCCCGTTTTTGATATTATCTATAACTCTGTTTCAAATTAAAACAGATTAAACAAATGAACTAAATTTGATGTTAATTCATTCTTTTTTTAACTCAAGTTAAAATAAACTTGTTTCGTACATAGAAAAGAGAGTTAAAAACGAAATAAAAAATGGTGTTAGTGCTAATCCGATTTATGAATCTGCCAGAAAAATATTTCATTTTGTTTATGTTACCTAAAAAAATGTATAATGCTGTTATTGTGAATTATACACATATGTCAAGTCATTATTAAAATTAATTATTAATTCAAAATGTATGTCTGGAAGTGCGAAAACGTTCGATTTTCTGTGGCCAGAATAATTTACCTTGGCATTTTAATTTTATTTTTATACATTTTGTTTACTTAAATATATAGGCTGGTGAAAAAGTGTAGTTGAAAAATTATATTTTTATATTAGCAGCTTTCTGAGCATAATGCATAAAAGTGACTGTGGTTACAAAATGGCGAAATTGTGGTAATCTATAGAGTAATTATGAAAAATAAATTGTGGAATACAAGTTGAAGCAATGATTCAAAAATTACTGTATACAAATAATTTTTGTGGCAGATAAATTCCACAAAATACTAAAATATAGTCTAGGGTCTCATGATTACAAACCACAAAAATATGCTCATAGATATTATTCTCAGTAGTATGAGGTGATAATTCAAATGATTTCATTTAGAAAATGACGTAATTGAAATTGTATTTATTTGTTTCATTTGCAGTGGAGCTTGTCTTCTACACCACAACATTTTTATAAGTATAAATTATTATAGTTTTCTTTTATTTTTCTATTTTTAAAAACTGAAACTCTTATGACCTTCAAATATTTAGTAGTTCACCTTGTAATCCGTGGGATACCTGAATCCAAATCTGATATTCTGAGAAGAGAAAATTACTGTTATTATTGATAGATGGATAGTGAGATTAATTACCGAAAGGTATTTTGTTTAACAGGATTAAATACTAATTAATAGATTACCATTATTCATTTATTAAGTGCTGTAATCGTAAATTGAAGTTAGTTTAAATTGGATTAGTAATTATGTTAACAAAGTATTAGATTTTCATGTAAATTATATTCCAAATCGTTGTACGTAAGAACGTTATAAATAATTTATCGCTTAGTAATGAGTTTCATTAATAATTTTCTAGAGAAAATTACCAATGAAGCTTATTAGGATAAATAAAAATGTTAGTTGCAATTTCTATTACAAGATTGCGAGATTATCTACATAAATTTTCTTGTAATATGACAAAATTATACAAGACAACTTAGTTAGGTATCAGTAAGTAATAACTCGATAATTCAATTGAATTTATTAATTTCTTTCAACAATTTTTTTATCGGATTAATTTACCTATCAGGTTGTAAAAATTCGACTCGATTTATACAGCCATTAACTGATTTTCACCACATAAAAACTACCCCTATGGTTTCTTCTTCTTCTGTGGCACTATAATCCATGGAGGATCTGGGCCTACCGGGCTCACCGATCCGCAGTTTTTACACTGTCGTATTTGCCGGTTATCATAGTCAGATGTTACATTATTTAAGGCGTATAAGTGACTAGCTTATAGCACCCGAGTGTGATTAATACATGTAACTGTATTTTATATTCCACGACAAATCATACTTTGTCGACAGGCGGATTTGAACTGACGAACCTTGGTTCGGGTAAAGTCACAGTATGTTAAGAGATGTGCCTCAACACGCTCGGCCACCGCGCCCTATAGTTTATCGTTCGCTAATATTACAGGCAATAGTAGCCCAGTGGATGAAAGCGAGGTAAAACTTGTATTTATTAATTAACAAGTAAGAGCTCGTGCATTCAAATCTCGCTGACTTCAACTTATATTAAAAATACGATTGTATCTGAGTGATTTGGATTCTACTGTAAGCTATAGCACCCCTGTACTGTAATTGGGATTAAGTTCTTGTAGTGTAGATTAACAAAACTTTCCACACTCATTTTCAATGTTGATATGTTCAACAAGGCCGTAGAAAAACAATTTTTTGTACTCGTAGCATTCAAATAACGTTTACATCCGAACCCTCTATTATCCGAATCGCAGCTTGGTTCGGATGAACGTCCTACTATCCGAACCATGGCTCAAGCGACTGCGAGATTTGGCTGCGAAAAAACGTACAACATCCGTACGCCAAACGAAAATTACGGATTTTATGGTAAAGAAGGTTTGAAGTGAACGTTGAATGATATAAAAGTATATGTACATATGTTATTTTTCAAATATATATCATAATTACTAAAAATATATGCACACTCTAATTTTTTTATATATATATATATATATATATATATATATATATATATATATATATATATATATATCGCGCAAAACCGTTTAACACGACTTCACATTTCTATTATCCGAATTTTCGTTAATCCAAACGAGGTCCGGTCCCAATTGATTCGGATAATCGAGGTTCTACTGTACTTTGAAAACCGATGGAAAGTAATTTAAAAACCACAATTTTTATGGTTTCAAATTTTGACTATTAAAACGGTAATTGTACTTATATACACACATCTTAAAAAAAATTATTAAAAAAATAGACACATTAGCTTATAACGCGATCAATCAGATATATTTGTATTTATTTATTTGTTACTCTCCACAACAGGAAGTAAATTCCAATTACAGTACAGGGGGCCTACAGCTTATAGTGGAATCCGAACCACTCAGACACAATCGTACTTTTTTGGATATAAGTAGAAGTCAGTGAGATTTGAACGCACGACCTCTTGCTTGCTAATTAAGAAACGCAAGTTTTACCTCGCTTTTATCCACTGAGCTACAATTGCCTTTTAACAAGCTTTACGAGAAAAATTTGTTTTCAAATAACAATTGTCAATTCATGGCATACTAAACTGTCAATATAAATTCACGCTTCAAATTTAATAACTTTTCTCACTATCAGTTATATAATTTTAGCTCGTTACAAAAAGCATTGTACAAAACTCGTGCACGAAGACGTCATTTGCACCATTCGCGCAAAATAAAGCTCTGGCTTCGTTTGTTCTATAAAATTTCGCTCATGTGCGAAGTATGTCTTCGCACACTTATTATGTAAATAGCTATTTTAAGTAGGTAACACGTTTCTCAAGTTCATTATTTTTATAGCATTTCAATAAAAAGAGACTTAATATTCTTACGAAGGAGAAAAAATAATAATAGAATATGCAAACCTACCTAAACTATAAATTATAAATAATTTATTGCAGTGGAAGAATTTAGATCAAATCGCAGTAAACAGATAATTGCTTTCATACGATGATATTTGAAAATAATTGATTGATGAAAGAAGTTTTATGACTAATTGGATATTCATTAGCTTCTAGTAATCATATGGCGAAATGAAGCCTGCAAGTGCCTATGTTGTATGAATATAGAAAATACAATTACATGCCTGTTTAACATAAATAATATTTTTAATGTGATACATAAATGGTTTGGCGAACAGTTATTGCATCAATTAACTTTTTCTAGTTAATGATAGCGCTCTATAAAACATTGATTATAAACGAGCAATGCATAATTTTCAATATAGAAATTTTAATGTTTGTAATGCATCATTACAGATATTTGACTAACCGACTAATTGATACGAATTAAACATTTTTAAAAGCATGATGTATATTTATTTCGTTTCTAGAAAATCTGTGCCGTTTATTACTAAAAGAAAAACGGACATGTCTATACGGTGTGTCCCACAAAGCTATAATTATAGTAATATTTATATACATACATAAAGTCTTAGAGAAATTACTTACTTTCAAAATAGTTTTAGCCAGAATCTAGCTAATCCTGAATTTTGAATTTGTTAAATTAAGCTAAACCATATTCCCAAAAAAGTTTAAACAAACTTTAACATAAGCTTATTACTATTTAGTTTTCAGAAAGTAGAATGAATTAACTTTTTTTAAATCGGACTAGCATAGGGTTGTTGATTTTTCGAATATTCGAGAATTCGAATGTTCGGATTTATTGAACCTTCGAATTTAGATTCGAACTTTCGAATTTTTGAATATTCCGATTTTTTTAATATCCCGAATTTTCGTATTTTCGAATTATTCGAATTGTGAATCTGGATCCTAACGTGAACACGATATGTTGATATGAATTATTTTCAGAATAAACTCATTTGCAGAGTTTTGTATTAATTCAAAGTAATTATTATTAATTATTATTATTTGTCAACTTAATTCAATTTAGACTTAAAATTGCACTACATTGTCAAAAACGTTTTAATTAAGACGTTATTGTATCATTTCTATTCTCATTTTAAAACGTTTTACTAAAAGTCCGTTAATTAAGACGCATAAACTTGCAGAGCTTTTGTAGGATACTTCGCCGAGTTTATTATTTAATTCATGGCCGACTTTTCGCGAATTATGCGTGAGCATGTTTGGAAATGACAGATGGCGTTAATTCAGAGACACAAAATTCGAGAATTCGAAGCTTTGAAAAATTCAAAAATTCGTAAATTCGAAGCTTCAAAAAATTCAAAAATTCGAAAGTTAGAAAATACGTAAATTCGAAGCTTCAAAAAATTCGAAAATTCGAAGCTTCGAAGTTTTTCCGACGAAGTTCAAAACATTCGAATGTTCAAACGTTCAGAAATTCGAACTTCGGTGGAAATCAACGACCCTAGACTAGCATAACATTAACTAATCCAAGATTCAGGATTAGCTAAAACTTTTTTGAGAATCTGACTGTTAAGGCCTAGGGCAGAGTTTTCGTGGCACAACCTGTAGTCGTATTTTGACAATTCAAATGATACTTCATTAAAACAAAACCTGCACCATTTTGCTGTTTCTAAAGCTACATAAGGTTCTCATTATCATTAGTTAAATGTGCTATATTTTGTAGAGATTCAGACTAAATTACTCTTAAGTTCACATATTTTCCGACCCTCAAATCGCGTTGGTTGCATTGTATTTTTCTTTGAAAAATTCCAGACACGTTTCTGAATTGTCACATTCATTCATTTTTCCTTAGTATTAATCTCTCAATGAAGAAACCAGAAACTCTTCATCTTAAACCAAACATTTACCAACATTATCTAAGCAATCACATACTACATAATCCATATTTACTCAGGTATAATACAAATAATGAGTATATGAGTGCATTTTTCAACAGATTGCTCTCTTGATAACATATGGCGCTCGCTTCCTCATAACGGCAACAAGAACAAAACTAAGAGTCAGAGAAGACAGATCAAGTTGCCATTGCCATGCGATACGTGTATTGCTGTATTTGTTTTTATGTCGGCAAGTTACGTGTTAGGAGTTCTGAGAATAAGTCTCTGTCCGACATTTGTTCCTCTGGTATGAGGTAGAGATAGATAGAGGATGGAGGAATCTGAAGACGCATGTATGCAGCAAAGTATTAATAAAAAGGTAACGGTTTATGAAATGAGGAGTTACTCATGCTTCAGGGTATTTGAAGTATTACTGCGGATTCCTCGAGAACAGTTGAAGACAGCAGACAGTGGTACTAGCGGAAGTGCTGGATTGAATACTAAGCTTTAATCGGGGTTTGATTGTATTTTGTTTAAATATGACGTGCAGTAGAAAATAAATAAATATAAGGCAACTATTAAATGGAAACATATATTAAGAAATCAAATTGAATTATAAAAGATAAATTGGGACTTTTCTGAATTTGAATCTGAGATCTATAAACTCTGGTCATATGAAGAAAATCAGTTTTAAATCCGAGATAGAGAAGCCTGATGCTGGGTTGCATGAAAATGTTATCGCTTCATTAGCAACTAACAGACAGATTCATAAAGTGGATTAGCGCTAACACCATTTTTTATTTCGTTCTTAACTCTCTTTTCAATGTACGAAACAAGTTTATTTTAACTTGAGTTAAAAAGAGAGTTAATTAGCATCAAATTTAGTTTATTTCTTTAATCTGTTTTAATTTGAAACATAGTTATAGATAATATTAAAAATGGTGTTAGCGCTAACCCGTTTAGTGAATCCGCCTGTAACGGTTCAATAAATTTCAGAAAATCGCTATTGATACTGTTGCTAGATAAACAATTCTAAAGAGCTCTTTGTTTTTTTCTTGCAACCCAGCATTAGATTATAAAAAAAGTCGTAGGAAGCCAAAATTTAATTATTTTTTCTCTCTTTCACAATTTCGAGATTTTTGCTCTAAAGTTTTGCAAAAGTTTAAATTAATATTTCATATCTTTTCTATATAATGTTTGCATTTAATGACAGTCTCTTTCTTTTTATAAGTTGGAGAAAGTCAAAGGAGAGATATTAGAGATCTATTTTTTAAACTACATTATTTTAAATACCTACTTTCTGTCGTTTCTTTTCTATTGTTGTCTAATATCTTTGATCTTGACAATTACTATAAGATAAAAGAAGATAATTTCACTGAAAGTATATACTTTCAGTATACTCGTTATTATTATTTTAATGTACTGTTTTTCTCTGTGAGTGCTTGTATTTTTAAAAAGTGTTTTGAGACAGTTTTCTATTAAACATTCTTAATTTAGCTTTTCTAATAATTCTATACTAAAATATTTACTGCTAAAGTGTATAATGCAAATGTATGTTCTAATGAAAGTTTATAATATCATTTTAAATTATATATTGTTGTTGTTGAAACGGGAAAACTATTTCATTTTATTTGATATTGCAAATTATTTACATTATATGCAATACAGAACATAGCAGTACATTGGGATTGGACAAATAAATTATTGCAGTTTTGAAACTAATTTTTCAGACACCCCTTGGGACAATTCTAATAGCATCAAGACCATTTCTTTTCTCTGAAACAGAATTGAAAATTAATATAATATAAGTAGTAGAAACTTGTATTAAGAAAAAGGGGAAAATCAAGTATAGATAAATAGAAAATTTCACCAGTCAGAGGAGGCAAGCAATACAAGGAAGACTACAGAAAAGATATGAATGTGCTAGTGGAACACTAATTATAAACTTACCCTATTATATTATATATTGGTCAGACTGCATTTGATTCTATCCTAGTCATAATTAGTGATGGTTTCACGAATTTGCCACTCATTGGCAATTTTTATCATATTGATGTGACTTGTTAATTTATCTGCCAAATTCATTTGTCATTTTAATGATAAACTGGCCCAAAGTATACAAATATATCGGTAATATCTATTTTAATAAGTAACCAAGCAATTACAGAATTACAAATCAACTAATCTTATTTTTACGTAAACAAACTCTAAGCTAACATAAATCTTTTAAATTTGTTTTTGACTCCATTTGCATGATTTAATACTGCATTCCACATTTAGCCGGTGACATAAATATATACTTTGTAGACAGCTGTCATCTTTTGTAACAGTTTACAAAATGTTTAAGCAAAACAGAAAGTAACGTTTAGATACATAGCACATAATTTTTAAATAATATATTGTACAACAAGCATGGAATGGTACTCATTTCGCATCACTATAAAAGATTGCTACAATACTCGTACAGTACGAAATGCTTCATCCAACTTGTACATTATGCTTTTTTGCGACTACGATATTGTTCACCCCATGGGGTGGCTAGCTCAGTGGTATGAAGTCGGCCTGTGGATCCTGAGAACCCTGGTTCGATTCCCACAGGCGACAAACGATTTTCATCATTTCAAAAGCTACCCCTGTGGCTCCTTCACCACTAACATCTTTGGAGGCCGTGATTTGACGACTGGTAACCGCACTTCACGCGCAAAATATATCACTTACCGAGATCTGCTTTGGCAGAGTGCCACACCCAGTAATGGGTAGAAGGCGTGATGATATATTTATTTTTTATTTACGATATTGTTCTATTTTATACTTTAATAATAAGTTTGTGTCTATTTCACTACTCCTTTGTCGATTCTAAATTAATATCTTGGCAATATAAAAAAATCTTGAGATATGCTATTCATATCTTACGTTGCCTATAATAACCATGACATGAAAATACTATTATTGTGGCACTCTGATATCTTTTGCGCATCAAGTGCAATTATCAGCCGTCAAATCACGGCTTCCAAAGATATTAATGGAGGAGAAGCTACAGGGGTAGTTTTAATATGATGAAGATTTTTGGTCGGCTGTTAGAATCGAACAAAATCAAAGAAAATACTAATCTTTTGCTATTTGCAAATAATAAAACTGTTAAGCAATAGAAATATTTGCCACCTACACAATCTTTCGAACTAGAAATAGAAATCGTTTAAATATCAAATCTGTGCCAGCTTTAATCATTTACATGATGAATCCGCCTGTCATTCATAAATACTCAACGAAAAAAGCACTTACAAACATCATTGTTCTATTGAACAATAACGCTTACAAGAAATCAAAACGCATCTATTAAGACCGATCAAAAAGATGAAGCAATCACTAATAAAACAAAAATAAAAACTTCATCTCCTGCTATTAAAGGTAGTAAAATCCAATACCAAATGAATAGCGTTGTGAGTCAAAGTAAACCAAGATGGCCTTGACAAGTTCATATATAGTTATGACATTAGATCTCAACGCATTATGTATGCCGCATACGTAATCATTCGTTACATATGTAACGCAAATGTGAGAATGTATGGGTGTGTGTATGTATGTATGTTGCTCCGAAATATCTCGTATCTCGGTTACACTGGTTTGAGTTGCGATTCTCGCTGCATACTAAAATATGTGCCAGGGACAAAAATAAATTTTGTGACAAATATATATTTTTACATCAAATTGTGCAGCTGGTGCTTGCATGTTTTGAAGTTTTGATGTTGTTTAATAATAAAATTTGAATCGGGAGCATGCAGTTTATGTAATGTTTACTTTAAACAAAAATTACATTTCTACAATATTGTTCTCTTACAGGCAGATTCATAAAGCGGATTAGCGCTAACACCATTTCTTATTTCGTTTTTAACTCGCTTTTCAATGTATGAAACAAGTTTATTTTAACTTGAGTTAAAAAGATTGTTAATTAGCATCAAATTTATTTCATTTCTTGAATCTGTCTTAATTTGAAACAGAGTTATAGATAATATTAAAAACGGTGTTAGCGCTAATCCGTTTTGTGAATCTGCCTGTTAGTGATTAGATAGTGAATAAATAAAATAAAATAAATAATAAATATATCATCACGCCTTCTACCCTATTCTGGGTGTGACACTCTGCCGAAGTAGATCTCGGTATGTGATATATTTTGCGCGTGAAGTGCGGTTACCAGTCGTCAAATCACGGCCCCCAAAGATGTTAGTGGTGGAGGAGCCACAGGGGTAGTTAGTGAATAAATAGTTATTATTATTTGTAAAATAATAATAATAATAGAAATTTAATAATTATAATAGAAATGTTTAGTGTATCGAAGAATGAATTTAGCGACCGAGGCAGACGATATTCTGAGGACGACAAATAAATGTCATGGACGATATACAGACACGATCAGTAACAAAATTGGATTTTTGAATGTAATGTGGTGACAGAATGTGAATAAATATAAACCAAAGCTCTTTGAAGACCGTTGCTATTGGCAACGGGACTTTTTGCACACCACAAAAGTAATTTTGTTTTTCTTTTTTTTTGTATTGCTTTCATAGTTACTTACATTTAAAATTTGAATTAATTACAATTAAATTGGATTAATATTAATTGAAAATATCTTTTGAAATTAGCTATTTTATCGTACCTACTAGTTCAATAAAGTTATATTTTATGGACGCTAAACTGTGTCATAAATAAAGTTATGATGTAATCGAACATAAATATTTTTATATCAATTTTATTTTAAAATTAATCAATTGTTTTTGATTCCTAACCATTCTTTATTTTTTTGCTAATTGTTCACAATTTTGAATCGATTATATTTTACGATGGATAGATATATTAGCGATTTTTTTAGTATTATTCTTTTATTTTTTAGTATCTGGCTAATGGCCATAACGTTGTAAAAAACATTTAAACCCACTTATAAAAACAACCATTAATAATTATAAAAAGCAAATCTAAAATTCGATGCTAACAGCTTGCATACTATTAAAAATAAACAGCGTTATGTAATATGTAAAAGGAAGTAATAAATAAATATTACATGTAATTTTAACAGAGAAAAACAACTTTATCTATTCCATTAGAAAACAAAATATTATAAATTTTTCATATAATTTACAAAAGTAACTCAAGTAAATATAAATATAAATAAATATAGTTTGACACTAAATTACATTAATTTATTAATTCATAATGCTTTTTGAATAGGTTCCAATTGACACGAGCCAAAACTATTAATAAAATTGATGGTTACAAGAAAAACACATGTCAATATTGCTATTTTTGTTTGTTATCATCTCATTAAATCTAGATTTAGAGCAGAAGGTCTTTAACTACGAAAATAGAAAACTAACAGATTAATATTTTTGACTAGAGTTCTTAGTTTTGAATTGATTTTTGACAGGACAACAGATAGAAATTTCTCATAGACAGATAAAGAACAAATTAATCTTAGAGCGCTTTTATCATCTGTCAATTGGAATTTGTTTTTTTGCCGAGAAAAACGCTGCCTGATTTTATGGTAATTTATTGTACTAGTGTGGAATGTGATATGTTAGTCACGAAAGAAAATGTTTAGCCACGATGCCCGAAGGGCGAGTGACTACTTTCTTTGAGTGACTAGTATGCATTCTGCACGAGTCCAATACAAAGATTTATCCTTCACCTCTCTTGAAACTTCTTAAATCGTTTTTATATGTTCGTTTATTGTTTGACACTAATAAGACATTTGATATGATATTAATAAAACAGAAATTACAAACTACCCTTGGAATGGTTGTCATGGCACCGTGACTTATATATTATTCTCTCACTGAGTGACTAATGATTGACATTTATTTCAAATAACTATAATTATTTACTGTACTAGTGTGGAATGTGATATATTAATCATAAAAGAAAAAGTTTGGCTACTTTCCTTGAGAGACTAGTAGGCATTTCACACGAGTCCAATACAACGTTTTATCCAACATCTCTTTTAAAACATCTTAAATAGTTTGTATATGTTCGTTTATTGTTTGGCACTGTCAAAACATTTGATATGATATTAATAAAACATAGAAATTACAAAGTACTCATGGAATGGTTACTATGGTACCGTGACTTCTTTATTATTCTCTCACTGAGTTACTAATAATGGACATTATTAACTTCAAATAACTATAGTAACAGGTTTATAATAGCTGTATTTCATTTTCCACTTAGTTATCAATTCAGAAAATATGTCTAAATGAACTGAATAAAGCAAACTGTTGCATTTATTGCGATGAATTCCTTCAAAGGAAATTAGAATCAGTATTTCTAGTACTGGAAATAAAGTCAGCGAAGTAATTCAGCGAAATAAATAAGTAATCTGGTTCAGTAAATGTAAGTTAGATCTGACCAAAATGGCAAATGGAATGGGCCTTATGTGTCGATATTGGATAAAAGTAAAAGAGGACATTTTCACAATTCAAATGATAATTTATAAAAACGAAATCTGTCAACATTTTGCTGTTTCCAATGTTACCTGGTTACTCGTTATCATTAGCCATATTTGACATATTTTATAGAGACTCAGATGAACTTACAATTTAGTTCACATATTTGCCAGGCTTCACTTTCCTTTGGTTGCGTTGTATGTACAGAATGAACCACGTAAACAAACATGTAAACTAAAGTAAATTGTGTACGTAAGAAGCGATTCAAGGAATGTTCAGAAATTGCTCCACTAAGTGTTGAGAATCTTTGAAATTTTCAGCAAATTTTTCAGATTTATAAACAACAGTGCAACACCAACACAAATGCTATTAATAATTGCGAAGGAAACTTATAATAAATATTTGCAGATGTTGTATAAGTGTATATCTGTCAAGGATACTATTTTTCAGAACATCTATACAAATTGGCGGATAGCAGCATCATTTCCTGGCTGTAACCTCAATGTTTTGTTCATGTTATGTAGTAATAATGATAGGATTTGTCTATTTCTTCACAGCTGCCCTCGAGGGACGCGCTTAGGGATAAAAGTATCAATTATTGGTATCAGTAATCCACATTAAGTATCGGAAATAAGTGTCGATATTTTGAAGTATCGGTATTTCTTCGTGAAAGTGACGTTTTATCTCTAGAGCCGAAGGAAAGGAATATAAAGCACTTGAGGGAATGACACTTTTTTCAAGAGATATAAATAGAAAGTCAAGTTTTCAGAAATAAATTAAAAATTTAGCTAAGATTTATTATACTCTTGACAGATGTCACCTGGATGTCACTAATATCACACCGTTGTTTTTCAGTTGTCATAAATATGGTTTTACTTCCCTAGGGATGAAAAATATCACAATTTTTCCTTGATTGAGGGAAGAATTTACTTTCCGACAGGGTCTTGAAAAATAAAACATTTTTTAGCCCTAACTGAAAGTAGGCTTTTCTTTCCTCATATACGTGTCTTTCCTAAGGAGGAAGGAAATATTTTCCTCTCTTCAATTTAAAAAGTATAATTCGCACCAACATTTTCAGAAACAAAGGATACAACAAATAAACGTCTAAATAATTTCTCAAACAAAACAAAGAACATCCGCCATATTTTTTGGTGAAAATAAAGGACAAATTTGAAGATAGTTTATAAAAATAGAAAAACAATTTGTATTTATTGAGAATAAAACTAAATAAATATAAATATATCATCACGCCTTCTACCCATTACTGGGTGTGGCACTCTGCTGAAGCAGATCTCGGTAAGTGATATATTTTGCGCGTGAAGTGCGGTTACCAGTCGTCAAATCACGGCCCCCAAACATGTTAGTGGTGGAGGAGCCACAGGGATAGCTTTTTCAAATTATGAAAATTTGTCGCCTGTGGGAATCGAACCAGGGACCTCAGGATCCACAGGCCGACTTCATACCACTGAGCTAGCCATCCCATAAGAGAAAAAAACTAAAACTATGTAATTTAAACTATAGGTCTATTTGTCCATATTTTACAATCATTCTATATAGCAAAAAACAATAAATTGTACTGGTTGTACATATCATGGTTACTACATCTACAAATGTGCATCAGCCATTGGCCAACAGTTACGAAAATTACCACTTTTCAATGGTGTGAAACGGTGTGGAATCTATTGACACCGATACCTTGAAATGAGAATTGATATCGGTAAATTATACTTTGTTCTTCGTATCGATTCTCTACTGATAGTGATAATATCCCTAGACCCGGTTCTAGTAAAATTGAGAACAAAATATTTAAGTGAAAATAGTTGTAAATATCACAACATCGTTTAGCAATTGACAAAACTGCAAAACAATTTCCTTGTAGCATCCATTCCAACAAATATTCCAATTTCGTCCATGACCAACCAACTAACCTCGACTCTGAGTCTCTGAGATAAGATGTATTTTAAACTTATCACAAATACCCGCTCCTTGAACCTACGCACAATGGACATACTCTAGCCTTGTTACTCATAAAGCCGCAGTGAAATTAGCCACACTCCGAGTTTGACAGTTCTGCATTGTGGTGTTGGCAATGCGACAACGACAAGACGGCGGCGACAGCACGTTAAAGGAAAGTGATGTCATCGTCGTATATAAACGTGAGAGTGTTTGAGTTGCAAGCTGGCGAAGTTTCGTAGGTGCGCAATCGAGCGATATTGGGTACGCGACTCGGTAAAGGTGTTATTATGACAACAGGTGTTGCATTGAACGGTTGGGAATTAAATGCAGCAGAAGAAAGTTAATCGGTTTCGATTTCTGATTTCCTTCACACTATTTATTATTCTGCTAGGTTTTTCTTTGAAAATTTACATAAAATTTTATTTGCCTTTCAAACAAATATAGCTATACATGATTTATTTATGTGCTATTTTGCACAACAGGATATTACGACATGTACAGTATAGAAGTATCTCATAGTGAAATCCGGATCAGTCGGACACAATTTTTTTTTTTATACAAGTTGAAATTATGGATATTTTAACTAGCGAATTATCACTCGTGTAGTGAAAAATGATGAAAAATATCTGATTGTACAAGAAAAAGCTATGTTTATTTTATTGTTAGCCCTTTCAAATTTTAGTAAATGATGCTATTCTCCACTTTACCAGAAAGTTAACGTTTCTTACTTCAATTGAGCGAAAATGATACTTTTCATCCCTTGGAAAGAATAATTATTTGTGTATGTAGGCCGCGAAATGATTGTTTATGTCAAAGTTCGGCAGCCGAAGCTGAAAGCCGAGGTAGACTATTTTCTGAGCGCACAAAAGCATTCAATAGGTGCAGTGCACAAAAAAAATTTCAGACAACTACATTACGTTTATGAAAAAACTTCAAAATTTATTAGAAATCTAATAATGAAATGATGGTTATTATAAATATGATGTTTTCAGATAAAATAACAATTTGTTTGTTTATCGGCGGTATTTTGTAATCGCATTTTGGCATTTTTCCCTTGATATAAGTCCAAATAATTATTTTCTTAAAGAGTTATTCTATTTTTATTGAAGCATCATTGAGAATATCAATAACTAGTGAATTGGTAGGTAGTTTACAATTTATTAAATCAATTACAAAGACAAAATGTCAATTTCGATATGGAACTGAGTCTTAAAATAAGAAAATAATAGGTCACTGATGATGAACTAATAGTTGATTCAGATGTGCTGTATTTTTTGTGGAACTTAGACAAGTATTGGGAAAAAAGTTTCCTATTATTTTTATATTTATTAAATTATCAAGAAATTCCAATTCATTTTTTGAGATATAAATTCATAGAATTTATGGTATGTTATTTAGGTTAATGGAGCTTGAGAGTAAAATTTCAATAAAATGAAGAAACTCTTATAATACATAGATCATAATTTTACAGACTGCTGAAAATATATTGTTCTGCTGAAAATATATTGTTATCTAAAAAATGAACATTTTTCTGGCACAATTTCAAGTAAACAACAAAATAAATATAAATACGAAATAATAAATATCAGAATGCCCTAGATTTAAAATATCAATAGGACTAGTTTTTTTCTTCTACACAAAAAATAAATACATGTAAATACTTGCGATTGAGAAATTGATGAAGCCAATGTTTTGACAGTGAAACATGACGAAATATTGGTCGTCCAAGCTGCTTTAAAATCTTCACCATCTATTATTAACTAATATTATTAATACAGACAATCATGGACCAGTAGATAAAATCGAGGTAAAACTTTCGTTTACTAATTAACAAACAAGAGATCGAATGTTCAAATCTCGTTGATTTCAATTTATTCAACAAATACGACTGGGTCTAAGTGATCGAATTAGAGATCGGCATTTTCGAAAATTTGTATATCTGATCCAATCCGTTTCGACTCAATCCGAGATTCAATCCGATCTGAAATTCAATCCAAAATCGCGTCCCAATCCAATCCGAGAGAGTGCTGATCCGATCCGATTCGATTTGAAATCGGATTGGATGGGATCGGATTCGGATGTCGGATATTTTTGCCGATCTCAAATTCCATTATAAGCTCTAGCTTCACTATAATGCAATTGGGATTTAGTGCCTCTTGTGCAGAGAAACAAATGAATAAATAAATAGACCTAAAACTCAGGATGAGGGCGTAATGGAAACATATGATCTAAGTAGTGGGTGAAAAAAAAAATAACAAAAAGATGTATAAAGTGTAAAATTTACCGATTCAAAACCTAATAAATTTTATATTTAACAGCAGAGAGATACCAATATGTAGTACGAAATGTTATCACCAGATGTCATATTGTACTAAGCCAACACCTCTTTGTATTTAAAAATAATATTCTCTCACACTGATCACAAATCAACTGTTGCTGTTGCAGCACACCTCGCATGCAACAGGCAGCAGTCTCACAGCTCCAGCAGAGCCGGTGTCCGCCCACCGCAGACTTCGCGACCGCCGAGCGAACAATACGCGACAATTGAACCTTCGCCGCAGACGTAGCCGCCGCCTCGATCTGTGTGAGACCGCAAGAGTCGAAGAGTCAGAACCAGCAGACGCGGTATAAAGTGTGGCTGCATGGCTTTGTGTAGCGACTAGCGACCTGGAGATAGTTGAAGAATGTTGATGGTATTTGTATGATCTGTCGTTGTGTCTGTCTGCCCACATAATAGAACGCGAAACGTTTGGGATTGTTAGAAACTAAAATGAAATGATACCGTATGTTCAAATAAATGGAGAAACAATTGTAATTACCTCATTTAATGCCCGTTTGCAAAAATGAAACTTAAATTTCAAGTTTGTCATAAACTGATAATATCGCATCAAGTGTTTGACAGCTATGTTCAATTTTCCTTCAATTTGCTGTAATTTATTTAAGTCAGACAGCAAATTTAAGTTTCGTTGGTGCAAACGAGCTCTAATTACACAAATTAGTGAAATTTATTAAAATAGTTGAAGAATATCGGTTGCTAATTATGATTATGAAAACAATAGCTTTGTTTTGACTGTCAGATTTTTAATAAATAGTAGAAATTAGTAGATATTTTTATCGAAATTTAATATAGATTACTTCATTTTACTATCATAATTGAAAATAGTTTCTTCTAAATCGAGGGATAAGGATGAGGCATTTCTTCTTGAAGGTAAACTGTATTATTTTCCGAGCCGAAAAAAGAATGACACTTTCTTCAAGAGGTATACATAAAATTTTCAGAAATAATTTACAAATTTATAAAAGGTTTATTATTTTCTTGGTAGATGTCACCTACATGCCATTAATGGTTTATTTTATCGTTGTTTTTCAGTTGCCTTAGATAGGGCTTAGATTTTCCTTCTACTTGTACGAAAAATAACTTTTTTTCACCTACTTCAGTATGACGCTATTACTTCTACTTTTTCAACAGTAATTCTGACAGGACAAAAATTAATGAAAACATTACGATAAAAAAACGGCTACTAAATTTAAAAGTTTAGAAAAAAGTGACAGTTATTGTTTCAATGGAGTAGTTGCTACCAAAAAATCATAGTTAGTAGGCGATTTTCTCGAACTACCATAATTAATTTCTCTAATTTAAGCAATTCAGATTAAATAATTTGAAGTGAAAAAGATGTATTGACAAATTTAGTTTCTATGCACCATTTGGTACCAATTGTTTATCGCGCTCAAATCTGAGAGGCACATGCTGGGTTGCATGAAAGTTTTATCGGTTCATTAGCAACTAACGGTTCAATAAATTCCAGAAAATCGCTATTGTTACTGTTGCTACATAAACAATTCTTTAACTAAAGAGTTCTTTATTTTTTTCTTGCAACCCAGCATCAGTCTTTGAACTAATAAACAATTTTTTTAAGAACTAACCGCTATTTTATATTCCAGATTCTATGTTAGTAATAAATCTCACACCCATTAAACTAGAGTTTAAAAAGGAATTGCAAGTGTACAAATTTTAATGATCAACCACGTTTAATAAACTCAAACAAGTAATAAACAAATTGCAAAGAGATTTTTTTTTTAAAACTAACAAATTCGAGCTGTTAAACTCGCTTGTAAAATGAGTACACAACCATAGAAATATAACTGTTCAGTACATACATACAATGATAAATTATTAAAATTCCTTAGGACTGCGGATTACACACTTTATCAAGAATACAGTATTTTAATTTAAAAATACTTCGCGTATAAAAACTAGTTGATAAAATGGATAATAAGAAGGCGGGGTTTGCGCTACATTTATATTCATATAGAATAAAATAGTGGAACTATATGAAAGCGTAAGGTGAAATATATAAATTACACATTTTGGATTATCATAGTAGACTTTGCGATTATGGTCGCACCATAATGATGAAGTCATGCGCAATGTGGTTAAAGTTTAATTTCAAAAATAAAAATTGTGTTTATTTGTTTAACATATGGAATAAAAAATATTAAACTCTATTTGTAGTACTCGCGATTGACACATTGGGGGAGCTAGCGTTTTGACAGCAAAATATGGCGGAATATTGGTAGCTCGAGCTCTTCTCAACCGTGTACCTTATGTTACTAATATTTTAAAAATAAACTATAATAATAACAAAAAATGGAACAAAATTTAAATGGCAGAACTGCATACTTTTGATAGCAGGAAGATACCAATATTTAGTACCAAATTTTATCACTAGATGTTATATCGCAATATATCAGATTCGAATAACTATGGAAAGTTTTTTTTATTTTCCTTTATCTAATATTTTGAGTAAAAACATACTGAAATAACATTATATTACATTTTAGATCATGCACAAGCTCTCAATAACTCTAAATTCTATCATTTTGTATAAATCATTTGGTAATTTGATCCCAGAACTAACATTTATTGCTTCTCCGTGATCTACAGCAGAAAACTGTAAATATTTAATGGTACGTCAGATAAATTTAAACAGTACAAAGTGTGAAATTCAAATTGTTATTTTAATAAAAACAGTTAGTTATATTTAAATGTTGGCACGGTAACCTAGCCAAGCGGCAGAAAAATATCATTATATTAGTCAGTCAGTTGTTTGAAAACAATTTGTGTGGTGCAGGTATCCATGGCCACAAGGACCTATTGTGTTGTTTATTGTTTGTTTACCAAGATATATTTAAATGTTCCAGTTTCATTGGTTGTATATAATTACAGGTGTATGTTCGAAATTTTATTTCAAGGTTTCAAATTTGTATCAATTTAAATTCATGATTAGAAATATGGAAATAAAATAAAATAACCTAAAAATATTATAAAACGGCTTTGAACTCAACTCTGTTGCGTAGAGATTTAAAAAATATATATCATCACGCCTTTCATCTCTTACCCGGTGTGGTACTCTGCTGTAGCAGATCTCGTTAAGTAATATAATCATGCGTGTGAAGTGCGGCTACCAGCTGTCAAATCACGGCCATCAAAGATATTAGCGGAGGGAGAGCCACAGGGATAATTTGAATGTGGGGAAAATTGTTTGTCGGTTGTGGGAATCGAACCGAAGTTCTCAAATCCACAGACCAGCTCGGTACCACTGAATCACCTACCCCATTATTTTATATTTATTGTAATTAAGTAAATTACGTATTTTTTAAAGTAAATTACGTATTTTTTAAGTAAAAACATAACAATTGATAAAATCAAATTTATTTTAAAGAGAAAAATGCAGATAAAACCGGTATTTGAACCTGGACCCTTTTGAACTCCAGTCAATAGCTCGGCTACTGAATTATACTTCCTATTCAATTCAAATCTGGTGATATTCCCAATAGCAGAGGATTCAAAAGGTCTCAGGTTCAAATTCTAATGTCTGAATTTTTCTTTTTAAAATAAATATGACGTATTTTTCTTTAAAACTTTTGACAGCGGTACAAAATAAAAAATAAATCCACTGAATCACCTACCCCATGTAGTAAAAAATAAATAAATAAATAAATAAATATATCATCACGCCTTTTACCCATTACTGGGTGTGGCACTCTGCCGAAGCAGATCTCCGTAAGTGATATATTTATGCGCGTGAAGTGCGGTTACCAGTCGTCAAATCACGGCCCACAAAGATATTAGTGGTGGAGGAGCCATAGGGGTAGTTTTAAATTGGTGAAAATGTTTTGTCGGCTGTGGGGATCGAACCAGGGTTCTTTGGGTCCACAGGCCGACTTGCTACCACTGTGCCATTACCACATTTAGTAAAAAATGATGGGAAATATTTAAAATAATTTGAAAATATTATAAATATTGTAATTATTATTCATTTAAAATATGTCCTTACAGTTTTATAGTAATTAAAAATAATATATTACATAATATATTTTTTAAATATGTAAATAAGAAAGGCAAATTTTGTGGAAAAATATTTTTAGTTAATAATTTTCAAGGCAATGTCAAAGGTCAACAAAATCATTAGCAAATGTAATATGAACAACAAATATTATTCATTCCTTATCTTTACGAGTTTCTGTCAAATTAAATTAAAAATGATCTAAAACAAAAACAATTTACAAGCATGAATAAGATTTCATCAATGACATTTATTAAATTCCGATTAAAACCTCACATTATGTACTAATTTTACGACAGTTTGATTGTTTTAGAAACCGTTTTATTATTTCTAATCCAATCACTGACGTTTTAAACCGAGTATAAAACTAGTTCCAACTCTACAGCCACTGAAACACATTCAATGCTTATCTCAATTGCCTAAAAATGAATTGAAATGGTTTTAAAATAGTTCCGAGTAGGTCTGTCGAAATCATAGTGAGCCATGGAAAGAAGTGTGTCAGGTAGATTCGACTTTGAACTACGTCATCTACGTTACGTATACGTTACGCAATCTGGCTCTACACGAATTATGTTAGAAATCACAAGCATACGAAAAGAGTGGGCTTTGTTCATTCAGTTTTTTAACAGAACCAGACACGTAAATTTTCAGGATAAAAAAAATTAACTAAGAGCGTGCGTCAATTATTTTACAAGTTGATGATCTGAAGATTAGGTAATGATGTTCTTAAGTGAAATATAAATATAAACAATTCTTTTATAATACAAGTTGATTCCAAGAAAATTTATTTGTCTTAACTGATTTGTTTTGATTACAGTTTATTTGTTATCAGTTGTTCATATCTTTTATTTATTTAAGATAAAGATTAGAAAATAATTGGTTTCCTTAGTTTTGTAGATTATTTTGATGTTTACAATAAACAAAAAAATATCTTTTTGCGGCGCGCAAAATTTATTAAATTATAGTTATTTACGTAACAAGACCTAAAAGCCTCAAACCTTGAAATATGCTTGCTCACTCAGTAAAGATATATTTTCAAGATGTTAGGTAGATACAATATTATTTGCGACCAACAATGAAAACTTATTCACGATTTGACACATGAATGAAAAATATTTGCGCAAACTAAATAAACTTATAAATAAAATAAAATAAATAAATAAATATATCATCACGCCTTCTACTCATTACTGAGTGAGGCACTTTGCCGAAGCAGATCTCGGTAAGTGATATATTTTGCGCGTGAAGTGCGGTAACCACTCGTCAAATCACGGCCCCCAAAGATGTTAGTGGTGGCGAAGCTACAGGGGTAGTTTTTGAAATTATGAAAATTGTTTGTCGCCTGTGGGAATCGAACCAGGGTTCTCAGGATCCACAGGCCACTGAGCTAGCCATCCCATATATAAAGAAAATATTCATTTTCTGATATCTTTTGGTTCAGTAAAGTTTTACCGAGCCCTTCGCTCGTATTTTTCGGTCTAAATCGGTAAAATTTTCTGGATGATTGCGAAAAAATATATTTCTAGAGATATATATTAAATTTCAGTGATATCTAGTCGTTCTGTGAATTTGAGAACCGTGGTTCGATTCCCACAGCGACAAACAATTTTCACAACGTTAAAATTACCGCTATGGGTCCACCTTCACTAATATCACTTATCGAGATCTTCTGCGGCAGAGTTTCACTTCTAGCAATGAGTAAAAGGCGTTAGGATATATTTTATTTATGTATTAAATTTGAATATTTTTTTAAATCTTGAGATTCCGCAAAGTATTTGTGGTTCAAATCCTGCAAAAGTCTCATAATTATTTAAATTATCTCCATTTGATTGAGTATAATAAAGATTTATTTTGACAAGTGTTATAAGTTTGATTTTGCAAAATGTAAAAATCAAATGTGTAAATATTTATAAACCTGACTAAGAATATTTGCGTATAAAATTATTCAGTGTATGTCATGAACAAATTATTGTAAATTCATTCACTTGAGATCTGGTGCAATAATTTAATCGTTGCGATAATTATCTGTTAGAATATTTGAAGTATTATGTTCCAATTTTTTTTTTCTCCGATTTTTCTTCATACAAAATGACATGAAACAACAAATAGCTATTCTAAAATTAAAAATAAGTTATTTTTGGCGTCATGAGGACATAAAAAAACAATTAAACAAGTAAATAAAAAAGTTTTGACAGATATAAAAACGTACTTGCAACAAAGCAATAACAAGTCTCGTCTTCCCACTCTGCACTGCGATTGTACTGATTGTTGTCGTTTTTGGATTCTGCGTTGTTTCCTCTGCCGAAATATTCCCAGTGCCATTGCAATTATCCTCAGGTCCATTCATTTCACTCATTTTTACACCGATTTAAAACTTTTTAACACTTTCACGATTTAAAATTCATCCCAAACAACAATGGTCATTCACAGATAATAAGAGCGTTTGTCAGATAAATATACACAGTTAAACACTGGTTCATAATGTACAAAGAGATGAAATGATTGGAGGAACTTGTTACGAGCGGAGTTTGAAAGTAAAATGAAGTTGATTGAAATCAAAAAAGTTTTGTGAGGAACGACCACATGAAAACACTTCGAAGCCGCGGTTGAGACTGACGCGCTTCGTGGAGCTGCCGACGCAGCGCTCGCACTCTACAGTCGCACCATATCGAGAAAGTCATGCTCGAGGAGATCTGCTACTTTTTACACGAACATCACACACGGTGATGGAAGAGCATTTATATTAATCGATTACCTGGTTAGTTTATAAACTGTCTAGTTAGTTTATAAACTGTCTGGTTTGTTTGTAAACACCAAGTGCGTTTATCAGAATGAGGAAAGTTTCTTTTTGGAAATCTCGCACTTCTCTTTTTATATTGTGTTTTGCAGATAATAGCGGATTTAGGGGAACAGGAATCCGGACACTTCCTCCGAAATATATTTTTTTTTTCGGAAAATTTTACACTATATACAAATCTATAAATATATGGAAGTTTACAGAAACCATCTATATTAATAGAAGCATTTTTAGAATTTTATCCAAATGTTAAAATATTATTTCAATTGCTTTTATGTCTTCCAGTGACGATATGTTCAATTGAGCTCTTTTTTTCGACGTTAAGATTGTTGAAAACATATTTACGTTCTACAAAGACAGAGCTAAAGTTGCCAGGACTAGCGCTACAGTATTTACTTAAAACTCGTTAACTAATTTTGATGGAGACAACCAGGCTAAAAAAAAATATTGATAGAAAATATTTCTCAGTTCAAATGGATAAGAATGATTAATTTCCAAAATTGTAATTAAAATTGCTAGAAATTACTGTTTATTTAGCCTTGGCAGAGAAACAAAATGCAAACAAATCATGTTTCGTGTGAAATTTGTTAACTGATACAGATTCAAAATTTAACAGCACGATTTTAAAAAACTTTTAGATAATCCTGAATTTGTATTCAACTAATCTTATTCTAGTCCGATTTAAAAAGTTAATACGACGACCAAATGACAAGATTATAGATTAGATTCGAGTCCTGCGCGGGTCCACTTTATTAGACCCGCACACGACCCGCTATACGCAAATATAACTCAGACCCGACTCGCAACCCGAATCGCATTGCGGGTATCGGGTAACCTGCGGGTAATCAGCGACCCGATACCGAAAATTTATAATTGTCTACAACAATACTACAAGAAGTATAAGTACATTTATAAATAATACGAAAATCGTATTTAATTTTAAGAATTAATAAATTTTTGAAAATAACATTGGATTGGATCCACTTTAGTCGATCCGCACTCGACCCACGACTCGCAAAGAGTGCAAAAATTCGACGCGCATTGCGGGTATCCCGCGGGTACCCGATTCGACGCAGGACTATTTGAGTTTATTAAAAAATTGAGGTTATGGTTTATCTTTATTTGATTAATACAAAATTTAGAATTAACTAAAACTATTTAGAGAATTGGGTTATGAATCTGCATTACTTTTACTTAAAACATTATTCTATGAATTAATTAGGAAGGTAATAATTACGTGAATCAAATTACAAAAAATAATATTATCATCTTGTACGATCTACTAAAACAATTGGGTACATAAACAAAACTTTTGGTAGGTACTTGTAAATTTGTATCTCTCACAGATGATAATATATCTGTTGCTGCAGAATTCTGGCTAATATTAGATTGTTTATATTGCCATATTTCTGGCATGCAGTGCGTACAATAAAATTCATTATAAATTATAACTAAATTAAGAACTACTAACACTATTTTATGATATAATAAATATTTGTTTCTTTAATGTAGTCTAAAATAAAATTATAAATGAGGTCATCAACTTCGCTAAAACATTTTTGCTTCGTAAATTGTTAAACAGATTTTAAAATGTAAATCCAGTTAAATAAATTATTACTTTTTAGATTTAAAACTTTAAACTTAAAACTATCACTTACCTTAATAAGAAATTTTGTTGTCGAAGAATAATACAAAAAAAAAATCGGTATATTTTCCGATATATTTCATTTTATTATTAAAAAACCACACAATAAAAACATAAGCCATGCATGCATACACACAATAAAGCAAAATCAACATAAATAAAAATTCTTAATATATTCTACCTACTACAAACATAAAAACATCCAGACAACATTATATTAGTAAAATTTAACAATAGTACAAATTTATTCAGGTTAATAAATAATTATAAGGCAAAATAAAACAGCTTGTACTAAACATTATGACTTGTAAACAAATAATTATAAAATTCTTATAAAAAGCACCACGATGTATGCGACCCATAAAACTTACGAGAACTGATATTGCATACAGCAAATAATAAAATATTTTCATTTCTTTAAAATACTCTATTTCTCAGAAACAAGTAAATACACACAATATAAAATTATTATTTAAAATCATTTCAAATAATAATTCAGATTTATTGTTGTATTATTGATTTATGTTAATAATTAAAAAAAAATATAATTAAAAACTAAATAAAAAAATATAGTTGCAACATGGCACTTATTTTGCAGACTAAATTGTAAAAATATTTAATAAATACCTACTTAAGTAGAATGTAAAATTATATTTAGTAAATCATTGATACAAATTAAAAATGAATCATTATATATTTGAGTATTTTATGAAAATATGAATAAATAAATTATTAATTCAACATAAATCATAAAAAATCTATGCAGCTATTATCAGTTACATCCTAATATCAAAATAATAATTTGTTTAAAGCAATCTTGTGGCCAGTTGCATCACTTTCACTTAAATTTTAGGATTGTTTAATTTAAATTTACTTAAGTTACTAATTTGACAGTTTACCTATTTACTATATTATTCACTCAAAGAAAACTTGTATTTTTACACGTTTTCTGCCGATCTTATTGACCGACAATAAACGTGCCCTTCACACAGTCTCGGTCGTATAGACCGAGAATTATTTGTCCATGATAGTTGCACCAACTGGCCAAAATAATCGTTTTAAAATATGCTGTACGAAAATTCAAAACTATAGTTCGTTCGACGTAAGATTACATCAGAATAAACACATGTTTACGCAGCAAAATTAACTTTTCTTCAAATATCAGTTCAATCATTATTTGTCACACTAGAGCGGAAAAACGCACTCTTCTTGTATTAGACTCTACATTTTTTCAAGATATGCTTCAAAAAACATTTATTCGAACTTTAAATACACTCAGAGAAAAATTTAATGGGTACAATAAAGGTAATATTTTATTTATTTGAATCAAAATTGCAAGATAGTTTAAAGGTTTCAAATATATTACCTACTATTAAATAAGAATTTTCAATAAAATAATTAATTTTTACAACTTTTTTTTGTTGTAAAATAACGTCATTGAAACACTGGTATTTTTTCCTTTATAGAGGGGAAAACTAATTTTCCTCACTATTTTGCGAAAAAGAAGTTATATTTTCTGCGTTTGTCGTAAAATATTATAATTCCTTGTTAAATAATAATATTAAATAATTTAAAAACCGTACAATTCAACAATGAAGAATAATTTTTGAACTGATATGAGAGTCAAATATATTTTATTTGTTGCTTAAACTTGTCTTCATTTTGAAGTTTTGTCAGCCAATCATGATCAAGATCAAATACATCTTGTAATCTTTCGACGAACAAACTCTAACCTAAAATCAAATATGATGTATAAAAAAAAAACAGAAAATAAAAATTGATTAAATGGCTCAAACAATAAAAAAAATCAAATACACCCTTTAATACTTTGTTTAGTAACATAATTATGATAGTATTTACTCCAAGCAGTTTTATCCTCAAACGGAGGACCTACCTCTTTCATCCTCTTCATAAACTCATCCTCCTCAACATCCTTTTCAACTGTCACAGGAATAACAATTTCCCGGTCATCCTCCGCCAGGACAACCTCCCTGATATCCTGCCTCCCTACCACATCCAACTTTCCATCCCTCACAGTTTCCGAAGTGAGTACGAAAGAGGAAACTCCAAGAGTATGACAATGCTGTACTTTCAAATGAGTAGTTTCCGTTACTTCGTGAACTATCTTCCCTGGAGGAACCTCTGGAGAAGGTTTCAAGACGCTTTTCGGAGGAGGAAGGTCAGGACATCCTACTGCGAGGACCATTTTCTCTTTCGATATGTCCTCATTGATTTCTTTCTGGTCAAACTCCCACCAAGGGGAGTAATGTCCTGGTTCTGAGTTGTTGAAAGATGAGGATCTCGATTGAGGGTAGGTACACTCTGAGGCTGTGACGAACTCTTCGTCGCAGTCCTCCTCTTTCGTCTTTGAGGTCGGGTTCCATTCCTAGAAAAAATAAACATGTTGTAGACAGAGAAACATGTGCGGTAGTTAAAGATATTTTTAGCTAGGTACGCGGATAGGCGGATAGTAGTGGAGCTAATAGAATGAAAGAAGAGTGTGGTTGTAAAGTGTATGGATTTATGAACTAGTTGGATATTAAACGGATGGATTTCTAAATGTTTGTAGTAGCTAAAGAGTTTAGTGTTTTCCGGTATACGTAATTTGTTACTGAGGTTAGGTATTGTCGAATGCTAAATGAAGTTGATTCTAAGAACTTGTATTCGTTCATTTAAGAATTCTATTAAAACGGTACATCAAAAGTGGTTTTCAATTCCAATTTTATTTAAGAAAACATTTGAAGAAGCTTGACGTATCCAAGAGATATGTTCATGGGCGTCCACAGACATTTTTCCAGGGGGGACGAGTCAGAAAAAACTCTCAGATATACATAAATTTCTAAAATATTTTTTTTTACATATCATAAATATAAATACACATAACAAATGGATAAAAAAATATTTAAATTTGTGAAATAAATTACTAGTCTTTGTCGTCTGGGTTTGAATTGAAGAGGCAGGACAATTTTCGAATAACTATCCCATAAATTGACACCATTTCTTCAATAAATTCCGATTTAGCAGTTTTACAGTGTTTATTTTCTAATATTTTTAGGGCATAAAATATGAAATTAATTTTGCATGCTTTGTATCGGCACAAATTAGATATGAAAATGACTAAAATTGTCTCAAAACTATCGATAGCTATGAAATTGAAACAAAATTAAACAAATGTTTGTCGTGCAATCTGTCAAAACTGTCAGAATAAATTCCTTATTTATTATTTCATTTATTTTGACAAATTAAACGTCAAACATATGTTTAATTTTGTTTCAATTTCATGCCTATCGATAGTTTTGAGGCAATTTTCGTCATTTTCAAATCTAATTTGTGTCGTTACAAAGTATGCAAAATTAATTTTGTTTATTGGTTAAGATGCACTTTTATTTCAAGCTTTTTGGCTTCAAATATTTAAGGAAGCAGGAAATTGAAAAATTATAGTTTTACATGTTAAAGTCCTATTTTCGAGAGTCTTGGTCACCACCCTAGTTAATATCCAAGGGGGGCGCGCGCCCCCCCCCTTGCCTCCCTCTGCG
Source organism: Pterostichus madidus (assembly GCA_911728475.2). NCBI lineage: Eukaryota > Metazoa > Arthropoda > Insecta > Coleoptera > Carabidae > Pterostichus > Pterostichus madidus. The sequence continues at coordinate 42,761,900 of OU452301.1, forward strand.
GACGCCCATGGATATGTTTAAACCGCAGGTTTCTCTCGAATATTAAAAATTTAATTCAACTTTTTGGCGTAGTTAACAACGCGATTAGCTGACAAAGTTTTATGTAACCCGGGCATAAAGACTTTAATTTTCTATAACTCTATGTTGAAATATTTATTTTTGAATTAATTTGGCAAAGTTTGACATTAGAAACTATATTTACAGGAACTGTCAGTATTTTTTCGATATTTATATACTATACGTTATTATGGAATGGCTAGCTCAGTGGTATGAAGTCGGCCTGTGGATCCTGAGAACCCTGGTTCAATTCCCACAGGCGACAAACAATTTTCATAATTTCAAAAACTACCCCTGTGGCTCCTCCACCACTAACATCTTTGGGGGTCGTGATTTGACGACTGGTAACCGCATTTCACGCGCAAAATATATCACTTACCGAGATCTGTTTCGGCAGAGTGCCACACCCCGTAATGGGTAGAAGGCGTGATGATATATTTATTTATTTTACGTTATTTCAATCATGAACGAATTTCCAATAAATGCTTAAAAATAAAGGAACAAGTGAAATAATAATCAAAGTTTAATTTATTCTATACGTTATTTCAGATATGAAGGAATCTCCAGGAAATGTTTAAAAATAAAGGAAAAAATTAACTAATAATCTATCAAATTTCAATGAACATTTTCCAAGTAAAAATATTTAAATTGCCTACGAGCAGAATTAAAAACTTACTAAGAAACTAAAGCAGTTTACTTCTGTTTATATAGTTTTCATTTGCTTACTAACTTCCTTCTCCTCTCTCCTTTAACTGGAAATTATGTGCATATCAATAATCATATTTTGTTTATTAATTTGTTAAGGCTTGCAATATGGTAATATATCTATATATGTAGATATATTAATTAACAAGAATTTCGAAAAAAATTAAATTAAACCCAATATATTTTTAAATAAATATTCCTTTCAAATTGTGAACACATTTTGTCCTTCAGTTATTTTGGTTTCTAAAAAAAAAAATAAATATATCATCACGCCTTCTACCCATTACTGGGTGTGGCACTCTGCCGAAGCAGATCTCGGTAAGTGATATATTTTGCGCGTGAAATGCGGTTACCAGTCGTCAAATCACGGCCCCCAAAGATGTAAGTGGTGGAGGAGCCACAGGGGTAGCTTTTTGAAATTATGAAAATTGTTTGTCGTCTGTGGGAATCGAACCAGGGTTCTCAGGATCCACAGGCCGACTTCATAGCTATCCCATTTTGGTTTCTGAATGGTTGAAATCTCAATAACAATAATAATTATTAGAACATGTTCTTTGTGCAGATTGGGAAAATAAAAAGGTTGCATTGAAACAGAAATTAATCCAACTTTCTTATTTGTTACATTTATTTGAAATTATAAATCACGTATCAATATTTAAATATAGCTGACGTTTTACGAGTACAAACGATATATGACAAATGTGTAGTTTATTTCCTTCTTCCGTCATTGTGTTTCAGTACTTGTGTATTATTACTAATAGTTTTACTACTATATGTAATCAATCTAGCATACACTGTTTAATTTTCGTGGGTAATGAACGATTCATTCATGATTTATAAGCACTCATCGTTGATACTGTCACTATAGAATTATAGTTGTTTACAATTTTTAGAAACTTTAAATTGTACAGGTAACATCATCAATTAATAGACAGTGCTAGTAATGGTTTATGACGTACTGCATTTCAATTTAATAAGTACAGAATGATCAAAAGGAATTGTTACAGTTGGCAATAAAAAAAAACTACTTGAAATTGGTAAACCTGATTCATAAATTCATTTCCTGTTGTTGACAGTGACATTTAAAATTTAAATTTGAGAACATTTATTATTACATTTATTTCTAAAGTATTTCTATTTCTATAAAGTCAAAATTCTATTAGCTGTCAGACTCTTGACATAACCTATTTGTATTTATTAGAAATGTCAAATAGCATTTCCGTCTTTATCTGACGTTGTGCCAACTGTGGAATAAAAAGATCTCTGGAATTGTATTGCCAACTACAACAATTCCTTTTGATCACCTTGTATAATAATGTTATATCTGGTTTTATCAGAATAACCTTAGTTAGTGAAATTTATCATCTGCATCTATCAACAATTTTAGGCAATCTCCAAAATGGGATAAATGAACTGACGAGACAGATATATTTTTACTGGAAAATCCAATTGCAAATTTTTTAAATAAAAAAATAAAATAAATTAGTAATTAACACCATATTTAAATATTTGTAGGTGTATGCATATATTAACTTGCAAATATGATAATGATTACGTAACTATATTTTATATGGAAATATGTATCGAGAAATTAGAAATCGGTACCTAATATTAGATAAAATATAGTCGAGATTATAAGTGCATGCATATAAAAATTTATATACATGTATATCTCACAATGAATTTATTACATAAATTGAACAAAATTGAAATAGTTATAGTTTTATAGTTGCACTCACGTTTCACAAGTGCGAGATTTTAGATTAAAGCTTTGCTAACTTCAATTTATATACGAGTACATAACAACACGCTTTATCAAATGGAATGGCTCGAACCTTTAAAACATTTATTCATTAGATTAATCCTACAATTAATCATTGCCATACATTCTTATTCTGATACACCATTTTAGCTATAGAGTGATCAAAAGGAATGGTTACAGTTGGCAATAAAAAAAACTACTTGAAATTGGTAAGCCTGATACATAAATTCATTTCCTGTTGTTGACAGTGACATTTAAAATTTAAATTTGAGTACATTTATTATTACATTTATTTCTAAAGTATTACTATTACTTAAAAAGTCAAAATTATATTAACTGTCAGACTCCTAACATAACTTATTTGTATTTATTAGAAATGTCAAATAACATTTCCGCCTTTATCTGACGTTGTGCCAACTGTGGAATAAAAATATCTCTGGAATTGTATTGCCAACTATAACAATTCCTTTTGATCACCCTGTATTATATCCACATACACTCTCTCCCTTCGTGTATAATATACTATTTCTTTTCCCCATATGCCGGTCCAATTTGTTTATTCTCTCCCTAGGGAGGAAAGTAACTGTTTTCCTTTCTTATTTACATTTCGTTTCACAGGAACTATTAGCAGAGTCTTAGATATATACGTATTCATTATATGGTATGTGTTATTTATTATTATTATTATTTTTATATAAATGACATGAAAGAATGATCGTAGAAAAAAATCATATGTATATCTCTGGGGTAAAGAGTCATTTTCTCCTAAATTATAAAAATAGCTGTAAAAATTCGTAGGTATTTAATTAATATACTTATTACCAAATATCAATTTTAATAGGAGCAACTAGAGCTATTTTAAATTACTAATTCAGATTTCCATATTCATAAATACCATAAAAATATTGGTGACATATTGAAAGTACTATTAGGTAATTATTAAAATAAACTTCATTAACATTAATACTTAAATTATAAATTAAATTTCAAGTAAAAGTACCCGTATTACCTATGCGAAAATAATTAAACAAAAATCCAATATTTCACGCTGCAATTTACATTCCAAAAATACACTCTATTTCCTATTTAATTGGCTGGTAATGGCATACTATACCTAATATCACACCACACTAAAGCACCATAACCATAATATTATTTTGTAACGCACGCATGTCAGGAAACGCGCGAATTCAAGATCAAGGGAAAGTTAAATTGACAAAAGTGCGTGGTACGGTTTGTGGTTGTTGATGTTTATTTTGCTGGTCATATGTAACGCCTTTCACGATATCAATGTATTTAATGCAGAGCTTTGGCTGCAGTTGTCAGTCACATACAGTCCTTGCTCCAGTGCAAACAAACTACCAACTACCAAACCAACCATGAACACTTACATTGTAAGTATACCAACAAAAACAACTTGTACAATAAATTGAAAATGCCGAAAATATTCAAAATTATTAACATCAAATTTTATTTACATTTATCAGTGATTTAGGACAATTTTGTAAAATTTACTATTTTCAAAATATATTTTAATGGTGCTGAATAGTTGTAGCACAAATGGTTGTACCCTAGTTTCAAAAGCAAGAGTAGTATGAGGGTTCAAATCTCAGTGACTTGAATTTATAAACAAAAATATAACTATACCCGAGCTGTAAGTCCTCTGTACTGTAATTGCAAATATGAGTTTAATGTCTTATTATTCGGTATAATTAATTCATTAATAAATTTGTGTATTCCAATTTTGTTTCATAAAAATTGAATTTCAATCACGTAATTGTGCAAAGTTCTATGGCAAAATTATTAAGCAAACAATAGTTTTAAGATATTTTTTTGTTGTATTGAGAATTTGTAAAAAAAATTGCGTAATTAGTCGATATAATTTAATATGAGTACATTTAATCTCAGAATTTCTCTAAAATGCTTCAAATTTATAAAATTTTGAAACTAAACCAAAGTAATTAATGCTAATTTTAAAATACAAATTAAAATAATAAATAAATAAATATATCATCACGCCTTCTACCCATTACTGGGTGTGGCACTCTGCCGAAGCAGATCTCGGTAAGTGATATATTTTGCGCGTGAAGTGCGGTTACCAGTCGTCAAATCACGGCCCCCAAAGATGTTAGTGGTGGAGGAGCCACAGGGGTAGTTTTTGAAATTATGAAAATTGTTTGTCGCCTGTGGGAATCGAACCAGGGTACTCAGGATCCACAGGCCGACCTCATACCACTGAGCTAGCCACTCCATTAAAAAATATAATAATATATCATAATTTTATTTATGACAATCTATATACGTATATTATACTCTTAAAAAAATTAAGTGGAGAAAATTTGGATGAGGAAAAATTTTATTCAACATTATTTGTGAAAATGACAATTTTTCTCGGTCAATTTTATTGTGAGAGAAATGGTTACTATCAGGCGCATTCCATTTGCCATTTGGATCAGATCTAACTTACATTTACTGAATCAGATCACTTATTTATTTAGCTGGATTACTTCGCTGACTTTATTTTCAGTACTAGAATTGCAGATTCTACTTTACTTTGAAGTAATTCACTCCAGTAAGTGCACCAGTTTGCTTAATTCAGTTCATTTAATTATGTGTCAAATTTATCTGAACTGATTTAAGTGAACCAAGTGGCAAATGGAATACATATATAATAATTAAATTGAGTGAGGAAAATGATATTTTGAAAAAATTTGTCACATATCTTTTTATTTTTGTTTGTGATGACCAAGAAAACTTGATGTGCATTTGCAAATCAACTCCTTTGATTTATATAAAATAATGATAAAATTTCTTGTACTGATTAACACAAAGATAAAAATGTAATTTTCATACATAATGTTGAAATAATAGTATGTAACACACATGGGAAAGGGCTATTACAATACGAGTACTATTAGAACATTAAAACTATCACTCGTGCTCCAACTTTTTTTTGTAATTTTGCAATGAAACCCTTTCCTCACTAGTATTACAATATTCCAGTTTCACAATCATGTCAGAAAGTTAAATTATCTTTTCTCCATAAAGAGAAGACAGTTATACTTTTCATGCCTAGAGAAGAAAGAAAAATCTTCCTCTACAATAACTGTATTTTATTTCAAACAAAAATTGACAAAATTCTTTCAATTTTCTCCCACCATATCTACTCATCTGTACAACAAAACCATCACGTTGCAACTCTCGCTTATTTTCCTCGATGTTTTTTTATTTCCCCGAGCACAGCCAACCTGCTCCACACACAACGAGCAAATAAGCGGTTGTGGTTTGAACCTCGGTTGTTGATATATGCGGGATGTTTTTAAATTGCAGCTTGTCATCGCCGCTTTGCTGGCAGTGGCGGCGGCGCAGGGAGGCGGTGGCGGCGGTGGTCATGGTCACGACGAGCATCATCATGAGCACTATGTGGACTATCATGTGAGTATGAGGGTGTGGAATCACAGGGGTGGAATGGGGAAAAATTATAAGAAATGTACGAAAATTTAATAATTACACTAGAGACCATATTTGAGTGAAAAAATAAAAATTTGGCCTGAGATAATTTTATCTCAAATAGTACTACAAATAAAATAAATATATCATCACGCCTTTTACCCATTACTGGGTGTGGTACTTTGCAGTAACAAATCTAGGTAAGTGATATATTTATGAGGCCCCCAAAGATGTTAGTGGAGAAGAGCTACAGGGATAATTTTAATGTTGTGAAAATTGTCTGCCCTGGGAATCAAACCCAGGTTCTTAAATATCCACAGTCCGACTTGATAACATTGAGGATTCTACCTCATTTACCGAAGAGAGTAATTTATTAAGATTAAAACATTTATATTCGCCGTTTACAAGGTAATGCAGGCAAATAAAAAATTGCACTAAAATCAACCAAATTTAGTTCTAAAGAGTCACTTTAATTTACAACCAATGCAGGAAAACACAGTTTGAATTTCGACTCGAATAAAATAAAAAAATAAAAATATCATTACGCCCTCCATCACGTCTTTTGTCCATTACTGGGTGTGGCATTCTACCGTAACAGATCTCGGTAAGTGATATATAGATACTACGGATTTAGCAGGGTTCTCAAATTTAAAAAAAAAACATAATTATGGTTTATAGCACTACCGACAGTAAATAGAAAATTGAGACATGGGGAATATAATAATACAAGTAGATAGTGATAATTTTTTTGACATAGTGTTTAGGGCTAATACAGCTCTGAACTATTATCAGTGTTTATATTACTCCATAGTTTATGCAGTTACTAAGGAACGATTCTGAATTCTGAAAATGAGATAGAATTGCGAAAATAATGCCGTAGGAACTAATAATACATATTTATAGTATTTTCAGAATATTTTGAACATTTGGCATCGTACGCCTTCCGGTGCCAAACGATTGTATAATTTATTGTTTAATAAATTATCTAGAATCAAACAAAAATAGCTTTCATTTTAGTTCCTTTCAATATTGGAATATTAAGAAAAGTTTTTATGTAAACGAAATTTATAGTTCAATTTCAGTCTTATGAATATTGGAAAGCTCATTTAACAATCTTTATTATAGGTTATGAAGAAAATTAGAACCTGTTCTAGATCAAACATTTTAAATTTTAATTGCACTTAAGTGGAATAAATTTTGTATTTAATTACAAAAGATGATAATTACCACGTTTTCATTTACTTATATTTTTTCGTTTCTCCTTAAAGCATTTCAAAGATTGTAATAAAAGTTAACGACATTTGTGGTTAGGACAGTACTTATAAATTAAACTAAACGACTGAAATGTATTTCACTATTTATTTTACGGACAATCATTAAATAGAAATCTCCTTTTTTTCTTTCACGATTTCAAGTAATAATATTAACAAAAAAATATATCATCACGCCTTCTACCCATTACTGGGTGTGGCAGTCTGCCGAAGCAGATCTCGGTAAGTGATATATTTTGCGCGTGAAGTGCGGTTACCAGTCGTCAAATAACGGCCCCCAAAGATGTTAGTGGTGGAGGAGCCACAGGGGTAGCTTGTAGAAAATAGTTTGTCGCCTGTGGGAATCGAACCAGGGTTCTCAGGATCTACAGGCCGACTTCATACCACTGAGCTAGCCACCCCATAAAATAATAAATAATAATAATAACAAAAAATATATCATCACGCCTCTTACCCATTACTGGGTGTACAAATCTACCGAAATATATCTCGGTAAGTGATATATTTAAATAAATAAATATATCATCACGCCTTCTACCCATTACTGGGTGTGGCATTCTGTTGTAGCAGATTTCGGTAAGTGATATATTTATACGCATAAAGTGCGGTTACCAGCCGTCAAATTACAGCCATCAAAGATGTTAATGGAGGAGGGAGCCACAGGTGTAGTTTTAATACGGTAAAAATTGTTTGTCGGCTATGGGAATCGAACCCGGGTTCTCGAATCCACAGGCCGACTCGATACCACTGAGCCACCTACTTCATTAATCATCATAAACAGCTATGATTATATAAAAATACGAATAAAACAACATCAAATAATTTGTCATTTCCAGAACTGTATAATACAGAGCTGTACTTGCCCTTAATCCTACAGAGTTGGACTAGCCCTAAAACCCTGTCTCAAATTTTAAATATTTCAAATACGTAACTCTTTCTAACCCCCAGGTTCACCCGCACTACCAATACCACTACGAAGTGCACGACCCCAAGCACCACGACTTCCACCGTCAATGGGAGCACCGCGACGGAGACAAGGTCAAGGGAGAATATGCTCTCGTTCAACCCGACGGCAAGCATCGTATCGTGAAGTACGAAGCTGACAAACACACCGGTTTCCACGCACAAGTCCACTACGAGGGCCATGGACACACACATCACCAGGTCCAACATCATGGACATGGAGGAGGCGGACAGTAAATAGATTAAGAGGAGTTTGGAGAACTGTCAAGTTAAACGAGAGGTGTGCCATCTGTGGGTATAGGAAGATACTACGAATGACAGTTGCACTTTGTCCGTTTTAGAGTTTCTTTAAAACCGACAGACTGTAAATAGGTCAATCAAAATATTATATGTGTGTTAAATATTTGAGGTTATGTACAACAATTACCAATAATATTGGAGATCTCGTAAGTAGTAGTTGTGTAATACTACGCATTATTATTTTGTTTGTTTCATTTCGTAGTATAAGAGATGTGCCATCTTTTGGCAAAGAGAGGTACTACGAATGACAGTTTTACTTTGTCCGTTTTGAGACGGTTTCTTTAAAACTGAGACTGTAAAACGCTCAATCAAAATTTTATGTGTGTGTTTAAATATTTGAGGTTACGTACAGCAATTACCAATAATATTGGAGATCTCGTAAGTACATAATTTTAGTTGTATAATACGCATTATTATTTTGTTTGTTTCATTTTGTAGTATAAACCTAACCTAACAAATTCTTTGATTTGTTTTGCTAGATTGTAAATTTATTAGTATTCAAAAATGTGTAGTAAAAATTATACGGTACATCTTGTGGAAAACTTGGCAGTGGTAGCCGGATAGTCTGATTTATACGATGAAAATGATCTACTGTTTATTGTTTGTAAGGAACTAGTCTTGTTATATTTTCCTCGTTCCTTCGAATTTTACGCCATGTTATAATTTTTCTTGTTATTATGTATATATGCAACAGGTGTCGAGATATAGTGTTATTATATAATTTTGTTCTCTACTTCCTGTATATTTTTCTATTTTTGTAATAAAATCTGTTTAATTAATTCTGGTTTTATTATTTTGTGTTTATTTAGAATTAATTCGAGAGAAAGGTGGTACATATTTTTGTGGTCCTGTATCTAGTATGACTGGATTATTGCAAGCAAGTTTGAAAAAGAAAATTATTATTTTATTTATTAACAAAATTTGCTTTACATAAATTAAATTTCACATTATGTTATTGAATTCCATTTGAAATAAATTTCTAATAAGGACAAGTATTACAGGAAATCAGATATTAAATTATATCAAAACTATTTTAATCAGCCAATTTTAATTAGCAATTCATTCATTTGATTAGTAACTTGATAGACAAATGGACTTGCAATCTCTTTTATATGATAATTAAATTCTGCATTGAAGTCACTACTTATATTTTATTTTTCCTGAAACCGGCAAAGAAAATGTCTGTTTTCCAGACCTATTTTAGTATCAAATAAATAACTTAAAAAATTAAATTTCTTCCATAGTCAGTTCTCTACTTACAATTATTACACCGTTTTTCAAAATATTCCTTAATAAAAAATAAGGAATGAATGACGTAATATTGGTAATAATCATATTTACGCGATCTGCCAAACTAATAAAAATTATTTTGCATTTGTTTGTTATTTTGTTTAAATTCCATGGCTAACACTACACCTAGCAATTTTATAAAATTTCGAACTTGATTTTACCTGTTAAAAAAGGTGTAAAAAATATGATTAATGACTTAGATACAGAATTGAATTATCTATCACATTTATTTGAAGAATTTTCCACTGAAATTAATTGGAAACGACATCTCGCAATTCAAAAAAAATTACATTTTCTTTCGTATATTGCATAAATCAATTAACCACCCTATATAAATAATTATTTCAATCACGCTACGATTATTAACATTGCACACCGTAGGTTGCGGGTTCGAATCCCGGTGAGGACACAAATGTTAGCGATATCTTTTGTAAGGAATATCATTTAATAACATAACCTCACTCACCGACTCAGAGTTGCCGCTCCTACCCCCTCCACCAGGGGCTGCCTCCCCTCCACTGGCTCCGAGTGCGCAGTCCTCCTGCGCGCCGCGAAGTGCCATATCCAGTCTCTCCGCCAGCGCTGTGACCTCAGATAGCCGCTCGGAGATGGCTTCCACCGCGGTTGCGTTACCCGCGTTGATGCCCTCGTCGTCCGAGGTGTCCACCAGGTGGACTATAGGTGCAGGGGAGGCGCTTAGAGGGTGTGTCGGTGCGGATCCATCGGAGCCCGACATTCTGAAAGCAAAGAAAGATGCTGATCAAGATTTTGAAGTTGTTAGCTTTTAATATAATACTGTTTTAGATATGTTAATCAAATAAATAAAAATAGATAAATATATCATCAAGTCTTTTACCCATTAGTGGTTGAAGTACTCTGCCGAAGCATATCTTCGTAAGTGATATATTTATCTGCAATAAGTGCGGTTAACAATTGTCAAATTACGGCCCCCAGAGATGTTAGTGATGGAGGAGCCACAGGGGTAATTTTTAATGACTATGGGAATCGAACTAAGTTTCTCAAATTCACAGTCCGATGCGTTATAACTGAGCTATCTATCGCGTTTATAAACTGAGTTTTGTGGATATTTAAGATTTTTTTTTTGTGAAGTTGCCAAGTCATCTAGTTTTAAAAATGTCAAACATAAATCTATTAGTTTAGTTGTTAGTGCTCTTGTAAAATTTTGCAATTTTGTTTTTTGTTTTTTTGTAATAAAATAATTACGTTAAACTGCAAAACATTTCTATATTAAATATTAAATTAATTTAGTTTTATAATTTAACCTAGATAATAATAAATTTAAACTATAATTTAACTAATAAATGTTGAAATAAATTAAATTTCAAATATTTATTGAATCTGTCAGCAGGGTGGATAAAAATCGTGATTTTAAAAAAAAAATCAAAAAAAAATCGATTTTTTTAAATTTAAATCAGATTTTTTTGATTTAAATTAGATTTTTTTAATTATTTTTTTAAAAACAAGTATTTTGAATTAAATTTTTAAGTAATATGCATTGTGTAATGTTTTCAAAAGAAATTCTGAACAACGTTTCAAATGTTGAATGGTGGATGTCCCAAAAAGATGAATTAGGACCAAATAAAGAAATAATATTGAAAATTATAAAATCTCTTTTATGCGCCACTTCGTCTTCAGCTTGTGTTGAGCGAGTTTTTTTATCATTTGGACTTGTGCATTCAAACTTGAGAAACCGACTAGGAACTGAAAAGGCTAGAAAACTGGTCTTTTTATTTAAACATTTTAATAATGAATAAACGTTTCTTACTTTTATTTGTTATTTGAATTGTTATATTTTCATATTCAAATATTTATGATTTATTAAAACATGTTTTTATTTTTTTATTTTGATTTTTTTGTATTTTTAATTTAATAAATACATATACAATAATAAAAATTATTCATTTATGTTTAAATTATTTAATTTAATTTATCTTGATTTAAATCAATGATTTTTTTTTTAAAATCACTTGATTTAAATCATGATTTAAATCAATTTGATTTAAATCTCTCAACCCTGTCTGTCAGTGTTACCATCTTAAAATATTATTTTTAATATTATGTTTTTAATACAAATTTTGAAATAAAAGTAAATGAATGCGTTGTAGGACAACTATAATAGTATGAAAAATAAGGATCATTGTAACATTTGTTTGTCAATATTACAATCAACATTAAATATATATGAACAGTAAAATTGTATTAAATTTCTTAGTGCTGGAATAATAATAAGTATGCAACAAGCATTTACGTAATAAGTAATTCGGTCAGTATTGATCTAAAATTGTATGATTAGGAAACACATTGCGAAGCCAGACGACAGTTGGATTTATTCGAATAGTACTTTTAAACTTCTTTGTCTGTGGCCTAAAAGTTCATTTGAATTATGTATTGTTTAGTTTAATTCGAGGTTTAATTCTTCACCTATGTATGCGTGCATATCAACTATAAATAGAAAATCTAATTGTAAATTAGATTCTCTGCTTGTACCATTTTAAATTATTCCATGTGCTAATTAACACGAAGTATTTAGATATAAAAATTGCAATAGAAAAATAAATAGTTGTAATAATAATAATGATAAAAGTAATAATAGTTGTCAACGGCCATGGCTGCGCTCGTTGGTACTGATCTAAGCGATAACGCAAGTTAAGCAACGTTGCGCGCGGGTAGTATTTGGATGGGTGACCGTCCAGAGAAAACTCGCGTTGCTGTTGACAATAACAACTAAAACGCAGATCAGGGCGTAATGGCGGCATATGACCTGAGTAGTTGGTTCGCCAAAGAAGCCAGAAAAAAAAAAATAATAAAATAATAATAATAGTTATTTGTAGATCAAAGAAAAAAGTAAAACATTTCTTCTTGAAGATACTGTTTCATTATCCGAGTCGAAAGTGAGAGATATAAAGCAGCTGAGGAAAAAATCATGGCGCCCATGTACTTGGATGTCACTAATATTAAATCATACTGTTATTTTCCAGTTGGCATGGATATGGCATTGCTTTCATTCTCTAGGGACGAAAAATGTACTTTTTTCTTAACGATGAAAAGTATCACTTTTTCTCAAAGGAGGGAAGAAAATTTTACATTCTTACATAGTCGAGAAGAAACCAATTTTTCCGATAGTAAAACTTTCAAATAGTATTGTTTTTTTATTTACTTACGCTGAACAACAGAAAATTAATCACAAGTAAAATACAAAAAGAATGTATAGTTCTGCGGCATCTAAACCTCTGATCAACAATAATTATATTTTCAGTTGTAATTTAAAGTTATCGAGATTCGAACTCGGTAACTCTGGTTCGTAAAACGCGATCGCAATCGTACTGCTACCGACTTACAAAATATTCTAGGAAATAACAAAAGAAAACATACATTTTTAAGTAACTAATACAACCAAAGCAAAACAAATTGAAGCTGTCTGTAAAAACATCAAAAAATAAACTTTTCTGCCAGACAATCACAACCCGGAAACAATCGCAACACGTGAAGCATTTAAAAAATCTTTTAGCGTCAGCCATGCCACTGCTTCGTTAATATTCCAAAAAGCAAATCCAGTGGGCGGCAGGGTAAAAATAATCGCCGAAATGAACGTCCAGTGTGCGAGTATGTGTATACGCACAGTTCCGAGCGCATAACGGGCACACAGCCAACTAACTCCAAGCCGGCAAAAAAACAAAAAACTTAGGTGTGATGTGAACCTTTAGGCAGTTACGTCAAAATTACAGTTTTCACTATTGTTTGGCAGTTGGCTAGCAGGTGATGGTAATCAACAGGTGATTGTGGTGATTGCCAATAACCGGCGCCTGTTCGATTTAATTAATTGTTTCTTGACGGGGTCATTAAAGTATTTACACGAGTTTTCATAATAGTTTTCTCGAGCAATGAATCGGATATTAGTTTGATGTGCTATTTATCTGAGTATGCTTCGGGTTATAATTTGTTCCATTAATTTGTGATTAATTGTGCTGCTTGAACAATACTATAATATTTTGAATCCATATCAAATATCTTTTGTTGAATATTTATTTATTTATTCAGAGCTGGGCAGTAGCTAGCTACTTTTGTAGCTTAGATACTAGCTTAGCTACGTTTACCTTAGCTGTAGCTGTAGCTTAGCTAAATGTGAAAAAATATAGCTGTAGCTTGTAGCGAGCTATGTTTTTTTTATATTAGCTTAAAAATATTGTTATAACAACTGAAGCTAATTTTAAAGCTACTTTTTGTAGCTCAAAGCTTAATGGCAAATTTAATAATTCACAATAATTGAAAAAGTAGCTTTAAAATTTAACAGCTACTTTAATGAAAGCTTTTAGCTGTAGCTTAGCTATATTTTACAAAATGTAGCTTATAGCTGTAGCTCAGCTACTTTTTTAAAGAATAGCTGTAGCAGTAGCTTAGCTACTTTTTTTAAGTAACTTGCCCAGCTCTGATGGCAAGGTGACACGTATGCTTGCGAATACATTCCAATATATTTATGTTAGCAAAAATACTAAAATCTGGTGTGGTCACCACACGACTTTCTTATACACAACATATATAATATTTAGAATATATGTTATTAAACATGTAATTTAGATTCTTTCCGAAAGAAGATAAAGATAAAGCAAAAATTAAAATTTATGTTTTTTGTTTCTATTGCTACTATGATTATTAAAATATATTATTAAATATAAAAATTAGTTTTTCTCAAAATTAGACGCATATACAGGAAAATTGCAAATAACATTTTATGTTCCAAATATTTTTGCTAACATCTTTTATTTGAAACTTTTTTTCGTAACTGATTCCATTTTTGAAATAAATGGAATTTATTGTTTTGTGTGTCCAGTAAACTTCCTCTTCCGGTTTTTCAATTTCATTGAAAATCAACTCAGCTCTTCGTATTTTCATGAAACTTATAATTACCAAGTTTCGTTAACAAATCTTATCACGTTCATGAGATATTGCACATACGGACACACATCCATCCACACACACACACACAGACATCATTGAGAAAATGATCAAAACGGATTCAGTGGACCTCAAAACACGTATTTTCGCGAAAATCTCGTCAACGATTTTTTTCACGATTCCAATACTTCCTTATAAGAAAGTAAAAACAGTATGTTTACAAATATATACGAAACAACATTTATGACATTAATTTTTTTAGAAACTTCAGTAAACAACACATTTTAAATATTAAATACTAAATGAGACACTAATGTGTATGTCACTGATTGACAATTCACAATTCACGGATTATACTGATAATTTAATAAAATCTAGTAGCTCATATTTCTGATAGTTTGTGACATTGTGGATTGCTGTTCGAACAAAGCTAATACTGAACTTTAGTATAGTTCCTTTGAAATTAGGTATCAAAAATTAATTATTTTCTTTGCCTTTGGGTAATTGGTTTTATTTAAAATAAAAATTTGTTTTGAACAACGACGTTTCGAAACTATGGTTGGTTCCATTATCAAGTCATAACAAATCATTGTAAATATAAACATAAATTGTATAACATTGTTCAATAGTTAAAATAAAAGATTCCATTATTTTCAACAAATTATACTCAACAAAACTAATGGTACACTATTACCAGATCAAGGTTTGATTATCCAAACAAAAGGAATGTACGATTATCTCTAATATTCCATTTCTCTTTTCTAATCAACCTCACGGCATAGTTGAATTTCAAAACTTTGTGAAACAAAAATACTAATATAGTTTTGTTTGGGTGGAAATGTACATATTATCCGGAAATAGCAAGTGGTTTAAAAACTGATCAATTTGGATATTAATTATGCTTTAAAAAGTTTAAATTATGGATCAGATACGAATTGTTCAAATTAGATTCGAATTCATATAATGGCAATTACGGACTACCTACATGGTCTGAATCCAAAATAAAATATAGGTCCCTTGCGTTGCCATTGGCAATAAACATTGAGTTGTACACCGTACAGCGCAAAAAACGGAAAGTTATTCACGGAAAATATGTGAACTAAAGTGTAATTGTGACATCATACCGTAAAATAATAAATGAAATATTCTTAAATGCTATTTATAACAAAACAATATAAAATGTTGTAAAATTACGTATTATTTCCTTTGAAGTTAAATCAACGTAACGCAAAACTAAATTAAACTACATTTATAACACACAATGGGATTATTGATATATCGACAGTTCAAAATAATCTACAAAAACACAATATAATTTTGGAACAGGCGCCAAGCCAACAGCTGTTCATCATCAGAGTCAAAGCAGTTTTAACTTCAAATATTTATAACAAAAAACATTAATGAATATCACTTAATACTATTTATAAATGTATAATTAAATTAAACTGTTATATAGGTAATTGCAAATAAATATAAAAATTGCATTTATAATTGTTTTGTATGAATGTACATGTCTTTGAGATTACGAATAATTTAGTTAGAAATATTATCTAAATTACTATTTGAAGTGTTCGTGAATATGTAAATTATTATAAATAAGATTCACAGTCACACGGTTAATGCTCCTAAAAAATAGTTGCGCCAAATATTTTCACTTAAAAATTCCAACTGACCAAAATAATTTTGCTTAGAATAATTAGAAGCACGATTTACCTTTAGCATAAACAAAATTAAAATTAAATTGAATTTACGTCATACAGATTTAATACTTGTATTAGTAATAGTCACGCTCTAATACACGTGGTACTAGTGTTTATTCTTTGAACCTTCGTGAGTTTAAAGAAATTTGAAATAAACTGTTTACAAATATTTCTTATTGTTCCTTGACAAACAATAGATAAAAGACAAATTTTATGAAGGTAAAATAATAAATATATCTTCAAGCCTTCTACCCATTACTGGGTGTGGCATTCTGCCGAAGCAGATCTCGGTAAGTGATATATTTTGCGCGTGAAGTGCGGTTACCAGTTGTCAACTCACGGCCCCAAAAGATGGTAGTGGTGGAGGAGCCACAGGGGTAGTTTTTGAAATTATGAAGGTAATTAGATTATTTATTTATATCATGACGCGCAGCGAATAAAATAATCGACAATTATGAAATAAGTTCTTTATAGTATTTTTTTTCTATTTTGCGCTTTTTATACTCTTTGTAGTTTCAAAATTTAGAGAATTTTGTCTTAGTTTATGATATTAATGTGACGTACGGAAATTCAATTGTTTGAATTTGAAATTGTTAAAGTATTTAAAGTAAAAATGAATGTTGACAATTTTTCTTGTACCACATCTGAAATATGGGAAATTGCTGAAAATACAATCAAGAGTTTATTTCCTAGCAAGTTCAGTTTTTTTTGACATGATATTTCAGCAGTCACCAACTATAAAAATATAAAAAGTACTGCGCTATTACAGCACTCGAATGAACTATTAACGAATATCTTTTGAGTGCTGTAATAGCTTTATTACAGAAGCTAAATAGAAAAAAAATGTTTTCATATTTGCGTGCAATCAAATACATCAACGTAAATAGGTACGGACTAGACTTTGTAGTACAGAAATGATGACAGTTAAAACATTATAACAATAGAAAATTGATCCCAATTACACTACAAGAAATCAGAAGCTCGATTGTTGTTGTATAAAAAAAATTACTAAAAGTTGATATCAGCGAAGTTTGAACTCGTAAAGCAAGTTTGCTACCATTCTGCTACAACTGCTGGTAATATGGAATAATATATTATACCAGAAAAATTGATTAGATATTCTATATTTCTTCGATAATTAAAAACTATCTGAATGAAGTAAAGTGCACATCGTTGTCGTTCTTATTTATTAACAGTGCTTCATTAGCAATAAATTTTCTAGAAGGTACGATGAATTCCCTAACCTCAATATTTCAGAATAACCAAAACACACAACTAAATCATTCAACTAGATAAATTAACTAAACTCAAATAGTTAAATCAAAACAGTACCACACATAACTCCGACAATATTAGACAAAACTATATATACATTGGCACAGTCTCCAAGAAATTATACACGAAGCACTACTCACAACCGGCATTCAAAATAATCTAAAACGAACAAAATAAAAATATATGCTTACATAACCTCAAACGATGATCAGTTTCACGATTCACGGAATCGCACAAACGTCAGGTGAATGAAAGCGCAGAAACGTCAAGTGGTGTTAGTTTATTTGAGGTTAGGTGTGATCGCTCACCGTGTTGTTGCAGGATGGAGATGATCTCAGCCCTGGTCAGGCTGCCACTACATGCAGGAGAACGAGTGAAGACGCGACGGTTTATCGTGCTTGGACCGACGACCACGCGGGGTATATTTTTGGATTTTCACGCTCGCCACTTACATGCTCGCAATCGCATTGCGTTTGTGCTATTTGGAAGTTTGGAATGGCGATGGCGAGTTGTAGAAAGAAATAGTATATTAAAGAACGAGTTTTATAATTGAAGACTTAAAATAAAAGATTTTTTTTCGTTTAGAAGGCTCTAAGTGCCTTGCCTAATAAAGTAAAATAGGTTCTATGTATCTGGTTATGTATTAGTTATTATAAGAACACAAAGTTTTTAAATTTAATTTTTCTATGGTCGTGTTGAAAAGTCAACATATCAACATTCAAAATGATTGTAGAAAGTATCTCTTTACAACATTCAGTGCGCCATGATTTCTTGCCGCACGTAATGCGGAAATAAATCGTTTATGATGTTGTTTCCAAGACAACCGTTGTTGAACAATCTTTTTTTTAAATAATGTGAAATATAACAATTATGGCTCAGTGGTATCCGAGTCGGCCTGTGGATCCTAAGAGCCCTGGTTCGATCCCCACAGCCGACAAAACATTTTCACCAATTTAAAATTACCCCTGTGGCTCCTCCACCACTAACATCTTTGGGGTCCGTGATTTGACGGCTGGTAACCGCACTTCACGCGCATAAATATTTCACTTACCGAGATCTGCTTCGGCAGAGTGGCACACCCAGTAATGGGTAAAAGGCGTGATGATATATTTATTTATTTATGAAATGAATTCTTTATACAATTTTTTCTATTTTGCGTTTTTAAATAAAGAATCGTAGTTTCAAAATTTAGGGAATTTTATGTTAGTTGGTGATACTGTTTGAATTTTAAATTGTTAACTTACTTAAAGTAAAAATGGGTGTACACGGTTTTTCTTGAACTATACCTAAAATAAGTGAAATTGCTCAAAATATCGTTAAGAGTTTACTCCGTAGCAAGTTCCATCTTTTTTGACATTATGATATTTCAGCAGAATCACCAACATTACAAATAAAAATTGTACTACGGAATTACGAGTACAGTACTTGAATGATCTATTAGCGAAATCTTTTGGGTGCTGTAAATATTTTTTTACGTGCAATCAAATGCATCTATATAAATAGGTATGGACTAGACTTTATAGTACAGAAATGATTAAAGTAAAAAAAATTATTATAACATATTACAACCTTCAAATTTGGAAAATCAATTTCAAGAATAGGAAATGAAAAAAACAAATTATCGAATTGTATATAACAATAACAATTATCAATCTTCAACTATTCTTGTGTGTTTAAGATAATTCAAAGTTATATTAATCCCACCAACCTTAAAAATTACACTCATTGATGTTTGGCACAGGTAGCCAAAATAAATAATCTTGAAATAGCAGTGACAGAACTGCGTAAGTTTTCCTCGCAATTCGAATAACAACGTCACATAACCAAACTTTTCACACGCACAAACGCAGCGTTGCACCGTCGTAAATAGAAGTGTGCGGTGACGAACTTCACAAACATAAACAAATGAGATGAGCGTCGCAAGGGAAGATGGGTATTTTTATTGTCTGGTGCAGAGCAAGCAGTGCAGCTATATTTACATGCAAGATAAATGTATCCAGAAGCAGATCGTATGATAGTGATAGTGATTTTATATTTAGAACAGGGTTAAATGAGTATTTGTGTCAATTAAAATTGTTTGGTGAGGTATGAAAAGCTATTTGTTTCAAAAGTCATTAACATTGTGTAGATGAAAACAAAAACAAAAGTTGAAAATAATACCTATCAGGCAGATTCATAAAGCGGATTAGCGCTAATACCATTTTTTATTTCGTTTATAACTCTCTTTTCAGTGTACAAAACAAGTTTATTTTAACTTGAGTTAAAAAGAGAGACAATTAGCATCAAATTTAGTTTATTTATTTAATCTGTTTTAATTTGAAATAGTTATAGATAGATAGAAAAACGGTGTTAGCGCTAATCCGTTTTGTGAATCCGCCTGTAAGATCATATTACGTGTTTATTTCAATGTCACGTGCTAAAAATTCACTATTTAAATGTCATAAATTGTTCACAATATAAAAAATGCCGTATTTTTAAAGCTAAATAGCTGTAAATTATTTTTCTCAAAACTAGAATGATAATAAATATTTTGGTACGTATAAAACCATCATATCATATAAGTTTCACTGGTAGCATGTTTGCAATTTTATCACAGAATATAATCACGTTTTCAACGATTTCGTTTTACTTTTCTATTTGTTCTAATTAAAAATTTATTATTATGTTAATAAATTTCCTATAATAGTTATATAAAGAAAATAGAACAAACGTAATTTAGAATTTAAAACAATTAAATCATTTTAAAGAATTAACCTTAACAGATTCGGACATAATCTGACTCGACGGTTGCACACCTCCAGCGTGTTCTAACCTAATTTTATATACAATTAAACAATTTAAAAAGTTAGCCCTAACAGGTTCTGATCTAGTTTGGCTCGACGAATACACGCCTTCGGCGTGTCTATTAGGGATGTTGATTATATTCGGATATTCGAATATTCGGATAATTACATAACGGATATTCGGTTTTGGTTATCTGGATAGTTCGGCTATCTGGATAGATCGGCTATCTGGATAGTTCGACTATCTGGATAGTGCGAATATCCGAATAGCTAGGAACTTATCGAAGATTAGAATAATAATAATGAACTAATAGTTCGGCCTGCGCCAAAGCTAATAAGTCAATTCGGACACGGGGAATTTAATTTAATGCTGTGAAGCGCATCTTCATATCTTGTTTAGTTTTTGTGATAGAGCCTCCGGAAATGTTTAATTTTCCAAAAAAATTACCTCTTCATATTTTCGACTTTCTCGACGCTATATCTCGAAAACTAAACAAGGTATGAAGATGTGCTCAACGGTATTGAATTTCTCGTGCTTCAATTGACTTATAAACAAATTTTCAGCATTTTTTATTTTTCTAAAAATTTTCACCAAAATTTTCTCATTGAGCAGATTTTGAACAACTTCTCAAAAACTAGAAGATATATGATCTTGGGGATTTAACTATTGGATTCAGTGGGTGAAAATACATATGTATGGAAATTTTCGATACAAAATTAGTACGAGGAAGAATTTTAGAACAAACAGCCTGAAAATAGCGTAAAATCGAAAAAAATCCTCTTAAAAAATTTCAAAAAATAAAAATCGCTAAATTTGCACTAAGTCAATTTGCACACGGAGAATTCTATGCCGTTGAGCGCATTTTCATATCTTGTTTAGTTTTTATGATATAGCCTCAGGAAAAGTTCAATTTTCAAAAAAAAAAATAGATACCTCATCATATTTTAGACATTGCCTAGGCTAAAACTCAAAAACTAAACAAGATATGAAGATGCGCTCAACAGCATTGAATTTCTCATACTTCAATTGACTTGTAAACAAATTTTCAACATTTTTTATTTGTCAAAAAGATCATATTTTCGACAGACTCGTCCAGAAATACAAATTTCATTGATTAAAAGCGCTGCCATTTGAATACGTTTAGTTATACGTCTCTATAGGTATATTTTGTCTGTGCACCCACTATCTTATTCGTTTGGTTCTGGCGTTACTACGTTTTTATTTTTATTTACTTTTACAGTACTTTAATTTTAGAATTCAAATTATTTAAAGAAATTCGACGCTTTTACTTATTCACTTTTACCTAGTCTACGCATTATAAGACAAAAATACTGTTAAATTTCCTTCTGAATTAATACTACTTTAACTATTCTACCAATCTGATAACACTTATAATTCTCCAAAAAACTAAAATAAAAACCACCCTCCCAATACTTACAAATCACTAACATACAACGCATCCCTCAACCTCGTCCTCAACAACCTCCCGAGCCGCATCATCCGCCCCACCTCCACCAGGAGTTTCTCTCTGCACGCCATGAACTTCTTCACTCGAGCTCGTTTCCGCTGCACGTCCTCTTTGGCGTCGGGCTCCGTGTCCACGGCCTCCCGGAGCGCTAGCAGTTGTGCGCAGTGCTCGTCCACGGAGCGGTGGAACACGGCGGACACCCGCAGCCGCGTCATCTGCTCCTGACTCACGGAGAGTAACCGGTGCCACGAAGAACGCAGCTTCAAAGAGAGAGACGTGTGGTCGGAGATGGAGAGCTTGCAGCTTTGACGAAGGGAGAGACTGGCGGTGAGAAGTTGGCAGCCGTAGTTGTAGGTGCCCTAGGAAAGAAATCGGATTTTGTTATGTTTGGTAATGATAACTAAGACTCTTCTTACGTCAGATTAATATTATATTCTAAGTAACTAAAGTGAATAATTTAATCCTGAGGGTAAAGTTTATTTTATGAGTCGCAGGCGAGGGAAATAATCCCTAGAGGGATTAAATACACTGATACCGGGTTGCATGGAAGTTTTATTGGTTCATTAGCAACTTACATTTCAATAAGTTTCAGAAAATCGCTATTGAAACTATTGCTCGATAAACAATTCTTTAATTAAAGAGCTCTTTATTTTTTCTTGCAACACAGCATGAGACTGCGATAAAATACATTTTCCATTATTTTACCTTTTTCGGTAATTGGATCTTTATCAATAATCGATCCATATGTTGGTTACAACTTTTTCTATTTCAAGATTATTTTAATTTACCCTAATTATTCTGTTATTTCACTCGTTCACTAACAGCTTCGTAAAAAGTATTGCTAAAAAGTAACATTTGTATACAGGCAGTTTCGTACGAAAGTAAATTGCATAAAAGGAAAAGAGAAATAACAGAATACATTATTTTAGTCAGAGAACGCCAACATGGTAGTGATCTACAAAATAAACATGAAAAACAAAGGTTTTCATTAATTTTATCCCTGTATTGAACTAAGTAGCTCAAATTACATTTTGTTTATTATACGAGTGACATAGCATCGATAGGAGCCGAAGTTAATTGTTTCAGTTGATTAATTATGTCAAATTATTATTATTGAAATGATTTGAAACTAAATGTCCATAAAGAATATTTCATGAAACAATTGAAAAAAATCAAGTCTGATAGGCTCGATTGCATAAAATAATGTTAACTATATTGTTAGCTAATAACATGGTAAAAGTTAACAATGGCAAAGATGGCTGACATCACATTTTACATATTTTTATATTATAATTAATAACAGCATTAAAATAGTAATTAACGAGGTATAGAGTCGGCCTGTGGATTTGAGAGCCTCAGTTCGATTCCCATAGCCAACAAACAATTTTTACCACATTAAAATTACGCCTGTGGCTCTCCCTCCACTAACATCTTTAGGGGCTGTGATTTGATGACTAGTAACCGCATTTCACGCGCATTAATATATCACCCACTGAGATCTGCTACGCCGGAGTGCCACATCCAGTAATGAGTGAAAAACGTGATGATATATTTTTTCACATCTAATAAAATTTTGAATATTTACAAGTTTTATATTACATATATTTGAGTTAGTTACGAGTATATATTTTTTGAGTTTTCTGAACATTTAGACAATAAAGAAAGAATTTAAGATATATTTTACAACTGTAGCGACATTAGTCTTCATCTTTTTTATTATTATTTCATCAAATGTATTTCATTATCAAACATAGGTACTGCTATCTCTTTCACCAGCAAATATTTAAATTCTCACTTTAGCAGTTTCTTGAAAAGCCTGATGTTCATCCTTCTGCGCTTGAATCTCATACACATTACACCCAACATGTCCATGCTCTTTGATCATCACATTGAATAGTTCATCAATCCACTGCACTGCTTGTTCAACATCTTTTTCATACGCGCTGATGTGATTGACTTGTTCCAGTGTGAGTTTCTGCAGCTCTACACTGTCGCTGAAGATGTTCTTGCGGGAACTAGTCGCGTCTAGGATGTCGCGGATGTTGATGATGTCTTCTTCGTAGTTGACGGCAACGTCGCGACCTAGTGCGTCCTTCACGGGCATGGAGAGCATGTCGGAGAGCTTTTCGCCTTCTTTTACTAATTCGCGTTCTACTGCATCTGAAATGATGAGATAATATTTGAGTCATTAAAGTGTTTTATTATAAATTAATTTTAATGATATTTTTATGTGAAGTTAGTGAAAGTATTAGAAATGAGGACATTGATCAAGGTTTGCGAAAGAATGTATTTGATTATATTAATTTATAATTTTATTGCAAATTAATTATTCGCTGTTGCATTTTATGAATATTCATATATTAATGTAATTATATATATTAGCATTAATTGTTATTTTATCAGATATGTAATTGCTAAACAAATATTGAATCATGGTGACTAATTTTAATTTAATATTTTATTATTAAATATACTTTCTCTTAATATTACAAAAATGTAACAACATTGTTCGATGATTATTAAAGAATACATTCAATATATGTGCGTTTCTTGATAGATAATGTAGTTCATTACTTACGGTCGTGAATAATAATTTATTACTGACAGATTGTGGCCAATCACAACAATGTTGGAATGATAAGGCAGTCACGGTCATGAGTATTAATTTATTATTCACAAACACATCGAAGTAGCGAAATTTGACATACATCATGGTGTAAAATACATTTCACCGTGAAATACAAGTTATATAACCTATAATAATTATTATATTCGTCAAAGTATAGTAGTGAATTCATTTCTAATGGAATTCATTCAAATAAATTTTGGTGAAAACTTTTTGGAAAATAAAAAATGCTGAAAATTTGTTTACAAGTCATTGAAACACGAGAAATTCAATGTTGTTGAGCGCATCTTCACATCTTGTTTAGAATATAAGATTGATGCTGGGTTGCATGAAAGTTTAATCGGTTCATTGGCAACTAACGGTTCAACAAATTTCAGAAAATCCCTATTGATACTTTTGCTAGATAAACAATTCTTTAACTAAAGAGCTCTTTATTTTTTTCTTGCAACCCAGCTATAGCCTCTGAAAAGTCAAAAATATGATGAGCTAATTTTTTTAGAAAATTGAACTTTTCAGAAGGTTATACTTAAAAACTAAACAAGATATGAAAATGCGCTCAACGGCATTGAATTCCTCGTGTCCAAATTAACTTATAAGCAAATTTTTAGTGATTTTTATTTTTTGAAAATTTCTTAAGGGGTACCCCTTAGATTTTTTTCGATTTTAGGCCTATTTCAGACTATTTGCTCTAAAATTCTTCCTCGTACGAATATTGTAACAAAAATTTACATACATATGTATTCTGATCCGCTGAATCCAATAGTAAAATCCCCAAGTGCATATGCCTTCTAGTTTTTGAGATGTTGTTCAAAAACTGCTCGATGAGAAAATTTTAGAGAAAACTTTTTGAAAAAATAAATTGCTGAAAATTTGTTTACAAGTCAATTGAAACACGAGAAATTCAATGCCGTTGAGTGCATGTTCATATCTTGTTTAGTTTTTAAGATAAAGCCTCGGAAAAGTCGAAAATATGATGAGGTACATATTTTGGAAAATTGAACTTTTTCGAAGATTATATCTTAAACACTAAACAAGATATGAAGATGTGCTCAACGGAATTGAATTCCCCGTGTTCGAATTGACTTATTGGCAAACTTTTAGCGCAGTCCAAACTATTCGCTCATTATTATTATTTGACTACTTGGTCTCATTAACTACATATTTGAATATTCGAACTATACGGGCTGTTCGGTTATTTGAATATTCGATCAGTTCAGATATTCGAGCTATTCGGATATTCGAACTATCCGGATATTTGAACTATCCGTATAGCCAAAACCGAATATCCGTTTTGTAAATAGCCGGATATTCGAATATCCGAATAAAATCAGCATTCTTAATCATTAATAACATTAATTTTTAAATGATTCGCTGATATTTATCTTAAACTATATTTAATTTTTTTAAAATATGTGTTTTAAAATACCAGTCGATAGGCTTTTTAATAATGTTGAATCATACGATTTTTAATTTCTACAAGTACTCATACATGAAATTAAAAAAAATGACCTTGACCGGTCAATATTCGTGGTGACAATTATAACAAAATATTACTAATCTTACCTAAGCTAACTTGATTTTCTTGCAATTCTCGTAATTTCTTCCCAGCCGTAGAAAAATCTTCAACTTTATTCCCCATAACTAATGACTCAAAAACTTCACTAGTCCTGTCAAAATATTCCGAAACTAACCTAAAAAATCTTAACGAAGTAATCAGAATATTTCTCCTTCTCTCCAGTCTTGTTGCAAAGCTTCTGCAAACAAAGTCCATAAAATCTCTTTGGGATATCAAGTCTTTTTGTTGCGGCGTCAGATCATTCGTTGGTAACGAATCAATTTTGTGAAGTAGTTCTGCGTATTGTCCATAAGTGTTCCAACACTGAAGTTCTAGAGATTCGTGTTCCCGCCTCAGTTCTTCAGAGGAAATGACGTCATAGCCAACTCTTTGCTGTGAATTTAGCAACATTTCCGCTGGTCCGAGAATCCAGTTTATCACTTTAGCTACGCCGTCTTCTAGAATGCTTAAATCTTTGGCATCAACAAAACTTTTTTCCATTTTCGACCAAGCGTCGTCGATAAGAAGTTTCTTTTTCTGAATATCGTTGAGGAGTGTTTCCATGGCTTCTATGGTGTCTAAGGTGTCTTGAGCAGTTGACATTGCTTCATACTCGGAATCGAATTTGCGGTTTCGGTTTTCGTATTCAATGTTTTGGAGTAATTCTTTACCTGCAAATATAAAAAAAATTATATTAGACCTATTCACATATTTTATTGAAAATTGACCACATAGAAGATCCAATAGAATTACGATTTTGTTTGAAAATATACAAATAACATGAAAGCTATTTTGATAGTTTTCCACTACTGAAATTAATAAGTGATAAGTTTTCATTGTAATTAAATCTCCTTGGTTACTACTAAAATAAATCCTATTTTTTTAAAAATCTATCGAATGGCAAATCTTGTTAAATTTTCACGCAAAATATAACTCGTAATATGATAATTCTGAGATAATATTTTGACATGAATTTAACTTCGTTGTTACAGAAATAGGAAATATAGCGAGTGCGCATATCCAAAACAACAAATAATTGATGTCAAAATATTATCGGAAAATAAAATATCATTTGTTATATGACAGTGTAGATTATTTAATTTATGCCATGAATTTAAATATTTACTGTTATCTGCTTACTATGTATAATACCAGTAAATTAAGGAAAAAATTTAAGTGATATAAATAATAAATTATTAATGCACTATTTGTAATTATGTTTAGTTGTAGTACATTACTGTGTATAGCAATAATTTAAAATAATATCTTTAATAACCATAATATATTTATGTAACAAATATGATATGATACAATTTATATTCCAAAAAAATGTATTCAAAATCTACTCGACACTTTTCTAATAAACCATACCTGAAAAACTAAAAGTATATTTTTCTATACGGATTTGGTTATTAATGTAAGAGAAGCGAGCTTTGTGTCAACCTAGAGCAGAAAGTAGTCTATTTCCGTTCGCGTATCGAGATTGTTCATCGAAGCACAGCCGAGAGCAACAATGCAAGAGCGGCAAAGACTCTTTATGCTCGTGATGCAGACAATATTTCTTGTAGAATCATTTAGAAATTTTTGAAAATTAATTTACATAATTTGTAACAGTTTTTCTGTTTTAAAATTTACTTGAAAACGTTTACAGTTTTTATGTATCTATGGATATACTCTTACTTTGGCGCTCGGAAAAATATTATTGACGCTCGGCGAGTGGCAAACGTCAACTTGCTGCAATCATCTGACAGTTGTAAATATCTACTATCTGCTCGGTCATAGAAACATATTTTATCGCACGCTTAAAAAGAAAAATTTAAGATATTTTCACTCATTTTTTAAGAAAATATGATGATTTGTAAAAAATTGACAGATTCCAACAGAATTTTTGTTTATTTACTTCAATTGTATATAATGTCAATGTTACAAATAAAACATGAATTACTTGAACATAGATTGAACGAACCAAATATTGTTAAAAATACGTATTTTGATCATTTAAGTCGTATGAAAAATTATGTATATATCACGAGCGTAACGTTCCTTTGTTCCTCTTGCAGTATTGCAGTTTTCGCCTTTTACTTGCGTTGCAATTACCGTGCGCGAGTGTAATAAAGAATCACTTTACGCTCTTAATTCCAAAATAACTATTATACGAGTATTTAAAAAGGCTTGAAAAATAATTTAAAATAATTTTTAAATAAACTGCAATGCAAAGTAAAATAATCACTTGTTTCTCGGGAAACAATAATTTTCCGTTATCAAATAACTGCTGAAATAGCATACTTCATGGTCGTATAATTTTTTTTTTATGGCATTACGCCCTGATCCTTTTAGGTCTTAGAGTCAACAGCAACGCGGGTTTCTCTGCACGGTCACCCATCCAAGTACTACCCGCGCGCAACGTTGCTTAACTCGCGTTATCGCATAGATCAGTTCCAACAGCCATGGCCGTTGACAGAAATATAATTATTTTTTTAATTATTACTGTTACACTTTAAAACTAATTAATAACAAAATTACTTGAGTTTATTACATGAAAATTAGAGAACGTGGACGCAAGTCTAGGGAATCGCAGTTTCATTCCCGTTATTAATCAGGTTATTCGACATTAAAAACATGACAAGTTTTTCGTATTTTTCTTGTAGAATAACGGTGAGATTCGCTAGAAGCAAAAGTTCAGCAAGTGTTGAACAGGTGCGTGTTATAGCTATAACTTTCAGATCTGCGAGTATAATCACAAATTATAGTTATTCAGATAGACTAGAGGGCTGGACAGCTGTTCATCAACAATTTATTTATACATCTGTTTTATGACGGCCTGCGGTTCAATTTATTATTATTAGCAATGTTTGAAAATAAATTGCAAATTAATATACTTGAATTAAAGTTATAATTATACATATAAACTTTACTTTTTTGTTTGATTTTTTTTTATAAGAATAAATAAATATATCATCACGTCTTTTACCCATTACTAGGTGTGGCCCTCTGCCGAATCAGATCTCGGTAAGTGATATATTTTACGCGTGAAATGCGGTTACCAGTCGTCAAATCACGGCCCCCAAAGGTGTTAGTGATGGAGGAGCCAGAGGGGTAGCTTTTGAAATTATGAAAATTGTTTGTCGCCTGTGGGAATCGAACCAGGGTTCTCAGGATCCACAGACCGACTTCATACCACTGAGCTAGCCACCCCATAAAATGGGGTTAGAAATTTGTAAAGGACAAATTTCTCATTAAGGTGGTTCTATCATGACAGTCACATAAATGTATAGGTAATCGAAAAAGTTTATAAAAACAAGTATTTAGTTATATGTATGGTAAATAAAACAACAAATTTGCATACAAATGTAGAAACTAATGAAAAATAACATGTTTAAATTTCATTAGAATCTGACGTAAATGCTTCCATGATAGTATCAACTTAAGGATTCATTTAAAATAATATGACACTAGATATGAAATTGAGGATTTCACCATGTAATTCCTCATACATTTCTACATAATTATGCATATTTTGATCCTCAAAATATATATTTTTTAATCGCCGGAGTCGTGATCGCAAAAATGTATGTTAATGAAACTGCAAATTTTTTGGTTGAACCAGTTTAAAAATCGTAAAATTTTAAAATATGGTTCTATATAAATCATGCTACGAGAAATCGAATGTCGTTGAGCGCATCTACATATCTTTTTTAGTTTTAGAGTTACGGCGATTTTTGTCTTTTGAAAAATCTCAACATTGAAAGCCCATATCTCGAAAACTAAAAGAGATATTGAATAGCGATTTAAACGAGTGTATTTCTCGTGTTTCTATTAACAAATAAATAAATAAAATAAATATATCATCACGCCTTCTACCCATTACTGGGTGTGGCACTCTGCTAAAGCAGATCTCGGTAAGTGATATATTTTGCGCGTGAAGTGCGGTTACCAGTCGTCAAATCACGGCCCCCAAACATGTTAGTGGTGGCGGAGCCACAGGGATAGCTTTTTCAAATTATGAAAATTTGTCGCCTGTGGGAATCGAACCAGGGACCTCAGGATCCACAGGCCGACTTCATACCACTGTGCTAGCCATCCCATATTTCTATTAACTTATACTGAAATTTAGAAAATTTAGAAAATTTTACTTTTTTTTCAAAAACCCCCCAGGGGTCGCGACCTACACTTTGAAAACCACTGCCATATACAATCAGTACATAATGTTAACTTTATTCTTGTCAAAATCACTACGTAATGTGCTGCATTATTTACCAAGGGAAATAAAAATGACAAGTACATTTATTATAATATTGATCATGTTCTTAGCAAGGTTCGCTTCGCTCACGTTTTAAACAAACAAACCCTAAGCTTAAAGAATACACGTTTCCTACAAGCAAACCTTGATATTTGTTTTTGATAATTTTACTGACAAAAGAATTAATTGTACTGACAAAATTTTACTGATAATTACTGATAAATTACAGACGGTGATTGTTATTTTTTACTGACCGAACTTCGAATAAAATACTGCCCAAAATAAACACTGACGAAAAAAAAATATCCCGATTAAATGGTCGCTTTCGACAAATAATGATGAACTTTACTCCATTACGCCCTTGTTGTATAAACTACTATTATATTTTCTTCTTCTAATCATTCATTATTTAAGATTTATGGTTACCAAGAAATATGTACATGCACATACACATGTTACCGTTAATTGTGGTTTGGTTTCGAGTTGTTGTCTCAGCAGAATCAGAAGCACGAAGTAGGCATACAAGCAAGAAGTAAAGTAAATCTGAATACATTTGGTCTTGTATTTCTCATTAGGTAAAGAACACTCGTACAGACTACGGTTAGCGGTAACAAGACCCTGCAGCTATGCTGTACAAGTGTGACAGAACGGTCTCACTGGTTTTCGTTGTTTTAAATGTATACTTGTTCAACATGCTTTCAGTTCTTTATTATTTTCAGTAATAATATTTTCCCGGGTTCGATACCTACAGCCGACAAACCGTTTTCACAAAATTTAAATTAGCCTTGTGGCTTTCCCACAACTAATATATTTGGAGGCAATAATTTGACGTAAGGAAAGCGCAATTCACGAACATAAATATATCACTTACTGAGATCTGCTACGGCAGAGTGCCACACCCAGCTGTGATGTTATCTGAATATTTATTATTATTTTTATTTATATTATATTACAACTTTCAAAATAAGATCTCTTTTAATTCGTCATTATTTTAAGCTCTTTTTTTCTAATACCCAAATATATTACATAATGTTTGAGTTTTTAATTAAATGATAACAGATAATTAGAGACGGTGTCTTGTATTCAATATTCCACTCATAAAAATTGGCTTCTTCTTCTTCTCTCTATCTTTTTTTTATATTTGAAATAGTATTTTAAAATTACTATACTCGTATATACAGAGTGATCAAAAGGAATTGTTTCAGTTGGCAATACAATTCCGGAGATCTTTTTATTCCACAGTTGGCACAACGCAAAGTAAAGACGGAAATGCTATTTGGCATGTCTAATAAATACAAATAGGTTATATCATGAGTCTGACAGCTAATAGATTTTTGATTTTTTTGGATAATAGATATACTTTAAAATAAATGTACTCAAATTTAAATTTAAATACAACAGGAAATGAATTTATTAGGCTTACCAATTTCAAGTAGTTTTTTTTTTATTGCCAACTGAAACAATTCCTTTTGATCACTCTGTATATACATACACTATGTTGTCAAGCCGTGTTGATTTCAATTTCTCAACGTCAATAGCGATATAGAAATATTCATAATGTAAAATTATTTGCTCTTAATTATTAGTTTATCAAATCTGGCATTCATGGCGATCTTTCTTGTCCGCAATTTTGATTGAATGAAATGAAGTTTAATTTGATGTTAAACTGTACCTGTTTCTACGACGCTATGCACCAGCATCCTAGTGGAATCGTTCATATCGGCGGAGGTGTTGAGTGCGCGCTCGATTTCTGAAGCTCTCAAAGCGCGGTTATCCAGTAGGTGACGACGCAGCTGCTCCAGGTCTCCTAGTGCTTCGCGAGCATCGCGAACGAACTCTTCTACTTTCTGTAAAACAACAACACAATGTGTGTTAGTAGAACGACATGACTACCTTACAATTGCAAGAATGGGGATACGGTGGAAAACTGACAATACAATTTGTTTCTCGTAAACTATTAATAAGTAATCGATTTAAAAAATACGGATATTATAATTTTTTATCTTGAATTGTATATAAAAAATCATAGTTTGGTCACAGTCCCATTGAAGGCTTATTGCTTGAAAGAAAGATTCCGAGTAGGAAAAATTTTTACGAAGTGGTTCATGGAACCATAGTTTGCTTGAAAATGGCCAAAATTTTGTGCCGAAACGTCGCTATTTAATAAAATTTAAACAAAAAATGGTTTCAATTTTTTACAATTTTATTACTACGTTAAGCCTGTGATCCAATTATTACCAATAATTAAAATAATATAAAATAAACTTTGTTTTTTCTTGATAATAAATATGTTTTCCATATTTTCAGTTGTTTCCCGCTGATAATACATGGTATGCTTACTAAGGTCATGTGTGTCCTAAATGACATAAAAATTTAAGAATTTAGCAATAAGATTTTAAGGCCGTACAAATTTAGGATTTGGTATATTAGGGTGACAAAAGTGCAACTTCGAACATGGCCTTAATCGGCTACTAAATTTTCAAATGCAAAACTAACTAATTAAAAAATTTGCCATCCTATATTTTCTGTTGTCAAACGTTTCTTTATACAGAATAATACTTCGAAATTAGTGAAAGATTGGATTACTTCAAAGTAAATTAGAATAAACAATTTTAGTACTGAAAATACAGTCAACGAAGTAATCTTGCGAAATAAATAAGTGATTTGGTTCAGTAAATGTAAGTTAGGTCTGATCCAAATGACAAATATAATGCACCTAGTAATGCTTAGTTTTTCATTCCACTGTTACGTTACTGTTGTAATTATCTCACTATTAAATATAGCAATAATACATATAATTTATATTGCTGTTAGTTAACATTAATTGATAAATAGGGCATAGGTAATTATTTTAGTTGACTGTTAAAATGTGGAAAATTCTACTGCCAAGAGATAGCAATATTTTTTTATAAATAATTGTGATAGGTTATGTTTTTTTACGTACTAATGTAAATTTATTGTTTGATATTTTAAATTTTAGTCATACAGGTACCAGTGGCGGATTTAGGGGGAGGGCCCAGGGTTTCGAGCACTTCTCGAGATAAAAATGTTTAATATTTTCAGTAATGATCAGTTGAAAGATCTTTTTCGATATTAAAATTGTTGAAATAGTTATTTGTGTACCTAGAGCAGAAAATAGTCTATTGCCGCTCACGCTTTCAGATTGTTGATTGAAGCGTAGCCGAAAGTAACAACCATGCAAGAGCAGCAAGGTCACTATCTGCTCGAGGTGTACACAATATTTTTCTTGACCATTTAGAAGCCCTTGAGAAATAATTTTAAATAATTTTTGACAGATTTTTTATTTGGAAATTCGGACAATTCAATTACGAGTTATACGGATGTAGATGCGTGTATATATCCTTTTTTTGTTATACTTATATTTGTATTGTTTCTGTGTATATATTTGATTATAAATGGTATTCATTATTTTATATTTCTTAATTTTTTAGCCCTTGTCGTCAAAAAATCCTAGATCCGCCTCTGACAGGTACAAAATGCACTGTAATATAAGCTAGTCATAGAACTAAATACTGTTATTACAATATAAGCTAATTATACATAGAAGAATATTAATTATTAAGTTAAAGGTATGCGTGGGTACAAAATGTTACTTTTCATCATATTCTTACCAACTTTCATTACTGTCGTATTTCAACAAGCAGGTAAATATATTTGTCATTTTGGTATTCAATAAATAAAACCACTAGTATGAACATTGAATAATGGTAACGAACTGTAATAACTTGACTAGATGACTTCTTTATTTAACTTTATTTGTACCTAAAGGTTGTTTATACTGGCGGTATATAAACTCAAACAAATAAATTTTTATTAAAACATTATTCATCTAAGCATAAAAACAATTTTAATAGTTATTTGTACAACTAATAATGATAGTTCATGTTTTTCACGAATTTGAAGTTTAGCACACGACGACGAAGTCGGAGTGTACTCATAGCAATCAAATGAGTGAAAAAGAGATGAAATCATTACATGCTGTACACGTAATTTTTTGCATATTTATATTATATTGTGAATTAACAGGTATATATGTGGGAATCAATAGAATCACGAATTTGAATGAATATGAACAATTGAAATGAAAAGGAATCAAAAGGAATTGTTACAGTTGGCAATAAAAAAATCTACTTGAAATTGGTGAAACTGATACATAAATTCATTTCCTGTTGCTGGCTGACAGTGACATTTGAAAATTTAAAATTAAATTTAAATACATTTAGTTTTTATTCGTTTTAAGTTAAATTTTTCTTAAATATTCATAAATAAAATTTTCTAAAAAAGTCAATCCTATTAGCTGTCAGACTCCTGACATAACCTATTTTTGCCATCTGTGGAATAAAAAGATCTCTGTATGTATTGCCAACTGTAACAATTCCTTTTGATCACTCTGTATATATATATATATATATATATATATATATATATATATATATATATATATATATATATATATATATATATATATATATATATATATATATATAGATAAATCATCACGCCTTTTACCCATTACAGGGTGTGGCACTCTGCCGAAGCAGATCTTGGTAAGTGATATATTTATGAGCGTGATGTGCAATCGTGATGTCAAATCACGATCCCTAAAGATGTTAGTGGTGGGGGAGCCACAGGGGTAATTTAAAATTGGTGAAAATGTTTGGTCGGCTGTGAGGATCGAACCAGGGTTCTCAGGATCCGCAGGCCGACTTGATACCACTGAGCCATTACTTCATAAATTATAATTTTTTACTGTAATTAAATCTCTTGCAATAAAATAAATGCTATGTTCATAAACGTTAAATGAAAAAAAATCTATAGAAATGACAAATTTGTTAATTATTTTTGCTTTCTCACGCAAAATATAATTCGAAATAAAATAATTGTTAGATAAATATTTTGACATTAATGTAAATTCGCTGTTACTGAAATGGGGTGGCTAGCTCAGTGGTATGGAGTCGGCCTGTGAATCCTGAGAACTCTGGTTCGATTCCCACAGGCGACAAACAATTTTCATAATTTCAAAAGCTATCCCACCACTAACATCTTCGGGGGATTTGACGACTGGTAACTGCACTTCACGCGCTAAATATATCATTACCGAGATCTGCTTCGGCAGAGTGCCACACCCAGTAATGGGTAGAAGGCGTGATGATATATTTATTTATTTTATTTATTTGAAATGAGAAATACAGCTCCTGCTTCGTACTTGCTATATTTCTATAATTCATAATTCATGATAATATATTATCGACAATTATCATATAACTTAGATGAATAATGCATCGGTTTTTATACTTTCTTTTATCAATATAAGTCGACTTAATAATTAATATGCAAAACGCAATAGGAATAATCTAGTAAGTAATCACTCATTTTGAAAAAAATAAAAGTTACTACTAAATAGTTTTTTTTAGTTTCTGCTCAACAAAATGTATCCAGCAATATTTTTATTTATTACGTGAAAGGGTGAGATTATATTTATTTTATTTTGAAAATTAAAATTTTACATAAATATTAATGTATTAGCTAGTAACACCACTCAATATAATTTTTAACTTTATATGTTATAAAGAGTGTTAGTCATATTTAACTCACTTCGTGCATGTAAGTATTTGAATTTGAAATAAAGTTAAAGATGATGGTGTTAACGGCTAATCCGTTTTATGATTTACTTGTTAATTTGTGTGATTTGTTTAGACCTACACTAGAAGACAAAATAAAAATTAAATTAGAAAATGGATTAAGTATAACAGATCAGCCATTTTTTGATAGAAATTTAATAACAATTTTCTACTTCCATGGATGGGGTGGAAGTGCCAATGGTGAGAGTACTAATGGATTAGTGGCAGGTAATACTAAAATGAAAAATAACTTTTACAATTGGTCATTGTAACACGTGCTTTTTATATTATTTTTCCAATATCGTATTAATTTACTCATACTTAAAAGAAAAAATGTAAAAAAATAATAATAAAATTTCAAGGCGGTAATACTAACAGATTCAATAAACATATGAATTGAATTTTTGAAGTTATGTTAAAGTTAATATTCATAATTTCCTATGTTATGTAATAAAACTAAATACAGGATGATCAGAAGTAACAGTTTCAGTTGGCAATAAAAAATATAACTGAAATGGTAAGACTGACACATACATTTATTTCCTGTTGTCGACAGTGATATTTGAAAATCTAAATTTGAGTACATTTACATATTTTTAAAAATTAAAACAGTGTTTACAATAGAACATAAATCTTTTATTAATATCGCATATTTTCGAAGTATATCTGTCAAGGCTCTGACAACCTATTCGTATTTATTGTAAAAATGGTATGCCAAATAATATTTCCGCCTTTACTTGGTGTTGTTGCAAACTGTTGAATAAAAAGATCTCCAGAATTGTATTGCCAACTGAAACAGTTACTTCTGATCAGCCTATATCTTTAATTTTCAATAAAGAAGTATTTTGTAGTTAGTTGTAATTCTTTTATTACAACAACAACAAAAAATAATTGCATTATTTTATATGAAGAATCAGAGCTGGGCAGTAGCTAGCTACTTTTGTAGCTTAGCTACTAGCTTAGCTACATTTACCTTAGCTGTAGCTGTAGCTTAGCTAACTGTGAAAAATATAGCTGTAGCTTGTAGCTAGCACCTTTTTTTCTATTAGCTTGCTTAAAAATAACAACTGAAGCTACTTTTAAAGCTACTTTTTCTAGCTTAAAGCTACTTTTTGTAGCTTCAAGCTACTTTATGTATCTTCAAGCTACTTTTTGTAGCTTCAAGCTACTTTTTAAGCAGAAGGTCAACAAAGTACGCATGCGTACAAGCTAAATCCACACAAAATAGTTATTTGTTCCCGGTTCTAACTGGCTCTAATACGCAAAAATACACAGTAGGTGCCAGATGGTATTTGCTATTTTTGATATTTATGTACATAATAGTAAATTAACAGTCATTATAACAAAAGACTAATCATATGACAATGGCAAATTTAATTATTTCACAATAATTTAAAAAAGTAGCTTTAAAATTTAACAGCTACTTTAACGAAAGCTTTTAGCTGTAGCTTAGCTATATTTTACAAAATATAGCTTATAGCTGTAGCTTAGCTACTTTATTTAAATAATAGCTGTAGCTGTAGCTTAGCTACTTTTTTTAAGTAGCTTGCCCAGCTCTGTGAACAATGACAGCAAAACTAATGATTTATACTTGATATTTTTACAACTAGACAACTTAACAACTTTACACAAAAATATCCCCAAAAGTAGAACTTTGTAGCAATATTTGTGACTAAAACAGTTGTACAAAATTAACTTGTACATGCGATATAGGAACATATCATTAGACCAATAAATTTGTCTGTTAATAAAATTATAGTTTCAATTTCATTTCAGCATTTTTGAAGAAGAAGATTCGTAATGTTGTACTTTTTGACTATTCCGTTTTGGTTCAATCAGGATCATTTGTTATTGATAACCCATT
This sequence comes from Pterostichus madidus, assembly GCA_911728475.2. Classification (NCBI taxonomy): domain Eukaryota; kingdom Metazoa; phylum Arthropoda; class Insecta; order Coleoptera; family Carabidae; genus Pterostichus; species Pterostichus madidus. The sequence goes on from OU452301.1 coordinate 42,799,766, forward strand.
AGATTACTTAAGTTCTGTATTCAATGTAACTAGTATTGGCAGAGCAATTGGACAGTTTTTAAAACAATACATTCCGAATAAACAACCAAAAGAATTAATACATTTATTATCTCATAGTCTTGGAAGCCAGATTATGAGTCATGCTGCAAAAACTTTTGGGGCTGGAGAGTTATGGCTTACAGGTTTGTAATTTAATTCGTAGAACCAATATATTGACTCACTGTTCCTTTGCCGGCTTTCAACAATATTTCATTAAAAATCCATAGATATTAGTGAAAATAAGTTGTTCAATTTAAGTGAAAAATTGACAACTCTTTTTAAAACAAGATATTATTTTTATCATAATACAGGAATGAAGGGATCGATGTGATTGAAGGTTTGTTGTGTGATGAATGATTTTGTGTGTGATGAATAAATGAGTGTGGTTGAAGTGAGGATGTGTGTTAGGATGACATTGTTTGATGAGGACTGATTATTTGATGAATCTATTGAATGAATGTGGAAAGCAATGTACTCGGAAAAACTGTTTCCCCATGTTAAACCTTTATAAAATATATTATGAATTCATTATATTTTTTAAGTTAAAGGTTAAAAGTACTGTAATAAATTTGAAAAAATTAAATTAATGAGCAAAGGACAATAGAAAATGAGTTCGAAAAATAAATTTTATTGTTCAAAATTGGTTGTTTGAATGACAATGAACAGAATCAGTATATGTATTTATAAATACAAGTAATTATATACAGACAGATTCATAAAGCGGATTAGCGCTAACATAATTTTTTATTTTGTTTTAACCCTCTTTTCAATGTATTAAATAAGTTTATTTTAACTTGAGTTAAAAAGAGTGTTAATTAGCATAAAATTTAATTCATTTCTTGAATCTGTCTTAATTTGAAACAGTTATAGATAATATAGGGTGGCTAGCTCAGTGGTATGAAGCCAGCCTGCGGATCCTGAGAACCCTGGTTCGATTCCCACAGGCGACACACAATTTTCATATTTTCAAAAGCTACCCCTGTGGCTCCTCCATGACTAACATCTTTGGGGGCCGTGATTTGACGACTGGTAACCGCACTTCACTCGCAAAATATATCACTTACCGAGATCTGCTTCGGCAGAGTGCCACACTCAGTAATGGCTAGAAGGCGTGATGATATATTTATTTATTTTTTTTTAATAGATAATATTAAAAACGGTGTTAGCGCTAATCCGCTTTATGAAGCTGTCTGATAATGATTACATTTAATTTTTTTTATAAATTCATACAGCTCTAGACCCAGCTGGACCCTTATTCAGGTTTCCATTTGAATCACATCTACGAGCAAGTGATGGCTCTTTTGTGGATGTTATTCACACAAATGGAGGTGAATCTGGAGACTCGAGAAGAGTTGGAACCGTTGACTTTTATGTTAATGGAGGAAGACTTCAACCTGGATGTTTCCTGAACCTTATCAGTACGTAATCTGCATAATTAATTTTATTTAAATGCACCTATAAGTTTTATAATTTACACTTTATTTTTCAATTATTACATCCGTGAAAACGATCTCAATACTATGATTATTTTTTAAATAGACTATTTTGTAACTAGACAACGAAAGAAAATAGAAATTGAGTAAGACATTTGAAATTGTCGGTCAGGACCATAAATGAATATAATTTATTCCATTCCACGATTTGCATTTGCTCTCATTTTCAACTTACAAAATAGAAGCAGCATAAAACATTTTGTTAGTAGGCTAGTGTATACAATTGGTAATTATTATTTTTTTTATAGCAAGTTGCAGTCATAAAAGATCTTGGCAATATTTTGCAGAATCAATAGTAAATGATATTTCCTTTCCTGCAAAAAAATGTAAAGCTTCATTGCAACTATTGCCGTTACCATTGTCAACATATAAGTGCAATAATTCTGATATTATCTACATGGGGCTGAACGTTGATAAAAGGTATACTAGTTCTAATAATAGTTATTTATGTACCAGGAGAGGAATGTGATGTTTTAACTTCAGACCTTTAAATTTATTAACGCTCGTGTTACACTCGTACATACAAAAAAAATTCTGCCAACAGCGAAAAATAATTTCAAATATTTTAAATTTGTTTTTTTCTATTTTTTCTTATTTTTAAGACTCAATTCCACATCGCAATAGAAATTTTGTCTTTTGTATTATCTTAAATATATTACTGTATTGTTGCCAAACCAATAATGTCAAATTTTCCTTTACCAATCAAAAGCGATAAATGAAGAGGCAATGATATATTTACTATGCCTATAGTAGAAAAAATATTTTATTTAAATTATTTAAGTATGCAGTTAAATACGCGTAGTTTGTTTTTGTTGTTTTTAGGGCCCAAGGAACCTACTACATGCAAACAAATTCAATTTCTCCATACGGTTTGGGAAGAGCTGGATTAAATTTTTAAAATTGTACCTTCCGTAATATACCGGGTGATTCTAATTAGGGGTGAACATAGAAATTTAATATAGTGCAAAATTATTGAGAAATAAAAATAGCAAAAAAAACTTTTTAAAATATTTTTTATTAAGTTTTTGATTTGATTGAATATGAAAAAGAAATTGATATTATTTTTTTTTAAATAAAAAGCAATAACAATGCTTTTTAACATAATTTGTCATTTAAAAAATAAAACAAATGTTATGGCTATTGGGTACTATTTAACAACAAGTTTGCAATTTCTTTTTAAAATTGCGGGGAAACCAAAAGCATCATAATAAATGTAATAATAGTTTTGTACGCAACTTCTAATTTTTGCCGTAAAATGAGCAAAAGGATATATTAAATTTACATGTTCATCCTTACCGCGCACAATGCAGTATGTACAGGTGATCGGAAATAGTTGGTAATACAATTTTTAGTTGGTAATACAATTCTCGGGATATATTTTTTCCATAGTTTGCACATCGACAGATAAAAGAGGAAGATAATAAAGGAAAGATCATTAAAAAAAATTGTAAATGTGCTAAAATTAAAATTGTCACAGGAAATACATTTTTATTTGTCTTACCAATTTCAAGTAACAATTACTTCTTTCTGATCACCCTGTAGTTTTAATTATATAACTAGCGATCAAGTCAGCTTCGCCGATCTTTATGCGAGACTCCGCGAATACTGAAAATTATATCTATCGCTTCTTGTATTAATATTTACAAATATATATTCTTTGTAAAATATTTCGAATAAAACTTATTCAGTTTTAATGTTTAACATCAATGAGCAGCAGAAGAAGAATAGAAATAAAAAGCACTCACCAGTCTATTTTCGATCCATCTATTGTGGTTGTAAATATATCGTCCACCTAACTCTTCCGGGAGCTGAGAATTATCGACATATTTGTTGAGACGAGATCTTGGAATATAGATTGCCTGAAGTACACGAAGAATATAAATATAAATTAATTAATTAATATTATTAATTAACTATTGAGGTGTGAATAATAGGAAAACTAGTAAAACAAAGTTTATGGAAGTTGTCAGGTGAGTAAGTGAAGTCAGTTACGATCATATCTGAATGCCACGGTACAGAGGGCAACCAATCACTGACACTGTCCTGGTGGTATTTTAAAAGAACGTTGTTTTGTGATATAGCGATTGTGCACAATGTTGCGTAACAAAGTGCAACTGCATGGCGTGCTTAGCATTGTATTATAACATGTTATTATAGCTTTTTATTAAGTCAGATGCATGACTTTGGTATTTTACACACAAATTAGAATACGAGAGGTCGTAAATAAATTCCTGTTTTATATTAGAAGGTATAGAATTGTATTGATTATTTATTGAAAGTTGTGGTTTTATTAACAGTTGAAACAAACCGCAAATATCAGTTATTCTAGTATTCTTGAGATTTCGACTTTTAAATTATGCTTTCTAAGGCAAGTCGTCCATATATGCGACATGTTTACAACATTTTTATTATGACATGTCGTCGACAATTTTCGAAGTATAGGTCACGACCTCCCTGGAAAGTTCCGAAGACATTGAAGGGGGGTCGCTGGATGCTATTTAAAAATTATAAAAATATTTATTCAAAGATTAATCCAGTTACATCACGTTCACTTAAATTTTAAGGATTACTTAAATCTTAAATCAAACGTATGGCAACAATGTTAAATTTCGCATTTGACAGTTCATCTTGATAAGATCTTGTTCATTTACAGAAAACTTCAAATTTAAGTAATAGCAATGCCACTCACCATTAAAGAATTCATAACATGCTTGATACCAAAATACTCTTAATTCTTTTCTTAAGAAACAATACTAAAGTTCTTCATGAGAAGTTTTTCCTTTACTAATTTTTAAAATCCTGGTTCTATTTTTGTAATCCATATTTAAATCAACCTTTTACAAACAGCAATTTTGATGACATAAAAAGTAAGGGAACTCAAAGAATTTATTTGTGATTATTGCCTCCAAGGGGGCCATGGCTTCGAAAAGTTTGAAAACCACTATCGTAAACAAACAGTGGATTTCATTCATATATTTTTTTTTTTTATTGTTTATTAATTTACAATCTGTCGCATTTGGACAATAAGCAAATGGTATAACATTAAATTAACAAGAGGGGTATTATGTCCATTGACATTTACCCTAACACAAAATTATAAATTTTATAATCTATATGGTAAATCCAGAGGATTACATTTTTTTAGTCTGTTATTACTTATATTATTATCTAATAAGTTTAATGCACTGTTATTGGGATGGTTTTCCAGTCTGTTGATGTATTTTTGCTTCTAAGTCTTGCTTCTTCCTTTACTGTTGATATATTGAGGTCATTTTGTATTGTTTTATTTGAGATATACCACGGTGCATTTATAATAGTTCTTAATGTTTTATTTTGAAACCTTTGTATAATTTCGATGTTGGATTTCATTCATATGAGTGTATAATGTCATTCGACGAAGACAATGCAATAATGCTACTTTTGTTAACACGAAGAAAAGAAAAGTTAAAAAGTGTAGATTTTGAATACATCCGTATTTAATAGGAAATAAGCATTGCAGTCTATTAAAAAACAGTCAATCTAAAGAAATTATACAAGACCCCGGAAATTTTCACACAAGTCGCATGAAATTGGAGCATAAAGTGTCTTACGAAAATTTTTGTCGATACATCGATGCTTGTTCGCGACATGTTTGATTAATCTACGAACCTCTATTTAATAAAACATAATACATAGAAACTGAAACGACATGTCACAGAAACAAATGTCGCGTATATGGACGATCGGCCTAAGAGTAACCAAAAATAAAAGCAAATTTATTCAATGTACACAATACTGTCATGGGCGTCCACAGACATTTTACTAAGGGGGGGCGAGTCGCAAGAAACTCAGATATACATAAATTTATAAAATATTTTTTTACAAAACATAAATACAAATACACATAACAAATGCATAAAAAAATATTTAAATTGATGAAATAAATTACTAGTCTTTGTCGTCTGGGTTTGAATTGAAGAGGAAGGACAATTTTCGAATAATTTAATAAACTTAGATTACTCAATCGTTACGATAGGGAACATGTCGCTAGCTGGTCATAAGAATACTGCTAAAAATTCAGTTTCAGCTTGAATACTTATACAGTGTGGTGGCCACGACTCTCGAACATAGGACTTTAACATGCAATATCATATTGTTTTAATTTTCTAATTATTTAAAAGAAAAAAGCTTCAAATAAAAGTTTTAGGACATAAAATATGAAATTAATTTTGCATTCTTTGTATCGGCACAAACTAGATCTGAAAATAACTAAAATTGTCTCAATCGATAGCTATGAAATTGACACAAAATTAAACAAATGTTTGACATTCAATCTGTCAAAACTGTTAGAATAGATTCTTTATTTATTATTTCATTTATTTTGACAGATAAAACGGCAAACATTTGTTTAATTTTGTTTAAATTTCATGCCTATCGATAGTTTTGAGGCAATTTTCTTCATATTCAAATCTAATTTGTGTCGTTACAAAGTATGCCAATTTAATTTTGTGTATTGGTTCAGATGCAGAATTTTATGTCCTAATACTTTTATTTGAAGCTTTTTTGATTAAAATATTTAAGGAGGCAGGAAATTACAAAATTATAGTTTTACACGTTAAAGTCCTATGTTCGAGAGTCGCGGTCACCACCCTAGTTAATATCCAGGGGGGACGCGCGCCCCTCTTTGCTCCCCTCTGCGGACGCCCATGAATACTGTACCAGACGCTAATGACCAAATTAATTGTGAAATAATAATTTAAACAATTGTGTATACAAAGGTCAATAAATACAGTTTATTTATAAGATACTTGCAGCAATAACGATGAAAGATAGTATTTCCCCAAAAATAAATAGTAATAATCTCGTCTATTTATTAATTCAACGAATTTAAACAATGAGAGTCATTTGTAGGTATTTATACCAACCTGTCCATCGTTGCTGGTCCTCGTGCAATGCTCCACTCGCTGCTTGTCCCAGAAGGCGTCGGGACGCAGGACGATAAGACGTGCCAACTCCTCGGTAGTCAGTGACTGCGACACCTGACGGATGCATGCTCGTGCTGTTCGCCACGCGCCCCGCGATGCATCCACGATCACTGTTAGCCCGCCAGCTCGCGTGCGATCACTGTACACAAAAATAATATATGTAAATCAAAGATCCTAATTTATAGTACGGACCTTATGTTTTTAAAATTATGACAATAAGGTATGTTGCTTTTGAAATAAAATGTTTGATTGTTATATTTATAATATTTGTAGACTGATGCTGGGTTGCAGGAAAGTTTTATCGGTTCATTAGCAACTAACGGTTCAATAAGTTTCAGAAAATTGCTGTTGATACTAAAATAAAATAAATAAATATATCATCACGCCTTCTACCCATACTGGGTGTGGCACTCTGCTGAAGCAGATCTCGGTAAGTGATATATTTTGCGCGTGAAGTGCGGTTACCAGTCGTCAAATCACGGCCCCCAAACATGTTAGTGGTGGAGGAGCCACAGGGATAGCTTTTTTCAAATTATGAAAATTTGTCGCATGTGGGAATCGAACCAGGGACCTCAGGATCCACAGGCCGACTTCATAACCACTGAGCTAGCCATCCCATTGCTAGATAAACAATTCTTTAACTAAAGAGCTCTTTATTTTTTTCTTGCAACCCAGCAAAGGATGACCACATTCACACAAGTTGAAACGTCCCAATAAAAAGTATGATAAAACTGCTTTTTTATTACTACTGATCCTGATTGCCTGGATTTTCCTTCCAAATTAATTAAAAACTGTCTTTAAACTTCTTTTGCATGAGTCTACTGTTCCAAATGCCCTCTGTAAATTGCTAACCCCGGTTTATTGTGTTTGAGAACCCGAGTTCGATTCCCATAGCCGAAAAATTAATTATTACCACTTTAAAATTAACTCTGTGGCTCCCCTTTATAAACATCTTTGGATGCCATGATTTGACGACCGCATTTCACGCGTAAACATATATCACTTACCAAAATTTGCTATGGCAGAAAGCCACACCTAATAATAGGTAAAACGAGGGATGATATGTTATTTTGGTATTAATTTGCATCTTATTGGATCAAACCTTGATTAGTAAAACTGTAAAATCATCTTTTCATGGCAAATACAATATTTTTTACTGATAATTGTGATTACTTTGCACAAACAGAAGGATAAGCTACTTTATTATCAAGTAGATTAGAGTAATTAATCATGGGTTTAAAAACAACAAAATGCAAATGAAGATTCACTAATGAGTGCAATTAACGTGATCCTATCATAAATATAAACCTTCACTCGTGGCACTCTCTACAAGTGTCGTAGATAACATCAAGTGCTGTTGCTTGCTGTTGCTGCAGCCGATGTTATTGTAAGCGAACTTGGTAGATGATTAGATTACTTGTGTAATCCACTCACTTTTACTATTTTATAATTCACTAGTATTTGAGTAAATACTGTTAAATAAATAAACAAGTACCTATAAATCGATTTAAGTGTTTATGAGAAATATACTTTTTTTAAATAATTATTGGTTTATGTAAATAAAATGATTTATAGCTAGTTGCACCCACAGTACTTAAATTTTAAACTTCGTTTAAATTCACATTCTGAAAAGAGTAAGGATTTGGGTTTATTTAAAAACTAACAGGCAGATTCATAAAGCGGGTTAGCGCTGACGCCATTTTTTATTTCGTTTTTAACTCTCTTTTCAATGCATGAAACAAGTATATTTTAACTTGAGTTAAAAAGAGTGATAATTAGCATCAAATTTAATTCATATCTTGAATCTGTTTTAATTTGGAACAGAGTTATAGATAATATTAAAAACGGTGTTAGCGCTAATCCGTTTTGTGAATCTGCCTGTTTAAATTTTATGTAGCTACATTTGACTAAACCAAACTTTAGAATTAGCTAAAACCTATTTGATAATCGGGTTCTAAATATCATATTACTATATTTATCGTATATGCTAAAGTATCACTTATTTTTGGAAACTAAAAGATATTCTAAAATAAAATGCAATATGATTTTAGTGGTTAATCTGTTTGATGACTCTCTGATAATGTTTAAAAGTTTATGAAGTTTTTAAATTCAGGAATGTGTCAGAATATGTATAAATGCAATAAATAAGTTTAACTGTGACAGTCTAATCTATATGGCGCCACATAAATACCTATTGCAATGGATTGCAGTAGAAAGAGATAATGTCAGGAAGTCGGAATGAACCGTAAAAGTTGGCTATATACTCGTCTCAAACCATGAAAGGAAGATGTTATTTATTTTATTTAATTTTTAATTAATATTCCTTATTCTTCACTCTCTACAATTGTCGTTTGAAGAACATTTTTAATTAGTATTAAGTTAACAGTTGATTAAATTTAATTTTATTGTTACCTATATATAAATAAAAATATTGTATTATGTCTTTTGCTCATTACAGTATGTAGCAGATCTCGATAATGATATATTTATGCGCGTGAATTGCAGTTACCAGTCATTAAATCACGGCTCCCAAAGATATTAATGAAGGGAGAGCAATGGGGTAATTTGTAGGTAATGAAAATAATATGTTGATTGTTGAAATTTAACCTGAATTCTCAAATTCAGAAGCTGACTCGATAGAACTGAACCTCCTACCCCAATACTATTATATATGTAATAAAATTAGTTTCTATCAATTGTTAAGTATTTACTTTAAAATATTGATTAAAGTTTCAATTGGAACCTCTCTTCCGTTCTATTATTTGTAGATTCGTTGTTAGAGGAGTGAGCGTGAGTAATTTGAAATGTTTTGAGTAAGTGAAAAGTACGTTGAAAGAAAATTAATGTAGGTGCAAAAGAATGATTGGACGGATGTAATTGAAGGTTTGTTGCGTGACAAATGATTCCGGGTGTGATGAGTAAATGAGTTTGTATGGAGGGATCTATAAGTGTGGTGGAAACGAAGGTGGTGTGTTAAGATGAGAATGTTTGACGAGGACTAATTATTTGATGAATCTAATAAGTGAACGTTTTATGAATGATTCTAGGGTTTGTGCTACCCCAATTAATGGGATATAGCATGATGTTATGTATCTATGTATGTAACACATCTTTTGATATATGAGGAGTCACAGGATCGAGACTGCTTTTAACTCATTTATTTATTTATTTATTTATGTTACTCTGTACAACAGGAATTGAATCCCAATTACAGTACAGGGTCCGGACTCACCGAGCCGCAGAGTGGTTGTAATTATAATTTCTAGCTTGAGTGGGAATCGAACTCGGGATCTCCGGATTCGAATTCCGTAACGCTACCCACCCCACCGTACCAAAATAGAGAAAAAAAATAACATCAGATTTGAATGAAATGAATACCGTAATTCAGTTGTAAAAGCATTTAACCAAATTTAAAAGGTCCCAGGATATCGTTCTGTTTTTTTCTGCAACAAAAAATAATGTACTCGTAGCACAACTACCAACCTAAGCACAGAGAGCAGATAAAAGAGCGCAGCCCTCAACTCGTCCTTGAAGCCAGACTGAGGGTTGGGAGACGCATTAGAAACAGGTGATGATGGCGACGGCGAGGCGGGTGCAGGAGACGCAGTCCTGGAGATGGGAATTGCAGCAGGTGGCACCGGCACCAACAGCAGTGGACGCTGCTCACGACACCGTCCTCCTGGTAGCAGAGCGCGCCGCCCGTTCAACGCTGTGAGGGTGGATAGGTCCATCTGAAATTACATATTACAATACGATCAGAATTAGTGAAATCCACTACCCTGTTCTTATTATGGATGTTTACTTCTCTCACGGTTACTCCATTTTATCAAAAACAAACATTGACAACTGTTAGAAAATTACAAAAATTAATTAATATTTCATAAATTTAATTAGTCAACACTTGACCTAAATCAAATAAATTGAGATAAGATATAGTCCACAATTGGATAAATAAAATTGACATCGAATGGGGACACCATAAACGTAATTTTTCTTAGTGTCATTTATATTATTTCTTTCTAATGTTAACTAATGATGTAAATTAAAAACATAATATTTACATTAACTGTATTTCTCGTAGCTGGTAATTAATATTAATCTACTTTTTATGCAGCAGCAGCTGATGACCGGCCATGATACTTGTTTCATACATAATATGTTGATGTTGATAGCTAAATATTAATTATTTTTTAAAAAAAACTTCACCAGTGCCGTAGATAAAAGGATCCAATACCCAACAGAATTAAACTTATGTACGTGTAATTACATATTAATAAACAATTTTCATACAATCGTAATACTGTAACTATAAGTATCGACTCTCAATTCTAATCTCGTTGATTTTTTTTAAATTTATTGTAAGTTGTACTTTTCTATATTGAAATTGGAATTAGTTTCTGTTTTAAAGAATAGCAAATAAATTAATGACAACTATACAAAAATATGTATAATTATTTCAGTATAGGGTAGCTAGCTCAGTGGTATGAAGTCGGCCTGTGGATCTTGAGAACCCTGGTGCGATTCCCACAGGCGACAAACAATTTTTATAATTTCAAAAACTACCCCTGTGGTTCCTCCACCACTAACATCTTTGGGGGCCGTGATTTGATGACTGGTAACCGCACTTCACCCGCAAATTATATCACTTACCGAGATCTGCTTCGCCAGAGTGCCACACCTAGTAATGGGTAGAGGCGTGATGATATATTTATTTTATTTTATTTCAGTAATCTGAATCTCAAAATGGGAAATGAATGAATATAATTATTATTAATCTAACTGTAATTGTAATTAAGTTCTTGTTGTACAAAAAATAAATATTTTATAGTACTAATTAAACGATAATATTAATTTTTATAATAATTCATTACTAATCTAGGTGCTAGAGAAATTGGCAATAATTATTAAAGATAATGACTGTACTAATTTAAACCTACTCAGTTTAATTTCACTGACCTTAAACTTAACAGATAAACAACAAAAACTAAGTAAACATACAGTCACTTGAACTACATCGATAACTTTTATTATTGAATCAGTTTAATTCACTGCCAAGGTGAATCGCGACGACACCGATAGCTACAGGTTAGTTTACTTGGCGAAATCCATTAAATTCGTATAATAAAACCGTTAAAAATTGAAGATGAAAAAATATAGTAACCTGTTTGATCACGTCTCAGGTCATCGGGAGAGTTATTATTTCGACCTGCCCCATTTTGACAATTTTTCTTATTTTAATCATTATTTATGCCATTATAAGTAATTCAAAATTATTCATAACTAAGAAAAGAAATAGATTTTCTGTGTGCTTTACGTAGTTTTATATCGAATTAATTACTTTTAAAAATCTCTAGTCGTATTTAGTATACAATCGTCAAATTTAAACTCACTCACACAAAGATTCGAAAAAAAAAATCAATCTCTTACAGGCAGATTCATAAAACGGATTAGCGCTAACACCTTTTTAATATTATCTATAACTCTGTTTCAAATTAAAACAGATTAAAGAAATGAACTAAATTTGATGCTAATTAACTCTCTTTTTAACTCAAGTTAAAATAAACTTGTTTCGTACTTTGAAAAGAGAGTTAAAAACGAAATAAAAAATGGTGTTAGCGCTAATCCGCTTTATGAATCTGTCTGTTAATTTCTCTATATTCAAACTCTTGGAGAAAAGTTAAAAAAATATATACAGTTTTTTCTTCTCTTTCAGCTATTTACATTAGGTGTCGCTGTTCCTTATTTTCCTTTTCTACTCTTTCCTGCCAAGCGTATATTCCTCACACAGTCCCTTTTGTCTCAAGTTCTCCCCAATACAGTCCTTCCCTATTCTTTTAGACCTTCCCTTCGCTCATCGCTCCTTAACCTGCAACATGTTTACTTTCATTCCAACATTATTCTCTACTATTTAAATAGATTTGCTACGGCAAAGTACCAAATCCAGTAAAGGAAAAAGGCAAGATGCAAGGCGGAGGGGGCCATGGGGACCATAGCCCTCCCCTTGGGCTTATGATTATTTTTTTAGTTTTTTATAAGTTTAATTTTTATTTGAGTTTGATAATCGTAGCCCAGTTGATAAAAGCGAGGTAAAACTTGCGTTTCTTAATTAGCAAGCAAGAGGTCGTGCGTTCAAATCTCACTGACTTCTACTTATATCAAAAAAATACGATTGTGTCTGAGTGGTTCGGATTCCACTATAAGCTGTAGGCCCCCTGTACTGTAATTGGGATTTACTTCCTGTTGAGCAGAGTAACAAATAAATAAATAACCCTTATAGAAATAAAATCGCTGAAAAACTTTGTAATACTCTGAAAAGCTTTCAAAATTTTGATTGTCAGACATTTGCCGAGTTTTTCAGACTGTTTAAAATTTATAAACTAAGAACAGAATACAAAATACATCCAAATATATATTCCACACAAACATTACAGAATTGTTTGTCAGAATTATGTTTTCATTAAAAAAAGACAAAACGCCTCTCCCCCTCCCTCTGAAAATATAAGTATAGCTTATACTAAGATTGACAGAGATTTGTTAGCATTTTGAATGTCTATCTTTTTCTTTTTTATGAGGTAATGGCTCAGTGGTATCAAATCGACCTGTGGATCCTAAGAACCCTGGTACGATCCCCACAGCGGACAAAAAATGTTCACCAATTTAAAATTACCCTTGTGGCTCCCTCACCACTAACATCTTTGGAGGCCGTGTTTTGATGGCTGGTAACCGCATTTTACGCGTATAAATATATCACTTACCGAGATCTGCTTCGGCAGAGTGCTACATCCATAAAGAGGTAGAAGGCGTGATGATATATTTATTCATTTATTTATAAAATTATCCCTGTGGCTCTCCCACCACTAACATCTTTGGAGGCCGTAATTTAACGGCTGGTACCCGCACTTCACGCGCATAAATATATCATTTACCGAGATCTGCTTCGGCAGAGTGCCACATTCATAAAGAGGTAGAAGGCGTGATGATATATTTATTTATTTATTTATAAAATTATCCCTGTGGCTCTCCCACCACTAACATCTTTGGAGGCCGTGATTTAACGGCTGGTACCCGCACTTCACGCGCATACATATATCATTTACCGAGATCTGCTTCGGCAGAGTGCCACATCCATAAAGAGGTAGAAGGCGTGATGATATATTTATTTATTTATTTATAAAATTATCCCTGTGGCTCTCCCACCACTAACATCTTTGGAGGCCGTGATTTAACGGCTGGTACCCGCACTTCACGCGCATACATATATCATTTACCGAGATCTGCTTCGGCAGAGTGCCACATCCATAAAGAGGTAGAAGGCGTGATGATATATTTATTTATTTATTTATAAAATTATCCCTGTGGCTCTCCCACCACTAACATCTTTGGAGGCCGTGATTCAACGGCTGGTACCCGCACTTCACGCGCATAAATATATCATTTACCGAGATCTGCTTCGGCAGAGTGCCACATCCATAAATAGGTAAAAGACGTGATGATATATTATTATTTTTTATTTATCTTTTGTTTTCTTTTATATCTCTTCATTTGTTAGTGATCGGGATGGGAATGTCCGAAGTGTTAAGAAGCTAGAGTCAGTCAGTCAAGTGCCGAAGACGAGGAACGTAATAACGGGATGCAAGAACGTCAATGTAAAGAATGGTTATGGAGAGCTACTCTAACCTACTTTCTATACTGGAGTGGAACTCAATGTCGAAAATATAAAATCATTCAAAACGCAATCAGTGTTCATATATGCATAAACGATCTGTCCTCCATATGTGATTCTGATTTCTAAAGGATACAAAGATTATTGTTACTATTGCGATGTTTTTGTTGTTGTGTATGTATAACGGTTTAAATTAAAAGTTCCATTAATTATGAAATAAATACATGTTCAACTGAACTCATTTTTCTATTAGTTCTATTTGAACCATATATTTTTTAATAGAGAGGCTTCAATTTGGAGTTAACTATTAAATAACTCCATTTTAATCCCGAATTACAATTTATTATTTATTTATAAAATAGAATAAGGTTGTTTATTTATTTGTTTATTTATGCTACTCTGTACAACAGAAACTTAATCTTAATTACAGTACATGAACAGGGCTCACCGAACCGTAGAATGGTAGCTCATATATTTTTAGCTTGAGTGAGATTCGAACTCAGGATTTTCGGATGCAACGCTAACCAGATTGCCGTACTGCCGGATAAATGTGTAGTTATCATTTGTGTTTCAAATATCATTAAGAAGATTATATTTTTGACATATAATCACTTGATGCAATAATTACTACTTACTTTTGTCTTAAAGTAGTACTAGTGTGACGGTGGCGCCATCGGATGTCGAGTGGCGAAACTGACGCTCAAAAAAATATAAAATTTTAATAAAGTAAGTGTTTTATACCTATTATGATTTGAATATCATGAATTGTTAACAGGTTGTTAGTCTAGTGAATTTTCAAATACCATACCACCGTGTGGTGTTGCCCTTATAAATTGGGATTCTTAATTTTTTGTTAAAAACAAGGCTTGGCATGGCTATATATCCATTACTAAATGATAAAACACTTTCTCCTTCTGATACAATATACATGGATAGTTCTAGAACATCATACTAGTTTTTCAAATGAAACTGCAAAATTTTAGAGGTACACGAACTAAATATGTGCGATTCTGAGTGATGATCGTCATAAGCCCTGTGTATAAAACCCAACTTTACAAGCGAATATATTTGTTCGCAGACGATGAATGTGTTTCATATTTTAACAGTATGCGTATGACTATCCAATGTTTACGTGCGCCTAATTTCATTCAGATTTGCAAAAAAAAAATTCACGCTAGTACTACCTAATGGGAGTTGGAACTAAAAATGGTACTACCAGTTAATTGGTATACAGTTTTTAAATATATTCAAAACAAATAATTTTATATAAATTGTCGTAATGGATAAAATTTATTCACTTTATACATTTACATATTATGTAGATATTTCATCAAGTAAGCACTTATACATAACATACACATTTTATTGTTTAAAACAGCTCTTTGTAAATAAATAATGTGCAATAAATTAATTCTTCTTATTACACACTCGATTATATATTACACTGTCACTGATAATAAAAATTTATATCATAAATAAATTCATAGAGACATTTATTAAGCTCGTAATAAAAAAAAATATTACAACAATACCTACATATAATTAATAGTTTGGTATATAAAATATAAACATCTTATCATAAAAATTAGAAACATACTCGTATAATTTATTGTGCAGCTCTAATCTATAATTTTTACGACCATGTTAAAAATAAAATTTTCTTCTCTCAGTTGAGAGTGATACTTTTCATCTCTAAGGAAAAAAGTAACAATTTTTTGTTTTAGTTCTATAAAATTTACAGAACTAAAACGAATTATTTTAATTATTAAATCATACCTTTGTTTTCTATGAATATAGCTTTAATTTTGTTCACTAGGAAAGAAAAGTTTACTTTCTTCCTTAAAAAAATAAAAGAATCACTACTTATAACTTCATCAGTCAACAAAAGTTAGTGAAGATTCGACCGAATTACCCCGATAAATTTTTGATTGCTCAACATGCAATACAATTTCTATATAAGATTAAATTTGAAGACACAAAAATCGTTGCCAAGCCAAAATATATGATCAGAAGGTTGACCAGAAAAGCTATCGAAATTTACAACAACAAGAACATGAACAACTATGATAGCTGTGAATTGAATAAAACTTGATTACTATTAATCAAGAAATTATAATTGTTTTTTTTTATTTGTTACTTAGTTTCTTGTTTATAGTTACGTTTCGTTATTTATTATTTTCTATTTTCTGATGAAGGTACGCGTTTAGTCAATCGAAACGTCGAATTAAATAAAATTTACTGAACTTTCAGCAAAAATTGTATCAATTATTAAATATGAGTTCAGGAAACTTTTTTTGAAGTCCGTTCTGTGAAAAATTACAATGTGATTGTACAGGATTTTGATTCTGATTGACTATATACTCTGTTTTTTAACCAGGAGGAGTAATTTAAATTTTAACCGCTAAAACTGACGCTTCTGATTGGCTATTGCTTCGTCCAGTTTACACTGTACATAGATTTTACATTTGATTTATTAGAGCTGTCATAAGTTTTGAGGTTATCTGTTTTCTTGTTGGTTTTTTGCATTTCTGTGACATTAACATAAATCAGTTCTTTTAAGAACTAATAATATACGGAGTGACAAATTAAAGTTTATAATGTAATTTGTATTTTAAAATAAATGCCATGAGATTTAATCAGTGCAGATGTGTAAGAAATTTTTGTATTTCGCGCCAACAAAAATCTAGTAACTTTCTTTGGTAACTTTCTATAGTGTAAATCTGACTTGTGCATTTACTCCTCCTGATTAAAAAACAGACTATAACTAATACATCAAAATGAAGACATGTTTACATAGCATAAAAA
The DNA here is from genome assembly GCA_911728475.2 of Pterostichus madidus. Lineage (NCBI taxonomy): Eukaryota > Metazoa > Arthropoda > Insecta > Coleoptera > Carabidae > Pterostichus > Pterostichus madidus. Next base: position 42,816,730 of record OU452301.1, read on the forward strand.
CTTGACAGCGACATTGGGGTACCAATTTTATTGTTCACATTTTTATAAATGTTGATAGATATTATTTAAAAGTTTAATAACATTAATCTACAGAACAATTTAGAACAAGGTATCAACTCGTACGCCATGTTTATTTGGAGGACAACTAGCTACTGTCACTTTTTTTATACTATGTAAACGTATCTTCATTTTGGCTTTTTAGTTAGACAAGCAGAATCAGAATAAAATGCGTCTCATGCAACAACACAGTAATACTTTAGACATAACCATAATACATATAATTTCGATTTCATTTTATGTTTGGATTTAATTATAAGTTATAAGCTTCCTGTACTGTAATTTGAATTAATTTCCTGTTATGCAGCATGTACCAAATCAGCATAAAACTAAGGTATTCCTGGCACGATCTTATCTTAAAATATGAGAACAAAATTCCATCAAAACAATAAAAATAAATAATAAAAACGCACGCGCCAAACCTCGTGCTAAACAATCTAAGAATTTTTAATTACATCACACATAATTAATATATGTCAGTCAGCTATTTCCTTTCATCCACTGCCGTGCGAATTCCATAAAAACGTTCAATTGTCATCTAAACAAACGAATCACATGGATCCAGTGAAACAAATGAAGGTCACAAAAAAAGAAATAACTTGTTAGCCAATGGAATTAGCCGGAGGCCCGGAAGTTTCATGATCAGTAATCCGGTTATCTATCAAAGGGAATGACTTGAAACATCCGCGCTCTTGCATGCAAATCTGACAGATTGATCAATCTGACACTAAATGAGGTAATTCTGTATTATGTTAATATCTTTAATTAGAGTTTAAATCGTTTAAAATAACCTTGTGTTAAATGGAATTTCAGCCATAATGTCACTGAAAGTTTACACACGTATCCGGATAGAACTGCATTAATATTATTTGCATTATTTATTACAGACAGTCGTTGACGAATTAATATAATTTTCCTGTCACAAACAAGAATTCAAATCTTGTTGACATAAAAAAAATCCGATTAGGGTTATCAGCTGGGCTATTTTTATCTGGAGTCTTCGAGTTAAGTAACTAATTTTTTCTTCAATTTTAATTTAAATAAATATATCATCATGCTTTTTATCCTTTACTGAGTGTGACACTCTGCCGTAGCATATCTCTATGATATATTTATGTGCATGAAGTGAGGTTACCAGCCGTCAAATCACAGTCCTCAAATATATAAGTGGAGAGAAAGCCACAGGGGTAATTTTAATGTGGTGAAATATATTTGTAAGCTAATCAAACCAGTAGGGGGTCGCGTCGTTTAGAATTTTGTAATAGAATTCAGGCGATAATTTTCAAATCGTTAAATTAGTACTACGTTCTAAATAATTATGCAGTAGAAATATACAAGCAGATTCATAAAACGGATTAGCGCTAACACCGTTTTTAATATACTCTACTTTGTCGATAAAATTATAAAACATCAAAAGAGTTTTAGATTCTGCAATTTTCATTTAAAGCGTTTAGTCTGTGTATCATCGCTTAAGAATTTATATTATTTGAAGAAAAAAATCGCTCCTTTTACATTTTCGCGTGTATCATTTATTAATATTTTTTAATTTTTATAATGGCGTACTATTGTGGCAACTTTTGTTCAATTCAACCACAGTCGTAGCTTTTATAATTTGCGGTGAGGTTTTCTAGATCTCAATGCCGGTCCGAATAAAAAAGGAAATATTATGCTGGCCTGATTAAACAAATTATAAATACTATTTTATACAATTTCTGCATGAGTAATTGTGTAATTGTATATTATAAGATAAGCAAAGAACTACGTACAATGTGGTGTGGGCGCAAAAAGCTGGTTTTGTTGTTTTTGCTTTTTTATAAAACAGGTAATTTATAGGACTTTAACCTCTTATTTCCATTTCCTATAAATAAAATTACATTTTTCAACTTCCAAACAAATTCTGCTACAGCTCATCCTATTGGAATTCCAATTTATTGATTTTCGTAATTCGTATTTTAAATATTTATAATAAACTCAGCTATGTTTTCATTCATACGTACTTATTATAACTGAAATAAACGTTTAAATTAATTCTTTGTATTTATTCATGAAACATTCAAGGTTTGTCGTTACTTTTGAAGATTAAAATATTGTAGGCATCTGCCTGGCCTTAGGCGGTAACTGTATAGGAAAGTTATCGAAGGAAGAGGCGTTTAAATTACCAGTTTTCAAAATGTTGGCCCAGAAAAAAATATACCTGCGACAAGTGAATTTAAAGTAAAAAATACTTCACATTTTTACAGAAGGGTTCCTTTAATTCTGTTTGACATTTACTATTTAGTTAATTTGTGTAAATGTTCCTTCCTTTTACACAGGTAGATATTGAAGAATTTAGTTAAATAATAGCCGGTTTTTTGTTAACAAAAATATAGAAACATTTCTAAAAAATATGTTGGATCTATAACCAATAAAATATCCCCTACCCATTACTGAGTGTGGCACTCTGCCGAAGCAGATCTCGGTAAGTGATATATTTTACGCGTGAAGTGCAGTTACCAGCCGTCAAATCACGGTTCCCAAATATTTTAGTGGTGGAGGAACCACAGAGGTAGATTTAAAATGGTGAAAATTGTTTGTCGCCTGTGGGAATCGAACCAGGGTTCTTAAGATCCACAGGTCGACTTGATACCACTGAGCTAGCTACCCCTTATAAATATTATATACTATTCCATATCCCGTTTATGAAATAAAATAAATATATTATCACGCCTTCTACCCATTACTAGGTGTGGCATTCTGCCGCAGCAGATCCCAATAAATGCGCGTGAATAATGGTTACTAGCTGTCAAATCACGGCCCCTAAAGATGTTAGTAGAGGAGGAGCCTCAAAGTTAATTTTAATGTGGTGAAAACCCGAGATTTCTAGTCACAGGCCGAATCGATACCACTGAGCCACCTACCACAACAATAAATAAATTATAAATTAATATAATTTATCTTTCATATTTATGTGGTCAATAAATTACAGGTAATATAATTTGTGCTATTTATGTGATATTTTTAATAGGGTAATGGCTCAGTGGTATCAAGTCGGCCTGTGGATCCAAAGAACCCTGGTTCGCACAGCCGACAAAACATTTTCACCAATTTAAAATGACCCCTGTGGCTCCCCCACCACTAACATCTTTGAGAGCCGTGATTTGACGGCTGGTAACCGCACTTCACGCGCATAAATATATCACTTACCGCGATCCGCTTCGGCAGAGTGCCACAACCAGTAATGGATAGAAGGCGTGATGACATATTAATTTATTTTATGTGATATTTTTCACTCATCTGACAGATGAATTATCTGTCAAATATAGAGCGCCGAACGCAGATGTCTTCGCCCAAAATTTGAACTAACTTGCCTTTATATTTATTTAAGAATAATTATCATATATATCTCGTTGTCGTCTAATTTATTGAAAATATTACATTTCTTTACCTAATTTTTAACTTTATATAAACTGTTTGTCATCTAACAATCTCAAGATTATACTGAATAAATAAATGTAGCAATAGTTATCGTGTATTTAATAAATAAATATAATTGTAAATATCAAAAGAAGTACAAGTTTTGTAATATGTTACAAAAACGAAAATGAAAATATGAAATATGTTAGACAGTTCGGTGGCTTCGAATCCGAAAATCTCTAGTTCGAATACCACTCAAGCTTAATATATAGGAATACCACACTACAGCTCGGTGCAACTGGACCCTGTACTGTAATTGGGATAAGTTCCTATTGTACAAAGTAGAATAAATAATAAAATATATTTAAAGAAATTCGGATGGAGCTCAACTAAGCCGGAGTCTTCTTGGTATCCGGCTAAAGAAAACTTTAATCAATTCAGTATTTACTTAAAAAATATAATCAAAACATATATTTATTCAAACAAATTACGTTTAATTAATGTGTTTAAAAGATTTATTTGCTTAGCTCCTTATCCTTATCCTTACAAAACTTATCAATAATAATTGCTGCAATATTTTTATCCAATTCCAGAAAGCCAATACTTAATACCACTTAGTTACCATCAATAATACGAACCTTTAATCTACAATAATCCTCAGAATTAAAAACATTTTATCACAACACAAACACATTATCACAATTCATATAACACACACTCCTACCAACCGATAAACACTAAACTCTCTCACAAACGTCAAACATTGCGCGGGATTGCAGCGTGAATGTAGCTGCGTGTATTTGCGGGTACAAGCGCACTGGTGGACTGAAGTCTGAACTGAGTTGTTTGAACGAAGTTGGCGTTGGATTGCTTGGTGGCTGTGGCTGGTCTGTAGCCGAGGAAGGCGCGGATGGCGGAGGAAGAAGTCATCGGTCGCTAGGGCCAGTGTGTCACGTTCTGACCGCGGCACCGATACGCGATGGTAGGTTATGTGGACTGCAGTTTATGCACCTTGCGATATTTGGGCGTCATGGGATTGGACATATTTCAATATTTCTTACAAGAATGACAAATTAGAGTCCTACGCGGATCCACTTTATGAAACCCGCACCCGCAGAATCTAAACCCATACCCGACTCGCTACCCGTATGTTTCAATTGTATTAGACCCGCATCCGACCCTCTACCCGACTTGAAACCAGAACCGCGTTCCGGGTAGCGGGTAACCCGCGACCCTATGCGGAAAATTTATAATTGTCTACAACAGTACTACAAGTAATACAACTACATTTATAAATAATACAACAATCGTACATTTAATGAGAGAAATTAATAAATTTTGAAAATGTCATTGAATTGGATTCTCTCGATCCATAATCCGAAAGTTCATATCCGCACCCGACCCGCGACCCGTAAAGTGTGCATAAACCCGATCTGCATTGTGGGTATCCAACCCGATGAAGGATTCTTTGCCAGATTTTAAACACTAAAAAGCGGAATAAGCAATTTTTAAAAAATCACTTCTTTTTATAAATTCTCGGATCACAATCTCAAAGAGTCATGCATGAAAAACCAAGGGGATTGCATCTTCGAGGTCAATATTTTAATTAATTTCGTACATACATACGTTTTGGTCAGAGGACAATCTGCGTGGTCGTGCAGTATCCAGATTGTATGTAAACTTTTGGAATAAAATACAAAAATTTCTGGTTTTCAGTTATTTTATTTTCTTTAAAATGTACCTTCGCTCGGTTTTACACCCTACCTTTGGGAACTTTAGTATGTTGGTATAACAGTTTGCGGAATTAATTAATTTATGGTGTAGATGGCTAAGTGGTATCGAGCCCGATAGTATATTTTGAAAAACCCAGGTTTGATATCCACAGCCAACAAACAATTTTCACCACCTTTAAATTACCTCTGTGGTTCTCCCTCCATTATCATATTTGAGGGCTGCTATGGTAGAGTACCACGCCCAGTAATGGGTAAAAGGAATAATTATATATTTATTTATATATTTTATTTTATTTCCTTGTAAAGAGTTCTTTGAATCTTTGACCACACTTTTTTATTTTTAATTAGCATTCGATGACTCTCCTCAAATGTCTGCGACCCTCTGGAAGATCGCGACCCACACTTTGAATACCACTGCTTTAGAGATTTCTATTTTGAAATTAAAGAACGAGCAAAAAGCAGCCTCCATTCAATTAAAGCGCCCGAGAATTTACTTGCTGTTGATTCATCTGTAAAAATGTTTTAAAATTGCAGTAAAACAAAATTTTAGAATTCCTTTCATTTGCAACGGTGTATGTTAGATTGCTAGATTCGATAAGTATGCTAAAACAATTACATACCTATTTACTTTTTACTTATTGTAGAAATTACAAATAAATAATTTATCAACGTTCTATACATACATAAGTGCAAATAATTTCCTCATTTTCCACTTTCTACAGGATGCATGGCACATAAAACTAGGAATGTATATGAAATTTTTTTCATTTAAAAAATAATTATCGTAAATAAAATTAGTATTTCCGTGAAACAAGTTTCCTGTTATCTGCATGATAATGTCAAGAAGATATTGAGGCGATTTACATGCATAATTGAATATGATTTTTTTAAAACAAGATATTATTTTTATTATAAAGTAAACATAATCAGGCGGATTCATAAAGCGGATTAGCGCTAACACCATTTTTCATTTCGTTTTTAACTCTATTTTCAATGTTAGAGAGTTAATTAGCATCAAATTTAGTTCATTTCTTTAATCTGTTTTAATTTGAAACAGAGTTATAGATAATATTAAAAACGGTGTTAATTCTAAGCCGTTTTATGAATCTGCCTGACTATGTATTGTACATATTTTTTAAGTTAAACGGTGAAAATATTACAATAAACTTAATGCTCGGTTTCACCAACAAAAGTTAAATGTTAATAGTTGTTTAAATAAATAAAAGTAAATCGAATATATGACAGCAATGTCAATCATTCCATTTGACATATAATTTTGATTTTCTTTTATTTATTTAAACAATGATTAAAATTTAACTTTTGTTGGTGAAACCGGGCGTAAAAACAATAAATAATTTCAAAATTTTGATTTATTTTCTCAAAAACAATTGAAATGAAGGTAACAAAAAATATTCAGTATATTTATGTATACAAATCAGTAAGTTTTTTTCAATTTTAAAACAGATTTGCGAAAAAAGAAATAATGAGTGCATTTTTGGCGTACCGTGTCATTTTCTGTTGTAGAGTGCTATTATACCTACTCAGAAATGGGTATAATGGCCTTCGTGATATATTTATTATTATTTTAACGATAGTCGATAACGCAACCTATATTTAATGTTTTGAATTCCAGCGCTGAAATCTTTGGTTTGATAGGATGACAATTATTTTTCATTCATGAAAATACCTACTTTATAAAGTTATAAAAAGTAATAGTAAATAGTCCAAGGTTTCTCAACAATACTTTATTATCAAAAGATTTTGAAAATATCAGTAATTTTAAAATACACAGAATTATTAAATTAGATGGCTCAGTGGTATCGAGTCAGCCTATAGATTTGAGAACCTCGGTTCGATTCCCACAGTCGACAAACAATTATCACCATATAAAAATTACCTCTGTGCCTTCCCTACACTAACATCTTTGGGGCCATGATTTGACGGCTAGTAATCGCACTTCACGCGCATGAATATATCGTTTATTGAGATCTGCTACGGCAAAGTGCCACACCAAGTAATGGGTAAAAGGCATGATGATATATTTATTTATTTATTAAATTCTCTACCATTGTTATTTGACAGTCCAGTAGATACAATCGAAGTAAAACTTTTACTTATTTGTGTTACTGTTGTGAAAGAAATAAACGTTTGTTAACGCAAAATATACGAGGTCAAATGTTTAAAATTTTCGAAAATCCGGTAGTTCCATCATCGTTATCCAGTACTTGCCATTTAACACCTAATCATTTGAATGGTTGAACAAATTAACTGGTCACAACAATTCATTGCGCCCAGCTGAGCTCAAGTGAGAGAACTCAAGAAACACCGTCCCTAACGTCTCGGCTCCTAAGCGACCCACCGGGCACATTCCAACGGGATTGTGGCACCGATCAGCAATCGCTAGCCTCTTGCATGTCGTGCTTCGGCATCACTATACACACAGCCTTGTCGTACTTTCAGAGATAGTTAGAGTTGACCACAACTATTCTCATAAATTCAAAATTGAAACGTATAAAGTTCAAATTTTCATGTATGATAAATTATTATTTTATATTTTCACCTCTGAATTGTTTTATTATGGGGTAGCTAGCTCAGTGGTATCATGTCGGCCTATGGATCCTGAGAACCCTGGTTTTTACATTTGTATGCAAATTTGTTGTTTTATTTACCATACATATAACTAAATACTTGTTTTTATAAACTTTTTCGATTACCTATACTTTTATGTGACTGTCATGATAGAACCACCTTAATGAGAAATTTGTCCTTTACAAATTTCTAACCCCATTTTATGGGGTGGCTAGCTCAGTGGTATGAAGTCGGCCTGTGGATCCTGAGAACCCTGGTTCGATTCCCACAGGCGACAAACAATTTTCACCAATTTCAAAGCTACCCCTGTGGCTCCTGCACCACTAACGTCTTTGGGGGCCGTGATTTGATGACTGGTAACCGCACTTCCCGCGCAAAATATATCACTTACCGAGATCTGCTTCGGCAGAGTGCCACTCCCAGTAATGGGTAGAAGATGTGATGATATATTTATTTAATTGTTTTATTGCATAACCTTTCCCGAGCTGAAATAACTACATATTCTATAAAAAAAATAAATATATCGTGACCTCTTTTACCCATTACTGGGTGTAGAACTCTGTTGGAGCAGATTTCGTTAAGTGATATATTTATGCACGTGAAGTGTGGTTACTAGCCGTCAAATTACAGCCCACAAAGATGTTAGTGATGGGGGAGCTACAGGGGTAATTTTAACGTGATGAAAATTGTTTGCCGGTTGTGAGAATCGAACCGAGGTTCTGAAATCCACAGGCCGACTGGATACCACTGAGCCATCTATCTCATTACACATTCTTAGTTGCTAAAATAGAGTAAATATGTAAATTATTCTGGAACTGTGTTAATTTTAATTTTGTTTATTATTGTATATGTTTGAAAATAGTATTTTAAGAGAATTAATAAATGGAAAAAATATTTGTTAAGGAAAAAAACTGAACAAAGATGAAATAGGAATGCATAGGGTAGTGCAGTGGCGTACCTAGGGGCGGGCGGTGGGTGCGGTCCGCACTGGGCGGCACATATTTGGGGGCAGCATTTTTATATTTAGTTTTAGCTGTAAAAAACAACTTGTTCACTTCATAAGTTTACTATTCGATTTCTACGAATTATCAATTACTATATGATTTCGAATATTTTTCTTCATCGTCAAGTCAATGTAGGGTTAAAAATATTATCTCGAAAAATTCCTTTATTACTACCTAATTTAAATATGCCATCCAATGGTAAAAAAGTTCCCCATCTATAGTTTGTCTCAATTACAATTATTTATTTATGTTTATTAATTTAATGGAGTAATGGCTCAGTGGTTTCGAGTTGGCCTGGGGATCCGGAGGACTTTGGTTCGATTCCCACAGCCGACAAACAATTTTCACCAAATTAAATTTACCCCCTGTGGCTTCCCCACCACTAACATCTTTGGGAGCCGTGATTTGACGGCTGGTAACCGCACTTCACGTACATAAATATATCACTTACCGAGATCTGCTTCGGCAGAGTGCCACACCCAGTAATGGGTAAAAATCGTGATGATATATTAAAAACCACCATTTGATTGACTTAGAAAGGGCGGCAAATTAGAAACCGCCCTGGGCGGCAAAAGTTCTAGGTACGCCACTGGGGTAGTGAAAAAAAATTAGATATCTTATGAAGAAAGTATCAGTCTTTCCTTAGGTGAAACTGCACTTTTTGGAAAAAATGTCTTAATTTTTTCATTGATAAGCAAATAACTATTTTTTTATCTTCCGGTCGAAGTCATCCCCGCGTATCTCTAAACCACCTTCACGAAGTTGCGGCATTCGAAGCGCACCCAGCTTCAGCACCAGCACACATAATGGACAAGGTCGCGCTGTGACTGCGGAGTCCATGTCCTGGTCGTGTCGCCAGGCCTCGTGATTTATACTCGGTCACAGCGAGGAATGCAGCCAGCAGTGGGTGCTGACTGATGATGACACAGTCATCCGCAATTCACACCCTAGTTAGCGCAACAAATAAGAACGTATTATATAAATCAAGGGAGGGTCAGCTATATCTTTGTATGATGATGAAATCTGTATTCATGTTCAAATCTTTTAAGATTTTCTTTTCAATAAGAGAAGTTTTTTATCTTATTTCGATCTGAGGTTTTTATAGATTATAATTAGATATAAAATTGAAAGTGATTTTTGTTTATTTAAATTTAATTTTTTAGTCTTCTACCCATTACTGGGTGTGGCACTCTGCCGAAGCAGATCTCGGTAAGTGATATATTTTGCGCTTGAAGTGCGGTTACCAGTCGTCAAATCACGGCCCCCAAAGATGATAGTGGTGGAGGAGCCACATGGGTAGGTTTTGAAATTATGAAAATTGTTTGTCGCCTGTGGGAATCGAACCAGGGTTCTCAGGATCCACAGGCCGACTTCATACCACTGAGCTAGCCACCCCATAAAAAGCACATCAATATTTTAATTCATTGTTCAAATTAGAAATTTATAAAACTTTAATATATATAACCTATACCACACTACGGCTCGATGAGATCGCATCCTGTACTGTATTTGGGATTAAGTTCCTTTTGTATCGACTAGCATAAATAAAAAAATAAATAAACAGGATGGATTGTCTATTGTTTAAAAACTTAGTAAAGTCAAAATGTTATCATCTATTGTTAATTAAATTTAAGTAATACTAGTAACAGTGAACAATGCAAATAGTTAATTTTATCTGAAAAAAATCCACTAATAAAAAATATATTAACAAGTAGAAACAATAGATCATTATTATATATTTTTATCTTAACTCCAACGGTATCGTTAATGAATAATAATGAACTATTCTCTATTCCAGATTTGCTTTTAATATATTTTTTAATGCAATTCAAATGAAATGACATGGACATATCATCTGGTATAATTATAATTATTTTAATTAGAAACCGAAGTAAGTACCGTTTCCAATCACAAAAAAACTAGACATGATTACTTGGTAATTATCTATTATAGAAATTATAATTATAAATAAATAACTAATGAAAGAAATTGATTATTTATTAATTTAAAAAAGTCGATTATAAAAATTGACCTGATAGAAATGATTATTCTTTGAACTTTAAATGTATAATAAAACTGGATTATTTAATCTTGTAAAAAGTACATCAAGCAACAAGAAGATAATAAAAAATTATAATATTCTATCTAATCTAATCGAGATGCACACCTTTTTAATAAATATTTATTTTTATAAATTTATTTTAATGCAATTTAAAAATTATCTAATCCAGTTTACGTAAATCATCTTAATTATAAATTATGTGCGTACTAATATACGTCAAATTGCTAAGATTATGGACTATCTGATATAATACACAAAACTAACTCCTACTTATATTTAACAAAAAGTATTTAAAAAAATTAAACTGTGTTCGAAACAAATTGACAAAAGAATTAGATTAGGAGATTAGGGCTTAATAATTAAAATAATTTATTAATAAAGTTCTGCAATTTTTTATTTCAAATTCAATCATATTTTAAATAAATATATACATGTATTAAATTTATATTATTAGGACCTGTTTTTCAGAATATAGTTTAATTTAGTTTACCAGTTTTAATCAGGTTAAAACGGTAATCCTGTTTTGTGAATTTAGCTGTTAAATTTTTATTTTATTTTACTACGAACTTCTTTAATTATAAAAACAAAATATTCACTTGCAGTCGCTTAACTGTTTACTTCGGACTCCGGATTAATTTAATTTTTTTATAAAATAAATAAATAAATATATCATCACGTCTTCTACCCATTGCTGGGTGTGGCACTCTGCTAAAGCAGATCTCGGTAAGTGATATATTTTTGCGCGTGAAGTGCGGTTACCAGTCGTCAAATCACGGCCCCCAAACATGTTAGTGGTGGAGGAGCCACAGGGATAGCTTTTTCAAATTATGAAAATTTGTCGCCTGTGGGAATCGAATCAGGGACCTCAGGATCCACAGGCCGACTTCAAACCACTGAGCTAGCCATCTTGTTGTTAAATACGACTTATCATAGTAAACGACTAATTTCAAATTCACTTAATTACAAGATGAATATAAATGCATACAACTTTTATTTCAAGCAATTTTGATAAATCAAACTGACTTATAAAGACAAACGTTAGGATACTGCCAGGATGTGAACGAAATCCTGGTATATGCTTTAAACCAACTAAGCTACGGTTGCCGTATGATTCAAATGAATTTTATAGCTAATTACTCCAGTTACCAGTTTCTAAATACAATTCTAATTATGGAAAGGTAATAATGGACGTAGGTATGAAGTCGGCCTGTGGATCCTGAGGTCCCTGGTTCGATTCCCACAGGCGACAAATTTTCATAATTTCAAAAAACTACCCCTGTGGCTCCTCCACCACTAACATGTTTGGGGGCCGTGATTTGACGTCTGGTAACCGCACTTCTCGCGCAAAATATATCACTTACCGAGATCTGCTTCAGCAGAGTGCCACACCCAGTAATGGGTAGAAGGCGTGATGATATATTTATTTTATTTATTTGTTTAAGTTGTAGTTAATTTAATGAAGATTACATTGACAACGTTTCAGTCAAGGTTATAGCGACTTTTCGACTCTTTGCGGCAAACATAAATTAAGAGTCATTCTTTTTTTTGCAGTTTTTAGAATCATTGAACTTTTTTTTTTAATTTTTGCTATATGTTTGCCCCAAATATTCAATTAACAATTTTAAACTTATTCTAAGTGTTATACATTTAATTTTAACGTTTGACCTGAAGATGGCCATAACCTTGGCTGAAACGTTGTCAATGTAATCTTCATTAAGCCTACGTCCATTATTACCTTTCCATATTACAATTGGCTTATTAAAACATTCTACTACAATTCAAATTATGTCAATCAGCTTTTAGTTCTCAAGTAAATCTCTTATTTCCCTTCATACAGCAAATCCAACACCACATACGGCGTACAAACGTACCCCATGCTAAAAACATAACCTTCCTTTGGGTACCTTCTCATAGTGGTATCAAAGGAAACGAAGAAGTCGACATCCTAGCGAAACAAGCCACACAAACAAGCACTGTTATAAACATCCCAATTCCAACTAAGGACTTCACAAATAACATCAAAGCCAAAATCAAACAAAAATGGACACAAACATGGAAACTAGTAGACAACAACCATCTAAGGCGACTTAAAAGTGATACCAAAACATGGAAAATACCAGGCACCCGAAGAGAACGAGCAACAATAACTAGACTGAGAATCGGACACACTTTCGCTACACACGCCCACATATTCAAACGAGAACCTGCAACACTATGTGACACCTCTAATACAAAACTAACAGTGGAACATATACTACTCCAATGTAATAAATATACGGATTCAAGACGAAGACATAACCTACCCGCCAACCTAGAAGAATGCCTCACAGTCAAAACAAATATTAAAAACACAATCGAGTACCTAAAAACCATACAAATGTACAATAAACTGTAAAATGTAAACTAGATCAATCAAATGTCATTGTTAATATGCATGTAAATACAAAGCCCGAGCACCAAGAGTCCTTGTTACTGAGGTGCTCGTAAAAAATAAACCAAATAAAAAAAAAAAAAAAAAACCTCTTATCAACAAAATCTTGAATAAATCCATGAAACCATTCAGCTACACTTACTCATCATTTAACTTTCAGTTCATCACACACCCGTGAATGAAGCCATGAATCCAGAAAGCCAGTTTAAGTGCAAATCAAACCTGTATTTAGCTGTGAATGACATTTTCCACACGTAGCACTGATATTCATAAGCATGTTTATGTATGAAGAAAGTCGATGCCGGAGCGGCCGATGACAGAACGCAGCAAGTAGCAAAGAGACAAGTCTGCTGAGCGCAAGTGCGTGCAAGAAGCGAGATCCAGTGTACGGTGGTCATCACCGGACGTCGACCCAGCATCAACCTGCTGCGCCGAGCCTCCGGTGATATGTAGACGAACACCCAAATTTTTCTGTATATGCGAACATTTTATGATACCTTTTTTGCAACAGATCAACAATTTGATTGTCTGGTATTATAAACGACAAAATACTATTTTATTCACAATCAGTTAAGCTACATTCACAAATCGAAATTAGTTTTAGTTTTATGTTTTACAATTTTGTTTTAATAACCTTGTGGACATGTTATCTTATGCAGCCATTCACAAATCAGTATTTAGTTTTGGTTTTAACACAAAAGTTTGCAAACTCCAAATTTATGTTTTAGTTTTACGTTTTATACTTAGGAATAGACCAATAGGACGAAGCGTAGATGATGTAGTGATATATACTGGTCTCTTTCTATCATCCTTCGCATTGACGATAACCTAAGTTTGTTTTTATTCGAATGTTAAAATGAATGAAAATAAAAACAAGATTTTAATACCTACTTTCTTATTATGATAATATTTACCTTGCTCTTCCAAAAAAATACGAAAGTAAACATTCAACATATGACAGCATGTGTAACTTAGCACATCTGGCAGTTGCATTTACTGTATTACCGATCTTCTAAAATTTATGATAGATGTCACTACTAACTAAAATCGACAAAAGCAAAACTATTTGTGAATGGCACCTAAAAACACACTAAAACATAAGGCATAAAACAAAAACTAATTTCGATTTGTGAATGTATCTTTAGTAACACCGTTTTATATATTATCTATAAGTCTGTTTCAAATTAAGAGAGATTCAAGAAATGAATTAAATTTGATGCTAATTAACACTCTTTTTAACTCAAGTTAAAATAAACTTGTTTCATGCATTGAAAAGAGAGTTAAAAACGAAATAAAAAATGGTGTTAGTGCTAACCCGCTTCATGAATCTGCCTGTAATATGATTCAGATTTATTGTCATTTGTTTAGGCTGCTTTAACATAGATATTTATGATAGTATTGCTAGGTAACTTGACAAAATGTTTATTGAATCTGTCAGTTGAATTATCGTAACAGTTTTGAAGATTTGCCGATATTTCTCTGTCGATTAAGTATAATTTTCATAATTACGGCTGATAGTGAGTTAGATTTTACTCCACCAGAACTGAGAGAAGCTGTGGAAAAAATTACTGGAAGTTTGCTACCGGAGAAAAGCAAACAAAAATTATTTCTTAGTTTACCAGTTGGAAAGTGACAGTTAGCCGGAATTTTTTTTTGGAAAAATGAAGTAAATAATGACTCACTTCCCAACTATGCTGTTGGATAAGTAAAGATATATCGTATCGAAACCAGTACATAAAATATACAAATTATTAACTATTATTTTCTCACTTATTTGAGAAATAAGTTGTCTATCACTTAACTTAATTAAACATTAATAAATGGTCACTAATGACTACTTTCACCAAAAAATTTCAATTTTAAACTTGGTTCAAATTAATAAAATATATTGTAGTTATATGTCACGTTCCTTTCGAACATATAATTCGCTTTTATTTAATTAAACAAAATAAAAAATTTCAGTTTCTTTCGTGCAATTGTTAACACATTCATAGCCAGTTACACCACTAAGAGCCGTATTATAAAATACATTTATTTCTTAATTCTATTTTAAGAAAGACAACATTCAGTCAAAGGTAAAAGTAAAAATGCAACGTTATTTAAATTAGTATTAGGACCGGATGTATGTAACGAATTTTTAGGTTTTAATATATTTTATCGTATGATATCTATATCAAAGTAATAAATGAAAAGCAATTATAAGGTAAAAATTATGTTTTTTAGGTTATCAAGATAAAGAAAATGCAGCCAATTGAAGTTAATTACAATGTAAATGATAAAGGTTACCAATTTTTAAAAATACTGAAGTTTGCACATTCGATTACAATTTTAATCTATCACAAGTGCATCTTGAAACAGTATATAAACGCAATCAAAATTTGGAAAATGCATCTAGTTCTTTGTCGGGAGAAGAACAAGACAATTCAAGCAACAGCAGAACAGTAAGTAATAATACTACTAATTATACTATTTATAATTTACTGGTTTAATATCAATATTAATTTAAAATTGTTTGTATGAATAACTAATTTATAATAATAATGCATTTTCAGATGAAATTCGCATTGGTACTCCTCGCCTTCATCGGCTTAGCCCAGGCTATGCCAACAAAAAGTCTGAAAAATGACCTAGACGACTTCTTGGCTCTCATTCCAACTGAAGAACTGAAAGCCCTCTACCACAAATATGAGAATGATGAAGACATCAAGAAGATCGTTACCTACCTGAAGAGTTCTGACTTTGCTGATGTTATGCACATTATTGCTAATGTCGAAGAAGTTCAAGACCTGGTCAGCTACTTGGATGACAATGGTGTCCCAGTTGTTGATTTCTTGAACAGACTTGCTGATCGTCTTGGCCTTCCCCACTGGCCTGGTTCTTACTCTGCTCATGCTGTCAAATCTACTCGCACATGGAGAGACTTCCTCGAGGAAGCCAAGAAGATAGTTCCTTTGGATAAAATCGCCGCTCTTGTTGTTGACAAGCTTGCCAACAGCCCAGACTTCCAAGCTCTGTATGAGAAGATCGCAAACGTCGACTACCAGAAACTCCATGACAATGCTTTGGCTCACCCTGAAATCAAGGACATGGTTGACCGTCTTTCTGCTCTTGGAGTCGATCTCAAGAAAGTCTGGGACTTCGTTAAGTCTTTCTTCGGCTGGTCTTACAGCAGCTTCTCCACCTACAGTTTGAAAACCGACCTGAATGATTTCTTGGCTCTTATCCCAACCGAAGAACTGAAAGCTCTGTACCACCAATATGAGAATGATGAAGATATTAAGAAGATTGTTGCCTACCTGAAGAGCTCTGACTTTGCTGCTGTTATGCACATCATTGCTAATGTTGAAGAAGTTCAAGACCTGGTCAGCTACTTGGATGACAACGGTGTCCCAGTTGTTGATTTCTTGAACAGACTTGCTGATCGTCTTGGTCTTCCTCACTGGCCTGGTTCTTACTCTGCTTATACTGTTAAATCTACTCGCACATGGAGAGACTTCCTCGAAGCGGCCAAGAAGCTGGTTCCTTTGGACAAAATCAAAGCTCTTGTTGTTGACAAGCTTGCTAACAGCCCAGACTTCCAAGCTCTATACGAGAAGATCGCTAGTGTCGACTACCAGAAGCTGCATGACAATGCTTTGGCTCACCCTGAAATCAAGGACATGGTTGACCGTCTCTCTGCTCTTGGAGTCGATCTCAAGAAAGTCTGGGACTTCGTTAAGTCTTTCTTCGGCTGGTCTTACAGCAGCTTCTCCACCTATAGCTTGAAAAATGACCTAGACGACTTCTTGGCTCTCATTCCAACTGAAGAACTGAAAGCTCTCTACCACCAATACGAAAATGATGAAGATATCAAGAAGATCGTAGCCTACTTGAAGAGCTCTGACTTTGCTGCCGTTATGCACATCATTGCTAATGTTGAAGAAGTTCAAGATCTGGTCAGCTACTTGGAAGCCGACGGTGTCCCAGTTGTTGATTTCTTGAACAGACTTGCTGATCGTCTTGGTCTTCCTCACTGGCCTGGTTCTTACTCTGCTTATACTGTCAAATCTACTCGCACATGGAGAGACTTCCTCGAGGCGGCCAAGAAGCTGGTTCCTTTGGATAAAATCACCGCTCTTGTTGTTGACAAGCTTGCTAACAGCCCAGACTTCCAAGCGCTCTATGAAAAGATCGCAAGTGTTGATTACCAGAAGCTTCATGACAATGCTTTGGCTCATCCTGAAATCAAAGACATGGTTGACCGTCTCTCTGCTCTTGGAGTCGATCTCAAGAAAGTCTGGGACTTCGTTAAGTCTTTCTTCGGCTGGTCTTACAGCAGCTTCTCCACCTACAGCTTGAAAAATGACCTAGACGACTTCTTGGCTCTCATTCCAACTGAAGAACTGAAAGCTCTCTACCACCAATACGAGAATGATGAAGATATCAAGAAGATCGTAGCCTACTTGAAGAGCTCTGACTTTGCTGCCGTTATGCACATCATTGCTAATGTTGAAGAAGTTCAAGACCTGGTCAGCTACTTGGAAGCCAACGGTGTCCCAGTTGTTGATTTCTTGAACAGACTTGCTGATCGTCTTGGTCTTCCTCACTGGCCTGGTTCTTACTCTGCTCATGTTATCAAATCTACTCGTACTTGGAGAGACTTCCTCGAGGCGGCCAAGAAGCTGGTTCCTTTGGATAAAATTACCGCTCTTGTTGTTGACAAGCTTGCCAACAGCCCAGACTTCCAAGCTCTGTATGAGAAGATCGCAAACGTCGACTACCAGAAACTCCACGACAATGCTTTAGCTCACCCTGAAATCAAAGACATGGTTGACCGTCTCTCTGCTCTTGGAGTTGATCTTAAGAAAGTCTGGGACTTCGTTAAGTCTTTCTTCGGCTGGGAATAAATTTGATACTGTATTATTATGCTATGGAAATGAAATAATAAATATGTATATAATAAAATAAAAATATGAAATGCATAAATTATTTATTGTTTTTATTAGGAATAAATTCCATTAATATTATTTACAAATATTTACAAATTTTGAAGAAATTATCTATCGATAGTATGAAGATCATAGTTAATTGAATAAATAAAATTTCATTTAACAAAATATTTAATAAATTAAAAAAAAATCATCAATTTATGTTTTATGTAACTGATAACTCGATCTTAACTTTTATAATTATTTGTAAATATATTATTTCAAGAATAGCTTTAAACTGATAATAAAATAGGTACATTTATAGGTATTAGAATTTTTTGTTAATAAAGAATACCGATTTAACCATTATGGTAAATTTTAAACTTGGTTAGCAAATCGAAATTTTTACAGCAATGTTTCATT
The DNA here is from genome assembly GCA_911728475.2 of Pterostichus madidus. Taxonomy (NCBI): domain Eukaryota; kingdom Metazoa; phylum Arthropoda; class Insecta; order Coleoptera; family Carabidae; genus Pterostichus; species Pterostichus madidus. The sequence continues at coordinate 42,835,329 of OU452301.1, forward strand.
TACTTTAACTAAGTTAAAAATTTTATAAAATAATATATTTCTAATGAAATTATTTACTTATTTTGTTATTTATAAGGTGTTAAACTGTAAAAAGCTGTTTTAGACAATGAAAAACTAAGATTGTCCTACAAATGATTAAAAATGACAACAAAACAAGTGCGATGGCCGGGAATCGAACCCGGATCAACTGCTTGGAAGGCAACTATGCTGACCATTACACCACCATCGCCTCTGTGTGAAAGATAATATATTAAATATATAGTGTTGAAAGCAATATTTAAATAAATAAATTAAAAATTGGGCTCAACCGGGATTTGAACCCGGGACCTCTCGCACCCAAAGCGAGAATCATACCCCTAGACCATTGAGCCACTTGAATGGTATCAGAAATTGTATGCCTATAAAGACAAAATTAAATATATGTAATATTGATTAAATAATATAATTGTATTAACATAAAAATATTACTATACATAATTTCTAATGGTACAAATGACAAAAGTATTTGATGTACATTAATTTATTTCATATAAATAAACATATAATAACCAAATATTTGTTTCTTGCATTACAACTTTGGTGTACTGGCTGCATATTTATTGGTTTTATATTATATTTAGTTTTAATGAATTACCAATTTATTTATATAAAAAAAAAATATACGTTAGTACATTGAATACTATGTACCCTTAAAATTAATGCACGAAGTCGTGAATCACCCTGTATATCAAAATTTAGATTATACAAATATGTTAATTAAAGAGAGGCCACATAAATTATTTCTAATATTTGCTATCATTGAGACATATTTTATAATTAGGGTAGTATGTTTTAATGTTTTTGATTCCGAATATATTTTGTAGTTACGAATAACTATAAATTAAAACCTATAGATTCAATAAAATCTATTTTTTTGTCTATTTGTTTATATTATTATTATTATTATACTTTCATATATAATTTACAATCTATTTTTCTTTATTGAAATATTTATTCGATATTTTCAGTAAAATAAAAAATGTTTTTAAAGCATGAATGCTTATGATATATTTAAATTTACCGCTATTTTTGTGTGTTATAAACAAGTTAGCAATCCATTGTTTATATAAAATCGTTGAACCAACCTTTTTTATTTCAAAGTCTTTTGAGGTCGGTCATTTGTCTCATTTTTATTGAAAGTACATTTGATCGTTTTTGTAATTAATTAAATACTCACTATGAATATTTTTTCGATCATCTATGATCTGTATAATAAACTACAGAGTGATCAAATGGAATTGTTACAGTTGGCAATAAAAAAAACTACTTGAAACTGGTAAGCCTGATAAATAAATTCATTTCCTGTTGTTGACAGTGACATTTAAAATTTAAATTTGAGTACATTTCTATTAGTTAAAAAGTCAAAATTCTATTAGCTGTCAGACTCCTGACATAACCTATTTGTATTTATTAGAAATGTCAAATAGCATTTCCGCCTTTATCTGACGTTGTGCCAACTGTGGAATAATAAGATCTCTGGAATTGTATTACCAACTATAACAATTCCTTTTGATCACCCTGTACTATAGACTATAGTCGTAATTTTGGCAGTCCAATTTAAGTGAATTAAATAATATATTAATTGTACTGCAATCCTATGATATATTTTTTATTTAATTATTAATGACAATTAAATATATAAAGTCCAAGTTAAATAATAGTATTTACCAAATTACCATCACATAATAATAAATAAAAAGTTAATACTTGATTAACTGTCATATAAACTTTAAATTACAACTTTAATAAAAATATTTCGCAACCACATTATTGCAAAGGTCATGTAATCAAAGTTCAATATTTTTTATTAGCAGGCTTTAGTAAAAATTTATATAATTGAAATAAATATTTTTTAAATCCCCTCATAAAAATAGTTAAGGATTAACAATACGATAAGGAATTTAAGGGCAAAAATATTTAAAAATTATTGGTGCATGCATACTTATTTAAAATTTATCAAACCAGTTTTACAATAATCTTTTTATTCCCAATTTAGCTAATCAATAATGAATAACCATAGTTTCTATAATGATTAACATTAATCGAGAGTAAACTGGTGATTCACTATAATAGAGTTGAATAAAAATACATGAGCACAACAAATTGTAATATAGAAAGCAATGCACTAAAAGAAATACATACTTAAAATAAATACTATCTTCAAATTAAAACATAATTACAGGATTAGGTATAAATCACTAAATCCCATTTAATGCCAATCATTGAAATTAAATGATAATATAATTTAGAACCTCCATTGCATTGCCATCATAAACTGTTATCTTCAGATAAATTTCTATTGAAAATTTTTATATAAATACGTGAAAAAAATCTACATTTATCATTGAGTTCTACTTCCGTTCTGAAGGAAGACAAGGACAAGCTTAATTGTAAGTGAACAACATTTATCTTTTAATAATAACTTGAAAAGTTTAATATATCTTTAATTTGTTTCCAGATGAAATTCGCAGTAGTTTTCTTTGCTGTGGTCGGCATGGCTTGCGCCATGCCAGCTCAGCGCAGCGGCCTGAAGGACGATCTGGACGACTTCCTTGCGCTCATCCCCAAGGACAAGTTAGTTGCCCTCTACCACAAGTACGAAAATGACGCCGATGTCCAGAAAATCGTCGCCTACTTAAAGAGCTCTGACTTTGCCGCTGTCGTGCATATCATCGCCGGTGTGGATGAAGTCCGTGACCTTGTCAACTACCTCGAGGATCAAGGTCTGGCCATTGTAGAGTTGCTGAATAAGGTGGCTGATCGCCTGGGTCTGCCCCACTGGACTGGATACTCCGGCCTCCCCGCCAGATCTAGCCGCTCCATCCGCGACTTCATCGACGAGGCCGCAGCTCTCCTCCCCATGAACGACATCCTTTCTCTGGTTCTAAACAAACTCGGCAATAGTGTTGCCTTCCAGGACTTGTACACCAAGATCTCTGAGATCGACGCCCAGAAGCTACATGACGCCGCTCTCACCCACCCTGAAATTGTTGATCTTATCACTCGTCTCAACAACTTGGGCGTTGATACCAAGAAGATCTGGATAGCCATCAGTGGGCTCTTTGGATGGTCTTACAGAAGCTACAATACTTTTGCCACAAAGGGACTGAAGGATGATTTGGATGACTTCTTGGCACTGATCCCCACTGATAAATTCATCGCCCTATACCACAAATATGAAAATGATGCCGATGTACAGAAAGTTGTTGCTTACCTAAAGAGTTCCGACTTTGCTGGTGTCATGCACATCATTGCCAACAATGATGAAGTCCGTGACCTCGTCAACTACATCGAAGCCCAGGGTGTGCCCATCATTGAACTGTTGAACAAGCTGGCTGACCGTCTTAGCCTGCCTCAGTGGCCTACTTACTCCAACAAATTCGATTTGAAATCAACCCGATCCATTAGTGACTTCATCGAAGAGGCCGCTGCTCTCCTTCCCTTCAACGACATCCTTGGTCTGGTTCTCAACAAACTCGGCAACAGTGTTGCCTTCCAGGACTTGTATACTAGGATCTCTGAGGTCGACGCCCAAAAGCTGCATGACGCCGCTCTCACCCACCCTGAAATTGTTGATCTTATCACTCGTCTCAATAACTTGGGTGTTGATACTAAGAATATCTGGATAAACCTCTGTGGGCTCTTTGGATGGTCCTACAGAAGCTACAGCACTTTCTCCACATATGGATTGAAAGATGATCTCGATGACTTCTTGGCTCTGATCCCCACTCAGAAATTCGTTGAATTATACCACAAATACGAAAACGACCCTGATGTACAGAAAGTTATTGCTTACCTGAAGAGTTCCGATTTTGCTGGTGTCATGCACATCATTGGTAACAATGATGAAGTTCAGGACCTCGTCAACTACATCGAGGCCCAGGGTGTGCCCGTCATTGAACTGTTGAACAAGCTGGCTGACCGTCTTAACCTTCCTCACTGGCCTACTTACTCCAACAAATTCGCTTTGAAATCAACTCGATCCATTCGTGACTTCATCGAAGAGGCTACAGCTCTCCTTCCCTTCAACGACATCCTTGGTCTGGTTCTGAACAAACTCGGCAACAGTGTTGCCTTTCAGGACTTGTACACCAGGATCTCTGAAGTCGACGCCCAGAAGCTGCATGACGCCGCTCTCACCCACCCTGAAATTGTTGATCTTATCACTCGTCTCAACAACTTGGGTGTTGATACTAAGAATATCTGGATAAACCTCTGTGGGCTCTTTGGATGGTCATATTAAATTTATTTTAGGCCGATCATGTATTTTCTGAAGAATAAATAGTTCAATAAACATGCATATTAATAAATAATTGTTTAATAATTTATTTACACACTCTACCTAAACAAAATATTTTTCGTCTGAACTTCAATTTTCAATTTCATATTTCGGAAAAAAACTACACCTCTCTCACTTGGTGTTCAAATATCTTTTAGTTTATATTATTTTATTTTACAGTAGCGGTTTTTAAAGTACATCAATCATTTACAGTGGCTTAAATCAGCAATTTATCACGTGACTAAAATGTTTAAATTCATGACAAGCATAAACAACTAATAATTTACATTACTGCAGTAACTTGACAACAGTGATATTTTATTTATTTGGCAGCATTACCATTCAATTTGGTTTAAACCTTTTTTTAACTTTATGTAGAAAAACCGCTAATCTAAGATAATATACGTACTGTAAATCATACGTGAATAAAGTGAAATATTATTATATGCTCGTAAAAATTGTTAATCATCTTATTTACTTTCATTTGTTCAAATATTAATATAAATTTTTAGTTCAGATAATTACATATTTTGAAACCTACATGATTTTTAATTGCCAAGTTTAAAGCATACGAGTATGTTTCGTATTTACCTTAATTTAATTTTGAGAGTTAGACTACATGATTTTCATAGTTAATTGAAATTAAAATAACACGGTTCAATTTAATATTAGATAGTATGTTTTAATAAGCCAAAGTAATGTAGGATAGTAATTAAAGGACATAGGCTTAAGTTGTAGTCAATTTTATTTAAATATAGTTGACAACTATATTTAAATAAAATTGACTACAACTTAAGCCTATGTCCTTTAATTACTATCCCCCAATTTAATATTAATTATTCCAGATTTTCAAGTTTATCATCATATTATATTACGAATAATTTACAAAATACAATAAAATTTTTAACTATGATATGTACTAAACTTGGTGAACTTGAAGTGTTACAAAATAAATCAGTAAAACTTTATTTAACACAAATATCTTAACATCAAAAAAGTGAGCAATGCCTGATAATTCACAAGATTAAAAATAAAAATGCAATATAAAATTCATATTCGGGTCTTCCATATGATATTAATACTTGGCAGACTAGTAATATAAGGACATTTAAATTTAATACTAAACTAAACTAAATTTTACAGGTATTAATTTTATTTACAATCTAACAATTAAAGTTTACAATACTCTTCCAAATATTTTAAAGACACAAGCCCATTAAATTTAAGAAGAAATTAAAACATTTTTAGAAGGAGATTAAAATTGATTTATTTATTATCTTAAAAATTTATTACATTATATTTCCGATTAATTTCTTGTTAATTAATTTATGAATGGTTGGTTTTCAGATCCAGAAAATAAATTTATATTACTTTACTTTTATTATATGTATCTACTGCTATATTTATAGATTCTGGGTATCAATTTCTGATTTCAGATCCTTAAAATGTGATAATAAAATCAAATAAAATATCTACATATTTAGAAATAAGCTGATAAAAAAAACCATTTTCTAACTTATCTTAATGTCCAGTATTGTTTTAATAAAATAAATTAAATTAATTTACATATATAAATTTGGCCAATAATTTAATTTCCTACAAATACTTAGATGGTTTTAAGTGTAGGTGTTTCAAATATTTATAACTGCCTAAGTAATAATAATTTTTTTTTTATTTTGAATTAAATACAGTTTGACAATGACACCAATTCTGTAACTCAAATTGCTAAGTATACCAATTGCTAGAACTTAAGATTAGCAATTGTTGTACAAAGTTAGATATCAAAATATGACGTTAGCAGAATAGAGATGATTAAAAGATTAGTTTGATTAAATTAGAGAAAATAGATAGTAACGGCAGTAATGCATTTTATTCTTTTACTTTTAACAACAGAAATTTATTATAGTTTTTCTTCAGGTGGACTAAAATATTATATTTTTGTTATGATTTTAATGTCATAAAATCTAGTGGTACAGAAAAATATTTAGTAATTAATTATTTTAAATAATTTATAAAATATATAATTATATGCTAAATAATTGTTTATATAGGTACAGGTATATTAATTAATTATTAAACAAGTATTTATTAATATGCAAGTTTATTTAACTATTTATTCTCCAGAAAATACATAATATTTAAAACTGTCTATAATAAATTTAATAGGACCATCCGAAAAGCATCTTGACGACCTCCCAGATTTTCTTTGTGTCAACGCCCAAATTGTTGAGACGAGCGATCAGGTCAACAATTTCAGGGTGAGACAAAGCGGCGTCATGGAGTTTCTGGTAATCAACTTCAGAGATCTTGGTGTACAAATCCTGGAAAGCAACACTGTTGGCGAGTTTGTCTAAAGCAAGAGCAACGATGTCGTTGATGGGGAGAAGAGCTTTGGCCTCTTCAATAAAGTCGCGAATGGATCGAGTAGCCTTCAAGGCAAATTTATTGGAATAAGTAGGCCAGTGGGGAAGACCAAGACGATCAGCCAGCTTGTTTAACAATTCAACGACCGGTACACCCTGGTCCTCGATGTAGTTGACGAGGTCACGGACTTCATCATTGTTGGCAATGATGTGCATGACACCAGCAAAGTCGGAACTCTTCAGGTAAGCAACAACTTTCTGAACATCGGCATCATTTTCATATTTGTGGTAGAGGGCGATGAATTTGTCTGTAGGGATCAGTGCCAAGAAGTCGTCCAAATCATCCTTCAGTCCCTTGGTGGCAAAGGTGTTATAGCTGCTGTAAGACCATCCGAAGAGCATCTTGACGACATCCCAAATCTTCTTGGTGTCAATGCCCAAGTTATTGAGACGAGCGATGAGGTCGACGATTTCAGGGTGGGACAAAGCGGCGTCATGGAGTTTCTGGTAATCAACTTCAGAGATCTTGGTGTACAAATCCTGGAAAGCAACACTGTTGGCGAGTTTGTCTAAAGCAAGAGCAACGATGTCGTTGATGGGGAGAAGAGCTTTGGCCTCTTCAATAAAGTCGCGAATGGATCGAGTAGCCTTCAAGGCAAATTTATTGGAATAAGTAGGCCAGTGGGGAAGACCAAGACGATCAGCCAGCTTGTTTAACAATTCAACGACCGGTACACCTTGGTCCTCGATGTAGTTGACGAGGTCACGGACTTCATCATTGTTGGCAATGATGTGCATGACACCAGCAAAGTCGGAACTCTTCAGGTAAGCAACAACTTTCTGCACATCAGCATCATTTTCATATTTGTGGTAGAGGGCGATGAATTTGTCTGTAGGGATCAGTGCCAAGAAGTCATCCAAATCATCCTTCAGTCCCTTGGTAGCAAAGGTGTTGTAGCTGCTGTAAGACCATCCGAAGAGCATCTTGACAACATTCCAAATCTTCTTGGTATCAATGCCCAAGTTATTGAGACGAGCGATGAGGTCGACGATTTCTGGGTGAGACAAAGCGGCGTCATGAAGCTTCTGGTAGTCAACTTCGGAAATCTTTGTGTAGAGATCTTGGAAGGCGACGCTGTTGGCGAGTTTGTCGAGAGCGAGAGCAGCGATGTCGTTGATTGGAATGAGAGCAGCGGCCTCGTTGATGAAGTCGCGGATGGAGCGGCTGGATCTGGCGGGCAGACCGGAGTAGCCGGGCCAATGGGGCAGACCCAGGCGGTCAGCCACCTTGTTCAGCAGCTCTACGACGGCTATACCTTGATCCTCGAGGTAGTTGACAAGGTCACGGACTTCATCCACACCGGCGATGATGTGCACGACAGCGCCGAAGTCAGAGCTCTTCAGGTAGGCAATGATTTTTTGAACATCGGCGTCATTTTCGTACTTGTGGTAGAGGGCAATTAACTCGTCCTTGGGGATGAGCGCCAAGAAGTCGTCCAGGTCGTCCTTCAGGCCGCTGCGCTGGGCTGGCAGAGCGCACGCCATGCCGACCACAGCAAAGAATACTACTGCGAATTTCATCTAAGACACAATGAATATTTATTATTATACTTGTCAAGCAGATAATGATAGGTAAATGTTGTTCACTTACTGTAAGATTTCGTGTGTTTGCCTTTCTTTGAAACAGAAGTAGTACTAGATGATGATTGTAAATTCTTCCATGTATTTATATCAGAAACTCTTGGATTAGGTAGATGCATCGATTAACTTTATATATTAAAAATATTAAGCTCTAAATTCCCTTATCATATCGTTAATCCTAAATATCAATTTAATAATTGGAAAATTGAAAATATTTATTGCACTATTTATTTAAATTTTTATAAAGTGCATACAATATAAATAAGTAACATTGAACTTTGATTCCATGATCCTTGTAATAATGATAATGCAGAAAATTATATTTTTTATTTAATTGACAATTTCAGGCTATGCAAATTACACATCTTGATTTGTGCCATCAATATTCCAATTCAGAAAAAAATATTTTCACCAAACAATGCTCATGCATTCACTATTATATTCAATATCGTAGTATACAGTATAGTCCCTCTGTTATAATTCTTTAGATTGTCATATAATGTTAATGATTATTTATCAATATTGAAAGCCCATCATACAAAAAACAATTCTACAAGAGCTAAAAGATGTTAAATTTATTTATAATCCGAAAATTACACAGGCAAATAGTAAACAAATATTAATATTTAAAAATACATACATTAAATTGAATGTATCGGAATTTGAAATTATAAATAAATGTAAAACAATTTTTATATATTAAAATTAATTGTTAATATATTTCTCCCTGTTACATTACAATATAATAACTGAAAAACAAATATGGCTAATACCTAAGTATATATATATATATATATATATATATATATATATATATATATATATATATATATATATATATATATATATATATATATATATATATATATATATATATAAATATTAATTGATGCTATTATGAACATTTTTCATTTGCTATTAATTTCACGCAATTATGTTAGCTTCGTATCTTACAAAATAAATAACAAAGAGTTTTTGTTTATTGTGAATACTTGATTTAGCAAATTATCATTTTGACATATAGATGTACCTGCTTTAATCTTTTGAATTTAAAATTATATATTCTTTTTTGCGTTTCTGGTCCTGAGAATGTTATTAGTCCTCTATGCCTCGTGCTACTAACCATGCCACGAGCCAGCAACGCTGAATTTCACCCTTGATACATAAATAACTATTTCTATTTAATTAGTGTCAAATAAATTCTTGGATTAGCAATGTATATATAATGCTTAAATGTACAATTGTTTAAACATTCTCCTCATATTTAGCTTTGTGTATACGAGTGGTAAACCAGTAATGTAAACATGGAACAATTATTTTCTGGGCAACTACTGCGGCGAGAACCTTCCATAAACTGTTTTTTTTTCTATTTAAATACTGGCAAGTAATTTACAACTTTCTTATATTTATTTTGTAAAGTACGAAATTAATATGGTTGCCTGAAATTAATAGTAATAGCAAATTTTCATAACATCATCGAATACCCAGTGTTTATACAACTATACGACTATATAACTTTATTAATATAAAACAAGTGTACGATAATACACAGAATGGATGGAGAACACGCATGAATCATGAACTTCTACAAATGTATGGCGAATAGGATATAGTAGGTTGGGTGAAAAAACAAAGAATTAGATGGCTGGGACACCTATACCGCATGCCGCAGAATAGAATTCCAAAGAAAACATTCAACTTGACACACACAAGTAAAAGAAGAAGAGGCAGGCCTCGTACTAGATGGGCTGACAACATCGTGGAAGACCTACGATCCTTGAAGGTACGAAACTGGATCCAAGCGACACAAGATAGACAGCGGTGGAGAGGCATTGTGAAGGAAGCCAAGGCTCTACATGGGCCATAGAGCAGAGAAGAAGAATATAAAACAAGTACATATTTAGTAATTAGTAAATTTATTTAAAATTCGTCTCACTGTAAATGCATAACATCATTACAAACTTTTAAAGCTAGAAGGACAACATTTCGGATGAGGAAAACATCTGATATAATTCCACAATCTTCATAGGATCAACACCCAATTTCTTGATACCAGTAACAAAATCTTCGATTTCAGGGTGAGACAATGCGGAATCAATGAGCTTCTTCAAGTCAATATCTGAGATCCTCGAGTGCAGTTCTCGAAAGGACTCGCTGGATATGAACTTTTCGATGGCGAGAGATGAGACCTTCTCTTGGGACAGTAGATTGATAGCCTCGTTGAAGAAGTTGCGGAGAGATCTGGTAGACTTGGTGGGCAAGACTGAGGAGCTAGGCCAATGGAACAGACCGAGCTGCTCAGACAGTTTGCTCAAGAGGTCTTCCACGGACACACCTTCATCTTCGAGGTAGTTGATAATGTCGCGGATTTCATCCATGTTGAGAATGGTGTATAGGATTTCGGCAAATTTAGAGCTTTGCACGAAGCCCATGAGTTTCTTAACGTCGGAGTTGTTTTTGTATTTTTGGTAAAGGGAGGCGAACTTCTGATTGGGGATAAGATCAAGAAAATCATCCAAGTCATCCATTAGGTCGTTTTCAGCGCATGCTACGCCGACCACAGCAAGGAATACTAATGCGAATTTCATCTACAACAATCAATTTGTTATTAAACATGTGAAGTTGATATTAAAAGATGATAATAATAATAATAATATTGCTTTATTGGTAAAGTTCAGTCGAGGCTGTTCTTCCATTTTACTTTACATTTGTACATTATAAATTAATTGATAAATAATGAAAAACAATATATTAAAGCAAGATATAAAATACACAAAAATTTAGCAATAGAAATATGAAAATCAATAGGTATATACAAAGTAAATAAATATATTTGGCTAATTTTGAAGATAGATACAGCAAATTATTATTGATTTAATAACTGGATTTCATAAGGTAGTACTAGCGTGAAAATTTTTTTTGCATATCTGAATGAAATTTGGCGCACGTAAACATTGGATAGTTATACATATCCTGTTAAAATATGAAACACATTCATCGTCTGTGAACAAAAAAATTCCCTTGTAAAGTTGAGTTCTTATACACGGGGCTTATGGCGATCTTCACTCAGAATCGCACATATTTGGTTTGTGTACCTCTAAAATGTTGCAGTTTCATTTGAAAAACTAGAATGATGTTCTAGAACTATCCATGTATATTGTATCAGAAGGAGAATTTTTTTTATCGTTTAGTAATGGATATATAGCCATGCAAAGCCTTGTTTTTAACGAAAAATTAAGAATCCCAATTTATAATGGCAACACCACACGGTGTTATGGTATTTGAAAATTCACTAGACCAACAACCTATTAACAATTCATGATATTCAAATCATAATAGGTATAAAACACTTATTTTATTCAATTTTTACATTTTTTTGAGCGTCAGTTTGGCCGCTCGACAACCGATGGCGCCACCGTCACACTAGTACTACCTTAATTTAAGTGAATAAGTTTTCACATGTCTTGTAGTTCTTTGTAATCAAGTGGCACCTGCACCTGATTATATTAAAAAGCGCAATAATAACTAAAGCTTCTTCTATAAAATTCAGTGTTTAGTGTTGTTTATTTACTTTACGATTTTATGTTATAAGTATTTAGTAGGATTTAGCCATAATCATTTAATTATATTTTAACTTTTAGTGTAGTGATTTTTAAATCGTAATTTCTATTAAACGGTGAGGAATTTTTATTTTGAATATTATTTAAATTTTGTACATTTTTATTATATACATTAACTTTATAGGATATTGACTGATATTATTAACAGTACTAATAATACCAAATTATTATATTTTTAAAATACAAGCTAAATTATTTATTTATTTGTTACTCTGCACAACAGGAAGTAAATCCCAATTACAGCACAGGGGGCCTACAGCTTATAGTGGAATCCGAACCACTCAGACACAATCGTAATTTTTGGATATAAGTAGAAGTCAGTGAGATTTGAACGCACGACCTCTTGCTTGCTAATTAAGAAACGCAAGTTTTACCTCGCTTTTATCCACTGAGCCACGATTGCCTGTAAATGTATACAATAATAATTTTTTTAAATTTATGTTGTTTCATTAACATTATTTACTCAATAGTTGAAGTATAAATTAAAATTTCAATTTAAAGTTCTAATTACATTCAAGTTAAAAATATATCCGAACCCTATATTGTAATTGAGATTTTGGGTAAATTCCTGTTTTACAGTGTGCTATGAAAACAAATAAAATATGCTTTATATTTATTTTTTGTTGTTTGTACTTCATTTTCATTGGTCGCATTTGACATAGTTTGTAATAATAATTTAGATTAAATACATTCCGGGATTCAATTCCCGAAGGTAGCTCTGTACTCTCAAAGTATAATAGATAAGATTAATATTCTTCTTCTTCTTCTTCAATGGTGCTACAACCCGAATCGGGCCTGGGCCTACCGGGCACACCGAGCCGCAGTTTTTACGCTGCCGTACTGCCGGTTTTCGTAGTCGATGTTACTTTTTTAAGGCATATGTATAAGTGACTAGCTTATAGCGCCCGAGTATGATTAATACAAGTAACTGTATTTTTAATTTAACGACAAATTATACTTTGTCGATAGGCGGATTCGAACTGACGAACCTTGGTTCGGGTGACGTCACAGTATGTTAAGAGATGTGCATTAACACGCTCGACCACCGCCCCTGTAAGATTAATATTATTAATTTGAAAAAATAATTAAAATAATAACACTCGGTTTTCCTATTGATTTATCTGTATTATTTAATTTTATAGAAAATATCATTTTTTCAATTTTCTAATTTTTTTACTAAAACCAGAGATATCACTAGCGTTTTTTAAACAAGAAAAGAAATTAATAACCGCCTGAGTGCCACACAACAATAACCACACCACCGCGACAACATTGAAAATTCAACATAAGTTGGTATCCCGTGAGCTATATCGGGACGCTGGTCGCCGCGTCGGCACCAGCGTCGTTCGGGGGCCAGTATTCGATGGACGCGTCGAGAGACTGACATGGGCAACTCCCAGGCCAAGGGGCAGTTGAAGTCCCGGCAGAAGAAGCAAGTGCACTGGAAGTCTGCAGGTATCGTTACCATCACCGTGACAACCTCAAACATTTGACATTTGACAGAAGTGGTATATAAGTTTATGTGAAACGTTCTTGGTGAAATGTTAGCGGCAGCTCGCTTGCTAGCGCGGTTTGGTTATTTTTGGATGCCAAGTGTGTGTGCTCGACTCGAAGTTTAGCGATGGGATGTGTGTACGGTTAAAAATGACATCTATGTCACCCACATTCATACTGCAGGTTCACGTGGATTCCATTTTTTTTTTGGTGTATTTTGACCTATTTAACATGTTTCCTGAAACTTGTAAACTAAATGCATGGGTTCTATTTTCATACATATTTATTTCCAGATGTTTCAACTAAATATTGTTCACTTTCGTTTGTTTATACATGCCGACATTTGCACTTTCGTTGAGATTCAAACTGAAAATTTAAATATTTGACAGATCAAAACAATAACAGTAATGTTTATATTTTTATTATTATTTTAATTGCAATATTCTACACATTAATAGCTTAGTTCCAATTACAGTATAGTGCTGCAGTGTTATAGTTAATATATTTTTAGCTTGAGTGGGATTTGAACTCGGGATCTTTGGATTCAAATGCTAACCGGACCACAGTACTTTCAATAGGAATATTCTTAATATAACTCATGCAATTATATAAGTTTAATTCAAATTTATGGTACCTTTATATTTAACAATTTTAAAGCTGTCTTTAATAGTAAATTTCGTTATTAAACTGAAAGATATAATTTGTATTCAGGATTGGAAAAAATAATCCTTGATTGATGGAAACACGATTTTATTGAATTTAAATTTTTTCATGTTTATGGATGGGTCCATTATCAAGTAAACGTAACATTAGTTGATTGATTGAAAAACATTATTCAGTAATGGAAAGATTAAATTTACTTGTAATAAATTAAAATTGTTAAAAATAAAATAGTGCAAAGAAATGTTAATACTTCCACGTACTATTTTCATTTGAAATGACGAACCTCCAAGTTCATTTCATGTTATGTATGTGAACGAGTGAACATCTGATGACATCATGAACATAAATTATTTTGGAAGCACACCTCTTTCTTTAAAATTTATAGTTTATTTCATGAACAAGAACAACATGTATCGTTTTTAATATGATTACCATATGCTATGATAGGTATTTATATTAATTTTCTGTAAACGAAATGTCATTTAGCCTATTTAACATAAATTCAAATAAGACTAAATGTTCTGTGCACTGTTTTGCATCAAATTTGTGCCAATTATTTTTTCTTGGACCTCGGTACACGTTTTATAATCAATCTCCAGAAGTATAAATTATTTGTAACACCAAATTAATACATATAAATATTTTATCACAAGAAGTAAACCTATATCATTAGACCTACAAATTTCATCGATACATCTTTATTTTGCACAAAATTTGTTTGCGTAGCATCAAGCACTAGAGCCAACTTTATTCATTGTAAATCTCGGGTCTGTAGTCCGAGGGATTGTACCTATTGTTACTTTGCTCGAGTTATTTTGCTACAAAGAAATAACTGAATGTTTGAAAATACAAATTTATTTAAAGAAAGTCGAAGTTGCGTGCATTTTGGTAAGAATACTGAGACAAAATAAATAATTTTGTATGTACTTGAGAGCTTATAAACGCGTTTACTTGATAACGAAATTTTATCAGTACAAAACTGTGCTTATTGGTTGAATTTTTCAGTGCTTTGTTTTCTGATTAGTTGCAAAAAGTCAGTTAAAAACTATTTAATTATTAAAGTGTTGTAATGTCGATGTAAAAAATATAGAGAATAGATCTATGCAAAGACCAAGATCTCTATTTTTTATAACAGTCCACCGTTTCTTCAGTTTTTTTCCTAATTAATATAATATCTAACTGGATAATACCTTACAGGCAGATTCACAAAACGGATTAGCGCTAACACCGTTTTTAATATTATCTTTAACTCTATTTCAAATTAATACAGATTAAAGAAATGAACTAAATTTGATGCTAATTAATTCTCTTTTTAACTCAAGTTAAAATAAACTTGTTTCGTACATTGAAATAAAAAATGGTGTTAGCGCTAATCCGCTTTATGAATCTGCCTGTTAGAAGTATTAAATTTAGTACTGAATAAGTAAAATAGTGTTGCTGCAGCAAATATTAGCGAGAAACATATATGCTTATTCAGTATTCCACCATATTGAATTCCTATTCGCTTTCTACTAAAATAGAGGCCTAGAGAAATTAAAATATTAATTTAATGTTCAGCCTATGATTTTTTTTTTAATTTTTAAAAAGGTAGGTAGTTTAAATAAGAATGTATTTAGTGATACCTTACTATTTCAAAAGATAGGTACTTTAACTTAATAATAAATAAATATATCATCACGTCTTTTACTCATTACTGGGTTGGCATCCTACCGTAGCAGATCTCGGTAAGTGATATATTTATGCGCGTGAAGTGCGGTTACCAGCCGTCAAATCACGGTTTCCAAATATGTTAGTGGAGGGGGAGCCACAGGGGTAATTTTAATGTGGTGAAAATTGTCGGTTGTGGGAATCGAACCCGGGTTCTTAAATCTACAGACCGACTCAATACCTCATAATAATTTGCTATTATAGCTTCTATATGAATACCTATGTAATATCTATGGAAATAATATATTTTTAAATTTATTGCACTAAGGTAAACAAAAAAAAGATTGCATTAACTAATTTATTAATTATTACTTTTTATTATTTTATTGCAGTATAATGCGCTCTTGATAGTAATATTTCAGTTTTAAAAAAAATAGTAAAATAGTCATAAACATTTTATTATTTTTAGATACTGAAGTAGTTGCTTCACAATGATTTATTAGTACTATTTATTACATATTGAATTTGAGTTATAAAAATATTCAATGAAACATCTTATCAAAATAACTTTATGACGTGTGGAACAACAAGTTAGTAACAAACATAAGCGAGGTGCTCTCGTTATCTGCTTTAGGATCTTAACAATGGAATATTTATAAATAAATAAATTTATCAATTTTATCATTTATTACTTGGAATATCCAGTGAAAATAATACAGGTTTACTTTTCAATAAAACAGCTGATAATTTTTAAAATGTTGTAAAAATCAAATCGAACTCGTGTCCTTAATTTCGCACTCCGATGTGTTGCCACAATTATGTTAATTTTTGTGAATTTAGTTTTGTTCTAAAAATATAAATATTACGGAAGTAATTCTCAGCGTTAAGTACTTTCTTTTGTGAGTAATAAAGCTATTTTTGTCATCGTTATGTTATTTATTATTTAGACATAATAAAAATGAAATGAAATAACTGCACAAGTACATAACAATAATATAAATCATAAGAATCTACATGAATATGTTAGGTTAGCTACTAGTATAAGTGATTCTGATATTTAACACTCACTTAAATGTCACTATCACATATCATAAATACACTTATGATTATAAATAATTTTTTTTTAAATAATTGATATTTAAAATGTTTACTACAAAATTTTGGCCCCCAAATAAAAAAGTACTAGAAAAACCATACCGCGAGCGAGATTTTTTTGGTCGTAAATTGATACAAGTACAGAGTGCTATTACAAACATCTGGATTAAAACAGATAACATATGTGTTAATTCAAGTACAAATCATGTTAAAAGTTCTATTTTTAAATGTACAGGGTTAAGAAAATAAATCTTGAGCATAGCATTATATGATTTACCTGTTTCTATATCGGTTAAAATTTTATTTCACATAAAATTTAGGTATATAAAAGTATTAATTTTAGATTCTAGTAATCAGTAACAATAATAACATTTACAGTAAACAGTAATAATGTCAAAGAAAACGAGCTATCAAATAAAGTAATTATTTGCAATTTTTGAAAAAAAAAAGAGATTAATTTCATTTTAAAGCATAAAGTTTTGACATTTATTTGTGTTTTTACTTTGTTTGATTGTTTTTCATGTTGTTTATTCACAACCTACACAATACTAATTTTAATTAGAAATTTGTCAACGGCCATGGTTGCACTCGTTGGAACTGATCTAAGCGATAACGCGAGTTAAGTAACGTTGCACGCGGGTAGTACTTGGATGGGTGACCGTCCAGAGAAAACCCGCGTTGCTGTTGACCATAATACCTAAAACGCAGATCAGGGCGGAATGGCGGCATATGACCTAAGTAGTTGGTCTGCCAAAGAAGCCACAAAAAAAAAATTAGAAATGTGTGCAGTAAATTTATTATTCCACAGATACATTTTTACATACTTAAGAAATATGACAAAATGTTTGTAAATTATTATTATTATATATTGTAGATAGAAATGTGCCTTAATCTTTTAAAGGCAGATTGATAAAAATAATTAAATTTAATTAATTTAAATTTCTTACGGTTTGAAACGATTGATATGATAATTAATCACAAATGATAATAAGGTTTGTAGCTTGGTACATAACTTATATCTGTTTTTGAGAACTTAATAAAATCTAGATAGTATGTAAAATAGGTAGTACTATGATTCGAAGATTACAAAAATTATTGTTAAATGCTTCTTCTCAGATATTTGAATAATTCGCGGCGTCCTTGAAAGCACACCGCGGCGCACAGATTAAGAAACACTGTATTAATCTATTACCTACGAGTATATTTACTTAAATATGAAGTACTAATTAGATCTCTATGAAAATAATCAAAATATGTTTTAGAACGCCCCGGCCCGCCTGGCAAACCAGAACTCGTCTCCGGGGGCGAAGTCACCCCCGATGTCGTCACCATCCGCTGGGACAAACCCAAGACCGACGGGGGGACTCCAATCACCGGCTACTTAGTAGAGCACCGCCGCACCGGCTCCCCTCATTGGGTGCGGGCCACCCCCTTGCTAGTTACCACCCCTGAACTCACCCTCAGTGGCCTTGAACCAGGATGGCGCTACCAATTCCGCATAACTGCCCAGAACGTCGTAGGGATGTCCGATCCCGGGGAATCCTCAGAACCGTTAACTGTCACCCTGCAAAGATCGGTGATCACAGCGCCAAAGTTCACAGAGGAACTGAAAGAAACAACAGCCTTAGAAAACGAAATGGCGGAGTTTATGGTGCATGTGATTGGACAACCAACACCTAAAATATGTTGGTTCAAAGATGGCTTCGAAATATTTAGTAGCAGACGAACAAGAATTATTACAGAAAATGATAAGAGTGTACTGACAATTCATCAAGTTGCTTTAGCAGATGAGGGTGAGATAAAATGTACAGCTACTAATAAAGCTGGACATGTATCAACGAAATGTATAGTCAAAGTTGAAGCTCCTCCCGTCATCAGACTTCCAAGACAATATGAAGACGGTCTTCTTTTTGAACTTGACGAAGTTATGCGCTTGAAAGTATCTATCGCTGGAAGACCACAACCGCTAATATTTTGGTCACATAATGGTGAAACTATTCAAAATAATGATCGATATGAAATAACAGACACCGACAAATCTTCTGTTTTAAAAGTAGGAGAAGCTAAACGAGCAGACAGAGGAGAATATCAAATCAGAGCTGTCAATCAACTAGGAGAAGATTCTACGTCATTTTTAGTGACAGTTACAGATAAACCTCGACCTCCAACCGACCTAAAAGTCATTATGAGTCTAGGAAAAACAGTTACACTATCTTGGAATTTACCAGAAGATGATGGTGGCTGTAAAATAGGAAACTACATAGTGGAATATTACCGGCTTGGTTGGAACGTGTGGCTGAAAGCATCAACATGTCGTCAACTAACAACCACATTGAGTGATTTAATAGAAGGTAGTGAATATAAATTTAGAGTTAAAGCTGAAAGTCCATATGGAGTAAGTGATCCAAGTGACGAAACCGATGTGATATTTATACCAGATCCTAAAAGAGGATTATTAGCGCCACCCGCGCGTAGCAGAAGCCAACCTAGACCTAATGATAGAGAAATAGAACCTGTACCTCCGAAAAGACGATCCACTTCTTCTACAAGACATGGAAACATGCAACAGCAAAATACGTTGATTCCAACTAATCTTGCTCCTACTCCGCCTAAGAGAGGAAAAGTTAAAAGTCCACAAAGAACCCCTGAAAGTTCACCACTTGCGAATAGGAAATACATGTTTGATAGGTCATCGCTAACACGAGAACTTTCATATGGTAGTCCTCCAGATGTTAAATACAAGCGGCCTCATCTGGAACCAAAACCAGTTGAACCACCTGAACAGAAAAGCAAAACTCCCAGTCCTACTTCCGCAAGAGATCGTTCCTCCAGTTTAATCCATCAGTTATTACCAAATAAAGAACGTACTCAGAGGGAAGGTTCTCCAAGCTTAAACGATCAGTTACTTCCAAATAAAGAACGTACACAAAGGGCACGTTCGCCAAGTTTATTTGATCAGTTACTTCCAAATAAAGAACGTAGTAAAAGGGAACGTTCGCCAAGTTTATTCGACCAGTTACTTCCAAATAAAGAACGTAGTCAAAGAGAACGTTCGCCAAGTTTATTCGACCAGTTACTTCCAAATAAAGAACGTAGTCAAAGGGAACGTTCTCCAAGTTTGTTTAATCAGTTACTTCCAAATAAAGATCGTTCGCAAAGAGAACGTTCGCCCAGCTTAATTACTCAATTACTTTCTAGTAAAGAACCAACTAGAGAAAGATCCCCAAGTACAATAAATCAATTATTATCAACCAATGGACCAAGTACTCCACGAGAAAGATCACCAAGTATCATCAACACCTTACTATCAAACATTCTTCCTTCCAAGAAGTCACCTGCATCTACTCCAAGTCCAACTCCAAGTCCAACTCCAAGTCCAAGTCCACCCCAAGGAAATAATTCCCCTGCCAAAACCCCAAGTCCAGTACCAGAACACAAAGAAGCTCTAGTTACAAGTTCACTAAAAGGCGATCATCTAGATAGACTTAGTCCAAATACCGTCAATCGTAGATTATCAAGTCCAATGTTAGATCCAAGAAGCAAGTCTCCAAGTCCAAGAGACAAGTCTCCAAGTATAAGAGACAAGTCTCCAAGTCTAAGAGACAAGTCTCCAAGTCTAAGAGACAAGTCTCCAAGTCCAAGAGATCGTTCATCTAGTTTAGTGGACAGTTTGTTAGATAAGAATACATCGTTAAGTCCAATGCAACGTAGTAAATCACCGAGTCCGAATCTGCAAAGAAATCAGTCGCCAAGTCCATCAAGATTTACATTGATAGATGACGGGTCAAGAAGAGGGTCATTGCAAAGTTATCAGAATAATAATAATGATTTGGTTCATGGAAGTTCTGAGTTCATGCTGGTCCTAGTCGATGGTAAGAAGATATATGTTGTTTGATTACTAAACAAAAATTTTTAAATAAAAATTTAAATATAAATAACAATAACAATAGAGCCGTTTCAGAAAATATAACATTAAAATTTATTATAACTGCTTATAATTATTTGAAATTCTATATATTTTAGTATAAGAAATAATTTTCTTTACTCGGGTATATTTGTATAAAAATAACTTAAAAAAAATGTAATTTTTAATTTAACCACTGTACAATCTGGAAATTAAATTTTTAATATAAATGTATTTACAAGAGCAGAGGCAATGTTTGTTATTGTTATTTCATATTTACATAGTTTGCAAAATTATTAATGCAATATGTTTTTAAAGGAAATAATTTCTTTCATTTTTGCCCAAATAATTGTTCTTAGATCTCTAAACGAAATATTTGCTTGTACATCTTTGACTAGATATATTGTATTTTAGATTTATTCAAATCACTTACGTCGGAATTTTCGCAGGACGACATCGTTTTAACATTTTACAGCTGCTTCACAACCGGCTTTAAATAAAAAGTTGGCAATAATTTTTGTACGCATACATATTAGGTAATTAAAAATTATCTTGCATATTATTTTAAATCCAACTATTAGATAAAATCTACTATGATTGTAAATTATAGATGATAAGGGGCAAAACAATCAAACCTGTTATTAACTATTGGTAATATTAGTGAAAAAAATTATTTGTATAATAAAATATATTATTACAGAAAATGCATAAAGAAAACTACTTTTTGATCACAACACAGTTGATTTTATAATTAGATGTGGCATACAAAATATAACTTCTTAAAATGCAGGTAAAACATTTGCCAGAAATAGTTGGACTGAGTTCAATTCAATTGTGAAACTGTTATTGACGGTAACTAAATTACTTGAATATTGCTCTATTTTTGAATAAAATTAATAATTGCAATAAAACTTTTTCTATTTGAATTTTCCTACTATTTCAATAAACAAATTATCATACTTATAAATTATTTAGTAGCCATCTAAAAATTACATTTTAATTACTTGTATGTAAATTTGATATTACTTTTTTATTAGATACTGTAAAAAACAAAAAAAAAAGAAATAATAATAATACATTTAATTTTATGTAAACAGTTTATAATTTAAGAATTTATATTTAGAAAGAAAAATATTAATACATATCTTTATTATGTTCATTTTAAGACAATATATTTAAGAACTAAACTATAAGAAGGACAACTTTCACTTTTATCTTAGTTCTTAAAAGTGACCTTCAACTCCAATATATTTGTTTACATGCCAATTTTAACGTTGTATCCTGAAATTTGATTATTTTTTGGCTAAAAACATATTTAGCTCTCTATAAATTTATATCTTGAAGTGCTAAGTAGAAATTTCAAAATCTTTAAATATTTTAGGTTAATTCTTAAATTATTTTCTGGCGTAAATATGACCCAATAATGTTTAAATGTTAGTTTATTTATTGATATAAAATGTTTATGAATAAATCAAGTAAAATAGCAAAATATCTTAGAAGTTAAAATTCTCTTAAAATATTCTTGGTGCAATTTTTAATATTATGTTATTATTTTAGATCAGGATGGTGCCAACTACCTTTTTGAAGATTCTTTGATACCACCGCCACTATCATTATCTGCTCCTGAACTTGGTGCAGAAATGGAACTCTTCATGCCGTTGAAAACATCTGTTAGTTCCACAGAACTTCTCCATGAACGAGCATTCGCAAGATTTGCAAAAGAAGCAGAAGAATATAACAAAGCTTCAGAAAACCCAAGCGTTATGAGAAGAGCAAGCTTCGGAAGAAACGAAAAAGCAAAAATAATCGAACTTGATGACAAAAAACAAAATATTCCGAAGATACAAATCAATTCCAGGGATCATGAAGACAGTGACGGTCTCGAAAGACAATCATCTTTCACAAGAAGATTGTCAGCTGGTGTAAGTAATATGGCACAGCATTACTTATGGGCCAAGCGACGACAAAGTTTACAAAATACTGGCGAGAATTCAGATTTAAATGATATGAAATCTAAATTCACCGACACAATGAAACACGTAAGTAGTGAACGATCGATATCTGAAGAAAAGGAAGAAGAAGAATTTTCGAAAGTACGAGAGAAAATGGCTAACAATGAAAACAATCATAATAACTCAATATCTAAGATTGAAGAAAGTAATAAACGGCAAGAAAGTATAGATGAGGGAAGTATATATTCCGAAGAAGAATCCGAAGAATCAGAAGATGAAAGATTAAAAATTGATTTATCTCCACCTCATATCCAAGCTCCACAAGAAGATACTTACCATCCACGCATGATGATGCTTCCAACAACTCTATCAAAATACGAAGAACCATTTGAAATTTTAACTAAACCATTACCAATGCCGGATCCAAACGTAGTTCCTAAAAAACCCATTTTAAAACGAAAAGAACCTGAAGTTAGAAGACGAACACCAGATAAACCAGCGCGGAGATTCCTGAGTAACCAACCTGACGATAGGCCGGTATCTCCTTTACCAACTAGCAGCGCGTCGGATCGATCGCGGTCGCCGTCACCGTCACCATCTCGTGTTCTCATGCCTCACGAACCTTCACCGATGCCAGCGCAAATGCGGAGCATTCAAGAATCACAAATGATGAAAGCTGGCGAAGCGGCAAAAGAAAAACGATTACGACGACAAAGCTCAGAAGAAGAGTATAAAGTTGTTGCAGAATATTACATGGATCTTGTAAAAGAATATGGAGGAACTAAAAAGCCTTTACATAATTATTACATAAACAGAGAAGATGTGAGAGCTCCTTCAGATGAAGAAGAAAGTCCTGAACATTCAAAAGAAAAACTAAATGAACCTCCGAAAAGAGATATATCTCCAGTTAGGACTTCTTCACTTAGAGCTAGACATGAAGCTAATCGTGGTGCAGTATCACGACGAAATCCTTCACCTTGTCCTCCAAGAAGACCACTACCAATTGAAATTAAAACACTAGAAACGAGACCAACAGAAACAAAACCACCAGAAACTAAACCAATAGAACTAAAACCACCAGAAACAAAAACTAAATCATTACGTTCTCGTTCGTCTTCTAGAACAAGAACAAGAGATACTAGCGCAACTGGTAGAAATACTAGTAGCACAAGAACAACTCAACGAGAACCAAGTGGGACTAGAACCAGTGGAAGAGAAGTCAGCGCAACTAGAACTGGAAGAACTGTCAAACGCGATACTAGCGCCACAAGAAATATCAAACGACAAATTAGTAACAACAGAGCTATTACTCCAACGACTCTACATAATAAATTAATGACTATTTCAAGGACGCCATCTCCAAGGCCGCTTACACCGGAACAAGAAGCTCTACAAGCGGAAGCGGAGATTAAAGTCAGGTCTACACTGGATTACATGACTGATTTAGCGATGTTTGCTGTCGCGTGTTGGTTGTATCTGTTTAAAGATGCGAGGTTAGCTATTCCTATTCTTATTATTATGGTTTATCGACAGTTGAAAGATGAGGTGAAGAATATGATGCCTGCATGGATGATGAAAAATAAAAAGCAGTGAATAATTATTTCAATTATTCTAAGGGCCGGTTCTTCAGTCACCGATTAATGTTATCATGATTACATATTAACTATGGTTTCTATTATTATTTAATCATGGTTAACATTAATCGAGAGTAAACCGGTGATTAAAAAACTGGCCCTAATTAGTGTAGTTAATTTTAAACATTTTAAAAGAAGTATTTGGGTAAAGAGTACATCTCATTTTTTTAAAGAATGCTGTAGCTAAAAGACTGATTTACAGTAACAAACTGTCAATTTAGTTACAAAATGTGGCACTAAATTAAAATATAGTGACTTCAAATAATTGTACTATTATAAATGCATAAGTGGGGTGGCTAGCTCAGTGGTATGAAGTCGACCTGTGGATCCTGAGGTCCCTGGTTCGATTCCCACAGGCGACAAATTTACACAATTTGAAAAAGCTATCCCTGTGGCTCCTCCACCACTAACATGTTTGGGAACCGTGATTTGACGACTGGTAACCGCACTTCACGCGCAAAATATATCACTTACCGAGATCTGCTTCAGCAGAGTGCCACACCCAGTAATGGGTAGAAGGCGTGATGATATATTTATTTTATTTATATAAATGCATATGATATGTTTTAAATAAATATTTAAAGAGTTCTAAATAGAAAATTGTCCGCGCTTTGAACCAATCAAAGAGTTATATCTTCTCCACATAGAATTCTTTAAAAAATAAACCATAGTAAATTAGTAAAAATGTGCTGCTACATTTATACTTTGTATTTTCATTTCCGTAGTAATAATTTACTTTTTGTGTGTATGTATAAATGTATATATTTGTAACTGAATGATATATCAGTAAATTTTTAGATTATTAGAAATTGACATTTTTTTTGGTTGTTTTAGACGTAAACTTTACCCAAGTAATTGTACCATTTACATTTTATCATTTCACATTTTTTTGATTTACATACATACATCTCGCATTCATTTTAAACCTACATTAAACATAATTTAGCCATTTTATTAATGTTAAGATAGTTGTAAATATGAGCAATTCATTATTGAAATTATTTTGTTTCCACATAACAAAAAAATATTATTGGTATTTAGTGTATAGGGATGTATACATTCTATGCTGTTTATGAATTTATGGTGAAACGATGTATATTATTAATAATTCCTACAATAAATTATTTGTATAAATAGAGCTGAATTTATTTTCTATATTAATGTCTTTCAAATTTGTTTCAAGTCAAGCAAATTATTTTTTAATCTTGACCTTAAATCTATTGTATAATACTTGGCAAATAGTCGAAATGTTAAAACGTGTACGAAATTTCTATTTATTGACAAAGTTTTTAGCTATAAATAACTACGTTTTATAGATAAAAATATTCGGCGAAAATATTTATTATTATAAATAAATAAATAAATATATCATCACGCCTTTTACCCATTACTGGGTGTGGCACTCTGTTAAAGCAAATCTCGGTAAGTGATATATTTATGCGCGTGAAATGCGGTTACCAGTCGTCAAATTACGGCTTCCAAAGATGTTAGTGGCGGGGGAGCCACAGGGGTAATTTTAAATTGGTGAAAATGTTTTGTCGGCTGTGGGGATCGAACCAGGGTTCTTTGGATCCATAGGCCGACACGATAACCACTGTGCCATTACCCCATTATTATAAACTTTTTATATTTAATAAAAATAAAATAAATCACACCTTTTAGCATATATCGATAAGTGATATATTTATGCGAGTGAATTTCAGTTAACAGCTGTCAAATCATGCCCCCCAAATATATTAGTGAAGGGGAAGCCACAGGGATAATTTTAATGTGATGAAAATTTTTTGTCACCCGTGGAAATCGAACTTAGATTCCGAAATCCATAGACCGACTCGATACCACTGAGCCACCTGCCCCATATAAATATTAATATTCCTGTCAAATGTCAAATAATAATAATAAAATGTTATTGTACTGACACATTAGCGGTATTATTGTTCTAGCAAAGGCAATGAACCTTTAAAAACAAATATTGTCAGAGTTTATTCATTCAGTTTTCATGCAGACATATTATGTCAGACACATGTAATCGCCTAATTAGTATGCGGAAAGTGTTAAAGTACTACAAAGATGGGTGAAATGTTGAACAAGGATGTACAAAACATAAAATGCAAGTTTTATTACTGTTCAATCAATTTTATTAACTTGACAAACATAATTAAAACAACTACGAGTATAAATAAGAAATAAGTCAACACTTTCAATGTATAATTACCAATTTATCTTTTGATATGAAATTGTTATTATTTTAAGAATCATTTAAAAATATCTATTGTTTGGCGTATTCAGTTAAGTACTTGGTTAAGGTAGTACTAGCGTGAAAAAAAGAATTGCATATCCGAATGAAATTTGACGCACGTAAACATTGGATAGTCATACGTATCCTGTTAAAATATGAAACACATTCATCGTCTGTGAACAAATATATTCGCTTGTAAAGTTGAGTTCTTATACACAGGGCTTATGGCGATCATCACTCAGAATCGCACATATTTAGCTTGTATACCTCTAAAATTTGCAGTTTTATTTGAAAAACTAGTATGATGTTCTAGAACTATCTATGTATATTGTATCAGAACGAGAAAGTTTTTTATCGTTTAGTAATGCCATGCAAAGCCTTGTTTTTAACGAAAAATTAAGAATCCCAATTTATAATGGCAACACCACACGGTGGTATGGTATTTGAAAATTCACTAGACCAACAACCTGTTAACAATTCATGATATTCAAATCATAATAGGTATAAAACAC
Source organism: Pterostichus madidus (assembly GCA_911728475.2). Lineage (NCBI taxonomy): Eukaryota > Metazoa > Arthropoda > Insecta > Coleoptera > Carabidae > Pterostichus > Pterostichus madidus. The sequence goes on from OU452301.1 coordinate 42,862,411, forward strand.
ATATTTTAATCAATTTTTATATTTTTTTGAGCGTTAGTTTCGCCACTCGATAACCGATGGCGCCACCGTCACACTAGTACTACCTTAAATAAATACAATACATATTATCTCAATTTATTTACCTACGAATAATAAAGAAAATATTAAATATATTTATTGCTAATAAAGTTGCTATCTCAGGTCATATTTTATTTCCTATTTGGAAAGTGAATGCGTTTTTGATATTGATATAAGATTGCTATCATGAAATATTTCTTTATTAAAATAACTTACGTATAACTAATACAACATTTTGTTAATGTCATGTATCAGAAATGATGAATAATGATCTTGATTCTGTAATATCTGATAAATCACAACCAATACTTCAATGCCAGATGCAAAAAAATATATTTATTATGCTTCTAATGATAAAATTATGAATGGTTCCTAGAATTCGATATGATCTTTTATGTATATCAATGTCCAATTCTAAAATTGTACATCAATGTATACAATTTTGTGTATTTCCATTATATAAATTTAAGTATATTATTCTTGCTAAAATATAATATAAAAAAAATAAATAAATATATAATAATAATAATATAATAATATATCATCACGCCTTCTACCCATTACTGGGTGTGGCACTCTGCTGAAGCAGATCTCGGTAAGTGGTATATTTTGCGCGTGAAGTGCGGTTACCAGTCGTCAAATCACGGCCCCCAAACATGTTAGTGGTGGAGGAGCCACAGGGATAGCCTTTTCAAATTATGAAAATTTGTCGCTTGTGGGAATCGAACCAGGGACCTCAGGATCCACAGGCCGACTTCATACCACTGAGCTAGCCATCCCATAAATATATCATCACGCCTTTTACCCATTGAAACAGATCTCGGTAAGTGATATATTTATGCGCGTTAAATGCGGTTACCAGCCGTCAAATCACGGCCCCCAAAGATATTAGTGGTGGAGGAGCCACAAGGGTAATTTTAAATTGGTGAAAATGTTTTGTCTGCTGTGGGAATCGAACCAGGGTTCTTTGGATTCACAGGCTGACTTGCTACCACTGTGCCATTGCCCCATAAAATATAATACAGGTGTCTAAAATTACTTTTTATTCATAGAAATTTTTTTTTAACTTTTTTACGTATAAATAGCAACAGTTGAAAAATTTGAAAAATAAGAATTGAATGATTAGGTACCTAATAATAATTAAATAAATAAATAAATAATTTCGTCCAGAGAAAACCCGCATTGCTGTTGACCATAATACCTAAAACGCAGATCAGGGCGTAATGGCGGCATATGACCTGAGTAGTTGGTCCGCCAAAGAAGCCATAAAAAAAAATAAAAAATAAATAAATAATAAAAACAATAAATAATCATAAATAAATTAAAAATAAGAATAATAAGGTAGATGGCCCAGTGGTATGGAGTCAGCCTGTAGATTTGATATTTGAGACCCCGGTTCGATAAAAAAACAGACAAACAATTTCACCTCATAAAATTATCCCTGTGGTTCTTTCTTCAGTAACATCACTCGCAAAGTATATCACTTATCGATATCTGCTACGGCAGAGTGCCACATCCAGTATTAGGTAGAAGATGTGATGATATATTTATTTATATTTTATTTAAACAATAATAAATAGATTGATAATATCTGAGCTACGGAAAATAGAACGTTTATTTAAAAAATTACGATAATTGCACGTGTTAACTTTAATTCTATTTATCACAAATTGAAAACAAAAATACTTTGTTCACTTTAGTTCTGGAGCCCGATTCTAATTCGTAGCAACCAGCTGTAGCCACTGGTTTGACGTCATTGTTGTCGCTACCGATAGTGTGGCTAATGACGTCAAGCCAGTGGCTACAGCTGGTTGCTACGAATTAGAATCGTTCTCCTGAGTATTCCAAATTTTTGACTCAATCCCTAAGCTAATTAGCATAGCATATACCGTATTTATAATAATAAGTACAATAAGTAGTGATATCTAATATAATAAATTGTTTCCGCATTTATTTATAGGTAATAAAAACCAAGCAATTAGTAATAAAATAATAATAATATTTTTTATTAAACTACAATTACTACATTAAATCAGAACCAGTACAACTATTCCTACATTTAGCTCTTAGTTTTATTTATCTGTTTTATACATTTAATTGCACTTGTAAGTCTAAACCTGCAGTATAAAAACTCATGGCAGCCCTGTCCGCGCTTGCACCTACAACAATGATCGCAATCCTCACGTTCGAAGGAGTGTTCCAGGTCACAACAGAACACTTGTCATGTCACCACACACACATCTACTTACAGACATTGCATTAGTTGCCGGCTGTGGCCTTGTTAGTCCAACACAAACATCGTTTCAATTCCTCGAGGCTCTAGTGTCGGTGTTATAGTGTTTCTTGTGACATATTGATCGGGTGCAGGTGCCAGGTGAAGTGCAAAGCAAACTATGTTCTGTGTTTTGTGCAGTGAGACTCTCAATTTTAGGTTAAAGTTGATCTTACATCGGATTAGTTTTGCGAGCAGACGGATCTATGAGGTAAGTGGAAACGTTTGCGATATTTGTATTTGTATTTCAGCGGCGGTGATTGTAATAATGTTAGGTTATAGTATCGATAGTAAAGTTCTTGTAGGTACACCTGCGCAACTTGTATCGATAAAACGATTGTCAAGTTGAAATTGTAAGTTGTATTTTTTAATGTAAGATTAATAGTAGAATGTGAAGCTTAAGTAATTCATTTATTTATTTGATATAATTAATAACAATTGTAATATTGGGGACCTGCTATTTGTAGTAGTATTTTAATTCTAACACAACATTGTATTTTTGTTAAAAGTTGAATTTAACGAAGTTTTATTTATATTAAGAACTAATCTTTAGTAGGTAGTGTTTATGCTACAAAACAAAACAAAAAATAATTAGGTAAGACTTAACCTAACAATTTGATGATTTTGAAATGACAATTCAGCACTTCAAAATATAATTATTTTTAATTATAAAATAATAAAACACAATACACACAAACAAATACACAGGGATCGTATTTCACACATTCAATTTTAAGAACAAGATAGATAAAAGTTCTCTATTTGAACTCTTAAATGTAGTAAGTTTTAAACTTGTGCATAAATATTACAATAAATATATTAACATTTATCTTTCCAAGTATTATATTATAAACAACTCAATATTCTTTTCTTCATTAGGAGAGTTTTTTATATAACTAAATGTACATTTCGACTCTCATGCAGTCATCGTCAGTAGTTCACATAGTTCTAAATTATATATTTATATTTATATATATATATATATATATATATATATATATATATATATATATATATATATATATATATATATATATATATATATATATATATATATTAATTCTTAAATTATAAAATATTTTCATAAACTCATCTTTAATTATTATGCTGTTAAAAGAAGAGAATAACAGATTACTTAACTAAGCAGGAGATACGGTTGAGAAAACTGCAAATAATTAAATTTTTAATTTCAAGGAATTATTTTGATTACTATTTTATTCCATTTTACGGTATATTATTTGTTATTTTCTATTGTTGTTCGAGGTATGAGCCTTCAAAGTTGTAATTTTTAAAAAGTCATAAATCGCCGTGACTCCTAAACTAAAAAAGATATAAAGACGCGCTGAATGGCATTCGATTTCTCGTAATCTGATTTATATAGAACCATATTTTAAAATTTTTCGGTTTTTAAACTGGTTCAACAAAAAATTGGCATTTTCATTCACATAAATTTTTGCGATAACGACTCCGGCGATTAAAAAATACATATTTTGAGGATCAAAATATGCATAATTATGTAGAAATATATGAGGAATCAAATGATGAAATCCCCAATTTAATATCTAGTTTCATATTATTTAAAATTAATTGTAAACAGAAACAAAAGGGAATATAAACATAAGCATCTAAATAAATAGTATACATATTTCATTCTATGAATCCTTAAAGTTTAAATAAAAGTTTGCAACGAGATGAATCTTTGGAAACATGTATTTTAAAATTTGTAAATAACATCCGACGACCCCACTTCAATATCTTCGCGACCCCCCGAGGGGTGAAAACCACAGTTTTAGGTTATAGGTTCCATTTGAAAATCATAAGTTTGTGTTACATTTCTAAAATTTGCCCTAGACAAAATAATTGCGTACGCCATTCGAATATTAGCAGGAGTTTACTAAAGTATCGTTAGTTTACCGTAACCTACATAACATGCCAGTAAACATATTGTATTACATTAGGCGTCAGTTTACTCTTCTACTAAAAATTTTATTTCAACTTAATAATAGTAATAAAAATGTCCAGTATAAACAATCGTTAACTGTCATAAGTATGATCAATATTTCTACCAAATAATAAACATAAAAATGTTTAGAATCCATAAACCAGTTTAAAAACTTAATCAACTAAAATTTCTCGGTCATTCATCCCCTATGGAAGTACCGTTACGTAAACATAAAACGGGAAGTGCAACAGTGAAAACATAGGTGCGGTTACACGTAACTCGCTGTAAGTCCGGCGCTCCGGGCAATAGTCCAGGGTTCTGGAGTCTCGCCGGAGCGTGCTGCGCTAATGGGTCGTTACACTCCGCACAATTAGCGTTAATTGAATCTAGAATTAGCATAGGTGGAGTCGCAGTCGACAACGAGAAGCGAACAGGATGTGAAATATTTAATATTTATGTCTATTGTATTTTTAATTTTATTTATTCGTGGAAGTGGGATTAATAATATGCGGTAGGTGTTGGAATTGAAGTAACTGTAAATGTTGAGGTTATGTTTTTTTTTTAATATAGATTTGTGAATATGTATTAAGATTATGTAGGTACCTATTATTATATTTTTTTGAATTCGCAATGAGTACATTGGCGGAATCAATATATTGACGTGAAAATATGATGGAATATCATTTACCTTTTTATGTTTAAACATTAAATATTTCTATCTTTTTTCAGTTTACGGCCAATAAATAAAAGAATAACATGGTTCCAAACATTTCTGAAAGAAGAATCATATATAGATTAAAAATGTTGAATACTTGTTTTTATTTCCCCTTTTTAATTTAAAATACCATAAGAGAAATATCGAATTATTAAATCTTACGATCAAATTACTCGTAAGTTCTATTAAAAAGTGTATAAATCAAGCACATACTAAAAACATTCAAGCAAACATACTTAAATAATTAATAAGAAAGATAGAACAAGAATTAAGAAATCATTGTCTTGGCTTTATATACCAGTTTTAAATTAATTCACGACCGTAAAATTCAATTAAACACAAAAGTTTATGTATGGTGTAACAAATCACTAGGTATATAATTTATAATACTTTAATCTCAAATGTTCACCTCGGTTAGATATACCGACTATGGATTGCAACAACAAACAATAGCCAACAACACATAAACTCGCTGACTACGATTCCGCCTCACGCAATTCTGGACTTGGGCGCCATGTTGCGAAACATTTGCAACACTTCCAGTAATGGACTGACTTGTTAAACCGATCCGCTAAAGAAGAAATTGTTGAGCCATTTGACATGACTTACATACATCAACATCTTTAACTTAAGGTAGTACTAGCGTGAAATTTTTTTTTGCAGATCTGAATGAAATTTGGGGCACGTAAACATTGGATAGTAATACGCATTCTGTTAAAATATGAAACACATTGATCGTCTGTGTACAAATATATTCGCTTGTAAAGTTGAGTTCTTATACACGGGGCTTATGACGATCATCACTCAGAATCGCACATATTTGGTTTGTGTACCTCTGAAATTTTGCAGTTTCATTTGAAAGTATGATGTTCTAGAACTATTCATGTATATTGTATCAGAAGGAGAAAGTATTTTATCGTTTAGTAATGGATATATATATATAGCCATGCAAAGCCTTGTTTTTAACGAAAAATTAAGAATCCCAATTTATAATGGCAACACCACACGGTGCTATGGTATTTGAAAATTCTCTGGACCAACAACCTGTTAACAATTCATGATATTCAAATCATAATAGGTATAAAACACTTATTTTATTCAATTTTTATATTTTTTTGAACGTCAGTTTCGCCACTCGACAATCGATAGCGTCACCGTGACACTAGTACTACCTTAAAATAAATTACTTATTTAGTACACAACAAACTTTAGTAGATACATAACCTTGAAACATTCAATAAACATTTATTCATCAGTTTCATCTCACAATAATCATTAAATCTTCGCCAAATTTCCCTACCCTGACACACTAGTTTAGCTTCTTCTACATTCATAATTCTATTTATATATTCCATTCGGAATATTTCGTTCATGAACAATTCTTAAATAATATATTTAAAAATTTATTCCTAAGTTGTCCACGAAATCTCTCACCCTCTATTTATATAAATATAAAGTGCCCTTAAGTAAGTGTTTCAGTTGGCAATAAAATTCTGGGAATGTTTTTATTCCACAGTTGGCACAGCGCCAGGTAAAGGCGGAAATACTATTTGAGATGTCATTTTTATAATAAATACAATTGCAATTGACAATTTGTCTTTGTTTTATTTATTCATTGACAACTTGTCTTTATATTATTTATTCATTGCTATTCAGCAGTTTGCGATTTTTGTCGGTAGATGACACCACGGGTTGCTTTGTAGCTCTCGTGTCATGTTACCGGCTAATATAGTTTAACATCCGTCAGTTCAGCTTAAAAAGGTATCACAGTTCACTAGCCCCTAGTTGGTTCTAGTTGGATAGTTGATCGCACCATACTGATGAGTCCGTAAGGACGAAACGCGTCTATGGTTAAAGCTGAACTGACCAGCCTTTGATGATGATTCAAATGTGCTGTAATTTTGTGGAACTTTGACAAGTGTTGGAAATATTATTTTCCTTTTTTTCTTATTTTATTAAGACTTAGTTCCACATCGCAATTGACAATTTGTCTTTGTTTTATTTATTTATTGACAACTTGTCTTTATATTAAATACAAATAAATTGAGTTGATAGAAATAATTTAGATTATTGCTCTGTGAGTAATGTTAAGAAATAAAAAGATATGGGTAAGGGAAACAACGATTTTTATTCATTTAAATTTTCAAATGTCACTGTCAGCAACAGGAAATGAATTTATGTATCAGTCTTACCAATTTCAAGTAGTTTTTTTTTATTACCAACTGAAACTCTTACTTTTGATCACTTTGTATATAATAATAATTGCATTTGTCCCCCCTTCAGGAATTTCTCGATTTCCTGGTGGCTAGTCCGTTCCTGCTTGCAGCTGTCAGTGTTGACACTGACATAGTCATAGCCGCCTACGCGCACGCATCTCAGCTTTGTCTAAGGTAGAAAGTTTACGAGCGGTTGTAAAAACGAGAGTAGTTCTTAAACGACGGCACCGTCGGCAGATAATGCATTCCTACCCGCTTATATGGACTGGAAATTGACTATCAACCGACCTATCTTTATAGTTGACTTGTAAATTACTTTTATTTTTTGTTTTAATGAGCGAAAATGCCGGACTTTTTACTTGCTTAGTTAATTTTGCAATGAGCATAAAGTCAAGAGAGTACCTAATAACTAATAGTAATAAAATTACAGATTTGGAATTAAATTAACAATTTATATTAGCTTCATTTCTACAGGGAATTTCAAACCGTTTTGTAGACTCTCGTACCACTACAAAAGCACTTTATTCATTTGGACATGAAATTCTATTTTGTAAGGAATTTATTAGAATTATTAAAAAAATAATAATTGAGATTACAGTGTGGTTATGCAGGACGTATTTTATTTTGATTGTAATTGGTTGACCAAAAAGTTAAAATGAAGATATGTTTATATAAAATTCAGCTTTCCAGTCCTTGTAGACCCATGACTTGCTTCACTATTTCTTCCATTGGACCCTGTTCACGGCTTTCTCTTCCTACTTTTTAATGTTCAAAGATCCCAGATCCTTCCGAATCTCAACGAACAACTTTCCTTTCAAACGCCTTCTCTTTTTCTTTGTTTCCACACTCCCTTTAAAAACTGCTTTTACTGTCCTCTCGGAGTCTCATTATGTGTGCCGTCCACCTTAGTCTCTGTGCTTTTATTATTCCTATTACAACCGCATCACCGTATAAGTCCATTAGTTCTGAGTTTGCTCTACGCACTATATTTCACCTTCTCTTTTCCCTCCATAAATTTTCCTCAAAATTTTTCTTTCCTTTTTGATTACTTTTCTTTAATATCCAAAGCTCGCATGCATGTAACAGTAGGTCTTATAACTGTTTTATACACTATTGCTTCCCACGATCCTTTTTTACTTTCTTATACGTAGTATAAGGAAGTATTGGAATCGTGAAAAAAATCGTTGACGAGATTTTCGCGGAAATACATGTTTTGAGGTCCACTGAATCTGTTTTGATCATTTTCTCAATGATGTCTGTGTGTGTGTGTGTGTGTGGATGGATGGATGGATGGATGGATGGATGGATGGATGTGTGTCCGGTCGTGCAATATCTCATGAACGAGATAAGATTTGTTAACGAAATTTGGTAATTGTAAGTTTCATGAAAATACGAAGAGCTGAGTTGATTTTGAATGAAATTAAAAAACCGGAAGAGGAAGTTTACTGGACACACAAAACAATAAATTCCATTTATTTCAAAAATGGAATCAGTTACGAAAAAAAGTTTCAAATAAAAGATGTTAGCAAAAATATTTGGAACATAAAATGTTATTTGCAATTTTCCTGTATATGCGTCTGATTTTGAGAAAAACTAATTTATATATTTAATAATATATTTCAATAATCATAGTAGCAATAGAAACAAAAAACAAAAACATGTTTAACATTTATATGTCAAATAATAATTGTCAAACGCAAGGAGCAAGTCATAAGTGTTCAATGCAGCGTTTTTAATATGAAATATGCTGTGTATAAGAAAGTCGTGTGGTGCCCACATCAGATTTTTTTATTTTAGGAATCCTGAGAACATTTCTACGCATTTACTTCCCTTTGTTATCCTTGCCCCAATATATTCATCATTATTATTTGTCAGCGTCACTCTTAGGGAAGACATGTATACAAAACATAAAAGACTACAGTGTCTCACATTTTTATAAATATAAATATACATAATATCAGTGGGGTGCCTAGCTCGGTGGTATGTAGTCGGTCAGTGGATCCTGAGAACCCTGGTTCGATTCCCACATGCTATAAACAATTTTCATAATTTCAAAAACTACCCCTGTGGCTCCTCCAACACTAAAATCTTTGAGGGCAGTGATTTGACGACTCATAACCGCACTTCACGCTCATAATATATCACTTACCGAGATCTGCTTCGGTAGAGTGCCACACCCAGTAATGGGTAGAAGGCGTGATGATATATTTATTTATTTTATATTTTATATCAGTTATTGTGTCGATTTAATAAAAATCTTAATTTTAATGTTCTGATCTGCCAATTAAAATCAAGATTAAATACGACTTTATACAACTACACTGCAATCTTTCACGGAACCGATTATAGTAATAATCGTAGGTTCTTATATAACCAAAATAACATTTAAGTATGGCGGATAACAAACTTATTGCATTGTACTTGAGCAATTTCTGTGATATTCTACTGTTACTGTTATTTAAAGTGGTAGTTTAGTCATTGCAAACTATCTAAAGTTTTGCAAATAAAAAGGACGAGGCAGGAAAAAATTGAATAAAAACTACCACCACTCCTTCAGAATACATTTTTTTTCTACTGTCGTGTTGAAAAGTTAACATATTAACATTTAAAATGAGTGTGAAAAGTATCTCTTTTTAACACTGATGTTGGGTTGCATAAAAGTTTTATCGGTTCATTAGCAACTAACGGTTCAATAAATTTCAGAAAATCGCTATTGATACTGTTGCTAGATAAACAATTCTGTTACTAAAGAGCTCTTTATTTTTTTCTTGCAACCCAACATCAATATCTTGCCGCACTCATGCTGGGTTGCATGAAAGTTTTATCGGTTCATTAGCAACTAACGGTTCTTTAAGTTTCAGAAAATCACCATTGATACTGTTGCCAGATAAACAATTCTTTTACTAAAGAGCTCTATATTCTTTTCTTGCAACCCAGCATCAATGTGGCAAGAAATAGTTTATTATGTTGTTTCCAAAACAATTTTTTTATTTTAATTAATGTGAATTATAACAGTAAATGACAGATGTGAAATATAGGTTTTAAGAAATAAATACGGCCGTAGGAAAAGGTATCATATACAATTTAAATAAATATTAAACGCAGGAGAGAAAAAATATGTGCACAAAAGTGTTAATAATAAATTGTAATAAGTATTAATAAACTTTAGAAATAATTTTGTTGTATGTATAATAAATTGCATCCAACAATTTGTCTCCTAGCTATATGCGTGTATAATATTTCAAATTTATTGTTTATGTTCGTTAAGTCCATATATGAAAAGACTACAAAAAATCCCGGAAACGCAAACAAAGCTATATTTATTGAACCGCCCACCAATATTTTAAATAACAATAAATAACAGTACAAATCAGCAAAATCACACGCGCAACGTAATTCCTTGCAAAATTCTCAGAACTTCAAACATGACGTAAGCCCGTGGGCGTGGCAATAGATACAAAGCCCACCTAGACTCATATGTACCTACTATTATTTACAATATAATTAATTCGACATGATTCACATTTGTCGCGAGAGATCATTTGTTCGAAGGACCAAATTCACGCTGAAATTAATTAGAGAATATGGAAAGTAAATCAAGCGAAGGCTTGGTTAAGGATATGGGTAAAGTTCAAAAGGTAACGCGTATGTCATTCAGGAATGACCAGTCTTAAACTAGTTCCATTATGGTTTCGCAAAATTCAAATGACATAATTATTTTAATAAAGTTTACATGGAGTAAATAATTATAACGAGCCACGAAATAATTTCTTTTTTTTTCATCCACTAGAATATGACATTATTTAATTATTTTCTGTACAAAAAGTACGCAAATTTCGGGAAGGCAACGTATTGCCTTGGTAAATGTACAGAAATGTACCAAAAAGATCCACGTTCCAAAAATAAAGCGGCAATGACACTTTCTGTTCGAGGTACACACAATATTTTTTCTACAACGATTTAGAAACGATACATATTTACGTTTCTTGTTACTTAAATGAACATTTTAGGCTTCAAAATATTACAGTTATTATTCCAAAATCATGCATTTTTTTGTCCTAGTTGCAAACTATTTTATTTAATATTTTTGGTTTTATGAGAAAAATACATTAAGATATTAAACCGTATTTTGGCCACTCTTGTATTAAGTATATATAGATATATATATATATATATATATATATATATATATATATATATATATGTATATAAAAGTTTCTAATTTAGATAATGGTAATTGATAAAAGTTTATGTCTTTTTTATTATTGTTAATTGGTAAGAGAAAAAGTTTAATTTTATTTTTATTTGTATGTCAATCCCAATTACAGTACGGAATCCGGGCTCATGGAACCTCAGTGTGTTGTTCATATAGTTTTAGCTTAAGTGGGATTCAAACTCGGGTTTTTCGGATTCGAATGCCGTAATACTATCCTGTAGTTGAATATTTTAAATTTTTTTTAACTCGCATGATTCTAAAGAATTTAAGTGAATTATAGGGTATTAAATTTTAAAAGTAACAGTTATACTTAATATTTGTAGAATACCAACAAGATTTCATATTCACATTATCTGTGGTGCCATGGTGTGAGATTGTATAACCCAAACACTTGAGGCATCTGTTTCCACCCCTAGATGGGGGGATGGATTCCAGATGCGGGTATTGTATCCAGGACAAAAAGTGTTGTAAAGAAAAAATCAGTCCTAAAAATAGACTAAAGGCGTGAAAATGTGTGCTCTCCACACAACGCGGTGTGAGCTTATTTATTTAATAATGAAAAATTAATTAGTGTACGGGTAACTTAAAAATAAATCTTAGGTCTGTTTCCACATCATTTAGTTTATTTCATCTTGTATTTTATTTTTATTTTTTTTGTGTATATTTTCAATTAATTAGATTTGTTTTAAAACTTGTTACAATTCGCTTAGTACATTTGGATACCTCAAAAGAGGTGACTGTTTTTAAATATTCCACTTATTCCCATACCTTCCTTGAGACAGCTTGCATACAAACATAATAATTTTATACAAGATTGAAGTTATCTCACTTCAAATCAAATCTACAATTCTAGTTCCGTTTACTCGATTCTCAGCAGAATGCAAATGCAACATAAAATTCTATGAAACCTCCTAGAACCATATTATACTCCAACGTACCATATAACAACTTACTTATCAATGCTCTGTGTACCACCAATCCCAGGTTTCCTTACCGAGATGCAGACAAATCACGCATATATAAAACAAGACCGCTAACAATTTCATACGAAGCGCAGAATGCAGTAGTAATACAAATAGCTATTTTACTTTGCTTTGATATGCCGCGTGATGTAGAGTTGTTACTGTGACTTGTTTCGTGAAACAAACATGGACGTGGGATGACGAAAAATTAGAACTAAAAATGTGTTGTCTTGTTGATCACATTTTATTAAGGCTATCGCGGTCAAATCATTAGGGCTTCAGCAAGGATAAAACTGAAGCTACAGAGATTACTTTTGATTAATAATGACTGAAACCCATAGAAATACTAGTACTAAAAAGTATAAATTAAAACATTTTTAAGCGTTAATGGCCAGGTTTTCGATCACCGATTAATTTTAACCATGATTAAATAATAATGGAAACTATGGTTACCATTATTATTTAATCATGATTAACATTAATCGAAAGTAAACTGGTGATTTAAAAACTGGCCTTAAATGTTTTTAAATATAAACGAAGTGAATGTTGGAATTATTTATTATCGAAAATTAATGTCTCTAAAACTATATATCGGGTCAACGGGAAGAATTAAAATTTAAAAAAAATAATTGTTCAATTAATTTTTGGTTATGATACATGCTTATACAGTGTATAGGAAACCCACTATTGCCAACTTTTTTTGTTGAAGAGATAGAGACGCAGGAAAAGTAATGACATTTTTCTAATTTTGACTTTTCAAAATTGACAGAAGTTTCGGAACGTCACACTTTTCGCAACTAGTTAGGAAATGTAATACTTTTCATAACTAGTGTTGAAATGAATTTGTTATTGATAGGTTACCTGGCAAAACTGAATAGAAGTAGTCAGTTTTTGACAGTATTACTATAGTAATGTCACTCTTAATGCCCTAGGGCCTTATTAAAATCATATAATGCCCTAGGGCATTATGAACTAAATGTACCTTGTTTTATGATATTAATAGACAATATTGAACTAGGTAGATATAATAGTTATTTATGCAACAAGTGTTGAAAGCCTCACTTTTTTGCACGATTAGGAAGCTTACAGCACAAACTGTAGGCGAGTGTTGCAAACCCAAAGACAATTTTAACACGAGTTGCATACATAATTTTTTCTACGATCGAGTTTTAACTGAATAGCTGTATTCCATTTGCCACTTGGTTCATTTAAATCAGTTCTTATAAATTAGACTACTAAATAAACTGAATTAAATAAATGATCCAGGAGTATTGGATATAATGGCTTTATTAATGAAGTTAAATTATTAATTTAATAATAAAGACGACGTTTCGAACATAAATCCATGTTCATTTTCAAGTCTATAAATAAATTTGAAATAAGTAAATTACAATAATAACAATTTAAAAATTAAATTCTTACCAACTAATAACCACATGTGGTTATTCACAAGAAGAAATAAAATTTAAAAAATTAATTTACGTTAAGTTACATGTTGAAAAAATTTATAAAATTTTATAAATTTTATTACTTTTTTCAAATTTATTTATAGACTTGAAAATGAACATGGATTTATGTTCGAAACGTCGTCTTTATTATTAAATTAATAATTTAACTTCATTAATAAAGCCATTATATCCAATACTCCTGGATCATTTATTTGATTCCTTATTCAAACAATTTTTTCGGCTTAATAACTCAAAATTCAAACTGAATTAAACAAACTGATGCATTTATTGGGGTGAATTACTTTAAAGTAAATTATAATCAGTAATTCTAGTATTGGAAATAAAGTCAGTGAAGTAATTCAGCGAAATTAATAAGTGATCTGGCTCAGTAAATGTAAGTTAAATCTGATCCAAATGGCAAATGGAATACACCTAATATGCTAATCTAGTTAATGACATATCAAACGTCAAAAATATTTATTTTGTATGTTACGTAAATAAGTTTGTTTCGTAGTAACTATATAATTATATTTTTCACAAGTAACTAATGGCAACGTGCAAAAATAACGTCCTTTTGACACTAGAAAGTATTTTAAAATGATATGTTTTTGACATTGATAGTAGGAAAAGTATATTTAAAGAATTCTAGCAAATAATCGGTAGTTTGAACTTGAAATAATTACTAATTAATGATCCGAAAACAATATTACATTATTTTTAGATAGTATCTCATATATGATTACAGTTTATGCTTCAGTAATTGTCTTAAACATCATCGCATCATCCCATTAAGTAACCCAATAAAAATTAAATTTAATGAGCAATTTTGAAATTTGAATATGCAGCTATTTCGGAATATATTAGAAATGGAGAGCTTGCATTTAAATTAAGTTTTGTTTTCTTTCGCATTCTCATATAACAAACTGTGAGAGAATTTCGCATGAGCACTGTAACTTTGTCCATAAAACTGAAAGTTTAAACTTCTTACGAATGTCATTCGTATGTGGATTTCTTTTCATACATTGAACACTGAACGAAATAATAGAAGTAAGAGTTTAGTTCTCACAAATCGAAATTAAAATAAAGAAAAAGAAAAAGATACTTACAAGTATGACCCTAATTCACGAAATTGCAGCTAATGTTGTTGGCGTCTTATTGTATCGAGAGGTCAATGCCAATGATAGAAGTTTCTCGAACTTTATGTGTTTTGTGTTACCTGCACGTAGAATAGTATTTTTCATTCCAAATAATAATGCTCGTAAATAGCGTAAAGTAACAACTTTAAATAGGTAATGTTTGTTCAAATCCATGAAAAAGAAGGTTATTGTGTCCGTGCTACTGTTAACTTTTGTTCATTGTTTGTTTTTAAGTATAGTAGTAAGCTTATTTTCATTTGAATTGCTGAGATAGAAAAATTGTAAAAAAAATTCGATATGAATGAAATGAAACATGCTTTAGAGCGAATGGAACACGGTACGTATAATTTATAATGCAAAATTATTAATTTGACTGCTGGTAACCACATTTCAGCAGCAAAATCGTATATTAATATACAAGATACAGAAGGCAATCTGTTCTAACACGAGTGTTTTATAATATTTTCTCTGTTTCGGCTTCCCTTTGCATCATTTCTTTATGAAAAATAATTGACATTTATCATTAAGGGAGTCGTACCTAAAAATAGATTGTTTCCTAAAATATTTTTGAGAAATTCTAAAGTTAAATTAGTATAGAAGAACTTTAAGCGCTCGCGCGCACGCTGGTGTAATAATACGAAAAAAACTTTAAACGCGATTTTCTCGAAATGACATTTTTTCAAACGGCGGACAGTTAATCTCAAGATCTACTGAACCGATTTAAGTAAATCATGGCGCGTTTTGTTTATTAAACTATTCTACAGAATAATTCACCACAATTTGGCCAAAAAACAAATTTTGTTTTAAAAGTCCGCCATTAATTGTTTTTTACTGATTTTTTCAATAATGATGATGAATTATTGTGTGAGACACCTTCCTCTTTAAAATGCTTTTTGAATATTTTGTTTCTGACTTGCCAATTCTGAGATTAACTGTTCGCCATGGGACAAGGATTTTTAAAGGATTCAACTTTGGCGCCATCTATAAATTGGATAAAAAATCAAACAAATAAAAAAAATATATATTTTACTTTCCAAGGATTCGCTTACAAAAAAGTTGTATGGTCATATCAAATGAAGAATTCTTGAAAATTTGCTTTTGTAGTCTTCTAATAGGTACTAGACCTTTAACGGAATTTTTTTTATAGGATAGTTAAGTTGATGACTGTAATTTGCAAATTATTTTGTCCGTTGCCTAGATATTTGTATAAATTGTGTTTCTTTATTTTGTCAATCGTCTAGATATTTTATGCATTTAATGCAGTTATACCAATCTATGATAATAATATGTCACCAAAAATCGCTTAAGAATGAAGCTTATTCAACAGAGTGAACAAAAGGAATTGTTACAGTTGCCAATAAAAAAAAACTACTTGAAATTGGTAAGCCTGATACACAAATTCATTTCCCGTTGTTGACAGTGACATTTAAAATTGAAATTTGAGTACATTTATTATTACATTTATTTCTAAAGTATTGCTATTACTTAAAAAGTCAAAATTCTATTAGCTGTCAGACTCCTGGCATAACCTATTTGTATTTATTAGAAATGTCAAATAGCATTTCCGCCTTTATCTGACGTTGTGCCAACTGGAATAAAAAGATCTCTGGAATTGTATTACCAACTATAACAATTCCTTTTGATTACCCTGTAGCATCAATATGTGTGCGAGAATATGTTATTCTATGTTTCGTCATTAGAATATCATTCTAAGATGTCTCTTTAGCTTGCAAAATGGAGTCTTGTCATGACCAATCTGTAACTTAATATTTAGTAACTTAAGTTATATTTTGTTCATATGTTGTGTTGTTTGCCATTTTCGGTCAATATGTTTAATAACTTTAATATTTATTTGTAAATACTTTTTATCTATGTTACGTTCATGAGGAAGTCATTATGAAACCCAGTTGCACAACGTGGTAAGTGAACGAATTAAGTGTCACAGTCTTTTATGTTCGTTCAAACTATTCTTACATTACATGCATTCAAAAATATATAATAACACGTTTTATTCACTGTTACTGCTAGAGTAAATTGTTACAAATTGCACAATACCAACTAAGTAATAATTTATATTCAAATATTTACTATAAAAATACCAGAACAACCTAGAACTGTCGTAAAACATAGGAAGTAAGATGCAGTTGATAACATTCACCTCACTTTTACATAAACACAAAAACTGTTAGAATAAAAATTATAGCGGAATAGCCCGCTACAAACGGCGAAACGGAACAGTAAATAGATCTGATATCTTAGTAGGCGATGACACACACGATACGCATTCAGTATACCTAATATGTTATAGCTTAGAATGAACTCATAAGTATTTACATGTGGAGTGTAGGTTTAAATTTGTTTTATTTCCCACGCCTAGCTAAACTTATTTATTTATTTGCCACAATAGAAACTTAATCCTATTTTCAGTACAGAAGGCCTATATCTCAGAATCCGAAATACTCAGATATTTATTTATTTATTTATGCTACTCAGTACAATAGGAACTCACCGAGCCTTAATGTGGTAAATCATATACAGGCTGTTAAAAAAGTTCCGGGACGGTGAAATATCTCGAGAAAAACACATCGAATCAAGAAACCAAAAAACACGTATTTCATATTTTGTAAAAACCTATCTAAGCACACCAAACACAAACCCCAACCTCCACCCCCAGGGGGTGAGACGGGGGGCAACGTTGAAACCTTAAATGGGAACCTCCATTTTTTATTACAGATTCGTGTTCTGCGAAAAAAAATAAGTTAATTTTATCTGAAACTTTTTTACCAATTCGGAATAGATGGCGCTCTAAACGCAAAAATAAGTTTTGACATGATTCTGAAAGAAAAGTAAAAAACGGTCTAATGTCACAAGAAATAAACATTGAATCAAATAAAAAAATCAACATAATCACAAGTAGCCACAAGCCTTTTTTTTGCTAAATATGAAACACGTTTTTTTTGGTTTCTTGATTCGATGTGTTTTTCTCGAGATATTTCACCGTCCCGGAACTTTTTTATCAGCCTGTATATTTAGCTTGAGTGAGATTCGAACTCAGGAACTCCGGATTCTAATGTCGTAACGCTATGCACACCGCCGTATTGCCGGACATAGTCGGCGAAAATGTATATTTTGTCTAATAGCTATGAATATTTAAGTGCCGTTGCTAAGGGTAGAAAAATTAATAGTATGTTATAAGTGAGTGAAATGAGTATACTCTTTCTCCTAAAACCGTTTAATTTAATCAATAATTAATGGGATGGCTAGCTCAGTGGTATGAAGTCGGCCTGTGAATCCTGAGAACCCTAGTTCGATTCCCACAGGCGACAAGAAATTTTCATAATTTCAAAAACTACCCCTGTGGCTCTTCCACCACTAACATCTTTGGAGGCCGTGATTTGACGACTGGTAACCGCATTTCACGCGCAAAAATATATCATTTACCGAGATCTGCTTCGGCAGAGTGCCACACCCAGTAATGGGTAGAAGGCGTGATGATATATTTATTTATTTTATTTTATTTAATAATTAATCATAAATAATTCAAAATGTTTAAATTTTTTGATATCAATTGTATTGACAGCAGACAATGTATCCAAGGTTACAACAAAAGAAGAAAAAACAGTCAGCTTATATACAAAACAGTCAGGTAAAGTCTTTATCAGACTGTTATTTTCGTTGTAACCTTGGATACAAGCTTTACTTGACTGTTTTTGTAAAAATCTAGTCTCTATCCTAAAATTGGTTTGGAAAGTTGGCACTTTCTACCGGTTTCATGAAAAATAGTATTACAGAAATCGTAGACAGAATCGCGTACATAAATGTAAACTTTTTGGACGGTTGCATAAAAAATTAATATGTTCCAATGAATTTAAATAGATAACCACATCCGTGAATTAGTTTCTTTTAAAATTAATTACAATTTTTAATTTGTCCTGTGACATTTTATTACCGATTAAATACAGTTATATAGTAACGCATGGTGGCTTTCTTCATATTTTTATAATCTAATTACTGGCGATATTACTCGGTGTTAATGTTGAAGAATGCTAAACATGTACGCATTTCTGCACTACCGGAAACTATAACGTGCCGATCGCCAAGAAAGCCTAAAATTTATGCTACTAATTTAATGACGGACAGTATAAAAGGCAAAATTATTCCTTATTAACTATCAGTTGTTCTTCCTTCTTTATACCAACAACAACACACAAGCGACAATGAAATTCCAGGTAAGTTAAATACCTTTTTATGTAACTTTTATTCTAATACGACATACTATATCAGTTTTATTTATTTATAATTTTCGTTGTCAAGTAATCAGTTTTCAAATATTTATTATTATTATTACTGTTTAATTTTATATTTTGTTTTCTCATGTTAATTATTAATTACATTATGAGGTAATGGCTCAGTGGTATCAAATCGGCCTGTGGATCCTAGGAACCCTGGTTCGATCCCCACAGCCGACAAAACATTTTCACCAACTTAAAAATTATCCCTGTGGCTCCCCCACCACTAACATCTTTGGGGGCCGTGATTTGACGGCTGGTAACCGCACTTCATGCGCATAAATATATCACCGAGAGCTGCTTCGGCAGAGTGCCACACCCAGTGGTAAAAGGCGTAATGATATATTTATTTTATTTACAATAAGAGAATGTTTGACGAGGACTGATTATTTGATTAATGTAATGAGTGAATATTTTATGAATGATGTTAGGGTTCGTGCTACCCCATTTGATGGGATATAGCGTGACGATATGTATGTATGTATTTACGATAAATATATATATTTTTTTTATTGTTTATTTATTTATTTATCGCATGGCAATCTACAGATTTTCACTTAATTATATTATAAAAACATTTGTCATTGTTTATTAATTTACAATCTGTCGCAATAAATATAAATTATATAAATATAAATATCAATTATATTTTTATAATTTCACATATTTTAATTACAGTTCTTTAGTCGAAATTTAATAATTAAAATAATAATTCGTTTTATACAATATATGTGAAATTAAGTTTATACTCAAATTTGTTAATACTTGTATGTATGCAGAAAAAGTACATACGTCATATGAAATTACTTGACAATTCATTTCATTTTCTTAAAACTATGGTAATGTAACAACAAACTAAACACAGTTGATAATTATTGATAACCACACTATAGTCTTTCACCGATTGGACTTTAGTTAAAAGCAAAGAGCGTTGAGAAGTGAGATGCATTTACATTAGCGAAAATTGTATCAGACATTTTTGTCAGCACAATTAGCATAACCTATTAAAAAAGTAAAACAACGTGTATTCTAATCCTAAGTGGGCTAAGAATAATATCGTATAATGTTTATAAACGATATCTTACTGCTGGTGGAAATTCTATATCGAAATGAGTTTCATGGCACATCAAATTTTGAATTAATAGAATTGCCATCTGCTATTTTCTAAGGTGAATTGAACTGTAATTGTGAATTTATTTTACGTTTCGTTCTTCCAAATCAACTTCATTATAAAACTTTCCAGGTCGGAGCACTCCTGTTCTTAGCCGGACTAATCTTCGTCGTTTGCGAGAAGGAAAATCACGGTCTTATCGACTTCGGCGACTACACCCACCACCACGAACATCACCACGAGCCGCACCACTCCCATATCAACATCCACAACGTCGAAGTCGAACATGTTCCAATCCCCCATCCATACCCAGTTCACATCGAGAAGAAAGTCCCTGTTCCATACCCTGTAGAAGTGAAGAAATACGTAGAGCACCCAAGACCCGTGCACGTGATTAAGCCCTACCCTGTACCCGTAGAGAAAATCGTACCATACCCCGTGCAGAAGAACATCCCTTACCCGGTGAAGGTGCCCGTCCATGTACCATACCCAGTGAAGGTCAATGTGGCCGTGGAAAAACCATACCCGGTGCATGTTACGAAGAATGTACCCTACTTCGTGAAGCAACCTGTCTATGTGGAGAAGAAAGTACCGGTGCCTGTGTACGTGAAGGAACATCACCATGAAGGAGGTTTTGGAGGATTTGGAGGACACTCTTTCCATTAAATTGTAACATATGATTGGTTGGTCTTTGGACATAAGAAGAATTGTGAATACAATGAGACCATATATTATTAATGTCTGGTTTGTTAAACAAATATTTACTAGTTCAACTAATAACAATATATGTACCTAGAGCAGAAAGTACTCTATTACCGTTTGTGTATGGGGATTGTTGATCAAGGCGTAACTGAGAGCAACAACCATGCAAGAGCGGCAGGACATTTTCTGCTCGAGGTGCTCACAATATTGTTTCTACAACTATTTAGAAACGCATAAAAAAAATCATTTTTGACAATTTTTCTGTTTGGAAATTCCGGCGATTCATATATCCATGGATACGATGATACACTCTTACTTTATTACCGCTCAGCAAACGGTAATCATCAACTTTTTGCCTTTAATTGACAGTTGTAAATGTCTATTTTGTGCTCGGTCGTAGAAAACTGCAGTTTTCTATATTTAACAAGAGGATACTTATTGTATAAGTCGAATGACAACAAAAAGTATTGAGGTTCAAAAAAAGCACTTTGCAATGAAAAAAAAATACAGACAGTTGAAACAGAAATGGAAATTTCAGAACAAAATGGAAATAAAAACGACAAAATGTGATGTCCTGCCAATAGGCGGTAATATATTTGTATTTTGCTGTTTAGGTTGAGTTAGAAAATAAAAAAAAAGATAAAAACATGAATCTTGAACAACTTTAACGACAACATGTTGTATCATGCCAAGATGGCGGTGATATACTTGTATTTAGCTGGTTATAAAATATAGCCGTCCATCAAAAACATAATTTTAAAATAATTACAATGTCATCAGAAAAACTTACTGAAAAGTAAACAATTATTTCGTGAAAAATGTACACAAACATCGAATCTTTTTCGTTCACTTTTTACTGATTTTCTGGTACTAAATATTCTGATTTTACAATTATAGTTATCAACATACAACATTCATCAAAAGCAATAACTTTTGTTCAATCTTTGAAAGAAATGTACACAAACATTTTCTACTACTTTTGCTGCTTATTATCATTAAAATTTTACAATTTAAGCGCTAAATATAATTAACATTCTGCTTTTACAGCTAAATAATTTGCTCAATATTCCATCAGAAGCAACAACTTTTGTTAAATCTATAAAAGATATGTACACAAACATTTTCTATCTCCTTTGCTATTTATGATTATCATTAAATTTTGCAATTTGAGCGTTAAATAACAATTATATTGAATTATAAAAATTAATATTCTGCTTTTACAAATAATTAATTTGCTTAAATACCATCAAAAGCAATCTCTTTTGTTAAATATATGAAATAAATGTACGCTAATATTTTCTACTACTTTAACTGATTATAATCATGATTAAAGTTTAACAACTTAAGCGCTAAGCAATTATATGAAATTATAAAAATTAATAAAGTAATAATATAGATATAGGGAAACATTGTAATCACAATTCTTTTTCATTTGTAAAATTGTATAAATCATTAAATAAATTTTTATTCTTTTGTTAAACATTTTCTTAATTATTATATATAAGTGATTCTTGCTGTATTTCTATAAACTGTATGTACCCCTTCCTCTTCTTAGATAATATTTCCCTCTTCATAACTAAGAAACACTGACTAGATTAGCTGCAAAGTTAAAGTTTGGTAGGTATTTAATAAAAAACATTCTTCAGCTCCTTACGTAAAATATTTAATATTTCCATATGCAAGATACAATTGCAAAAGGATAATTGCATATGTTGTTATGGTACTTGCAATCTGAAATGTAAAATATAAATTGAATACTTTTGAACGGTTCGACAAAAAGTTGTTACTTTGGCAATGTTGCTAACAAGTCATTTTTGATAGGAACATATTTAACAATTATTGTTGATCGGGTGTGCTATGTAGTAATCTTAATTATTAATAACTTTTTATTAATTATCTACAGAATGGAATTGGATATTTTATATGAAATAGATATTATCTACTTACATCAAATAGAAGAGAGTAATCTACTACAGCCCCACCAAACATATAAATTTTTATATCACTATGAATTAATTGTAATAGAAAACAGGAAATCTGTAAAACAATAAGTTGATTAGGTCAAATATCAGCCTAATCGAATTGGATATTTAAAGAGAGAAAACAATTAAAGACTGAAGATAGAATATCCATTTAGTCTGATTAGATATTCAGGGCAGTGCAAAAGTCTTACTAAACAGAAATATTAACTAGGATTTTTTATGAATCGTTTCATTTAAAAAAAGTTTAATATAAGATAAAAATCTAATGTTATTCTTTTCAATCTTCATTTAATATTTTCTCTCGTCCAATTAAATTGACTACACTATTTGTAATGTTCACCTGAAACATATAACTTTTGTAGGAAACAAAAATTAGGTTATAGTTTTTATAAATAAATAAACAATAAATATATCATCACGCCTTCTACCCATTACTGAGTGTGGCACTCTGCCGAAGCTGATCTCGGTAAGTGATATATTTTGCGCGTGAAGTGCGGTTACCAGTCGTCTAATCACGGCCCCCAAAGATGTTAGTGGTGGAGGAGCCACAGGGGTAGTTTATGAAATTATGAAAATTGTTTGTCGCCTGTGGGAATCGAACCAGTGTTCTCAGGATCCACAGGCCGACTTCATACCACTGAGCTAGCCACCCCATAGTTTTTATCTGTTGTTTAATTGGCTCTATAATTAATTCATACCTCATGACTTATATTTTCTGCTTCCATACGAACTTGAATATCACTTAGACTTGATCTTATATCGTTTGCCTAAAATTTGTTTAAATCGGTATTACGGCCAGTTACGTCAACAATAGTTTTGATCTTACATCATAACATAATTTTGAGCATACATCACACAAAATAAATAATCTTGTACTATAAAATATAATCCAAAATATATCATCAACAATATTCCCAATAATATCAACAAATTTTTGGCCAAATTCTGTTGCACTTATTATTTCTTGGCCACTGTTATGCACATTTATTATAATCGTTAAAAATGCCCATGCCGTTGAAAATAACAAAGGAAGTAAATAGATGCTGTTGATTTCTTGGAGGAGTTTACATAATTTTTGATGTATTGACGAAGATTTCCTTAATATTCTCAATAAATGTTTTCTTGATCCATGATTATCTGATAATTCATCAATGGCAGTTTCCAAATTATTGCGTAAACCCTTGAATCTTTCTTGAAACATGAGCGCCCAAACTTCAAAACTGAGAACAATGCAGAATCTAATACATTTATCAAGACAATTTCTTAGAGCATGGAAAATAGAAAATTGCATCGGAATTGAAATATATGTCCGGATAATTAAGAACCAAGTTAGAAATACGAGTATCTGAAATAAAATTCGTTTCATTGCAAAGTTGCACACTCGCTCATAATTCGGAAATACTCCAAGTTTTCTCAACTGGTCGTCCAGTTTAATTAACGAATTTAAACATTTAACAATATTTTGTTTGTAATAAATAAGAACATATAATATAATAATACTATAAGTAACATCAGTTATACATTGGTATATGTAGAATAAAGTCAATAATTTTGCGTTTTCAATAACGTCGATCAATGTGTTAAAATTATCATATATTTTGTAAGAAATATTACATATTAAAACAAGTGTACCATATAAATACATGTTTATATCGTTTTCAAATCTTAGATTTAAAAAGTCTTTTGTTGGCTTGTACCATATTAAACCAAATATTTTTGAAAAATAGTACACTGGTATTAAAGATTTAAATATGTGATTCATTTTAAAAACTAAATAAAACTTGGTTGTCTTTTATTAAGAAATTATGATTTTTTTGTTTATTTAGTTATTTGTATTTTTTCTGAGGACTATACATGATGTTTACATCGAAACGTCGAATGTGAGACAGAACCTACCAAAAATTGTTTTATTTCTAATGAGTTATTAGAATATAATGATTATTTTGTGTAAATGCATTACATTAATTATTTTGTAATGAGGAGATAATCTGATTATGACACAATTATAGTGAAAAGCAAAGATATTGATCTTTTAATCATTTATTACAATATTGAATCATTCATTATTGTATTATTTTCCTTGATAAATATATTATCGAATGTAATTGATAAAAAATAATTACATATTATGTTACTCTAACACTTAAAAACTAAATATTAATAATAGTAATGTACTTTTTAATGTTAGTATAAGGTATTTCACATACTAATGCTTACATTACAGAGTAAAGCAACATTGGCAAATATATATATATATATATATATATATATATATATATATATATATATATATATATTAGTTAGATAAGTATATTAGTTAAAAGTTGATCGTAGAAAAAATAATATATGCAACTCATGTTAAAAGTGTCTTTATGACACTTGAACGCTGCACTTTTTATATAAAAAAATGTATTTTTCAATTTAATTATTGAATAAGTACATAACGGAAACGAAACTCCGCAAAAAATATAATTAAACTCTATTGAAATAAAATAGAATTAATAATAATTGCATATGATGTGACATCAGCTGCAATCTAAAAATAGTATATTAATTTTAGTTTTCTTTTTTACTAATGTTTGAAATAATACTTACATCATATAGGTGTTCATAATCTACTGTAAAGCAGCCAAATGCATCGATTTTTACTTCACTATGGATTAATTGTAATAAAAAACTTGTAACCTAAAAGGAATTAATTAATTTATAGTTAGGAAATTAAATAAAATTTGTAGAAAATCTAATGTATGTAGTTGTTTCGAACATTTCTTTCTCAAATAATTTGGGAACATTCGATATCGGAGAAGATACAAAAATTTTAGGTATTGAGTATTTCAGTATCAAGTAACTTATAACAAATAAACAAATGTGTAAGAACCTACCTCTTGACTAACATTTTCATCTCGAAACTCAACTTGGATATCACTTAAAGTCGATTTTATATCATTAGCCTATAAAATATTGTCAATAAACATAATCTGGTCAAAGATGAACTTGAACTAGCAAATATGGTATTTGTTTAGCGATTTCATTCCAATAACATGATTTAAACTGCAATGTCTTTAGTAAATTTTATTTATTTTTATTTTTTCATCATGTTTTCTTATTAATTAGAGAGCTATGGTGCAAAATTATGTCTCATTTTTTCCAATGACAGAAATAGATTTTTTAATAGATTATGCCATGACAAACATGAAAAAAAGAAAATTAGATTTGGGAACGGGTGGAAGCTATAGATGGCGCCGATGTGCCACCAATGAGCAACCAGCAATAATTTCTGTCAATAATTTTTTTTGTCATGTATTCATCGTGAACAAGTAGTAATATGTCACATGACACCATAAAAATTGCATACTTTGACCGGTTTTGTCGCGCATGCGTCACCGGCCAAAGTCTACCATTTTTATTATTTAATTATACCCGAAGTCTATAATTTAAACTGAAAATTAGCCTGTAAAAAATATGTCAACAACCACCCTTAAAATCGGCGCATCCACATCGGCGCCATCTATAGTTGCCACCCATTCCCAAATCTAATTTTCTTTTTTTCAAGTTTATCATGACATAATCTATTAAAAAAACCATTTCTGTCACTGGAAAAATTGAGACATCATTTTGCACCCTAGCTCTCTAACTAAATGTCAAATTTAGTATTATTATTTTATGTACTTTTCAAATTTGTATTAATTACTGGCAAACAGAAAGTTTCACATATACTATTATAAAATTACAGCTTAAATCTATACAATCAATTATACATTTCAAATGACTGTATTTTTATTTGAAACAATGTATATTATTGAAACTAAGACCAAAATTCTACTCACATTATCACATAATTTAGAACAAACATCGCACATGATGATCAATCTTGTACTATAGAACACAATTTCAGATAAGCGTATTCCAGCATTCTTTATAGTAACAAAAATGTCTGTATCGTATTGTATTCCCAATAAAATATCATGACAAATATAAGTTACGTGCTCTGCAATTATCAAATATGTCCAACACATTGACAGAAACAAAAGAACAGAGTAAACATCATTAACTTTTCGTAGAAGATCACACAATGCTTGATGTATCAATGAAGTTGTCTTTATTGCTTCGATTAAAAGTTTTCGGGACCGGTAATCATCGTCCAATTCCTCGATGACATTTTTTAAATGATTGTGAAGAAGCTCAAATCTATTTCGAATCATCAACAACCAAATTTCTAATTTCATAATAATACATAATCTAATATACACATGTAATATTTCTATGAAATAGAAAGGCTCGACATAAAAGTCATTGAAAAATAATTTAATTAAGTTCCAAGTGGAAATTAAAATTAAGTCAAATAAAAATCGTGTTAATGTATAGTTGAAAATTCGTTTGTAATTGGGGAATATTCCAAGATTTTTCAACTGACAATCAAGTTCAAGTAATATGTTTAAACATTTAACAATAACTTCTTTATGATAAACCAAATTAATTAATATGGCAACACTGTAACTAGTGTCAAGTAAACCTTTTATTAAATATAATAGCGCAGTTAAAATGTCGTAAGGAGCAAAAAAACGAAAGAGTAAGTAACTTTTATTACTGATGAAATAAATATTATATATTAGAACAAGTGTACCATATAAACACATCATTGTACTGCTTTCAAATCTGGAGATTTTTAAATTGGTTGTTGGTTTGAATGGTAATAAACCAAATAGATTTGAAAAATAGTAAATTGGCACCAATGATTTAAAAATTTCATTCATATTGGAAAATTATTTATGTGTTTTACTTCTAATGAAATATGAAAATACAGTGGAGATGTTTGTGCTTCATTATATTAATGTGTTTAAGGAGAATTAAAAGTAAATATGTAATTTCATTTATCTTTCATTAATTCCAATAATGTGTTTTGTAAACTAACAATTTTATATAAAACATTATGAAAATAGTAGGTACAAGGTCTTTTCTTTGAAAATAAAATAAAATAAATCTCATATTTATAAATTACAAATGTTTTACAACTGTCAAAAAAATTATAACAATTAATTAGGAATACCAGTGTGAGAAGTAGATTATTTTATCGACATTTACATGAAGCCTGGTTGCTCGAACTAAATATTTCGCACGTTAAAGCAAAATTACAATTTTTGTTACTCGTAATATAAAATTTTACAGTTATATAAAAAAAATCTTGTGTATATTACATGCACAATGTACTTTTATCGCCCTTACAAAGTCATACAATCAGAACTTTGAATAGATTAGAAAAATAGAAACAGTGTTCACATAAACTTATATTAAAATAAAATCAAGTTAATAAAATAATTGTGTATAATATAATACAAAATGCAATATGAAAGTAAAATATATGTATTGTATTTATAATCTACTATAAAATAACTAAACACGTCGATTTTTATTTCACTATGGACTAATTGTAATAAATAACTTTTATGGTGGGTTGCAAGAAAGTTTTATCGGTTCATTAGCAACTAACGGTTCAATAAATTTTAGAAAATCCCTATTGATTCTGTTGCTAGATAAACAATTCTTTAACTAAAGAGCTCTTTATTTTTTTCTTGCAACCCAGCATTAACCAATCAATAATTATAGTATATCAAATTAATAGTCTCAAGATGAGCCAAATTGTGTCGCCAGTCAATTCCTCTTTCCAGTAGTAAAAACAGTTACCTCTCGTCACGTTTTTGTACAATATTTTATTTGTTAATCATTTGTAAATAAAACTAAATGTTATAATTAAATCCTGTAAATTATGCTAAACAATGTTTTAGTAAATAAGCATTACAAGGATTACATTTACGTTAATATATTTGCTAATATTTTCGGTTGTAGATAAAATATTGTACGATACATGTAAAGCATCTTTAGTCTCGAGCGAGTCTTAAAACACTCTGATTCGCTCGTTACTAAAGACTAGATTTACATACTAGTATCATAAATAATTATTAGTATTGTAATTCTTATTATTATTATTTGTGTGTTATAATTATTTCTTCTTCTTCTTATTAATATAACATAAAAATGGATAATTTTACTCTAAATTAATCCTCTTCTTAATGTAATAAAAATTCAGTTTTGTGAATATGTCACTCTCTTGAATATGTCGCTCTCTTTACGTCTTGGGCCTGACAGAAACAAATTTTGCGTAAGAAGAATTACATATGTTGAAATATTACCTGCAATCTAAAAGTAAAATATTTATTTAGTTTTTTTTTAAATATTATTTGAAATTCTACTTTACATTAAATAAGAGTTCATAATCTATTGTACAAAATCCAAAAGCGTCAATTTTTGCTTCACTATGGATTAGTTGTAATACAAAACTCTTGACCTGCAAATAAATAATAGTTAATTTATAGTTAGCTTGGAACAAGTTTTATATAAAAAAGGATAAGACCTTGTATAAAGTACGCAAATCAGTATTGTAAAGTGAAGTATTATGACATTAGTAAGATAATATACACTCAAAGTGTAATGTAACTTGTTTTACAACCAATGAGAAAGTAGGATTTTGCATCTCTCATAGCCGAACAAATTGCATATAAACGTAATCAATATCAGACGTATTCCATTTCCCGTTTTAAATTTAACTTACATTTACTGGACCAAATCAGTTATTTATTTACTGACTTACTTCATGTGTTCCAAGTACTAGATTTACTAATTCAAATTCAGTTTGAAGTAAACCACCTCTACTGAGTGCATCATTTTGTATAATTCAGTGCAGTTACTCATATGTCTAATATATTTTAAATAATAATAATAATAATATACTTTTATTGAGACGAAGTTCAGCTAATAAGTATACCAAGTGTCAAATGGAATGTTACTAATATCATGTTAGGTATTGTCTGAAGTATAAATTATCTATGCAATTTTAATATTTTCGTCTTTTATGTCAAAATGGCTATAGATTTTTTTTTTGACCGACTCGATTATGATAATATTATTTAATTGCTTTTTATGTAAAAAGTACGTAATTTCAGGATTGTTAGATGTACAGAAATAAACCAAAAAAAAAGAACTGCATTGTATACTTTAGCCATTATTGAATATTAAGAACAAAGTGACAATTAGTTTGAATAAATAAATGAAAAGGTCCACGTCCGAAAAATAGATTATGTATCCATTGAAATATATTTATATATTATATCAATTTGTTTAATTTTAGTAGATTATCGGAATTTGATAGATAAGTGAGTAAAAAAATAGGGACGAGTTCTCATATTAACACATATTGTTTCATTAATTTTTACCTCATAACTCAAACATTCATCTTGAAACTGGACTTGAATGTCACTTAAAGTGGATTTTATACCGTTCGCCTATAAAATATTATCATTTAATGTAAATTTTGATGGTTATTAACAAATATAATAATTTAATGTTACTAAAACTGCAATTTGACTTACATCATTACATAGTTTTGAACAAATATCACAAATTAAAATTAATCTTGTTAAATAGAAGATAACCACAAATGCATGCATTACAATGTTCCAAACAAGAATGTGAATTGTTTCATCATGATATATTGCCACAATAATATTTTCCCAAATAGTGGTTATATTTACTGTAAGCATTAGAGAGGCCCAAGCCGTCGATATAAGCAAAGGAAATGAGTAAATATTGTTAATTTTACGTAAAAGTTCTCTTAATATTTTATGCATCAATGATGTTTTCTTTATTGCTTCGACTAGACGTCTTCTTGATCTGTAGCCATCTGTTACTTCTTCGACGACATTTTTTAAATGATTCTGAAGCTTCTCAAATCTTTCTTGAATCATCGTCAACCAAATTTGTATATGGAGAGCAATACATAATCTTAAATACAGATCTAATATAATCATTATATGTGCTGTGTTATCAAGAGGGATCTACAAAGTTACATACATAACATCACGATATATCTCATCAAATTGGGTAGCACAAACTTTAGAATCATTCATAGAACGTTCACTCATTAGCAGGGGTGAAAGTAGATTTATTTTATTTAATTAACCAGATTCGTTCTCAAACTTGTTGCCACTATTGCCTGACAATTATTTATGGGGTAATGGTTCAGTGGTATTAAGTCAGCCTGTGGATCCTAAGAACCCTGGTTCGATCCCCACAACCGACAAAACATTTTCATAAATTTAAAATTACCCCTGTGGCTCCCCCACCACTAACATCTTTGGGAGCCGTGATTTGACGGCTGGTAACCGCACTTCACGCGCATAAATATATCACTTACCGAAATCTGCTTCGGCAGAGTGCCACACCCAGTAATAGGTAAAAAGGCGTGATGATATATTTATATTTTTATTTATATATAGAATTGGTCAAAGTAATTAACGACTCTGAGAGGAGTATCTTCGGAGGTTGCTACTATCATCGGTACATTCAGTGTCTTCCCATTTATAAAAATAGTATGCCGAAAGAATAATAATTATGTTGGTTTAATAATAAATAAATATTTCATTAATAAATCTGCATAAATACGTATATTGTATATGGTGCGGCGGCCAAGTGTTTTCACTGGCACTGTATATTTCACTTTCGTGAATGGGTGGAGTTAAAGGGAATTCCAACCACGGTTTTACTTTGGTTTGCAATACTTGTTTCAATAATCTTATCGTCTTTTTCATAACAACGATTTAATATATGACTGAGGATTAAACATCGTAGTCGAAGGACAAGTAGTTGAAATAAATATTAATTGTGAAATAAGTGAAACTGTAAGTACAGAGCGCAAATCTGTAAAAGTAAAGCTACATTCACAAATCGAAATTAGTTTTTGTTTTATGTTTTCCATTTTTGTTGTAATAACCTTGTAGACATGTTATTTTATGTAGCCATTCACAAATCTGTATTTAGTTTTGGTTTTAACACAAAAGTTTGCAAACTCCGAACTTATGTTTTAGTTTTACGTTTTATACTTAGGAATAGACCAATAGGAGGAAGCGTAGTGATATATACTTGTCTCTTTCTATCATTCTTCGCATTGACGATAACCTAAGTTTGTTTTTATTCGAGTGTCAAAATGAATGAAAATAAAAACATGATTTAATACCTACTTTCTTATTATGATAATATTTACTTTGCTCTTCCAAAAAATACGAAAGTAAACAAACAACATATGACAACATGTGTAACTTAGCACATCTGACAGTTGCATTTACTGTATTACCGATCTTCTGAAATTTATGATAGATGTCACTACTAACTAAAATTGACAGAAGCAAAACTATTTGTGAATGGCACCTAAAAACACACTAAAACTTAAAGCATTAAACAAAAACTAATTTCGATTTGTGAATGTAGCTTTACACAACATAATTTGTTATACAAAACTCGGAATTGAGTTCGTTCAGTTTATATGTTACCATTATCAGAATTTAAAAAATTATGTAATATTAAATACAACAGTATTAATTATAAGTATCGTTCAAAATAAACTTACTTGTAAAATTATCTCTATTTTTCTTACCGGTACGGCGTACCGGCTCTATTTTTCTTACCGGTACGGCTTACCGGACCGTACCGGCCTACTTTCACCACTGCTCATTAGATACATCGAATAAGTCCTCGTAATTTTTATCGTAACACAGCATCCTCGTTTCAAGCACATTCATAATTTCCTCCATACAAGCACGCAATCATTCGTCGCACAACAAACGTTCAGTGACAACCACTCATTCATTCCTATATATCTTGCATTAATCTTTCATTCGACGTACGCTTCACATACTTACATCGAATATGAGATTATAATGGTCAAAAATAAAACTGTACGAAAATTTATACAGTAAATTCCAAGTAACTACCAGAATTATTTCAAATAAAAATCGTTTTAAAGTAAAGTAAAAAATTCTATTGTAACTTGGAAATATGCCAAGACTTTTTAGTTGACTATCCAATTTAAGTAATGTGTTCAAACATTGCACGATATCCTCTTTGTAATAAATTAGAGTTATCAATATGGCAACACTGTAACTTATGTCGAATATACCCATAATGAAATAGTACAGTGCAAAAAATGTATCTAAGGAAGTATATGTACGAAAGACAAAATAACTCTTGTGAATAACATACAAAGTATTACATATTAAAACAAATGTACCATATAAACAAATACTTGTACTGCTTTCGTATCTAGGGATTTTTGAATTATTAATTAGTTTATATGGTGATAAACCTAATAGATTTGAAAAGTAGTAAACAGGCACCAATGATTTAAATAATTCGTTCATGTTGGATAATTACATACATACTGTGTTTTACGTTCATTTAATACAATGCATACTTTTATGCTACATTATATTAATTTGTTTGATAGAAAATTAATTTGTACAAGTAATCATTTCCATTTTACTTGTTAATTATAATAATGTGTTTTTATATTCTATGAAATAACATTGGGTGAAATTCAGTAGAAAGACACTAAAACTGATTAAAAAAAAGTTTCAAATGTTCAAAATTGTCCGGCAGTAGGGTGGTGTCACGGCATTCGACTCCGGAGATATATAATACATATATGTTAGGTGTTCAATTTATGAGTGCCACCATTACTATCTTGAGAACTATAATGCTTGTTTTACACTGAGCAATATTGCAAGTGCAACTGCAACTTTCAACAAGTGGAAGCAATATTGAACGAGTGTAATACAGAAATTGCAAGTGCAAGAGGCAGAAGCAATCTTGCAGCAACCTCTTGCACGAATTAGAACTTGTTGTAATTTTTGCAAGACTTGCAAGGCCACTCTTAGTTATTTCTAGTAATTTTAAGTTTGTTAGAATGCTACCAACTTATTATAAATGTCAAAAACGATAAAGTTGGGTTAAGGATATTAATATGATTTACTGCATTGCAAATAATTGTGCAAATACTTATAAGAATAAATTTTTATATCAATGCAAAATAACATATGAAACAAATGATATAAGAGGTTAAGCTGATATAATATGAAGTTAGTAACGACAAAAAATTGTAAATAAATTAATATTATATTGCAGTTGCAAGTTGCTGAATGTAAAGTGAAAAAAATAACTCTGCAACATTTTGGTGCAATTAGTTGAACGTAAAACTTGCATAAGAGCTATATGGTTGGTTAATATTACAGAATATTTCAAAACTATTAACAATTTATTTTTTGACCAGTAGTCCTCAAAATATAGGGTGCAATAATATTAGAAAAGTGACCGCCACTCTAATTTTGCTGATGTCGGTCCTGATCAAAACACAAAAATTCCGTAAGTAGAATGACATTTGTTGTAATATTTCCTGCAATCTAAAAGTAAAATGTTTGTTTTGGTTTTAATATTATTTAATATTATACTTACATTAAACAGGAGTTCATAATCTACATTAAAAAAACCAAAAGCATCGATTTTTACTTCATTATGGATTAATTGCAATATAAAACTTTTTACCTGCGAAACAATTAATAATTATAATATTTAGAAATATGTTGCTGAGAGTGGCAGAATGGGATTGTACTACATTTCGATCAGTGATAATAACGGAGAATTTTTGAGAGAATGCAGATTGATAATTATTTACTTTTAAATTAATTTTACCTCATAACTTAAACTTCCATCTTGAAAATGGACTTGAATATCACTTAAAGTTGATTTTATTCCGTTTGCCTAAAAAATATTTTGATATCATGTCATGTTTAAGGGTTATAAATTAGATATATAAAAAATATATCATCACGCCTACTACCCATTACTGAGTGTGGCACTCTGCCGAAGCAGATCGCGGTAAGTGATATATTTTGCGCGTGAAGTTCGGTTACCAGTCGCCAAATCACGGCCCCCAAAGATGTTAGTGGTGGTGGAGCCACAGGGATAGTTTTTGAAATTATGAAAATTGTTTGTCGCCTTTGGGAATCGAACCAGGGTTCTCAGGATCCACAGGCCGACTTCATACCACTGAGCTAGCCACCCCATTAGATATAAGTATAAAAAAACTTAATATACAATTAGTAAGTTTACATGAAGTTTTGACAGCCGACAAAATATTTTCACCAATTTAAAATTACCCCTATGGCTTCCCCATCACTAACATTTTTGAGGGCCGTGATTTGACAGCTGGTAACCGCACTTCACGCGCATAAATATATCACTTACCGAGATCTGCTTCGTCAGAGTGCTACACCCAGTAATGGGTAAAAGGCGTGATGATATATTAATTTATTTATTTAAGTATAACCCCGAATTATTTGTCGTTGATAATACTTTAGATTTGATTTAAAATTTATTTTAATAATTCCACAAATTATTTTATTACACACCACTACATACACAACTGTCAATTTATTTTTAAGTTAGTAGCTTCATCAAGAAGTTTGCAAAGTACGCATACGATATTTTATTATTTACTTGTTTAGTTTAAAAACCAGCTTTCAAGTCGAACCCATGAAAATTAGTTTTTGTTTGTATTAACCCAAACTGTTTTGACAGTGTATACATGTATAAATTATTTCAAAACTGCATGGAAATATAATGAATATGACTTACATCACGACATAATTTTGTACAAACATCACACATGATAATCAGTCTTGTACAATAAAAGATAACAACACATATATGCATTAAGCTGTTCCCAACAGCTGCAAGAACTGCTCCATTGTGTATTGTTGCCACGTAAATGTTTTCACAAATTGTGGTTAAATTTACAGTAATCATAATAGACGCCCAAACTGTTGATATGAGCAAAGGCAGAGAATAAACTTCGTTAATTTTTTGAAGAAGTTCACACAATATTTTATGCATCAATGATATTTTCTTCATGGTTACAATTAAACGTCTTCTAGATTTATAGTCATCTGTTCCTTCTTCGATGACTTTTTTTAAATGATTGTGAAGAAGCTCAAATCTATCTCGAATCATCAACAACCAAATTTGAAAATAGAGAGAAATACATAACCTAACATACACATCTAACGTACACAATATAAATGTAATTGTTCCAGTTGAATGCTAAAAAATAATACATTTACGAGTATTTAGAGTCGATGAAATGAGTAATTTATTTTCTTAAATTTTCGATAAGTTCGAAGATTAGTTGAGATGAATGAAATATAATTCTCATTTGTTACTGTATTTATTAGTAATATTTTTAAAAGTTTCAAGAATTCGATATGAAACAAGTCTAGAATTTAATATATCTAGTTTATTGAGATTAGCAATACCAAAAATAGTATGTAATATACCTAGGTGTTTTAGTCCTGTGGTATATACACTATTTTTCTTACTTCTAGCCATACATGTTGAATTAATTATTAATTTTCAGTAGGTAATAATATAACAAGAGAGTGAGAATAAATTG
This sequence comes from Pterostichus madidus, assembly GCA_911728475.2. NCBI lineage: Eukaryota > Metazoa > Arthropoda > Insecta > Coleoptera > Carabidae > Pterostichus > Pterostichus madidus. The sequence continues at coordinate 42,898,792 of OU452301.1, forward strand.
AAAATAATTTGACAGATCTTTCGAAAACTTGTTGCCAGGCAATAGTCACGAAAGCCCGTAGGGCTTGAGTGGATATTGCCAAATGGCAACAAGTTTGAGAAATATACTCGAGAATTATTTTCTAATTTATCGAACTCTCGAGTTATTTTTAATTAGATTATTTTTTGACTTAGCTGTTGAAGTCGATTCATCCAACTTAAAAGATATTGAACTGGGTTCATATCGATTGATTATTTATTAATGTATTCTTGGAAGTTGTTTCCAGAATTTTTTGGTGTATTTCTGTATCTAAAATACTACTAAACCGATTTTATTCACACATTTTGCTTGACGCGTTGACAGTTTTATATAATCATTTGTCACAAACTAAAAAGCATCTACAGAGATTATTCTCGGGAATAATCACAAGAGCTTTATTCTCAGTATAATAATACCAGGATTGGTTAAAACGCAGACACGTGACGTACAATGAAGCATTGCATTGGTTTTGCGAAACGTCAAAAAGTAATCATATTAATTTGATATATAATTCACAATGGCAACATTATAATTTTTTTTAGGTAACTTAGATAACATTATCAACGCGAAATATTTTGAAGTTTATAACATATTTGTTGCTATTAAAATTGTATTAAATTACGTGTGAATAAATCAGTGTTATTTGTTGTACCAAACCGTAAGTACAAACTTATTTACAAGAACCCTAGTACTTGTCCATTCTCCGGTCTGACAAGAACCCCATTTAAATTATTTGTTAATTCTCCTTTGAATAAGGGAGGGTTACACGGTAATGATGAGACTACCTCTCAATTTAATACCTCCGGGATTAAAAGTGACAATTACTTCGACTAATGACCAGTTTTTCAATCACCGGTTTACTCTCGAATAATGTTAATCATGATTAAATAATAATGAGAACCATGGTTTCCATTATTATTTAATCATGATTAACATTAATCGTTGTTTGAAAAACTGACCCTTAGAGGTGAGGATGAGGTGAGAGTAAATCACGACTATGAATTTGGCCCTCAGTTCTCAAAAAAGAAGAGTGTCATTTACTGTCGCAAGTACGAAAAAGTTATATTTTTCGAATCGAAAATTTAAGAAGAGGTATCCTAATTATGTATTTAGATGTCAATGAAGGGTAATTGTAACATACTTACATCAAATAAAGTATTATAATATTCGTATATAAAATTGTAGTAAAGCAAGTAAATAAAACGCCAGATGATTATTAGACTTATTTCAAACAGAAATAATATTAAACCATAGTTAAAAATTCGATTATAATTCGGTGTTATTCCAATATTTTTCAGCTGGCCATCCAATTTAATTAATGTGTTTAAACATTTTACAATATTTTCTTTATAATATACTAGATTTATTAATACGATAATAACGTAACTAATGTCAAATAATCCCTGAATTAAGTAGTACAGTGCTAAAAATATTCCCAACGTAGCAGAATTACGAAAATTATAATAACTTTTATGAACCACGTATAAAATATCAAGTATTAGAACAAATATACCATATATACAAATTGTTACACTACTTTTGAATCTAGAGACTTTTAATTTTGTTGTTAGTTTGTAGGGTAATAAACCTAAAAGATTTGAAAAATAGTAAACTGGCACCATTGATTTAAATAATTGATGCATCTTGGAGAATTTTTCTGTTCTACTTCCAAGATTTAGAAAAAAATGCTTGTTTTATTGTGTCGTATTTTATATTTATGTACTCATTAATTTATTTAATAGAAATTAAGTTTGCATAACAAATTCAATTGAATTCAGAAGTACTGCACTTACTGTCATTAATTTCGATAATGTGTTTCGTTATGAAATTGAAATGTAAATCGTTAGAAATGGAAAACAAAATGGCTGGTAGTATTTCCACGTGTCTTAGAGTAAGGGTATTACATTAGTCAATTAAAATAATGCATGGAATTCTATTTTAACATTAAGGTCTTAGACTTTAGGGCGTATATTTTAGACATTATAAAAAAGGTTACAGAGTAGGTGGCTTAAGGTGGTACTATCATGAAAGCATTTAACCCGGATTTTAATGAAATGTAAATATGTTATTTTTCATGTGTTTCTACACTAGTATGCCATTTTTTTTTAAAAGTTTACCGTTGTTGAGCTGAGTAATGTAAAGTTAAAGTCGATCAAAAATGCATTGGCGTTATAGGAACTGTACCTCGCGAGGCAGCTTACTGCGTAATAAATTCATATATTGTAGTTATTTTTTAACAAAAAAGTAACACACAGTACATCATATAAAGATATGCCATACCGGATTAGTTTCAAAGAAATTGGCGATTTGCAGCGAAATGTTAATTCTGTTAATAACCTACACCATACAAAAATGTAATATTTATTTTTATAAACTTTTTAGGTTACTTATACTTTTGTATGAGACTGTCATGATAGAACCACCTTAAGTGGTATAAAACTCCTTCACTACTAATATATATATTTGGAGGCCGTGATTTGACGGCTTATAACTGCACTTCATGCGAGTGCCACATCCAGTAATAGGTAAAATGCGTGATGATGTATTTCTTTTAATTTATTTTTTATAAAAAAAAGATTTTGAATAGAATTAACTACAGTAACAGAATATTTAATTTTGTTTGAAGTAAAAACTAAAACTATTCAGTTGCAAGTTAATCAGAGTTATTCAATTGTTTTACTGACAATATATTATGTTTAATGGTAAAAATACTGCAGTACTACAACCATCAATTTTGTATTTGAAAGGAATGGAAACTATAGAATGAAATTTAAATAATGGTTTCAATCGTTAAGTTTATTGCATTTTTCCTTAGATTTATTAATATATAATGTAAAATTATCTTTACAACTTAAAATAATCGTAGAAGTTATTCTCATTTTTCAATAAATTTCTTGAATAACTATGGGTTGGAAAATGTCACGATTAGAAAAATGATTGCCCCTCTAACTTTCCTGACGCCGACCCTGATCGTAACACAAAAATTCCGTAAGAAGAATTACATATTTTGTAATATTTCCTGCAATCTAAAAGAAAAAAAAATTGTTTTGGTTTTAGTAACATCTAAATCATACTTACATTAAATAAGAGTTCATAATCTACTTTAAAAAAACCAAAAGCGTCGATTTCTACTTCATTGTGGATTAGTTGTAGTAAAAAACTTTTTACCTGTTAAACAATAATAAGTTTAAAATTGCTGAGAATGGCTGAGCAAAAGTTTTCCAAAAAGGATACAACTAATATCAGAGCACGTTTGAAAGGAAACAGATGGACTATAGTTGAATTTACATCCCAATTCTCAATAAAAATGTAGCTAATCTTGAATTTTGGATTAGCTAATCATATTCTAGTCAGACTGTAAAAAGTTAATCCAAATTACTTTCCGAAAACAAGATGGTAACAACCTTACATTAGAGTTTGTTTAAACTTTCTCGTGAATATGGTTTAGCTTTATTTAACTCATCCAAGATTCGGAATCAACTAAAACTTTATTGAGAATTGAGCTGTTAACGAGAAATAATAATATCGTAGTTATTTATTATACAAGTGTTTTATTAGGTATATAAGACATGCAAGAAAAGTTTAAACACGAAACCGAAGGTCGAGTGTATAATATTCTTAAGTGTTTTATATACCAATAAAACACAAGTGTAATACAAAATTTTATCCACAACTCATAATTATAGGTATCGAAAAAGATTGGTCGTATCGTTTAACGTTGATTTAGTTATATATACACTGCTAAAAAAAAAAACCGGTCACCCAAAAAATCCCAAAAAAAACGTCACTTTCCAAACCTGTCAGTGTCTACGTACTACGGACAATTGAATGCCAACCTCTGCAAATGTCTCTTTTTATTCAAAAAATCATAACTTTTTTAAAAATCATCCGATTTTGATGCAGTTTTGCGTTCGAGTAACAAAAATGTCCATATTTTCATTGTCTGTAAACAGATTTGTCAATTGACGGCTGATGATTCCGATAGAAAACTTGAAAAATCACTTTTTTTTCAGGAAAGAAGTGGTTCTCGTTTGAGGGAGGCGAGGGGACGAGAAAGGGAGGTTAGTCAAAATCAATTCACAGCTTTTCAAAGACTAGACTTTGGGCGACTTTGGACAAAAAATTGCATCCAATTTGTTTCAAAACTGACAAACTGACAGGGGTTTGAAAAGTGACGTTTTTTGGGATTTTTTGGGTGACCGGTTTTTTTTTTTTTGAGCAATGTAGTTTCTCAAAATACGATAGACCATGAAGTGGTTGCTAAGTAACAAGTTGTTTACAGTGTTTTATGGAATATAAAACACTAGTGTTTTATGAGCCATATAATTCAACTAAAATCAGTGTAATAATGTCTTTATTATATATGAGTTGTGGATAAAAATATTTATGCATGGAAATTTACTGTTTCATTAAATATTTTTACCTCAAAACTTAAACTTTCATCTTGAAAATGAACTTGAATATCACTTAAAGTCGATTTTATACTGTTTGCCTATAAAATAATTTCATATTATATCATGTTTGATGCCTCTCGAAAACTACAATATAACTTACATCATGACATAATGTGGAACAAACATCACACATAAAAAATAATCGAATACAATAAAAAATTACAATAAATATATGCACTAAACTGTTCACAACAGTAACAAGGATAGTTGAGTTACGTATGATTGCCATGAAAATATTTTCGCAAAAGCTGGTTAAATTTAATGTTATCATAAGAGACGCCCAAGCCGTTGTTAAGAGCAAAACCAGAGAATAAATATCGTTAATTTTTCGTAGAAGTTCGCATAGTACTTTATGCATCAATGATATTTTCTTCATTGTTTCAATTAAATGTCTTCTAGATATGTAGTTATCAGTTACTTCTTCGATGACATTTTTTAAATGACTGTGAAGAAGCTCAAATCTCTCTCGAATCATCATCAACAAAATTTGGAAATAGAGATAAATACATAACCTAATATACACGTCTAACAAACACATTATAATTGCTTTTTTGTCAACAAAATCCTAAAAGATAAAAAATATATTTATAGACACTGATACGAAATAGTACACGTGTATCATACGCTATTTTTTATTATGCCTGCATCATAATCTGCAAAATAGAGCTGAAAACCAGTATTATCATTTTGATTTATTTCATAATTTTGTTTGATATGACGTAGTATCATCGTTTACATGAAGATAGGTTAGTATTTGTTGTATACGTTATTCTGCGAAATCATTATGTTGCAATTTGTAATGATAAATATGAATGGATTAAGGTAGTTCTAGTGTGACGGTGGCGCCATCGGTTGTCGAGTGGCGAAACTGACGCTCAAAAAATATAAAAATTGAATAAAATAAGTGTTTTATACCTATTATGATTTGAATATCATGAATTGTTAACAGGTTGTTGGTCTAGTGAATTTTCAAATACCATACCACCGTGTGGTGTTGCCATTATAAATTGGGATTCTTAATTTCTCGTTAAAAACAAGGCTTTGCATGGCTATATATCCATTACTAAACGATAAAAAACTTTCTCCTTCTGATACAATATACAGGGATAGTTCTAGAACATCATACTAGTTTTTCAAATGAAACTGCAAATTTTTAGAGGTACACAAACCAAATATGTGCGATTCTGAATGATGATCACCATAAGCCCCCTGCATAAGAACTCAAGTTTACAAGCGAATATATTTGTTCACAGACGATGAATGTGTTTCTTATTTTAACTGGATGCGTATGACTATCCAATGTTTACGTGCGCCAAATTTAATTCAGATCTGCAAACATTTTTTTCACTCTAGAACTACCTTAAAGGAACAAGATGATTTTTTTCTTATTGTGTTTATAAAGTAAATTTTGTGTAACTATTTTTATCTTAAACAGTGGTATGAAGTCGGCCTGTGGATCCTGAGGTCCCTGGTTCGATTCTCACAGGCGACAAATTTTCATAATTTGAAAAAAGCTATCCCTGTGGCTCCTCCACCACTAACATGTTTGGGGGCCGTGATTTGACGACTGGTAACCGCACTTCACGCGCAAAATATATCACTTACCGAGATCTGCTTCAGCAGTGTGCCACACCCAGTAATGGGTAGAAGACGTGATGATATATTTATTTATTTATTTTCAGTGCTACAAAATTAAATTTTGTTCAACTGTTTCACAAACTGTACTTATATTAAAAATAGGCCATTGTAACACTTGTTTCTCTATATATTATTATTGTTGTTTAGCAACTTTTAAACACATACGTACGTACATACATATCTTCACGCTATATCCCAACAAATAGGGTAGCACAAACGGCATATTTTAAAGTTGGGTTTTTGCAGTCTTTTTAGTTTGTTAAACAAGGATTGTTATGCAGGTATAATAAAAAAAATGTATATATTCTTTTTCAAATTTTCAATACGTTCCAAAATTATTTGACATGAAATGAACAAAATTAGAATTAGACGAAACATTGTTATGAAATGGTGGAAACAAGAAAAGCTGTTTTTCTCGTAAAGAATGTGAATATTTGTAACATACTTACGTCAAATAAAATATTATATTGTTCGTAACTAAAATTGTAGTAAACCAAGTAAATTAAATTCCAGGAGATCATTATAATTATATCAAACAGAAATCGTTTTAAACCATAGTTGAAAATTCGTTTATAATTCGGTGTTATTCCAATATTCTTTAGCTGGCCATCAAATTTAATTAATGTATTTAAACAGTTTACAATATTTTCTTTATAAAAAAACAGATTTATTAATATGGCAACACTGTAACTAATGTCAAATATCCCCTGTATTAAGTAGTACAATGCTAAAAATGTTTCTTCTGCTTTTTGAAAATTATGATAATTATTATAAATAATGTATGCAACATCAAATATTAAAACAAATGTTCCATATGTACAGGCCCGGCAGTTCATTTTTTCGCCGAGTGGGTAGTTGACCTGGGTGGGGGTCCCCCCCCCTCCTCCCCCCCTACCTCCCACCGAAAATGTATTTGAAAAGAAAAATACACATTTTAATCGTAATTTATTTTCGCAAAGTAGAAACAAAATGGCGCTTTGCATTTTTTAAATATATACATTGAACTTGTAATATGTACATTGTCTTGTTTGTTTATTTTTTCAAAGCGAAAACAGCGGTACGCTTCACGTTCTTCGAAATAAAAATATTCAACAGTTGCTGCAGATCTAGTTTGTCCGTTAAATCGCGGTATACATGCAAAATCGCGATGCTGTTAAGCCGATCTTGCGACATCGTTGATCGCATGTACGTTTTCAGCCGCCGCAAAACCGAAACCGAACCATAAAAAGGGATATTGATGGTTAGGAAGTGAGGTATTTCTGGAATTCGGCATTTATGAAATATTTTTCACATCCAAAATCCCGAGTGGGTACTTTACCCACTCGGAGTGTCCCGAGTGGGTACTACTCCCCAGCTACCCACATTATCTGCCGGGCCTGCATATGTACAAATTATTGTACTACTTTCCAATCTGGAAACTTTTAAGTTTGTTGTTGGTTTGTATGGTAATAAACCTAAAACATTTGAAAAGATGTAAATTGGCACCATTGATTTAAATAATTCATTCATGGTGAAAAAATGTAAGCTGTATTGCTACGTTTTAGATATTTAATCTATGTGTTTTGTACTGCATTTTACCGATATATTTATGTATTTATTCGTTAATTTACATAACGAACTCAATTTCTTTAAATGTATCTTTTTTATCATTAATTTCAATAATGTGTTGCGATAGGAAATTTTAACATGAATCGTTATAATTAAATAGAATATGACAATTAGACTTAATGGAGCATATTTATAAATAAATAAATAAATATATCATCACGTCTTCTACCCATTACTGGGTGTGGCACTCTGCCGAAGCAGATCTAAGTAAATAATATATTTTATGCGTAAAGTGCGGTTACCAGCTGTCAAATCACAGCCTCCGAAGATGTTACTGGGGGAGAAACCACAGGGTTAGTTTTAAAATGGTGAAATTTTTTTGTCGCTTGTGGGAATCGGACCAGAGTTCTCAGGATCCATAGGCCGACTTGATACCACAGAGCTAGCTACCCCATATATTGATATTTATAGTTTTATATATAAAAAAATTGAATGACTACACATCAAGTTAAAAAAACTTTATTTATTTAAGTAATTTTTTGAAAGGTTCGAAGCTGTATTACTACCTATGGTCTATTTGCTGAATCAGTTTAGACACATCATCATTTTGGGACAATCGTAAGAAAGAAAAATTCTCTAACCTCTTTTTATAAAGCGACTATAATTGTAATATTAATATGTCTCTTGATATAAATATGCCAAATTAAAAGGACATGAAACTAATTTCTTCAGACATGAAAATGTTTGCAGAAGACAGAGAGGAGGAGACTGACCATTTCTAAAATATAAAACTTATTCGCAATATGATAACTGCAAATTAATTATTGAATGAAACATTATTACATACAAAGTATCATTAGTAAAAGTACAAATAATAATAAAAGAAGTTAACTGAAGAATGTGAAAACACCAGCGCCCACTACGCATGATCAAGAGAGCATTCAGTAAAAGGAATACTAAGTCGAATCTTTGACACATTAACATATTATGTTTGCGGAAATAACACCAATTCCATTCACATAAGGTGACATTAGATTGAGAAATTGCTGCTTACTAGTTTATTACATTTTACACAGGCATTATAGTATACACCATATTCATAAAAGAGTTTTAAATATTTCATGGCCAATAAATAAATGTAGGTAAATGGTAAAAGAATCATCAGTGAATACTATAACAGTTTTATGCGTATGTAAACATTGCCAACCTAAATTTGATATAATTAAAATTTATTGTGTTACTTACATTGGTGTAGAAGTATACAAAGTATTTATTTAGTCCCTCAGGTGTTTATTTCCCTCACCTGCGAGAAATAAACTTCACCCTCAGAATTAAATTATGCACTATAGTCCCGTGGTACATGTGTAAATAAAAATAAATATATCATCACGCCTAGGAATTTTGTGATACTACTGATATGATACCGGTATCGATTGTTTCGTTTCGATACCGGTTATTTTGGTATTCGATACTTTGCTTTCGATGTTTTACCCATATCAGTACTTCTTTTATTTCGATACTAAAGTATCGCCAACTTTTTTAATCTAATGTTATTTTGTAATAAATTCATGAAAAGTTCATATTATGCTGGTATTTTTTTAAAATTTTAATAAAACATGGCCATGTGTTCGACGTACGGTAGAACTAGTAGAATGAGACAGTGAGAGTTAAATAAAGATAGTAGATAAACATTATAACAAATAATAGGTATTATTTTAATATTATAATACTGTTGAAAAACCAGATTTATTGTATAATAAAAGTTTATTTTGGTATTTTTTTACTTTTATCTAATATCAAACCAATAATTATTAGCCAAAGTGTTGAAAGACTGGCAAAAATCATACAATTGAATAAGACATGGAAATTTGTTACATATATAATTTTTATAGTATAAATTCAACATTTCATATAAAAACTTAATGTATTTCGAAAATTAAAAGATTTTATAAAAATAATCATTCGATACCAATACTAGTATCGATACTTTCATTTGATACCAATTCCGATACCAGTATCGATACTTTACTTTTGAATACTCTTTCGATAGTGGTATCGATATTTTAGAGATATCGCAACATCCCTAATCACGCCTTCTACCCATTACTGGATGTGGTACTCTGCTGAAGCAGATCTCGGTAAGTGATATATTTTGCGCGTGAAGTGCGGTTAACAGCCGTCAAATCACGGCCCCCAAAGATGTTAGTGGTGGAGGAGCCACAGGGGTAGTTTTAAAATGGTGAAAATTGTTTGTCGCCTGTGAGAATCGAACTAGGGTTCTCAGGATCTATAGGCCAACTTAATACCACTGAACTAGCTACCCCATGGCATATATGTAATATACTTTTATTCCTATGGGGTAATGGCTCAGTGGTATTAAGTCGGCCTGTGGATCCTAAGAACCCTGTTTCACGTAGAATGACCCAAATCTAAATAATTGCAGAGTTCACAACCAAACAAATTATTTTTGTATAAATAAGGAATCACTTAAAAATATCAACTCTTTCGATGTGATACTCTTGTCGCAAATGAGCGATTTATTTTTTTCTGAATGTAGGAACACGTAATTTGCAACTGCAGATCACTAGATCCATTTCCTGTCAATTTATGTATATTTATCAAATCTTAATCTATACAAATCAAACATGTATCACAATCATTTCTACTGGAGGCAGTATAAAACTTCTTTAGTTCATCAACATGAATCATTCTCATCTTCATCAAAACGCATCATAGTACAGTTACAACATGTAAGTAACCTTATAAACAAGTGGATCAGTGTTACAAACTTACGAATAATTAATATCGTCCATAAACACACTTCTTTGCGATAATGAATTGCCTAGCATAATGCGCAGAGTAGTAGACAACGGGACGACAGATGAATAGTCCATACATAGTTAAGTTTAAGAATAATAAAAATATTCAATATATTAATTAGTAAATTTTTATTCTATTTGTTCTCCGATAATTTACTGAGTTATAAATCAATATATTTATAACTCTACCTACCCTTAATATATCTTTATAACTGACCAAAGAAATAAAGTAATACAGTAATAATTAATTTACAATAATTTACAAGTGACTTGGACTTTGATAATAGTTCTCTAGGATTATAGAAAATAATATGAGTTGGTCACATTTATGTTTGTCCTTTTAAAGACTTCATTAGTGGTTGAAACTTTTTTATTAAAATTTATTTACAATAATATTGTTAGCAACTAATAACTTATTTATAGTCAATCGGCTCAATGGTCTAGGGGTATGATTCTCGCTTTGGGTGCGAGAGGTCCCGGGTTCAAATCCCGGTTGAGCCCAATTTTAATAATTTATATTTAATTGTAAAATAAATAGTAAAATAAAGTAATAAGATTTCGATACAAATGTATTCCACAATGCGATGGTGGTGTAATGGTCAGCATAGTTGCCTTCCAAGCAGTTGATCCGGGTTCGATTCCCGGCCATCGCACTTGTTTTATTTCTTTAATATTTGATTAAAAGTACTACAATTATACCATTTTATTAGACTCTACTACCCCCAATGTTTTTTTGATATTTTGATAGATTTATTTAGTCTCAAAAAAATTATAATTTATAATAAATTTTATCTATTAATAAAATAAATACATACATCATTCTTTGAATCATAGACTAATTTAATATATTACCCTATACTTTTTTTTTAATTCTTCCTATGGAACCATTATAGCTGCGGATCTTGATAGTGCGATTTTCTAGAACAGATCAGATAACAGTTGAAAAGATACTACTTTGTTTATTATAATAAATCGAGTATGATACAGCTATAAGTTTCTATTACTTAATCCATTGAATATAAAATTATTTGTAACAAATTAGTCAGTTAATATTGTAGACCAGATAAAGGGAATGAAATATTGCTAGTTCATATACATATACTTCATATAAAATTATATAACTCTATGACACACATATGTTAATTTTATCTCATAAATCCAGTAAATAAATCATCAAATTAAAACGCTTTCTAAGAAGTTCTAACATCACAATAGCAAGGCAACGGCATGGTCATTCATATTATCCAAGGTTAGGTCTAATCAATTTAAGATCAAGTCAAACATTCCAGTATTTCCCAACTGTTTTAATTTGTACCGAAAGTACTAGAAATTCTACATGACGTCATCAATAATATGCATATATGTAAATATTCCAAAAGAAAATGATAAAAAAAAAATAGTTCTTACATAGTATCTTTTAAGTTTTTTAATAATAGTATGCAAAATTTTCTCCTAGGTTTCTGTAATAATTTCATGATAGATTACTGTAATAATTTAATGACTCTTATTATGAACTATCCATTAAGGGTGATATATGACCATTGGCCAGTTGCACCGTGAAATGCTAAATTTTAAACTTAATTTAAATAAATATATGTGAAATTACTTCTCATATGGAATAATTGATAATGCTGTTAAGCATTAATTTTGCTTTTATTTATTTATACTTTAATTCGATTTTAATAAGAATACAGTTGCCAGCGTTTTTATAATCGTTTGTAATTCGTTTTAAAATAGGAAAATTAAATAATTTGTGACAGTTCAAAAAAAATTAAAATGTAAGACTGGTAATAACAAATCTCTTCACAATGTTTTCTATAGCTCCATTAAACAATAAGCATAACTCATTAAAAAAGTAAAATGACGTGTATTCTAATCCGCAGTGAACTGAGAATAATAGCATATAATATTTATATAATGGACGTCTTACTGATGGTGGAAATTATATGTCGAAATGTGTATTTCGCCAAATTTTGAAGTAAAAGAATGGGGGATTCAAGTGGTAGAGCTTTTTAATATATATTTATTACAATAAATTCTTGACCGAACATCACATTTAATACAATATAAAACCATACCATCAATGATATCTTTATTGCTGAAATATGAAAGTTAAAATTGAATAATTCAAAACGCTCATTTAAATTTCGCACTGCCATATTGCAATTACGTAGTTGCATTAAGCCAATCACAGAGCTTTGACTGAAACGTTTGTCGGTGCTCAACTTTACTGAGAAGAAGACGAAGAAGAAACAAGCATTCAGCATTCTACGATTCTACTAACAACGACACACCTTATGTGAAGTTACGTGTTATTTATCTCTGTCTTATCTGTCTCTCTTTAATCCAAGATGCAACTACGTCATATTCGTTTGTTTCGAAAGTTTACATATTTTTATCATGCTTAATACAAGTTCAAAAAAAATAAAAAAGAATTGGGTATAACAATTTTATTACGTAGATTAATATATAAAAATTTCAAAAAAGTCTTGAAGGGCATTGCTTCGTGTAAAACCGGATTGCATTTACAGTGCCATCTGTTATTTTCTAAGATGAAACTATCAATTTCTGAGGAAAATATGCAATTATGCAGTTTGTTTACGATTAAAGATCATCAGACTCACTATTATAATATCCCTAAGTATCCACCTACACGAACGTCCTGTTTGATGACATTGTTATCCAGCTTAAGGATATCATGGAACTTAACTGGTAAAGAGTATGAATGATAACGTATAAACGTACGATCTCTATTGGTTATGTCCAAACTAGGAGAGATGTCAGATATGTGACGTCGGCTTTAGTTAGTGCCTTGTTTGCATATTGCAGTGGGTGTGTCGTCGATGTTTGCTCACTGAGCCATGCCGCATTTACTCTTCAGGGCTGGATTGCAGAAATTTTTAACAGTTTATTTTTGGGCTCTTGGAGATTAACTCCTCATGATATTTAGTTTTTATCGGACAAACTTCCCAATTTTGAGGAAAATCCTCATTTTTCATCATTACTTTATATATTGCTACCATTTCGGCATTATCCGTTTCCTGGATGTATAATAGGCTGTCAAAGTGACAGAAATCCTTTATACTATTATTTTAATTTGATTTTGCTACCCTATAAAACTATCAATATATACTATATTGCAACTAGAGATGGGCGAATACCACCCGCGAATACTTGCATAACTCGAATATTGAAAGTATTCGACATTCGAGATCTTCGAATATTTACGCCAATGGCGACCATCCGAATACCTCGAATATCGCGCGATACGTCTTGAAATTGAAATAGCGCTGTCTTCGGTGCTTTGATGAACTCAATTGACAGATGTACAGTTTGCCACTTGATAGTTAAAAAAACTAAAAATAACATAAAATGCCAGGATAAATTATTCTGTTCACAGTACACCGAAAATTTAATTATTCAAATCATGATATGTGAAAAGTTGTAATTAACATATGGATCGATTAAAGATAATGATGTAGTTACGAAATAAGTGGGAAGTGGGTTAATTTGAAACTTTATATGTCTTTAAGAATAAAAAAGATTTGATAGTTATCACTCATTTCACATCTTCACTAACGTCTAGTGACCTATGCATTTTTTTGGAAAAACGAATTATCATTTCGATGGGCTATTAATATGGCAATTTACTGTGTATAAAATTTTATCAAACCAAAAATTAAACTCCTAAGTACACACTCACATTTCGATTTAATACCCAAAACCATATTAGCAATTTTGATCCTCATTTTATGAATCAGTTTCTTACACAACACATTTTATACGTTTTTGTCTGTCTCTGCCTACGTTGCCTACAACGACCTCGTGTTTGCTTCCATCTCTGGCTAAATCTTCAAGTGATGCAGAGGTGCCGCTAGTGTCATAAATATTCATTAACTCAAACTGTTTGCTGGAAGAATAAAACTGCAGAAGCACATCCGTAGAATGGTAGAAATTGTGGAGAACATATGGCATATGGCGAATGATTAGCAAAGTGTTAAACGGGATGTTAGCGTTAGGTGTAAACACTTCCCAGTTTTTCCCTTTTTGCAGGATATATTATATAAATATATAAAAGTTTAGTTATGAATGAGGTGTGTTCAAAATATTAAAGTACATGTGCGTGTTGATTGGTGAAGCATGCTGTATTCAATTACGTAATGGAAATGACACTATGTTCATGTTTTGTACACAAATTTGATGAATGAAGTAAAATAGAGATGGGGATTCTAGTTCATTTAAGTGAACTAGTTCATTCGTTCTCGTTCACCAAAAAGATTAGTTCACTGAACTAGTTCATTAGTTCACTTTCGTTCACGAAATATTTAATTGTGATTCACGAACGAGAACTGGTGATCTTTTACGATCTGGTTCTAGTATATTTTGACAGCAGACACCAGAAGCAGAGCGGTGATCAAAGCCTGTAGAAATCGAACCAGGGTTCTCAGAAACCACAGGCCGACTTGATACCACTAGAGATGGGAATTCTAGTTCATTTGAGTGAACTAGTTCATTCGTTCTTGTTCACTAAAAAGATTAGTTCACTGAACTAGTGCATTAGTTTACTTTCGTTCACGAAATTTTTAAGATTATGATGAATGGAAATCGTATTGTATTGTGATTCACGAGCGAGAACAAGTGAACTTTTAGGATCTGGTTCTAGTATAATTTGACAACAGAGAGCAGAAGCAGAGCGGTGATCAAAGCAACGACCACGAACGAATGAAGTATGAAGTAAGCTTAGTAAGCTCCTCTAGTAATTAGTCTCGTTCACTCGTTCACTTGTTCTCCGTTCTCCGCTTTCGATTCGACCTCATCGGCCGTGCCGCCGTGTTGGTGAATCATATCCGAATAGTTCGCAGTGAACTAGTCTTTAATAAATTCACGAACTAGTTCGTGTCGTTCACTATGAGGAATAGTTCATATGAACTAGTTCGTTCACGAACTACACACCTCTAAAGTAAAATAAAAAAATATAACAGATTGTTAAAATTTTTTATAGCGTTTAAGATAGTAGATGGCTCAGTGGTATTAAGTCGGTCTGTGAATTCTGATAACCCTGGTTCGATTTCCACAGCCGAGAAACATTTTTACCACATTAAAATTACCTCTGTGGCTCCCTCATCACTAACATATTTGAGGGCCGTGATTTCAGGGCTCGTAACCGCATTTCTCACGCATAAATATTTCACTTACCGAGATCTGCTTCGAGAGTGCTGCATCTAGTAATAGGTAAAATGAGTGACGATATTTTTACATTTTTTTACAACATTATATTTACACTATATCGTCTACTTTTATTCGCAATATTCGAAATTCTGAATTATCCATTACATTACTTTTCATTTTATTAATCTAACATGCCCTCTCTCAATTACGCTCATTAACAAATTCGCATAAAATAATAACCACAACATTTTAACAACCATAAAATTAAAATTAATTGCACATCAGCCAGCACTTGGTGAACAATGGCCGGTCACACGAGGCGATTATTATAAATGATTAGCAATAAAGCCGATCTCTTCGTTGACGTAGGCGGGTGTTTTACGACACTGCGATGGTGCTGCAGAATCAGGGGCGTAGCTAGGATAGTTTTATAGGGTGGGCCGGCCAGGAAATGTTTCTGGTGGATCATACACTCCTACGAGAAGTACTATATTTTAAATATTAAATAAGTCGGAAAGTTATTTTAGGATGAATAAATTAACTCTCTTGACTTGAGTTGTTTAATAAAATAAAGGTAGATGACGTTTTGGACATGGTTCATGGCCATTTTTAAGTTAGAAAATAATCTTTAATTATAAAGAACATATTTAAAATAATATAAAAAATAGTTAGATTAAAATTATACGATAAATAGAAGTGAAGCATCCACTTTTTTGATTAATTTGAGATGTTTTATGCATCTGTTGTGTACGTTGAAGAAAAAAAATGTTTGATAAGTGAATAGGAATGATGTGATTTAAGGTTTGTTGTGTGATAATGATGTCGAGTGTAATAAATAAATGAGTTTATATGGAGTGATCTATGAATGAGGTTGAAGTGAGGGTGGTGTGTTTGGATGAAGGTGTTTGACGAGGGCTGATTGTTTGATGAGTGTGATGAGTGAATGTTTTATGAGTGATTTTAGAGTTCGTGCTACCTCAATTGTTGGGATATAGCGTGAAGATATGTATGTATGTAGGCTGTGAACAACCGAAAAATTTTTTATGCAACTGTCCAGATTTACTTTAATTCAGATCCTTACAAACCCCGTTTGCGTATGTGCGGGAGTAATCGGTTTCTGTCTAATTCAGTATTTTTAGAAATCGGATTACGGATATTTAAATATTTAGACAAATCGAGGGTTAAATAACACGTTAAATGTTATCAAATATGTATTTAAAGGATTCCAGTAATAATAATAAAAAACGAGATGTTCAACAAATATGTATAATAGTTATTTATGTACCAAGGGTGAAAACAGGCGTTTCTGGCTCGTGGTATGATTAGCACGAGGCGCAAAGCGCCGAGGGCTAATAACATGCTCAGGGTCAGAAACGCTAATTTCACCCGTAGCACATACAATATTTTATGTACAACAAAATAACATTTAATTATATGTTGAAAGATTAAAATATGAAAATATATTATATGTCAAAATGGCATTTTGCCGAATCAATTATTCACAAATAAATAAATAAATATATTATCACGCCTTCTACCCATTACTGGGTGTGGCACTCTGCCGAAGCAGATCTCGGCAAGTAATATATTTTGCGCGTGAAGTGCGGTTACCAGTCGTCAAATCACGGCCCCCAAAGATGTTAGTGGTGGAAGAGCCACAGGGGTAGCTTTCTGAAATTATGAAAATTGTTTCTCGCTTGTGGGAATCGAACCAGGGTTCTCAGGATCCACTGGCCGACTTCATACCACTGAGCTAGCCACCCCAATAAATAACAATAAACAAAAATTATCATTTTATTTATGTATCCATAGGAATTATTTCTTTATGGCCCATTGGCCAAAAAGAAGTGTTTAAGCCCGCTTTTTAGGGCTAAAACACATGTTTTCGGCCCGGTTGTGCATAAACTATTTTTTAAACTATAAAATATGGCAAATTGATCGTTCTTGATTTAAAAATAAAACAGCAGACTACATATCCAAGGTTAGAACAAAAAAAAACAGTCAGGTAAAATACGAAACAGTTTTTACCAGAATATGGTGTACTTTATCAGACTATTATTTTTTTATTATAACTTTTGATACGTACTTCATCTGACTGTTTTGGTAAAAATCTACTTTCCGTACTAAAATTGACCAGGAAAGTAGGAATTCTCTTGCCGGTTACAGAAAATATATAATGTGTGCACTTCAAGCAAAAAGAGTCCTTGCCGCTCTTGCATGATTGCAATAGACTACTTTCTGCTGTAGGTACACAAACAACTATTATCAACTTTTCTATTACTGGACATCGTTTTCTTGGGGCCCGTTAACTACGTCCCTGGTGGAGAATTGCGTCGTTGCCGTTGCCCTTTGAACCCCGGTAGAGTTGCATACATCAACATAGAGCCGTAGTTGTTTCTGTGTAAGAATAAGAGGCTAGAAGTGTTGCGGAGTCTGGTTATCATGAAGGAATCTGGCGTGGAGATGTCGTTAGTTCTATTTCGTTGACGTTCGAGCGCTGCTATTATCTGGTGTGAGTAGTGGAGTGCTGAGTCAGGTGAAATTGTAGTAAGAGGTTTAATGTGATAGACTGGAAAATTGTTTTTGAAAGCTTCAATTATTTGTTAGGTTTTATAGGAAATGCTTGAAGATTTTGGAATACTGTATTTCTTGTGTTTTAAACTGTGGAATATTTAAAAAATAAAATAAATATATAATCTCTGATTACTGTACTTTAAATACTACTAAATAAAATTTGGCTTGATTAATCCATCCTCAATGACAGAGCTGGGCAGTAGCTAGCTACGTTTACCTTAGCTGTAGCTATTATAGCTTAGCTAAATGTGAAAAAATATAGCTGTAGCTTGTAGCGAACTATGTTTTTTACTTTCTTATACGCAGTATAAGGAAGTATTGGAATCGTGAAAAAAATCGTTGACGAGATTTTCGCGGAAATACGAGTTTTGAGGTCCACTGAATCCGTTTTGATTATTTTCTCAATGATGTCTGTGTGTGTGTGTGTGGATGGATGGATGGATGGATGTGTGTCCGTATGTGCAATATCTCATGAACGAGATAAGATTTGTTAACGAAACTTGGTAATTATAAGTTTAATGAAAATACGAAGAGCTGAATTGATTTTGAATGAAATTGAATAGCCGGAAGCGGAAGTTTACCGGACACACAAAACAATTAATTTCATTTATTTCAAAAATGGAATCAGTTACGAAAAAATGTTTCAAATAAAAGATGTTAGCAAAAATATTTGAAACATAAAATGTTATTTCCAATTTTCCTGTATATGCGTCTAATTTTGAGAAAAACTAATTTTTATATTTAATAATATATTTCAATAATCATAGTAGCATTAGAAACAAAAAAAACATAAATTTTAATTTTTGCTTTATCTAGTTATCTATGTCTTCTTACGGAAAGAAACTAAATTACATGTTTAATAACATATATTCTAAATATTATATATGCTGTGTATAAGAACGTCGTGTGGTGCCCACACCAGATTTTTTCTATTAGTTTAAAATATTGTTATAACAACTGAAGCTACTTCTTGTAGCTTAAAGCTACCACTGTTCAATAAGAAATACGTATTAATTTTTGTTTTGTATTTGAATTGTACCTTCTTTATTGTTTTCTATAACTGTAGGATAACAAGTTATTATATAGTTTAAAATCTATTAACATATTTTATTTTTGACTTGTTCTTAACCTATCCTACTTTTGTATTAAAATATTAGATGAACTAAACATTGACTGTTTAGGAGTCTTCTGTTAATGTAACTGTTAATTTATTTCGATATAAATAAAAATTATAGCATAACAAATTAACAGTACATTTGTTCATTTGCGATTTTTTATATTTATGTACATAATAGTAAATTAACAGTCATTATAACAAAATTTATTATTATAATATTTTTTTAAACTTTACAGTTGTTTTGAACTACGTATATATATAAGGTGTAAATACTTCAAATCTTTATATTAGATATTAAAAGTAAAGAGCGAACAATGTTAAAACTTGCGCGGACAATAAAACAAGAACATATTTGTCAGTATTCAGTAGTGTTGCAGCGTGGGCGCTGAGCAGTTTTAAACGAAATGTTCTGTTGATAGTGCTAGTGCCCCTGCCAGTTCAATGGAATTTTGGAGAAAATGTAATTAAAACAAAGGTATTTATACATTTTTAATTTGTTAATAGGTTAAATAAAGATGTTTTTGTTATTATTTTTCAAGAAAACAAATAGGTTAACCTTCTAAACGTCAAAAGTTATAACTAATACGTTTATTTAATATTTACACTATTACAAAAAGCCTTGTACGTATGTCTATATAAGTGTAGTAAATTATAATACTTATCTATTACGTTCAGGTGCATAACGAAACTGAAACTAAAACTATACGCTAAAATCAATTTAGCAAAGGCTAATAAACTAAATCCGAAGCCGCACCCTCGGCAATATTGCATATTGGCTGGAGTTTGTTCCGTCGTAATGGATTTACCGTCGTGTAATATATTGGCAAACATAAAATACCTAATGAAAGTGAACACGATACCTCTGCACATCTCATCATAGTGCATGTAAACAAGATATTCAATTATAATTTGACTAATGAACTCAGAGTATTAAATTTTAACGCAGTTTAAAATTTAGCTAGCAGGTTTTTAAAGCAGGTTAGTCATAGATGCTACATTTTAGTACCTATCTATTAACTTCGATTTCAGTCCAAGTGAATCGAAAGTTGGCACTTGAATACCGATTTTTTAAAACAAGACATTATTTTTTTCTAATAAGTATAATATAATTATGAATACTATAATAGTCAGTTTTTTCATTATACATCACATAAATGATTAAATTTAAAGTAAATTTTATGCCGGAAAAATTCGGGAGATGCCCGGATTCGAACCGGGGACCTTCAGCTTGCCTAGTGGTTAAGACATCAGCCCGGAAAGCTGAAGGTCCCTGGTTTGAGTCCGGGCGTCTCCCGAATTTTTCTGTGATAAAATCTACTTTAAATTTATCAAACGACAAAGTCATTCACATGATTTAAAAAAATTTGAAAGATAAATGATTACTTGCGGTGTATATTATTTAATTTAATTATTGTTTTATGGAGTAGCTGGTTCAGTGGTATCGAGTCGGTTTTATTTTTAAAAATCTGTAAAACTCCAATATACCCTCTTGAACTATTTTGAAATTTTGCCAACAGATGGCACTGTATATGGACGTTCATGTTTCCAGTGACTCTAAAACAACCTAATCAAAGCTAGCTGAACCTAACCCAGTGATTCTCAACCACTGTGCCGCGGCACTTTTGTGTGCCGCCAAATTTCAAAAGTGTGCCGCCAAATTTTGCAAATATATAATAATGTTAATATTATTAAATTATATCATTTAAAAAGAAAAATATTTTTAACAAGAATATATATTTAAATCCACAAAAAAATAAATTATTTTATTATTTGCTTTGCAACACGGTTTTTCTTAGTACATTAAAAATATTTTTATTATTAGCTTGTAATTAATCCCTTAATAAACGTTTAGTTATTATTGTAGTATATATTAGTTTATTTCGTATATTTAAAATTTTTGTCATCAACTATTTATGCAGTGTGTTGTAGTAAGTAAATAATTTTTATCTTTTTCTTTGTGTGCCGCCAAATTTTGAAATCGTTAAATATGTGCCGCAACAAAAAAAAGGTTGAGAATCACTGACCTAACCTATCCTCCACACAAAACCATCACAACGACTAGGAATATCCACTGTTTTAGAACTGGTCGTATTATACAAAATTTCTAATGCGTCAAACTTCTGTCAGTCGACAAGAGGATATACTGGAGTTTATTCAAAATTTCTAGTAATTTATTTGCACAAGTTACCTCTTTAGATATGTTTAAATTTATTTAGAAAAATATAGTATATCATATCATATATTCCTTTAAAATTTGATCCCAAAGTAAAGAAATACGTTGTATATATGTTTTTGAATACGTTACAACATGCATCTCTTATATTTGTAAATAAATTAAAATTTTAGTTCGATTTTTACCGTCAGACATGTTAGTTAGCATTTAGGAAAATAGATGGCTTTAGTGTTTTAAAAAATATTATACACTATATAAAGCTTGTAAAGTTTGCCGATTTATGGGGTGGCTAGCACAGTGGTATGAAGTCGGCCTGTGGATCCTGAGAACCCTGGTTCGATTCCCACAGACGACAAACAATTTTCATAATTTCAAAAGCTACCCCTGTGGTTCCTCTACCACTATTTTCTTTGGGGGCCGTGATTTGACGACTGATAACCGCACTTCACGCGCATAAATATATCACTTACCGAGATCTGTTTCGGCAGAGTGCCACATCCATTAATGGGTAGAAGGCGTGATGATATATTTATTTTATTTATTTTATAAATTAATCAATGCTTTAAAAAAAATTGTTAATTGTTTTGCTGGCAAAAGCCTTTTACATTTCAATTATCAATAGAGAACGGTAAAATCAGAATATTGTTGTGAACTAGAAAAGATATTTCAGTTGAAACAAAAATAATATTAACGGTTAGGTCTCACAAGCATAAATGGAAATGAAAAGAAAACCATTGCAAAGAAAGTGTTTGCACCAGATCTAATTATTTATTTAAAGAATAAATCGTTCGTTAAGCTGTGTATCACTGCTTTTCTCACTTGAAACAATCGAACAATTTGCATAAGTAGGCAAAGTAATAGGTAGTTATACTCAGTTAAATAAAATTAAATGGCGGTTAAGAACATGGCATTACTGCTTGCTTAATTAGAGCTTTAGAACTTTCGTAATTGAAGAGATGCTAATGATACACATACAGGTACTGATTCAAATGGAGTATTCTTTAATGCGTGTAATCTGTAGTTAAAATTTTATGATTTTCTTCATAAATGTTTCATGACTTTCAATTACAAAAAATAAATAGGTTCGACTACAATTAGATTAAAGTTAGCACGTTAGCGAGCCATTTTAACTTGGTTTTTGTTTTATTACACAAGTATCTACCCCAGATCTTCTGCAAAAATTAAAACTTCTTTATTTTCTATTTTAATTTTTTTATTTGAGGTATTGCATGCTTCTAATTAGGATCGAAGTTGCTACCTGAACAAAATTTTGTTGTTATTATAAATGAAATAAATATGTATTGTACATACTTCTCAAGTTAAGGTAGTACAAGTGTGACGGTGGCACCATCGGTTGTCGAATGGCGAAACTGACGCTCAAAAAAATTTAAAAATTGAATAAAATAAGTTGTTTTATACCTATTATGGTTTGAATATCATGAATTGTTAACAGGTTGTTGGTCTAGTGAATTTTCAAATACCATACCACCGTGTGGTGTTGTCATTATAAATTGGGATTCTTAAGTTTTCGTTAAAAACAAGGCTTTGCATGGCTATATATCCATTACTAAACGATAAAAAAACTTTCTCCTTCTGATGCAATATACATGGATAGGTCTACAACATCATACTAGTTTTTCAAATGAAACTGCAAAATTTTAGAGGTACACAAACCAAATATGTGCGATTCTGAGTGATGATCGCCATAAGCCCCGTGTATAAAAACTCAACTTTACTAGCGAATATATTTGTTTATAGACGATGAATGTGTTTCATATTTTAACAGGATGACTATCCAATGTTTACGTGCGCCAAATTTCATTCAAATCTGCAAAAAATTCACGTTACTACTACCTTAAAGGATGAAAGTATTGTAAGTATTGTCCGGCAGTTCGGTGATGTTAGCGTTACGGAATTTGAATCTGAGAATCCCTAATTCGAATCCCAGTCAATATAAATATAAATAAAAAATAAATATATCATCACGCCTTCTACCCATTACTGAGTGTGGCACTCTTCGGAAGCAGATCCCGCTAATTTGAAATATTTTGCGCTTGAAGTGCGGCTACCAGTCGTCAAATCACGGCTCCCAAAGATGTTAGTGGTGGGGAGCCACAGGGGTAATTTTAAACTGGTGAAAATGTGTTGTCGGCTGTGGGTATCGAACCAGGGTTCTTTAGATCCACAGGCCGACTTTATAATATAATATAAATGAGTTTGCTGAGAAATAATACGAGTATTATAATAAATAAATAAAAAATAAATATATCATCACGTCTTCTACCCATTACTGGGTGTGGCACTCTGCCGAAGCAGATCTCAATAAGTGATATATTTTGCGCGTGAAATGCGGTTACCAGTCGTCAAATCACGGCCCACAAAGATGTTAGTGGTGGAGGAGTCACAGGGGTAGTTTTTGAAATTATGAAAATTGTTTGTCGCCTGTGGGAATCGAACCAGGGTTCTCAGGATCCACAGGCCGACTTCATACCACTGAGCTAGACACCCCATTATATTATAATAGAAATGTGAAAAAAGCTAAGATTAAAATAGAAAATAAAACAAATATATATATGAGCAACCCCCATTACGCGTATGATTAACCTTTACCGTCTCATTATTTAGCTATTAATTTAAATACAAACTTTTAGCAATGATAAGATAAGACAGAAATTCTGTACAAACTATAAATAAAATGTAGGTAAATGAAATTTCCCGCGTCGGTATAAACAAATGACGCAACTTTTATTTATTACACCCAAGAGACATTTAATACCAGCTCTGAGTGCACTTCATTCTTAACCCTCAGTTTCCGGTTCACCAGCTACGATGTCGTGAGGACAATGCATTCCACGTAAACAAAATGGAGTCAGATATGGCCCTTGCTCACAATATTCACAATTCACAACTTTGTAGGCATGCGAATACATTCACCACTACATTCTCTACGTTGCATTATATAGATTAGCAACAGATCCAGGTTCAATAAATTACAAGGATCGATTTATACGGATCAGTAATCATTCCGATACGGTGATTGGGTGTCACGATCTTGACAGTCAATGATAACAGCCCTAGGTGGGGTTATTAAGTTTTGTTCGTATTGAATAATTTAATAAATATCTGGAATTTAAATCACTAATCTGTGCTGTTGTGAGGCATGGAAAATTAATTGTATTTATTGGCTTCGATGCAGAATTTTAATTACGGAAGCTGGAAATTACAAAATTATGATTTTACATGTTAAATCCCTGTTTGAGAGTCGCGGTCACCATCCTGTATATCACTTACCGAGATCTGCTGCGGCAGAGTCCAAACCAGAGTAAAAGGCATGTTGATATATTTATTTATTTATTTTTATTTTTACTTTAGTTCAGTTATCGAAAATATAAAATTTTGTGTATTATAGCCCAAATACCTATCAAATGTGGTTAACGCAACTCTCGAACATAGGGATTTAACATGTAAAATCACAATTTTGTAATTTCCTGCTTCCCTAATTATTTTAAACAAAAAAGCTTCGAATAATAGTTTTAGGGCATAAAATTCCACATCTAATCCAATAAACAAAATTAACTTTGCATGCTTCGTAACGGCACAAATTAGATCTGAAAATAACAAAAATAGCCTCAAAACTATCGATAGCCATGGAATTGAAACAAAATTAAACAAATGTTTGACGTATAATCTGTCAAAATAATTTCTTTATTTATTATGTCATTTATTTTGACAGATAAAACGACACACATTTGTTTAATTTTGTTTTAGTTCCAAGGCTATCAATAGTTTTCAGGCTATTTTCGTTATTTTCAGATTAAATTTGTGCCGTTGCGAAGCATGCAAAATTAATTTTGTTTATTGTATTAGATGCAGAATTTTATTCCCTAAAAATTTTATTTGAAGCTTTTTTGTTTAAAATAATTAGGGAGGCAGGAAATTACAAAATTGTGATTTTACATGTTAAATTCCTATGTTCGAGAGTTGCGTTCACCACCCTATATATCTTAATACATTTTAATTTTAATTTTAACGACATTAAAAATACTAAAGAATAATAAAGACATATTAATGAATAAATAACTATGATGTTAGTAATGGAGATGTATGGCATGTCTTCCATATGTACAAAAAATTTACTCGACGATCTTTGAAGTTTAAAACGTTTTCTGTACAAAGTCTATAGATTTGATGTTGTCTTATGTTTGTAATTCAGAAGACGTTTGTGCGCAGGTGGCCGGATGAATTCACCACTAGAAATCAGATTTTGCATCGATGCATTGTTCGTTTCAATCGATTAGCTATATAAATACTTAAAATTACCTACCAGCAATATTTGCAACAATTTTCTAGATATTTTTATTAATATACTTATGTTAATTTCAAAGTGGAACGTAAAACTTATTATCTTAAGAAAAAGGAAATTTTAATTAAAGTAATAAAATTGTTGTTAATTTGTCTTGCTTGAAGCATTGTTATTATTATACAAATTAACAATAATTTGTTGTTTGTCATTGAAGTACATGTGCAAGTTTGCAAATAATTATGCAAAAATGTTCCGCTCGTGTTGCCAACATGATTAGTATGGAAATCATTTTAAAACTATGAGAAAGAACTTTTTTTCATAAATTGTAAGTATGCAATAATTTGAATTATAATGTTATTTGCAAGTGTGTGGAATTCACTTTTAAAAACAAGCGCAGGCCGACGCTTCCTTCTTTTCTTATCTTTATTATTCGTTTTCTTGTTTTATATAGAACATCTAACTACAATTGTGTGTAATACACGTTCAAAAACAAGCTCAGGGTATCATACCCCCTTTTTTATTATCTTTATGATTTGTTCTCTGATCTTATATGGCGTGTATAACTGTAATTGTGTGTTTTTTATGTTAAATACAAACGAAGTTATCGTTTTCTTTCTTTTTCATCTTTTTAGATTCGGTGTTAGAGGAGTGAGCGTAAAGCGTAAGTAATTTGAGATGTTTTGAGCATGAGAAACGCACGACGAATGAAAGATGAATGAGAAAAGTATATAGGAGGGAATGGGTGGATGTGATTGAAGGTTTGTTGCGTGATGAATGATTCTGAGTGTGATGAATAAATGAGCTTGTATGGAAGGAACTATGAATATGGTTGAAGCGAGAACAGTGGGTTAGGATGAAAATATTTGACGAAGATTGATTATATGATGAATCTGATTGATGAGGAAATTTTTTTGGGTTCGTGCTACCTCATTTGATGCAATACTGCGTGATGTTATGTATATATGTATATATGTATGTATGTATGTATGTATATTATGTAGATTGTAAATATTAATTAACTATCAAAACATTATAATGAAAACATTTTCTAAATTTAAATAAGATTTCTATCACTGTGTTTAGTAAAAACGCATCTTCGTAGATAGTACCTACATTTCTTACGTGGGACAAGGTATATATAGATTATAGTTATTCATTAGTTTTTTTACTTTATTTGGAATTTGCTGTCATTCTGCCATCTATATTTTTTCTTTAGCATATATTTGGTTATTTATAATAGTTTCTTTCATTTAGAAAACATACATAAAATACCGTAATTTAGAAAATAGTTTATAATTATAAATATCCGTATTATATTTACATTTTTACCTTCATACCTACATACATATAATTATTTACATTTCCTGATTTGACGCAACCTTGGATATTGTTTGACTGATATGTTAAAATCAAAAATTCCATTCCTTTCATATTTAGCATTTTGTACCCATACACAAAAAGTAACACATACTTTTTGGATTATAATACAGCTGCACTTATACATAGACATGTTCTTTTGAAATGCTGTAACGCTACCCACATCACTGTACCGCCGGATAAATATAGGTATAGTCTGTTCAGATTTAAATAAATAAATAAAATAAATAAATATATCATCACGCCTTTTACCCATTACTGAGTGTGGCACTCTGTCGAAGCAGCTCTCGGTAAGTGATATATTTATGGGCGTGAAGTGCGGTTACCAGCCGTCAAATCACTATATGGGAGCTACGACTTTCGTTAAATTAGATAAAAATTGTCACAGTAATTAGTCAATTTAATAATGATTGTTTATCCAAAAAATGAGTAGATCAATAAATGTAAGTGACAAACTAATTTTAGTCTATTTCTTCGTTTTCTAATCATTTCTAAACAATCATAGTTTGAGAAAAATGTTTGAAATAAAAATTGTAGTTGTTTTTACTATCTTACCAGTGGCGTAACAAAATATTTTTTGTTGGTCTACTTTTCGAAATAAATCAGGTGAAAAACAGGTGTCCTAAAAACGCAAAACATCGTATCGAGTAGTTCCACCACTGTCTGCTACTTTTCATCTTTTAAAACAAATTCGTTCCAAGAAGAGTAAAATAAATAGTTCGACCTGACGTTCGAAAACCTCAAGCACAATAAACTTCAGTCATACAAGTCATGCATCTCACATCTCATACCTTTGGGCGAGCATTCGCTTTTGTTATTCAATCAAAACAGAAGCCGGAGTGAGTCAGAACCAGCGGAAGCAAGCCGTAGTCAAAACACCGGGTGCTTAATCCTTCCATCCTTGTCTCTACCACTTCCTCTTCCAAATCTCCTTCTCGCTTGCATCGTCTACGTCTAGCACGCGAACTTGACCACGTGTGCGTGCTTTCGCGGAGCGTTCGCGCCAGTCTGCCGTGCGATTTTGAGAAGCGCGGACGTATTTAAATTCATTGTTGAAAGTTTTAGGTTATGTTTTGATTGTTGACAGTTGACTCTTCTTGTGATGTTTGTGCCATTTTCATACGTTGGTGCTCTTAATTGTTGTTAAGTTTGTTGTTATGTGTTAAAGTGAAATGTTTTATTGTGAGTGATTGTTGAAGATTGTTAACTAATGGATACATAATCATGGCGTATGTTCTATGGAGAGTGTTTATGAAGAAGTATTCGAGGGTTAGATTAGGGATATATAAAGCACCGGTAAGTTTTTTTTTATCCGCATCTATTTAGCAATAAAGTGTTTTCGCAAATTTAAATCGAAAAAGAAAAGAAATTGTGCAAATCTCCAAAACAGATTCCATGAAGATAATTTGAAGCTAACTACTAACTCCGTTTTAATTCGAATTGAAAGTCTTAGTATTAAAGCTACTTCTAAAAAATAAGATTATTCTTAAATATTAAGTTGCAATTATCATTTTAGACTTACAGTCTTACAAGTTAGTTCCATAATTACCAGATATTTTTATGATTTAGTAAAGAATTTAAGATTGGTATTAATATGGTATTAAAGGATAATTCGAGACTGATCTGTGTTAAGAATCAGCTTATTATGTGATTTAGATTAGAGTACCGAAGCTATAATATTAGTATAAGTAGTTAAGTCCCGAACGTACAGTGCGCTTTTACAGGACTCGGTAAGTCCGGACCCTGTACCGTAATTGGGAGTAAGTTCCTGTTGTCTAGAGCAAAATAAATACCAAATTAAAAATAGTTTTCACTTGTGAATCAAAATAAATAAACATTATTTATATTTAGTTGGTATGAAATGAAATATTTATCTAAAAAAGGTTTTATTTTTATTTTTAATAACTGACATTTGTTGAACTTGAAACCTGTCAGAAATAACAGTCAGTTCAATAGTGCTGAATAATTGAAAGTAATTGATAATTCGTTATAGGCGTATAAAAACAACGTTTGTAGTTTGAAATTATATATTATTATTTCTTAATAACCAGTCTAAAAACAGAACAAATATATTGTGTATAAATATAAAGTATTTGCAAATTAACTTGAATACATATATTTTTTAATTATTATTTTCTAAACACTTAGTAATTGTTCAAATTAAATTACAAAGTGCAAAATTGGTATACCGTCAGGATTTGATTCTGGGACCTTATGAACTCGGGTCAGCTGTACAGGACCGGCGCTAGCTATTTTGCCGCCTGAGGCGAACTTTTTTATTGCGCCTCAAGGGGGGAGAGGAGGATTTAAAATATGTATGCATAACGGTGCATTTTATTTTAAAATTAAATAACTACATACAAAGAAAATAACAATAATTCTTGATCGCAGTACAGTTTATGCAAACTCAAATTGAATAAATTATATTGGCACTTTTCTTGCTTCAATTTTGGTAATTCAAGCAATTTATTATTTATTGATGAACATAAAAATATTTACAATTTCTATCTTGCCGCGAAAAGTGCCGCCCCTTAAAAAGTGCCGCCCTAGGCGAACGTCTCACTATCTCGCCCCTAGCGCCGGCCCTGCATATGCACCATCTACGTCACGGTCGCTGTGGATTCAAATCTGATTAAATTTTCTCTCTATTTTTGTTACGTGTCATATTTTATTTTATTTATGTTACTGTAAGCAATTTGGTAGTTCATATTATTTTCAGCTTGAGAGAGATTCGAACTTGGGATCTCCGCATTAGAATTCTTCACATAAAAGATACAAAGAATTAAATTTTTTACCTCTTTTATTTGCAACATTTTATTTAACATGATTTAGATATGTTACACAACGAAAAATGTATGATGCCAAATTGTAGGTTTGCTTTGTTAGGTAGCATTCAAATTTCTTAAATTTATTTTTAAATAAATGTATTATATAATTTATTAATTGCAGATCTGCTTTGGCGGAGTGCCACACCCAGTAATGGGTAGAAGGCGTGATGATATATTTATTATTATTTTTTTATTAATTGTAGTGCTGGATTATAGCATAAGCTGACTAAGCTATAGCTTAGGGCCCCGACACAGTAGAGGCCCCGCAGGAATTGAAAAAAAAATAAATATTACAAAACTAATAATGAAAATTAAAACTACCCCTGTGGCTCCCCCACCACTAACATAATTAGGAAGCGCGATTTGACGGCTGGTAACCGCACTTCACGCGCAATAATATATTACTTACCGACATCTGCTTCGGCAGAGTGCCATACCCAGTAATGGGTAAATGGCTTGATGATATATTTATATTTTACAAATGAAAAATTGTGCTCGAATTTTAAAAGAATTCGGGATTTCATGTATTCTTGACTGTTGACATCATCGCTTTGTTTTCGCTAAATTGCCGTCAAGGTTTTGTGGAGAAAAAAGTAGAGTTTCTTGTTTTAATTTGTGACGAACATAAAAGAAGTTTAACGTTCTTTTATAAAGACCAGAATTTAATTATCTGTAATTAATGAATTGGCGAAATGAGCTACGTAACACTTTTCCTTCCAGCACTAAGATAACAATATAAAAACCATTCAGATTCATTTAAAATTGAACTAATTATTTAACGTAATTATACATATACACAGTTAGTTTTTTAACTATTAAATTTCTGTTAGTTTATTCGTCATAATACTTGTAATTACTTAAAGTTGTTAAATGATGTGCTGAAAATTTTCTAATTTTTTGTAGATTAGTTTTTATACATTTAAGGATATATCATTTAAGAATGCTGTGAATAGATATTAAATTAAGATTGAAGATGTAATTTTATATAAACCCTGATTAAATTTACAGAAAAGTATAATCTCAATTTTTTTTTAATGCAGCATTGTGTAATATTTTCAGTAATAATATAACAAGAGAGTGAGAATAAATTGGAAATAATTTCACAGATCTTTCGAAAACTTGTTGCCAGGCAATAGTCACGAAAGCCCGTAGGGCTTGAGTGGCTATCGCCATATTGCAACAAGTTTGAGAAAGATACTGGAGAATTATTTTCTAATTTATCCAACTCGCGAGTTATATTTAATTAGATTATTTTTTGACTTAGCTGTTGAGGTCAATTCATCCAACTTAAAAAATTTTGAACTTATATTTAAACATTATGTTACTTTTTAACAAACGATATACCTGTAATGTATAAATTCAATTCGTCTTGTAGAAGTCTTCGCAGATCTCATAATAATTTTCTCCATGTCAAGCTTAATTTGGCGATGAATATACTGTAAAATAAAAAAGTTCAGCTTTTGAAGTGGGATATGATCCTCATGCCCCCACTCCTAGATCCGCGTCTGTACCTAATTTTATATCTAAACCTATTTAGGAATTAAAATTATTTGAAGAAGAATAACAAATTTCATATTTTCTTTCATATCTAGCGATCATAGTTTTTTTCTTTTTCGATAAACAACAGGGACAATCTGGGAAACAACTTTTGTCCATTTTGATCGAACTCGAAGCTTTTAGAGATCTCAATAGTAACCGTCCTATAGGACACACAATAATATATACATTCAGTATGAAAATACTGCCTTCATATCTGGCACAAAATATAGTTTATTAACTTACAGTTAGTAATATTTCTACGAAGGAGAAATTTTTATTTTGGGTTTCATTTAATTAGAAATAATTCAGTGTAACTGTACATTAGACAAGATATTTAATATTCTTGTATTAATCAAAACTGCGAAGTATTTTCGAAAGAAGCTAAATTAATATTTTAATAGAGAAATCAAGTAAATACTTTTTTTGTTTCTGCACTAATAATTTGTAATGAAAGATCGTATTTATCTGATAATAAGGATATTTACATTTACAAACAGCTAAAGGCTACGGCAACAAAATTGTTTTGTCGGTGTGCCACTCTCTTATCCCACAGCTCATAAATGCGTGATTCAGTTTAATGTCGTAATAACATAACCTTAATTCCTGTTTCATTACTTGGCCATAAACTATAAAGTTTCAAATGTATTTATTTCAAAGTGGCTTATTAAAAAAAATCAAGAGAATAACTTGTTAGACATTCGATATGGGGTGGCTAGCTCAGTGGTATGAAGTCGGCCTGTGGATCCTGAGAACCCTGGTTCGATTCCCATAGGCGACAAACAATTTTTATAATTTCAAAAACTACCCCTGTGGCTCCTCCTCCACTAACATCTTTGAGGTCCGTGATTTGACGACTGGTGACCGCACTTCATGCGCAAAATATATCACTTACCGAGATCTGCTTCTGTAGAGTGCCACACCCAGTAATGGGTAGAAGGCATGATGATATTTTTTTTTTAAACATTCGATGAACAAAATAGCTTTTATATCAAAAATTAAGAATTAAAATTTTTTTATTTGTTTTTGATCATTTTATATGTTTTTTAAATATTTATACTTTTTCTTAACACCTTGTATAAATTTATTTTAAAATGTAGGTACGTATTTCATGAAAGATTTTCTTTGTTTTGAATTCTGTTTTGCGTGTTTTGAGCAGAAATATTCCCTCGAGTTCAAGGAATATTTTAAATATATGTACCATATAGGTAATTGAAACATAAACATACAATTGTATTATTTTTTTTATGAATTGAACCCTCGACTAAACCATTACCTTCAGTGGCGTACCTAGAACTTTTGCCGCCCAGGGCGGTCTCCAATTTGCCGCCCTTTCTAAGTCAATCAAATGGTGGTTTTTATAAATCAAAAAAAAATATAAAATAAATATATCATCACTACTTTTATCCATTACTGGGTGTGGCACTCCGCCGAAGCAGATCTCGGTAAGTGATATATTTATGTACGTAAAGTGCGATTACCAGCCGTCAAATCACGGCCCCTAAAGATGTCAGTGGTGGGGGAGCTACAGGGGTAATTTTAATTTGGTGAAAATTGTTTGTCAGCTGTGGGAATCGAACCGGGGTCCTCAGGATTCACAGGCCGACTCGAAACCACTGAGCCATTACCCCATTAAATTAATAAACATAAATAAATAATTGTAATTGAGACAAACTATAGGTGGGGAACTTTTTTACCATAGGATGGCATATTTAAATTAGGCAGTAATAAAGGAATTTTTGAGATAATATTTTCAACCCTACATTGACTTGACGATGAAGAAAAATATTCGAAATTATATAGTAATTCTTAATTCGCAGAAATCAAATAGTAAACTTATGAACTAAAACTAAATATAAAAAATGCCGCCCCAAAATATCTGCCGCCCGGTGCAGACCGCACTCACCGCCCTCCCATAGGTACGCCACTGATTACCTACAAGATTATCGTACATTTATGTCCGATCTCTATGACGATCATTGACATGTGAAGATGTGAACTGAATCTAAAGCACGAGTGAGGTGTCTGTTTCACGTAGTAACATATTGCGTCTATATATTTCACATATGTGATATAACTTATATTTATTTCATCGAGTTATTTAATGAATGCAAATGAAAACTTTGAAATAAGACATGCGCAATAATAAGGAGGAATATCATTAATAAATGAATTTTGTTAGTTACATTCCTAGGGAATTTTTTCGATTAGGAAATTCTGCAACCATTGACGTATGTTTCTCAATATAGACACCGCATCATCGTTTTTTGGCGAAATATGTTCACTATGCAATTAATTTGCGATCGTTGTAGTTGTGAATTATAAATAGTTAGGTGAAATAAAATTTTCTCTCTCGTAGCAAAAATTTCGGGAATTCTGTTCTTAATAATACGTGATATTAATATACTTACATATTTTCAAACAATGTGCTCTAAAACTCTTTCTCTTACGATTATTGTAATGAAAATTTACATACATATGTATTTTGACCCTCTGGAAAGTCGAAAAACTGAGATGTTGAAATTTTTTGAAAGTTCAACACTTCCGGAGGCTCTATCTCAAAAACTAAACGTGATACGAAGTTGCGCTCAACGGCATTGAATTCCCCGTGGCCGAATTGACTTATTAGCAAAATTTTAGCTCATTTGACGCGATTAAAGTTTTTTGAAATTTTTTATTATTTTGTCAAGGGGTACCCCTTAAGTTTTTTATGATTTTCAAACAATTTGCTCGAAAACTATTTCTCGTACGATTATTGTAACGAAAATTTACATATATATGTATTTTGACCCGCTGAATCCAATAGTCAAATCCCCAAGTGCATACGCCTTCTAGTTTTTAAGATATTGTCCAAAAACTGTTAAGGAAAAATAAAATGTCTAAAATTTTTGAAATTTTTAAAAATCGCTGAAAATTTATATACACGTTATTTGAAGCACGAGAAATTCAATGCCGTTGAGCGCATCTTCATATCTCGCTTAGTTTTTGAGATATGGCCTCTGGAAAGTCGAAAAACTTTGTTGAAAGTTTTTGAAAGTTCAACAATCCCGGAGGCTCTATCTCAAAAACTAAAGATGATACGTAGTTGCGCTTAACGGCATTGAATTTCCCGTGTCCGGATTGACTTATTAGCAAAATTTTAGCTCATTTGAAGCAATTTAAGTGTTTTGAAATTTTTAATTGTTTTATCAACAATTTGCTGTAAAACTCTTTCTCGAATGATTATTGTAACAAAAATTTACATACATATGTATTTTGACCCGCTGAATCCAATAGTCAAATCCCCAAGTGAGTACGACTTCTAGTTTTTAAGATATTGTCCAAAAACTGTTTAGGAAAAATTTTTGAAAATTATTATTTGAAGCGATTTTTTTAATATATATTTATCAATTCGGCCTGTGGATTTGAGAACCGAGCTTCGATTCCCAGAGCTTAAAAATAATTTTCACCACATTATATTTATCCCTGTGGCTTCACTAATATCTTTGAGGACCGTGATTTGACAGCTAGTAACTACACTTCATGCAAAGAAATATATCTCTTACCGAGATTTGCTATTCCATAATGCCATACCCAATAATGGATAAAAGACGTGATGATATATTTATTTATTTATTTTATTTTTATAATAGATGGCTCAGTGGTATCGAGTCGGATTATATATTTGAACATTCGGGTTCGATTCCCATAACCGACAAACTATTTTCACCACATTAAAATTACCTCTCCTTTCAATTTAATCTTTGTGGGCCGTAATTTGACCGCTGGTAACTGCACTTTACTCGTATAAATATATTACTGAGATCTGCTCCGACAGAGTACCAAACACAATAATGGGTAAAAATATGTGATGATATATTTATTTTATTTTTTATAAGTTTACGTGTTCGCGACTTTGTTCTTGAAATAAATTTTGTGATCTATACGATTTTATCGGCCTTCTAATGCTGTAAAGTTATAAGCATAATATTATGTTCATATGTGCAAATATTGTAATATCTATATTGCAGTTGAATTGTGTACGTTTTTTATTATTGTGCTTAAAAAGAACAGGGAAATTGAAAATACCTTGGAAAATAAACAGTTTCTTTTCAAATTTACATTTTAATTAATAACACTAAGTTATAACCGTTACCTTTTATATGGGTATATGTTTTTTTATTAGATAAATGACTTCCATAAATAATAAATCAGTATTATTTCATGCGATTTCATGGCTGTCAAATCAGCAATAAATTTAGTTGTTATTTATAAACAAATTTCTAACGCCACTTTTTGTCAAACATGCAATCAAAATTACATCATTTACAGCACAGTTGAGAAAGTTAATTTGCCTTATTTGAAAAGTACTTTTTACACTTTTTGTTTCACATTCTAACCACATTGATCAATTTCAAAATAATATTAACTATGGTGACTTTATAGGGACAGTGACGACACGAGACACTTTTTATTAACCCATCCGCCATGTGGTCGCGAAAAGGGATTGTATGATTTTATGAAATTATTGATAATATACAGGGTGTTCAATTTAGTTGCTATCTCGAGAACTATAAGAGCTACAAGGTTGGTTAAATTAACAAAGAAATACCATTTTACAAGTCTATTACAAAACTATTAACAATTTTTTTTTCTTGAGAATCCTGGTTCGATTCTCACTACCGACAAACATTTTCACCACATTAATTCTACTCCTGTGGCTCCCCCTACACTAACATCTTTGGGGGCCGTGATTTGACAGATGGTAATCGCACTTCACGCGCAAAAATATATCACTTAACCTTTTACTTAATTTCATTAAAGCTTTGAAATCCAAGAACTAGCAGAATTGATTTGATTTTTTCTTTTACTAATTTCCTTTTCGGCTTAAAAAATGTTTTATTTTAGATCGAATAAATTTGCGAAATTTCAAAAAAAAAGTGAGTTTCTATCGGACTAAAAAATACTATTTCAAGTCTTTAATACTCGGCCCTAAAACGTGTATTTTTAATCCTAATGACACAAATAACTATTAGTAGTATATTACTAAAATGGGGTAATGGCACAGTGGTAGCAAGTCGGCCTGTGGATCCAAAGAACCCTGGTTCGATCCCCACAGCCGGCAAAACATTTACACCAATTTAAAATTACTCCCGTGGCTCCTCCACCACTAACATCTTTGTGGGCCGTGATTTGCCGGCTGGTAACCGCACTTCACGCGCATAAATATATCACTTACCGAGATCTGCTTCAGCAGAGTGCCACACCCAATAATGGGTAAAAGGCTGAAGCAGATCTCGGTAAGTGATATATTTTTGCGCGTGAAGTGCGGTTACCAGTCGTCAAATCACGGCCCCCAAACATGTTAGTGGTGGAGGAGCCACAGGGATAGCGTTTTCAAATTATGAAAATTTGTCGCCTGTGGGAATCGAACCAGGGACCTCAGGATCCACAGGTCGACTTCATACCACTGAGCTAGCCATCCCATGAAATATATATATATATATATATATATATATATATATATATATATATATTTATTACTAAAAAAATAGATATTCCTTTTACTATTTGTAAATCTTGTTGTTAATTTTGCAAAGAAATTTTTACAGTTCAAATGACGGGTTTTCAAGAACAATCTTATAAATATTTAATATTTCACTAGCTTGCTACATAAACTGCCAACTTAAGTATCTACTTATAAAACCAACAAATTCATTCCATTACCGCTAGCATCACAATTTTCTAACCCTAAACAATTTCGAATCGTTTGATCCGTCGATCAGCAATTTTCCTTGAGCGTTTTATTCATTTGACGCAATCATAATGCGAGGTAGTGTAGCGTGCAGCTGATCGAGGCCTGCTGCGATTATGCGCGATTTTCCAGCAGGCCCCGAGACAGACAGTGCAGGACAGCGGATACTGCAGAACTGAAAAGTCAACGGTAACGTGATAATCAAATTACACGAATGGTTGTCAGTGGGATTAGCACGCTAGTGCGAATTTGTTTCAATGCTATGGCGATTTGATGTTGCAATTGCTATATTGATGGTTATTGTTTTAGTGATTCTAGATATTGAAATACTTTTTTTTATTTCAAAAGGCAATTCTTGCTGAACCATAATAATATGAGAGCTTTCATTTAATAATATTCAGTCGTGATATTCGAATTATTTAATAGTCGCCCAACCGCCTTCCTAAAAAAGAAACTTGTCATGGACATATATTTATTTATTTATTAACATGTGATGTATATAATTAAAAATCCACTATAACAATTTCCATTTCAAATTTTAATTTTGACAAGGCGTAATACTATGCTTTTTTATGAGTTGCCAGAAAGTAAAATATTTCAAGTAGAGTTGCTAGTCCACTATTCGGCAGAACATCGAGTTTTTGTTTACTATTCGGCCGAATACCGAATAGTTCGACTTAACAGCTAACACTCGAACTGAGATATCTAATTTAGTTATTTAATTAGAAATTTTTAAAACAAAAATAACATATTATTCATTACATACTTGGGTATTTTATGCAATTATATATTCAATAATATATTATATTACATGAGGTGACTAGCTCAATGGTATGAAGTTGGCCTGTGGATCCTGAGAACCCTGGTTCGATTCCTACAGGCGACAAACAATTTTCATAATTTCAAAAGCTACCCCTGTGGCTCTTCCACCACTAACATCTTTGGGTGCCGTGATTTGACGACTGGTAACCGCACTTCACGCGCAAAATATATCACTTATCGAGATCTGCTTCGGCAGAGTGCCACACTTAGTAATGGGTAGAAGGCGTGATGATATATTTATTTATTTACGATAAATTAATTTTTGAAAAAAATTGTAGTATCCTGCGAAGCATTTGTTTTTCTTCTCTTTCCATACTAAAATTGATCAGGAGAGTAGACACTTTCTTGCTGATTTCAGGAAAAATTATATACATTACAAATAGTAGGTTTTAAAATAAAAAGAAACTGAATGAAAATGAATAATTTTAAATTAAGTAAATCCAGATATAAATTTAGATGTTTTTTATCCAAAACTTGATAAAACACATGCTGAAATGCGTATTCCGAAGTATTTATATGTATTCCTAGGGTATTCCGAGATATTTCCATTTATGTCGAGATATTTCTGTATATTCTGAAGTATTTCAGAATATTCTCATTCCCAGAATTCCATTGTATCCCACAATTATTCCCACATATTACAGTTAAAATGTATACTGATTCCGAAGAGCGAATGACCCCTCGATTATTGGTTTATAAAGACGGAATGTTGAAATGAATTATAATTTAACAGCTATCCTAATTCAGAATGGCATAAATAAATAAATATTAAATAGAATAGTTTAAAAAATGAACCAGATAATGTAGATGGCTGTAGTACTGAAATATGATTCAAAATAATGTTAAAATTTAACATGATATCATTTCCAAATATAGTCAATATGGAATACACATAATAACTGCTCAAAATAAAAACCGGACACCTAAAGAATCCCAAAAAACGTCACTTTTCAAACCTCTGTCAATTTGTCAGTTTTGAAGCAAATTGGATGAAATTTTTTTTCCGAAGTCGCCCAAAGTCTAGTCTTTGAAAAGCTGTGAATGGATTTTGATTAACCTCCCTTTCCCTTCCCCCAGCCACCCCCAAACGAGAACACCTTTTTTTCTAAAAAAAAGGTGATTTTTAAAGCTTTCTATGGGAATCATCAGCCGTCAATTGACAAATCTGTCATCAGATAATGAAAATATGGACATTTTTGTTACTGGAACTTAAAACAGAATCAAAATCGGATGATTTTTAAAGAAGTTATGATTTTTTGAAAAAAAAGAGACATTTGCAGAGATTGGCATTCAATTGTCCGTAGTACGTAGACACTCCAACACATACGGACATTCAAACGCACGCACGCACACAAACACACGCACACGAAAACACACACACACGAAAACACACACACACACGAAAACACACACACACCCACACACACACAACGCACACCCAGATGTAAACGCAAACGTGTTGGACGAGTTTCGTTTTTCTTTGTTTTTAGCAGGTAAAAATCCGGCACATTGTTAAGTACGGGCTTCTCAATGTCTTTGGAAGATTTTTCACCTACCCTCGTAAAAAAACCAAAAAAAAAGATCACTAAGTTTTTCAGTATGGCGTGTGCGTGAACGTTTGCGTTTACATCTGCGTGTGCATCGTCTGTGTGTGTGTGTGTGTGTGTGTGTGTGTGTGTGTGTGTGTGGCTGGGTGTGTGTTGTGTGTGTGTGTTTTCAAAGACTAGACTTTGGGCGACTTCGGAAAATAAATTTCATCCAATTTGCTTCAAAACTGACAAATTGACAGAAGTTTGAAAAGTGACGTTTTTTTGGGATTCTTTAGGTGTCCGGTTTTTTTTTTGAGCAGTGTACTAACACGAATAAATATTAGATTTACGTTCATTTATTTTTCATAGAAACACATTTGCATGCCACTTTTAAAATCACGTAAATGATTCGAAACAGAATATAATTTTAAAGTTAAGTTTCGAAAATAATGCTTTGTTTATCAAGTATATTTTAACATTTATGCAATATTTGATAATCATACCATAACGTTAATTTTGAACGAAAAAAATTAAGAAAGTATAGTTGGTATGTAATTTTGATCCATTCGAGGTTTCACTATTTCAAATTAGGTGCAACTGCAGAATTTTCAGCAATGAATACACTGAATAACAGTGTTTATTAATTCTTATATAATGTAGCTTTCGAATCGGTGTTGAAATTGAACTATATTGTTTTAATATCACTAATACATTTTTATTCTACACTATAATTTACTCTCTCGAAAGATGCTAATTTATTATATCATGGACAGGAACTGCTAATAACAGATTTTTTCATTTCTTGCGCTGTTGAGGAGATAATAGTGAGGCTGAGGTGGGTGACCATGATACGGTTAATAACCTTTTAAATCTTTTTGAAAGACGCTTATTATAATTTGTTTTTATGTTAACTGATTGTACACTATAGTTATCCATGATTTATTGTTAAACATTTTTATATTTAAAATATCAAGAATGCAATATGCATTCAGATATTCTAATATTTATACATATTTTGTTCTCAAATCTAAATAATACAAAATATTTAAATTGTGTTGATAAATTTTCTTGATTGATAAGCTGCCATTTGAATACATTTAGTTAGACGTGATTTGGATTAAAATCGAGACTAGCATTTCTGGGAAAATAATATTTAATATTTGAGTAAATTTTTCTATTATTATTTTTAATAGTACATTATATAACAAGCATCAAAAGTGCAAAATAACGTGCGAGTGTACCAATTGGAAAAAGAGGCGCGCAGCGCCAAGTGATTGAAGTACACGTGCACAATTATCAAACTTTAGAGCGAGTTATGTACACTATTTTTCAAACGACCACAAAGTATTTCTAAAAAGAGTTTTCAAGAGCAATGTTGTTACACTTTGACAGCTTATGTGTTTTTGAAGGTAAGCGTTGACGTTTGACGTTTGAGGTTAGGTGAGGTGATACCAACTGTACTAACCGTAATGTTAAAATATTAAACAATGCTAAAATATTTGTAAATAAGTAATTATTAATTTAAAAAATAATATTTATCTGTGCAAATGTGTTGAAAAATCTGCCAAAACTTCGATGTAAATATTAATACAAATTCTTTTCAGTTATTTTATTATTTTCTTTCATCGTAACGCCATCTGTTGTCAGTCAGTGGAACTTCACCTGATATGTTAGAAGTGTGCGTTATACTATCATATCAATGTATGATATTTTCAACTTTCCGTAGTAGTTTATAATGTTGTTATGGTTACTTTCATAAGTGGTCGTCAGAAAAGACATTTTATGTTATCAACATAAGCTGTATTCCATTTGCCACTTGGTTCACTTAAATCATTTCAGATAAATTAGACATTAAGACTAAATGAAGTGAATTAAACAAACTGTTGCACTTATTGGGGTGAATTACTTCAAAGTAAATTAGAACAAGTAATTCTAGTACTAGAAATAAAGTCAGCGACGTAATCCAGCGAAATAAATAAGTGATCTGGTTCAGTAAATGTAAGTAAGATCTGATCCAAATGGCAAATGGAATACGCTTTTCATTACAATACTTTGAACAATTAGTTTCAAAATTATATACAATACATAATATATTTCGTTTATAATGACATTTTGTTCCTAAAAGATCAACTTTCTGGAGCTAACTTCAGTTACATTTTTTTAGCATAAGTTTGTGTAAAATATATCCAGAAAAAAATAGTAGGAAAATATGAAATACTACCCAGGCATTTCAAATACATCTTTACAATAAAATTCGATAAGTATTTCTATTTTTAAACACCATTTCAAAGAACATATTCTAGACGGCTGGTACGATGATCAATCAATACATTGATACTAAATATTTATGATATCGAATAAGGAATGTTATACATATTTATAGTCCAATAAAAAACTTTGTATTTCAAATCGCCCACATTTTGCGAAAGCAATGACCTTAAACTTTAGAATTTCAGGCTGACATGTTTTGATAGAAGACAATAACATTTACTGTTATAACTTTTATTATAAAAATCTACATTCATTTTAACTTTAAATTAGAAAACTTTCTTGTCATTGTGACTGCTTTTACTTCGAATATTGTATTCTGGTAAATGAAGCAGATGGTATAATTTATAGAGGTTGATTTTTCTCTGAAAGAGCTCAGTAACAAGTTGAAACAATAGGTAATTGATAAAATTATTTCAAAATTACTAGTTGTACAAGTTCTACAGACGAATGACGTTAATATTTAAACAACAGTTTTTGTTATTCTGCTATGAATCAGCGGCAACTGATATTGATCCATACGAACAATAGTTTACTGGTTTTTCTACATTTTTACGCAATTGTTTTCAATCAGAGTCAAGGTTAATATATATATTTTTAAACTAATATTTACATATTATAGATAAATCATTTGATACAAATATAGTGTTCAAATCTGAGAAAATTAAATGATTTATCGTGTGGAGTAAATAATGTTGGATGAACGTTTTAAAAGACTACAAATTTATATATTCAATTAAATCTTTTAACTCGTTTAAAACTTCTAATTACTATGGCAATTATTTTTAAAAATTCTTAACTGTTGTTTGTCTTCTCCAAATATGATTAGTTTTGAAAACCTAATGCAAATGAAAATTTAATTGCTGTTTCCAATATTTCAAAAAAGGAATTTGAAGTACTGCATACTTTATATTTATTAAATATTTTATATAATTTAGACTATAGTAAT
This sequence comes from Pterostichus madidus, assembly GCA_911728475.2. NCBI lineage: Eukaryota > Metazoa > Arthropoda > Insecta > Coleoptera > Carabidae > Pterostichus > Pterostichus madidus. The sequence continues at coordinate 42,941,648 of OU452301.1, forward strand.
TATGGAAATCATGTATCCTGCAGGGGATAAAGTTGACTCATTTTTTAACAAAGATATTTTTGTTCTTATATAGGAAGTTTACGATCTTCTTCTTCCAATTATTTTGATAATACAAGTCAAAAGAAGGCGAAAAACATAAAAACACAATAAATTATTATTATTATGGTGTCGGCTTGTGGATCCTGAGAACCCTGGTTTGATTCCCACTGGCGACAAACATTTTCACCACATTAATACTACTCCTATGGCTCCCCTCCACTAACATCTTTGGGGGCCGTGATTTGACGACTGGCAACCGCACTTCACGCACAAAAATATATCACTTACCGAGATCTGCTTCGGCAGAGTACCACACCCAGTAATGGGTAGAATGCGTGATGATATATTTATTTATTTACGATAAATTATTGTTGAAAAAAATTGTAGTATCCAGCAAAGCATTTGTTTTTCTTTTGTTTTTTAATTTGTTTATCTGTCATTTGTAATTTGTTTAAATACAAAAGTATTATGTGGCTAGCTCAGTGGTATGAAGTCGGCCTGTGGATCCCGAGAAAACTGGTTCAATTCCCACAGGCGACAAACAATTTTTATAATTGCAAAAGCTACCCCTGTGGCTCCTTCATCTACTAACATCTTTGAGAGCCGTGATTTGACGGCTGGTAACCGCACTTCACGCGCAAAATATATCACTTACCGAGATCTGCTTCGGCAGAGTGCCACATCCATTAATGGGTAGAAGGCATGATGATATATTTATTTATATTTATAAGTAGTCCATTCCCCTAAATATCTGACTCATGAAAAACTACAAAGATCTTCCCAACAAAAAAAAAGAGGCAAAAAATTGTAACCTTCAACCCACAATTTACCAAATAAGCTACTTTGTAGCTTCGCTCGTGCAAGTCATTATAATTATTATACAGGGTGATCAAAATGAATTGTTATAGTTGGCAATACAATTCCAGAGATCTTTTTATTCCATAGTTGGCACAACATCAGATAAAGGCGGAAATGCTATTTGACATTTCTAATAAATACAAATAGGTTATGTCAAGAGTCCGACAGCTAATAGAATTTAGACTTTTTAAGTAATAGAAATACTTTACAAATAAATGTAATAATAAATGTACTCAAATTTAAATTTTAAATGTCACTGTCAACAACAGGATATGAATTTATGTATCAGGCTTACCAATTTCAAGTAGTTTTTTTTATTGCCAACTGTAACAATTCCTTTTGATCACTCTGTAGAAGAGTACAGCACCCAGTACAGAAATTTCTATTTCCATTGTGTCCATCCAGAGCACATTACTTTCATCTTCCAATTAACATTTTACTTCTGCTCTTGTTCCTTGTTCGAAGTGTTTTCATAAGGGCGAGGCTACTGCTATTTTCAATTTAAAATGATGGCTTGTAGCTAAGCTATAATAGATATTTAAACGTTTGCACGCAATCTAGTGCTTTATGTTTATGTTGTTTCTCTCCTTAATTCTTGTAATTGTAATTGGATTGAAGTGTGAATTGGTATTTACTAGGTTTTGATGTGCAAACTAGTATTGTTAGGTTATGTTACAATTGGTACGATTACGATGAACTGTAGCTGTTTTGTAATTTGTACTCAATGAAAAATTGATTTTGTAATACTTGAACTTTACGAGTAGTTATTATTAAATTGAAGGTGAATTGTGCACTTAATTGGGCCTAAAGTTGACAACTAAATATTGATCTTTCTGAAATAAAATATCTTCTTTTATATTAAACATATTAGGAATATGTACGAGGGCAGGATGATAAGTCCGTGAAAAATGAAACAAGAAATGATTTATTTGGTCAAAACATATTTTATTCCTCAACATAATCTCCTTGTCGCTCGATACACTTTGTCGAATGTTTTTATAATTTTTTGATCCCTTCCAAATAATACGATTTTGCCAATCCTTCAAAATAGGCGTTTGTCTCAGCGATGACCCCATCGTTGGCGCCAAGTCTCTTTCCGCCGAGCCATTTCTTCAAGTTTGGAAATAGATAAAAATCGCAGGGGGCCAAATCTGAAGTATATGGTGGATGACGAACCAATTCATAACGCAATTCATGCAATTTTGCCATTGCGACTGCGGTCGCGCTTATTGTCAACAGAGAGCAAATGCGGCACCCATCTGGCAGATAGCTTGCTCATATCCAAAAATATATGCAAAATGTTCCGTACCCGTTCGGTTGAGATGCTCATAGCCTCAGCATCTCGTACACTTTAACTTGCCAATCGTCCAATGTAATACCATGGATTTTATCGACGATTTCTGGTATTGTAACCTCAATTGGACGACCAGAACGTTCGGCGTCCTTTGTGATCATACTACCACAACGAAAATCAGTAAACCACTTGTGAATCGTTCCAATCGATGGTGAGGAGTCCCATATTGTTTAACAAGCGATGCTTTGGTTTGCGTAATGTTTTTTTCCACACAAGAAATAATGTTTAATTAAGAAGCGAAATTCACTTTTTTCCATGTTTTCAAAAATCTTCTGAATGACATATCAGTCTGAAAATTTTAATGCGTTCTAGTTAAAGATGACTTTTCACCCTGTCCTCGTATTATTCTCATTGCGAAAGATAATAAATTGTTGTATAAAAGTGGCAATTCAGGTTAAAAATATGAATATACATAAACGGTACGTACTAAATTAAATTTACTGATTAATTGCTAAGTTTAATTACTGCATAAGCCTAGCATTAGCTTCGAGGTCAGTAGAAACCAACACATTGGTCCGTGAAATTAAGAACCAGATTTCCACAATCGACAAATTAGTTTCTGTCATTATTTTATCCCAGATGTGTGAGAATTCATCAATATTGGCTTTTATTAATTTTATTTATTTTTTGTTGCAATCAAATTATCTATTTGTTGAGGTACTTTATCATTATTAAATATTAATAGAAAGCAAATAAGTACCCAAAATTAATATGTAATTTTCGAACTGCACTATTTACTGAATACATCATTTTATTTACTAAACTATGTTATCAGTAATAAAATATTTCTTATTTAAACATAATTATAAGTTTTAAATACCATAATTTCTGTCATGTATTAAGTAGTTCTAGGGAATCGTTATCTCATTTATTTATTTGTATTTGATTCATCGGTAATTAACATTTTACAAGGATACTAAATTCGTGGTTAAATATCTTTTATTGCACAAAAATGTAGTACAAAACATTACTTCTGAATATAATTATTTATGTTTATTTTATTAAAATTTAAACAATGTTTGAAATTTAAATAAGCATTTATTGTTAAATTTATCATATACTCTCATGCTCGTATTTGGTTAATATCTGCGTACATAAAGCATTGTTTTAATATTAATAGCGTATCTCATAAATTAATTAATTTAATTAATAATATCAACCTTGATATTTCCCCCGATACTGAACAGCTAATGAAGAAGTAAAAATGAAAAGTTAATTAATATTGTACATACATTGTTTTATATAAAAATATCATCGTTCAATAAATATATATTGTGATTTTAATCAATTTTAAATTATAAATCATTTATCTGACTTTATATAATAACAGCAGTGGCTATAATCTATAAATCTTTGTAGATAATACTTGAAAAACTATTATTATGTATAAAATATTTCTGTTATATTCTGAGATATTTTCTCATATCTCTAGAAATTTTAACAAACATAATTATATAGCATAACTGTGTTTCTATTCCAGACCAACAAAAAAATGTAATAACATTGTTGATGTGAATTAGTTTTTATTCATGTTGTTATTAAGACAATTATTGTTATTATTACGGTTTTTTTGTACAACGTCAAAGGCATTAGTTGACCTTGATGCAAAAAATATGTAATTACTTTATTCAATTTTGTTTTAAAAATAATTTATAATTTTAAAACTAGTGTATTAGGTTTTTAAGTTGAGATGTGTCCCATGAAAACTAGCGTAGTGAGAAATTAGTTTTCCACCACCATTGCTTCTTGGATTGTTTTTTACCGGATAATGATGCAAATAATGTAGTAGAGAACTTTGCATCTAAACCAATTAACAAATTTTATTGTACTTATTTCATTAAATCAAAAATTAAGTTTACAAGTTGTCAACAATAGATATTATCTACAAAGTTAATCATAAAATTAGAACGAATGCATACAAATGTTTACCGTTTAACTGTCACACATTTTAAAATTGATTTTAACAGTAACTAAATAATTGTATATTAAAGAATTAGTATCACAAGGTAATCTATTAACACAGTCCAAATTTGGAAAACGGGCCGCTCCGCGACGAGGTTTACGAAGGACAAGTGTGATAACAGGCCTTATGAAATGTATCTATTGAGATAAATTTATAATTAATTAGTTAGATTAAAAAAAAAGTGATTTGTTAAAAATATATCTAAGTGGTTTTTATCATTTGTATTGGTAACGCTTCTCACAACACAAACAATTGAAAATTCAAATTATTTACAATTAACCAATATTTTTTCTGTATTACATGTTGTGAATTTAGTCTGATTATAGCATATTCTTTTTAGTCCTAAAAAAAAGGATAAAGATCAATAATTAAAAGTAATATTTCGACACCAACAATTTACAATTTTGAGGTTTACGCGAAAAAGAATGCGTTTATTGTTCTCCGTAACGACGTGCTTTCAGCGTGTTTATAGACTTATAAGAACACCGAAATAGAAAAATAAAATGAAATGTTTAGACAGATTTAGATACAGAAATTATTTCTTTATAACTTTAAGGCAAGCAAGGAGCAGTAGTACAACCTTGATCGAAAATACAATTTTCTTGTCTTATTTGAGAGAAAAAAATGACACTTCACGAAAGTAAAGCTACCTATATCCGTGGCAACTGTAAAACATCAGCATGATTTGATATTAGTGATATTCAGGTAATATCTATCAGAGAATAAATAAATGTTATTTAAGGGGTCTTTCGATCTTGAGAATGGGAAAAAAATATTTTGAAAACATTTTTTTTACAGGATTAATCAAGATATCGTTTTGAAAATTTTCAAGTATATTTATTCACACCTTAAGAGTACAAATTATTACATTAGTTTTTTTGGTCACCAGAATTTTTTCAAAAAAACCTCAAAAATGACGGTTGACATGATTTCGGCCATCTGAATATCTGAAAAATAAAAGGCAAGTTATTAAGTACTAAGGTCGCGCTATAGCCCGGACTAAAAGAACTATTTTCAAAAAATCTATTTTTGATAAACTTTTTGTTATTTTGTTATTTTTCTTTGATAAATGTTCCTTTTAGTTCGGGCTATAGAGACTTTAATACTTAATAATTTGCCAATTTTTATTTTTATTTTTTTCAGATGTCCAGACGACCGAAATCATGTTAACCGTCATTTTTGAGGTTTTTTTGAAAAAATTCTTGTGACAAAAAAAACAATGTAAATATCAAAACAAAAATATATATATTTTTGTACTCTTAAAGTGTAAATAAATATTTCAAAACAATATCTTGATTCCTTAAGTAAAAAAAAATGTTTAAAAAAAAATATTTTTTTCATTATCATGGTAGACAGACCCCTTAAATTTCTAATTAATTTTTGAAAATTTTACTTTCTGATCGGATAGAAAAACAAAATATATGTATGTATACATCATGAAGAAAGTATCATTCTTCCCTTACTTTGTATCTCTCGCCTTCGATTCGGGAAATGAAACGATACCTTCGAAAAGAATTGTCTCACTTTATTCCCTTGATATACAACTACCTATTACCATGTTATTCGCATGTAGTGTAGTTTTTGTGATATAGCCTATATGTTGTAAACTAGAATTATGTAATAATAAAAATAATTTACATGTAACATGGAAACATAATTCAGTAAATAAAAACATGTAACTTTAATTTTTCATAATTCATTAATTATCTACTTTATGAGTTATAAATAGACGACCATGAATTGTGGAATGCCGATCGAATTCGTGCTGAAACATCAGATTCGTTTCATAATATACAACTAGTTTTGTATAGATACAATTTGGAATTGTAATTTTTTATCTATAATTTCCATAAATTTTTATTTTTAAATCCGAACCACGTGTCTTCAATTATCAGACCACAACGTCTATAATTTATAACTAGATATTAAACTCTAGGAATTGTGAAATTGCATAATAAGGAAATCCTGTCCTCCTGACTACTACCTCATTATAAAATTCAAGAGACATTTGACAGTTTTATGGTATCTTAGCTTGGTCAAGGTCAGGATTAACGCCACATTGTGCTGAGTAGCGTTATGTTGTGATGTGAAACCTACACAACGCGGCACAGCAAAAGCAAACGTCAACAGTTGAATGCTGTGCACTGTAAGCGACTGTTACGTAACGAGTGTAATAGTTTTCATGGCTCGTTGGGTTCAAAAGGAAATAAACTAACCGTAGCGGTGTTCGCAGCATCCTTGGTACTGGTTTGTGATTGTGAGAGGCAGGCATAGATGGCATTTTAGGTGACTTCCTTGGTTGTTTCCGTAGAAGAGCGTAAATTATTAACAGGATATGTGATTCTGGCAAAGTACTTTAATTTGTAGAAAAGTACAGTTTTCGTTTATACTTCTGATTTATTTGAGTAAGATAGCGAGTAGGAATTACGTTAACATTGCAATAGTTTGTGATGTAACTATGGTGATAGAGAAATGTCAAAAGGTTTGCATATTTATTCTTTATTTATTTGGATTTTTATAGTTACTTAAGAGTCTTTATGGTTTTTTTTTAATGTTCACAGAGAAATTGATTGAGGCATAATAATTTTTTGATTGGTGCAGGAGAGGGAATAAAGACTACTATTGTTCCCTGCAGGATTTATACATGGGTTAAAAAGCAATAATACATACATACATACATATCTTCACGCTATATCCCAACAAATGGGGTAGCACGAACTCCAAAATCACTTATAAAATATTCACTCATTACATTCATCAAATAATCAATCCTCGACAAACATTATCATCCAAACACACCACTCTCACTTTAACCATATTCATAGATCACTCCATATAAACTCATTCATTTATTACACTCAAAATCATTTATCACACAACAAACCTTCAATCACATCATTCCTATTCATTTATCATTCATTTTCTTCCACGTACATCACATTTAATATACATATAATACGAAGATTATGGCTAGCTCAGTGGTATGAAGTCGGCCTGTGGATCCTGAGGTCCCTGGTTCGATTCCCACAGGCGACAAATTTTCATAATTTGAAAAAGCTATCCCTGTGGCTCCTCCACCACTAACATGTTTGGGGGCCGTGATTTGACGACTGGTAACCGCACTTCACGCGCAAAATATATCACTTACCGAGATCTGCTTCAGCAGAGTGCCACACCCAGTAATGGGTAGAAGGCGTGATGATATATTTATTTTTATTTATTTTATAATACGAAGATAAAAAATATTGCAACGAAATGATAATAATTGTACCAAAAGTATTTTTTTTCAATTAACCTGCCGATAGTTATCGGAAAATTGAAAACCCGGTCCTTAATGTAAGTTAAATCTGCCTCCGGTAATTAAACAAATATCCATGAAGATTGTAAGTTTTGACTATGAATACCGTCCGAAAATAAAACAAATTACAATTTCTTAATTAATGCCATGCTTTGTTGAATTCTCGACCTTCATACTGATTGAAATTATTAGGATGTTTTTAAATTTAAATCGCGTCTCGAATTATTCTAGCGTTATAAACTTGGCCCTGACGATGATTTTCAATTTAATTCAATATTTTTATATTAGTGTATTAGTGCCCACTTTGATATATGATAATGAATGTTTCGAGTTGATGAGGAAGCATACTGTGGAGATTAGGTATTTGCGGCGTATATAGGAGTGAATCGTGTCCACAATGTGTTGGTTAGCACTTGGCATAGTATGATGGATGTGAATTTGAGAAGAATGTTATTGAAATACTAGGGTTGTATCAGTTGTCAGTTGAGAAAGTTTGGTCATGTGCAACGTATATCAAATGAAAGATTGGTGAACAATTATATGTTGGTGAAATTGAAGATGAGAAATTGCGTGAACAATCTAGAATTAAAATGGATGGATATAGTTGAAGGTTTGTTAGATAGACGAAGGATATTGAATAGGACGATTAAATGAGCTTACTTGTATGATAGGAATTTACAGGATGAATCTAATGGTTACGTGTTCTAAGAAGTTTTCAAAAGTTTTTGCTACCCCATTTGATGAGCCATAATGTGGTATTTTTCATGTAACTACAGTACAAGGATATATTACATCTGTTGCTTGTTATGATATTTGTGTAACAATTTGTGTATATTCCACACTATATTGTGTTTTGTTTTTTATATATTTTTTAACAAAACAACGTGCTCCAAATATTTGATTGCATAAAACGTTTCTTAAAATCATGTCAAGAAATTTTTAATTCCACTTAAGTGAACTAATTCTTTACGCTATTCATTTGAGGTCAACACTATTATCTCTTTAATATGACTATGCGAGTAATGCACAAGTTCAAGCATTAATTTAGTTGCTACACTAACCCATAATTAGGCCTTGGTCGTTTGGTCATAGATACGTGACACGTGACTAACGTTTTTGTCGTCGTATTTTGTAACTTGATTATTTGTTAACGTGCATTTTAACTTTTTAGGGCGTTGCAGTTATTTTTGTAAGATCCTCCCCTCTACAAAACCTATAATAATAACTATGTCAGTCCATTTGCTTTATGAACACGCAATCTCTTACTTCTTACCTAAAATATTACAGTTTTCCATTAGTACTGTATTATTTTTTCCACTGCGGCAAAATCATAAAAGCTAAAAATAATTTCCTGTCACTCACGCTCTACTGACATCCCTTACTATCTTCAACTTGGCGATTTTTACGAGCATTGCTATAGATTATATTTCTTTATTCTTATATCTTATATTTAAACCCTGAATAAACTAGGACATATTGAAACGGAAATAAATAAAATTTATTTTGTAATTACTGAGGTTGGTAATTAACTTCGACATAAATGGAATATTTAATTATTATATTTAATTATTTTTAAATTATAAATTTATATTAAAATTAAATCACAAATAAACTAGGTACTTACTATAATAATAACAATATAGGTACCGTTTATTTTAAATGTGTTTACATCGTTAACTGATATTTGTTACTCTGTTTAAATATTCGCTTCCATGACTTACTTATTTTTTAGGAAAATGTTTCAAGTAAAAACTGTCGTGAATTCTGCATCTAAATCAATTAACTCATTTCATTTTATTTATTTCATTTCTGCTAAAATTAATTCAAAAAATTGTGAAAAGCTTTAACTTGTATTTCTCTGTAAGCTACTGTAATAGAAAGGACAGTAGAAGGAGAAGGTAAAAGTGACAGGAGGAGAAGCAAGATGGTAGACGACCTGAAAGAAGGAAGAAGTTATGTAGAAATGAAGAGGCTAGCTATGGATAGAAAAAGTTGGAGAAGGCATATAAGATCTGCGTTATGCAGATAACTATTGATGAAGTGGGATTAAGTTCCTGTTGTACAGACTAACAAATAAATAAATATTTAAAACTTGATTTTAACAGTATCTAAATAGGTAAAACATCTAGACAGAACTTTTTCTTGTACAGTATTAGGGAAACAATACCAGAGCAATTTATTTATTTGTTACTCTGCACAACAAGAAGTAAATCTCAATTACAGTAAAAAGATCCTACAGCTTATAGTGGAATCCGAACCACTCAGACACAATCGTATTTTTTTTATATAAGTAGAAGTCAGTGAGATTTGAACGCACGACCTCTTGCTTGCTAATTAAGAAACACAAGTTTTACCTCCTTTTTATCCACTGAGCTGCGATTGCATTGTTTCCATGTTATTCGTATGTGGCATAATTTTCGTCGAACAATCTATACAAATTATAAGATTAGATCAAATAGAATTATAGTGAGAAAAATTGGGATACCACCAAGATTTGAACCTAAAGCCTTAAATGATTATCATAGCTTAGTAAAGAATATTTGACTGGAAAAAGTCCTATGTTCATATCTTGATGGTATCCCAATTTCTGTCTCCAAAATTTAATTTGTTTTTTTCAATTGCATAAAAAACACTAATTGAATTCCGAGATAGATATTAGGAGTATACTCCTTTATATGCTATATATGTATTTACTAAAATTAAAATTAGACTGTACTGATAAATTGCTTTTATTATTATTGAATCGTGAGTAGCCTGTCAATTAATGTAGGTATCTTATAATTAATTACAATAGTTCTGTAATTTATAACTTTGTAAACAAAATATAACTAGACAATTTAATAGAATAGAAAAAATAGTTAGTAGGTACGTACTCGACATTGGTGACAAAAATAACAGTGATCTCATGTAGTTTTTTGTATCATTGTACAATATCACAAATTACTTGTATTTTATGTTCACGTCCATTTATTCAAATTCACGTGGGCATACAAACAATTTGCTTTGTCCATGCGGCCATGCCGGTATATCAAATGCATTTATCTTGAAATGCAGGAGCGTGCTAACTGAGAAATGAAATTTTAATCAAATTAGGTACACTTTTTGTCGGTCTTTTATTATGTCGGCAGTTTGGTCAAAGATTTTATACAATAATGATAAATTATCTTGTTCTGAATAAATAAAATATAGTTACTAATTAATATCCAGGATATTATTTGTGCTAATAACCTCAGGGAAATATATATGTGTGACAATTTCAAAGGAAATGCTAGATTATAAAATTAGAATGACTATAAATTCTTAAAATAACGTTTGAATTTGACTATATTTACACGTAAGGCAAAATGTTCTTTACCTTGACTTTGACTTTGAAAAGTTACTTCTTTTCAGTGTGTCTATCGACTGACTACTTAAACAAATAACTTAAAACTTTAAGTAATGATAATACGTAAAATTTCGTCAAATATGTTATGACATTAAAATTAAATTCATTGAGCTAATCCTAACTTTTGGATTAGTCAAATTAAATTAAACCATATTCTCAAAAAAGTTTAAATAAACACTAATATTGTTACCATTGTTACCATTTAGTTTTTGAAAAGTAATTTGCATTAACTTTTTTAAATCGGACTAGATTAGGATTAACTAATCCAAAATGCAGGATTTGCTAAAACTTTTTTGAGAATCGGATTGCAAATGATTATATTTAAGTGTATTTAAAATTTTTTTAGTATCTGGTTGTAAATATCAACTCGTCAACTGTATTATTTACCTGATAACTGATATCAAATCCTGACATAACCAAACAAATGATTTGCTATTCACAAGAGGTTAAGTGCAAGATCAAGATAAATCAAATATTACGAGGGCAGGGTGAAAAGTCCCTGAAAAATGAAACAAGAAATGATTTATTTGGTCAAAACATATTTTATTTCTCAACATAATCTCCTTGTAGCTCGATACACTTCGTCCAACGTTTTTCAATTTTTCGATCCCTTCCAAATAATACGATTTTGGCAATCCTTCAAAATAGGCGTTTGTCTCAGCGATGACCTCATCGTTGGAACTAAATCTCTTTCCGCCGAGCCATTTCTTCAAGTTTGGAAATAGATAAAAATCGCAGAGGACCAAATCTGGAGAATATGTATGGCTTTCTCATATCCAAAAATGTATGCAAAATGTTCCGTACCAGTTCGGTTGAGATGCTCATAGCCTCAGCCAGCTCGTGCACTTTAACTCGCTGATCGTCCAATATCATACCATGGATTTTATCGACGATTTCTGGCGTTGTAACCTCAATTGGACGACCAGAACGTTCAGCGGCCTTTGTGGTCATACTACCACAACGAAAATCAGTAAACCACTTGTGAATCATTCCAATCGATGGTGAGGAGTCCCCATAATGTTTAAGAAGCGATACTTTGGTTTGCGTAATGTTTATTCCACGTAAAAAATAATGTTTAATCAAGACGCGAAATTCAATTTTTCCATGTTTTCAAAAATCTTTAAGGTTGCTTGCTTTCGATGGGTGTCAAAACAGAACTGAATAACATCTCAGTCTGGAAATTTAGTTAAAGATGGTACATCACAAATGTCACATGAGATTTGCGATTGTGGTGCCATCTGTTTTATTTTTCAGGGACTTTTCACCCTGCTCTCGTAGAAATGATTTTTGAAAAAGCTATGAGCATTCCCCAGGATTTGAATCCAGAACCTTTCACTCGCATTGTGACTGCTCTAACCATTTTTTTTTTCTTTACCTCGAAATTTCTATAGTATTGCTGTCCCTTGATACTCGAGTTGTAGAGGTTCGACTGTATCTAAAAGTATTTTAAATTGTGGAATACCAAAATGGAGATCCATTTTATTAAGCCGTTTAATTTTCATGAACTAGTTAGGAGCAGAAGGGTTGAGAAAAATTTAAACTCCACAAGGTTTGGATTACTTGGCTTTTTTCAAACAATTTATTACAAAATAATAATAAAAGTATTTTACTTTTTAATGTATAAATGTACATTTCGAAAATCGCCTAATGTCAAAAGCATTAAATTTAAATTTTGACATCTCATTCCTTTACTAAGTAAGATATTATTTTAAATGTATGTTTTTTTGTTGCTTCTTGATGTGTTCCTCGTCTCGTACCAACTAATTCTCATCTTAATGTAATCACTATTCAAATTTAAAATTGTTCGTCATGATCATAATAAATAAAGCAGGAAATAATATTTAATTCTTCACGCTTTAGCAAACAAATTTCCCTTTTAATCATCTCGCTTTTAGTACATCATTTAACAACAAAGCCTGAAGAAACAGCAGCACCCAGCATCATATATCATTTCGGTTTTGTTGTGTTAAAATACGAAATTAAGCCATTCACAACGGTGAGAACATTCGTTTGTTTTCACCGCGTGTTAATTATTCAATTAAACACAGAACACTGTATCTGGAGTGAGGTCAACTTACGATCCATTGTCTTACATGCCGCGTTACCATATTAGTCCGTGTAATCTGTCAAAATCATGTGAAATCAGCGAATTTGCTTTATTTAGCGAATGTCTGCACTTACCTGGTTACAGTGATGGTAAATGTGGTAATGGGCGGTTTAACTGTGGTTAAAGTGAAGTTGAAACGCCAATCAAAATGGATTTCGCTTCGCGTGGAGTAATTAACTTTCAATCATTGCGTGGTTGGAAGCTATTGTTGAATGGAGAATTGCGCAGCTGAATTAGAATTGTAATATGTATTGGATTGAGATACCGATGAGTAAATGATGTGTAACATGAATGTGATAGAACAGATAGAGAGTGTAAAATATAGAATCTAGAAATAAATATTATTGATCTTTCGATATATATAGAAATGTCGGGTAAACAGAACTGTTTGCAAGTTAATATTTACCTTCATTATATTAGAAATAGTGATTATAAATATCATCATTTTGATAAATTCCTACATTCGGAAAATTATCTTTATAAATACCAGTTGAAATTTATTTTTCCCAGGTTATATTATAATATCTTTCACTTGAACTTCCTTACCTTGAGGTAATTTTTTTTGAGCAATTTGATATGAAACAAAATCTCGCCACCTTTGGTGTCGATATTTTTTCATGTCTGCCTGTTACCAAACAACATTGTGCTCGTAAATATTTATTTCTTTGGAAACGCCGGATATAAGTATATTTATTTATAAATACCTTCATTCGATAAATTATTATTTGTTGCACATTCATCATGAAAGTAGTCTTTATTCAACGAAAAGCCGTGTATAAAATGATCGTGATAAAATATTACATTTTCATTGGTTTATTTTGCTTTTTTCACTATTTGACATGTTTAGTATGCAAAGAATTACATGTACTCCTAATGAAAGCATCTTTTTTTCATTCATTCACCTAATGAAAAAAGTATTACTTTTATTGCTAATTCTACAAATAATTATTACTTGAAATTTGATTTTTCTCAGGCCAAATTTCTTCAGTCAAACTTTGAAATAAAATTCTCAATCAACGTCTTCTTCTTCTTCTTCTTTTATTTAGGTGTACACCTGTTCTTTTTCACGCGTTTATGGAGTTTCGATGGAGGTGGAGATCCAGCTCTCTGCCCATCGTTTCAATGGTCTTCCTCAGTCTCTTTTGCCTTGTGGTCTTGAGTCTCTAGCTATTTTGATTAGCCTATCGTCGTCTGATCTTGATACGTGATCATTCCATGCTCTCCTACGTCTTCGTACAAACTTCATGATATCAGTTACTTGACATTAGGAAAAATCCTCCGTTGCTCTTCTTTTTGATGTCGCATGTGTACCTATTTTTAAATGATAGTCAATCAATTTTATTCAGATACAAAAATGACACTTCTAAAATAATAAATAGTATAAATTTGCATGAAAAAGTAAAAAACCAAGTTAAAAACTATAATTACCCTATTCTACCGCTAAATGAATTTTCTCCGAACTACCTTTACTTTCATTCCATTCATGGTGCATTATGTCATCATGCAACATTGTAATCATCATACATACATCACTCTGGTATATTGTGTGGTCCATACATGTAAATTTGTACTGGCTAATTATAAAGGTCTGTTAGTGAGAGTTTTCTAATTAATGCATTCGCTGATGTCATATACCCCACATGTCGCCTTCATATTAGTTTGTTTACGTGTATGACTTGCTGATTTATCAGCTATATTGGTCATTTATAGACCTACAGTTGTATTAGAACGTACTAGGACTGGTTCTATATTTATGTTACAAAAAAGTTGTTTGTCACATTTTCTTATTAATAAAATAGTTGTAGTTTATTGTCAATAGACATGATAGACATACTAGGTGCCTACTTTTTTGTGTTAGATACATAAAAATAATATATTGTAATTTGATTTGACTTTAACTTCGAAAATACAACATTTGACGTCATGTTAACACTATCAAATAATTTCTTTTTTGCATGATCTTTTTTTTTTAATTTGTACCGATAGTTTTTCTAAGGCAGTAAATTATGGTTACAAATTTCTGATCGATAAGTAATCATTTACTAAAACATTTCTTCGTGGTAGCATTACAACTATCAAAATAACTCTGACTTTAAAGTGTTGTCAAATTTTAATTTAGTTATTACACTAATTGAGCAAAAAATTAAATAAGCTTTGTGATTAATCTCGATCATCTTCAACCGGTAGGAAGCGCTTACTGCCCTTAATACTTATATAATTATTCTTTTTTAAGTCAAGTATAAAATAAATCAGTTTTGAATCATAAAAGTGGCTTTTAAAAACACATAAAATAAATATATCATTTCGTCTTTTACCCTTTACAAATAAACGAATATCGACTTTATTTTATTATTTGTGATATCTACTTTATGAATGCAAAAGCATAACAGCTCAGCAAGTATCATTATTTACCTGATAATTCGTAACAAAATAAATAATTAGCTGTCAACAAGAGGTTAACTCAAAAACAATTTAAATATCATATCTAAAGTAATAGTGTGTTATTTTTTAAGGAACTAAAGTGATACTTTTTGTGACGAATCTGTAGGTTTCGATTTCACTTTTTTTACGATTGTTGAAAAAATAGATTTATTCTTAATATATAAACCGTACTAATAATTAGACTTTTCAAAAATTGCTGTTCTGGTAAACGTAGTTATTTTTAGTCTTATTAATTTTGATATTATTTCAAAGATAATTTGACTTCTCGAAGACTTATAATACAAATAGTTGTCACTAATATCATGCAGCCCCATTATCAAAAGTATTTTAGGTATTAATGAATTTTATGTTAGTCAAATTAAGCTAAACCATATTCTTAAAAAAAGATTAAAGAAACTGTTATATAATTGTATTACTATTTAGTTTAGGAAAGTAATTTGGACGAACTTTTTTTAATCGGACCAGAATAAGATTAGCTAATCTAAAATTTACGATTAGTTAAAACTTTTGAAAACCGGGCTGATAGCTTCTATAGTTTTGAATTAAAATAAGTAACCTGTTTACTGAAAATTATTATACTAAATAAATATCTCAATCTTAATACCTGAGTTGGTAAAAACATATGGACAGCCTATTTTGTATTTATATTGCAGAATAAATTATAGTAGACATATGTTGTTATATTGCCATAGAATAGTTAATAGTTAGTAGGTAGGTTAGTGCCTACCTGTTTAAAAAGTAAAACAAAAGAAAATTAATGGTTTGGTTACATCGGCAATATAGCGTGTGGGATTTTTCTTTTTTGCAATCATGCAAAAATAACAGATGACTTATACCTACAATAAAAAGATGTGAATAAATTTTGCAGTAGTCTTGTGAAACAAACTGAAACTGTTTTATAAGAAAATGGCAAGTTTTATTATAAAACTAAAATTAACATTACCTAACTAAGTGTAAATTGCTTCTTTAAACATTAAATAATAAACTATAGTGTCACAGTGTCGTTTGTCTTCTGAGTCATTGTCTATTTAAAGTAGCAACTTGCGATTGTATTTGATAGGTTTTCGCATTCGAAAAGAATACTAAATGTCTTGATAACTTCATCAGTTTTTAAAACATAGCAACACAATAATGAAGAAACTAAATACGTTGTTGATATCTTGACAAATTTTGAATTTGTAAATTATAAAAATATAATGATTTACAAAAAGTCATTTCATGTGGTCTGTAGTGAAGTTGTCTACCAAACACCAATATAAATTAAAAAAAGGTGAAATTATTTCTAACTTATGATAATAAATTAGGTCTTTTAAATCACAAATTTGCATAGGTCTATTCTTTATGCATTCTATTATTAGTGCGCTATATTTTGTAAACTATTTATATGCAAATTTCTTCTGGCGTTGTTAGGGTTAGGCAAACGAGGTCCAATTTTTTTGCCTCTTCAATAATCGATTAAATAAATTAGGAATTTCAAATAAATTTGCTGAACTCATCTGATTTTTATTCATAAGGAGTTGATGATTAAAAATTAATCATATTTTTTCTTCAGTCAATAAATTTAGGACGTCTCAGACAACAATTGATCAAAAAAATCACAACGACTATGTCGCTATAAACGAATGGATAGTTTTTGTTTATATTTTATTTATAAAACGATTAAATTTTGGAAAACTTATAAAATATATCCAATATTGGTAATGCATGCGATGCTAAATGAGACAAGAAATAGAAAATTTTACTTATTTTAAGATATCGTTTAGTTTCTGGGATATATCTTCGAGATAATAGAAAATCTGATGATGTAAAATTTGGTCAAAATTTAAACAAGATCTCAACGGCATGAATTCCTCGTGTCCGAATAGAGTTACGAGTATAATCATATGTTAATTCATTTTTAGCTATTTAATTTTTTCAAAGCCGAAGACAACATCTCCAATATTTCTTCAACCAGTAGACCTCTATGCTTATTTCGTTTTACACATTCGACATGAAATAAAAATTTAGAAACATTTTAAATTCTCTCAGTTGTCAAAATTGTCATTTTTAAGTATGATCTGATGGTTATTATGTTACCATCATGTTACTGTCTTCGAAACTTTATAGGCAAATATTAAAGAAAAACCCGATTGTGTAAAAAAAATAATATTATTCTGGCAAATTGGTAGTGGACAGTTCAACTTGATAAAAACAAAATATACCTTCTCGTATTTTCTGTGAAACTTCGTACAATAGTAAAAGTTTAATACAATCTGCTACATTTTAAAGCTCAATTTACAGTAGGCTCAAATATTACTCACAATTCAGAATGAAAGCGGAAACAACAACATTGTGAACTAATTAAAAGCAACATAGCATCGTTGAAATATGCCCACAGTCGACTCTGGCAGGTCTATGGCTTCACTTGCTTTGTGAAATCTTAATTCTGTGGTATGTAACATTAAAAATGAAAACTGTTTCAACGTTTCAGAGAAAACAACGAAATTAGGTAGATATGCTGTCATCTGCAGTTCACACCGACATATCTCTGTGATATCTAAAGACATTAAATGAACATGACATTATTTTCTTGTTACTGTCACGAGTTAGAGTAATAAAGAAAGTGATTATGTTAATAATATTTCTACATGTTTTCACAAGAAATAATTTACTTATTTTATTATGTTTAATTAAGTAGCTCAGTGGCATCGAGTCGGACAGTGGATTTGATCATCAGGGTTTGATTCTCACAGGCGACAAATAATTTTCACCACATTATAATTTTCATAATTTGAAAAAGCTATCCCTGTGGCTCTTCCACCACTAACATGTTTGGGAGCCGTGATCTGCTTCAGCAGAGTGCCACACCCAGTAATGGGTAGAAGGCGTAATGATATATATATATTTTTTTATAATTACATTTGTGTCTTCCTCTCCACTAATATCATTGAGGGTCGTGATTTGACGGCTGGGAACCTCACTTCACGCACATAAATCACTTACCAAGATCTGCTACGGCAGAATGCCACATCATTTAGATTAAAAGACGTGATGGTATATTGATTTTATTATGTTTATTTATTTATTTATGCTATTCCGTACAAAAGGAATCTTTGAACATTTTTTTGACTGTATTGATGAATAGGAAAAGGAAGGAATAAAATAGATTACAGTCGTATAATTTTTTTGTCCAATCGGAAAAAAAAAATAATTATACCAGAAATTGTATTATAAAAACAAAGTTTCTTTGTTCTTTGTTGACCTGTCTGCAAAAATTTAAATACATGAATATGTCATTTTGTTTCTCAAGGAATCTGTTATATACAGTTCACCCTGAATTGTTAATATTGTAAAATTCAGATTAGTATTGCCATTGTAAATTTTATTTCTTTTTCCATTTCTATTCCATTTAACTTAATCTCTCACTATTTGTGAAATTTCGGATTTGATGACGCTGAATGTTCATTTTCTAGTAAATTAAAGCAAATGTTATAATCCCAATTAGGGCAGGGTGAAAAGTCCCTGGTGCTACATTTGCAAATCTCATGTGACATTTATGATGTAGTATCTTCAACTAGAACGCATTAAAATTTTCAGACTGATATGTCATTCGGTTCTGTTTTGACACCCATCGAAAGCAAGCAACCTTGAAGATTTTTAAAAACATGGAAAAAAGTGAATTTCGCGTCTTGATTAACCATTATTTCTTGCATGGAAAAAACATTACGCAAACCAAAGCATCGCTTGTTAAACATTATGGGGACTCTTCACCATCGATTGCAACGATTCACAAGTGGTTTCCTGATTTTCGTTGTGGTAGTATGACCACAAAGGACGCCGATCGTTCTGGTCGTTCAATTGAGGTTACAACGCCAGAAATCGTCGATAAAATCCATGGTATGATATTGGACGATCGGCGAGTTGAAGTGCACGAGCTGGCTGAGGCTATGAGCATCTCAACCGAACGGGTACGGAACATTTTGCATAAATTTTTGGATATGAGAAAGCTATCTGCCAGATGGCTGACGCATTTGCTCTCTGTTGACAACAAGCGCGACCGCATTCGCAATGGCAAAATTGCATGAATTGCGCTACGAATTGGTTCGTCATCCACCATATTATCCAAATTTGGCCCCCTGCGATTTTTATCTATTTCCAAACTTGAAGAAATTGCTCGGCGGAAAGAGATTTGGCTCCAATGATGAGGTCATCGCTGAGACAAACGCCTATTTTGAAGGATTGCCAAAATCGTATTATTTGGAAGGGATGGAAAAATTAGAAAAAATGGTGGACGAAGGGTATCGAGCTACAATAATAAATAAATCATATCTTGTTTAATTTTTCAGGGACTTTTCACCCTGTCCTCGTATCTATTATTCCAGTTTTATTCTATGCAATCTATGTTATCACAATTATTTGCTGTTATTTGTCTAAACCAAATTTAAAATATAAGGTCTGTTTTAACCATGACTATTAAAGTCTATAAAAACTTTTTCTACAAGTATTCAATAGAATCATACTCTATTTATACTTTTTAGTGTATAAACTTGCATTTCACAATCGTACCTACACATAAACGAATGATTTGTTTTAAGCAATAAACTAAAGTGTCACATTACAAGCTATAATAAAGATTTAGCAATAGTACGAGATGACGCTGACATACTCATACACAACACATGTGTTGAACATATTGTTCATGTGTGTTATATCCGTGCAGCATGCAGCCGTCATTGCCCATTGCTCAAAGCCAGGCGTCATGCAATTTGCTATTGTTTCGGCACGGAACAGTGTCGGGCAAGGAGCATGGCACACCTAGATCTGTAGATGACCCAACGTGCTGACACTGAAGTGCGATACTCCGAATCATGAAGGCTTTGTGCTAGACGAACAGCGGTAGTCAAAATGGTGATTTACAAAAGTGAACTTTAATATAAAAAATATAATAATTATATCACGCCTTTTATAACTTAATGGGTGTGGCACTCTGTCGTAGCAGATCTTGGCATTTGATTTATGCGCTTGAAGTGCGATTACTAGTCGTCAAATCACGCTCCCAAAAAAGGTTAGTGGAGGGGAGGCCACAGTAATAATTTTAATAATTATTTTTTGATGTTTCTCAAAACCAATTAAATGCTTCATTGTATGTCACGTGTCTGCGTTTTAACCTATCCTGTCATTATTATATTGAGAATAAAGCTCTTGTGATCATTCCCGGGAAAAAAGACTTTCGCTGGTGAACTGATGAAACTCCTTGATTTTAGCGAGCGTCAGAAAAATATTTGTCAGAAAAGTCAAACTGTTTCTATGGTCTTCTGAAATGTCATCCTTTTCTGATGTATACAGAAATAATTTATTTTTGATAGGGCCGTTAAAACCTTATATAAGAATCAATTGTTAAGGGCTTTATAAACAAGACTTGAAAATTATTTTTAAAAATGGATGTTATGTTTTCGATGTTGAAAATAGATATAAACGCGAGGTATTTATTTGTTTATTTTTAAACAGACATTATAGTAGTTTAGTATTACTTGGTTGAATCATATGTGAAGCGATTATATATGATTTAATTAATTAATTGGGTAGAATTAACCGCAGAGAAAGTTGAATTAAAGTAAAATATCGTTGTTCTAAATATGTTTCATTGTTCTCAAATTTATTATGTGTAATTTATTATGTGTATATTCTGAACTTTACTCTCTATTTCATCTGCAATGTTGCATTAAAAAACGAGACTAATTGAATAAAATTTATGGTGTTTCTATTATGAGATTACAATAAATTAATTTATATGTATGAGGGCAGGGTGAAAAGTCGCTGAAAAATGAAACATAATCTCCTTGTAGCTCGATACACTTCGTCCAACATTTTTCTAATTTTTCGATCCCTTCCAAATAATACGATTTTGGCAATCCTTCAAAATAGACGTTTGTCTTAGCGATGACCTCATCGTTTCTTCTTCATTTCTTCAAATTTGGAAATAGATAAAAATCGCAGGGGGCCAAATCTGGAGAATATGGTGGATGACGAACCAATTCGTAGCCCAATTCATGCAATTTTGCCATTGCAACTGCGGACCTGTGCGCCGGTGCGTTGTCCACAATGTGGTACCCATCTGGCAGAGTTGGAGCCAAATCTCTTTCTGCCGAGCCATTTCTTCAAGTTTGGAAATAGATAAAAATCGCAGGGGGGCAAATCTGGAGAATATGGTGGATGACGAACCAATTCGCAGCCCAATTCATGCAATTTTGCCATTGCAACTGCGGACCTGTGCGCCGGTGCGTCGTTCACAATGCGGCACCCATCTGGCAGATAGCTTTCTCATATGCAAAATGTTCCATACCTGTTCAGTTGAGATGCTCATAGTCTCAGCCAGCTCATGCACTTTAACTCGCCGATCGTCAAATATCATACCATGGATTTTATCGACGATTTCTGGCGTTGTAACCTCAATTGGACGACCAGAACGTTCGGCGTCCTTTGTGGTCATACTACCACAACGAAAATCAGTAAACCACTTGTGAATCGTTTCAACCGATGGTGAGGAGTCCCTATAATGTTTAACAAGCGATGCGTTGGTTTGCGTAATGTTTTTTCCACGCAAGAAATAATGTTTAATCAAGACGCGAAATTAACTTTTTTCCATGTTTTCAAAAATCTTCAAGGTTGCTTGCTTTCGATGGGTGTCAAAACAGAACTGAATGACATATCAGTCTGAAAATTTTAATGCGTTCTAGTTAAAGATGGTACATCACAAATGTTACATGAGATTTGCGATTGTGGCGCCATCTGTTTTATTTTTCAGAGACTTTTCACCCTGCCCTGGTATATATATTAGAAAAATCCGAATGAATGCAAACTATATACTTTAAAATAAAATTTGTTTTATTTTAGAGTTCTTTGATCTTCAGAAATAAAACAATAAATGAATCTACACGTTTTTGTTTAATGTGCGGAAAAGATGACTTACTCAATATTAAGAATTTCTTTTAGTGTAGTCTTGTTGTTATAATCTAATTATTTTGCTAAATATTCCATTGATTTAAATAGCAAAATCATGGTCTGCTATTAAGGTATTAATTATTATTTTCCACTCCATGGAGTATGTATTTATCTATCCCGGAATTCAGCATGTCACTATGATCGTGTATAATGACGGAAGTACAGTAATTTAATATTAATTTAATTTTTGTAGTCCATAAAATAATTATTACTTTCATTTCAATTGGTAACAGGAACCAGTCTCTTTTGAAATGAACATAAAAATTAAAATACTAGCGAAATATCTCTTTTCTTTTGTTTTCACATTAACATTTTGTTTTTGATACATGTAATTCGAAACCTTTATTTATTTATCAAGTTATCAATGAAATATATTAATTAACCTTACACAATTATCTGGTGTATTTAGCTATTATTAATTACTTAATTATACCTACAAATTAGTTCCCAGTTTCTATATCGCCGATCGAATTCAGATACAGGAAACAATCATTCATTCTTTTATTTTATTTTTCATTCTTACTTCACTCGAAAGTTTATAAAATATGCCGTCATAAATTTATTTTGTTTTGAAAAATATTAGTTGGTTTTACATGTTTGGTTTTAGATGTTCTAAAATGGTAGTTTTAGCTACCTATTAATATTTTTGATTCCACCTTAGAACTGAGCTTCTTATTATTATATTCTTTTATGATCATTATTAATTACTAGAAATCAAACATTATTTTTACAATATTTGAATGACTAATTAACATTTTACCATATAATGCAAGCATCAGTACTGGTACCAACTTACAACATTTCCCTTTTAATATTTTGTCACATATTGGTGTTCACCTGGAATTCCTAGAAATCCTAGAAGAAGTCTTAAATTGTAAAATATGCTTTGAAATCCTTAAAAATCCTTAAATTTGTTTATAATACCTGGAAAAAACTATTTACAGTCAAAAATAATTGTTTAATATAGTATGAGACATGGACAGTTTAAAAAATATATAAGAAAATAGTTGATAAACAATGACAAAAAATGTCAATTGCGAAATGGAACAAATCTTTGAGTAAGAATAAATAGTAGGAAAAAATATCTTAACATTTGTCTAAGTTCCACAATAATACAGCAACCTGAGTCAACCTACTAAGTCATCGTCAGTTGCTGGTCAGTTCAACTCTTAACCATAGACGCGTTTCGCTCTTTGGGAGCTCATCAGTATGGTGCCACCCACGATTCAACTAGACCAACTAGGGACTAGTGAACAGTGGTAACGACAGAGTTGAACTGACAAAGCTAAAAACTTTTAAACTTGGTATGATGGCCTGAGAGGTACGGAGAACCATGCAGTGCCATCTACCGGGTAAATACGCAAGCTGTTTGACAGCTAGTATTAATAAACAACGACAAAAAATGCCAATTGCGAAATGGAACAAATCTTTATGTAGGAAAAAATAATAGGAAAAAATATCCTAACATAGTAAAATAGTTGATGCCATGGAAATGTGGATATGGAGAAGGATGCTTGGTATTAATGGTCTGATAGAGTTAACAAAGAACAAGTGTTGGAAAGAGTAGAAGAAGAAAGGAGACTGTATGAGACTATATTGAAAAGGAACAGAATGTGGTTGGGTCATGCGTTGAGAAAGGATACTCTAATAAAGGATGTAATAGAAGAGACAGTAGAAGGAGAAGGTAAAAGAGGCAGGAGAAGATGGAAGATTGTAGACGACCTGAAAGAAGGAAGAAGTTACATTGAAATGAAGAGGCTAGCTATGAGTAGAAGAAATTGGAGAAGGCATTTAGGACCTGCGTCAAGAAGATAATTATTGATGATGATGATCTTGTAGACACCATGCACAGAGAAATTATTTTGGAAATACATTTTTTATGGCTTCCTGGCGGACCAACTGCTATGGCCATATGCCGCCTGATCCTGCGTTTTAGGTCTTATAGTCAACAGCAACGCAGGTTTCTCTGGACGGTCACCCATCCAAGTACTATCCGCGCGCAACGTTACTGAACTCGCGTTATCGCACAAATACATTTATTTATTTATTTATTTATTACTCTGCACAACAGGAACTTAATTCCAATTATAGTAAAGGGGGCCTACAGCTTATAGTGGAATCCGAACTACTCAGACACAATCGTATTTTTTTGGATTTAATTAGAAGTCAGTGAGATTTGAACGCACGATCTCTTGCTTGCTAATTAAGGGACGCAAGTTTTACCTCGCTTTTATCCACTGAGCTACGATTGCCTGTAGTATTAACGAATCACTAATTATTTGTGAATAGTACAATTATTATATTTTTTTTGTATAATTTATTAAAATTAATGTGATCAAAAGATTTTAAAATAAACCTATTCAAATATGATAACAGCGAGAAAAAAAATCTCAGTGCAAAGTATTGTTTGAGCTCCACTGGTGTAAACAATAGAGCACGTCATGCAAACCAACGCCCATCGTTGGAAGCATTAGGGAAATTCACACAGGAAGCAAAACTTGGGGAAACTATCAGTTTGCAAATATCGATATTAGCCATTAATATCTGTTATTAAAAATCGATTTTGCAAACACTGAACACTTTACTACTGATTAGCTAAATTAAATATCCGAAAGTGAAAAGCGTTACATGAATGGAGGCAATTGTTTCTGCATGAATGAATGAGTATTTACTCGCGGTAGGCAATGCTTTACTAACTACGGGATATTATATTATTAAAAAAATAATAATTATTATAATCATAACACCGACCAAAAGTAATTGAGTGACTTTAATATTTAAATAAGTAAAATATAGACTAACGCAGAATTTCTTTCTCTACCAGTTTTATTTGCAACTTTTTGCTGTAATGTAATCAAGGAAGCAACGGTAGCTAAAAACTTATTTCCCATGTATTTCGCCTCTGGCGTAGATTTCATGGAACATCCTGTATATTTATTGTACGTTGAATTCTCGTCTTAGTAGACGTTTTACATTTAATTGAATTATTTTATTGGCTTTCATTTTACGTTGAGAATATCTACAAATATAGAAATGTTCGTAACAAAATGATGATTGTTGTCTCACAATCAATCTTAGAGCAGTATTTGCTACTGAAGCAAATAGTTTTTCTCTTTGTCTTAATTAAACAATTTCTCCAGATATCTAAGGAAATAATAAATGGAAATTAGTAATTTATGTAGAAAGAAGATCATGTTTCTAAATCCAGAAGTTGTTTATTATGCGAGTCTGGTTCTGATACTATCAAGTGAAACTGCGATGCAATTGTAAACAATTTCAACTTCCTAACGGAAACTTTATATCTCTTGCAAATGCAAGGCGTCAGAGCGAAGAACCATGTGAGAAACTTAGAAGGAAAATAATACTTTTAAAATAAAATAATTCATTAAAATGTTATCAGTAAAATATTAGATGAACGGATATACTAAATTGGTATTTAATATTATATTTGGAAGCAATCGTAAGTTGTGAAAAAAGAAAAACAGAAATAGAACTTGTATTTAAAAAATTGTACGTTCAAATCTCTTATACGTTACCAGTAGAGAAGAAAATTCAGGCAATGTTTACATAGCCTAAGCATATACAAAATTCCAAATACAAAAATTGTACAGGATTTTCAGAAGTAACTGTTTCAAATAAAAAAATAAAATAAAAATAAATTGGGTAAGACTGATACATAAATTTATTTCCATTTGTTGACAGTGACATTTAAATAAATAGATAAATAAATATATCATCACGTCTTTTACCCATTACTGAGTGTGACACTCTGCCGTAGCAGATCTCAGTAAGTAATATACTTATGCGTGTGAAGTGCGGTTGCCAGTCGTCAAATCACAGCTGTCAAAGAAGCTAATGGAGGGGAAGCCATAGGGGTAATTTTAATGTGAAAATGTTTGTCTGCTGTAGGAACCAGATCAGGGTTCTTAGGATCCACAGGCTGACTCTATACCACTGAGCTACCTACCCCATAAAAAAAAAATAGATACAGATCTTTAAATATCTAAAATGTGGTTAGATGTTAGCTGTAGGAATGTCTAATATATTTCTTTTTAATGTTGAACAGGATATACCAAACAAATGCCACGTGCTAAATTAACACATGGCAGTGTATTTATATTTAAATTACAACAATAACGTTTAAGAAATGTGTACCATTTCCTGCAAACTAGTTATAAGTAGAGCTCATATGAAAATAGTTGTTACTGATATGTAACAAATACATACAAGGTGTTTATTTAAAAAGAAAGACATGGGAAATTAAATTTTTCTTGCATAAATGGAAAATTGTTTTAGACTAAGATCATTCAATTAAATGTTCTGAAAAATTTAATCTGCACATAATTCAATAATTATTACATGAGGTTCGACAGATTCTTTAAAAATTATATCACGATGATCATAACAAGAATACATCACAAAAACCAAAGCCGGCATAATTATGTATATTTAGTATTTATTATCACGTAATTGGGTAATCACAGATGTCACCACATGCAAGAAGATAAATTAAATTTCCATATAACTGTTTTTTCTTTATGATTAAATTAGATTTTATCAATTGGGAAGTATTTACTTAAAAATACTAATTAAATTTAAATTATTATAATTTACAATGCACTAGATTGACAGGTAACTTTAAATATTGTTCTCTGCAGATGTTTTGACATGTGTCAGTCAGACTTCTAATTAACTAAAATCATCAAATGTACCGAACAACACGATGACATACATATATTTATTTCTACAGTTCATTATTCTATTTATTTATAATATCTACGTATATATTTATAATTATTTCACGAACTATTGCTTCAAAAATATGAGTGTACATCTATCTATTAATATTAATAACAGTACACTTTCTTCTGGAAGTAACATTTCATTAGATTAGACCATGCCACACGTTACAAGTTCCAGTGGCCGTGTATCACGCAAGCTTCGCACGCCTTCACTTACATTAAACTCTTCTTCCGTTTCAT
This sequence comes from Pterostichus madidus, assembly GCA_911728475.2. Taxonomy (NCBI): domain Eukaryota; kingdom Metazoa; phylum Arthropoda; class Insecta; order Coleoptera; family Carabidae; genus Pterostichus; species Pterostichus madidus. Next base: position 42,969,057 of record OU452301.1, read on the forward strand.
TTTTTATTTCGTTTTTGTTTATTGTTTGTTCTTTATTTTACAAGACACCCGTCTGGTCGCCGTGGGAAACGCATGTATAAATAGCGATTTTGTCTGTGTTTTATTGTTTGGGGAAATCATCATAATATGTATAGTTTTTTGCGTTGTGATTTTTATCTTCCTCTTCTCCGAAGTATTTTTATTTTAATTGCAAGGTTTTTCTGTAGCTAATTTGTAAGCATTGTTGCCAAATTTTAAACTATCCGGCAGTACTGTGGTCTGGTTTAGCGTTGCGGCTTTCGAATCAGACGTTCCAACTGAAGGAACTACCACACTGCGGCTCAGTGAATTCGAACCCTGTAATACATACATATATAACATCACGCTATATCCCATCCAATGGGGTAGCACGAACCCTATAGTTTTTGGAACCCTGGACTAGTTCTTCATGCCCCGCCCTCTCCGTTAATTAATATAAAATAAAATAAATATATCACGCCTTCTACCCATTACTGGGTGTGGCACTCTGTCGAAGCAGATATCGGTAAGTGATATATTTTGCGCGTGCAGTGCGGTTATCACTCGTCAAATCACGACCCCCAAAGATGTTAGTGGTGGAGGAGTCACAGGGGTATTTGATGAAATTATGAAAATTGTTTGTCGCCTGTGGGAATCGAACCAGGGTTCTCAGGATCCACAGGCCGACTTCATACCATTGAGATAGCTTCACATTACAATTTTAATGGCGTCAAGAAAAACAAAATTATTTGTAATTTGTGTTTTATAATCATTAATAATTCAAATATTTATATCATGTTTAAGAATATCATCTACTTTAATTTAAAATGTCGCAAAGTAATTTATTTACATTGTTTACTAATTTTAAAAGTATCGTGTAATATTTACTTTCAAATGTGATTTTAAGAACAATAATTTGACCAAGCGTAGTTTTAATAACCAAATTCTCAAAAATGTTTAGTTAAATATGAATTCTAAAATCGACAAATTTAGCTAAACCGTATTCTCAAAAAAGTTTTAGGGTTAGTTTTTCAATCACCGGTTTACTCTCGATTAACGTTAATTATGATTAAATAATATTGGTAACCATAGTTTCCATTATCATTTAATCATGATTCACATTAATCGGTGATTGAACAACTGGCCCTTAATAAATTCTAATTATTGTTGCCATTTGCTTTCGGAAAATAATTTGGATTAACTGTTTTAAATAGGACTAAAATAAGATTAGCTAATCTAAAACCGAGATTTAGTTAAAACATGTTTGAGAATCGGGCAGTAAAACATTATCAGTTTTGAATTATATTGCATATTGTCTCACACGGGGCATTTAAATTTTAATATATGTATATATGAAAATAAATTAGAATATTAAATGGTGTTAATATAGGTAAGAAAATAATAAGAAATAAAATATTTTCCAAACACAATATAAAATAAATTTTCTGCTTATAATAAAGTTATTATAAGATATAAAATACACGATATTACATTCTAAGAATTCAAATAAAATTCAGCATGAAAATGGTTTTTATCGAAGTTTTTATACAAATCCAATGACGTGCTAATAATTTTCCAATCAACAATGGTCTACTTTCGACTTGTTTAACTTGAACTTAATTAAATAATTAAAAGAAGCTACATGCAGGACAGGAAACTAATTATTATTTTAAGTGTATTACTACTGTTTTTATATTTTATCAATAAACAAAAACACAACAGAACACAATCTAACAAAGTTAATAAATTGTTGTCGGTAATTATTTATAGATTCAGAATTTAGACGTATCTGAATTTCCAGTTAGGAACTATGTTAACTTTAGATTAGATCATTTTGTAATGTAATCTGTTTTAAAAGACATTGAGGACGCTCCGTACTAAAAAAATATTTCCTGTTTGCTCCTTACTTGTATACATTTCCCAAAATCATAGAAGCATACTGGGTTGCAGAAGAAGAAAATAATTTCAAGCGGTTTTACACTGAGTACGGAGCGGCCTTAAGGACGCTCCGTAGTCAGCGTAAAATCGATTGAAATTTGTATGCTTTTTTACTTTCTTAAACACAGTATAAGGAAGTATTGGAATCGTGAAAAAAATCGTGTACGAGATTTTCGCGGAAATACGTGTTTTGAGGTCCACTGAATCCGTTTTGATTATTTTCTCAATGATGTCTGTGTGTGTGTGTATGTGGATGGATGGATGTGTGTCCGTATGTGCAACATCTCATGAACGAGATAACATTTGTTAACGAAACTTGGTAATTATAAGTTTAATGAAAATACGAAGAGCTGAGTTGATTTTGAATGAAATTGAATAGCCGGAAGCGGAAGTTTACCAGACACACAAAACAATAAATTCCATTTATTTCAAAAATGGAATCAGTTACGAAAAAATGTTTCAAATAAAAGATGTTAGCAAAAATATTTGAAACATAAAATGTTATTTGCAATTTTCCTGTATATGCGTCTAATTTTGAGAAAAACTAATTTTTATATTTAATAATATATTTCAATAATCATAGTAGCATTAGAAACAAAAAAACATAAATTTTAATTTTTGCTTTATCTAGCTATCTATGTCTTCTTACGGAAAGAAACTAAATTACATGTTTAATAACATATATTCTAAATATTATATATGCTGTGTACAAGAAAGTCGTGTGGTGCCCACACCAGATTTTTTCCAGTTCTAGATGAATAAGTTTGTTCAAATTTATCTTTTCCTATATTAAAAATAAAAGAACTTGCGGTCTTTATAAAGTTTGCACATCTTTTAGATGCAATACCATGTATGTAGGTTTGTACAATATGTAATTTAGTACTGAACATAAAGTTCTATATAACTGATAATTTTAATATCCTTTGTGTCCATCGCGGTTTCCATATTTTAATTTGTTTTTAATAGTTGTTGCAAAATGACTGTTCATAAAATTTCTACGTAGGTATATTTACTAGTATGCATCATATTTATTTTCATTTTCCGTTTACCTTGAATTTCAATATAAACCATAAATATTTGTCATTTATTTTTCTTGATAATCTAATGTATTTTATTTGTTTATTCGTTTAGTTAACACATAAACTATAATACTTATTGTATAAATATCTAATAATATGTAGACATATTATTTATTCATTTATCATGTCTGCAATTCATATTTTTATGGTTTTTGTTATCGAAGTTTAAAATTTCGATTTAGCTAGGTGTAGAAAATAAAATAGTAAACTGTATTTTATGGTGAAAGTCGTTCGCGCACTTCGTTCGTAGATGGCTCTAGCTTCAAATTCTCTTTTACTTTCACAATGAATTCATAGATGGCAGAGTATATATTGATTTTTCTATATACTTTTTTTGTTAATTTGTAACTTGAACGTTTTAGGGTATTTACTTACAAATATAATAAGACTCTTGTTCCTAGTAAACTAGTAAACCGGAATTTGTTTAGTACTTTTTTTAATTGTTCCTTTTTTATTTTTCAGGTAAGTCCACTTCTTTCAATTTCGATTGTCTTGACGTCATAAAATCAGGTATCAACGTATTGTTAATTATTTAATTTATATTCATGTATTAATTTAAACTGTCTTGAATTATTTATGTTTAAGCAATGCAGGAAATTATGATATTCTAATCTAATCTCTAATGATTGTACATTGTACTAATAATCCAACTCTAGTGGTCAATATAGCCACAGCGTGATTATTATTATTACATACTCTAGGTCATGGGTTTGATTGCTGTCCAAGGTGGGGATATATGCGATGTCTTCGTAAGAGTTAGGTATTACGAGATAGTTCGAAATTGAACATCGCCTTTAGTTGTTTTGGCCAATAGATCAATTATAAATTAAATTTATGGAATGGCTAGCTCAGTGGTATGAAGTCGGCCTGTGGATCCTAAGGTCCCTGGTTCGATTCCCACAGGCGACAAATTTTCATAATTTGTAAAAGCTATTCCTGTGGCTCCTCCACCACTAACATGTTTGGGGGCCGTGATTTTACGACTGGTAACCGGCACTTCACGCGCAAAATATATCACTTACCGAGATCTGCTTCAGCAGAGTGCCACACCCAGTAATGGGTAGAAGGCGTGATGATATATTTATTTTATTTTTTTTTAAATTAAATTTTATTTCAGGAAAACTTTTATGAAAGCATATTTTTCCATTTATTGGATAACTTGGCTTTATTAATAATTTAATATTTTAACCATTAATAAAGCCAAGTTATCCAATAAATGGAAAAATATGTATTCATAAACCTTTCCCTTAAATCCGACTTAACTTATTCTATTTCAACTATAAATTAAATTTGGTATAAATTAACTAGATAAAAAGAATATAGAATATTGACTTTAATTACGAGGCCAATCTGCAAAATGATCCACTCAAATTTAAATATAAAATAAATTAAATATATCATCACGCCTTCTACCCATTACTGGGTGTGGCACTCTGCTAAAGCAGATCTCGGTAAGTGATATATTTTGCGCGTGAAGTGCGGTTACCAGTCGTCAAATCACGGCCCCCAAACATGTTAGTGGTGGAGGAGCCACAGGGATAGCTTTTTCAAATTATGAAAATTTGTCGCCTGTGGGAATCGAACCAGGGACCTCAGGATCCACAGGCCGACTTCATACCACTGTGCTAGCCATCCCATATTTCAAAATCATTTCCTTATCACTTTGAATTTTATTGTAATTCAGTAATTGTGATATTTTTTAATTTAATATATTTTCTACTTGTTTGATTTTGTTTTATTTGACATTCTTTAAAATATGGAACGTTTCAGATAAGATCAGGTTCTGGTGCTTTTATATTTGTCGTTCTCTATTGCTTCCACATTTTGTTAATTTTCTTTATCAAATATTAAAACACATTTTGGTGTTCATTGGTTTAGTTATAAAAATATATCACTTACCTACATCTGCTAAGGCCATGTTATCCATGACTTAAATATAAATTTTTATTTTTAGAATTATTTACGATTATATTCACGTATTAAATATAACTATAATAACTGCAAATAGTTTATAGTAGGTATCACGTAGACATAAAATAATATTCAAATAGCCAAAATTTTAGTCACGAACTTAATTATGCACATACCGCCAAATCTTTGACAAAATCATGCTCTACTTTTCTATATAATAAAATATTCACATTCAAATTTTCAAAATGTACAAATAATATCCGGCAATGTAGAAACTAAACAACTAAACTGATCCGTATCGGTCACGGATCACTTGGTTCTCAGTGCAGGTTCCAGGAACGTATGTGCATCAGATGGATCACTTTTGATATTTATGCGATACTTGGTTGAGAAAGAAGTGAATGTGAATTTAGTTCAGTTACCTGTCGCGTGTTTAAGGGACGTTTCAACGTTTTGATTTTAAAGCTGGGTGTGGCTCGTTTGTTGAACTCGTAATCATGAAGCTTAAATGATTGAGTTATAATCTTATAATGGTGGATGGGTTAATGGAAAAATAATAAAGAATAAAATTAGAAAAAAGGTGTAATCAAATTAAAAGTATATAAGTAAAATAAATATATTACGACTTTTAGCCATTACTGGGTGATACATTTATGCGCGTAAAGTGCGGTTACCAGCCGTCATATCACTGTTCAGAAAGTTGTTAGTGGTGGGGGAGGTACAGGGGTTATTATAATGTGGTGAAAATTGTTTGTTGACTGTGAAAATCGAATACAGGTTCTCAGATCCGTGAGAACCCTGGTTTGATTCGCACTGCCGACAAGACATTGTCACTACATTAATACTACACCTGTGGCTCCCCCTCCACTAACATCTTCGGGGGCCTTGATTTAACGGTTGGTAACCCCACTTCCTGCGCAAAAATATATCACTTACCGAGATCTGTTTTATTTGATTCAACCATCCTCAACTCATCACCTCTCATCAAGTTATCTGAAGATGGCTCTAATCAGACGCCGAAATACTATTATCGAATAGACATTTATTTAATCGTTTCGTCTCCCTGCCACCTATTTATGATTTTCAATAAACATTAATGTACACATAATACTATGAACCAATATTTATAAAAACGTGAATACCTATAACTTGTCACAAATTTTTTATCCAGGTTCTCAGATCCGTTTCGTTTCATCTTGTATGATACAAGATGATCTTGTCTCATCTAGTCTAGTCTCGTCCAGTCTACTCTAGGCTAATTTAGTCTAATCTAATCTCATATCGTGTCGTCTTGTTTAATCTAATTTCCAAAATAAATTTTTCAATCATTTTCTTAAAATGTTGTTGCGAGTAGCGGTCTTAACATTCGCTATTGGCTTTCTTGATGCTGCTGAAATCTTCTGAATTGTTCAAGAGAAGACGTTGAGTCCATCATCCACAATGATTATAGCTTTGATAAAGCTGGTAAGAACACTAGTTCTTTTAAGATGGTGTCTAGTTTAGTCTCGTGTTTTATCGTCTAGTCTAGACTTGTCTCATCTGGTCTAGTCTAGTTTAATCTTGTCTCGTACCGTCTAGTCTAGTCTACACTTGTCTAGTTCTAATAATGGACGGTGTCCTAACGCGAAAAACCTACGTTCTAAAATTAATTCCTACTCTCTTTTTCCCCTTTCAAAAATTCTTGAACGTCCTTCATTCTTTAAAACTTAATGTAATATTATTAGTCCTTGTACATATTAGTAAATATGGATTGTACAAAACTTATCATTATTAATTATTAAGTTTCTATTAACAATTTACATTTGTCCTAATTATGTTACGTATAAGCCACCATATATATGTTCCTTTTCTCCCCACACTTCGCGTGAAATAAAGCACAGTTCACATATCTAAAACACCCCTTGTAGAAGTGACACAATTCCGTTAGAATCGATTGGATTCCTCGAAGCTGTTGAGTGTCCGAGTGTCGACCTGTGGTGGCCGCAGTGTCGTGAAGGGTCAGCTCATTATTCCGACAGCGGTGACGGTGATGAACTGTGACTGTATCACGGTGTTGTGTATTATGTACGCGACCTAAATACGTGAAACGTTGTAGATATAGAGCGCAGAGTGGCGCCAGGGGTTGCGAAATGACTGGGTGTGGCGCTTCCGCAGTTGGCGGGTACTGCTTTTGTTTTTATGCGTATTATACTAGACATATTGTTGGTATTACTTATCATAAGGCATATTCCATTTGTCATTTGGATCAAATGTAACTTAAATTTACTGAAACAGATCACTTATTTATTTAATTGGTCATATGGCCAGTTGCACTAACAAAACTTAAATTTTAAACTTTTTTTAAATAAATAAAGGAAATACGAAGTTAAATGTGGTATGGAATAATCGTCATTGATGTCAAACATTTGATTTGCTTATATTTATTTAAATCAAGTTTAAAATTTAACTTTTGTTGGTGCAGTAGCCATAATTCGCTCACTTTATTCTCAGTACTAAAATTGCAAATTCATATTTAACTTCAAGTAATCTACCGCAATTAGTGTATCAGTTTGCTTAGTTCAATTCAGTTTGTCATGTGGTCTAATTTAACTGAACTAATTTCAGTGAACCAAGTAGCAAATAGACTATAGCATATGTTGATTCAACCATCGATGGAGTAGGTAGCACAGTGATTTCGAGTCGGCCTGTGGATCCTGAGAACCCTGGTTTGATTCTCACTGTCGACAAAACATTTTCACCACATTAATACTACTCCTGTGGCTCCCCCTCTACTAACAGCTTTGAGGGTCGTAATTTGATGGCTGGCAACCGCATTTCACGCGCAAAAATATATCACCAAGATCTGCTTCGGCAGAGTGCCACACCCAATAATGGGTAACAAGCGCAATGATACATTTATTTATATTTATTTTTATTTGATTCAACTGTCCTCAACTCATCACTTCTCATCATCAATTTATCTGAAGATGGCTCTAATCAGACGGCGAAATATTACCATCGAATAGTCATTTATTTAATCCGTTCGTTTTCCTGCCACCTATGTATAACTTTCAACAAACATTGATATTCACATAATACAGAGTGATCAAAAGGAATTGTTACAGTTGGCAATAAAAAAACTACTTGAAATTGGTAAGCCTGATACATAAATTCATTTCCTGTTGTTGACAGTGACATTTAAAATTTAAATTTGATTACATTTATTATTACATTTATTTCTAAAGTATTTCTATTACTTAAAAAGCCAAAATTCTATTAGCTGTCAGAGTCCTAACATAACCTATTTGTATTTATTAGAAATGTCAAATAGCATTTCCGCCTTTATATGACGTTGTGCCAACGGTGGAATAAAAAGATCTCTGGAATTGTATTGCCAACTATAACAATTCCTTTTGATCACCCCGTATTATGAACCATTATTTACAAAAATGTGAAACCCTGTCATTTGTTACAAGTTTTTTTATCCTATATAATCATATCTTCATTTTGACGTTTTGATTAGCCAATCACAATCAAGATCAAGCATCCTATACACTCATGCTATTACCAAATAGACTATTACAAGTATTTCAAAATGTACACCTTGAAGTGCATACTGAAATGCCTAGATAAAGCAAATATACGACACCAATACCGTATCATCAACAAATTAAGTTTCTGACGGAATTCCCTGAATTTACATTAATCAAATCAAAAACTGATAGCCATAAATGTTACATCATTACAAGTTAATATCTTACAATCATCTCCAACAGTTTTAACAACCATTACAACGCACACAAATACATTACTTAATACTAATACACATTATTAAATAATAATACAATACCAATACACAACAGGCCCTCTTCAATAAAAATAACGAAATTATAAAGCGAAAGACCTCAAAGCGATTTAACCTCGGGTCGAAGATCATATGGGTCAGTCGGTTAAAACATAACGTTAACAAATGCCAGGGTTGGATCTAACACAAAGTTAAGATGTGTAAGACCTGAAAATGTCAATTTGCATCTATCAATTAAGAGTTCAGATGATGCCAAAAAAATAAGACTGATTTGGGTGGTTCGGATTCCATTGTAAGCTGAAGGTCCCCTGTATTGTAATTGCATCAAAATATTATTGTTATTATAAATGAAAAAACTATAAGCTTGTAGAACGCATGTTCCACAGAAGCAAGCCTTTATAATTGTTCTTAGAAAAATTTGCTTGATTTAATACTGCATTTCACATTTTCCTAAATTTTATACTTTGCCTGTGATGTATACATTAGTTAATGTATAATACAGTTTTATAAACGACAAATATTTTTTTTTGTTATGGAGTAATAGCCCAGTGGTATCAAGTCGGTCTGTGGATCCTAAGAACCCTGGTTCGATCCCCACAGCCGATAAAACATTTTCACCAATTTAAAATTACCCCTGTGGCTCCCCCACCACTAACATCTTTGAGGGCCATGATTTGACGTCTGGTAACCGCACTTCACGCGCATAAATATATCACTTACCGAGATCTGATTCGTCAGAGTGCCACACTCAGTAATAGGTGAAAGGTGTGATGATATATTTATATTTATTTATTATTTAAATTAATTTACTTCCAAAATAAATAAAATTTATTGATTCAAATAACTGTCGAACTTTGACAGTAATGTTAGGTGTGCCACAAAGTAAATAAATTTGATTCGAGTTTGTTCATTTAAAGAAGTTACTGTGACAGTAAATTTATTCTGTCCTTTTTAAAATATAAATAAAATATAAATATATCATCACGCCTTCTACCCATTACTGGGTGTGGCACTCTGCCGAAGCAGATTTCGGTAAGTGATATATTTTTGCGCATGAAGTGCGGTTACCAGTCGTGAAATCACGGCCCCCGATGTTAGTGGTGGAGAAGCCACAGGGAAAGCTTTTGAAATTATGAAAATTGTTTGTCGCCTGTGTGAATCGAACCAGGGTTCTCAGGATCCACAGGCCGACTTCATACCACTGTGCTCGCCACCCCTTTTTAAAATCGGGCAATAAATTTAAGTATTTTGAGAAATAAAGTTGAATAAAAAAAATAATCGCCAAAAACTCACTTTTACTATTTTTTATCTGTAATTAATATCTAATAATGTATTATATTTTTGGCATATACCAGGTGTATTACGCAAAGCGAGCCATAGGCATTCAAAAAAGGAAAACAGTTTTTCTGTGCGCATTGCTTCTCAAATTATTTTAGAAAAAAATGCTCAAATAGAAGTTGTAGAGCATAAAATTCTGTATCCAAATCAATAAACAACATTTATTTTCTGTGTTTTGTAACGGCAGAAATTAAATATGAAAATTTATAAAATAGTGTTAAAAAAGTAACAAACAAATATTAAACATTGTTTCACTAAGAAAATTTAATTGGGAAAGAAAAATCGTCTCTATTACCTCTAGATACGGTCCTGCCAACGTTAACATAACGTAAGCCGATCCGTTGCACCCTGTAGCTGTAGATGAAATGTCGTTGAATAATAAATTATTTAATTTTTTCCTCTTGGCGGCTTTTTGACCTTAAACGAATTGGATTTATTCCTTGTTTAGCTCCGAAGAATGTACATTTTTTACTCAATTTTTTTGTAGTGAAAATTTATTGTTCCGCTAAGCATATATCAAGTTTGTCCTCCTACTATATTCATGTTATGATGTTGGAAATATTACAAGAGTTTGTGTTACTGTTATGCGATTTAGAATATTGTAATTGGGATGTTTGTTGTGGAACATCTGTCGGAAATGAATAAATTTTGTTGGTCGTAAATAATAATAATAAAAAAAATCATACCTGGTAAAAAATTATGTCACTGTGGCTGCAGTTCCTTTCAAGCAATTTTTATTGTCTAATTTTTCATAAAAACCAATCTTTGTTTTGTCTGCTTATAATTTTTGCTGCTGTTGCAAAAAGTATAAAACTTTGAACTAAAAATGACAAGTATAACTTTATGTTATAAAGTAGGTAAATAGGTTTTGTTAAAAAAATTCTGCGTTCAGAGGAACAGCGAAGATATCGAGAATATTCTCTCAATTATTTAGTAAAGTATGAAAAATAGAACAGGTTCCATTCGGCTCGCAATTTTTTCTGGTGTCAAGGGATTTGTGTCTCAGGTTAAAAAATTCTGCTACCTACTGGAAAACTGAATAATCCAGAACTATCTAAAACGAATTGTGAAATACGTCTTCAAACAGAGTGCTATAATTGGTTTTTTCTTTTTTGGTAGAGGGAGAATTCTTCGATAATATTTTCAGCAATCTTTCCATCTTATGTTTTTGCTTCAAATTGTTCTTATCCAGTTAAACTCATTCTAAAATTTGGATATATATATATATATATATATATATATATATATATATATATATATATATATATATCACACGCTCTACCCATTACTGGATGTGGCACTCTGCCGAAGCAGATCTCGGTAAGTGATATATTTTACGCGTGAAGTGCGGTTATAAGTCGTCAAATCACGGCCCCCAATGATGTTAGTGGTGGAGGAGCCACAGGGGTAGTTTTTGAAATTATGAAAATTGTTTGGATATAAACTGCTGATAAATATCAAAGTATTCACCAATAAATATATGAAAAGATGGGTATCGTTTTGAGGATTAGGTTAGCTGTCCCCTAGGGTTGCCGATCGTTTTCCCAAATGTTTTTTGCGAAATACCTGTTTTCCTGAATTATAATTTTCTCGTATGATTATTTCCTGATTGTCTTTTTCCAGAATTTGCATTTTTTCGAAAACCTTCTTTCCTTATGCTAATTTCTTATATTTCTTGATTGATACTGTCAGAAAATAATCATTCAGGAAAATTGTATTCCGGAAATTTGCCATTCATGAAAATACGTTAGTGTAATATGTGTTCGTTCAATTGTCATTCGGGATATAGTTTTTCTTTCAAATTGTCATTTGTTGAAATTGTCATTCAGGAAATTGTACTCGAGAAAATAGATTGTAACCGTCCTCTAGAAATTCTAAATAATAAGTGGCTAGTAAAGAGCTGTAAACTAACAGTTATTTGTCAAACTAGAAAGGAACGCGATATTTTTGCCATTTGAGTTCGAAGTTTGCTGCACGAGTACAACGAGAGTGTAAAAAGAGCTTGCCTTTCATGTTAGACATAACAATTTTTTCTCGATATGATATTTAAGCTGTATTTCATTTGCCACTTGGTTCATTTAAATCAGTTCTGATCAATTAGTCAACATGACTAAATTAACTGAATTAAGCAAACTAACGTACTTGTAGGAGTGAATTACTTCAAAGTAAATTAGAATCCATAATTCCAGTATTGAAAATAAAGTCAGTGAAGTAATCCAGCGAAATAAATAAATGATCTGGTTCAGTATATGTACGAGTAAGTTAGATCCGATACAAATGACATATGGAATAAGCCTCTAGTAGGTACGATAAAGGTAATATCTTATTTATTTGTATCAAAATTGTAAGATAATTTAAAGATTTGATGTATTTATTACTATTATTAAATAAGAATTTTATAAGTATACTTCTACGTGGCATCTTTTTTCTCTCTAGAGATGGAAAACTCGTTTTATTTTTCTAACTATTTTCTATTGATAAATTCAACCTTCCGCTTAACCGCAAAATTAAGAAAGATAAGAAATATTTATGGACTATTTACTATTACGAAGATATAAATTAAATTGTGCAATATATCACAATAAATTTATAGCCACATCCGGTTACATATATGTAAACCAAAGTTACTTCCTAAACAAGTCAAAATGAAGAAAAACAGTCAATAAATCCATCACGCATTTCAATTGTACAGCGACACTGTTGAGACTGACTCTAAATCAAGAATAGTAAAAGCTTTGAACTCAAACAGAACAGAAAGAAATATTCAAACCTTTCGCCATAGGCGCCGACAGTAAGATGCAAGGTGCAATATCTATTTGTTCATAAGAATTTACAAAACAATTAAATTCAATTTGTTGACACAACAATATATTTTTTCTATTTACAATACCAATATCGTATAACGTGAATTTTATTAAAAAATATAGTAAAATAAATATGTACGTTGACATTTCATTAAAACATTAACGAAATTACAAAAAATGCAAAATTGCTATGAATTCTGATTTCTTATACAGGTTGATCAAAAGGAATTGTTATAGTTGGCAATACAATTCCAGAGACCTTATTATTCCACAATTGGCACAACGTCAGATAAAGGCGGAAATGCTATTTGACATTTCTAATAAATACAAATAGGTTATGTCAGGAGTCTGACAACTAATAGAATTTTGACTTTTGAATTAATAGAAATACTTTAGAAACAAATACAATAATAAATGTACTCAAATTTAAATTTTAAATGTCACTGTCAACAACAGGAAATGAATTTATGTATCAGGCTTACCAATTTCATGTAGTTTTTTTTAATTGCCAACTGTAACAATTGATTTTGATCGCTCTGTATTTGTATTGCATATATCTATCCACTTTACCGCTTCTAATGTGTTATTAAGACACTAATAATAGTTTGATAATTTTGATATTAGATAATGATTGGAGATAAAGTTAATTTTGTACAACTGGTTTTGTCAAATACAGTGCTACAAAGTATAACTTTGTACAACTAGTTTTGAATATTTTTGTGTCAATTTGTCAAGTTGTTTAGCTTCGGTAAAATGACTAACTATATATTGATTACAATAATATGTTGATTACAATAATATATTGATTTCAACTATATATTGATTAAAATAATCATCCCTATTCTGTAAAAGAAATTGCCAACTATAGCAATTGCTAAAATGATATTTTGATACTAACTTTCCTAGTAACCATTGTTGTTTTAGGTCTTAGCAGTTACTATACTTAGCTTGCTGAATAGGGGTGAATGCATTGATTACAACAATAGGCATATTTATTAGAATAATATATTGAAAATAAATTGTAAGAAAGTGTTTAGGTTTGCAACCATTTTGAAAATATTCTGGCGACGTCCATGCATTTTACATTGATTACAAGTGAAATGGTGCACCATGGAAACAGAAACACTAGTACTAGAACATTTCTCTCCTACATGTTAAGGTTTATAAGCGGCACACTTTATGGTTTTAAATACTCTCTCAAACAAGAGATGGCAGTGATGTAAATTGTAGGTTGACGAATGTGGGTACAAAAACTTAGGTTATAAATGGAAAGATGTCAAAAATTGCTTTGTAATGTCTCTGTAAACAAGGTTGGAAATGTATTTATTTGTTCTCCAGTGATATATGATGACAAAGAGATGTATAAATTTGTCTATACAAATTGTAGTTCTTGTATTACATTTAGGGTAATGTGTGTACATTTTGTTTGTAAAACAAATTAAGCTGTACGAGTGTTGTCATTAAGTATACCAACACATACCTTTCCAATATCATTTATTGTAATGTAATAATTTAAATTGAGTAGATTTTCATAATTGTCAATATTTTTTAAAAAAGATCGTCTCTAGAAACTATAAAATCGTTTCTTCAATTAGGTTCATTTATTTATTAGCACCATTTTTATACCTATGGGGTGGCTAGCTCAGTGGTATGCAGTCGGCCTGTGGATCCTGAGAACCCTGGTTCGATTCCCAGAGACGACAAACAATTTTCATAATTTCAAAAAGCTACCCCTGTGGCTCCTCTACCACTAACATCTTTGGGGGCCGTGATTTGACGACTGATAACCTCACTTCACGCGCAAAATATATCACTTACCGAGATCTGCTTCGCCAGAGTGCCACACCTAGTAATGGGTAGAAGGAGTGATGATATATTTTTTTTTTAATTTTTATATTTTTATACCTTATGTCCGACAGTATGGTGGTGCAAATAGCGGTAAGGAATTCTAATCCCAAGATCCTGAGTTTGAATCCCATTTAAGCTAAAAATATATGAACTATCAAATTGCAGCTCGGTAAGTCAGGAATCTGTACTGTAACTGTAATTAAGTTCATGTTGTACAGAGTAACATAAATAAATAAATAAATAAATAGAGACATTGTGTTGAATTCAGCATTCAGCTTTAGTTTAGAAATCGTCTTTAGTAACCATGGAAATACCTTGCATTTGTTTCTTATTAATGTATTATCGTATTTCTTTATATTGTTATTTTTAAAGAAGCTTCTTTAGTTAGATAAGGGTGCTTACTAATCAAAATAATCCGGCATGCAATGACGGTATTGCAAATATTGCGTAAGGCAATACTAGACCTATGCACTTGATTTACAACTGATTATCTGATTTGACTTTGTCAAATTTTTTTCTGTATTATCATTCAACTTGTGAAATCATGTCTTCTAAATAGAAAAGTACTAAATTATGTTATACTGTTCCTTAATATTAATTATCTTTTTGAGCTTTTCGATTATCAGACTCTTTAGGGCGAACATATAAATTTAAATTCTTAGTTTTTTGCTAATGTAACTTCGTACTTATTTTTTCATTTTTGTTATATGTTCGCCGTAAATAAGTACTTGTAACGTAACTTGTATTGTTGTTTTTCGTTTTATTTAACGTTTGTGACCTGAAGATGGCCATAACCTTGGCCGAAACGTCGTTGTAATTCTTCAATAAATTTAAATACAACTTTAAGCCTTTTGTCCATTACTACCTTACAATATTACTATTGGCTTACTAAAATTATCTACTAGAGGTTTTCTTATTGAGTTAAGTTTTTAGAAATATTTTGTTTTTAAATTACTTCATAAAATCATTTATCTCAAAACTGGAATTTTTAA
This sequence comes from Pterostichus madidus, assembly GCA_911728475.2. Lineage (NCBI taxonomy): Eukaryota > Metazoa > Arthropoda > Insecta > Coleoptera > Carabidae > Pterostichus > Pterostichus madidus. Next base: position 42,984,748 of record OU452301.1, read on the forward strand.
ACAAAATAATATTGTTATTGTAATCGAAACAACAATTTTCACCATATTTAAATTATATAACTCTGTGGCTTCCCCACTACTAACGGAAGCCTGTGATTCACCGAGATCTGCTACGGTAGAATGCCAAACCCAGTAATAGCTAAAAGGCGTGATGATATATTTTTTAATTTCTTTTTTTCTAAATGAAGCATATTATTTATTGTACATATTCGTATTTATAAAGTTGAAATATTGTATTTAATTTCCAAAAACGATTGAAATTATATTTATTTACACTTTAATAAAAAAAAAAGAAAAATATATTTTCACCACATTAAAATTACCCTGTGGCTTCCCCACCTGTAACATCTTTGGGAGCCGTGGCTTGACGGTTGGCAACCGCACTTCACGTGCATAAATATATCACTTACCGAAATCTGCTTCGGCAGAGTGCCACACCCAGTAATGGGTAAAAGGCGTAATGATATTTTTATTTTATCGTAATAAAATTTGTACCTTGTAAATATAATAGTTATTTGTGTATCAGGAGCGTAAAGTGAATTTTTATTGCTCGTGCTCGGTAATTGAAGCGCGAGCGAAGCGAGCGCTGCAATAGAGCGAGAGCAATAAAGATACTTTACGTTTGAGACACACACACATAATTTTTTCTACGACTTTACTTACAAAAAAAATTTAAAAAATAACATGGAGCTAGTTGAATTTACATTCCACCAATTTCTGTATTGTATGTAACCATGATGATATCAGTATCCATTCTGTTATCAACAATCATTGTTTGTGATAAATTTTGACACATAAATAAAAAATGTGCTCAATAATCTCAGAAAATAGTGATAAAAGTGATTTTCCCTGCACTCCTCCAGATATATTTGAAACAGCGCAAAATGCTACCTTGAGTTTATAACATGCAAAATCAAGAGCGTTTTATGAAAAAAATTATAACCTCTTCATCGCATGGTGTAAGGTAAAAAAAATCAAGTATTATAGCGAAAATGTTATACACTGCTGCCCAGCTGCGTTCAGGTTCAACTTCAAATCATAGCGCTGCAAACTTCATGTATAATATGTATAAAAGTGTCAAAATGAATCTAACTTATATTTTAGATTTTGTAAGTATTGTTTCAATAAATTAAGACTTCAGCAACAATTTATATTTTTCTAGGCGAGCGGTAAAGTATTTTACTGCTTGTTGCCATGGGAGACGCGCAGTAAAGTATTTTATTATTCTTTACTCGGTAACCATCAACTTTACACTGACAACTGAAAGCATAAATGTCAACTTTTCATAGCAGTCGTAGAAAAACAATTTTGTCTGTGTATGCAAGAGATCCGCCAACGCATTATTAATTTGATTCTGTTAAATATCGGCTGTTTGTCACAATATGGTGATTGAGCCCACAGATCATAATATACTACTATAAATAAGAAACTGCCATGTTATGCATTGGGACTGTATTTTGCGCCATCTGAGTAGTGGAAGTCTAACTAAACCCGATATGCATATTTAGGCAGCTTGTAATTTTTATTATTATTTTATATTTATTTAAACTATATAAAATAAAAATTCATAAATAGTATATAAACATTTATTAAAATTATCCTCGTGTATACAATTTATTTATAATTTGAACTGTTTCAATCTCAGTTTTATCCAACTCTTGTGAACTTGAAAATATATTATGACTTCCTCATCTAAATATTATTTATTATACTCGTATGATTACTTACTTACCAGTAGCAGCGCAGTTTTTTACACAACAATTCATATTAGTTGATGACAGTATTTATATGAAATTACTTCACTAATAAAAATTAATTGGATATTTGACAGATTGAAAAATTTGAAATATATACAAATGACAACTACAGGAACAATCTAGTAACCAATGATTGTCGAAATTGTAGTTACCTAAAATGTATGTCTTCACATAAAGACAATTAGCGCCATTACTTAGGTGGAAGTCTAACTATAAACACAGTCCCATGGTTACCAATATAATTTTCTGCTGCCTGATTGAGCCAATCAAAAATATATCTGGTCGCTACTGTCCCCAAGAACTAATTCATGAATGTAAAAAATGAAGCTTTATTTTCGGAATTCGGATCCACCCTCACAGTACGAAATTGGATGTGCAATTTAAAAGTTTGCAAGTTAATATATCGACATGTATATTTGCAAAATTTAATTCGATTGCCTTTGGTTCATAAATTCAGGTTAAAACTACACCTACACATTAATCAAGTGGGGGAATTTTCAAAATTATTTCGAATGTCAAGCATTATGACAAATGTCTTCGTTAATTGCTGTGCTAAAATTTCACAGAATATTACCTTCAAAAGTACCGTTCCGTATTATTGCAGATATTTTTAATGGAACTCACATGAGGATGAAAGGAATATATTATTTTTAATTTGTAATTTGTCGGGCTGAAAGTCAAAGAGATGACTTTCGAGTATTACGATGATGTAATACTTAGATAATGGAACATCATGGATAATTAATTATTTACTGTAGCATTTAAATTATGTTAAAGAGGAATTTTAGTTATTTTAATTGTGACATTGTGTATCTTATCTGTATCAAATATTTTGACTTGATGGTCATTCATGCAATGCTACAGAAATATGTCATAGTCTATTATGACACAGTTGTATTGTATTTTTGGAAGAAATATTGATGTAGGAAGGTACGTCATATAATTTTGAAGAATTGCTAAAATATATGTATATGTAATGACTAATTTTGTAAAAATCTATAGTTTATTTTCTATTCAAATATAAGAGTAGAGTATTTTCCGGTAAGGATCTCTTAAGGTAGTGCAGATCTGAATGAAATTTGGCGCATATAAACATTGGATAGTCATATGCATCCTGTTAAAATATGAAACACATTCATCGTCTGTGAACAAATATATTCGCTTGTAAAGTTGAGTTCTTATATACGGGGCTTATGGCGATCATCACTCAGAATCGCACATATTTGGTTTGTGTACCTCTAAAATTTTGCAGTTTCATTTGAAAAACTAGTATGATGTTCTAGAACTATCCATGTATATTGTATCAGAAGGAGAAAGTTTTGTATCGTTTAGTAATGGATATATAGCCATGCAAAGCCTTGTTTTTAACGAAAAATTAAGAAGCCCAATTTATAATGGCAACACCACACGGTGATTTGGTATCTGAAAATTCACTAGACCAACAATCTGTTAATAATTCATGATATTCAAATCATACTAGGTATAAAACACTTATTTTATTCAATTTTTATATTTTTTTGAGCGTCAGTTTCGCCACTCGACAACCGATGGCGTCACCGTCACACTAGTACTACCTTAAATACTTAGGGTTGGAATTTTCAAACCTTTAATTGCGCATTTATCGTTAACAACAGTTTAAATTTTGACAGCAATGTTCATTTCCCATAATTGCTTCGTTGTTGTCTTTCTTAAACTACATTTAAGAAATAAATATGGTAAATAATACCGGGATATAATATGTTTCATTTATAATAACAACAATATGTGATTTTAAAAAGATCAGTGTTCAGGTGCAAATTTCATATCTATTTATGTGTATGATATCGAATGAATTATGATTAATTGTGGTGTGGAAACCATGATAAAAGCCTTAATTATATGCCGAAAGGTTGATTTAGTGAGGAAATAAAAGAACTATGACCACATTTCAATTCATTATCTTCACCATTTTGTAGAATTACTATTGTACATTCGAGGAAGATAAAAAATATGCTCGTCAAAAATGTCAACCAGAATTCATGTCTCACTTTGTTACAGTCATCATTATCTACACTTCTTTGATGATGACCACCAATAACTCTTGTTCATCTTGCTATTCTCCTGATTCATTTTACTTTCAAGGCTCTGCGTGCACACTGCCTCGTCTAGTGCCCGTGTTTGAAACTTTCTCTTTCACCTGCCGGTCCAGTGTTGGTTGTCGTTGCATCGGCGAGGTGATGTGATGATGCAGCAACCCTTTGAGGCACGTGTTTCACCGACGTTTTTATGTTTTGGTTTGTTTTTATTTGTAACTGCTGCGCTATCGCTGGTGCTGATGCTGATGCTGTTTTGTTACTGTTGTTGTGGCTGATTAATGTAGAGGCTTGTTATATTTGGTGATTGGTAGGATGGGTGATTGGTATGACAAGATACAATGTCCTTGAATTGGATGATTGGATTTGAATTTGGATGGTTATTCGATGATAAATATCGAATATTGAACCTTTCATTATATCATATTTTTACATCTATCTTCTTATTTTATATTTTCTCTGACGTGAGAACTCTTGAAATAATTTGACAGTGCGGCTATTTAGAAGCGCATACCGACTTTTAGCAATATTGTTATGTTTTCTATAATAATTATTTAAGTAAATGGATCCTGAGAACCCAGCTTCGCGCGCCCCCCTGGATATTAACTAGGGTGGTGACCACGACTCTTGAACATAAGACTTTAACATGTAAAACTATAATTTTGTAATTTCCTGTTTCCCTAAATATTTTAAGCAAAAAAACTTGAAATAAAAATTTTAGGGCATCAAATTCTACAAGTGAACCAATAAACAAAATTAATTTTGCATACTATGAAACGACACAAATTAGATTTGAAAATGACGAAAATTGCCTCAAAACTATCGATAGACATGAAATTGAAACAAAATTAAACAAATGTTTGACGTTTTATTTGTCAAAATAAATGAAATAATAAATGAAGAATTTATTTTGACAGTTTTGACAGATTGAACGTCAAACATTTGTTTAATTTTGTTTCAATTTCATAGCTATCGATAGTTTCGAGACAATTTTACTCATTTTCAGATCTAATTTGTGCCGATACAAAGCATGCAAAATTAATTTCGTATTTTATTCCCTAAAACTTTTACTTGAACCTTTGTTGTTTTAAATAATTATGAAGCTGGTAATTAAATCAATATGATTTTACATGTTAAAATCCTATGTTCGAGAGTCGCGGTCACCACCGTATAAATTAAATAAAAATGAAATTATAAGTTTAAAGACAATAAATTCAAGCTGAAGCTTTCCAGCAGTATTCTTATGACCAGCTAGCGACATGTTCCCTATCGTAACGAATGAGTAATCTAAGTTTATTATATATATGTATACACAGACACAAAATATTAGAACATACAAACTGTAAAACTGCTAAATCGGAATATTCAAGAAATGGTGTCAATTTATGGAAGAGTTATTAAAAAATTGTCCTTCCTCTTCAATTCAACCCAGACGACGAAGACTAGTCATTTATTGCACAAATTTAAATATTTTTTTATTCATTTATAACGAGTATTTGTATTTATGTAATGTAAAAAAAAATATTTTAGAAATTTATGTATATCTGAGAGTTTTTTGTAGCGAAAAAATAAATAATAGAAAAATATGTCTTGCAAAATACGAGTATATCGCAAGTTATTGGAAACAAATCGATAGAAGGAAATAGTGAAAGAGTCACAACTTCATTGCGTGTCGTGCAGAAAGACAATTTCAGCTTCCAGCAAATGCAGTTCAATCAGGAAAGCAGCACAGAACGAACGAACAAATTTAAACGCATGACTGCAAATAAACAAGACGTTGTGCAGCGTGGAGAGATAACAAAAATCAAGTGTTTCGATTCCTATCCCGGAACTAGTCACGGAGAAAATTGACAAAGTGGAAAATTGGGATTTGTCGAGCTCTACCAATATACGAGCACATGCAAATAAATTGTTTAATGTAACAGAAATAACAATGCAAGAATTTTTGTTTATAAAATTGTCATTTCAATTTCAGACAAAAAATAAACAGCGCCTTTTATTTATGACATTAGTAGTTCCGGACGACTCTATATTGAATCGCTAATGTCCATTTAGTACATGGACAATGAATTAGGGCAGTGGTTTTCAAAGTGTGGGTCGCGAAGATATTGAAGGGGGGTCATCGGATGGTATTTAAAAATTTTAAAATACATGTTTCCAAAGATCATCCCATTGCAAACTTTTATTTAATTTTTAAGGATTAATAAAATAAAAAATGTATACTATTTATTTAGATGCTTATATTGTTTATATTCACGTTTGGTTCTGTTTACAATTAATTTTAAATAATATGAAACTAGATATGAAATTGGGGATTTCACCATTTAATTCCTCATATATTTCTGCATAATTATGCATATTTTGATCCTCAATATATTTTTATTTAATCGCCGGAGTGATCATCGCAATAATTTCGGGTAATGAAACTGCGATTCTTTTTGTTGAACCATTTGAAAAATCGAAAGTTTGAAAATATGATTCTATATCATTCAGACTACGAGAAATTGAATTCCGTTGAGCGCATCTTCATATCTTGTTTAGTTTTTAAGTTAAGGTGATTTTTGACTTTTTGAAAAATTCAATTTTGGAGGCCCATATCTCGAAAACTAAAAGAGATATTGAAATGCGGTTTGAATGAGTGAATTTCTCGAGCTCCAGTTAACTTATACCGAAATTTTGAAAATGTTGAAAATTTTACAATTTTGTTCAAAATTTTCATTTCTCAATATTTCAAAAACTTGAAGAGATAATAAAAATCTGTGAACACCAGTGGATTCCTCTCGTAAAAATACATAGGTATACAAATTTTCAGCCAAAAATTCGCATAGATAGAATTTTTAGTACAAAAAAACGAAAAATCACTGTTTTTTAATTATTTTTGAAGGGGTACCCGTTAAGATTTTTATGAATTTTGGCCATTTTCAGTATTTTTGCTCTAAAAATTGTATCCGTTGAGCAAAACTTCTGAAATTTTACATACTTATATACTTTTACGAGAGGAATTCACTGGTTTTTATAGATTTTTATTATCTCTTCAACTGTTTGAAATATGGGCAAAAAAAAATTTTGAAAAAAAATGTAAAATTTTTAAAATTTTCAAAATTTTAGTATAAGTAAACTAGAGTACGAGAAATACACTCGTTTAAACCGCATTTCAATATCTCTTTTAGTTTTCGAGATATGGGCCTTCAAAGTTGAGATTTTTTAAAAGTCAAAAATCGCTGTAATTCAGGAACTAAAAACGATATGAAGATGCGCTCAACGGCATTCGATTTCTCGTTGGCCGAATGATATAGAATCATATTTTAAAACTTTTCGATTTTTAAACTTTCTTGCGATCATGACTTCGGCGATTAAAAAAAATATATATTTCATATCTAGTGTCATATTATTTTAAATTAATCTTAAAAGTCTTACTATCATAGAAGTATTTACGACGGATTTTAATAAAATTTAAATACGTTATTTTTCATGATTTTTTACATTAACATGAAAATTTATTGTTTTATTTATAACCTATAACACATAAAATTAAATACTTGTTTTTATAAACTTTTTCGGTTACCTATACTTTTATGAGACAGCCATGAAAGAACCACCTTAAAGACAAATTTTTCCTTAATCGCGAATGAATATATACCTATGTGATTTTTGCTTCCAAGGGGGTCATGGCTCCGAAAAGTTTGAAAACTGCTGAATTAGGACATCAAAAATACAGGAATTATAATTCAGAAACACGATTAATTTTGAAAGAAATTAATTTACAATTTATAATTTATTGTGAATACATAAGCTCAAATTTATCATTAGTGAACTAATGGGGTGGCTAGCTCAGTGGTATGAAGTCGGCCTGTGGATCCTGAGAACCCTGGTTCAATTCCCACAGGCGACAAACAATTTTTATAATTTCAAAAGCTACCCCTGTGGCTCCTCCACCACTAACATCTTTGGGGGCCGTGATTTGACGACTGGTAACCGCACTTCACGCGCAAAATATATCACTTACCGAGATCTGCTTCGGCAGAGTGCCACACCCAGTAATGGGTACAAGGCGTGATGATATATTTATTTATTTATTTATTTATAATTGACATTAGTGTTACAACACAGATTCGTCCAAACTACAAATTACATTTTAATACATTTAGTAAGATGTCTCTAAAAAATAATTTCTATTTCAACTAATGAGCAACAATTCAGCAAAATTTTTTCACGCATAAAACTTTTCCCCCTTTATTCTAGAAGGTTCAAAGTATCTTTTAAACAAAAAAAATTGATTTTGTGAAAAATTTACAGTGGTGTAACCTTTTAAGTTGTAGGTTATCTTTTCTGTAATTGGGATTAGCTATCTGTAGTACAGCGAAGTAAATAAATAAATGACGTATATAAATATTTTTTTAAATAGTTTATCATAAGTATCTGCGAAGATAACACGCTGCATTCATTCATAATTAATTTGCAAATCTTATCGAAGTAATCTAAATCCCTAATAAATTTGCTTTTTGTTTGTTTGTTTCCGCAGAAGTTCCCTGAACTTTGACCCTGCAATAAACGTTTATTGGCGACATAAACTGTTTGGTCCTTTGTCCTTTAAGTTAATTTGCTCGTCTCTTCAGGAAGTTGTGTTTATATTCGCACAGAGAATAGTCAAGATTTTCTTATCTAAATAAAAAGTTTTTAATTTGTTTGGCGAAAGAGCTTCTTGTAATAAGCAAGGATCAAGGATAAAGCTTCACATTTAGCAGAAAACAGGAAACTTTTTATATGACAAAGGATGATGTTCTGGTTGATGTCTTATTATCACTTCTTTTCTTTTGACCATACTTTTTATTATATATATATATATATATATATATATATATATATATATATATATATATAAAAAGTAAATTAACAAATATAATTAAATAATAATTATGATGTAAAATAATGAAATGACTAGATGTAATGTGGGATATTCAGTCATAATACTTATTCTCACATTTTCACCCTATTGAGGTCTTCTTTAAGGTTGAGTTTTAACCACTTAAATATTGATTAAATATTATTGTAACTGCATATGCAATTAACTTAAGCTGGATATATAATGAAGTAGCATAAGAGGTAACTTAAAAAGTTAAGCATGTGCTACAGCTATTAATGATTTATAATAAAGTAAAGTAAGCAACAAGGTAAAAGACTCAAAGTAAGAGATAACTTTTATTTTTCTGCTTTATTGTTACCTAAGAACTTGCAGAACTTCAGTTTATTTTCAAATTTTAAAAATATATAAAAACAACACGATTAAAAAATAAATAAAAATAGTCAGTAATAATATAACAAGAGAGTGAGAATAAATTGAAAATAATTTGACAGATCTTTCGAAAACTTGTTGCCAGACAATAGTCACGAAAGCCCGTAGGGTTTGAGTGGCTATTGCCAAATGGCAACAACTGTGAGATAGATACTGGAGAATTATTTTCTAATTTATCGAATTCTCGAGTTATTTTAAATTAGATTATTTTTTGACTTAGCTGTTGAGGTCGATTCATCCAATTTAAAAGATTTTGAACTGGGTTCATATCGATTGATTATTTATTAATGTATTCTTGGCAATTGTTTTCAAAATTTGTTGGTGTATTTCTATATCTGAAATGGAACTAAATCGACTTTTTCACACATTTTACTGGACGTGTTGACAGTTTTAAATAATTATTTGACAACTATCTATCATTTATCATAAACAAAAAAGCATCTACAGAGATTATTCCCGGAAATAATCACAAGAGCTTTATTCTCAGTATAATAATGACAGGATTGGTTAAAACGCAGACACGTGACATACAATGTAGCATTTCATTGGTTTTGAAAAACGTCCATAATAATCTTAATAATTTATTTCTAAACTTGCTTTACTTATAAATTATAACAATAAATTTATAGTTTAAACAAATAATAAATTGTAAGTATTGTTTTAATGATACCGCAACATACAGTTATTTAAAAACTATAGCTAAAAATAAAAGTATGCCCTTAATATAAATCAAAATTTCCTTAATACTTCCCCAACATAACACAGAATTTCCCTAGAACCAATTATAACTCTATGCTGGCAGTATAAACACAACACTCGACATGCAGCGATCAAGCATAGAACCTCTCGAAACAACTCCACTCTGCGCTCGCGTGGGGCCCCCGGCAGGGCCAGAGCCCCTGGGAACTTATTAAGTATTTTACAATTTAAATGAGTGTCATGAGCAAATATAGGTGCGTAGTGCGCCCCTCGTGCTTTGATGTTGTATCTGTGCAGAGCCAGGGACTTGAAATTAAACTGACAACTTGTACGTAAATTGATTTTGATGGAAATGGTGCAGGATATTGAGTTTATTTTAGGGGATGTGATTTCAATATGGCCGAAAGGAAATAGTTGTTTATGTATCAAGTGCGCGAAATGAGTGTTTAGTGCAATAAGAGAAAAAGTACGTTAAACTCATTTCGTGTGAGAGGTGCATACAATATAACAGTTTTTCCATGTGAATTACTTCCCAAATTATTTTAGACAAAAATGCTTCAAATACAAGTTGTAAAGCTTACAATTCTGCATCTAACTGCTGCTAGTCGACAAGAGGTACAGGCGGATTGTAGCCTAGGCTAAAGAGGCAATAGTCTAGGGCCCAAAAATTTTAGGGCCCGGATTCAAACTTTTAGTTTATGCTTGTTTTGACTATTTATTTTTATGATATGTATTTTATTTGATTTGTATTTGTAGCCCAGCAATCTGTCATTTCAGTTAGCGAGCGTCTTTCAAGTAATTACATTATATATATGAGGTGTGGCTATTAAATAACGAGACTGAAGCTGTTTTAACATTTTATTTTGATTCCATACCTATTTACAATGCTCCATGCGAATCTTCCATTGTTCGAAACAGTGCTGGAAGTCTTCTTCTGTCAGCTCCTTCAGAACGCGTGCCGATTTCTCTTTCAAAGCTCAAATCTTGTTGCTATTAAGGCAAATTTCACCTTAGGAAACTGATAGAAGTTGCACGATGCAAGATCTGGCAAATAAGGCGGATGGTCCAACACCGAGATCCTGCACTTGGCTAGAAATCTCTTGACGGACATTGCGAAATGAGCCAGCGCATTGTTTTGATGGAGAAACCATGACTTATCCTTCCACAATTCGGGTACTTTTTTCAATAAATTATAAGTTTCAGTAGCAGTTTTGCCAAGTTTCATGTGAAATTTCACAACAATTCGTTGCTTTAATGTTGCACTTAATATTTTTTCGGCGAAACAAAAAAACAAAAATACAACTCTAATTAGAACGAATCCTACGGCTATACGGATTTGTTTACAGAAGCGAGAGATACTGCATTCGAAAGAGAAAGCTTCACGCTAAAAAGCTGACGGTCGCTGGTGTTTGGCGCATGCGTACTTCGTCTGTAGCAGCATCAGTATCGTTATTTAATAGCTACACCTCGTAAATAATAAAAAAATATATAATTTTACTCCCGAAATAAATATTTTGCCTTGGGCCCGAAATATTTTAAATCCGCTTCTGTCAGGAGGGTGTACTGGAATTTAACAAAAGACTGTTATTTTCTAAAATTAAATTAAGTTCATTATTATAAACATTCCTTTCAAATAAACCTCTTGCCTATATCCTAAGACTTACTTTACTCTAACTAAAATATTTTTATTTTCTAACATACCCTCTAACTAAACCAGTAACTCCATTCCTATTACCAAACTGCCGATGCAGCTCCATCACCAGCAACCTATATCCGCTCTTCATTCCTCGTTCGTTATCGCACTCGCACTCCAAGTGACTTGTCTGGCTCCCCTAGGATATTACATAATATTAACCACGCTCAACGCAGCGGGGGTAAACTCTGTCCTAACTCTCAGTTTATTTAAGCTTCAGGACAAACAGCCCAATGTTTGGAAAAACGCTCGCGAATAAATTTAAATTTTAGCGAGGCGAACGAGAATTTATGTAGAATGGGTGATATGAAGAGTGGCTATAGCTCTGAGAAGGGTTGTGTTATTTGTTGTGGAGAATATAAATGGGGGTGGACTGTGAAAAGAGTGAAGTGACAGGATTTTGTACTTCGTATGTATGAGATGAAACACATTCTGGTGATTTAATTTGATTAGGAAATTGGTTTACTAGGCAGAACATACATACATAATTAATTGATTTATTTTTCGCGTTACTTGTATTGTAATTATGTATTTAATTCATAGCTACGAGATATGTAAGTGGACTATAACATTTGTTTATAATTTTTGTATTTGCATCATTCAAAATAAGGTTTATGTTACCTTGGAAACTGAAGTAAAGTTTGATTTTGCGCACTAGTGCTTCAAAGTAAATGAAAAAAAAACACGTATTTTTATGGTCCTAAATTTGGACTATTAAAACACTAATTGTACTTATATGCACACATTTTAAGGGATTTATAAAAGAAGTCGAGATATTAGCTTATAACGCCATCCAATGAGACATATTTTAACAAGCTTTTCGAGAAAAAAAATAAAGAATTTGTTTTCAGATAACAAATGTCAATTCATGACATACTAAAATGACAATATAAATTCACGCTTCAAATTTAATAACTGTTTTCACTATCGGTTGTATAGTTTTTGCTTGTTACAAAAAGCATTGTACAAAACTCGTGCACGTAGACGCCATTTGAACCATTTGCGCATTTGTTATGTAAATAGCCATTTCCTTGACGACGGAACTGATAACTCAGTGGTATATTAGCTGTATTCCATTTGCCACTTGGTTCACTTAAATCAGTTCAGATAAATTAGACAACATGACTAAATGAACTGAATTAAACAAACTGATGCACATATTGAGATGAATTACTTCAAAGTAAATTATAATAAGTAATTCTAGTACTGCAAATAAAGTCAGCGATGTAATCCAGTGAAATAAATAAATGATCTGGTTCAGTAAATGTAAGTTAGATCAGATCCAAATGGCAAATGGACTACGCCAATTGTAAGACAAGTGTGGCAAGGTTTTCATTGCAATGACCGTTGCCACATATACGTTACATACTATTTTTTCTACGGTCGTATTTATTTCTTAAAATCGATATTTGATATCTGTCATTTACTGTTATATTTCACATTTATTCAAATAAAAATAATGTTCCACAATGGTTGTCTTGGAAACGACAACATAAACGAATTTCTTATTATGCCGCACTGATGCTGGGTTGCAAGACAAAAATAAAGAGCTCTTTAGTTAAAGAATTGTTTATCTAGCAACAGTATTAATGGCGATTTTTTGAAATTTATTGAACCATTAGTTGCTAATGAATCGATAAAACCTAGCGTGAGTATTGCAACTACACCCATTTTCAATTAATATTGGAAAGAAAGAAGAAAGAAACTTTTTATTCAACTTTTGAATATTTTAAAGTTATTTTAATATTCGTATTCATTTTATAGGGTTAACTAAGAAATTTGAAATTATGTATTTTTTGAATTTTTTTTAGATTTAATAACATTTTGCTCACCGTTTAAAAAATATTTAGAAATTTCATCTGGTTTTTGATAACAAGTTAATTTAAAATTTTCAACGGTAATTGCAATAAAATTAGCTCTTTTATTTTCCGTATAAACGACGACCTCGGCATTTTGAGGCCCCCATCAAGACGGGGGTACTGGGATCGTGCCTCATGTGCCCTTATGGAAAAGACGGAACTGCCCTATATATATTGTTATATAAATATAAAAATCTTACTGTCACCATATTGTTCTATCTGTTTATCTGTACATCCAAGAACATTATTTCTTTCCCCTTGCAACCAATTGTCACACAGCCACCTTACCCACATCACATCTTATCTCCTACACGCGACCAGATCCACTTTACGGGGTCAAAAATCACTCCATCAATCACAGCAACCTGTTTAGTACCACTGTACACGCGCGCGCGTTACTACCTAGCGTCGCGACGCAAGTCCCAGCGTCAGTATTTACCCGACCGGCGCTCTATCACAACGCCCGACGCCTTGAACCATTCCCGCCTAAACCTATCATCGTCTTCATGCATTTCGATGCTTGCATCGCATCATCCGTGGACGGACACTAACAATGGCACGTGTGCGAAATGTGGCAGTGTAGGGTAGAGTTAAGGGTAATTTGGGGTTGCTATCGATCAGTGCGCGAACAGGAATTTGGGTCAGGTTTGCGAGGAAGTGATGGAAGTGTGTAGAGTGTGTAAGACTTGTTTTTTAGTCGATCATAAGTCTGAATTATTGTGTGTTTTGTGACACCCGTGATATTTAGACTGAATGGGTTTTTGTTTAACTATTTTTGGTATTTCTACATTTTGGATAAATATGATACGACGGAACAGAAAGGTAAATAAATGATATATTGCTATCCCCAGGGGTAGTTTCGCCAAATAAGGTTAACTGTTAAGCTGGATTTATAATGAAGTAACGTAAGAGGTAAAGTAAAATAAAGCAAAGTAAAAAGTAACGCAAGCAAATTACTGATTTATATTGAGAAGTAGAACCTAATAATGTTAGCCAATCAGAGGTATGTCGCAATTTGTTTCCTTTTTCTTATAATTTTCCAACGACGTTGGACATATTCAGCTAAAAAATAAATACAAACCAAAATTTATTAATATAATAATATAACCTCAAAAACTTGTCGTTTGTTTTCAGATTTCCTAATTCTTTATACAATTGCTGTTTTTTCTTTAAAAAATTATAATCTTTTGATGACTTTGTCATACAGAATTTTATTAGCCTCTAGAAATTGTATTACTTGTCTGTCCATTTTTGAAAAATATAGATCAATCAAAATGTTTGACAGTGATAGCTGTTAGATCACGGTTGGTAATTGAGATTACAATGCGAAGTTTAAAACGCTGACTTCTGATTGGCCAGCGGTAAGAAATGTTAGGTAAAGTAACGTAGAAAGATGAAAGTTGACCATCTCTTGCATTGCTTATTTTACATTACTGATTGCTTTACTTTAATATAAATGGTTCTATTTAAAGTTTTAAATTGTTGTCTTACCTACTACTTTTGTGTTGCTTCTTGCGTTACTTCATTATAAATCCAGCTTTATGCTGGATTGCATGAAAGTTTTATCGGTTCATTAGTAATTATCGGTTCAATAAGTTTCAGAAAATCGCTGTATTGATACTGTTGCTAGATAAACAATTATTTAACTAAAGAGCTCTTTATTTTTTTCTTGCATCCCAGCATATATTTACTAAAATTAACAGCCCGATTCTGAAAACAGTTTTAGTTAATCCTAAATTTGAGATTAGTCAAATGAAGCTAAAATATTTTCTCAAGAAAGTTTAATAAACTCTAATATAATCTTTTTACCATTTGGTTTTCGGAAAGTGATTTGGAACAGTTTTGAGAATATGACTTAGCTTAATTTGTCTAAGTCAAAATTTAGGATTACCTGAAACTTCTTTGAGAATTTGGCCGTTAATGAATAGAGGAATCATGTTCAGTGGTTTGAAAAGATAGAAGTTTTGTCGGAATTTTGACAATAAATATACTC
The DNA here is from genome assembly GCA_911728475.2 of Pterostichus madidus. NCBI lineage: Eukaryota > Metazoa > Arthropoda > Insecta > Coleoptera > Carabidae > Pterostichus > Pterostichus madidus. The sequence goes on from OU452301.1 coordinate 43,000,114, forward strand.
TTACGAAAAATATGTTTACGTTTCGGCAATTTTATTATCCTCTTCAGGATTGTATAAAAAATAACCCTATGTTACAACTAAGAGAATTCAAATAACAATTTATAAAATACATGCTTAAAAGATTTTTGTCAACGGCCATGGCTGCACTCGTTGGAACTGATCTAAGCGATAACGCGAGTTAAGTAACGTTGCGCGCGGGTAGTACTTGGATGGGTGACCGTCCAAAGAAAACCCGCAACAGAAAAAAAAAAGATTTTCATGAAATAATATTGTAGCTTAAGTAAGTTAAGCAAAACGACAGTCTTGTCTTTTTCCTATTTCAGTTTTACAAAATAAATTTTGTCAAAAACAGTGCTGTAAAGTTAAACCTTGTACAACTGGTTCTGGGGATTTTTCTTGTGAATAATCTCCAGTATACATTCCTTTCGCTTCATCCGCATTCATAATACCTTTCCGTCCATCCTTTTCCCTTCATTTGGCTTCGATCAAGAAACAAACCTTCATTACTATCCATTCATTTGTTCCTACATCAAGATAGCCAATATAAGAGATGATAAAAATATTTGTTTTCAAGTTTAACAATGTATTTATTTATTTATCTTGTTACTCTGCACAACAGGAAGTAAATCCTAATTACAGTACAGGAAACCTACAGTTTATACTGGAATCCGAATCACTTAGACACAACCGTATTTTTTTTTTATATAAGTAGAAGTCAGTGAGATTTCAATGCACGACCTCTTCCTTGCTAATTAAGAAACGCAAGTTTTACCTCGCTTTTATCCACTGAGCTACGATTTATTATTAAGTATCTTGTACATTTTTTGACGTTTTAATTCATATTGAATATCTACACAAAAATACGTAACTAAATATATTGAAATATAAAATTTAACTACATTACAATTGGATAATTTGAGAAAAAGGTTATAAAAAAAGAAATATATTTTGAATACACACATTTTAATACAGCAAAGGACTGTGATTGTAAATAATAAATCTAAGTCATCAGTTTTTTTTCAAATATTTTACCATTATCCCAAAATCCAATATTGATTCTATAACAAATATGAAAGATATACCTTTAACTATTTAAGAAATAATAGTACAAATAGGTAAAAATAATAAAACAGTAAACTACATAAAATTCTTCATATGCACGCCTAGTCATTGTCTGATTTTTTGTTCTTCAGTTATTGGTCAATGTTACTGCAACTTCCATTTTAATCTACCGTATCTACTTGTAAACGAACTATTTCATTCTGTTGAATTTCCTTAAAAAAAACATAAACAAATTAATGCCGAGTTAAATTAATAAAATCAATTTTATTTCGAAAAGCAATTACTGTATGGAAACAAATATAACTGTTATTATAGATGCAAGTCAATGTTTTGTTAAACAAAATGTTAAATGGAAATGATGAAACTAAATAAAATTAATATCCTTTTTTATTTATAACCATTATTATATGTAATGTGTAGACTGCGAAATAAATATTAGTAGTATAATAGTAATTTATGTCATAATGATCGTTATCTCAATCATTATAAAACTAGTGGTGAAGGAGGCAAAAGTATGTAAAAGTAAATAATTGAAATATTTACAAAAGTGACATTACGAAAAATATCGCATCAAAAAGTGACATTCTACATTAATTTTATAATTTCAATATTTATTATATTTATTTATGGGGTGGTTAGCTCAGTGGTATGAAGTCGGCCTGTGGATCCTGAGAACACCTGGTTCGATTCCCACAGGCGACAAACAATTTTCATAATTTCAAAACCTACTCCTGTGGCTCCTCCACCCTAACATCTTTGGGGGCCGTGATTTGACGACTGCTAACCGCACTTCAAGCGCAAAAATATATCACTTACCGAGATCTGCTTCGGCAGAGTGCCACACCCAGTAATGGGTAGAAGGCGTGATGATCTATTTATTTATTTATTTATTTACAACTAAAGAAACGCGTAACATAACAATCTGAAATATAGTTGATACGCAAACGTTATTAAATGATTTTAAATATAGAAATATAGTATAGTATAGTATGGGATGGCTAGCTCAGTGGTATGAAGTCGGCCTGTGGATCCTGAGGTCCCTGGTTCGATTCCCACAGGCGACAAATTTTCATTATTTGAAAAGCTATCCCTGTGGCTCCTCCACCACTAACATGTTTGGGGGCCGTGATTTGACGACTGGTAACCGCACTTCACGCGCAAAATATATCACTTACCGAGATCTGCTTCAGCAGAGTGCCACACCCAGAAATGGGTAGAAGGCGTGATGATATAAATAAATAAAAATATAGTATAATTTTTTATACGAAATGCTAAAAATATCTTTACTTACTTGCTTTATATGGTCTAATTCCTTTTCACTACGAATACAAAGTATGTATTTTATTAGTATTGCAATAAATATTACCATTACAATTAATACCATGATCAACCAAAAACCAGGAAATAGAAGAATAGCTGCAAATTAAAGTTTCAATATTATTGTGTGTTTCTTAGTCATATATAAGTACGACGATCAAACATTTTTGATTGTAAATAATATTCCTTTATTCTAATAAGAAATACAGAAGTTCACACGCTATCAATTGAAATGAGTTTAAATTCAAAATGATTGAACGAAATCATCATCATTGGCTTTCTTTTAAATGTTTATTGATAATGTAAATTACATTTACATCTTACTGACTGGTAATATTGAAACGATTAAAACATACTTTTAAAATGACATCTGTGACAACTACAAATTTTGAAAGAATCTAATAATTTTCAAATATGTTTAAATTTTAGTTTAATTATTGCGTCGATCGTGCAAAAAAACGTAATAAGCATTGCGGTCAGTAAGTGTCCAACCAATATCGGATGTATTGGAAATCGAGACGAAGTCCAGATCTCCAAACTCATGCTCGATCGGAAGGAAGCAGTTACTGCCCATAATATCTATTTGTTGTTTTCGTAAAATAAAACAATAAATACAAACTGTTTTTCTATTTTTATGAACGTACTTTGTTTCTGTGGTGGCATAATACAAATAGCTGAATCAATAAATTCTTTTTTCAGTATGAAACGGTCTTGAAGATCTGCTCTGTATTTATCACATTTCCACGGATTGTCTTGTAGATCAAACAGTGATAAACTATTAGAATTATCCATTATATTCGAATTCAGACTTCTTAGGTTATTCGAACTTAAATCAATTTTGTAGAGTGCAGGTAGATTTATAAAACAATTGTCTTGTATAGAAACTAGTTCGTTCTTTTGAATGTTAATTGATATTAAATATTTAAGATTAGAAAATAAATTTGTTGGAAGATATAACAACTCATTGTTGTTTAACTGAATGCTCGTTATCTTTGGTGTGTCAGAAAAAATATCTGATTTTAAGCGACGTAATTTATTGTACGACAAATCAAGTATCGATAAACTAGATAAATTTTTGAAGGCAGAATTTTCTATTTCGTAAATCATGTTCATTCCCAATAACAATGTTTGTAATTTGTTGTAAGCAACGAAGGTATTGTTCTCCAATTTTGTAAGATATTGACCTGGAAAAAATAATCTTTTTAATATCTGTGAAAAACATTATGCAAAATTTTCTATATACTTTATTTTTTATCAGTGTTATTATAAAGTTTCAGATAATAATTGAACTCTTCATTAAGTGAAAAATATCACTTCATAATTATATCATATATTGTACAAATAACATTTAATTATTGATACGATTAAATCACTCATCTGTAACTTTAATTTCAGTAACTACAAATAAATGAAACCCTTAAGCCTGAATAAATATAAAGATAAATCTAAATACGTATTTCGAGAACTAAGTTCTCATCATCAGTAGACGAAGCAAGGGAAAACCAAGATACACGACTTGTGAACCAAGCTAGTGGTCAAGGTTGAATCCTCCACTAGCTTGGTTCACAAGTCGTGTAATCCTGGTTTTTCCCTTGCTTCGTCTACTGATGATGAGAACTTAGTTCTCGAAATACGTATTTAGATTTATCTTTATATTTATTAAGGCTTAGGGGTTTAATTTATTTTTAGTTATATCTTAGCCTTAGATTTTTACTTTTTACTTTAATGTCAGTATTAATAAATGGTTTCCAATTAACTTAACTATGTAAAATCTAAAACACTTTTCCATCAAAATTTCTGTCAAACGATTTTGGACATAGTTGATGGTTTAGTTTACAGAATAAATTTTTATTTGCGAGAATGTAGTTACTTGGTAACAACTAACGAGAACAATTGACAGAAAAGTCGCGACACCGAAGTTGGGGAGATTTTGTTTGTCGTCAAATTATTCGCGTAGATTACCTCATAAAAACCAAGTTCAAGTGGAAAAACTTTAAATAGGTCTGAGAAAAAGTAAACCTTGAATGGTATTTATTGAGATAATTTATCGAATAATAGTATATTATACAACGACACTATAATGGCTGCTATTATTCTCGCTTTGCTGGGTTGTGATGTAATCATCGGAGCAAATAATAGTCATTATAGCGATTTGTATACTATATGTTATTTACGACTAATGTATTACATAAGATTATTTTATAATTTCGTTTCATAATAATCAAAAACTAAATTAAGTATGGTGATAAAGAAAAGTCATTTTGATATGTCAAAATTTCTACTTATTTATTTATTTTATCTTGTTTTTAATTTTCTCAGAGAAATTTATGCAGGTATAATAATTAACTGATTGGTACAGAAGAGGGAATAATGACTATTATATCCTCGTTATTATTCCTTGATAATACGCGGCTATTATATATATATAAAAATCACACATTTAATATACATATAATACATAAGTCGTAGGTAGATAAAGTAATGTATTAAAACATTACGGGGTAATGTCTCAGTGGTATCGAGTCGGCCTGTGGATCCTAAGAACCCTGGTTCGATCCCTACAGTCAACAAACATTTTCACCAAATTAAAATTACCCCTGTGTCTCCACCACCACTAACATCTTTAGGGGCCGTGATTAGACGGCTGGTAACCGCATTTCACGCGCATAAATATATCACTTACCAAGATCTGCTTCGGCAGAGTGCCACGCCCAGTAATGGCTAAAAGGCGTAATTGATATAGTTATTTATTTATTTATTTTATTTATTATGACATTTTATGGGATGGCTAGCTATTATGAAGTCGGCCTGTGGATCCTGAGGTCCCTAGTTCGATTCCCACAGGCGACAAATTATCATAATTTCAAAAAAACTATTCCTGTGGCTCCTCCACCATTAACATGTTTGGGGGCCGTGATTTGACGACTGGTAACCGCACTTCACGCACAAAATATATCACTTATCGAGATCTGCTTCAGCAGAGTGCCACACCCAGTAATGGGTAGAAGGCGTGATGATATATTTATTTTATTTTTGTCATTCTCAAAGTAATGAACATAAATAAAAGTTTATCCACTTGCAAACAATTTTGTTTAACCGATATTAAACTGACAAAACTGTATTGAGTTTTTAAACATAAGATGAATTAATAAATGAAAATTACCTGTGAAATATAATCCGTTGATTTCCGAATCTATATCACTCGATATGTTGTATAGCTTTTCTTTCGTGTGACTACACACTGCTATTTTCATATTTTCTTCTATGATTTTGCACTTGCATGGTCCACAGCAGTTGGACGACACAATAAGTAGAAAAACACCCAAAATCATATAGAGTATCATTGTGAAATTCGATGTTGTATCATCAAATGCTTGCAATGCATTGAAATGAATGAACTGTTTAGGAAGGAAGGTATTCAGATTAGCGGTTACTGAAATAAGATAATATATAATTGGGGTATCCCAATAAGTAGAAAATAAGGAAAATTATTTATAATTGATAAGAACAAATTATTTGTTTAGTGTAATTTTGTCGTGATCTTGCTCTTTATTCCACTTTTTTGCTTTCTTGTTAACCAGTGTTCTGTAATCGAAAGAGATAATCTATTAATTGATAAGAATATTATGCGTTATTATATTGTTCAGCTTTTATCTTTATTGAAACATATACTTATTAATTAATAGATAAGATTTAACAAATTTGATTATATTTGAGACGTTATCTTTTCATGCTTGATTTCGGTTATATTATGATTCACAAGAATATTTTATTTACATTGATTATTATCAGTAATTAGTGAAGTACTTTGCACTATAATTTTTATTGTGATTTTCTGTGACAGTAGTAATATGTACTTGTTCGTAAAATGCAATTACTAGGCGTTAAATTACAGTTCCCAAAAATGTTAGTGAAGACCAGCAGAAAATTGAAATAAAATAAATATATCATTACGTCTTTTACCCATTACTGGATGTTTCACTGCCATATCAGATCTCAGTAACTGATATATTTATGCGCGCGTGAAATGCGGTTACCGGCCGTCAAATCACGACCCCCAAATATGTTAGTAGAGGGAGAGTCAGAGGGGTAATTTGTAATGTGGTGAAATTGTTTATCGGCTGTGGGAATCGAACCAAGGTTCTTAAATCTACAGGTCGACTCGATACCACTGAACGGAGAAAGTTTAATGTGGTGAAAATTTCGTACTCAAATTCTCAATTCCATCGTTCGGTATATTAATAGCAAGTAACGATAAGAATCATATATTTATTATTTTCGAAAAGTAACAACCACTCAAGGCCAGCCAATTTCTTGACAAAATTATCGAGCAATCATTGACACAATAATTTAAAATCTAGTGAACCGTAAATTACTCCATTTACAGTTTCACAATGTGCAAAACATTTAACAAAGCTACAATTACAAAACTATGTTAGCAATAAGTATTTTTATCTGCGATGATCTGTTAGTTCAAATGGTGAAATCGGTATCGAGTCAGCAACCCATTTGACGCTGATGTATGTCGAGGAAGACAAGTAACTGATCGCCGGCTTTTGTTTTGTATGCGTGCACATGTGACTATGTGAGTTATTGGTACAGTTGAACAATTTATTTCTATTATGCAGGAAAGTTATTTGCAAATTAAGAGAAGAAAATGTGACATTTCTTTCCAAAGGTATCGTTACATTTCTCGACTCGAAGGCGAAGGATGTCAAGCACCTGAGGGAATAATCATACTTTCTTGGAGAGGAATACACATAATTTTTCACTTCTCTGCATAATAGAAAGTCAAATTTTCAGAAGTAAATTGCAAATTTAAATAAGATTTAATATTTTCTCGACATGTATCACTTGGTTGTCACTATCGTTGTTTTCCAGTTGCTATGAATATCGATTTACTTTCCTTCCTTAGAGAAGAAAAAATTGCTTTGCTTTCTATGTATAAAAATTATAACTTTTTTACTTTCTGACAGTGAAATAGTGAAGAAAATATTGTCCTCTTATTATTATTTTTTACTGTGGTTTTGAAAACGCGGGTTCAATTCCCACAGCCGATAAATAATTTTTACGACATTAAAATATCCCCTGTAGCTCCTCTTCTAATAACATCTTTGGGGGTTATGATTTGACGTCTGGTAATTACATAAATATATCACTGATCTGGTACGACAATGTTGTACCCAGTAGAAATGGATAAAAGGTATGATGATACATTTATATTTATTTTATATATTTTAGAGTTTTTTTATTTTTATTCAATTTGAACTTAATGTAAATACGAATGACACACTTTTTGGTTTCAGAACAGAAAATAATATGTATTTTCATGATATTTTTATAGTTATTTTTATTACAAGTGCCGAAAAAGGCTCGTTACGTGCAAGTGCGGAATGCGGAAATCTGCACGAGCATGTAACCTTTTTCGGCACTTGTTATAAACAACATTTTTCCTACAACTTTGCGATTTAGTAAATCACTAAAATATTATTAAAATTTATAAAATTTATAAAATTTTAATCATATTACATGAGAACGATGTTTTACGGCGTTGCTATGGTTTGTTTGTTGATTGCTAGCACATTGTTCTACGTTATTTAAAAATATTTCACTAACGTCAAAATAATTTCTTCAAAATCATCTTGATTGGAATAGTACAGTGAGTGATTCTTCTTTATCATTAACACCTCCAAAGATAATTGAAGCTCCGGATCATACTATGTTGGATCTATTTTCGACAATGACAATCAACCTGCTGCTGGTACTTCTGAAGCTTCCGAAATTGTTACCAATAATATTACTGGTAATAATATGAACAGGTACGGAAGAAATCAATGTTTCTTTAGACACAAAAGTTTCCACTTTACATTATGTCAATATAAGCAACTGTAACAACTGTATTAATAATATACACAAACAATAAATATGCAGTATTTCACTTACTCTTTAAATAAAACCATTTATCGATATATTTTACTTTGTTCGGTTCTTTTTATTAATTGTCTACAGATTAGATATACTGCAAATTAAGGTTACGTTTATAAACGTCAAAAAATACTACTGCATATTTACTAGCGCTGGTTCATCGTATCTTCTTCTTCCATAAGCGTCTGTGGTCAAAATATGAATTCCGCGCTCGGCGCGAAATTTAAATCGCTGTCAAAACAATATTCTTTTGACAGTTACGTAATGAAGCACTTTCCGCACTAGTGTTTCTTTGCTTTCGGAAACGCACTTGGTCTGCATTCATCTACTTTCCATACGTAACCAAGGCAATTATAGTTACGTAATAATAAAGAAATCGCACAGTTGTAGGAAAAGTATTTTTTTATGTCATTATTTTTGAGCTAAAATTATTTAAAGAAATTTATCAACATTATATTTTAACTTTTATCTACAGATAGACTAACAGAAAGTTTGGCGTGTGAAGATTACTGATTGTTCCGGTTTTATTTCCAAAAGGAAACTCATAAAATATATCTGATATTAAAAAACAATTAAACAAATCATTTTTCCTACGACAGTGTGGAATGTACTTACTGTCCATACTCATTTGCTTGCGGAAAGTGAATATTTTCTGCACTCATTTGTCAACAGAATAACATTATTGTTTTCGGTTGTTATAAATAGTATGTAATACACAAGTTGAAAGGCCACTGGAAAACTTGTGTGCTTACTTTCGTGTTTCATCTTACCACATATTCTTTTCAAGGATACCCTTTCAACATTCGTATTACAATATACTATAGAACTTATTTTTTTCGTTATAACCATGGGATGGCTAGCTCAGTGGTATGAAGTCGACCTGTGGATCCTGAGGTCCCTGGTTCGATTCCCACAGGCGACAAATTTTCGTAATTTGAAAAAGCTATCCCTGTGGCTCCTCCACCACTAACATGTTTGGGGGCCGTGATTTGACGACTGGTAACCGCACTTCACGTGTAGACTAGACTAGACAGTACGAGACAAGATTAAACTAGACTAGACCAGATGAGACAAGTCTAGACTAAACGATAAAACATGAGACTAAACTAGACACCATCTTAAAAGAACTAGTGTTCTTACCAGCTTTATCAAAGCTATAATCATTGTGGATGATTGAGTCAACGTCTTCTCTTGAACAATTCGGAAGATTTCAGCAGCATCAAGAAAGCCAATGGCGAATGTTAAGACCGCTACTCGCAACAACATTTTAAGAAAATGATTGAATAAATTTATTTTGGAAATTAGATGAAACAAGACGACACGACATGAGATTAGACTAGACTAAATTAGACTGATGGGGTGGCTAGCTCAGTGGTATGAAGTCGGCCTGTGGATCCTGAGAACCCTGGTTCGATTCCCACAGGCGGCAAACAATTGTCATAATTTCAAAAGCTACCCCTGTGGCTCCTCCACCACTAACTACTTTGGGGGGTCGTGATTTGACGACTGGTAACCGCACTTCACGCGCAAAATATATCACTTACCGAGATCTGCTTCAGCAGAGTGCCACACCCAGTAATGGGTAGAAGGCGTGATGATATATTTATTTATTTATTTATTTATTTAAAATGTGATAGCTAGCTCAGCGGTATCAAGCCGGCCTCTGGATCCTGAGAATCCTGGTTCGATCCCCACACCCGGCAAATATTTTCACTATATTTATAACCATTTAGAAATAATGAAAGACATGTTTTCATAATTCAAATGACTGTTCGTAAAAAGGAATTTGTAGATTCAAGCGAAATTACGTTTTAGTTTGCATATTTTCCGCTGAGCTTCACATTCTTTTGATTACGCTGTAGTTATTATTTTGAAAAAACAAGCTCATACTTTTAAAATCGTCTCTGAAAATGTAATTACTTTGATAATTTGAACAACCTTGTATGTATCTCGTATGGTTCTTGAGTTCATTGATGGTGGCCCAAAAGAAAAAAATATTCCTAGCCTATATTTTGTTAACATTGTAAAACAGCAGTTGATAATATCACAAGCCTAATTTGCTTTGCAAATAGAATAACAATCCTTGCGTGTTTCTCATATGTCTTACGCATAATGACACGAAAAAATGAAAACCTTTACCACCGTTCGATATATTACGGTATGACTAACATAACATTAACTACAGTAACGGCTAGACTGCGGCATATTATCAATTCTTCAATCAAAAAATCAATGGACCTCCCTGTAATGTAACCTTGTCCGCAATAAGCTGTACAGAATTACTCATTCCATGAAATATTCACTTCTTTGTACAAAGAAACGTACAGTTAATAAATAAACGTACATAACCTATAAGTGTTTGACAGATGACAGTTCGAGGGTCTGACATCCTTCAGGTCATGTTGAAATGGCTTGTCTTTTTTATTTAGTGGGTGGAAGGGGTAGGAATGTGGCAGGTCAGGGTTAATGTGTTTTCGATGGAAATGAGAAGTAGCACATTCTGCAGTGTGTTGTAACTGTAAGGAAATATTGATTTAAGGTTATTTTTATCGTCATGGAAATAGGAAATTGTTGAATTCCTGCATTAACCTGATTTTTATAATGCGGGTCACGCCACAAGTTATAAATTGTTTTCAAACTAATATTTAATGAGCGTTTACTTGTGCTAAGTAAAAATTACCCAATGCTGGAGTTAAAAAATATAGCAATTGCTTCACACCTTCGTTACGCTCTTACAATTCTTTCCCTTAAAAACATATTTTCGCCTCTCAATTTAACTCAATTAGATAAGCAGAAAATAACTCTTTTCCAAAATTCATGCTTAAGATATGTTTATGGTGTGCGGAAATACGATCATATTTCTAAATATCGCATTATCGCTAATATGAATCATTGATGGGATGGCTAGCTCAGTGGGATGAAGTCGGCCTGTGGATCCTGAGGTCCCTGGTTCGATTCCCACAGGCGACAAATTTTCATAATTTGGAAAAGCTATCCCTGTGGCCGTGATTTGATGGCTGGTAACCGCACTTCACGCGCAAAATATATCACTTACCGAGATCTGCTTCAGCAGAGTGCCACACCCAGTAATGGGTAGAAGGCGTGATGATATATTTATTTATTTATTTTATGAATCACATTGATGATCGTCTCAAAATATCGTATCTTTGTCTAACACATAAAATTAAGCTAACTGGATTGCCTGACTATTTATATGAAAAACTTGTTTTTAAGCAATACAATTATACACTACGTGAAAAAGATTTATATGTAGTGCCTTCCTTCAAGAAAATTAAATTTAAAAACTCATTTTCGTATCTTGCTCCTGCATATTATAATAAAATTCTATCTGAGTTGAAGTCTTTACCAATGAATGCGTTCAAACATCATGTTAAAAGTATATTTAAACTTAGTTTTGACCAATGTAAATAATTCTTTGTAATTAATTCTTTTAATAATTCTATGTTACATTTTACTAAAATTATGTAAAATACCTATAAATTTGTTGATTATTTGTTGAATATCTTTTGTATGTCATATCATGTACTATGGTTAGGTGGAAGAGCAGCCATTGGCTGAACCTCGCCTTTGACTTATGTGTCAATAAAGTATTAATTATTATTAAAAAAGGTTTTTCTCTTATCAAAAAAAGCTTTTTGGTTTAATATGTTATTTGACTTAATTTTTATTCAGTTTGAAAATTTCGGATGTGGAAGAAATTCAACATTATTAAAATATATACGCCATGTTAAAGACGTAGAAATTACATAATTTTGAAAACATGTCGACGCAAGAACAAATAAAATCCGTTGTTGGTTTCTTCAGAAATATTGAACATGTAAATGACAGAATCAAAATGAATTGTGTAAGTACCACAAACAAATTCATTGATGTAATTAACAACTCATTTGATATTGAGAGAACTGAAATAAACTGTCTTCTTCCCGATTCTGAACATGACAGCTCTTTAAATTCAGATTACATATATTTATTGTGCCTCAATATTTAGGGCTAGTTTTTCAATCATCGGTTTACTCTCGATTACTGTTAATGATGATTAAATAGTAAGGGAAATTATGGCTTCAATTCTTATTAAATCATGATTAACATTAATTCGATATTTATGGGATGGCTAGCACAGTGGTATGAAGTCGGCCTGTGGATCCTGAGGTCCCAGGTTCGATTCCCACAGGCGACAAATTTTCATAATTTGAAAAAGCTATCCCTGTGGCTCCTCCACCACTAACATGTTTGGGGGCCGTGATTTGACGACTGGTAACCGCACTTCACGCGCAAAAATATATCACTTACCGAGATCTGCTTTAGCAGAGTGCCACACCCAGCATTGGGTAGAAGGCGTGATGATATATTTATTTATTTATTTTAAGTTTTATTCATGCTTAATGACTTAAATTATACACATTTTAGGGCCAGTTTTTCAATCACCGGTTATCTTCCGATTAACGTTAATCATGAGTAAATAATAATGGAAACCATAGTTTCTATTATTATTTAATCATGATTAACATTAATCGGTGATTGAAAAACTGGCCCTTAGCGAATTATATACGAGCCCAGAATCACCACATTTGGTATAAAATTATTTTTCATCAAAAATAATAAAAACTCAGGTATCTTACATTTAATAAATTCTATAATTAATTTTGAACATTTTTAACTAAATTTAACAAGTATACCTTAGACTCAAAATGGATAGTAATATTACTAGCATTTTGTTTTTACAAAAAACTAATTCAAGACCCAAATGGACTATCATGATTATTATTTTGTAGCCAATTTAACGAATGAAATCAAAGTTAATAATTATTATTGAAAACAAACATTATTATTATACATTTTTTGAATAAAATTAAAAAGTTTTATCGTTAATATAGAAATGTTTACTTGCTCTTTCCTTGGCTGGAATTCCAAGACGTATCGATTGACTTCAAATTTTATCTATGTATTAAAAACATACTAGTATATGTCTCATTAAAATTTCATTTCATTCTCTTGTATACTACACGAGTAATAATACTGCAAAAACATCAAACGAAAAAATTTGATTCCAGCCAACCGAATATGAGACAGGGCTCGTATTAAATTTTTCTGGCAGTACAGTGTTGTGGTTAGTATTACGACATTTGAATCCGAAGATTCTGAGTTCGAATCTCACTCAAGCTAAAAATACTACCACATTATAGCTCGGTAAATTCGAACCCTGTACTGTAATTGGGATTAAGTTCCTGTTGTGCATTGTAGCATAAATTAGTCGTAGATATAGTATAGTATACAACTCGATAAAATAGCTATTATAGCGTCATTTTATAATATACTATTATTTATCTTTAGCAGAGCTGGGCAAGCTACTTAAAAAAAGTAGCTAAGCTACAGCTACAGCTATTCTTTAAAAAAGTAGCTAAGCTACAGCTATAAGCTATATGTTGTAAAATATAGCTAAGCTACAGCTAAAAGCTTTCGTTAAAGTAGCTGTTAAATTTTAAAGCTACTTTTTTAAATTATTGTGAAACAATAAAACTTGCCATTGTCATATGATCAGTCTTTTGTTATAATGACTGTTAATTTACTATTATGTACATAAATATCAAAAATAGCAAATACCATCTGGCACCTACTGTGTATTTTTGCGTATTAGAGCCAGTTAGAACCGGCAACAAATAATTATTTTGTGTGGGTTTAGCTTGTACGCATGCGTACTTTGTTGACCTTCTGCTTAAAAAGTAGCTTGAAGCTACAAAAAGTAGCTTGAAGATACAAAAAGTAGCTTTAAAAGTACCTTCAGTTGTTATTTTTAAGCTAATAGAAAAAAAAGTAGCTAGCTACAAGTTACAGCTATATTTTTTCACAGTTAGCTAAGCTACAGCTACAGCTAAGGTAAATGTAGCTAAGCTAGTAGCTAAGCTACAAAAGTAGCTAGCTACTGCCCAGCTCTGATCTTTAGTAATATCTCTCTAATATTTTTCACCCTAACACTGCAACACCCTATGTAATATCATTAACTAATGAATACAAAAACCCCACACTTCCATCTATCAATACAACGCAGCACATTCAGCACTACAATAATCCAACATTGTATTACCGCATTTGCTGAACTATTTTTATCTTCTATTCCCGAAGGAAGAATCAATCTACTCCTGACCACGCCTAATGACACAAGTCTTGGTTGTTTATCACTTAGCCTTGTTGCGGGGGTTATGAACTGACTGTACTCGCACTATAGGGAAACATAACATAAATCACCACCCTTATTGTAATGCCATTTACTGATATATTTTGTTCTCAGTTTATGATTTTTTTGCAATGTTGCCAAAAAAATAGTTGGGGATATAAAACTGAGATTTATTCTGGTGTTAAGATATTTTGTAGTTTTATATGGTAATTTATGCTGATAATAGTAATAAATTTCAACAGTGCCTATAAATAGGTTTTTAAACGTGACATAAAATTTGTTTGGAAAAATCAATTTTATCTTGAGAGAATATATGGATACGCAATTTACAGAAATGGGGGTGAAAGCTGAAGAACAAAATGATCCCTTCATAAGCGAATATCGGCGACTTAAAATATTGCTAATTTTTATTTTCGTTGATCGTTCATTAATGGATTTCAATAATGTATCACAAAATCATACATTAATGAGCTTTATTGGTTAGCTCAGTGGTATGAAGTCGGCCTGTGGATCCTGAGGTCCCTGGTTCGATTCCCACAGGCGACAAATTTTCATAATTTTAAAAAGCTATCCCTGTGGCTCCTCCACCACTAACATGTTTGGGGGCCGTGATTTGACGACTAGTAACCGCACTTCACGCGCAAAATATATCACTTACCGAGATCTGCTTCAACAGAGTGCCACACCCAGTAATGGGTAGAAGGCGTGATGATATATTTTTTTTTTATGATTTTTTAATTAATGAACGATTTGTTTGGATGCATAAAACACACGTAATGTAGTATATATTGCCTTGCGCTAAGTTGTAGCAAAATGAATTATTTAAACGAAATGATTTTGACACTTCTAGCTTCCATTAAAATGAATATAAAAATAAAAACATTATTCTAAAATCGAAAAAACCGCTGATGCTAACGAACGTGAAGTGAACTGAACGCATTCATTGTTATCAATACATTTGTGACAGTTATGTTAAGTTACGTTACGTTGTCTCGCCGAATTACACTCGAGCTTTTATTTTCTACGGATAAATAAATATATATTTTGTATATTTATTTTGCTACTTAAATATCATGTTAAATTATTTGTAAATATGTTGTGAATTCATTATTTTAATTAAAATTCTAGACCGAACACAGAATAAATATGATTTTTAATTTATTCCGTTATGAATATGCATTTATTGACACGATAAAAATTGTAAGCGCCGAGCTGTTTTTGTTTCATTTTCCACAGTTTGTTATCC
Source organism: Pterostichus madidus (assembly GCA_911728475.2). Classification (NCBI taxonomy): domain Eukaryota; kingdom Metazoa; phylum Arthropoda; class Insecta; order Coleoptera; family Carabidae; genus Pterostichus; species Pterostichus madidus. Next base: position 43,015,857 of record OU452301.1, read on the forward strand.
AGAATAACTTTTTGCGTTCAACAATTTTCATTGTGTATCCTTGGTTTCCAACTTTTGTTATTTTGTTATTCCGACATAAAAACAACACATACGTTTTTAATTTTCTACGTGAAGCTTATCACCTAATTTCTGAACTTGCAATTGTCAATTCTTTTGCGTCTCTTTCAACAAAAGTCAAAAATACAGGGTGATCAAAAGGAATTATTATAGTTGGCAATACAATTCCAGAGATCTTTTTATTCCACAGTTGGCATATCGCCAGGTAAAGGCGGAAATGCTATTTGACATGTCTAATAAATACAAATAGGTTATGTCAGGAGCCTGACAGCTAATATAATTTTGACTTTTTAAGTAATAGACGACAAATTATTAACACGTACATACCAAAGACATAATACATATTTAACATAAAATAACATTCACTTTCAAAACAAGCGCAGGGCGACGTTCCCTCCCTTTCTTATCTTTTTGTTTCATTTTCAGTTACTGCATTGTGTGGACTTGTCTTTCATATACAATCGCTTGCATCTTTTCTAATCTTGTAGATTCGTTGTTAGTTTCGTTATTAGATTCGTTGTTAGGAGTAACCGTGGGTAATTTGAGATGTTTTATGCATATGTTATGTACGTTAAAGAAAGAAAATGAATGATAAGTGAATAGGAATGATGTGATTGAAGGTTTGTTGTTTGATAATGATTTCGAGTGTAATAAATGAATGAGTTTATATGTGGTTGAAGTGAGGGTGGTTTGTTTGGATGAAAATGTTTGACGAGGGCTGATTATTTGATGAATGTGATGAGTGAATGTTTTATGAGTGATTTTAGGGTTCGTGCTACCCCATTTGTTGGGATATAGCGTGAAGATATGTATGTATGTATGTATGTAAGTAATAGAAATACTTTAGAAATAAATGTAATAATAAATGTACTCAAATTTAAATTTTAAATGTCACTGGTAACAACAGGAAATGAATTTATGTATCAGGCGTACCAATTTCAAGTAGTTTATTTTATTGCCAACTGTAACAATTCCATTTGATCATCCTGTATATTGAAATAAGTCAGTACAAAATTATTTGTTTTAAAACGAAATAAGTACAGAAATGAACATTTTATAGTAAATATTAAGTAAGTTCACTTTTTGACCGGGAGACATTTCTTCTAGTCGCGTAATAAGTTTAGTTCTAGAAATCACATGTAAATGTTTTAGAAGTTAGCTATATGTTGTAACACAACCGAATTTTTCCTGAGTGAAGATGATTTGTGGTTATGACACTTAAATATGTAATAATTAATAGTCATGTAAGTAATCGAATTATTATTAAGTAACAAAACGTTAAATAAAAAGAAAAGAATTTTTAATATGTAGCTGTCAGTTTAAATAGCTGTCAATATGAGAGATGTTTAATGATTGTCGGTAACTTTAATCTAATCAAAGTAATTATAATGCATTGTTTTTCGTAAGTCTTCTCACGAAATTGATAATTATAGGCTTATTCAGTCAGTACCCGTGTGCATTAAACATTTTCTTTTTCAAACTTCAAGGTTGTTTACTACAAGAAATATGTATTTAAAATAGAAGTTTTAATAAACTATAGAAGAAAAAAAATTGTAGTCATCATTTTAATTTTAATATCGCTTCTTTCACAGTTTTTATTACTTTTACTTTAATGTAACAAATAAATTTATTTGTAATTAGTGTTTTCAAATAGTTATCGAAATTTTTATAAACTAAAAAAATTACTATTATTTATTTGTTTGCTGCAGTACACAACAGAAATTTAATTTAATTTATAGTACAGGGGAATCATAGCTTATAGTAAAATCTGAACTACAGTCGTATTTTTTTGGATATAAATTGAATTTCATGAACCGGAATGACGTTTCGATTTGATCCAGTATACTCGTACTTTTGGAGCCCTGATAAAATATTTACTTTTATTATTTTTTTAATAAGCCGAATAGAATAATTTTTATTATTGGAATAATAAGATCACAGGCTTAACGTAGTAATAAGATTGTAAAAAAATTTAAACAATTTTTGGTTAAATTTTATTAAATAGCGACGTTTCTGCACAAAATTTTGGCCATTTTCAAGCAAATTTTTAGAAAATTATAATAGTTACATTTTAAAAATTGAATTAAAACTATGGTTTTTACGAAGTGGTTCATGGAACTATAATTTTATTTCAATTTTTAAAATGTAACGATTATAATTTTCTAAAAATTTGCTTGAAAATGGCCAAAATTTTGTGCCGAAGCGTCGCTATTTAATCAAATTTATCCAAAAATTGTTTCAAATTTTTTACAATCTTATTACTACGTTAAGCCTGTGATCCAATTAACCCTGATAAAATAGTTATTTGTCCACTTAAAGCAGAAAGTAGTCTTTTTGTCTCGCGAATGAAGATTGTTGATTGGAAAATCCACTTTCTACTCGTGGTGTTCACAATATCTTTTCTACGACCATTTAGAAACCCTTGAAAGAGAATTTAATATCATTTTTGACAGTTTCTCTGTTTCGAAATTGGCTTGAAAATGTTGACAGCTTTACTTTATCCCTTGGCGAGCAGCAAAATTGTAATGCCGCTCGATGAGTGGCAAACGTCAACTTTCTGCACTTAACTGGCAGTTGGAAATGTTTATTTTCTGCTTAGTCACAGAAAAATAACACTTAGGGCCAGTGTTCAATCATCGGTTTATCCTCGATTAATGATAATCATGATTAACATTAATCGGTGATGAAAAACTGGCCCTAAGAAATTTGTTATTGATTGAATTTTACAATTGTACCAGTCATAAAGGAAATATTATTTCATCCAAAATTGTGATTGTATCATATTCACAATTTGGAAGGTACAAAAGGAACCTGTCAACATTGTATTTAGATTATCCTCCTAATCTCAATTTGCAAAATTCGCTAATCCACTTTCGCCCGCATCTACCTTGAAGTCCCAGAACATCAGTTCCTATCCAACCATATACTCCACTCTCAGATCAATCATCTCATCTAATGCAGTTAACTCAGCTCTAGCAACAGACGAGATCTAGTGACTACAGAGTCCTATGTTGCTCATTGTAACTTGTGAATGCCGCTGACGCTGACGTTGCCGTGGGAATTGACAGTTGCGTTATGAACAGCGAACATCGATCGCAGGATGACGACGCCAACTGGAGGGCTTCGCTTGTTTCGTGTATTCGTGGCCTTTTTGTCAGAGGGAGAGGAAATGGGGAAGAGGGAGTGGTGAAAAGCTGGATTTGAATTTTGTTGATTTGCAAGATTTGTGTTTTTGTATTTGAGGAGGGGTAGACAAAAAAGTTTTATCAATATTTATTTATTACGTTGTACAATAAAGTATTAATTTCTAGAAGAGCCTTACCACACTATTTTTCCTCCTAGATTCGCTTGTGACTTAGCTTTTTACTCATTCGTTCTTGAAATAGAATATATTTCATAATAAGTGTCGAAAGTGAGAAATATCGTGCGAGCGTGTAGTTTAACAAACGAGATGTTACCGATTAAATCAACATACGAGCGATACGATATTACTTTCTAGCGAATTATACACGCCACTTTTTAGACGAGCACAAAAAATAACAGGTATTTTAAAGAATTTGTTTTTTTAAATGATCATCCACAGCAACAAACAAAACAAAGTTGCCTAGCTATGTTGATTTGATCTCATCATGGCGATATTATTATTTAGGGGTAGGTGGGATCGAATCGCTCTGTGGATTTAAGAACCTGGGTTCGATACCCATAGCCGACAAACAATTATCATCACATTCAAAACTACTACTACTATATAATAAAATACAAAAATTTGTGGATTTCAGTCAATTCATTAAAAAAAAATCTGGTATGGTCACTACACGAATTTGTTATACAGAGCATATTTAATATTTAGAATATATGAATGTTATATAATATTATTAAACATGTAAATTAGTTTTTCAGTAATTCAGCATTTATCTGTTTGAAACATATAAAATATCAAATTTGTTTACATATAATTTTTTAGTAATATTGACTAATTTATGTCTAACTTTACTGAGGCTTTTATAGAATGTCCTTTTTTCGAGTCTAACCCTTGGTATCTTAGGAACCGTGAGATACGAAGCCGATTAAATTGAGGCAAATTTGCCAAATTAGTTGACCATTTTAATGATGTATTTGTTTTTCCGAAAGAAGACATAGATAACTAGATAAAGCGAAAATTAAAATTTATGTTTTATGTTTCTATTGCTACTATGATTATTGAAATATATTATTAAATATAAAAATTAGTTTTTCTCAAAATTAGACGCATAAACAGGAAAATTGCAAATAACATTTTATGTTCCAAATATTTTTGCTCACATCTTTTATTTGAAACTTTTTTCGTAACTGATTCCATTTTTGAAATAAATGGAATTTATTGTTTTGTGTGTCCAATAAACTTCCTCTTCCGGTTTCTCAATTTCATTCAAAATCAACTCAGCTCTTCATATTTTCATGAAACTTATAATTACCAAGTTTCGTTCACAAATCTTACCTCGTTCATGAGATATTGCACACTCGGACACACATCCATCCACACACACACGCACATAAATCCACACTCACACACACACACATACACACACAGACATCATTGAGATAATGATCAAAACGGATTCAGTGGACCTCAAAACACGTATTTCCGTGAAAATCTCGTCGACGATTTTTTTCAAGATTCCATTACTTCCTTATATTGTGTATAAGAAAGTAAAAAAAGCTCAACTCCGATTGGTTTTGTACCCTATCTGGGTCATCTTCAGGAGCTATAAGGAAGCCAAAGAGCTAAAGTAATTCAACTAATATTAATTTGCCAAGTATAATACTGGTAAAAATATAGGCAAAAATTAGAGTTATAACTTTAAAAAATTGAGAACTTTTTACTTTTGAATTGATTTCTGTATTACCTCAGCCTGATGTACGTATATGTAGCTTTATTCACTGAATGAAGAATGAGTTAAAATATGTTTTGAGAAGTGGATATTTGTTCATAAAGCGCGAGGGTTGTGAATATAATCTGAAAATGGCTAAAAGGTTTGTCCATTATATCAAATGCTCTCTTGATTGAGGAGAAAATGTTTTGCCGATTGAACTAAATTTACTTCCGAAAGGTATTATTTATTTCAAATTTAATATTATATTATGGGATGGCTAGCTCAGTGGTATGAAGTGGGCCTGTGGATCCTGAGGTCCCTGGTTCGATTCCCACAGGCGACAAATTTTCATAATTTGAAAAAGCTATCCCTGTGGCTCCTCCACCACTAACATGTTTGGGGGCCGTGATTTGACGACTGGTAACCGCACTTCACGCGCAAAATATATCACTTACCGAGATCTGCTTTAGCAGAGTGCCACACCCAGTAATGGGTAGAAGGCGTGATGATATATTTATTTATTTATTTTGTATAACTCGCTGTATAATTAATAATCATTTAAGATTAAAAAAAAAACAGCCCAATTCTTAAAAGAGTTTTAGCTAGAATCTGGGTAATCCTGAATTTTTAATTGTCAAATTAAGCTAAACCATATTTACAAAAAAGTTTAAACAAACTTTAATATAATCTTCTTACCATTTAGTTTTTGTAAACTGAAATGTATTAACTGATTTAAATCGGTCTAGCATAATATTAGCTAATCCAAGATTCAGGCTTAGCTAAAACTTTTTTGAGAGTCTGGTTGTAAAAGTTTTCATTTCAAGATTTAAGGTAATTTTCACCATTTTTCATCAACATTTAGTTAAAATTATTCTATAACCAAGGTTAATGAAATTGAAATCGTCAGTTATTTCGAATACGGTTAAATTAAATCTAGAGAATACAATACTAAATTGTGGTTGATGGACACGGTCCATAACCGCTCTATTGAATTTTCGAACAAATTCAAAGTGACAATTGATTAAACTCCAACCAGAAGCTACTCATTAAAACCCTCTGCTGTCTCCCACTCACGCTTCTACTAGCGATCTATTAGCGGCGTCATCACAGGAATTCCACGCGTTCTACGTGCCTTTAAACGCGACTTCAATCAATCGATCGCACGTGAACCGCGTTGCACGCGCAGCCACAAGCAAGAGCAAGAAGGTTGAATGAAGGGAACGTACGCCGGAATAGAACAAGCGACGTCGTTGTGTTTGTATGGGTAAGGGTATACGAGAATGAGGACATGTGTAGGGCCCAAGGCTAGGAAATAGTGGTATAGTTAGGTTTAGGAGTTGAATGACTTTGTTAAGTGGTGAAGTTTTAGTATTGTGTCATGTTGATACTTTGTTTAAGTTTGAACAAGTTGTGTTTGTTAATTAGTTGGAAATGCTACATTAATAATTTTCTAATTTTGGTTGACGTTCAAGTTTTGGCTGGCGAGCGAATGGGAGATGCTGGGTAAAGGTCGCCCCAGATGGCAGCAGTATACTAGGGCATTTTAAATGTATGGACTTTTTTAATTTTGCTAATTCAATGAAGCATTTTTACACATTTGTCTGCTTGTTATTAGTCATACGTAAATAAATAAATAAATAAATATATCATCACACCTTATACCCATTACTGGGTGTAGCGCTCTGCCGAAGCAGATCTCGGTAAGTGATATATTTTGCGCGTTAAATATGGTTACCAGTCGTCAAACCACGGCCCCCAAAGATATTGGTGGTGGAGGAGCCACACGGGTAGTTCTTGAAATTATGAAAACATACCACTGAGCTAGCCACTCCATTACGTATATCAAATAAATATGATACATAAGCATAACCACAATAATTGACAAGTATAAACTTGGATTTCTCAATTATTTTCGCAGGTGATGCTAGCACACGCTGTCAAAACTATGTAAAATAGACATGGATTATTACTTAATTTTGAAAAAGTGCCTTAATTGTATGTCGCCAAAATTGCTGTAGGTCGCCTCCAACATCTCTCATTGAAGTTTTGTTTTAGATTTTTTATGCTAATAGATTTTATGAATTTACTGTGATGTAAATAAAAGATCATCTTCATCCTTCATCTTGGAACTAATTTGCAACCATGAAATATTTTTTAAATGATACTATCAGAAAGTAAATAATTTCTAATTTATTTCTCAAACAATTTTTTTTTATAGTGTACTGAAAACCAGTATATGTAAACCTCTTGAATAAAGTTTCATTCTTCTTTCGTGAAATGAAACGGTACTTTAGGAAAAAATGTCTTACTTTGTCATCCTTTATTACAAATAACGAAATAACTATTGTAATTTAACTAAATTTTATGGCCTTAATAATAGTTTTCTTAGTTGATAAACACCTGTTATTTATTTTTCTAAAAGATGTTCAAACAAAGCAACATAAATAACATTTGAGCGATTGTATATTGTATTTCTAGAATTTATTCAAATCTTTTAAAATATTATCTATATTTAGAACTACATAGAATCTATAAGAAATGTTGCTATTATTTCAAAGTTCGCTATTCTAGTTTATTTTTATTAGGTGAAATTCAGTGAGTTTTATTAAAGTCTGTATTAACTAATATACGGTTTTAGTTAATGCAAAGTATATGGGAGTATTTTAATATTACCGTGGTAACACTGTTTACAATTTGATTTAGCAAAGAAATTGTATTTGCATCAGTTTCCACTATCTCTCTTGTTTTCGTTGAACGCAACTTCTTTAACTATTACATTTACCAACTTTGAACCTCTCTCAATATCTAGAACGTCCATAAAACTAAAACTTCAATCTTTTACACTAACCAAACCTCATTCACTTCCCAACCTCGCAAACTCCATACATAATGCATTGCAACATCTGTTTGTCGTTGTTCGCGACAACTGAAGTGTCACAAGCGATTGTTATGTAAATGAATTTGGCGCCTCTTAATTAACGTCGCTTTATCATCAGCGCATCTTCGTTGCTCGTGCAGTATACCTACACTAACACTACCACACGACTACACAGAGAACGCTCTGTGTTCAGTGCAAGTGTAGATGTTTTTGTTGCTCTTGCTCGTCTTACTTCGCTAGTCACCCAAGTTTGAGTCTATATTGTGACTATGAACCTGAGTTGTTCCATTACTGCCCATTGTTTAGTGCTAATCTGATAATTGGTTCAGTTCGGAGAAGTATAGAAACGTTTATTTGTATTTGTAATTGAATGTGGTGCGAGTTTGGTTGTGAGAATTGTGAAATATGATAGGTTAGAAATGTTTTCAAGAGATGATAAATGTAATACATTGTTTTTTGTACTTAGAATGTTGTCTGCCTCGGTCGATAAGTTCATTAATTAAGGTAGTTCTAATGTGATAGCCATCAGTCGTCGAGTGGCGAAACTGACGCTCGGGGAAAGAAAAATACATTTTTTATACCTATTATGATTTGAATATCATGAATTGTTAATAGATTGTTGGTCTAGTGAATTTTAAAATACCGTACCACCGTGTGGTGTGGCCAATAAAAAATTGGGACTCTTAATTTTTCGTTAAAAACAAGGCTTTGCATGGCTATATATCCATTACTAAACGATAAAAAACTTTCTCCTTTTGATATACATGGATAGTTCTTTTTTGCTTAAAATATTTAGGAAAGTAGGAAATTATAAAATTATTATTATACATGTTAAAATCCTATGTTCGAGAGTCGTGATCACCACCCTAGTTAATAAACAGGGGGCGCACGCCCCTCCTTGCCTCCCCTTGCGGACGCCCATGATGAATATATTTGTTCACAGACGGTGAATGTGTTTCATATTTTAATAGAATGCGTATGACTATCCGATGTTTACGTGCGCCGGGTTTCATTCGGATCTGTAAAAAAAATTTTCACGCTAGAACTACCATAATTCATCAAACAGTCATTTAATGACTTATTAGGCGTGTACTATATTTGACTAAGTTAACTTTTACGGAACACATAAAAACATACATTGCAAGTGTAATTTTCTTTTTACATTTAGTGTCGTCTATTGTTATTAGATAAAAATATTATCCGGTATTCAAAAGTAACAAAAGCAGATATATAATACGTCGTTTACAATACAAATAAGTATTTACAATCATAAAACTGTAAAAATGTCAAGAAGGATCAACAAAGTATTGATTTTATTTAAATTATAATTTCTGTCAGATAACATTGTATTTCCTATAGTTAATTTTAAAAACGTTTTCTGCAGTCGACGAGTTAATTAGATTTTGTTACTCCCCGTACTTTTACTCAAATTAAAAATAAAGGATCCCCTGTCATAAAAAATTGGATTGGGAAAAAAACATATTTTGTGAACTGGATATGCCAAAGTTACTTTTATTGGAATGAAAATGATTTTCTTTATAGGTTCAAAAGTAATTTTAGATAATTAAAATTTTATGCTCTTCTATTTCTGTACATTGTTTTCATTTATAACTTAATTCCACAAATATTTACCACATTTATTTTATTTTGAAATTAATAATAATATTTTATTTTTCATCTTTAATGCTTCTTTTTAAATTCTTAATCTTATAAACAATTATGTACCGTCAATCTAAAGTATTTTTAAATGCACCGAGATGGAATCCTTTTCGATTTGAATGGAAATGAAACATGTTGAATTTGTAACACTTTCAAGGAAGATAGCCTGCATTATCTACTCTCTCCCGTTTTTATTTAAGTAATCAGTAAAAGGCGTGATGATATATTTATTTTTATATTTTGGTGTAAAATTGAAGCATCAGATGATGCCGAGATGTATAATATATCAAGGGAAAAACACTTCTATTACGAAATTTATATACTATTTTTTCTACGATCCCAGTACAAAAATACTTATTCTTGTGAATAATATTAAACAAAGTAAATGAAAGGTTAGAGGTTCTCTTTTGTTTTTCTTTTGTTTACATTTTTTTTGCTATATTAGGCAAAAATCATAATTTTTACTTGACAAATGATAACGATTCTATTGTCGCAAATAGAATTCTATGGCCGTATTTATTTGGGATTTTTAAAGTAACCCTGTAGGTTACTTTTGTTTAATTGGCACGCTTTAAGTAACCCAGAATTTTAGAAAATACAGAAAACTATTAGCAGACTCTCTCGTTCTCTCTGTGTTTAGTTATTGCGATCCTGTATACGGTCCTTTTCTGACTACTCATGACATTCACCGTATACAGAAAGTACAGAATTGTTGTGTACGTTTCATACTAGGACTTCGCAAGTATGACTCGGTGAGCTCTAAGTTACAACACTTAGGTTGGTTGAACATGAAAAATCGTCGATTGCATCATCTTACATGTTTAATCCATCGTATTATTACGACTAATACTCCATCTTACCTAGCTGATAAAATATCATTCCGAAATAAACATCGCAATAAAATATTGAGAAATAAATTAGCCTTGCATATTCCCGCACACAAAAGTGCACTATTTAAACATTGCTTTAGTTACAATTGTCCGCAGATTTACAATCAAGTTAACGATGATCTCAAACTACTAAAGTCTTATTCATTCTCCACAAATTTAAAGAATATCATAATTGCAAAACAATAATTCCTATCTATACGTTCGCTTCATTTGAGCAGTACCTAACATATTTTGTTGTATATTTCATTTTTATATGTACTATTGATTATACTAATTTTGGTCTACTAAATGCTTGTATGTAAACATTTTTGTATAATGCTGTAAAGGTTAAGTGGTAGAACAGCCTCGGCTGAACTGTCGCCAAATAAAAGGGATGTATTATTATTATTATTATTATTAATTGATCTTGAACTGACCCTACTACCCCAGCTATTTTAGCGGGTTGACAGGTTGAACCCGTTTGCGATCAACTTGTGTCCTTGTTATCCGTGGCGGCATCGCGATTTGTAATAGTATAGAGAGGTTAAAAGCTACTTTTATGAAAAATGTAAGTAATTTTATAATAATTTTCTGGAAAAATATACAAAACTATTATTTATGCGGGTGATGGAAGTGCAATATGCAGTATGTGTTTCTTGCAATATAGTACTCACAGAGGATAATATTATGACAGATAATTGCGACTTTGAAATAAATTATTTTGATACTGCTGATGACAAAATTATAAAAAAATAGACAGACTCTGACGTTATTTGCTTTTTGACTACATATAAAAAATATAAAGATGACTTAAAACATCCAATTAAAAGTGCAATTTAACACACAAACAAAACTAAACAGATGTCGCTTCGACCATGCATTCAGATTTTAAATTTACCGCTAATGTGTACAACTGACACTTGAGATACATCATTTATTTGGAAGTAACACGAGTTAGTTCTACGTCAGTTTTGGGTTGAACCCAAAGTTCCCAAACAAATATGGCCTATATAGCTTGATTCGAGAAAGGTGGTGAAAAAAAAAAGAATTTATTAGAAAATAATGAATCCGTGTACAATATCAACAAACTATAACATATTAGCTCTCCTCCCAAACTTTCCCTTGTGGCTCTGCTATCATTATTTGAGGCTATAATTTTTTACAAAACTATTATTTATGCAGGTAATGGATGGCTAGCTCAGTGGTATGAAGTCGACCTGTGGATCCTGAGGTGCCTGGTTCGATTCCCACAGGCGACAAATTTTCATAATTTGAAAAAGCTATCCCTGTGGCTCCTCAACCACTAACATGTTTGGGGGCCGTGATTTGACGACTGGTAACCGCACTTCACGCGCATAAATATATCACTTACCGAGATCTGCTTCAGCAGAGTGCCACATCCAGTAATGGGTAGAAGGCGTGATGATATATATATATATAATTTTTTGGCAGATAATCGCTGCCATAGTAAATAAAATGGTAATATGTTTGATGATATCTAATAATTTATTTTATTTTATATGCGAGTAGTAGCGTTGAAAATGACCTTACCACGTGTATACAATATAAAATACTCTAATTTTCATTAATTTTATATCCATTTCGACACAGTTTTACCACATAATGATAGTTATAAAACCAGGTTAAACAATATTAACCACTACTAAATAGTAATACCCATTATTAGTATCAAGACCATTAACCGACACTTATCCAAAGTATTAAAACATAGACTTTAATTGAATTAAGCCATGATGTAATTTGATGCAAGGCGGCTGAGGCTGCGGCAGCATGGGAATCCAGACCAGATGTATAAAATTACGAGTTAATAAGGCGGATTCTTTTCCCTAATTTAAATTTATCCGAAGTTAATGACAGTGTTAGTGAGCATCATTTCATGTAAACCTGTCGAGTGTATTACCTGCTACATTAAATATAAACATATTTGTTACTTTACGATGAAGATGAAGATTGTAAACTTTATCTTATTATGCGGACGATTTAACTGTGGGGTACACATGTTCAGGAATTTGGGTTATAATTGATTCATTTTTAAAAATACGTTGCTGTTTTTTATTTAATTATAGCTGAAATTTTTCTACATGCACATATTTTTCAACACTGAAGTCTGGTTTTAATAATATTAATTAATATAATTAAGGTAACTGCAATTCAAAAATTTACTTGAAATTGGTAAGACTGATACATACATTTGTTTCCTGTTGTTCACAATAACAGATGAAAATTAAAATTAATAATAATTATTTAATATCCGTAAATAAAATCGTTGTTTCTCGTACCCACATCATTTTAGATTTGAAATCAATCACACACACACAGCCGCGCACATAAGCTCTAATACAGGAACGTCCGAAAGCAACATCATTTTTCGCGATTACAGCGTCATCTATCATGCTGACGAAAAAGTGAACTAAATAAATTCTCCTTTTTTTTAGCGAGGAATCTGATTCTTTAATAAAAAATAGGAGTTTTTATTTAAAAAAATTGAGTTGACCATGATTTAGCGACAACAGCGCCATCTAGAACAAAACCAATATTTCGTTATTATGGCCCCCTTTTGTACGATTGTTTTTCGTCTAGGTCATTTTTGCGTAAAAATTATAGTTTCCGAGATATTTCCTGATAATACTTTAAATGGACCATCCTGTATAATTATTTCATACGAAGAGAATAATTGTAGAATTTAAGTACTAATTTGTCACATAAATATGATGGAGTGCTGGTTTGTCTTATTTTGTGTATCAAACAGAGATACGCTATTTTTACCCGATCTTCAATCAATTTTATAATCAGAAAATATGTAATTTTCAAGTTGTATAAGTAATAGTAGATTTTCTACGTTTATAAAAATTTGACATGTATCCCAACAGAAGGAATAATTTATGAGAAACCTATCAGAAATATTAATAATGAATAGAAAGGCCAAATGCGTGTGACTATAAATGATTCTTACAAAAATCTGCAACCATAAAGCACTGTACACCTGCAGAAAGGCAGTAGAAATTCAGTATTATCTCCATATCAATCTCAAACAAAGTTTAATTATTAGAATTACTAGAGATGTATACGTACTAAACAGGATAATTACTGAACTCCCCTTAGTGCATGAATGTATTATGTAACCAAACTCTGCGGCATGATTGCCCAGCGTAAGTTATTAATCTATAATTACCGATCAATTTCGGCGACGAAGCATCATCCAATCAGAACTTTCTAAGGTAATTTATATTCAATTCAAGTTTCCGACCTTCACGATGAAAGTTCTCTACAGGGATGGGAGATGGGATGACACTTGGAGGCCATTCGGGTCTTTTATCATTTTTAATTAGTTTTCTTCTAATTGTTCGACGAATGATTACGAACTTGAATAATATATCTTCAACTACGTTTACAACTACGTCTAAAAGGAATTTGACTTATTTTTTGTCGTTATGGGGTATGTGGCTTAGTGGTATCGAGTCAGCCAGTGGATTTGAGAACCCGGGTTTGATTATCAAAGCCGATAAACAATTTGCACCACATTAAAAGTAACCCTGTAGCTTCCCCTTCACTAACATCTTTGGGGTCGTGATTTGCACTTTACGCGTAAAATATATCATCTACCGAGATTTGCTACGACAGTGTTCCTCACCCAGTAATGGGTAGAAGGCGTGATGATATATTTATTTTAATTTTTACTTTCTTATACATAGTATAAGGAAGTATTGGAATTTGGAATCGTGAAAAAAATGGTTGACGAGATTTTCGCGTGTTTTGCGGTCCACTGAATCCATTTTGATCATTTTCTCAATGATGTCTGTGTGTTTGTGTGGATGGATGGATGGATGGATGGATGTGAGTCCAAGTGTGCAATATATCATGAACGAGATAAGATTTGTCAACGAAACTTGGTAATTATAAGTTTCATGAAAATACGAAGAGCTCAGTTGATTTTGAATGAAATTGAAAAACCGGAAGAGGAAGTTTACTGGACACACAAAACAATAAATTCCATTTATTTCAAAAATGGAATCAGTTACGAAAGAAAGTTTCAAATAAAAGATGTTGGCAAAAATATTTGGAACATAAAATGTTATTTGCAATTTATATATTTAATAATATAATGAGTGTAAGAAAGTAACAAAAAACATAGATTTTAATTTTCGCTTTATCTAGTTATCTATGTCTTTTTTCGGAAAATGAAATACATCATTAAAATGGTCAACTAATTTGGCAACTTTGCCTCAATTTAATCGACTTCGTATCTCACGGTTCTTGAGATACCAAGGGTTAGGCTCGAAAAACAGACATCCTGTATATGCCTCATCAGTAAAGTTAGACATAAAGTAGTCAACATTACTAAAAAATTATACGTTATCAAATTTGATATTTTATAAGTTTCATACAGATAAATGCTGAATTACTGAAAATCTAAATTACATGTTTAATAATATTATATATTCTGAATATTAAATATGCTGTGTATAAGAAAGTCGTGTGATGCCACACCAGATTTTTATTTATTGTCTTTGAAAATGCAACTTTAGAATATTTGAACTAAACTCTACAAAATATGTTAAATTTTACCAATGATAATGAGTAATCTAAATAGTGTTGGTATGTTGATCAAAATAGAGGCCTTAAATGTTTCACTAAACTTTGACAGTGGAGGTCAAGAAAAAGTAAAAAGTTAAAAACGATAAACATTTGTACAAATCGTACAAATGCTCCACGAATTGTATTTTTAAAACGCCTTTTGAAAGTCAATGTGAATCTTACGTGTAAACGTAGTCTATGTTTGTATTGAGCGGTTTGGAACGCCTATACGATTGTTGATGGACAGATTTTAATTTGGAATACATAAGTTGATATCGCAGAGCAGTAGGTAATAACTAAACTGAATGGGTTGATTGAAGAGAGCGAGATATTATCGCGGTTACAAGTTAATGTAATGATTTTTTTATTATTTGTTTTATGTGTTATGAGTTTTGAAAGATTGTAGTAGCATTAAAAAGGAAATGTGTGGTAGTATTTAAAAGGTCAAGTTCACGTTATGCAACGTAAGTTCTAAATTGAAATGATGCAATTTGATTGTACATCGTTTTCTATAGTCCGTACCCCAATCAAGTTGCCACATCCAAATTTGATGTATAATTATTATGAAACCTAATTAATAGAAATATAATTGAATACTTTCATGTGATCTTGCTACTAATTAAATATTGAATTAAGTTCTTCATTTGAAATGAAAGAAATTACTATTTCATAATATTTTCTTAGTTGTTTGCGCCAAAAAATAATGTCAAAAGTTAAATTTTATAAATAAAAAATATATCATCACGCCTTTTATCCAATATTGGATGTGGCACACTGCCGTAGCAGATCTCGGTAAGTGATATATTTATAAATAAATGAATAAATAAATAAATAAATAAATAAATAAATAAATATTTCATCACGCCTTCTACCCATTACTGGGTGTGGCACTCTGCCGAAGCAGATCTCGGTAAGGGATATATTTTTGCGCGTGAAGTGCGGTTACCAGTCGTCAAATCACGGCCCCCAAAGATGTTAGTGGTGAAGAAGCCACAGGAGTAGTTTTTGAAAATATGAAAATTGTTTGTCGCCTGTGGGAATCGAATCAGAGTACCACAGGCCGACTTCATACCACTGAGCTAGCCACCCCATAATATATATTTATGCGTGTAAATTATGGTTACCAGCCGTCTAATCACGGCACCCAAAGATGTTAGTGAAGGGAGAGCGATAGGAGTAATATTAATGTGGTGAAAATTGTTTGTTGGCTGTGGGATTCGAACCAAGGTTCTCAAATCCATAGGCTGACTTGATACTACTGAACCAATGCTAAATTTTATTTAGAATATAATTTTCTAAAAAAAATTGTCAGACGTATAAATAATTGTTTAGTTAATAGAGTTATAATTATTCAGTCTTTAAATAAAATGGTTTCGTTAAATAGTTGGAACACTGCAATTTAGCTTATTTTTATATTAGTATTATAATTGGTTTTTTGTACGACCCTATTAGAAAGTAAAAGTTTCATCCCTTAATTGAAAAAGATAGTGACATTCTGGGAAAGGAAAGTAAAGCCATGTCACGGCAATTGAAAAACTACGGTATGATTTAATAATATAATATAGTTTTAAATATCTATTTTTTTTCTGAAAGTTTAACTTTCTGATAGGGTTCGTAAAAACAAATTATATGTATACCTCATGAAGAAAGTGTTATTTTACCCTCAGGTGCTTTATATTCCTCACCTTTGGCTCGGAAAATGAAACGGCACCTTTGGGAAGAAATGTCACACTTTTTTATCTTTTTATACTAATAACTATTGTTATTTAGTTATGATACTTTGTACAAGAACTTAATTTCAATTTCATTACAGGATTTGAATTTATATAGCTACAATGTGGTAGTTCATAGATTTTTAGTAAGAATGAAATCCGATCTCGAGATTTCTGGAAATCTGAAACGTTTTCTGAATGATTTTTATAATCTTTCATTTTATTATCAAGATACAGTTTGAATTCTTACTGACTTTATAATTTCTGTAGTAAAACTAAAATAAATTACTTGCAGGCAATATATCCAATATTTCATCAATAAGGATAAAAGTAACAAAATTCGCATTGCCAAACCAGTAACATACCAGTAATACTATTATCATTTTATAGATATCATTACCAACAATAATTTCATCATCTCATAAAAACGTTTATAAAAAAACTAATTCCACAACTTCCTACATTCGTACAAGAAACATGGCATCTCGCAGCGAAAACACCGTCCGAATCTAGCAGTCAGTGAACAGCGATAGCCCACACAATACAGTACATCCACACGGAAACATGGGCGAATTCAGCCAAGTCATTCGCGTTTCGGAGCCTAATTACCACAACTCATACCCGTAATTGTGTTTCCTTTTTCGCTCTTCGTAAGAACGTTTTCTCACTAGTTGGTGTTGGTGAGGCAGTGGCTTACAACGATACGATGATATGTTTAATCGTCGGGAAAGCTTTGGGCTTAATGTTGGATTGCTGGACACAGCTGTGGAGCTTTGTATAGTTTGTTTCAGTTTAGGTTAAGAAGACAATATTGTTTAGTGGTTCTGGAATTAATGATTTATTTTATTTATTTGTTTATGTTACTCTGTACAATAGGAATTTAATTAGAATTACAATACAGAGTCCGAACTCAACGAGCTGCAATGTGTGGTAGTTTATATATTTTTAGCTTCAATGAGATTCGAACTCGGGATTTCTGGATTCGAATTCCATAACACTACCCAATTACCGTACTGCCAGTATGATGTAGTATTTGTTGTTCTATTGTTATGTGAAGGTTTGCCAACTTTCAACTAATGTTAATTCGAAGATACGTCAAAAAATTCTCTAAAATTATTATTAGTTATATACATTTTTCTGAATTTTTCTTTTTGCCGTTTTGGCAGATAGCTCATTAGAAACGCATTGGCCATTGGATTTGACTTTATTCACATTAAAATTATCCCTGTGGATTCCCCTCGATTAACATGTTTAGAGACTGTGATATTATAAAATTAATATCTTGCATCTGGAACGTCCTACATGCTTAACGAAGTTTAATAAATAACAAATGTTACTAATTTAACTTTATTAACTCCTAAGAATGAGTATCTAACTTAGAACGTGAAAGAAAAGACGCTAAACACGGAATTAGCCAGTTAAAAGTGTCTAGTTGGGAATCCTAATTAAATATGGCACTGGTATGGAATAATGGGGAAATTATAAAATTCATTATTTCAACTTTTTCTTTTAAGTTACCATACCATTTTGTTTTTCCTTTTCTATTATAAAATAAAAATCAATATATCATCACGTCTTTTATCCATTTATGGATGTGGCACTCTGGCGAAGCATATCTCGATAAGTGATATATTTATGCGCGTGAAGTGCGGTTACCAGCCGTTAAATCTCGGCCCCCAAAGATGTTAGTGATGGGGGAGCCACAGGGGTAATTTTAATGTGGTGAAAATGTTTGTCGGCTGTGGAAATCGAACCAGGGTTCCCGGACCCACAGGCCGACTCGATACCCATTTTCTATTATAACTATTCTAAACTGCATGTAACGAATAAAAACTACTTTATATCAAAGAAGCGATTGTATCATCTCAACATTTTAATCATTAATCCATATTCTCAATTCCAACAACAGTTTGATGCATTACCACGGAGCTATTTCCAGCATTACAATTTATTCTAGTACGAACCCTTCTTTCACTTATACTTATATGCGTCTAATCATCAAACCCATTAACTCACAATCAATCTTCGCCAGGAATTCCATTCCTGGCATATTACTTTCGCTTTATCTTCATTTATAGTGACTTTCATTTTTCAATGAAATTTTTACATCGTAATTTTATCTTTAGTTACGTATTTTATAATATAAATTAGAACAGTGACAGTTAGTTTAAATACGGATATTGATATTATCTTCCTATTAGGAAGAGACTGCATTTGGTAACTCGGATATGTGTAGGGGTTATGAGGCAAGTCGCGTAGCGTGTTGTATAATGACAGAGTGTGGTTGATGGTTAGAGTGCCACAGGGCGAGGTTACTTCGTTGGTTTTAGTGGTTTGTAAAACACAGGGTTAGATTTTAGGCTCGACTTGGGCGATTAAGAAACTTGGAATTTGGTTGTCCCCGTATATAACTTTATGTAACTAGTTAAGTGGTTAATTAGAAAGTTTAGGAAACCCTTTTTACCTGACATACGACTTCTCCAAAATGTACTTGTTTCCTCCATTGAATTAAATCAAACTTGAAGTGCAAACGTAATTCTTTGTTTTGAAAAACTACATAAAAGATTTTTCTCTGTTCCGGCATTAGAATAACATATTCTCTGACGCATATTGATGCTAGAATGACTTTCATTCTTAAACGATTTTTGGTGACATATTGTTATTATAGATTGGTATAACTGCATTAAATATACAAAATATCTAGACAACTGACAAAATAAAGAAACACAATTTATACAAATATCTAGACAACGGACAAAATCAATAGCAAATCACTGTCACCAACTTACCTATTCTACCAAAAATTTCCCTTAATGGAAAATGTCAACTATTTTTATAAAGAAATTATGTAAAGGAATGCCGAAACAGAGAAAATAGTATAAAACACTCGTTACTCGCTCGTTCGTCCTCTCGTCGCTTTGCGGTTCGTGTTCAAATTTCGAACTTGAGTAAGAATATATTGTCTTCTGTAACTTGTATTTTAATATACTCGTTCTACTCTACAAATCTTTTCCGCATCGACCCTTATAAATTTAGCTAATATGAGTATCTACTTCTAGTAAAAAAAAAAAACGCCACTAGCAAATAGGTACACCACTAGTCAGAGTTATGCGAATATAGTAAATAACAACTTTCGTAGTACAGAAACAGTGGCGCTTCAATCGAAGCGGGAAACTGCTGAATATAAATAAATATTCGTTTTAGAGAAATAAACAAATGAATTTAATTTTTTCGACTTTTATATATTTTCCGTGACACATAGGTTGAGAAACACTGCTCTATAAAATATGACGTCTTCGGCAACATTAATTAATAATATAAAATAAATAAATAAATATATCATCATGCCTTTTACCCATTATTGAATGTGGCACTGTGCCGAAGCAGATCTCGGTAAGTGATATATTTATGCGCGTAAAGTGCGGTTGCTAGCCGTCAAATCACGGCCCCCAAAGATGTTAGTGGTGGAGGAGCCACAGGGGTAATTTTTAAATTGGTGAAAATGTTTTGTCGGCTGTGGGGATTGAACCAGGGTTCTTTGGATCCACAGGCCGACTTTATATCACTGAGCCATTACCCCATATTCATTATAATAATAATAAAAATTCATTAATTTACGGAAACATATAGATTCTCCCACTGAACCTGTATAATAACTTCACCATAATAATGTAATTCAAAACGTTGTAACTCGATACCCAAACGTCCGTAATTTCAATCAGGCGAGAAGGGAGGAATTCAGAATTCTCTTAAAGTTCGTACATTTCCCGCTGGTGCTCATTCGCCCTCGACTGAAGCTGAGGCATGTAAGAAACGATAGGAATCTTCTATAATACCCACCGACATCAATCAACATTACGTCATCTGCTCTCATTCAAAATTAATAATATCTTAGCGGAAAAATGAGAAAACTGAGAGGGTGCTGACAGAGAAGAAGACTCAGAGTGGTACGGAAGGGACGGAGAAATCGATAATACATGCAAACTACCAAACAGAATAATTGATAAGTTGAAAACACTAGCACTTGCAAGGAAGTTCTTGGATGATGATGATGATGATGTGTTTTCGTCCCTCTGTTTTGTAATATTGAAATTTATGTTGGAGGTAATGGTATGGTAATATACTGTGGGATGTGGCGACATATTCGTATGAGTTATAGCATTTTGAAAACATGAAAAAGTTCTAATTAAGTTATTTTGAAATATTGGTTGCATATAAACTTTCTGACCAAAGTGTACAAATTGTTTTTTTTGCAATCATTTAAAATTACTTGAAATATTTATTTGTTTAACAAGGAAAGAAAGTTAGATATTTCTTCCTGAAGGTGTTGTTAAATTTATAAAGTGCCTGAGTGAAGAATAACACTTTCTTCACGAGATATACACATAATTTAGATACTATTTATTATTTTCTTAACAGATGTCACTAAGATGTCACTGATGTCAAATAATATCCTTGTTTTCCAGTTACTATGGATGTGATTTTATTTTCTTTGCTAGGGTACAGAAGCAGATTTAAAATATTTCGGGCCCTAGACAAAATATTTATTTCGGAATAATGGGTGTTATGGGCGTCCGCAGGGGGGGCAAGCCGGGGCGCGCGCCCCCTCGATATTAACTAGGGTGGTGACCACGACTCTCGAACATAGGACTTTAACATGTAAAATTATAATTTTGTAATTTCCTGCTTCCCTAAATAATTTAAGCAAAAAAGCTTGAAATAAAAGTTTTAGGACATAAAATTCTGCATCTAATCCAATAAACAAAATTAATTTTATATGGTTCGTAACAGCACAAATTAGATCTGAAAATAACGATATTATCGATAGCCATGAAATTGAAACAAAATTAGCAACTGTTTAATGTTTTATGTGTCAAAATAAATGACATAATAAATAAAGAAATTATTTTGACAGATTAAACGTCAAACATTTGTTTAATTTTGTTTCAATACCATGACTATCGATAGTTTTGAGGCTATTTTCGTTATTTTCAGATCTAATTTGTGCCGTTACGAAGCATGCAAAACTAATATTGTTTATTGGATTAGATGCAGAATTTTATGTCCTAAAATTTTATTTGAAGCTGTCTTGTTTAAAATAATTAGGGAAGCAGGAAATTATAAAATTATGATTTTACATGTTAAATACCCATGTTCGAGAGTCGCAGTCACCTCCTTGTATATATTTCTATTATTTAAACTAAAAGCTCGTATCCGGGCCCTACAATTTTTGGGCCCTAGGCCATTGCCTCTTTAGCCTAGGCCAAAGTCCGCCTGTGGCTAGGGATGAAAAGTATTATTTTCTTCTCTCAATAATTAAGGCAAGAAAATTTTACTTTCTAATAGGGTCGTAAAAACAACTATTTTATTTGAAAAAGAATTGAAATATATTATTTTTCATAGTTTTGTTTCTTGTAAAATGTACTTGAAAATATTGATAATTTTGGTATATTCATTAATACAATGACATAGCCTATCAGAAAACTCACTTTGTGCACTAAAGGGGAAAATATTTAATTTTTGCACACTATGCAATAAATGCTTTTTTTCAAACATTAAACAATTGCAGAAAAGTCAACTTTTACTGTTGTTTTCATAGAAAAATATAATGTGTAATTAATATACATTGAAAAACAGGTGAAAAGTAATCTTAAAAAAAAAATTGAATAGGTACTTAATTTATTACTGCAGGTACAATAAAAGTATAAATTTGTATTTTGTGTATTTTGGAAATATATTAATGTTGGAATTCTATGATATATTTATAAGTTTATAGGTACGTAAATTTGTAAATAATGAACAAAATCACATTAATATTTCTTAATAAATACAAAAAGTCATAAGTTTCGTTGCGACTTTGTTTATTATTTATAGATTTATGGATCTATAAAACTTATGGGTTTACACAGATTCCAACCAAGTATTGTTTATTTTATTGGAAAATTGTTATTATAGTAATGAACATTATTACTTCCTTCTTTTCTTTTTAAACTTAGAAATATTGCTTGTGACCATTATTAGAATGTATTAATTGTTTAGGTACTTCCAATGTATCAAAAATAATGAACCGGACATTGGTATTGAACCAAGTAGAAGCACATAAATAACTTTTGAAAAATTAGTTTAGTAATGGCTCCGTCAATTATACATGTGCTGGTAGCTCTCACCGTACGTTATGTGTACGCATGCATACAACACATGGTCCCCAGGTACAACAAATCGTGCTTCATAATACCTGTAGCACAACATTCACAAACAAAACACATTCATAACTTTGTACTTAACATATGTGCACGGTGAACTATACATGTCAAAGTTTAACACTCTAAATTATATATTTTGGGGATGAAAATGAGATAAAAATAGAGTAAAGTAAATATATGTTATTAGCAAAATTTAATAACAAACTTTTCTCCATATTAAAATTGTCCCTGTGATTTCATCTCCTTTAACATATTGGCATTTTCCAAAATGTCTCCCATATCGTCTCTAATGCTAGGTTGCATGAAAGTTTTATCGGTTCATTAACAACTAAAGCTACATTCACAAATCGAAATTAGTTTTTGTTTTATGCTTTATGTTTTAATGTGTTTTTAGGTGGCATTCACAAATAGTTTTGCTTTTGTCGATTATAGTTCGTAGTGACATCTATCATAAATTTTAGAAAATCGGTAATACAGTAAAACTGTCAAATGTGCTAAGTTACACATGCTGTCATATGTTGTTTCTTTACTCTCGTATTTTTTGGAAGATCAATGTAAATATTATCATAATAAGAAAGTAGGTATTAAAATCTTGTTTTTATTTTCATTCATTTTGACACTCGAATAAAAACAAACTTCGGTTATCGTCAATGCGAAGGATGATAGAAAGAGACAAGTATATATCACTACATCATTCTACGCTTCGTCCTATTGGCCTATTCCTAAGTATAAAACTTAAAACTAAAACATAAGTTTGGAGTTTGCAAACTTTTGTGTTAAAACCAAAACTAAATACTGATTTGTGAATGGCTTCATAAGATAACATGTCTACAAGGTTATTAAAACAAAAATGGAAAACATAAAACAAAAACTAATTTCGATTTGTGAATCTAGCTTAACGGTTCAATAAATTTCAGAAAATCGCTATTGATACTGTTGCTAGATAAACAATTCTTTAACTAATGAGCTCTTTATGTTTTTCTTGCAACCCAGCATAAGACAGTTAATTTCCAACAAAATGTCTATCAATTGACACTTACATAAACGTCAAACATTTAATTAATTTTGTTTCAATTCCAAGGCCATCGATAGTTTTCAGACAATTTTCGTCATTTTCAAATCTAATTTGTGCCGTTATACAGCAAGTAAAATTAATTTTGTTTAATGGTTTAGAAGAAGAATGTTATGCCCTAAAACTTTTATTTGAAGCATTTTTGCTTAAAATATTTAGTGAAGCAGAAAATTACGAAATTATGATTTTACATGTTGAAATTTTGTCCACCGCGATCGCTGCAGTCGATTAGGCTGTCCCCACCATGACTCATGCACCTAGCGAATACTTTACGCCCAAAATTTATTACTTATCAAGATCTGCTTTGGCAGAGGCCTTTTGACATTTAGGATTTAGGATTTGGGGAAAGAAATTAGGAATTAACATAAGTACAACTTCGATAGTATACTACTAATGACATCTGCATTCTTTAGGTTGAATTGTTTGACATTTATACGTTTAGATATTAATAATAATATTTTTAATACATTTTATACTTACACACAAAATACGAAGCCATTTTTTTCTTCAAAAATGCTACAGCAAATTTGACAGCCTTTAAACGTCAAAAAATTATTCTTGATTGGCCGTAACGCGCATCATTTTTAATTTAATGCTTAACAACTTCAAGGCGTAGTGTGCTCTTTCAAATCCTAAAATCTAATTGCTAAAACCCTAAATTATGACGTCATTTAGGGCACACAAATTTAGGATTTGGTATGTTAGGGTGATAAAAGTGCAACTCCGAACACAGCCAGAGTGGCACATTTAGTAATGGGTAAAAGGTGTGATGATATATTTATTATATTTTTTATTGTAAGCAGGTACCGTTTGATAACAAGTAACAAATAAACAAATACAAAAATTAGTATCTCCTGATCGAGATTCAAATCTAGAATGTTTAAATACCCACTGATTTGGAAACAATCAAGTTTGGTAAACGAAAATTCTTGTCGTTGCATTGGTAAATGTCTGTTTAGAAATTGGAGCATTGTAATTTTAATCTTTTGAATTGGAAATTAGCATTACGGATTTGTAACTAGGGCGCCAAAATTAGAACAGATTTTATTACCATAATTTTAAAATTAGATATATTGCCAAAATTAAAATGCCGTTATGGGAATTGAATTTTGTATTACAGTTCTGAAATTATATTAACAAATTTAGATTAATTTTTAGTATCGTGTTAGAATATTAGGAAACAAAAATACGACTGTATCTGAGTGGTTTAGATTCCATCGTAAACTGTAGGTTTCCTATACTGTAATTGGGAGTAAATTCCTGTTGTGGAGAATAGCAACATATAGTTTTTCTAAGTATTAAGGGCAAAAAGTGCTTCTACAGATTGAGGATGAATTTGGAAATCGAGACGAAGTCGAAATCTCCAATAAATCCAATATCGGTAGAACAATGCTTGCTACGTTTTTTTTTACACAATCTACGTAATAACGAAATTATATTTGGGCAATATTTCAAAGTTATTTTAACAATTAAAAAAAATAGTTGTTGGCATTTATAAAATAATAATTTATGGGGTGGCTAGCTCAGTGGTATGAAGTCAACCTGTGGATCCTGAGAACCCAGGTCCGATTTCCACAGGCGATAAACAGTTTTCATAATTTCAAAAGCTACCCCTATGGCTCCTCCACCACTAACATCTTTGGGGGCCGTGATTTGACGACTGGTAACCGCACTTCACGCGCAAAATATATCACTTACCGAGATCTGCTTCGGCAGAGTGCCACACCCAGTAATGGGTAGAAGGCGTGATTAGTCCAGCAGTACTGTGGGGTGGGTAGCGTTACGGAATTCGAATCCGGAGATCCCAAGTTCGATTCCCACTCAAGCTAGAAATTATAATTACAACCACTCTGCGGCTCGATGAGTTCGGACCCTGTACTGTAATTTGGAATCAATTCCTGTTGTATAGAATAACAATAAATAACATAATAAATAAATAAATATATTTATTTTTTTATTTATAAAATACTTTTTCATAATAATAGCTTTGTTGTTGTGGCCGAATGTATGTCAGTACCATCAGTAATTTGTGAAGAAACATAGTTCCTTAGAAACCTTATCGGTAAACATTAAAAAAAGCGACCAGCAAAAAATAAATAATAATTTTCTCATTAGACATGACACTTTTTACATTTTTGCTGCCGCTGTTTATAATATTGAAATGTTACATATTCCCGAAACTCGAAAGGGTAAAAGAGATGTAAAATAAATAAGATGAAGAAGATATATTTGCAATAAAGAAATCGATTTTTAAATCAAATACCTTGAAATTCACAATATCTTCCTATTCCTTACGCATCGTCACGTCCAGAATTCACGTTCCAAGTCACGTTTCACCTACATCGCTTGCTATATTTTATCGTAATCACGTTACTTTGCAACTTTACGCGCTTTGCATGTGTGTAACGCTGACTTATGTATTGCTGTGTGAACGTACGTCTTCTTGTCTCATCAATACTTCAACTCTTGTGTGTAAAGTAGATGCGTGTTTTGTTGTTTGACGCCACGTGTATTGAAAATTGCTTTATCATAGCAGTGAGCGCTTATTTTTCGATTAGGTGGCGAAAGAGTTTGGGAAAATTGAATATTTTTTGTGGTAGTTTTAGTTTTGATGGTTATCTAGTTTGTTATGGTACTTATTGAAAAATAATGAGCTAAGTACAAGCAGTATATACCAATCTACAAGTACAAGGTCTTTAAAAGTTCTTGAAGAATTTTACAGAAAAAATATTTATATTACTTTTCCAATATAATCTTCTTAAACCATTTTTATTTCTAATTTAAAGAAGTTTGAAAATATAAATATATCATCACGCCTTCTACCCATTACTGAATATGGTACTCTGCCGTCAGAAGCGGATTTAAAATATTTCGGGCCCTAGGCAAAATATTTATTTCGGGCCCATTAGGACATAAAATTCTGCATCTAATCCAATAAACAAAAATAATTTTACATGCTTCGTAACAGCACAAATTAGATCTGACAATAACGAAATTATCGATAGCCATGAAATTGAAACAAAATTAACAAATGCTTAACGTTTTAGGTGTCAAAATAAATGACATAATAAATAAAGAAATTATTTTGACAGATTAAACGTCAAACATTTGTTTAATTTTGCTTCTATTCCAGGGGTATCGATAGTTTTGAGGCTATTTTCGTTATTTTCAGATCTAATTTGTGCCATTACGAAACATGCCAAATTAATTTTGTTGTTATTGGATTAGGTGCAGAATTTTATGTCCTAAAACTTGTATTTCAAGCTGTCTTGCTTAAAATAATTAGGGAAGCGGGAAATTATAAAATTATGATTTTACATGTTAAATACCCATGTTTGAGAGTCGCGGTCACCATCCTGTATATATATTTCTATTATTTAAACTAAAAGCTTGAATCCGGGCTCTAAAATTTTTGGGCCCTAGGCTATTCCCGCTTTAGCCTAGGCCAAAATCCGCCTGTGTCTGCCGTAGCAGATCTCAGTAAGTGATATATTTTGCGCGTGATGTGTGATTACCAGCTGTCAATTAACACCTGCCAAGGATGTTAGTGGAGAGGACGCCACAGGGGTATTTTTAATATGGTGAAAATTGTTCGGATGTGGTAATCGAACCCAGGTTCTTAAATCCACAGGCTGACTCGATACCACTGAGCCACCTACTTAGTTTGATAGTAGAAAATATTACTTAAGACTGGTAGGTATTTTAATTTTTTAATAAAGAAAATTATAAAAATTATACAGTAATTTTTTGATGTGCTAGTTTTTTTTTTTTAGACGTTTGAATTTATTAGAAACTTTGATGGGATATTGAAATTTGGGCCCTTTTTGACAACGAAAAAGTCAATACATTCTTTAAAGGTCCGGCAGTACAGTGCTGTTCTTAACGTTAGGACATTCTAATCCGGAGATCCCGAGTTCGAATCCCACTCAAGCTAAATATATATGAACTATTACATTATGACTCAATATGCTAAGACCCTGTTTTGTAATTGAGTTTAAGTTTCCGTTGTATAGAATAGAATAAATAAATAAATAAATAAAATTCTTAAATACAAATATCGGTATAATCTTTTTAAATTTAGTCTTGGTTAATTTTGCTGTTAATATGGCTACCAGCTGTCAAATCTCGGCCTCGAAAGATATTAGTGGAGTTTCCATTTTTATTTTATTAAAATTGAACGTAATAAAACTATATGAACCAGTTAACAGATATAGCACAGGTACAGAGTGCTCTGCTCTGTGCTGTCACAAATTGGTTCTATCAGGTTTAAACAAAATTATTTTATATAAAATTTAGTAGTGTTGTGTGCTTCAAGAAGAAAGGACGTTTTTATGTATTTGCGAATCAACTGTAAGTGTTTCTATTATTTATATTTAACTTATGTTTTATTTATATGCCATATGTGTATATGTACCGTGAATTGCTATTACCTACTATTGAGGTACATCACTTACAATTATCAAATTCAAAAGGATCAACAATTTATTGACGAACATATCACAATATTTATAAATATAAATAAAAAATAAATCCATAAATAAATAATTCAGAGCTGTTGCAAATTACGGCATATGCGTGCTCTCTAAAATTAGCAATTTATATATTCCAACAGTCACGTGATTGACAGTATCGTTTCTTTCACTTATTTCAATGTGCATCAATTCTGCAACATTTGCAAACAGTTTTTTTCTGTTATTGTCAATCCGTCAAGGAAGTAAATGTCTGAGACCTCTCCTTCTGCGTTAGAAACTTTTCCTTCACGCCCCTTCAATTTCTTTTACGCACGCCCATGTTTATAAATATTTATCATTCATTGCAGTGATTTATATTTCATTATTATTATAACAGCCGATAGAAAATCAATCACCTTTTGTTTTTAACATTTGATTTTACTTTTATCGATTTCTATTTTTCTGATTACATATTTGTATTGTGTAATGAGAACGTAATAGGAAATATATTTATTCCTGTTACCCTGCAGTTAGAATGTAATTAGAGAAATTGGAAGTAAAAATAGAAGAATATAATTAGAAAATTAAATAAACAAGCAGATGACAATTTTGTGACAAATTAAATATTGATGAGTGATTTTTGCAGGAAGTGAAAGTGAATTAGAATTACATACTCAATCAGAAACAATCATATTCTTATTCTATAATGAAGTCGCATTTATGTTATCGTGACTAGTTTTTAAATATTTATATTATTTAAATTTTTTTTCTACGACTACTATAAAAAGTTGATATTTATGCTTTCAGTTGTCATCGTAAAGTTGATGGTTACTGAGTAACGAATAATAAAACACTTTACTGCGCGTCTCCTATAGCAACAAGCGGTAAAATACTTTACCGCTCGCTTAGAAAAATTTTACACTTTTACACATATTATACATGAAGTTTGCTACGCTATGATTGAAGTTGAATCTGAACGCAGCTGGGCAGCAGTGCCAACTTAATGACGATGAGTGATGTTAAAATTGAAAGTACAGTTTTGACAGTTTTGTATATTCCGGAACTTGAAATGGTGTTTGATAAATTTGACGATAAATTAGATTCTGTGATATTCTCATTAAAATTTTCAGTTAGTACCCCAATCAGTATTTTCTGAGATTTTTGAGCATATTTTTAATTATGTGTGAAAATTTATCACAAACAATGATTGTTGATAACATAATTTTTTAAATTATTTACTTGGATACTGATATCGTCAGAGTTACATAGAATACAGAAATTGGTGGAACGTGAATTTAAATTTTTTAGTAAGTCGTAGAAAAAATTATGTGTGTGCCTCAAGCGTAAAGTATCTTTATTGCTCTCGCTCTATTGCAACGCTCGCTTCGCTCGCTCTTCAATTACCGAGCACGAGCAATAAAGATCCACTTTACGCTCTTGATACACAAATAACTATTTTACAACGGTACATATTTTAAAATTAATTATGCATAAAAAATAATACAAATTATAATAAATATTCAAATAAGCTACAATTTTCAGTAAGACAATAACCAAATTGATTCTAAAACGAAGCTCTAACACAGGCTAATTATCAGGTGTAATACGATCACATTATTCAAATAAATTTTGCCGTAGGGCAAATATTAAAAAAAATAAAATAATGACTATTGCAACAATAAACAGATATTTTGAAATTTATTTTTAAAGTTGCGGTCAAACCAGATATGTAATAAATAATGTGGAAATAGTTTTGTTTGCATATTTTAATTTTTAACAACTTTGCATATTTTCGTATAATGTACAGGGAAGCAGGAAATTTAATATAACTACTATCAATATCCCAAGTTAAATCTTTATTTTTATCTTTAACAAGCACCACCCGTTATGTATAAGTTGTAAAAAAGTGTCATTCTTCCTCTAGGTGCTTTAGCGCCCTCGGAAAGAAATGTCTTACTATCTTCCGTTGATATATAAATAACTATTACTACATTTAATATTAATAAATCGTTTAAAAGTGTTTGTAAACAGAACATAATAAAATACAAATTAATTCAGATTATTTTACATGTTGCTAAAGATGCTTGTTCCAATTTTTGTTTTTAATGGGGTTATTCCATTTTTAACTAGCTTCTAAACAGATTGCCAAATGACTGAAGACATCAGAAAATTGCTAATTATAATTTTAGTAATTTGCAAAGAAAAAGTTTTCGTTTGTGTTCGAGAAACAACTGGCATAAGTAACACATTTTTTGTTAATAAAGAGCAGCAAGTTCCTAGATTCTAACCTAAATTCCAGCGAGTATTTTTGCGCACTTTTAACCCAGTATCTGAGTGTGCGAACCTGCCTAACAACAGTAATAGGATTCTATTTCAATTACAATAATGGCTGGTATAAATCGCACAACTCTAATTTATTTTTCTATCACAACAATTATAGTAAAATTATTGCGCATGGGCAGCTGTTTCTTCGATCGCAGGAAATTGTATTTTTATTTGCGAACTGTTCGAAATAATTGATAGAATTTATTTCCGTACTGTGGTTATCAAAATAAATGCCAATAATACCGTCGATACAAATTGTAGATAGTTAAAATAGCCAGAGGAATATTAATTTGATTATTTGTGAAATGAGAACAGAAAAATTATGATCTATAAGATATGTAAAATATTTTGACAATTAGATTAGCGAGTTTATATGTGGTACACGACATATAATATACTCATTATTTTATTTATATTTTAAATATATCTTAGGAAGTCACACAATAATTCATTTGTTATTGTGTTGGAATTGTTTCTAATATAAGTTAGTAGAAAATATCTATAAATAAAATTTAACTTAAATTCAAAATAAAATATCAAAAATTCTTCTTTCCACTATCAGATGTAAAAGTCGGATTCTATACGGCATAAAGTTTGTGGCAAAAGCAAAAAGAATATATTTTACGTACGACTAATGTACTATATTATATATTAACTGCGTAATTTTTGCTACATAATGATATGTATAAATCCCGTAGGAAATAATGGTCATTATTCCCTCTTCTGCATCAATGAAAAAATTATTATAACAAAAATAAATATATTTAAAGAATTTAAGTCATATGAATGACTTTGAAGTTTGATAAAGTTAAAGTTTATGACAGAAAAATTCGGGAGACACCCGGACTCGAACCGAGGACCTTCAGCTTGCCGAGCTGATGCATCAGCTGTATCTCGTACAGAGGATCCGTGGCCTAGTGGTTAAGGCATCAGCCCGGTAAGCTGAATGTCCTCGGTTCTAGTCCGGGCGTCTTCCAAATTTTTCTGTCATAAACTTTAAAAATAAATATGTCAAAATTTCGACGTTTCAAAATGACATTTCTCTAGTACCATAGTTTTATCACAAATATTTGTAATGTTAACGTAATTTTATTTGGTTTGGAATTATTTTGAAATGAAATTATAAAAAATCTTATATGTAATATAATAGTCGTAGATAAAGTATAGTATACAAGTCGCTATAGTGGCAAATATTCTCTCCGATGATTACATCCCTCACTCGCTTTGCTTGCTCATCTTGTAAACTTCATCGTTAGGAATATAGCGTCGTTATAAATAAATAAAATAAATATATCATCACGCCTTTTACCCATTACTGGGTGTGGCACTCTGCCGAAGTAGATCTCGGTAAGTGATATATTTATACGCGTGAAGTGTGGTTACCAGCCGTTAAATCACGATCCCCAACGATGTTAATGGAGGGGGAGCCACAGGGGTAATTTTAAATTGGTGAAAATGTTTTGTCGGCTGTGAGGATCGAACCAGGGTTCTTAGGATCCACAGGTCGACTCGGATACTACTGAGCCATTACCCGGGGTAATATAATATAATACACTATTAACCCGCTAGGTCGTAGCTAAGAACGACGGGAATAAAATGTGCTTTTTCTCCCCTTGTTAATAATGACGGAGGAAAAGGTGTATTTTAGTCCCGTTATCAAAAATATTCTACTCCCATTGCTAAAGAAAGAAAAAATAAAACAAATGGCAATCGTTCTCGTTCAGTTATTTGGTTAAATTTCTTATATTATTCATAAGAATAAGTATTCGTTGTGTAGCCGTGGAAAAAATAGTAGATGCAGCTCATGACAAAAGAGGTTTTTTTTAATGACAAACAAGCACTTCTCATCCCTGCTGTACGATATACTATTTTCTATCAGCAGGAATTTCGCTTAGGCAACAATTTTATCCAGTAGAGTACACTTTTCTCAGTCGATAATAACGATAACAACAGTTAGTTCGTCCGGCATCGACACCGGGCACCGGCATTGGCACAAACTGCCTCCGGGATCGTTATTTGCGTAAAT
Source organism: Pterostichus madidus (assembly GCA_911728475.2). NCBI lineage: Eukaryota > Metazoa > Arthropoda > Insecta > Coleoptera > Carabidae > Pterostichus > Pterostichus madidus. Next base: position 43,048,558 of record OU452301.1, read on the forward strand.
CGTTAAAAAGGAAAGTTCCAAGTCAATCGTTTGTTTGATTCGTGACGCTACAACGACCGGCATTTGTCTGTCTGTCTTTGGGTCCAATCACCGCCGCCGCGATCGCAAAGTTAGCTTAGGTCGAGAACGAGATTCGCAATCGATCGGAGATAGTGTTTTGGTAATGCGGCCATTGTTTTAGTTTTTTTATTTGCAGAGATCTGTTTCGCATTGAGCTCAATTATTTTGAATGCTACATAAAATTTATCGAGAATCGCCGCCATTTTATCTCATATATCCAGATTTTCGACAAATAATTTTCTATTTTTAATAAATAAATAAATAAATAAATATATCATCACGCCTTCTACCCATTACTGGGTGTGGCACTCTGCCGAAGCTGATCTCGGTAAGTGATATATTTTGCGCGTGAAGTGCGGTTACCAGTCGTCAAATCATAGCCTCCAAAGATGTTAGTGGTGAAAGAGCCACAGGGGTAGCTTTTAAAATTATGAAAATTGTTTGCCGCCTGTGGGAATTGAACCAGGGTTCTCAGGACCCACAGGCCGACTTCATACCATTTAGCTAGCCACCCCATAAATTAATATTATTTTTAATTACATTCATAAACATGTAAACAGGCTTGCCAATCTACGCAAAAAGATTACGTATAAGCTGAAACGTTTAAAAGTCAGTCTTTATACTTCTACTCATTAGTGGGCGTGGCACTCTGTCGTAGAAGTTTTCAATAGGTAAAATATTTATGGGCGTTAAATGCGGTTACTAGCCGTCAAAGCGCAACCCTCAAACATGTTAGTTTATAAACTTATTATACTCGTGTACTATAAATTCCGATCGTGCAGAATGATTATTTAATAAAAATTAATTAATCCGATAAATTATATAAATCATCCGAAGCCCAAAAAAAGATGCTGAACCCGAGATTCGTAGTTGGTCATTCTACCATTGAGATAGAAATTCAGATATGAAAATTATTAAATAAAATGATACATTAAACATGAATAAGACATGATAAAATAATATTGAATTTTAGAAGTATTTCTCCTCGTTTATAAACTCTATTTAATTCTCATTAAAATGTGCATAAAATAATCCGTTGCCAACTGCGAAACAAACATTAAAAAACCTTAAATTCGATTGTTATCAACATCACCCTTAAGTGTTTATGGTAATTTGCCAAATTCACAGTTCCAACACAAACACAAGAAAGGATCGCTATCGAAACACTTCCCTCTGTATTCGACTGAGTATACGTGAGGTAAAGGCCGTGATGCAAATTATCCCAACGATGGATCTTGATTAATTAATGAATTATTCATCAATATTCGCACAGGTTCAGAGGCTTTCAAGTGCTATAAACATTGCATTATTGCTATTACGCCGAAACTTAAATTTTAAAGTATGACAGTCAAATAATACGCCAGGAAAGTGTTTTTACTTTCCTGACTTATTATGTAATATACTAATATTGTGTAAAATGTGAAATGGTGTAAAATTTGGAAAAATCTACTCTTCTAGAGGTTATATCTCAAAAATGAAGCAAGATATGAAGATGCGCTCAACGGTATTGGATTCCTCGTGGCCGAATTGACTTGTACACATATTTTCAACAAATTTTTTATTTTTGATAATTTGACCAAAATGTTCGATATACATAAATTTCGATTGCCAATATCTTCAAAACTAAAAGAGATAGGAACTCAAAAATTTCACCACTGGATTCTGCGCGTCTAAATACATATGTATGTAAATTTTTAGTATAAAATTCGGATGAGGAAGATTTTTAGAGCAATATGTCTTAAAATGGCTTAAAATCGAATATATTTTAAGGGGTACCCCTTAAGAAATTTTCAAAAAATCTAAATCGCTGAAAATATGTTTATAAGTTAATTCAAACACGAGAAATTCAATGCCGTTGAGCGCATTTTCATATCTGGTTTAATTTTTGAGATATAGCCTCCGGAAAAGTAAAATTTTACTCAAAATTCATCTCGTTTTGACCATTTTCCGCTATCTGCTCTATATGTCAAAAACAAGCCTAGATACGGGCCTGTAAAATGCACCATCGTATTCCTCATAATTTTTTACATAAATATGTATATTTTTGTTGATGTAAATTGAGAGATAATTTTTTTATTGCAATGTAAACAAGGTCAAATTTTCAAATTTAAGACTTGTCAAATAATTGCATAAAAATACAATAGGTGCGCTACTGCAGCATTCCAGCCTCTCTAGATGCTTTTTAGATCAACATATTTACAAAATTAAATATAACTGAATACAGAAATTGACATTTGAAAGGATAAAATAGATGCAAATGAGGAAGAAGAAGAATTACAGAAAAAACAAAAACTTGTAATACCACCTTAGCTGTCCAAAGCTAACTAATTTTATAGCTACAACTACTATTTTGTGTTGTTGTAGCCTTGGATACGTAGTCTGCTGTTGATTCAATTCATATCAAAAATTTTAAACATTTTCAATTATTTATGATAAATTATTGATTAAATTAAACGGTTTTAGAAAACAATAGTGTACATAATACGTCAGGAAAGTGTTTTTACTTGACTCAGCGGATTAAAATAGCTAGCCTGCGACCATGTATTTAAAAAAATCGCTTCGTCAAGTAAAACATCACTTTCCTAACTTATTATGTAATATACTATTTTAAATGTTATTGTTGTTTGTTGTCTCTAATGTAATACGAATATGTTGAGCTTTTAAAAATAAATAAATTCATTACTTGAGTAAAAATGTGATAAGTAAAATATGATGTTTCTTATGTACAAATATCATATGAAAAAAAGATCGAGGAAGGAAGAATTGTGCGGCTTATTAAATGGTACTTGTGCCTTTGACATGTGACTGGCGACGTAATTTATTAACATCAAAGGGTAGGAAATTCTTTTTCTGCTGCTAAATTGCAAGATATGAAATGACAGCCCTATCATCGCGAAAATTGGATGCAGTAGGCTTGGTTTGTTATTAAATTTTGTGTTGAAATGATTCTTTATTACATTATAAAATTTTTGTATCATAGCACAGCATACTTATAATATTTGATATTTTCTTCTGAAAATGGTGAATAAGATTGAAAATATATATATACAGTTTAGAAGGATTTAACAAGAGAAATTAACGATTTTGCTGGGATTGCTTGCCGAATCGTTTAATTAAAAATACTTGGTTTAAAAGTTATGGAACATAAGCCACATAAGTGGCAACATAACATAGCATAACACATATGTCAGCACATCTGCTGTCAACACTTCCTACATCAATCCATCACGACATTAGCACCAATCCACTCACTCCAGCTGCCGTTCAAGCAACCGACATCCAACAAACCATGTTGCCTCCTCTTCCACGTACAACCGTGACTCCTCTAAACCATTTCCATTTGTTTCGGTTGTAAGGCGGTGGTCTCCACAAAGAATTTATAACTTTTCTCCTAATAATCCAAAGAAAGTACACAATGTTGTGAATAGAAACAAAGCGTGACAATTGTTTTGGCTCTGGGCTGAGTAAGGTTCTCGCTCGATGCTGATTTGTACTTGAGTATTTCTCACGGTGATTGTTTAAGATTGCAGTGACCCTCAAAATATGTTAAGTAAATAAATAATTATTATGGTTTGACGGACTTCTTGGGTGGGAGCTTATGGTTATAGTTCTAGTAGAAGTAAAATGTATAATTAATAATTGAAGTTAGTCTGATTCGTAGAAGTACTTGTGGATATTTAACAATGGATACTGATCTTCTTAAAGGGGGTTTCCGGGTCTATAACTTTTAAGAGAAAATGTATTACATATCAATATATTGTAAGGAAAGTTGATTAAGCCGAGTAAATTTATTGGAAATAGGAAAAGAAATTTATTTTGTAAACAAAACAAAACCTTCCATGTTGATTGGATGACAGGCTTTAATTTATTAATTGGAAAAGACGACGTTTCGGTCCCAGATTGGGACCATTATCAAGTCAAATATATAAAACAAGAAAAATAGTTAATAATTTACATAATGATGGTTGATACTTCAAATTAAACATTAGGAGTGATCACTCCTAATGTTTAATTTTAAGTCCGGCGATATAGAGGATCAAAATATGCATAATTATGTAAAAATATATGAAACCTTAAATGGTGAAAACCCCAATTTTATATCTAGTTTCATATTTTTTTTAAATTTACCGTATACAGAAACAAACGTGAATATAAACATCTGTATATATATATAGTGTATATTATATTATTCATTTCATTAATCCTTAAAATTTCAATAAAAGTTTGCAAGGGGATGAATCTTTGGAAACATGTATTTTAAAATTTGTAAATAGCATCCGACGACCTCTCTTCAATATCATCGCAACCCCCCAGGGGGTCGCGACCCACACTTTGAAAACCACTAAATTAAAGAAATTAAAGCATACAATTTCAATTCGAAGTTTTTGAATTTGTCGAAAATGGGATTTAATTAAAATGCAGAATAAATGGTAAATAATGTTATATGAACATGTGATTTCAAATATTGTATGACAGTAATTATTTAAATGTTAATTAATTATTTTCTAATTTTATACTGCTTGTGTAGGCTACATGTCATTAATAATTAGTTCAATTTTGAAATACATTATGGTGCAATAATTCACCTTCATTTTAATGTGTGGGAGGATATATATTTAGTTTTTACGTAATTACAATCATTAATAATTCAAACTCTATCAAACAAAATACACATTTGATCGACTTACAATTTGTCAGTTGATTTACTTCTAAATATTTATTTGTTATTAATTATATGTTTGCTTTTGATTTATTATATTATATTCTGTTACAAAGAGCTGACAAATTATTTGAATGTATTCAATTCTCTTTGAAGTAAGCGATTTGTTTAATAATTGATCTATATTGATTATATCATATCGCTATATTAATAACTATTATGCATTCCTTTTATGTTCAAGGATAAATAAAATAAATATATCATCACGCTTTCTACCCATTACTGGGTGTGGCACTCTGCCGAAGCAGATCTCGGTAAGTGATATATTTTGCGCGTGATGTGCGGTTACCAGTCGTCAAGTCACGGCCTCCAAAGATGTTAGTGGTGGAGGAGCCACAGGGGTAGCTTTTGAAATTATGAAAATTGTTTGTCGCCTGTGGGAATCGAACCAGGATTCTCAGGATCCGCAGACCGACTTCATACCACTGAGCTAGCCACCCCATAAGGATATTGTTGCTAAATAATTTATTAACAATTAGTATAGTAAAGAAACAATAAGAAACTACTTCTGTGTTACAAATTGTGCATGACATAATATTAAAAAAATTGTATTTACATTTTAAATCATATTTTTCAAATTAATATATATTTTTATGGGGTAGCTAGCTCAGTGGTAACAAGTCGGCCTGTGGATCCTGAGAACCCTGGTTCGATTCCCACAGGCGATAAACAATTTTCACCATTTTAAAACTACCCCTGTGGCTCCCCCAACACTAACATCTATGGGGACCGTGATTTGACTGCTGGTAACCGCACTTCACCCTCAAAATATAGCACTTACCGAGATCTGCATCGGCAGAGTGCCACACCCAGTAATGGGTAGAAGGCGTGATGATATATTAATTTTTATTTAATTTAATATATTTTGTAGATTTGTCTAATTACAATTGAGTGGAAATTTCTTTTAAATACTAGCATAAAATGTCGCTCTATTCCTTTCTATGATTTATATGTGGATTCGTTGGTAAATCCAATATTTATCAATGATATTCTGCTTCCGTTACATATCTTTTCATTTCAAAAGTTTCACTCAGAACAAGGAAACAATCCACAATACCTCTTCTCATAGAACATAACCGTCCATTCTCAATTAAAAATAAAAACTCAACAGTCAGAGTCAGAAATTTCTCTACCGAATCCTAACCATCAGATAGCCATACTTCATAGAGCATTGTGCAACAACGCCATACAAGGCCAGCTGCCATCGTGTTGTTGTTTCTGTTGAGAATGGAAAATGTTAGTGTTATACATCTTCATGTTTCCGCCGTGGAGTCATAGCAACGTGATCCTATCTGCGATCGACACAATGCTTAATCGATTGAGACGTCAACCAGCGACGAAGGATTCGTTAGATGGAGTATTGCTACATATTTCTTGGAATTTTTAGTTAGGTTGCTTCATTGGTACTTGTTACACCTACTGGTGAACATTTATTGAGCAATTCGAATTGAATGATTATAATAATTCTACAAAATGGCCACAGCAACTATGTTTTATAAAAGATGAATCTAAGTTGATGATCGATCAGCACGATACCCAAAAAACTTTTACATAAATTAATCCAATTCACTTTCTGAAAAAATTATAAGTTTCGAAAAAAGCTTGTTACGGGCAAGTGCAGGATTTAAAGCCTCGTACGGTATTCTGCACGATCACTTAACCTTTTTCGGTATGTGTTATAAACAACATTTTTCCTACAACTGTGCGATTTAGAAAATCACTAAAATATTATCAGAATTTGTAAAATTTTAGTGATATTACACGAGAACGATGTTTGATGGCGTTGCTATGGTTTGTTTGTTGATTGCCTGCACATTGTTCTACGTTATTTAAAAATATTTCACTAATTTGAAGATAATTTCTTCAAAATCGTCTAGATTGGAATACTGTACTGAGTGATTCTTCTTTATTATATACACTTCCAAAGGTAATTGTTGGATCTATTCTTGACTATAACAATCAACCTACTGCTGGTACTTCTAAAACCTCCGAAATTGTTGTCAATAATATTACTGTTAATAATATGAACAGGTACAGAAGAAATCAATGTTTCTTTAGATAGTGTAACAGTTTCCACTTCAAATTATTATTATTATTATTAATATTACTCTGTACAACAGGAATTGAATCCCAATTACAGTACAGGGCCCGGGCTCACCGAGCCGTAGAGTGGTTGTAATTATAATTTCTAGCTTGAGTGGGAATCGAACTCGGGACCTCCGGATTCGAATTCCGTAACGCTACCCACCTCGCCGTACAGCCGGATATTATGTCAATATAAGCATCTGAAACGTGTTATTAATATACACAAACAATCAATATTATGTATTTGACTTACTCTTTAAATAAAACCATTTATCGATATATTTTACCTTGTTCGGTTATTTTTATTAATTATCATATTTAATAGTGATATACTTGAGTTTTTGTCTGCTCAATGTGATGTGTACAGATTAGATATACTGCAGTTTAAGGTTATGTTAACGTCAAAATATATCACAGCATATTTCTTCTTCTTCCATAAGCATATGTGCCTGAAATATGAAAATATTCTAATTTTTTTCTGCATTTATAAGTAAATTTGATGTAAAATCTAGGTAGAGAGGATGGTATAGCAAATTGTAGTATTAACCAGATTAGAAAAAAATCCAATCTCATTACGATTTTCTATAAATATTAATCTCTCATTAAGATTAGGTCATCAGCAGGGTGTAAACTGACCGCTGTGTGCTTGTGACCAACACCCTTTTTTATATATCCAAGTAATTAAAACATAAAATAACAGTACCAACATATCACCTCGCCGGCATCTGGTCCTCTCATCAAATTTATCTCATTCTCCATCACAACAAATCATCTCCAGCCCAAAGTACAAGTACATTCCACTTTACCCCACGCTTTCTTCTTTACACTTACATATTCCAATGTCTTTGATACACGCCACCGGTCTAATTAAAACGTACACCACTAAATCTATAACACTAACGCTTCGGACCCATCTCTAACTAGCGTACAATGATGCATTAGGTGAAATCATATCTGTGCCTCAGGGCTAACACGTTCAGGAAGTGTATTGGTGTGACGCCTACGCCTGAAAAGACACCTTAAATCTGGGTGGTGTAACAGGAAAAGATTTTACCAGAGGCTTTAGGTCTAGGTACTATTTTAACCTACTTCTTCTAATGGAAAGATGAGAATATATGAGGAGGACTTTATTTTGGGTATTTTTATATATTTCTCATAAACTGTTTATTTTTAATATAATTTTTTGAATCAAGAAATGCCCAGTAAATTTGTCTCCTTGTGTACATAAAATAAATATATTATCTTGCCTTTTATCCAATTCTGGGTGTGGCAACCTGCCGTAGCAGATCTCGGTTACTGATATATTTGTGCGTGTGAAGTGTAGTTACCAACCGTTTAAACACGACTTTCAAAGTTGTTAGTGATGGGAGAGCCACAGGGGTAATTTTTAATGAGGTTAAAATTGGTTTCCTACAACTGTGCGATTTCCTTGTTATTACGTAACTATTATTGCCTTGGTTACATGTGGAAAGTAGATGAATGCAGACCAAGTGCGTTTCTGTAAGCAAAGAAACACTAGTGCGGAAAATGCTTCGTTACGTAACTATCAAAAGAAAGTTGTTTTGAGAGCGATTTAAATTTCGCGCCGAGCGCAGAATTTATATTTTGGCCACAGACGCTTATGGAAGAAGAATATACTGTGAACCAGCGCTAGTAAATATGCAGCAGTATATTTTAATGTTTATAAACATAACCTTAAATTCAAGTATATCTAATCTGTAGACAACTAATAAAAAGAACCGAACAAAGTAAAACATATAGATAAATAGTTTTATTTAAAGAGTAAGTGAAATACATAATATTTATTGTTTGTGTATATTATTAACACAGTTCTTCCTATAAAAGAAAGTAATGTCAAATAATGTCTATGATAAGTAGAAACAACGATATTATTTTTATTTATGCTACTCCGTATAACAGGAACTAAATCCCAATTACAATAATAGGTTCATATATTTTTCAGTTTGAGTATGATTAAACTTTAGTGACATTCAGATGACATTTATCAAAAGAATAATATATTTTTTTGTAAAACCGGTAAGAAAGTGACTACTTACCTGACTAATTTTAGTATGGAAAGTAGATTTTTACCAAAACAGTCAAGGAATGTACATAGGTGTCTAAGATTACAATAAAAATAACAGTCTGGTAAAGTACAAAACAGTCTGGTAGAGATTTTACCTGACTGTTTTGTATTTTACCTGACTCTTTTTTTTTTGTAACCTTGGATATGTAGTCCGCTGTCAATACAATTTATATCAAAAAATTTAAACATTTTGAATTATTTATGATTACATTAAACGGTTTCAGAAAAAAATAGTATACATAATACGTCAGGAAAGTGTTTTTACTTGACTCGGCGGATTAATTTACCAATTTCACCATTGGTGCATCTATGTTTTATTGCCTCCAATAAATTAAATTCAAATATTTTCGTGTCGTACAGAAGTTGTATAATTAAACAGGAGGAGCCGGTGAAAAGTTCCATCGCATGTCGATATATCACAAACAATCTAGTCGCAGCCGCCGCTGATGCTGCTGGCAACTCCACTCTTTCTGTAGAGTCTGCTCTCTGCCGCTAACTCATTATCGACGTGGGCGAAGATGTATAAATTACTTTTTTAATTACCACACTTAATTATTATTTATAGGCAAATCGTACTCACTATTGGCTTTTGATCTTGCTACTTTTTAAACATTTCGAAAATATTTTTAAGGATGATATAGTATTCGTCTTTTAAAGTGAAGTGGTAAATTTTAATATCTTTTTGGGAACTTGAATTTTAGAACACGTAGGTAGTGCTGGCATTAATACAATTTTATTTATGCTTTACAGGGTGTTCATTTTAAGTGGTACACTATTGCTATCTCAAGAAGTATAAGATCTACGAAGTCGGTTAAATTAGAAAACAATTTTTATTTTATAAGACTACTTTAATGACTGAAACAATTTTTTTTTTTAGAACATTAGTTCTTAAATTAAAGGGTGCAACTTTCTTATACTAAATGGGAACCTATTTTTTTATTTGCTAATAAATGTCAAACAAAAAATATCGTATTAAATTATGAAAATTATATGTATTCTCATTTTTTTATGTGCTACTTTTGATAGACTAATAAATAATGGGTGTTCAATAAGCCTTGGCATCCTGGAGACCTATTCTAATTCTTGGCGACTGCTTGGCGACTAGTTTCAGTCGCTAAGCCAATGACATCACGGTGCAGTCAATATCATGGGGATTTTAATTTCTTACGCTGGTATTAATAGGAACCACTGAGTATTTTGTGTTGGTACTTATAATTTCTGACAGACACTTGTTGATATTTGTTTTTCTTTGTTAAACTCAAATATTTATATGTTGTTGCTTAAACTTGACATATCACAAATTGACGGAATTTTTAGTAATTTTCAAGGAAATGGTAATATTTTAAAAATAAATAATATAAATTTTAACAAAAGCTTAAATAAACATTTTTAGATTAAAAATTATTATTAATGTGTAGACGACAATTTTGTTGCCCTAATTACTGGTAATTTATTTATTTATTTTCTTACTCTGCACAACAGGAAGTAAATTCCAATTACAGTACAGGGGGCCTACAGCTTATAGTGGAATCCGAACCACTCAGACACAATCGTATTTTTTTTGGACATAAGTAGAAGTCAGTGAGATTTGAACGCACGACCTCTTGTTTGCTAATAAAGAAACGCAAGTTTTACCTCGTTTTTATCCACTGAGCTACGATTGCCTGTAATGTACATCTATAGCTGGATTTTGTACAGTAATTTGCAGATCATATTTACATTTTATAATAATAATATACGTGCACATAAAATATAAAACGTTTCTAACTTAAAAACTAATCAACCAAAAAATGCAACTGACGCCATGATACTTCGCAACTTTTACTAGTCGCCAGCATACACGACTCCCAAAGCGATTAGTCGCCAACAATGACGTCAGGACTGTACTTTTTTACTATACCAACAGATGGCTCCTGTATCAAAGTCGCCAAATATGACGTCAAACAGTCGCTAAATCCAGTCGCCAACAAATTAGAATAAGTCTCCTGGATGGTTATGGTCTGTGAAGCGCATGTCTACTTTATTAATACAATTTAACCTTAAACGTCATAATTTATTTGACATAAATTAAAGTAAAACAAGAATTTATTTTTGAACTGTTTTAGAGTAAAATGTTTACTCAGGAACAAAAAACGTTTATAGTCAAGTCTTATTTTCACAATAGTCAGCGAAATAAAACGAAATTGCACTTACCTCATTTTGAATGACGTTTGACATTTTATTTAAGGTTAAATTGTATGAATAAAGTACAGTCATATGTTTCACAGCCCATAGCCATCCAGGACGTCAAGACTTACTGAACATCCGTTATATTAGGAATTTTGTTAGGAGATTCTAATTCTATTATAAAATGCTTCAAACTTGTATAAAACGAACATCAAAATACAATTGATAATTTGTTATAATATAATAATGTGTTTGTATTCTGATAGGTTTAACTTATAACCTTAAAATATAACCCACTATTTCGTTAATTATTATGTCAATGTCATCATCATAATTCCAGAAGACTTTGACTATATCATCACAACCTAATTTGTATAAGAATTTCACGCGTTTGTGATATTGTGAAGGCGGAAAAGGTAAATTTCTAATTAACTCAAAATATTTTTAATATTAAAAAGCTATTTTGGAAAGTCGATAAAAATAATGAATAAATAAAGTCAATAAATAATTCTGAAGAATGTGAATGCCTACTTTATCCTTGTTTAGATAATATAGTGTATGTGTAGATGAAGTAATAAATAATGAGTAACCATTGCTACAATTTATTAGATCTATTAACAACCAATCAAGAAACAAATTTAAATCATGACGTATTTTAATTTTTTGCGGCTGGTGTAATAGGTTTTGTAGAATTAAATTAATTTATAGATAATGGTTTATACCGTATAGGTACGTACTGTTATGTTATTTTTAAGATCTAGTTAATTTTCATTGTTAGTGTGAAGGCTACATAACATATTGCAAGAGTGTGTTCAATAAAGCTTCTCGCGTGTCTTTTAAAAGCTGGATAATTTCCTGGTATGTTTTTCTTGTCTTGTAGTATATTTTTTTCGGGACCCTTTCTGAAAATTAATTTTGTCTTCATTCATTTCTAAAGAAGAAAGTACATTTTTCTTCACTGGAAAAGGACAGTACAATCATATCCATGACAACTGGAAAACAATTTCATATTAGCATGGCCAACTTCATTGAATTGCGCTACGCTTATTATGGCCGTTTCATATGTCATTAAAATTCCTAGTTTCAAATTTACAGAGCAGGTACGTCAACTAGCGCCTCTAACGAAATACGTCGTAACTAAATTTGAAAATACTCCCTCTTGCATTGATTGAAAAAATCCTAAAAACAAACCTAGTCATTGTATATTTATTATCATACGATCTTTACAGTAAAATACTAACCGTTGGCACCAATAATTCAATAATACTTCCTTCTTTTGACTTATAAATACTTCAAAAATTTTAAATATGTAGACAATATGGCGGTATTATTTACCTGAAATGACAGATAGTGCTACGTTGTCAAATGAAATTCACTTAGTCTAGACTAGTTACTCACTTTAGTAGAAAGCTCAGAATACTAGTCATGATATTTAATAATATTGAATGTATAAATACAATACCCAGTTGCATTAAATGTATTTCGTTTGATCACATAAATTTCAGTTTTCAAATATTTTAAGGTTATTTTTGTAATTTGACAGCGTTGCCACTTTCCTTTAGTAGAAATAAAAAGTACTAGATGGCATTACTTGACGTACCAAAACTGTAAAAGCTCACGACAAATTTTTATATGGCAAAATGATGAAATGAAACGGCCTTAATAAGCGTACCGCAATTCAATGAAGTTGGCCATGGTATTAGTGATATCAGGTGACATCTATCAAGAGAATAAGAAAGATTATCTAAATTTGTAATTTACTTCTGAAAAATTTACTTTCTGATAGGGTGCGAAAAAAAAATTATATGCATACCTCGTGGAGAAAGTGTCTTTCTTTTCACAGGTGCTTTATATATAATAAAACGACACCTTTAAGAATAAAAGTCTCATAATTTTTCTTTGATATACTAATAACCGTTATTGAAAATTTTGTGAAATGTTCACTATTTCTTTATCTATACGGCCTCATAGCAGTTTTACATTTATTCACAATAAATCGTCAATTTATTGAAGGATAAATCGATGAATACACAGTATTACACTTAACGATTTTCTAGCAATTTATTTTTTGTTGAAAACAGGACTACTAATTTCTAATCATAATATTGTCATGAAATTGTATCATTTTATAAGAATGGAAAGTTCAAGAACATACAACACACAGATTAGAAGTATCATCACTTGTAGTATAAAAAGTCAAATACTATAGAGTTGGCACTGGAAAACTAACTTAAAATCCTATAAAAAAAGATGAAATATACAACATGTTATTTCATCAATGTATTCACCAATTTATTTTCGTAAATAAATAGATCAATTTTTCTGTTGTACACGTTCCAATAAAGTGAAGGTTACAAGTTGACCATCAAATTGATAATTTATCTTCTAATACAGTTTGAATCTGACAACAAAGGAATAAAATTGACTGGTGCTACTAGCTTGGGTTTTGCCTGTTTTAAGTGCAGTGAATTTGGGTGTTTTAGCTATCTTTAACATGTTAAAACGGTGCTCTTAAAACACCCAAAAACAGAGCTTGTGGTACTAGCCATTGTATTTTTGAGATGTATTCAAAATACAACCATAATAAAAAATTCAAACTAGTGCATATTTAAATTGCTAATTAGAGCTCATTTAGATAAAACAAAATTTAAACAGTAATTTAAAATGACAGAAAAGTAAAATACCTACCTACTTTGCTAATATTCTTCATCTGAAACTAAAAATTCTGATAGTTTGAAAGAAGGTAAAATAGATAAAAGAGACAGTGTGTAATCTTATTAACATTTAACCGAAAACTATGTCCCAACAAATTGCAATCCAGAGAAAATTAAGCAGAATTAACCGTGAGAACGCCAGGTCATTTTCTCGGCAATTTCCTCTTGGACTCGTGGGCGTTTACAGCACAACTAGAGCCAACTAATAAATCCAATCGAGAGCAGCACTGGCCGTGTCTTACTTGCTGTCGCTGTCGCAGTTCAGAACAGCAGCCCCGGGCATATCATTAACCTTTATTTATCTTATCTCCACTTGCATTTGCACGATTTTTTCGGTTCCAATTCAACGTACAACGTGCTCAATTATGTGAAAAGTACAATGATTTAAAGACTTCCTTAACTGACAAATGGAGACGAAAATGAAACTGATTCTTGGTTGGGTTTGTTGGGAAATGTGTCAGAAAGGAAAAGGATTAGAACTGAATTGACGTAGTGGACACCTAGAGAATCAAGAAATGAAAAAAAATTACATAGGATAGTCCACAAGAACTGTAGCATAGGAGAATGGAAATCATTGCTGACATGGTTAATAGGAATAAGATTAAATAGTAGTTGTAGAATTGTATATTATTTAATTGTGCATGAACAATAATTTACTTATTTCATTTTTCTTAGTTTCTATTTATTTTATTCTTCGCACTTCCAAGAATAAATGACCTATTTTATTCTTTCTTTTCTGAAGTGTCACTTTTAATCCCTGAGGGATTAAATTGATAGATAAACAAGCATTACCTTAGCAACAAATATATTATAAACCTCAAAATATTTCATTTTGTTCATGTTGCATAAGGGCTAGTTTTTCAATCGTCGATTTACTCTTGATTAATGTTAATCATGATTAAATAATAATGGTAACCATAGTTTACAATGTTATTTAACCATGATTAACATTAATCGGTTTACCTAAAAAATTTTATAATGCTGTCATTGTGAATTTTATGTCAAGTTAGTATCAAAATTAATAATTGATTCAAAATGTATTACTGCAAATGCGAAAAATAGCGTACATACCGCAAGACTAAAGTGCATTTTAGTCCCTTGGTAAGTGCTACTTTGTACAACAGGAACTTAATCCCAATTACAGTATAAACTTACCGAGCTGCATTGTGGAAATTTATATATTTTTAGCTTGAGTGGGATTTCTAACGAAAGTTTGTTAGCATTAAAATCAACTTTAAAATTAAAATACATAAACACTTGTCAAAGTTCCACAAAATTACAGCACATTTGAATCAACTTATTAGGTCATCATCAAAGGCTGGTAAGTTCAGCTTTAACCATAGACGCGTTTCGCCCTTTAGGAGCTCATCAGTATGATGCGACCAACTATCCAGCTAGACTAACTAGGGGCTAGTGAACTGTAATCTACCGGTAGATGGCACTGCATGGTTCTCCATAGCTCTCATGTCATGATGCCTTCATTAGTATTCTTAACATCTGTCAGTTCAGCTTACATGGTACCACAGTTCACTAGTCCCTAGTTGGTCTAGCTGGATAGTTGATCGCACCATACTGATGAGCTCCTAAAGAGCGAAACGCGTCTATGGTTAAAGCTGAACTTATCAGCCTTTGATGATAACCTAATAAGTTGATTCAAATGTGCTGTAATTTTGTGAAATTTTGACAAGTGTTGGACAATTTTTTCCTATAAATTTCTTATTTTATTAAGACTCAGTTCCACATCGCAATTGACAATTTGTCTTTGTATTATCAACTTTAAAATATTTATTTAAAAATTAAACATTACCAGTGGCGTATTTAGAGAGATAGTACTATTACTTACAGCATTTTTAATTATGTAATAATTTAATATTTTATTTTAAAAGTAGGTATATAACTTTAAATTTAAATTAGTATATTATCTGTTTAGAAGTCAATATACATAATGATTTTTGTTGTTTATGAAGACAAAGATCTTCATTGCAGAAACAGAACTTGAAAACAATGGTGTACCTTTTCAGTATACTCGTAGAAGTTGCGAACCTAAGAAATAATAAAATATGAATAACATACAGCTACCGTTGCAAAAACTGGGACAATAATTAACACCAATATACGGATTTACGATAACCTAACAAACTTTTATGTTTATTAATATGTTTACATGTTCTTGCAAATAAACACTCCATGCATATTTATTTTTGTTTAACGCTGTTTACAGTAAGTTATTGTTCTATTCTCGCTTGGCCTCAATTGTTCTATGTTTATAAACAATTCATTTTGCATCGATAATTTAATTTTTCTTTCTCACACAATAATTGTATTTGCAGAAGTACTTGCAAGTGGCGGAATGCGCAATACAAACAATAATATTGATTAATGTAACAGTACCTTTCAATGTAGTACACCTGCACTATCGGCAGAGCTAGTTTTCTTGTTGACTTTTCGTTGTTAACAGCAGAAACAATAATAGGCTGTTGCTAAACGTATCCGACTTATCTTGTTTTGTTAAGTGTAACATAAGTGGTGAATATGATGTTTTATAAATTTCTCGCTTGAATAAATAACGACCTTACATGACCTTATCAAGATTTATTACATTATTTGTTGAGTTTTACCTTTATACAAACATTTCATTTGTTTTTATTTTACAAACGTTTTACAAAACTAGTATAAATTCCAATTTTAATGTATAAATACAGTTACTTACCAGAGTTTCAATTTCTCAAGTACAGTATTTTTCCGATGTTTTTTACAATTTTTAAAATAGTTATTTATGTACCAAGGGTGAAAACAGGCGTTTCTGCATGATTATTAGCACGAGGAGCAAAGCGCCGAGGGCTAATAATATGCTCAGGGTCAGAAACGCTAATTTCACCCGTGATACATATAATATTTTATGCACAACAAAATAATATTTTATTATATATATATCCAAAAGATTAAAATATGTATATAGGTTATATGTCAAAATGACATTTTGTAAAATCAAGTATTCACAATAAACTAAAATTGTCATTTTATTTATGTGTCCATAGGAATGATTTCTTTTTGGCCCATGGACCAAATACTTAAGCCTGCTTTTTATGACTAAAAACACATGCTTTTGGGCTCGGTTATGCATAAAAAAATTTATGCTAAAGAAAACCTTATTCAGTAGTGATGAACTGTTACTTTTCTCAGTTTAACATCAAGTAAAAGAAAAGAGAAATGTTTTTCTACTAAAATCGAAAAATAAATTAAATAGTTATTTATGTACCAAGGGTGAAAACAGGCGTTTCTGACCCGTAGAATGATTATTAGCAAGAGACGCAAAGCGCTGAGGGCTAATAACATGCTCAGGATCAAAAACGCTAATTACACGCGTGGTACATACAATATTGGCCGTATTTGTTTGGGAAATTTTTATCCAACCCTGAACTGACCTAGAACTAACTCGTGTTTCTTCCAAATAAATGATGCATCTCAAGTGTCAGTTGTAAATATTAGCGGTAAATTTAAAATCTGAATGCATGTTCGAAGCGACATCTGCTTAGTTTTGTTTGTGTGTTAAATTGCGCTTTTAATTGGATATTTTGAGTCATCTTTATATTTTTTATATGTAGTCAAAAAGCAAATAACGTCAGGGTCTGTTTTTTTTATAATTTTGTCATCAGCACTATAAAAATAATGAATTTCGGAGTCGTAATAATGTGTCGTAATATTATCCTCTGTGACTTATATTGCAAGAAGCACATAATGCATATTGCTCTTCCATCATCTGCATAAATAATAGTTTAGTATATTTTTTCAAAATATTATTATAAAATTACTTACGATTTTCATAAAAATAACTCCTAACCTCTCTATACTATTACAAATCGCGATGCCGCCACGAATAACAAGGAACACAAGTTGATTAGATAGAGATAGTAAACGGGTTGAATCTACCAACCCGCTAAAATAGCTGGGGCAGTAGGGTCAGTTTAAGGTTAGTTTCAGGTTACTTAAAGTGTGCCAAGTAACCTGCAGGTTACTTTAAAAATCCCAAATAAATACGGCCATTATATGCACAACAAAATAACATTTAATTATGTGTCCAAAAGACTAAAATATGTGAATAGGTTATATGTCAAAATTACATTTTTAAATTCAAGTAGTCACAATAAACAAAAATTGTCATTTTATTTCTTTCTCCATAGGAATGATTTCTTACTTCTTTTTGGCCCATGGACCAAAAAGAAATGTATAAGACTTCTTTTCAGGGCTAAAACACATGTTTTTCAGCTCGGTTATGCAAACAAAAAATTATGCTAAAGAAAATCTATCATATTTGATTATTTATGTGTTGTTAATATAATAATAATGTCAAATTTGTATTACTTGCGATGATTACTATAATGTCATCATAACAATCGTGTCAAATTTTTCTTTTCAGTTTTTGATGGGATCTTGCATCAAGTTATGACTAAATTTAAAGGAAGTATTTTAAATGATATATTTAATGTGTATTATAATTAAAAATGGCAATATCCTATAAATGTGAAACATATAAATTTTGTAATAACAATGAGGTAATAGATTAGACGCGGACTCTTCTTGTATATGGTAGGAGGTATAAATATATATGTTTTTGCAAATATTAATGATTTAGTAAATTATAAATCCAAAGAAACATAAGGAAAAAGAAAAAACTGTAACAAAACTACTTTATCCAATAAACATTTATTTATAATAATATAAATCAAGTGCAATATTATATTACATGTAGAATGTTGTCGATTAAATGTGCGTGAGAAATACAAATAATACGCTATTAAATTTATTTTATTATGTTATATCCGCAGTTATATATATCGAATTTTTTTTCATATTTAATATAGAAACAAAGCCTTGGAATATACAATATAGTACCTAGTAGAAAATGCTAAGTAAGTTTATTATTTCTTCATATTGCAAGGACGTGCACAAAGGAAACGCTCCTCACGAGTAAAATATGAAATTGAGAATTTACACTCGAACTTACATTTATAGGAAATATTGTTTCCGGAGTCTCGATATTAGAATGTTGGTATTTATTAATATTATAAACATTTTTAATGGGGTAGCAGACTCAGTGGTATCGAGCACCTGGCCAACAAACATTTTTCACCATATTGTAATTACCTACCCCTGTGGCCTGCGTAAAAATATATCACATACTGACATCTGGTACGACAGAGTGCTACACCCAGTAATGGGGAAAAAGAGTAAACATTCAATTAAAGAAGTTTAAAACTATTGTTTTATTGCATTAGTATTTCTTAATATTTTTCTTTTTTCACAGAATAAAGTGGACTTTTGACCTAGAAACTTTGAGTTTAGAAACTTTTTTAGGGAGGTTAACTAATTAATATTTGTTTTTTGTTACATACCTAATTAGGCATATATTATCCACTTATTAAAGATGAATTTTAATCAATATTAACACTGCGATTATCAAAAGACTTTTAGATAAACTTGAAGTTTGGTTTAGTCTAATTAAACTAATACATATTCTTAAAAAAATTTAAACAAACAGATATAACTCTACTCTACTTTTTTTGGGAATGTGATTTACTTAAACTTTTTAATATCGTCTAAGATTGATCTTAAGATTTGGATAGCTCTGTGGTATCGAGTCGGCCTGTGGATTTGAGAATTCAGGTTCGATTCTCAAAGCTGACAAACAATTTTCACCACATTAAAATTGTCCCTTTGGATCTTTTTCTACTAACATATTTGGGGGCCGTGATCTGACGTCTAGTAACCGCACTTCTAGCGCATAAATATATCACTTACCTGCAAAGGCAGAGTGCCACACCCAGTAGTGGGTAAAAAGGCGTGATGATACATATTTTTTTGTTTATATATAAATAAAATATAAAAATAAATATATCATCACGCCTTCTATCCATTACTGGATGTGGCACTCTGCTGAAGCAAATCTCGGTAAGTGATATATTTTGCGTGTGAAGTGCGGTTACCAACCCTCAAATCACGGCTCCCAAAGATGTTAGTGGTGGAGGAGCCACAGGGGTAGTTTTGGCTCCTCCACCACTAACATCTTTGTTTATATATGAAAAGAAATAATCCATATTTCACTGAAATGAAATACTTTATCAATTTTCACATATTGTGAATCTATTTTGAAACTAATATAAATTTAATTTTTCCAGGTAACTCCCACGGGACGCCACGTGCGTGCCTTCGAGGACTCCTCCTGGAAATCCATAGAAGACAATCAAGAATCTCAGGTTCAAGCAGACGACATCAAACCAGAAGAGCTTACACGTCACAGCGAAGAGCGCCAAAGCAAATCCAAACGCGTCAAAAACTATCTCAAAAAGTGCAAAAACGTTATCGCTGGTACTGCTTCGTCATCGTCTCAAAAACAAGATGACGAACGAACTGCGGAACAAACTAACTGTGCCTATTGGTACGTAGAAAATGAAGATGAACTTGAAGAACAATTAAGTGAAAATTATTATAGTGAGTGTGTTTTTAGTGACAGTGAGATTTTTGAAAAAGTTGGACCAAATTATGTTCATAATAAAGATGTGAATGTATCGGAAGAGACCTTAGTTGATAACAGTGCCATAGAGAATGATGTGTGTAGTGAAATTTATGAAGAAATAGCAGAGTTTGAAAGAATAGAGGAACGGGAGGAGACGTTGACGGATTCTTTGCCCACCTTGGTGTCTGAACAAGATGTGGTGGAAGAATCGAAAGAAGATAATGCAGAGGGATGTCAGAAGAACGAAAATGAGGTAGGATTTTATTTTACATTAACTTTTGTACAATTGTTCCAAGGAGAAAATCGCCAAAATGAAAAATATTCATCGAACTGTAGATTTCTAAAGAATGTACAATGATTTTGAAAGATTTTTCTATTTCGGTGTTCTTATAGCTCTATAAACCCACTGTAAACACGTTGCTAAGAAGATCTATAGAATGCGGGCACTCACGTAACACTGTTACGTTTTGTGACGTAAAAACAGCTGTTTGAGCAAAGATCACTGCGCAACTTACAAAATGAACTATTTTTTTTGGGACGAGATTTGAAAAGAACCATTATTTCCAAATCTCGTCCCAAAAATTAGTTCATTTTGTAGGTGGCTCAGTGATCTTTGACCGAACAGCTGTTTTTACGTCATGAAACGTCACAGTGTCACGTGAGTGCCCGCATCCTATAAGCTCACTGTTTTTGCGCTTTTTATTTTGTAGGAGTGGTATGGATGTCTCTTAAATCTAACAGATAAATGACACATAACCTCAAAATTGTAAATTGTTGGTGTAGAAATATTACTAACAGAATATGATAGAATCAGATAAAATTCAAAACATTCACAATACAGAAAAAAATATTGATTAATTGTCAGAAATATGATATCAATTGTCTGTGTTATAAGAAATGCTACCAACACGAATGATAAAAAACACCAACTTATAGTCGCAGTTTTTAAAAATCTAACAGAATTATAAAATTACCTCAATAGAAAAAAATAGTATAAAGAACACGTTTCATAAGGCCTGTTAACGCACTCGTCCTCGCAGAGCGTCTCGTTTTCCAAATTTGAACTCGAGTGTTAACAGATTACCTTATGAAACTAGTTCTTTAATATACTATTAGATACTTTCAAAGATTGTAAGAACTAGGTATTTTCATATACATACGAATCATTAAATAACTTGTATTCTTCAATACAGTAATCCATTCAATTCTTAAAATATTATTCGAATTAATTTGAGGATAAAACTTCAGTATACACTCTTGCCTTATTTCGACATTCAAAGAGTTCATGTTTCCAGTGATTCTAAAACAGTTTTTAGGTTAGCTCGTTTCGCCCGCGCTTTAAATAAACAATCCTCGATTTCCACTGCTCCTGCCGCCGTTGCCTTCACACGGTCTGGCCATCCAATTTTAGATTCTTCATCGCAATAACAACAATTTACCTATCAACTCTCTGACTAGGATTACCTACTGTTTTAGAATCATTACAATCATGTAAAACGCGCATGCGTCAAATTACTGTCAGTCGACAAGGGGATATACTGGAGTTTAACCAATTTGAACCTAATATCCAATATTAGGCGTATTCCATTTTCCATTTGGATCAGATCTAATTTACGTTTACTGAACCAGATCACTTATTTATTTCGTTGAATTACTTCGCTGATTTTATTTCCAGTATTCGAATTATTGATTCTAATTTGATTTGAAGTATTTCATGCTATGGTTTTCGAGATTATTTTTAAAATGAGTTGATTATACAGTTGAAAACAAAACCCATTTAATAAAAAATAACGTCTGTGAAATTAGACACGAATTTAAATGAAAAGTTTTGCATAAAGTAGGTACTTGGAGCTTCCGAGAATTTAATATTTAAAATTTAATTTCAACTTGAGAACAAGTCACGGAGTTCACTTTCTCGTTTGTCGTTAAAAAGAATTTTAAGAATTCTGTATCAACTTTGTGATTTGTAACATGAATCTTTTTAATTTATGTCTTATAATTTGTTATTCTACAAGTATGCGGAATTCTTATTCGATGCTAAATGAAATATTTTACTATCAGCAACATAAATATGACAATACAAAAACAAAGAAAATACAACCAAAAAGTTTACTAAAAACAAGTAACTATGGACCGGTATTATCAACAACATTTATTTCTTAAATCTAGTTTAAGAAAGACAATAGCAAATCACTTATGGGAAATTAACATTGCTGTTAAAATTTAAATTGTAGTTAGCGATAAATGAGCATTTAGAAGTCTGATAATTACAGGCATATTCTTTTTGTACCGACATCAAGTTATTCTTTTATTTCTTAAAGTTAATCTGTATATACGAGGGTTGCCTTTTATATTTCGGGATTGGGCAATCCTAGTGCTGCCATCTGGCAACTGACTCAGAACGTTTTGACGTACGAACGCTATTTGTGTTGTCTAATCCCGAAATATAAAAGGCAACCCCTCGTAGCAACAAATTATTATTTTTACTTTGAGTTTATTTCGTGAATGAAACATTTTTTTCGCGATCCTGCCAAAATGTAATATTTTCTTTTTGAAGAATTAAAAGAAGAAACAGGTATTTTTCTTCCCTAGGGAAGGAAATTAAAGCCATATCCTTGGCAACTGGAAAACAGCGATATGAGATGACATTAGTGACATCCAGGTGATATCTGTCAAGGGAATAATAAATCTGATTTCTTTTTTTTGGTGTGTAGTGAAAAAAATTAGAAGTATACCTTGTTAAGAAACAGTCATTTGTATACAAATAACTAACATTTTTTAGACTTATTAAATGTTATATTTAATTGCAAACATTCTTTGTACGAGTGCCTAAATAATTACGACATAAAAACTAGATGAAATTATATTTTGTTAGAAACCATTGGTTTCTGCAAATGTTAGAAAAATTTATTTTGTCTTCAATTAATT
Source organism: Pterostichus madidus (assembly GCA_911728475.2). Taxonomy (NCBI): domain Eukaryota; kingdom Metazoa; phylum Arthropoda; class Insecta; order Coleoptera; family Carabidae; genus Pterostichus; species Pterostichus madidus. The sequence goes on from OU452301.1 coordinate 43,071,831, forward strand.
AACATTCTTCTTGTTGTATTATATAATTTTAGCGTTATTTAAATGGACATGGTCAGCTTTCAGAATCGTATGACTTATAAGCAGTAAATATTTCAATTAGTCTCATTATGGCAACATATTATTCAAGATCAGGAAACTAGTTTCCAAGAAGAAACCAGGTTGAAGAGAACACATGAACAACACAAACATATACGCTTATGCAACATATTTTAGAGTCTATGTCGGCGCCGTCACCGGCTTCTGATCTCCTAACATGGAAGTGAAACGGGTAGAAATCATTTTAAATCGCATTATTCATTCATTTTTGATGCGCATAATTCCGTGTTGTGTTATACATTAGCTAGACTGAAGGTTACTATTATAGATTCGTGTTCTAGACCTTGATTTCAGGACTAAATGCTAAGTAACGTTGTTATAATTCAATTAGCATTACTGAGAAACTTTGTGGGTGGCAACGTATAAATACATGTTCTCGTAAATACTGAGATAAATTAAATTAACAGAATTCATTCTGCAGTATTTAGTTATTTACAATATGGATTATCAAACGACAATATAGGACAGAAAACTTGTACACCCTGATTCTTAGAAAAGATTTATGTAATTCTGAATTATGGATTAGTTGTTAACCTTATTCTAACTTAACAGTAAAAAATTAATCTAAACCATGTTTTGAAAACAAAATGGAATAGCTATTACTTTAGGGTTTATTTGTATTTCTTTAAGTCTACGTTTTAGTTTAATTTGAGTCAACCAATATTCAGGATTAGTTAAACTTTTTTTCTACAACTGTACGATTTCTTTGTTATTAAGTAACTATAATTGCCTTGGTTACGTATGGAAAGTAGATGAATGCAGACCAAGTGCGTTTCCGAAAGCAAAGAAACACTAGTGCGGAAAGTGCTTCATTACGTAACTGTCAAAAGAATATTGTTTTGACAGCGATTTAAATTTCGCGCCGAGCGCGGAATTCATATTTTGCCCACAGACGCTTATGGAAGAAGAAGATACGGTGAACCAGCGCTAGTAAATATGCAGTAGTATATTTTGACGTTTATAAACGTAACCTTAATTTGCAGTATATCTAATCTGTAGACAATTAATAAAAAGAACCGAACAAAGTAAAATATATCGATAAATGGTTTTATTTAAAGAGTAAGTGAAATACTTCATATTTATTGTTTGTGTATATGATTAACACAGTTGTTACAGTTGTTTATATTGACATAATGTAAAGTGGAAACTTTTGTGTCTAAAGAAACATTGAATACTTCCGTACCTGTTCATATTATTACCAGTAATATTATTGGTAACAATTTCGGAAGCTTCAGAAGTACCAGCAGCAGATTGATTGTCATTGTCGAAAATAGATCCATCATAGTATGATCCGGAGCTTCAATTATCTTTGGAGGTGTTAATGATAAAGAAGAATCACTCACTGTACTATTCCAACCAAGATGATTTTGAAGAACAATGTGCAAGCAATCAACAAACAAACCATAGCAACGCCGTAAAAACATCGTTCTCATGTAATATCATTAAAATTTTATAAATTTTATAAATTTTAATAATATTTTAGTGATTTACTAAATCGCACAGTTGTAGGAAAAATGTTGTTTATAACACGTGCCGAAAAAGGTTACATGCTCGTGCACGTAACGAGCCTTTTTCGGCACTTGTTATAAAAATAACTATTTCGGTTTGATAGAATTTACATTTTTAACAAGTTTTTAGTATACTCGTAAGTAAGTAATATATGATCGTTATGACTACTTTGTACTTGGTTGTAAAAAGGGGGCAATAATTGTAACTAAAAAATAAGTATTAATTTTTGTGAATAAATAGATATCACAAAATAATAAAACAGAAAGAAGGGCAACGTAATGTTATAGAAACGACAACACTAATTGATGTTCTTCTGGCACATTAATTTGATAACTGTATTTTTCACGACCATATTAGAATGTAAAATTTTCTTTCCCCAATTGAGTAGAGAAAGTGATATTTTTCACTCCTAAGGTGTAATTTGTAAATTTTTTTTTTTTCTTAGGGAAGAAAAGTAAAACTGGAAAATGGAAAACAATTATATTATTTGATATTAGTTAAAGTCAAGAGATATATGAAGTACCGCCTTCGTCCGCCAGTTTTGGGCAAAATAAATCTCCAAAGATGTTAGTGGAGGGAGAGTCACATTTTATTGTTGTGAAAAAATGTTTGTCGGCTATGGGAATTGAACTTGGGTTCTTATATTCACAGTACGAAAATACAGTTCATATGTTTTCTTACAACACATTTAATTTTTAGTAATAATATAACAAGAGTGAATAATTGAGAATAAATTGAGAATAAATTGAAAATAATCAGATATTTCGAAAACTTGTTGCCAGGCAATAGTTACGAAAGCCCGTAGGGCTTGAGTGGCTATTGCCAAATGGCAACAAGTTTTCAAAAGATACTGCAGAATTAGTTTCTAATTTATCCAACTCTCGAGTTATATTTAAATAGATTATTTTTTGACTTACCCGGGCTAAAAGATTTTGAAATAGTTTCATATCGATTGATTACAAATTGATGTATTCTTGTTGTTTCCAAAATTTGTTAGTGTATTTCTGTATCTGAAATGGAACTAAATCGATTTTTTTCAAACGTTAAAAAATAATCACTAAAAATTTAGAGAAAAGAAAACAGTTAAATCAGCAAAATAAACAATTTATCTGGACGCTTGACACTATAATATAATCTTAACATTTTTATACTTTTATGTTAAGTATAGTTGACAATAAAACATTTCTATATATGCCGCAATTTTTGCGTAAAATTATAGTTCTCTCTTTAACGCATACATATAATAACATTAATTTTAGTAACATTCCTCTTAGCTATATTTCCGATAAATAATGAAAAATAAAATGTAAACCTCATAATGAAAATATCATTCTTTTCTCTGGAGGTTTTATGTACTTCACATTCGGCTCGGGAAAGGAAATTGTATCTTAGGACAGAAACATATTACTTGGTGCCTTGATATACAAATTACTATATAGTGTCGACATTTTAATTTTTTTAATTCCTTCCTATAGATATATGCGTCTAATAAACAAAAAAAATAGCACATTAAAAAATTACAATTTTCACTATTTAAAATATGATTCCGATGTGAATTTTTAAATTTGTTTAACTGATAAATTATTAAGAACTTTGTGTTGAGCTTGAATGCATAAAAAGCAGAAATTTTTAATCAATAGTCATGCTCTAGGCGTTCAGGCACTCACAATAAATATCTTTCTCTAGTCAAATCAGTTTCATTTTCCAAATCCGTGGGCGTCGCACCCAACAACAATACATACCACCCATAAATCCACCCATCTAGGTGCGTAATTATTTTAGTTTCATTGAACGAGGCTTGCATACACCGTATAAAGTATGCAGCTCTGTCACTAGCAGTCAAAGGTGAAAGTGCATTAGTGCCGTTAGCCACGGCGGGTTTTGTGGCGATGTCGGGTGTGTGACTGTGCGATCCTAGTGACCTGTGCCCTGCGCCATCAGCGCCGCCAGTGGCTGCCACCGCAACTAGAACTCTGGGTTAGTGTCACATAGAGATGGAATTATTCCGGTGTGGATTATGGATTGTGTGAACTTTGTTCGTGATTGCTTTTGTTCGTATGCACGATTTATAATAGACAGGTTTATTTGCTGTGGTAAATTGGTTTTATGAATGTGTCCTTTAGGCTATTTAGAGGCAGTTGTAGAACAGCGGAGATAAATTGCATTTAGCAACCTGGAGAATTAAGAGAATTTCAAATTGATAATGTTCTTTATTCACAACCGGGCCGAAAATCATGTGTTTTTAGCCCTAAAAGGCGGACTTAAACACTTATTTTTAGCCGTTGGCACAGTTGTGCAAATCGGGATTTTACTGTTCAAAAATCGGCGGAGACCTTATTAATATCTATTGGATCTGAATAACTTTTTTTTTTAAATTAAAGGTAATTAAATACCCTACACATCTGTCGAGGCAGATTTTTATTAATTTATTAATTACATAAAACATTGTCAAAAAACTGTAAAAAATATTAAATATTTAAACAATGAAAATTATTTATTCTTATATTATTTTTATATATTAAAGCAATATGACAGATTTTACAAAGCTATTGACAGATGTCAACTTTATATTACAAATAATATAAATAAATAAATATATCATCACGCCTTCTACATCTACTGGGTGTGGCACTCTGCTGAAGCAGATCTCGGTAAGTGATATATTTTGCGCGTGAAGTGCGGTTACCAGTCGTCAAATCACGGCCCCCAAACATGTTAGTGGTGGAGGAGCCACAGGGATAGCTTTTTCAAATTATGAAAATTTGTCGCCTGTGGGAATCGAACCAGGGACCTTAGGATCCACAGGCCGACTTCATACCACTGTGCTAGCCATCCCATGTTGAGAATAATTACAATACGGATTCAGTGTCTTAAGATACGCTGACTAAATTTCTAAGCTATTCATTAAATCCGTATTGTAATTATTCTCAACTTAATATAAAGTTGACATCTGTCAATAGTTTTGTAAAATCTGTCATATTGCTTTAATATATAAAAATAATATAAGAATAAATAATTTTCATTGTTTAAATTTTTAATATTTTTTACAGTTTTTTGACAATGTTTTATGTAATTAATAAAATCTGACTAGACAAATGTGTAGGGAATTTAATTACCTTTAATTAAAAAAAAATTATCCAGATCCGATGGATATTATGGTCTCCACCGATTTTTGAACAGTAAAAGCCCGATTTGTCCACTGTGCTTGGACCAAAAAGAAATAATTCCTATGAATACATATACGAAATTTTTGATTATTGTACTCGTATATAATAAAATGTTACTTTGTTGTGTATAAAATATTGTATGTACCACGGGTGAAATTAGCGTTTCTGACCCTGAGTATGTTATTAGCTCTGGGCATTTTGCGCCTCGTGCTAATAATCATGTTACGGGCCAGAAACACCTGTTTTCACCCTTGGTACATAAATAACTATTTTAAATAATAAGACGTCTCCCTATATCAAGGCTTCAATTTATGAAGAAGTCATAGGATCGAGGTTGACTTTGATATATAACAAAAAATTTAGAACAAAATGAATGACAATTCGAGGCTTACATAACCTAGAAAGGAAGGGGTTCTGCTAAATTCAAATAGTTTCGGATTCAAATTCTGGCGTCTTAATTTTTTCTCTAAAATCATAATATATTTAATCTGCAGTGGCGCCACCACATTATTACTTTCCCGACCCCAATCATAAAATTATAAAGTTGGTAGAATTTGTATAACTTGAAAAAAAAACGATTGACGATCGGTTAAATGTAATATCTTATATTCTTATTCAAATTCTGTTCCCGGGAGCATTAATTTGATACTAATCACGGCCTAATTTAAACAAATTTTGGAAAAACAACTGATAATCGCTTGAATATCATTTTTGAAACTATATTAGAATTATCTATGTGATTTTATATTATAATTTTAATAATTTTTGTTCTGCACTTGTTTTATACTATTACGACATTCAAAATTATCATTATTATTATTATTATTTGTGGAATATGTGGTTGTAGATTAGAGAACCCAGGTTCGATTCCCACAGCTGATAAACAATTTTCACCACATTAAAACTATCCCTGTAGCTTCTCCTCTACTAATATCATTGAGGGCCGTGATTTTACGGGCGGTAACTGCATATCACGCGCAAAAATATATCACTTACTAAGATCTGTTACGGCAGAGTGCCACACCCAATAATGAGTAGAAGGCGTGATGATGTATTTATGTATTTATATTTATTTAAAATTTCTCCACATAATTATGCATTAAGTTTATATTAATTGGTTAAGCAAATTTTGTTAATTTTTAGTGACGGAATTTCTACAAAATATTTGTATCCGAAGAGAAACCTAACCTATGTTGCAACGAATTGCGTAGGAAATAATTGTTATTGTTAATGTTAATTACTAAACTCATGTTACAAATGTAAATTTGTGATGTTAATGGATAAAGTATCATGTTACATAGTATTCGTAGGATTTGAATAACTTCATTGTTATTTAGCCACACAAATGCAAGTTTGGAAAGTGAAATTATCCCATTGCAGCGTATTTTTCATAAAACGAGGACAATAGCAACAGCGATGAGTTTTTATTATAAATTAGAGAAAGATGAGTTCGAAAGAGAAATTACTGATTGATGACATGATATCTGATATTGGGAAATATTTATGGTACCAAATGGTTTTCAAATCAATGCATAAAATATTTTCAAATATTTACAATAAACTTTATAATATCTTAAATTATAAAGGGTAAAACTGGGATACCGCTAGGATTTGTACATGGACCTATGAATTCCAGTGACAACAGGATAATAAATATTTTCTAAATTTATTTCTATATATAAAATATAGGGTAAATAGCTCAATGGAATCGTGTCGACCTGTAGATCTCAGAACTCGAGTTTAATGGCCACCGTCAACTTTACTTCTCATTAAAATTACCCCTGAAGACCTCTTCTAAGTCTTGGCGACTGTTTGGCGACTAGTTTCAGTCGCTAAGACAATGACGTCACAGTACAGTCAATATCATGGGGATTTTAATTTCTTACGTTGGTATTAATAGGAACGACGGAGTATTTTGTATTGGTACTTATAATTTCTGATTGCAACTTGTTGATATTTGTTTTTCTTTGTTAAACTCAAATATTTATATGTTATTGCTTAAACTTGACATATAGCAAATTGATGTAATTTTTAGTAATTTTCAAGCAATAGTAATATTAAAATATATATATATATATATATATATATATATATATATATATATATATATATATAAATTTTAACAAAATCTTAAATAAACATTGTTACATTAACAATTATTATTAATATGTAGACGACAATGTTGTTATCCTAATTTTCGGTAATAGGCATCTGCAGGCTGGATTTTGTGCAATTAATTGTAATTAAAATTTAACAATATAAATAATAAACATTTTATAATAATATACAGTGCACAAAACATATAAAATTATTCTAACTTGAAAACTAATCAACCAAAAAATGCTAAGCGAGTGACGCCATGACACTTCGCAACAGCGTTGTACTAGTCGCCAGCATACGCGACTCCCTAAGTGACCAGTCGCCAACAATGACCTCAGGGCAGTACTTTTTAACTATACCAACAGATGGCGCCAGTATCAAAGTCGCCAAATATGACGTCAAATGGTCGCTAAATCCAGTCTCCAACGAATTAGAATAAGTATCCTGTGGCTCCTCCACCAGTAATATCTTTGAGGGCCGTAGTTTGATGGCTGGTGACCGCACTTCTCGCCGAAAATTTATCACATACCAAGTTCTGCTGCCACAGAGTGTTACACCCACTAATGAGTAAATGGTGTGATGTTATATTTATTTTTATTTTACTTTAAATATAAAAATTGTACTCTATGATAGGATAGTAAAAAAAATTATATGTATACCTCATAAAAAAAGTGCAGATGCTATAAATCTCTCGCCTTGACGTATTTGTTAATAATTCTAAAAGTTTAAAATATTTGTTGTTATATTGGGAGCTCTATTTTTTTCTATTTTTCTGGAAATTATAAATTTTGTACTTATTATTATACAATTATTATGTAATTGGCATCGAATCGAAATCAGATTCTTAAATCAATAATCCTATGCGTATGCATTAAGCTATCTACTCTCTAGAATCAATTATTATTATTAAATTAGAATCGATTCCATTAAAACTATGTTGATTAGTATGAATAACATTAATCACATTATAATACATGGGGTGGCTAGCTCAGTGGTATGAAGTCGGCCTGTGGATCCTGAGAACCTTGTTCGATTCCCACAGGCGACAATCAATTTTCATAATTTCAAAAGCTACCTCTGTGGCTCCACCACTAACATCTTTGGGGGCCGTGATTTGAGGACTGGTAACCGCACTTCACGCGCAAAATATATCACTTACCGAGATCTGCTTCGGCAAAGTGCCACACCCAGTAATGGGTAGAAGGCGTGATGATATATTTATTTTTTATATAATACATGGAAATTAAAACAAAAACAATAAGTACGGTTTTATTTTTCGAGATTCCACAAAAAGAAACATAACTTGATATCAAAAGTATTACAATTGAAAAGATATGAAAGATTTTTGATCTTGACATGTTTTCAAATTAAATGATTGAACAAAGTATGAATCCATCACGCATTCTTCAGCTCATCTCAATCTCACAACACATCTAAACGTTTTGAAATCGAAATCATCTTGCGTGTAACTTTTCACCGAACAAAAAGCGAGCTAAATGTCAGCATGCATCATCTCCAGTCAGCGTTCGATTCGACGTATCTATCTACTCGTACATTAATTGCTTACACATTTCTCTGCCATGATATGACACATTTCATCTGCACATCCATGCGGTGGGTGTGTTCATTTGCCAATGATTTCAAAACAACAACGCGCTTTTTAATTGATAACATCTCCACGTAAACGAAGCCGGAACAAAATAGTTTTTTATTGGGACATCATAGGAACCAGGCAGCAGAAAGTTATATAGGTAACCATGGGACTGTGTTTATAGTTAGACTTCCACCTAAGGAATGGCGCTAATAGTCTTTAGGTGAAGACATCCATTTTAGGTAACTACAATATCGACAATCATTGGTTACTAGATTGTTCCTGTAGTTGTTATTTGTATATATTTCAATTTTTTTAATGTCAAGTATCCAATTAATTTTTATTTGTGAAATAATTGCATATAAATAATGCCATCAACTAATATCAATTGTTGTGTAAAAAACTGTACTGCTACTGGTAAGTAAGTGATCTTAAAATAAATAATATTTAGATGAGGAAGTCACAATATATTTTCAAGTTCACAAGGATTGGATAAAACTACGATTGAAACAGTTCAAATTATAAATAAATTGTATACAGGAGAATATTTTAATATATATTCATATTGTAATAATGAATTTTTATTTTATGTAGTTTAAATAAATATAAAATAATAATAAAAATTACAAGCTGCCTAAATATGCATAACGGGTTGCCTATATACATGATTTTAGTTAGACTTCCACTACTCAGATGGCGCAAAATACAGTCGCAGTACGTAACATGCCAGTTTCTTATCTATAGTAGTATATTATGATCTGTGATAGGAACTAACGCGTTAACATAAGTATAGTTGCTTAGTGATTTTTCATTTCACACTCTTTTCGAGTTTAGATACCTTCGAATGTTTCAAGATTATTATTTTTACTAACAAATTAAACATACATTTAACCAACACCATTTTTATTTTGAATTAAAATTATTTGCATGTATTACTAGTACAAAATGAGGCTGGAATTTAATTTGGGAATACTAATAATTTGATCATTATATCTGTGAATTAAATTTTATAGTAAATAAAGTATACCGAACTTAAATATATATTTTTTTATAATTCTACATATGACACATAAACTTCTGTTTGCTATTGCTCTAAATTTAGTAATTTATTTTAATCTTTAACATACTTTCTGCTTTTTTTTTTTTAAAAAAAGACTTAATATTTGATGTATATTTATATATTCAGTAATATTATAATAAGAGAGTGAGAATAAATTGAAAATAATTTGACAGATCTTTCGAAAACTTGTTGCCAGGCAATAGTCACGAAAGCCCATAGGGCTTGAGTCGCTATTATCAAATGACAACAAGTTTGAGAAAGATACTGGAGAATTATTTTCTAATTTATCCAACTCTCGAGTTATATTTAATTAGATTATTTTTTGACTTAGCTGTTGACGTCGATTCATCCAACTTTGGAAGTTGTTTCCAAAATTTGTTGGTGTATTTCTGAATCTTAAATGAAACTAAATCGATTTTTTTCACACATTTTATTTGATGCGTTGACAGTTTTAAATAATTATTTGAAAACTACCTCTCATTTTTCACAAACAAAAAAAAACACCTACAGAGTTTATTCCCGGGAATAATCACGAGAGTTTTATTCTCAGTATAATAATGACAGGACGTGACATACAATGAAGTATTTCATTGGTTTTGAGAAACGTCGTTAAATAATCATCGAAATAAGATGATTTTTTAAAAATATTTTGATTGACAGTCGTTCTATCGTCGTTACGTTGAAATTTGTAAATAAAAGAAAAACGTATCGACAGCAATGTCAATTATTCCATATCACAAGTAACTTCACTTTGCATTTATTTATTTATAAATAAATTAATAAATATATATATTACCCATTACTGGGTGTGACACTCTACCGTAGCACACCTCGGTAAGTAATTTGTAGTCGTCCAATCACGGCCCTCAAAGATGTTAGTGGAGGGGTAGCCACAGAGGTAGTGTTAATGTTTTATTCAAAGTTTAAAATTTAACTTATAGTGTTGCATCAACCCCTTTAGAGAATAAACAAAGAGCATAAGCTTAACGATTTGTGTAATAACAATGGTTTCCAGATTTTATTACACATTATGTTTCGTAATGCATCTTTTTCTTATTACTTTATTATTGCTTACAGTATGTGGAACTTATGTCGAATGAAAGATTAATGAAACAGTTGTATAGGAACGAATGAGTGAATGTGATTGTAAGTTGTTACTTGATGAAAGATTCCAATTGTGAGGAATAAATGAACTTGTACTCGTATGAAGGGAACGTAAATGTGGTTCAAGCGAGGATGTATGTCAGGATTAGAATGTTTGACAAAGACTGATTCTTTAATGAATCTGATGAAGTAGATGTTATATGAATGTGTCAGAGATTCGTGTAATCTTATATGTTGGGATAAAGCATGTTGTTGTGTACAATTTTCTTTATTTTGTTATTTCTGGAAAACTCATTTCATTAGAGATGAGCTATGTAGTTATTTATAAATACCTACACAGTAAAATCATTAAAATTCTTAACGAATGCCCCAAAAAACTTGAGCTCTTTTATTTGATTTTCAAAACAAATTCAAACGGAATTTATTTATACTCTGGTTTTTCTCGTTATTACCCGAACTACTGGCACTTCCTGTAATCTTGAATATTTTAATTTGTTTTAATTTTAATGTATCAAGACTGTTGTGTCTTGGTTCCGTTAGGTATGTTAGGCAGCTCCAACATGAAAACTTTCTCACAATGTTGGAGTAAAGAATGGAAATTAGTGACACAGTGGTAGAGAAACAATATTGATTGGATGTACCGATTACGCATGGAAAGTTTTAAATGCGTTGAGATATTTAATTGTAGGTTTGAGCTCATGCGAGTCGTTTGAATTCGATTGAGATACAGATCTTAAACAGGTTATATTTTTTGTTACAATACTTTTTTGTTTCCTACTAAACAATGATTTTAATGTTCAAATTTAACTATAACAACTAGATAAATAAATGTTTGAAATCGGCCTACTTCCTTAAAAATGATACCTACTGTGTGTATTAATAATGAGTATTTATTAATTAACCAGAATTAATTACATTACACTTTTTTATGTTAACATGACTTCCGACACCATTCTAGATTGTCAATTGAGCAGATGAAAAGTATTAATCATCTCTTGTTGTGGCGGTGCAAAGTCTCGTCTGATTCAGATATGAAATTAAAAATTCAGTTTTTTATTTTATTTTTTAAGATCACTGATTTCACGACTTGGATCAAAGTAACGTGTAATTAATAAGAATGCTCGTCAATTCGTCTCACAGTTTGTTTCGATTGCTTACGGCTGCTGTTGAATTCTTTAATTTTTTATGTCAAACAAAATTTTAAAAATCGAGAATCTAAAACTTTTGCATCCAGAATCTTTTTAAAAAGATTGCAAATTCTGAATAGACAATCGCAATCTAGTAGATACAGTTTGCGTTAGAGGTTATGCGTTCAAATCTAGTTAACTTTTATTTGTAAAAAAAATACGATTATACCTGAGTGGTTGCCACCAAGACATTCGATCGTAAAAGTTTGTATGTAACTAGTACATAATCGGAAATTATAGGACTCGCCTTATTTATTATTAGACGCGCACACTTATCTCGCTCGTACATAAACTACAGCCCGTCCAATAAAGTTCTATATTATGTACTTGTTAACAATTATAAGAATAAAAGAAGCATTGTCTTTATTATGTTGTTTTTTTACAATAATTTTAAAGCTCGTGCAATCTTTCATAGTGGTACCAAATTGTATATAAAGAAAAATAAATAAATATATCATGTTTTGTCGGCTGTGGGGATCGAACCAGGGTTCTTTGGATCCACAGGACGACTTGATATGAAAATATTAAATCCATTCACTCTTTATTTACTTTATTTATTATGGGATGGCTAGCACAGTGGTATGAAGTCGGCCTGTGGATCCTGAGGTCCCTGGTTCGATTCCCACAGGCGACAAATTTTCATAATTTGAAAAAGCTATCCCTGTGGCTCCTCCACCACTAACATGTTTGGGGGCCGTGATTTGACAACTGGTAACCGCACTTCACGCGCAAAATATATCACTTACCGAGATCTGCTTTAGCAGAGTGCCACACCCAGTAATGGATAGAAGGCGTGATGATATATTATTATTATTTATTAAATCGGCCTGTGGATTCTGAAAACCCTGGTTCGAGTCCCACAGCCGGCAAAACATTTTCACTACATTAAAATTACCACTGTGGCTCCCCACCACTAACATCTATGAGGGCCGTGAATTTCCGGCTGGTAACCGCACTTCACGCAAATAAATATATCACTTACCGAGATCTGCTTCGACAGAGTGCCTCAACCAGTAATGGTTCAAAAGTGTGATGATATATTTTTATTTAATTACTTTACAAATTTAGAGCACGCTATAAATAATAGTAGCTACTAAAATAGTTAGTAACTTTTTACAGAACCGAACTAAATGTTTTTCTCTAATTAACAAAACAGTTGAGCGCAGCTGTTGCTCTACGGGAAACCATCTAATAATTGTATTGCATATGGTGCGCTTACTCATCTCACAGTTAACTAGATTTACTGTTTCTGTGACTGGCCATCATTACACGCACACGCACTACACGCAAATCGCACGCGTGTTCAACATTGCAACTGCTGCAGCTGATTTAAGAAGCGATGCATTGCGCCAGTGCAGGAGATGCTTGAACGAGGAAATTAGTATTTTTCTGCGTTTCCGTAGATGGACTTAATTATAAATAGAAATAAGAAATGCATGTGAACCTGGTAGGGAAACATGTATATGGGCATCTGTTATTTATCGTAATTAGGCTGGTATGCTGTTATATTTATTGGATATATTGGGAAAGTATTTGTTTTGAAATTGAATATGGGGTGTATCAAATATTTCAAAGAAACACGCAAGGAATTAGCGTTACTTATGGGGACGTTACTGTGATCTAGCAGTATTTAGAATCGTTTATATACGAGCCCGGCCCCACTTCAGTTGGTCCAATTTTATTTTTTCGTTTGTAGTTATATCTTATAGTTTTATTTCTCGTGTAGTATGCAAGAAAATGAAAAGAAATTTTAATGAGACATATACTAGTATGTTGTTAATACACGGATAAAATTTTAAGTCAATCGATACATACATCTAGAAATGACAGCCATTGAAAGAGGAAGTAAACATTTCTGTTTTAACTAAAAAAAATTGTTTTATTAAAAAACTGTATAATAATAAAGTTTGTTTTAAATAATTATTAACTTCAATTTCATCCGCCAAACTGCCCACAAGATAATAATCAGGATGGTTCATTTGTGTGTTCATTTAGTTTATGTGAAGAAAAAAAAATGAGAGTTATACTGCTACACATTTTGTGTTTAAAGTATATTTAATGTTAAATTTAGTTAAAAATGTTGAAAATTAAATGTCGAATTTAGTAAATATAAGATACCTGGATTTTTAGTATTATTTAAATGTTTAACGATAAAATTAAATTCGAGCCAACTGAAGTGGGAACGGGCTCGTAATTTAAGTTCTAAACTTGGAAAAAATTATGAAGGAAATAAAAAGTTTTAGAATAACTTTTCCGAAAACATTTGAGAGTGTGTTATTTGATATGGTTTGAGAATGTAGAAGATATACTCAATAAAAGATTGGTGAAACTGGTGTACATTGGTGAAATTGATGGTGAAATTTCATAGACAATCTAGAAATAAATAGATTTTCCAAGATATTATTGAAAAATCTCCATGTTGTATACGGGTTATCACTATAAACCTGTACTCTGTATTGTACATACATATATAGTTATAATAATAAATTTCATTTAACAATTCTGGTAGTTACAATTTCGTATTAATATATTTAATACAATTGTAATGCTAAATAGTTATATAACTTTTTAATGTATATGTATTAAACAGTTCATTTTGATCAGAAACCGTTTTTATGATCCCGAGTTTGAATCTAACTACCATACTGCTACTTGGTAAATCCAAACCTTATACTATAATTAGGATTAAGTTCATATTGCATAAATAAATAAATAATATGTCAAAATTTCCTCGTCGCCCATTTCCAGCTTGAGCTATTCCTATTCGCGTGCACCGTTGTGAACTGCGTGAGGACCTGGCATAACACACATCCACATCAAGTGAGATAAGCTCGATTATGCATTATAAATCGCAGTGACCTGCTTCGCAATCGTAAATTACGGAACGGACACTAGGAGAAATTCTCAGAGACAATCTGAGCTGAGAACTACGCTGTGCTGTATGTGCTGAGCACGATTTTGTACAAAACATTGTTTTGCGAACCGTGCAAAATATGGAAATGTAATGAAATAGTACTTATCCGGACAATAGATTCCGTGTAAGGAGGATTTTTACGTGTAAGTATGTTAGATATTATGAGAAAATTATGAGGACTGGTGACCCCTGAAGGTTCGATGTTGTGGTCATAAACTGAAGGAAATTTATTAACAATTTTCTCCTTCCAAATATGCAATATGCAATATTCAGATTGCAATGTTCTTTACTGAAATATCTAGACATGACTGGCATTTATCAATTTTCACATTTTCGGATACCAGTTCTAATTAGAACACTTAAGTGATCTACAAAGCTTAAATTTTAAGATGGTTTAAATAAATAAAGTTGTCTTTGTTATTATGCATTCGATTCGACGTTATTTAAGATATCTATTTAAATTTTAGTAATTTTTTCACGACTCTGTCAGAAAATAAATTTTTATTTTCTCAATTAAAAGAAAAAATTATACTTTTAATTCCTAGTGAAATATAGTATATTATTTTATAATGAGCTAAATTGAAACTTTTCGTGACGAATCTGTTGTATTGACGGACGAGCGCAGCGAGGTCGATAACTATAGATGATGCACAAAAAGTCATTTTCTCTTCCCATAAAATATGCTATTTTTTCTTCAAACGTCTTTTTATGCCGCTGGTGAATTAATGAAACTTCTTGATTTTAACGAGCGTCAGAAAAATTATGTCAGAATAATCAAACTTTAACTGTTTCTAAGGAGTACTATATTTTTCTGACGTTTTAAATAATATGGAAATTAAAGCCATATCCACGGCAATTGGAAAATAACTCAATCATTTGACATTAATGACATCCAGGTGACATCTGTCACGGAAATAATAAATGTTATCTCAATTTCTATGGATGTGATAAGAACTCACACCCATCAATGTGTAGATGGCGTGATATATTTATTTTGTTTATTTTTATTTCCGAAAAGTTTAATTCCTGATAAGGTAGTGAAAAATTATACGTATACCTCATTAAGAAAGTGTCATTCCTCCCTCAGGTACTTCACTGCCACATCATAAAATCCAAACTTGTTCTAGAATGCACTCACAATCTTGAGGTACTGGCTGAACACAACAAAGTAACTCTGTTGTGGGTCCCAGGGCACTCGAATGTAGAGGGCAACGAACAGGCGGACGTACTAGCCAAGCAGGGAGCAAAAAGGAAACCTATTGGACCAGAACCCTTCTGTCACATTGCATATGAGACAGTTAAAGGGCACATTAAAAGATGGATAACGAAGGAACATGAAAGATACTGGATGGACAGCACTGGAATGAGACATGCCAGGACTTTCATAACGAAACCAAGAGAAAATGTAAGCTCATCTCTGATCAAAATGAGCAGAGACAGAATAAAGGCAACCACAGAGGTCATTACTGGTCACTGTAGCCTGAACAAGCATATGCATACATTGGGAGTAGCTCAAAGCCCGCTATGCAGTAAATGTGGAGAAGAAGAGGAAACTCCGTTACATCTCCTTTGTGAATGTCAGGCTCTAGCAATAAAGAGGTACCAAAAATTTGGGACTCCGGAACTAGAACTGGATGAAATACACACAATGGCATGGAGCGACTGCTTGGACCTCATAGGGAACAGCGTAACTCCTACATTGTAAGAGACCATGGGAAAGCACAATAGGTCCGAGAGGCCGCGGTGCATCGGGTTGTGAACCGATCCCACAGATTACTAACTAACTAACTAACTACTTCACTGCCCCCGCAATCAGATCGGGCAATGCAATTGAGCCTACGAGAAAAAATGTTTTAAATTCAGCTTTCTTTCCTTGATATACAGATAACTACTGATACAATATATTAAATGAAATATGATAATTTTAATAGTTTCTAAATCTATTTTTTGCCTATTCAGGTTAGGCATAGTAAATTCCGTTTTAAATTTATTATACTGTCTCTGAAGATTTCAAACTATTATTTAATTATGAATCATCAGATCAAAGTAATGTAACTGGATAAATTTCTCTTCATAATAATGTAATAAAGAGAAGTCCCCTGGGCGCATAAAAGCAGTTTGCATATATTGACAATACATTAAAATACCGGCACATATTGTTTCTAGGTTAGTGGCCTGTTATTATATTTTACGTTTAAAAATGAGCTCAACTCATATTATATACACAATGTGTTCGTCCTATGAAATATAACCTCACATTATTCATAATGATTATTTATTTTGGAATGCTTAGAGTGAAAATAGGTTATGAAAATTTGACCCAGTTAACAGATGAGGAGGAATTGCTTGTTGAGGAACGCTTTGGAAGTATCTGTTGAAACTGAAGGAAAACGAAAGGCAGGGAGAAGAAGAAAGTGGAAAGATGATTTGAAATCAGAAGTAGGATATACAGAGTTAAAGAGAGAGGCAAATGATCGTGAAGGGTAGAGACCTATATTAATCGTTTTTTGTTATTTGGTTAATATACATTAGGCAATTCTTAAATACATTTCATAATACTCGCCTACCCTTGCATTAATGAAGGATTTGTTTCTAAAATAACTGAAACTAGTATTTAATCTTAGAATACGGCAAAATTTGAACTTACGAGGGCAGGGTGAAAAGTCCGTGAAAAGTAAAACAGATGGCGCCACAATCGCAAATTTCATGTGACATTTGTGATGTACCATCTTTAACTAGAAAGCATTAAAATTTTCAGACTGATAAGTCATTCAGTTCTGTTTTGACACCCATCGAAAGCAAGCAACCTTGAAGATTTTTGAAAACATGGAAAAAAGTGAATTTCGCGTCTTGATTAAACATTATTTCTTGTATGGAAAAAATATTACGCAAACCAAAGCATCGCTTGTTATTATGGGGAGTCCTCACCATCGATTGGAACGATTCACAAGTGGTTTACTGATTTTCGTTGTGGTAGTATGACCATAAAGGACGCCGCACGTTCTGGTCGCCCAATTGAGGTTACAACGCCGGATATCGTCGATAAAATCCATGGTATGATATTGGACGATCGGCGAGTTAAAGTGCACGAGTTTGCTGAGACTATGAACATCTCAATCGAACCGGTACGGAACATTTTGCATAAATTTTTGGTTATGAGAAAGCTATCTGCCAGATGGGTGGCGCATTTGCTCTCTGTTGACAACAAGCGCGATCGTGTGACAAGTTCAAAGGATTGTTTGGCGATGTTCAAGCGCAATAAGAAGGACTTTGGTCCCCTGTGATTTTTATCTATTTCCATATTTGAAGAAATGGCTCGCCGGAAAGAGATTTGGCCCCAACGATGAGGTCATCGCTGAGACAAACGCCTATTTTGAAGGATTACCAAAATCGTATTATTTGGAAGGGATCGAAAAATTAGAAAAACGTTGGACGAAGTGTATTGAGCTACAAGGAGATTATGTTGAGAAATAAAATATGTTTTGACGAAATAAATCATTTCTTGTTTAATTTTTCAGGGACTTTTCACCCTGCCCTCGTATGTCCATATATTTCCAGAGGAATAAATTGTACCCACCAACAGTCAAAGGAGAGAAGAATTTTTATATGAATAATTTCCCATGTCAAACTTTTGATTCGATATTTTTTAGTTAGCGATCCTTAAAATTTATAAAACAAGGAATATAACAGCTAACAATTTTATTTTTTAATTTAAACAATTTTTTAACTACGTACATCCATTTTGTTTTAATATCAACCAAATTCCTCGGCTTATCATCATAATCCATGACACAAAAACCGCTTTGTTCCATTCTTAAATCAATTAGTCAATTAATAAATCGAAGGCATTCGCTGGAAGCAGTGCGAGCATTAACCGAATAAACATTTCCTAAAACGCACAGCTTTCACCAAGTCCATCCACAGCTGATGAGATGGGTATCATCTCTATACACACAAATACTGCTTTACCGTCACAGAGAAACTGAGCATCGCTTCTCTTATGTTCATTCCTCGGCCACCTCAGAGCACCATTCCAATTATTTCCTAGTTTAATTACCCTATTTACTATTTTAATGATCCCCATTTGTCGATCTGGTACCCGTGTCGTCACTCAACAGATGGACGCATGGATTATGGTAATATGGTTGCTATGGTAGCAAGTTATTATAGTGAAGATTATTAATGTTTGCAAGTGGTAGGTTTGAATTTATTTTATGGAAAATTAATACGTGTAGATGTGATTATGATAATTTTGAATTATTTTAGTAGGAGCTACTTGTATACGGCTATGTTGTGTAGCATACCTTACGCTGAAATATGAGAATGATGCATAGCATTTATTTCTCTTAGGTAATGTTGGAACTACGTACCGGTTGTCTACTTTAATGGTATTACGTTATAGGAATTGTAGGCAATGGTAAAATCTTCATATCTTGTTAATTTATACCCTAATACTTTTAGAATCAAATTGTAAATTCAAAATATAAATATATGAATAAAAATTGCATGTAGTAAATCAAATATGTTTCAGTCATGCAAGTAGATACAAAATAAATTTGATAATTTCTGAATAATTATAGATTGTCATAAAAAAATATTAACAAATCTGTCAAGATAAAAAGTTCTATATTTTTTTTTTAGGTTTTAAAAACTTCCGCATAATGTAGTAACTGCAAATTAAATAATAAAATAAGTAAAGAAGAGAGTGTTGCCTCGCGCTTCATTTCAAAGAAAAACGATATTTGTACAACAGGAAAACGTTGTACATTTGTTCGCAATTTGTTCCATATTTCATAGCACACTAAAGAAAAGCTTTAATTGGAACTTTTATACCTCATTTCTAAGGTAAAAAAGTCTTGAAAACAAAATATATTTAGACGAAGAATGTAAATCTCTAGAACTTGTATTTGAAGCAATTTTTTTCTAAAATTAATTGACATACAATAGCGATGAAAAAATTGATTTCCCATACGACAAAATAAATGAAAATATATTTTTTCCTTGACGTTGTCAGAAAGTAAAATATTCTTCTCTCAGTTGAGAGAAGAAAGTGATACTTTTCAACCCTAGGGAAAAAGTAAAGCCCATATGGTAACTGAATAATGATTGTATAATTTTACATTAGTGACATTCAGGTGACATCTATCAAGAGAATTATAAATCTTATCTAAATTTCCCATTTATTTCTGAAAAATTTAGTTTCTGATAGAATAGTGACAAAATTATAAGTATATCTTGTGAAGAACATATCATTAATTCATCATATGCCTTCAATTCGAAAAATGAAGGGGCACCTTCTGAAAGAAATGTCTTTCTTCTTCTCTTAATAAACAAATAACTATTATTGCTCTTAAATCAATTATGAACAGAAAAATTATAAAGTTTTTTTACTATTATTATATATCATAGGTTTACTTACATTTTTTCATTTTGCACATAATATAAAAACAAAAATTAAACTTTGGTGTCTCTGTTAATATATCGTATGTAAATTTCGTGAAGAAAATGTCATTCTCCCCTCAGATTCTTTATATCCCTGTCCTTCGATTCAGTAAATGAAACAGCATCTTCAGGAATAAATATCTTACTGTCGTCCCTTGATATACAAATAACTATTTATGCAATACTTTTCTAAACATACCTCCCTATGCTATAACTCGATCATTAACTGGTAATGATCGATAAGTTAATGACAACCCTTATTTTTTATGATTATTCTGTAGATTACCACCATTTTGGCATTCTGTAATCAAAATCATTTATTATGCTACTTCTCTTTTTGTTTTAAGCATTTCGTCGTCTTACAAAACTCCCAGTATAAAAAAATATTATTTTTAACCATATTTTTTACAGAACTATCAGTTAGCTGCGGTTATATTATTTTTTATAATAACTGCTACATATATTAGTAAATAAAATGCATGAATATAATATAAAAATGTCCGGGTAAATTATTCTTATTCCAGAATAACGAAATTGTGATTATCTATAAGAAAACAATGAAAAACTAAAATTGTCATTATCTTATCGACCATTAACAGATAATGATACAGTTACATAATATAGGGGATAACATTCATGTCACAGTTTACCAATCATAAATACAAAACTACAAAATTACACATTCAAATCACAACCACTTCAAAATAAAATGTCGCCACCTACACATAACAAGTTAGCAAGAACTCAGAATGAGAACACAAAAATACAAAAGGGCGACTCAGGCCAGTAGTACAACACTCCAGCCTGTTAACAAGACCACCGATCACAATTCGCACAATAAACTTACAAACAAACAAGTCCAGCAGCCTATAAAAATTCCAGGGCAAATCGACCTGACCAGACCGCGTATGAAATATAAATCCTATCAGTCGATAAATAATTCCGAGACTTACAAGCACGTACATGAGATGTCGATAGTCGATATATCATATCGGAAAAGTGAAAATAAAAATCAATTTAGCACTACATGCAGATTTGCGATGACATTAGTGTGGCAATAGGGGAATTACACTACATGGTACAAATGCTACATGTGGTAGGACTGTTTGCTATCTTGTTCTATGCGAACTATTTATGTCAGTTCCTTTTTAAGCACGCTTGTATTTATTTTTGTGATACAGTTAGTTAGTAAATGAATAATTAGGTTTGGAGTTAATATATTTTACTCGGATTGAATTGACTGAACTAATAGGGCACTACCGTGAGTTTATTTTAATATGAAACATGAAATTTGCCATATCCAAGGTTTCGAAATTCATACCAATATATGAGAGCGTTTATTTAAAAATTAAATATAGGTTGTCAAGTTAACACTTGTATTAATTAGTGTGCAGTACTAAAATTCTTGATTCTAATTTACTTTGAAGTAACAAGTCATGGTTTCTCCATCAAAACAATTCGCCGGCTCATTCCGCAATGTCTGTCAAAAAATTTCTAGCCAAGAACAGCATCTCAGTGTTGGACCATCCGCCTTATTCGCCAGATCTTGCACCGTGCAACGTCTATCTGTTTCCTAAGGTGAAATTTGACTTAATAGCAACAAGATTTGAGCTTTGAAAGAGAAATCGGCACGCGTCCTGAAGGAGCTGACAGAAGAAGACTTCCAGCACTGTTGTGAACAATGGAAGATTCACATGGAGCATTGTAGAGATAGAGGAGGGGTGTGTATTGAAAGTGATAATAAGTAAATAGGTATGGAATCAAAATAAAATGTTAAAACAGCATCAGTCTTGTTATTTAATAGCCACACCTCGTACACTCCAATAAGTGCATAAGTTTGCTTAATACAGTTCAATTAGTCATGTTGTTTAATTTATATGAACTGATTTAAGGGGACCAAATGGAATACAACTATTGCTATCAAAAGGCGTATTTCATTTGCCATTTGGATCAGATCTAACTTACATTTACTGAACCAAATCACTTATTTATTTCGCTGGATTACTTGGCGGACTTTATTTCCAGTACTAGAATCAGATTCTAATTTACTTTAAAGTAATTCACCCTAATAAGTGCATCAATTTGCTTAATTCAGTTCATTCATTTAGTCACATGTCGAATTTATCTGAACTGATTTAAGTGAACCAAGTGGCAAATGGAATACAGCTAAATTCGTAACCATGTATATCGCAAATTCCATGTTCCTTGTTAAAATAGGGACTTATACAATTCAAATTTTTCGGTTGCCATCTAGTGAGTAAAATAAAATGTAATAATAATGTAGCGAACATGGTATAGCTTTACAGTTTGACGTTTATCACGTGATCCAAATGTTAAATGTCAAACATCCTATGTTGACTGAACAACAAATGAGAAGATCTACGGAGAGAAGTGCTGAAAGGTCAAAGCAGTTGATCGACTCGGTATGGTGTCACCTCACTCTTTCTACAAATTTGTTGTTTCACACAAAATTGTGTTGAGAGGGGGTCTGCTTCGGATCTGCCGCATGTGACGTCAAAATTATAAGGCCCTATAAACTCAGGGTATAGGTTCAATTTGAAAGTTTTATATATATATATAATAAATACATTAAATTTTACAGAACAAATTTAAATTATTTTTTCACGGCACTGTCGGAAATTAAAATTTTCTTCCCTAAATTGAGAGAAGAAAGTGGTACTTTGCATTTTTAGAGAAGAAAGTAAGTTTTTCTTCTGTACGGAAGGAAAGTAAAGTTATATTGTTGGCTACTGGAGAACAACGGTATGGTTTGACATTAGCGACATCCAGATGACAACATCTGTTAAGAGAAAAATAAATCTTATCTAAATTTCTAATTTAGTTACGAAAGTTTAACTGTCTGATAGGGTAGTGAAATATGTGTATATCTAAAGTTTCCATCTTCCCTTAAGTGTTTATGTCCTTCGCTTTTGACTCGAAAAATGAAACAGCATCTTCGAGCAAAAAAGTCGAAGTTTCTTCTTTTGATATGCAAATAATTATTGAATGTTTATAGATTTATTTTAACTGTTGAATCCATTACATTAGCATTTATTTGCACTATGCTGTATGTTGCAAAATATTTGTTTGTGAAGCGTGGAAAATATGTGAACTAAAATGAATTTTCGTCTGAATCTCTGCAAAATATGTCAAATTTTTCTAAGGATAATGAGTAGCTTAAGTAGCATTGGAAACAGAAAAATGTTGATAAATTTTGTTGCTTTTGATGTTGCTTTTAAATTAGCTATAAACAAAAAAGTAAATACTAAACTATATGTTATATTCTTTCTTAATATAAAGTATTATTTAGAGGGTTTTCTTAGATTTATTTATTTTACAAACTTCAATAGAATAAAAAGCAATTTCCATTCGATCGAAACGCGCAAGAATTTACATTCTGTCAGTATATCTGTATACCTAAAGTTTGTTTAACACTTTAGTGCAAATATTTAGAATATCATTTGATTAACATCTCAATAAATTAACACTAATTTGCTTAATACTTTGACACGGTTATTATTAAATTAGAAGTATCCCGATTGCAGAAATATTTTCAGTAATAATATAACAAGAGAGTGAGAATAAATTAATAATAATTTGACAGATCTTTCGAAAACTTGTTGCCAGGCAATAGTCACGAAAACCCGTAGGGCTTGAGTGGCTATTGCCAAATGGCAACAAGTTTGAGAAAGATACTGGAGAACTATTTTCTAATTTATCCAACTCTCCAGTTATATTTAATTAGATTATTTTTTGACTTAGCTGTTGAGGTCGATTCATCCTACTTAAAAGATTTTGAACTGGGTCCATATCAATTGATTACTTATTAATGTATTCTTGGAAGTTGTTTCCAAAACTTGTTGATGTATTTCTGTATTTGAAATGGAAGTAAACCGATTTTTTTCACCCATTTTACTTGGGATGGCTAGCACAGTGGTATGAAGTCGGCCTGTGGATCCTGAGGTCCCTGGTTCGATTCCCACAGGCGACAAATTTTCATAATTTGAAAAAGCTATCCCTGTGGCTCCTCCACCACTAACATGTTTGGGGGCCGTGATTTGACGACTGGTAACCGCACTTCACGCGCAAAATATATCACTTACCGAGATCTGCTTTAGCAGAGTGCTACACCCAGCAATGGGTAGAAGGCGTGATGATATATTTATTTATTTATTTAATTTATTTTACTTGACGCGTTGACAGTTTTATATAATTATCATTTGTCAACAAAAACAAAAGCTACAGAGATTATTCCCGGGAATAATCACAAGAGCTTTATTTTCAGTATAATAATGACAGGATTGGTTAAAAACGCAGACACGTGACATAAAATGAAGCATTTAATTGGTTCTGAGAAAGGTCAAAAAATAATTAGTATCATAATTTCAAGTACGTATGTACTTGTATCATATAATGCCAAATTGACAAAACACAGATGTAGGTAAAAGGAGTTCCTAAACGAACAATTTCTTAACGAGCCTTAAATAAGCACAAGTAGATTAAATCTTAATCAAGAGTACAATTTGCAATCCATCGCAATATTATGCATTCAGAGCAACGCAACGCTATAAATTGCAAAACTCAAAACGGCAAACATCAACGAACTCGTGAGTGCTCGGAGGCAAGTTATTGAAACACCAATCTTGTCTCTTAGCCCACGATACGTACCCTAGCGAATTAATAACCGCGCATATTGTTCGTTCGTCGTTCCTATTCTTTTTACTTTCAAGATCGACTGCCATATATTTCCGGATTGGGATCTGTGAAGCAAAGAAAGCTATTTAGATTAGAGGCTTCGCGGACACAGATGCTTATCGCTTTATCTTTTGATGATTTATTTCACGTGAAATATACAAAATAAAGGTCCCACGATTAGAAAATCTGTAAGTGTTTTCGTGAAGTTTTGTCCCGCTGCAGAAAACTTTGGTTATTATTTATTGTTCTCTTCACTTTCTTTCAAGTTTTACTTTCATGTATGCATTGTTTTAATGAACAGCTGGTTTCTATGACAATGGTATTTCATATAAATAATGCCCATTTGCACCAACGAAAACTGAAAGTCAGATTCATAAATAACTAAAATGATTGATATTAGAACACTGTTTAAAAAGTAAAATAATTTATTGATAGATTTTGAATTAGTCTAGGTTCTTCAAACGCCAATTTAGTTAATATTTGGACAGCCTAATATTTAGAGAGCTAGGATGCAAAATGATGTCGCATTTATTCCAGTGACAGAAATGGTTTTTTTAATAGATTATGTCAAGATAAACATGAAAAAAATAAAATTAGATTTGGGAACGGGTGGCAATTATAGATGGAGTCGGTATGAATGCGCAGATTTTAAGGGTATGTTTTACAGGCTAATTTTCAGTTTAAATTATAGACTTTGGTATAATTAAGTAATAAAAATGGTAGACAGAAGTTTTGACCGGTGACGCATGCGCGACAAAACCGGTCAAAGTAAGCAATTTTTATGGTGTCGTGTGACATATTACTACTTGTTCACGACGAATATATGACAAAAAAATTATTGACAGAAATTATTGCTGGTTGCTCATTGGTGACAAAAGCCCTGAAAGTGGACTGGTGTAGGGATCAACAACCACACTTAAAATCTTCGCATTCACATCGACACCATCTATAGTCACCACCCGTTCCTAAATCTAATTTCCTTTTTTTCATGTTTATCATGACATAATCTATTAAAAAAACCATTTCTGTCACTGGAATAAATGACACATCATTTTGCACTCTAGCTCTCTAACTATAATTGCTCGATTTATCAATCTATTAAGTAAATGTTAACTAGCAGCAATATAATTATATGTATTCTCTTATATTTAACAGGCGGATTATTAGAACAGAAACATAATAGTTGAATGAAAAACTGGGCTTTAGTAATTCTTTTCAAAGAAAATATCAAAAATGTTCTATAAAGTAGCAATATACAGAACAAAAGAATTCTCTAGTATTGTGTAACAAGATACGAAGAAATAAAAGTTTCTGAAACAGATATTTGACTTTATCATCAAAGCTACCGGTGTAGAGACCTGGTTATCTGAAGATAGAACCAAGTAAACAAGCCAATAAGGGTGCTATTATCTTGGTTACTCCTCGTGATACGTGATATTTGTTTGGCTGTTTCCACGAAGACGAAACTGAAGGCTACCTTAACATTGTCCTTTGATCTTTCCTTTTTCTGTATTGATTTGGCTTCTTTTATTTTATCTTTATTAATAGAACAAAGAATGTCAGAATTACGCTTATTTGAGTCAAACTAATTTTATATACGCTGTGATTCTATAGTTGCACGATGAACCTAATTAATTTTGTTTTTATTTTTTGTATGATTAATAATTAATATTTGAGAAACTAAAGGGATAATCGGCTTCTATTGTTTATTTAAGAAAAGTCAGACGACGTTTCGGCCAGTGTGCGGATATTTTATTATTATAAGAAAATCAAACACACACTTGGTTTGTCCACTAAAATATTTATTTTATAACTTGTTACGTACGTTTCGTCCTTTCGGACATCATCAGACACTTAAAATTAAATTACAAACATGGTCCTTATATAGTACACAAATTTAAGAGGGGAGAGTTAGATACATCTACTTGTTCATTAACGATGCATTTTCCAGAATTCACTGCTTTCCTAATTTCTGAATTTTCTAAACAGTTCATCCTTAATCCCTTTTCGGCTATATGCATCGGTAATGAACAGGTAGATGTATCTAACTCTCCCTCTTAAATTTGTGTACTATATCAGGACCATGTTTGTAATTTAATTTTAAGTGTCTGATGTCCGAAAGGACGAAACGTACGTAACAAGTTTTAAATAAATAGTTTAGTGGACAAACCAAGTGTGTGTTTGATTTTCTTATATTCATTATGTTCCACCAAGTACCGACTACAAATTCTCTTTTAATTATTTTATTATTAAATTAATTAAAAGTTTTTAGTTAAAGTTTTAATCTACTCTTAAACGTATACAGTTCACTTCTAAAATAAAAAATGTCAAATGATACTTTTCACAGCAATATTTCATTACTTAGTTGATAGTTTATCTTGATTATATAACATTTTAAAAAAATTAATTGCACTAATATAAATCTGCCTGCTGTCTGCACCAATCACCGGAAAGCATTTAGTTCCATATCTCGGCTAATGCTGCAAAGTTTCAGTTAACAGAGTATGGCTTAGTGATTGTTTCTAGTAATTATAAAAGCATCTTATATTGCTGTCATATTAATTTATTATTACATATTTTTTCCTTATTTTGTTATTTTTAAAGAAACTCTTTTAATTACGAGCTAAAATTTTGATAAATACAACTTACATTACAAAAATGCAACTTTATCTGATTGGTTTGGATTCGACTATGAACCTCCTGTATTTTATTTGGGATTTAGGTTTTGTTGTGCAGAATAGCAAGAAAAATATTAAATTCGATCCAATAAAATTTTGTTAATCCCCGAGACAGAAACCCTACTTCAAAATCTAATAAAGGAATTCAACTGAAAGTATTTTTGTAAGCAGCTTCTGCAGAATAACAAATGATTTAATACTACCTACTATAACGTAAAATTATAATTATCTATATATCTTTGTGATGATGAAACGAAAAATAAAAGCAATTTAGTCCGTGTTATTGCATATTGACGTACTCAATATACACTTACAGCAAGACACAGACTTTGCCTCAGACGTATACGTCTCATAAAGGATGCATAACTAAGCGAGATTATCTGCACTTGTCTACTTAAACTCCAGAACAAGTCGTTCGACATTATACTGTCGAAGTTAGCATCTAGTAAAATTTATATTGATGTAAAGTGCATTTCATTTAACAATGACCATGGGCGACGTAAAATTTAGTACGCCATCGTCGTTGCCGTTCGTTGAGCTGGTGTTCAGGTTGGGATTACGATGCACATAAATGGCGCACGCGATGTTTACGTCATGGACGGTTTATGTGTGAAACGTATATGATGCCAGAGGCGTACCGAACACTCAAAAAAATTAGAGATAATTAGGAAAACCATAAAGAAAATTCTTAATGATTGCTTGCATTCTTTAACTTCAAACAAGTTTATAATGGCCAGTTGCATCGATAAAATTAAAATTTTAAGCTTAGTTTAAATAATAGTTAATCAAAATTGTGTATCAAATATCATCTCTGATTCTGTAACTCGATGATGGCAACTTTTTAATTTTATAATTACTTTATAGGTTATCATAATTTCGGTATTCCGTAACCAGAATAATTTACCTTGGCATTTTTGTATTATTTTCATGTATTTTTCTTACTGTATACGCAAAGGTTATTATAAAATATGGTTCATCGACACTTTTCTAAAAATTGTGGTTAAAAAATAATATTTATACTGGCAGTTTTGTGCGAACGAAAATGCATAAAAGTAAAATTGAAATAACAGAATAAATGATTTTATTTTTCCACGACCATTAAAGATACCAGAAACCATGAAACTTTTTACGGAATAACATTGCTGTTTATAGGATTGTTGATTTTACAAATATTCGAGACTTCGATTGTTCAGATTTATTAAACCTTCGAATTTAGATTCGAACTTTCTAATTTTGGAATATTCCGAATTTTCGAATTTTTCGAATTGTGAATCTGGATCCTAACGTGAACACGGCATGTTGAAATGAATTATTTTCAGAATAAACTCATGTGCAGAGTTTTGTATTAAGTCGTAAGTAATTATTATTAATATTATTATTTGCCAGATTAATTCAATTTAGACTTAAAATTTCGCTACACTATCAAAAAAGTTATAATTAAGACGTTTTTGTATCCTTTTTATTGTCATTTTGAAACGTTTTACTAAAATCCCATAGCATTTAGATGGGCGGTAAGAGAGTAGATGGCTTAATTAAAACGTCTAACCTTGCAGAGTTTTCGCAGGATACTTCGCTGAGTTTATTATTTTATTCGTGGCCTACTTTTCGCGAATTATGCGTGAGCGTGTTTGGAGATGACAGATGGCGTTAATTCAGTGGCAACAAATTTCGAAAATTTGAAGCTTCGAAAAATTCGTAAATTCGAAGCTTCAAAAAATTCGAAAGTTCGAAGCTTTGAAGTTTTTCTGATGAAGTTCAAAACATTCGGATGTTCTAATGTTCAGAAATTCAAACTTCGGTGGAAATCAACGACCCTAGCTGTTTGTATTCTAAAAGAAGTGTATAAAATTAAGGGATGTAACTAATCGTTTAATACCAATACTTTAAATTTATAGCTCTTTTCCAGCAGTATTTTTTAAATTTTAGTACATATGTCAATCTTAAACGACAAAGTTGAAAAATAAAAATAATTTATAAAATTTTGACGTTTGGCAAATTGATTTGCATAGTTACCTTATAACTGCTATAACAGTTGTTTGATTCGGTGTTGCCAAATTTACATTTCTTTTAAGTAAGTAGCTCGTGTGGCTTTTATAAAGGGTCGTACAAATTTTTTGCATTAGAATTGCCGACTTAGAATTAATTAAAAAATCGTTATACCTGAAGCTTGTCATCCATTTTCTGAACACCTTACATACGAATGAATTAAACTAAACGTAACTAATTGAAACATTTTGAGTTGCTAATGTTTTGAGCGAGGTGATATTTCTAGGAGATGGTACAAGAAACATGTAGCTGTTAACCTGCAAATAAATTTTGAAACAAACGCATTCATCAGATCCTTTTCTAGAATCCTATCTTACCGAAGTAAGTCAATGACAAAGTCAAAAAATGTTAATATTTATTTTATTTATTTTTCAATTATTATTTCAACTACTCTGTACAAAAAGTGTTTAATCACCGAGCCGCAGTATGTTAGATAATATATTTTTAACTTGAGAGGAATTCAAACTCGAGATCTCTGGATTCAAATACTATAACGTTAACAATCCCACCGTACTGCCGAATAACGGTAAAGTTTATAACGAAAGAAATAAGAGAATTCGAATTTAACATGAAATGTCAAGCGAGTTCACCTTTCAGACAGAGGACATGCCCCTTGTATACATTTCCGTTCGTCCCTTTCACGAATTCCAACCAAATCATCCTGCAATAAAACATTTAAAACGCAACAATACCTTGTCAATCACATTACCATCCAATCACTCTTCATTTCCTCCAGTCACTGCCTCCATTTCTTCTTCCTTCGTTTCCTCCTCTTGAATAGCTCACCCTCCGCCCATGCGTGCACCTTGAACTCTGCTGCAGTTCGAGGTCAGCGCTGGCAGACATCAGACCGGTGACCACCTCACGCCGAAATCAGAAAGCACTCACTCTCGGCTTCACTAGACTCCGTCTAGAGACTCCGGAGACTCTAGAGTGCGTGGCTTACACTCGTACAGAGAACAATAGGCTGAGTAAAAGTTTACAAAGACCGCACCGAATAGTAGAAAGCAAAGTCAAGTGAATTGGTTTGTTATTTATTGAGCTGTGGTTCGGATGGTTGTGGTTGAAAGTGATAAATATTGGACAAGTTGTAAAGACGCTCGGAAGAGATATTGGAAGTGAAGTTTATGTACAAAGGGTACAAACTTAAATTGACTTATTTTGGAATTACAATTAGTTGTCAGACTATTTGAATAATTAAATTAGCTACTCAATCGTAATTGGCATCATTATTTGAACAACCAAAACAATAGTATTGCCATGAAGAAGACAATGAAAACAATTTTTGATGGTTGGTTGCCGAAAAATTAAAATTGTTGTCATAGTTGTTGCGACAAATATTAGTGGGTCAAGATCAACGCACAATTACTATAATTTAATTGTACTAGTATTACTAATTAAACTACCTCTAAATTTTCGAGGACTTCACTAATTGTCATGCATTATTGTTGATCCATTGTTTTAAATAACTAACTAATCTATATATAACTCAAAAGAATATACATGATCTATGTATCATTATTATATATAAATTAATAATATATGAAAATATAACATCTTGTATTACAGTTAAATTAATTAAAGATCGTCTATTCTCTAACTCCAGCGTAAGATAATCATGAAGATGACAAACGCATTTCTGAATTTGATTACTCAAAATTTTTATAGCCATTTCTTATTTCTCAGTCTGTATTTATGTATACTCCATTCCCTGTATGAAAACGATGACGTCATATGTCGACGAGGTTATCATGAATACGATGAAATATAGCTATCTTTTTTTAATAATGTTATTCGTACCTATGCGAATGACATAACGTATGTCTTAATAAGTTAAGACACATGTTTCATGTTTTTTCACGTTCTATCATATTTATTATTTTAATGAAAACGTTTGACAGTTCTTAGTAATACGAAAATTTGTATTTACTTTGTTCACATTTGTTTATAAAATAAAAATAGAGACCTATGGCCATGATTTTGTTATTTTCTCGCCTGTCATTTATAAGTTTGTGACATTTTTAATCCATAAATACAGACTGAGAAATAAGAAATGGCTGCAAAAATTTTGGGTAATCAAATGCAGAAATGCGTTTGTCATCTTCATGATTATTTTGCGCTGGAGTTAGAGAATCGGGGATCTTTAATTAATTTAACTGTAGTACAAGAGGTAATGTGCATTGTGTTTTATATTGTCATATATTATTTATTTATATATAATAATACATATAAAAATTTATATTCTTTTGAGTTTTATTTTACAAAATTACACATTTCAATAAGGTAGGTAATATTTTTCGTGAGTTAAGATAAATATATATATTACTTTTATAAACTAATTAAATTTTATAAAGTAATAAATATTTTAATCTGACATTTAATTTTTAGGTTATGTTTTAAAAATGTCAATCCAATACCAATGTAAACGTTTTAAGCACAAAATCTTGAATCACATGGATACCGAATGTGACGTAATCGTTTTCATACAGGGAATAGAGTATATCAAAAATGTCACAAACTTAGAAATGACAGGCGAGAAAATAACAAAAACATGACCATAGGTATCTATATTTACAAATGTGAACAAAGTAAATACAAATTTTCGTATTAGTAAGAATTGTCATACGTTTTCATTAAAATAATAAATGTGAAAGAACGTGAAAACACATTAAACGTGTGTCTTTTCTTATTTAGACATACGTTAATGCCATTCGCATAGGTACGAATAATATTAATAAAAAAGATAGCTATAATTCATCGTATATATGATAACCTCGTCCAAATATCGTTTTCATACAGGGAATGAAGTTTATTAAAATATTTTTCTACAGTAGCAATTTATATCATAGCCTCTTACAATGCTAGACATCCAAATCTGAATACATTTTTAGAAAACAATTTTAAATTGCCCTTTCTATTCTAATAACTCATCATACTTTATAGCATTACAGCAACACAATAACAATCATTATAATAATACATAATTAAAAGTTTGGCAACAATCCTCCCTATACAATTCATCCACAAATTAGACCAAAGATTACAAAGTTAGCAAGACACAACTAACTAGCATATACATCACATCACTACTAACATAATAGCCGTGATTAGCGTGCATGTAAGTGAATTACAGTACAATGGCGCTATCTGTCAGACAATTGCCAAACGACTGATGCTGATGCTTATCTTGCTGCATGCTGCAACGTTGTACGGTGCACGTTTGCTTCTATCCTTGGGGTGCAGTTAGGGCTGAGAATTAGGAAGCAGGATTAGAAGAGATGCTACGAAGTCGTTTTGAGTAGTTAGTGCTTGATACTGGATTGGAGTTAATGGTGTATAACGTCTAGGGAATTAGATACTTTTGGCAAAACAAATCTAAGAATAATTGTTTTTAATTTATTATGGTAACAAAAGACAGATGAGGGGTTTCATAGAAACCTTAAAAGTTTTGCTATAATATATGTTTAATAAAATATTCACATACATGATTTAATACGTAGTAGAATAAGTTACCACCGGTAATAAGACAGTTATGAACACTAACGAACAAATTTTATTACTATTTTAACTAAATATTTAACAGTTGATGTTATTATATGAGAAAACTTTTATATACCGCCACGATTTGAACCTGAGACCTGTAAACTCCTGTCATACTCTTTAAACCAACTAAGCTACGGTCGCCCTGGATTCAAATTTGATTCTATCCAAATTTTTCTCTATTTCATATATTGAAAGACTTGATACGAGAGCTGTCTGCCGTGAGAGTGTTATTTAAGGAGAATATTGAAATATAATTACTATTTTAAGTAAATACTTAAGAATTGATGAAATCAAATTTAATTATAAAGAAGAAAAATTAGGAAACCGCCAGGATTTGAACCTGGGATAGAGACTACCTATAACAAATAACAAAATAGAGAAAAAATCAGATATTAATCCAGGATGACCGTAGCTTAGTTGGTTTAAAGCATGTGACCGGATTTATAGGTCCCAGGTTCAAATCTTGGTGCTATCCCAATTTTTCTGTTTACTACCGAATAAATTTATTGAAAATGAAAATGAGAGAAACAAAATTAGTAAGTAGCGTGTCTTGTACCACAAATAAATTCATGTAATTATCAAATCATTTAATATGACCCACTAAATTGAGGTAAGAAAAAAATAGCGAAGCCGTTATTATTTAAAAATGTAAAAAGAAAATCGACCCTCCTATTCTATAACTGAATCATTATCTATGATTGATTATTAACTTAAGGACAAATCTTTATTTTTCATAAATTCTCTATACCACCACTCCGGTATTCTGAAAACTAAATCTATTGATCTGTTACTCATATTTATTTTTTATTTTTGTACATTTTGCTGTACAAAGCTGGCACCATTAAAAATAAACTATTTAACCTCACTTTGTAACAAGTTAGTTACAAGATAGTCACATAGTCAGATAGTCAATACGAGAGAGTGATGAAGAGTCATTCAGAGTACAGTAGTCGTTAGAGTTCAGTAGGAACTCGACAACATCAACCATGTAGTAAGTGTGAATAAATCTTTGTTATTTGTTGAACCAAATTGTAAGTACAAACTTATTTACAACAACCCTAGTACTAGTCCTTTCTCCGGTCTGACAAGAACCCATATAAATTATTTGTTAATTCTCCTTTAAATAAGGGAGGCTAACAACTTCTTTAGCTACCAGTGAGTTGTCATTGTTTTCTTTTTTATAATAACTGCTAAGTAAAATTCATGAAGAGAATATAATAATGCCAGAGTAAATTATTCTGGTCACAGTATACCAAAATTGTAATAATATATAAAGTAATCATGAATAATAAAATTTGTCATCAACATATTGATCATTAACATTATTAACATTAACAGATAATGTACAGTTACAGGATATAAAGATAAATAATTTTCTAATAAAATCAAACCTTTATCTACTAGAATAGAGTATGAAGATATAATTAACTATAAATGTTTCTGCTGAATATGCTGCACATAAAATCAACAACATGGTAATTAAGTAGCATATAATATTCGCAATTATGCACTATCTGTGTTTAGTTTGAATGAAAAAGACTTAAGAGGTATATAATAATAAAGTACACTAATCGATTGAACGTAAAGACAGTAAAGTTTCCAACTTAACTAGCAGTGGGTGAAAATAAATTATATTTTAATAGAAAAAGAAATATGATACTAAGTATTTTCTAAAATAAATGAAGAGAAAACTGTTATTAATTAATAGGCAGATACCTATATAACAATTTAATTTTATTAACATTCTAATACAACTTTTTCTTTCTTATAATATATTAATTTATAATTTAATTCTACCTACCATGATTGTGTTACACCTATGCATATTTTAATCAAAGGAACTTCGTGATTAATAGAAATTCGAAGAATACTAACTATTTTTCTAAATACTTATTTATAAGTTAAACTTTCATACAAAATTAAAACTTGGAAAAAGATTCACATGGCCCATAGGTATTTTATTGTGTTCTTGTGACTCCTCCACCACTAACATCTTTGGGGGCCGTGATATGACGGCTGGTAACCGCACTTCACGCGCAAAATATATTACTTACCGAGATCTGCTTCGGCAGAGTGCCACACCCAGTAATGGGTAGAAGGCGTAATGATATATTTATTTTATTTATTTATTTACTTGTCAGCTCGTTGATTCTCAAAGAGGCGAGCCTAAATGATCAATAAGGTATCTGAATTATCGGCAAACATTGAAAAAAAAATATACAGGCTGTTAAAAAAGTTCCGGGACGGTGAAATATCTCGAGAAAAACACATCGAATCAAGAAACCAAAAAACACGTGTTTCATATTTTGCAAAAACCTATCTAAGCACACCAAACACAAACCCCAACCCCCACCCCCAGGGAGTGGGGCGGGGGGCAACGTTGAAACCTTAAATGGAAACCCCCATTTTTTATTACAGATTCGTATTCTGCGAAAAAAAATAATTTTATTTGAAACTTTTTTTCTAATTCGGAATAGATGGCGCTCTAAACGCAAAAATAAGTTTTGGCATGATTCTGAAAGAAAAATAAAAAACTGTCTAATATCACAAGAAATAAACATTGAATCAAATAAAAAAATCAACAATTCACAAGTAGACACAAGCTTTTTTTTTGCAAAATATGAAACACGTGTTTTTTGGTTTCTTGATTCGATGTGTTTTTCTCGAGATATTTCACCGTCCTGGAACTTTTTTAACAGCCTGTATAGAATCTTCCAAGATGATGAATCCAATTTTGGTTTATGTATGTCGTTCACTTGGTCGTCAATCTTCAGCCATCAGTCGCTCGCTTTTTTTTGTCTCTCAACTCCTCAGTTTTCAACCGATTTGAGCCAACTATTTATTTGAAAATCAAGTTTGTCCTGTAGATGACCGAAACTTTTTAGATGTTCTAATATATTGCCAACTTTAGCCGCAAGAAGTATTTAATTTTCCCGTCCTGCAGTTTTCAACTGATTTGAATCAAATTTTATTTGTACTCATAAGTCAAGTTTATCTTGTAGAGGATCAAGGCATTCCAATTATTAAAAAAATTACAATTTTAGGTTAATTAATTCATTTCCCCAATATTTTAAATTACTTACTTAGATAATTGAGCAGTAGAACATATGAATTCTTCCATCAGTTTTAAATGACTCGCTTGCAAAATTGAAAAAAATACTTATCAATTGTCGTACGAATGTGAATCTTATGTTAGTATCTGCGAAGGCGACCTGATCGCTTGTTACTAATAGTATTGTCAAGTTCAAATAAAATAAAAATCAAATGAGATATAGATGAATTATAGAAAAAATAGAATAAATATATCATCATGTCTTCTACCCATTACTGAGTGTGGTACTCTGCCGTAGCAGATTTCGGTAAATTATATATTGTGCGCGTGAAGTGCGGTACCAGCCGTTAAATCATGGCCCCAGAGGATGTTAGTGGAGGAGGAGACATGTTGTGATAATTGTTTGTCAGCTGTGGGAGTTGAACCCTAGTTCTCAAATCCGCAGGCCGACTCGATAACACTATAACAACCCTAATTAGTTTAATTCAAATAACTCACAACACCCATAGAAAACTACCCCATTTTTCTATTCTTTCCAATCACAATAATTCATCAACAACAGAATCATCACAAGAAGCATAAATAATCAGAACTCGTGTCGAATCTCTAACTACAATTGCATTTAATTTTCTAAGGCGCATACCGCGTTCTCCATCAGGGTGGCTGCGCTCGCGTTTGTTGAGTGTGTTTTGTCTCGATGACCGGATACGTTTATTCACTGTGTTCAGTTCAGTCGGCCGATGCATAAATTCGGGCGCGGTACGGGAAAGAAAACATAATGTACCCAGTGCAGAGTGGAGGATATCCGGTAGATTTAGTTCTGTAGCTGGGTAGTGAATAGCAATGAGGAGGATGATGTTGATGATGGATAGATACAAAGACTGGAGTGGTGTACGTTTTGAGAGGTTTAAGGTTGAAGAGAAAAGACTGGTTGTTTTAAAAAATGGTATAAATTTGGGAAAAATTTAGAATTTTCTTAATGCAGTTGTTGGATACATAATAATAGTATATTATATTAGAAGTGAGTGAAATACTCGTAAGTTATTATATTCTTCAGAGCGTTTAATGAGTGGTTTTTCTACAATAAAATTAAAGAAAAGTTAAAACTAAATTGAATGGAGATGCTGTTAAATAAGTGAAATATCTTTGAAGCGTTGCTATAAATTGTTAGTTGTTTATGGTTGTCATGGATTTAAACATTTTAGTCACATGTGAATGCAAACAATTGTGCCTAAAATAACAAATCGCTACTGTAAGATAATAGCATATTACATAATAAGTCAGGAAAGTAATATTTTACTTAAGGTAGTACTAGTGTGACGGTGGTGCCACCGGTTGTCGAGTGACGAAACTGACGCTCAAAAAAATATAAGAATTGAATAAAATAAGTGTTTTATACCTATTATGATTTGAATGTCATGGATTGTTAACAGGTTGTTGGCCTAGAGTATTTTCAAATACCATACCACCGTGTGGTGTTGCCATTATAAATTGGGATTCTTAATTTTTCGTTAAAAACAAGGCTTTGCATGGCTATATATCCATTACTAAACGATCAAAAACTTTCTCCTTCTGATACAATATATATGGATAGTTCTAGAACATCATACTAGTTTTTCAAATGAAACTGCAAAATTATAGAGATACACAAACCAAATATGTGCGATTCTGAGTGATGATCGCCATAAGCCCCGTGTATAAGAACTCAACTTTACAAGCGAATATATTTGTTCACAGACGATGAATGTGTTTCATATTTTAACAGAATCCTTATGACTATCCAATGTTTACGTGAGACAAATTTCATTCGGATCTGCAAAAAAAAAATTCTCGCTAATACTACCTTAACGAAGCGGTTGTTTGATATACGAGGCTGCTGGCCGAGTATTTTAATTCGCTGATGCTGGGTTGCATGAAAGTTTTATCGGTTCATTAGTAACTAACGGTTCAATAAATTTCAGAAAATCGCTATTGATGTTGTTGCTAGATAAACAATTCTTTAACTAAAGAGCTCTTTATTTTTTTCTTGCAACCCAGCATGAGTCAAGTAGAAACACTTTCCTGACGTATTATGTATACTATTTTTCCTGAAACCGTTTAATTTAATCAATATTTAATTATAAATAATTTAAAATGTTTAATTTTTTTGATATGAATTGCACTAACAGCAGACTACGTATCCAAGGCTACAACAAAAATAACAGTCAAGTAAAATCTTTACAAGACTGTTTTGTAATTTACCAGACTGTTATTTTTCTTGTAGCCTTGGATACGTACTTTTCTTAACTGTTTCTGTAAATATCTACTTTTCATACTAAAATTGGTCAGGAAAGTAGGAACTTTCTTGCCGGTTTCAGAAAAAAATAATTTATCAGATCTTAAATATCTATTAAAGAAAAATATTTCAATAAAAGTTATTCAGCGTATATTTTCAATACAGATAGTCAACAACTTTCAATATTAGTCATAGCTTTTCCTTATACAATTCAGTAATAACCCCAATAATAATTAATTCTTTTATTCGTCCTCAAATAACATAAAACAAATAACAAACCTCCCTTATAATTATCATAATTTAATTCCACACATCACCCTTAGCGACATACGCGTGCTTGGCACACACATATGTAACAATAAACACAGAGCATGAACTACAGGGCGGTTCACATAACATAATGAAACAGTTTCCACCGATTTGCCAGCATTTAACCAAATGACACGGTTCGGTGAGCAGCGTAGCAGCGTAGCGTGCTATGCTAGAGCGTGCCATGTACAAACAAATGACACACGCATACATACACGCATCCATACGCACAAAAACGCACGAGGAAGTAGTGAGGGGAACGATTCTACGCTTCGGTGGAAACGTAACAACGTAAGCGAGCTATTTTGTGTTGTGGAACTATTATAGTCGTAGTAGTATGAGAGGATAGTAGATCTTATGTCGGAGGGTGGTGGTTTATTGTAAGGGTAAATTATTTTAAAAATTATGTTTGTGGAACATAAGGACAGCAGTTATTTATAAGAAGTGACAGGGTTTTAGGTTTAAAAGGATTATTATAGTTGAATAAATCGTGTACATAAATAGTTGTTATTTTTGCTAACAGATGGCGATTAAGAGTCCTGTCAGGTTATACAATTCTATCATAACAGATTTTACAAAAAAAAACACACACACACACACATTTTTAAATTAATTGTATTTAGTATATTTATAAATACATTTATTTTTTTTTAATCCTTTCCTCCCTAAGGGTTTTTGAGAAATTAAGATAAAACTTTCTAACAATGTGTATGTTCAATAGATTGCGCTACGCGTTCTATTATTTAAATTAAAAATTTCGTTATTTTTGGGACATACCGTGTACATTATACTATTATTTATACTATATATATTTATAACTTCATATCCAATAAGATACATATTTTATCTTAATTGACGTTTTCGTGATTATTTCTTCTTAAGATAATTTTTATTTAAATTACTTAATTTCTAACTGATACACTTTTCATTAAAATTTAGAAGGCATTATTTTATAAGTTTATTTCTCTTTCACCTCGTATTTTATGCCTGCACTAAATTTGTAATCCTCTACGACTTCTTGTAGAATGTAGAGAATGACAGTCACATCATTGCTCATATTTCCGTCATTAAATTTAATTGGGAAACTTAATAAAGACAAATGCTGTATACTAGTTAATCTTCTTCATTTTCTCAAAATTCTACTCGGCTTCACACTACAAATTTACAACATTTCATAATTTGCAGACAAATTTATGACTTGAATACAGAAAATATTTGTTCTAGTAGCTTGTCTCCAATCTTGCATGACAAATTCAAATAACAAAAATGCGTTAAGAATTTTAAACTAAGGTAAAGAAAAACAATAAAAGAAATTGTTCATTTCAAGATGGAGGTGATTTGCTGATATTTTAATAAACTATTTCACATCATGACATTTAACCTCAAAATTATATTCTCTCATTAATATAAAACAATTATTACAGTTTCTGACATATATTATATATTCAGATCGTGGATTTGATAACCTGGTTTCGATTTCCAGAACAGACAAACAATTTTCACCAAATTAAAACTACTCCTATGGCTCCCTCTCCACTAACATCTTTGGAGGCCATGATTTGGCGCCTGGTAATCGCACTTATAAATTTATTACTTACCGAGATCTGTTATAGCCAAGTGTCACACCCAGTAATGGGTAGAAGGCGTGAAGATATGTATATATATATATATATATATATATATATATATATATATATATATATATATATATATATATATATATATATATATATATATATATATATATTATTTATCTTTGTATTAATTTGGGGTAGGTGGCTCAATTGTATCGAGTCAGCTTGTGGGTCCTGAGAATCCTGGTTCGATTCCCACAGCCGACAAACATTTTCACCACATGAAAATTATCCCTGTGGCTCCCCCTCTACTAACATCCTTGGAAGCCGTGATTTGACGACTGGTAACCGCAGTTCACACGCAAAATATATCACTTACCGAGATCTGTTACAGTAGAGTGCCACACCCAGTAATGAGTACAGGGCGTGCTGATGCATTTATATCTTTTTATTTATCTTTGGATTAATGATCGTCGTAATCAATTCTAATCTCATAAAGGATAAAATTTCAATATGCTTTTCCACCACTTGAAACGAAACCCTTAATCATCAAATCAAAACAAGACATCCCCCTTTCAAGCTAAAAAAAGAAAACCAATTCGCCTCCTCCAATTTCAAAATTTCCCTGTTTCCAGATTTAGCCGAAACTTTCTTCCGTAATACAAACAGCTCACATGGGGTGTATAGGATTACGTTTCGGGTGTAATATTGGTTAAACGGAAGTCGCTCTCTGATGATCCAGCGGCGCAACTCACATCGTATTAAAGGGGGCAGAGGGATAACGCCCCGTTTCTCCGCCCCACTTCGAGCTTTATTGCGTTGTGCCGCATGCAATCAACTCGGGAAGAAATTGAGAGGAGTAGACTCGGTTGTTCCTCTTTATTTATGGAGAATTTATAGGTTAAAATATGCGAATTTGAATTTATTATACGGGGTGACTGTGTAAAGAAATTGGATTTGGTTTCAATG
This sequence comes from Pterostichus madidus, assembly GCA_911728475.2. Lineage (NCBI taxonomy): Eukaryota > Metazoa > Arthropoda > Insecta > Coleoptera > Carabidae > Pterostichus > Pterostichus madidus. The sequence continues at coordinate 43,113,142 of OU452301.1, forward strand.
ATGATTTATTTCGGGAAATGCGGTTGGAAGTTCTTATCATAATTGATTTTGACATTTGTTATATATTTTGTGAGTAATCGAAATATACTTACTGGGAATAAAACCACTGCAACAGCAGAACGAAGATATGTAAATAATTGATAGATTGAATTTTCTGTAGGTTCTCAATAGTTACTTGTACAGAATAGCATAAATAAATAAATAAATATCAAGGGAAAAGTGAGACATTTTTTCCTGAAGATATCGTTTCATATACATGATCTTTACTTTTATATTACACATAGAAGAAACAATCGATGTGGCGAAGAAAAAAAGTGAATGAAAATAATTTAATTTTACACCAATACCATAGATCATAATATTTATTTATTTTGTTATTTTGTTTCTCTGCACAACAGGAAGCAAATCCCAATTACAGTACAGGGGGCCTACAGCTTATAGTGGAATCCGAACCACTCAGACACAATCGTATTCTTTTGGATATAAATAGAAGTCAGTGAGATTTGAACGCACGACCTCTTGCTTGCTAATTAAGAAACGCAAGTTTTACCTCGCTTTTATCCACTGAGCTACGATTGCCTGTAAATATACTACTATAGATAAGAAACTGCCATATTACGCACTGGGGTCAATATCCAAACAATACAATGTACAGACTCACCACGGTATCGTAGTATTTTTAGTTTGAGTGAGATTCGAACTCGGAATCTCCGGATTTAAATGCCGTAATGCTACCCACACTACCCCATACAACTGTGTGTAAGAGGAATACTCGTATAATCCGAATTACAGTACAGGGCCTAGATTCACCGAGCTGCAGTGTAGTCCTCGTAGTTCATATATTTTTTTTAGTTTGAGTGGGATTCGTATTCAAATAATCATTGCGATGATAATAAATAAAATATATGAAATCATTAATATAGTATAAGATAACTCGCATGTGTATCTATCGGCAGTAGATATAAAAGACGAAAGGTTTAAATTTTAAAATACAGCTTGGATTTATTTTATTATGTGCTTAGACAAGCAGTACACATGACGCGCGACAACTTACGGCAACGCGCGATCCACTGCTCTATATCACTTTGACTCGGACATAATCTGATTTACATATTTATATAGGGCGTTGATCCCAGGCATCTGTGTACACTTCACATATGCATAGTTTATTCTTCATTATGATTTACTATAACTTATACTATTTATTTAGTAGTAAATTCTACAACAGGAAAATACTTTATTTCTTTCTACTGTGAAATTAAAGGGCATATAGTTACTTAAGTATTAGGGGCAGGTAGTGTTTCCTACAGGTTGAGGATGATTCTGTAGATTGAGATGAAATCAACTTCTCCACTATATACGAAACAGATAGAACACTAAATTTGAAATTTTAAAATATATGAAAATTATTTTCAATTTACTTTTAAAGTATGTTCTGATAGTTGCTTTGCTAGCACAGAGAACCGTTTAATTTTTTTTAATTACCGTCTCCCCATTAGTTAACTGGGTTTATTATGAAGTAAAATAAGATTTAGTTATGATTTATCATGAAGTGAAGAGCAAGAGATAACCAACTTTTATCTTTCTGGTTTGCGTTATCTAAAAGACTCTACCTCTGACCAATCAGAAGTCACTAATTTGGCGTAAACAAGAAGATGGTCATCTGATATTCTAATAATCGGTGATCAATATTATCAATTTTTATCTATCAGATTTAAAAGTGTACTTTTTTCGCTTGGTGTTACATAAAAGTGAATTGCAAAGTTATACAACTACTAGAAATTCATAAATCTCTGTATGATAAATATTATCAAAAAATTGTAATTATCTAATGTTATCCAATTGATTAGTGTCGAAGTTCAAATAAGAGTTGTTGAAATTAAACGAAAGATGCTGAAATTCTAATATATCATTTTAGATGATGGTAATTTTTGCGTTTATTATAAATCATCTAATTCGTTTGCATTATATCTTACTTTACATCAATTGCGTTACCTCTTGCGTTAATTCATTACAGATTCATTTTAATTAAGTAATTACTTAAGATCAATAATTTGTAAACGATCATAAAAAATATATTATGTAAAGGTTTTTCGAACGTCAGAAACTGAATAAATACACACAAAGGCTCCTTGCAGATCGTTGCTATCGGCAACGGAGCTCTATGCAAACCGTTGTTATAAGCTATATTCCATTTGCCACTTGATTCACTTAAATCAGTTCAGATAAATTAGACCACATGACAAAATGAACTGAACTAAGCAAACTGATGCACTTATTGGAGTGGATTACTTCAAACTAAAGTAGAATCAGTAATTCTAGTACTGGGATTAAAATCAGCGAAGCAATTCAGCGAAATAAATAAATGAACTGGCTCAGTAAATGTAAGTTAGATCTGATCCACATGGCAAATGGAATATGCCTATTGTAGACCATAAATGTCAAAATATTTTACCTACAAGTATATTCAAAATGTTGGTTCGTTTGAATTCTTTGCAGACCTCTACTAGTTGTTGCCCTCGCTACGTTCGTGGTACAATATGTAACGGAAAACAGCTGCTTTCTACCCTTGTTATACAAATAAATATTTTTGCATAACATTATTATTGCATCTTCTGCTATATTTAACATAATCAACTATTATTATAATAAATTTATGATTAAAATTGATTTGTGGTACATATTTTCTTAAAAGCCGTGTATATAGCTTCTCTTCAAAACAAAAGATAGTAGTTAATATTTAACAAATTTTCCTAGAAAACCAATCTGACCACAAAACAGCACTTGGCACTTACCCTCCCCTTGAAAAGGGTTACTGACACCCAACCCGGCATAGGGGTGCACTGTCATTGTCGACTACCTATCCTCTAGGGTAACTCTCTGCGTATGGTGGCACAATGTCTGATGTGTGCTTAACGCAGTGTGGCGTCTGATATGTGTTCCCATGAATATTGAATGAACGGGGTGCGCTTTGCCGCGCTGGGTGTCACGATGTCGAGGATGATATGTGTAATTGTTTTATTTTTATTTTGGAATTGTTGGGTTTTTGTTGAGTAATATTGTTGCTTTGTGACTTGCTGGTTTGGGGATGAGAAGGTATCTGTTACTGGTAGAGTATAAAATATAGGCAATGTATACAGTACTTAGGCAATATACCAAATTCCAAATAAAAAAATTGTATTATTTATTAGTTCTTTACTACTACTATAAGTGTGCCTTGAGCGGGTGGAAAGATGCAGTAGCGCATCTAGTGTGTATTTTTGCAATTATTTGAAAAGTGTTAAATTTGAAAATTTTATCATGTTTTACATTGCAATAAAAAATATATCTCTCAATTTATATCAATAAAAATATGTATATTGATGCAGAAAATTATGAGGAATACAATGATGTATTTGCCAGACCCGTATCTAAGCTAGTTTTTGACACATAAGGCAGATAGCGGAAAATGATCAAAACGAGATGAATTTTAAGCAAAATTTTATTTTTCCCGAGGCTATATCTCAAAAACTAAACGAGATATGAAAATGTGCCCAACGGCATTGAATTTCTCGTGTTTGAATTAACTTATAGACATATTTTCAGCGATTTTGATTTTTTGAAAATTTCTTAAGGGGTACCCCTTAAGATTTTTTCATTTTAAGCCATTTTCAGACTTGTTGCTCTAAAAACTTTGCTCATCCGAATATTTTACTAAAAATTTACATACTTACGTATTTCGACACGCAGAATTCAATGGTGAAATCCCTGAGTTCGTATCTCTTTTGGTTTTAAAGATATCGCCCTTGGAAAATTTTGTATTTTGAAAATTTTGGACAAAATATCAAAAATAAAAAAATTACTGAAAATATGTGTACAAGTTAATTTGAACACGAGGAATCCAATTCCGTTGTGCGCATCTTCATATCTTGTTTAATTTTTGAGATATGACCTCTGGAAGATTAGTTTTTTCCAAATTTTTCTCCTTTAAGAAAGTAAAAACACTCTTCTGACGTTTTATGTATACTATTTTATCTGAAACCATTTAATTGAATCAATAATTAAATAATTCAAAATGTTTAAATTTCCTGATATCTTTACCGGACTATTTTGTACTTTACCAGATTATTATTTTTGTTGTAACCGTGGATAAGTACCTATTTTACTTGACTGTTTTTTCTTTCCATACTAAAATTTGTCAGGAAAGTAGACACTTTCATACCGGCTTCAAGAATAGTATATTACATAATAAGGCAGGAAAGTGATATTTTACTTGATGAAGCGGTTGTTTGAAATACGAGGCCGCAGGCCGAGTATTTTAATCTGCTGAGTCAAGTAAAAACTATTTTCTGATGTATTATGTATACAATTTTTTCTAAAACCGTTTGATTTAATCAATAATTAATCATAAATAATTCAAAATGTTTAAATTTTTTGATATGAATTATACTGACAGAAGACTACGTATCCAAGGCTACAACAAAACAGTTAAGTAAAATCTTTACCAGACTGTTTTGTACTTTACCAGACTGTTATTTTGGTTGTAGCCTAGGATACGTACTTTATTTGACTGTTTTCATAAAATCCTACTTTCCATACTAAAATTGGCCAGGAAAGTAGGCACTTCCTTGCCAGTTTCAGAACAGTTATTCCTCGTAGCGTAGCAACGATACTATAATATCGGAATAATGCACTCTGCGGACACAAGACACAGCGGAAAGGTGTCAGTTTTTGTCCGATCGAAAAAAAAACTATTTCTCTGTCTCTGATAATAATTTAACATTTTTATTTCACTGCCCGGATGCAAGTGTTGTAAAAATTACCAACAACTCTTCCCCTAATGTGTGTCATTGATTGACACCCCTATCTCATTCACAAGTATGTAAATAGATAAATCACGCTGCATGACACTAGCGGCCGATGACAATAACACTTATTAAATACGTAAATGGTTAATGGTTATTTATTACGTGGTTGCTGTTTATTTTTCTGTAATAAATCGTTGCGGTGGATTAAATGGTTAAATATTTAATTTGAATGTGCGCGCGGTTATTGGTGATGTTTTGTGCGGGACAAAAGAGGAAGATGAGTTTTGAAGTTTTGGTTATTTATGGTTTGTGGTTGATTTACTTGTGGGAAACTGTGAAAAGTAAATTGAGTTATGTGTTTACTTTTAAATTGAATTGTTGTTGAATCATTAATTTGAATATGTGAATAGATAAATGTAATATAGTATATTATGTAATTAATAGGAATAGCAATATTTTCAGAAGATAGTAGTAACTGTGGAACGAGGCGTTAACCGAGGCTTGAACTACAGGAGTCTGGAAAGTTCTCTTTTCTTGCGTGTTACATATTAGTTTTAATAATATTTTTAAATTAAATGCGGTTTTGGTTTAAGTTCTTTTTTATTAATTTAAACAATGAGTTCTGAAAGATTTTCCCCTATACTATTAATTTTTTTTTCATTTATAACTATCGCTTTTCCGGCTTAGGCTTTAATACAGAGTGATTAGAAATAAGTGTTTCAGTTGGCAATACAATTCTGGGAATATTTTATTATACAGTTGGCACAACGACAGGTAAAGGCGGAAATACAATTTGATATGTCATTTTTATAATAAATACAAATAGGTTGAGTAATAGAAATACTTTAGTTTATTGCTCTGTGTATAATATTAAGAAATAAAATGATGTGGGTAAAGGAAACAACAATTTTTATTAATTTAAATTTTAAAATATCACTGTCAACAACAGGAAATGAATTTATATATCAGTCTTACCAATTTCTAGTAGTTTTTTTTATTGCCAACTAAAATACTTACTTCTGATCACTCTGTAGTATATTGTACAACAATCATTAAATGGATATTCCATTCAATTAAAAAATATATAAAATAAATAAATATATCATCACGCCTTCTACCCATTACTAGGTGTGGCACTCTGCCGAAGCAGATCTCGGTAAGTGATATATATTGCGCGTGAAGTGCGGTTACCAGTCGTCAAATCACGGCCCCCAAAGATGTTAGTGGTGGAGGAGCCACAGAGTTATTTTTAATGTGATGAAAATTGTTTGTTGCCTGTGGGAATCGAACCAGAGTTCTCAGGATATATGAACTAAAACACTGCGACTGGGTGAGTCCGGACGCTGTACTGCAATTGGGATTCAGTTCCTGTTGTGCTGAGTAGCATAAATAAATAAATAAATAAATAAATATAATGTTGTTTGCTACCACTGTTTTATTTAGTAGCGATGCCTATAATAGTCATTAATCAAAAATATTTGAATATGTTGCAAAAATTGCGAATAGTTTAATTATATTATAATGAAATTTTATTTTATTCTTCGAAAAATCATCTCTTGATTTGATAATAATTTTAAGTTAACATTCACCTAACAATCGATCGATAAATAAACCGGACCAAAGCATATTATTGAATAAATACAAAACTGAGCAAGTGAAAACGACGAAAAATAGTAGCTCGGTTGAGTAACTAATTCAGGCAAGTCCAGTTGAGTGCGGGCAATTGCAGTGAAATGATGTCTCGTAAATGTGTTATTAAATTTATTTAAACTGTGGAAAATGTTATGCTTGATGTGTATTTATTTAGTGTGATTAGTGTGATTTTGTGATGTGTGTATCGTAAACGAAATGATCGGTAGCTCATGGTAAGATTTCAGTCAAATATTAAGACCGATTTATATAAGATGATAATTAATAATTCACTGCTTGGCAGAATTGCAATCTAATTTTTATATGTGCAGAAATAATTATCTTATCTATATTTTACTGCACCAGTTCATTTATTGCAGGTAGCAATTTGCTACTAATATTCTATGGATTAAAGAACATATATTAAATATTATTAACTCGGGATTTTTTGCGTGTAAAAGTAATGTAAGAGAGAGTTTGCAATGCACTTTAAGATTAGTGTACATTTGAACATTAAATTTGACACTAATGCGTATGGTTATGTAACATATAACTATGAATCATTTATCATCTAGATAGGTACAATAATGATAGCAATATTTGTGCGATAACAGCTAATACATCGGTACATTATAATAGTAATAATCAAGATCGGTGTCAATTTTTGACAGCAATCAACATAATTATGCATATCACTGGTATCATACAATATAATAGCTTAATCAAAGCAACTTTCTTAAGAGAGCTGAATTTCTTATGTCTTAATTTGTTAAAAGATTTGTCGATAGCATACAGATATTTTACAACGCTTGATACGGTCATAAAATTCACCTATAAATAATTATTGCTATATAGGGTAAACTACTGTTTATGGAAAAGACAGTATTTATATATGATTTTATAAATAATATTATTCTATCATTATACGAAAATAAATATGAATCCGGCAGTACGTTAGCGTTATCGAATCCAGAGATCCCGTGTTCGATTCCAACTCAAGCAAAAAATATATGAACTACTACACTGCGGCTCAATGAGTCTGGACCCTTTACTGTAATTGAGATTAAGTTCTTGTTGTGCAGAGTAAATATAAATAAATAAATAAATAAATATGATAGAACATAGTCCTGGCCATCTGAATTGCAAACTCGTATAATCCGTTGTAATACCCTAAAATGATGGGGTTATCTTATTGAATCTGTATCTAGATTCAACTCTAGATCTATTTCGAGCTTTCGTGAATAAAATTGTGAAGTCAAATTATATACATAAATAATATCATGCTATGTTACATCAAATGAGCTAACACAAATCTTTCAAATATTCTCCGAACAATTATTCATTCGCTTAATTCATCCCGCAATTGATCTTCACCAGGAACTTTCCTCTCATCTCCATAAATCATTCATTTTATACAAGCTCCCTTATTCCTACCATTTGGAATTCTTCAATCATATGCATCCTTTTATCCCTAAGTTATTCTTACAATCTGTCATTACAATTGAGATTATTATTATTATTATTATTTATTATTTGTTACTCTGTACAATAGGAAGTAAATCCTAATTACAGTACAGGGGGCCTACAGCTTATACTGGAATCCGAACCACTCAGACACAATCGTATTTTTTTGGATATAAGTAGAAGACAGTGAGATTTGAACGCACGACCTCTTGCTTGCTAATTAAGAAACGCAAGTTTTACCTCGCTTTTATCCACTGAGCTACGATTGCCTGTAAACAATTAAAACAATTAAACTATTTTCTGTTGTTGCAGTGCAAGGGCGACGTGGCCAGCCTGGTGGACCGCCTCATGGGTCCGCTATACCCCAACTACGCCAACACTCGACCCGTTCTGGTGCGACAGGCTCGAGATCTCCTAGTGTGCGAGTATCTCGGAAATCTGACGCGCTTCGAACAGGAGTTCTGCATCCCGGCTGCGCAGCTGATCCAGGACGTCAAGGAGCATGTAGAAAAGGTTAGTGTGCATATTTATTGGAAAACCTGGAACCTGCAGTACATGAGAGAGTTTCAGCATTCCAAACCTTAGAGGTCCATAAATTAACAATGGTTTCTAGAAAATAAATATGAGCTAAAACTCTAAATCATTTGTGATACATTCATTACTTACAAGTTGTTTGTACTTCAAATATAGGATCCCTAAAACATAGACAATATTAAAGTTAGGAAACTATTACATTTTAAAACAAAAATGGTTTTCAGAAGTTAGTTATATTCAAAATTAATATGGTTAGCTACAATTTGTTTAAAATAAATTTATGCTCATGCCGGGTTGCAAGAAAAAAACAAGAGCTCTTTAGTTAACGAATTATTTATATAGCAACAGTATCAATGGCGATTTTTTGAAATTTATTGAACCGTTAGTTGCTAATGAACCGATAAAACCCAACATCAGTATTATAAGAAACAGAATAAATTTACTTCCATTGTAAATTCAATTTAATCAACAAATTCGAATCAATTTTATTTATTTTATAGCATATGTATGTAACATTACTGTGCTACCCCTGTGGCTCCTCCACCACTAACATATTTGGAGGCCGTGATTTGACGACTGGTAACCGCACTTCACGCGCAAAATATATCATTTACCGAGATCTGCTTCAGCAGAGTGCCACACCCAGTAATGGGTAGAAGGCGTGATGATATATTTATTTTATTTTTGTGAAAAGTTCGGCTATCATTTAAATATATAAACTTTATTTACTTTGGAAGTAAATTTGTTTTTTATAATACCGAACATTAATACATTTAATGAACGATAATTTTAGGAACAAATAAAACGTCGCTTGTTGCAAATTGCGGCTTTTTTAATATCAAGGGCAGTAAGTGCTTCTTACCGGTTGAGGACTTTGTCTCGATCTCCGGTAGGACATTTACTGAATGCAATGCTTATTATTAAGTTTTTTTGCACGATCAACTCTATAAAGAAATTTAAATTTATATATATATTTGAAAATAAATGTGGCATTTTAAAAGCTTGTAATTATCAGTGTTGTCATTTTTAAAGTACTTATGAGAGTTGCTATTTTACTATGATAGAATGTTAAATTTTTGTTTACTCACCGCTTCCTGATCGATGAGTAATTACTTATAGATTAGTAATTTACTATCGTGGAAAAACAATATTAAAAACACATACATACATACATACATATCTTCACGCTATATCCCAACAAATGGAGTAGCACGAACCCTAAAATCACTCATAAAACATTCACTCATCACACTCATCCAAACAATCAACCCTCGTCAAACATTTTCATCCAAAGAAACCACCTTCACTTCAACCACATTCATAGATCACTCCATATAAACTCATTCATTTATTACACTCGAAATCATTATCACACAACAAACCTTCAATCACATCATTGCTATTCGCTACACTATTCCTACACGCTTGTTTTTGAAAGTGAATTCCACACAATTGCAGTTAAACACTCAATGTAAGATCAGAAAACGAATAAAAAAGATACGAAACGAAGGGAGTGTCGTCCCTACGCTTTTGTAAGTGAATTTCGCACAATTGCAGGTAAACACTCTAATGAAATTACTAAACAACAAAACTAAAATCTAAAATCCTGCGCTTTTCTGAAATCATCAGATTCATTCCGCAATTAATCTTCGCCAAACGTTTCTATCCTGACACACCACTTTAGCTTAAAAACACAATATTATTATTTTCATCTGAAACAGATTTAGCAATACATTAAATTTTATTCTAGCTAATTCTATTATTTCAAACTTTACGACAAACCTGCTCTTTAATTTATATCTTAAGATGGTCTTAATGAAGATCGTCTTTCATCGTGTATATTTGTTTATTCACTATAATTAGCTATGATATGAATACCGCCTTAAAAAGAAATTACAATGATGTTAAAAACCAATTCGTATCTTAATATTTCAAAGTTATTTGTAATTCTTGTTGTTGTACAGTGTGCTATTTCTTTCACATTTTGCAAATCTCAAAACTACACATTAAGCTAATTACATATTCTTACATGAAACAAATAACATTTAAAACATATCATTAATAAGCATAATGACATCCTAGACCACAGAGCACGCAGACAATTGTGAGAACTCTTCAAATACGGTCTCGTTCTGCATTTCGCGATCTGTACCACTTTTACCTATAACCGCTATGAAGCCAAATGGCAACTTGGCAAAATGTTCACGTTGCCCAAGTGACATTTAACATGCAATGACGCTTACAATTACAATGCATCCTTTTAAGAAGCTCATTATAATAATACTGCACACAGTATTCTAGCCAGCCGGTGTGGCGTCGCCGGCATCCTTAAAAGTCGCTTCGGGCGAGGAAATTGTTTTTAAAATCTTACATGTTCTGATGTCGGAAGTTTTAGTATTAAATGTGGACTAGAACTGGTCGTATGTCTCATCATTGCAATTTACTGTGATAGGAACAGGGTGACACGAAAAAATTGTCATAAAAAACTATTCGTGATTTGGTAATCATAATTAAGGTTTGGGAAATCAATTGCGTTCGTGGAAGTTACTAATGTTTTTATAGGCATGGAGTATAGAGCACGCAAAGTAATACTTTTATGATTACAATGCCTATGTTATATTTTATAAATTATTAGTTTAAACTAAATGACTCGAAATTTAACTGCATGTTATAAAGCAATATATACATCTTTTCAGTTATATTTCAATAATAATGTCTTAATTTGGAAAATTGGATTATTCTAAGGATTGATATTTTAAACATTATCTACCATCGGCGCAATAAGTAACATTGTTGGTAATGGGAATGTAATGAGTTATTTACAAACAATCCTGGCCCAGTGGATAAAAACGAAGTAACACTTGCGTTTATTAATTAACAAACAATAGATCGTGAATACTAAAAAAATATTCTAGATAGCCATTGGCCTTGAATCACTTTATTTCCCTTGGTAAATAATAAAGTATATGAAGTAATAATTTTCATAAAAACATTATTTATCTGTCGTATATAAACATATTTAAATTTGTCATCATCACATTGCCCACTACTTAATATATACAGCTGAATAAAGGTAAAAAAAACTTCAGTTTTCACTGTCAGCCATTCTTAAATTATTTTACAGATAAAAACAAACATAAAAAATACACAAAACTAAATACTTTATTACTTTAATTTTAAGCATTTTTGTAAAAAAGTAGGAATATTTGTCAACAAAGTTGTTACTAATGATCATAGTTTCGAGATGAAAGAAAAATTATTTTAAAGTTATTTTTTGCAGATATTTTATATGTACTATTATATTGATACAAAGAAAATGTCTTTTTGTTATAAATTAAAAAAATATATCATCACGCCTTCTACCCATTACTGGGTGTGGCACTCTACCGAAGCAGATCTCGGTAAGTGATATATTTTTCGCGTGAATTGCGGTTACCAGTCGTCAAATCACGGTCCCCAAAGATGTTAGTGGTGGAGGAGCCACAGGGGTAGTTTTTGAAATTATGAAAATTGTTTGTCGCCTGTGGGATTCGTACCAGGGTTCTCAGGATTCACAGGCCGACTTCATACCACTGAGCTAGCCACCCCATTTTCATTTTCATATTGTATACCTGTTATTTTCATTTTCTGTTGTAATAAAGTCTCATTATTCTTCAAGGTATTTCTCTACTTCCATTTCGAAACCAAAATACTCTATATATCTATTACAAATTCGTAACATTTTAAGCCAAACCATCGTTCCCACAACACAATATACCACAAAACATACCCCAACGCATACCCTGTCGACCTCACAAGCTCGCTAGTCGCTAGTCGCTGTGGTTTGCTCTCCTACCCACAGGAGATTTAATTAAGTCCCAATAGAGCGAGCATCGAGCGCGTAGTGCAGATTAACTTTTGACATACTCACTTCTGCTCGCTCTACTCTGCTCGGAGTAATCGCCACGTGCACTGTGTGGTCACCCTGATGCTTTCAATTTAAATGTCGTTTAACTGGTTTCTGTTACGAGAGCTGATGGTGGTGGAACTACCCCTGTGGAGATTGAAATTCATATCGGTGGGAAATTTGATTTGATGGAGGTTTGCGACATGACGGTTTTTGTAAATTGTATTTGGCAAACAGTGAAATTATTCGTAACAAAAACGTAGAAATTTCATTGGTTTTACAGCGTTGTCTTTGCAATGTTGGTATATTAGACCAGAGATGGTGTACCAAAAAATATATATTTTCTTTCTTTCTTCTTCATTTTTGTCTCTTTTACCCTTTCGGGTGTCGAGAAAATTATCAAATATTTGTAATGAAGGGGGCTGTGTCAAAGAGTAATATTGAGAAAATATCATGAATAGAAACAGATTTTTTTTCACGACCCTGTTTGAAAGTAAAATTTTCTTACTTTAGAAAAGCTGAAAGGAAAGTAAAACCTTATCCATGGTAACTGAAAAACAATGATAATATTTGATATTAGTGACATATCTGATGCTGGGTTGCATGAAAGTTTTACCGGTTCATTAGCAACTAACGATTCAATAAATTTCAGAAAATCGCTATTGATACTGTTGCTAGATAAACAATTCTTTAACTAAAGAGCTCTTTATTTTTTTCTTGCAACTCAGCATGAGAATAATAAATCTTATCTACAATTCTAATTTATTTCCGAAAATTTTACTTTCTGATAAGGTTGTCAAAAATTATATGTATATATTGTATATCTCGTGAAGAAAGTATCATTCTTCCTTCCAGTGATTTATAAAATGAAATGGCAACTTTGAGAAGAAATGTCTCACTTTCTTTTCTTGATATAAAAATAATTATTAAAAGTATTATTAATTATTATCACTACTTAACATATGATATGATAATTTTCGATAATATTTTGATATTAATTATGAGTGCTGCGCACCTGCTATATTTTCATTTCCATGACATCTATTTAATAAGCGAAAATAATTAACAAGATTTCGATAGATTTTTTTCAATTACATTTATAAAAATAAAATATATCATCACGCCTTTTACCCATTACTCTGCCGAAGCAGATCGCGGTAAGTGATATATGTATATGCGTGAAATGCTGTTATCAACCATATAATCACGGCCCCCAAAGATGTTAGTGGTGGGGAAGTCACACGGGTAATTTTAAATTGATGAAAATGTTTGTCGGCTGTGGGGATCGAACTAGGGTTCTTTGGATACACAGGCCGATTCGATACCACTGAGCCACTACCCCATTTATGAAAATAGCATTTATTTTATTAGTAACCACGTACTGCCGGAAATTTATGAAAACTTGGTAGTTTTAGTAATGAGAGTCATTTACATGAAATGCCACGGCACCGAAGATATGTAGAGGTTTTTGTTCTAGTGTCAATTACTCGAGTTTATTAACTTCTTAACAGTTTCTTTCTTGCTTGTTCAATATCAAATTGCCAGAATTCTTTTCAATATAAGAAAAACAAAACAAACATTTTAATAGTATAATTATGATTTACATTCCACTTTAACACCCGATCAACTTCCAGATCGCTATCACGAGATGAATACCTTCAATCAAAACAAAAAAATAAACAAACCTATCCAAATCATCACCTTCATAGCACCTAATAACTACATCAACGTTAATATTCAAATCTTCAACCTAAAATCTGCATGTAAGATCTTCATCTCTCAGATTTATCGCTCTAAAATCGCTCTTATCCGTTCTCGAGCAACAGACAACCGTTCGCGAAAAGAAAGTCAGTAAACTGATATACCACTGACGTGATAATTCATAGAAATAAACACCAGTTACTTCTCGGCTCTGCGAGTGTAATAAATACAACCATGATCACGACTCGGTATAATTACAGTGTAGGAGAGGTTAACCAAATATGTGTGAGCAATCAATACTAAACGAAACAGTTTGCCATGCAAAGAGGCCATAACTCAGATGCGTCCTGTTTGGAAAATTGCGGGGTTGAGTGATGCCAACTATAGGTTGTTCCGTTGCCAATGTGCAGAGGGCAATGCCTATTCTAGGCACTGGCAAAGCAAGCAAAATGAAATTTTACGCATGAAACAAAAATTCAGAGTAGATGACCCGATAAATTCAGATATTATAAATGACACAACTACACAAAAAAAAGTCGTGATCCTGGATACTGACATTGGTATCCTTATGTATTTTTCGACGCTGAATTCGAATCCGAGGTCAGAATTGCCTAGCACCCTCAGATTTTGCTCCACCACCCTCCAACACCCCCCAAAGAGTCAAGATTTCTAAATTCAAAATGACTATCTTATCCTACGTTCTTTGGTGTGCCAAAAACAAATATGAAGTCAGAATTTACTCATCGCCCAAATATTTTACTCCAGCAACCCCCCCTCCCCAATCTACCTCCCAAAGGGTCAAAATTTCTGAATGTATTGAAATTCATATTGTATATCAAATTAAGTGTTTTCCTTGCATTCGACTATCATCATGGCAAAAAAAAATAATTTTAAGGGTGAAAATCGAGTAAAACAGGGGTTGAAGGGGGTGCAAAAATTTGTATTCGACAAAATAAGCATCTTTTGATCCAAAAATATATATCCAGGGATTTAGGCTGCAACATATATTTTCTATATAAAGAAAGATATTCACATGATGTTGGAATATTGCTGGTCATTGAAAAGAGAGACCAATGATGTCCATAGAAGAAAACGTGTGAGAAGATTGTTTGAGGATGGAAAATATAGATATCAAAAGAAACATATTTAAAGAACAGCCTTCAAAACCCTAAGAACATACAATATTTTATGCACTACAAAAGAACATTTAATTCTAAATTAAAAAGATTCAAGCAGGTACATTCATATGTCAAAATGACATTTTGCAGAATCAAGTATTCACAATAAACCAAAATTGTCAATTTGTGTAACCATAGGAAATTATTTTATTATGATCCTAGGGCCAAAAAGAAGTGTTTAAGCTAAAATTCATGAATTTCGATGAGGTTATGATACTTATGATATTTGAATAAATAAATATTTAAGATTGTACTGACGGTTGATATGATAAATAAGTAAAAAGTTCCTCTCTTTGGAAGACAAATTTTATTCCCTCTCCCCCGCTGGAAAAAAATTGCTTAATTTCATTCGGCATATGAGGGAAGAAAAGCATATTTTCGGTTAAGGCCATAGAATATTTACTGAATTAGCAAGGATTTATCAAGCGAGCTTTGAAAACCTTAGAACCAAGTATAGACACTTTCGGGGAAAATTACGTACAATATTTTTTTGCTATTATCAAAGACAAAATTTCACCATGGAAACAATTATTTTCTTGATCTCTTTTTGCAATTTAGAGATTCTTCTAGTCATATTTTCTGATCTACATTAGTAAAGACGAATTTCTGGTCTAAAAAGGGGATCAAAAAGTGCTAATTTTCGCAAAAAACAATTCTCCATTAGCGAAGGAAATTAAAACCATTGTTGTGGCAACTGAAATACTACGGTATCATTTGACGTTAGTGACTTCCAGGTGATATATGTCAAGAAAATAATAAATCTTATTTAAATTTCTAATTTATTTCTGAAAATACCTCGTGAAGAAATTGTTATTCTTCGCTCAATTCCTTCTATTGGGAAAATGAAACGGCAACTTCAAGAAGAAATGTCTTATTTTCTTCCCTTGATATACAAATAACTATTATTCTGCACAGCACAAAACCCAAATTTGGCTCTGCAAGAAGGATGAGTTGTGGTATCAATGAAAACTAGATGTGAGTGAAGAAGAAGTTCTGAAGAAACATATATCGTGGTAAATGAGATTGCGAAGAATCATGTGATTGTTTTGTGGTGCAAGAAGATTTATTTATATTTTATGCTTTAGAGAGTAGAAACTTATTTAATTTGTTTTAGAAACGTCGCTATGAATTTAAATTGTAATAAAAACTTATTACTTTATTAACTTATTTATACTGAACTAGGAATTGATTTTCGCTTATTCGATATTTAATTGTTTCGAATTATAGATTGAACTTTCATGGATAATATTATGTATCTAATGTTGCCGTATTCCTAAAGATTTTAGAGGTCCTTATTTCCCTTGGTTGCTTTGAGGTAAGACAACTCAAACAATTTGATATTACACAAAATTTCTCCACCTTTAGTACCACAATTTATTACGTCAGTTACTCTTATTAATTGTTACCAAGCATACACGGTCTCGTAAATAATAATTAGACCAAAAAAGGTCCGGTATTATCAACCATATTTATTTCCTAAATCTAGTTTAAGAAAGACAATAGCAAATCACGTAACATTGCTGCCATAAGTTACCAATAAATGCGCGTTTAAAAATTTGCTAATTTCGGTTAAAAATGTTAATTCTCTTGTGGCATTATCCCTTATAAAATTTTCAATGTCTGTATGAATTTCTGTAAAAAGATTGTAGAGTTCGAAAATTGTATTTCTTCTCCAGAGTAGAAACTAAAATTGTAAAGGAAAAGGAAATATAAAAATATCTTACTGATATGAACCAAACCAGGTCAAGAAGTAAAACTTAGATTTTATGCTAAATAGGTACTCAGAAATTATTTGTATAAAATAATTAACATTTTAGTAAACTGCTGTGCCTTTCACTATTATTAATATAAACTTTGTTAAAGTATTAAAGATCTTATTTTACGACAACATAACTCGTACACAAACTGTTCACTAACTATTTGTAAGACCTATAATTAATTATGTATTACTTTTAAAGTTTTATTAATTTGAACATAAACATTTTCAATACTAAGTACAAATATTGGAATATTCCGTTATCAAGTGTTATCGTTTAAATCGAATAATATTGCCCGTATTCTGCGCAAAATAGTCTTGACCAAATTTCTCTAGAAGGAGTTTTCATTTCAGTTTCATTGGCTTATAATTGAGTTGACTTTTATAGAGCAATAATGAGTCATGAGTTTACAAATATGTGTTGTTCGTGTAATTTCGATGATTTATAATTGGTTATTTAATAGAAGATAATTTATTGATATGTCATGGTGAAATTTGTTGATTTCCGTGCGGGTGGTCCCCACTGAAATTGCCATCACACAACTTTCAAACTGTCATTCATAATTGAATTAATTAAATTTCAAATTTGTAACATGTGTGGTGTTATTAAATTTAGGGAGATATTTCAATTTCTCCTTAAACTACTCTTAGATAGATGTATGTTTTTAACAGCATATTAAATTATCAATTTTAAGTATACATTTGAATTTTTTAATATAGCAACGTTTTTATGCTCGGCATGAAGTGGTTACAATACTTTTTATAGGAAAATCTAATCAGTTTCATTTTATATTGGAAGAGTTTTGTCAGAAACTGTCATGTTCTCTGTTACCAGAAATTCTGTCAATTTGATAAAACTTTTGCATGACAAACATGGGCGTCCACAGACATTTTCCAGGGGGGGCGGGTTGCAAAAAACTTTCAGATAGGCATACATTTCTAAAATATTTTTTTTTACATAATATAAATACAAATACACATAACAAATAGACAAAAAAATATTTAAATTTGTGAAATCAATTACTAGTCTTTGTCGTCTGGGTTTGAATTGAAGAAGAAGGACAATCTTCGAGTAACTCTTCTATAAATTAACACCATTTCTTCAATAAATTCCGATTTACAGTTTTTATTTTCTAATATTTTGTGTCCGTGTAGCTTAATAAACTTAGATTACTCAATCGTTACGATTGTCGCTAGCTGGCTATAAGAATACTGCTGGAAAGTTACAGCTTGAATTTATTATTTTTAAACTTCTAATTTTATTTTTATTTTATTTATATATACATACACAAGATGGTGACCGCGACTCTCGAACAAAGGATTTTAACATGTAAAATCATATTGATTTAATTTCCAGCTTCATAATTATTTAAAACAAAAAAGCTTCAAATAAAAATTTTAGGGAATAAAATACGAAATTAATTTTGCATGCTTTGTAACGGCACAAATTAGAACTGAAAATGACTAAAATTGTCTCAAAACTATCGATAGCTATGAAATTGAAACAAAATTTAACAAATGTTTGACGTTCCATCTGTCAAAACTGATAAAATAAATTCTTTATTTATTATTTCATTTATTTTGACAGATAAAACGTCAAACATTTGTTTTGAGGCAATTTTTGTCATTTTCAAATCTAATTTGTGCCGTTACAAAGCATGCAAAATTAATTTTGTTTATTGGTTCAGATCCAGAATTTTAAGCCCTAAAACTTTTATTTCAAGCGTTTTTGCTTAAAATATTTAGGGAAGCAGGATATTACAAAATTATAATTTTACATGTTAAAGTCCTATGTACGAGAGTCGTGGTCATCACCATAGTTAATATCCAGGGGGGGCGCCCCGGCTTGCCTCCCCCTGCGGACGCCCATAATGACAAACACAAAAATATTACGGGTTTTCATACAATTTGGTTACAAATACAATACAAATAAGTACAAACGTTTCTTATCCTGTCATACATTTTTTGTTTCGACTTTTGTAGTTTTTACAGATCTAATAAACAAAAATAAATTCTGGTGTCCATGGTTCATGTTTTCAACATATAATAATTGAACATGTGACATTACCTCACCTGTCAAACCCACTTCCTTAAAGTAAACAAATATAAAATGAAAAATATCAAATATTTCTACTTATAACTATCGGCGTAAAAATGAAAATGATAATATTTTCACTGGCCTTGATATTTGAGTGAGCTATATTAATCAAATTAACAATGAATCAAAATAATAATAATTTCTTGTCTGAATACCCATTGAAAGGAATAATGGACGATGAATTATTGAATTTTTTATTCCCATTTAATTGGGTGGTCCACAAAAGAATTTTAGTTCGGCAAACTCTCATAACAGTGTAATTATTAAATTTTAGTTTCAGTAGCTAACCTTGATACACAGTTAAAAAGAATCGAAAATAATAAACCAACAAAAAAAATCGATTAACAGTACAATAAATAGTCGCAAATTAATTTACTCTTTGCAATTCTCTTTCGTTGGTAATCTAGATTATTTTTTTTGTTTGTTTCATAAATAACTTCTTAACAATATTTAAACTTTTACCTTGTTTATTTTTCGTGGCACAAAAAAAGTTTGAGTCACAATGAAAGAATTTTGTAGTAGTTCGTTTGAAGAAATGAAATGTGTGTCGGTATGACTGGTAGATTTGAAGCTCTTGCTGTTGCTATGTGTAAAATTAAACACAATGGTGCTATTGATAACGATGATTGGCTATTTATTATTGGTATTATTGTTTTGTGTGAACAGTTTTCACTTGCAGCTCGTAATTTATTGTTTGTTATTTGATTGATATCTTTATCAAGATGAATGAAGCTAAAAAACTTGTATGAAAGCATGTTGTACATTTTTAATTCATTCAATTTTTATTGATATTTTGCGCATGCGGTTAGTAAAATAATACATTTATATACTTGTATTTGTACGACCATGGATCTGATAGTATCTAATTCTCAAAATATGGAAAACTTTAAACACAAATAATTATTTAATTAATAATTTAAGTAAATACTAATTAAATTTCATTTCGTAAATATTCTCTTTAAATAACAGTGTCACTGAAGACGATTTTCGTGTCAAATCTTTCAGTTTATGAAAGTCTTACACTGGTATTCATAGTCGTTCGCCCAGCGACGCGCTGAGAATGCGCCCATAAGCTATTCATTTGGCGAAACGCTGGCGAACCGTTGGCGAACGACTATGAATACTAGTGATAGGATCGAGGCTACCTATGACATATAACAAACTAGACAGAAAAACTGGAATAAAATTATATTTGAATCCATATATAAAAAGAGCATAAAAGACGCAAAATATATGAAATAAATAAATATATCATCACGCCTTCTACCCATTACTGGATGTAGCACTCTGCCGAAGCAGATCTTGGTAAGTGATATATTTATGGGCGTAAAGTGCGGTTACCAGCTGTCAAATCACGGCCTCCAAAGATGTTAGTGGTGGGGGAGCCACAGGGGTAATTTTAAATTGGTGAAACTGTTTTGTCGGCTGCGGGGATCGATCCAGGATTCTTAGGATCCACAGGCCGACTTATTATAGAAAATAGAAGAAATAGTATAAAGAAATCATTTCATAATTGTTGGGTTGGGCCGTTGAAACTCCCTTACAAAAGAAAATGAAAATTATGAAACTTATTTGGAAGCATTTTACTTTATAATATTTAATTAATCTTTAGCAACAAAATTTACGTAAATCTTATAAAAATTCTATTTATTTATCTAAAATAAATAAATAAATATATAATCACGTCTTTTACCCATTCTGGGTGTGGCACTCTGCCATAGCAGATCTCGGTATGTGATATATTTATGCACGTGAAATGTTGTTCCCAGTCAACAAATCACGGCCCCTACAGATGTTAGTGATGAGGGAGCCATAGGGGTAATTTTACTCTTTTGAAAATTATTTGTCGGCTGCGAGAATCGAACCAGGTTGTCAAATCCATAGGCCGACTTGATACCATTGTATCACCTGCCACCATATTTATTTATCTAAATTAAGTAATTATTTTAATGAGAATACAAAACAAAAGCAATATGTTCTTTGATAACACATTAACGCTACCAAAATTGCTCTAATTTAATTTTCGATATTCTCTATTGTCGCTATTTAGTTTTCTAATTTATCCTCTCTGAAATATGTTATAATAATGAACCAGTAGTCATAATCATAATTTTCATCAAAGCATCTCCATCTGTTATCACTTTCTCCAACCAATCTACTTTAAGTTCTGAGAACAACAAACACACATTTATACATTTATGTTTGGTTTCTGAACCCGGAACAATTTGTGACGGTGCCCGGAACAAGTATTTGTCTGGTTTCCGGATTCTCCGCTTATATCGGTAAAGTTTAGTGCTTTTCAACCTATAAAACCAGAATGCTCTTCGTATAAAGAAGAGCAGCCGCTAAATTGGAGTTTTACTCAGGGGCGGACTGGCCTTTTAGTAAATTAAATCTTGTATAACTTTAATACTGCAGTTTTATTAGGTACGTGCAGTGTAAAAATTTTATGCAATAGTTAAAATTGTGAGAGAAATTATAGTACCTACTGTTTTATGTTTGCAGGGATATTAACTCTTATTACTGTAATAAAGTAAATCATAATTAGTTACTGCGGTAGTAGGGGTAAGGATTTAAGGTTGTTTTATAATATCATAATGTGAGGAAGTAGTATTTCGTTATTATGGATAAAGATGTTTAATTAATAATAATAATAAATTTATTTATTTAGCAGAGTTGCTAATATACATATTAAAATTAAAATTCTTCGTTTATTTACCCAGACATTTTTTTTAATACATAAATAAATTAATTATGGCATATCTGAAAGTAACATTAGAAACAGCGAATATCATTTAAAAAATAAAATCCATAAAATTAAAAGAAATTGGTAGCGCCAGCTGATAAAATATAAATGTCAAAAATATTGTTGTACAGTAATTTCACCAACTTCACTAAAATTGAGTTAATTGCAAGAGCGGCAAGAACACACTGTATTTTTTTATTGCCGGCCATAAAAGTCGGCTTCTTATATATATATATATCATCACGCCTTCTACCCATTACTGGGTGTGGCACTCTGCCGAAGCAGATCTCGGTAAGTGATATATTTTGCGCGTGAAGTGCGGTTACCAGTCGTCAAATCACGGCCCACAAATATGTTAGTGCTGGAGGAGCCACAGGGGTAACTTTTGAAATTACTTCATACCCCTGAGCTAGCCACCCTATAAATAAATAAGTATATATATATATATATATATATATATATATATATATATTTGTACCTCGTAATGTTTTTTCTCTCGATGCATTACAGAAAAAAAACGTGCACATCCTTGATTTATAATGTTAATCGAGAAAAAAATAGCTAAATCCTGTTAGACAGTTGACCTGTTTTGAAATTTGATTTAAAACGTTTACAGTTTTCATACTTCTATTTATTTTAAATCTAAATAATTAAAGTCCAAATAAAATTATTTAAATGTCGCAGTACTCTGCACATAATCTGTCAAATTTATGTACCAGGTACCAGAAGAATAGCAGAGAGCAGCATTGCTGTTGTCGTTTCTATAGTATTACGTTACACTTCTTGTTTTGTCATTATTTTATTCCTAGAGCGAAAGTACTTATTATCCACGTACCAGATTCTTACTTTCCACACATTAAATAAGTGCAGAAAAGCAATCATTCTGTCGTGATCATAAAAAAAATCATTGTCAGGCAATATCCAACTCCTTAAAAACCACAAAACCACCAAACTTAGAATCCAACCCTGTCCCTTGATTCATTTCAGTCAGGCTGACTCCACTCTCCACTCTAGATCGATGTCGGGGGTATTGTCCTCCCTGCACGTCTCTGATACTTCCCCCACCACGTGCAGGTACCATGTGGTGCCTTCCTTCACGTTGCATGTTCCGGATGCGAGCAGACAGCCGGAATTACCTGCCCTGCCTGCCATTATCTCTCCTGGTTCCCCTATGAGGGATATAGGTCGCGTATGATGAACTGTATAACTACTTTTTAATATCGTCTCTCTGAACTTAAAATGGGGGAAATTTATTGCTTGTGAAATTTCGTGATTTTATGCAATAAGTTAGTGAAGGGGTAGGAGGATTAACTATGGTGCTCTTTGGGTAATTTATTGGGGTAAATTATTTTACTTTTTTTTTCTTGAAAAAGAAAAAGAAATGGAAAGAAGCATTACAATAAATTTTGCTTGTCTAATTTTCTCTAGACGGGAAAATAGTCATTGTTTCCCTGCATGATAGTTTTAAAAGAAAGATAAGAATACTGCAATAAGAAAATGAAAAATTCAGTGACTACAGGTTTTGTCACGGTTATTAGACAAATAGATTCAGTAACTTACTGTGTATAGTAACCCAGTATATTCCACCGGTTAGAATGACTCTCTGTATAAATTGACTGCAAGATGTCAATAGTGCATCATGCCTTCCAATTTATTGTACATAATTTAATATACAGTACAAATGAAACATGAAAAATAGTATACTATTACGCTTGAAATGTATAGCAAAAGATAGATACTAATAAGATTGATTTAAAATCAACAAGAATTTTGAAAGTTCAGTTATATTTGTATTTCTGATGAAAGTGTACGTTCAGTACACCGAAACGTTGAATTAATTACAATTTAATAAAACAGAAATTAACCCAAAAGTGTATTTAATTTAAACTACGAGTTCTGAAAGATTTTTCGATATTTTTTTTTCTAATCTTTGTAGATTCATTGTTCGAGAAGTGTGCGTGAGTAATTTGAGATGTTTTGTATAGCAATCATTAGATGGATGTGATTGAAAGTTTGTTGTGTGATGAATGATTTCGAGTGTGATGAGTAAATGAGCTTATATGCAGAGAATGATGAATGTGGGTGATACCAAAGTGATGTGTTTGGATGAGAATGTGCGAAGCGGCCTGATTATTTGATTAATCTGATAAGTAAATGTTAAATGTTAAAACAACCCCTATGGCTCCTCCACTACTAACATCTTTGGGGGCCGTGATTTGACGGCTGGTAACCGCACTTCACGCGCAAAATATATCACTTACCGAGATCTGCTTCAGCAGAGTGCCACACCCAGTAATGGGTAGAAGGCGTGATGATATATATATATATATATATATATATATATATATATAAAATTATTATCGGGGTAATGGCTCAGTGGTATCAAGTCGGTCTGTGGATTCTAAGAAACCAGGTTCGATACCCACAATCGACAAACCATTTTAATTAATTTAAAATTCCCCCTGTGGCTCTCCCACCACTAACATCTTTGGAGGCCGTGATTTGAGGGCTCGTAACCGCACTTCATGCGCATAAATATATCACTTACCGAGATATGCTTCAGCAAAGTGCCACACCGAGTAATGGGCTAAAAGTACGGTGAAGTGGGTAGCGTTACGGAATTTGAATCCGGAGATCCCGAGTTCGAATTTCACTCAAACAACAAATTATAAGAACAACCACTCTGCGGCTCGGTGAGTCTGGACCCTGTACTGTCATTGGGATTTAATTCCTGTTATACAGACTAACATAAATAAATAAATAAATAAATGATATATTTATTTTTTATTTTATAATTATTACAACTTATTTATTATTTTACAGTAAAATATGTTCATTTAACCAAATATGCCGGCGCACATCATATAATTAATTTAGTCCCTGTAATTCTTCCCTTGCAAGACATTTAAGAGGACTAAAATTGACGAGGATAACAAACGAATTACTGAACGTATCTGTCTAGTAACTTTGGTTTTTGTATATGTATTTTATGGAACCTATAAATATTTAATATCTAAAATGCATCCGATTCATATTAAACGACAAAACCACACGATACTAAACTGTAATAATCCTAATTAAATAAGTTGATTTTAGTAGTGACTGTCTATTTACTAAACACGCACTGCTATTCGTAGATTGCATTACGCTCTACGCTTAATGGCTCTATTTACTAATTCGAATCAGAGCACTGTGCCGCTAACAAACACGCTACCAAACCTACCAATTACCGAATTTCCGTAAGTGAGTTTTAGTTTATAGCGCTGAGTAAATGAAGAGAAAATGCAATACGTATGTTATTAATTTTTGTTTCTAACATACTTTTGGTTTTTGGAAAATAAGAGTAAGGTTAAGTTTAGTAGGAGGCACGTATTTTGAGATACATTAAGCGGTTCATTTAATTAATAGCTAGAATAATTTTTCTGATGAGTATCGAACAGGATGGGGTGTTACTATAAAAGTGTTTTTCAATAATTAATTTTTTGTTAGAATTTATAAATGAACTAAATAAAGATGTTACTTTAAGGTTTCTCTAGTTTTGCTTGTAACAGTTTGGTGAGAAGTAGGTGAATCTAATAACCGATAAATTTGGAAACATGATATGTGTATCAGCTAAATGCTTTTACATACTCTTGAATGGTTTTTAGTAGACTGTTGTATACAGGATGTTGCACGAAATACGGATCATATATGTTTCTTCATATGGTTCCCTATTTCCTCCAACTTTGTTCTACAGAACAATGATTGTTTAATCAGGTTTCATTTCGGATAGTATTTCTACTAAATGAACGATAGTAATATTTTAAATATTCGAAATTATTTTAAATATTCAAAAATAGTATTCTCAACTAATACAATTTTGTATAAGAATTTGTTTAATGACACAATTGTCTGTTGGTAGATATTATAAATAATTTTTGAAAAAGCAATGAGCGTTGAACCCAGAACCTTTCACTCGCATGGTGACTGCTGTAACCAATTGAGCTACAAACACTCGGCGAATACTCATGCATTTTCGTGCAATCTTTAGTTGAAGAAATGTAAAGTGACATGGGTTGCGTCAATTCGTTACAAGTCAACAACCGCAGTATGCTTTTTCAAAAATTATTTATAATATCTACCAACAGACAATTGTGTTATTAAACAAATTCTAATAATATTATCACTTAGGGAATTACCCAATAGTATACTACGGTTGTTGACTTGTAACGAATTGACGCAACCCATGTCACTTTACATTTCTTTAACTAAAGATTGCACGAAAATGCATGAATATTTGCCGAGTGTTTGTGGCTCAATTGGTTAGAGCAGTCACCATACGAGTGAAAGATTCTGGATTCAAATCCCGGCGAACGCTCATTGCTTTTTCAAAAATTATTTATAATGCAATTTTTATTAAATTTGAAGAACCAACAATTAGTATATTAAAGGAAGAAAGTGAGATATTTCTTCTCGATGTTTTATTTTTCAAGATGAAGATAAGGTATATAAAGTACCTGATAGCAAAATGACACTTTATTCTCGTGGTGTACATATATTTTTTTCTATACCCTATCAAAAAGTAAAGTTTTCAGAAATAAATTAGAAATTTAAATTAGCTTTATTATTCTCTTCAATCTTAAATCTGGATGTACTAATATCTAATCATACCGTTGTTTTCCAGCTGCCATGAATATAGTTTTACTTTTTTCCCGAGGGAGGAAAAAGTTGCTTTTTATAGGACTATGACGGAGAGAAGGCTTTTCTGCATTTACATTGAAGAAAGATTGATGAAAAGTGTATAGGAGTGATTGGATGGATATAATTGAAGGTTTATTGTGTGATGAATGTTTGACAAGGACTGATTATTGGCGGAATATAGCGTGATGTTATGTATGTATGTATATTATATATGGAAAGTAGATATTTTTCTCCTACTTATGTGGAAAGTATTACTTACCATCTTCGTGGAGAAAGTGAATATTTCTGATCGAATAGATCATCGTATTCATGGTTACATGAACACCATTATCGTTTTTAATTGAATTTCAAAACAGAAAAATTGCCAAAAATGATTTACAATTGATCGTATAAAAATATTCGTCGTACTTTCTGCACTAGGTACACAAATTATTCTTTCCTAAGGATAAAAAGTTTGCCTTTGGTTTCTCAATTGAAGAAAGACATTTTTACTTTCAGACAGGTTAGTGAAAAAAATTATTTCCCAATTAGTTCTGCTGTACTATACAGCTTATCTTTGCATAATTAGTTACCTATATTCTAAAATTATATCATCATAATTAATGGAAAATAAATAATGAAAAGTTCATTGAATGTCTGTCAGTTACGTCAGCATAGAGTGCAACGAAGCATAGACACTCACTAGATAACTAACTAATTAACCTGGGTGTGTCTGCATGCGAAGATGAATCCGCAAGGCGATTATAAATTTCGTGTAACATCATCTTACTGTTTATGATTAGTGTGTATAATTCAAGGTCAAACAAAAACAGGTCGCGTGCTAGATTCAAAACATCTGAGCATCGCCGGCAAGAACGTCACTGATGACCAATCAGCGGCTTGAGAATGCCCAGTGGCGGCGAGATACACCTCAAAAAAGAGACGAATTTAGAAAACCCATTTTGAGTTAATTTTTCAGATAGTTTACTAAATAAAAATATTAATATTTCCTTATATAATATCCACCACTTGTGACTATGGTTTTCTTGGCAATTTTTGGCATCTTTGTTGTCATGATTTCGACTATTTATTGTTTGTTGTGCTGAGCATAAGAGATGTTGCACAAATCTCATCGTAGGTGGCAACACTAGGTTAAGGCACTTTTTAAAATTTTGCAAATAAAATATCGCATTTTTACACACTTATTAGCTTGTTTGTTGTCATATGTATAATAAAAACAACCACAACATTTGATAAGTATAACAACATGGACTTCTCAAATATGTTTGTAGTTTGTGATAGTGCAAGCTGTCAAAGCTATGTTAAGTAGACGTACATTATTATATAATTTTGGAAGAATATCTTAGTCTTGTGCCGACAAAGTTACTGTAAGTCGTCGCCAGCATCTTCCATTGACATGAGTACGATAGCATGATTGGTTTACTAAATAAAATCACGATATCACGAATAATATTCACCCGATAGGTTACTTTTGTTTAATTGGCACGTTTTAAGTAACCCAGAACAGTTCCTGAACTGATCCTACTGAACCAGCTATTTTGGAGAGTTGACAGGTGGAACTTGTTTTCTATCTCTTTCCAATCAACTTGTGTTGTTTGAATTGATGGCATCGCAATTTGTATTTAAGCAGATGCCATTTAGAACGTTCATTCAGATTTTAAATTTATCGCTAATTTTTACAACTTACACTAGATGCATCATTTATTTAGAAGTTACATGACTTAGTTCTAAATCAGTTCAGGGTTGAACCCAAAGTTCCCAAACAAATATGGCCAATATTTTTAATAAAAATTAGAAAACGATAAGTTTTTTATACCATATGGGATTATGTCTCCATTTTGTCGTTATGGTCATCCAATTAGAATCAAGATTAATAAGTCCTATCGAACCATGCTATAATTTCTCATCGACAACACTAAAGTAATTATAGCCAATTGCAAAACTTTTCAATGTCAGAAAAGGATAAAAGCATGATTATATATTAATTTAATTATAATTTTATGGAATAAGTGGTTCAGTGGTATCGAGTCAGATTGTAGATTTGAAAACCCTGGTTTGATTTCCATAGCCGACAAAAAAATTTCACCACATCATAATTACCCCTGTGCCTCTCACCACTAATATCTTTGGGGATTGGTAGCCGCACTTCACGGGCTTAAATATATCACTTATTGAATGCTACACTCAGTAATAGGTAGATGGCGTGATGATATATTTATTTATTACTTTATGATTAGAAGTAAAAAGGTATGAATTCGTCCGCCACTGAATGTTGTAGCCGGCCGGCAAACTCACATTCTCACAGCGTGTAGAATTAAGACAAATCGTACGTAACAATGAAAGTTGCCAGGAAAACTGGTCTGTAATATTCTATTAACTTTGCTCTAATTTCTTGTAATTCGATCACAACCATGTCAGAATTGACAGAAAGATATTTTAATTGTTAAAATCGAACCTGTTTTCGATTTGTATCGACGTCGTGTACGAATGAATGCTTATAGAAATGTCGCGAATGTTTTTGCTACTGGTTATGACTGTGACAAGTTTGAGGCTCATGTTATGTGATGTGAATATCCTGGGTCACGACTAATGATTCATCTAATGTTCATGTTCTTACGTCACAACTTAATACTGACGAAAAAACGACACATACAGTATGTTTCAATATCATTGGTCAAATATAACTTATTTTTCACCGCTCCGCCAGAAAGTCAAGTTTATTTTCCTTAATAGAAAGAGAAAAGTGATACTACCTTTAAGATAATTGTTTTTCCGTAAAGAAGTTATGTATGGCAATTGGAAAACAACATTATGATTCGACATTATTTAAAATCCCTGAATTACTAAAGTACCACGACTTGCAATAATCTAGAGACCTTGACATTAGCATCATCTAGGTGACCTTTATCAAGAGAATAATAAATCTTATTTAAATTTGTAATTTATTTCTGAATATTTTGTTTCTTGTTTATGTTTCCCTAGTTCATTATTATCTATTAATACCATGGAAAGAAGATACATTATTTAATTCATAATGCCCTAGGGCATGATATGATTTAATAGGCCCTAGGGCATTAAGAATGACGTTAACTACGGGAATACTGTCATTTTTTCTAGTATTGCCAGATAATCCTTTTTTTGTGGCTTCTTGGCGGACCAACTACTCAGGTCATATTCCGCCATTACGCCCTGATCTGCGTTATTATTGGACAACAGCAACACGGGTTTCTTTTGACGCTCACCCATCCAAGTACTACCCGCGCGCAACGTTACTTAACTCGCGTTATCGCTTAGATCAGTTCCAACTAGTGCAGTCATGGCCGTTGACAAAATCCATTATTTATTATTTGGATTATTGAAAAAATCTAGTAAGACATAAAATATTGTATGCACCACGGGCATTACTTGATATTTATACCCCTCGGGCCAGAGGCCTTCGATCTTGTAAACATTATCCTCGGAGGGCATAAACATCTTCATAATACCCTAAGTACATAAATAACTATAGTAACTATAATGTATATGGGGTAGGTGATTCTATGGTATCTAATCAGGCTGTGGATTTGAGATCCCGTGTTCAATGCCCACAGCCGACAAACAATTTTCACCACATTTAAATTACCCCTGTGACTCTCTATTCATTACCATATTTGGGACCGTGGTTTGGGACTGCTGGTAACCGCATTTCACGTGTATAAATATTTTACCGAGATCTTCTACGGCAGAATTCCACATTTAGTAATGGGTAAAAGAAGTGGTGATATATTTATTTATTTTATGTATATCTCATAAAGAAAGTGTAATTTTTCTCCCAAATTCTTTATATCCTTCACTTTCTTCTCGGGAAATTAATCGGCTCCTTCAGGAAGAAATACCTCACTTTCTTCCATTCTTCAACCACAAATAACTATTGTAGAGATTTAGCCCAAATTATAGTTTAATTCACACAAATTTCTAGCTTCACTTCCTACTGGTTTCACTGTAAGCGATTTCCTCGAGCTAAAGTGATAAATAAAACTAGTCTAATGGGCAGCACAGCGGAGGTTAGACCTTAGATTACTGGTTCAAATCTTGCTTAGGGTCTATGAATATTTAAATTGTAATGTCTTCATCAAGCTTACTTAGAAAACAGCCTTCAGCTAAACCTTACCCTTGATTATACTGGCCAAGAAAACAAAACAAAACGAATAAGAAAGTCGATCACTCGATTTACCTCAAAAGACAGTTTATTAATCAAGTAATCAACACTTTATTATGCACGAATCAGGTTACCGTTCAACATCACAAATAAAATATTACACAAATTTATTCTCCACATCAAAATTCAATTTATAATAAATAGTACAAAAGCAACAAGTACAGAGTAACGTTACCACAATTTTTCACTCATTTCGATTGACATTAATTATAATTAAAAGGAACCTTTCTTCCATATAATATCCTTTCACAGTTGTGATCCAACTACGTAACAGTGGCAAGCCGGATGATTGTAAATAATTACTATTACGATACTTTTAGTGCATATTTCTCTAGCTGCAATGTGTACTACTGTGTCAGACGTTTTAAGCTGCGTGCTACATATAAAATGCACGCAATAAATTATTAGTTAATCATGTCAGTCTTCGGTGTTTGTCAGGTGCTATAATTTTCAATTTGTATTTATTAGGAACGGAACTTATGAATATTTATTATGTATTATGTGTAGAGGATACGACCGATGGAATTGGTTATTAGCTACCATTAATTATGGCTTTGATATTTAATTTTGGTGTTTGTGTTCGAAAGGTGTGATTGATTTTTATCGTATTTGCATATTGATAACTTTATTTTATTCGTTGTTTGTAGAATTTTCTCAAGGAATATTAATGATTTGACGATTTGAGGCAAATCATATGCATAGTTTCGTTGGTTGGCATGGAAACGCAGATCTTTATGAAACAAAATGGTATTGTTATCTATATATATAAAAATTAATGTTTGTTTGTCTGTTTGTTTGTTTGTCCCTTATGCGTTCTTATACCATTCATCCGATTGCGATGAAATTTTGCTAAGTTGTTGAGTGCACGCCCGCGAAGGTTTCTAACTTAGCACACGTCCAATCCGCCATCTTGAAACAAAATGGCGGCTAGCTATCTTGAAAAGTACCGCACTGATTCGATTCAAATTTGATATAGACATAGACGAGAACCAATCTTAATATATAGGTATAATAAAGATTCAGTCCGCCATCTTGAAACAAAATGGCGGCTAGCTATCTTGAAAAGTACTGCACTGATTCGATTCAAATTTGGTATAGACATAGACGAGAACCAATCTTAATATATAGGTATAATAAAGATTCAGTCCGCCATCTTGAAACAAAATGGCCGCTTGCTATCCTGAAAAGTACTACACTGATTCGATTCAAATTTAGTATAGACATAGACGGGAACCAATCTTAACATATAGCTCTAATAAAACTTCAGTCCGCCATCTTGAAACAAAATGGCCGCTAGCTATTCTGAAAATTGCTGCACTGATTCAATTCAAATTTTGGTATAGGTATAGATGAGAATCAATCTTAACATATAGGTATAATAAAGCTTCAGTCTTCCATCTTGAAACAAAATGGCCGTTAGCTATCCGGAAAAGTACTGCACTGATTCGATTCAAATATGGTATGGACATAGACGGGAACAAATCTTAACATACAGGTATAATAAAGCGTCAGTCCTCCATCTTGAAACAAAATGGCCGTTAGCTATCCTGAAAAGTACTGCACTGATTCGATTCAAATTTGGTATAGATACAGACGAGAACCAATCTCAACATATAGGTATAATAAAGCTTTAGTCCTATGCCATTCAAATTTAGACGTTTGGAGTTTCCGGTACGACTCGCATTTGTAATGACCATCAACAAAACACAGGGAGAATCGCTACAAGTGTGTCGAGTAAATTTGGAAAATCCATGCTTCTCACATGGACAGCTGTACACAAACACTTTCTTTGAGTTGCAATGCAACGCATGCCGGGTACTCCATTAAATTGTAGACCACGCGAACGAAGTCGCGGGTAATAGCTAGTTATAAATAAATGATACATAATGACTGTTACTCGGTGAGTTGTATTACTAGTTATTTATTATACAAGTGTTTTATTAGGTATATAAAACACGCAAGAAAAGTTTAAGTACCGAAGGTCGAGTGTTTAATTTTCTTAAGTGTTTTATATACCAATAAAACACAAGTGTAATACAAAATTGTGTACACAACTCGTAATTATAGGTATCGAAGAAGATTGGTCGTAACGTTTAACGTTGATTCAGTTATATATAGTTTCTCAAAATACGGTCGATCATGAAGTGGTTGCTAAGTAACAAGTTGTTTATAATGTTTTATGGCATATAAAACACTAGTGTATAACTCAACTGAAATCAGTGACATAATATCTTTATAACTCGTATATATGAATTGTGGATAAACTATTTTAAGCAGTGTTACTAAGGTAATACTAAAATATTCCGCTATATACTTTGCATTAGCTAAAATAGTAGTATATGGGGTAGGTGGCTCAGTTGTATCGAGACGGACTGTAGATTTGAGAACCCGGGTTCTATTCTATTAAATTACGCTATCAAAATGAAATATAAATAAATAAATATATCATCACGCCTTTTACCCATTACTGGGTGTGGCACTCTGCCGAAGCAGATCTCGGTAAGTGATATATTTATGCGCGTGAAGTGCGGTTACCGGTCGTCAAATCACGGCCTCCAAAGATATTAGTGATGGAGGAACCACAGGGGTAATTTTTAAATTGGTGAAAATGGTTTGTCGGTTGTGGGGATCGAACCAGGGTTCTTAGGATCCACAGGCCGACTCGGATACCACTGAGCCATTATCCCACATTTGAAAAATGAAATATTCTATATTAAATAAGATGTAAGGATATTGGTAGTGTTGTGATATAAAATTTGGTCGCATATTTTTTGTCGGACACTTTTTATTTACAAAAAAAAAACTGATTTCACATGTTAACTCTTTATGCTAACATTTACGTGGAACACACGGTATATTTACATACATACGTACATACATGACATCACGCTATATCCCATAAAATGGGGTAGCATGAACCCTAGAATCATTCATAAAACATTCACTTATCAGGTGGTAGTAGAAAACTGTAGAAAATTGTATTTAATTTTATTTACTCATACTCGTTTTACCCACATTCATAATTTATTTATTTTGTTCCTCTGCACAACAGGAAGTAAATCCCAATTACAGTACAGGGGACCTACAGCTTATAGTGGAATCCGAACCAACATAATCATATATTTTTAATATAAGTAGAAGTCAGTGAGATTTGAAAGACCGACCTGTTGCTTGCTAATTAAGAAACGCAAGTTTTATCTTGCTTTTATCCCTCCATATTAGCTCATTTACTCATTACAGTCTGACTCACTCATCTCGCAAGAAACCTTTAATCACATGCATCCAATCACTCCCAAATATTTATAAGAACATTTCATTCAAATAAAAAATAGTTTTGAGTGTTAATTTTAGGCCCAATTAGCGTATAACTGATTCCTAGTCTTAGAATTAATTTACAAAATTATGGATGAAATGAAAAGACTAATTGATTCATATATTTCTTTCATGAATAAATCATATATAATTATCTTATGTAACAGTTGGAGTATGGAAAAAATACCATCGCTAACTAATAGTTATGAAGTTTATTATATATTTAAATAACAAATAACATACATATGGCATTCTTGAAACAGAAACCTATATTTTAAGTGGCAATTTGAGTATAACAACATTTACACAACTGACAGAAAATATGACGTCGAACTGGCCAGAAAGTGTGTTAGAAAACCAATCTGAACAAAAGCTCAGTATGACGTCTTTATGTGTTTAAAACGCCAAAAGGAATAACCTAATCATCTATTATAGAATCTTAACTGTGCTTCCTATTCGAACTTAATAAGCAAATATTTTAATCGATTTCGGACCATCCGTTTATATTGTTTATGCCTTCAAATGTCCATTAAAATTTATGTTAAATTGACAATAGAACTTGTGTTGATTAGGCTTGGGGCAAATGTTTATAATCGCAATATTATTTAGAATTATTTTACAGTACTTTGAACTTTTAGCTTAAAAATTATGTATAGACAAATCGACAGAAAGTGAATCCTCAAGCGCTTCGATCAAATGGAGATATCGCTTTCGCAAAAAATTGTCGAATGAATATTCGAATAATTCGGATACTCGTTAGTTTCCATATAGTTTTTGAGATATTGTTAAAAAATTGCTCGATGAGAAAATTTTGGTGAAAACATTTTGAAAAATAAAATATTTTGAAAATTTGTTTACAAGTCAATTGAAGCACGAGAAATTCATGGCCATTGAGTGCATCTTCATATCTCGTTTAGTTTTTGAGATATAGTCTCGGGAAAGTCAAAAATATTATGAGGTATATTTTTTGGAGAATTTAACTTTTCCGGAGGTTATATCTTAAAAAGTAAACAAGTTATTAAAATTAGCTCAACGGCATTGAATTCCTCGTGCCCGAATTGACTTATAAGCAAATTTTTAGCGATTTTTATTTTTTGAATTTTTTTGAAGGGGTACCTCTTGGATTTTTGTCGCTTTTACGCTATTTTCAGTCTGTTTCCTTTAAATTTCTTCCTCGTACGAATATTGTAACGAAAATTTACTTACATATGTATTTTAACCTGCTGAATTCAATAGTAAAATCCCCAAGTGCATATGTCTTCTAGTTTTTGAGATGTTTTTCAAAAATTGCTCAATGAGAAAAATTTTGGTGAAAACTTTACGAAAAATAAAAAATGCTGAAAATTAGTCTATAAGTCAATTGAAGCACAACAAATTCAATGCCGTTGACCGCATCTTCATATCTTATGTAGTTTTTGAGATATAGCCTCGGGAAAG
This sequence comes from Pterostichus madidus, assembly GCA_911728475.2. NCBI lineage: Eukaryota > Metazoa > Arthropoda > Insecta > Coleoptera > Carabidae > Pterostichus > Pterostichus madidus. The sequence goes on from OU452301.1 coordinate 43,148,548, forward strand.
TCGAAAATATGATGAGGTAATTTTTTTGGAAAATTGAACTTTTCCGGAGGCTAGAGCATTGAATATTACCGGTTTCCAAGGTAATGTAAACATTATTTTGATGGGAGTACAAAAAATATTTTCGAGCATCACTTCCCGTTGATTGCGCTGTACAATACATAATAAGTTTCCTTTATAATAAAAATTACATTCTGTACCAAAGAATAAGTCTAAACATCACCTTATCAATTTATGCTTCAAATATTTAAAGAAAGCATTTAACTTAACCTAAACCACATGAAACATCCTTCTCCAAGATAACACCAAACAGTCTTACCATTCTAACAAAACAATCCCTAACATTAGCATCTTAATTCAAGGCCAACTGTTAGATAGCAGCACAAACCACTAACGCATGCAGTTAACATTATTAATATCAACAATACCGCCTCGCTCGTTACGCCAGTCGATCTCCGATCTCGCATCTCGTTACGAGACCGTGAACTGACTCTCGACTCTGCAGTATCTGCAGACACGTGCATTATTATTGTAATTATGTCTCTACCTCGGGATGGTGGACCGCGGGACCACTGGACGCTCCACGGATTTCAACTCGTAAATCATTTTTACGTTTGGAATCGTGATTGTTGGACTGATGTGGCTGCGTGAATTAATTTATAGAATAAATGGTTTAGAAGGTTATTTGTTTATCGTAATAAAGTTAAGAATGAAAGTGTTGTAAATGTTAAGTGGAAGATGGATTGAGTTTCAGTTCATGGTTGAGTTTTTCCCACAATCTTAAAGGGTTTAGTTGGTTCAGTATCTGTTGTGGACTTCTTCATTTGTCAAATTTAAACATATAACCTAAAAATGTAATCTTTTGAGGAAGATTGAAGATGCGTTAATATTAGCTTTCGTTTTATATTTTGCTTTTTAACTTTTTTTGCCTCACGGCACACTTACGGCCGAAATCATCAACCACAATTATTTCCTAAATGTAGTGGAGGAAAAACAACAGCGAATCATCTATAGAATATTAACATTGCTGTCAAAATTTAAACTTTAGTTAACGATAAATGCGCATTTAAAATTTTTATAATTCCGGACAATAAAGTAAATTACTAAAATTCTACTGGCACACCTGAAATATATTATATTTTTTTCGATTATCTGTCAAAAAAGTACACATTTTTGAATGATTTACAAAAACAAAATAGTTATTTATTCAATTAGTGTTGAAAGTGTCATTTTATTGCACGAATGGGAAGCCTACGACTCGTGCTGCAAATTCACGAGTGCAATAAAGACACTTTTAACAAGTCTTACACCTACTATTTTTTTCTATGATCGAATTTTAACTAATTATATTAATTTTACTTATTTTCAAACGTTAAAAACATTTATATTGGGTGGCTAGCTCAGTGGTATGAAGTCGGCCTGTGGATCCTGAGAACCCTGATTCGATTCCTACAGACGACAAACAATTTTCATAATTTAAAAAACTACTCCTATGGCTCCTCCACCACTAACATCTTCACGCGCAATATATATCACTTACCGAGATCTGCTTCGGCAGAGTGCCACACCCAGTAATGGGTAGAAGGCGTGATGATATAATTATTTATTTATTTATTTATAAAAACATTTATTTTGTAGGTTACTTAGTTAAGTTTGTATCGTAGAAAATATTGTACTAATTACTTTTATATGAGTATTATTATTTATCATTTTAAATTCACATTGAGAGATATGCTATATTCAGAATTTACTTTATACAGGCAATCGTAGCTCAGTGGATAAAAACGAGGTAAAACTTGCGTTTCTTAATTAGCATGCAAGAGGTCGTGCGTTCAAATCTCACTGACTTCTTCTTAAATCCAAAAAATACGATTGTGTCTGAGTGGTTCGGATTCCACTATAAGCTGTAGCCCCCCTGTACTGTATTTGGGATTTACTTCCTGTTGTGCAGAGAAACAAAATAAGTACATAAATAAATAACGTATTAAAAATATATTTGTTATAAAGAAATTGTATATTATGCAACAAGTTTGTAATGGTAATATTAATACACGAGTAGAAATACGATACGAATGTATTAATAATCATTATAGACCAGTTGCATACATTATTTTTCCCATGACATACAAAATTATTCAAATAAATATCGCACTTGAAGGTGAAGAAAAAATGGTGCTATTAAAGTACTAAAAGTAAATATGTAATACTTAAATTAAAGTACATTTAATTTGCCATTTAAAAATTACCCTTCCAAATTTAATTTTTGTCTTACAATGTAGTCAATTATTCTGTCAGTTTGTTATAAGTTTAATAACCTGTTTCACCATTAAAAGTTAAGTTTTATATATGGTTTAAATAAATAAAGGCAACTCGAATGTATAACAGCAATGTATATTATTCCATTTGACATGTAAGTTTGATTTGCTATTATTTATTTAATCCAAGTTTAAAATTCAACTTTTATTGGTGAAACCGTGCAATTAGAATGTTTGCAAGTGATTTTAAATTAGTTGGTTGACAATATTAAATAACAAGCTAGTAAAACATTGAGTTGTTGTTCATCTTAATCACGTTCGTTTTATTGAATACCAGAAATTAATAATAAACCATGCTCTAATAAACATTAAGTACATAAATCAGATAAATTTAATAACTTTTCTTAAAAATTCAAATCATTATTCTGTCAGAAACCAATATACGATCAGTTTAACCTTTCCCACGTTAACAATCTATTATCAAATCATTTCTTTTACGTTTAACACTGAACTAATTAATCAGTAATTATGTTCTCATATGATTTAAACAAAGCTATAAATAACTCTAAAACCATGACATATTTTCCTATGACCTATATCATTACAAAATGGCGTTGTATTCATTCATACCCACAATGGATGTTTTGTATGTAAGATCTGATATATTTAACAATGTTTTTCTTGTGTATGGACTGCGCATTCTTTCAATTCCACTCTATTACTAACTAACCAACAGTTTGAATTATTCTGTAACTGTAAATTTAATAATAAACTTATTAATATTGTGTTATGTTTAAATTGTAAATTATTACCTGTGCTTAGCAAGTGGAATGCAGAATAACAATTGCGGTTACGCTGGTCGTTAAGGCAACGTGTTGCAAATGCGATATTGAATTAAACGCTGATTATGAATTATTATAAATGAATAAAGGTAGAAATAACCTAACACTTCTGATCTTAAGATATAAAGCTAATTATTCAATGATTTCCATAATATTATAACAAGTACCTAATAAAAAGGAAGCATAATTTTAAGAAATTTAAAATGATAATAGAACTAAAAAGAAAATATATTAGCTTGGGAGAGTTAGGTATTATGATAGTACCAATTTATCGATTTAAAATTATATAATTATTTTTTTTATTTTTCTTACATTTAACCTGACAATTAAACAAATGAAGTAGTTAGCTGTTTTATTGCGATATCCCTAGGACAACTCCATAGTAAGAGAGTAAAATTAAAAAATAATTAACGACCCTATCAGAAAGCAAAATTTTATTTCCTCAATTGAGAGAAGTAACTGATATTTTTATCTCTAGAAAAAATGATTTGTCAATCAAGGGAGGAAAGCGATATTTTGCCCATTTGAGTTTGAAGGTTGCCTCACGAGCATAGCGAGTAATATAATCGAACGAGAGTGGAAACAGCGCTTTCCTATTGTATTAGACAGAATATTTTTTCATGGCATGCTTCAAAATGATTTATACGAACTTTAAATACATTCAGAACAAAATATTATATGAATGAAAGTAATATTATACTTTAATTTAAAGTATATTACTATAAAAAAAAATTATTTTATTGTAACACTGCTGTTTTTTTCGCATCTAGAGAGGGAAAACTTATTTTCCTCACTACTTCGCGAGAAGAAATTTTAGTTTTCTACGCACGTCGTGAAAAATAATTCTACCCTAGGAAAGAGCAGTAAAATCATACCTATGATAATTGGAAAACGACAGTATAATTTTTAGGTGCGAATAATAAATATACATATTTTCAATTTAATTCTGAAATAAATTGTTTCCAATAAATGACAAAAATTATCATATATACCCCATGAAGAACGTATTATTCTTTCCTCAGGTGTTTTATGTCCCTCACCTTTGCTTCGGGAAATAAAACGGCACTTTCGAGAAGAAACTTCTTACCTTGATATACAAATAACTATTGAGTAACAAAAAAATACTAAGTTTCATAAATAGACAAATTTAATATATATATTTTTTTTCCACTCCCGTTATTAAAAATGTCATGTAACATATTGATTTCCATTAGTTTCCATTAATTTCAATAATCGTAATCAAATGTTGACCAACTGTAGCTTCAAACATTTTAGTCACGGCGTGAAGTTAACAACTTACACATTAAACACGAATTGAAGTTAGTTTCTTGCATCTTTCAATGTTACTTAAAATTAATTTTCAAATTATTAATAAAACTTTAAATTTTTTTGCTGTCGTAGAAAAAGTATAGTATGTGCCTTGTTTTATAAACTCGTTATAATAGTATATAATTAGTTTCAAGTGAACAGTAGCTGAATAATCTTATATTATTCAACATTTAAATTTGCAGTTTAACGTCTAGTATACCCACGTATCTATTCCAAATGGAATGTTTTCAAGATCAACATAAACAGGAAGTAATCCAACAGTATGTGTTGGTTTCAAGGAACAAAGCATTATGAAACAAATATTCGTCATGATCAATCAAAATATGACAATTCTCGAATTTGTAGTTACATATTTGTACTGAATACAATTATGATATTTCTTTTAAGAAATGTTGTAACCTCTAAAAATAGATTTCTGTCATATATAGGTAACAAATAGCCTGGCTCGAATGTCAAAAATACATTTTTGTTTTTTATCTGTCAAGTCATCACAAGTAACGTGAAAATAATTGACACATGCAAATAAATAGAGGAATTTAAATTAGTTTCTATGACTAATGAAATTAATAAAAACCTGATTTTGTTGAAAGGTATTCGTCATTTTTTTTCTGATCGCCAATCTGTTACATATCAGAACAGTTATCTCCAAATAATGTCACCTAATGTATTGACTCTATTTCCTGGAATTTATCCTTTCACATTCACGATTTTTAATAAAAATAAATAAATATATCTCAAGTCTTTTACCCATCACTGAGTGTGGCACTCTGCCGTAGCTGATTTCGGTAAGTGATATATTTTAGCGTCAGGTGTCGTCAAATCACGCTCCCCTAATATGTTATTATTATTATTATTATTATTAGACAAGAGATGGTTTTCTTAAAATCCCTGCACTGCGGCCTTTTGGCTTATTGTATCCTCTGTATTTATTCTTTTGACAGGAGTCCTGTATGTTTGATAAAGTCCAGGATTTTCTTACGATTTAATTCTTTTAAGTTCTCAGAGCGCAGTTTCCTTGCTCCTAGAAGATGTTAGTGGTGAGGAAGCCACAGGGGTACTTTTAATGCGGTGAAAATTGTTGGCAAAGAGAATAGAACCCGGGTTCTCAAATCTATAAGCCGACTCGATACCACTAAGCCATTTACCCCATTTTTAATACAAATTAATAATTCTATTTGAAATTTCTTATTCATCATTTGAAACTTTGTAATTATATGTTATTATATTTATTTTGTGCAACTGTTTTTATCAAAAACAGTTCTACAATTTAAACTTTGTAAAACAGTTTTTGGAATTTTTTATATGAAGTTGTCAAGTTTGCTTGTTTTAATAAATATCAAATATAAATCTATCAATTTAGCTGTTATTGCTCCGCACATGTAAAATTATTCACAACATTTTTTTAAATATAATAATTATATCAAACTACAAAACACTTTTCATTGAAAGTTAAAACTATTTAGTCTTATAACATAACTAGGTAATTATGAATTTTAACTTGAATCTAATCTAATGGAGTAGGTGGTACAGTGGTTATCATGTCGACCTGAGGATCCTGAGAACCCTGGTTCGATTCCCACTGCCGACAAACATTTTCACCACATTAATACTACTCTTGTGGCTCCCTCTCCGTGATTTGACGGCTGGTAACCGCGCGTCACGCGCAAAAATATATCACTTACCGAGATCTACTTCGGCAGAGTACCACACCCAGTAATGGGTAGAAGGCGTGATGATATATTTATTTATTTATTTTATTTAACTTATTATTTTTTTATTTTTATTTAAATTTATTTTTAAATAAATTAATGCGATACAGGAGAAATACTATGAATAACACATGCTAAAATAACCATTTATAATATGAACCCCTCTTTTTCAACATATTATTATTATAAAAATAGTACCTATATGTAGCACATAATCAAAGGTGAGATTCATCAAAAAGTATAAATATTTTACGGCTTTATTCCCACGTTATTTGGATTACAAAATAAAGGTAAAGGTACTTACTACACAACGAAATAACTACCTCGGAGAGTATATGCTCTTGTTTACGACGCTCATAAACATTGAAATAAGATAAGACTATCTGAAAACTGGGTGGGTATCAAATAATGTAATATTTATTAATTTAGATGTAATTGTTAGCATGGTTGGTTAGCCATACGTGGTATTTCAGGAATTTTATGACGCTTTTTCGCTTTTTGCAGGACTTTCACTTACATTCGATTAAGTAAACTATTAAATTTGGCGTTCAATTATAGTGATAATCGTAGCTCGTGATTTATAGACAGTTATTAAGATATTCTCGTGAATACAGCAATAAATAAATGTTATTGATCATAAATTGTACTTGACTTTCTGGTTCGGAGGCTGTGTAATCATGCTTCATATATTTATATTTTTATTTACTTTTAGCAAAGTTGGTGTAATCACTTTCATCATATCACTGACAACTTTATTTAAAAAAATTATTTTAATTATTAATTTGTTTCATGCAAATTTCAGCAATTAAAAGTATATAAATACAGGACAATTTCATCATTTGAAGTAGTACTAGCGTGAACAAATTTTTGCAGATCTGAATAAAATTTGGCGCACGCAAACATTGGATAGTCATACGCATCCTGTTAAAATATGAAACACATTCATCGTCTGTGAACAAATATATTCGCTTGTAAAGTTGAGTTCTTATACACGAGGCTTATGGCGATCATCACTCAGAATCGCACATATTTGGTTTGTGCACCTCTAAAATTTTGCAGTTTCATTTGAAAAACTAGTATGATGTTCTAGAACTATCCATGTATATTGTATCAAAAGGAGACATTTTTTTATCGTTTAGTAATGGATATATAGCCATGCAAAGCCTTGTTTTCAACGAAAAATTAAGAATCACAATTTATAATGGCAACACCACACGGTGGTATAGTATTTGAAAATTCACTAGACCAACAACCTATTAACAATTCAAATATTCAAATCATAATAGATATCAAACACTTATTTTATTCAATTTTTATATTTTTTTGAGCGTCAGTTTCGCCATTCGACAACCGATGGCGCCACCGTCACACTAGAACTACCTTAACATTTTGACAACATTCTAATTAAATGTATATCAAATTAGCAAACTGAAAATATAATATATTAGTACTAATAAAACTGTATAAAATATACTTTATAATCAGCAAACATCGTAATAATATTCTAACCTATAAAATTCTTACGCAAAGTCAGTAAACACCACACTCATACTAAGTTGATTTGTGACGTAATTCTTAACCACACAATGTTTACATGCTTAACAATGTAGCACTCTTTTTAACGCTGCATACCGCTCTAAGAGAAAACCTAACCTCACAGGAAAAATGTCTCGGTTCTAAATGAACGCATGTCTGACATGTGTAGCTGTTGACAGAGCAAACATGAAGAGAAATATTTACCTTGTTCGTTTCGTTGTAATGTGGTAGGTACCTAAACCTGTAAACCTAAATGAACTCCTAGAAGTAGGTGGATAATGAAGTCAGGTGATTATTTACTCTAGCCTAAATGAATTTCTCGGGTTGGGAGGTAGTTAGTGGTTAAGAAGGTTATGGAATATTTAGTGAGAAACGTTATGTTTCACTTTAACTAGATTCATGTTGGAGTTGTTCCTATGAATATATATTTCAATAAAAAATACATTTGAATAAATGTATTTTAATTTTGAAGTTTCTTTCTGAAGTGAGTAAACATACTTTTATTCGTTAATTTTCTATTTGTTTTAATTAGTAACTTATGTTTTCGTAACTAAACTATAGTACACTAGTGACAAAAAGAAACGAAACACTTAAAATTTGTGAAATTTTCTGAATTTTCAATCCGTCATAACTTAGCTAGTTTTTAGCTAATTTGGATGAATTTTGAAGAGCGGAAAAGTTTAAAGTGTCTACTTTAAGAGGATACATGCGACCTTAGGGTTAACCTCTTCCGCCCCCCCTCCTCAACCCCATAAAAGAAGAAAATATTTTTTAGTGAACAAAACGTCCATCTTTGACGATCTGTACGGAACTAAGAAAAATTTGTGGCCTCAATTCACCATGAAGACAATGAAGTTTATTCAATTCTCTGCACAGGTGGCAAACAATGAAGTTCCTACAATGATTTGGCACAGAGTTATGCGTGTTTGAAGTTGAATATGTATTTAGGGGTTTTTGGCTCATAACTCGGCGTCTTTTCAACAAAATTGGATGATTCTTTCAGAAAAAAAAAAAATTGTTTTGTCTCTACTTTAAGAAGTTGTACATGAACTTAGGATTATCACCTTTTGCACCCTTCAACCTTCCATTAAACAAATAACACATTTTTAGGCCAAAAACCCCTGAATGAACATTCAACACCAAATTATAATTTTCTTTGATAATGATTTTCTAAATGCATATTTTCAGAATTTCTGTTTTTCCGAATAATAATTTTCATGATTGCCTGTTTCCCCTATGCTAGTTTCTTGTTTGATTATTTTCCGATTGACTAATTTCCCAAATGACAAATTTGCAACTAAATAATTTAAAAAAAAAAAAATCCGAACGTGAATATCCCAAATGCATTACCGTACATTTATTTAGATGTCTGTCTATATTTTGTCCGTGTCATTTTAGAGAAAATTACTAATTACGATAAATTATAGTTTCTTTCACTATTATTTGAAACATTTCTAGAAAGAAAAATCGCGTTGAAATTATTGCTTCATTTTTATTACAAAAATTAAGTTTTACATTTTACATAATAATATATTAATTAGACATTATAAAAACTGAAGATTAAAGATATAATATTATTTACTATTTATGGCATACTAAAAATTATTGTCATTTTATTTCATTCAGTTATACAACACTCCAACACAATATCCAATTTAAATAAATTGAAAGCAATAAAGAATCATAAAAGTTAGCACTTTCATCATAAAAAATTATTTCCTAGAAACCTACTAAGATAGAAATAACAGAAAAAATATATAAGTGATGCTTGATGGACATTGGACAATACCGAATATTCTCGTCCCTTGAGTCTGCTGATGACTGATGTTTTATAGACATCGGACCGTCCCAAAATCCTTGGGACACTCTGTAGGGAGTCCTGTCTAACCACTTCAGCTGGATACCTTTGAAGTTTTGTCTCTGCTATTTTGTTTGACGTAGGTAAAATGTCTAAAACACTTGGTGGATGATGAATAATGTATTTTGCCTTATTTAAATTATTCGAAAAATATTTTTTCTTAAATTAAGTAATAAATCAATTTTCCATTCTATTCCTTCAATCAGCTATGCTTTTGTTTATTATATTTAATTTCAACCACTAACTCAATATAGTTATTTGTATATCAAGGGAAGAAAGTGAGACATTTCTTCCCGTATATGCCGTTTCATTTCCCGACCCGAGTACCTGAAATATAAAACACTGGAGGAAACAATAACACTAGTATTCATAGTCGTTCGCCAGCGGTGCGCCAGGGTTTCGCCAAGTGTATCGCTTATGGGCGCTTCCTCAGCGCGTCGCTGGGCGAACGACTATCCATACCAGTGTAACTCTTTCTTTACGAGTAATACATATTTTCTTTTCACTACTATCAGAAAGTTAAATTTTTCAGAAATAAATTATAAATTCAGCATGGACATCGTTTTACTTTTCTTCCCTAGTAAGAAAAATTATCTTTTGAGAGCAAAGTATTACTTCCTTCTCTCATTTGAGGGAAAAAGTTTACTCTGACAAGTCCATGGAAATAGTTATTTGTATCAATATACTTGAAACTGTGCTTTTGCAACTACTCGCAAAACAGTTTCTAGATATATAATATTTTTCGTGCCGATTTAATAAAACTATTGATTTAAAATTGGTAAAAATCTCTAACCTCCAAGCACTTAACGTATTGACAGTGAATCTCATAACATCGTAACATCCCTACTTTCTGAAGTTAGATTCGCCCAGCTGAATTTTCATCTCTACGACATATTACACTATAAAATATATTTAGTAACTTTTTAATACCTGAAATTACAATTTCAATTGTGACCGGAAAGTCGAACATATTATACTCTGGTACTAGGATTAATATTACTATTTATTATCTAACTGCCGATTATAAATTTCCTTACGTAATCCTCTATTCAAAGGTATAAATTATATTAGAAAATGTTGATACTTTACTAGAAATAATAACAGCAGAATATTAAACGCAATATTTACTTTTAACGCTAGACAATGCCTCATTAAAATTTAATTCACACAAATAAAGTACGAATGGCATTAATATAATTAATGTGTCTATTCCACTTTATTCTAGATATATTAAATGATTACCTGTAATAATTATTAGTGATTAAAGATCAATGCAGTTAAGTAAACATACGTATATTATACGTAATAATGAATTGTCTCAATTTATCTAGAAAGGAATAGGATTACTTGATATAGGTCAAGTATAGTTGTTAATTTGTTATAAATATTTTTAAATTTGTTATTATACATTCACTAACTCTTTATTTATTTATAGTTTTATGTCTCTGTTTACATATCCGCTGTTTTTTTTTTTTTTATAGCGGAATAAATACAACATTACGAATATATGCATTTAAATCTCGATGTGTTGTGTGAATATAGCAAAATGATTTCACAACATCTGAAGTTAAGTGCGGAAAAGTAAGAGATTCAAGGTTTTCCTAGATTTAATTGCATAGGTGTTAAAATAAGTTTTAGAATGTTTTATTGTGGACAGGATAAACTATTATGCAATGCAACTTAAAATAAATAATAATAAATAATTTATGTTAGAACGTAGATAAATGATTGAAGTGCAACCTTATTTATTTCATTGTCAAATCTAGAAATTGATAATTACAATAATTGCATTTTATATTATGCATCCTTTGGCATAATATACAATATTGCAATTACTTTTTATTTACACTCCTTGTTTACAATCGAGAGGAAATCTAGAGATTCAAATTTTTATTTCAACATAACTGGCTAGCTCAGTGGTATGAAGTCGACCTGTGGATCCTGAGAACCCTGGTTCGATTCCCACAGGCCACAAACAATTTTCATATTTTCAAAAGCTATCTCTGTGGCTCCTCCACCACTAATATCTTTGGGGGCCGTAATTTGACGACTGGTAACCGCACTTCACGAGCAAAATATATCACTTACCGAGATCTGCTTCAGCAGAGTGCCACACCCAGTAATGGGTAGAAGGCGTGATGATATATTTATTTATTTTATATTAACTAAAAACATAATCTTACGTTAAAAAAATATAAATTTATCATTACGCCTTTCACCGATTACTGAATGTAACAGATCTCGGTATGTGATAAATCTTTGCGCGTGAAATGCGGTTACCAGCCGTCAAATCACGGCTCCCAAACATGTTAGTGGTGGGAAAATCACAGGGGCAATTTTGATGTGGTGATTTGAATTCTACAATAAGCTCTAAATTTTATGATTTGCAATAATTAATTTATCTATGCAGAGAGATAAATGAATAAATATTCTGTTTGACTTTTGAAGAAAACAAAGTAAATCTGAATAAAGCAGCTTTAACAAAATACTAGTGCATGAATATCATGAAGGTACAGTTTTGAAACATGTTCTGGTTCCTATAATTGTACTTTTAATTTATATAATTAAGGCAATTACTCAATTAGCATGTTTGTAACAAACCCTGTGGTCTTCATCCAAAATTAAATTAACAAAATTATCAAATTATACAACACAAGCAACAGAAAACTATAATTGGTAGACATCCTCTATCATCTGTCTGAACCACGGGGTGTCGTCGTCGCATTTCATTCCGTCTCATTTCATCCTTTAAAGTTGCTAGGAAACAACAAAATCATTTTACCTCTTAATCCATCCAGAGAGCTAATAATTGTAATATAAACTATAATAATACAAATATTTAATACATTTTGTTTTAAGGTGCTGAAGATGAGCAAGTTTTTACTCGAAACGTTCATTAATAATATTTTATATCATCCGGTCTCATTTTATCCTTTAAAGTTGCTATGCAACAATATAATCATTTTACCCCTTAAATTCATCCAGAGAGCTAATAATTTTAATATAAACTATAATAATACAAATATTTAATAAATGTTGTTTTAAGGTGCTGAAGATGAGCAAGTTTTTTTACTCGAAACGTTCATTAATAATATTTAATAAAAAAATAATTGAATTCCTGAAGCCTCTTATTTATTATATATGAACTATAATAATAACAACAAAAAATTAATAAAATTTAGAATAATAATGACCAGTTACAACGCCAAAACTTAAATTTGGTTTAAATACCTACTTAATTTATATTCCTGTCAAACATTCTATTCTCTTCTATTTATTTAACCCAAGTTTCAAATTTAATTTTACTTCAACTGACCATAATTTATATAAATTTGGCAGCAGAAAGATACCAATATTTAGTAGCAAATTTTATCACCAGATGTCATATTGCAATATGTCAAACACAAATAGATAATGGATAATCGGATAGAGCAGTCATTTATAAAAGTAAACTGGCCATTATTATAATTGATTGCTCCACCCGATTAATTACCAATCCATATTCTACAAACAGTAAACAATTTTATTTTTCTGCAAATAGTTAAATTTCTAATTTTCAGTTCTTATTTATACTCGCATAAATATCACTTACCGCTATCTGCTATGACAGAGTGCCATACCAAGTAATGGGTAAAAGGCGTGAGATATATTATTTTTAAAAATTTATTTATAGTGAAGGAAATATTTAGAATGAAGATGATTATTATTATTTATTGTTTCTTCGTCAAGTTTTTCGGTAACTACAGGCATCCAACAGCTCCAAAAATCCATTTATAAATTTCTCAAATGACACTACCCTATCATAAATTCACCCCTTCGTGTCTTCGCCAAACAAAACAAAAAACCTTAACATCTTAACTCCATCACCCAAATCTCACACCGTTCCATTTCCCAGCAATAAAATAAACAACACAACCACGACATGGTCACGCTACGTCTCAAGCGAATTCCCAGAGCACGTTTAATATTCCCGTGTTGGCGGGTGGTCCGCGGTGGCGGCGGCGGCGGCGGCGGGGGCTCATTAGGCAGATTCCCCGAACGAGAGAATGAATGTAAAGACTCGAGAGTGGAAGAACAGACCGCCAAGAGACAGAGTAGACATAGAAGAGAAGATGGGATGGGTTGCGTGGTGGTGTCTGGTTTGTAGTGTCCTGTGGAGATGGGATTGTTTGCCTTTTGTTTGTTGATCATAGAGGGAGGGTATTGGGGAGGGATGCTAGAGAGAGAGCATACAATTTCTGTGCAGATTATTTTGTGCAGAGGAATGATACAGTTAAATAGATAAGACATTTTAAAATATGTCTTGCATGAAAGGAAATAGGATTTTGATTGTAAATTGGTAAACGACATTTATCCACCTGGTGATAAAATGCTAAAATTTCAATGTCGTTTGTCGTAGAGCAACAGTTCTCAACCTGTGGGTCGCAACCTAAAATTAAGTCGATTGGCTTATCTGGAGGGTCACGAAAAATTTTCAACAAAAACAATTCTTTTGATATAACATATAATACTTTATAAATGTATAAAAATCATTTAAAAAACGTTTTCGCGCCGCCGTCCAATATTGACAGTTTTACCTATACATATCTCAAAATCGTTCGGGAACTGTGTGTTTACCGAACGCCATTCGGTAAAAACTAAGGACTTTAGTAATGTTATCGTTGGCATCACTGGCTGTCAGTGTCAGTTAGTGCTTGGAGGTTAGAAATTTTTACCAATTTTAGAATCAATTTGTGCATTGTAAACCCAAATATAAATAATTATAATTTAATTTGTGGTTCTTCGCCTCGTAATATTCAATTAAATTTGCAATGAGTTCTACATTACCGACCTAAAGCTTCCAGTATTTTCAGTATTCAGTATTCATTCAATATGTATCGTATGAATGAAGCTATCAAAATACTCTGTTTAGGAGTAAAATTTAAAACTACATTTATCGATGTAACACTGTAACTAAACAGTTATAAAAAATATGTAAATAAATATATATATATATAAAATATATCATTAAGCCTTTTACCCATTTCTGGATGTGGCACTCTGCCGAAGCAGATCTCGGTAAGTGATATATTTATGCGCGTGAAGTGTGGTTACCACACGGCCTCCAATGATGTTAGTTGTGGAGGAGCTATAGGGGTAATTTGAAATTGGTGAAAATGTTTTGTCCGCTGTGGGGATCGAACCAGGATTCTTATGATCCACATGTCGACTTGATACCACTGAGCCATTACCCAATTTAAACAGTTATTGTTCCAATTAAATACTTAATATCAATATGCAATTATAATTATGTAAATATTTACTAAGTTTTCGTCAAAATAATGACGTGTACAAATTGATTCAGCACTAGACCATATACAAAACAAATAATATTGAGATGTAAATAATACAACATTACTTATTAAAGTTAGTTAATTTCCATCATAAGAATAGTTTCTGTTTCAGTCTTTTGTTCCTATTTAAATACGTACACATGCAGTTTCAATATGACAATGAGTAATGTAAACCAACATGGCGTTTACGATATTAGAAAAGTAGAAGCCCTTTATACATCAGAGCGATAAAATTTAATGGACGCCATAAGTAGTACAATAACTCATACTTCTTTACCTGCATTTTTTGTCTTGGCAGCCATTACACAACTTGATTTTAACACCACTTTCGATTTCATGCCGCAAGATTATGATGAACACTTGATTATTCAAAGACGTTTGAAGTATTTGAATTTTAAGTAGCGTTACCTCATGCTGGCAGACATTTCTTGTGTGTTCTCCTCTCGGTAGCTGCCTTCAATCTTCGCTTTTTATTTAAATTTGTTATAAAAAGATTTACAAGCATTTCTGGGATCGTATTGAGATGTCTGTTTGAATTAGACAAAGATTTATTTGATATACTTTACATGGCGGCAAAGACAATTGCTTCGGGTATGTCTTAGGATTTGTTTGCATTTCATTCATATTTTACTAAATCAGATTCGCTTTCTATGTTGGAGGCATACGTCATCTGTCAGAAATGTAAACTATCAAATGAATTTAAATATTTCATGTTTGACATTATGATGGTCAATAATAAATATTTATAAATTTACAAAACAGTTTACTAACATTACATTTATTTATTTGTTTATTATAATACGTTGATTGATTTATAGGTACTAAAATTAGTCCAAATAATTTATTTCTTGAGACATTAGATTTAACAAAAAGTTATTATGAAATAAAAATACCTGGAATCTATATTAAATATAAATACATAAATATATCATCACGCCTTCTACCCATTACTGGGTGTGGCACTCTGCTGAAGCAGATCTCGGTAAGTGATATATTTTGCGCGTGAAGTGCGGTTACCAGTCGTCAAATCACGGCCCCCAAACATGTTAGTGATGGAGGAGCCACAGGGATAGCTTTTTCAAATTATGAAAATTTGGCGCCTGTGGGAATCGAACCAGGGACCTCAGGATCCACAGGCCGACTTCATACCACTGAGCTAGCCATCCCATATACATAAATATATCATTACGCCTTTTATTCAATACTGGGTGTGGACTCTGCCGTAGCAGATCTCGTGTTAGTTTTGGGAGAGCCATAAGGGTAATTTTACTTCTTACTTTACTTACTTAATCCTGAACTCTTTCTACGTTTCAGTGTAGGCTGAGAACCACGTCCGTGGCTATTCACTCTTATTGTGTTCCGGCTTCCTCCACGTCTGCCTGTCTTTCATTTTTACCTTCACTTCCTCACTTTTACTCCTCTTTCTTCTAGCGCTACTTTGATTTCTTCGTCCCATCTTTTTATGGATCGCTCTTTTCTTCTTTTGTCTGTTGTCCTGGCTTCGTATACACATTTTGCAATTCGATCATCTCTCATTCTGTGCAAGTGTCCTCTCCATCTAAGCTGTCCCTCTTGTATGATATCCTTTACTGGCCTTAGTTTTTTTCTATATTTCTCAAGAACCTCGCCTGTATGTTTCTAATTTTGGATTGGTACCTTTAGTTTGTTGAAAGAAGTAATTTTAAAGTAATGAAAATTGTTTGTCAGCTATAGAAAACGAACCCAGGTTCTCAAATCCATAGTCTGGCTTGATACCACTGAGCCAACTACCCCATAAATTGGATTCCTACCTCATTAGAACCTATATTTTGTCTAACGAGACTATTTGAAGCATTTTGTGTCGTTATTATATGTAGTTTAGTCTTGGAATGTGTTTCACGTTTCTATTTATAAATATATGAGGTAAGCGATGTAATGATGATTGTCTTGTGTCATGAAAATGCAATGCATATGTAATGAATTTCAGATGCGGCATTGTATTATATTAGCATGTGTAGGCGCCATCTAAAACTGAGATAATATTCCATTTAAATCACTCTAGTTGTCTACATAAAAATAAACCTGAAAAATATAAAAGTCACGAAGAATGTTGTTTATACACAAAATGGAAGCTTACTGGTATACAAATTATATCCGAAGTTATTTGCATGTACTCGGATATTCTCATTTCATAAATTGTCTCAATAATTAATTAACCAGTGAGACAAATGCATTTATGAAACAATTTTTTAACACTTGTTTGTTTATAAATCATCTATGGTCCGATGCACCAACAAAAATTAAATTAATAGACGCTTTCTGGTCTTGGTATACACATGATGTTTTTCCCAAGACTATTTAACATCTTTGGAGGCCGTGATTTGACGACTGGTAACCGCACTTCACGCGCAAAATATATCACTTACCGAGATCTGCTTCGGCAGAGTGCCACACCCAGTAATGGATAGAAGGCTTGATGATATATTTATTTATTTTATTTATTTATTTATTTAAAATTCCTTGAAAACGAATTTAAAAATTTCGTTGACGTAGTTTTTCTTTGAAATTCGCTGAAAGTTTTCATGTATCCATCACTATGATGACAGATACTATAAAAAATTACCTTTTCGCACTAGAACGCAAAGTACCTTTTCCACGCTGTGCAGCAAATGTGAAGAAAGATCAATTTTCTGCCCTAGTTGTAGAAAAATTTACTTTTCATATTTTGGCAAGTGAAATTGTCCTGATGTTATTGCTTGCTTAAATTACAAACTAAATACTAAATCTTCTTTTTCCACTCTTAGCGTTACTCGGACTTCAATGCATATTAATTTTAATATCACCTCAGATTATCTAACACTGACGTACTCTTGACCCATATATAGTTCTTTCCTGTCATGAAGGTCACGCCGATGCAAATTACGTCAGCGGATTAAGCGAAGCGTTAATAAAATGACGTTATTAAGAAAATGACGAGTGACTGCATGTGATTCCGACTTCACGCTGCTTGTAAACGATGCTGCTAAAGACTAGTGTAATTAACGTTATTTAGTTTTCCTGTTCAAGTGGTTTTATTGATATTAATGTAAATCAAACTGACTTACCAATTAACCGATTAAGGAAATATTCAATAACCGGTTCGATTTAATTTGTGTGAGGAATGGTAGAAGAATAAATAAAGAAGTTTATTCAATGTTGTAGAATTATTGACTTTGTTTTATACTCAATTTTTAATGTACAAATTTAATTTTTCTTTCATTTTCTCGATAACTAATTGATTATGTCAAAATAAATGAAGGCTAAAATGCGGTATCACTGACTGATTTTTAAATTTTCCCCGCTACTATAATGCCTATGGCACACTGGTCGAGGAGCATCAAAGAGCTCATCGATGAAACAACAGAACGCACCCTGACTGATAAAAATACAAACACGAAAGATTAGCACAAAGCAAAACCAAAATGACAGCCCACGCTAACATGAAATGAGACACAATAATACGTGTGAAATGAGACACAATCGTTTCATCGAGGAACTCCTCGATGGAAATAGAGGAGCCTCTATTTTTCATCGATGACGGATGCGTTCTTTTGTTTCATGGATGAGCTCCTCGACGCTCATTCATGCTCCTCGACCAGTGTGCCATAGGCATAATGATATTTACTCAGTCATCCTAAAACTTTTCCAGAGATTTGAAGCTCATTGCAAATGAATATAAATGTCATAAATGTATTAAAATGGCAAAGACTGAGATAATTTTTTGTTAGGTTAGAAATAATTATTTTTTATTTCCTGATAATAGTAGATTACATCATGCTTGAGGTTTGAAGCTAGAAAATATTTTTCAAATAACAGTTTAGAAGCACTGGATTATTTAGTAATTTTTAGGGAGTTTTGAAATTTACAAAATTTTACCAACCTAAAATTACTTTATTTTAAATTGGTCAGTGATACTGCACTTTTGCCTAAATGAAGATAATAATATAAAGAAATTATTTGGAGAGTTTTGATAGATAAAACGTCAAATATTCATTTAATTTGGTTTAAATTCCATTGCTTTCGATAGTTTTGAGGCAATTTTGATCATATTCAGATATAATTTGTGCCATTACAAAACATGCAAAATTAATTTTGTGTATGATTTAACTGCAGCATTTTATGTTCTAAAAGTTTTAATTGAAGCTTTTTTGCTTATAATATTTAAGGAAACAGGAAATTACAACATTATGGGATGGCTAGCACAGTGGTATGAAGTCGGCCTGTGGATTCTGAGGTCCCTGGTTCGATTCCCACAGGCGACAAATTTTCATAATTTGAAAAAGCTATCCCTGTGGCTCCTCCACCACTAACATGTTTGGGGGCCGTGATTTGACGACTGGTAACCGCACTTCACGCGCAAAATATATCACTTACCGATATCTGCTTCGGCAGAGTGCCACATCCAGTAATGGGTAGAAGGCGTGATGATATATTTATTTATTTATTTTATGATTTTTTCATGTTCACTTTTATCCAGCACCACCCAGTTTAATCACCAATATTCTTGTTTTCCGATATACGAAATCACAAAGTTCCTTTTCTTCAACCGTCTCGAATCATAATTTACTTCTGATTTAAAGATTTCAGTCAATATCTCGAAGCAAACAACTGTAAAATTGCATTCACACCAACCACTCCCATAAACAATCGACATTTATCATAACTTAATATTTCAACATTCCATATTTATGATCGTTGACGATTCATACATTATCTTCTTCTTCCAGGTGAGTACATACTGCATCCAGCCAATATATCAGCATGCTCTCACGCGGAAGAATCCCATAAGTGTTAAGATGCAAACTTCAAGTCGAGTTTGATGAATTGCAACCACATAACCGCGTACAATGCGAACCACTCAGGGGTTCTTCATGGTGTTTCGTGCTTCGTGCTTCAGTCTTCATTTGTGGGGAACAGGTAACAGTTCAACAATTGCTAGATTGATGGTAGTTGCATTATTGTGCAAAGGAAGTTAATATGAATGCATTCTCGTAAATTGTTTCTTATGAAGTGCATTATTTTATTTACTGATGCTAGTTAGATTTTGTTGTATTCTGCATTTGAAGTGTAGAAGAATCTAATTAACGACTACTTGGTAATTAGTACTAATGTGAAACCAGTACAGTCTGTGTAATAATACTTACAATGTACATTTTTCAATCGTATGTAGGGTCGCCAAAACATAACTATGTTTTTGAGGTGCAGCTCAGTAAAATTTTTAGATACTTTGGAGGGCTTTAAATAAGAACTTTAAGGACTGAGAACAAAACATAGTTATGGAATGAATGATACGAGTATTTTCTTGAAAATTTTCTTAAGCCTAATGGTATAATTATTAAAATTATGTTAATTGGATTACAGGCTTAAATGTAGGAAGGTAAAATAAAAATTATATTCAATTTTCCATTTAAATCAGTAATTTTTCGGCAAACGGATTTTGCCTATTACCAAGCAACAACAATTGTTAGTAGTATAATTAAAATATGGTTAAAATTAAAAAAACCATTTTACTGTAAATGACGAACAAAATGGTTGGAAGATGGTCATCTTATATTCTAGTAATCGGTGGTCATTATTGTCAGTTCATAAATCTCTGTATCGACCAAAGGCTCTAATTACCCAATATCCAATTCACTGATTAGTGCCGAAATTCAAACCAGAGATGTCAAAGATAAACGAAAGATGCCGAAAGTCTACCATCTGATTGGTTAATATATGGTTTAGAGCAGTGTACTACTGACGATGACTGCATGGCAGTCGAAATGTACATTTAGTTTAATAAAACTTCCCTAGTAAAGAAAATAATTTTGTGATGTTTATATCTGATTGATTAATAGTAATAACTTGTGCGTTTAGTATAAATCATCAAATTCGCTTGCGTTTCTTTCTAGAAAACAACAAACCAAAATCCCTTCGGAGGTCGCTACTATTGTCGATTTTAAAGGTTGAAGTTACATGAATCAAAACTTACAACAATTCAAATAGACCCCTTATCTATCTGACTTATTGGTTTCGCAATTGTATTCATACTTCATGAGTACAAAAATACGTGCGTGCATGTTGCAAGAATAATGCAGATTAGCAGGTTGAGTCAAATACACGTATATTTTTTAAATAGTTTAATTGAGCGTAACCTAATTGTGTCATGTTGGTTTAAATGATTTACTACCTACACACCTAAAATGTGGATTAAGTTTTAATTAAAATTGAAAAAGAAAACCAATAGTTATTTGAATATTAGGGCAGTAAGTGTTTCCTACTGGTTGAGGAAGATTTTGGAGATCGAAACGAAGTTGAGATATTGAATAAATTTTATACTGATCGATTATTTACTGGCCGAAATGCTTATTACGTATTTTTGACGATCGATGCAATAATGAAATTAAAATTTAGAAATGTATGAAAATTATTTTTACATTTATATATACATACATAATATCACGATATATGCTATCAAATGGGCTAGCACTAATCCTACAATCATTCATAATACATTCATTCATCAAATTCGTCAAATAATTGTGGAATATTTAATTTTCATTTACTTACCGTCTCTCAGTCGGCAAATAATTACCCTATTGGTAAAAATAAAAATAATCTAATTCGTAATTTATTTCATCTTAAATATAAACTATTTGGAATTTTTTTTGAGAAATGAAATTTATAATTATCGTTTTTCATTATTATTTTCAGTAATAATATAACAAGAGAGAGAATAAATTGAAAATAATTTGACAGATCTTTCGAAAACTTGTTGCCTGGCAATTGTCACGAAAGCCCGTAGGGCTTGAGTGGCTATTGCCAAATGGCAACAAGTTTGAGAAAGATACTGCATATTTAATTAGATTATTTTTTGACTTAGCTGTTGAGGTCGATTCATCTAACTTAAAAGATTTTGAACTGGGTCCATTTCGATTGATTACTTATTAATGTATTCTTGGAAGTTGTTTCCAAAATTGGTTGGTGTATTTCTGTATCTAAAATACAACTAAAACGATTATTTCACACATTTTACTTGACGCGTTGACAGTTTTAAATAATTATTTGACAACTACCTATCATTTGTCACAAACAAAAAAGCATCTACAGAGATAATTCCCGGGAATAATCACAAGAGCTTTATTCTCACTATAATAATGACAGGATTGCTTAACACGCAGACACGTGACATACAATGAAGCATTTCATTGGTTTTGAGAAACGTCAAAAAATAATCAATTAATTTTTATGTTGTCATATTTATTGCAATTCTCACAATTTTTAACTTCAAACATATGTACAATATAAAATATGTTTTATTTATAATAATAACAATATATTGTTTCAAAAAGATTAGTGTGACAACAACCGTATTAAGCTCATAATTCACCTTAATATTAAAAACTCCGTTTATTTAAAAAGAAAATAAGCTTTGTAACTGATTAATACGGTATATCACGCATATTACGAACAGATAATTTCTATTTCCGCCTATAAATATTTAGTATAGCATATCGTACCACAACAATCTCAGAAACATTACTTTCAATTAATCCGTTAAATTACATTGCGAG
Organism: Pterostichus madidus; assembly: GCA_911728475.2. Classification (NCBI taxonomy): domain Eukaryota; kingdom Metazoa; phylum Arthropoda; class Insecta; order Coleoptera; family Carabidae; genus Pterostichus; species Pterostichus madidus. The sequence goes on from OU452301.1 coordinate 43,170,978, forward strand.
ATCAATTTCATCAGTACATCACTGTAAATACTTTCAATCATTTTTTACTCACATATAATTAACCAATCTATCAAACGCAAATATGCCAATATATTTAAATGTGAAATCATTGATGTAATTGATAAATTATTAAGAGAAAACCATGACATGAAGATATGTAAATATGCACGGGATTAAAAGATTAAAACATTTACTCACTAGATTAACTTGACGAATGAAAGGAAACACAATTTCCATTTCTTGCAAAATGTACTCCTACACGCAACGTAAATTTATTCAATTACCGTACTGATTGTAACATTAGACTAACGGGAACAGAACGTGAAATGAGAGATAGATATTTTTAAGTTTGGAATAATCAATATTTTAATCAACATTGCAGTGTTTCAACACTTGTAATTGTTGAACGTCTGGTGTTGACTGAACGTACACCTGTTTGATTTGCCCTTCGCACCCTGCGCCTATAAGTGCAAGCTAATTATATTATGCTGAGATCCAGTGGCGGCTCGTTGTAAGAGAACATGTACTTTTTCTAACATCGTTAAATAATACAATACTTATGTATGCGTTTCTTGATAGATAATACAGTTTATTACATACAGCCGTGAATAATAATTTATTACTCACAGATTGTATCCAATCATATTGACGCTGATATGACAATGCAGTAATGGCCGTGAGTAATGATTTATTATCAATATATAGCTCAGTGGTATGAAATCGGCCTGTGGATCCTGAGAACCCTGGTTCGATTTCCACAGACGACAAACAATTTTCATAATTTCAAAAGATACCCCTGTGGCTCCTCCATCACTAACATCTACACGCGCAAAATATATCACATACCGAGATCTGCTTCGGCAGAGTGCCACACCCAGTAATGGGTAAAAGGCGTGATGATATATTTATTTATTTATATATTAGTACAGGATCGAACCGCTGTGCGGCAGTTAATATATTTTTATTATAGAGTAGGTAGCTCAATGGTATCGAGTCGGTATGTGGATTTGAGAACCCGGGTTCGATTCCCACAGCCGACAAACATTTTTCATCACATTGAAAATATATCTGTGACTCTCCCTTTACTAACGTTCTTGTAGGCTGTGATTTGACGACTGGTAACCGTACTTCTTGCACAAAATATTTCACTTTCCGAGATCTGCTACGGCAGAATATAACACCCAGTAATGACTTCTACTCATTACGTAATGATATATTTTTTATACATATTTTTAGCTTGAGTGCGATTCGATTCTAGATCTTCGAATAAAAGATAGGTGAAACAGGTGTATGTTGGTGAAATTGAAGGAAACAGATTGCGTCGATAACCTAGCAACAAATGGGTGAATATGACTGAAGGTTTGTTGCATAAAGTATCCGAATATGAGGAATAAAGGAGCTTCTTTGACAGCAATTAGCTTCGTGCTTCAGTCTTCATTTGTGGGGAACAGGTAACAGTTCAACAGTTGCTAGATTGATGGTAGTTGCATTATTGTGCAAAGGAAGTTAATATGAATGCATTCTCGTAAATTGTTTGTTATGAAGTGCATTATTTTATTTACTAATACTGGTTAGATTTTGTTGTATTCTGCATTCGAAGTGTAGAAGAATCTAATTAACGACTACTTGGTAATTAGTACTAATGTGAAACCAATACAGTCTGTGTAATAATACTTACAATGTAAATTTTGTCAATCTATGTGGAGTCACCAAAACATAATAATGTTTTCGAATAGTAACTCAGTAAGATTTGAAGAGACTTAGGAAGGCTTGAAATAAGAACTTACCAAATGAGAACAAAACATATTTATGGAAAGAATGATATTTTCTTGGTTAATCAGAAGCAGGGCCGTCTTAGACCTTAGCAATTTTATATGTCAGTGAATGTTTTAAGAGTATGAGGGTTATATTCACAGTCATTTGTTGATGTGCTTTTTTTTAATTTGTAGATGAAACATTTATAAGGAAAGAGATTAATTAGTGCAACATAATCCATAAAATTAAATATTATTTGTCCTCATATTAATTTTAAAATGCCCATAAATAAGCTTCAACTTTAGAGAGTAGACAGCTAATATCATAAAACTTCCAATTTGAGCAACATTCCTCAAAAAATAATTTACAATAATAGCAGTATCTCTGAAATAAACAAAAAATGTCACTAAAAATATAACCGCAAATGTGTAGAATTTGTCTTCCTCCTAATAAGGAAGATTTAAAATTTCTCAGCAATCTAATAAGGTTCTCTTTCATTTCCGCACAACTTACGAGTGTAAATTAGCATAAAAACTAAATAAGAAATAAGAGTTGGTGTCTGATTTTGACCATTATAAATTCTATGGATCCGATGATTTACAATCCCCGGTTTGGGATGTAAATAAAAGAGTAGTTTATGTAGGTTTTAATAATCATTCGGAAATTGTTTTCCATCTCCTACACAAAAGAAAAGGATGATTCACTACCTACTCATAGTTAACGCAAACGTACATGGTCATACACAAAATTACGCAGGTTATAATTCATATCATTAATAAGAAACTTATAGCTTTGGAAATTTTTATTCTTATAAAAATAATAGGTTGTCATTTAAGATAATATCTAATACTCTTCTAATTGCGTGAAGAATTACAAAAAAGAGTTAGTTTTCTTTCTATGCAACATAATACAAATATAAAGATACTACTTAATGCGTCGTTAATGCAATACAAGATGATACGGGTCTAAAATTGCAGATCTTAGACATGTGGATAACAATTATATTAAATTTAATTATAAAAATAAAAATTTCGTTAACCGACGCTCTAACCAATTAAGTATAAGGAATATTAGGGTTTCAAATACAAATGAATAAAATAACAATATTATATTTCTATATACGACTGGCGCGATCAATGATTGAACATGGAATATCCACCTACTCGTATATCCAATTTAAAATTGGTTAGGCAAACAGGAAGACTAATTCAGTCCTTTTGAAGGTCCTGAAATATGAGCACTGACTGCCATCTTCTAATTTTGGAGTAATCCTGAGCCTGGACATAAGCTATGGTACCCATGTAATTTAAATCCAATGTTATTCCAGTTCTTTTGCCAAATGCAATTTTCCAAAAAAATCCTTCATCATATTTTCGACATTTCCGAGGCTATATCTCAAGAACTAAACAAGATATGAAGATGAACTCAATGGCATTGAATTTCTCGTGCTTCAATTGACTTGTAAACAAATTTTCAGCATTTTTTATTTTCCAAAAGGTTTTCACCAACATTTTCTCATCGAGTAGTTTTTCAAAAATACCTCAAAAAATAGAAGATATATGCACTTGGAGATTTCACCATTGGATTCAGCGGGTCAAAATACATTTGTATGTAAATTTTCGTTACAATATTCGTACAAGGAAGAATTTCAGAGCAAACAGTCTGAAAACAACCTAAAATCAATAAAAATCCAAGGGGTACTACCCCTTAAGAAATTTTCAAAAAATTAAAATCGCTAAAAATTTGCTTATAAGTCAATTCGGACACGGGGAATTCAATGCCGTTGAGCGCATTTTCATACCTTGTTTGGTTTTTAACATATAGCCTCCGGAAAAGTTCAAATTTCCAAAAAAATTATCACATCATATTTTCTACTTTCCCGAGGCTATATCTCAAAAACTAATCTAGATGTGAAGATGCGCTCAACAGCATTGAATTTCCAGTGCTTCAATTGACTTATAAACAAATTTTTAACATTTTTTATTTTTTTAAAAGTTTTCACCAACATTTTTTCATCGAATAGTTTTTGATCTATATCTCGAAAACTAGAAGACATGTGCACTTCGGGATTTTACCATTGGATTCAGCGGATTAAAATACATATGCATATAAATTTTCGATACAATAATCATACGAAGAAAATTTTTAGAGTAAACAGTCTGAAAATAGACTTAATTCGAAAAAAATCCAAGGGGTACCCCTTAAGAAATTTTCAAAAAATAAAAATTGCTAAAAATTTGTTTATAAGTCAATTCGAACACGGGGAATTCAATTCCGTTGAGCGTATCTTCATATCTTGTTTAGTTTTTAAGATATGTCTTCTGGAAAAGTTACATTTCAAATCCGAATAATTTTTGAATATCCAAATAACGAATATGACCACTATGAATGTCCAAACTATTCGGGTATGAATATGGAAACTAACGAATATCCGAATTATTTGGATACGAATATTGGGTTGACCGGGACAATTTTTTTCAAAATCAACATCCCTAGTAGAGATCACTTGTTTAGTCTGAATTCTTTTATTTATTCTTTACAAAATAAACAAAATAAAGCCCTAGAAAGTAATAAAACCCGCCACTGATTTCCACATTCAGCTACATGCGTATGCATCAAATGCATACATCAACATTCTCATTTACCAAGCCTACTGCGCGGAGAAAACCCATTTCATTTACACACCATCAAATTCTGAACATGATTGGTTGACAAGCATTCACCACATATTATTCAATTAACTAAGCGCTGTTGACAGTATAAAAATAGCGACACAGCCTTACTTCCATACACTGTTAGCAATTTGCCAACAGCGACAAATTGACACGTTATTGTTGATTAACTCTGCCGTGATGTATCTGATATGATCGTGACAATGAACGTGAGTGATTACATGTTACAATGCAGAAAAATTCCAATAATCGTTCGTTAATTTATGTTTTCCCAGAGCCGATCTGACGATCTGGAATAATTGTGTGAATTATGCATGTGTGGTGTTTTTAATCAATTTAATTGAGTTCTTGAATGGTATTTAACCTTTTCTACGCCCAGTTCAGGATATTATTAAATTGAACGATTTAATAATTATTAGGAATATTTTCTCGCTGTTTTAATCAGTCTGATTTGATTGTTATGTGGGGCGTATGTATTATTATAGAATTGTAACCTTCGAATTTTTTATTCTGTGGTATTTTTATATCCTTCTATTGTTAGTTTAATTAAAATACTTTTATGATTCATTCAATAATGTAACAGAAAAAAGAAACTGATTATTTAAATCAAGTTTAAAATTTAACTTTAACTTTGTTGGTGAAACTGGCCATCAAGGTATGGGGAGGTCCAATGAGTCGCTGGACCCCCTCCTTTGATATCTGATGTTTAGTTTTTTTTATCTAATTTATAATTAAATGAAAATTGATTAATTTTGCTTTTTTTGACAATTTATTATTTTTATATAATTAAAATACTTAAATAAATAAATAAATATGTCATCACGCCTTCTACCCATTACTGGGTGTGGCACTCCAAAGATGTTAGTGGTAGAGAAGCCACAGGGGTAGCTTTTGAAATTATGAAAATTGTTTGTCGCCTGTGGGAATCGAACCAGGGTTCTCAGGATCCACAGGCAGACTTCATACCGCTGAGCTAGCCACCCCATATGAAAATACTTAAAATGGTATATTATGTAACTAGTAAGAAAAGTGATATATTCCCGAACGATGACGGGAAATTGTGGGACGAGCCATAGACAAGTCCACTAACCACCACGAGTCCGCAGTTCGTGTCCGAATTTCGAACTCGTGCTAAAATTAGCTTCTATATGGAGTGTTTTTTGTTATTTGTTCTGTTTCGGCTTTCCTTTGCATAATTTCTTTATACAAATAGTTGGCATTTGCCATTAAGGGCAATTTTTGGTTAAATAGTTAAGTTGGTGACAGTGATTTGTAATTGATTTTGCCTGTTACTTATAAATTGCCTTTCTATATTTTGTCATTTCACGCGGTTTCGTAACGACACTGCCAGAATAATTCACTTTGCGCACACAAAATTCACCGGAAAGGTGTAATTTTTCGTCCAATCGAAAAAAATATATTTGAGAATACTAAAAATATTTTCATATATAGTATGTAATTTACCTATTTCGACCCACCTTGAAAAATAATCTGCGGGCGCCCGTGATCAAAGGACAGTGTCCATTTTTATAGATTGTCACCATCGTACTATATATAATGCAATAATGATTCGCTGAATTCCAGTAGGCCAGTTGAAATTTGCCCCTATTTTCATTTATTTTCTTAAATAAAACAAATTGAAGACATCATTTTTGGAGTCACTCTTGTGTATAAACAATACTTTTTAAAAGTCTTTAGAATGTTCTATCAGTTTCATCTAAAATATCCATCCTCCTTATAAGTTGAAGCATAATATTTTTCGTTTGAATACCTCCATGGCTTCATGACTTACAATTTCCCAGCTTCCGTGTATAGCAAACAGCTCAACGAGAGGTCACGCAAAATTTATAATCCCACCGCCTTCGCCGCCTCCATCGCCGTCGCTCGTTCTTCATATGCGGGTGATGACAACCGACAGTTTACTTAGACTTACCGTTCCGGCGTAACTGCACCCAGCCGGGCGCGGGCCACTGCCTGGAGAACGGTCTCTAACATCACAGAGTGTTGGTGTTGACTTTAATGCAGAGCTTTTATTACAAAGAACTTGGTTTTTTCGAAGAAAGATTCATAAAAGCATTAAACTGTAACAAGGTGGTTTTTGAGTTGGCTGTAGATATTTGGTTAGTTTGCTTTCTCTTTTTGTGCGATAAGATTCTGAGAAAAATCTTATCGTGGCAACGAATGTGTGTGGTCATCTGCAGTCTTCGGCCATGTGTTGCATCCCCAAAATACCACTCTTCACCTTCCGCTTAAGAACTTAGCGTCTGTTTTTGAACTGCAGCATCAGTCAAGCCAGGTTTGCTCCGTCGGCCGGTCAAGATGTGATCGACGTCGAATCCGTTTTGCGCTCCGCGCGTATTTAATTAGCATTTAATTATTCTTATATATTTCTACTTTTATTTTGTTATAATTTTACTCGTCATATAGTCCATTAAATTAAATAAAGTTATATGTGTTTTATGGTGCGTTATTATTTAGTTAATTAATAGTAACCGCGAAAAGTTTCGTTCACATCTAATAATTCGCGCTCGCGATGTTCATACCCCCTCGAGTTACAAACTTAAAGAGGAAAACTTTAAATTTAAATAGACTTTGAATTTAGCTATTATAACGAGCTGTATACTATGTATTACATAGTAGATTTTTTGTAATTTCGTTTCATAATAATCCTCAAACTAAATAAAATTACGTTTTTCTACGACCAAGCAGAAAGTTGATATTTCCAACTGTCAGTTAAATGCAGAAAATTAATTATTACCGCGCGCCGAGCGGTAATAAGATTTTGCCGCTCGCCAAGCAGTAAAGTTACAGAAAACCAATGGCGGATCCAAGGGGTGATAGAGCAATAACTCCCTCCCCTCTGAGACATTTTTTAATTACAAATTTATTAAGTTGTTTTGGCTATTTCAATAATAGCCTTTTCTATGAATAATTTCTTCTGATGTTTATTTAATTTATCCTAGGATCATCTGTTTGTAACTACCAGCAATATACTATTATGGCTGAAAGAAGTTTCCAATTCAATTTGTACCAATTGGTTTTTTCTGTATGAATATAAAATTCTTGTACTTTTATTCAATAAATATTTGTTTAAATTGTGTATCTTTTAAATAATTTTAGAAGCTCATATTCATTTCTTTGTTATCTTTTATGGTCTGCTTATTTTTAAAAGCTTCTGTTTCCCAATTCTTTCTGGGTTTTATCACTTCTATTATTTTAAATTCAATTTGCTTACATTTCTATAATGCTCCAAAATTTTAAAGCAAATCCCCTTTCACAATTTTTTCTTGTAAAAATATAGCCTTTGCAACAAACAGGTTGAATCTAGCTATCTATGAAGGTATAGACTGCATCCTCCTCGACGGCATCCATGTGTATGTATGTATGTATGTATGTATGTAAGTGCGGCGTACAACGGTGAAAGCACCACACAGCATTCAAAATATTCGATCAAATTACAGATTGCCGACTGTCTGTCAGTGCAGATAAATAATTTGTATGATAGCGTTCGACACGATTTACTATTAATAAAAGAATGAAACCGTGGTAGTCAAAGCGGCTGTGATACCGATGTGCCATAGTAAAGAACATGCAGAGACGGCTGATGCTAGATTCATTTCGATTGTTTCTAACTGAAATTACTCAATAATATAAATATTGACATAAATAGTATAATACGTACCATGAACTTTAAGTGACAGTGTTTAGGTGAAGAATGTAGATTGGGAAATCGATACCCGAAGGGTCGAGATTTTCTAATCATTCGCGACCTAAAAAATCACATAGAGTTCCAGGTTAGTAAGCTATTTCTTTACAATACCTGCACAAATAGAAGGAAAAAATAGGTTTCAAAATTAACAGCTGTCAAATTGTTGTCAAAATAAACATGACCTTGATCTATAATATTTATTTACTGTCCACGGTGGATGGTAAGTAAATATTATAGTCCTGATGTAACAATGGAAATCAACAAAAGCTTCACTTCTTCTTCTTAAATGGCACTACAGCCCAAATCGGGCCTAGGCCTACCGGGCACACCGAGCCGCAATTTTTACGCTGCCGTACTGCCGGTTTCCGTAGTCGATGTTACTTACTTTTTTTAAGGCATATGTATAAGTGACTAGCTTATAGCGCCCGAGTATGATTAATACAAGTAACTGTATTTTTTATTTTAACGACAAATCATACTTTGTCGACAGGCGGATTCAAACTGACGAACCTTGATTCGGGTGACGTCACAGCATGTTAAGAGATGTGCATTAACACGCTCGACCACCGCGCCTGTGAAAAAAGCTTCACTTACTGTGTTTAAATTTTGTCATTAATGAGTAACTTACAGCACAAGTATCGTAAAAAAGATATTTCCGCCAATATTTCTTCATTATTGTTCACATTTTTTTACAGTTCTCAAAATTTCGGCAAATTAAGCCACATTTTCAGAAAACTTTAAATAAACCCTAATATAATCCTGTTACTATCTGGTTTTCAGAATGCAATTTGAATTAATTTTATTGTCTTAAAATCTATCAAAATATTCTCAAATTTTAATTTAACATAGTAAAAGTTTCTCCACTTGTCAAATTTGATATTTAAAATGTGGTGCATTTGTTAATACTATTCATATAATCTATATTTTTTGCTATTAAATAATTCTTAAAACGCAGAATTTTCTAAAACTATAACTATCACTTAGATGGCATGTCATCCAAAAGACTGAATAGGTAGTACATGAGAATTGACTTAAGTCTTGTGTGTCTACATAAATCAGAAGTTTATTAGTGTGATTTTGTGGTTCGTAGGTGAAAATAGGTAGACAAATGTAGTTTCTCTGTTTTAGAAATTTATTGTAAATTCCTGAAGTTAGCTACATATATAGGAAAAATTCAGAGAAAATATTTTAATTGTGTATAAGTGTCAAGATAAGTAGCTCAACAAGATAAACTGTGGAGATCTCACTGAATGATAACGTAATCTTAAAATAATAATAAAAATATATGTACACATTAGAGCGACGATAATAATACTGAATACAAAAAAATAATAACACATTGATTTAAAATTAAAATAATTTATGCGTAATATGTTTAAATAATATATGTAACAGGAGAATGAAAAGCTAGATAAAATTTGGACTAATTAGTTAACTCAAATTTAATTTCAAATTGATACGATTAGAATTCTAGCTATTTATAAAACAGAATGAGGTTGGTCATTAATTTAAAGTTTTTGTTTATGTTTCATACGTTATATTAGGTTTTTTTATACCACCTTAATATTTGATACCATAATTTTTAATGGGGTGGCTAGCTCAGTGGTATGAAGTCGGCCTGTGGATCCTGGGAATCCTGGTTCGATTCCCACAGGCGACAAATAATTTTCATAATTTTAAAAATTACCCCTGTGGCTCCTCCACCACTAACATCTTTGGGGACTGTGATTTGACGACTGGTAACCGCACTTCACGCGCAAAATATATCACTTACCGAAATCTGCTTCGGCAGTACCCAGTTATAATTTTTAATTATTTTCCTGAATAAAAAACGGAAATGAAACTGGAACTAAAAATGGTATTAGCGACTAATCTGTTGTATGAATCTATCTGTACTCTTGATAAAATAACGTTTTTCTACAACTGTCAAAAATATATGACATTTTTACATCGCTATGGAAATGCGAAATTTGTGTTTTTTTTCTCATGTGAAAACATATAGTTTTTTTTCACACGGGCTAAAATTACTTTTTTTTTCATTGAAATGTCAAATTTCATATTCTTTAACAGTTTAAAAAAAATATTTAGCAAACATTTTCACGTTTCCTTGGTTACAATACATCAAATGTATATTATTTTTGATTTTTTCCTTTCAATTTACTTACATAAATCAATAATTATTGTATTATTCTTTTTTGACATTTGTAGAAAAAATGATGTTTGTATTTCGTGGGCGAAATTAGTGTATTTTTGGCGCGTTTGAATGACTTGTTTCGACCTAACGGTCGCGACCAAAAGTGGCATTCTCACGCGCAACAAAAAGCACTCATTTAACGTACTTATTCCAAAAATAACTATTTGTATAACAATAAAAAATATATTTTTACGACGCTAAGGATACACTGCGCATCGTCCGACAACCATTATTACTTGTCCCAAAATCTTGCATTTTTGGCCTTAGTTAAAAAATTAACGATTTAGCTTGAAATACTGTATGTACGTATGTATATTTATTTACTACGTTGTATATAAAATACAATTATAGTTATACTGAAATTTGAACTTCTCAAATGCAGATTAATTTTTGGTTATAAGTTTAAGTTTCATAAATTCTGAAAATATACAGAATGATAAATGTTGTAATGGGTAGTTTTTTAAATTTATCGATTAACTGAAGTTATGATGAAAATATTAATTTTAAACTGATTAGAACTATTGGATTAGAATCTCGTGCCTAAAAGCATAAAGATTGCAAACGTATTATTTTGAAAAAGTTATTGCTAAAAAGTTCTAAAATATTTGTGATAAGATTTAGGTTTTACATTTATTAGAAATCCGGAAATATGTAAATATAGTATTAACAATTGGAATTCATAATAATAATAACATATCCACGTACATACGAGTTTCTTGCCAAAAGCAACAGTGTAAATAATATATCATTTCTACATTTTTCTGTTTACAAATGTAATAAAATAACATCATATTAATAGCGAACTTATATTTACACATTTTTAAAATTTCTCATATTCACATTCACTTTCTTTGACGGATCATTATATTATCATCAAATAATCATTTAAATCGCCTTTGCAAGAATTATTCTCTATAAACACAATGAAATTATATCATTATATCTTATGTAAAAAGCATTATCATTTATCCAAAAATAACTTTCTCTGAGAGAAGTGCGTATTATCGCTAGACTTTTGTCTTTGTGCCTTGCAATGCCGGCGAAATAAAAACGAGCCAATGAACTCTATAAGCGGATGAATGGCGCAATTAGAGGTAGCTCGAGTCGAGAATTCGCCCCCTGCTGGAGGAAAACTGCTTTATTAACAAGTGAAACTAATGTTGTCGTTTCTTTATGTCTTTTAAAGTATTTTTACTTTCATTTCAGTAATTAGTAAGCCATGTGATCAAGAAATTTTTGGTTATTTATTTTTTATGCTCAGTGGGTAAATTTGCCTGACAGCTCATTCATATATTTAGAGAAATAATATACTTGGTAGCTCAATGTTTTATATTATGTTTATTTAATTAGTTGTATAATAGGACATTTTCCAATGAGAGCTTTAATGAACTTTTCATTCATGTTTAGCTGTTTTAACTTTAAAAATTTAAAAATTAGATCATTTTTCAGTAACTAATTATGTACTAAAATAAATAAAAATAAATATATCATCACGCCTTTTACCCATTACTTGGTGTGGCACTCTGCCGAAGCAGATCTCGATAAGTGATATATTTATGCGCGTGAAGTGCGGTTACCAGCTGTTACATCACGACCCCCAAAGATGTTAGTGGTGTGGGAGCCATAGGAGTAATTTTAATAAATAAAATAAAAATATATCATCACGCCTTCTACCCATTACTGGGTGTGGCACTCTGCCGAAGCAGATCTTGGTAAGTAATATATTTTGCGCGTGAAGTGCGGTTACCAGTCGTCAAATCACGGCCTCCAAGGATGTTAGTGGTGGAGGAGCCACAGGGGTAGTTTTTGAAATTATGAAAATTGTTTGTCGTCTGTGAGAATAGAACCAGGGTTCTCAGGATTCACAGGCCGACTTCATACCACTGAGCTAGCCACCTCATAGGATTAATTTTAAATTGGTGAAAATGTTTTGTCGACTATGCGGATCGAATCAGAGTTCTTTGGATCCACAGGCCGACTTGATACCACTGAGCCATTATCCCATAAATAGTATCTAACATAATTAATAACATTAAAAAAATATATATATATCATCACGCCTTCTACCCATTACTGGGTGTGGCACTCTGCTGAAGCAGATCTCGGTAAGTGATATATTTTGCGCGTGAAGTGCGGTTACCAGTCGTCAAATCACGGCTCCCAAACATGTTAGTGGTGGAGGAGCCACAGGGATAGCTTTTTCAAATTATGAAAATTTGTCGCCTGTGGGAATCGAACCAGGGACCTCAGGATCCACAGGCCGACTTCATACCACTGAGCTAGCCATCCCATAATTAATAACATCAATAAGGCAATAACAATAATAATCTGATCAAGAGAAATATTAAAACAATCAAACGAAAGTAAGCGAGTCAACTCCAAATATTGAAGCCAGCAATGTCATAACCCTGAGTAGTGAGTTCTGTCAATTAATAAAAATAAATCACATTCACCATGAAGACGTTAGATTCTAGTGTTCGATGAATTATCACGACCAGTTAGAAAATGACAGTAGAATAGAGAAATTGGCAATGGCAACTGCGATTCCTGTAATAAAAAATAGTGGCAGCAGGCAAAAGAACGACATCCTATTAAATGTAGTTTTTTTTTTCACTGTGAACAGCACTATCGCTGTGTTTGTTAAATTGCATGAATTTGACGTGATAATAAATAAGGAAAGTGCTACAGGGCTTATTTTATACAGAGATGGACTTGCCCAATGCCCACGCAAACTGTAGCTATCATATTTTCAGTTATATTAGATATCACTAGCTATGTTTATAAGTAGAGCAAAAAATGTATATTGATTAGACCATTAATTGAATTTCAGAAGTTATTCACAATCTGAGTAATTAACAATTGTTTTTACAAAAGTTCTTGAAATACTATCTATATACGGTATATACGAACCCTGCCTCACGTCACTTGACCCGAATTTTATTTTTTGTTTAAAATTTAAATAATACTAAAAACGCAGGTCTCTGGCATTTATTAAATTCTACAATTAATTTTCAACATTTTAAACTAAATTTAACATTAAATATACCTTAGACACAAAATGTATAGCAGTATAACTAGCAAAGAGCTGAGTCGATTTTGAATGAAAATGGAAAACCAAAAGAGGAAGTTTACTGGACACACAAAACAATAAATTCCATTTATTTCAAAAATGGAATCTGTTACGAAAAAAAGTTTCAAATAAAATATGTTAGCAAAAATATTAGGAACATGTGTTATTTGCAATTTTTCTGTATATGCGTCTACTTTTGAGAAAATCTAATTTTTATATTATATAATATATTTCAATAATCATAGTAGCATAGAAACAAAAAATATAAATTTTAATTTTCGCTTTATCTAGTAATCTATGTCTTTTATCGGAATAACAAATACATCATTAAAATGGTCAACTAATTTGGCAACTTTGCCTCAATTTAATCGACTTCGTATCTCACGGTTCTTGAGATACCAAAGGTTAGGCTCGAAAAACGGACATCCTGTATATGCCTCATCAATAAAGTTAGACATCAAGTAGACAACATTACTAAAAAATTATACGTAAACAAATTTGATATTTTATATGTTTTAAACAGATAAATGCTGACATGTTTAATAATATTATATAACATTCATATATTCTAAATATTAAATATGCTGTGTATAAGAAAGTTGTGTGGTGCCCACACCAGATTTTTTTATTGGTTGTATTAAAAATAATTCTATTCTGCTTTTTAAAAAAAAAAATAATACGGAGAGGAAATTACTAGTAAAGTTCCTTTTATAATCATTTCATTGAAACCCAACACTGCATCTCCTTGAAAGAGAAAACCTAGAAGAAATCCCGTACTGTCATCACTGAAGTTATGAAGACACTGGGTCAAATTTCCAAGCCAAGTTTCGGCGTCTTTTGTATTGGCAGGAGGTGTGAAATACGATATTGCCCAAATTCGTGAGTCGGAGAAACATGAACAAATTACAAAGATTTATTCGCTGGTCGCGTCCTCCTCGCGTGATATCAAAATGCTAATGCTACGTAGAACTGGACGAATATCTGTTAGCGTTAGCATAGTGTTGAATAGTGCCGCTGTGATTTAGTGATACTGTTGATTTTATCTCGTAGGAAGCGTCTGCCTATAAAGTACTAATTGACAGCGGGAATTTAGGATTACGAATGAAAGTTCCAATTGAATGAAAATTATATTTTTATGCGAATTAAAATGTAGGAATTATTAATTATAAATGCAGAATAATATAAATAAATAAATTGCACCTGTTTACATTTGGAAAAGCCGGAGAAAACACACCTAAAAACAATAATAGTTATTTGTATATCAACGGAAGAAAGTAAGACATTTCTTATTGAAGGTGTCGTTTCATTTTTCGGGTCAAAGGTTGGAAAAAAGCACCTGTGATGCTTCCTTCACGAGGTACAATTTATTCACAACAATATCAGAATGTAAAGTTTTCAGAAATAAATAAAAACGTTACTTAAGATTCACTCTTTAGGGCCAGTTTTTCAGTCACCGATTAAAGTTAATCATGATTAAATAATAATGGAAACTATGGTTACCATTATTATTTGTATCATGATTAACATTAATCGAGAGTAAACCGGTCATTAAAAAACTGACCCTTAGAGATTTTACCGAAATGTTACTAATGTTAATTCGTACCAGTATGCGGTATGGTTATCGTTACGGCATTCGAATCCGAAGATAATAAGTTTGAATTCCGCTCAAGCTAAAAATATATTAACTACTGCATTGCGGCTGGGTGAATCCGAACGCTGTACTGTAATAGAGATTAAGTTCCTGTTTTATAGACTAGCGTTAAATAAAATTAAATACCACTATTTTCCATTTGCTATGAATAATATTTTACTTTTCTTATCTAGGAAAATTTACTTTCTTTCCTAGGGTTGTAAACAAACACTTTCTTCTCTCATTTGAGCGAAGATATTTTTTTCTGGCAGGATCGTGAAAAAAGTTAATATATTAACATGTCATTGCTGTCAGACACATTGCTAATTGGCAGATTCGATAGTAATGTCTTTGATTTTTTTTTAATCTGTATGATGATTTATTTATTTATTTGTTTCTTTGTGCAACTGGAACTTCGTCCTTATTATAGTAGTTTATAATGGACTCAGAACCATTGAGACACAGTCGTATTGATACTTATAAGTTGACGTTAGCAAGATTTGAACATTTGAACTATTACTTAGTAAAGTTGTCTATAATGTTAGAAAAATATACATACATACATACATGTACAACATCACGTTATATCCCATCAAATGGGGTAGCATGAACCCTAGAATCATTCATAAAACATTCACTTTTCAGATTCATCAAGTAGTCAGTCCTTGTCAAACATTATTATCCTAACACACGATCCTCACTTCAACCACATTCATAGAACTCTCCATACAAGCTCATTGACTCATCACGCAACAATCCTCCAATCACATCCATCCATTCACCCTTGTACTACTGGCCAAGCGTTCAGGGTAGCACAGGAAGCACTGTATACTTTCTGAAATTAAAAAATGCGGTATCAATTTTGCAGTAATGGACATTGAATTCGATCCTGAAACTTGAAGGACTAAAAACCATTGCCTTAATACGTCCAATACTCACCTAACATGATAACATAGTGCACAACTACAATCTCTTCAAAGCATAAACGGAAACCATACCAATCCGTTTTCAATTCATCAACTTATAGATCTATTATTATTTCTCCCATCTCACATATGATTCAATCAATCCACCTCATATAATCTTAGCTAATTTATACTCTAGTAATTGTTACGTACGTTGTTGTGGCGGTGAAACTGTATCACAGGTTTGACGGACGACGCAGATTAAGATAGATACAAAGGCGAAGTGTAGCGAACTGGAACAGTCGAACAGCAGGTCGATAACAATCGAACGGCGAACACTGGCGAACCGTTCGGCTGCTGATCTGCGTCGTAGGGAATTAATATTCTAATGTTGGCTACACATGTGTAATCATAGCTAAAGAACCATGCATGTATGCTGCTTATCGGGATTTCATCGGTTTTTGTAAATGTCCGAATTGTTTGAAGTTTGATTTTTTAATTAGGTTATTGTTTTATGTACGAGCATAAATGAGTTGTATAAAGTCAGATTCATTCACAAATCAAAAGTAGTGTTAGCTTTATGTTTTCCGGTTTTGTTTTAACAATCTTGTAGCCATGTTATCTTATGCAGCCATTCACAAATCAGTATTTAGTTTTGGTTGTAACTAGGGTTACCACCTCAGAATTAAGTCTCGCCCGGAGACAATGACAATTTTTTTAAAGAAGATCCTGCAATTTTATTATTATTACCATATTTGATAAAAAAAGGGTTACATTGTTTTGTTAAAGACAAGTGTTTTTATTATCACGGTAAAATAATTACATATAAAATAAAGTAAAACAAGATTGTAAGTGATAAATCTACTGTAACAATAAAATTAGTGTACTCAACGTCATATATACGATTAAACTGTAACAATATTGACAAAATTGAATCACATGCAACAGAAGACATCCCCTTACCTAAAATTATGTCTATTTCTGAAAACTTGATACAATTCTAAAAAAATTGATCTGTTACAAGATGATATATCAACTATTAAAACCGAAATTAATTCTATAAATTCTTCCTTAAAATCATGAGGACAGAATCAAGAAATTGGAAGATCTAGTGACAGAAATTGAACAGTAATAAGATGTAGAAGATTATTAAAGAAAAAGATTTAATAATTTAGCGGCGTAGAAGATTCCGAAAGTGAGACAGATTTGTCCTGGACAACTAACTACATAGCACTACATATTCAATTTTACTTACACAACCCGGAGAAATAATAATTAAACCCGGAGCCCGGAGATAAGTCACTGAAACCCGGAGTCTCCGGGTCAAACCCGGAGAGGTGGTAAGCCTAGTTTTAACACAAAAGTTTGCCAACTCCAAACTTATATTTTAGTTTTATGTTTTATACTTAGCAATCGATCAATAAGAAAAAGCTTAGAATCCTTGATCCTACATTCATTCAATGCGGTACTCCCTTCCTTTCTTGTCTTTTTGTTTCATATTCAGTTCTTACAATAGAGTGACTAACTGCATGGTGTAAAATTTTCTTTCAATTACAAGCACTGATTATTTTTCTCTTCTTTTCTAATCTTTGTAAATTCGTTGTTAGAGGAGTAAGCGTGAATAATTTGAAATATTTTGCACATATGTAATGTACGTCGAAGAAAGATGAATGAAAAGTGAATAGGAGTGATTGGATTGATGTGATTGAAGGTTTGTTGTGTGATGTATGATTTCGAGTGAGAAGAGTAAATGAGGTTATAGAAGGATTCTATGAATGTGGTTGAAGCGAGGGTGGAGTGTTAGGGTGAGAATGTTTGACGAGAAATGATTATTTAATTAATCTGATGAGTAAATGTATTATGAATGATTTTAGGGTTCGTGCTACCCTAGTTTATGGGATATAAAGCATGATGTTATGTATGTATGTATGCTTTGGTTTTAGAGAGAATAGTTACGTTGTTTTGAGTATTGTAAGATTTGCAAACGAACTCTGTATTATTTATCGTTCGGAATCTTTCCAAAATGCAAATATGTCGCCACTTATTTAACATATAAATAATAAATTAAATATTTAAAATTCCCTTTTCAATAGCTGTTGCCGAGAGATTATTTTCTACATTAAAGAAAATTGAAAATTATGCTCATAATACAATGATTCAAGAAATATTAAGTGGTTTATCGTTAGTTACTGTTTTAAAAGAATGACTAAAATGGAGTATGTGGCACAGTGGTTATCGTGTCGGCCTGTGGATCCTAAGAACCCTGGTTCGATTCCCATTGCCGACAAACATTTTCTCCACATTAATGCTACTCCTGTGGCTCCCCCTCTACTAACATCTTTGGAGGCCGTGATTTGACGGCTGGTAACCACACTTCACGCGCAAAAATATATCACTTACTAAAATCTGCTTCGGCAGAGTGCCACATCTAGGAATGGGTAGAAGGTGTGATAATATATTTATTTATTTATTTACTAAATTTCCTACAATCTCATACTTTTTTGAAACGAAAGAATGGCGAAAGAAGAATGGATTTAATTTACAAATAAATTTGTTAAAAAAATGAGTCAAAATTTCTTACGATGATTCTCCTCTAATCCCTCAAAAAAATGCACAAACTTACTGCACGCCACTGAACTGTATCACACAATAAAAACTGTGTTTCACTGAAATATACAATTATTACTGCATTAATTAAAAAACGTAAATTTGCTTGTACTCGTATATAGGAACTTTGTACACAAATAATTGTTGTGTTGTCAATAATAACGAACCCGTTTTTTTATGAGACAAATAAACGATAAATTCTAAAATTTTTTGTCCACGGTTGGCCACAAAAAAGTAGTTGAAATTAAGCTTCAGGCTTCAACACATATTTTGCTATCCAATTATTTTAGTTTTAAACTCGAATATAAAATCATCAATTTATTGCTTTTCATTAACTTTCGAAAAGTGATATATGATATAGGTTAATTTGATCCCAATTAATTTATTCATTTTCAAGACTTCCCAACAGAAAATCCTTTTACTTATTATTGTAAATACAAGTAACAAGTTATTACACAATATTACATGTACGCCAATATATGATTCTTCAAATTTGAAGTAATTCCGTTTAATCAAGCGAATAGCATGCAAAATTTTCCTTCGCGCAAACTGAAATACAACTGACAAACAATAAGTCATTTATGCGGAAGCTTCATTAAGAACTAGAAAGTCATTAATGATTCATTACCGACAAAGAACAACGTGGCTGTGATTTACTAAGTTTGAAAATTGAACGGCGGAAATCGAAAGTCCTTGCTATTCGATGACAATTCAAGTTCTTTTACTCATATTTTTGACATTATCCTTATTTGTCATTTTGCAAAGAACAAAACCATTGCACAAAATCTACTAAAATACGTAACAAACAAATTCATAAAGCGAATTAGATGCTAACTCCATTTTAAATATATTTCATAACTCAATTACCAATTTAGGCATATTTACTAACTGAGTTATCGTTTCTTTTAATTAACTCTACTCTTAATCCAGCGTATAAACTTTATTTTATTATTGCTTGATAATTATTTGCTGTTTATTGTTGGCGAAATAATAATGTAATTTGGATTGAGTACAGCACTAACAATATTCTCGAAAATGCTTCTATTTTTGCCTTAAATAAAAAAATAAGGGTCAGTTTTTCAATCGCCGGTTTACTCTCGATTAGTGTTAATCATGATTAAATAATAATCGAAACCATGGTTTCAATTGTTATTTAATCATGATTAATAATAATCGGTGATTGAAAAACTGGCCTTTAATCAACAAAGTCTTGATCTTAGAACACGAAATTCTGGTATTGTTCTTGTTTTTCAATATGTGCATTTTTATTTTTATGCAACCGTCAGAAAATATTAATATTGTGTGCATGATGTGCAAAAAGTACTTTTGCCACCCTTGTAAAATCGTAGATTTCTTCACTGTTGGTCTGCGTACTAGGTACACGGGAGCTATATTGACATAACGTACTAGAGTAAATTTATTTACTGTGATAAAAATAATTAAAAATTATAACTATGTACCATTAATGTCAGTTTTAATGTCTAATTTTATTTTATTTCCTTACAAGAGCTTCACATAATAATTAATTTCGACATTAATTACGGATTCCTTTGCACATACGTAACAATAATAATCCTACTTATCTCATTCTCATTTTAGCAACAAATTAAAATATGAAATTAGGTTTCAAACAATACTACAGTTGATCCAGACTTAAATAAATAAATATAAGTATATCATCACGTCTTTTACCCATTACTCTGCCTTAGCAGATTTCAGTTTGTGATACATTTTTCATTAAGACAAATGATTTCTAAAGGCCAGTTTTTTTTTCTCTGTTTTGATAAACATTTTTTCACGGTTTGAAAATCAAATTTAATTATTCTTTTTTGACAGTTGTAGAAAAAAATTATTTTTTTTGCGCGTTAAAGTGGCATTCTCAGGCGCAACAAAAAACAAACTCATTTCGTACACTTAAGGTAGTAGTAGCGTGAAATTTTTGCAGATCACAATGAAATTTGGCTCTCGTAAACATTGGATAGTCATACGCATCCTGTTAAAATATGAAACACATTCATCGTCTGTGAACAAATATATTCGCTTGTAAAGTTGAGTTCTTATACACGGGGCTTATGGCGATCATCACTCAGAATCGCACATATTTGGTTTGTGTACCTCTAAAATTTTGCAGTTTCATTTGAAAAACTAGTATGATGTTCTAGAACTATCCATGTATATTGTATCAGAAGGAGAAAGTTTTTTATCGTTTTGTAATGGATATATAGCCATGCAATGCCTTGTTTTTAACGAAAAATTAAGAATCCCAATTTATAATGGCAACACCACACGGTGGTATGGTATTTGAAAATTCACTAGACCAACGACCTGCTAACAATTCATGATATTCAAATCATAAAAGGTATAAAACACTTAATTTATTCAATTTTTATATTTTTTTGAGCGTCAGTTTCGCCACTCGACAACCGATGACGCCACCGTCACACTAGTACTACCTTAACATAAAATAACTATTATATTATTTAATTAAACATTAAAGATTAAAAGTTAATTTGCTAATAACATTCTTAACTTTTGCGTTTTACTAACGATATGCACAAACTAAATAGCTTCAATTATGATGTAACCAACAATAATCTTCTAGTTCTAGTATAGTCCATTAGAAAAAATTATCATCAAACGAGACAAACAATACAACCAGTCAACTCTAAAACGAAGTAATCAGATTACAAACATAATTCAAGCATAATCTATGTTTGATATTTCCAGCGAACCTAATAAAGAACCTACATCTAAACTCGCTAAACATTTTACAAACCATTTCCATATAAATAATAACGGTGTACAACTGTGCATATACAAATTTACATGCTTCACTGATTCAACTTCCTGTTTCACAAGAAAAATAATCAAAATCTAGAAACGTGCATCTCACATTACGGACGACGACGGTCTGCAGTTGACTCAGGCGAAGCTATCGGGCACCGAAAGTTGATGTTGATGTCCGTTACTTGTTGGTTTATGTATCATAACTTGTGCGAAAGTGAAACTGCTCGACTACGCCTGAATTGTTTCTGTTATTGTTTTGTTATGGATGCTGGACAATTGATGCTAGCAAATTAGGATTCTATGGATGATTGATTTTTATGAAGATAATAAGTCTAATTCTGAACGCGTCTTTGGCTTAGATACTGGCAATAGTAACCCAGTGGATAAAAGCGAAATAAAACGTGCGTTTTAAACAAGATGTCGTGCGTTCAAATTTTGCTGACTTCAACTTATATTCAAAAAATAGGATTATGTCTGAGTGGTTCAAATTACACTATAAGCTGTAGATCCGCTGTACTATAATTGACATTAATTTCTTGTGATTAATTTGAGAACATAATTCATATGTCACGTTTTCCGACAATCAACAATGATAATATTCCTTAGTTACAGAGATGATAAGGAAACAAATTAAATTATCACCTTGTTTTGGTCCATCTTTATGTAATACGTATTAGTCGTTCTTACTGTTAACACTGGTGATAAAAACGAATCGCTTGAAATTCGTGAAATGAAGGAAAACTATTTTAAGTCTCCTTAAGTAGAGACAAAACAGTTTTATTTTCTGAAAGAATCGTCTAATTTTGTTGAAAATTCGCCGAGTTATGAGCCAAAAACCCCCAAATGTACATTCAACTTTAAACACGCATAACTCTGTGTCAAATCATCGTAGATACTTCGTTTTTTACGTCTTTTGCATGGAATTGAATTAACTTTATTGCCCTGATGGTTAATCGGGTCCACAAATTTTTCTTAGCTCCGTACAAATCGTCAAATGTGGACGTTTTTTTCAATAAAAACATTTCTTGTTCTCAATCCGCTTTACAACAAATAATTATTTATTATAGTTTCTGATCAAATATAAGCTGATGAAATGATTAATAATCGAAAAAACTCGTGAAACTAAAACAGCACATTTCACTCGTCCTTCGTACTCGTGAAATCTGCAGCTTGGTTCTACTCGAAAATATCATCAATGATAATCATGCCCTTTGTTATATTATCTTTGAAAATAGTGTATCTAGTAACTATGAGAACATTTTGCATCTTCCACTAGCCATTTGGATCAGATCCAACTTACGCGTATTGGACTAGATCACTTATTTATTTGACTGGCTTACTTCGTTCACTTTATTCCCAATACTAAATTTACTGATTCGGATACAACTTGAAATAATCTACAGCAATAAGTTTTCCTACTTCAGTTCATTTAGTTCTGTTGTCCAATTTATCTAAACTGATCTAAGTGAGCGAAATAACAAATAAGATACATTTTTAGTTTGTCGTTGCTAATGTTATTCTTTATTTTGTTATTATTAGAGAAGCTCTTTTCATTAGAGTTGAACGATGAATTCGATCTAATTTTCGTTAAACATAAATTGTTCAACTAATTTATCTGATAACTTATTTATTTACTCGTATTTTACTATTTATATGTTTCCAACCTGGAAATATACTTGTAAATATCTGGATCTATGGATCTAAGACATTTACCATTTGGATACGCATACATAGTATAGAATTTGTTTTCGGAAAGTAAATATTATTATTCTCAGTAAAATCAATAGTAGAACTATAATCAAGAAATTGATTTTAAATTCCCACAAGTATTAAAAAATTCGTACACTGTAAATACACAGAGATCAATAATTTATATTTGAAATACGTTCCCTCTTCACTTTTGATTTGCACAGAAAACAATGCTGTATTATTTTAAGAAACGGAGACAGGGAAAATATTTATTACTAAAATATTTGGTACTTGTATTCTCTTACATCAACAGTTAAAATCAAAGAAACGGGCGTTTGAAATGCACAAACTCCTAACAAAATTTCTCGCTGCACAAAAGTAAACAGAGAAACGACGATATCAATAAATGAATTTTAGATATTATCGCATATAACGCCTTCAACAGTGAAATATCTTCACACTTTACATAGACTTTTATGGAATAATCGTATTTCTTATTAGTGTAAATTTTGGTGTATTTTATTAGGCAAATTATGTGAGAACTTCATTCTAATTTAAAATAAATAAATATATCATCACGCCTTCTACCCATTACTGGGTGTGGCAATCTGCTGAAGCAGATCTTGGTAAGTGATATATTTTTGCGCGTGAAGTGCGGCTACAAGCCGTCAAATCACGGCCCTCAAAGATGTTAGTGGAGGAGGAGTCACAGTTATTTAAATGTGGTGAAAATTGTTTGTCAGCTGTGTGGATCGAATCAGAATTCTCAGGATCCACAGGCCGACACGATACCTCCTTAAATCAAAAACATAAATCCATTAATTGCTATTTATCAACCCAAATTTTAACTCCTTTAGACCCAGTTTTTCATTCCCGGTTTATTCTCGATTAATGTTAATTATGATTAAATAATAATGGTAACTATGTTTACTCATTATTATTTAATCATGATTAACATTAATCGGTGACTGAAAAATTGGTCCTAAATTTACTAAAATATTTGTTAATTATGGTATCAAATATTAAAACGAAGAAGTTGCGCAAAAAACATTGTTTAATTAAGATATAAAGACAGTTTTCATTTTGTCATTTTTCATCCCCATATGTAACTCATTCAATGACGTTAGCTGCGAAATCTTTTATGCGCATGAAGTACGGTTATGCGCCGTCAAATCACAGTCCCCAAAGATGTTAGTAGTGGGAAAGCCACAGGGGTAATTTTAATGTGGTGAAAATGTTTGTCGACAGAGAGAATCGAACAAGGGTTCGCAGAATCCACAGACCGACAAGATACCACTGTGCCAGTTACTCCATCTAATTTGTTTCTAAGAAATAAGATGGCAATCCTGCTGTGAAATGTTAGTGCTAGATGATATCAAATTTATTACAATTTGTTATTACGACAAATTTATGAACAACATAGAAAACATGCTTCTCGTACAACAATCCTAAACAATGACCTATTAATTACCAACATTTACCAGCCAAACAAAACAACTGTCTATATTAAATAAATTTATTACTATAATTGAAAATAATTAGATATGAATTTTTGCTTTGCCACTTGCAACTTATCGCTATGTAGGCACATAATAAGCAATTTCTAGAACACAATTGTGCAGTTCGCAACACTGCAAGTGCGGTAAAAGCCATTACGCGTACGCGGTTGTGCATTTTATCTTCGCACCATTAAGCCTGATGCCGCGATTTATTATTGAATATAGTGATCGGAGATAGCGGATCTAGAAAAATTATTTCTATAGGCTATAAATTAGTGAAAAATTTCTATTGGCTGAGTTTCCCCAGATGTTTTTAGTTGCATATGGTTCCCATCAATTTTGGGTGTGGATACTTTGAAATTGAATATTTCGGAAGACGATATTTTTGTGGTTGACAGCCACCAAATCTCGGCAAACAAAATTTAAAAAAAAGATATTTTATAAGGTTCAAACTAGAGTCGTTGATTTCCACCGAAGTTTTAATTTCTGAACGTTCGAACATTCGAATGTTTTGAACTTAGTCAGAAAAATTTCGATGCTTCAAATTTTCGAATTTTTTTAAGCTTCGAATTAACGAATTTTCGAGTTTTTCGAAACTTCGAATTCTCGAATTTTTTTCCACTGAATTAACGCCGTCATCTCCAAACAAGCTCACGCATAATTCGCGAAAGTCGGCCATGAATTAAATAATAAACTCGGCGAAGTATCCTGCAAAAACTCTGCAAGTTTAGGCGTCTTAATTAAGACATCTATTCTCTTACCGCCCATCTAAATGCTATGAACTTTTAGTAAAACGTTTTAAAATGACAATATAAAGAATACAAAAACATCTCAATTAAAACGTTTTTGACAGTTTAGCGAAATTTTAAGTCTAAATTTAATTAATATGGCAAATAAAAATAATTAATAATAATTACTTACGAATTAATACAAAACTCTGCAAATTAGTTTATTCTGAAAATAATTCATATCAACATGCCGTGTTTACGTTAGGATCCAGATTCACAATTCGAATAATTGAAAAATTCGTAAATTCGGAATATTTGAAAATTCTAAAGTTAGAATCGAAATTCGAAAGTTCAATAAATCCGAACAATTGAAGTTTTGAATATTCGAAAAATCAACAACCCTAGTTCAAACCTAAGTCTATAAGGTTTTATGGTATTGCCTAAATTAATTGGCGCTGATCCATGCAGTGCATGGGTGCGAATGCACTCTAAAAATAATGAGGTGCAAATGATTATAATAATTTCACCCAAGAACATTTTTGAAAGAATTATAAACTTTGATACTTATACTATTTTTTACCTTCAATTTATAGCATATACTTGCTTTTCAAACTACATATGATACAGGGTAGTGTTGCTGAATTCAATTCGTTCAATAATGAAAATTTCAGATTAAAATTATTGCTTATTTGATTGTTTAAATCACAATCTTTCTTTTTTGTAAATTTTCATTGTTGTGATTTTTTTTATTGTTGTTATCTTTTATTTTTATAATCTTTCATTGTTGTAATCAAATATCCGGTAGTACGGTCGTATAGATAGCGTTATGGCATGGGAATCTGGAGATTCCACTCAAGTTAAAAATATATAAACTATCACACTGCCGTTCGGTGAGTCCAGATAACATAAAAAAATCAATTTCTGTTTTGCTGAGGAACAAAATAAATATCAATCATTTGCCATCCTACTATAACTAACTGCCTTGCCTATAACTTTTTAAAGTTTTGAAATTTTGATCGCCTCAAGTGAAATAAAGTTATATGTTTTTTTTTTGGTAGCATTTCAGAATGTGCAGAGAACTACCAACTTAAAAATTCATAACCTTTCGTTGCAGGACTTAAAAAAAAAAACAACTGGCAACAATATTTTTCTGTAATATAAACAAACGCATTTGCTTCTTCCTGACAATTGGCATCGTGCTAAGAGGATAATTACCGAGAAAAGTGAAACGAAATAAATAACATACGCAAGGACAGTTTCAAGTTGCAAGTTCCCCGATGGCCAACAAACACCAAATGATCACCGATCACCACGTTTTGTTTACATAAAATCCTTTCTAATAAACGTAGCGTCATAAACTTCACGAATTCTTTTAGTGAATACGGAAACCAAACGAATATTGCACAAATAAATTAAATGCCACATTAATTAAAATCGCGAGTGAAACGCTAGCCGCGAAGCCATACACCTCATTACGCTTATTAACGTACGCCTTTACCGTTAATATTCCTCGCATTTTTCTCCAATCAGAGAACGTGAAACGGCATTTTTATATACGCGTGCGCGAACGGTTGGCACATGTGAACTTTGAACCCTCTATGCAGATGCTCATGGTGCCAAGTACTGTATACAGAAGTTGTTGTTTCTGATGTCATCTGATGGAAAATTTAAAATTCTGGAAACGCCATAAATTTGCTTTTATTCAGAGAAATTATGGTAATGTACATATTTTCATTTTCATTGTCACTATCGGAAGATTCACAATAATGTATGAAAGCAAGATTAACCGTTACTGATGGTATGAACTATAGTCCGTTTGGTGAGAGATAACATGATTACTATACAGATCGGTTAAGTAACTGGTGCTATCAGGACTGTCAGTTTTAGTCTTCTTAAAGTTTGTCTTAAAAAGGTGGATTGGAAAGTAGGCTCTTTCTTGCCGGTTTCAGAAAAAAATAATTTCAATATTTCTGTCAAATTGTAACAATAGCCATGACTTTTGTTTTTCAGGAAATATTTGTAAACGTCAATGCAGGCAGCGGAAAGTTATATAGGTAACCATGGGACTGTGTTTATAGTTAGACTTCCACCTAAGGAATGGCGCTGATAGTCTTTATGTGAAGACATCCATTTTAGGTTACTACAATATCGGCAATCATTGGTTACTAGATTGTTCCTGTAGTTATTTGTAAATATTTCAAATTTTTTAATCTGTCAAATATCAAATTAATTGTTATTTGTGAAATAATTTCATATAAATAATGTCATCAACTAGTATCAATTGTTGTGTAAAAAAACTGCACTGCTACTGGCAAGTAAGTTATCATATAATAAATAATATTTAGATGAGGAAGTCATAATATATTTTCAAGTTTACAAGAGTTGGATAAAACTGCGATTGAAACAGTTCAAATCATAAATAAATTGTATACAGGTGAAGATTTTAATAAATATTTATATTCTAATAATGAATTTTTATTTTATGTAGTTTAAATAAATATTAAATAATAATAAAAATTACAAGCTGCCTAAATATGCATATTGGGTTGCCTATATACATGACGTTAGTTAGACTTCCACTACTCAGATGGCGCAAAATACAGTCCCAGTGCGTAACATGGCAGTTTCTTATCTATAGTAGTATATTATGATCTGTGCGTCAATGTTTAAAGCTTATAAACATCAATCTAGTTTGTAAATTAAATAAAATTAAGATGTAAAGGAAGGCCTTCAAAATCCAGTATTGAAGGCCTTCCTTTACATCTTGAATACATCTTGGATCCTACATAACCTCTAAATAAAATCAAACAAACATAACTTTTATTATTAGAACAAAATTATTTTTTTTAAATAAATGACGATAATAATATAAAGAAATTATTTTAACAGTTTCGACAGATAAAATGTCAAAAATATATTTAATTTTGTTTCAATTCCATGGCTATTGATAGTTTTGAAGCAATTTCATTTTCAGATCTAATTTGTGCTGTTACAAAACAGCAAATTAATTTTGTGTATTGCTTTAGATGTAGATTTTTTTGCCCTAAAACTTTTATTTTAAGCTTTTTTGTTTAAAGTAATTAGGGAAGCAGGAAATTATAAAATTATGACCTATATTCGAATGTCTCGGTCACCACTCTGTATATTGTATTACATTTTCACAAATAGTGGTAGACAATATTTAAAAATTTCATGAAACGATCAAGTAGGGTATTTTTTTTATTACTATCTGTCACTGACACAAGGTTTTTATGTATGTAAACATGTCTTCATTTTGACATTATAGTCAGCTAATCAGAATCAAGATCAAATACAAGTACTTTGTTTATCCTCTCATTTCTAGATAAAAGTATTCAAATTGTAGCGCCTAGTTATAGACTAGTCCTCAGTACATTACTGTTGATTATATTAGTTCATGGACCATTAATTAGAACTTGCGTATTTACAATTCCTTTTAAAATGAAATGAGAATGATTATAATATAATTGTGTTTCAAGTACGTATGTCTGTCACATAAAATTTATGTTTAAATTTCTACAACTACACCAAGAAAACTCTTAAGCTTCATTCACAGCTACTGTTTTAATGCATAACGCTAATATGTAAAGTTAACACACAATGCGTAAGAAAGTTTGACATACGGCAACGTACAAGACCATTCAGAGCTACAATTTAATGCCAATGCGTAGTACATAAGCGCAATGCATAAGCAAAAAAGTTTGTAAACTCCAAACTTTTGCGCTTACGCTTATGCACTAAGTAAAATTTTTCGATGACAGCTGTCAATATGTATGGCAATAACCAAGAAATTTTACATTTACAACATAGAAGAAAATTAGTATCTACAGCTAGTGTTACACATCAATCTAACCAATGACAATGATAATCATAGTTCGGCTGTTCGCAAGTAAACTTCATGTGATTCACATCTACACATGCGTAAAATAAAAAAATAAAAATTCTGTTTACAAATATTATTAAGCATTTTTTAAGAATAGTTTAACATTATTATTATCATTATTTATAAAATATTCTATACGTATTTTTTTTCTTTTATTCACAATTCTGATATTTGTGTACAGATGTCACTACTTTCGTTTTCACTATGCTTATCTACTAAATTTTGTCGCAGAAAATGAAACACTAAACTTATTCTTACGCATTAACACTATGTAATAAAATTATGCGTTATGCATTACAACTACGAATAAAAAAAGTAGTTGTGAATGTAGCTTTATGGCTACAATGTACATCGCAATTCTAGTGTTGTTAAGTTCACAAAGATCTTGTTTCAGCGTTCCATTATAAACTTTGAGTTAACTTAGGTGAAGTTTTTGTCTCGTTGTTCGTTGTTCACAGACGTCAAAATGACGTAAATACGGTTCTTTGCAACGTGATCTAAAAACACTCTGCAAATCGTACGGTATGACGCAGGTATTGTCATGGAAATGAGAAACTGCTGCAATTGAAACGTCTGCAATAATTGAATTTTTTATTTTGCACTAGTAGACAAAGTCCTCATAATATATTTATATTTTATTACATGTTAGAAAAATTCCATTGATTCAAGACCAGAACCAAAGGATCGCGTTTTTTAACTTAATGGTTTCCATATTCGATTTAAGTCCTATGACTTATAAGACTTTACAGGAATAAAAATAATATCTTAACCGATCGTTAGATAATTGGCAACTATATGAATACGCAATCTATTTGCATCCGCATTTGCAGAACTTTAGTCCTGGAATTGAAAACAAAAATATAATTAGGTACTTCATTCTGTATTTTCTAGGGTCGTTGATTTCCACCGAAGTTTGAATTTCTGAACGTTCGAACATTCGAATGTTTTGAACTTCGTCAGAAAAACTTCGAAGCTTCGAATTTACGAATTTTCTAATTTTTCAAAGATTCGAATTCTCGAATTTTGTGTCTCTGAATTTACGCCATCTGTTATTTCCAAACAAGCTCACGCATAATTCGCGAAAAGTCGGTCTCGAATTAAATAATAAACTCGGCGAAGTATCCTGCAAAAACTCTGCAAGTTTATGAGTCTTAATTAATACATCTATTCTCTTATCGCTCATCAAAATGCTACGGACTTTTAGTAAAACGTTTTAAAATGAGAATAAAAATGAAAAACGTCTTATTAAAACGTTTTTGACAGTGTAACGAAATTTTAAGTCTAAATTGAATTAATTAGGCAAATAATAATAGTTTATAATAATTACTTATGAATTAATACAAAACTCTGCAAATGAGTTTATTCTGAAAATAATTCATATCAACATGCCGTGTTCACGTTAGGATCCAGATTCACAATTCTAATAATTCGAAAATTCGGAATATTCAAAAATTCGATAGTTCGAATCTAAATTCGAAGGTTCAATAAATCCTAACATTCAAATTCTCGAATATTCGAAAAATCCAGAACCCTAGCTATTTTTCCATTTGTTCACATGGGAAATGTTAAATTTGACCAATAATAGGCGTATTCCATTTGCCATTTGGATCAGATCTAACTCACATTTACTGAACCGAATCACTTATTTATTTCGCTGGATTACTTCGCTGACATTATTTTCAGTACTAGAATTACTGATTCTAATTTACTTTGAAGTAATTCACCCAAATAAGTGCATCAGTTTGCTAAATTCAGTTAATTTAGTCATGTGTCGAATTTATCTGAACTGATTTAAGTGAACCAAGTGGCAAATGGAATACAGCTGATAATGTATAAGTAACTTAGGCAGTGTTATAAACAGCAAAATGCTGACATGTGTTTCTTTCCATGAATTATTATTTAAATTATGAAAACATATCATTCATTTCTTTTAAACTACTATATACATAAATACGTACTAAATTATACAATACTGCTTTATAATATTAGATGTCTTTTAAAGATTTTCTTAGATATGTTTATGGGATAGATTTATCGATACCTACGAGTACATTTCCTTTTTAACACCTTTCTGTTTAAAACCTTATGTTGATGGGGGTAATTGCATCGAATACTCGCAAAAGAAAAAAAAAGAAATAGTCACGCAATATTACCAAGTTTAATATGGTAGATGAACTTCACTATATGTTAGATAGGCCACGTTTTAAAATTAGCATACGCCAAGGTCTCGCTTTTTGCATGCTAACCTGGGGGAACTGTTTATGTTTAACCTATTTATTGGTATCACGAAGGTTGTTTGTGGTATCTTTATTTCTTAACCACAGAAAATTTGGTTAAATGATACTACGAAGAAAAATTATATAGTTATTACCAGCGGTTTATAAAAAATATTCATGAAATATTAAATTAGATATATGTCATTGAAATGTAATGGTAAAATAATTAATGCGCTTAATTGGGTCTGAAATTGACATCTGAACACTGATCTTTTTGAAACAATATATTCCTCTATATTTTGTAATTGCATCATTATCTGTTAATGATCGATAAGTACTTTACAAATTATCACAAATAAATAAATATATCATCACGCCTTCTACCCATTACTGGATGTGGCACTCTGCCGAAGCAGATTTCGGTAAGTGATATATTTTGCGCGTGAAGTGCGGTTACCAGCCGTCAAATCACGACCAACAAAGATATTAGTGGTGGAGGAGCCACAGGGGTAGTTTTTGAAATTATGAAAATTGTTGCCTGTGGGAATCGAACCAGGATTCTCAGGATCCACAGGCCGACTTTATACTACTGAGATAGCCACCCCATATTTTGGTATATACAAAATTGTGATAGTTTGCAAAATGATGTCTCATTTATTCCAGTGACAGAAATGGATTTTTAAATAGATTATGTCATGATAAACATAAAAAAAAGAAAATTGGCGTCGGTGTGAATGTGCAGATTTTAAGGGTGGCTGTTGATCCGTACACCAGTTCACTTTCAGAGCTTCTGTCAGCAACAGCAATAATTTCTGTCAATAATTTTTTTGTCATGTATTCGTCGTGAACAAGTAGTAATATGTCACACGATACCATAAAAATTGCTTACTTTGACCGGTTTTGTCGCGCATGCGTCGCCGGCCAAAACTTCTGTCTACCATTTTTATTATTTAATTATACCAAAGTCTATCATTTAAACTGAAAATTAGCCTGTAAAAAATATGTCAACAACTACCCTGAAAATCGGCGCATTCCCATCGTCGCCATCTATAATTGCCACCCGTTCCCAAATTTACTTATCTTTTTTTCATATTTATCATGACATAACCTATTAAAAAATCCATTTCTGTCACAGGAATAAATGAGACATCATTTTGCACCCTAGCTCTCTAACTATTAGTGTAGCAATTGCTAAGACTCCAAGCAACAATGATTGCTAGGAAGGTTGCTATGAAAAAATCATGTTAGTAATTGCTAAAATTAGTAATTTTTGTTACAGTATAGGTGCAAATTTTTACTTTGTTAGCAGTACTCATAGAACTAAATAAATAAATAAATATATCATCACGCCTTCTACCCATTACTGGGTGTGGCACTCTGCTAAAGCAGATCTCGGTAAGTGATATATTTTGCGCGTGAAGTGCGGTTACCAGTCGTCAAATCACGGCCCCCAAACATGTTAGTGGTGGAGGAGCCACAGGGATAGCTTTTTCAAATTATGAAAATTTGTCGCCTGTGGGAATCGAACCAGGGACCTCAGGATCCACAGGCCGACTTCATACCACTGTGCTAGCCATCCCATAGAACTAAAGTAATTAAATTCCTAAAAACTTTTAATAGAATTGCAGAACATCTGCTAGTATTCTTATGTATGTAAAAGTATTGTTGAATAAATTTTCTATTAAAATTGAATCCAAAAAGGAGAACCCTACCTATGTTAACTGTTAAGTAATAAAACAGAAGTTCTGTTCGATGCAAATAATTATAGTAATCCAAGCTATAATTATGAATCCATTCTTTATAAAAGATAGTAACAGTACAATGTACTTCTGAATTAATAGTGCGGTAATGGTTTGCAACTTTTTATAATTTTGTGAATTGCGTAGGTTCGCAGGTCAGTGGCTTATCGCAATTTGTCAAGTCCAACACTAAGAAATACACCCACACGAATTTTAACATACATAATATAAAAATGATTGATTACGTACACGTGATTTGTATTATTTTATTTATGATAATTACTGCAAAAATTAACCATAAAAAGTTAGAAAAACATATTAATGTAACGGTACTACACTCCTGTTAATATGACTCATTATTCGTCATTGCTTAATAAGAATATAAAATAGGTATTACTGTTCTAATACGTAATATTGATTAGAATTTTTTTATAGAATTTGAATATGTTTTAATTATAAATACAATGGCTGATACGTTATGTAAGATACGTCGATGGTTAAAATTATTTGTAGGATGACAATTTTCTGTTATTTTCTTGCATCCTTTGCAGGGATTTGAATAAACTTTATATCCCTAATGGTGAATCGAGTCCACAATTTTTTTATGCACAATCGGGCCGAAATTAATCGGTTTTAGCCCTAAAATGCTGACTTAAACACTTTTTTTGGCTCTAGGGCCATAAAAAAATCATTCCTATGGATACATAAATAAAACGAGAATTTTTGTTTATTGTGGGATGGCTAGCTCAGTGGTATGAAGTCGGCCTGTGGATCCTAAGGTCCCTGGTTCGATTCCCACAGGCGACAAATTTGCATAATTTGAAAAAGCTATCGCTGTGGCTCCTCCACCACTAACATGTTTGGGGGCCGTGATTTGACGACTGGTAACCGCACTTCACGCGCAAAATATATCACGTACCGAGATCTGCTTCAGCAGAGTGCCACACCCAGTAAAGGGTAGAAGGCGTGATGATATATTTATTTTATTTTATTTGTAAATACTTGATTCTGCAAAATGTCATTTTGACATATAACTATGTACATATTTTAATCTTTTGAACATATAATCAAATGTTATCATAGGCGTATTCCATTTTTCATTTAGATTTACATTTACTGATCCAGATAACTTATTTATTTCGCTGGATTGCTTCACTGACTTTATTTTCAGTACTAGAATTACTTATTCTAATTTACTTTGAAATAATTCACCCCAATAAGTGCATAAGTTTGCTTAATTCAGTTCATTTAATCATGTTGTCTAATTTATCTGAACTGATTTAAGTGTACCAAATGGCAAATGGAATACAGCTTTTGTTGTGCATAAAATATTGTATGTACCACAGGTGAAATTTGCGTTTTTGATTCTGAGCAGGTTATTAGCCCTCGGCGCTTTGCGCCTCGTGCTAATAATCATGCCGCGAGCCAGACACGCCTGTTTTCACTATTGATACATAAATTACTATTTTAGTTCCATACAGATCGTCAAAGATAGTCTTTTTTTTCACTAAAACCATTTTTTTTTCTTGGGGGTTGAGAGGAGGTGGAAGGGGTTAACCCTAAGATCGCACATATCGCTTTAAAGTGGACACTTGAAACTGTTTAATTCTTCAAAATTCGTCCAAATTAGTTGAAAATTCAACAAGTTATGATGGTTTGAAAATTGGAAAAATGTCACAAATTTCAAGTGTTCCGTTTTTTTTTGTTTTTTTTGTTTTGTCATGAGTGTATAAATGGATGAATACAATTAAAGGTTTGTTATATGAACCAATGAGGAAGACAAACGTTATTGTGTGAATGGACTTTTGAATATGAGTGAAGCGTAAGTGCTGTGATAGAAATGTCTGGCGATGATTCCGTGATGAATCTAATGAATAAATGTAGTGAATGTTTGAAGGGTTCATGTTGCCTCTTTTATAGGATATAGCGTGATATATATATATATATATATATATATATATATATATATATATATATATATATATATATGTATGTGTGGTCAACAATAGCATTGGTAAAGAAAGCATTGTAGCAACCTCCAGAATCTAATAGCAGGTGACACGACTTTAGCAGAGACGTTGAAACATTGTTTTGTGATATGTCATCGGAATCTGTCCACACAGATTACTCATAGATTCTAAAACTCGTTCAACCATGAACAATATTATTCATTTATAAATATTACATTTCAAAACTTGTCATTTCCGAAAGCCTTGTCAGCTCTTCCGGTTTCTTGAAAGATAATTGAATCATAATCAGCTTTTCTATCAGCGGCGTAGGTTTCAAACAAACGACAAATGATATACGATGGCCGCGAGCAAAACTGTTTTGGGAAGAATGCCAATTTACATGAAATAAACAGTTGTTTTATTATGTTATAATTGGGTTTCAAAATCAATCAATATTCGAGTATGGAAGTGAGATTTTATGAATTATCAGTGTAGAGAATATAAAGTTTTCATTTTAAATTTGATTTTATAATATTATGTTTAAGTTAATTTAAGATTTTAATTGCACACATATAAATTTGTATGTAGTCAATTTCTTAGAAAAGCTATTAATTTGGTGTGACCTGTTTTATCGATTCGTAAATATTAATTGCATTTCGCGCAACAGCAATATACACCTCATACGATAGGTATTGGGATCTCGACCACTATATTGTTCTCAGCATGCTTAGTTTAGTTAAAATAACCTGGATTTTTTTTTTTGAAACATTTCTCTTAATATATTTAATTTATTATTTTTATTATTTTTTAGAAATTATACGAAAACTAAAAAATATAATTTGATATATTGATTATACAACAACAATTACTTGTTTCCTTAGTACTAAAAATACACGTTTTTGTGTCGAGTAATAAAGGTTGTCGAACGACACGTCGTGGAGTCTGCTAATATTATAAGACTCGAAATTATATTTTTAATACAATGGAAAAATATAATTTTTTTACTCATTTATTTAGAAAATTTCACAGATTTGTTCAAATTAAAATGAAACAAAGTGACAAAATTATTTTTATCACCATGACAACTGTAGTCAAAATGTTATTTTTGGTCCTAAGACCAGAAAAAGATGACAGTCCCATGGTAACGTAAACATTCCTGAAATAGCATTCTTTTTCTATTGAAATTTTTTAAATAATAGTTTCATATTCAAGCAGGTGAAAAGAAAAACATTTTTTTTTAATTCGCAAAAATAAAAAACCTTCTTTTGAGGTGTACATTTTTAATTTCACTGGTTTCATAGTTATTAATATTAGAAGTGGGCGAATATAAAATTTCTCGAATTCGAATATTAATTAGATCTCAAATATGCGAATACTTACTTATTTAAAAATAACAATATGGGGTAATGGCTCAGTGGTATTAAGTCGGCCTGAGGATCCAAAGAACCCTGGTTCGATCCCCACAATCGACAAAACATTTTCACTAATTTAAAATTACCCCTGTGGCTTCCCCACCCCTAACATCTTTGGGGGCCGTGATTTGACGGCTGGTAACCGCACTTCACGCGCAAAAATATATCACTTACCGAGATCTGCTTCGGCAGAATGCTACACCCAGTAATGGGTAGAATTCGTGATGATATATTTATTTATTTATTTATTTTAAAAATTAAAAAAATTTAATTATAAATTAAATTTATAATTGTAAATAATAAACCAATTATTTAATAAATAAGTAAAGCGAAATGAACTATATTTATAAAATAAATATTAAATTATCATGGGGTAGGTGGGCTAAGTGGTGTATCGAGTCGGCCTGCGAATTTGGGATCCCGGACTCGATTCCTAAAGTTGACAAACAATTTTCAACAGATTCAAACTATCCCTGTGGCTCCCCCTTCACTAACATCTTTGGGGGCCGTGATTTGACGGCAGATAACCGTACTTCACGTTCATAAATATATCACTTATCGTTATCTGCTAGTGCCACACACAGTAATGGGTAAAAAGACGTAATAATATTTTTATATATCAAATTTTCATCTTTACAATCCGATGCATTACCCAGTAACACACATACCATGCAAAAAAAAATAAGACAAAATAAATCATAATCTTATTGAAACCCCAACAAAATTAAATTTCCCTACATTCTGCTATCTTCCATCTTTCCAATACTGTGTATTATCTTCTCCCAAATGTTATTTTTACCCTGTTTGTTTAGAAACAGCGTACCGTGAAGTATTAAAAGATAACAAGCCGAAATAATTTAGCGATCTCATTCACACTTGGGGTGATTTCATATCACGAGGGTGCGAAACAATTACTCGGGTGCAAATGTGCAGCTGATCGGCATATGTGGCGATACACGGCGGCAGAGGAGGGAACTAACACGACATTAAGAGATGCAGAGTGCAGAAGAGGCAATTCTTCACGGTTTGAAACCACTTTAGTGGAACGAATTCTCAGGGGGTGTGATAAATATAATTTTATTTGTTGGTACTAGAGATAGTGGTTGATTGAAGTGGATGAGAAAGGGTTGTGATTGAGTGATTGTGTTAGAGATGCGTTTGAGTGATAGGTGCTTGTTTTTGACAAATGGGTGGGATTCTGGGATTTTCAATTAGTATTTTGTATCACACTATGCTGCATCAGATGAGATATTCCAAATACTTGAAACACTTATAAATTATCGAAGGATATAAATATGATATGATAACGAGTCAAGTAGACAGAACCACATTGCGGCTCCGTGAGTTCAGCCATCTCGAAATTCGTTGGAACTAATCTATGCGATAACGCGAGTTAAGTAACGTTGTGCGCGGGTAGTACTTGGATGGGTGATCGTCCAGAGAAACCCGAATTGCTGTTGACTCTAAGACCTAAAACGCAGGATCAGGACGTAATGGCGGCATCTGACCATATCAGTTGGTCCGCCAGGAAGCTAGAAAAAAATCTTATTATTCCGCGAGAACAAAGTTAATAAAAAATATGTTATCTACTCATAAGCATTTTTATTTGAAAATACTAGAAAATATTTATTGTAGAAAAGTTAGAAAATCATTTATCTCTCGATAGTTACTTGTTTTATTCAACACCCCAAATAACACTGTAATAAAAACTATCAAATGATCTTTATTCCCCTCATAATGTCCCCAGACAAAACAATCAACATCAATTCAAACCCATATCACATCGTCCTTGTACAAAACAAAAAACTTCGAAACACCATTTCCAATTCCCAGTGACATCAAATCCCTAACCAACATGTAACATTTCTGTCTCTTATTATCACCAGTTCCTTTATATCTACCCTTCTCTGTTACTTCTATCATTGGATACAGGTTCTGCAAAATTGCGCTCAATGCAATGCGTATTCTGCAGTATACGAGTATTCATAGATATTTCGCTTCTACACAAATTGATATTTGGTAGGGATCATTGATTACTAGGCATTTCAAAATTAATTTTTATTTTGGTACTCTGTACAACAGTAACTTAATCACACAGTAGAGAGAACCTGCAACTTATAGTAAAATGCGATCTACTTCGATTCATTTGTAGAAAACAATAGTTATTTATTAAATATGAACATGTAGTATTTGAAAGAATAATTTTGTCAGTGAGTAAAAGCACAGAAGCAATTAATTTTGGAACTACAATAGTTACTTATTTGTATTTCAATGAAAGAAATTAAGACATTTCTTTCAGAGCCTAAGGCAAGAAATATAGAGCATGTGATGGACGAATTATATTTTCTTCACGAGTACCTATACATGTTTTTCACTATCCTGTCAGGAAAAAATTATCTCCTAACATTTCATTTTTTCTCTAAAGATGAATAGTATTAATTTTTTCTTTCAAATGAGGTAAGAAAACGTTACTTTCGGGCAGGACTGTAAAATAATATTATTTACTTTGAATAGTATTTAAAATATGATTTACTATTATAAATATTTCTTAAATGTAGTCGTAAGTTAACAATAAAAGAGCATTTAAAAATTTGACAATTCCGACCATGAAAGTCACTGTTTGAAAACAGAATTTGAAAAACTGTTATGACTTTTTAATAAATAAAAACACATTTTACTTGACCCTGTTCATAAGTAGAAGTGGTCACAATCAAACCCAAATATCTTTAAAAGTATTCTATATTTCCCTGCGCGAATAGTAGCCCAACTAAGGGTAGCCTGCAGCAATGGTCAGCTTGTCGAGTGTTGCTGATCCATATGGGGTGTGTACTATGGGGGTTGAAAGTGTTGTTTGTTACAGAACAACGACAGCTACGGGACAAAGGGTGCGTTTTCTGCTGTACAACAGAGTGACCAAATGGTTTTGTGGTTGTGGTTGGACTCTGCAGCTGTGTGGTTAGCGATTGTAGGGTAATTAAGTAATTGCTTACTTGGACAAAATTTAATTGAAGAGTCTTTGAGTCCTTCAATTGAGAAATCGTTCTGTTTTATGTTACTGAAAGTATAAGCAACAGAAGTTTCTTTTTCTGTAATTTTTCATTCAATGTTGTTTCGTTTTTAAAATCTTCTGCCAAATTATTATAATTATTTTGCAAGCACTGTTTTGAGAAGCACTTTCTTGAAATGAGCGTATGGGTTAAAATTATTGGTTTGTAGCTTTGTGGAACGAAATAATGAACAATAACTGGAACACTGATAAGAAGAAATGAGAAATGCGCGTGTTGAAAATACAAGTTTACATTATTATCTGCTATCTTGTTCTGTAGGTAGGTCGTATTTTATTTTTGTCATTTAGAGGTATTTCAAATAAAAGTATAAAATAATTTTAGTTTTCAATCTTGGCCACTTGGCTTAGTTTACAAGTCGTATAATCTTGGTTTTTACCAATATTGCCATAGTCACGTCACTTTTGATGTCCTGGTGCCTATTAAAATCATGTAATTCCCTAGGGCATTATGAACTAAATAATGTACCTTGGATGAACTAGGAAAACGTAAAAATATTAATAAAGAAGGTAGCTACTATTTATTGAATGAATCTACCATTTCCTGATAGTTTTTCCTTTCCTTTTTTCAGTTGTACTTATGTCACTAACAAGGAAGTTAATAATAATTTCTCTATACGATTCATTTTGCTTGTCACACAAAAGCATTGATTTCAATCATCCAAATTCATTCTAGTTTCTGATTGGTAGTTAACAAAAGGACCGTTGAGCACTAACTATAAGTTTGAAATTAACGCTGGGCAAAATACAACTAGTTTTGCTGTTTGAACGCTTGCGGGTCTGCTAAGCATAAGTACTGATTTTGTATTTTGAATGATGCATTTTATTTATTTTTTTCTACAACTGTCAAAAAAGCGCGACATTTTTACATCGGTATGGCAAAGTTTGTGTTTTTTCACACGTCTAAAAATGACTATATTACCTTAACAACCATCTAAACAATGTAAAATAAATATTTTTTCATTGTTTGAATAAACGTTTTATCACGGTTTTGAAAATCGATTTTAATTATTCTTTTTTGACAGTTGTAGAAAAAATATTGTTTGTAATTCGTGGGCGAAATTCGTGTCTTTTGGCTCGTTCGAATGACTTTTTTGTATCGACCTGGCGGTGTCAACACATTCTCACGCACTACAAAAGAACACGAATTTCGAGCACTTAACACAAAAATTACTATTTTAGTTAATTTTCAATAGCAAATAAAATATAAAATATTGTCGTAGATTCCATACAATTCATTGGTGTAATTATCTATGTGAAAATAACTTAAGATTGACAGGCTATTATTTTCGAATAAATTATATAATAACAAAACAATACATTAATGCATGTGTTAGTTGTTACAGCTTCAATAATCTATGTCCATAAAGTTTATTACTTACTTTAATGTTACTACTATTTTGATATATTACTTTACGAATAAGGGCCTATAGACGCACCGAAGTGATCATGAATTCAATGATTTTTTTAGTAACAAAAACTAAAACACAAACTTAATAAACCCATTAATTTTCCCGCTATGAACACAGAATTTCCCTAGATATTCGACTTAGTTAAGTTCTAAACTTTATCGCCTTGCTGCAAAACAAGACTAACTTACCAACAATCTTGCCAACTTTCCAGATAACAAGAATCTAGATGTGCAGATAACTTCTCAAACTAATAATTATTAAATATTATCATAAAAATGTCCATAATTATTAACTAATTAAAGCGAGGCAAGGAGGCAATAAATTATTGTTTGTAATGAGAAATGTTGGCTGCTTTGATATAATTATGTTTTTATGCTTTAGTTAATTAGTAAGTAATCGTTTGATTATGTAATTTGTGCAATAGATAGAGTGCGTGAAATGTGTGTTATCATCTGTCTTGTCGATAATAATTACAATCACGGATATCCGGCCAGGATTGAAACTTTATGGTGTTTCGAAGATAGGAAACAGGGACTTTCAGTTTTGATGGAATATTTGCTTTGTAAGAAAATTCACATGATTGAAAAGGTTTCAGTAGCATAATTGAGAGAAGAATGAAC
The DNA here is from genome assembly GCA_911728475.2 of Pterostichus madidus. NCBI lineage: Eukaryota > Metazoa > Arthropoda > Insecta > Coleoptera > Carabidae > Pterostichus > Pterostichus madidus. The sequence goes on from OU452301.1 coordinate 43,212,536, forward strand.
CAAATTTGTACCGTATTTAAAGTTTCTTTTTCTTGTTTACAACATGTATTTCTGATTTGAATTAAACAGTTGAAATACTTTTGTATACAGATTTCCGAACTAAAATTAACGAGGTAAACTTTAATATTCAATTGACAAATAACTTCTGAATAATTTTTTAGGAAAATACTTGAAATATAAATGATGTTATCAGATTTGGCTAGATTTATAACCTGGGCTATGAATTCGCTGCAGTAAATATTCTATATGTTTTCTTTTACCTAGTTAAACAAATAACTATTTATTATTGCAGTAGTTGTTTTAGAAACAATACAAAACAAGACCGTTATGATTCATAACTGCATTATTTTCGTAAAATTCCAAAGTGTATCATTTTCAGTGTTACGAAATAGTGGAGTGTTCTTCTTAAGGAGTTATTGATCTGAAAATATGGACAAAGACTTATTTGAAGAAAGTTGTTGAATAAAGAATCGCGTGTATTCTGAAGACACCTTTAAAAATGGTAAATTCATGAATGGAAGGTCAATGAATCTCTGGAGTATACTCTTATATTCCATTTTAAGTAGAATGAATGCCATGAACTCATGCTTGAATTTCGATGACCGCTTGTAGTATTGCAGAAGAATTTGTTTTTAATTCAAGTAGGCATAACTTGCGTGGTTTCAAATTGCTTGAATTCCCCTTTAAATAAACATATTACGAACTTGGAATTTGCATGTACTTATAAGGCGGTTTTAATTATCTCTAATATATCAAAAGTAACCTTTTCTACACCTGATAAATGTAAACCAAACAAATATTATTGAAATGTATATTTTACCAAATTGGGAAACAGATGATACACAAGATAATAATATCGTAACTGTATTTATAATTACTTGTATTTTCTCTTCCTTTTAAAATGACAAATAATTATTTGCCAAATTAGCAAAAATGAAGACAATTTCAAGATGAAATCGACCTGATAATTTTTCAGAAAATCGTGTTTACAGACAACATGTGTTCACTGATTCTCATGTAAAATGATTGTTGAAAAGTAATATTAAGGGTGTGTTCGAATCGGAGTGCCGCCGCGTGTCTTCGGACGAATATTCAACTATTACCTCTTATAATTATTTTTATCTAATAGGTGTCGTTGAGGTGCTACCAATTTGAAATATTGGTTTGTGTTTTGGATAAAGTTACTTTGTAACACTTTGTTGGAGCGCAACGATTATCACGAATTCTGTTTCTTGAAATACAGTTTCGTCAATATATGCAGAATTGCGGATCGCAGCTATTTAGTGTTTGTCTCGCTACAGATGAACAAATAAAAATTAAAAATAATTTCACAATAATTAGCGAATAACCTAATATTCTTTTTGTTATTCGAAGTATCTGTGGTGTCATTAATCAAAAGAAAGAATATTTAGGCTGTGATCATGGGAAATAAACAAAAAGGTCGTTCAAGTAAAATACACAAACGAAATAAAAAGGCTATGAGCCAACAGTCACGATTTAAAATTACAAAAAAAATGACTACAGTGTGCTTGTAAGATTCTAGTTTTTATAATTAACTTTTAGTAATTATAATTTCATATATTATTTGTAATGTTAGCGATGAAAAGAATTTGAATGCAACTGTGTGTTCATCACCATCACCACTCCTACATAATGAAATGACGGAAACTACAAACTTGGGTAAAAATAATGATACAGTCAATATCATTTATTTCGAAAGAGGAATGTGAGAGGTATGCAAGGATGTTTTGCAGTATTATTATATAAGAATAGTGGTGGATTTACACATTTAGACAAATACAATTCTGAATTTATAAAATTTTAATTTGTGTTCCATTCGAATTAGTCCGTCGCTAATCGTGTATTTCCGCTAGTGTTTAGGTTGCGCGATGCACGTGCTGCATTCAAATATTAATTATTTATTTATTTCGCGACTGTGATATGAACTGAGTTAGTGTAAAAATTTACGTAATTCTATATCAATTCTGTGCAATTTATAAATGTACTTGTCAAACTTCTGTTCCAATCATTCTTATTTTTAGTCTATACAATCTATAAACCAGGCATTGTATTTAGTTATACCAATTAAATATATATATATATATATATATATATATATATATATATATATATATATATAACTTATACAAATTTATTTATTTTATTAGGTCTTACTCATACAAATGCTTTGGTTGAGGTAAAGTGCTTATATAATTTGGCAAAAATAGGAATGGACGTATGAAATGATTTAAAAATGAAAAATAAAACTTGCCTCGAAACAAATTCAAATGGTATTCTGCAGTTAAAGAAAAATCATAATTATTATTATAAATAAATATATCATCACGCCTTCTACCCATTACTGGGTGTGGCACTCTGCTACAGCAGATCTCGGTAAGTGATATATTTTGCGCGTGAAGTGCGGTTACCAGTCGTCAAATCACGGCCCCCAAACATGTTAGTGGTGGAGGAGCCACAGGGATAGCTTTTTCAAATTATGAAAATTTGTCGCCCGTGGGAATCGAACCAGGGACCTTAGGATCCACAGGCCGACTTCATACCACTGAGCTAGCAACTGTGTGTTCATTATTATCAGGTATTTTTTTCTTTACAATGACATCTGACACTAGTGGCGCACACAGGGAGGGTGTCCTGGGAGTCCGAACATCCCCCTTTAAAAATTTCATCAACATTTGATGAAAATCGAAACGACTTAAATCACAGTAGATTAATTGTAATAATATATAATCAGTTGCCGGGATAATCTTTTGGAACAGCAGGTTACGAATAGTAGCGGTAGTTATGTATAGTATAGGCAAAGTTGGTGGTCCGTATAGTACAACATTATGTAACAAACTAAATTTTTGTTAAATTCTAATCGAGTCACTAGATACTTAAATTATTTCAACAAGAATATGTTGAATAAAATACGAATTATAAAATATGATTCTCTAATGTTTACAGTAATATATCTGTTTAATTTTTTGTTCATATTTAACTTATTTAACTGCTGTAGCCAGAATTCTCTTTTAAGTGCATCTATTTGTAACATATAATAGTATATTATACAACGACGCTATAATGGATACTATTATTTCCAACGATGAAGCTTACAACACGAACGGGGGTTGTAATTAACGAAATAATAGCCATAATACCGAGTTGTATACTGTACTTTATCGACGACTAATATATTACAAATAAGATTTTTTATAATTTCGTTTCATATGAATCCCAAACAGAGCTGGGCATGATTTAAATCAAAAGGAATTATAAATTGATTTAAATCATATTTCTTGATTTAAATCAAGTGAATTAAGCCTTTTTTTAAAATTCGCAAATCAGGCTTGTGACTTAAGACCTTTAAAGAAATTGATTTAGGCTTGTGAATTGTTTTAGAGCTAAAAAAGGCTTAAATCATTTCTCTGGGCTTAATTCAAATGGAAGGGCTTAATTCAGTTGAAAGAGCTTAATTCAAATGAAAGGGCTTAATTCAAATTTGCCTTAATAGCAACAAGATTTGAGCTTTGAAAGAGAGATCGGCATGCGTTCTGAAGGAGCTGACAGAAGAAGACTTTCAGCACTGTTTCGAACAATGGAAAATTCGCATGGAGCGTTGTAGGGATATGAGGGGTGTATAATGAAGGTGATAATGAGTAAATAGGTATGAAATCAAAATAAAATGTTAAAACAACGTCAGTCTCATTATTTAATAGCCACATCTTGTATCTACTTACATCTGTTTTCATATTTTTGGCATATAATAATGCACCTAATATTTTTAAAAAATAAATATTAAATAAATTGATAATATTTAGTAATTGTAAATGTGATTTAAGCCCCAAGCCCCAAGCCTCAAGCCCCAATTCACAAAAAGGCTTGTGATTTATAATTCACATAAATAAAGCACAAATCACTTAGATTTGTGAATTAATTCACTTTGAAAATGAAGTGGAATTGTCAATTGTCACAAAAAAATTATTGTTTGATTTGTGAATTGTGATTTAATTCCTTTTGTTCGTGATTTTGCCCAGCTCTGATCCCAAATTAAATTAAATTACGTTAACAATTTTATGATTTAACTGTAGTAATAGAGAAATGTCATTTTGAAACGTCAAAATTTTTGCGTATTTATTTTTGTTTATTTGGCTTTTCATAGTTACCTATCAGTCTTTATGCTTTTTTTATTTGCACAGATAAATTGATTCTGGCATAATAATTTAAAATTACCCCCGTGGCTCCTCCACCACTAACATCTTTGGGAGCCGTGACTTTACAAACACACAAAAACACATATTTACTCCATGGAAATCAAATTTACAAAATGTTTCGAGGTTCTGTCCATATATTTACTATCTTGATAGTAAATGTATTGTTCTGTCACTGCTAATAATGGATTCTGCAATACTGTATACTTTGCGCTAGCTCACTCCTTCGTAAGTTCACAAATTTCTATACTCCCGTAATCTACATTCAACTGCATTATCGACATGGTTTTAAATTCGGGAGTGCTGACATCTGTTAAAAATAGCGTACACTTTTTTCATTGCATCAAGCAACCTAAAATGTACGCAGCATATACAATTTCGTTCTATTTGTTATGACTTTATACTGAGATATACTTGTTGAAATCATGAAATTTATGTATTATAATATGGTATCTATGCCCTCAGTATAATATAATTGTAATTTAACATAGTATTTAAAATTTAGAAAAAATATATAATTAACTAAGAAAATTTGTTAATAACAAACATACAAGCGCCATGTAACAAAAAATAATCTCTTCATTACAGTTTATTTCACAATCATATGTTTTCTTGTAATTGAATACAAGTTGAACAAAAATTCACGATTCTTACTATGCAACCATCTATACTTAAACGCAGCCTTAATGCGTTAAGTGAATTTAAACATCTTAGGTTTTTTAGGACCCTCGGTTACATCTCGAGTCACAAACAAAATCTAAGACTTTTAAATTCACTTACTGTTTTTGGTCCGTAAAAAACTATTGAGTTCCTATTTAAAAAAAATAAAAATATATCATCACACCTTCTACCCATTACTGGGCTTGGCACTCTGCCGAAGCAAGTCTTGGTAAGTGATATATTTTGCGCGTGAAGTGCGGTTACCAGTCCTAAAATCACGACCCCTAAAGATGTTAGTAGTGGTGGAGCCACAGGGGTAGTTTTTTAAATTATGAAAATTGTTTGTCGCCTGTGGGAATTGAACCATAGTTCTCAGGATCCACAGGCCGAATTTATACCACTGATCTAGCCTATTTAATGATATAATTCTAATGAAATATGCTGCAAATGTTTTCATTAAATTTTATTCATGGGACTCAGTGGTGTCGAGTCGGTTTGTGAATCCTAAGAACCCTGGTTCGATTCTCGCAGCCTGACAAACATTTTCACCATATTAAATTGATCCCTATGGCCCCCCATCCACTAACATCTTTGGGGGCTTGATTTGACGGTTAATAACCGCACTTCACGCGCACACTTACCGAGATCTGCTTCGGCAGAGGGCTATACCCAGTAAAGGGTAAAGCGTGATGATATATTTATTATTCATATTGAACAAAATTATATAGATCACCATGACATTTACATATCTTACTATCCATGCTACAACAATGTTTATCAGTTGAAAAACCTACCCTATTCCATCCACTCAATCTTTAGCTATAATCTATCTCCTTGAACATTCGTTGCTCCCGATGCCAGTCCACGTCACAACACATCACAACATCGCTCTCTGTTACTCTGCTCTCGGTGCGTGGTTCATTCACCGGCGCGTTGAGTCCGAGACACGCCGGCTCTCCGCAACTCTTCGTTCTTCTCTGAGCAGATATGCGATCGAAGACCACAGAACTATCAAGCGGTACAGTTGAAGAATGGAGAATAACATGGCATATTGGGATTTTGAAATAGGAATGCGCTCAAAGTGGCGAAAATTGGAACTATGACTTTTTATCTCAAAATAATAAAAGTTCAGTTTTGTGATATTATTAAAACATCGACGTTTATAAATAATTCATAATAAACAAAAGTCATGGCTACTGCTACAATTTAATAGAAATTTGGAAATCATTTTTAAAGATGCGGCTAAAGTGGACACGTAATAAAAAATGTAAAATCAGTCTTGTACGCAACTTTTAATTCTGAATATCTTTGCACTCTACAGTTTTTCCGTAAATTTAATAGGGTAGCTGGAAATTGTATAAAACTAATATCCCATGTTAAGGTAGTACTAGCGTAAACATTTTTTTTGCAGATTTGAATGAAATTTGGCGCTCGTAAACATTGGATAGTCATGCACATCCTGTTAAAATATGAAACACATCCATCGTCTGTGAACAAATATATTCGCTTGTAAAGTTGAGTTCTTATACACGGGGCTTATGGCGATCATCACTCAGAATCGCACATATTTGGTTTGTGTACCTCTAAAATTTTGCAGTTTCATTTGAAAATCTAGTATGATGTTCTAGAATTATCCATGTATATTGTATCAGAAGGAGAAAGTTTTTTATCGTTTTTTAATGGATATATAGTCATGCAAAGCCTTGTTTTTAACGACAAATTAAGAATCCCAATTTATAATGGCAACACCACACGGTGGTATGGTATTTGAAAATTCACTAGACCAACAACCTGTTAACAATTCTTGATATTCAAATCGTAATAGGTATAAAACACTTATTTTATTCAATGTTTATACTTTTTTGAGCGTCATTTTCGCCACTCGACAACCGATGGCGCCACCGTCACACTAGTACTACCTTAAATCTCTATATTCTCCTTTACCAAGCATCATCCGGTATAAATTAATAAAAAGAAACACAGTACTAGTATACACAAAATAAAAGAAAAAAACAAAGAAATACAAATTGTAGCAATGGAAGGTTTATGGAGACCAACTGAAACTGTACCTTTGTCTCAATATTGATATATCTTGATTTTTTAGTAGTTGTACCACCAAAAGTAACATTTTAATCCTGATTAAAATAAATAAAAGCAAAGCAAAGTTAGACGTCTTATGGAATAATTGACATTGCATTTAACTGTTGGCAATGCAGCTGGCCATAAGTAGTTAAATATCCCAATAGAGGATACTCGTAGGTGTACTTTGGCAGGAGAGTCTAGCAGTGCTGGATGAAAGCCATGGTTCTGCTTTCGGAGGGTGTGAGGGTTGGTTGTTTACTCACCGGGGAGGGAGTTTCTAGGGCAGAATGGATGGGTGAAGTTTGGGAATAAATTTGGAGTTTCAAATTAGGTTGTAGGGTAATGAAGGTTATATGATTTACGGTGTTTTTAAATTACATTTACGAGTAACTAAGGAATATTTTAGCGAACCAACAATATGTTGGGCAGAGTACCTACCTTTTATTTAGTCAATAAATAAATATATCATTATATATTTACTTAAAATAGGGTGTAACAGATGGTAGCTATTTTTATCTTGAACGCCCTAATTTGAAAACTGCTGTTCGAAATTTTTGGTATTACTGTTGTTAGTGGTAGTTCGATAATGTGAAGGGTAGACCACCTTAATTACAGGGATGATTTTTGAACATGACATGAATTTTGAAATTGTTATTTTATATATCTATACAGATATATTTATTTAAATTGTTACTCTGCACAACAGGAACTTAATCCCAATTACAGTACAGGGGGCCTACAGCTTATAGTGGAATCCGAACCATTCGGACACAATTTTTTTGGATATAAGTAGAAGTCAGTGAGATTTGAACGCACGATCTCTTGCTTGCTAATTAAGAAACGCCAGTTTTACCTTGCTTTTATCCACTAAGCTACGATTGCCTGTATACTATATCAAACGATTTGATAAATAGGTAGATGTAGATAGGTCATTTTTGGGCCCAACGATAATTTGTTGTTTTTTTTGTGATATTTTGAAGATGTAAATGAGAGAAATAAAGTAAGTAATGTATGTAAACAATACATATTGTTTAAGAAACAGATCGTATATTCCCGCAAACCTTTTATTTTCAATAATGAATGAAACCCACATTAAAAAAAGTACATCACGCGCCTTTTAAACATTATTTCCGTTTCAAATCTTGATAAGTTATTTTTTTGCGGGTGAAATATAAAAGAATATGCCTAAAATCTTGAACTCATTAGTTGAACTGACACGGCTCGATGAGTCAAGAGCGGATCTAGAAAATTTTCAAGGGAGGGGACCATTTTACCTTTGTTTTAAGGAAAACATATAATACCAATTCTGTAATTTTTGTGTGGAATATGTACAGAGTGATCAAAAGGAATTGTTATAGTTGGCAATACAATTCCAGAGATCTTTTCATTCTACAGTTGGCACAACGCCAGATAAAGGCGGAAATGCTATTTGACATTTCTAATAAATACAAATAGGTTATGTCAGGAGTCTGACAGCTAATAGAATTTTGACTTTTTAAGTAATAGAAATACTTTAGAAATAAATGTAATAATAAATGTACTCAAATTTTAATTTTAAATGTCACTGTCAACAACAGGAAATGAATTTATGTATCAGGCTTACCAATTTCAAGTAGTTTTTTTTATTGCTAACTGTAACAATCCCTTTAGCGTAAAATTCACTCTGTATTTGTATATATTTTATATTCTGTTCTTAGTTTTTAAATTTTAAACAGTCTGAAAAACTGAAAAACATCTGATAATCCAAATTTTGAAAGCTTTCCAGAGTTGTTTTAAATTATTACGAAGTTTTTCAGCGTTTTTATTTCTATAAGGGTTATCAAACTCGAATAAAAATAACACTTATAAAAAACTAAAAAAAAATAATAAGCCCAAGGGGGAGAAGGCATGGTCCCTACCCTCCATGGTTCCGCCATGGGAATCGAACTCGGGTTCTTAAATCCATAAGCCGATACGATACCACAAAAACAAATCCTTGCTCTCGAGAATTCGTCGCAATGACACAATCCGTCTACCCGTCTGGTCCAGCGATCCGGCGTAGTGGAGTCTGCGGCCGCTTCCACTCATTCGGGTTCAGCATTCCGCCTACCACGAACCCCGGCCAACTCAGTTTTTCCAGCTCCAGCGCACACTCGCTCAGTCGCTGGCACCGCGCGCGTTATTACCGACCTGGTCGTTGAGTCGTGCACACGTACAGCACGACATACGAGATACGTTCACTTCATGTGCTGTTACGTATCTCAACACTGTGAATAACTTTATAACTTCTTCTAGTGATAGATCTTCTGTGTGTGAACTGTGTAGTGACAGATCTTTTTAAGGTTAAGGAACGATTGATCGTGTTGTGATTGTGATTTTGTGACATAAAAGTGTTTTATTGAAGTTTCTGGTGGGTTTATTTGGACTTCCGTTACATTCCAGTCATGTATATTCGGTGAGTCTAATTTTGTGTGAATTTATGGGTTTTAAGTGGAGCGGATTTTAATCAACATTTTCATGTAAATTTCCGGGGTTTCTGATTTATTTTCGGCAGTGATTGGAATTTGATTTGTTGATAGTGTTACCAATTGGTAATTTTAGACGAAATGTTTTATATGTTTTCACAATCACATCCTTATTTACCTGTTTATAATTAATAACTACTTGTCTAAATTTAATTCAACTTAATGGTAAATTATAATATTTAAGTATTACATTAATCATATTTGAACAAATTTATAATTTCGTATATAGGCAGTAACTGCCTACCTTGTTAATATTTTTGATATGAATTTAATATTGTCTATTTAACTTACCTTTTGAAACATGTTTTGTATTTATAAATAATTAATCGGTTAAATCTTGTACAAGATCATAGAAATTTAAAACAGGATTTTTAAAATGGTCGGAAATTCGATCTCCTTTACATTTTAGAGCAAAAGTAGAAAAATAAAAAATTGTTTAAAATGAAATTGTATGTTTAAAAAGTTTAAATTTGTTTTACTAACTTGTTACATTTTTGTCAAAAATGAGATAACAATGAAAATAATAAAAAAAAAACAAATGAAACAAAATTGTTTTTGACAGCTCAGTCAAGAATTCACTATTTTAATTAATTAATTTATATTTTAATAAGAATTAAAATAAATAAATATAAAAACAAATATATCATCACGCCTTCTACCTATTACTGGGTGTGGCACGCTGCCGAAGCAGATCTCGGTAAGTCAAATCACGGCTCCCTAAGCTGTTAGTGGCGAGAGAGCCACAGGGGTAATTTTAAAATGATGAAAATTGTTTGTCGCCCGTGGGAATCGAAACAGGGTTCTCAGGATCCACAGGCCGATTTGATACCACTGAGATAACTACCCCATTAATAAAAATTCAACTAAGCGAAATGTATTTTTTGCAAAGTTTTTATTGCATTTTCTAAAATTATATCGTAAGCATCTAAACTCAATTATTCATAGAACATAAATATAAAATTCGGCGTTTCCGAGTTCAAATCCCACGCAGGCTAAAAATATATGAAGTACCACTATCGCATTGCGACTGGGTGAGTCCTGTCCTGTACTGTAATTGGGATGACCCAAGCTCCTGTTATACATGGTAGCATGAATAAATAATAAATAAATTAATGACACACATATAACAAATCTGGTATTTATGATCAAATAATTTTGTTTAAAATAAATCATTAATGATATTTATAAACTATTTTAAACATTTTAAAATACAGAGAAAGACTCTCAATTAAAGATTATAACATTTTTTATTTTAAACATTGTTTTATTTGAAACATTTTTCTGTATAAGTAAAATGTAAATATATCATTAAGTCTTTTACCTATTACTGGGTGTGGCGCTCTGCCGCATCAGATTCCGGTGATATTTTATATATTTATTTAAAATTACGCTATCATATAGTCGGTTGTAGGAATTGAACCTTGGTTCTCAATTACGCAGGCCGACTTAGTATTCTGAGTCAGCTACCTACCCCATATCTAAAATAAATTAAAATTGTTTCATAGTTTCTCTTTCATTTAAAAATAGAGATAGGACCTCGATTAACAGTTACCTAGGTTTATTTGCAAGACGCCGGAGCAGTGGTTTCCAAACTTTTTCGGTTCACATCGCCCTTAGACTATCAGAATTTTTTCACGGCGCCCCAAAAGAAAACATAGGTCTAACTAATAGTTGCAGTGCACATTTGATAAAGTTACATTTTTAAATTAAAAAAAAAATACAAATTTATAAACATTTTATAATAATAATAATAATAATAATATATTATCACGCCTTTTACCCATTACTGGGTGTGGCACTCAGCCGAAGCAGATCTCGGTATGTGATATATTTTTGCGCGTGAAGTACGGTTACCAGTCGTCAAATCACGGCCTCCAAAGATGGTAGTGGTGGATGAGCCACAGGGGGAGTTTTTGAAATTATGAAAATTGTTTGTCGCCTGTGGGAATCGAACCAGGGTTCTCAGGATCCACAGGCCGACGTCATACCCTCAGCTAGCCACCCCATTATATTGTATGTACGTATAAATAATAAATAACAATATATTTTAAACAATATTATAATTAGTGAGACGGGTGAGCCTGTTGTTCACTAGACATCTTTTCAAATATTTGAATAATTCGCGGCGCCCTTGTAAGCACAGTTTGGAAACCACTGCACTGAGGTATCTTCTATCATCATCCCGAACAAGAATGGTAAATGCGTTTGGTCTGAGGTCTGAGCTAAAGTGATAAACGGTTAGTCAGTGAATGAAAAAGTTATTCATTGACCTCCCTATACCAGTTTACATATTAACTAGGTAACTTAATTAATCTTCACTCTGTACGTAAAACCTATTTTATCTTTTGAATTATAATGAACTACTCAGAAACAAAGTGCGATCCGTTTCTTCAGATAAACTTCAATGTTTGATACAACAAAAATAATAAAAATTTAATATTTTATTTGAAAGGTATACCGACAATTCATAAAAAAGTACGGATATCCGATGTAACTGTACAATAATTAAAATAGTGTATTTTAGAAAGATTTTGACTACATAACTAATTAATTAGTGGTTCCTCCTTCCTCCTACTTATTTATTAATCAATTTTGTTTCGTTACGTCATTATGAAATATTATTAATATTATTCTTTTTCTTATCGCGAATACAATGACAAATTATTTAACGATAAAAAATGTAAAGAAAAACATTATGGTTTTTGAAAAAGTGAGTTTGATTAATCACCGAGCCACCATTTTTCAAGATCTGGGTTTCATAAATCAACTTTAGCAACTTGTTATTTTCGGTGCCGAAAAACCACTTTAGATAGATGACACACGATAATAAAAGAATCAATATACACAGGTACAGGCATATATATTATTTCATGAGATAATATTCAAAATTTGTGCTTGGGTTATGCAACGACATTTATCAATAACATTTATATTTAGATTTAAGCTAATATCTAAGCTTTGTTACGTAGCGTTTATGCTTATTTTAAAAATTAACTTAAAATATTTGAATTTTTTCAAATGACAATTCAGTAGTATAAAATATATGAACTTATTTTAAATAATTTTTAACATGTTTTTAACATATAAACAATAAAGCTAAATTTGACATATAATAGTTATTTGTGTACTTAGAGCTTCTTTTTGCACACAATATTTTTCTACTACCATTTAGAAACGCTTGAAAAATAATTTAAAATAATTTGACAGTTTACTTGTGAATACAATGATATAAACTCCATTCCCTGTATGAAAACGATTACGTCACATTATGTATCCATGTGATTCAAGATTTTGTACTTAAAACGTTTACATTGGTATAGGATTGACATTTTGAAAACATAACCTAAAATTTAAATGTCAGATTAAAATATTGTTTACAGTCTAAAATTTAATTAGTTTATAAATGAAACCAAGTACTGCATAGATTAAATAATAACCAAATATAAATTTATCTTATCCTACGAAATATATTACCTACCTTATTGAAATATATAGTTTTGTAAAATAAAACTCAAAGGAATATATATTTTTATATGTATTACTATTTTATATAAATAAATAATATATGAAAATACAAAATACAATGCACATTACCACTTATACTACAGTTAAATTAATTAAAGATCCTCGATTCTCTAACTCCAGCGCAAAATAATCATGAAGATGACAAACGCATTTCTGCATCTGATTACCCAAAATTTTATAAGCCATTTCTTATTTCTCAGTCTTTATGTATCAAAAATGTCACATATTTATTTAAGAGGTGGCTAGCTCTCAGTGGTATGAAGTCGGCCTGTGGATCCTGAGAACCCTGGTCCGACTCCTACAGGCGACAAACAATTTTCATAATTAAAAAAAACTATCACTGTGGCTCCTCCACCACTAACATCTTTGGAGGCCGTGATTTGACGACTGGTAACCGCACTTCAGGCGCAAAATATATCACTTACCGAGATCTGCTTCGGCAGAGTGCTACACCCAGTAATGGGTAGAAGGCGTGATGATTTATTTATTTATTTATTTATTGATAATCGTAGTCTAGTGGATAAAAATAAACAGGTTCCAAAACAAAAAATAAAATATGTAAGTCTTTTTAAATGTACTAATTGGGATAGAACTTTTTGTTTTTCAATAAAGTAAATAATTAAATGAATGAGAATTTGAACTAAGTATTATTAATTTTTTTATTTTTAGCGTCAAATTATTGAAATGATATAACATTATTACTGTTTTTATTAGCATTTCATAATTGTTACAAATTAAAATTTTACGTCAATGACCTTGTACTTCATACGCTAGGCTAAACTAATTGATACTTCTATAAACACACTATTTTACCACTACCAGAAAACTTTGAAAAAACTATCAGAAATACCACTACTTTATAATTTAAATCCCTGTTGATGGTATTAGGTAACCGCGTTACGCACATGCAAACCTACGTAAATACAATCACTCATAATTAAACGAAATTAGCATATATTTAATTCTAAACTATTAACTTGCGTATATGATACCGTATCATTATCAAACTCTTAATAAAGTCACAAATCACGCAGTTTAGTTTTTCATATCGGCAACCGAAAAATTGTTAATCACACTGCAAGAAAATACATTTTCAAATTACTGGTAATTTAAATAAACTTGTATGATAGGTAAACTGCGGTAAAATGGACATGGGCGTACATGGAATTATTTCCAGAGGGGCTCTTATGTATAAGAAAGAAATAATTGCAAAATAATTTTTATTTCTACAAAATTAGCTTATAGGTGATATCGAGCATACAACACAATACATATTAATCATATAAAGTTAACATCCTCGTATTCAATTCTGTCTATGAAATTCATCGCCGAGTGTTTGTAGCTCAATTGGTTAGAGCAGTCATCATGCGAGTGAAAGGTTATGGGTTCAAATTCAGGCGAACGCTCATTGCTTTTTCGAAAATTATTTCTAATAATTACCAACAGACAATTGTGTCAATAAACAAATTCTTATAAAATACTAAATATTCGAAATAAATGACAAACAAGATTTTCTTGATTACCGAATTAAATTTATAGGTTAAAACTGTTTTTATCTACTACTATTTGGATGACGACTTATTGCATAATTTATTTACATTTGAATAGAAGCAATAAATGTTGCAGTTTTTTAATACAAATAATAAAATTAAAATAAATAAATATATCATCACGCCTTATATCCATTACTGGGACTCTGCCGGAGCAGATCTCAGTAAGTGATATATTTTGCGCGTGAAGTGCGGTTATCAGCCGTCAAATCACAGCCCCCAAAGATGTTAGTGGTGAGAGAGCCACAGGGGTAGTTTTAAAATGGTAGAAATTGTTGAACCAGGGTTCTTAGGATCCACAGGCTGATTGAGCTAGCTACCCCATAAATAATGTAGTTGCATAATAGTATATTAAAGAACAAGTTTATAATTTGTCTTGTTATTTTGTGAGTGTGATAGTTGGGGTCATGATGCGCAGCGGAGTGGTCTAACCCTTTGAACAAAATAATCGACAGTTACGGAATGAGATCCCTGGAACAAAAGCAGAGTTAGATACTTCAAAATTTGTTCCTTTAGGAATCTTTCTGTAAATATCTGATGAACAACCCCATTTGGTACGTCACTGAACCTTCATAATTTATAGCAATGTTGAGTATTATAAATTAGCTGCAGTTATTCCAACGAAAGATCTGAATATTTGTCGTCGATTCTATTTGCTCTGTTTTGTGAAAAGAGGCTCACTCCTACAACACCGTACAGCCGTGCACTGACTCAGTTGAGTGTTGTTTTTGATTAATGACGAACACTGCTCCTCCTCTTCCAGTGTTGAGGTTAGAAAGTATTCAAGCAAACATGAGAAGGTATTTCTGTGTCTTTCTGTCTTTAGAATCGCTGTGTTGCAAGTCTTTGACTTTGTAATCGATGTTATTAATTTGAAGGGTTTGAATGTGTTTTCAGAGGTGTTGTCTTTAGAGTTGTGCAGTTTCATGTTTAATTTCAGGCTTTCACGTTAAATAATGAATAGTTATTTGTGTATCAAGGGAAGAAAATTAAACCTTTCTTTCCAGAGGTGCCGTTTCATTCTCGAGCCGAATGCAAGGAATATAAAGTATCTGAGGCATCGTGTTTATCGCCATGGTATTCTTGAAAATCTTGGGAAAAACCTGGAACTGAAAAACATGACTTGAAATCCTTAAGAATCCTTGAATTTTTTAATATCTTAAAAAATATAATTGTATAATTTAATTTCTTTTGCATGCAGGGTATTCAAAGAAATAAGTTTTACGCAGTATTTGCCTCCCAATTAATTGAAAAAATTGTTCTTAAATAAAAATAAATATATCATCACGCATTCTACCCATTACTGGGTGTGGCACTCTGCCGAAGCAGATCTCGGTAAGTGATATATTTTGCGCATGAATTACGGTTATCAGCCATCAAGTCACGGCCTCCAAAGATGCTAATGGTGGGAGAGCCACAGGGGTAGTTTTTTTTTTAAATGGTGAAAATGGTTTGTCGCCTGTGGGAATCGAATCAGGGTTCTCGGGATCCACAGACCGACTTGATACCATTGTGCTAGCCACCCGATAAAAATAGTTCTTGCTATTATTAATTCAGTTTTTAAAATAATTAACCAAATAATTTTTATAATTTTGTTCAATTTTGAGATGAAAAGACCGACTTTGTTATGAAACTACTTAGAATTTTTTGTATTATATACCTTAAGTCCTTAAATCTCCTGGAATTTTATATATTCAAAGTGGTAGAAACTATGTGAGGAAAAAAATTTAGATTTATTATTTTCCTAATAGATGTCACCTGGATGTCATTATTGTCAAATCATACAAATTATTTTGTAGTTGCCATGGATATGACTTTAATGTCCTTCCCTAGAAATTAAAAGTATCTTCTCAATTGAGGCAAGAAAATTTTGCTTTCTGACAGAAAAATGAAAATTGTATATTATAATAATAATAAAATAAATAAATATATCATCACGCCTTCTATCCATTATTGGGTGTGGCACTCTGCCGAAGCAGATCTCGGTAAGTGATATATTTTGCGCGTGAAGTACGGTTATCAGCCGTCAAGTCACAGCCCCTAAAGATGTTAGTAGTGGGGGAGCGACAAGGGTAATTTTAAAATGGTGGAAATTGTTTTTCGCCTGTGGGAATCGAACCAGGATTCTCAGGATCCACAGGCCGACTTGATACCACTATGCTAGCTACCCTATAATTTCATTAAATGCACTTTAGTCCTGTGGCATGTTCACTATTTTTCACACTTCCAGCCATACATTTTGAATTCATGATATCGACTGGACGACACACAATGACAACAGCATTATACAAAATTTTAGGTAACTTATGCAACATAAATAAACAAAGCGAAATATTTTTACGTTTATAATATAATTGTTACTACGGTAATGCTGTTTGCTTGTAAATTTAATCCGTCCGGGATTAAAAATGACATTTCAGTCCCCGAAAAGGTAAAAAGTAGGTTATTTACTCCCGGAAGTGGCAAAAAGATTTTTTGTTATCATATATGGTGGGAAAAAGAAAATTTTAGCAAGAATGTGTGTATGTCCTATAAAAATACCTATTTAGCTCCTTAAATTCTATAGTAATAAAAAACATCTTGATTAATGAGATACCAGCCAAAATAATGACATTTTTCTGTGTCTAATGGCACCTATTATAAATATTTGGAAGCCGTACAGTAACAGAGTGGTTTACTAATTTATTTTAATGTCAACAACCGCTTTCATGTGTGAACTGAGTTCTGTTTTAAAATACAAATGAGCTTCATTTGTTTCTCGTGCCAGCTTGCTAAGATTCATAAGATTTTTGTGTCACATGTATAAATGTTAATATTTGGATTTTTATCTTTCAACATAACTTTATATTGGCTAATAGTCATGTATTACAACGTAGATTAAATATGCAGTCTTAATTGTCAATATTTAATTTAAAATTATTAGTTTTCTATTTTGTAATTAAGGTCATTTTAAGCCGAGAAATTTTGATATAAGTAAGGCATAGTTTAATTTTCTGGACATTAGTTTTCCCTAAATTACACATAAATGTAAACTTTTTGTCTAATTCATAACAAACGTAAATAAAATAAATAAATATATCATCACGCCTTCTACCCATTACTGGGTGTGGCACTCTGCCGAAGCAGATCTCGGTAAGTGCTATATTTTGCGCGTGAAGTGCGGTTAACAAACGTAATGAGAGTATAAACGGAATGTTTTTGTAAAGTAAATAATCTTGTAAAACATTTAAGATATCAAATTTGTTAAAACAATAGAAGAAAAATAATAACTGTATTTGTTTTTATTTTCGAGTATAAGGGCTTAAGATTATTGGGCATGCAAAATATCTAAACGATCATAAACAAAATTACCTAAATTCACATCTGAAAACATGTTTATTATATGTTTTAGTTAAATTAAATATTATTCTTATCTAGTTTGCGCAACAAATTTAGCGGTGTTTTACATGTAAAATTAATTGATAAATAATCAGAAATACTAAAATAAATTAATTATCTGTTAAATATATTTCCTGCTTCAAAAACCAACACAACCAGGTTTTTGTAATGAAAAAAGAAAATTTTATAATGACATCAATTTGAATTCACGACAGGCGTAATTAAGTGCGTTAGCAGATCCATGAAATACTAATGTCAATGTAAGGAATTAGTATCCCTACCACTATCACCATAAACGTTGCATATAAACACAGTAATATCTTGATAGTTTATACCTTAGCGCAGGGCCGAACCTAGAAAATTTTGCAAAGGGCTACATGTCATGGTGGCGATTTTCAAACAGATTTTATTTTAAATATATTTTTAATTATTTAAATTAAAATTAAATTATCATTTATTACAACTTAGATAATAAAATAAGTAAATTAAATTGCTTATTGTGCCGTTGTGGGGAACATAATATCAAATAGTAAATGTATGATAAGCCGATAGGATATAATTGTTGAATAAATGGATAACTGGCTTTTTTTTTTTTTGAAAGTCTTTATTAAGAAAAAGACGACGTTTCGGTTCTGATTAGAACCATTATCAAGTCTTGATTAAATGAAGTTAATTTACATTTTATAAATAAAATTTGCAACCGTAAGGTTGAAGTACAAAAAAATAAATTTTGAGTTTAACATTACTGTTTGAAAGTGAAGCTTCACTCTTTTTCTTAATAAAGACTTTCAAAAAAAAAAAAAGCCAGTTATCCATTTATTCAACAATTATATCAAATACTCAAAAGCATCTTTGGTTTCAAATATGAAAAGTGCCATGATATAAGAAATGGAGTTTGTGACCAAATTTGCCGCATGCGTTCAAATATTAAAATTATGCCTGAATGGTTCGGATTCTAATAGAAACTATAGGCCATCTACTCGTATGTTGTAACTGGATTTTTACAATACCTGTACTCATTAATGATAAAATTTAAACACTGTAGTGGCAAAATTGCTTTCCAAGGTTACATCAGGACTATAATATTTACTTACCATCCACCGTGAATAGTAAGTAAATATTATAGATCAAGGTCCTGTTTATTTTGACAGCAATTTAACAGCTGTCAATTTTGAAACCTATTTTTCTTTACTGCATGTTTGTGCAGGTATTGTAAAAAATAGCTTACTAACCTCAAACTGTAAGTGATTTTTCAGGTCACGAATGTCACATTTTTTACCTAAAAACTGTCACTTACTGTTCATGGTACGTAATATACTATTAATTTCCTGTTGTGCAACAAATAAATAATTAAATATATTCCTGAAATTTTGTGTATATATTATATCTTGTCCATGACAGTTTTTGTGCAAAATCCGATCCTGCGTTGGCGCACATCTTAGACTTATACTACCGCCATTAATAGACATAATATACCAAGTTGGCTCTGACCTAGCGTAACTTTTTATTTTTGGCGTTTTCCATTACTTATATTCATGATAAACATTACATTAGATGCCTTATTGGGAAGCAGGTAACAGCCTTGCAGCTGATATAAGACGCTGCTGGCCGGAGAAACATCAATAACGCCGAAGTGATAGGAGGTATTTTTAGAGCGCCAGAGTGCCAGGCCTCCTAGATCTCAGACAACCATTTCCGGAAACACTTGCGGTTACCTACGAATGTGAAATATATTTCATTCTACTTATAACTAAATATAAACGGGTGAGACAGTTAGAGCTAATATGAGAAGTGTATCAACTTGCGGAAACATCTTTAAGCAGAGGCGATGGAACTAAATTTGTTTGGATTTGAAATGAATTTTTTTCGTTTAAATCAGATTTATATTACACTTCATTGTATACATTACATAAATGTAATATTTTCGGAAGAAATAAGAAATAATGTGACTATTTTGAATGATGGCAGTCACAAAAAGAAGAATTTGGACCAAATAAAGACGTAATTTAAAAAATGATAAAATCACTTTTATGGGTGACTTCGTCTTCAGCTTTTGTTGAACGTACTTTTTTTTCTTCATGTGGACTACATTTAAAATATTATTTAACATAACGGGTGCGTCAAGAAAAACGGGCCATATAGGAGTTTAACATAGAGAAACAGTTTTCCGTGTGTATTGTTTCTAGGGTTACCACCTCAGAACTAAGTCTCGCCCGGAGACGATGACTATTTTTTTTAAAGAAGATCTTGCAATTTTATTATTATTACCATATTTGATTAAAGGACAACACGAGGAAGACCTAACCAAACCTGGGACGATGTAATAGAAAAAATACTAGCCAACAAAGGAGTAACATGGAAAGAAGGCAAAGTGTTAGCAAGAAACAAAAAGGAATGGAAAACTTTGTACACAAACAATGAAGAAATAAAAACACCCTACACCACAAGTTGGTAGAAGGGATATTTGATTATATATATATATATATATATATATACCATATTTGATTAAAAAAAGGGTTACATTATTTTGTTAAAGAAAAGTGTTTTTGTTATCATGGTAAAATAATTACAGTAAAATAGAGTAAAACAAGATTGGAAGTGATAAATCTACTATAACAATAAAATTAGTGTGTTCAACGTCATATATTAAACTGTAACAATATTGACAAAATTGAAGATAATCACATGCAACAGAATACATCCCCTCACTTAAAATTATGTCTATTTCTGAAAACTTGATACAATTCTAAAAAAATAATCTGATACAAGATGATATATCAACTATTAGAACCGAAATTAATTATATAAATTCTTCCTTAAAATCATGAGGACAGAATCAAGAAATTGGAAGATTTAGTGACAGAAATTAAACTAGAAAACAGTAAGATGTAGATCATCAAAGAAAAAATTTAATAATTTAGCGGCGTAGAAGATTCCGAAAGTGACACAGATTTGTCGTGGACAACTAACTACATAGCACTACATATTCAATTTTACTTACACAACCCGGAGAAATAATAATTAAACACGGAGCCCGGAGATAACTCATAAAAACCCGGAGTCTCCGAATCAAACCCGGAGAGGTGGCAATCCTAATTGCTTCCCACATTTTTTTAGACAAGAATGCTTCAAATTAAATATTTAGAGCTTAAAATTCTGTATTTAAATCAATAAACTAAATTTATTTTCTGTGTTTTATAGCGGTAGAAATTCAATATGAAAATTTACAAAATTTGAATAATCAATGTTAACCACGGAATTAAAACAAAATACCAAACAAATGACTTAGGTTTTTCTGTCAAAGTTTCCTCTAAATAATATCATTTAATTATTTATAATTTTTCTTCATGTGAATAATTTTCCATTTTTAATAAATTTGTAAAAATAATGTAAAATTTACGGACAAATCAAAAATTCACTTTGAAACAATGCAAAACTTCAATATGTCAAAATATTTGACAGAATTGAGTCGCTCATTTGTTTGTTATTGTGTTTTGAGACTATTAAATTCGAATTTTGTAAATTTACGTATTTCATTTCTGTTGCTACAAAACAAATAAAAATAAATAGGGCCAAATTCAGAGTCGTCACTCACACTCATCTCATCCTCACCTCACTCTCAAAATCGAAGTAACTAAGGCAACTAACTCAAGAATTTGTACAATTTAAGTTAGTTGCCTTAGTTACTTCGATTTTAAGTGTGAGATGAGAATGAGTTGAGGGTGAGCCACGACTATGAATTTGACCCTATAATACTGAACCTTGCCTTTAAGTAAAAATTACATTTATATGCCATTTAATGTACAGTTTCAACTGTCAAATGACTTGATATCGTCTGAAGTTAGCGTGAACACTGAAATTTAAGATATGATTGTTATTTAAAGGTAGTACTTGCGTGAAAAAAAAATTTGCAGATCTGAATGAAATTGAGCGCACGTAAATATTGGATGGTCATACGCATCCTGTTAAAATATGAAACACATTCATCGTCTGTGAACAAATATATTCGCTTGTAAATTTGAGTTCTTATACACGGGGCTTATGGCGATCATCACTCAGAATCGCACATATTTGGTTTGTGTACCTCTAAAATTTTGCAGTTTCATTTGAAAAACTAGTATGATGTTCTAGAACTATCCATGTATATTGTATCAGAAGGAGAAAGTTTTTTATCGTTTAGTAATGGATATATAGCCATGCAAAGCCTTGTTTTTAACGAAATTAAGAATCCCAATTTATAATGGCAACACCACGCGGTGGGTATTTGAAAATTCGCTAGATCATCAACCTGTTAACAATTCATGATATTCAAATCATGATAGGTATAAAACACTTATTTTATTCAATTTTTATATTTTTGAGCATCACTCGACAACCGATGGCGCCACCGTCACACTAGTACTACCTTAAATGAAACATTATGTTATACTTACTCTTGTATATTTTTTAAGTTAAACGTTGAAAGTATTGTAATAATTTAGAAAACATTAAATTTATATGCAAATACTAATAACAATGATTTCAAAATTTTTATTTCATATCTCATAAATTCTTGAGAAAAGGTAATCAAAAATCCCTTTTTTAGCATATTTTATTTTATGATGTACAGTGATGAATGCTACAATATTATATGAATCTTGTTTTTAAATTATGATTTATAAATAAACTTTTATGACAGCATGTTTCCTTAAACAGACATATTAATTAATATAAATTAAATTAATACGTATTACGGAATATAAGTTAAAATAGCTTGGAGGTAAATAGCTATTTATTGAGTTATAAATTATCTCATTTATCTTGCAATAATTGAATGTATGATTAGAACACACATTAGCGAGTTTAAAATATTGACCATTCTATTTTTAAAACTAGCTAATTAATAATGGAAGAGAGCGTACCGTTATGAAATAATTGTACAAATATCAACCCGCATATGTACCTATCATAACATACTAAATTAATGTTATGTAAAAATTTGAAAGTAAATTTATTTTTCCTTACTTGATGACCGTGTTGCTACGGTAAACTTGTTTTTATTTGGTCACTAAATTTCGTAAATAAATGGCATAAGACAACCTTGCATTTCAAGTTAGCTTCGCGTGGTTCGCAAAATTATCACCCACGTGAAAATGTAAATGATAAACAATAGCAATCCATTAATCACAAGCTGGCCAAAATAACAAATATTAATTTATATTTTTACTATAGTTATTCATAAAATATAGCCTCCTTGTTTTTATACAGGAGTGCTTATCAAATATACGAACAATTAATCGAAATTTAAAGCTAAGGTATTTTAAAATAGTATATTTTTAAACGAGTTTTATAGGACGATGTACTGTGTTTCAGTTAGCAATAAAATAACTACTTTAAATGGTAAGACTGATATATACATTTATTTCCTATTGTTGACAGTAACATTTGAAAATTTAAGTTAATAAAAGTGCATTTGCACACTTATCAAAAATATTAATACAATTCTGAAGTCAAATTTTTAAAATTATTTTAAGAAAAGGTGCTACAAACAAAAATAAATAAATATATCATCACGCCTTCTTACCCATATGGGGTGGCTAGCTCAGTGGTATAAAGTCGGCCTGTGGATCCTGAAAACCCTGGTTCGATTGTCACAGGCGACAAACAATTTTCATAATTTCAAAAGCTACCCCTGTGGTTCCTCCATCACTAACATATTTGGGGGCCATAATTTGACGACTAATAACCGCACTTCACGCGCAAAATATATCACTTACCGAGATCTGCATTGGCAGAGTGCCACACCCAGTAATGGGTAAAAGGCATGACGATATATTTATTTATTTTTATTTTTTCTTACCCATTACTGGATGTGGCACTCTGCCGCAGCAGATCTCGGTAAGTGATATATTTATGCGCGTGAAGTGCGGTTACCAGCCAAAGATGTTAGTGGAGGGGAGCCACAGGGGTAGTATTAATGTGGTGAAAATGTTTGTCGGCAGTGGGAATCGAACCAGGGTGCTCAGGATCCACAGGCCGACACGATAACCACTGTACCACCTACTCCAAGTGGTGGAATATTTAGTTTTAATGAATGTGGATGAAACCAAAGTGAATAATTGAATACATGTTTCAAGAGTTCATGTTTTCTTTTAATGAGAAAAAGCGTGACAGTATGTAGGTATGTATGTATGTTTTGACACCGGAAAAGATAGAAATATATTTCATGCCAGATGTGTCATGAATTGTTGAAAATATTTTAGTGATTCAACGACTGGAGTAGACTAAAATAAATATTTTAACGAAGCCTCATTGAATGAAAATGTTGTTTGACAGTGTTGCAAAGTGTAAAGAACAAACTTTTTATAGATAATAAAAGTACCTACTTTGTGACCTGTTTTTATTTCTTATTGGGCTGGTTTCATTGCAACGATGGATCAATATGACATAAATAAAAACTAGGAAACTAGGCTAATGCAGGGTAATATTATTACGTTTGACATGAAGACATAATGTACGAGTAATATGAATAGTTAAAACTCCTTTTTTTCTAGTTGAATGTAACTATTGATTTTACTATATTAAAGAAGGCTCAGTTCTACTTTAATACATTACATATAGGGGTATAAGTATAAAATTTAAAAAAATAAAATTCATACGCATAAATATATCACTTATCTGCTTCCGTAGAGTGGACTTGAGAACCTCGGTTCGATTCCCACAGCCGATAATCAATTTTCAACACATTAAAATTACCCCTGTAGCTCTTCCTCCACTAACATCTTCGGAGGCCGTGATTTTACAGCTAATAATCTTACTTTAAGCGTATATACAGGTATATCACTTATCAACAATGGCTCCAGCAGTGTGCCACACCCAGTAATGGGTAAAAGGATTGATTGATGGCTAGCTCAGTGGTATGAAGTCGGTCTGTGGATCCTGAGAACCCTGGTTCGATTCCCACAGGCGACAAACAATTTTCATAATTTCAAAAGCTATCCCTGTGGCTCCTCCACCACTAACATCTTTGGAGGCCGTGATTTGACGACTGGTAACCGCACTTCACGCGCAAAATATATCACTACCGAGACCTGCTTCGGCAGAGTGCCACACTCAGTAATGGGTAGAAGGCGTGATGATATATTTATTTATTTATTTTATATAGTGATTTCATTTATTTGTTATGATAGTAATTTTATCATCTGATTTATTTGAAAATAAATAATCAAATTTAATATAATATTATATTAGATCTTTCATAAAGGACTGACAACTAAATACTTTTCTATACTTTACATTTTATGGGGTATTGGTTCAGTAGTATCTAGTCGGCCTGTGGATCCTAAGAACCCTGGTTTGATCCCCCCAGCCGACAAACATTTTCACCAATTTAAAATTACCCTTGTGGCTCTCCCACCACTAACATCTTTGGAGGCCGTGATTTGAGGGCTGGTAACCGCACTTCACGCGCATAAATATATCACTTACCAAGATCTGCTTCGGTAGAGTGCTACACTCAGTAATGGGTAAAAGGCGTGATGATATATTTATTTATTTACATTTTACAAATGTCGAGTTCTTCGGGAAATCCTACCTACGAGTATATGTAAAGAATTTCTTTGTTCGAAAAATAATCCTGTTTCTATCTCGAGATTAACATATGTAGTTGTCATGTTTGGTACATAATTTTGAGCTAAATATAGCAATTTTCAGAAATACATAATTACAAAATTGTCACTCCAACAATAAGGTAACTTACCAGATATTTATTTAATTATCTTTGCATAAATAATATTTGATTATTTCTGTGAACACTCGTATGGGCAATTACTACTGTTGGAACAGTATATAAAAGTCAAACCATATGAATAATAGTTCTTACCGCTGATAATTTTCAATAAAATACCAGTACTTGTATATAATTTCCATCTTTTTATTAGTAGTTACGTTACCGTTTATTTACAGTAGGCAGCAGTCCTTGAGCGTAAGTGCTAATTATGTAATTTTCTATAATAGCAATTTATATTATTTTATGGAATCATTACCGTGTAGCTATATTTTAATAGAATAATTGCTATTTTACTGTTTTTGCTTCACTTTAAGTGTTGTCATTGAATTTAATGTAGAATAAATGAAGTCCTGGTAAATGAAAATTAATTTTTCATGGCCAATAATTTTAAATTATTCGCGGTAGATTCTGAACAAGTACTCATATATAAAAAATATAATGTTCAAATCATACTGCGGTAACCAATATTGCAATAAATGAAACTTTAGTTATCTTAGGTTGGTACAACTGGGTCTAAATCATATTATATACGTTACGGGGAAAAATATCAGCTGTCGTATCAGCTGCTATATATATTTAATAGATATGAAGTATACAGTGTACCATATGTCCCAAATTAATAAAAGAATGGAAGTTTAACATGGAAAATCGGTTTTTACAAATCAAAAGTATGCTATAAACAATTATTACCAAGTCGGTTATGATAATATTAGACCTTTCCACATCAATTAGACAAATTCATTAAAATAGTTCAAGAAAATTGTTACTAAATAAGATTTTAGTGATAATTACGCCATTTGGAAATTATAACTTTCATCTTTTAAAAATCTTTTTCAAATTGGGTGGCTAGCTCAGTGGTATGAAGTCGGCCTGTGGATCCTGAGAACCCTGCTTCGATTCCCACAGGCGACGAACAATTTTCATAATTTCAAAAGCTGCCCCTGTGGCTTCTCCACCACTAACATATTTGGAGGCCCTGATTTGACGACTGGTAACCGCACTTCACGCGCAAAATATATCATTTACCGAGATCTGCTTCGGCAGAGTGCCACACCTAGTATATATATCATCACGCCTTCTACCCATTACAAGGTATGGCACTTTGCCGAAGAAGATCTCGGTACGTGTTATATTTTGCGCGTGAAGTGCGGTTACCAGCCGTCAAATCACGGCCCCCAAAGATGTTAGTGGTGAAGGAGCCATAGGGGTAGCTTTTGAAATTATGAAAATTGTTTGTCGCCTGTGGGAATCGAACCAGGGTTCTCAGGATTCATAGGCCGACTTCATACCACTGAGCTAGCCACCTCACCATGGGATGCTACTCCATTTGATGGGATATTGTGTGGTGTTATGTATGTATCTTTATCTTGTTATTTTATTTACTTTTTATATTATTTTTAGATTAAAAATGTGCTTTTCTTACGCTTAGAACAATAGGACTAAATGATAAATAAGGCTGAATTTTTCTGATCAATTTCTTGATTACAAATGGTTCTTCATTAAATTGATTCATTTTCTCATATAAATCTGCTTTATTGGAAAGTTCTCGTCTCGTATATTTTCATCTTCCGGACAATAATACAAATTGTCCGTTGTTTATTTATGAACCTGCAATTAACTTCTGACCGATTGTCATAATTGCAAAAAAATATTTTGGTCAACCTACTTTTGCACAATTACATAAAATCGGTCAGTCCACTATCTCCATCTTCTTGAATAAAGAAAGTACAACATTAACTTTCAGACCAATTCACAACCCTATTGATACAATCACAATTTTCAAAAAACATCACTTAAAATTCACATCAGTAAATCGCGACAGGTTCACTTGAAATCTACTAGATGGAATGATAAGCTTTCTCGTCTGTAATTAAAAAACGAATGAATCACATCACATCGTGGAGCTGCAATCGAGTGTGTTGTCCCGTTAAGCAGATGTTTTAGTGGCTAGCAAGGCGAGGTAAACAGCTGGGCTTAGGTTTGGCTCGATTCAGGCGGTTCCATTCAAGGGATATCGGATATCGTGGAGATGTGCTTGATTGCTCGAATGAATGAGTAATGATTGGAGAGAAAGACAGAATGAGAGAAACAGAGAGGAATGGTCAAGGGAGAGTGCTTCTCAAAATTATATACAGCTATCATTTAGTTCCTCTATGGTTAAGTCTAAATTATATTATATATTTTTCGTGTAGATCGACGTTAGAAATATTTTACATTATTGTTATGGTAACAATACTTTAATTACGTATGATAGATATATTTTAAAATATTTAAGATATTTTCATTAATTTTTCGGTATTGGTAGAAAACATTTGTATGTATAATATACTAGTATATAATATACTATAATATTACATTTGTATGTATAATATACTAGTACGGATGTTGATTTTATCTGGATATTCGAATATTCAGAAATTTATATAACGAATATTTGGTGGGATAGTTCGAACACCCGAATAACTCGGATATCTAAATTGATCGAGTATTCGAATAACAGAACAGTTCGAATAGTACGAAATTCAAATAGTTAATGAGGCCGAATAATCAAATAATAATAATGAACGAATAGTTTGGACTGCGCTAAATATTTGCTAGTAAGTCAATTCTGACACTGGAAATACAATGCCGTTGAACGCATTTCCATATCTTGTTTAGTGTTTAAGATATAACCTCCGGAAAAGTTTAATTTTCCAAAACAATTACCTCATCATATTTTCGACTTTTCCGAGGCTATATCTCAAAAACTAAACAAGATATGAAGATGAGCTCAATGCCATTAAATTCTCGTGCTTCACATAACTTGTAAACAAATTTTCAGTATTTTTTATTTTTCAAAAAGTTGTCATCAAAATTTTCTCATCCAGCAGTTTTTGAACAATATCTCAAAAACTAGGAGACATATGCACTTGGGGATTTTACCATTGGATTCAGCGGGTCAAAATATATATGTATGTAAATTTTCGTTACAATATTCGTACGTGGAAGAATTTTACAGCAAATCGTCTAAAAATAGCCTAAAATCGAAAAAAATCCAAGGGGTCCCTTCAAAAATTATCAAAAATTTTAAATTGCTAAAAATTTGGTTATAAGTTAATTCGGACACGAGGAATTAAATTCCGTTGAGCGCATTTTCATATTCCTTTAGTTTTTAAGATATAACCTCCGGAAAAGTCTAATTTTCCAAAAAAATAAGAAAATAACCTCATCATATTTTTAACTTTCCCGAGGCTATATCTCAAGAACTAAACAAGATATGAAGATGCGCTCAACGGCATTGAATTTCTCGTGCTTCAGTTGACTTGTGAGCAAATTTTCAGCATTTTTTATTTTTCAAAAAGTTTTCACCGATATTTTCTCATCAAGCAGTTTTTTAACAATATCTCAAAAACTATATGGAAACTAACGAATATCCGAATTATTCAGATACGAATATTCGATCTTCCTACACAAACATCTTTATGGGAAGTGATTTGACGGTTGGTAACCGCACTTCATGCGCATAAATACATAAGTTACCGAGGTCTCCGATGACAAAGTGCCACACCTAGTATTTGATCAAAGCCGTAGTGATATATTTATTAATTTGGTTCTTTTTTAAAAGACTATTTTAATAATAAATATAAATAAATAAATATATCATCACGCCTTCTACCCATTACTGGGTGTGGCACTCTGCCGAAGCAGATCTCGGTAAGTGATATATTTTGCGCGTGAAGTGCGGTTACCAGTCGTCAAATCACGGCCCCCAAAGATGTTTGTAGTTGAGTAGCCACAGGGGTAATTTTAAATTGGTGAAAATGTTTGTCGGCTGTGGGGATCAAATCAGGGTTCTCAGGATCCACAGGCCGACTCGATACCACTGAGCTATTACCCCATATATATTTATTACTGCAGTAAATATGTAAATATTTTAATTTTATTTCATCATATGAAGCAGTTACCAGCCGACAAATCACGGTCCCTAAAGATGTTAGTGGTAGAGGAGCCACAGGGGTAGCATTTGAAATTATGAAAATTGTTTGTTGTCTGTGGGAATCGAACCAGGGTTCTCAGGATCCACAAGCCGACTTCATACCACTGAGCTAGCCATCCCACACATATGAATTTGATAAAATAATATTGTAATAATAAGTTGTCTCAAAACAAATCCAGATTTGCTTTATAGTTTATTAGTTCACTGATTTGATTGAAACTATACTTTGAATTATACATTCATGCGAACTAGGTGCTTTATTGGACGAAACAAAATACAGTACATATTATTATCCCGTAGAAAACCTAACAGAATAACAAGCTAACAATGCAGAATCAACAATAACTAAATAATTACTTCATAAACACTTGAAATAACAACACACCTCCGGAATTCTATTGCCTCCATTGAATCCGTACACGGCCGCACAAACACATGCGTGCTGGAATATGATCGAGTGGTCTGTGCTGTATGCACATTCAACATATTATGCAAATTCGAGCAAGTATTGCGTAACGACTTCTCAAAACACTCGTTGAAAGCTGCCCACTCGCGAATCTTACCTACTTCGGATACTATACTTTGTTCCGGTTACAATATGCAGAGATTTTATTGTGGTGAACACTTGAGATGAGATGGAGTGTATGAGGCTTTGTTTTTGTTTGGGTATGTCATACTGCTCTTGACTCGCGTGTGTGGTATTTCAGATAGTATTTCAATAATAATAATAATAGTAATTTTGGTAGTTTCTTTCCTAGCATTTAATGCTCGGTTGCAACACAAGACAGTTAAATACCAAAGATATCTTAAATGTTGCACCGCATGTACAATTCATTGCTTAAAATTATACTTGGAATATTGACTACTTAATGTGTATTCCATTTACCATTTAGACCAGATCTAACGTAAACTTTTGGCCAATTGCACCAATAAAACTTAAACATGGTGTCTACGACCTGGAATTTAAAAACATACCGTGAAATCCTGAAATATCCTTGTTATTTAATAAAATACCAGGAAAAAAAATATTTACTGTCAAACAATATTTTCAATCGTCGAAGTCGTGATCGCAAAAATTTCTGTTAATGAAAATGCCTATTTTTGGTTGAACCAGTTTAAAAATAAAAAATAAATAAATATGGTTCTATATAATTCAGACTACAAGAAATAGAATACCGTTGAGCGCATCTTCATATCTTTTTTAGTTTTCGAGTTACAGCGATTTTTGTTTTTTTTTAACCTCAAATTTGAAGGCCCATATCTCTAAAACTAAAAGAGATATTGGAATGCGGTTTGAACGAGTGTATTTCTCATGCTTCAATTAACTTATACTGAAATTTTGATAATTTTGAAAATTTTTTTATTTTTTCAAAATTTTCTTTTGCTTATATTTCAAAAATTTTACAACATAATGAAAATCTGTAAAAACCGGTGAATTTCTCTCGTAAAAATACATATGTATGTAAAATTTCAGAATTTTTGCTCTAGAAATAAAATTTTAAGAGCAAAAAAACTAAAAATAGCCTAAATTCGTAAAATTCAAAAATCTTTAAAAAACAGTGATTTTTCGTTTTTTTGTAATAAATAAAGTATCTGTGCAAATTTTTGCCTGTAATTTTGCATACTTACGTACTTTTACGAGAGGAATTCACTGGTTTTCACAGATTTTAATTATCTCTTGAAGTTTCTGAAATATGGACAAAGGAAAATTTTGAAAAAAATAGTAAAATTTTCAAATTTTCAAAATTTCAGTATAAGTTAATTAGAGCACGAGAAATATACTCGTTCAAACCGCATTTCAAAATATCTTTTAGTTTTTGAGATATGGGCCTTAAAATTTGAGCTTTAAAAAAAGGCAAAAATCGCTGTAACTCGAAAACTAAAAAAGACATGATTATGCGCTCAACGGCATTCGATTTCTCGTAATCTGAATTATATAGAACCATATTTTATAATTATTTTTTATTTAAATTTTTAAACTGATTCAACCAAAAAATAGGTATTCTCATTAACAGAAATTTTTGCGATCACGATTTCGGCGATTGAAAAATATATATATTGAAGATCAAAATATGCATAATTTATCTGAAAAGATTTTAATGTACCACCTAAAAAGTCACTGTATTCCCCCCGATGATGGCCTGATAAGCCAAAATCGATCAGAAATATTTTAAATAAATAATTTGTGAAACTTACACCAATTGCCTTTTACTTTTACTTTAGTAATATGGTAGTTAGATTAAACGAAATAGCCCTTGTATAAATTAGAGCATCCTGACCACAATTCCATTTACATCGTTCAACACTTCAACCAAATAAACTCAACAGTAAACTCTTCCAATCCATTTCACCAACAGTGTACTCCACCACAAAGCACCATCAACTCTACTTCTTTTCCATCCGCCATTCCTTTCTTCTTCATCCACATTTGCATGGATATTACCTCGCTTAAATCCGTCCGTTCCCACTGCATGTAAAGGGTGCATTTGTATTTATTTGCTCGTTCGCTGGGAGCTTTGCTTGTTACCGGTCGGTTGTATGTTGTACGCCAGGTGACTGGAAGTGCCTTGATGCATGCAAGATTCTTGGCGGTTTGGGGTTTTAGGTTTTCAGGTTTTCGTCTTGGGGTCTACGACTTCATTTGTGCAAATTGTTTGCGATTTAAAAGTGGTGGTATAACTGGTGGGGTGTTTAGAAAGGATATCACGCGATTTTGGTTAGTTTTTGGTCGAGTGGATTGTTATAGGGAAGGAATTGGTTGAGGTAGTTTGAAATTGTTGTAGAGCAGATGATTATTTTTTATAGGTAGTTGCTTTATTATCTATAGCTAGAAACATGTTTAACTTTACATAAGTAAGAATACGATATAATTAATTTCTTTTTGGAAACTGTACACAAGACTGTAAAAACTAATACTACTACTACTACTATAGGTATAATAAACATGCAATCGTAGTCCAGTGGATAAAAGCGAGGTAAAACTTGGTTTTATTAATTAGCAAGCACTGACTGACTTATATCTGAGTGGTTTGGATTCCACTATAACCTGTAGGTCCCCTATACTGTAATTGGGATTAAGTTCCTGTTGTGCAGAGTAACAAATAAATAAATAAACAGAATATAAATGAAAAAATCCTGTAATCCAGCATAAACTATAGAATTTCATCAATTTTTTAACCTTACTACTATTGATAAATTTGACATGTTTGATAGAGATTTACAATTCAATTCTCAAAAGAATTTTAATTAATCCTGCATGTTGTATTAGTCAAATTAAGCTAAACCATTTTCTCAAAAACAATTGAATAAACTCAAATATAACCTTGCTACCATTTATATTTCAGAAAGTGATTTGGATTAACTTTCTAAAATCGGACTAGAATAAGATAAGCTATGCCAAAATTTAAGTTTAGCTAAAACATATTTTTGACAATCGGGTTCCTAAAAAAATTATTCGCCCAACAAACAAATAGTTAATAAGTAAAAAGTAAATAAACATATTATAACGCCTTTTACCTATTTTTGAATGTGGCACTCTGGCGTAGCAAATATATTTATGCGAATGAAGTGCGTTTACCAGCCGTGAAATCATTGCTTGAAAATATTTACGTGGAGGGAAGCCACAGGGGTAATTTTAGTGTGGTTAAAATAGTTTGTCAGTTGCGGGAATCGAACCCGGGTTCTCAAATTCACAGTTCGACTCGATACTACTGAGTATAATTATCATAATTTAAACAATTGTCTATTGTTTGTTTGTTGGACAGATACATTTTTTAGGTTATTATATCGCCAGAAAAATTCGGGAGACGTCCGTACTCGAACTGGAGACCCTCAGCTTGCCGGCCTGATGCCTTAACCACTCGGTCTCGAGTCTGGACGTCTCCCGAATTTTTCATAAAAATTTTCTTTAAATTTATCATTGTCACCGTACGTCAAAGTTATTCATATGACAAACATTTGAATTTATTATATCGGCTCTTAATTTGTTATGAGACTGATGGCCGGTTTCATCAACAAAAATTAAATTTTAAACATGGTTTAAATAAATAAAAGCAAATCGAATGTATGACAGCAATGTCAATGATTCAATTTGACATGTAATTTTGACTTGCTTTTATTTATTTAATCAACGTTTAAATTTTAACTTTTGTTGGTGAAACCGGCCATTAGTTAGGGATTGGGGTTGTAAGCATAATTTGACCTAAATTAGTCCCTATTCATGGTGACAATTATATCACGAAAGAGCTTTAATTTGATGACTATTAACCGTATTTCACGCGTTCAAATATACTGAGATCTTCCTTATACGAGTTTATCTTAATACAAACCATGTCTGACTGCAGTTATTCCATAACATGATACTCATATATTATTTATTCTTGTTTAAAGTATGTCATAAACATTAGTCACCGAAATAAATAAACCCCTACAAACATTACACGAGTAATAACTAAAAGCACAGCACATAAATTTCTTCTTAAAAGCAAGCAACTGCAGTAGCATATCTGGCCAGTCAAGTCACACTACACAGTTACAAGTGTTTAATGTTAATGGCTAATGGGATCATTTCATAAGAGCGCAAAACATTTGACATGCTTTCACTAAATACACGGCCCACCTGCCCAAGTTGCTTGCACCCACTGAATCTCCTACACAACGTCATACCAACACCTTACTACAGCGTGGAAAAATCCCTAGAATGAAATGAGCAAATGAATGAATTCAAGTGTCTGTGAAGTAGAAGTGATATTCGTAACTAACATAATATCATAGCATAAAATAACATAACCTAACTTATCGTATACAAAAATTGTGGGTTTCATAGTTCAAATTATGTTTACGTAGATACCAACTTCATGTTCAGTTGTTGCTCATTTATGTAGTTATATTTTTATATTTATTATGTGAAAATCATAATGAATACAGACGATATAATTTGTTATTATCATGGTAATTATGTATATATGCTAATTAGTAATAAAGCTAGGGAGAAAGAAAAAGTATTACATTAAATGCGTTGGATAAATCTACAACAGTAATCTGTTGCGTTTTATAAAAATTATTTTATTAAAGTGAAACATTGTCAGATTCTTTAGAGTCGGGTATTCTGTGTTGATGACGAAATGGTAATGATGACACACGAATTAATTCAAATATAACTGATTACTTATTGTAACTGTAGTGAAATGAAATTTGATCATATTCTATGTTTAATTAAGTTATGTTATGTTTTGAAACGTTTCTTATGAAATCTATGAAATATTATACAACTTTAAATATTTTTATGTCTTCCTAGTTTATGATTGTTTATTAATACAAAGTACATTAAGCGAATTCCATTTGCAATTTGAATCAGATCTAACTTACATTTTTTGAACCAGATCACTTATTTATTTCGCTGGATTATGTTGCTGACATTATTTCTAGTACTAGAATTACTGATTCTAATTTACCTTTAAGTGATGCACCCCAATAAGTGCATCTAATTGTTTAATTCAGTTCATTTAGTCATGTTGTCTAATTTAACTGAACTGATTTAAGTGAACCAAGTGGAAAATGGAATACAGCTATTATTTAGTGCATGGGCGTATTCCATTTGCCATTTGGATCAGATCTAACTTACATTTACTGAATCAGACCACTTATTTATATCGCTGAATTATTTCGTTGACGTTATTTCTAATACTAGAATTACTGATTCTAATTTACTTTGAAGTAATTCATCCCAATAAGTGCATCAGTTTGCTTAATTCAGTTCATTTAGTCTTGTTGTATAATTTATCTGAACTGATTTACGTGAACCAAGTGGCAAATGGAATACAGCTCATAATGCAAGAGTGACGTTACTATGGTCATATTGTCAAATACTGACGTTTCTTCTATTCCTTGTAGCCAGGTAATCCATGATTTATTATTTTCTTTGTAATAGGCGTATTCCATTTGTCATTTGTATCAGATCTAACGTACATTTACTGATCCAGATCATTTATTAATTTCGCTAAATTACTGCGCTGACTTTATTTCCAATATTAGAATTACAGATTCTAATTTACTTTAAAGTAATTCACCTCAATAAGTACATCAGTTTGGTTAATTCAGTTTATTTAGTCAAGTGTCGAATTTATCTAAACTGATTTAAGTGAACCAAGTGGCAAATGGAATACAGATTATGTGTACAATTTAGCATATAAATAAATAAATTAGTTAACAGCTTCCAACTAAAATTTGTAAACTTCCAAAACACTACAAATTTAGATGATCATGATTGATGCGAGAGCCCCTAATGAATGTATATTGCTCAGCAATATTCGTACCTATTGTAATTTTACTGCATACTTTAGATGAAAATCTCCATTGGCATTAAATGAAGCAGCATCAGTATGCACGACCCTAGACGGGACGATAATTACAGAATCGTTTAATTTGAAGCCTTTGCCGTAACCGTTTTAAGTTCTATATTAATGCAGAATTCCCCAGCTGCATACTAATGCCTTCATTGAAGTGATGCTAGTAATACTACAGATTTTTAGAACTTTTCTAATTATAAAATATCATCTTTAATAAGAGGCCCTGTGGTATCGATTCGGACTGTGTATTAGAGCACAAGGGTTCGATTCCCACAGTTGACAAACAATTTAAAATTACCTCTGTGGCTCTTCCATTTGGAAACCGCAATTTGACAGCTGGTACCCGCACTTCACGCACTTACTTATTTCACTTGCCGAGATTTGCTACGGCAGAGTGCAACACCGTGTAAGGTAAAAGGCGAGTTATTTATTTACATTTTTATTTACGCAATATTAACAAATTACGTCGAAGATATAGCATTGTATATTTATCTTTATAAAACAAATACTATTTTTTTTTAAAGAAATGGGTTTCAAATAATA
Organism: Pterostichus madidus; assembly: GCA_911728475.2. Taxonomy (NCBI): domain Eukaryota; kingdom Metazoa; phylum Arthropoda; class Insecta; order Coleoptera; family Carabidae; genus Pterostichus; species Pterostichus madidus. The sequence continues at coordinate 43,249,077 of OU452301.1, forward strand.
TGATAGATAGTTCAGTGGTAACGCGTCAGATTATGAATTTTAGAACTTGAGTTCGATTTTCACAACCGGCAAACTAACTTTGACCACATTAAAATGACACCTATGACTCTCCTTCCACTAATATATTTGAGGATCGTGATTTAACAGTTGGTAACTACATTTCATGGTCCCTAGTTCGAATACCATACAAGATAAATTATATAAACTACTACACTACGGATCGGTGCGTTCGGACCCTGTACTGTAATTGGACTTGTTGTACACAGTAGACTAAATAAATAAATAAAATATATCACTCACAGAGATCTGATTCGACAGAGTGCCATACCCAATAATAGCTAAAAGGCGTGATGATATATATTTATATTCTTTCAATGGTTAAAATAAAAGATACGAAGAATTCAATAATCTATCAATTTTGTTTGAAGCATATAAAACAAACTGTAGTTAATTATGACACAAAAAGATATCAAAAACGAAACAAAAAAGTAACTAAAATTTCAGATAAACTCTTTGAAATAAACACCTTTTAGTGTTTTAGTCAATCATTGATATAATAATAATAATAACCATTCATCTCTTTTTACCATTTAGATGAATGAACCAATATTTAAAATGAAGAATTACATTTGATAACAACTTCAAAACAAGACCACCCCAAATAAAATTCATTCTAGCCGACAAACAACAAAACCCGACAATCTAACAAAAACAAAGTCCAGATAAACCAAAATTACCATTTTACATTGAAAACTATTACCATCCTCGACCACACAATTCACTTAACCAAACATTAGGGTCACCGGCTATCAGCAACCCGGTATCAGTCGAACCACTACCGCGGTATCTCTGGTAAATACCCGATTTAGATACCCTGCAGGCGAGCTCACCGTTATTTTGATACGATTTGTTACGGCTGGTGACCCTTTATTAACCGAGTTGCGCACGGGTCTGTTTACGTTTCTTGCGAGGAAAACGGTACGCCAGTATTGGTTATATGTTAGTTTGGATGGAGGAGTTCGTAGAACTGCAGAAGTTACTTGCAATGATAGATTCAATAGATTTAAGTCAATAGGGAGAAAATGTTCATACTAGGATGTGTGAAGTTGCGGTTATATATGGTTGTATGACGCAGCGGTGGCTTAAGAAAAAGTTGTACACTACATTTAAAATCGTATTGATTTTATTTACAATCACAGCTCAGTGGATAAAACCGAGATAATAGTTGTCTTTATTTATTATTAACAAGCAAGGGGTTGTGTGTTCAACTTAAAAATATACGATTATGAATATTATCTGTACTGTAATTCGGATTAAGTTCTTAAATAAAATAAATATAAATGTATCATCACGCCTTCTACCAATTACTGGGTGGTACTCTGCTGAAGCAGAACTCGGTAAGTGATATATTTATGCACATAAAGTGCGGTTACCTGCCATCGAATCACGGTCCCCAAAGATGTTAAATAATAAATATTGGTCACGCCTCTAAGAAGTAAATTTCTGATTTAGATGTAGAATTTAAAACTTTTTAGTCCATGATTATAATTTATTTATGTCAATTAAATACTTACTACAAGTATTATTTTTAGATCCAATACAAATCCATCAAAAGAACCCATTCTTTCGCGAAAATCATCCACGTGGCAGAAAACAGAAATGACAAATTTGCGATAACATATTAATTTAGTTCACGCTTTGAGAGAAACAAAATAGCTATTTACATAACAAGTGCGTGAGCACATGAGCTTAGTTTTAAAGCACGAACGAAGCGAGTGCTTTAATTACCGCGAATGGTGCAAATGACGTCTTCGTGCACGAGTTTTGTAGAATGCTATTTATAACGAGCAAAAATTATATAACCGATAGTGACAAAAGTTATTAAATTTGAAGCATGAAATTATATTGACAGTTAAGTATGCTATGACTTGGCATTTGTTATTTGAATACAAATTCTTTATTTTTTCTTGTAAAGCTTATGAAAATATGTCTAATTGATGGCGTTATAAGTTAATGTCTTTCTATTTCTTTTATAAATTCCTTAAAATGTGTATATATAAGTACAATTAGCGTTTTAATAGTCAAAATTTAGAATCGTTAAAAAATGTGTGTTTCTTAAATTACTGTGCGCATTAGTTCTTTCCATCGGTCCAAGGTAATGAAAAACCTTATTTTGAATGATGCTAGTACAAAAAAATCCTTTTGAATATCTTGACGAATGCGCTCCTGATATCATTGCTAAACAGAAGCGCAGTAATATTGTATTAGGAACGTTTGAATTAAATTAAACCTTAAATGGAAAGGATGTAGATTGTTAATTGAAATGATTTTTGCTGAGGATACCGTGAGACACACTTGATGAATCTAAGAGCGATTTACATTGTTGTAGTTCCGTCTTCAAGTTATCTCTGATCTAGAGAGTTTAGAATCTTGAATTTTAAATTCCTTTCAATGTTACTTTAAGCGTTAGACCATGCGATGGATATGCCGTTAGTTTGAAGCAAATATTATGAATCATATGAAAATATTACTCGAGATATTTTGTTAACGGCTTGTTTTTATTTAAAATAAATGAATCACAGAATGAGAGCTACTTGCAATTAAATTTAAATTCAAAAAATGCAGTCAGCGCTTGTCATATCTTTGGGATTGTCTTCAGCAACTATGGAAAGAGCTTGCATCTTTTTCTTATTAATTTCTTATTGTTATTTTCTTTATTTATGCATTTATTATTTTATTTATTTGTTACTCTGCACAACAGGAACTTAATCTCAATTACAGTACAGGAGACCTACAGCTTATAATGGAATCAGAACCACTCAGACACAATCATAATATTGGGTATAATTTTTGCTTGATAATTAAGAAACTATAGTTTTATCTCGCTTTTATCCACTGGACTAGGATTACCTGTAAAATATTGACTCAATTTTAGAAATGCTTCTGTAGTTAAAGAAAAGTGCTGAATATTTAGTCGAATGCCTTTACTTTATTTATTTATTTGTTACTTTGTACAGAAACATTATCCCAAATACAGTGCAGGGTCCGGACGCGCCGAACCGTAGTGTAGTATTTCATACTTATTTAGCTTGAATAAGATTCGAACTCGGGATCTCTGGATTCGAATGCATTAACGTTATACCTAGAACTATACTGCTTATTTGACTTCGTATATTTAGAAGAGTAGGTCAGAAAATCTTGCAGTTAGATGGTTTGGACATGTGGAACTAATGTCGAATGAAATATTGTTAAGGGTGAAAGATTGCATGGACGATCTAAGAATAAATAGATGTATACGGTATCAATTTTGACATTTGTCAAATAATTTTTAACTTACAAATGTCAACATTTTAAAAACAATTGGAAATCAAGTGAATGAATAGATTTCCGCATAGGTACTAGATTTGTTGAATTTAATATATATGAGGTGGCTAGATCAGTGGTATGAAGTCGGCATGTGGATCCTGAGAACCCTGGTTCGATTACCACAGGCGACAAACAATTTTCATAATTTAAAAAGCTACCCCTGTGGCTCCTCCACCACTAACATCTTTGGAGGCCGTGATTTGACGACTGGTAACCGCACTTCACACTCAAAATATGTATATCACTTACCGAGATCTGCTTCGGCAGAGTGCCACACCCAGTAATGGGTAGAAGGCGTGATGATATATTTATTTATTTAATAAATATACCCGAAATAAACGCATGGGGTTTTTAGGCTTTTGAAAACATAACTGTCCCTATGTTATATAACAAAATGTTCTTAGTTTGGTCTCCTCTACTTACCAAAAAAAATATTCTAAAACGAATTTTGGAATACTCTGTATTTATCATTGTCATACTTTTCAAAATTATCTGAAATATAGTAGAAACGTAGAAAATCTTGCTGAAGGCATAACTAAAAAAAGAAATATCCGTTATTATTTGATTGCGTCGTAGAATCTTAATGAAAACAATTAATCCCAGCGCATACCTTACTGGCGCCATATTGTAGAAAAAACTGTGTCCCTAGAGTATTAGATAATTGAATTCAGTTTACATGTAGCACATTACCTATCCGAGCATAAAAACCACGTCACGATTGCATTTAATATCTTTCGCATTCTTCTGTAACGGTCTCTATTATCATTTGTTTATATATAATTCATGAGTTCGGGTTCGTATCCTTCCAGGAGAATCCTTTTTAAGGATACAAGTCGACGTATTTCATAAATGTATTTAACTTATGTGGCACTAATAACCAGAAGATATTGGTTTTTATCCGTTTTTTCTGTATATGAATTTATCATTTTTTGCTGTATGGTTACCTTTCGTAGAGTCTTTTATCTTTAATATGGTTGAAGTCGATTTACGGAAATCATTATAAAAAGTCGATGTTCTAATAATCTCCCTATTCTGTTATCCGATCTTTATTTGTTACCGATCAGTAAAGTAATGATATTTCTTTTTTTTCTTGACTACGCTATAGACTATCATTATTTCAGAAATCTGTGACCAATGTTATTTATTCAGTTATTTCTATTTTCCTTTTATGCATTTTGCTCTCGTAAGAAGCTGCCAGTAAATTTATTAATAACAAAATTTAAACACTATAAGTGAAACATTAGCTGTATTCCATTTGGCACTTAAATCAGTTCAGACAAATTAGACAACATGACTAAATGAACTGAATTAAGCAAACTGATGCACTTATTAGGATGAATTACTTGAAAGTAAATTAGAATCAGTAATTCTAGTACTGAAAATAAAGTCAGCGAAGTAATCCAGCGAAATAAATAAGTGATCTGGTTCAGTAAATGTATGTTAGATCTGATTCCAATGGCAAATGGAATACGCCTTTTATTGCATAGTGGTTTCCATGGTTATATCAGGACTTTAATATTTACTTACTGTCCACCGTGAACAGTAAGTAAATATTACATATCAAGGTCCTGTTTATCTTGACTACAATTTGACAGCTGTCAATTTTGAAACCTATTTTTCTTTTCCTTCTATTTGTGTAAGTATTGTAAAAAATAGCTTACTAACCTCGATCTGTAAGTGATTTTTTAAGTAGCGAATGTTTAGGAAATCTCGACCCTTCGAACCTCGATTTCCCAAACTACATTCTTGACCTAAAAACTGTCACTTACAGTTCATGGTACGTAATATTCGTACCTACTATTACCATCCTTTTTTTGAAGCTGTCAGTGAACTGTCATATTCTTTTTATAGAACGCAAAATACATGAAAATATCATAAAAATGTTTGGGTAAATTATTCTGGTCACAGAATATCGAAATTGTGATAATCTATAAAAAACAATTCTTGAAATAGAAATAGTTTTTTAGCAATGAAATTTGCAATTCTGGATGAGTTACGGCTTACGTATTTACAATTTATTTTGTATATTAATTCCTTTTTATAATAAATTGTGTATTGTGAACATATAATACCTTCACTATTAGTGTCATAATTTAATGCCCATGAACTAAATCGACATTAGCGCTCCAATACAGAATCGTCCAGAACTACAAATTTCATTGATAAAAACACAGCCCAGCAACTAATTCTTTTGCCTTTCTGAATAGCGAAACACTTTTATTTGATTTTTTTTAATAATGTACTTCGAATGATTATAATTTACTATTTTTTTTTTCTTTTGTTTCAGGTAAGTTCTTGAACTAAGATCATGATGAAAAGTCCTTTGGTGTCTGGTGGTTTGGTAAAGTACCAACATAATGTATATAAATTCTGTAGTTTTTAAAACATAACCGAAGTGTAAATCACTATGTCGATTTTGAATGGTCGCATGTGCGAAGATAAAATAATGAAACATTGCAACAAGTAACAGATGATTACATAATAGCAATGTAAGCTTGTAGTATCTATTGTCCTTAAGATATATTAATGCACAACATAGGTGTTTATCTTGTTTCCAAGGTTACAGTTAGTAACGAGAGAAAAAGTGACTATAGCTCAGTCGTACGAGCATGATTGTCGAGGAGAATACCATAAAAATGATTTCTGTATTTTTAGCGCAAGTAAATAACTAAAGAATTTTATGATCAGAACATAATTTATTGCTGTACTACGTCATTTATGGCGTGTGGTAATATACAACAACAGGTTAAATTACTTTTTGAAACAGTCATTCTAAAACATTTTATAGTTGTTAAATAATTACACTATTGCTTTTAAATTTAAAAATAATTATACATATTTGGTGAATAATGTTTGAGACCCATTTCACATTTCATTAATTTATTATGAACAAAATTATACTTGTGTTTCTTGTATGCAGATATCTTGATTTGGGGAATTCAAAATGATGAAAACTTGATTATTTTTTATTTTCTGTAATTAAAATCCGAAGCTTGTAAAAAGAAAGTCGATATATTATGTTTTAGCTTAAATGCTTAATAATTTCATGCATTTATTTAAATATCATGTTATAACAAACCCTAAGCCCGTAGAACGCATTCCCTTTATATTATTTTAACAAAATTTACATACATACATACATCTTCACGCTATATCCCAACATATGGGATAGCACGAACCCTAAAGTCACTCATAAAACATTCACTCATCACACTCATCAAACAATCAGCCCTCGTCAAACATTATCATCCAAACACACCACCCTCACTTCAACCACATTCATAGATCACTCCATATAAACTCATTCATTTATTACACTCGAAATCATTATCACACAACAAACCTTCAATCACATCATTTCTATTCACTTATCATTCATTTTCTTTCTTCAACGTACATAACATATCCATAAAACATCTCAAATTACTCACGTTTACTCCTAACAACGAATCTAATAACGAAACTAACAACGAATCTACAAGATTAGAACAGATGAAAGCGATAGCCCCTGCACTTGTATATGAAAGAAAAGTCCACACAATGCAGTCACTGAAAATGAAACAAAAAGATAACAAAGGAAGGAAGCGTCGCCCTGCGCTTATTTTTGACAGTGAATTTCACACAATTGCAGTTAAACACTCTACGTAAGAACTGAAAACGAATTAAAAGATAAGAAAGGAAGGGAGTGTCGCTCTATGCTTGTAAAATTTACATGTTTTAATAATGCATTTAGGGGATAGGTGGCTTAGTGGTATCGTGTCGGACTGTATATTTGAGAACTCGTGTTCGATTCTCACAGCCGACAAACAATTTTCACAACATTAAAATTCCCCTCGTAGCTCCTTCACCACTAACTTCTTTGGAGGGCGAGAAATTGACGGCTGATAATCGAACTTCACGTGCATAAATTTATCACTTACCAAGATCTACTACGGTACAGTATCACAGCCAGTAATGGGTAAAAGGCGTGATCATGGATTTATTTTATAAATAAATAAATATATCATCACGCCTTCTACCCATTACTGTTTGTGGCACTCTGCCGAATCAGATCTCGGTAAGTGATAATTTGCGCGGGAAGTGCGGTTACCAGTCGTCAAATCACAGCCCCCAAAGATGTTAGTGGTGGTGGAGCCACAGGAGTGGTTTTTTAAATTATGAAAATTGTTTGTCGCAGTGGGAATCGAACCACGGTTCTCAGGATCCACAAGCCGACTTCATACCACAGAGCTAGCCACCCCATTTATTATATAATATTCTATTTCACACTAATGCTGGGTTGCATGAAAGTTTTATCGGTTCATTAGCAACTAACGGTTCAATAAGTTTCAGAAAATCACTATTGGTACTACTGCTAGATAAACAATTCTTTAACTAAAGAGCTCTTTACTGCGACATTTACAAAATGCGTCCGAGCCATTCAGATTCCTCTATAATCTGTAGGGTTCTTTCGCTGTAAGAGTATCAAAATAAAATGAATACTGCAGTGCCACAACTCTTCGGCAAATGTTCCATTCTCACTTCCTAGTTTTGAAACCCCTGACACGAGTTGTGTCGTTCCAAGAACAGCCATTCCGTCACGCCACGCAGCACTCTCGGTTTCACTAGGCCCGGCACCAGACACGTCTGCGTTGGCCATGGCACGGGCGCACGTCTGCACGTGTGCCAGCCAAGCCACCAGACTGGAACAATGGGAACTCTAGAGTTCGCCGCCGCTACGACGGACACGGAGACGGAATTAAATGATCGATTATCTGAGTTATGATGGCTGTTAGGTTAGGGTTGGTTTAGCCTGTGAGTTATTGGTTGAAGACAAGGCGGATCAAGCTTCACTTAGACTAGAACTTGACCGGATAATTCTCTTATTTGATGTTGGTAGTATGTGACTGAGTTTTTAAATTAACTTAATTATCTCTCGGAAAATGGTTTCTATGTTAATGATCAAGTATCTGAATTAAGATGGTTATTAGGGTTGGTTTAGGCTGCGAGTTATTAGTTGAAAACAAAGCAGATAATGCTTCACTATCTTACTTGATGGTAGGTGGCTCAGTGGTATCTAATCGGACTGTGGATTTGGGAGCTGGAGTGATTCCCACAGAATAAATTGTACCACATTATAATTACCCCTGTCGCTGTTCCACCATTAACACACTGGTGATAAAAAAAGCGAATACAGGAACGTCTGAAAGCAACATCATTTTTCGCGATTACAGCGTCATCTATCAAGCTGACGAAAAAGTGAATTAAATAAATTCTTCTTTTTTTTAACGAGGAATCTGATTCTTTAATAAAAAATAGGGGTTTTCATTTAAAAAAATTGAGTTGACCATGATTTAGCGACAACAGCGCCATCTAGGACAAAACCAATATTTCGTTATTATGGCCCCCTTTTGTACGATTGTTTTTCGTCTAGGTCATTTTTGCGTAAAATTTATAGTTTCCGAGATATTTCCTGATAACACTTTAAATGGACCATCCTGTATATCTGGATCATATTTTACAATAAATTACATATTCGACATGTGCAGTTTGAACAATCAAAATAACCAAACAAATTAATCAAAATTATTTCCAATAAACTACGCCAGTCCAACAAAAAGAAAACTACAATCCACCAATACATCAAACCAAAAAATAAAATTTTAATATTCGTTCATCAATTTCAACTTGACATCCAGCAATTTAAATCCTATCCTACAATTATCATATCATCCAAACATTAAAAATTTAGCGAATCAAAATCCTTTCGCACGATTTTCAACAACTAGAGCACACGTCAAGAAATTTAAAATATAACTGCTATTAGATTCGTTGAACTCAACAAAAAATACCTGACGTTTAATACGACATGAATCATTTTGATATCAAAAATCGAGAGCATATGTCAATATGCTAAAATATGGCGGCAATTAAGTTAGTCAGAACGTAAATCGGTTTGATTTTTAGCGTTTAACGAACGTTTATCATTCTTCTCTATACGACGGGAAGTCGAGTTTTATGAGTGAGAGTTCTATTTCACTTTTGTTATGGCCCCGGCTGCTTGCTAATTGTTGTTGGGTCGTGCTTGAATAAATTTATAAATATATTTTAATGTTTATTGCCGAGTTGTTTCATGAAATTGTCAAGTTACGGAAGAGTTTCATAAATTGAATCATTTTTATTATTTCCTTATTTTTTTATTTATTTGCTACTCTGCTGAACAGTAATTAATATTTCTAAAAGATAATAGATTTAGACATAGTTCAGTTTATAAACTTTCTTTGGGAGGAGTTAAAATTAATAAATTTTTTTTTTTCATAATTAAAATGACTGTAGTTAATAATTATTGTTTACTGCGTTCTTTAGGTTAATCAACTATCAATAATTGTATGCAAAGTATTCCCAGAAAACTACATCATATGATACTAACAAAGTAAGTCCTTTCTGATCGCTTCACGGAGAATCCATCTTTACCGATCTAAATCGCAAAGTACGACCAGAGAGATCGGTAAAACTTTTATTTGTTACTCATTTGTAATTGTATATTACATAATAAGTACTTGATTCAGCGAATTAAAATACTCGACATGCGGCCATTTATTTCAAACAACCGGTTCGTCAAGTAAAATATCACTTTCTTGACGTATTATGTATAGTATAGCGTGATATGCGGTTACCTGCTCTCAAATCGCGGCCCCCAAAGATGTTTGTGGAGGGGGAAATCATTTAAACGTGGTAAAATTGGTTGTCAGCTGTGGGAACGAACCTAGGTTCTAAAATCCACATTGCCCGAATTTTATAACATATACACTGATAATAGTATATTTCATAATAAGCCAGGAAAGTGATATTTTACTTGATGAAGCTGTTGTTTGAAAAATGAGGCCGCATGCATGGTATTTTAATTCGCTGAGTCAAGTAAAAAGACTTTCCTGACGTGTTATGTATACCATTTTTTCTGAAACCGTTTAATTTAATCAATAATTAATCATAAATCGTTCAAAATGTTTAATTTTTTTTATATGAATGGTATTGACAGCAGACTACGTATCCAAGGCTACAACAAAAATAACAGTCAGGTATAATCTTTACCAGACTGTTTTGTACTTTAGCTGTATTCCATTTGCCACTTGGTTCACTTAAATCAGTTCAGATAAATTAGGCAACATTAATAATGAAGTGAACTAAGCAAACTAATGCACTTATTGAGGTGAATTACTTCAAAGTAAATTAGAATAAGTAATTCTAGTATTGGGAATAAAGTCAGCGAAGTAATCCAGCGAAATAAATAAGTGATCTGGTTCAGTAAATGTAAATTAGATCTGATCCAAATGGCAAATGGAATACGCCTTTTACCAGACTGTTATTTTTGTTGTAGCCTTGGATACGTACTTTACTTGACTGTTTTTGTAAAAACTTACTTTCCATACTAAAATTGGTTAGGAAAGTAGGCACTTTCTTGCCTGTTTCAGAAAAACATTATTTGTTCAAACCGTTCATTCACTTAATCTTTACAAGATACTAACTTGCAAATTTTTTTCTATGTATTCTCTTTAGAAAAATAACGATGTTCTTGAATTATTTTAGAGAAGATATAAAATTGTATATCATTTATTTATGAACGTAAATATTATTTGACGTTTTAAATTTTATTAATTGCAGTTTTTACTTTTAATAGCAATATAAGATGTATTTTGAAAATTTTATTCGTTTAATTGGAACTATCACTCATTTATAAAAATATTTGTACTACTTTTTGCCACTTTACTTTTCATCTTAATTTAAATTAAACGAGGTCAAAAAGCGATAGTTTGATAAACTATACTAATTTTAGTTCACTATAAATCTGTTTTATAAAACATAACACAACATAAATTGATCTGAAACTTCCTATTTTCTTCCTAGTTTGCGGTAGTATCATCAAAATTTATCTCACATTGCAAAATCGTTCCAGAAACTGCATCTTTTATCTTTGTTTTACCGTTAAATTATTCAATGTACTAACAACAAAGTATGTGAGATAGCTCTTCTTTATTTTCGGTTCAGTTTCGTCGGCATTTCTGGTTTTTGTTTAGTCTGTTTCTGCAGTGTGCACTTCATTTTTGGAGCTCATCCAAACCTAGAGCATTGCACTTCTTTCCTAGTGTTTCGTTAATGGACGCGATATGTTTCCTCCCTTGACGATTTGTTCAATTTGTGACAAAATTTGAACCAAATTTTAACGGTAATAAAATGTGTAGATTTATTTAGATACAGAATTCCCTACGAGTTTTATTTGAAACTTTTTATTCTGTAAAGTAATAAAGCAAGCAGTAATAACGGAAACGTTATTTCTCTATTTCGGCATTAGCATAACATTCTCGCACGCATATTGATACTAGAATGAGCTTCATTCTTAAACAATGTTTGGAGACTTACTGTTATCATAGTTTGGTATAACTGCATTAAATACACAAAATAAAGAAACACAATTTATACAAATATCTAGGCAATGGACAACATCAATTGCAAATCACTGTCTCCAACTTAACTATTCTACCAAAAATTTCCCGTAATGACAAATGTCAACTATTTCTATAAAGAAATTATATAAAAGAAAGCAGAGACAGAGAATGTGGTATAAAACACTTGTTACAAAAGGCAATTCTAGCATTCGTTCGTTCGTCCTCTCGTGCTAGAATAGGTTACCTTCTGTAACTTGTATTTTAATATACTATTATCATATTATTTTTGTTGAACTTCCTATCTGCAATGGGCCGTTCAAGACTTTTTGATTTTTTTATATATTAATCTACGTAATAAAATTATTATACCCAAAATTTTAATTTTTTTTTTAAACTTGTATTAAGCATGATAAAAATATTTAAACTTTCGAAACAAACGAATGTGATGTAGTTGCATCTTAGCTTAAAGAGAGACAGATAAATAACACGTAACTTCAAGTAACGTGTGTCGTTGTCAGTAGAATCCTCAGACAAAACATAACTAGACGGATAACAATAAATAAGAAAAAATAGGAAAAAACAAATTTTCCATCACTTGTCTCATAATTCCACAAAGGTTTTACAGCACGTTTGCATCAACTATCAGGTTATCAACAAACGGCTGGTCAGTTCAGTTTTAACCATAGACGCGTTTCGTCCTTACAGACTCATCAATATGGTGCGATCATTTATCCAACTAGACCAACTAGGGAATAGTGGATTGTGATACCGACTTAGCTGAACTGACTGATGTTAATCTATCTAAGCCGGTAACATGACATGAGAGCTAAGGATAACAACGGCGTTTGCATTGACTTGAATACGGCATAGTTCGTCTAGTATTATACGTCATTGGTAGAATCGTAGAATGCTGAATGCTTATTTCTTCTTCGTATTCCTCTCAGTAAAATTGAGCACCGACTAACGTTTCAGACAAAGCTCTGTGATTGGCTTAATGCAACTACGTAATTGCAATGAGCGTTTTAAATTATTCAACTTTAACTTTCATATTTCAGCAATAAAGATATCTTTATGGTATGATTTTATATTGTATTAAATATGATGTACGGTCAAGAACTTATTTTAATAAATATATATTAAAAACCTCTACCACTTGAATCCCCCATTGGATATTTAGTCGGCTAATCAGGATCAGGTATAAATACGTCCTATCTCTTGTCGAATGAACTGTTTTCGGACGAATCATCTTAGGACGAATCTGTATGATCCCGTTGACGGGTGAACATGCCACACGGATGCAGATAAACAGATAGCTACTACTTTTTTTCCTTTCTTGGCTGCGGAACAGTTAAAATTCTCTCTGCGGTGGTTCGTAATTTATAGATTTTTTCTTCTTTTATTTGAGTAATTTATCAGTGACCTAGTTTAGTTGCAGCGTAATTACTAGGTAAGGGTTGAATTTATGGCAACCATTTGCATAAATTTAGCTACGTATCTTGATTTTTGCTAAAATGGACTTTTAATTTGTACAAATGTATGAGATGTTTTAACATTATTCTTTTTAATAAATTTGCACTTTACAACGCACTATTTTATGCCTTTACTAAGATTCTTTCTGTACAAGGAAAGGAAAGTTTTATAGCAGTTTATAAATTTATAAAAAAGAATAAAAATCGATTGAAAGCAAACTATTTTTTAATAGTATTATTGACAATTTTTCTTTACTGGGTAAAAGTGATGCTAAAACTAGTTTTATAAATTATTTTTCTTTGTACAGAATTCAATTTCTGTTTCTTGGTAGATATATGAATAGATGTTGTTTTATAGCGATAGATATTGAATTTAGAATGTTGCTATATTGAAATTAGAATATTACTATATTGAAATTAATAAGAAGATTTTAGTTTAAACAAATTTTAGAAACTGCAAACTCTAAAAATTACTACTTCATAGTATAATGATTAGTTTCATCACTAAAATTTAAATTTTAAATGTAGTTAAATAAATGCAAGCAAGCAAAGTTACTTATCATGTGATTAAGATAGTACTAGTGTGACGGTGGCGCCATCGGTTGTCGAGTGGCGAAACTGACGCTCAAAAAAATATAAAAATTTAATAAAATAAGTGTTTGATACCTATTATGATTTGAATATCATGAATTGTTAACAGGTTGTTGGTCTAGTGAATTTTCAAATACCATACCACCGTATGATGTTGCCATTATAAATTGAGATTCTTAATTTTTCGTTAAAAACAAGGCTTTGCATGGCTATATATCCATTACTAAACGATACAAAACTTTCTCCTTCTGATACAATATACATGGATAGTTCTAGAACATCATACTAGTTTTTCAAATGAAACTGCAAAATTTTAAAGGTACACAAACCAAATATGTGCGATTCTAAGTGATGATCGCCATAAGCCCCATGTATAAGAACTCAACTTTACAAGCGAATATATTTGTTCACAGACGATGAATGTATTTCATATTTTAACAGGATGTGTATGACTATCCAATGTTTACGTGCGCCAAATTTCATTCCGATCTGCAAAAAAATACTACTACTACTAAGTACTATCTTAAATGACATTTCTGTAAGCTGTTATTTATTCAATTAAAATATGTTTAGAATTTTTACTTATATCTGTTCAAGTACCATAAAAAATTGTTCAGGTATATTTAAAATTTAGTTTGTTTGTTATTACTTTCAATTAATTTTTACTAGTGTGAAAATAATCCTTATTTTTTCGTACGACTGTACGGAAAGTATTCACTTTCTGTTCTCATTTGCATGAGGGAAGTGATTATTTCTTGCACTCAAATGTCAGTAGAATGCAATTTTCCGTTATCATAAACAATAAAAATGACAGTGAATCCGCAAAATTGTCGTGGGAAACTTAATCTTAAAATCGTTGCAAAAATGTCATAACCATAATAAATAAACAAAAATCCAAGATAATTAAACAAATATCCAAGGAGATAAATGATCTCCATAAAAAGCGTCCATGAATTTTATATTTTGATTTAAATAAATAAATGTAATTCGAAGTCTTATGAAGTTGTTTATATTATAATTAGATTTGATACTGTCAGAGACATCTACAATATTCCTTGTGAATTAATAAATCTGATTACGTACATGTAAAATAAATCTGCGAATGCATTCCTAGCATTTCACAATTCATCATTTTAGATTACATTCTCATTCTTGAAGCCCACCTATTACTTTCTTTACATATTTCAAATCATTTATAATGTCCGTTTAAATTGCACATATCAAAGCATTTAGCGTGAATATTCATCTGTTATAACGGCATACAAATGTTAGGTTAGGTTTAATGAAAGCATAGTGTTTATACATACATGCTGAGTATTCACCACCCAAGTGGTTTATGGGTGTATAATTATAAAATACGATATCGGTTATTGCACCAACGATTTATTCCTGCGAATGCTTATTATTTATCTTCTTGTAGGTGTTTCACGTGAATCATGCTCCTAATTTATAAACAACGACAAAAAATGTCAATTGCGAAATAGAACAAGTCTTTAAATAAGAAAAAAATAATAGGAAAAATATCCTAACACTTGTCTAAGTTCCACAATAAAAAAAATTTTCCCTCCCAGGCCATCATACCAAGTTTAAAAGTTTTTAACTTTGTCAGTTGAACTATGTCGTTACTACTGTTCCTAGTTGGTCTAGTTGAATAGTGGGTGGCACCATACTGATGAGCTCCCAAAGAGCGAAACGCATCGATGGTTACGAGATGAACTGACCAGCAACTGACGATGACTTAGTAGGTTGACTCAGTTGCTGTATTATTGTAGAACTTAGACAAATGGTACGATATTTTTCTATTATTTTTTTCTTTCCTCTAATTTAGTCTAATATTGGCATCAGAACACTGATCATTTTGAAACAAGATATTATTGATATTATAAATTAGTAAAAGTTAAAGGTTGAAGGTATTGAAATACATTTGAAAATATATTTAAGCCTCATTCACAGCTTTTATACAGCCACTCTTTATGTCAAATTAGAAAAAAAAATGCTATTTCAAATATATTTAGAAATATTTCACATCAACTTCATTTCCAGATGATTGTTCCAATAAATACTTTTTCCGAGAAAATTAGGAGTAGTAAAGGTAAAAAAATATACAAAACTCGTCAATTTATTGGATAACTTGGCTTTGTATAATGAAAGTTATTAACGTGCGAAAATTGACGACGTTTCAAGACTTCGGTTTTGCCTTATTTTCAAATCAAAGAAACAAAATATTAAAATTTTTAAATTAACAATTTACAACCAAAAACTAAACTTTTCAAAAAGAAAAGACAATCAAAATATAAAATAATTATTTTTAACAAAAACAACATGTTGAAAATATAGGTGGTGACGACACCAGAGTCAAAAACAATACTTATATTATTTTTTATCTAATATATTGTTTTTTGACTAACGAAATGCTAACTGCAATTCTCATCTAGGAATAGGATGCGGGCACTCACGTGACACAGTGACGTTTTGTGACGTAAAAACAACTGTACGGGCAAAGATCACTGCGCCACCTACAAAATGAACTATTTCCGTTCTTTTCAAATCTCGCCACAAAAAAATAGTTCCTTTTATAGGTGGCACAGTGATCTTTGCCCGTACAGCTGTTTTTACGGCACAGTGTCACGTGAATTCCCGTATCCTATACCAAGAAAAAGAGGGAGATATATTATATTTTACAATTTACCATAAAAAAAAAACATATATTGATTCAAAAAGATTAGTGTTCAGGTGCAAAGCTTGTCACGGCTAAGACAGATCTAAAAATACATGGAATATTTGTTTCTTTATTCTTCGTATTTATTTTGTTAGGTTAAGAGAGACCATCTGTACGTTTCGCGATGTGTTGTGAGTTCGCGCGTTTACTATCTACGAATATAGTAGGCTTGTTCGTTAGGAATTTGTTTAAATTCGTGGGAAGTGTGACAGAATTTAATTATTATAAATGTCGCGAGTAGCATAAATCTGTACATTTCTTCATATTTAAATTCGTGTTTAATGTCAGGTGCTAATTAATTTTAATTAGTAATTGCATATAAAAGGTAGTTTTTATGTTTTTAGTTTTGTAGCGTAATTAATTATGCATAATCAAATCATTCTTAATCTTACGAGTATGATATACTACAAGTTTATTTACTACTAAAAAAGTAGGTTTTATTGGAATATATTAACATTTTGCGTAATTGAAAGTATAGCTCACCTTTTAATTAAAATTCTTAAACTTAGAAATACAGGTGTATGCTCAACATTATGTCAAACAGTTTTACGATTTAAGCAAGTGTAAAATTAAATAAAACATTATTGATTATTTATTTATTTATGCTACTGTGTACAACTGAAACTGAATCCCAATTACAGTTCAGGTTTCGAACTTACCGAACCGCAATGTGGTAGCTCATATATTTTTAACTTGAGTGAGATTCGAACTCGGGATCTCCAAATTCGAATTCTGTAACGATATACACCACCATAATGCAGGTTATACAACAGTATATATTGAACTATAGTTTATTCGGCGAGAAATTACAGTGTGGTTGCAAAAACGTATTTGATCTTGATTGTGATTAGCTGAGTAAAATGTGAAAATAATGACATGTTTAAATAAAAAATAAATTTAATAAATATATCTTCTCGCCTTTTACCCATTACTAGGTGTGGCACTTTGCCGATGCAGATCTCGGTAAGTGATATATTTATGCGCGTGAAGTGCGGTTACTAGCCGTCAAATCACGGCCCTCAAAGATGTTAGTGGTGGGAGAGCCACAGGGGTAATTTTTAATTTGGTGAAAATGTTTGTCGGCTGTAGGGATCGAACCAGGGTTCTTAGGATCCACTTGATACAATTGAACCACTCACTACCCCATGACATGTTTAAAAAAATATATATCATCACGCCTTCTACCCATTACTGGGTGTGGCACTCTGCCGAAGTAAATCTCGGTAAATGATATATTTTGCGCGTGAAGTGCGGTTACCAGTCGTCAAATCACGGCCCCCAAAGATGGTAGTGGTGGATGAGCCACAGGGAGAGTTTTTGAAATTATGAAAATTGTTTGTCGCCTGTGGGAATCGAACCAGGGTTCTCAGGATCCACAGGCCGACGTCATACCCTCAGCTAGCCACCCCATGTTTTAATAGTATAAAAAAACTTCTGACGATGACACCTAATTGCTCTCCAAATA
Organism: Pterostichus madidus; assembly: GCA_911728475.2. Taxonomy (NCBI): domain Eukaryota; kingdom Metazoa; phylum Arthropoda; class Insecta; order Coleoptera; family Carabidae; genus Pterostichus; species Pterostichus madidus. Next base: position 43,267,110 of record OU452301.1, read on the forward strand.
AACATGGAGTATAGATTGATTTTACAGTCCGCTTCTCAAAAAAATGTAGCTAATTCTGAATTTTGGATTAGTTAATCCTTTTCTAATCTAATTTTAAAAGTCAATCAAAATCATTTTCCGAAAACCAAATTGTAACAAGATATTAGAGTTTATGTAAAGTTTTTTAAGAATATGGTTTAGCTAATTTGACTAATCAAAAATTCAGGATTAGTTAAAACTCTCTTAAGAATTAGGCTGTTAAATATTATCTACCAACATTTAACATGTTAAAAAATAAAATAAACAAATATATCATCACGCCTCCTACCCATTACTGGGTGTGGCACTCTGCCGAAACAGATCTCGGTAAGTGATATATTTTGCTCGAGAAGTGCGGTTACCAGTCGTCAAATCACGGCCCCCAAAGATGTTAGTGGTGGAGGAGCCACAGGGATAGTTTTTGAAATTATGAAAATTGTTTGTCGCCTGTGGGAATCGAACCAAGGTTCTCAGGATCCACAGGCCGACTTCATACCACTGAGCTAGCCACACCATAATCAAAATCATCTTCCGAAAACCAAATTGTAACAAGATATTAGAGTTTATTGAAACTTTTTTAAGAATAAGGTTTAGCTAATTTCACTAATCAAAAATTCAGGATTAGTTATACCTCTCATAAGAATTAGGCCGTTAAATATTATCTACCAACATTTATAAAATGTTAATCTATAAAATTGGCTGTAATCTCTCACCGAGTGTAATATAAATATTTAATTTTGAAATGGATTTAAGAATAACAAATATTTTCTGCCGAGACTATTTTTAAGTCTTACTAGTTAATGTTTTACTTATAGATTAAAGATTTTATTGTTACAAGTGTAAGGTTTAATTTCTTTCAGCCAAAAAATAAAAACCAGGATCAAATTAGTTGTTGAATGTGCAATAATACCGCAGGAACAACGAATAACCAACGTTGAGTGGCCATTAATGTCATTGGGTGAATTTAATTTACGACATTTTCCGTAACAATAACACTTTTGTTCAAATTAAAGTTTCTACGAATATTTGTCGTGTAACGACCTCTGATTATTGGGCAGATATTTCTGGTGGCCGCTATGAATAGATTGCATATTTTCTCTGCTCCAGTGTTTCTCAAAGGTTTTACACTCGCGGATTTTATTTTTTTGGACGACTAAAACCCTGCCTAAAACAACAAGTGAATATTTTATTTTATTTGAACCATTAAAGGCCAGTTGCACCGCCGAAAGTTAAATTTTAAATTTAGTTTAAATAAATAAAAGAATAACGAAGTTATGTCATATGGCATAATTGACTTTGTTATCCATTTGATTTGCTTTTATTTATTTAGACCAAGTTTCAAACTTAACTTTAGACGGCCAACTGGCCATAATTGGTATTGGTGTATAAAGAGGGTGTAACATGTTACAGCTACAATCCACCCTCTTAGTACACATTAACACCGACCTCGTACCAGTTAAAACTAATTATATATCATAGATTAGTTTCGATGAGATTCATATTTCAAATATATTTAATTATTTTCTACTTTGTTCAACAATTTAATCATAATCACAATATAGAGGCAGCTTCATTTTATAGTGAAATCCGAATCACTCAAACACAATTGTATGTTTTACATATAAGTTTAAGTCAGGAATATTTGAAAGCACGATCTTTTGCTTGAAAATTAATAAACGCAAATTTTATCTATTGGCCTACGATTGTCGGTAACATTGATTATAATATACTGCACACGAAATATTTAAAAAGTCATCAAAGACCGAACTTTGAGAAACACTGCAGTCCAGCCCGTGTGGTGTTGCGAGCCCGTTATAGAGCAGCTGATGTGAATTTGAATAATGTTATGACGTGCTGCTGCGATTTGAGCGCTCACGCGTGCCTGAATTTGTGCAACTAAAGCACTGGCAAGTGTTAATGAATTGTTGCGGTTTAATGGTTACTTGCAGAATTATATTTCATGATCAACTTTTACTACTTAACTTACACCGCAAGTACAGAGAGTATTCAGATTTCCATGGTTACCATGGGTGATTTCTACCTTCAAGTACGACTTACGATTTTGGTTAAATTTGACAAAAGTTATCATATTTCAACATGTTTTTTATTTTTTTGAAAATTTGCATACGGTGCTAGATAAAATATATCATCACGCCTTTTATCTATTAGTGGGTTTGGCACTCTGCTGAAGCAGATCTCTGTAAGTGATATATTTATGCGCGTAGCCGTCAAATCACGGTCCCCAAAGATATTAGTGGTGGGGGAGCCACTGGGGTAATTTTAAATTGGTGAGAATGTTTTGTCGGCTGATCGAACCAGGGTTCTTAGGATCCACAGGCCGACTTGATACCACTGAGCCATTACCCCTTTATTAGATAATAATGAAAAAGTATGTTTGGTCCAATCTTTTGTTTTTATATAAATTGAGCAAATGTTTTAAATAAAAATGATAACAAATATTTTATTGTCTAATTTATTATTTAACCAGCGTCGTAGAAAAATATTTTAACTTAAAGCTCATTTCAGAGAATGATGAAATTATTATTTTTTAGATGAATCTAATAGTTAGATATAGGATATTCTATTACAAAGAGATGGCGTTGATCGCAATATTTCAAAATTGAGACAAAAGTCCACTTTCAATTAGGGCCAAATTCATAGTGGTGACTCACCCTCACCTCATCCTCACCCTACACTTAAATTCGAAGTAACTAAAGCAACTAACTCAAATTATGCAAATTCTTGAGTTAGTTGCCTTGGTTACTTTGACTTTGAGTGTGAGTTGAGAATGAGGTGAGGATGAGTCACGACTATGCATTTGACTCTTAGTCTCCATAAGCTTACCGTTGCTGTCACTTGTATATCTTTGTTTTTATTCTTTTATTTCCTGTTTACTTGTAGTATTTTTTATTAATTTATATAGAATATAGTTCTGTGTTGTCGTTATTTGTAGCTTTAGTATTAGTTTCATTTATCTTTTAACTTTTAAGTACAAATTTAAGTATATATTTCATAGGTTTAGTTTAGTTTAGTGTAGGTTTTTTTTTTGAGTAGAAATTCGTTCTTTTAGTATGCTTTTAGTTAATTATCGTTCTATTACCTTCTTTATATTAGTTCTACTCGTATTATCATTCATTTTTATTTATTTTTTTAATTAGTTATTAGGTTAGTAGCAAACTGTACCAATGTCGTAGTTCTTATTTTCGCCACTATAAATGCATTCTTATTTTAAAATCCCAATACAATAATAAGAACCTGTTTATTAATGATAAATATAGTGCATGATAAATGGCTTGACAATTACGTCACCGAATTTACTTGAAGACATGCATCATACATTTTGTTGCTGTCATTTATATGTTTTATTAACAATAACAATAATTACAATAACGTTTTTCATATGTTGCTGCGTTCACATGGTTTAAAAAAATGATGTAATTATAAAAGCATTTCACATGGCTTTTAATTTGTCATACAATTGATAAGTAAAAAAATATTGCTACGTAATATTAATATACGTTGCATAAATTATATTAACTATTATTTATGAATTAATTTGTTAATTTTAACTATCTGATAGATAGGTTATCTGTCTCCCCAAAATTGATGAACGGTCCTAATTTGAACGGTGTCTGTTTGCAAAATATTGTCTAAATATTATTTTATGTCTGGATCAATTTAGTTAATTATTGCTACTTTATGTTCAAAATAACTGCATACTACATATAATAATTACAATTCAATTATGATTTATTAACGATAAAATGTACATTGTTAGGATATATAAATTATTTTTAGTATTAATTACTTTGAAAGAGATAAGATTTATTCTCAGAATTCAAGAAACATTATTAATATTATTCAGGTCAAAGTTATTGTACTCGCCGAACATAAAATAACAATAAATTATATGAAATGAAACTCAATAATAACTTACTTTATAACAAAGACTAATTCATTCAGGTATTTGTCAACAATTACAAGTACAAAGTCAACAAAGAGTGCAGCAGTATTCAAATAAGTATTTCTTCAACATTTTTTCGCTGTGAAACAAACAGGACTTTAGAACCTTGCTGGTACCACAAGTTTCGTACCTTCAGAGATATAAGATATTTACCCACTTGTACCTCTGTTGAGTAAGGTTGGCATCGATTAAGAAGCGAAAGAAAAACTGGTTAGATCTTGTGATAGGAGGAATTGATTGTTGAGGAATGTATTGGAACTATCGGTTGCAGCTGAAGGAAATCGAGAGGCACGGAGAAGAAGAATATTTGAGGAAACAAACTATATATACTGAGGTAAGACGCTGACAACTGAGGACTTGAAACAGAAACATATTTCTGATGGTTCCTTTTAGGTGCTTTAAGATTTTTGTCTTTCAATACAAAAATAACAATAATTGTTTCATATTTGCTTACAAATTGGTGAAATTATGATATTACATTGACTGTATTTTCAAATTACGCAGGACTTAAGTCAATAAATATCTTTATTTATTTAACCGACAACATCGTCGTTTCGTTGCCCACTGCAACTTTTTCAGGAATAGTCAGTAAATTTAAAAAAATTGAATTAACAGCTGTGTGCTGACATGAGAGCTGGGAAAGCTACTTAAAAAAAGTAGCTAAGCTACAGCTACAGCTACTCTTTAAAAAAGGAGCTAACCTACAGCTATAAGCTACATTTTGTAAAATATAACTAAGCTACAGCTAAAAGTTTTCGTTAAAGTAGCTGTTAAATTTTAAAGCTACTTTTTCAATTATTGTGAATTAATTAAATTTGCCATTGTCATATGATCATTTGATCTGTCTTTTGTTATAATGACTGTTAATAAATATAAAAAATTGCAAATGGACAATTGTACTGTTAATTTGTTATGCTATAATTTAATATTTAATACAAAACTAGGATTGGTTAACAACAACTGAAAAAAAAATGTTAATAAATTTTACACTATATAATAACTTGTTATCCTACAGTTATCGAAAACAATAATGACGGTACAATTCAAATACAAAACAAAAATTAATAGGTATTTCTTAATGAACAGTGGTAGTTTTAAGCTACTAAAAGTAGCTTTGGGCTACAAAAAGTAGCTTTAAGCTACAAAAAGTAGCTTTAAAAGTAGCTTTAGTTGTTATAACAATATTTTCAAGCTAATAGAAAAAAAACATAGCTCGCTACAAGCTACAGCTATATTTTTTCACATTTAGCTAAGCTACAGCTACAGCTAAGGTAAACGTAGCTAAGCTAATAGCTAAGCTACAAAAGTAGCTAGCTACTGCCCAGCTCTGGCTGTCATGTGCGTCGGAGTGTACCAGCGTTATATTTATTCTGTTAAAAAATTGAGGTGTACACAGGGTTATTCATATTTTACCCACCCAAAATTTTAAAGACCACTGGCCTAAATTAACCAGAGTATCAACGATCATAAACTTATTTCTTTTGTTAATTATCTATGGTACAGTTTTTCTGAAACACCTGTACATTTATCTAATTATTGCCTCATAAACAAAAAGTTGAAACACCTTAGTTACTCTCTTACCTCACAAGCGATAATTTGCAGATTTAAAACTCAATGACTTTATCTTACTACTAAAAGTAAAAGTGGTTCAGCTTCTAAAATAATTATATTATTTCGTGGTTATCGTAGAACTAAATATCTCTGAAAGTAGTGTCGTCCCTAGCAGAGTTCTAGAAGAATGCAGCATATTATATCGCTTTACAAAAACAACATTGAAGTTTGCTGTGGATGGCGGTTTGGTTGGGGAGAACTTGAAGAAGAAGAAGAAGCTAAACTCGTCGGCAAGCAATCCAGTCAGGTACAGGTTCCTTTTGTGACCATTGTATGCTAATTTTCAATTGTGGACAACGTACTATATTAGCTGGTAAAGTACAAAATTGTTCTTGGTATGCAGTGTATTTGGTGGTCTAAGGTTAGGATGATTTTCGCTTTTTGTGCTGCGTATTATATATTATAATATCTACATACAAGTAATTGTTAATCAACACTACTGTTCTTGATGGATGATAAGCATATTTTGGTACACTGTATTGTTCATGTTCTTTACATATGCAAATGAAGAGATATAGCAGATTGATTGTTTAATTTTTGTATATCTAATTGACAAATTGATTTAAGAACATTGGATGTTGATATTTTAAATTTTGTTCTTATAAAATCCTGAACATATAATATTTTTATTGGGTAAATGGCTCAGTAGTATCTATCTAGTCGGTCTGTGGATCCTGAAAACTCTGGTTCGATTTGCACAGCCGACAAACATTTTCACCACATTAAAAGTTACCCCTGTGGCTCTCCCACCACTAAGATCTTTGAGGGCCGTGATTTGATGCCTTGTAACCGCACTTCACGCACATAAATATATCAATTATCGAGATCTGCTTCAGCAAAGTGCCAAACCCAGTTATGGATAAAAATATATAAATATTTTGTCGTTAATTTTGGTATTATAAGAAAATGAAATTGTTTTAGTTTTTGATTTACAGCGATTTTTCATGTTTTTCAAATCGCAACTTTGAGAGGCCATATCTCGAAAACTAAAAGAGATATCGAAATGCGGTTTAAACCAGTGTATTTCTCGTGTTTTATTTAATATAATAACAAATTTTGAAAAATTTTAGATTTTTCTCAAAATTTTTCTTTGGTGGTATTTCAAAGAGTTGACGAGATAAAGAAAATACTATTAGAAATACTTGATTCAAATAAAAGCTTCACTGTCCTATTACTAAATGAGTTATTTTCATACTGTAATTAGTCGCCTGTAATCGGTATTCACATTACTAGAACTAGAACCTTTTCCAGTTCATATCTCCCATAACCTTTCTTAATGCGTCGTTAGTCACAATGAAGTAATCTCCGCTACGCAAATACGCAACAAATGCTTACAATTAACTCGACCAAATACAGAGTACATTTCAATGACACCGCGGTTCCCATAGCTCACAATAGCAAACCGCGGCTGCTGCAGCGCTTGCACTACGACAAAGAGTCAAAGAGCAAATGACAAGTATAAATCGCGGTTTACATTGTTCCGTGGTGAGCCAAGCCGCCAAGGCATGGCATGGCATGGCATGGCTGACGCCGTACGCGATGGTATGTGAAATGTTGGGACTTGTGACTAAATGCGATCGACTGCTATTGCTTCATGCCGTCATGTATTGATGTGGGTTTGCTGATACTGTTTTAGGAATATTCACTAAATGGATTACGTATGACATGGAGACAAAGTAGATATTAAGTCTGGAAAAAAATAGTGATATTTCTATAATTGCTATTAGTAGGTATTTTAACTATGTAGAAACGAAAGAAATATTTATAGGTTACGAACTCTAGTTTGGAAGAAATAATTTAATCGATTATTCCGAACTTTCAAATCAAAAACTTTGAAGATTATTGACTATATTTCTCTTCAGTCATCATGAATTTACAAGATATCTTATAATATATGGAAAGGTCTGTCTACAGTTAATAGATTTCCGAATCGTTTAAAATACTGTATTATTGGCGGTATACAATGGTATAAGTCATAGATTTTGAACCAGGAATTCATTGTCTTTAGAATTGGAATCGCGCCGTATAGAATTCTGTAATAAAATTCAAGCGATAATTTTCAAATCACCAAATTAGAATTACAAATTAGACATCCTGTAAATGTTGAAGAGTCTACGAGTACATTGGGCAGATAGGAGGGCAGGGTGAAAAGTCCCTGATGGCTCCACAATCACAAATCTCATGCGATATTTGTGATGTACCATCTTTAACTAGAAGGCATTAAAATTTTCAGACTAATATGTCATTCAGTTCTGTTTTGACATCGAAAGCAAGCAACCTTGAAAATTTTTGAAAACATGGAAAAAAGTGAATTTTGCGTCTTGATTAAACATTATTTCTTGCGTGAAAAAAACATTAAGCAAACCAAAGTATCGCTTGTTAAACATTATGGGGACTCCTCACCATCGATTGGAACGATTTACAAGTGGTTTACTGATTTTCGTTGTGGTAGTATGACCACAAAGGATGCCGAACGTTCTAGTCGTCCAATTGAGGTTACAACGCCAGAAATCGTCGATAAAATCCATGGTATGATATTGGACGATCGGCGAGTTAAAGTGCACGAGATTGCTGAGGCTATGAGCATCTCAACCGAACGGGTACGGAACATTTTGCATCAATTTTTGGATATGAGAAAGCTATCTGCCATTTGGGTGCTGCATTTGCTTTCTGTTGACAACAAGCACGACCGTGTGACAAGTTCAAAGGAGTGTTTGGCGATGTTCAAACGCAATAAGAAGGACTTTTTGCGCCGTTTCGTGACCGTGGACGAAACATGGATCCATCACAACACACCAAACTTGAAGAAATGGCTCGGCGGAAAGAGATTTAGCTCCAACGATGAGGTCATCGCTGAGACAAACGCCTATTTTGAAGGATTGCCAAAATCGTATTATTTGGAAGGCATCGAAAAATTAGAAAAACGTTGGACGAAGTGTATCGAGCTACAAGGAGATTATGTTGAGAAATAAGACATGTTTTGACCAAATAAATCATTTCTTGTTTAATTTTTCAGAGACTTTTCACCCTGCTCTCGTATGTTGCACAATGCTAAGTAATTTTTGTTCTTGTGATCCTACTATCTGTAAGTAATAAGGGTTGTAATAGGAACAAGGGTGGCGTAAAATATAAGGGTTGGGCTAGGTTTTAATATCCAGGTAATCGTAATCTAGTAGATATAACTTTCGTCTCACTAGTACGAATTTGTTGCCGACTTCAACTTACATCCAAAAAATTAGCATCTCGCTATAGAATAAAGTGCCAATTATGACCGGATTATGACAATATAAATCAAACTTCAAAGTTTTACTCCGAGGACATTTCTACATTAGGTCAAAACATAGAACATATTGATATCAAATGCCTAGTACGTAGTTGGCACTAACATTTCTGATTATAAATTCAAATTACGTCCGTGTATGCAATATTTGACCAGGCCTGGAATCCGTACGTAGGTTTCCCGGTTGTCAGAAAGGCGTCATAATGAAACCGAACATATGTTTATACTGAGCAATATTACACATATTAAGCCATATGGTGTCATTTGTTATATAATTTATATCCCACATTACGGAGTACAAACACGGAGAATGTCCCGAAGGATTGTTAACATGATTTCCTACAATATCTTGCTATATTTGTATTCAATATTACCTTGACATGTTTCATATGAATGTAGCTGTGTTTTTAATAAAAATGAATAATATTGTATAATTTTGCATATTTTGTCGCATAAGGCAGTATTAATGTTAAACAAACAAGGCTTCAATTCCATAATGTAAACTTTTTAAAGCAATACGCTTCGATGTTTCTATTTCTACGATTATGGATTATACGAGCCAAATGATTTTATAATCAACACATTCAGCATTCAACATTTTTTTAGGGTAGTAAGAAACTGTTTGGGGAAAGTACTGGGTAAGAATTGCTTGTTGAGAGACTTTTGGAAAGATCGGTTGCAGCGGAAGAAAAACAAAAGACAGGCAAGAGAGTTAAAGAAGAGAAAAATCTGTGAAGGATGGAGGAGGGATACCTGAGGACATGTAAAAACAAAGTACATCTGATGATGACTAGAAATATAGGTTCTAATTATAAAATACTTGCTGTACATTTTACACTTTTTTGCAAAATGTAAATTTAACGAAAACTGTAGTTGTTTATAGTTCCACTAGACTATGAAAGTTAACGTTTAAATTATTTTATGGTTGTTGTTTTTTTTCATAGGTTTGCGCATAAAAAAAGTTTGAAAGAAATATGACTTTTATGTATTTTGCTATGAAGAACTAGAACTATAAGAAACTAATCGGCAGATTCACAAAACGGATTAGCGCTAACACCGTTTTTAATATTATGTATAACTCTGTTTCAAATTAAAACAGATTAAACAAATAAAATAAATTTGATGCTGATTAACTATCTTTTTAACACAAGGTAAAATAAACTTGTTTCATACTTTGAAAAAGAGTGAGAAACGAAATAAGAAATAGTGTTATCGTTAATACGCTTTATGAATCTGCCTGTAAGTGCCCAAGTAATGTCTGTTCTTTCTTAAGTATAATAGACAATATATCCTGCCAAGCATTGGATTTGAAATTTCAATTTTCTGGAATTTTAGATAATTATACAGAGTGTTCAATTTAGTTATGCACAATTGCTATCTCGAGAACTATAAGAGCTACAAGGTTGGTCACATTAGCAAAGAAATACTATTTTTTAAGGCTATTACGAAACTATTAACAAAAATATTTTTTTACCAGTGGTTCTCAAAGTATGGAATGCAACTTTCTTATTTTAAATGGGAACCTATTTGTTTTTAATTGTTCGATTCAATATTAAACCTACGAAAAAATAAGCAAATTTTTATTATTGACACAAATAATAAAATAAAAACAAAATGCGTATCATTAATAAAACAAAAAAAGTATTTTATTAAAAATTAGATAAAAAACTAAATTACAGGTATTACAGGGGAGGTCAATCAACCCAATATACACCCTCTTACGGCTGCCCTTCTTCGTAACAAACTTTTATTGTTTATTTATCAAATGGGGTGGCTAGCTAACCCTGGTTTGATTCCCACAGACGACAAACTATTTTCATAATTTCAAAAACTACCCCTGTGGCTCCTCCACCACTAACATCTTTGGTGGCCGCACGTCACGCGCAAAATATATCACTTACCGAGATCTGCTTCAGCAGAGTGCCACACCCAGTAATGGGTAGAAGGCGTGATGATATATATATTTTATATGTGGTTGATCACCAAAAAATTATAGTATCTTTAATTTATTAAATAAATGTATCATCATGCCTTTTACCCATTACTGGGTGTGGCACTCTGCCGAAGCAGATCTCAGTAAGTGATATATTTATACGCGTGAAGTGTGGTTACCAGGCGTCAAATCCCGGCCCCCAAAGATGTTAGTGGTGGGGGAAGGCCAACAGGGATAATTTTAATGTGGTGAAAATATTTGTCGGCTGTAGGAATCGAACCAGGGTTCACAAGATCTACAGGCCGACTCAATACAACTCTTTAATTTCATGTAGTAAAAGTTCAGATACAGTAATCCCTTTCAAATTATACACAACTTAAACTGAATTATTCATTATCCAAGTAGGTATATTATTACAACTGTTTACTTTTCTATCCTCCGATTTCATTTTCATCTTCATCCTCCACTAAAAGTGAATGCTATTAGTCTCTTCAGTCCCGTTACTCCGTCGGCGTTGTCAACATCAACATCAGCTCTAGCATGTGCAATACCCTGCTCCGTATATACTCAACATCTAGTTACGGGTTATTTAATCTTTGCCGGAGGAATGTCCGCACATGTGTGTACGCCTACGGGTGGACTGAACACCGTACGAGCGCTAGTGGGCTCGGCGCTTTGATCGCCCCGAGTACATGGATGCGTGTTTCGAAATCGTACATCTGTGTGGAGCAGCTGGTTGACATTAAGTAATTGTGCTGGAGAACGTGGTATATGTGTAGATGTGTTCAGTTTTATGCGTAGTAATGTTGCTAAATAGTATACAGTTACGACTTAGATTGAATTAGTCTAATTTAACTATGCTTTCGCTTTTTCCAAGAAAATTTGTAGATCATTTAATAATATACCCCCTAATTGGATCATTATCTGTTAATGATGGATCAGTAAATGAAACTTCTATTTTTCATGATTACTGTTTAGATTATTATAATTTTGGTATTCTGTGACTAGAATAATTTTCCCGGCATTTTTATATTATTTTTATACATTTTTCGCACTTGTATATGTAGCTGTTATTATAAAAATGAATGTAATGACAGCTTAATGACAATTTCGCAAAAAGTGTGGTTAAAAATAATATTTTGGCATTTTCATAAAAATTCTTAAAATTAAAATAAAAAGAACAAAATTAATTATTTTAGCTACAGATAGTCGAAGTGGTGTTAATCTATAGAGTAACGATGAAAAATAGGGGTTGTTATTAACTTATCTATCAATAACAGATAATGATTCAGTCACAGGATAAGGGGGATAAAATATATGTTTTTTTTTGGCAGTAGACAATTCAATAATTTTTTTCACGGTCATAAATAAAACTTCTTCAAATGAGAGAAGAAAGTGATACTTTTCAATCCTAGGGACGAAAGTAAAGCCGTACCAACGGTATGATTTGGCATTAGTTAAAGTCCCTAGATTACTAAATTATCGCAATTTACTGCTATTTAGACTTTCAGTTTCAAATTTAAGATTAGCTCAGTTGTCAAAAAGCTGTTCACCATTTTAGCTAGCTCCAACACAGGTGTCAAGCATCGTGGTACTTTAGTAATATAGGGCAGTACGGTGATGTGGATAGTATAGCGGCATTTGAATCCGGAGATCCCGAGTTCGAAACCCACTCAAGCTAAATATATGAGCTATCACGCTATTGCTCTACTATAATTGGGATTAAGTTCCTTTTAGTAGAATAAATAAATAAATAAATTAGTGACATCTGTCAAGAGAATAATAAATCTTATCTAAATTTCTAATGTATTTCTGAACATTTTACTTTCTGATAGGGTAGTGAAAGGAACTATAAGTATACCTCGTGAAGAATGTGTCATTCTTCCCTCCAGTGCTTCAAATGCCTCGCCTTCTGCTCGGCAAATGAAAGGGCACCTTCGGGAAAAAATGATTCAGTTTCTTCCCTTGAAATAACTATTTCTGCGACCAGAGTAGAAAGCTGGTTTTTCTGCACTTATTTTATGAAAAAAGCCATTTGCTATAAGACATGAGAAACGTAATTATTTTCCGCTCTAGTACAGTATCCATGGATATATGAAATCTCTCATTGTTTTCAAGCGAATTTAAAATTAAGAAAACTGTCATAAATACTTTTTAGATTTAAATAAACTGGCACCAGTGGAAAGAATTGTTTCACGAATTTGGAAATGTTAAAATAAACTATAAATATATGTTAATTCTGGGATTATGTTTTATTAATGTATTTTTGTTTCTTTTTAGGTAAGTTCACAATCATTGCCACAGTTTTCATCACCCACAATAAAGGTAAAATCCAAAACTTAGATTTTTATAAATTTAGGGTACCGACAGTTATTATACTCTTAGAAATAAATTTTCTAATTATGACGCAAACTGCTAATAAATTTGAAATAATACTAATGTAATAATAAATAATATTTGAATTGTTTTCTCTTATACTCAAATTCTCTCTTTAAACTTAATCTTTCAAATAAATCTTGAGTTGTAATCACTCTTTGTCTCGAAACAAAAAATCCATCGCCAACAATCACAAACAATTAATTTTTACGATTAAAACACAGTGCAATTAATTCCCGTCAAACCAATATATAAGGAATTCTAGAAAGTACAACAATAATTGAGAATACAAATTAACACTAGCATAAAAGTTGTAAAATGATCACGGCAGGCAACGCATGAACGTAGAACGTACCAAGCAAAATTGTACTACCTACTTTCACAGATAGATTGATTTGACCCTTAACTTATTTAATTCTTTTAATTGTTGCGAATATTTTTCATCATAACTTATAATATATATGTTCTTAGATATTTAAAATACCTGATATTTAAACATTATATCTTATAAAATGTAAATAATAATGTAATAAAACGTATAATTCAGAATTTGGTTTTGTTTATAAATTATGATATTTCACTATCAACTCAGCTTCGAAAGTTACAGACTAATTAAGCGTTATTTTAAGTATCTTTCTAAAGTTGACTTGACAGAGTTTATTTTGTTTATGAAATTTATTAGAGCATATGTTATAACTTCAGTATTCCGTAGATCATTATTTATCAAGTTTATAGTTTTTCTGAATTGTCGCGCCTGGTTATACGGGATATGATGACATATCTGGGTAAATTATAGCTAAACGTCTGGTCGGATAGAGTTAACCTTTGAAACGCACCCCGTCTGGATTTTTTATGTAAACACATATGTAGGAACCGCTATCTCGACCAACGCGACGATACCACCCTCTTACCCTTTGTCAGAACATCCCATGGAATACAACAACTATTAGTTAGTGGTAGATTGGCTTCTGACGAGACAAGTTTGGCTCTTGTCGTCTGTGCAAGATGTAGGTCTTGCCATGTATTTTGTAACTAAGTAAATAATAGTTTTATTCATACGTTGTTGTTGTTTCCATTGCCGGATAATTTGTTTACTTTCAATATTTATTATAACTTTTGTATTTTTATAATTTATACTTTCTTTTATGCTTTAAATATATATTTTTTACAAGAAGTTCGCATCAAGTTCGTTTTATTTAATCAGGTATCAAATCGCGTTATATTTCGTCTTGATTCTAATATTTTATAATAATAATAATAATAATAATATATCATCACGCCTTCTACCCATTACTGGGTGTGGCACTCTGCTAAAGCAGATCTCGGTAAGTGATATATTTTGCGCGTGAAGTGCGGTTACCAGTCGTCAAATCACGGCCCCCAAACATGTTAGTGGTGGAGGAGCCACAGGGATAGCTTTTTCAAATTATGAAAATTTGTCGCCTGTGGGAATCGAACCAGGGTCCTCAGGATCCACAGGCAGACTTCATACCACTGAGCTAGCCATCCCATCTAATATTTTATCATCTTATTTATTTTGAAAACTAATTGAATTGCCGCTTTCAATTCTTTTACAATAAGACTAGCCGATATAGCATCATTAAATAAAGTTTTATTCGATATAACTCTAATTTTAAATCATGCTAAAGAAAGTCTCACCATTTTTAGTCTCAATTTCTATTCAGACCTGCGAAATATTATATAAGTCAATCCTAAATATCTTTGGTTAGATCCTAAGACCTCGTGCACGTACATAGAACGTAGCATGGTATAAGAATAGCGATAGTGAAAGAAAAGTAACAAATAGTACAAACAGCAAGAGCTACATGCATTGTCAATCTCACGCTTCATGCTGCAGTCGTATATTCCATGCTTGTGTGAAGTGAGAAATCTTGCATACATATGTATATATGTGTTTCCTGAGGAATTAATAAATACCGAATATGTTTCCGGATAACACTGCATGTCCTTCAGTTTGATGAGTTCCTTGTAACTGTGTAATACATTTTTCACTAGAAAACTTGTTTACAATGTGAAATTCAAGAAGTTAGTTATCAAGAATTCATTCCAAACTATGTTATTGTAACACAAGCGGGGTCTGTATACATCGCGAGCAGTATTTATTTGATTCTTAATTGCAATTAAAACGATTGTTTGTGACTATGTTCGTTAAAATAATACACACAATAAAACACATACCTTATATTTACAAAACTTAACGGAATAATTAAAGTACTATTAAACTAAAACATAAACCAACAAATTATCTAAATCTTGCGAAGCGCGGGAACGGATGCTGTATTGGACACATCTTGACCAGTCGAGGACGCGAACGTTACATCACTGAAGCTGAAGCGGGGGTGAAGAATGTTATTTTCAGGAATGCAACCATGGTTTTCTCAAAACCACCCTGTTACAATACAATTTAGGCAAACTTTAAACGATGAAAAAAAAAGTGGACAAAAATAAAAAATAAAATAAAATAAAAAAATTATGCAGACTTGGAGGCAGCTTAAATTATTGGACAATATATTTTATGCACAACCGGGCCAAATAGCATGTGTTTTAGCCCTAAAAAGCGGGGTTATACATTACTTTTTGGCCCATGGGCCAAAAATAAATAATTCCTATGGATATATAAATAAAATGACAATTTTTGTTTATTTTGAATACTTGATTCTGCATAATGTCATTTTGACATATAACCTATTTACATATTTTAATATTTTGAACATATAATTAAATGTTATTTTGTTGTGCATAAAATATTGTATGTACCACGGGTGAAATTAGCGTTTCTGACCCTGAGCATGTTATTAGCCCTCGGCGCTTTGCGCCTCGTGTTAATAATCATGCCACAGGCCAGAAACGCCTATTTTCACCATTGGTACATAAATAACTATTTTGCTTCAAAAATCGGAAATTGTAGTTAACAAGTAGAGTCATCTTTACTTTAATATTAACTATTGAAATCTGAGAAAATAATTATTGTATTATATTACGAAATAAATAAATATATCATCACGCCTTCTACCCATTACTGGATGTGGCAGTCTGCCGAATCAGATCTCGGTAAGTGATATATTTTTCGCGTGAAGTGCGGTTACCAGTCGTCAAATCACGGCCCCCAAAGATGTTAGTGGTGGAGGAGCCACAGGAGTAGTTTATGAAATTATGAAAATTGTTTGTCGCCTGTGAGAATCGAACCAGGGTTCTCAGGATCCACAGGCCGACTTCATACCACTGAGCTAGCCACCCCAATATACCATCTATTTCATTGTTATTCTTATTTAATACTTTTCTTATGTAATGCAATACAATTTTATGCTCTTAATTTGCTGTCAACCATTTTGGTCAGCACTTGTAACTGATTAAATTTAAATTGAAATGGTACCTAAATAAATTAGTGAGAAATTACGCTTTAAAAACTGTTAATTGTAGTACTAACAAAAACCTTTGATAGGCATATCGAAATATGGCCCTTTAATGTAGCCGATAACTACAAAAGACCTGTCATATTGTCAATCTCAACCTCTTTGTGCTTGTGTCATCTCATCAGTCCCCAACCGAACATAACTCAATCACACGTACTTTCGTTTCATCACATTCAACTTTTTCTTTTTATTTGTCTTTAATTAGAGTTCAATAAATCACATTACAAGCAGATATAACCGTCAATCCAACTTACGTCACAGCCTACACTGACATATAGCAATAGCGCTGGTAAATGGCAACGATCGCTCTCTGTTAATTCACAAAAACATAAAGAGTTATATTTAGCCGTAAACCTTGACATAATGCTATGTTGTTGATGATGTTTTTGTTGTTGGTGTGGTTCTTGTTGGTGTGCAGTATGAAGATGAGATGGTCAACAACGCGAGTGTTGAAATAACGGAAAAGTGAAAATTATATGACATTAAGAAATGATTAATTTTAGACAAATTGAAAATAGACATAATATACTTAAATGTTTCACAAAGACATTGCAGATTGAAGTAATAATTTTATGAGTTGAACTTTATGACATGACGACATGTGAGAGGAAATACAAAAATATTTTTCAAAACAAAATGCTATATTTTACTATGGCTGTCAAATACGTGTGTCGAATTTTATACCGAAAGAAAAAGGTTTTATTTTTCTGGGTATGATTTATTATTTATATCCCAGCCTCCCGGATGCATATTTCAATAATATCAGAAGATATGAAATAAAACCGATTTAAAATGTGGAGTTTTTTGGTTTACTGTTCAAAATTAATTTCAATGTTACCACTGACTAAGTAATAGATGTTACCTGCAGTCGTTTATTTGAAACATTCCTCTAAAATAAGTTGGAACAACTAACAATTTAAAAATAATATTAGTCGCTCACTTACGAGTAAACTAGTGTTACATCTGTAAGATTCGGTTTGATGTTTGATTTGATGAGAACTTAAATTGTTTATCAATACTTTTACAATGGAACTGACAACTTTTATCGATTCTAGATAATTGATAAATAGCTATAATTCTTTCAAAATAGTGGCAAATTTCATAGAGATAAAGAAGAGGTCCAGTAAAACAAAAAAATTATTAAATACATGCATTTTTGGTGTATTTTCTATAATTCGAAGTTTCCCTAATTTGAAGATTTTTTCTGTTCCTTAAGATTCAAGTTATGGAAATTTCAAGATTGAAGGTAATGTTATAAATTTTAAAACATAAAATTTATGTGCAAATAATAATGGTAAATTATTCCATTTGAACTCAATAATGCTGGAAAATATATAAAAAAGCAGGATAAAAACTTACTCGTTTAAAATTTTAGGTCAACATTTTCCATGCTGCTTAGATGTATTATGTATTATTAGCGATAAGTTAATAAATTTCAAATGAATGACTAGAATCTATTTTTTCTGAAACCGGAATGAAAGTGCCTACTCTCCTAACCAATTTTAGTATGGAAAGTAGGTTTTTACAAAAACAATCAAAAGTACGTATCCAAAGCTACAGCAAAAATAACAGTCTGGTAAAGTACAAAACAGTCTGGTAAAGATTTTACCTGACTGTTATTTTTGTTGTAACCTTGGATACGTAGCCTGCTGTCAGTACAATTCGTATCAAAAAAATAAACATTTTGAATGATTTATGATTAATTATTAATTAAATTAAACGGTTTAAGAAAAAATAGTATACGAAACATAATACATCAGGAAAGTGTTTTTACTTGACTCAGCGAGTTAAAATACTCAGCCTGCGGCCTCATATTTTAAACAACCGCTTCGTCAAGTAAAATACCACTTGCTTCACTTATTATGTAATATACTATTATTAGTGTATATGATATGAAATTCTGGCAATGTGGATTTGAGAACCTCGATTCAATTCTCACAGTCGACAAACAATTTTCACTATGTTTAATTTACCCCCGTGGCTTCCCCTCCACAAACATCTTTAGAAGCCGCGATTTGACGGCAGGTAACCGCACTTCACGCGCATAAATATATTACTTACCGAGATCTGCTTATTTTTCTTTTTGGCAAAATTTGCATGATTTAATACTGGTGCTTATATTTTGCCTCATTGCAAATCCAGTGAACCACAACAAGTGCACATCACTAGGACCATCTCATAAAACAACAATTTAAACGGAATCATTAGCATGAGTCCTTCTAAAAGCATTCATATCATAAACAGCACATAACATTTAATATCTCTCTCATTACAAACAATGATACATTATATTATTACAAGCGATAGCAGACTCATTGGTATTGTTTACAAATCAAATGAAATCAATAACCGGCCAAACATCTCGTCTTGCTTCTCAGAATGAGATATTCTGCGAATAATGCGCTCAATGTGTTGTGCTGTTGTTGGGGCTCAACAGATGTGCTGGGAGTATTGTGTTGCATTACTCTGCATGTTGTTGTACTGGTTAGTACTGTTGTGGCAACCAGGTATGAATAACTAGTTGAAAAATTGCCTTTGTTCTTTGTTGCTTTGTGTTAATATGAAGAGGAATTAGTTGTTTACATACGAACGGTGCTAATATGTTTATATTGTATTTGATAAATGGTAGTTGTCGCATTATTCATTTTTATTTATTGTTATGCTACTCTATATAATCACAATCGTTCTATTTAAGGAGAATCAACCAGTTTATTGGGGTTTGAAGTTGACACTTGACTAGTATTCTATAAACAAGATATTACTGTTATTATGGGATAGCGGCTCGGTGGTATCGAGTCAATCTATGGATTCTGAGAACCCCGGTTCGATTCCCACAGCCGACAAACAATTTTCACCAAATTAAAATTACCCCTGTGGCTCCCCCACCACTAACATCTTTGGGAGCCGTGATATGACATCTCTGGCTTGTTAATTAAAAAACGCAAGTTTTACCTCGTTTTAATCCACTGGGCTTTGTTTAATGTTATAGGCGATCGTAGACCAGTAGATAAAACATGCATCTACCAAACAAGAGGTCATGCGTTCAAATCTCGCTGACTTCAATTTTCCCATAAAAGCATACGATTGTGTCTGAGTGGTTCGGATTCCACCTGTACTATAATTGGGATTAAGTACAGTGGTATCGTGTCAGTCTGTGGATCCTGAGAACCCTGGTTAGATTCCCACTGCCGACAAACGTTTTCACCACATTAATACTCCTGTCACCCCTATGGCTCCTCCACCACTAACATCTTTGAGGGTCATGTTTTGACTGCTGGTAACCGCACTTCACACGCAAAAATATATCACTTACCGAGATCTGCTTCGGCAGAGTGCCACACCCAGTAATGGGTAGAAGGCGTGATGATGTATTATAATTATTAAGTTCCTGTAGTGCACTCTAACAAATAAATATTAATGGTTGCAATTTTTTAATTTAATGTACATAGTCTAAAGCTAGTCCTGGTACATTATATCGGGCTTTAAATTTAAAGGCTGAAAAATGGAGACTGATTAAAGATAATGAAAAATTTATATTTAAAATTAATATGCGTAAAAATCTGTGATTATGCCTATAGACTTCTGAATGGACAAAAAAAATTCCATTACATGATTATAATTACAAAAACGTTAAATAATTCTCTCCAGATCTCTGAGATCAATCAAATTCCCAAACTTCGACCACGCCAAGAATATCAATTAATTTATAACACCTCTAACAATTACTTGCATGAAATGTTAGCGTGACAGACAAACTCCTGATGAGAATTTATTAAATGTTATTGAAAAACAGTTCACTTACCTCGTTACCTTGACTACGCTGAAAGTAAAAGTCACAGACCTGAAACTCTGGATGAATGTGTGTGCCGTGTTTACCTCACTCAGTCTTCATCTGTTCTGTTCATGGCCTGCCTGATAATGAATTATTCATCTAACAACGACGCAGCCATTAATATTTACAGTAATTTTAATGAGGCAGTAAATGTAATTATATTTAATAAGCAGGAAAAAATCGAAAAACTTGGTGTTCACCGACAATGATGAAATGTTGCACTTTGTTATTTAATGTATTCATTGCACCACATTCTTGAAATTGTAAATAAAGCTATCTGTAGTCAAGATTTCATCTTGGTTTACTTCATTTTCATTTTCTGTCCTGTGGCAGAATATAATCATATTATAATAGGTATTAGAACATTAGCTATATTTATGAGAAAGTACTTTAATAATAACTTCTTAGCGGCACAGCAATTATCTAAACATTCTAAACATTTTTCTATACAACTCTCAAAAAAAAGGTAACTTCTATTCGGTCCATGAACTTAATTAGTATTAAATTTTATCACTAGATGTCATAGTGCAATGTGTTAAACTAAAATCCCTAGATTACTAAAGTAATGCAATGCTTGAAGCTTGTGTTGGAGCCAAAATGGCGAACATCGGTGCTAATTTTAAATCTGGCGCTATAATTTGGTCCCAAAATGGCGACAATAACAGTAATATCATATTCCTTATGTCAAACGCGAGTAGATAATATTCCGGTTTTATAAAGGATACAATAAATTTACTTCCAGAGTACAATAATTAATTTATGTCTTTCGAGTACATTATTGTTTATTAATACTATGGATACAAAGTACATTATTTAGTTCGTAATGTCCTAGGATATTTTATGATTGTAATAGGCCCTAGGGCATTATTATCGTAATACTGTCAAAAACTGACAATTCTTCTATTCAGTGATACCAGCTTATTGTTCCTCATTATTTACTATTTAGGTTATTAAAAATACTAGTACGGGGTGGCTAGCTAGTATGAAGTCGGCCTGTGGATCCTGAGAACCCTGGTTCGATTCCCAGAGATGACAAACAATTTTCATAATTTCAAAAACTACCCCTGTGGCTCCTCCACCACTAACATCTGTGGGGGCCGTGATTTGACGACTGGTAACCGCACTTCATGCGCAAAATATATCACTTACCGAGATCTGCTTGGGCAGAGTGCCACACCCATTAATGGATAGAAGGCGTGATGATATATATATTTATTTATTTTAAAAATACTAGTAAGACATAAAATATTGTTTATACCCCTCGGGCGACTTGCGAACCTTCGGGTCGGAGGCCCTCGGCCTTTAAGTTCTGAGGGCATAAACATCTTCATAATATCCTAGGTACATAAATTACTATTAATCATCAAATTCGAATCAATTTTATTTATTTTTATAACTTATTATTACTGTCAAAAGTTCGACTATTATTTGAATGAATACATTTTATTTACTTCAGAAGTAAATTAATTTGTCGTTTATAAAACCGATCGCAAATGAAGTTGAGGGAAAATGTTTGTGGTGTTTCGTGAAGTGAAATAACAAATTAAGTTTATGAAATAGACAAACATTAGCTGTATTCCATTTGTCACTTAGTTCAGTTAAATGAGTTCAGATAAATTAGACAACATGACTAAATGAACTGAATTAAACGAAATGATGCACTTATTGCAATGAATTACTTGAAAGTAAATTAGTAACAGTAATTCTAGTACTGGAAATAAAGTCAACGAAGTACTCTAGCGAAATAAATATATGATCTGGTTCAGTAAATGTAAGTTAGATCTGATCCAAATGGCAAATGGAATACGCCTAATTATGTCTTCGAGTGGTATTTAGGAAGACTAATTACAGTTGACATTTTTATTTAACAAATTGATTTGTTTATCGTAACTATAGCAACTAGATCAAAATCATGCTACATTCATTCGTCTCGTTGTAATCCGCATCTTATTGGCTAATACTGTATGGTAGAAAATAGTCGAAACTATTTACATGAAAAATACGTCTGGACCAGGCGACTAAAACCTAAATAATTTTAGCATTCATTCATTACGATATAAAATATGGTATGCAAGCATCTAAAGTATGTTCAATAACAAAAACAACCTATTAATAGTATCTTTAGTGTGGAATTCTTATTGTGAAGTGAGCTTGCGCCGCATAACAAAGATGCAATGTTTGAACATCGTCTGCATCTAAATGCAGTGGGCTGGGACTGAGCGGTCGGGGTGGCAGTGGCAGTCACGTTGAAGAGGACATCGATAAATGCACGGGACACTTGGATGTCAATCAGTCATGAACAGAAGATGAGGCTTGACGTTCCCTTTTAAAGGCTGGTATACAGTAACCAACAGTGAGTTGCAATTTCATTTAAAAGCGATGTTATAGAATTGTATTTTAACAATTTTCAATTTTTGTCATATGACATGATGTGAGTGTACAGGGATAATTATAATTTAAAGTTAAATTTATTATAGAAAAATTCGTAGTCATGTCTGTTGTATGACAAACATTGAACATTATTTCATTAGATAGTTTTCTCTGAATCAGTTGTGTGTCATTGCAGACAAAAGCCTTTTTCTATACCTATGATATAAGACCATATTACAAACACAGGAAATAAATTATATATTTTATTTTATAGTCTAAATTTTTAGATAGTAATTGTGTATGACTTTTAGAGTGTACTGTGGACCATCTTTTCTTTTAGATAGGTAGTTACTTTATTCTGCTGACTGTTGATTTGGATTAAAAGGAAAATGAATTATATAATAGTGTTATACCCATGGCCATGGAATGATTATATATAGGGTATCCCGAGAAAAAGTTTACATGAGAAAATAACATAGGAAATTAGTTTTTTGCAAATCAAAAATGTCAGACAAACTAAACATATTAAAACGTCGAATTTAATACTGATTACCTAATTTTATTGTCTAAAACTAAATGAACTAAGGGTCGATTTTTCCATCTTTGCATTAAATTCCTGATAACTATCGGCGGGATAATTGTAAAAATATCGCAGCAGAAAATGGCATTTAGTATAATTATTACCATTTATGCTAAGATTTCAATGCAATATATTTTTTTAAATATTTATCTCGCTGAGAGTTATTGGAGATAAAGAAACCAGCCATAAATAAAATATTTCGAAAGAAATATGCAAGTAGTATGTTGTTAATACACAGATAAATTTGAAGTCAATCGACGAATACGTCTTGGAATGACAGCCATTGAAAGAGGAAGTAAACATTTCTGTATTAACTAAAAAAAAATCGTTTTATTCAAAAGCTGTCTAATATTAAAGTTTATTTTAAATAATAAATAAATATAAATATATCATCACGCCTTTTATTCATTACTGGGTGCGGCACTCTGCCGAAGCAGATCTCGGTAAGTGATATATTTATACGCGTGAAGTGTGGTTACTAGCTGTCAAATCACGGCCTCCAAAGAAGTTAGTGACGTGGGAGCGACAGGGGTAATTTTAATTTTAGTGAAATTTTTTGTCGGTTGTGGGGACAGAACCGGGGTTCTTAGGATCCACTGGCCGACTCGATACCACTGAGCCATTACACCATATTTTAAATAATAATGTACTTTGATTTCAACCGTCAAACTGCCTACAAGATAATAATCATGATAGTCCATTTGTGTATTGAATTAGTTTTTTGTAAAAAAATAATTACTAGTAATACTGCTATGCATTTTATGTCTAAGGTATATTTTATGATAAATTTAGGTAAAGATGTTGAAAATTAATTGTAGAATTTAGTAAATGTAAGATACCTGCGTTTTTAGTATTGTTTAATTTTTTTACGAAAAAATAATTATGGACGAAATAATGTGATACTGGGCTCGTTATTTGAGACTATATTTCAAACACGAGAAAGATAAATTAGTATATAAATCGACAAAATTACTTCAATTTATCAGCTTCCAACTCCAATTATCTTACCGAAGTAGTTAATGCAGTTCGTTGTCACAACATAACCCAGTAGCACCAATCCATCATTGTCAGACACAATAGTCCATATCCTCCGCATCCAGTCAGACGCAGCAAGTGTGTCTCCGGCCTCGTGGTGGTCACATTGTGCTGGAGACGAGCCCTGCTTGTTTGTCCTGCCACCAACCACATCATCGCCACACCCTGCAAATATCCACCTCAACGAGAGCTCTAAGAGGATTCACTCAACATCAACCAACTGATGGCGATGTTACGTTACCGCACACTAAGATACGGAGATGGAGACAATTCAAATATTGATGGTTATAGAGGAGAGAGTTGGGTGTAGGGATAATTTGAATAACTTTATGATTTTGTGATAAATTGGTTGTTATTATTATGTGGTACGAAATTATTTGGAGTTATTACTCTCTGTTTGATATTTGATATAAAAATAAAATATATAATCACGCCATGTACCCATTGCTGGGTGTTACACTCTACCGTAGAAAATCTCTGTAAATGATGTATTTATTCACATGAAGTGCGGTTACCAGCCGTCAAATAATGGCACTCAAAGATGTTAGTGGTGAGGGAGCCACAGAGGTAATTTTTAATGGGATGATATTGAGCTACAATTTATTTTACTACTCCTACATAGCAGTAATTTAATCTCTATAACATTACAGGAAGTCTTCAGTTTATAGAAGAATTCGAGCCACTCAGACAAAGTAGTATTTTTTAAAGTAAAAACTATTTACAACATTGCATCGTTTTTTTGACAGGATTTTAGTCAAAATATTACACAATGTATGTATGAAAAAGGCGAAATTAAAGAAAAGTGTGAAATGCAGTATTAAATCATCTAAATTTAGCCAAAAATAAATATAAAGCTTTGCGTGAGTGAGGAGTGCGTTTTATGAACTAAGGATTTGTTTGTTAAAAGTGCAACCAAAGCTAGACTTGCTGAGAATGATTTCTAATATAACATAAATTGCTAAATAAATTAAAATTTAAGTTTACTTGTAGCATTCGACCATAAGTAGTTTAGCTCAAACTACCGAATTCATCGTCTCTAAGCTTTCCTATACACAACTTTCATAATTCTCAAATTATTTATATAAAAAGGAGCGTTGTTTTCAATACTTTACTGACTTTTACGTAATCTTGAAAGTCTTTCGTTCCTTCGTAAAATATTGTACACTTCACATACCTAATTATCTGAACTTCTGACACAAGCCGCTGACACCTACCTAACCTCAAACCAATTACATTCACCACTTCCTCCATCTCTTGTAATATTTCGGAAGTAGAACTTCCTCCTTGACTTCCATCATCGATACAACAGCAACAGTGAGCAGTGCGGGGTCAGCACTTTGAACTTCCTGCACATGGAGCGCATCTTCCAGCGTGATTGTTGCATTCTTCGTTCTTCGTTCCTCGGCGGTGCCTGCAGCCACACCGGAACTGGTAATTACAGCAGGCAGAGGTTACAAGCCGGTGCGTGACTAGGACAAGTTGTAAGTTGCAAGTGTTGTTGTGTTGTTGTGTTGTTGTGGATAGATGTGGCGGTATCTACAAAGAACTATTGTTCCAGGAAGAGAATGAAAATGAGTTTGTCAAGCGAGTTTTGAATTGGCGATGGCGGTGATGGTGGTGTTGACAGTGGGGATTGGAGAGATTTGAATGCTTAGAATCTGGGCTACGATGAGATTATGGAATGAAATAAATATTTAGTGGGTATAACTTATGTCTATAAAGCAAGAAGTACATTCCTATCTCGATGACTTCAACTTATTTCCAAAAAATTGTTTCTGTTTAAGTGGTTCAAATTCTATTGCAAGCTGTATCCCCGCTGTACTGCAATTGGAATTAAGTTACTGTTGTGTAAAGTAGCAAATAAATTAATAAAGTAATAAACGATCGTAAATTCTAACTCATTTATTGTTTATTCCGATAAAATTATGATGGGCAGAGAGCGAAAGTTCGTAGAAGCAAGTCTTGCTGACTTAAATTTATCTATAACTAATAATAGAACTGGATTTTAGTTCGTGTAGTCGTAAAATAATCTTGTATCAATTTTGATTGCGAGATAAGTACTATTTTTTTCGTCTGGGAAACAAGCCGAAATTTCGTTATCACGAAACGAAAACTGCAGTCGAGAAGAAGAGATTTCTAGATATTTTGTAAATATGTTGATTAACAATATTTTTCACCATTTCATTATTTCTAACCTCATGTATTGTTATTATTTATTTTGATAAAATTATTGTGGTAGGTAGCAAAATGGTATGGTTTGGAGATGCAAACCTCAACTTATAATTAATATTAGAAATAATCAATTTCTTGTATCAATCTTTACTCGTTTCTGAATCCGCGAGAATATATACTCTATTTCTCATCTGAAAGACGAAACGAAATTTCGTTATCACAGAACGAGAAAAGTATATAAGAAAAAGAAAATTCTAGAAATTTTGTAATAGTACCAAAATATAAATTATTATTATTAAAATTTTTTCTACTCTGTTTATTGCGAACTTTTTTCATCATTTCTTTCAAAAAGAAACAATGAGGCAGGACAAATATGTTATGGGTAGTGCAAAGCTTGTCGGCAACTCAGGGCTAGTTTCTGAGTGTATGTTGCAAAATTATAGAAAATAGGCAAAGTAAAATGAAATAAAATTGTTCTACACATCATTTTCTAACATTGAGTGATTTAAATAAATAAATATAAATATATCAACACTGGCTGTGGCATTCTGCCGATGCAGATCTCGGTATGTGATATATTTATGCGCGTGAAATACGGTTACCAGCCGTTAAATCACGGCCCAAAGATATTAGTGGTGCCACAGGGGTAATTTTAATGTGGTGAACATGTTTGTCGGCTGTGGGAATCGAACCAAGGTTCTTAGGATCCACAGGCCGATTCGATACCACTGAGCCACCTACCCCATTTCTTGTTCAATGAAAAACTATTTTGACTTCAACTATTTGAAGCACAATTCGGCAAAAAGTGACTAGTTTGCTACCAAATCTAGCGAGAACAAAATTATATTAAGGTACTCCTTAGTTATTTCTTGTCTGCTGCGATTGAGGCAAGAAATGAATTACAGATAAATGTCCATGACAAGAATAGAGGTGTTACTAATTTCCAAATGTAACAACTTTGATTTTGTCATCCCTAAAAAGTTAAAACTTAAATTTAGTTAGACTTGTTCCTTTTAAATATATTGCCAGAAGGAGAAGGAGTGGTCTGAAGAATGCAAAAATGTCTTCATCTTAAATGTGTTAATTGCGTGCGTGTAAAAATGAGTTGAGGATATACCAGTGCGAGATCTATTTCGCGATGCAGGTGGCTTCACATAAGTAAAACAATTAATATGACGGACATTGGTTATACATTGTAGTTTATTACCAGCTACACTATCAGATATAACAGATTAACTGCCGCAGCTAGTACTTACTAGATAAATTATCCGTTATGTATAATGTACGCACATTCTCAGCCAATAATTACCAATTTTTCACATATTTAATATATAATAGAACGTGCGACAACACTTTATTTAATTTATTAACCATTTATTATAAATGAAAATAAATTAATTTCTCTACTTAAATTCTCGTGCTCGTCATAAGACTGTGTGTTTATGTTAACTGTAAATTTTATGTGAAATAATTAAATAAAGCGACGTTAAGATTTAACGGGCTTCCATAAATAGTGGAGGCATTAATGCATGGAGCTTGTTAGTTCTATGTCAGAATTATCTATAATTAAATAGACGATTAATGGTGAAATTTCCTAAAATCACTGAGGTGCCTTCATTCTCAACAATTTGTGAATAGTCGTTTACTTAACATTTTAATGGTATCCTATTATTAATACTACGTTTTTTAGTTGTTTCCATTTAGAAACTATGGGATTTTGCGTAACTTCTTCAAGTTGATTGGATAGAATAACGTCATTTCGTTAAATTAGTTATTATTTACCTATTACGTAAATGAATGCCTTACTCGCATCAGTTTATGTGGTGCAATCATCGAATATGTGTCGTATTTATCTTTTGTATTCGAATGACTTTTTGACTGGAATAACGCTTCATCGAAAATGTATAATTCATATCAGTTTTTGCAATCCTGCAGTTTTAACCGATTCAAACCAAATGCAGATCTAGTCTGACTTGGAGATGATTGAAATTTTTCAATTGTCTTTGAATATTGCCAACTTTCCGCAATCATGCATTTTTGAACAGATTTTAATCAAATTTTGTGTACAAATCAAATTTGATCGACAAGCTTAATATTTCCATCACTTTCGGACTCGCGTGTAGAATTGAAAATTTTCAGTCGGCAATTGGTTTAGCTAAAACTGAAATAAATCTATGGTATTTGATATCATAAAAGAGGGACTTTAAAGGATTCGAGTACAAAATTGAAAAAAAATTATAGCAAATTTTCTCACAAATATGAATTCTATATAAGTTTCTACGGAGCCCAGTGTGAAGGTCGGACAGTAGTTCTTTCAAGTATTTTGCAACAAATATTTCAATAAAATTTAGAATAAGATGTACGAAAGAATAAGAAATCTCTTTTGATTTGATAGTCGCAAAGAAAACAAAATACATCGCGAAAGTGAGATATTCAAATTTTAGAATGTCAAACTAGAATAATGGCCGATATTTCAATCTCCTAACAAAGATTTTAATAAATTTATCCATCTAGAAAGCAAAAATAGTATATAAAAAAATTACACTAATTTTGATCATTTGAACTATGATTTCGATGCAATATTTTGTTTGTTTGCCTGATTATTTTTTGATGTCTCTCAAAACCAATGAAATGTTTCATTGTATGTCACGTGTCTACGTTTTAACCAATCCTGTTATTATTATGATAAGAATAAAGCTCTAGTGATTATTCCCGGGAATAATCTCTGTAGGTGCTTTTCTTTGTGACAAATGATAGGTAATTTTCAAATAATTATTTAAAACTGTCAACGCGTCAAGTAAAATGTGTGAAAAAAATCGATTTAGTTCCATTTCAGATACAGAAATACACCAACAAATTTTGGAAACAACTTGCAAAAATACATTAATAAGTAATCAGTCGATATGGACTCAGTTCATAATCTTTTAAGTTGGATGAATCGACCTCAACAGCTAAGTAAAAAAATAATCTAATTAAATATAACTCGAGAGTTAGATAAAGTAGAACATAATTCTGCAGTATCTTTCTCAAACTTATTGCCTGGCAACAAGTTTTCGAAAGATCTGTCAAATTATTTTCAATTTATTCTCACTCTCTTGTTATATTATTAGTTATTACTGATAATTTGTTTAGGAACTACATTAGGAGATTGAAAGACCGGCTCTTAAATTTCTAAGTAATGTTCAGGATGAGAATCTCTTTTAGTCTCGTATGAAATTTCAATACAAACTGAGAGAGTTGCAAAATTTCTTGCCTCACCTTAGTCCTATAGCATCTCTAATTGTCATATACATCCACTCACATTTATCAAGCAAACAAAACAAATGTTTTCATCAACAAATTTAGTTCAAACACCACTCCTTTCCGAAGAAACTTCCTAATCTTAATACTTGTGTTGTAGTTAATACCAACTGCGTTCAACTTTCGTGTAGCAGCAGCTTCTAATTAATCAGCACAAACAAACAATCACACAGCCAGATATTATATTAGACATTAGGCATTAGGCTCGCTAACAGTTAACACACAAAACGAAACAAGACAAGAACAAGAACACAACTCTTCGCTGTGTGAACTTCAATTGACACATTTTTCTGTACTTTCACAGAGTTTCTATGTCTGAAAGATCTTAATTAATAATGTCAGTAATGTTTACATTCATTTTGCTTCATAATCTTCACTCATTACCGCCCAGGTTAACGTCTTATTTGATGCACGCACGCGTAAGCACGCACTTTTAGATTATGTGTCGCAATCCAAAGTGTAGAAATTTTGTTAAGAGCTCGTGCATAAAATTTAGTGATAAAGAGAAAATCTAATTTGTGAGAATGTAAAAAGGTATTAAGAAATTAACTAAAATGATAAATGATGTTAAATTATATATGTACGTACGCACTGATACGCATCAGCATAGATGTTTTGTTTTCTTTAATTTCCTTTTGTTTTTTAGTAACTTGCTGCAGATTTTTGAAAACTTTTCCATCATTAATAAAAACAGTAGTTTAAGTTTTTGAAGAATTTTTTTTTAAATCACGTTACATTCTACCAAATGAGGTAGCATGAACCCTTGAACACTGAAATATATCAGATTCACACCGCAATTAATCTTTGTCAAACATTACTATCCTGACACATCATTTTATTTTGATTTACATTCAAAATTCCTTTCTTACAAGCTCGTTTATTTCTTATACTGGAAATCCTTCGTTCACGCAATAAACTTTTAGTGATATCAATGTTATCTACCGGTCTGGAATTCCTGGACATCCTGGAACAAATCTATTATTGTAAAACCTGATGTGAAATCCTTCATAATCCTTGTATTTGTTTATAATAATGCTTTTTTCATTCCGGGAAATCAGTGTTTTTACCTATCTTTCTGCTCCCAATTATTTGAAAAAAAGTAGCTATTTCTGGCAGGTTATGATTGGATTTTTACAGTAGTTAACCAAATAAATATAAAAATACTTATTTGACGATAAAAATTGAAAATTAAATGTGAATTCCTTGTGCTTAGAGTTTAGGCTTTATTTAATTGAAAATTAATTAATTTTATTGGGTGGAATCAAGTCAGACTGTGGATTTAAGAATCCGGGTTAAATTCCTATAGCCGATAAACAATTTTCATCACATTAAAATTACCCCTGTGACTTCCTTCTACTAATATCTTTGGGGACCGTGATTTGACGGTTTCATGCGCATAAATATATCACTTGCTGCTACAGTAGATTGTCACACCCAGTAGTAGGTTATATATCTATTTATATTTATTTTTAATGGGGTGGCTAGCTCAGTGGTATGAAGTCGGTCTGTGGATCCTAAGAACCCTGGTTCTATTCCCACAGGCGACAAACAATTTTCATAATTTAAAAAACTACCCCTGTGGCTCCTCCACCACTAACACCTTCGGGGGCCGTGATTTGACGGCTGGTAATCGCACTTCATGCTCATGATAAATCATTTAATCTGATATGGCAGTATGCCGCATCCAGTAATAGGTAGAAGCCGTCATGATATATTTATTTATTTTGTTTTATAATTTTCATAATACCCTCTACTCGATAAATTATCCCTATAAATATCATTCGACGTTTAATTTTTCGCCAGCCAAATTTTTATTGTCTTCTGTTAAACTTGATTGCTTCGAGGTAAATCGATCCAAGCAATTTGACATTAGACATTTCTTTTCATCTTGGATATCGCGATTCTTTATATCAATTGCTCTTGTTAGTTGTTACCTAGCAAACACGTAAATAAGAATTTAAAATAAATAAATATAAATATATCATCACGCGTAAAATATATCACTTACCTAGATTTGCTTCGGCAGAGTGCCACACCCAGTAATGAGTAGAAGGCGTGATGATATATTTATTTTATTTTATATTTATTTTTATAAATGACGACTTTACGAATTATGATTGTTCAATCAACAAATTTTATAGCTTCATTAAATTCATACAATTTTGTGTAAAAAATATTAAACACAGAATTTGTACTTTTACAACTTTTATTTAAAGAAAAATACTAAAATACTTTTGGATAATTTTGGAATGTAATTACCGACTTCGTTATGAAAGTCCCTAGAATTTTTCTATTCCTAAAGCTTTTGAAATATTTTGAAATTGGTAGATACCAAACATATCACCATTTATTCCTATGTCGTTCACGCATTCTCTCACCCTCAATTTTACCCACGTACATACAAATTAATCCAATGACATAACCAAGATAGTCCCATTATATGAAGGGCTACATGTAGTGTCATATATTTTATTGCATATTTTTAGTGATATCAGCATTCCCTTTGTTTAGTTCAGTGATCATACCTCACACATACATTTACTGGAGTTTCCAGGGACAGATCAGTTATCGCAGCCCACTACAAGCAGGAGCAATGACTTCTCAATTGCCGCGAATGTAAATGTTTGCGCGATATACGTTTACTTACTAGTACAAAGTGTATAGTGCGGGTACACATATTTGTTCATTTTATATAAATTCATTCACAGATCACTGTTTCGCAGAATTCTCATTCGCATTTTTATTGAAGGCTTCCTGTTTGTTTGTAAGTTATCAGCGATGATAGTTGAAGAGCAAATACATCTGTTGGTTGAACGCGGTATACAGGTCAGGTTATGTTTACTCGAAAGATATTTATACGAAAAATTGCTAATATTTAACTAGAACATGTGGTGCTTTCATTGAGTAATAGAGGTTTATTTTATTTTACAATAGATAATTTCTTTCTTCCCAATATTTCTTCTTTTAATAAATAAATATATCATCACGCATTGTACTCATTACTGTGTGTGGCACTCTGCTTTAGCAGATATCGGTAAGTGATATATTTATGCGCGAGAAGTGCAGTTACCAACAGTCAAATTACGGCCGCCTAAGATATTAGTGAAAGGGAAACCACAGGGGTAGTTTTAATGTGGTTAAAATTATTTGTCGACTATGGGAATCGAACCAGGGTTCTTAGGATCCGCAGGCCGACTTGATACCACTGAGCCATTACCCCATAAATAAAATAATAAATAATTATACCATCACGCCTTCTTCTCCTTACTGGCTGTGGCATTCTGCCTTACTAGATCTTGGTAAGTGATATATTTTGCGTGAGAAAGCGGTTACCAGCCGTCAAATCACGGCCCCAAAGCTGTTAGTGGAGGAGGATCCACAGGGGTAATTTTAATTTGGTGAAAATGATTGTCAGTTGTGGGGATCGAACCAGGGTTCTCAGGATACCACTGAGCCATTACCCCATAAATAAAATAATAAATAAATATATCATCACGCCTTCTACCCATTACTGGGTGTGGCACTCTGCCTTAGCAGATCTTGGTAAGTGATATATTTTGCGCATGAAGTGCGGTTACCAGTCATCAAATCACGGTCCCTTAAGATATTAGTGGAAGGAGAGTCACAGGTGTTGTTTTAATGTGGTGAAAATTGTTTGTCGACTATGGGAATCGAATCCGGGTCTCAAATGCACAGGCCGACTTGATACCACTGAGCCACCTACCCCATTCATTCTTTAAATGAAATACAGGTTAAATATAAATATCGTATGTATATGTGAACAAAAAAAAAACAAAAACAATGCATGTGTTAATAACTGGAAATGATTTCACTCGACAAAGACAAAGATGAAATGAGTGGTTATGGTACGAGTTTTGAATGTAGCTTTATTCTAAAGAAGACATTTTAATTCGTGAATTTTATACCTGGAAAAAGAGATTAAAAAACATGCAAATTTTGAAACGGATTAATTATTCCCCGCAGTTTCGTAACCTGGTTATATTATATTACCATTAATGTAATTGTAATTTTAATTAAAATGCTCCCTCTCCATAAGACTTTTTGCGAGATTTTTTGTTTTATGTAAAAAACAAAGTAGGTAGTTCATTTATAAAAGCAAACAAGCGAACCTACTGGCATCTATGCATAAATAACAATATCGCGTGTATTTCGCACATAAATTAAGATCCTCTTATTAATATACACTTTTAATGACTTTCTTTAAATTTTGTATGCAGAACCAATGGTACTCACAAATTAACGAGAACATTCAGGAAGTGTCTTTTCTTATGATGAAAAGAATATATGATAATCAATAAATTTTAATATAACGTGCTACAGAACAATAATTTCATATTGTTGACCTTTTTGCTTCCGTCATTCTGCTTATGAAGATCAATTAAAAAACTGTTTCAATTTATTTCTTCTTGTGAGCTTTCTATTATAGTTAATGAAATATTACAACTATGAAGCTTAAAAAAATATAAATTTTGTTCAAATATATCACTCATTTAAGTATGCTTTATACTGAAAAATTTTCAAGTGCTTTTGCTATATTTTATTTATTTATTTTACGTTTTTGGCTAGCACAGTGGTATGAAGTCGGCCTGTGAATCCTGAGGTCCCTAGTTCGATTCCCACAGGCGACAAATTTTCATAATTTGAAAAAGCTATCCCTGTGGCTCCTCCACCACTAACATGTTTGTGGGCCGTGATTTGACGACTTCACGCGCAAAAATATATCACTTACCGAGATCTGCTTTAGCAGAGTGCCGCACCCAGTAATGGGTAGAAGGCGTGATGATATATTTATTTATTTATTTTATTTACGTTATTGGCCATTTAGGATCGAGGGCGAGGTTCAGCCGTGGACTGTTCTTCAACCTAACCCTTACAAATATTTCACAAACAGCCATATCCTGGGCGGGATTCAAACCCGTAACCTACGGCGTGCAATGTCAAGCAATTGCTACGCTAGACAGTCAACTACCCTGGAAAACTTTTGTTTTTTGTTTATGCTTATGCTTAAGACAAAGATTAAAATTGTAGCTGGGAACAGTGTGACGTTATTACGTACCTATATTCGGATATTTACATAACGGGTACTCGGTTTTGGCTATCCAGATAGTTCGAATATCCGAATAGCTTGGATATCTGAACTGATCGAATAGTCGAATAATTGAACTGTCCGAATAGTTTGGACTGCGCTAAAAGTTTACTAGTAAGCCAATTTTGACACTGGAAATACAGTGCCGTTGAGCGCATTTCCATATCTTTTTTAGTTTTTAAGATATAGCCTCCGGAAATGTTTAATTTTCTACAAAATTTACCTCATCATACTTTCGACTTTCCCGAGGCTATATCTCAAAAACTAAACAAGATATGAAAATTCGCTCAACGGCATTGAATTTCTCGTGCGTCAATTGACTTGTAAACAAATTTTTAGCATTTTTTATTGTTCAAAAAGATTCCACCAAAATTTTCTCTTCGAACAGTTTTTGCACAATATCTCAAAAACTAGAAGACATATGCATTTGGGGATTTTACCAATGCACTCAGCGGGTCAAAATACATATGTATGTATATTTTCGTTACAATATTCGTACGAGGAGGAATTTTAGAGCAAACAGTCTGAAAATAGCCTAAAATCAATAAAAATCCTAGGGAAGAAATTTTCAAAAAATGAAAATCGCTAAAAATTTGCTTATAAGTCAATTCGGATACGAGGAATTCAATGCCGTTGACCGCATTTTCATATCTTGTTTAGTTTTTAAGATATATCATCTGGAAAAGTTAAATTTGCTACAAAATTTACCTCAGCATATTTTCGACTTTCCCGAGGCTATATTTCAATAACTAAACCAGGAATGAAGAAGCGCTCAACGACATTGAATTTCTCGTGCTTCAATTGACTTGTAAACAAATTTTCAGCAATTTTTATTTTTCAAAAATTTTCATCACAATTTTCTCATCGATTAGTTTTTAACCAATATCTTTAAAACTAGAAGACATATATTCTTGGGGATTTTACCGTTTGATTCAGCGGGTCAAAATACATATGTATGTAAATTTTCGTTACAATATTCGTACGGGGAAGAATTTTAAAGCAAGCAGTCTGAAATTAGCCTAAAATCAATAAAAATCCAAGGGGTACCCCTTACAAACATTTCAAGAAATGAAAATTGCTCAAAATTTGCTAATAAGTCAATTCGGATACGAAGATTTCAATGCCGTTGGCCGAATTTTCATATCTTGTTTAGTTTTTAAGATATATCATCTGGAAAAGTTAAAATTCAAATCTGAATAATTTTTGAACATCCAAATAACGAATATGGAGACTAACAAATATCCGAACTATCCGGATACACAACGAATAGCCGAACTATTCGGATTATATGGAAACTAACGATTATCCAAATTATTCGGACACGAATATTCGGTTGACTGAATATTCGTTCAATTATTTTTTGACGTTTCTCAGAACCAATGTAATACTTCATTCTATGTCACGTGTCTACTTTTAACCAATCCTGTCATTATTATACTGAGAATAAAGCTCTAGTAATTATTCCCGGGAGCTTTTGTTTTTGTTGACAAATGATAGGTAGTTGTCAAATAATTATTTAAAACTGTCAACGCGTCAAGTAAAATGTATGAAAAAATCGATTTAGTTCCATTTCAGATACAAAAATACATCAACAAATTTTGGAAACAGCTTCCAAGAATACATTAATAAGTAATAAATCGATATGGGACCCAGTTCAAAATCTTTTAAGTTGGATGAATCGACCTCAACAGCTAAGTCAAAGAGTTTAATAAATTAGAAAATAATTCTCTAGTATCTTTCTCAAACTTATTGCCTGACAACAAGTTTTCGAAAGATCTGTCAAATTATTTTCAATTTATTCTCACTCTCTTGTTATATTATTACTGACAATTTTTTTCAAAATCGACTTCCCTAGTCATTATGGTAAGAGCGTGCCTGAGACAAACTTTCATATTTATTTTATGTCGTGTATCAACATCGTTAAAATTATATATTTTTAGGAAGAATTTGTCAATTTTCAGAGTAACAGCTAAAACTGATTTCCTTTTTTGTTATTATAATATAATTCCACAATTCCTTTGTTCGTCAATATATCTTTTCTATTTTTGTTTGTTTTTATGATTTATATTTATCGTTTACCAACAGATGTATTACAACTATATTGTCAAATAAATAAAGACATAAATTTCTCATCTCTATACATTTATTTAAATTTCTCTCCATCCATGCTTTTACATGCGTGCCGCACATTAATATATCATAAAACAGAAACAAAATCCCACATTTCACAAACAATAATTTACTTGCATTATCAAAACAATACATGCACATTTATCACTGCTACTACATTTTATTACAACACTAATGGCAAAATTTACGAGCATGAATTTAGGTCAGAATTAAACATATTCACAGAGCATCGGCATCTTCTCAAACAGCACTTGTGGGTGACATTGTGTGTCCCACACTTATGATTTTGGGATTCAGATAGTGATAGCGTGAAATTGCAGCACAAAATAACGGTCAGTATTTTGACAGCATGCTGAGCCGTGGGCCGTATTCACAGAAAACTATTG
Organism: Pterostichus madidus; assembly: GCA_911728475.2. Taxonomy (NCBI): domain Eukaryota; kingdom Metazoa; phylum Arthropoda; class Insecta; order Coleoptera; family Carabidae; genus Pterostichus; species Pterostichus madidus. The sequence continues at coordinate 43,304,638 of OU452301.1, forward strand.
TTGTGGAATATTTGCCGTGTTTCAGTAGGTGCACATGTGTTGTCGAATATAAGTTGTATAAGGTGTACCATGAGAAACAGTCGAATCATTGGTTTATGAATATATACTGCTATAAATTAATATCATGCAGGGATACTGTTAGTTTCTATGCTGATAAATTTTGATTTCGTGCGACGTCGACTAGCAGATTAGCTGTATACTTATGTTCGTTTTCATCAACGAAATTTAAATTTTAGGTTCGACGAATATATAAAATCAAATCGAAGTATAATAAATATCATACGGGAGCAGGGTGAAAAGTCCCTGAAAAATAAATCAGATGGTGCCACAATCGCAAATCTCATGTGACATTTGTGATGTACCATTTTTAACTAGAACGCATTAAAATTTTCAGACTGATATGTCATTCAGTTCTGTTTTGACACCCATCGAAAGCAAGCAACCTTGAAGATCTTTGAAAACATGGAAAAAACTGAATTTCGCGTCTTGATTAAACATTATTTCTTGCGTGGAAAAAACATTACGCAAACCAAAGCATCGCTTGTTAAAAATTATGGAGACTCCTCACCATCGATTGGAACGATTCACAAGTGGTCTACTGATTTTCGTTGTGGTAGTAGGACCACAAAGGACGCCGAACGTTCTGGTCGTCCATTTGAGGTTACAACGACAGAAATTGTCGATAAAATCCATGGTATGATATTGGACGATCGGCGAGTTAAAGTGCACGAGTAGCTGAGGCTATGAGCATCTCAACCGAACGGGTACGGAACATTTTGCATCAATTTTTGAATATGAGAAAGCTATCTGCCAAATGGGTGCCGCATTGTTTGTCGATGTTCAAGCGCAATAAGAAGGACTGTTTGCCCCCCTGCGATTTTTATCTATTTCCAAACTTGAAGAAATGGATCGGCGGAAAGAGATTTGGCTTCAACGATGAGGTCATCGCTGAGACAAACGCCTATTTTGAAGGATTTCCAAAATCGTATTATTTGGAAGGGATAGAAAAATTTGAAAAACGTTGGATGAAGTGTATCGAGCTACAAGGAGATTATTATGTTGAGAAATAAAATATGTTTTGACCAAATAAATAATTTCTTGTTTCATTTTTCAGGGACTTTTCACTCTGCTCTCGTACAATAGTTCATTTTCTAGGAATGAAAACTATCACTTTCGTCTCTCAAAAAGAAAGAAGAAAATCACTTACCGAGATCTGCTTTAGCAGAGTGCCACACCCAGTAATGGGTAGAAGGCGTGATGATATATATTTTTTTATCTAAACAAACAAAACACAAAGTATTTACGATTTCTAGTTAGACAAAGCTACCAGGAAACAACAGAAGCTAGTGCTAGTAGACGTATTGGCAACTGACGTCTGGGTAGCCGGGTAGCGGAACAACTGTTAGTTGGGACGCCTCTGTTTGAAGACGTGCGGAGGAGCGTTAGTGCAGATCAAGAGCTACCATAACGTTTAGCGTTAGTCGTTCAACTGTTTAGCGTTAGCGTCTACCCATTAACTCGCAGAGTATTGGTTGTTGAACTTAATTAACGGTAATCAATCCTAGCTTGTGTGAAATGTAAATGACTGTGCGAAAACTTCTACTTTTTATACTTTCTGTATTTTGCTTAAGAATATAAATAAAAATAAATAAATATATCATCACGCCTTTTACCCATTACTAGGTGTAGCACTCTGCCGAAGCAGATCTTGGTAAGTTATATATTTATGCGCGTGAAGTGCGGTTACCAGCCATCAAATCACGGCTTCCAAAGATGTTAGTGGAGGGGGAGCTACAGGGGTAATTTTAAATTGGTGAAAATGTTTTGTCGGCTATGGGGATCGAACCAGGTTTCTTTGGATCTACAGACCGACTTGCTACCATTGTACCATTACTTAAGAATATATAAAATAATAAATACATAAATATATCATTACGCCTTTTACCCATTACTAGGTCTGATACTCTGTAATAGCAGATCTCGATACGTAATATATTATTATGCTCGTAAAGTGCGGTTACCAGGCTTCAAATAACGGCCCCCAAAGATATTACTGGAGGAGGAAATTCAGGGTGTAATTATAATGTAGTGAAAATTGTTTGTCAGCTGTGAGAATCGAACCCAGATTCTCAAGTCTACAGTGCGACTCGATACCACTAAACCAGCTACCCCTACACATAGTCATTTATTCAATTTTGTAAATAAAAATAAATAAATATATCATCACACCTTTTTACCCATTACTGGGTGTGGCACTCTGCCGAAGCAGATCTCGGTAAGTGATATATTTATGCGCGTGAAGTGCGGTTACCAGCCGTCAAATCACGGCTCCCAGAGATGTTAGTGGTGGGGAAGCCACAGGGGTAATTTTTAATTTGGTGAAAATTGTTTGTCGGCTGTGGGGATTAAACCGAGGTTCTCAGGATCCACAGGCCGACTCGATACCAACTGAGCCATTACCCCATAATATTGTATATTGTCTAAATTGACTGTTGTAGAATTTACAATCGTATTTTAATTATTAATATATTACAGAGTGATCAAAAGGAATTGTTACAGTTGGCAATAAAAAAAACTACTTGAAATTGGTAAGCCTGATACATAAATTAATTTCCTGGTGTTGACAGTGACATTTAAAATTTAAATTTGAGTACATTTATTATTACATTTATTTCTAAAGTATTTCTATTACTTAAAAAGTCAAAATTCTTTTAGCTGTCAGACTCCTGACATAACCTATTTGTATTTATTAGAAATGTCAAATAGCATTTCCGCCTTTATCTGACGTTGTGCCAACTGTGGAATAAAAAGATCTCTGGAATTGTATTGCCAACTATAACAATTCCTTTTGATCATCCTGTAGAAATACTAAACATCAAACCAGTGGTACTAAAGTTTGATCATGAAGTATAGAAACATCCTGTATGGGATTTGAATATTGTCTGTGATAAAAAAAACGTTATTCTGTTTTTGTTTCTGTTATTAACATTTTTATAATATCTGTAGAAAACAACAACAGATTTTGTTTGTTGTCATAGTTTTAGAAATGACGTATTTATCTAATCATTTGGTATAGCGTATAAATGGAATTATAGTCAAATTTAAAGTACAAAATTAAGTGTATAACAATAACTGGTATAAAGAAAAATATCTTGGATCAGAATAATTACACTTATTATTTTAACTTCTTGTAAAAAATTCTAACTACGATTAATATTCGTTAAGTAATGGTATAAATTTACGCACGAAATTGGTAGTTTATAACTTATAAAAATTGTCTGATATAGAATCATTACATTATTTATGAAATATTAAATTACCTATGCCAATAGATCGTTATATGTTCCATGTGAATTATCAAAACTTAATCGTGCATAATAACAAATTTTCTAATCAATTTTAATTTAAAACAGGAACTTCGGCTAACTTATAAAACATTGGTTCTGACATAACCAATCATTTTACTCTGTAATTATGTACGTAAGCTATAAAATAAATGAACAGGTATCTCAATTTAGGAACCTGACTATAAGTATAAATACATCCAATATACATGATATTGGTACAATACAGGATATGAATAGGCATAAATTTGTACGGGGTTAATTTAAAACTTTTGAAGAGAAAATACTTATGTCATCTACTTATATTTTTATTAGAAAGTCGAATAAAAATTATTAACTTTTTTTAATTAATTTTTGCAATTATAAATATTAAGACAATAATAAAGAAAATATATTAAACAAGTGTTGATTAACACTGTCATTTATTTTTCTAAAAAGAAACTCATAGCTGACTGATTAAAGTGTTGTTTTTATTAAATTTAATGACAAATTTTGATTACTACAATCTATTTATTGTTTTTTAATAAGATTTATTCTTTTTTAATATTTAAAAACAAATTAAATAAGAAAATACGTATTGCCTATTAAAGGCGCCTCCGTTATAAAATTTTGTGAGAATCACTTTCATTCTTATATTTTATATATCTAGTTATGAAGAAAAACTATTATATAGTAATAACATAAAAGATAATGTTTGATTACAACAATGAAACATTCCAGTTGTGAAAGATCACAACAATAAAAGATTACAATAATGACGATTATAACAATGAAAGATTACAATAAAGACGATTATAACAATAAAAGATTATAATAAAGAAAGATTGTAAAAATAAATAAATAAATATATCATCACGCCTTCTACCCATTACTGGATGTAGCATTCTGCCGAAGCAGATCTCGGTAAGTGATATATTTTGCGCGTAAAGTGCGGTTATCAGCCGTCAACTCACGGTCCCCAAAGATGTTAATGGTGAGGGCGCCACAGGGATAGTTTTAAAATGGTGGTAAATTGGTGAAAATTGTTTGTCGTCTGTGGGAATCGAACCATGGTTCTCAGGATTCATAGGCCGACTTGATATCATTGATTTGACTAATGTCACTAATCAAATAATCAGAAACAAGTGAATTATTGTGCGAATTGCATTTAACAACCCTACCTGTTCTTTAAAATGTACCTATAGTTTGAACAGAACAATCAAAGCTACAAAATTGTAAAATTAAAATTTTTAGATTGCAATATATTCAAATTTATTTACGTATTTATTTATTTGATCGTATACGACTAAAATTTATAAAATTCTTTTTAAAATTTTATCAGGTGCAATTATAAAAATTGCCACCCCAAATTAGTAAATAGCACTGATAAAACAATATTTGTAACAAATGTTTCATGTATACCTACTATAGAAATTATAATGTTATAAAATATTGAATTGTCAAAAATTTTCCACCGTGGACAGTAAGTAAATATTACATATCAAGATCCTGTTTATTTTGACAACAATTTGACAGCTATCAATTTAGACACCTATTTTTGCTTTCCTTCTATTTGTGCAAGTATTGTACAAAATAGCTTGCTAACCTCGAACTGTAAGTGATTTTTTTAGGTCGCGAATGTTTAGGAAATCTCGACCCTTCGGGCCTCGATTTCCCAAACTACATTCTTGACCTAAAAACTGACACTTACAGTTAGTTCATGGTTAGGCTTGCCACCTCTCCGGGTTTGACTCGGAGACCCCGGGTTTCAGTGAGTTATCTCCGGGCTCCGGGTTTAATTATTATTTCTCCGGGTTGTGTAAGTAAAATTGAATATGTAGTGCTATGTAGTTAGTTGTCCAGGACAAATCTGTCTCACTTTCGGAATCTTCTACGGCGAAATTTTTTTCATTGATGATCTTCTACATCTTATTGTTATCTAGTTTAATTTCTGTCACTAAATCTTCCAAGTTCTTGATTCTGTCCTCATGATTTTAAGGCAGAATTTATACAATTAATTTCGGTTCTAATAGTTGGTACATCATCTTGTATCAGATCAAATTTTTTAGAATTGTAGCATGTTTTCAGAAATAGACTTAATTTTAGGTGAGGGGATGTCTTCTGTTGCATGTGATTATATTAAATTTTGTCAATATTGTTACAGTTTAATCGTATATATGGCGTTGAATACACAAATTTTATTGTTACAATAGATTTATCACTTCCAATCTTGTTTTACTTTATTTTATATGTAATTATTTTACCATGATAACAAAAACACTTGTCTTTAACAAAACAAAGTAACCCTGTTTTATCAAATATGGTAATAATAATAAAGTTGCAGGATCTTCTTTTAAAAAATAGTCATCGACTTCGGGCGAGACTTAGTTCTGACGTTGTAATCCTATTCATGGTACGTAATATACAGAGTGATCAAAAGGTATTGTTACAGTTGGCAATAAAAAAAACTACTTGATATTGGTAAGCCTGATACATAAATTCATTTCCTGTTGTTGACAGTGACATTTAAAATTTAAATTTGAGTACATTTATTATTACATTTATTTCTAAAGTATTTCTATTACTTAAAAAGTCAAAATTCTATTAGCTGTCAGACTCCTAACATAACCTATTTGTATTTACTAGAAATGTCAAATAGCATTTCCGCCCTTATCTGACGTTGTGCCAACTGTGGAATAAAAAGATCTCTGGAATTGTATTGCCAACTATAACAATTCCTTTTGATCACCCTGTACTTACTATATTATACTATTGCTTAATTCCTTAGATATTTTTTAGAGGTTTTCATTTGTTCATTATGCACTAAATAAACCAAAAAGGAAACTCTATTCAATCAACGCATCTGTCAGTTTATCTTGACATTCATACATTTTCGATCAGCAATTTCAAAACAATATAAATTGCAACTCTATTTAATAATCCTGTTGAATTATTGATGCTGCAAGGTAAACTCCACATAAACCTGAATAATATCCCGACAATAAAATTACATTTGTGTGGTCTCCACTGAGTGTTGGTGGCAAACTTTAATGAATTCAAAACTGATACTCCATAGTCATGTTCTGCCAGATACAGATAGCCAATTCCAAATTGTATGTTTACATGCTGCAATCAAGTCGTAAAGTACATGATGCAACGCACTCATGATGAAATTATAAACAATGTGCAGGTTGATAATGAACTACGCCTCGATTGGAATTTACATTGTTGCCCATGTCGCAGTATAGGTATTAATTTATCTCACTCTTTATCCCACTGCTATCAAACTAATTTTATTTCTAAACATTATGGTTATATTGTGCAATTTTTATCAATAAAACATGAATTAACCAGTAATTTTGGATAATTAAATAATTTAGGATGGTTGAAGTTTACTTTCGTAACGATTTTCATTAAATTTTATGCAAATTACATAGGCATTCATAGGCAGCTGCACATTATAGGTTGCCATGAGAAATAAAACAAACAACGTATTGACAAATATGTCAAATTATTGCGACACGAGATAGTTTTGATTGGCCCAGCTGCCATGTTGTTGCAAACAAGGATTGTAAAATTTTGTTGAAAATAAAACTATGTACAAAACTTTTGTCCATAAAATACAGAATGAACAAATATAAGAAAACCTATGAATAATAACTAATGTTAGGAAACAGTATAATAGTAATATTGTACAAGTACATTTATGTTTACAACTAATTTAATAAGAGCAACAAAAAGATACTCGTATGTTCCCCAAATTTAAATGACAAATAATAGAACAAATTTTGTCAACAGTTTTCTTTTCCATTGCTATCTGAATTATTAACTTTTATTTGTAAAATTTTACAAATTTGCTACAAAATGGCGGTTTGTACAATTTGATCTGTACATCCAATTGCAAATGAAACATCCTATAGACCATTTCAAAAATGACCGCGACCTCTAGTTGTTTATTTTTTTAACTAATAACTTAGTGCCGCCGGATGGCGGAGAACGAGGTATTTCAAAATGAATTTAAGTACAAAGTAAGTAAAATGTTTATAGTGAAAATGAAAACTTATTGTAGTATCAAAATAAATGAAGTATATTCATCAGTTATTTATAAATTACGTTTATATGATAGATTTGGTATAATAACCTAACATAATTGCAGTTGGGCACTATAGTGAAAATTATAAAGTCACTGAAAGATATTTAAAATGATAGAATTTATGCATATTAGATAAAGTTTTTAATTTTAAATATCTGTCCTTTTTTTAAAAATCATTAGAAATATTTTTCTTTTGCAGGTCCTCATTTTCGATCCCCTGACTCTCTCTTTTTAAACCTACATATCCCACTCTTTCTTCAAATCTTTTATCCACGTCTTGTCCTCTGTACCTTTCGATTGTATTCATTTAAAAATTAATAGGACAGAAATTATCGGCATAATTTATATATTTAAAATTTCGTTATAGATATGCGTTTTTTGTTGTTGGTAAAAAGTTTTGTCTATTATTTTTTTGGTATTATAAATATTTGGCAACGTATGTAATTTGAAAGAAGGAACATATAATTATTTTAATTTGTTGATTCTTAGTTTATAATTACAATGTCATAACACTTTTTATAAGATTTTATTGTCTTCGCCAAGGATGAGATTGATGCACTGTAACGGAAAACAATAAACTATAAAATTATTTACACTTCATAAATTTAATTAACGATTTACAGGAAATTTGTAATTTAATTTATTATTAACAAAGATAAAAGTTATAAATAAATAAGACTCATGCTTGTACCTACCGTAATTTATTTTTCTTCAAAACTGAATTTTAATGATGACCTAATAAGTTGGTTCAAGTGTGCTGTAATTTTGTGGAACTTTGACAAGTGATGGAATTTTTTTTCTTATTTTAAAACTTACTTCCACATCGCAATTGACAATTTGTCTTTGTATTATTTATTCTTTGCTATTCAGCAGTTTTTGCGATTTTTGTCGGTAGATGGCACCACGGGTTGCTCCGTAGCTCTCATGTCATGTTACCGTCTTACATAGTTTAACATCCGTCAGTTCAGCTTCAAAAGTATCACAGTTCACTAGCCCCTAGTTGGTCTAGTTGGATAGTTGATCGCACCATACTGATGAGTCCCTAAAGGACGAAACGCGTCTATGGTTAAAGCTAAACTGACCAGCCTTTGATGATGACCTAATAAGTTGATTCAAATGTGATGTAATTTTGTGGAACTTTGAAGTGTTGGAAATTTTTTTTCCTTTTTTTATTTTATTAAATTATTTTATACATACTTATAACACCTAGAGAATATCTATGATATTATAAAGTTGTTATGTTTTTCATGTAAGTCAATTTCTTCGCATACTGTTTTTTCTTTCACGTAAAATTGAAAGCGGCGTGGTCAAAGTAATTCCGTAATTAATATTCAGTGTTGAAAATCTGTTAATGGGAGTGCTAAAGTTAATGTCCATGCACAAAGCGTAGTTTAGTGTGTTAAATGATCAATTTAAATGAGATCAGACACTTGAAGAGCGAATGGTGCTTGCAGACAACTTTTTGTGAATCACCACATCCTTGAGTCGAACGAGTTCGAGTGCAGTTCACTCTTCGAAGGGTTATAGGGGCAAGTGAAACTAATTTCACTTATTCCATTGTCTTGTGGTTTGTGTGGGTTACTAGTAAAAGTATGTCTTCAATTCTAAATTCATTTCATGTTATAGATAACACTCTATTGTCGTTGAATTCCTGGTAGATTTTAGAACTAGAAAGTATTTAATTTTTTTCTCAATAATTCAACTCATATAGAAACGTCATTTTTGTCATTTGATATCGAGCAAACAAGGAAGATAAAACGATGTTCTCAGCTACCCAATTAGTAATTACAGTTAATAGTTACAGTTTGTCTTATAGCAAATATTGTTATCGTTTCCACAAATAAAATTAAGACACTATTTGAAAGATTTGCAAACTTCTAACTTTTCAATTACACTTAATGCGATAGATGTATTATTTTTTGTTCACCTTTCATCATTGCCTAGAATTTCCTTTTATGCTAGTGACAATTTAAATATTTAGTAATAAAATTATGAATTTATAAGAAGCACGTCGCCCTAGTTGGACTCTATCAAACAAATAAAGTTCAAATTAATCGGACAAACCGTCTAGGCTGTAGAACTGGGCAAATGATCGTTATGAATCTATGCAGACATATATAGATATGCCCCGACAGCTTTTAGTATGATCGCAAAAAAAATCTGTTAATGAAAATGCGATTTTTTTGGTTGAACCAGTATAAAAATTGAAAAAAATTAAGATATGTTTATATATAATTCTACCTACGAGAAATCAAATGCCGTTGAGCACATCTGTGTACCTTTTTTAGTTTTCGAGTTACAGCGATTTTTGACTTTTTTTAAATTTCAATTTTCAAGGCCCATATCTCGAAAACTAAAAGAGATATTGAAATGCGGTTGAAACGAGTGTATTTCTCGTGCTCCCGTTAACTTATACTGATATTTTAAAAAAATTTAAAATATTACTATTTTTTGCAAAATATTTTTTTGTCTATATTTTAAAAACTTGAAGAGATAATAAAAATCTGTGGACAACAGTAGATTCCTCGCATAAAAGTACATACGCATGTAAAATTTCAGAATTTTTGCACAATAGATAAAAATTTTAGAGCAAAAAAACTAAAAATGGCCTAAATTCGTAAAAATCTTATGTAAACCCCTCCAAAAATCTTCAAAAAACAGCGATTTTTAGTTTTTTTGTAATAAATAATTTATCCTTACGAATTTTTGCCTCAAATTTTGCACACCTCTGTACTTTTTCGTGAGAAATTCACTCCCGTTCATAGATTTTCATTATCTTTTCAAATTTTTGAAATATTGACAAATGAATTTTTTTTTAAATAGTAAAATTTTCAAAATTTTCAGAATTTTGTTATAAGTTAATTAGGGCACGAGAAGTATAAGCGTTCAAACTACATTTCAATAACTCTTTTAGTTTTTAAGATACGGGCCTTCAAAGTTTAAATTTTTATAATGTAAAAAATCGCTCAAAGGCATTCAATTTCTCGTAGTCCGATTTATATAGAACTATATTTTATTTTTTTCGATTTTTAAACTGGTTCAACCAATAAACCACTACGCAACTACAATATCAGTTCTTCAGTATGTTGTAGTATATCTCGACGCGAATTATCAAAATTGCGTCTGGCGGCTTGTGGCAATGTTCGCACATTGCTCACAAGGGTAGCGCGGGAGGAAGAGGATGTGGAAAGCATTCCTGGAGAGTTATTCACCCTGCTCTGTGAGTTGTTCTGGTCCTGGCCGGCGCTGGAAGTTTGTGTTTCCTTGTTGAAGACTTTAGTTTGTTTTTAGTGTTGAATGTGTTAAATACCGACAGGAAATGTGAAAGAAGTATGGTTAGGAAGTGTTTTCTCAAGGGTAGAATAATAAATTTGCGGATAGGTGGCAGTACTGACTAAAGTTAAACACTAGAGCAAGTTATTACTTCATAATACATAATTAAGAAATGTTTTACAAATAAATAGAGCTCGAAATGAAAAGTTTCATGAACCAGAATACCTCTTAGATATTATAAATTAAATAATTAAATACAGGATAGATAGCTCAGTAGTATTAGGCCAGCATGTGGATTTTAGAAGCGGAGTTCGATTTCTGCAGCTGACAATTTCCACCACCTTAAAATTATCCCTGTGGCTTACCCACCACTAACATCTGTGGGAGTCATGATTTGACGACTGGTAACTGTATTTCACGCACACAAATATGTGAAAGTTGTGATGATATATTTATTTTATTTATTTATTTATAGTTTATGTATGGGGTAATGGCTCAGTGGTATCAGGTCGGCCTGTGGATCCTAAGAAACCTGGTTCGATCCCCACAGCCGACAAACATTTTCACCAATTTAAAATTACTCCTGTGGCTTCCACTAACATTTGGAGGCCGTGATTTGACGGCATTTCACGCGCATAAATATATCACTTACCGAGATTTATTTCGGCAGAGTGCCATACCCAGTAATGGGTAAAAAGGCGTGTTGATATATTTATATTTTATTTATATTTACAATTACAAACTTTAGTAATATTTCGCGTAATAAAAATCCGAGATATTGTTACATTCAAAAATTACTAATTTATCGCTAAAATAACATAACTTTTCTTGATTACGCAATGGCAACAAATGATAGTGGAGAGGGTATTCGGTCGTAATTTTCAAATAAAATTAGTTTATTTTTAAAATATTAATGCTTTTCAGAAATATTAATTTTTAGATAAAGAACATTAATCGTCGTAAGTATAAGCATCATTTAATAATATTAATAATTTTTAGATACGCAACAATATTTACCAGAATGTCACGAACCGGAACACTGTTCCGGTTTACTCCGGTGCATTTCAAGTCCTGCAAATAAACAACAAAGTCAAACAGTAACCAAAGTGCTATTCACCTATTCATGTACCATATCAAGAATCTTACCAGCCATGAAAAAAATATTTCATACTATAATTAAACCCAATTAATATTACAAAACACTTGCATAATCATAATAACAGTAGCCTTCCAAACAAAAGAATAAAAAACATAAACATTACCAAGTTCAATGACATTTGAAAAACTCAAGAGCAGACAACTGACTAATTCAAATTCAAAGTCAGAAAAAACGCGTACAAATGCTTATTCTTTAGTGGAGATGATAGGTTCTGAAAGCTCAAATGTATTTTGGTATTTTTTGCTCGGGGACGTACTCAAATGTTGGCTTGTTTACCTTGTAGTATGCTGAGTCAAATCGTGCGAATTTGAACCAAACAATGATGAATTATGAATCATCAATCTGATATCGACAATAAAACTGCCGGAAAAGAAGATTAAATCATAACTTAATGGAGTATAACTGCGAGATATCGATCTAAATTAATTTGACATTCTGTTTTTCTATTTTTAGAAAAAGATAATTTAATAATAAACCTCTCCCCTATTCTATAATCGGATTGTTAACGATCGAAATATTAATGACGTTTTATATTTCATGATTATTTATTAATAATTTTATTCTGTGTTTTAAATAATAGTTATATAAAATAAGAAGCTAATAGAAAAAAAATTACCAACACTTGTCAAAGTTCCACAAAATTACAGCACATTTGAATCAACTTATTAGGTCAGTTCAGCTTTAACCATAGACGCGTTTCGTTCTTTAGGAACTCATCAGTATGGTGCGATCAACTATCCAACTAGGCCAAGTTGGTCGCCATCGAAAGGCACCCTTCAGATAACTTTCTCATATCGCTTTTGTCAGAAAGTAAAATTTTCTTCTTTCTTTTTGAGAGACGAAAGTGATAGTTTTCATTCCTAGAAAATGAACTATTGTACGAGAGCAGAGTGAAAAGTCCCTGAAAAATGAAACAAGAAATGATTTATTTGGTCAAAACATATTTTATTTCTCAACATAATAATCTCCTTGTAGCTCGATACACTTCGTCCAACTTTTTTCTAATTTTTCGATCCGTTCCAAATAATACGATTTTGGCAATTCTTCAAAATAGGCGTTTGTCTCAGCGATGACCTCATCGTTGGAGCCAAATCTCTTTCCGCTGAGCCATTTCTTCAAGTTTGGAAATAGATAAAAATCGCAGGGGGCCAAAAAGTCCTTCTTATTGCTCTTGAACATCGACAAACAATGCGGCACCCATCTGGCAGATAGCTTTCTCATATCCAAAAATTTATGCAAAATGTTCCGTACCCATTCGATTGAGATGTTCTTAGCCTCAGCAACCTCGTGCGCTTTACCTCGCCGATCGTCCAATATCATACCATGGATTTTAATAATGTTTAACAAGCGATGCTTTGGTTTGCGTAATGTTTTTTCCACGCAAGAAATAATGTTTAATCAAGACGCGAAATTCACTTTTTTCCATGTTATCAAAAATCTTCAAGGTTGCTTGCTTTCGATGGGTGTCAAAACTGAATGACATATCAGTCTGAAAATTTTAATGCGTTCTAGTTAAAGATAGTACATCACAAATGTCACATGAGATTTGCGACTTTTCACCCTGCCTTCGTAGGCACGTGCAGAATAGTTCATAGGGCTACTGAAAATGGACGGAAATAAGACCCAACTCAGGAAGGCGTAGATCAGGAACCAGAAACAGAATGAAAATATTTATTGTTGATATTGTAACTTGTAAGGACAATTTAGTTATAAATTTATTGTAATTACTTACCAGAAAGACCGTAATTGTAATGTTTATCTGTAACAGAGAAAATGTTCAATAAAGAAAACAATAATTTAAAACCGAAATAAAAATGAAGATATATTTGAAGTAAAATTGTTCCTACAAGTATTTATAGTGATACAAATAATCATGGAGCGTATCTGAACGGCACTTGTTTACCTTGCGAAACCGAATGGCAGTGACCGACGAAATACAAACTTATTATATGAGTTCCACATCTCTACCGTGACAATGAACCATGTATGGAACTCGCACAATAATCGTTTATTTTTAACTGCACAATGTTTCTTACTGAAGAAATAATTGTGCTTGTTAATATAAACCCACATTTTTATTGTGGTATTTCATGACCTACACTTTGTCTTCAATGATTTTTATTTTGAAGAATAACAAAAAAGGAAATAGGTAACGTGCTGACAGATCTATGATAGTGAGAGAAGATAAAGTGTAGGCATAGGTCATGGTATGTCAGATATAGTTAGGTCTTCAAGCAAATTTATCTGAATCATGGTGTGGCATCATTAGTTTTTAAATTTGTCAGTCAGATGATTACGTAACTGATGTAATTATTGGTAAATTAAATAATTGGGTAGTCTAGTCATTCTATTTTTTTACAAGTCCAACCCCAAACGTTTTCGTATTTGTACGGCATATAAATTTGTTATTTACATTTCAATTATTCAATTTTACAATTAAATATTTGCATATTATCTAACATCAACTGTTTTTGTACTTTTAGTGAAGTGGATTTATGTGTTTACACAAGGGATGATACTGTTTCTTTATAGACGAGCTTTTAACCATTAGACAATATTACAAAATTAGAACTAAATGATGAACTATAGTATAGTACAAAGACTAAATGTCAATTACGATGTGGAATTCAGTCTTAATAAATAAGAAAAATAGGAAAAAACTTTCCATCACTTATCACAAATCCCACAAAATTTACAGCACGTTTGAATCAACTTATCACGTCATCATCAAACGGCTGGTCAGTTCAGCTTTAACTATAGACGCGTTTCGTCCTTTAGGGACTCATCAGTATGGTGTAATCAACTATCCAACTAGACCAACTAGGGACTTAGTGAACTGTGATACTTTTTGAAGCTGAACTGACTGATGTTAAAAACTATGTACCATCTACCGACAGAAATCGCATACTGCTTGACAGCAATTGAAATAAAATAAAGACAAAAAGTCTTATTATTTTTCTTATTTATTTAGTGAATATATACATTCCAAAGTATTTCAGCCCTCCAATACCTAGAACAGTGTTTCCCAAAGTGTGGTACGCGTACCCCTTAGTGTACGCGAAGATTTTCTAGAGGTACATGTGACTCCGGGCTTTTGCTGCGCCTAGTGCAACAAGCAACTTATTATTATTATTATTTTTTCGATTACAAACATAAAAAAATAATAAAACTTCGGTAATTGTTAGTATTGTGTATGTGCGGTTTTGTATACATGCGTAGTCAAGGCGTCCCCCCCGTTTCTGGCGCTACTGATTGTAATGAATGTTATTTATTATATATATATATATATATATTCTATTATGAATTAATTTTATTTTTTGTTTATTATTTTTTTGTTTATGTACTAAAAAATGAGAAAAAATAAATATATTTTGATTGTTATTAAACTATATGCATTTTTTTTTTGACGAGGGTTACACAGTGTTACGAAAATTATAGAAGGGGTACACACATGTCGAAAGTTTGGGAAACATTGACATAGAATAATTAACAACAATAAGATGGAAGGATAACAGTAGTTGAAACAAAATATTATGCAATTTACTTCAATTTTATATTACATATATTTATTTCGAGTAAGGGTTAAATTGCTCAGTAGCAACGCGTCAGGCTGGATTTGAGAACCCGAGTTCAATTCCCACTACTGAAACTGAATTTCACCACAATAAAATTATCTTTGTAACCCCTCCCATCATCTTTGACTATGCTACGGCCTACGGCAAAGTACCACACTCGGTAATGGATAAAAAGCATGATGGTTTTATTTTATTTATAAATAGCGAATTACTTTCAGATCCATTGTCATATTTCTCCCTTCTTAGAAATGTTGCTCAATGTCTAATTTGGAATTGAATTGGAAGAATGAAAATTATTTTAAAAATTGGGACAATCATTCAGTAATAACCATGTCGCATATGAATTTGAATGCATATCATTGTCATTTATAATTGCAACTTACAAAACTTTGAATTTACGTCCAAGGTATTATTATTTTTCATTATATGCTAATAATTTTTAGCATTCATTCAGACGACTTATTTTTCGCCTTGAATACCAGTCTGCATTATTTCCTTACAAGTACTTCATTATTATTTACATTTATTGCCAATTTAAAAATATTTATTAGTTGAAAGTTAATAAACATAAAAATCCATGTTTTCCGGTTAATTGCGGATTAACCACTAACTGTACTTGCATAAATTATTGAATCTGAACATTGGCCTTTGTATCAAGAGAACAGAATAGAAGAGAAGTTATTTGCTGCTGTTACTTGGTGTTCTGATTCTGTCTGAATACAGGTGCTTGTGTCTAAATGGCTTTATGTTTACGCAGTCGTTTGTGACACTATCCAGGAAGTGAAGATTATTAGTAGCGAAACACGCCATCTTTGAATGATGAATTTTGTTGTCTCATTTTAATTCTGTAATTTGTGTGACAGTAATTAATTAGTTTTTTCTTCTGTTTTAGGTAAGTTCTTGAACTGGAGTCAATTTGATCATCTTGATCACTTGGTAACGTACAATTAATTATAGTAGTTTCTGCGAAAAATCGGTATTATAGTAAAAGTGTTTAAACCATAAAAAAGCGCAATATTTTCGTTACAAATAAAAAAATAGTAAGCAAAGAAACACAACATTTACAAAAGAGTATTGAATGATAATTAAATTTGCTAACGATACATGTGTTATAAGTAATTGGTCTTCATTTTATAACAGCAACATTTTTGTTATTCAGATTGGTAATGCTGGTGCTCGTTTACATGTCACATTTCTGGCTATAGTTGTCATTGGTCAATTGATTCTTAATAATTTTACATTAAACATTTGTTTCAAATCTCTAGCCGTTATGTGAATAAAAAATTTAAAAATATATATTTTTCAAAACTCTTATGCCTATGGCACACTGGTCGAGAAGCATCAATGAGCGTCGAGGAGCTCATCGATGAAACAACAGAACGCACCCTGACTGATAAAAATCCAAACACGAAAGATTAGCACAAAACAAAACCAAAATGATAGCCCACGCTAACATGAAATGAGACACAATAATACGTGTGAAATGAGACAATCGTTTCATCGAGGAACTCCTCGAAGGAAATAGAGGAGCCTCTATTTTTCATCGATGACGGGTGCGTTCTGTTGTTTCATCGATAAGCTCCTCGACGCTCATTGATGCTCCTCGACCAGTGTGCCATTGGCATTAGCCACAGTAGTTTCCAAAATTAAATTAAAACAATGTTATACAATTTAAAACCGGGTAAAGATTTATCAAGTAAATATAACAGCATATTATGTTGTACATTTAATTATATTTTTTGATGATATAAGTCAATCTTTTAAATGTTTCTACTATAGTAGGTGATTTTCTCGATCTAGAATGATAAATATGATTTTATTTTACTTAATTTCTCTATTTTGTGGCATTAAACTAAAGAAATCTTTATTAAATAAGGTTTTAGAATAGGTCATACAAGTATTACCATATGTAATTTGATGTCATTATTTGTCGAAAACATTTGATTTATAAGAACTGAATTACCATGTTATTTTACTTATGTATTTATTAGTTTGCACAACAGGAACTTAATTCCAATTACAGAAGCTTATAGTGGAATTTGAACCACTCAGTTACAATTTTTTTTTTAAATTTAAATATAAGTTGAAGTCAGCGTGATTTGAACGCACGACCTTTTGCTTCAGATACAAGTTTTTCGCGGTTTTATCCACTAGATACGATTGTTTATATTTCAACATTTTCTTAGAATATCTTAGATCGATTTTTTTTTAAATTATTAAATATACATTTAGTTTTTCACAGATAGGAGTTAACGTAATATCAATAGCTTATTTAAATGCAAACAGTATGTGTACAACAGTTTTATTTAGATAAATTAATTATAAATAGATATTTAAAGAAATTGCAAATCGTTAAATACAAAGAACATCCTGTATTCTTTGGTATTTTAAAGGAATGAGGAAACACAGAAACAGAAGATTATTTATAACACGGTTGTTTAAATTTAAATACGCTCTTGACGCATCTGTTCCTTTTTACATAAAAAAAGCAATAAACCTAGAAAATAGTGCGATAGGCAATGTAGGAAGCAGATTAAAATTATAATTATCCATTATATTTTGCAGAACTTAAAAGCTGCAAATGGCAAAAATTTTGATTAGGATATTAATAAACCCGTTATATTAGCCACGTCCATTTAGATTTCAATGCGGAACAAAAACTTTAAAGTCATTTGTAATAATAAAAATAATACTAAGTCATGTCTAATCTACAACAAGCAATTGTTAGCAAAATGACAATTACTCTTGTTAGTACATTTCATTAAAGTTCCGATCATATGGACAACATAGTAACTAGTGAATGTTTATAAATTGCATTTGTTCATACCTACAGCAATTACCAACTTTATTTTGTAACGTCGTGGGTGCTCTTGTCAAGGTAGACCTTGGACAAAAATATCGCGTTTGTTATAACAGTTGAAAGTTGCGCGAATCTATTTTTAAAATTGAGTAGAACATTTGAATGAAACATAATAACGCTTATTTTTTCCGCTCATTGTTAAATTTGAAAATCATATACGTGCGTACGTAATTAAAATTTTAAAATAGCCGTATTAATAAAGGTTATTATTAAATAATAATACAGTTATTCAAGGTCATTATACCATAGCGTAGATGAGTTTTTAGAATTGTAAATTACATGTGTTGTTTTGAACTTATTATTCTTTGTGGTTATAAAAATAATGAGATTGCATTTTAATAAAATGGAAATTATGCTAACCTTGAATTTGCTGATCAATTAATTAGAACTGGAATGTTAATTTTGTCTTCGAGGTATATTTATAGTTTTAATTACCCACAATATCTTAATAAAATATATAATTATTATTCATAGTTGATATCTTGCTTACCGCAAAGAGTAAATGTCAATATATGGTAATAAATTATGTTAACATTCAAATGTTATATCTTATATTAGGGTGCGTTCAATAACGATAAATGATGATAATTGCGTAGAAACGAAAACAAATGCATTAATTCAAATGTAACTAAAGCTCTCAATAAATAATAAATTAACGTATTATTGCATATTTAGAAAAAAAGTAGAAAATTTTCTCATTCATTCATAACTTATTTGCCACAACTTCCTGAAAATACTGTAGGGTGCATTTTTATTTTGACTCACTATTGGCTAGCTCAGTGGTATGAAGTCGGCCTGTGGATCCTGAGAACCCTGGTTCGATTCCCACAGGCGACAAACAATTTTCATAATGTTAAAAACTACCCCTGTGGCTCCTCCACCACTAACATCTTTGGGGGCCGTGATTTTACGGCTGATAACCGCACTTCACGCGCAAAATATATCACTTACCGAGATCTGCTTCGGCAGAGTGCCACACTCCGTAATGGGTAGAAGGCGTGATGATATTTTTATTTATTTATTTACTATTGGGATCTTGAGAACTATACAAAAAACAAAATCAATTATATTTTCAGCTATAATATCCTAATGGAATTGATAATACGAAATAATTTTATCCCAATCTGAAAGCTCGTTGCATGGTAACCGCCCGATACCATAGTTTTGGGAGGTTACCTAAATATACGTGCTTTAGGAAATTGTGATGAAATTATCAGTTTTATCAGTAACAATTTTTTTTATGTAATTCCGTTGATTTTATACATATTTTCATAACTAAACTTAGAAAGTGACGTTTAAAATTCAAGAAATTTTACTTTACTCTGACAATTTTACATAATGTTTGGCAATAACCTATCTGACATTTGTCACATAAACAAAAGCTACAGAGATTAACTTATAATAAATTAAACCCCTAAGCCTTAATAAATATAAAGATAAAACTAAATACGTATTTCGAGAACTAAGTTCTCATCATCAGTAAACGTAGCAAGGGAAAAACCAAGATTACACGACTTGTGAACCAAGCTAGTGGTCAAGGTTGAATAGGGATTCCCTTGCTTCGTATCTTAGCCTTAGATTTTTACTTTTTACTACAGAGATTATTCATCGGAATAATCTCACTATAATAATGGCAGGATTAGTTTAAATATATACATTTGACAATGACATTTCATTTGGTTTAATAAACGTCAAAAAATAATTTTTATTCATTGATTATGCACAAATTATTTAAGTATTAACGATGCGATTTTACGGTGTTATTGTTTTTTTTTTACTTAACGAAAAAGTTTTTAAAAAGAATTTTCCATTTATTGGATACCTTGGCTTTATTCAAGTTTAGAAATTTTAATAATTAAATTCGACTACGTTTAAATATTTAAATTTTTAATCTTGAATAAAGCCAATGTATCCAATAAATGGAAAATTGTTTTTATAAACTTTTTCCTTAAGTAAAAATTCAAACATCCGGCTTAACTAACTAACTCTAACAAAGTTTTTTTTATAAAAATACATAGGTTCCTTGTTTGAACCAGTAAATTTTTCAAGCCAATACTTAATTAATCAATCTTCTCATCCAGAAGTCAACCTAACCACAATACAAATCAGTTCGCAACCACAACACTCAACCTAAAACCGCAACTCTGTACGCGGCAACATCCACAGAGATTCGAGCGCCAACTCCAGCAAATAGAGGCATTCCACTGCTGAGCTGTTTAAAATTTCGCCGGAGTCAAGGTTACCGTGACCACTGCTCCGAAGACACAGCCCAACGGACGGACTGTGTCGGAATGTGTTCCCTCCAGCGGGGAACCAGAGGAAAAGGGTGGATGGTGACTCATAAGATGTACTAAACGAAAGCAGTGAGTTCTTTGGTCTCAGAAGAAGGCAAAAGTCTCGGTAGAAGATAGAGGAAGAAATATAGATGCTTCTTGTTTCGGTTCAAATTTTGAAACAAAGAATATAAGAGCACGCGAATTACACGTTCTATCTCGACTTATTTTCTCGATAAATTTTGATTGAAATAATTAAAACTTGTTAATACCTACTCAAGATTTTTTTCACTAGAACAAATGTTCTATAGTTTTTGTGTAGGTGCATTTCTCATTTTGTGTCAACGAATTCTCGTTTCGTATCGAAAATTCGAGTCGAGAAATATAATTGTTCTCCAATCGTAATGTTGAGACCTTAGTGGCATCACTAAGAGGAAATCTAAGTTGATTCTATAACACTAAATTTATCTTTAAACTTTAGCTGTATTCCATTTGCCACTTGGTTCACTTAAATCAGTTCAGATAAATTCGACACATGACTAAATGAACTGAATTAAGCAAACTGATGCACATTTTTGGGTGAATTACTTCAAAGTAAATTCGAATCTATAATTCTAGTACTAGATATAAAGTTAGCGAAGTAATCTAGCGAAATAAATAAATGATCTGGATTAGCAAATGTAAGTTAGATCTGATCCAAATGGCAAATGGAATACGCCTAATACTACTCTATTTTACGGTTGCTATGAACTACGATTGATAAAACGGATTTGTAGACCCTTGTTGGAAATATATTCGAATGTCAAACAATGTTATTATTTTCTTGGTTACGGAACAATATTTATAGATATAAAACAGTTTTTGAATTAAAATTTATAGTCAATCTTGCAGGTTTTTAACGTACATAATGTAGGTAGTTGTATAGTATTATTTTTACAACTAGTAATGAAAGTAATACATTTTTTCATTAGTTTGATGCACGGCGACGAACCCAGAATGTATCATTCAAATGAGTGGAAAATTTACTTTCATTATGTATTGTACATGTAATTTTTTTGCATATTAATATGCGATTGATTTGACTGAGATACAAATAAAAAATTATTTTGACAGACGTCATTCGTTTATGATTTGTCAATTTATACTTGACATTTTTTATATCGTAAATTTTAGGTCCAAATTTGAATTATAATAATATTGGGTAAAATTCTACTATACACTGTTGCCTTATTTCGACATTTTGCCAAAAGATGGTGCTGTATAGAAGAAGTTTATTTTTTCAGTGATTCTAAAACAGTTTTTAGGTTAGCTCGCTACGCTCGCCTATTAAATAAACAATCCCCGCTTTCCACCGCTCCTGTCGCCGTTGCCTTCATACGATCTGGCCATCCGACTTTAGATTCTCCATCGCATTAACAACAATCTACCTATCAACTGTCCGACTATGACTACCTACTGTTTTAGAACCATTACAATCTTTTTAAATTTCTAAGTTAACGCATGCGTCAAGCAACTGTTAATCTACAAGAGAGTATTGGAGTTTAGCCTTAAATTGGTGAGTATAAAACGGACTGCGTCTGCAGTGCCATCTGCTATTTTCTATGGTAAAATGGATTATAAGTATATTAAAAAAAATTAAACTTTTCGTGCGACAGTTTTATAATTCGAATTAATAAAAATATCTTTCTTGTAGATAAAAATATAAATGTTAAATTTTTTGAAAGGAAATACCAAATTATCCCGCTGAACACATATGATGAGAACAAGTATGTAAATAAATTATAATCCCAAACAGTCCAGTACAAAAAATTAATACACCTATAATTTCATCTCGTCAATTAATTATAAACAAATAGTTCCTTGTCATCAACTCTAAATGTTCTCTTTGATCATTAATATTATATTTGAAGACCTATCAACATAACTTTTTTATATGTACTCGGACATACTGATAAGTATCTCCAATTACATGATTGCATAATAACCTTTCAAATTATATCAAATCATACTGCGAAGGGCACCACGCAACTACAAAAATGTTGCAGAAGTCGATGAGTATCTGAAAGTATACAAATATTTTGCAATCGCACATTACTGACCTTTATTTGCAATTGTCAGTCATATTAATTAATGACAAATGAGGCAGCAAAATCTGCCGGTTCTTAAGCAGAATATATCGGATGTGAAGTCAATGCATGTCAAAACATACTTGTGCGGTATGGTTAACGATATTTACTGACAGGTTACGCCATTTTGTTCAGTCATGTACGACTCATGTTTGTTTAATTTTATTGATAGTAAATGTAGAATATTTAGGTTATGTATTGCTATCGTAATCTCATGTTTACAGATTTACTTTCTGCATGATTTGTTCTGAAAGAATTATCAACTAATAAATCAGCTATGGCATATTTTGACAGATTGTTGAAACATAACCTTATAATATAAAATTGTAAACTGTAGGAGTGTTTCAACTGCTAGTCACTTCACTTAAAATGGTTCAAATAATGGTTGTAAAATTCATATGATTGACAGGTTAACTGAATTGAACTTTAGATTTCAAACGAAATAGAATCAGGAAATATTACTTTCTTTTTTCTTTTTAAAGAATATTGTAGCCTATTTTCAGATGATAATGGATAAAAATAAATTGAAAATGTTAATTATTAGTAATAACAAGAGAGTGAGAATAAATTGAAAATAATTTGACAGATCTTTCGAAAACTTGTTGCCAGGCAATAGTCACGAAAACCCGTAGGGCTTGAGTGACTATTGCCAAATGGCAACAAGTTAGAGAAAGATACTAAAGAATTATTTTCTAATTTATCCAACTCTCGAGTTATATTTAATTAGATTGTTTTTTGACTTAGTTGTTGAGGTCGATTCATTCAACTTAAAATATTTTGAACTGGGTCCATATCGGTTGAATACTTATTAATGTATTCTTGGAAGTTGTTTCCAAAATTAGTTTGTGTATTTCTGTATCTGAAATGAACCTAAATCGATTTTTTTCACTCATTTTACTTGATGTGTTGACAGTTTTAAATAATTATTTGTCAACTACATATCATTTGTCAACAAAAACAAAAGCTACAGAGATTATTCCCGGGAATAATCACAAGAGCTTTATTCTCAGTATAATAATGACTGGATTGGTGAAGACGCAGACACGTAACATAAAATGAAGCATTTCATTGGTTTTAAGAAACATCAAAAACAATCATGGGATGGCTAGCACAGTGGTATGAAGTCGGCCTGTGGATCCTGAGGTCCCTGGTTCGATTCCCACAGGCGACAAATTTTCATAATTTGAAAAAGCTATCCCTGTGGCTCCTCCACCACTAACATGTTTGGGGGCCGTGATTTGACGACTGGTAACCGCACTTCACGCGCAAAATATATCACTTACTGAGATCTGCTTTAGCAGAGTGCCACACCCAGTAATGGGTAGAAGGCGTGATGATATATTTATTTTATTTATAAAAACAATCATTTAAATAACTCCTGTAGTTCTCCCTTCACTAACATCTTTGGAGGTCATGATTTGACGGCTACTAATCGCATTTCACGTGCATAAATGTATCATTTACCAAGATCTAATACGGCAGAGTGCCACACCTAATAATGGGTAAAAGGCGTGAGGATATATTTATTAGTATTATGTTCTCGATTATACAAATTACTTGGAATAATCGCATATTAATCTTATAATAGTTCTCATTACATAAACTTATTTTTTCTTATTTAAACAATAGATATATTAGCCTGATTTGTAAATTTAAAATGTTTCATACCGCGATAAATTTGCAATTTAATACTTAATTTAAAATTAAAACCAAGAAACATAAACACGGCTTCACGGATTATGAATCGCTTTAGTTTTAGATCACACAGCTGGCGAATGCTTTCTTCTGTAGCACATCAAGTATCCGCAAACATGGCGGATTCTTGCAAAATAAGGAAGATGTATCACGGAGACTTCAATATTAGGTTAAGCAAGTAACAGTCTCGGTGCTTCATTGAAGACTCAAGTAGGAAGATAAACTAAGCGTAATGAACGCGCGTACTTGTTAGTGTAAATTTACACTGACCACTCAGTGCAAGAAACCGTTTCAATTCCGATTTTTCACGCCAGAAAATTAAAGATACTGGAGATTCAATGATCGGTCAAGATACGAACTTTTCTTATAACTTGTATTCTTTTTACTAGCTGTTGGTAAAAGACAAGTATTCTAATCATGATTGATATTTTCGGATTTTGATGAATCTTTATGTTGTAAATCCTTCAGATTCGAAGGATCTGAAAATTTCTGGTATAGAATCTTCGGGTTAGATAGGTACTCACTTCGCCGGTTTAACTAGTTTTTTAAAAATTAATATTTGTCATTTATTATATGCCCCCTCCACTAATATCTTTGAGAGCCTTGATTTGACGGCTGGTAATCGCATTTCACGCGCATAAATATGTCACTTACCGAGATCTGTCTCGGCAAAGTGCCATACCCAGTAATGGATAAAAGGCTAAAGGTTAATTTTATTGACCAAGTTTTGTATTTACTTTTTGCGCGATTGTAGGTCGTATCCTTGGACAAATTATGATTGAAACTATAGCAATTATATTAAACATTGACATATTTTCAAAGATTTTAACGTTGTTGCTGTGGTGCGTAATTCGTATATGAATTTGTTCGCATGAGTTCAAGAATAATGCCCCGATTTTTTATTAATGTACCGATAGGTTTTCCAAGGTAGTAATTTATGTTTACAAATTATTGATCGGTAAGTAATTACTTATCGATCGGGAAACGGTAAGTACATAAAAATTAAACATTCTTCCGTGGTAACAATCATACTATCAAAAACTACTTAAAAATGACAATTCTGACAATTAAAATTTTTTTAAATGTTAAAATAACCTTCCAATTTTTGTTTAATTTTAATTTTGTTATTGCATCGCTCCTACAGGAAACTTGATAAGTATTTCGGTCAATATTTGTCGTATCGGATATATTGATAATTTCTACTGCATCTTCAACTCCAAAATCATTCTTAATCGCTAGGAAACACTTACTATCCTTAATACTTAAATACCTTTTTTAAAGGATGCACGAATTGTTTGTTGACTGTGGGAATCGAACCGAATTTCTGAAATTTACAGATCGACACGATACCACTGAGCCACTTACCCCAAAATTAAACTTTTTTTTTATCATAAAATACAGAGTGATAAGAAGTGTTTTAGTTAGCATTAAAAAAAAACTACTTGAAATTGGTAAGACTGATGTATAAATTTATTTCCTAAAAAAATAAGAAAAATAGGAAAACAATTTTCCATCACTTGTCTCATAATTCCACAGAGGTTTTACAGCACGTTTGCATCAACTTCTAGTTGGATAAATGATCGCACCATACTGATGAGTCCGGAAGTACGAAACGCGTCTATAGTTAAAGCTGAACTGACCAGCCGTTTGTTGATGACCTAAGAAGTTGATGCAAACGTACTGTAAAACCTCTGTGGAATTATGAGACAAGTGATGGAAATTTTTTTTCCTATTTTTCTTATTTATTAAGACTCAATTCCACATCGCAATAGACATTTTGTCTTTTGTTTTAATTTATTTCCTATTTGTTGACAGTGATATTTGAAAATTAAAATTAATAAAAATCCACATCCTTTTATTTCTCAACATTATTCACAGACAAACAATCTAAAGTATTTCTTTCATTCAATCTATTTGTATTTATTATAAAAATGACATGCCAAATAGTATTTCCGCCTTCACCTGGCATTGTGTCAACCGTGGAATAAAAAAATCCCCAGAATTGTAATGCCAACTGAAACACTACTTCTGTTCATTCTGTAGATATAACAAATATAGTTTAATAAGACATATCCAAACGTATTAATAATAACAGTCATTTATGTTTTAAAACTAACTTCCGTGTTAATGCTATATGAATGAAGTTCCACCAGGGTGTCATTAATTTATCGATTTACATGCAAATTTTGTTACAATCATAACCTTCATGTACAGTATTTTTTAAACTGTAAATATAAATAACTTCGGTACTATTTATAAAAAGAAAAAAACAGTTATTGTTTGTTGTTGTCATAGCCATAATATGCGTTTATATTTTTACATCATCCGGCTGAAGCCAAATCCGATTCATCTTCTGTTCTATGAATAGATGTAGAATGAGACTCGATTAGCGGAACATGATACACAGTATCACTGTAAACAAAGCTAACCGCATCATTTCACTGCGTCTCAAACTTTATTAAACAGTGTCAGTTTTTCTTATCGATCATTTCATTGTTTGATCTTTGTACTTGGATGAAACGAGTTTGAATTTACTGTTAGATAGATAGTCAAGTGGTTGAATGCCGTTTTGCCAAACATTTATTACATGTCTAGAAAAATCTGATAAAAATTTTATAACTGAAATTCGCAATAGTAGAAGTTCTTCACTAGGAATTTGGTTAAATGATTTACGAAAATTGGTTGTCTACTAAATTATGATTGCTAGGTAACTGCCATGATTTGTATAGTTCCCAGATGCGTTCATACCTATACTGTTTGTTCTACGTAAATTTTGGCATAGGTAGTTAACATTTAAATCAGTCTTTTGTAAATAGAAAGTGTTCGGCAAAATATCTTGGGACCAAACTTAATATCACAATACTGCCAATATCTCTACATATATTTAATACAGATTATTCCATTTTGATAGCGTAAATTAATGAAATGAATCAAAATAATTCCAAATTTTGCGCCAACTCTTTTATTGCTACTGACGTAAAGTATTTGTAATTTGTATTAAATATTCTTTTATCATACCTGCACAATAATCTTTGTTTAATAAACTAAAAAACGTTTGTAAACGCAACATTAAGACACGCTGTATTTTAAAGTTGTTTTGGTCCTTAAATTCATCTATATTTATCACAACAAATTGTAAAACAACGAATCCATATAGTAACGTAAACAAATGCTAACCTATCTCCCCATGTGAACGATATTACGTAAAATCACACACACGCACAAAATTATGGAATCAATCAAAATTAAGCTGCTGCCGAAGCAGATGTCGGTAAGTGATATATTTTGCGCGTGAAGTGCGGTTACCAGCCGTCAAATCATACATGATGTTAGTAGTGGAGGAGCCACGGGGGTAGTTTTTTTTTAAATGGTGAAAATTGTTTGTCGCATGTGGGAATCAAACCAGGGTTCTCAGGACCCACAGGACGACTTAATACCACGGAGCTAGCTATCCCATAAATTAAAATTCTACTAAATACACCTCTGACTCCCAGGTAGTGGCACCCCTACCAAGACTGGTAAAAACCACTCATTATGAAGTCAAAAGCTAGAGTCAAATATTGTTACACTGCGACATGCTACTATAACATTTAAACTTTTTACACGTAAAATTTAATTTTTAAGAACTCTTATGCTGGGTTGCAAGAAAAACTAAAGAGCTCTTTAGTTTGTTTATCTAGCAACAGTATCAATAGCGATTTTCTGAAATTTATTGAACCGTTTGTTGCTAACGAACCGATAAAACTTTCATGCAACCCAGCATTATTCTTGTACTTTTGCTCTATAATCTACAGGAACATCAATTTTCGCACATATTTAAAATCCTGTGTTAAACTCTTATGTCCCGCGATTCTGTGTACACCCTGTTTATGAAAATGTCTTTCAAGAAATTGTTTGGTAACTTCTTGTCGTTTCGTCAACGCATCTTCTCTGAGCCAACTCCTTTGTATTCCGCTATCTCCACGTGACTCTAACATCATCATATTTCTCCTCCTCAGCAGTTCTTTGAATGTTCCAGCACGCAAGATCTGCAGAACGGTCACCGCGGACATTGTTGTACCTCCGCTATGACCCTGACGTCATTGTAATTTTTTTCTCCGGCATTTGCTTACACAAAACAAGTAACGGGACCGCTCGCGAATTAACCGATAACTCGTGACATTTTTTGCGAGAATCGTGTCTTAATTAAAGAAAACTAAAGGAGCCGTAAACCGTTTAATTATGGTTTTTGTTGGTGTGTTATTATCGTGTTTCCGGTTTAATGTCTGGTGTTGCGTGGTTAAATAAGCGGTAAGGTTTTTGTGATGGTTAAAAAAAAGGTTCCGTTTGTTTCGTTGGTTGGATGGTAATGAGAGTGACATGAGAAAGTATTCAGGATTAAGATGGAAGCTTTTGGAATGTATGGGAATATATTGAAGGTTTTGAAAATGGTAATTCATCTTTTCTGTAAAAACGCCATATAGAAATCTCACTTTTGTCAGTTTAATATTAGATAAACAGGGAAGAGAACTGTTTGCATTTGATACACATGATATCAGTGATAGTTCTGGTCGAGTCTGTATTGCAATTTAGTTTATGGACAATGAATTAGGGCACTCACAATATAGGAATTATAATTCACAATATATAATTCATTTTAAAATGAATAAAAATTAATTGTAAATACATAAATCCTAATTTATCGTTTATGAACTAATAATCGACATTAGCGCTGCAACAGACTTGTCCAGAACTACAAAATTCATTGATACAAAGCTTTACCATTTGAATAAATACATTTTTGTAGTTAGAGGTCTCTATATATTTTGTCTGCGATTGTACTTCAATTTCTTAATTGTCATAGTTGTCATAGTTACAGATTGCATTCTTTCTTAACTTTAGGCGTATACCAATTGCCATTTGGATCAAATCTAACTTACATTTACTGAACCACATCACTTATTTATTTCGCTGAGTTACTTCGCCGACTTTATTTCCAGTACTAGAATTACAGATTCTAGGTAATTTTGAAGTAATTCATCTCAATACTTAATTTAGCTCATTTACTCAATTGTCAAGTTTATCTGAACTGATTTAAGTGAATAAAGTGACAAATGGAATACAGCTAATGTCTAGTAGTACGGTGCTGTGATTAGCATGATGACATTCAAATCCGAAAATTCTGAGTTGGAATCCCATTCAAGCTAAAAATATATGAACTATTACACTGTCGCTCGGTGAGTCCGTATCCTGTACTGAAATTGAAATTAAGGTTATGTTGTACAGAGCAGTATAAATAAATAAATTAATAAATACTTTACTAAAAAGTATATTTTGACCCTAACAATAATTTATGAAAGTACAAGAACTAAGAAAATAATGTCTCTTTGTATTAGAAAAAAAGTATATCAAAAAGTGTGTTATAAAAATAATAATTAGTATGAAAATGTAATACTAACTATGTATGTGTTTAATGTGAATATTGTAGGTAATACAATACTGTATGTAGAATATAAGTACCTCATAATAAATCTATAATACTTAATAGGTATTATAGAACACAGATTTGTATCACTACACAGATCATATATTCCTATTTATCATTTATTAACCATAACAGCAAAAGATATAAACATGCATCTCACGTGTCAGTAACATTATCAAACAGGAACAAATACTTAATTCAAAACAAAACTAACATTATTCAACAACACTGTTGCCTTGGAAACAAATCATAACACGCCATATACAACCAACAACCATAACAACAGCTATGTGCTATACATTTTCATTTACAAGTGAGTTCGTATGATTATAGCTTAACGACAGGGCCGGCTTTTGAAATTTGTGAGTACACCGCAACTTATTTTGATTTATACCAAATTAATGTCGAAATTTCTTTTTAATATAAATAAAGCGAATTCTATAAAGGATTCTAATGTCATATTGTTTTTAGAACATAAGTACAATTTTATAATTAAATGTACTAAAAAAACAAGAATTACTTAATAAACTTTCTTGAGAATTAGATTTTATCTCGTCGTTATAAAAATTGTGGGATAATGGCTCAGTGGTATCGAGTCGGCCTGTGGATCCTGAGCCGACAAACATTTTCACCACATTAAAATTATCCCTGTGGCTCCTCCACCACTAACATCTTTAAGGGCCGTGATTTGATGGCTGGTAACCGCACTTCACGCGCATAAATATATCATTTACCGAGATCTGCTTCGGCAGAGTGCCACATCCAGTAATGGGTAAAAGGCGTGATGATATATTTATATTTTTTCTTAGTTTCACTATTGCAATATAAAATAAATAAATAAATCATTACGCCTGTTACCCGTTACTGGGTGTGGCATCCTGCTGTAGCAGATCTCGGTAAGTGATATATTTTGCGGTTACCAGCCGTCAAATCAGACTCCAAGGATGTTAGAGGAGGGGAAGTCATAGGGATAAAAATTGTCTGTAGGAATCGAACCCTGGTTCTCAAATCCGCAGGCCGACTCGTTAGGGCATTCGAATTCGGAGATCCCGATTTCGAACTTAACTCAAACTAAAAATGCGGTTACTAGCCGTCAAATCATGGCTCCTCAAAAATGGTAGATGGAGCTACAGGAGAAGAGTGTGTCAACTGTGAATTAATTTCAAAACACAAACCATAGTCTATATACATAAAAAATAATGTTTGTTTGTTTGTTTGTCCCGTATGCGTTCCTATATTGCGATGCTTCTTTGGTAAGTTGTGCGTACGCCCGCGAAGGTTTCTGATTTCGCGCAAGTCCAATTCGCCATCTTAAAACAAAATGGTAGCTAGCTATCCTGAAAAGTACTGCACTGATTCGATTCAAATTTGGTATAGGCATAGACGAGAACCAATTTTAATATGTAGGTATAATAAAGCTTCAGTCATATGCCATTCGAATTCAAACGTTTGCAGTTTCCGGTATGACTCGCATTTGCAATGACCATCAACAAAGCACAGGGACAATCGCTAGAAGTGTGTGGACAAAATTTGGAAAATCCATGCTTCTTACATGGACAGCTGTATGTGACATGTTCACGCGTCGGAAAACCTTCTGATTTGTTCGTGTAGGTCCCAAAGAGAAAAACAAAAAATATTGTGTATCCAAAAGCACTTCAATAAACAGAATTAAACAGAAACACTTTCTTTCTTTGAGTTGCAATTCTATAAATTTTTATTTTTTATAATTCTTATTTTTAATTATTAAGGTGCACTATCTTGTCATCTTCCTGCTATTTGCTGAAGCCGTGCCTGCGTCCACGTGTGAGGAGGCTGCGAAAACCCACACGCGAATATTGTTTCGTAATAAACGCAACCACATCGCTTGTATCTCTAAATTGAATCACGTAGTTGCTGATGGAGCATGCGGAAACATTTTTCTTGAATGAATGCAATATGATTGAGGCCGCTAGAAGAAAACTAGAAGAGTTAATGAATAGCAATGAAGTGTGGTAATAGATTGCGCTGTTATGAATAAAATTAGATATGGAATTATTTGTGCTTGATTGATATTATTGTTTATGAGTTGTTGTGATGCGATTCATTTGTTACTTCCTTTTGTAGGTTATTTTTATTAACACGGAATCGTCTAGGATTGTAGTTGATGATGTTCTAAATTAGGAATGTGTTACGTAATGAACTGTCAATAACTGTTACTTTTAAAATTTAATTATTATTTATTGGAATTGTATTCAAAAATATTTAAATTTTATGAAATATTTATTGCACTATATTCTTCATGAGATTTTTTATGACTAGTAGGTATATATAAAACAAATTTTAATTTAAAAATCGTTTTAAACCTAGAAATAAATTTGATTCTGTAACCATTTATTTCCAACAAATATTTGATATTTTTAGCAATTTTCACGGACGTTGTTAATAGCAGCGTGCGATAAAATTGTTTTGAAGGCCGGTGCGATGGGCAACGTCCAATAAAATAGTATTTTACAATCAAGGTTAACTTTGTGCATAGCATCGTGTAAACATTAATATTTTCTGGACAGTTGCATTATTAAAAAGAAACGATGAATTCCTATTTAAAATAAATAAAAATAAATAAATACATCATCACGCCTTCTACCCATTACTGGGTGTGGCACTCTGCCGAAGCAGATCTCGGTAAGTGATATCTTTTGCGCGTGAAGTGCGGTTACCAGTCGTCAAATCACGGCCTCCAAAGCTGTTAGTGGTGGAGGAGCCACAGAGGTAATTTTAAAATGGTGAAAATGGTTTGTCGCCTGTGGGAATCGAACCAGGGTTCTCAGGAGCCACAGGCCAACTGAGCTAGTTACCAAATTCCTATTTCATATATATTAAATGGCTCAGTGATATCAAGTCGGCCTATGGATCCTAAAAACCCTGGTTCGATCCCCACAGCTGGAAAACATTTTCACCAAATTAACATTACCCCTGTTGCTTCCCTACCACTAACTTCTTTGCGGGCCGTGATTTGACGGCTGATAACCGCACTTCACGCGCATAAATATATCACATACCGAGATCTGTTTCGGCAGAGTGCCACACCCAGCAATGGATAAAAGGCATGATGATTTATTTATTTCTATTTATTTATTTAAAATGTGATACCTAGCTCAGCGGTATCAAGTCGGCCTGTGGATCCTGAGAATCCTGGTTCGATCCCCACACCCGGCAAATATTTTCACTAAATTAAAATTACCCCTGTGACTCCCCCACCACTAACATCTTTGCGGGACGTGATTTGACGGCTGATAACCGCACTTCACGCGCATAAATATAACACATACCGAGGTCTGCTTCGGCAGAGTACTACACCCAGCAATGCGTAAAAGGCGTGATGATATTTTTATTTTTTTATTTTCTGTGGCTTCTTTGGCGGACCAACTACTTAGGTCATATGCCGCCATTCCGCCCTGATCTGCGTTTTAGGTATTATGGTCAACAGCAACGCAAAATGATATATTTATTTATTTATTTATTTAAAATTCTTCTTTAAGAACAGTTGTTTTAAAATGATTTTATGACAGTCGTTAACGTGATATTTAATAGTAGAAAATGGACATTACTTAAATGAAAATATATTTGTTCGTAATTAAAAATAGTTTTTATTATTTCCGGTAGAAATTCTTTAAATATTTGCATTTATATTTACTATTTAACAATGATTTATATTTTATGACATGAAGTTCACGACACTATTCTGAGGTATTAGGAAGTTTTGTAATTATTAATTAAGTACATGTTTCTGTACTTAGCAAAATTAAATTAATGAGGATTTAAGACACAAATGAATCCAAAGTTGATTTAGTAGAAACTCTTTGTAGGCTAATTATATTTAAACTTTCGAAATAATTTTTCATATAATTTTTTATAGTGTACTATTTATATAGACGATATCTTTGCAAACTAGTTCCAATGTTGGATTCCAATTCCAAATTTGGTAGTGAATAATTGTCACTTTCTTTTAGTTCGTAGCTGCAGATCTGATTTCGCGAATTGAATAAAAAACTATTTACTCTATTTGTTTAGTATTGTTAATGAGATGAGATGCTATTAGAATTAATTTTGAAAAATGTAATTATTTCTCCTATAGAAAAGTTAATTATGTCCAATTATTCAATAAACGTTATTGACAGCTGAAAAGCTTTGGAGGAGAATTTAAGCACTTTCAAAAGACAAGTATAGAATCACAATATAAGTGATATTATTTCATTTCTATTTGTCGCCAAACTAGGCCAAAATTAGTATTTCTCAAACCCAGAACATTAAGAATATATGAGCCATCGCGTAACTGATCTGAACAATACTTATTTGTTTTTTTTCTTCTGTTCTAGGTAAGTTCTTGAACTGGATCACTTTGATGAGAAATGTCACTTGGTAACGTACACTAATATTATTTTTTTCATTATCCAAATTGTAGAAAATGAGCATGCTTAGCTGTATTTCATTTGCTACTTGGTTCACTTCAATCAATTTAGATAAATTAGACAACATGACTAAATGAACTGAACTAAGTGAACTGTTGCACTTATTAGGGTGGATTTCCTTAAGTGAAATGTGAATAAGTAAATTTAGTAGTAGGAATAAAGTGGGCGAAGTAATCCAGTGGAATAACTAAGTGATCTGGTTTGGTAAGTTTGGTAGTACGGTACGGCATTCGAATCAGAAGATCGCTAGTTTGAATCCCGCTCAAGCTAAAAGTAGAGGAATAATAAATAAATAAATAAATATGTCATCACGACTTTTATCCGTTAATGGGTGTGGCACTCAGCCGAAGCAGATCTCGGTGAATGATATATTTAAGCACGTGAAGTACGGATACCAGCCGTCAAATCACGGCTCCCAAAGTTGTTAGTGGTGGAGGAGCCATAGGGGTAATTTTAAATTGGTGAAAATGTTTTGTCGGCTGTGGAGATCGAACCAGGGTTCTTAGGATCCACAGGCCGACTTGATACCACTGAGCTAGCTACCCCATTTTAAATAAATAAATCATCATGCCTTTTACCCATTGCTGAGTGTGGGTGGCACTCTGCTGAAGCCATACCGCCAGCTTTGGAACCTGGGACCTTATGAACTTCGGTCATATACTTTAACCAACTAAGCCACGATCGCCCTGGATTCAAATCTGATTATAGTCCAATTATTCTCTCTATTTTTGTTAGGTGTCATAGGAAGCCTCGATCCCATGTGACAGAGACATTTTTATTTAATGAGAATACTAAACAATTGAAATTTAATTATCATTTTTTAAGTAAATACTTAGAAATTAATCAAATTATATTATGACAAATCACAAAAGTAGAGAGAAAAATTGGAATCAAATTAGATTTGAATATAGAGCAACCGTGGCTTAGTTTGTTAAAGCGTATGACCGGAGTTCATAAGGTTCTAGGTTCAAATCCTAGCGATATTCCATTTTTTCTCTTTATAATTTAATTTAATTAATTACTAAGTAATGGGGTAGCTAGTACAGTGGTATCAAGTCGGTCTGTGGATTCTGAGAACCCTGGTTCGATTCCTGCAGGCGACAAACAATTTTCACCATTTTAAAACTACCCCTGTGGCTTCCTCATTACTAACATCTTTGGGGGCCGTGATTTCACGGCTGGTATCACTTACCGAGATCTGCTTCGGCAAAGTGCCACACTCAGTAATGGGTAGAAGGCGTGATGATATATTTATTTATTTATGTACTAAGTATCCATTTCGAAAATAATAATTAAATTGTTTCTATGACGTAACTGTTGCCATGCAATGAATTAAACATTATCAAGTAATAAACAGCTTTTAAATTTTGATCGTACTCATTTTTTATTTTGCTGCACATTTCTTGAATTGAGTTGAAATTGCGAGTAAATGTATTTCTTGGAACCTGCTATTTTTGGGTTAATTAAATGGCAATTTTGTTTCAATTTGACTGTTGAAATATCTCCGCACGATTGGCTTGCCTGCTCCATTCCCCTTAATGTAGGGTTCGGTTCAACTTACCGGTCATTATATACCGATGAATCTGTTGCAAAATCGTAAAAACGGAGAGAAAATTCCCTGTCATCATCTGAAACTGGCTGCCTGTCCGCCATGCTGTCTTACTGTCGACTTTCATCCACAAACAGAAACGTAATTAGACGTTGTTCTGCAATTAAAACACAGAAAAGAACTGATTGATGAAGTAATGTTATCGGATTGTAATTAATTTTCCTTTAGAAAACAAAACCGTTCTATTTGAGGTACTATTGGTTCTTGAGTTATTTACGTGCGAACTACTTATGGTACGAAAGTATGATTCGTTTATCTCGTTATCTGACAAGACGAGTTTCACACTTTGATACATTGTCAGTAACAAGAATAAATAAGTATTTCGAGAAAATTTTTTGCTCAGAAATATTAAAACTTCTTCATTCTTTTTAACTGTATTTTAAAAATAAAACATCTTCAGAAATGTCTCACTTTCTTCTTTTAAGATAGTTCTAACGTGAAAAACATTTTTACAGATCTGAATGGCGCATGTAAACATTGTATAGTCATACGCATCCTGTTAAAATATGAAACACATTCATCGTCTGTGAACAAATATATTCGCTTATAAAGTTGAGTTCTTATACAAGGGGCTTATGGCGATCGTCATTCAGAATCGAACATATTTGGTTGGTGTATCTCTAAAAATTTGCAGTTTCATTTGAAAAACTAATATGATGTTCTATAACTATCCACATATATTGTGTCAAAACGAGAAAGTTTTTTATCGTTTAGTAATGATATATAGCCATGCAAAGTCTTGTTTTTAACGAAAAATTAAGGATCCCAATTTATAATGGCAACACCACACGGTGGTATGGTATTTGAAAATTCACTAGACCAACAACCTGTTAACAATTCATGATATTAAAATCACAATAGGTATAAGACACTTATTTTATTCTATTTTGTTGTTTCTTTGAATCAATTTCGCCACTCTACGACATATGTCGCCACCGTCACACTAGAACCACCTTAATATAGAAGCAATTGTTCTCTTAAGGATATAATTCAAAGTGTTCGTCCTCCTCAAACATCTACATATACATGTTTCATCCACAGTTGAATGTATTTTTACTAAACGCATTTATAAAATGAAAAACAATAGCACTCTCCATTACTGACAAGCGACACGACATTTCGCCGCCATCCGTTGCCGTTAAACACGTCTCGCGTTCGTTATTGTTGCACATTGCGTTTGTTTCATTATGGGAACGGCAACAATCCAACGGTTGGGTTGAATCGGCGTGGAGTACTTGATGTTGGTACTGTTATTAAATAGTTCTTGCAAAATGTGGCGCTAGTCACGTATTGCGCATTCTTTCACTACCCAAGAGTTGGGTGCGTGCCGGGTACTTCAGTAAGTAATAGGGTAACTTTGAGAACCATTTCTCAAACTTACAACAACGTGAAGATGTACCCGTAGAAAATATTGGCATGGGAATAATATGGGAATTCGGTTTCTTGTCAATCAAAAGTGTCTGGTAAACAATTATAGTACCAAATTGACACTTGACAATACTAAATTTAACCAAACACCTTATGAATATTAATTAAGTTAATTGATTGGTTGGTGGGCACTTGGTGAAACATGTTGAAATAGATTTTTTAAAGAATAGTTTTAACACTTGGTATGGTTTAACAATTTTTTTTATTTTAATAAAAACACGACGATCGTTCAATCTTGCGGTCATCATCAGGTACATTGAAATTACATATAAATGTACAAGTATTGATGCAAATTTGGTCCAATAATATTAAGGAGGGGAGACTTGTTTATATCTAACTGCTCATTCATGATATTTTTCTGATGATGACCGCAAGGTCGAAACGATCGTCGTGTTTTTATTAAAATATTTTTTTTGTGAAAACATACCATGTGTTTTTTTTAAAGAATATTAATTATTCTAATGGGATAATGGCCCAGTGGTATCAAGTCGGCCTGTGGATCCTAAGAACTCTGGTTCGATCCCCACAACCGACAAAACATTTTCACCAATTTAAAATTACCCCTGTGACTCTCCCACCACTAACATCTTTGGGGGCCATGATTTTACGGCTGGTAACCGCATTTCACGCGCATAAATATATCACTTATCGAGATCTGCTTCGGCAGATTGCCACACCCAGTAATGGGTAAAAAGCTTGATGATATATTTATTTATTTTATTTAATTATTCTAATCTTCCACATTCCTTAGTAAAGTATTATGTCAAGAGAAGAATGAAAAAAGGCGTATTTTTTTGCTAGTGAATTACAAGTATTTTATAGAATTTGTCGCCTGTGCAATGTAATGGAAAATACCAGTCATCCTGTGATGCATTTTACCTTTTTTGTGACGTTAACAAAACAATAGTGTGAAGGTAATTAATTAAAATACATTAAGTTAATTAACATACATTCAAAGTGACACAAAGTTAGGTAAATGAATTTTCATATTAGTAAAAGTTAAAAGTTCATTACGTTCATTACTTATCTTATTTTGGTTCTATTTTTAAAGC
Source organism: Pterostichus madidus (assembly GCA_911728475.2). NCBI lineage: Eukaryota > Metazoa > Arthropoda > Insecta > Coleoptera > Carabidae > Pterostichus > Pterostichus madidus. Next base: position 43,343,016 of record OU452301.1, read on the forward strand.
GGGTTGAAATGTGCCGTAACTTAATCGTTCCTTAACTATTTTTGACGTAGACACATGCAGGTTTTGAAAGCGTCGACTCCATATCTAAGTTGTCAACTAAAAATAACCTTATTTTAAATAAACTATCATCTGCTACATTTTCAACGATTAATTATCATGGGTCATTAATTACGGAAAATGGAAACTTATGAGATTTGTTCCTAAATATTTCTTCAACTTAAATAAAAAAATAGTTCCTTAAAATATTGAAAAACTAACTAAAAAATCGGCAACCTTCATCTTTGATTTTAATTCCTACAATTAAAAAAAAAATGAGATGATTCCAACATACCGTGAATTGATTTTTAATTGAAGCATGGAATTTGCCATATCTGTGGTTACGAATTTGACAGCAATAGGTGCATTCCATTTGCCATTTGGATCAGATCTAACTTGCATTTACTAAACTAGATTACTTATTTATTTCGCTGGATTACTTCAGTGACTTTATTTCCAGTACTAGAATTATTGATTTTAATTTACTTTGAAGTAATTCATCCCAATAAGTGCACCAGTTTGCTTAATTCAATTCATATCATCATGTTGTCTAATTTATCTGAACTAATTTAAGTGAATCAAGTGGGAAATGTAATACAGCTAACGTATCAAAGCATTTATTTTAAAATGAAACATTGGTTGTCTATTTGAAGTTTGTATTGATTAGTATTACATTGTTATTAATAATTTGCTACATATATTATTATTGAAATATTATTTTAAAACGAACGGTGGAGAAAGAGAATCTCCCAATCTTATATCATTGGATTTATTTACTGGGGATTTTGATATTCAAGGCCGGTTTTTTTTCATTTACGGATAAAGATAAAGATAACTATCGGCAGTATAATTGAAAAAGTTACGTATCCGAAAATGGCATTGAATGTAATTATTATCATTTATTCATTATATGCGAGTAATGGCTCCGTGGTATCAAGTCGGCTTGTGGATCCTGAGAACCCCAGTTCGATTCCGACAGCGGACAACAAATTAAAATTACCCCTGTGGCTCCCCCACCACCGACATCTTTGCGGGCCGTGAATGGACGGCTGATAAACGCACTTCACGCACATAAATATATATCACTTACCGAGATCTGCTTCGGCAGAGTGCCTAACCCAGTAATGGGTCAAAGGCGTGATGATGTATATATTTATTTATTTTATTTATATTTATGATTTCTATACGATATTTTTTTATTTATCCCGCTGATAGTTATTGAAAACTTTATCCAGAAATGAAAAACTAATCCTTAGAAGAAGTAAAAATTCAGATTGAAAACCTAATATTTAATGTTATCAATGAGTTTCATAACAGAGTATGTTATTGTTTGGCAGTGAAGATTTTTGAAAAATTATTATAATTATTGTTTATAATATAATAGTAATATAATTTCTTATAATCGTTCAATATAATAGTTCAATCAAAATATTTTGTTTCCTATCTTTAATTTCAAAATGAACGCTCTGATATATTACTGTCAAATTCATAACCATGGATATGGCAAATCTCATTTTTCACGTTCAAATAAACACGCAGTATTTGTTTATAAATCAAACTTACCTATCAAATATTTGAGGTTTATTCTTAAAACTATGTTCCACTACAAAATATAGTTTAGTTCTTAATATAAATGCTAATGATATTGAATATTCTTTCAAACGCTTTCATATTTTAAAGATAATCAGTAAATACAAAAGAAATTCTGTAATAGATGCAATTAGAGATTCCATTCGGTCTATTAACTTATTTTGCATTTAAATGAAAAGTCAACGACTTGTCCAAATAAACGATGTAATGATGCAAAAACAATTTTCTCCGATGAGCCGATAACACGTATTGGTAGATGGTAAAGTAACCTAAAGCCCATCTAGTAAATAACAAGTGCCAGAACAGCCATTACAATAATTTCTAAACGTTCACGTCAGATCAGCAAGATTTTCCAAGATTGTCTTGATATTTCACGATACTTGCATGTTTATGTGTATTAATATTTAAATAAATTAAAACATTCGTCTATCTCCTAGGCGATGTTTCGCAGAAAATGATTACAAAATTATACGCTTTAATGCCACGCGAAAAGTAATACGTTACTGAATACTTTCTCGTAGTCTTCATAAATTGTTTGTTATTACAGACAGAACAATTGCTGCATGCCTACTTGATCTGAAAAGTGCAGTGCGAACAATGCGTAGTATTTTTGTTGGGTAATTACATAGCCTACTGCTTACTGTTTGCAGATAACTGCAAGTGTATAACTGTACTGTGACTGCGACTGGCGACGGCGGCAGTATAATCGCCCGATAATATGTTTATGGTAGACTAGTACAAGTTCAATGTTGTTCTACTGGTTCTTGCGTAGGTTACAGATAGCTGAGTAATCGGTGCATTGAAACTTCGACTTGGGTTAGCGTTACACCCTTCATGGCTAACGTAATTATGTCATTTCAATCAAGAAATGTTCATTTTAACCTGTACTACCATCCGTCCTTTTTCATTTAAAATTAAATAGCTGTCAGAATCAAAACCATCGACTGCCAAGTCATTTGTCATGGTGCATATGTATTTATTTCAATAAAACAAAACAAATTGACCGAAAACAATATTCCGTTATATTCCGGCAGTTCGGTGGTGTTGATGGCGTTATAGCATTCGACTCCGGAGATCCTGAGTTCGAATTCCGCTCAAGGTAAATGTATATGAACTACCAGTGCGTCTCGACGAGTTTGAACCCTGTACTATAATTGGGTTTAAGTTCCTGTTGTACATAGTATCATTATCTGTTAATGATCGATAAGTTAATAATAACTTTTATTTTTTACGACTAATTTGCAGATTATAACAATTTTGATATTATGTGACCAGAATAATTAATTTTGATAATTTTATGTGACTTTCTTGCTTTTAGTTAACTTATCCAATAAAAATTAATATAATGACAGCTCACTAACAGCTGTGTAAAATGTGTAGTTAAAAACTAATATTTTTTATATTGGCAGCTTTGTATAAGAGCACAGTACATAAAAATAAAATAGAAATAACAGAATAACTTATTTTCATCACAGAATATCAAAATGATGATGATCTACACAGTTTGTCCCAAAAATAACGAAACTCTTTAGATATAGAATAAAGCACGTATTGTATTATATTTGAAACTTAATATTTATTCAAAATAGGTTCCATTTGAATCAGTACACTTTTTAGAATGATCAACTAGAGCATGCATAGATTTGTTTATACCATCTAAAGGAACGTTCTTTAACACCTGTGTCACGGCTGCTTGAATGGCTAGAATATCATCATAAAACGCTCCTTTCATGGCAATTTTCAGTTTTGGGAAAAGATAATAGTCACATGCTGATAGATCAGGCGAACACGGAGGATGGTCGATGACACAAATATGTCTTAACAATGCTCTACACCAGCGACTTTTTGGTCTTCATTTATTTCATGTGGAACAAAACGTGTATAAACCTTTCTTTTAGCCAAATCTTCAGTTAGAATTCTCCAAATAGTATTTTTACTCGTATTTAATTCTTCAATCGTATTCTCATAAAACCCTATTGTCATGATGGTCCACGAATATTAAATATTTTATATATTGAAAAGGAAGAGAATGTGGTTGGGCCATGCATTCTGAACGTATACACTAATGAAGGACGTAGTAGAAAGGATCAAAGAAGGAGGAGGAGTAAGATGGTGGACGACGTGAAGGAATGAAGAAGTTATGTTGAAATGAAGAGGATAGCTATGAGTAGGAAAATATGGAAGCTGATGATTAAATATGTGTAATACAATAATAAAAGATTTCAAAACATTACGAACAACAATTGACAATTACAGAGTTACAGATCAGGTATGCAGTATCGCGAGTGTCTAGAAAAAAACAAAACATACATTGCGTATGAGTCAGTTAACAGTCACTTAGTTTCTATTAAAAAATGCAAGTTTCAAGATTCCAGTTGTCGAGCGGTATAGATTTCTATCTGGCAAAAATCGTGCACGACTTTTCACTGATCACGTTTTTAATAATATGCAGCGTTATTGTGTAATTGTGTTGTAGGAATATAAAAAGCGGCAGTCAGTTACCTCCTTGTTTAAATGGGTAATTGCATCCGGGTTCAAACAATGGTAAAAGACAGTAATTTGACCTTTTTGAGCCATGCTGTTTACATTAGTTCCTTTATTTAATGTAAATGGTAATAGAAATGTCAAGTTTATATTGTTTTCGTCGTGCGTATCATACACCAAGTGGTTTCTCTCAATGAATTATAGCGCTTACGAAGAACTCCCTGTTGGGTAATCTTTGTACGAGTGTCATGTTGTCATTTTACTTGATGTTTCGGTCTTATGCTGTACTAGCTATAATCATTATTATTTATTATATAATTAAAAGCATAATTGCATTTCATACGAGAAGACCTCCTTGAAAGCAGCTACATGATCCTCCTGGATGAAATGAAAGTTTTCTATTTGTTGCTGTCTCTTTTTTCATTAACTTTTAGTGATATTTAGCAATGGTTATAAGCATGAAAAGATATGTGTCTATAATGCAACCGACGCAAATAAAACCTGCAAAATATATGAACTAAAGTGTAATAATAATGAGTAACCTAAGAGGAGTTAGAAAATTGTCGATAGATTTTGTTTCTTTAACTGTCATTTGAATTGTGAAAATCTACAATAGCCCAAAATGGTGCAACTAAAATTTAAAATTGTAGTTGTTTATTATTTTCACCATATTAAAATTACTCCACTAACATGTATGGGAGCCGTGATTTTGACGGCTGGTAACCGCACTTCACGCGCATAAATATTACCAAGATCTGCTACAGCAGAGTGCCATATACAAGAATGGTCGTGATGATACATTTATTTTTGTTTATGTTCAAAATCTGTTAATTTTTTTTAATGATAACGTGTAACCTAGATAACATTGGTATTATTAACAAAATATTTTACAAATTTTTATTTTTACGAATTGTCATATGAATTGTAAAAACATATCTTTTCTTGCTTTTCAATCAGTTACAAAAGATTTTTTTTCCTGCATGACAATTGTAGTAAAAATCTTATTTCTGGTCCTAAGTTAAAAAAGATGCCGTATCCATGGTTACATAAACATTCTTGAAATAGCGTTCTTTTATTGTTGAAAAGTTGATATTAAAGTGTAATATTTGAAGTGGGTGAAAAAAAAATTGTCAATTTGTTTAATTTTAACTTTAATAAATCGGAGAAATTTTCTAAATAAGTGGGTAAATAAAAATAATATGTTTCAATTGGACTAAAAATACTGTTTCGAGTCTCGAAATATTGCCTGACTGCTACGCATCGTCAACCTTTATTACTCGACCAGAAAACTTATATTTTAGTCCTAATGAAACAAATAACTCTTAAATATCAAACTAATTTTCAAATCACAATTTCAATATTGCGTCGATCGTGCAAAAAACGTAATAAACTTTACGGTTAGTAAGTTTCCTATCCGCATCGAATTTATCAAATCATCCTCAATCAACCCTTAATTCTTAAATAACTAAAGATGTTGATAAATGAACTTTTATGATCATGAAATGTGATTATCAGACGTCAAATTGTAGCTAATTAATATTTCTATTAGTTCTTTTGTTGGTTCCAACTGAACCATGAAGATATTTATGTTAAATTTCAATAGTTCAAAGAATTATGAACTAAATATGATATTATAAATTTATCTTGTAGAAAGGTGTGTCGATATCGATGAATTCATTACTTTAATAAAAATTGTTCACATTATTAATAACAAAGCAGTATATTATGTTCCTTTTTCATGTTATTATATTAAATGTTACATTAAACTGATTAAATTATAGCTTAGTCAGTCATTTAACTCTCAATCTAATCGATTTAATTTCATACTGCCAGTAATCATATTCGATATTCCCATAATTCAAAAGCAACTTTAACTAATAGTCTATTATTTCCGCACACATATTTCATTAATCTTACACGTAGAACAAGGTCTCGCCAGTCAACGGTTGCTATGGATAAAAATCATTACAAAATAACAAGTGAAGTAGGCGAAAAGTGCAAGTACATACCGTGACTCGGGCACGAAACCGGTGCGAAGCGTCCAGTCATGTCAGGAAAGGTTACATGTCAAAGTGATCGGTCAGTTCTCAGTTCTAATAACGATTGAGAATTGAGAAACCATCGTTTTATTAACAAAGGTTATTATTATAAACGGTATTGTAAGAACTATTAGACGCTTGCATACTTTTTCATTGTGTCACTTAAATATCTTTGTTCATGATCCGTCTTCATTGTATATTGATCTATCGTCCGTTGGTGTCCATTCATTTTAATGATTTTTTTATCAAAATGTATGTTGCCACATGGGATAATAACCTGATTTATTTATTGTATCGGGTAATTCTTCTTCCTAATCGCAATACATTTGCACAATGTTAACGACTGCTTTTATAACAAAGTAATGTTACCAACAAAACTTGACATTATAAATTTGGTTTAAATTAATAGAAGCAAATCGGAGTTACATGACATATGAAATTATTTATATTGCTGTCAAATATTTGATATGCTTTTATTTATTTAAACCAAGTTTAAAATTTAAATTTTGTTGGTGCAACTGGCAATTATACTTGAATATAGTTAAACGCAAAATTGAGGATTATTCAAACAATTAATATTTAAATAATCTTCATCCTAGTTTTCTGTTACTGTTATTAAATGAATACTTTTTACAATACCTGTACTGTAAGTTATCCATTAAAGACAAAATTTAAACATAAAGCGTATTCCATTTGCCATTTGGATTAGATCTAACTTACATTTACTGAACCAAATCACTTATTTATTTCACTGGATTACTTCGCTGACTTTATTTCCAGTACTAGAATTACTGATTCTAATTTAAATTTGAAGTAATTCACCCAAATAAGTATATCAGTTTGTTTAATTCAGTTCATTTAGTCTTGTGTCAAATTTATCTAAACTAATTTAAGTGAACCAAGTGGCAAATGGAATACAGCTATAATATGTGAATCTTTTATTACACAGTTGGTTTCCATGGTTACATCAGGACTATAATATTTACTTACCATTCACCGTGGACAGTAGGTTCTGTTTATTTTGACAATAATTTGACAGCTGTCAATTTTTAAACCTATTTTTATTTTTATGGGGTGGCTAGCTCAGTGGTATGATGTCGGCCTGTGGATCCTGAGAACCCTGGTTCAATTCCCATAGGCGACAAACAATTTTCATAATTTAAAAAACTACCCCTGTGGTTCCTCCACCACTAACATCTTTGGAGGCCGTGATTTGACGACTGGTAACAGCACTTCACGCGCAAAATATATCACTTACCGAGATCTGCTTCGGCAGAGTGCCACACTCAGTAATGAATAGAAGGCGTGATGATATAGTTATTTATTTTTTATTTTCCTTCTAGTTGTGCAGGTATTGTAAAAAATAACTTAATAACCTCGAACTGTAAGTGATCTTTTAGGTCGCAAATGTTTAGGAAATCAAGGTCCATAGGGTCCAGTTAAATTTTATTTTTACAGTTGCGTAAATGAAACTCACTTGTGCTTTTCGTTTACAGAATCCCACTTGGTCTACATGTATCTCCCTTCCACCCGTAACCAAGGCAATATTAGTTACGTAAACAAAGAAATCGTACAGGAAAATAAATATACTGTACTATGTTAATTGCCTATGGTCTGATTTGTTATCAATACCCTGTTTCTCAATTAAAATTGCATTCAAAAACGGTTATGTAGATATAATATTACTAGAAATGTGCAAATATTTATTTGACCGCAACAGAAATTCTAAATATATTCACACATTATTCTCATCGAAAATTTCAAAACATTAACTAATCTCAATCACGTTTTACTTCAACAGTTAACACTTAGCGTAAAATTGCGTCAATAATTTATTGCTCCAACAACCTTAAAACAACATAAACACCACTTTTTACTCTTTTTACTCTAGTTTACCCGTCAAACTTTCAACACATTCAAGGTATTTACGTGGGTCTGCGCCGCGGCTGCAACGAGCACCATTACACAAATATCTTTCACATAACCCTACAATCCTACATCCTGGCAAATTACCGCAGTTCTAATCTCAGTACGTGCCCACACTCATCGCCGAGGTTAGCTTAATGCTCTAATTGTCGAACGTGACTGATTTGCAGTCAAGGAGAAAAACCGATTGAGAAATTCGCAGCGAATGAAACACCGAACGCCTTTGTTTCATCATATAATCGCACTCTGTAATGAATGTATGTTTACATTGTGTTTGTGTTTGAAGGGATTGTGAGGATTGGTAATTTGGATTTATGGGAGGTGACTGAGAGATGTTGTAAGATGGATTGTGATGTATGATTAATGATATAATTCTGTTATTAACGAAAGGTATTTGCTATTGTTTTTAATGATATATTAATGTTTTAATCATGCAGTAGATATTAATAATAAGTCTAATGTTTGTGTTTTTGTGTTGACATCATCAAGAAGTGAATAACTATGATACATAAAATGTCACAACCAATGTTTTTTTTTTAAATGTTGCCCAATAAACTTTTTCTACGGCCACTAAATATCTGCTCATTGTATACTTGTCGTTGCTAGGAAATATAATATATTGTCCACACATTTTCATATCTCATGGTATTATGAAGATGTTTATGCCCTCTGAAGGCGATGCCCGAGAGGTATAAACGTCAAGTAATGCCCGTGAAGTATACAATGTTTTATGTCTTACTAGTATTTTTTAATAACTTAAATAATAAATAATGGATAACCTGGCAACACTGAATACGTCACCCTTAATGCCCTAGGACTTATTAAAGTCATATAATACCCTAGGGCAGTGGTTTTCAAACTTTTCTGAGCCGTGACCCTCTTGGAGTAACAAATCACAAATATATTCTTTCGCGACCACCATACTTTTTATGTGGTCAAAATTGCAGTTTGTAAAAGACTGATTTAATAATGTACAGTACAAACATACAACCACTATTTCAGAAATTAGTAAACAAAATTTCTTATTAAGGTGGTTCTATCATGACAGTCTCATAAAAGTATAGGTAACCAAAAAAGTTTGTAAAAACAAGTATGTAATTATATATATATATATGGTAAATAAAATAACAAATTTGCATACTACTAATGTAGAAACTCATGAAAACTAACATTTTTAAATTTCATTTAAATCTGTTTTAAGTGCTTCCATGATAGTACACACCATAAGGATTAATTTAAAATAATATGACACCATGTATTTCCTCATATATTTCTACATAATTATGCATATTTTGATCCTCAACATATGTATTTTTTAATGGCCGGTGTCGTGATCGCAAAAATTTCTGTTCATGAAAATGCGATTTTTTTGGTTGGACCAGTTTAAAAATCGAAAACTTTTTAAATATGGTTCTATATAAATCAAATTATGAGAAGTCGAATGCCGTTGAGCGCATCTTCGTATCTTTTTTAGTTTTCGAGTTACAGCGATTTTTGTCTTTTTAAGAATCTCAACTTTGAAGGCCCATATCTCGAAAACTAAAAGAGATATTGAAACGCGGTTTGAACGAGTGTATTTCTCGTGCTCCAATTAACTTATACTGATATTTTGAAAATTTTGAAAATTTTAATTTTTTTTTCAAAATTTTCTTTTACCCATAATTCAAAAACTTGGAGATATAATAAAAATCTGGAAAAACCTGTGAATTCCTCTCGTAAAAGTACATATGTATGTAAAATTTTAGGCAGAAATTACCAAGGGTACATTTTTTAGAGCAAGAAAACTAAAAATGGCCAAAATTCGTAAAAAACTTAAGGGGTACCCCTTCAAAAATCTTCAAAAAACAGTGATTTTTTGTTTTTTTGTAATAAAAACTTTATCTCTGCGAATTTTTGCCTGAAATTTTGCATACTTATGTAGTTTTACGCGAGAAATTCACTGGTTGTCACAGATTTTCATTATCTCTTAAAGTTTTTTAAATAAAAGTAAAAGAAAATTTTGAAAAAAAATTGAAAATTTTCAAAATTTTCAAAATATCGGTATAAGTTAATTGGAGCACGAGAAATACACTCGTTCAAACCGCGTTTCAATATCTCTTTTAGTTTTCGAGATATGGGCATTCAAAGTTGAGATTTTTAAAAACGCAAAAATTGTCGTAACTCGAAAACTAAAAAAGATATGAAGATGTTCTCAGCGGCATTCGATTTCTCGTAGTCTGATTTATATAGAACCGTATTATAAAATTTTAAACTGGTTCAATCAAAATATTTGTATTTCCATTCAAAGTAATTTTTGCGATCACGAAACTGGCAATTAAAAAAAATATATTGAGGATCAAAATATGCCCAATTATGTAGAAATATATAAGGAATTAAATGGTGAAATCCCCAATTTCATATCTAGTTTCATATTATTGAAAATTAATTGTAAACAGAAACAAACGTGAATATAAACATAAGCATCTAAATAAATAGTATACATTTTTCATTTAATTAATCCTTAATGTTTATATAAAAGCTTGTAACGGGATTAATCTTTGGAAACATGTATTTTAAAATTTGTAAATAGCATCCGATGACCCCCTTTCAATGTCTTCGCGACCCTCCGAGAGGTCGCGATTCACACTTTGAAAACCGCTGTTCTAGGGCATTAAGAACTAAATAATGTATCTTGTATCCATGGTATTAATAAACAATAATGAACTAGGAAGACATACATAACTATTATTTTAGTAGCACCTATGTAATAAAGTAAGAAAATGCATGAAAGTAACATAAAAAAGGCAAACTATTCTAATCACAAAATATTGTAATTGTAATAATTATAATAAAATCATAAAAGAAGTAAAGTTATCATTAACATATCGATCGATTAGATACAGACAATCATCCATTTATAGAATAGAGAGCGCAACGAATAAAATGAAGAAAAATCATTGCCATATTGCCTGTTCTCTCGTATGCTGGTTCATCCATCGTCAATAACAAGTTAATAACAATTCTGGCGCCATTAGCACCAAGTCTAACATCATCTATTGGATATAACTACTAACTAGTAGATGTAATCTCCAATAGAATGAGCAGCCGGTGCTTGTAGTCGGCAGCAGTGCCACAGCACATCGGTAGACACTTACAAGTGTCTCCGGTCATTAGCAGCCCTTCATGTCATTAATCGGCAACCGCCTCTTGGAGTCCGCCCACCTGTAGTCAACAGAACACTAGCGCCACAGACACAAAACGAATATGAGGATGAGAATAGCGTATGGAAGTGATGTAATCTTTGATGAATGGACACTATTAGTTGATGTTATTCGCTTATATGAAAATGTTCCTTTGGCATATGGATTAAATAATTAAGAGAGTTGGTGGAACATATTAACACTAATAAATAAACACTACGTACTTGATTGTTCCATAGATTTTATTTTATTTTAATGTAATGATCGTTTCGTCCTTTCGAACATCATCAGACAACTTAAGGTATTGGATAAAACGCTGTATTGGACTCGTGTGGAATGCATATTAGTCACCCAATAAAAATAGCCACTCGCTATTCGGGCATCGTGGTTAAATTTTTTCTTTCGTGAGTAATATATCATATTCCACACTAGTACAATAAATGACTATTTCTGCGTCTATACAACTGAAAATTGTTTTTTAGATCTAGATAAGTTGCCGAAAATAATTATTAGATGTTATATGATGTAAATGTGAAATTTTAGTTGCGTTACTAGAGCAACCTTGATGTGTTCGTAAATAATAAATTATTACTCATTGCTATTATTGCGTTGTTATAGCAACTTATAGGTGAATGGCCACATGTGAGTAATAAATTAATATTTTCAGTCGATGAGTAATAAACTGCATTTATCAAGAAACGCACATATAATTAATGTATTACTTTATATAAATAAAAAATAAAAATAGCTCGCCTTCTACCCATTATTGGATGTGGTACTCTGCCGTGGCAGATCTTGATAACTGAAGCCACAGAGGTAGCTTTAATGTGATGAAAATTGTTTTTCGATTGTGGGAATCAAACCCGTCGACTCGATACCATTGGGCCACCTACCCCTTATATATTACTTAATGGTCGTCGAATAATTGTATTTCTGGTAATTGATTGAGGATTAAACGACTTCATTATGAATGCGATTATATAATAGTATTTTTAAACGATCTTCTGTTGTCAAATATTTTACAATTAATTTAGGCAAAACTGTTTCACATAATACAGGGTGATCAAAAGGAATTGTTATAGTTGGCAATACAATTCCAGAGATCTTTTTATTCTACAGTTGGCACAACGTCAGATAAAGGCGGAAATGCTATTTGACATTTCTAATAAATACAAATAGGTTATGTCAGGTGTCTGATAGCTAATAGAATTTTGACTTTTTAAGTAATAGAAATACTATAGAAATAAATGTAATAATAAATGTACTCAAATTTAAATTTTAAATGTCACTGTCAACAACAGGAAATGAATTTATGTATCAGGCTTACCAATTTCCAGTAGTTTTTTTTATTGCCAACTGTAACAATTCCTTTTGATCACTCTGTAGATAAATAATTAATTTTTCACTTTCGTAATTCGAAACATTTTTTTATAATTTGGATTTGAAGCAAATGAAAATATATACATATTTTGAAAGACCTACATTATTTTCTTTTTTAGTAACTGTTACAAATTACTAAGTATCTACATAAAAGCGTGAAATTCTATTAGACGCGTTAATATAGCATTTATGTATTTCCGCAATTCCAACAAATTTATGTTTATATGTTCCAACATGAAACGCATTTAATCTTGTTTATGAAAACATAAGTATCTACTTAACATGTGTCGTTAAGTGCCACGATAAATGCAGACAAATTAGACGTGAAATCAAATAACACATAAACGCTTTATTTGGTTATTATTCACTTTCTTATGCACATTGTTAGTAAATCATTAATTATCAATCATTACACGATATTAATCATCAAACAATTAAAATGACAGCCATCTTATAAGAAACAATTGAGCTTATTCTTTAAATTTCGCAAAATTACACATCATTAAAGTGAAATTATTCATTGACAAGAACCAAGTTACAAAGGATGAATTCATCAATAAATAAAATCTGCAACAATTAGTCGCGGAGCACATGTCGGTTCTTCAGCACACATTTAAAAGAAAGTAATAATTAGTTTTCTGATAAATCAACGTGTCCTCAATTAATTACCCCAAATATATGAAAGAAAGTGTCCTGTACAGGAAGTGATTATTTTTATATTTCATAATAATAACGTTTAAGTGAAATTTAATTGTGTGGATAATTTTGCGGCGAACATTTATGCAAATTGTTAAATTGCAACGCTGCACTCCGTTTTCCTATGGGTAATCTATGCAATTATGTTATCTGCCATAATTCGAGTGCATGGGCGCACAAAGTGGGAAATACGGCAACATCAAGAAATATATAAATAAATATATTATCACGCCTTTTACCCATTACTGGGTGTGGCACTCTGTCGAAGCAGATCTCGGTAAGTGATATATTTATACCCGTGAAGTGCAGTTACTAGTCGTCAAATAACGGGCCCCAAAGATGTTAGTGGTGGGGAAGCCACAGGGGTCATTTCAAATTGGTGAAAATGTTTGTCGGCTGTGGGGATCGAACGAGGGTTCTTAGGATCCACAGGTCGACTTGATACCACTGAGTCACCAACCAATGGTTGACAGCAATATAAAATATAAATATATCATCACGCCTTTTACCCATTACTGGATGTGGCACTCTGCCGAAACAGATCTCGGTAAGTGATATATTTATTCACGTGAAGTGCTGTTAACAGCCGTCAAATCACGGCCTCCAAAGATGTTAGTGGTGGGGAAGCCACAGGGGTCATTTGAAATTGGGGAAAATTGTATATCGGCTGTGGGAATTGAACCGAGGTTCTCAGGATCCACAGGCCGACTTGATACCACTGAGCCACCAACCAGTGGTTGACAGCAATATAAAATAAAAATATGAATATATCATCACACCTTTTACCCATTACTCGATGTGGCACTCTGCCGCTGCAGATCTCGGTAAGTGATATATTTATGCGCGTGAAGTGCGATTACTAGCCGTCAAATCACGGCCCCCAAAGATGTTAGTGGTGGAGAGCCACGGGGGTAATTTTAAATTGGTGAAAATGTTTGTCGGCTGTGAACCAGGGTTCTTAGGATACACGGGCCGACTCGATACCACTGAGCCATTACTCCATATAAAATGTATCACATTGCATAGTCCAGGAAAATTAGATAAAAAATAAGAATAAAAACTACAAAAATATAACATAGTATATTGTAATAAAAATCTTGTAAGGATATCATTCGAAAGGGTTTCATTCGCACAAATTTTCCTATGGCATTTCAACACCTCTATTGCATATACTTTTTCCTATAACAATTTAGCATTGTATACTAGAAGAAATTATTTAAATTTTAGATCTCTTTATATTTTCTTAAATAATATCAGAGGTTGTTACGAATTGATTGTTTCGCTATCATTTTTTTATATATATGAAAACCGAAAACATTAGTGCCATTCTGTGGACACTTGACTCCAGAAAATAATCACTTTTCGCACGCAAATGAGTACGGAAAGTGAGTACTATCCGCACTGTCGTCGGAAATAGTATATTATGTAACTAGTAGGAATAGTGAGATAATCTCTGAAGATGGTAGTAACCACAAGAGTCCGGCAAATTCAATTTTTCTTGCCCTATTAGGAAGGAAAATTTTCGGAAATAAATTAGAGATTTATTATTTTCTCGATAGATGTCACCTGGATATCAAATAATACCGTTGTTTTCTAGTTGCCATGATTATGGCTATACTTTTCTTCTCTAGGGAAGAAAAATCAACTTTTTTTCCTTAGAACGAAAAGTATCACTTTCGTCTCTCAATTGAGAATAGAAAATTTTATTTTTCTAATAAGGTTGTAAAAAAATATATTATTTTACTGATTACTGAAGATTTACTCATTAGGTTCATTCTACTTTTAATCTTCACCAAACATTCCTATTCAAGCACACTACATTTCATCCACATTCATAATTCCTTTCATACAAACTTGTTTACTTCTTCTATTGGAAATCATTTGTTCACATAACCATCATTTATTATGTATGCCTATGTCGTCCACGCAATATCTCACTTTTCAATCATTAAAAACTATGTATTTGCCCCTCCTAAAAATGTAGTTATCGCACGCAATCGTGAAAATGAAATGCCCTGTTCATGATGTGCATATAATTGTGTTGAATGTTGATAATGTGAACTATGAGTCTGTAATGGCTGAACATTACCGGTATTCAATTATTTCGCTATCACATGCGATGTGCATGTTTCGCGACTTAAATGTCAGGTCACTAGGATCAATTTGCTCTTTGCTAATTGGATCTGATCTGTGGAGTTTCTTTACGGGAAAGTGTTTTTGTTTTGCCTTTCTGTGATAACTGCGATCACTTAAGTTTTGCATAGAATTAGATAATCTATGGACTTGATAATTGATTTACATTTTCTCTTTCTTCTCTTACATTTCATTGAAAGAATTTACTTGTATATATATTGTAGATCCCAAATTAACAGAGATATAGACTGTTAACAAAGGAATTAGTCTTTTTACAAATTAGAAGCACCCGGTACACAATTATAGTACTAAATTGTAAATGACAATAGTAGACTTATTCATATATCATATTTAGTACAGATTACTTCATTTAAATGTCACAAATTAGAGAAATTAATTAAAGTATTGCGAGAAAATATGACACTTTTTTAAAATTTTGAATTTTTTTATAGAAATAGCATTTTGAGCTCAGTTTGTTTATCTTCTAATTTGTGTATGATGGGCGAATTATTCAAACAAGACAATAACATAATCGGCTTAGTGGAGAAGTCGCCCATTCTAAATGACAGCTAGATAATAAGTATAAAAATATCTAAACAATTTCATATCTTTAAATCGATACTATGTTTCTATATTTACCTGTGTTGTGTATTCCTATGTTGTATTTTGCTATGCAATTTCTGAATCCAGCTATACAAACCAAACAAAAATGTAAAAACCCTCGTTGCCAATAGCAATGGTTTGTAAGGAATTTGGCTGTAATTGTTCACTTTCTGTCATTAATAGGCGCATTCCATTTGCCATTTGGATCAAATCTAACTTACATTTACTGAACCAGTTCAATTATTTATTTCGCTGAGTTACTTCACTGACTCCATTTACAGTACTAGAATTATTGATTATAATTTACTTTGAAGTAATTCACTTCAATAAGTGCATCAGTTTGCTTAACTTAGTTAATTTGTACTGTACATACATGCATAGCATCACGCTATATCCCATTAAATGGGGTAGTACGAACCCTAAAATCATTCATTAAATTCATCAAATAATCAGTCCTCGTCAAACATTCTCATCCTAACACACCACCCTCACTTTAACCACATTCATAGATCAATCCATATATACTTATTTATTTATTACACTCGAAATCATTCATCACACAACAAACCTTCAATCACATCTATCCAATCACTCCTATTCACTTTTCATTCATCTTCTTTCTTCGACGTACATAACATATGCATAAAACATCTAAAACTAATATAAAATAATAGTACATTATTCCACGATCGTGATATGACAGCAGTCATTCATGAGGATGAAATAACTATAATAACAGTCCGTGTTGGATACATTTATTTATTTTCCTTTTATAATTATTTATCTCAAATTACTTACGCTTACTCCTAACAACGAATCTAATAACGAATTAATTTGTCATGTTGTCTAATTTATCTGAATTGATTTAAGTGAGCCAAGTGGCAAATGGAATAATACAGCCGATGATATTTGAAAAGCCTACTTTTTATTAATCAAAGCAAAAGATTTTCATTTTAATATCTAAAGTGAAACACCATGTACGATTCCTTCGGCGTCTTAGATACTGTAATTATTGTAATATAATTCTAGTGGCCACCATTCTATTTCATTTCATTTGCATTCCACTTACTTGCACAAAATTTACTGCTGAACACCTACATCCAGTCTAGTGCCTCGTATAAATAATCAAAATAATGATCTGTTAATCTGTAATACGTATGTATTTATGCACATACATGTAATTTGCTACAGAATATCTTATAACTTGTCGCACGTATCGATTCTCGCTAAAGTGTTAGCGATCATGCACAGATAATGTCTACACCAGCGCATGTGAAATGTATCCGGTTTTCGCGCGCTTTGCAGCTAAATTTATGTAGAAAGTGTTGATGGAAAATGTTTCGTACACGCGCGATCGCGGATCGCGAATCGACAGACACGTTGTCATGGTGTCGTTTCAATCGTTGATTTTTGTCATTTATGCATGTTGTGTTGTGCTCGAAGAAGACATTGTTTTCAAAGTGTAAGTCGTAAAGATATTAAAGAAAGGTCGCCGAATGCTACTTATAAATTAAAAAAAACATATTAAACGAGTAAGCTTAAAAGCAAAATGAAATTAATTTTGTAAAGTATTATTATACCAACATAACACAGTTCCTAAGAAACTAGACCAAAGATCTTAATGGGAATTTCTAAAATCGTGGTTCTATTTTTATAACGCACATTATTAAATCCTCCTGATATAAACTTCAGTTTTCATCACAAAAAATTAAGGGGGTTCAATAACTATTTATGTATTAAGTACATAATGTAGGACTTTGTCAGACGATAAATAATACGAGTCCTATAAAGTTCGATTATGTACGAATTGCACACAAAATTTTATGTTCGAAGGCCTTGAAGGCGATTTAGTTTCTTAAAGTATGTAAATGTGAAAAATGTAATTGTATTTTAAAGTGCGCTTTGTTGTTGCTTCTGTTTAATAATGTTATCTATGGTTATTAGCTGTCAAATTTATTAAAAGTGTTCATAAAGTCTCAAAACTAAAATGAATCTCAAAAGAACTAAAAGAAATTGCATTAGATGCAAAGGAATTAAGTAGCTATAATATTTATTTTATGACATTGACAGGAGAACAATTTTGCTATTTTATAGTAAACCAG
This sequence comes from Pterostichus madidus, assembly GCA_911728475.2. NCBI lineage: Eukaryota > Metazoa > Arthropoda > Insecta > Coleoptera > Carabidae > Pterostichus > Pterostichus madidus. The sequence goes on from OU452301.1 coordinate 43,361,184, forward strand.
TGCAATTTAATGGACACTCAGTGTCAAAAAACAAGTAGTTATGATGCAGTTACTTATTTCATTAGAACTAAAACTAGAAATTTACAAGTTAGTAAAGTACTCACTTATTTAGAAAATTTCTCAGATTTATTCAAATTGACAAATATGTTTTATCACCATGTCAACTGTGGTAAAAATGCAATTTCTGATCGTAAAAATAAAAAAATGATGACGTATCTATGGTATTGTATACATTCACGAAATATTGTTTTTTATTATTACAAATATTGAAGTAATAAGGTCATATTAAAATGGGTGAAAAAATAATTTATTTGTGATTTTTACTTCGAAGAGGGTCACAGTTTTGAACAGTTTGAAAACCTTTGTTCTAGAGAAAGATTTATTAGAAATTGTGTGCTGACACCTGTATAGAGAAAGATTTTCCATGTATTGTCTTTGCTTCAAGTTTAAGATTCATAAAATTGTTGTAGTTTACAGGTGTACGTGTTTTTCAATCATAAGTTAAAATAAATATATAAAGATAAATTATGTTTGTTTAGTATGTTTAATATGAAACAAAGTTTTCGTAAATACTTAAGTATACCCTCGAGTATACCTACTTATGCTTTTAAAATTTAATTTCTAGTTGCATAAATCAAGCAGGTGTTAAAAGAAAACCACTGTTTTACACTGCTCTGATTTTATCTTCCGCGATACTATCTCTTTTAGTTGCTAGATCAAAAATTCGATAACAATTTACATAATTATATGCTTACGGCTTACGCACAATCTAGACTACGTAATAGTATTCTTGTTTTAAGAATGAATACTTACGTTATACCTACAATTTTAAGAAATTAAATGACTGATAACCATAATTTACTTGCAAAATATTATATTACTTAACATCATGTACCACAGACCAGTTTACCATATCCAATAAAATTGGGTAATTTTTAAATTTAAATAATTCAAGTCATGTTTAAAAACTGAATATAGAAACGTTACTTTTGTAATTTTACGGTGAATAAACAGGAAAGAGAACTGTTTGCAAATGGATATACTTTTTTCTACGACCACTAAGATATATGCTATTTGTATTCTTGTCGTTGCTATGGAATACAGTACTTTCTACACACATTTTCATATCTCTCGGTTACCATTAGTCAACTGGATATTTTATACCCCACTAACTAACTAACGTTGCTAGGATATTAATTTAAGATTGTCATATTGGAATTGTGAAACCGGGACAAACTGATTATTGACATATAAATTAATATATGTAGAAAAATTATGTCGGAAGCGTAGAAAAAGCTGCAACATGGGCCAAAGGCTCAAGCTAAAAACTGTCATATTGTACGAAATGAGTACCATTCCATGTTTGTTGAACAATATATTGTATTTACCTTCAGTATCTTGGAAACTGTGATTATAAATGTAATAATTTGCATATGGGGTACGTGGCTCGGTGGTATTAAGTCGGCCTATGGATTTGAGAACTCGGGTTTGATTCCCACAATTACCAAATAATTTTCACCACATTAAAACTACCCCTGTGGCTTCCCCTCTACTAACATCTTTAGGGGCCGTGATTTGACGGCTGTTAAACGCACTTCATGCTCATGATAAATCATTTACCGAGATCTGATATGGCAGTGTGCCGCATCCAGTAATATGTAGAAGCCGTCATATATTTATTTATTTATTTTGTTTTATAATTTTCATAATTCCGTCTACTCGATCAAATATCCCTATAAATATCATTCGACGTTTAATTTTTCGCAGGCCAAATTTTTATTGTCTTCTGTTAAACTTGATTGCTTCGAGGTAAATCGATCCAAGCAATTTGACATTAGACATTTCTTTTCATCTTGGATATCGCGATTATTTATATCAATTGCTCTTGTTAGTTGTTACCTAGCAAACTCGTAAATAAGAATTTAAAATAAATAAATATAAATATATCATCACGCCTTCTACCCATTACTGGGTGTGACACTCTGCTGAAGCAGATCTCGGTAAGTGATATATTTTTGCGCGTGAAGTGCGGTTACCAGTCGTCAAATCACGGCCCCGAAAGATGTTAGTGGTGGAGGAGCCACAGGGGTAGCTTTTGAAATTATGAAAATTGTTTGTCGCCTGTGGGAATCGAAACAGGGTTCTCAGGATCCACAGGCCGACTTCATACCACTGAGCTAGCCACCCCATAAATAAGAATTTGTGCACTAAAAACTAAACCTCTTACACCCGATTTTATAAAGGATCTAATAAATTTATTTACATAGTAAATGTATTTAAATTAACAAATTCTAATCAATTTTATTTATTTTATGGCATATACAACATTACTGTCATAATCTCGATTGTCATTTGAATTAATAAATTTTATTTACTTTGGAAGTAAATTAATTTGTTTATAAAACCTACTATTATGGTATTTTTACCCTCGACAATAAACTAATTTAATTATATGTATTATAATTAAAATACTCATCTCCTAACTAAATTATGAATTAAAGTTTATACTTAACTATGTTTTTATTTAGCAAGTGTTTAATGGATTTAAATTGCTTAATTACTCAAGCTATCATTTCAACACTGACCTCCACATTTAATTTTTAACTCAATAAACGTTATAATCTTCTTTCTCGACATATCACAAATCTCAAAGTCAATGTCTGACCCGGTGCAGGGACTTCTGACCCCGTGTACTGAGACGGTGTCGGCCTCTGTGATCCAGCAAGTAATCGCGTCACAGTCTCACCGCTTCAGCTGGCCTGGAGATGATAGTGTCACGCCAGATGCAAATTACTCGATAGTTTCACGTCTATCGCCACAAAGGACTCGAATTTGTAGGTTATAATTTACAGTGAGAATATGCTGGATAAGGTGTAATTTTGGCGGGTTTAGTGTGAAATATTGAAAAGAGATTAACAATATGTTTTATGTCAGAGTTAATACTTTATTTTATAATGAAATTGTAGTTTGGACACAAAGGAAGCTTTATTTAGAATTTTGCGAAACTTATTAAATAACTATGGTAAAAACTAGGAAAAGTAGGAAAAGGAATTCAACCTTGACCACTATCTTGGTTCACAAGTCGTGTAATCTTGGTTTTTCCCTTGCTTCGTCTACTGATGATGAGAACTTAGTTCTCAAAATACGTATTTAGGTTTATTAAGGCTTAGGGGTTTAATTTATTCTTAGTTAAATTACTATAATGTAAAATATTAAGTAGGTATATCAAAGTTAGGATTTTATAATATAGCTCAGTGGCAACGCGTCGAATTGTGTAATTGAGAATACAAGTTCGATTCCCACAGCTGACAAACTAATTCAAAATTATCCCACTAACATTTATGAGGATCATGATTTGATGACTGGTAACTGCACTTCACGCGTATTAATATATCACTTACTAGGATTTGCTACGGCAAAATACCACACCCCGTAATGAATAAAAGGCTTGACGAAATATATATTTATGTTATTTATGGGGTAGGGGATTCAGTGGTATCGAGTCGACCTGTGGACCTTGATAACCATGGTTCAATTCCCACAGCCAACAAACAATTTTCACCACATTCAAATTACCCCTATGTCACCCTCTCTACTAATACCTTTTGGGAGGCGTGATTTCACGACTGGGAACCGCATTTCACGCGCCTAAATATATCACTTACTGAGATCTGCTAGACAGAATGTCTCACCCAGTAATGGGTAGAAGGTGTGCTGATATATTTATTTTATTTTATTTTATTTAGGTACATAACATCATGCTATGTCCCTTGAAATGGGGTAATACAAAACCTTCAACCATTCACCCTGCAAAAATCTATAAAAAAGCGGTACTTTTTCTTCATCCACATTCATAATTCCTTCCATATAAGCTCATCTCATCTTTTGTTTACGCAACAAACCTTGAATCATAATCCAGTCATTCCTATTTCACCAACTTATACCTATTTCATCAAACTTTCTTGTGAGATTTATTTATGGCACTCTGTACAACAGGAATTTAAGCCCAAATACAGTTCAGGCTTCGAACTAACCGAGCCGTAGTGTGGTATAAGTTCATATATTTTATCTTCAGTAAGATTCGAATTAGAGATCTTTGAATTCGAATACAGTAAACGCTAGCACATCACCGCACTGCCAGATATATAATCAACAAAGACATATTAAAATAATATCCTCGTTTTAAATTATAATAAACGTATTTTTAAATATAGCATTCTGGAACGAACAAGAAAGAACCACGTAGAATCTTCTCAAATCCAATCTCTAGTACTTAAATTTGTTAGTCGACTACAGTGGCTTGCTAATGAAGTACGTATGTCTGTGTATATTGGTTAATGATTTATTTATTATGGGTAAAATTGATAAAATATTATTGTAACATTATGTGCAAAAGTGTAAAGTGTCTCGTGTTGTGAAATGGACACCAGGAAGCTCACACCACATTTGGAGAACGAGAGCAGTATGTTTTCATTTTTTATGTCTTCAGAATATATTTTGTTGTATTTACAAATATTAAATAATTTACATTTTAAAATTTCGAAACTCTAATAGCTGGTTTCTCCAACAAAATTTAAATTGTAAACATGGTTTAAATAAATAAAAGCAAATCGACTGTATGACAACAATGTTAATTGTTTCATTTGATATGTAATTTTGATTTGCTTTTATTTATTTAATCCAACTTCAAAATGTAACTTTTGTTTGTGAAACCGGTCAAACATGCTTTCAATGTGGTTCTTATATATGAACATTAATATTTTAGTGTTCGTCGGCATAGTAAAAAGTGATAACAAAACAATTTAACATCGTCATTTGCATATCATGAACATTATCGTAAAATGTATTTCTGCTTTTATGCAGAAATTACATTTTTATGTCATGTAGCGTTTTACAAGGTTAGATAAGGAAATGTTAGAGAAAAATTTGTTTAACATTTCACACTTCGTTACTAAAATAGCGCGTGGTTTTAATTCTACGGCAATAAACTTTCATCTAAGTATAAGTGATTTACCGTCGACGAGATTAATGAGAAATTTTAGAATTTCACGGAAGAATTTAATAGCGCTTTTGACACTGACTTTATGGCATTTTTTGCACTTGCAAATATATCATTGTTATAACAACACTTGCTCATTTTTGTGATGTGATTAATTAATTACAATATACAATCAAAATTTCGGTATAAGTTAATTAGAACACGAGAAATATCTCTTTTAGTTTTCGAGATATGGGCCTTCAAAATTGTGATTTTTGAAAAGTCTAAAATCGATGTAACTCGCAAACTAAAAAAGATATGAAGATGCACTCAACGGAGTTTGATTTCTCGTAGTCTGAATTATATAGAACCATATTTTTAAATTTTTCTATTTTTAAACTGCTTCAATTAAAAAATTCGCATTCTTTTTTTAACAATTTTTATTTCATTATTTCGGCAATTAAAAAATACGTATTAAGGATCAAAATATGCATAATTATGTAGAAATATATGAGGAATTAAATGGTGAAATCCCCAATTTCATATTATTTTAAATTAACCGTAAACAGAAACAAAAGTGCACGCGAGTCCTTCAAAAGACTTTTCATTTAATACCGAACATGATAAGTTGGGAAGCAATTTCACTAAAACAATTGCCGATCAAAAACAATCCAATTTTTTACTCAAGCCCTTCAAAAAATCTTTCATTTGATACCAAACACGATAGGTTTTGAAGCACTTTCACTACAACACGTGCTGATTGAAGAACTATCATAAAATAATTTTCGATAGTGCCAAAATTGATTTCAATTCTAGTTATCTGTTTTTGATTTTTAATGTACATTGTCGTGAACAAAATTTGCTTAGTTTTATTATATATTATTACCGAGGATAAATTTGGTTAGGTTTATCTGTATACTTTATAAAACTTGTCAATTTGAATGGTTTGTTTTAAAACCAACTTCATAGTAGACTGTCAAAAATTTGCTTTTTAAATATACATATTTGAAATGGGCAATTATAATAAAAAAAGGTCTCCTCATTCCCCCAATTTGCGTAAAATTTTTCAAAACATTCCAGGTAATAATCTTGTTATAAATCAAAGGAAAATATCATTGTGTACAATACGAGTACACCTTCTTGTTTCATTTGCAAATAAACCTTGCGTGATTTTCACTTTGCTTTCGTTAATTCAAATACTATAAAACTATTAGATTATTAAGTTATCAAAAAAACTAAGTGTAGAACACCTAGACAGCTGCAGCTCCACAATTTCCGTAATTAAATTAAAATTATAAGTTAGCGAAAACTAATTACCATGATACGCGCCGTGCTGTCTGCTCGCACTGGTCTTATTGCGCCCCGTGAACATTGTGTTCCCACTTCAGACATGTGTCTGTTTTAATTTTCATTACAAAAACAAGCAAAAAATCCACACCTCGAATCAGGTTTAGCTGTGGAAAAAAATCGCGAACGGACGAACTTTCTACGATCCAAAGACGAAACGACGTTGAAGAACAATGTGTGATCCAGTTTAGTAGATGAGGCTTAGGTTTGGGTAATTGTTTGACATAGAGGAATAAATGGAAGGTTAATTGACTAATTTAGCAGCGGCGAAAATGTCTAACTTGATTTTGTTATGATGTGTTTGTGAATGATAAAGATTTGGAGCATGTGATGAATGGAAGTCATGAGTTTTTAATAGGATGAATTGAATTTTGTTACTGGCTATTAATTAGATTTGTTTTGATCGTTTATTTATTTGGTTCTTCTTTGTTCATAATTTAATAATCATAATAAAATGCATTGGATTAATTTCTGGATGTGCTTAATAATTTATTTTTTCTTTTGTTTTAGGTAAGCAACACTTTACTTCATCTTCTGAACTAGAATGCAATACAAGGTATTTATAATTTAAGAATTAATTGTTCGTTTCAAAACAGTAATATTATATTTCTGATTTTTGTAAAAATTTATTTTAGTTCGTGATTAGTGTGCAGAATACTATGTATTGTTAAAGTAAATACTTGAAGTTGTGAATCACTCTGTATATATAGGTATAAAAAACTTCGTACTAGTGCAAAATGCATAATAGCAAAATAGAAATAACAGCATAAATTATGTTAGTTACAAAATATAGAAATAGTTATAATCTATACGGTGGACGATATATCGATAAATATCGAAATATCGATATTATACAGGGTGGTCCATTTAAAGTGTTATCAGGAAATATCTCGGAAACTATAAATTTTACGCAAAAATGACCTAGACGAAAAACAATCGTACAAAAGGGGGCCATAATAACGAAATATTGGTTTTGTCCTAGATGGCGCTGTTGTCGCTAAATCACGGTCAACTCAATTTTTTTAAATGAAAATCCCTATTTTTTATTAAAGAATCAGATTCCTCGTTAAAAAAAAGAAGAATTTATTTAGTTCACTTTTTCGTCAGCATGATAGATGACGCTGTAATCGCGAAAAATGATGTTGCTTTCGGACGTTCCTGTATTAGAGCTTATGCTTAATTTAATTAAAATCTAAAATAAAATGCAATTTAAATTTACACCATATGATTTTAGACAGAATGTAAACAATCAGATGAACCATATTTTATAAAAATGGCAATTGAATGTAATGAGACTATTTGTGATTTTAGATGCGCTTGCACAAACAAAAACTAACAAACTCACAAACAAACTCACACGCACACAAACTCAAATAATACACACACACAGCCGCGCGCATAAGCTCTAATACAGGCACGTCCGAAAGCAACATCATTTTTCGCGATTACAGCGTCATCTATCATGCTGACGAAAAAGTGAACTAAATAAATTCTTCTTTTTTTAACGAGGAATCTGAATCTTTAATAAAAAATAGGGGTTTTCATTTTAAAAAATTGAGTTGACCATGATTTAGCGACAACAGCGCCATCTAGGACAAAACCAATATTTCGTTATTATGGCCCCCTTTTGTACGATTGTTTTTCGTCTAGGTCATTTTTGCGTAAAATTTATAGTTTCCGAGATATTTCCTGATAACACTTTAAATGGACCATCCTGTATACTTGATGATTTAGATGTATCAAAATATCATTATTTTCGATACATCGATATGTTTGATATAACAATATTTTTAATATATCAATATTTTTAATATATCAGTATTTTGAATATATTGATATTTCCAAATTTAAATAGTAATGAATTCTTCACTTTTTTCAGTCCTGAAGTTCACAAAACAAATTTCCCTTTATATCCTATACTTTACAATTTATAAAACCCCGTATTATTAACTAGGTAAATAAGAAATAATTTTATCAAAATTCAAAACCAAGTTTCTTGTTAATCACCAGACTCCTTAAATATATGGCGAGGTTAATATTAATATGCTGTTCTGTCACGCTGTATAGCGATATTTCGATGTATGTATGTAGATAATGATTAAAGTTCAAAATAGCGGAAAAAAATTGTGTGGCGAATATATTAATTTTATTTAGATTTTTTCAAAATGAAATCTTGTACTTACATATTAATTAGTCTATACTGGCATAATTGTAAAATTCGAGATAGTTTATTTATTACGTTTCATTCGCACGCTGCGTATTACTGATTGTAAAGTATCACCACAATTAATCATTTCGGTTCACTTATATTTGAGTGAAGTTAATTCACTTTACGACCCTCGTAAAATAAAAAGCACCATTCACTTTAATCATTTTTAATTCCCAAGTCATTAAAATCTCGATAAACACACGTTGTACCATTTGTTAACTACGATGCAATGTCTTTAAGATGACAACAATCTCTTCATTCATGTGTTTCATTTCATTTTATCGCGATTACTGAAAGTAGCAAAGTTCAAAAGTAATTGTTTTAATTGCATTTCTTCCATATTTGTTAAACAAAATAAATGAATAGAAAATGAAAGATGCCGTGTGGATTATGTTCCTAGTGCTGTAATAAATAAGGCTAATTTCTCTCATATCGCTCTTCAAAAGGCACGGATATTTTTATTGTTATTACTTTCGGATCGTATTGGAAATAAGTAATACGTATTTCTTCTATTTTTCCTCCAACTACTTTCAAGAAGAAACTATTGTATGTCCTGCTATATCTTTAGAAAATTCTATCGTGACTTCAGTCATCCTTAAATGACACCGCAAAGCAAAATTAATTCGATGTTTGTACAAAAGATTTCTAGTGGTGATACCAAAGACGACAATTTTTGAAATTAATACCTATGGATACCCATCTACTATCTTCTTTGGTAAACATAATTTAACGAATTCTACAGCGCATCCAACAGAAAGTGAACTAAATTATAACTTTATTACTGCTTCAAAATATGTTCAATTTCGCTAATAATAACGAGAATTCTGTGGGGCAGAGAAATAGCAAAATTTTTACAAGTTTTGTTTTAATTAACTGTCAGCTGAATTAAGCTAATCAGTTATAAACAGTAAAGTAATTAGGTAGTAAACTATACTCGTATGTGATATTATTTCTTAATATTAGATACATCTTTTCTAGGTTTATTTTGCACAAAATGTATGAACAGAATCAGTGGCCTACCTAGAACGTTTGCCGCCAAGGGCGGTCTTCAATTTGCCGCCCTTTCTAAGTCAATCAAATAGTGGTTTTTATAAATTAATAAACATAAATAAAATAAATAAATAAACATACATCATCACGCCTTTTATCCATTACTGGGTTTGGCACTTTGTCCAAGCAGATCTCGGTAAGTGCTATATTTATACCCCTGAAGTGCGGTTACCAGTCGTCAAATCACGGCCTCCAAAGATGTTAGTGGTGGGGGAGCCACAGGGGTAATTTTAAATTGGTGAAAATGTTTTGTCGGCTGTGGGGATCGAACCAGGGTTCTTAGGAGCCACAGGCCGACTTGATACTACTGTGCCATTACCCCTTTATAAACATAAATATAAATAAATAATTGTAATTGAGACAAACTATAGGTGGGGAACTTTTTTACCATTGGATGGCATATTTAAATTAGACAGTAATAAAGGAATTTTTCGAGATAATATTTTCAACCCTACATTGACTTGACGATGAAGAAAAATATTCGAAATCATATAGTAATTCATAATTCGTAGAAATCGAATAGTAAACTTATGAAGTGAACAAGTTGTTTTTTACAACTAAAACTAAATGCCTCCCCAAAATATATGCCGCTCGGTGCGGACCGCATACCTTCCCCCCCAGGTACGCCACTGAACAGAATTCAATCTTGAATCGATCAAAACGTTTGGCAATTTCCTTCGTATTAGTATATTTTAAAATACACACAAAAATAATTTGTTCACACTTTTCTTTTTATCTCACATGACATTGTGTATTGATAGTAATTTAGTTGAAATTGGTAGTCTAATAGTTGTGTGAGTGTGCAAGACAGGAAAAATTAATAACTTCCGAGAAAATGCATAATTTAGTGTTTCCATATTTCAAAGTAGTCTAGACTAGAATGTAATCAAAGAGCTTGCTATCAAGTTAATTTGGTGTAATGCGCAGCGTTTCTTGTTTTATCTTTTGCATCATTTGTTCTCATTAAATTTTGCATATTGGAGCAATTCAGTAGGAAGTTCATAGATGTACTGGAAATATAGTGCAGCAGTGCACATTTATGAATTATACAGTGATGATAGAGGATGCACTAGGGTTGCCCCTAGTTAACAAGATTTTTTTTTATAACATTTGTTTTTTATTATAATTGTTGTGTATATGTTACAAGCAAAGTATAAAATTTTGGCAATGTGAAAAATTACAAATGCAAATATCCAAATATCATATTATTTATCAGTAATTTTTATTAGAACGCATTATTACCGAGATGCTTTTAGTTCGCCTTTCTAACAAACAAATCTTAATTTATAGAATACATGCTCCACACGCGCAAGTCTTTAAATATCTTTTTGGCAAAATTTGCATGATTTAATACTGCATTACTTTACCTCATACGAGTATATAAAAGAAGAACTTAAATAACCTTTGAACGTTTTTATTTGGAAAGTGTATGGGAATATTAATTTCCTTGTCAAGAACTAGTTTGTAATGATACAATAATCACTTATTTAAATTATAGGAAAGTAGATGTCAAACTCTGTTTTGAGAATTTTTCAAAAGAATGAAAACAATGTAAGAAAATTTAGCAAAATTCTCTCTCTCTCTCCTTGTTTTGTAACTGGATCATTATCTGAAAGTTATCGACATGCTAATGACAACTTTTCTATTTCATGTTTATTTTATGGATTATCAGTAGATATCATAATTTCAGTATTCCGTAATTACAATAATGTACTCTGGGATTTCTCGTTTTCATGCTTTTTTAATATATACCTGTTAATAATAAAAGAATATAACAATATAAAAGTGTAGTAAAAAATATTTATTAAATTTATAGTATTGTACAAGAGCAAAATACATAAAAGTAAAACAGAATATAAATAATTTTGGTTCCATAATACCGAAATGGTATTGATCTATAAAGTTATCATTAAAATTAGGGGTTGTTAACAGATAATGATCAAATTACAGAGTAGAGGAGTTAGGCTGATATGAATTTTTTAGCATGATTTTGAATTTAAATCGCTTCTGAAATTAATGTAGCATCCGGCAATATGGTAGTGTCGATTGCGTGACGGTATTCGAATCTGGAGATCCCGAGTTCGAATTTCACTCAAACTGAACTACCACACTGCGACTCAGTGAGTTCGGACTTTGTACTTTATTTGGGATTAAGTTCCTGTTGTACAGAGTACTATAAATAAATAAATAAACTTGTCTCTGATGATATACAAATATTCTAATAAAATAAATTAGAACTATAAACCAAAAGTATTCTTTTGTAAAGATCCTCATCGCCAACTATAAAACACGCACGTGAAATCAATTCTCCTAATAAAGCCTCATCGGGAGGAAAAGAAAATCGCAGTTTCCTTTGTCCAAATCGGGCTTTAGCCGTTCTCTGACTCTAGGTCCGGATGTGGGTCAGTCTGCCACCCGCCGTAACCGACCCGCGACCGCTCAACCGCGTCACGCTCCACGGGAACCCGGTAATCGTACGTCTGTCACCGGCTGTTATACCGACGCCGTACATGGCCAACTGGAGATTGATTTCGTTAACGTTAGACAGTGAAGGTTTGTTATGGTGGCCATCTAGCGGTGATGAGTTATGGTAGACGGATTGGTTGATCAGCTGATCTGAACGCTTTTATGGAAATGATGAATGAGATGGATCGAGATGTGGTTATTGAATTGTGGATGAGTTATTTGCTGTAATAATCGTAATTGGAAGGTTAGGTGGGTAATAGAAATTATTCGAGATTTACACACCTTCTGACTAGTATCTACTTAGACGTGTTTGTTTCAATTTCTCTTCATATATGTATTTAATTGAAGGGTTGTATCTCTTATAAATTCTATGTTGGAAATATACGCTTTCAAAAGAAGCAAGCCCACTTCCAGTATAATTAAAAGCAATACCTTTTCATACAGTAATTACTTTTATTTATCAGTGATCAACGTCTGCTCGACCAATATACAAAGTTCATCTTTTACCTGGGAGACATACCTCTGGGCCTCATCTTATCTGTAATCACTCGATTTCAATATTATCTTTAAATGTTTATAAAATGTGTTTCTTTTTTGCATCTGTTTTTGGAAGTTTGTGAAGTAGCCAAGTTATCATCTTCGTGAGACATTCCTACTTAATTATTTTCATAGAAGCTCGTTTATGCCTTATGCTCTGAATCTTTCATTCACGTAACATACATTTAATCATATTCATCCATTTATTCCAAGGTCATTCATGATATCTCTCACCCTTAATTTCACCAACATACATCTACTTCACCAATCTTTCATTCGATATTATTATTATTCCAAATTTTAATAAACAGAATTAATTAATACAATTACTGTTGAAGGTTCGTTGGCTTAGTAACATCAAGTCGGACACCACATTAAAATTATCCCAGTAACTCCTCCTTCACTAATATCTTTAAGGTTGATTTGACGGCTGTTAATCGCATTCTACTATTTCAGAATGTCACACTTAGTAATGGGTACCAGGTATGATGATATATGTATTTATTTATTATTTAAATTGGAAATGAATATAAATAAATAAATAAATATATATATATATATATATATATATATATATATATATATATATATATATATATATATATATATATATATATATATATCATCACGCCTTTTATCCATTACTGAGTGTGGCACTCTGTCGAAGCAGATCTCGGTAAGTGATATATTTATGCGCGACCAGCCGTCAAATCGCGACCCTCAAATATGTTAGTGGAGGGGGAGCCACAGGGGTAATTTTAATGTGGTGAAACTTGGGAGGGAAACTGCGTTTATTCCATTTTAATGTGTATTTTAATTTCGAGTATTTGAGGTTTGAGTCTGAAAATTTGCCTGATATTTACTTCTCAACAACATAAAAGATATAATGAATTCAATATTAATTTTAAGTAACAGTGTAACAGTTAAATATTCCTTAAATAAATTTAAAGAATCTTCAGTATTTAAGTGGCTGTAGTGCGGATAATACATATTTTAAATTAATATAAAAGTAGAGGAAGTGTTTCAATTAAAAAATAATAATAATTTTCCAGTGTTAGAATGAAGACATTAATAATGATAAATCAAATGCATGCCATATAAGGTATTTTAATGGTATTATCACTTCTTCCTTTCATTTATACATTACATTACCCAAGAAACATGTACCTATCTTTATTTTCATCTTTCTTATTAAACTTCTCAAATGAATAGCGCATTTATCATTTAATCTTGTGGGAAAATTCATTTCCAAAACCTACACGATATGTTTAGAAAATTGAATAGCGAATGCCACCATCACCAGCCTATCGTCTACTAAGCAGGTCATCGAATATTCGGAACAATATCGATTCGATTTTAATATTTTAATTGCACCGTAAATTAGGTCAGTATTTACATCGTCAGAAAGAAAGTTACACATGAACGATTTCAATAAGATCTCATGTAACCCAATCATTCTGATAATGAATAATGCATCGATCTAATGATTCTATCTCTACAGTGGAATATTGGTTTTGCTTTTCTATTGCATAGAAAGGTTTATATGTTTATTTATTAATAGTTTAAGATGAGTTAATTAGCAATATGGAAAACCTACATTTTCCATTTTAATGGTCGATGAACCTTTACCAATAGTTAATATCAATATCTCTCCTAAACTTATTTCTCTTCTTGTGATTATTTTTTTTATTTAAATGGGGTGGCTAGCTCAGTGGTATGAAGTCGGCCTGTGGATCCTGAGAACCCTGGTTCGATTCCCACAGGCGATAAACACTTTTCATAATTTCAAAAACTACCCCTGTGGCTCCTCCACCACTAACATCTTTGGGGCCGTGATTTGACGACTGGCAATCGCACTTCACGCGCAATATATATCACTTACCGAGATCTGCTTCGGCAGAGTGCTACACCCAGTAATGGGTAGAAGGCGTGGTGATATATTTATTTATTTATTTAAATATAAACAAAATCGACATTCCTTCCTTATTTCCTCCATTTTATGGATGCACGGAGTGTTTGTTAAAATTATAAGCGAACAAGTCTCGTCAAGAATGCGTTCTAATATACTATGATTTTTACAAATGGAATTTTGTATATTGCTAGACATTTCGCAGATTGACTGGTTTCAAACATTGCTGGTAACATATACTCTATGTCAAATAGTTTGACAATTATATTATGATTGACATCCGGTTACATAAAACGTGGTCATTTAATCACGTTGTTATCTACGCTTAAAAGTTGAACTAAAATAAAATAACGCATCTAGGATATGTCAAAATTTTTGACAGTTCATTATTTTAAAACGTTATAATTTCTATATTATGCATTAAACGAATAATTAGTTGTTACAAACATTGTTTTACCATTGTTATTTAACTAACAGTAACCATTTAAATACTGAATATTAATTAATTGTAACATAAAAATAAGAAAATATATAAAATGAGGTGTCTTCCATCTTGGCCATTGTTAATTTTTAAAATGATTTTAACTAACAACATAATTAACATAGTTTTATGAAACCAGACCTGAGATTTGCTCGGAAAATAAAAGAAAATGGAAGTTTAAAATGAAAAATAAGAAACCACTTTACTCATATCTCGGTAACATTTAGTGATATCAAGTTGTTTTTGATTTCAATCGATTTCTTGAGCCAAATTTATTGCCCTAAGGTACTCGCATGCCAATATTTTGATAACTAAATTTTTATAAATTTTCTCCCGAATTTTCTTTCAAAGTAACGCACTAAATGATTTTTTCACAGCATGAGAGATCATTTCCTGAGGCTAAAGACGTGTTACAAATTACAAGAAATACCAAGTTCCATCAAAATTAAATACATACACACAGACAGACAGAGAAATAGACAACAATTTTGGATATAATTTAGAAGAAAAAAAAACAACAACGAACCTAATTCTAGAACTTCTTTTTTTACTATATATTGGAAACTCAAAATATGCTACATATTCCTATGTAACTTACCTACCTGCAAATTTAATTACTTTTATCTTACACGTTAGATATTTTTACCAGTGTATTACCGATAACATAAGTAAGAAACAGTTAGGTACTTTACGGTCATATTATCTTTCCAGTTACGAACAAAATACAGTAGTTAGTCATTTGACAAGGTACAATTTTCCGTGTTAATATACACATTAATATCATAACCAGTATTGACATTTGCGTTCATTATCTCCCATTATTTCCTCAAACACACGTTTGTAATTAACCTTGAAGCCTTGGAATAAATGTAAAGTGACATTTGTTTGTTTTTACGCACGCAACAATTACGCATCGCATTCCGCAAAAACGGGCAGGATACAGGCCCGTCTTGAGACCTTCCTCGACGCTACCCAAATAATTAATGACAAGCCCCTTTTTAAATATTTTGGTATGAAAAAGAAACTTATTTTTTAATCTGTAGTACTTAATTTCACATTATTTTAAATATGTAACATCGATTGTCAAATATTTCTAAATAATGTTTGGTAAAAATACTTGAAACAAAAGTTGTGGAAAACTAAATATACCCCACCATATTTATTCGAAGCACTTTTTTATAATAGATATTTGTGAAGATATTAGTGAACTTAGAGCAGAAAGTGGTCTATTTCCGCTCGCGCATGGTGATTGTTAACCTAGGTGCAATCTAGAGCAACAACCATACAAGAGTGGCATGGACTTTTTCTGCTCGTGATGCACACATGACCTTTTTATATGACCATCTGCTTGAAAAAGATTTTTTAAATCATTTCTAAGTTCTAAGTTTTTCTCTTTTGAAATTTGCCTGAAAACTTTAACAGCTTTTATGTATCCATGGATACGATGATCTATTCCAGTGGGTTTCAAAGTGTGGGTCGCCGGATGCTATTGGTAAAAAAATATGTTTTCAAATATGCATCCATTTGCAACCGCGTTCACTTAAATTTTAAGGATTACTTAAATGAGAAATATCGAATCAAATGTTTGACAGCAATTTAAAATTACTCATTTGACAGTTCATCTCGATAAAATCTTGTTCATTTAAAATATTATTGTAATGCAGATTATTAAATCAGCCTTTTACAAACTACGATTTTGATCATACAGAAGTAAGGGGGTCAAAAAGAATTTATTTGTGATTTTTGCCAACAAGGAGGTCATAGCTCCAAAAATGTTTGAAAGTCACTGATCTGTTCAATCAGAATAACTCACTTTCCGCATGTGTGCGTAAAATAGTTCTTTCCACTTGAGTAGGCAATTTAAAATTACTCATTTGACAGTTCATCTCGATGAAATCTTGTTCATTTAAAATATTATTGTAATGCAGATTATTAAATCAGCCTTTTCAAAACTGCGATTTTGAACATAAAAAAGAAAGGGGATCAAAAAGAATTTATTTGTGATTTTTGCCGCCAAGAAGGTCATAGCTCCAAAAATGTTTGAAAATCACTGATCCGTTCGATCAGAATAACTCACTTTCCGCTCGTGTGCGTAAAGTACTTCTTTCCACATGAATAAGCGATAAATGTCAATTTTCCATTCATGAAATAAATGCAGAAACGTCTATTTTCCTTCATTGTAAAAAATAAAATAAATATATCATCACGCCTTCTACCCATTACTGGATGTGGCACTCTGCCGAAACAGATCTCGGTAAGTGATATATTTATGCGCGTGAAGTGCAGTTACCAGTCGTCAAATCACGGCCCTCAAAGACGTTAGTGGTGGAGGAGCCACAGGGGTAATTTTTGAAATTATGAAAATTGTTTGTCGTCTGTGGGAATCGAAGCAGGGTTCTCAGGATCCACAGGCCGACTTCATACCACTGAGCTAGCCACCTCATTGTCATTTAAAAAATAATAATTAAATTTTATGTTAACGTGCCAGCGTTTGGTTGAAAAAAAAGTTAGATATTGAAGATAAAAGTGATCTATTAATAAAAGACTAGTGCATGACTGAGTAATGTGTTAAAATCCTTGGGGGGCAAAATTTGACGGATAATAATTTTGAAATTTGATATTCTCAGGAGTAGATAAAATGGCGTGATAACAATAATTAAATTTAATTATCGACAATATTTTTGGAAGTGAACTGTACTAAATTTGAAGTAATATTATATGGGAAAATGGGGCCAATCCGTCTCTGGAAAAAGTGTAATATTTAGGGTAAAGATGCAAGTGCAGTTTTCAAGGAAAGTAATGATTGATAAGCTCATATAATTGGTGTTTAAAATAACTACACAGAGGTGCGTCTTCTTTCAATTATCTTCGTAATTGACCATTATTACACTGGGAAAAAACTGAACGCTAATGCATGTGCGTGCACGGAGAAAAGTAATTTAGGTTAAAAAAGTCACTATACGACAAAAAACTATAAGCGATTTAACGTATTAATATGAAGACTGCGAATTTTTTACTAGCGAACTAGAAAAACTTAGTCCAGTGATTCCAAACCGTTCAATTTATGAAAATATATTGTTGATTCATCACTTTTTGTGGTAATCAGGTATTTTTTGTAGTTCGTGCGTAATGTATAAACAAAACATTTGATTTACGTAATAATATTCGTGTAAAATTTGCAAAAGAAACAAAAAATTGTAATTTTAATTTGATACCTTATATGACATTAAATTTTGCAACTATTTTGTAAAAAGCGAATTTACTTTTTGTTCTAATCAAATATTATTTAGCAATAGACAGTAATGTCAAATGATAGCGGTATGACAATCTCAGCTATAAAGTAATAGTCTGTCAACGGCCATGGCTGCGCTC
This sequence comes from Pterostichus madidus, assembly GCA_911728475.2. Lineage (NCBI taxonomy): Eukaryota > Metazoa > Arthropoda > Insecta > Coleoptera > Carabidae > Pterostichus > Pterostichus madidus. The sequence goes on from OU452301.1 coordinate 43,379,533, forward strand.
GTTGGTACTGATCTAAGCGATAACGCGAGTTAAGCAACGTTGCGCGCGGGTAGTATTTGGATGGGTGACCGTCCAGAGAAAACTCGCGTTGCTGTTGACAATAACAACTAAAACGCAGATCAGGGCGTAATGGCGGCATATGACCAGAGTAGTTGGTCCGCCAAAGAAGCCAGAAAAAAAAAAAAAAAGTAATTGTCTCGAGTTTAAATCCTGGCGTGATCTAATCTAATAAAACTTTTTGATTTGTTTTATGATAGACTGATTTATCAATTTTCACCGCGATTAGTTTTCTGGCGTTCTACTTATTTTCCGTACGTTTAATTTATGATTTCCCAACGTTTCCTGCAATAAAATCAAATTTTTCGATACAGGTTTATCTTCTTTAAACATAAAGTAAAATGCTACGTAAATTAATTTGTCAATTAATCTTATAATATTTCTTTAAAAATAAAAATGACAGTCAATTTAATTTTTATAATTACTTTATTTACAAGTTAAATTAGCTGTCATTTTACCCACGGATTCAAGTATCGATCGTTATTATTGACGATTTAACTACATATTTATAGAACCATCTAGCTACGTTTATCAAAACTAATATAAACGAACAAACAATACTATTTTCAAATAAGTGAAATAAAACGTAACAATAATAGTATATTACGTACCATGAACTGTAAGTGACAGTTTTTAGGTCATGAATGCAGTTTGGGAAATCGAGACCTGAAGGGTCGAGATTTCCTAATCATTCGCGACCTAAAAAAATCACTTACAGTTCGAGGTTAGTAAGCCATTTTTTACAATACTTGCAAAAGTACAAGGAAAAGAAAAATAGGTGTCAAATAGTTGTCAAAATAAATAGGACCTTGATATGTAATATTTACTTACTGTCCACGGTGTATAGTAAGTAAATATTAAAGTCCTGATGTAACCATGGAAACAACTGTGCAATAAAAATTCCATTTACTGTTTTTAAATTTTGTCATTAATAGATACAGTACAAGTATTGCAAAAATATAATCTTTTTACAACTGTCAAAAAAGCTCGACATTTTTACATCATTATGGATACACGAAGTATGTGTATTTTTCACTCGTGAAAAAATGACTATGTTACCTTGACAATCACCCAAACTGTTTGGATAAACGTTTTTACACGGTTTTGAAAATCAATTTTAATTATGATTTTTTAATAGTTGTAGAAAAAATGTTGTTCATATTTCGTGGGCAAAATTCGTTTATTTTTTTTAGCGCGTTCAAATTACTTTTTTGTGACATTCTCACGCACAACAAAAAACAGTAATTTCGCGCACTTAATACAAAAATAACTATTTTATATCAAATCAAATTATTAAAAGGAAAATTAGAATTTGAACTTGGAACCAATACCTTTATTTCATCAATCGTTATGTATTTACTTAAAATAATAAATGAATTTCAAATGATAAATATTCTCCTTAAATAACAGTGTCACTTTGACTACCCAGGTGTGATATTTTTTCACTTATCCGACAGATTAGATATCAAATGTCTTCATCCAAGCAGTGATAAACGTGCTGTTATTGTTGTAAAACATTTTATTTCTGTTTTCTGCAAGTAATTAACCATTTTCAAAAAGAAAAAGTAAAGAATCACTGACCTACTCTTCATTTTATTTTCCTGTTTGCGAAAATGCGTGTTTACTTATCACCCGCATGTGGCATGTGTAGCTAACTTCACTTCAATGCTGGTGAATTCAGTAAAAATGAAAAGTTTTTAGGTTACTAGGATGATTACTGACTGAGTGAAGTTTTTTGCCGAGAAATAATTAATTTTGCGTTGGAATTTATTATCTTGTTTCGCGGGTGTAGTACGTGGGAGAAAATGCTTGCGATTTTCTTTATTTTGCGCCGAAGATTCGTAATTATAGTTTTTGTTGAAACGCCGGCCACAAATGAATGAAGCGCTCGACAGACCTGGATACGGAAAGAATTAGGAATTGTGCTAAGCGGATGTCTATTGTATTGGCTTTATTTTTTGACCTCTTGCATTTTGACATCAACGGAAAATTTTGAAAGATGTGCTCTTTTGTATTACGTTCACTAGTCATGAGTTTGAACATTAAATGTTACCTAATTTCAAATAACTGCCAATGTATTTATTATACTAACAGTTAGGATATTTGAATATATACTATAGGTCATGTCAGACAAATGTGTCAGTTATTTTGTTATGTTACTCATTTTATTTTCAATATATCTCATAACAATACAACAATTCCATGACTAATAATTTCTATCAGTTTGTATTTTGATAAAGATGTTTTCGATAACTGTAAAAACTGAATCAAATATTACTTGCAAAAGATATTTTTGTTACATAGCTAGCCTTGGAAGAGGAACAAACATACGAAACGGCAAAACTGTCAAATATATGTCTTTAGGAAAAATCCAGAATTTTATGTTAACACTGGATAGCTGACTTACGCGTAAAAATGGGGCAAGTGATGCAGGTTTGCCCCCATTTACAGGAAAGGCAAAACATGCATTGCTCTATTGTATTATATGGCATTTTTCTTGTGTTTGTATTGAATAAATACTATCAAGTATGAAATTATAGATTGAGTAAAATAGATTATTGAATATATAATACTGTCATTATATAAATGCTGATAAAATAATTGCAATTATATGAACTATTTTAAGAAACTCAAAAGAGTTGATCAAAACTAATAAATAAAATTATGACTCATTATTGTAGACAATTTTGTTTGAATAATCTTATATTTAAAAATTATAATAATTAAAGAGAGAGGGCACAAATTCTTTTTAATATTTCCTATTAATAAGCCATATTTTAAATTTTTTTATTCTGAATATTGTTTGTATTAAATTAGAATCTATAGACTCAGTAATAATATCTATTATATATACAGGGTGATCAAAAGTAATTGTTATAGTTGGCAATACGAGTACAATTTCAGAGATCTTTTATACCACAGTTGGCACAACGTCAGATAAAGGCGGAAATGCTATTTGACATGTCTAGTAAATTCAAATAGGTTATGTCAGGAGTCTGACAGCTAATAGAATTTTGACTTTTAAAGTAATAGAAATACTTTAGAAATAAATGTAATAATAAATGTACTCAAATTTAAATTTTAAATGTCACTGTCAACAACAGGAAATGAATTTATGTATTAGGCTTACCAATTTTAAGTAGTTTTTTTTATTGCCAACTGTAACAATTCCTTTTGATCACTCTGTATATATATATACCTATATAATAATATCTATTTGTGTATACGAGTATTATTATTATTATACTTTTAAATATATTGTATGATAATTTTCTAAATTACAAAATAATAAAAATATTTCATTTTTATTTTTTTGCGCACCTAATTGTCAAATGAAAATATAGATTGCTGTCAGAATTTTAAAAAACCTCTAATCAGGTTCGTTCGTTTATTCTCGGCAATATCCGACAAATATAGGATCTATAACATTATATTTAGTAGGTAAGAGTATTTGTTTCTAATGATAAATAAAAATATATTAACGTTGCCGAACTTGTTTCAGCATATTCTTACCACTTAGTTCGGTTGAGTTGAGTTAGTCGAGTGCGGGCTTCTGTAGTGATCGTAGTGTTTTCGATGTTCTGTGAGCGTTTTAGTAAATATATAATGCTATTTTAATGCGTAAATTGGCTGTAATTGCGTGCTATTGTGCGTATTAGTGTGTGATGTATAAAGGAAACTTTAAAATAGACTGGATGGACCTCATAAGATCCCAGGATGTGCTGATTTGAGAATAGACAACGTGAGACGACGCTGGCAGCTGATTCCTGCTCAAAGTACGCATCAATATTATTATTGTTTATTTATTTATTTATTTGAAATACTAACAGGCAATCGGCCAATTACAAAAGTTAACAGAAAATGAACTTAGGTCTATACATTTAAGCATTAAATTATTATTAAATTGTTAACATAGTTCTAAACTCATAGTTATAGAAAATACCTACACTTTAGGGGAAAATCGGACTCGAGTATACTTCTGTCACACGAATTTTAATATATTTTTAATGTTAAATTACAGATTAACTTGTTATTTGATTAAATATAAAGAAAAATTTGCGGAATATTTATATATATAAAAACATAATTGTTTGAGTGTGAGTTCTGCGTGCTTGGGGTAAAAGTAGGCTTGCCATCTCTCCGGGTTTGATCCGGAGACTCCGGGTTTCAGTGAGTTATCTCCGGGCTCCGGGTTTAATTATTATTTCTCCGGGTTGTGTAAGTAAAATTGAATATGTAGTGCTATGTAGTTAGTTGTCCAGGACAAATCTGTCTCACTTTCGAAATTTTCTACGCCGCTAAATTATTAATTTTTCTTCTTTGATGATCTTCTACATCTTACTGTTATCTAGTTTAATTTCTGTCACTAAATCTTCCAATTTCTTGATTCTGTCCTCTTGATTTAAGGAAGAATTTATACAATTAATTTCGGTTCTAATAGTTGATATATCATCTTGTATCAGATTAAATTTTTTGAATTGTATCAAGTTTTCAGAAATAGACATAATTTCAGGTGAAGGGATGTCTTCTGTTGCATGTGATTATCTTCAATTTTGTCAATATTGTTACAATTTAATCATATATATATAACGTTGAATACACTAATTTTATTGTTACAGTAGATTTATCACTTCCAATCTTGTTTTACTTTATTTTATATGTAATTATTTTACCATAACAAAAACACTTGTCTTTAACAAAACAATGTAACCCTTTTTTTTATCAAATATGATAATAATAATTAAATTGCAGGATCTTCTTTAAAAAAATAGTCATCGTCTCCGGGCGAGACTTAGTTCTGAGGTGGTAACCCTAGTTAAAAGGCGTGATGATATATTTATTTATTTTTATATTGTGTTATTTTCGAGCTTCGTTTTTCATGCAATGACAAAGAAATATAAAACATTGAAATATGTAGGAAGTCAGTAACCCGTATGTTCACTTTCTTTATTTTCTTAACCGGTTCGAGCCCTTTACAAAGCCGCCAGCAGGTGAAAGACTTCTTAGAATTAATTAAACTACAATTAACTTGTAATTATTTCAAACTCATGGTTCCTATAACTGAACAATGCACATAAATTGCATAATACATCATCTTCTAGCCATCATCATTAGGGAACTGGCAGGATTTTTAGCGGCATGGGATATCTAATCGAATTCAAGTATCATCCTTGTAGTATAAATCATTACAATTCAATACTACTTCATTTGATAAAGTATTCACTACAAAAAAAGAAATAAATAGACTAGCAAATAGGTTTACAAAATTCAAATGCGTGAAAATCGTCTTTTGCAACTTTTTGTTTTTCTAGAGCAAATTGCATTGGTCCTTGATCTAATTATTTACACCATGCTCTTGTGTTTTACTTAAACAATTAACAAGTATTTACTTTTAAAATAATTGCTCAATTCTTAATGCGGAAAATATGTAATTGCAAATTTCATTAGATGTCACTATAAACTATGATTACGTTCAAACCACACCTCACCAACTATTAAATGAAAATAAAATAAATATATCATTACGCCTTTTACCAATTACTGGATGTGGCACTCTACCGTAGCAGATTTCGATAAGTGATATATTTATGCACGTGAAGTGTGGTTACCTGCCGTCAAAGCACTCTTCAAAAGATATTAGTGTTATTTTAATGTAGAGTAAAGCGGAGCTAGGCAAGCTACTTAAAAAAAGTAGCTAAGCTACAGCTATTCTTTAAAAATGTAGCTGAGCTACAGCTATAAGCTTCATTTTGTAAAATATAGCTAAGCTACAGCTAAAAGCTTTCATTAAAATAGCTATTAAATTTTAAAGCTACTTTTTTCAATTATTGTGAATTTTTTTTTGTGGCTTCTTTGGTTGACCAACTACTTAGGTTATTGATCAACAGCAACGCGAGTTTTATGAATTATTAAATTTGCCATTGTCATATGATCAGTTGATCAGTCTTTTGTTATAATGACTGTTAATAAATACAAAAAATCGCAAATTGACAAATGTACTGTTAATTTGTTATGCTATAATTCTTATTTATAGCGGAATAAATTAACAGTCACCTTAACAGAAGACTCCTAAACAGTCAATAGGTAGGATAGGTTAAGAACAAGTGAAAAATAAAATATGTTAATAGATTTTAAACTATATAATAATTTGTTATGCTACATAGAAAAAAATAAAGAAGGTACAATTCAAATACAAAACAAAAATTAATAGGTATTCCTTAATGAACAGTGGTAGCTTTAAGCTACAAAAAGTAGCTTTAAAAGTAGCTTCAATTGTTATAACAATATTTTTAAGCTAATAGAGAAAAAGACATAGGTCGCTACAAGCTACAGCTATATTTTTTCACATTTAGCTAAGCTACAGCTACAACTAAGGTAAACGTAGGTAAGCTAGTAGCTAAGCTACAAAAGTAGCTAGCTACTGCCCAGCTCTGGAGTAAAGTTTGTCGACTGCGGGAATACAAATCAGAGATTATTATATTTGTCCTATTTTTTTTACATTATTATACTTGTAATACTTTTTACTTAATAAGATACCAATTATTATTTCATAATGTCTTAAACAATGCATAATTTAATTGTCACTGCTTGTAGTACACATAATTAAGTATCACTAGAAATTGTATGCAATGTTCAGTGTTAATTATAATGCAATAGTTCACTCACCTAGTTGAGAATTTTATAATAACACACTTGTAATAATTTCGCACGAGTATGAAAATTTGTAGCATGTAAATAAATAAAATATAAATATATCATCACGCCTTCTACCCATTACTGGGTGTGGCACTCTGCCGAAGCAGTTCTCGGTAAGTGATATATTTTGCGCGTGAAGTGCGGTTACCAGTCGTCAAATCATGGCCCCCTAAGATGTTAGTGGTGGAGGAGCCACAGGGGTAGTTTTTTTTTAATTATAAAAATTGTTTGTCGCCTGTGGGAATCGAACCAGGGTTCTCAGGATCCACAGGCCGACTTCATACCACTGAGCTATTGATAGACTTTTAATTACATTGATACAATGGGGCAAAATATATTTTGTGATTCCTTTAAATATATTGAAAATATTAATGAGTATCGTATTTCGAATATCGTGTACCACAAACATATTAATTAACAAAATTGTCCTATCATCTGACATCCCATTCTATATTTATATTGGAATATTATAATATTTATAATGTTCAGTATTCCTTCCATAAAGTTAATTAATTACTGTATCTCTCCGCACTTTCTTAATCATCTCAACCTCAAAAAGAAACTCACGAATAAAGTTGAAAGCTCTGCTCATAAAATTCACATTTACTTCATGTCTGTCGAGCATGTAGTAACACATGACGACATATATAATTTTCGAACATATCCAATGAAATATATCACTTGACTGCAGTCCTCAACAAAAACAAAAATAAACCAAATGGCAGTAACGAACAAGTGAATGAACGAATGTGCGGCAACTGAGAATCTCATTATCTTCGCAGCAAGAAACAAATTTAATTAAAATACCGTCAAAGAACCATTCCAAATTTGGAAACAAAAGACATTAAACACACGTTTGTTTCATTCATTTTTTTCGTGTTGCTCTACGCTAACTTAATTGCCGACTTAACACATTCTAGAGATTTTCTCTTGGCAATTATGCGGAATTAGTCTTTGTGGAACTACTGTTTTTATTTGTGAAATATGTTGATGTGGACTATTGCACCATTGAGACCCAGTTTGGTGATAGTAAGTGACAGTTGGTTTTGGAATCTACAACTTTTATTTTATAATTAAATATTTTAAACTTGTTAATATGTTCTCGTATATGTGTAATAAACAAATCTCGTAATAGTAGTTTAATATTTGCATAAAAGTTTTATTGAGAAGAAAGTCTAAACAAGGATTAAAATTGACTATAAGATTTAATAAAATGTTCGAGGCCATTATTGTTTATGGTTTGTTACTTTTATATATCGTTATGAAATTTATATTACGTTAAGAATTTATTGCATATAACGGTAGAAAAATGTGTATATCGTTTTGGTTATCAAACATTTCTAAATTACTTTAAAGTAAACGATAACAAATTTAAAATAACTTCATTTACTACCACTTTTCTTTAAAAATTGCATTTGCAGATAGAATTTCTTCTTATTGATTGTAAATCTTTTTCATTATTCTTCGTATTCGTAATATTTCTTATCTCTAGTTTATTTTTTTGCATTACCATATTTGTATAGTTTGCTTCTTTGATTATTTCTCCTTGTTGTTTTTTCTCATTCGTAAATAGTATCATTTTGTTGCTTTCAGTTTTTATACTTAGTGCCAGATTCTTTCTTTTCATGATTTTTGCTTTTGATAAATATTCTGAAACATATATTTTTGTATTCCTCTACTGTAACTGTTTTTATTTAGTGTTAAAAATGTAACTACTCATTTAGTTACTCTCACTGACAGTTAAGTGTTTTTTGCTTTGAGCTCCAGGTTAGTTTCATATATTTCTGGATTAATTATCTTTTTGGCACATCACTCGACCACTTTTCAACAAAATTGATTCTTTCAGAAAATAAAACTGTTTTGTCTCTACTTTCAGGGGTTGTACGCGAAATTAGGATTATCCCCTTTTGAAATATTATAATATGTCAATTGTGAATACCTACTTACATGACACCATCATTCTTTATATAAAGCTCAGTGATTGAAACCCACCAGCCAATTTTTCTCCAACTTAATACGACACAATTATCTACTTCCTCTTAGTATCAACTCCAATTGCACGGTTGTCCAAAACAGTCTTTTCTATATCTCCATTCTGGTCTCAGTAGCGCATGGCAAATACCCGCATTCAACCAAGTTTCCTCTTATAGCCAAAGAACGAATCAAACCACAGTCGCGACTGTCCAGTCTGTCATGTTTATGTGTTTCACTGACTCACAAGTCAACCTCGGTGTTCGTGTCCACCCTCTACAAATGTGGAACGAATCGCAGAATTGTAGAACTCGGAGAAATTTGCATTTTTTATTACCTTATTCGTAGTGGACAATAGAGGATAATGAAGTTGGTTGCGAAGTGAATTTGTTGCGAAGTGATTTTGAATGAGGTAGCGAAAAATCTGATTAGAAATTTTATTGCTCTTGTTCTGAGTATTAGTGAAAATATAACTGGTATTATAATTTTCTGTTTGTGCAATATGACTCATGTTTACGTAAAATGTGTCTTTGGTAATGATATTTATTTATTTATTTATTTGTTACTCTGCATAACAGGAACTTAATCCCAGTTACAGTACAGGGGACCTACTGCTTTTAGTGGAATCCGAACGACCCAGACACAATCGTACTTTTTTTATATAATTAGAACTTAGTAAGACTTGAATGCACGACCTGTTGCTTGTTAAGTAAGAAACACAAGAAGCTCGGTATAATACGAATTTTTTTATTTCTTCGTTTGTTATACTCTCTTTTATTTTATTAATAGCTAACTACTGCTGCAGGCAATTTAATGGGCCTTTCAAGACTTTTTTGAATTTTTTATATATTAATCTACGTAACAAAATTATTATACCCAAAATTTTTCTTTTTTTTTTAAACTTGTATTAAGCATGACAAAAATATTTAAACTTTCGAAACAAACGAATGTGACGTAGTTGCATCTTAGCTTAAAGAGAGACAGATAAGACAGAGATAAATAACACGTAACTTCACGTAACGTGTGTCGTTGTCAGTAGAATCCTCAGACAAAACATAACTAGACGGATAACAACGGCGTTTGCATTGAATTGAATACGGCATAATTCGTCTAGTATTATACGTCATTGGTAGAATCGTAGAATGCTGAATGCTTATTTCTTCTTCGTCTTCCTCTCAGTAAAATTGAGCACCGACAAACGTTTCAGACAAAGCTCTGGGATTGGCTTAATGCAACTACGTAATTGCAGTGAGCGTTTTAAATTATTCAACTTTAACTTTCATATTTCAGCAATAAAGATATCATTTATGGTATGATTTTATATTGTATTAAATATGATGTACGGTCAAGAACTTATTTTAATAAATATATATTAAAAACCTCTACCACTTGAATCCCCCATTGTATTATTAAATTTGCATCGATAAAGTATTGCAATCAAGAGGTACCGATTCGATTTGAAATTTCAAAATTGTGACTTCATAATTTGTTTAGTCTTTAAGATATAGCCTCTAGAAAAGTTCAATTTAAAAACAAATTTACTTCACCAGATTTTCGACTTTTCCGTGGCTATATCTCAAAAACTGAAAGTGATTTCCAAGTACTCTTCGGCATTGAATTTATTATACTTCAATTAATTAATTAATTAATTTTCAGCGATTTTTTATTTTTGAAAACTTTCCACCAACATTTTCTTCTAAAAAGTTTTTGAATAATATCTCAAAAACTAGAAGACTTATGCACTTAGTGACTTTACCATTGGATTCAGAGGGACAAAATACATATGTATGTAAATTTTCGGTACACAATTCATAATAGAAAAATTTGTCGAGAAAACTGACAAAAATTGGCATAAAACTGAAAAAAAACAAGAGGCACGCCTTACAATATTTTCAAAAAGAAAAATCGCTATAAATTTATGTATTAGTCAATTTGGCCACGAGGAATTCAATGCCGTTGAGCGCATCATCATATTTTGTTTGATTTTTAAGATATATCCTCCGGAAATGTTAAAATTTTTCCTCATTAGATTTTGACTTTTCCGTAGCTATATCTCAAAATCTAAATTAGATATGGAGATGCGTTCTTCGGTATTTAATTTCGCGCGTTTTAATTAACTTTTTAAACTTTTCATAGCAGTCCTAGAAAAAAATATACGAATTTTGCGTATAAGAACCATTTTAAAGGTGAAAATTTGGGATTCAAGAAATTTATTTCGAGTGTTCGACGTTTGAGTTTTAGAATTTTACTGACAGTTATTTCTGAGCAAATAAATAATAAGAAGTTTAATTTAAGAAATTTTTATTATTAAAGTATCTTTTGATTGGGTATTAATGTTCTTCATCCATAAAAATTTTATAATATACCGAGATCTGCTGTGACCAGACTATTTATTTTATGAGACAAATTTCTTGGGAGAGTCGGATAATTGGTAATAAGTAGAGATATGACTAAGTATGCATAATATGATATCGCAGAATAATTTTGAAGTTATTGGCGTCAACAGTGGAACTAATATTTATGAGTATATTATATAAGTAATGATACTCCTTTGTCATGCATGGAAGATAGAAAACAATAAATTATTTTAGTATTGTCATTAGTTTGACTTTTAGTAATAAATAAACTTTTGTTAATCTCTTTTTAACTGTCGATGTTGCCCTTGACTATCAATTTTAAAACCCACAAAAAGAATAAATGGGCAGGTAGGTTGACTATTTCAAATTGAAAACGCGCCGTGTTACCACAAACTGTTTTATTTTAGTCTATTGTTCCACTTATTTCAAAGATATTAGCCGCCTAATTTGCATTGAATACAAAATAGTTATTTGCTTATAAAGCAAAGGTTAAAAAAAACTGCGCATGTGCAGATATTGCACATTGTCCACACGTTTGTACCATATTCATTTTCAGTAAATTGGTTCACGGTAATAAATAGTGAAAGTCGAGAACTTCTTACAATGCGATTGTTAATATTTTGCTATTATTATCCGGGAATAAAAATATAAATAATTTGTATTTTAATAGAAACAAACCTATTCAAAGTATACATCTGGCATATATTTTTTGCGCGGATAGTTTTTTATTTGACGTTTGTTTTTTAAAATTATTAGAATGCTGTAAGGTAACACTAGCTCCACTAGAGGCTAGTGATTCCTTCCAAAATTATTATTAAATATTTTGAGATTCAATCAAATTCAAAAATTAGTTTGTAATGTAAGTATTACAACAGTTGCTTGTAAATGAAGAGATGAAAGTGAGATATTTCTTCGCGAAGGTACCATTTCATTTCCGAAGATATATTTATAAAGCATCTAAAGGAAAAATGATACTTTCTTCACGGGTACACATAAGATTTTTTTCATTACTCTATTAGAAACCAACATTTTCAGATATAAATTAAAAGTCTGAAAAGATGTATTATTCTTTAACACCACCTGGATGTCATTAATGTCAAATCATACCGTTGTTTTCCAGTTGCCTTTGATATAATTTTACTTCTTCCCTTAATTTAGGGAAGAAAATTTTACTTTCTATCTACAACTATGCAATAATACCTTTATTATGTATCTAACTCCTAAATATATAAGGCTATTTATATTCTGGCAGTGTAATATGAAATTTTATAATCCACGGCCTATATTCAACCACTAACAATCAAGTATTTTCTTATGTTTCAAGCACGTGGTTTGTCATTTGTTGATTCATAAATAAATAAAAATAAATAAATATATCATAACGCCTTCTATCCATTACTGGGTGTGGCACTCTGCCGAAGCAGATCTCGGTAAGTGATATATTTTGCGCGTGAAGTTCGGTTACCAGTCGTCAAATCACGGCCCCCAACGATGTTAGTGGTAGAGGAGTCACAGGGGTAGTTTTTGAAATTAATGAAAATTGTTTTTCGTCTGTGGGAATCGAACCAGGGTTCTCAGAATCCACAGGCCGACTTCATACCACTAAGCTAGCCACCCCATGGTTGATCCATGATAGATCTAAATAAGGTTACGATTTACTATTTTTATTTCGTTTACTTACATTGTTTTTAATGAAATACAGTTTATTTGTTATTTCAAAGTATAATAAAAGTAATATCGAAAATTATTATTAAAGTAAACTGTTTATTTTCGTTACTAGTATCTAAATTTCTCCCTAAAAGCGCCACTAACTAATTCTCTGTTCATATATTTATTCGTGGGTTATTCCTATCCATGAGGTTTATTTTCTATAAAATAGTTACAGAATAATTATGAGGTAATACATATATTTAACCTCGAATTAAACATACGACATTTTAATTTGATAAACCTTGAAAAATAAGAAACACCCAAAAACAACCTACTAAATAACGATCATTGTTACCACCGCCCTGTAATTTTATTAGAACATAGATAACCTCGTATCAATCAGTGCATTGTTTTGACGGTAATTGTTCTAAATTAGTTCACGTAAATTATATTAAAATGTGTAATTTACCTCTTTTACCTCAAGAAAATACTCTTTAAAGGATGATTACTGTCATGTTGCTTCTCGTACCAGCATCTCTTTTGACCGAGATTTTAACAAAGCGTTTATAGACCATCCATATCAGATGGGAAAACAATTCTGTCATAGGAAATTGTAGCTTCCTAGCCCAGTGGATAAAACCGAGATAAAACTAACAACCAAAATATACTATTGTAAATAAAGACAAGTTGTCTTTGTTTTATTTATTCATTGACAACTTGTCTTTATGTTATTTATTCATTGCTATTCAGCAGTTTGCAATTTTTGTCGGCAGATGGCACCACGGGTTGCTCCGTAGCTCTCGTGTCATGTTACCGGCTAACATAGTTTAACATCCGTCAGTTCAGCTTAAAAAAGTATCACAATTCACTAGCCCCTAGTTGTTCTAGTTGGATAGTTGATCGCACCATACTGATGAGTCAGTAAGGACGAAACGCATCTATGGTTCCAGCCTTTGATGATGACCTAATAAGTTGATTAAAATGTGCTGTAATTTTGTGGATCTTTGACAAATGTTGGAAATATTATTTTCCTTTTTTTCCTATTTTATTTTATATCCTATTGTATATGAGTGGTTCGGATTCCACTTCAAACTAATAACCCCTGTACTGTAATTAAGTTCTTGTTTTGCAGAATAATAAATAAATAAGTAGAATTTGTTTCAAGTATAAAAATACATGACTCCTCGCTTTTTGCCATTTATATTTTTATTATTCCTCAAAGAAACAACAAGTAATTGTTTTTCCATTTGCCATGACCATATACGAGAAAGAAACTTCTGTTAACCAGAAAATTTTATTCAGTGTTTAAGCATGAACCAGCTGACGTTTAATTACAAAAGATAATTATTTTTAAATTTAATGAAACATGATTTTCAACCTTTTTCATTTCGTTTCCCTCTATTATGGTTTCATAAAATTTTAACTTCATTACGTAAAGGATGTAACACAAAATGAATCTAAACGACAGATTTCATTTTACTCCTTTAATAACCATGAAAATTTGGTACAAAATTATCAACAATTTCGTCTTTCTACAACCGAGCAGAAAATAGACATTACCAACTGTCAGTTGAGTGCAGAAAGTTGACGTTTGCCACTCGCCTAGCGGCAATAAGATTTGCCGTTCGCCGAGCGGTAAAGTAAAAGTATATCCATGGATACATGAAAACTGTCAACTTTTCAAGCGAATTTAAATTCTTTTTCAACGGTTTTTAAATGATCGTACAATAGTTATTTGTGTATCAAGAGCGTAAAGTGAATCTTTATTGCTCGTGCTCGGTATTTGAAGCGCGAGCGAAGCGAGCGCTGCAATAGAGCGAGAGCAATAAAGATTCACTTTACGCTTGAGGCACACACATAATTTTTTCTACGACTTTACTTACTAAAAAAATTTATAAAATAATATGGGGCTAGTTCAATTCACGTTCCACCAGTTTCTGTATTGTATGTAACCATGACGATATCAGTATCCAAGTAAATAATTAAAAAAATCTATTATCAAGAATCAATGTTTGTGATAAATTTTCACACATAAATAAAAAATGTGCTCAAAAATCTCAGAAAATAGTGACTGGCGAATTAATTGAAAATTCTAATGAGAATATCACAGAATCTAATTTATCCTCAAATTTATCAAACACCATTTCAAGTTCCGGAATAAATATACAAAACTGTCAAAACTGCACTTTCAATTTTAACATCCCTCATCCTCATTAAGTTGGCACTGCTGCCCAGTTGAGTTCAGGTTCAACTTCAAATCATAGCGCAACAAACTTCATGTATAATATGTGTAAAAGTGTAAAAATGAATCTAACCTATATTTTAGATTTTGTAAGTATTGTTTCAATAAATTAAGATTTCAGCAACAATTTATATTTCTAAGCGAGCAGTAAAGTATTTTACCGCTTGTTGCTATATGAGACGCCCGGTAAAGTATTTTATTGTTTGTTACTCAGTAACCATCAACTTTACGATGACAACTGAAAGCATAGCAGTCGTAGAAAAATTTAAAAACGCTTGAAAAAGAATTAAAAACCATTTTGGACAGTTTTACTCTTTGGAAGTTTTCATGTATCCCCATACGATAATACACTCTTACTTTACCGCTGAATGAGCGGTAAAATTTTATTACCGCTCAAAAAGTAACAAACTTCTACTTTCTGCATTCAACTCACTGTTTGAAATGTCTACTAATACAATTTGTTAGTCAAATTGTGGTTATTAGAAGCGGCACTGACTGTATCATCAAATACTAGTTTTACAAGCAAAATACCGTGTAATTGTCTAAACATCATACACAAAATAAAACATGGTGTACGAAAAAGAAATCATCACTCATCACACAATAAATAATGTCGGTAAAAGCTAACACATCTCCGAAATACAGCACCATTCAGATGTGTGTGACATGGTTTGAAATATCATCACATGTCGTAATATATTACGGATGGTGTTCTGTGCTCTCAGTTTTAAATAAAAAAATATTTGAGGAGAAAGGTTGATTGATACATGACCGGAGAAGAGATGATGCTTTTTATAAACTTCTGAAATGAATTACCAAAACCTAGGGATATTTAAAAGTCATCTGGTCACAAATGTTGGATCTTCAAGAACTCTTTCTTCTTGAACCTTTCTCGGTAATTAATTTCTCGTTTAAATTATTTTATGAGCATCATTTCTTTTTCTTTAAATCATGCTTGTTTACGAAATAAGAAATTCTTGGTTACGAATTCTACAATTAATTTTTAATACGTAATAATTATAAATGAATTTCTGCTTTCTCGATGACCTTTTCTCGTCTCATTTCGTCTCATCTGTAGCCTGTAGATGAAAGAACATCATGCTAATTGAATATATTTTGTTGTATCTTCTCCATGGATGCGAAAACATCGTTTTTAGTTCCACTTTCAGATTCGTTCTCTTCTTAAAATGGAAATGGTAGAAACAATTGTAAGTTGCAACGAGGAGTGTAACTTAAATTTTATAGTCCATAGTTTAAACGTTTAAAGGTACATTAAGTTTTAATTTGCAATTGTGGAGACAAAAGTGAAAAGTCATAAAACGAAAATTAAATTAGCTGCACTTCTGTTTCTAGACGCCAAGCAACAATGAGAGGTATTAAATTTATTTATAACAAGTTGGGAATTTTAAAGAATTAATTAGGTTATTAGTTAAACCTTTACTTGTGTGATTGTGCAACAAATCAGCTCAGCACAGTTTTAAGATCGTTGAAAAAAGAAAAGAATGTACTTTTAACATAAGAAATATTCAACTGTTAGTTTTATTAAAGAAAGAAAAAAGCTATATGTTCTGTCATGAATCATAAATCACACACATAGATATAGCTATCATCTTGTCTATATGAAAAAATTGTTTTATATCATTCAAGAAAATATAAACCTGCATATTAAAAAAATTAATCACATAGACTGCTAGTATGAATACGAACAAACAATTGAAGGTGAATAATTGGTAGTAATAGTATGTTATATACCAAGGGGATAAAGTGTATAATTCAATTAAATGCACTTTAGTCCTATAGTATATACATTGTTTTACGCACTTTCAGCTATATATGATTAATTTTGATATTGACTTGATAGTGTTAATGATGAATTTTTAGGTAACCTGGGCAACATAAACAAAGTAAAATATTTTGAGGTTTATAATATACTTGTTATTGCAGTAATGCTTGTTTACTTGTCAATTTAATCCCGGCGGGATTAAATTTGAAATATAATCTCTCCGGAATTAAAACTGACACTTCAGTCCTCGAAATGGAAGAATAAATTAGGTCATTTACTCTCGGAAATGCGAAAAAATCATAAAACAAAAATAAAATAATTTTGTTTCAAATTGACAGTATATAAACACATTTACTTGATGACGGGATTTTACCCAAGTAACGGGATTTTATCAGTAATAATATAACAAGAGGGTGAGAATAAATTGAAAATAATTTGACAGATTTTCGAAAACTTGTTGCCAGTCAATAGTCACAAGTGCCCAAAGGGCTCGAGCGGTTATTGCTAAAAAGGCAACAAGTTTGAGATAGAATCAGGAGGATAATTTTCCAATTTATTGAACTCTCGAATTACTATGTGTAATTAGATTATTTTTTGACTTAACTATTGAGATCGATTCATACAACGTAAAAAATTTTAAACTGGGTATTAATGTATTCTTGGAAGTTGTTTCCAAAAT
Source organism: Pterostichus madidus (assembly GCA_911728475.2). NCBI lineage: Eukaryota > Metazoa > Arthropoda > Insecta > Coleoptera > Carabidae > Pterostichus > Pterostichus madidus. The sequence goes on from OU452301.1 coordinate 43,396,968, forward strand.
TTTTTGGTTCATTTCAACATCAGCCATGGCATTAAATCTATCTTTTTCGTTCATTTTTTACTTTCGTTGATGATAACTAGCTGACAACTGACATTTGTCAACAAAGACAAAAGGTACAGAGATTATTTCCGGGAATAATCACTAGAGCTTTATTCTCAGTATAATAATGACAGTATTGGTTAAAACGTGACATACAATGAAACATTTCATTGGTTTTGCGAACCGTCAAAAAATCAGTATAAAACTGTGCTTATTGGTTGAATTTTCAAATGTTTTTCTTTATGATTGGTTGAAACAAGTCAAGGGAAATCATCATACATAATTTAACAAGTAAGAATGAAGTAAAACACCGGCTTAATGTGTTTATACGCCCTCAGAAATTTCCAAAATATTTTGTAAAAATTTTCTAAGCACATTTTTTTATCTAGTAAACTAAACTCTCTTTATCGACGCCTATGACTCCACATCCAAGCTTACTTGGATGCACACAAACACATTAACCGCGTTGTAAGATTGACAGCGTCTGTTTGAGTGACATCCCAACATTAAGAGTTTCTGTTACGATGTAATTTATTACAGGTTTGACCCATTTACGTACCTGTCGTGTGTTTGATTTCGGCCGGAGACCAAGTCAGAATCAGAGGTTATCTTTGAAATCGTTAAACGACGGGAAAAGTGAAGCACTGGCTTTGAAAGTTAATTTATTTATTTTGATTTGATAATATCGCGCTTAGTTTTATGGTAATGTGCTTGAGTGGAAGACGAGATGACGACCGCGCTGCCGAGAGTTTAATGGATAATAAATGAGATTGTTGTTCGTATTAAAATGTTGAATACTGATAGTATAATCTGTTGGTAGGTGAGTAATGGATATTTGGAAGGATACTGTATGAAATATAAATATTAAGAGTAGTTATTGAATATTAATTATTCTATTCTTTATCATAGCTATCTAACTAATTGACTGATAATATGTAAATTAAGAGAATGTGACATTAATAACTGTGACACTGTGAAAAGAGAATTTGCGATGTTTGGTGGCAGTTTCTCTAGTTTCTTCTTACATGCAAAATTCGAAACTGTTAATGGTCGCAAAGAAAGTAATAATCTTGGAGTTGTAAGATAATGGACGTTTCTAAGATAACATGAAATACATTCTTATGAGATGGCACCACGAGTGGCTTCATAGCTCTCATGTCATGTTACCGTTGTAGATAGGTTAACATCAGTCAGTTCAGCTAAGTCGGTATCACAATCCACTATTTCCTAGTTGATCTAGTTGGATAAATGATCGCACCATACTGATGAGTCCGGAAGGACGAAACGCGTCTATGGTTAAGCTGAACTGACCAGCCGTTTGTTGATGACCTGAGAAGTTGATGCAAACGTGCTGTAAAACCTCTGTGGAATTATGAGACAAGTGATGGAAAATTTTTTCCTATTTTTCTTATTTATTAAATACATTCTTATTTAGAATTTGACTATTTCAAAAGGAAAAATATTGATCGCAAATAGGAACGCTGATTAAGGCCGACTGAATAGTAGTTGACTAATTTTGTGTACTGCACCTGTAAATATGATAAAATAGATTTAAATAACAAAGTTTTTTTTTAATATTACTGCTTAATTAGTAATAATTAAAATTTTGAAGATTGAAATGTTTATTTTTTTTTTATAATAAATATATATATATATATATATATATATATATATATATATATATATATATATATATATATATCATCACGTCTTCTACCCATTACTGGGCGTGGCACTCTGCCGAAGCAGATCTCGGTAAGTGATATATTTTGCGCGTGAAGTGTGGTTACCAGCCGTCTAATCACTGTCCCCAAAGATGTTAGTGGTGCAGGAGCCACAGGGGTAGCTTTTTGAAATTATGAAAATTGTTTGTCGTCTGTGGGAATCGAACCAGGGTTCTCAGGATCCACAGGCCGACTTCATACCACTGAGCTAGCCCATAATAACGTAATCTAATTAAATTCGAATACGGGGGAATTCAATACCGTTGTTTAGTTTTTAAGATATTGCTTCCGGAAAAGTTAGATTTAAAAAAAAATACCTCATCATATTTTCGACTTATATCTCAAAAACTAAACTATCCTTAAGAAATTTTCAAACAATAAAGATCGCTAAAAATTTGCTTATAACTCAATTTGAATACAGGAAATTCAATGCCATTGAGCACATTTTGATATATTGTTTAGTTTTTAAGATATAGCCTCAGGAAAAGTTCAATTTTCCAACAAATTTACCTCATCATATTTTCGACTTTCCCGAGGCTATATCTCAAAAACTAAACAAGATATGAAGATACGCTCAACGGCACTGAATTTCTCGTGCTCCAATTGACGTGTAGACAAATTGTTAGCATTTTTTATTTTTAGAAAAGTTTACACCAAAATGTTGTCATCGAGCAGTTAATGAACAATATCTCAAAAACTAAAAGACATACGCACTTGAGGATTTTACCATTGGATTAGGCGGATCAAAATACATATGTATATAAATTTTCGTTACAATATTCGTACGAGGAAGAATTTTAGGACAAACAGTCTGAAAATAGCCTAAAATCGAAAAAAACCTAAGGGGTACCCTTAAGAAATTGTGAAAAAATAAAACTCGCTAAAAATTTGCTTATTAGTCAATTCGGACACGAGGAATTCAATGCCGTTCAGCTCATTTTCATATCTTTAGTTTTTAAGATATATATTCTGGAAAAGTGATATTTCAAATTCGAATAATTTTTGAATATCCGAATAACGAATATGGAAACTAACGAATATCCGAACTATTCGAATACGAATATGAAAACAAACGAATATATGAATTATTCGGATACTGAACATTCGACAAATTTTTCCAAAATCGACATTCCTGCTAGTCACACTATCAATTTCAAAATATGATGAACTGGAACATTGCTGCCATCTACAAAAATTTAGAGTAACCAAATCTGAACATATTCTGTTAGAATACACAAATAACCTAAATTCTCATCCTTCTCATGCACCATCTCCATAACTCTCCAAGCTATCAGTTTCTCAGAGCCATTTCTCAGTGTACACCATCTCATTTCCTATTCTCCGCGGAGTGCACGACAACACGATGTCGCAGTGGCTATGACTGCGCATAAACCCGGCGTCTTACAAGTTGGCACGTCCGAGAGCTCTCTCAGTACGTGCACAGTGCACCACGCGCCTGTAGCATACAATGCACAGCTAATGTGATGTGGAGTTTGTCCTCCTGCGACGCCAGCGTCTTCCGCATGGCGGCATGTGCTGCAAGTAAGGAAACGATGGAAGGAAATTAGAAAAAATGGAAGCTTTAAATTTATTTAAGTTAAGTTGGTCGGTTGGATAACAGATGGTGCTCTAAAAGTTACTAATGGCCAGTTGTACCAACTTAAATTTTAAACTTAATTTAGCAGAAGTATTAATTATTTCATATAACATGTAATTTGAATTATAAGTTTAGTAAATGGGATAGGTGGCTCAGTGGTATCGAGTCGCCCTGTGAATTCTGAGAACCCTGGTTCGATTCCGACAGCCAACAAACATTATCACCACAGTAAAATAACCCTTGTGGCTCCCCCACCACTAAAATCTTCGGGGGCCGTAATTTAACGACTAGTAACCGCACTTCACATTCATAAATATATCACTTACCGAGATCTGCTTCAGCAAAGTGCCACATCCAGTAATGGGTAAAAGGCGTGATGATATATTTATTTATTTTATTTTTATTTACATGTAATTTCGATTTGTGTTTATTAATTTAAACCAAGTTTGGTCTAAGTCAGTGTTTTGGCAGCAAAATATTAGCAGCCTAAACAGTTCAATAAAATGCTAAATTTACTGATCCTAGAAACAATAAATTGTTTCAATTTGACAACAGAAAGATACCAATGTTTAGTGTCAATTTTTATCACAAGATGTCATACTACAATTAATCAAATGTGAATGACAATCCGACTGTCTGAGTGGTTCAGATTCCACTATATGCTTCTGTAATTTGAGATTAAGTTCTTGTTGTTCCGAATAGCAAATAAATAAATGTACATATCTACTTTATTTTAAATTTACTAAACTTATAATTCAAAGATACTATCCTCTGGCTACTTTGGTGGCAGTATTATCATATGTGAAGAGAATCTTCTTAAGACCTCGTAAAGAGAGCTATAAAATGATACATAATAAAATAATATTTTAATGTACACAAATAGATATGTGGTGTTACTTTAAAGATGATACAGTAGGTACTTTAAATATATCTGTTTATCTTTCATCTTAAGAAGAGAAAACAAGAAGGTCAATTCTGTAACACAAATTGCTAGGTCCCCCAATCAACAATGGTTGCTAGAAGTTTACTATCAAAAAATTATATTAGCAATTGTTGTAGTTGGAAATTTTTGTTACAAAATATAGATGAATGAATAACATCGAACTGAATATTCTTTTTTTTTTTCTTCACTAAGATATCTACTCATTCCATTTTTCACTTGATTTACTTAAATCAGTTCAGATAAATTAAATTCCATAACAAATTGAAGAAACTAAGCATGCAGCTATGGGGGTGGTTTACTTTAAACTGAATTTTAATCAGTAAATCTAGTATTAAAAATGAAATAAGCGAAGTAAGCTAATGAAATAAATGATCTGGTTCAGTAAATGTAAGTTAGATCTGATTCAAATGGCAAATGGAATATACCTATAGTAAGCTTGTCTTTGCTACGAAAATATAGTAGACTGCCCACTTATTTTCATATCTCACGGTTTGTTACATTACTAGGATACTAATTTAGAATTATTAAATGAATAGTGAAATAGGCACAAACTTATTATTAAAATATACATTAATAGGGCTGCAGTACCGTAGTCGTGCAATTTCTCACTTGTATGAATAGCATCACTCACTTCGGACTGATGCAACAAACTTTAAAACTATTATGAAATGCATACCATTTCATGCTTGTATATATTAATATTATCAATTTTCTAACACTGCATTCACATTCATAATTCATTTAATACATTTTCGTGTATTCCTCCCACTCGTAATCTTTCGTTTCCCCAATAAACCTTCAATCATAGCCATCAATATATTCCTAGACCATTCATGCAATCTTTCACCCTCAATTCCATCAAAATACACCTGTAGCATTAACCTTTCACTCAACATATATGTTATACACGCTCAAATGACTCAGGCCCATTCTTCTCAATCTTGCACTTATCACCAAAGAGTACTATTGTCCACTTGCAGCAACAAAACTTGGTTTAAATTAATAAAGGCAAATCGAAGTAACATGTCATATTACTCTCAAATATTCTATATGCTTTTATTTATTTAAACTTAGCTTAAAATTTGAGTTTTGTTTGCTGGACATTAGTACAGAGTGATCAGAAACAAGTGTTTCAGTTGGCTATAAAAGAAACTACTTGAAATTGGTATGACTGATACATAAATTTATTTCTTGTTGATGACAATGACATAAGAAAATTTAAATTAATAGAAATCGTTGTTTCCCTTACTCACATCCTTTTATTTCTTAACAGTACTCACAGAGCAATATTCTAAAGTATTTCTATCACTCAACCTATTTGTATTTATTATAAAAATGACATGTCAAATAGTATTTCCACCTTTACCTGTTGTTGTGCCAACTGTAGAACAAAAAGATCCCCAGAATTGTATTGCCAACTGAAACACTTACATTTGATCACTCTGTCGTTTAGATTCCATAATAGATTGTAGAGTATAGATCTGATGTACAGTAATTAGGATTAATTTTCTGCTACGCATCGTACATAAACCAACATGAATATTATAATTTTTGAACAGTTTAAAACCCATGATCTTCCTGGTCAAATATCAATGCTTTAACCTCTTGACCGTTTCTAGAAAATGCATAATTACGAACATGTGCATCTTTGCACTGAAACGCAATTCAAAAGCACCGTTATGAAGAATAATAGTAACTTATTAAATGTGCATAGAAAACAAAGTAGGATATACCTTACCATAACCTCAAGTGCCATTCTACAGAATTGTTACATGGAACAAATGTCAACAGAAAGAGAAATTAGCATGGAAATAGGTCTCACCCATCACTGATTTTCAATAACACACTATGAAAATTATCATCTACGATCTAGATGTCTCTTCTTAACATCTGCTACGAATGAGGAGTATCAATGCACCTTGATTAAACACTGTATTTATTATTATAGTAAAAGGTTTGTCGAACATATTGGTTAACGATTGAGAATTGCCATTCAATAATCAACTGACCTTTGCAAAAACAAGAATAAAGAATTCGCGATTCTCTTTTTATTCTCTCTATAAACAAATGAACGTAATGTGAAGAGATATGTTTCGAGTTGCTTTCTCCTTCTCATTTTTAAAATACAGTTATGAAGAATGATGATGTTTAAATATTTGTTAGCAAAAAGTGTATTTAACGAAGGTGTGGAAACCATTAAATCGGTTTTCGTTTAATATTTCCTAAAATTCTTTACCTAATTTGGAATATGTGTACTTCTCGATATATTACTGGAACTGTAATAATTATACTACAAAAATACACTTCATATTTGTTCATAAAACTAGTTATTACCACAGACTAGACATACACAAAACAAGCCATATGTCTTTGGCATGGGAATGTTATTTGTGTACCAAGAGAAGAAAGTAAGATATTTCTTCCAGAAAGTGTCGCATATACGCGGGCAGGGTGAAAAGCCCCTGAAAAATAAAACAGATGGCGCCACAATCGCAAATCTCATGTGACATTTGTGATGTACCATCTTTAACTAGAAAGCATTAAAATTTTCAGACTGATATGTCATTCAGTTCTGTTTTGACACCCATCGAAGGCAAGCAACCTTGAAGATTTTTGAAAACAAGGAAAAAAGTGAATTTCGTGTCTTGATTAAACATTATTTCTTGCGTGGAAAAAACATTACGCAAACCAAAGCATCGCTTGTTAAACATTATGGGGACTCCTCTCCATCGATTGGTGAGATTCACAAGTGGTTTACTGATTTTCGTTGTGGTAGTATGACCACAAAGGACGCCAAACGTTCTGATCGTCCAATTGAGGTTACAACACCAGAAATCGTCGATAAAATCCATGGTATGATATTGGACGATCGGCGAGTTAAAGTGCACGAGAGTGCTGGGGATATGAGCATCTCAACCGAACGGGTACGGAACATTTTTCATACATTTTTGAATATGAGAAAGCTATCTACCAGATGGGTGCCGCATTGTTTGTCAATGTTCAAGCGCAATAAGAAGGACTTTTTGGCCCCATGCGATTTTTATCTATTTCCAAACTTGAAGAAATGGTTCGGCGGAAACAGATTTGGCTCCAACGATGTGGTTATCGCTGAGACAAGCGCCTATTTTGAAGGATTTCCAAAATCGTATTATTTGGAAGGAATATAAAAATTAGAAAAAGTTGGACGAAGTGTATCGAGCTACAAGGAGATTATGTTGAGAAATAAAATATGTTTTGACCAAATAAATCATTTCTTGTTTCATTTTTCAGGAACTTTTCACCCTGGCCTCTTACTATAGTTCCTTTTCTAGGGATGAAAACTATCACTTTCTTCTCTCAAAAGAAAGAAGAAAATTTTACTTTCTGACAAAGGCGTGAAAAAAATAATAATCATACATAACTTCACAAATAGAGAAAGTGTATTTATTCTTTAACATTAAGCATCGTTTAAAATTTAATTTAATTCTTATCTAACCACTAAATCAAATGTCTCTTTAATATAATCCCAAATTTGGCAGTTATTAAAATGCTACTATTATTCTTAAACGATTTATATAACTATATAAACACTACCTTAACATGATTAATCAAACACTGATATACACTGATCACATTTCTTTTTCCTTCCTCAATGTCTACATCTACCTGTGATTAAATTGTTCCACAACTTTCCAACATCAACTAGTAAATTGATTATCTCGTTCACAGCAAATATCAAAACAGCCCACTTAATGAAATAACGTGCTCAGGACGTGGGTATATCTAAAACGAATATCAACAGCACATGATTAGTTTGCTGGTGAATAGAAGAAAACTTAATGGAGGAAATAAATACTTGATTGACTACTACTTACATAGAGACCTGTTCACTTTAATATTGACTTTAAATTCGCTTATTTAACCTGTTTAATGCAAGTAGTTGTTTTTGTTTTGATTTAAAACTAATGGTTATTCACGTTTAACACATGGGTGAAGCAAATATGTCGATGTCTTAAACATGGCATAACATTGGTAGATGATGGTGAAATAAATCGTGCATCTTTTAATAGTGATATTAACTTATAATTTTAAGGTTAAGTTAATCTTTTTGCAACCCGATATTATTGTTATTATAAATGAAATATTATATGTATATTGTCCATATTTTTAAGTTAACGAATGAATGTATTATAATAAATTTAAAAATTATGCAACTTTTAAATCTGCTGTACCTGTTTCTCTGTTTAATGTGTATCTTTTCTTTTTTATTAAAAAGAAAGATCTATAATGGGGATACATTCAAATTTTTCGGTTGCCATCTAGTGAGTAAAATAGAATTTAATAATTTGTTAAGTAGCGAATCTGGTATAGCTTTACAGTTTGACGTTTATCACGTGATCTAAACGTTAAACGTCAAACATCGTGTGTTGACTGAACAACAAATGTGGAGATCTGCTGGGAGAAGTGCTGAAAGGAGCAAGCAGTTAATCGCCTCGGCATGGTATCCTCTCGCTCTTTCTACAAATTTGTTGTTTCACACAAAATTGGGTTGGTGGGGAAGTCTGCTGTATGTGACGTCAAAATTATAAGTCCCCATTAGATCGAGACACTAATACTTCATGAAAATGACATTTGATAGTTCACAGCACAGATCATAATATACTACTATAGATAAGAAACTGCCATGTTATGCACAGGGACTGTATTTTGCGCCATCTGAGTAGTGGAAGTCTAACTAGTCATGAATATAGGCAACCCGATATGCATATTTAGGCAGCTTGTAATTTTTATTATTATTTTATATTTATTTAAACTAAATAAAATAAAAATTCATTATTAAAATATAAATATTTATTAAAATATTCTTCTGTATATAATTCATTTATAATTTGAACTGTTTCAATCGCAGTTTTATCCAACTCTTGTGAACTTGAAAATATATTATGACTTCCTCATCTAAATATTATTTATTATATGATCACTTACTTACCAGTAGCAGTGCAGTTTTTTTACACAACAATTGATATTAGTTGATGACATTATTTATATGAAATTATTTCACAAATAAAAATTAATTGGACATTTGACAGATTAAAAAATTTGAAATATGTACAAATGACAACTACAGGAACAATCTAGTAACCAATGATTGCCGATATTGTAGTTATCTAAAATGGATGTCTTCACATAAAGACTATTAGCGCCATTCCTTAGGTGGAAGTCTAACTAAAAATACAGTCCCATGGTTACCTATATAACTTTCCGCTGCCTGGTTCACAGATACGATTTATTCCTATGGAAACATATTCTATTCTAAATCACTGCTATAATCTCTCAACATATATTTACAATATTTTTTAATTCGACGAATTTCGTTGTTTTAAAAATGGCCTAATTGTCAAGCTATTTGAAATGGTCTCTAGTTCTTTCTTAGCATAAATTCTATGTTTGTATTAAAATGTATTTATGGCGGAAAGGTATTGCAAACTACTACAATGATCTCATTTGCAGTTTGTTTCTTTAAGAAAATAGTAAATTTGTTTAGCGATAATATCTATCTACAATTTTATTTACTTGAATATATTTATAGCGAATTCAGCTTGAAGCAAAAGCCGGCACCTTTTGCGCATTACACTATTTTTCCTTCTAGCATTACAATCTCGAGCATTCGATTTTATTGGTTTGATTTCACGCTTTTTAAATATGCAAATACACATCATAAAGCTTGGCCATGTTATGACTATCCTAACATAATTAAATTAACAATAAAACGATAAATCAATCGCTGGCAGACATGAAAGTAAATCAAATTCGATTTGCATTTACGTGAAGCCGTTCTTAGTTCAGCTGCCTCTGACGACTGTCGATTGCCGATCACTGGACACTGCAACTGCAGCTGCTGCAACTGCGTGCTGTAACTGGACGTGGGGTGTGAAACTGAAGGATTATGTGTATGCTAAGTAATTTCCTGCGGTTACTGCAATTACACATATCCGTGTCTTTCGGTGTTGAAAGTGAGATCAATCACAATCACGCACTGTTCTACTACAATCATCGACGATTGGTTTCGTTTATGATCTCATAATCAATGCGTTCACCAGAAACAAAAATATAAGGATTCTTATGCCTTTCCTTAAGGATGGTGTTCATAAGATGTACTTAAATTAGTTCAGATAAATTCGACATATGACTAGGGTTACCACCTCAGAACTAAGTCTCGCCCGGAGACGATGACTATTTTTTTAAAGAAGATCCTGCAATTTTATTATATTACCATACTTGATAAAAAAGGGTTACATTGTTGTGTAAAGACACGTGTTTTTGTTATCATGGTAAATAATTACTTATAAAATAAAGTAAAACAAGATTAGAAGTGATAAATCTACTGTAACAATAAAATTAGTGTATTCAACGACATGTATACGATAAAACTGTAAGAATATTGTCAAAATTTAAGACAATCACATGCAACGGAAGACATAACCTCACCTAAAATTATGTCTATTTCTGAAAACTTGATACAATTCTAAAAAAATTTGATCTGATACAAGATGATATATGTAATATTAGAACCGAAATTAATTGTATAAATTCTTCCTTAAATAAACATGAGGACAGAATCAAGAGATAGGAGAACTTAGTGACAGAAATAAAACTAGATAACAGTAAGATATACAAGATCTTTAAAGAAAAAAATTTAATAATTTAGCGGCGTAGAAGATTCCGATAGTGAGATTTGTCCCAAACAACTACATAGCACGCTGTACACAGCACTGCGCCTTCACCAGTTGTATATGTTCGATCACCAACCACCGCGCTAGCTATTCCGTACACAGTACAAGAGATATACGCGACAGACTGCATATAATTTTGTACATATTCAATTTTACTTACACAACCCGGAGAAATATTAATTAAACCCGGAGCCCGGAGATAACCCACTGGAACCCTGAGTCTGGCAACCCTACATATGACTAAATAAACTGAATTAATCAAACTGATGCACTTATTACTTCAAAGTAAATTAGAATCTGTACTGGAAAAAAGACAGCAAAGTAATGCAGCAAAATATTTAAGTAATCTGGTTCAGTAAATGTAAGTTAGATCTGATTCATTTCAAGATCGTCAATATCCATGAAGATAAGTTGATCTTCAGATTTGACCCTGAATAAAAAAAATAGTATTATGATTTGAACGTTTTGGTAGCTAATTAAAATTAGCAACTATTATATAAAATAATACATTTCAAATGACTACATTTATACATGCAATAAATTCTTCGAATCTTTGAAAACATATTTTTAACATTTCCTATTAGCATCCGACGACCCACTCGTCAATATTCTTGTATTCCTCGGGAGGTCGCGGCCCACTCTTTAAAAATCACAGTTCTAATCTACTGGTATCTACAATTATTTGGTTAACCCATTCAAAACTGAATAAATAGTGTAATAATATAAATACATTCGTATTTCTTGTGGAATGTACAGTACATTCTTGACTCGAGAAACCAGTAAATTCGCAAAGTTCAGGGTCTAGGTTATTCACCTAAATTCAATCAATCATTTGGGTCTCGGACTTGATAGGATTTTATTGATGTATCCACCTCCAATAGGATAATGCAAGAATGTAAGGGGAGAAAAAGTTTACTCAGCCAGAAATTCGAAAGTTCGGTAAATCTCCTTGATTCTCCATCAGTTTCTGTATCATTTGCTTTTCTTGAAAATCCCAATAGGTATTCTTACAACCTAATAATTCATTTGCTACTTTGAAATTAAATAAATAAATACTTCAATTTAGTAGTGATCACAGCAATTGATTTATTTTCTTTTTTTAAATTTAATATGTAATTTTTTAGCTTGAAAATGGTTTAAGCACTAAGCATTTTTCCCATTACTGGATGTGGCACTCTGCCGTCAAATCATGGCCCCCAAAGATGTTAGTGAAGGGGGAGCCACCTGGGTAATATTATTATGGTCAAAACTGTTTGTTTCATATAAGTATAATTAATGTAAATTTAAGAATAGAATAACTAGAGTACTTAGCAATGATCATTTAATTGTGAATGTGCAAAGAGTGATTAGAGCGATACAAAATGAGTGAATGTAAACATAATGTAGTTATTGACATGTAGCCCACACCACATGGTTACAACGTTACACGATCGCCGGAAACGCAGTGATTTCATGCGGGACACACGCGAAACATAGCAACCAACACCTGAACACCTGAACACCTGATTGCTTGTAGGTGTTTACATCAGTGCAACTGATATACAAACAGATAAACAAAAATACCAATGCAATGCCCACTAGGATTAGCACTTTTTATTTAAAACGAAAAGTGATGTAATTATGTTATGTAAATTACATTACATTTAATTTAACGAATGGTATCTGACTTCACAGTTAAAATCACTGAAATAGATAACTCAGTAAAGTCAGAACTTTGTTTGAATATTTTTGGATTTTTAGTTAGTCGTAGACTAGAGAATTTAAAGCATAACATTCTGTTTCAAGACTATTTACTATTATTATACAGAGTGTTTAATTAAATTTCAAGAATTTAAGTCATATGAATGACTTTGAAGTTTAATAAATTTAAAGTTTATGACAGAAAAATTCGGGAGACGCCCGAACTCGAACCGAGAACCTTCCGCTGCTGGGTTTGATGCTTTAACCACTAACTCAAGGCTTCCCGTGGGTTAGTGGGTAAAGCATCAACCCGGCAAGCTGAAGGTCATCGGTTCGAGTCCGAGCGTCTCCCGAATTTTTCTGTCATAAACTTTAAATTTGTTCAATTAAAATGTGGCATCATTGCTACTAGCTACTAGCTTAGCTACATTTACTTTAGCTGTAGCTGTAGCTTAGCTAACTGTGAAAAAACATAGCTATAGCTTGTAGCTAGCTACTTTTTTTTTATTAGCTTAAAAATAACAACTGAAGCTACTTTTAAAGCTACTTTTTAAGCAGAAGGTGAACAAAGTACGCATGCGTACAAGCTAAACCCACACAAAATAATTATTTGTTGCCGGTTCTAACTGGCTCTAATACGCAAAAATACACAGTATATGCCAGATGGTATTTGCTATTTTTTATATTTATATACATAATAGTAAATTAACAGTCATTATAACAAAAGACTGATCATATGACAATGGCAAATTTAATTAATTCACAATAATTTAAAAAAGTAGCTTTAAAATTTAACAGCTACTTTAACGAAAGCTTTTAGCTGTAGCTTAGCTATATTTTACAAAATATAGCTTATAGCTGTAGCTTAGCTACTTTTTTAAAGAATAGCTGTAGCTGTAGCTTAGCTTCTTTTTTTAAGTAGCTTGCCCAGCTCTGGTGTCAACGAATAATTTTCCAAACGAGAAACGCTTCTATCTGATCGATCAGAAACAACAGAAACTGCAACAATAGAATCATAAGATTCTGCACCTAACGGACACTTTTCTTGTGTTCGTCCATCTCCGCTGTTGTTCGTTCGCCCTCGGCCGGTCAGCTGGTCGTGGGAACGTACGACACGGCGCTGCTATCGTACAAACACCGCCAAGTCAAGAGTGGAAGACCACCCGATGACTTACACCTGTACCTACCAACTGCATCTCTTCGAACGTCCGAACCCAAGCCAAGCCATTATCTCCTGTGGCTTTACACTGGACTCCATTCAGCTGATTGTATATCATAGCGTGCTGTGGAAAAAAGACGTTTGTTCTTTTGTTTGAATTGAATTAGGCGTGTGCGCACTGTACCGTAAGATTTTTATTTGATCGTAATGGGATTCGTTTGAGAGGAAATCACGATAAAAATATGGAAATTATTGTATTAACATTTACAACGTGGTAATTTGGTTAGAAATTGGTCTTCCAATTTAGTTAGAGCCATCTAGGAAAATATTTGAATAGCGGTAGAAGTGAATCATGCCCCTAATTAGGTCTGAAGTTAACACCTACACAAAAAGCTTTTTGAAACAAGATAAAAAAAAATATATCATCACACCTTTTACCTATTACTGGATATGGCATTCTGTCGTAGCAAATCTCGGTAAGTGATATATTTATGCGCGTGGAGTGAAGTTACCAGCCGATAATTCACGACCCCTTTAAAGATATTAGTGGAGGAGGAGCCACAGGGGTTATTTTAATGTGGTGAAAATTGTCGCCTGTGAAAATCGAACCGAGATTCTCATAACCAGAGGCCGACGATGAAATTTGGCGTACGTAAACATTGGATAGTCATACGCATTCTGTTAAAATGTGAAACACATTCATAGTCTGTGAACATATATACTCGCTTGTAAAGTTGAGTTCTTATACACGGGGCTTATGGCGATCATCACTCAGAATCGCACATATTTGGTTTGTGTACCTCTAAAATTTTGCAGTTTCATTTGAAAAACTAGTATGATGTTCTAGAACTATCCATGTATGTTGTATCAGAAGGAGAAAGTTTTTTATCGTTTAGTAATGGATATGTAGCCATGCAAAGCCTTCTTTTTAACGAAAAATTAAGAATCCCAATTTACAATGGTAACACCACGCGGTGGTATGGTATTTGAAAATTCACTAGACCAACAACCTGTTAACAATTCATGATATTTAAATCATAATAGGTATAAAACACGTATTTTATTCAATTTTTATATTTTTTTGAGCGTCAGTTTCGCTACTCGACAACCGATGGCGCCACCGTCACACTAGTGCTACCTTAAAAGTTGCAGTATTGAAATAAATTTTAAAACTATAATAACTTCTCAAAAATGGTTAATAAAAATAATCAGTAAATTTATAAATATATCGTCATCTTTATCACATAAAATTTTGAATTCCATTTTAATAAAACTATTTTTAGAAAAACAATAAAGTAGCGGAATGTATCCAGAGATGCTCGATTGAATGTTAGTTATTAGTTTATTACCTACTTTGATTGTGGTGGTGAATGTTGGGTGAAGATGAGGAAACATTAACGACATATGTATGACTACTGTAGAAATGAGGTATTTGCGAAAATGTGTCGGGATATTTACATATTTTATTTATTTATGTTATCCTGTTCAACAGGAGCTTAATCCTAAGTACAGTACAACTTGAACTCAGATTTGAATGCCATAACGATGACTATGATGAATAAATGTTCAGCGAATGTTTCAATGGTCCTCGCTACTCCATTTATGGGATATGATGTTACGTGTGTATATCAGCGTAGTCTATGTAGGTGGAAAGACGCTTTATTTATACTACTCTGTACATCTGGAACTTAATCCCAATTACAGTACAGGGTTCGGCCTCACCGAACCTCAGGGTGGTAATTCATATATTTTTAGCTTCAATGGGATTCGAACTTGGGATCTCCGGATTCAAATGCCGTAATCCTATCCACATCACCGTACTGCTGCTTTGCTAGATCAGAGTTTCTATTTCGAATCCTGATGTCGACCGAAATTTTCTCTCTGACTAAATAATAAAAATTTCTTCTTGCATTTTCTCCAATATGTATTACGTAGTACCATACAAACATCTAATCTTCTATAGATTTTCTCATCAGAAGTCACCAAAATAATTGACATTCCACACTAATTAATTCCCATCACGTGAAATCCATTAAACCGCCTTATTAGAATGAAATGAAATACCACCGATCAATGAATCACTCTCGACTATGTGAACTACTTCATCGTTCATATTATTGGTTTAAAATCGATTATAATAAATATAACCACAATCTCTTGTTTTATGAAGAAATTTCCTTATAAAGTAAAACTAATATTCTCGTAACGATCGTATTTGTCGGCAGATCAAATATTTATGTCAATTTGAATGGTTTCATTTCTCTCGGCTACATTTGTTCAAATGTTGGAAAAGCTGGCATGTTACTAGAGTTGTTGTTAACTGCTGAGCTGTCAGAACCAAAACCGGAAGTTCAGGAAATGTTAGTTTGTTTGTGATTTACACGTGATATATCACGAAATCAAATCTTGTAGTGATGTGAATGTTATAATCAATATTAAGGAAGAAAGAGAAAATATCGCGTTCCATTTAATATGTAAATGTCATACCCGCTGCATATTTCTCATATTTTGTCAGATTTTCTTAGAAACAATTGAAGATTAGCATGTGAAACGTAACAATACCTAAATTCTATTTGCCACTTGGTTCACTTAAATCAGTTTAGATATATGAATAAATGTACTGAATTAAGCAAACTTATGCACTTATTCTGGTGAATTACTTCAAAGTAAATTAGAATCTGTAATTCTAGTACTGGAAATAAAGTCAGTGAAGTAATCCAGCGAAATAAGTAAGTGATTTGGTTCAGTAAATGTAAGTTAGATCTAATATTTTTTCTTTAACTTTCAGTAAAAAGTAAGCTCTACAATTATTAGATTGAAAGTTTCAAAATTAGATAAAAACCAAAAAATAATATAGTTAGTTACCTAAATATTACGGCCAGTAAGTGTTTCTTACCGGTTAAGGATGATTTTGGAGATTGAAACAAAATCTAAATATCCAATATATCCGATGACAGTAGGATACTTTCTAAACGCAATGCTTACTATGTTTTTTGCACGATCGACGCAATAACAAAACTAAAATTTAGAAATAAGTATTTTAAAATTATTTAGATATGTTTTGTTGTCAAAGTTGTCATTTTTAGGGTTGTTTTTTTCATCTCCAGATAAAGTTCCCGATAACTATCGGCAGGATAATTTAATATCGCATAAGAAAATGGCATTCTGTATAATACAACTATCCGTAACTCTTAGGAATATTAAAATCAAAGAGTTTTTTAAACGGTAGTAGAAAAAGAAAATGTTAAAATCTCTGTCGATCGAATGGCTAACACATTTCGTAGAAGCTATGACTAATCTTAATCGTATTAAATGCCGCTAATTTGCATAATAATCTAGTTGAGATATCGCGGTGTTGGAAATATAGGGCAATTAGATAATCGGCTGGAAAATGCGGATATTTTGGCGGCGGTCACACTTCCTACCGCGGTGGAGGCGGCGGCGGCTTCAAGCGATGAGATCCGAACCGCGATAACACTGACAAGGTCGAGCAATTAGCCACGCCTCTTCATATTGATAACCGAATTACATGATTCAGAACAGATTGATCGCATTTAAATTAGTTACTAAAGTGGATGTACAACACCTCATTTAGATTGAGCAAAAAATCTGTTTGTATGCGAAGCCCATTTTAGATGAAAAGCTGCTTATTTTATTTCTATCATTTTTTTTCAATTTATTGCAAGTTTTTTTCCATTCCTTCCATTTATTTCTGTTCTTTACCATCTTTTTCAATTCTTCTATATTTTTTCCTATTTTTGCTATTCTTACTTCCCATGTTTTCCTTGGTTTCTCTCTTTTCCCTATTTTATTGATGCTCCCGGATTCTATAATTTTCCTAACTAGATTGTTTTGATCCATCCTCATTATATGTCCGTAACATCCCAGTTGCTTTTATTCTATCTTTTTAATTATATCTATTTCTTGATTTATCATTCTTCTTATATTTTCATTTCTTTACTTGTCCCATTTTGTTTTTCCTGCAATCTATCTTAGGTATTTCATTTCTATAGCGATTATTTTTCCCTCATGTCTCTTCGGCATACTCCATGATTTGCTTGCATATGTAGCTATTGAAAGAGTTATAGAGAAATTAAATCAAAATCATGAAATAACTTTCATGATTACTTGCCAATAAATTTAATATCAGTTTATTACAAACTTTCAACCTTTAACTTCATAAATATGTACAGTTCATAATATGTTTGATTTATAATAACAATAATATCTTGTTTCAAAAAAGATCAGTGTTCTGATGCCAACTTCAGACCAATTAAACGCATGATTCACCTGAAGAGAGTAGATTTCACACTTTTAATCACTATAGAAATGTCTACATTTATGGGTTGAAACAAACTATAATTTAATACTTTGTCGACCTTTTAAGATGAAGGTGAAAAATAATTCCAATCTAATGTATGTAGTACTTATAAGTACAATAATGCAATTCTTCGATAACTGTAATGCTTAGAAACTAATTATTTAGCTCTTTAAATGTAGAGTAACTATCTTATTTGTTCAGTGCTCAGAGAAATAGACAAAGTAATATTGCATTAGATTTATTATTCAAAAGGTAATGTAATAATAATACACTTGATTCAGTTGCAATGCAATACAATTCAATCTGATATTATCATATTCATAAAACAGTTAGTTGACCGTTAAATCATTTGATATACGAGTACTACAATAATTATTGCTCTGTAGTTGTATAATCTGCAAATGCTTCAATTTTCAAAATAACACATCACAGAACAACCAACACTTTAGATGATTACCGTTGATTTACTCTTTTATCTGTCCTGCAGTTTTTAAAAATTTTAATTTTGGTAACTGAAAAACATTGCATGTTAAGTGATCAAGGACTTTTCAATGAATAAACAATCACTCTATATTTCACACTATTATTACATTTCTAAGATGGCGATTATTTGTTTGTACTCTAACTGTGTGCCTTTTTATTTAATATGTGACATTATAATAATAACTCGCCATTTGATATGTTGGTATAAAATTAATGTGAGATTGAGAAGGATATTGTTAGAAGAGTAAGTAAAAAAGGTATGTCAAGTGAAAGATTGATAAAAATAGATATTTATTGGTGAAATTGATGGTGCGAGATTGCTTGGACAACGTAGAAATATATGAATAGATATGTGTGAAGGCCCTGGCTGTTGCCTCCCATTTAACAAAAATTTTGCAATTTCTTTTTAAAATGTAAAGAAAGCAGAAACATAAAAAAATTAAGAAATGGTGTTGTGTACAACATTGAATTCCTAACAACTCCACATCACAGTTTTTGCCGTAAAATGAACAGGAGAGCAGGAAATTATTTAAAACTAATATTACATATGAAATCCCTATGTTTATCCCTAATTTCTTATGTATAGTTTTAAGTTTAATCTAGATTTATTAATAGTTAATGTTTTTGTGAATAATCATATATGTTTTAATTGTTCTTTTTTTGATTCTTATTGGCTGTTAATTTCTTAATATGTTTTGATATATATTTCATTATAATTTATATATTACATGTTCTTGTTCAGGATATAGCTACATTTATGAATTTCTACTAATGGGATGGCTAGCACAGTGGTATGAAGTCTGCCTGTGGATCCTGAGGTCCCTGGTTCGATTCCCACAGGCGACAAATTTTCATAATTTGAAAAAGCTATCCCTGTGGCTCCTCCACCACTAACATGTTTGGGGGCCGTGATTTGACGACTGGTAACCGCACTTCACGCGCAAAAATATATCACTTACCGAGATCTGCTTTAGCAGAGTGCCACACCCAGTAATGGGTAGAAGGCGTGATGATATATTTATTTATATTTATGAATTTCTACTAAATTATTCTGTAATTGGGTTTTTACCTGTAGAATAATAAATAAATAAATAAATAAATAATCGACACCACCTGGCAGTGGCGTAGCCAGAAATTTCTAATAGGAAGAGATTTAAAATTTTGAATAATCACTCAATTTCTTTAAAAGTTATGATACATCCTTCTACAAAGTGTCAGGCTTACTATTGTAAACTTTTTTGCTTGAAGACATACAAAGACACTTAAATTCCATAAATATAATTTAAATGGTCTGCAATTAAAAACATCTGAATATCAAATATCAAATAAGCGTGTTGTAACCAATAAACAATTTTAAATATTGTGTTCCATTTAAAAAAATCTTTTTTGATTATAGCTTTCTTATTATGGCACTAATTTGCCCATTTAACCATCTTTCTCAATTTCTTCAAATAAAAAAAGTTAGCAATGGTGCGCTGCTAATTTCACTTTAATAAATGTCGCGGAAATTTAAATAGTACAGTCAAAGCGTAAAGTAATCATAATAACATTTTCTTTCTTCATTTGTTGATAAAATTATATTGTTTATTCTCAATGAGGGGAGATTGAACTCCATACCATCCCTTGTATATCCGCATGCCATTCGGTATATTTATTTCTTGTTCCTTTTAATTACATTAAACTGGACGTTATAATCCTGGTTGTACAAACCATCCTAGCGCCGTAATGCCAACATAACCGTCAAATTTTCTCAGTGTATTTACTAACCACCATCTCCGTTTCCACTATAACCACAGTTAGACATCCTCGCCGTCTAACAGTCCGGAATCCGGCAGTCCTGGGGCAGGGGCCAGCGCACGACTTTATCACACGGCGCACATCAGCCACAACAACACCGGGCGGTAGTAGTACCGCAGACTGTACTGTACACTCGTGCACGGTAGTACCGCATAAACAACACTGTAATTACACCGCCAGTGATAACGCCACGGCGACGACGGTACCGTTAAATGATAGTGAGGAGTAGACTGGTGTTACGGTGATATTGTCAAACGAGTATTTAGGGATTTTTGTAGGGAAATGTTGTGATAAGTTGAATTGACAGGTACTTGTTAGCTTAGGTATCTTTTGACAGGGATAATATAGAAGTTAATTGATTTGTTACAGTTGTTTCATACCTACTTATGTGGATTAAGTGTTAAGCAATGATTGTACTAGGATAAAAATAGTTCGATACTGGCGATGCCAAGATAGATGCCAGCGCTCAAGCGGCAAATTTCTGCGTAGATATGTATATTTTGATCCTCTAAATATATTTTTTTTAATCGCCGGAATCATGATCGCAAATAATTCGTTTAATAAAAATGCGAGTTTTTTGTTGAACCAGCTGAAAATCGAAAAATTTAAAAATATAGTTGTATATAATTCAGACTACGAGAAATCGAATGCCGTTGAGCATCTTCATATCTTTTTTAGTTCTTGAGTTGCAGCGATTTTTTACTTTTTTAATATCGCAACTTTGAAGGCCCATATCTCGAAAACTAAAAGAGATATTGAAATGCGGTTTAAACGAGTGTATTTCTCGTGGTCTAATTAACTTATACCGAAATTTTGAAAATTTTGAAAATTTTACATTTTTTTCAAAATTTTCATTTGCCCATATTTCAAAAAGTTGTAGAGATAATGAAAATCTGTAAAAACCAGTGGATTTCTGATAAAAAAGTACATATGTATGTAAAATTTCAGAATTTTTGTTTCACGGATACCATTTTTAGAGCAAAAAAACTAAAAATGGCCAAAATTCGTAAAAATCTTAAGGGGTACCCCTTCAAATTTTTTTAAAAAAACAGTGATTTTTCGTTTTTTTGTAATAAATACTTTATCTGAGCGAATTTTTGGCTGAAAATTTGCATACCTATGTATTTTTACCAGAGGAATTCACTGGTGTTCACAGATTTTCATTATCTTTTAAATGTTTTGAAATAGTGAAAAATAATTTTTTTGGAAAAAAACGTTAAAATTTTAAAATTTTCAAAATTTTCGTTTTAAGTTAATTGGAGCACGAGAAGTACACTCGTTCAAACCGCATTTCAATATCTCTTTTAGTTTTCGAGATATGGGCCTTCAAAGTTGAGATTTTTAAAAAGTCAAAAATCGCTGTTTTTCTAAAACTAAAAAGATATGAATATGCGCTCAGCGGCATTCTATTTTGCGTAGTTTGATTTATAGAGAACCACATTTTAATATTTTTCGATATTTAATCTAGTTCAACCAAATAACGCATTTTCATTAACAGAAATTTTTGCGATCATGACTTTGGCGATTAAAAAAATATATATTGATGGACAAAATATGCATAATTATGTAGAAATATATGAGGAATTAAATGGTGAAATTCCAATTACATATAAACGATTGTGAATATAAACATATGCATCTAAATAAATAGTATATATTATATTTTTCATTTCATTAATCCTTAAAATTTAAATAAAGACTTACAACGGGATGAATCATTGGAAACATGTATTTTAAAATTTGTAAATAGCATCCGACGATCCTCCTCTAATATCTTCTCCCCCCCCCTCAAGGATCACGACCCACACTTTGAAAACCACTGATACAGTGTAACCAACGAGAAGTGGAAAATGAAGTCTAACTTAATTTCATTTGTTTTACAGCTTGTAATGGAATTGAAACCACTCGGACTCAATCGTATTTTTTAAGCAAGTCTTATCTTGAGTTTATCGATTTTCCTAATATCTTATTAATATTTTATAAAAGACATATACCTAATAATTATTATTTATTGACTGTTCGGGCAATAATCAGTAAATTAAATTTATTATTACCGTTCTGTTTCAAAATGCATATTTTTAACATAATTCTTGTGATATTTTGCAGAAATGCAAATAGTTTTCGAAGGTGAATTTTGAATGTGAGAAAGTGGAAATGCATGCTTAATGTATATCTAATAATTCTGTACTTGCATTTTCAAATTAATATACATTTTGCGTGCTCATTGAAATTACTGCCTTTATATGTTGTGAATAATAATGAAATACAATTACCTTTTAGAATTTTTCCCATACAAGATTTACATAAATCTTGCACAAATTAATGAGTACTTATTTCCAGATTTTATTACGGATAATTTCATCGTTTATCGAAGATAGTGAAAGTATTTTAAATGAACAGTAGTATTTGCTGTAAGCCACGAAATCAATGTGATTATGATTATGCTCTGTATATTAAATATATACATCTATATTCACCGAAAGCAGTGAAACTTTACAAAACTCTAAATTATACCTGTATGCTAATCACTCTATACTTATATGCATGTATTCACTTCGTATGGAATTGCATTGCCTCCCATGAAAGACGAGAACAAAATCTTGAAAATTAAAATACATACATCCCATCAAATGGAGTAGAATAAACCCCTGAAACATTCATTTCATAATGAATCTGTCTTCGTCAAATATTCTCGTTCTGACACACATTCAACCACATTCAAGCTCATTTATTCCTCGCGTACGGAATTAAAATGTATATATTTCAAATTTTTTAATCTGTCAAATATCCAATTAATTTTTATTTGTGAAATAATTTCATATAACTAATGTCTTCAACTAATATGAATTGTTGTGTAAAAAACTGCACAGCAACTGGTAAGTAAGTAATCATATAATAAATAATATGTTGATGAGGAAGTCATAATATATTTTCAAGTTCACAAGGATTGGATAAAACTGCGATTGAAACAGTTCAAATTGTAAATATTTTGTATACACGAGGATATTTTAATAAATGTTTATATTGTGTTTATGATTTTTTATTTTATGTTGTTTAAATAAATATAAAATAATAATAAAAATTACAAGCTGCTTATGGGATGGCTAGCTCAGTGGTATGAAGTCGGCCTGTGGATCCTGAGGTCCCTGGTTCGATTCCCACAGCCGACAAATTTTCATAATTTGAAAAAAGCTATCCCTGTGGCTCCTCCACCACTAACATGTTTGGGGGCCGTGATTTGACGACTGGTAACCGCACTTCACGCGCAAAATATATCACTTACCGAGATCTGCTTCAGCAGAGTGCCACACCCAGTAATGGGTAGAAGGCGTGATGATATATTTATTTATTTTTACAAGCTGCCTAAATACGCATGCTGGGTTGCCTATATACATGACTTTAGTTAGACTTCCACTACTCAGATGGCGCAAAATACAGTCCCAGTGCGTAACATGGCAGTGTCTTATCTATGGTAGTATATTGTAATCTGTGATTAGAATCAAGTAATATAGTTTGCAAAATCGTAAATAAATAAAATCTCATTTTCGTTTTGCTTATATAAATGACTTTCCTTCAATCAAATTAACAAATTCAGCGTTGATCGTTCAGTTATTTGCCATATGTTAACTCAGCAGCCAGAGTTGTCGTTCACATTCACATATCTGCTCTTCTTGAGTGGTCTCAACAGTGACAGCAACGTTTTAAGATGAAATCATTCTCTGATTTTCTTGTTCACATCCATCATTTGGATATCAACGGACTGAATGTTGCGTGACATCTATTAGATAGCGTGTCGCATACATATGAGGACTTGGCCACTAATTACTGATTGATTTGTCCAGGACTTTATCTGTTTGTAATGTATTCTGAAACGGCATAACGCATGAGATATGTTTTATGGACTTTCCGTTATAAGAAACTGTCTTTAATAGGCTTTATTTACAAATTATTTTTAGTTTCTACTATTTTTTAATGAGAAACTAGACTAGCTCGCCAAAATTGTTAAGTTAAAATGAAATAAAAATTAACTAAATCATAGATCACTATAATCGTCTTTTTATCAAAATATCATGTAGAAAGTGACACATTTTTCAATTACTTGAATGGCCGATTTTATAAACAACAAATTAATTTTTTTAATGGGATGGCTAGCTCAGTGGTATGAAGTCGGCCTGTGGATCCTGAGGTCCCTGGTACGATTCCCACAGGCGACAAATTTACATAATTTGAAAAAGCTATCCCTGTGGCTCCTCCACCACTAACATGTTTGGGGGCCGTGATTTGACGACTGGTAACCGCACTTCACGCGCAGAAATATATCACTTACCGAGATCTGCTTCAGCAGAGTGCCACACCCAGTAATGGGTAGAAGGCGTGATGATATATTTATTTATTTTATTTAAATTAATTTACTTCCAAAGTAAATTAAATTTATTCATTCAAATAACAGACGAACTTAAATAGTAAATAACATTTATTAGAATTTGTTAATTTATATACAATTAGTAAATTTATTCATTCCATTGTAGATCAACCAGAAAAATTGTAAAAAAATAAATGTAATATTCTCATTGGTTTCATTTTACGTTTTTTACTATTTTTTATTATTTAAAAACGCGTGCAAAAGAATTTAAAATAATTTTTGACAGTTTTTCTATTTGGACATTCGGACGACAGTTTTCATGTATATGGATACAATAATTTACTCTTACTTTTACCGTTCGCCGAGCGATAAAACTTATTGCCTATTTTATATTCTCTGCTCGGTCGTAGAAAAATAACGTTTTTACAATACCTGTAGGTACTGTAAATAATCCATTAATGACAAAATTTAAATACAGTAAGTGGAACTTTTATTGCACAGTTGGTTTGCATGATTACATCAGGACTATAATATTTACTTACTGTCCACCGTAGACAGTAAGACAATATTATAGAGCAAGGTCCTGTTTATTTTGACAGCAATTTGAACCTATTAATTTACATATCTATTTTTCTTTTCTTTCTATTTGTGCAGGTATTGTAAAAAATAACTTACTAACCTCAAACTGTAAGTGATTTTTTAGGTCGCGAATGTTTCGAAAACTATATTCTTGACATAAAAACTGTCACTTACACTTCATGGTACGTAGTATGCTATTTTGTACAACTGTCAAAAAAGCACGACATTTTTATTATAAAATAAAAATAAATATATCATCACGCCTTCTATCCATTACTGGGTGTGGCACTCTGCCGAAGCAGATCTCGGTAAGTGATATATTTTGCGCGTAAAGTGCGGTTACCAGTCGTCAAGTCACGACCCCCAAAGATGTTAGTGGTGGAGGAGCCACAGGGGTAGCTTTTGGAATTATGAAAATTGTTTGTCGCCTGTGGGAATCGAACCAGGGTTCTCAGGATCCACAGACCGACTTCATATCACTGAGCTAGCCACCCCATACAATTTTTATTATAATATGATTAATTTGTAATAACTATAATATCTTGTTTCAAAAAGTACAGTCCAACGCATGATTAATCTTAATCTCAAAAACTTATGAACACCTAATTATCTCCTTAGTGGTTTCCCTCCTAATATCTTTGGGGAACATAATTTGACGACTGGTAATACATCATTAATCGAAATGCAATACAGCCGAACATCATTTTTAGTAATGGATAAAATGGCGTGAAGATAAGGTTAATTTAAATTTATTGATAGAAATAGTGTAAATAATTTATTTAACTGTAAATTTAAAATCTTGTACGATGGCATCGAATTTATTATCGATAAGAAAACTAATTAAACAAAAGCAATTAATCTTTCCCAACACTATCAGTCCATGTCGAATACCCAATTCGTTCTAAAATAATTAATTATTCGCACTTTGCTCCAAACTGGCTCCGAAATCTGATAAGAAGCGGAATAATATTAACACCATAAAATATGCGGAACAAAAAATCAAAAACAAACCTACACAACTAGAAACTCAAGAACTCTAGCAAGCCTTGCTTCATGGAGATATGTGATATTGCACATTTTATGTTCTGAATCCAATATTTTATTCGAATTTATTGTCTTCATTAATTTGAAGTTGATTTTATACTGAATGGAAACGTGTCAACCATAAATTCTTTCCAGTTGTTATTTGTCAACGTTTTGAAAGTGTTGCTCAATCATATTTGATTCAGAAAATTATAGCCCTGCAGTCAGAATTTTATACTGTTATATAAAAGTTTAAATTATAGTATATTTATTCTCAAAGGAATTCATACGACTGACAGTTATTATATTTTTATTTTATTAATTGTTTTTGTACACGTGTGGAATATGAAATGAATTTATTTTACTTGTATGATTACTTACGTAATAATTTAGTTTATGTACAGTTATTCTACAGTGATCAAAAGGAATTGTTACAGTTGGCAATACAATTCCGGAGATCTATTCCACAGTTGGCACCACACAAGGTACAGTCGGAAATGCTATTTGAAATTTCTAATAAATACAAATAGGTTATGTCAGGAGTCTGACAGCTTATAGAATTTTGACTTTTTAAGTAATAGAAATACTTTAGAAATAAATATAATAATAAATGTGCTCAAATTTAAATTTAAAGTTTCAAATGTCACTGTCAAGAACAGGAAATGAATTTATGTATCAGGCTTACCAATTTCAAGCATTTTTTTTTATTGCCAACTGTAGAGCCTGATTTATAGATTGCATAGAATAGAATGGAATAGAATAGAATAGGGAATAGAAATATAAACCTCTGAAAATGCATGCAACCATTTATAGTTGCATAGAATGGAATAGAATAGAACAGCACAGAACAGGATATAACCAAATTTTATTTCGTGTTCTATTCTATTCCATTCCTATGTCGGTCGTGTAATTCCGACACATTCGTTCTATTTCGGTTGAAATTTACGCGACATCTTCTGTCATTTGTGACATTTGTATTTTATTTGAATATTTTGTAATTACAAAAAAAACATGCTTGACGATTATCGGTTAGTAGAATTAATAAAGAAATAATTTATCATTTTTAAAAAATGTTTTTCGAAAAAACTGCAAATATTATTTGCTTTTTTTTTTGCCGAATTCTACTACTCCGTTTACGTCTTAGTTTTGTTTGTGAATTTTGTAACAAAAATAAAAATTCCCTATAGCATGTGCTGTACACCGCAATTTATAGTTAATTTCTATTTTTTTAAAACTACAACTTTCAACTCATCAAATTTTCATGTCACTTCATTACCAGGAAGTTTGTAATAGCATCTAAAATACCAGTATGAACATAGCTATTTTAATGTAAAAATTACGTCATTCTATTCACTGCTGTTCCTTTCTGTGCAATCTATAAATTGTGATTCCAAATTTCTATTCTATTCCATTTCATTCCTTATTCTATTCCATTCTATTCTATGCAATTTATAAATCAGGCTTAATAATTGCTTTTGATCACTTTGTAGTTTTTATTCATATTAATTGCATTTAATACTACAGAGTGATCAGAAGGAAGTGTTTCAATTGGCAATACAATTCTGGGGATCTTTTTATTCCACAGTTGGCACAACGCCAGGTAAAGGCAAAAATGCTATTTGACATTTCTAATAAATACAAATAGGTTATGTCAGGAGTATGATAGTTAATAGAATTTTGACTTTTTAAGTAATAGAAATACTTTTGAAATAAATATAATAATAAATGTACTCAAATTTCAAGTTTCAGATGTCACTGTCAAGAACATTAAATGAATTTATGTATCAGGCTTACCAATTTCAACTATTTTGTTTTTATTGCCAACTGTAATAATTCCTTTTGATCACTTTGTAGTTTTTATTCATATTAATTGCATTTAATACTACAGAATAATCAGAAGGAAGTGTTTCAGTTGGCAATACAATTCTGGGGATGTTTTTATTCCACAGTTGGCACAACGCCAGGTAAAGACGGAAATACTATTTGACATTTCATTTCTATAATAAATATAAATAGGTTGAGTGATAGAAATACTTTAGTTTATTGTTCTGTGAATAATATTAAGAAGTAAAAGGATGTGGGTAAGGGAAACAAATTTTGAAATGTCGCTGTCAAAAACATGAAATAAATGTATATATCAGTCTTACCAATTTCAAGTAGTTTTTTTTTATTGCCAACTGAAACACTTCTTGTCACCCTGTTTATTGTTATTTATAATAAAAACTAACATTTGATTTTCTTTTCAGGTGAGTTCCCGTCTATTTTTCTACCTATTTGATGGACAACTAAGATCAAGAAATGCAGAGAACCAATATTTGGTATTTATACATATATATTTTTTAAAGATTTAATCGTTTTTATCTTCTTATTACAAATATTCTGCAACTCTAGCTTTTATGCAAAATTTAATTCGACCTCATTTTGTTTTCATAGTCAATCTAAACGATTTCATCTGTAGATCTTATGGAACATTTTTAATCAGGGTTGTAAATCGCTGAAAAAATCGGTTTCGTTTCGGTTTGAGGATAATCATAAATCATCAGTTCAATTTTTTTTCAGGTTTAAATTAATTAAATTTTAAAACAATTCATGAGCCGATTCACTAGATCGTGTAAATGACGTTTTGCTGCACGAGTGTTGTGCAATGCTTTTGTAACCAGCAAAAATTATATAACGTGAAAAAAGTTATTAAATTTGAAGAGTGAATTTACATTGTCAATTTAGTATGTCATGAATTGACATTTTTTATTTGAAAACAAATTGTTTATTTTTTCTCGTAAAGCTTGTTAAAATATGTCTGATGACGTTATAAGCTAATGTCTCTACTTCTATTATAAATTCCTTAAAATGTGTGTATATGTGTACAATTAGCATTTTAATAGTCCAAATTTAGAACCATAAAAATGCGTGTTTTTTCATTTACTTTGACGCACTAGTGCGCAAAATCAAACTTTACTTCAGTTTCCAGGGTAACGTAAATCTTATTTTGAATGATGTACCTACAAAAAAGTGTTTCTCACATTTATCATCTACCAAAATCAGTAAATACAATACTATCTACATAATGATACATTGAAGGAACAGGTCCAAGTCCAGCCTCCCAAATTACATAACCTGGCCACCTCCAAAAAGTAAAACAAACTCTCAAATATACATATATTTTCATAACCACCCATACACACAATACAGTCACAGTCACAGGCTGGTTAAACAGACAATTGTATATGTCTACGTTACGTCTTCAAGGATAATGTGATGTGAATGTCTCCGCGCGCGTTTTACAACCGCGTCCACGTTCGCTTTCGTTACGATACGAGACAACATGTGTGAGTGCGTCAGTGCGTATGTGTGTGCGTAGGCGGAGAACAGTTGTAGTGAGGCAGAGTGGGGGTAAGTACCCCCAAACAGTGAGTGCGTTTAGTGGTAGTGTGCTTGGTTTATGGTTTTACGTGAGATGTGAGAGTTGTGTGCAGTGTTGAGTTTTTGAGTTTGACTGTACTTAGAAAATGTGATAGACGGTTTAGAAAAGGGGATGAATTTATATTGGCGGTGTGAAATTCTGGATGAAATGAGGTATTTATAGTAATTAACTAACTCGTTGGTGGATGTGATTGAAGGTTTTATGAGAAAACGATAGATTCAGAATAGAATTATGAATATTTTCTGACGCCATTTTCTTTGAGAATAGCAGAAACTGTCCTGTTATACAGGCAATCGTAGTCAGGTGGAAAAAAGTTAAATAAATAAAATAAAATAAATATACCATCACGCCTTCTACCCATTACTGGGTGTGGCACTCTGCCGAAGCAGATCTTGGTAAGTGATATATTTTGCGCATGAAGTGCAGTTGCCAATCGTCAAATCACGGCCTCCCCCAAAGATGTTAGTGGTGGAGGAGCCACAGGGGTAGTTTTTGAAATTATGAAAATTATTTGTCGTCTGCGGGAATCGAACCAGGGTTCTCAGGATCCACAGACCGACTTCATACCACTGAGCTAGCCAACCCATAAAAAGAAAAAAAACAAAAACAAAAAGTAAAACTTGTGTATTTTCATTAGTAAGCACGAGATCGAGCTTCTACTTATATCAAAAAATGCGATTGTGTCTGAGTGGTTCGGATTCCACTATAAGATGTAGGCTCCCTGTACTGTAAATGGCATTAGGTTCCTATTTTGCAGAGTAATAAATAAATAATTAAACAATGAAGTGTAATAAAAAATTTCGTATTTGCATCTTTCTTATGACTTTTTATCAATAGTTAGGTATTCATCATCAATAATTAACTGCTTGACGCAAGTCCTAAATGTCTTCTTCAACTTCATCTACTCGTAGACAGTCTCTTCATTTCAATAGAACTTCTTCCTTCTTTCAGATCGTCTACCATCTTCATCCTCTTCCTTTCTCTTTTATCTTCTCCTTCTACTATCCCTTCTAATACATCCTTTATTAGAGTATTCCTTATCAACCCATAGCCCAACCACATACTCTTTCTTTTCAAAATAGTATCAGTGTCCTTTTCTCATCTACTCTTTCCAACACTTATTTATTGCTAACTGTATCAGACCAGTTAACATCAATCATTCTCCTGCATATACACATTTCCATGGCATCAGTTTTTTTCATATCTTGCTTTAAACTAACCTTATCTGACACCCGAACTTAACATTTCATAGAAAACATTTCGCTATTCTTTTTCGTAGTTCCAGATCAAAATATCCACCCAATATTCTACTTTTCTACCGAAACCTTTGTTTAATTATTAGGAACATTTATAAAATAAATAAATATATAATCACGCCTTTTACTCATTACTGGGTGTGTTACTTTGCCGTAGCAGATTTTGTTGTGATAAATTTTTGGGCGTAAAATGCGGTTACCAGTCATCAAATCACGACCCCCCCATACATGTCAGTGATGGGCTCCCCACAGAGGTAATTTAAAAAAATAAATAAATAAATATATCATCACGCCTTCTACCCATTACTGAGTGTGGCACGCTGCCAAAGCAGATTTCGGTATGTGATATATTTTGCGCGTGAAGTGCGGTTACCAGTCGTCAAATCACGGCCCACAAATATGTTAGTGGTGTGGGAGCTACAGGGGTAGTTTTAAAATGGTGAAAATAGGGGTAATTTTAATGTAATGAAAATGTTTGTCGGCTGTAGTAATCGAACCAAGATTATCAGGATCCACAAGCTGACTTGATATCACTGAGCCACCTACCCCATTAAATTAACATTCACATTTATTAATAATGACATACCGTGATTAATGATTAATATTATTCTATACATGCTACAAACATTTTAAATATTAACAATGAAATCAATTAAAACTTCCCAATAATTATTATAACTGTCAAATAGAAAATAAAAATGGATGATACATAAGTCAAACAATAGAAACCTTAGATAAAATTAATTATATCATAATTACACGTTGCATACCTTCATCTGCGCCTATGTAGACAATGCAAACACGCATCCCGGCCGGCGTGACAGAGCAAACAATAACAATGTCAGCCGAACTTGGACCCACCACGACGGTGGATGACTCCAGTGCAGACCCAGACATTGCGCTCGCAGTCGCGGTGATAAATGACACTCGCCCAGAACCAAACCAAACGTCTCCCGACAACCGATGTCCAACGCTCGATGGCTCTTTGCCTCGGTGTCGTGTTACTGAAACCTGCTGCGTGGTTTTATTATCTGCACTATGTGTTTTTACGATTTTATGTATTCTGCGGGTGGGACTTTAAATTTGGATAGTAATTTAGGTCGTAGTACTACATGAATTGTACTTTTATGACTTTGTATTTTATGAGAAAATGTGGCAAACTGTAACGGTTGTAAATTTGATTTAGTGGCTTTATGATACACACGTGCAGAATTTAACTTAAATGATTTCTGCTCCACTAATATCATATCTCGAAATGTTTTTAAATTTATGAGCAACGGAGTTGAAATACAAATTGTAATATTTTTAATTCGCATTTGACACATTGCAATATGGCATCTGGTGATAAAATTTTATACTAAACATTGGTATTTTTCTACTGTCAAATGTAAGTTATTGTATTTTGAGATGATAAATTTTGCATTTTGAAGTCTTTACCAGACTGTTACGTTCTTTACCAGATTGTTATTTTGTTGTACTTTTGAATACGTACTTTACTTGACTATTTTGGTAAAAATTTATTTTTCATACTAAAATTGGCCAGGAAAGGAAGCACTCTCTTACCGGTTTCAGGAAAAATTTATTTTTTTCACTACCGATCAAATAAGTGACATTTAGTCTTCTGTTTGGTGGGATGTAAGTTGAACTTAGTAATAAAATTATTGTTGATGTTTATGTAATTTCATCTGTCAACAATTGTTTTTTGGAGATGCAAATGCTACTTTTATTCAGATTATAATAAAATTATTTCAGGACGTTAATCTGTGATTAGGACAGTAGTCGGTAGTGAAAAAAATAATCTATTTTTACGTGGGAAGTAAACTAATTATCTTAACAGAAGTCATCTGGATATCACTAATGTCAAATCATACTATTGCTTCACAGTTCTTCTTTAGAAATAAAAAGTATCACTTTCTTCTCCCAATTGAGAACAGAAAATTTTGCATTCTAGCTCGTTCGTGAAAAAATTGTTTTAAAATTGAAGTTTGTAATTCCTTTTGCAGTATTTTAAATAAATATAAAATCAAATAAATATATCATCACGTTTTTTACCTATTACTAGGTGTGGCACTCTGCCGAGGCAGATCTCGGTAAGTGATATATTTATGCGTGTGAAGTGCGGTTACCAGCCATCAAATCACGGTCCCCAAAGGAGTAATTTTTTAAATTGGTGAAAGTGTTTTGTCGGCTGTGGGGATCGAATCAGGGTTCTTGGGATCCACAGGCCGACTTGATACCACTGAGCATTGCAGTTTTTTAATGCATATAATGCTGTTGCATAAAAATATTGCATACAATCTGTGAAATAATGGTTTGCTCAGAATGTCGTCTACCTCTACTATCGCCTCGTTTCATTTGCCTTCGATATACCAATACTCATTTCATTGCCGAAATATTCAAATATCTGTTATTAGCTCAGTGGCATGAAGTCGGCCTGTGGATCCTGAGAACCCTGATTCGATTCCCACATGCGACAAACAATTTTCATAATTTCAAAAACTACTCCTGTGGCTCCTCCACCACTAACATCTTTGGGGGCCGTGATTTGACGACTGGTATCCGCACTTCACGCGCAAAATATATCACTTACCGAGTTCTACTTCGGAAGAGTGCCACACCCAGTAATGGGTAGAAGGCGTGATGATATATTTTTTTTGTTATGTATTTGACTTAATTTCTTAGTTTAGATTAGTTTAACAACTAATTAAAGTCTACCAAAATCTGCAATTTAAGAACAGCGTATTTAAATATTTACTAAATTATAGTAAATAATAAAATTGGACTTCAAACCTACCGAAACCTTATTTATCTAAGAGTGCATCCAGCAGCGCCCATTAATTCACTCTTGTCAAAACTGCTGGTAACTTTACTTAATTTCAAACAAAAGTCTAAAAACATAAATATCCCGAAGCGAACAACTGCACGACCCTTATTATGAATTATTACCACACCCTCGAAATTTTTTATTAAACAAACCCTTATCTGTCCCTACAAGTGGATGTTTTATCAGGAAACATATTTTATCTTTTCTCGGAACAGACAGAAACGTTAAAGCAACCGCCATCCTTCGTAACCATGGCGATGGTGGTATAACAAGGTAGGTTAGGCGGAGATGACAAAAAGATAACCACTGCAAAGTGGGCTGTGACTTCGCTAATGCTAGTCATTTTTCTGCTTGTGTGGTGAGCTGCTGGTCTATGTCACCGCTTCGGAAATTGTTTGAAATATTGTCGTTAAATGCTCTTCTGATGTCCGAGCTGATAAACTACGTTTTTTAACGTTTACATTGTTAAGAAAGTCGGTGTTTTTATCTGTTCTAATAGCCGAAGAATCCGTTCAAGGCTGTTCTCGTTTTAATCTTGATTTAGATTATAATAAATTTGGATAGTTTTGTAGATGAGAGTGAAATTTGAATGACAAGGTCGTTGTGTGGATTAATGGGAGCTTGTAACATGATTTAAGTCTTGAATCACAGCGTGATTCATCAGAATGAAGATGAAAGGAGAAGATGATGTGTAATGAAACAAATGTTCAACACTGGCGCTGCTTTCAATGAAATTTCGAAATAAATGGCCGTATATAGTATGATTAAGAGTTTAATATGTAATTATTTTTTTTACTTTTTGTGTCTGAAGGTGTCAGATCTTACGAAGCAAGTTTCCAATACATATGTTCTTACTAATGAAAGAGAACCATTCTTCTTAAAAACTAAATATGGCTTAATTTGTTGCATGGTTTCATATTCATTTGCCATCATTGGAATCTCTGAAACAAAGCCCTCTATTCTGTAACTGGATCATTATTTATAGTCGATCGATATGTTAAATACAACTTTTTATATATCATGATTACTTTATAGATTAAAACAATTTTGATATTCTGAGACCAGAATAATTTACTCTGGCATTTTTATGTTGTTTTCATTTATTATGTTATTGTTATTAGGAAAATATAAAATAATAGTTTATTAATATCTTCGTAAAAAGTGTGGTTAAAAAGTTATATTTTTAAGTGGCCGTTTCGTACGATATCAAAATAGATAGAAGGAAAATATAAATAACAGAATAAATCATTTTTACTGAAGAATGTCAAAATGGTGGTAGTCTATAAGTAATCATGAAAAATAAGGGTTGCTAATTAATTTATCAATTGATAACAGTTAGGTAATGATCGAGTTTCAAAATAGGAAAAAAAAAACGAAATGAAAGAGATATTATTATTCGGTAGTACGATTGTGTGGATAGCATTATGACCCTACACTGTAATTCAGATTCATGTTTATGTATTTTTAAAGTATATCTTCATAGTTGGTAAATTACCTTGGAATAATGTTTAATTATTATTTAATTATCGTCCTCAGATCTGTGGTGGAATCGCGGCGTATAGAATTCTATAATAGAATGCAGGCGATAATTTTAAACTTTCCAAATTAGTATTATGTTTTAAATAATTTTGTGGCAGAAATGTAGTTTGTTTAAAACCTGGTACAGGAAGCACCGGTTACTTTATACTATTTTATGTAAAAACATAATTTTTATTTAACAGATGACAGCGATTCTATTGTCGCAAATAGAATTCTATATGGCACAGTTCGGTCTTGTAAAAATGTATATACAGGATGGTGAACGCAACTCTCGAACATAGGGATTTAACATGTAATATCACAATTTTGTAATTTCCTGCTTTCCTAATTATTTTAAGCAAAAAAGCTTCAAATAAAAGTTTTAGGGCATAAAATTCTGCATCTAAGCCAAATAAAACTTTGCATGCTTCATAACGACACAAATTAGATCTAAAAATGACAAAAATAGCCTCAAAACTATCGATAGCCATGGAATTGAAACTAAATTAAACAAATGTTTGTCGTTTTATCTGTCAAAATAAATGACATAATAAATAAAGAAATTATTTTGACAGATTATACGTCAAACATTTGTTTAATTTTGTTTCAATGCCATGGCTATTGATAGTTTTGAGGCATTTTTTGAATTTTCATATCTAATTTGTGCCGTTACGAAGCATGCAAAGTTAATTTTGTTTATGGGCTTTGCAGAATTTTATGCCCTAAAACTTTTATTCGAAGCTTTTTTGCTTAAAATAATTAGGGAAGCAGGAAATTACAAAATTGTAATTTTACATATTAAATCCCTATGTTCGAGAGTTGCGTTCACCATCCTGTATATTTTGATTTCACTATTGGCAGAATGTGTTTCTTCTCATGGGTGTAAAATTCGATCAAATATTAAATCGAATTTGAATAACTGTTATAGTTTCCAAGATTCTGATGATGACTCGTATATGCGAAATTAAGATACATTGTGATTTTTTAAATAGAACCCATATTTTTTTAAAAGTACATTTATAAATATGCATATTTTCTTCTCATTCCAACGCTATCAAAACGTAAACAACAAAACAACTACTATAAAGAGAAATAATCCTGTTATGATTACAAAGAAATCGATCGTCACAGCCATTAAATTTTTCAACCGATACATTGGAAACTTTTCCCGATATAATTTACGAATAATATCGCATTATGCACGTTTTCTATCCAGTTCTCGGGTTGTCAGCCGGCGAGCAGACATTAGTGAATCCAACCGAAAAATTGAAATATGATTGAAATATCACACAATAAATCTCTTGATTTACGGAGTCCACGGACGAAGGCGGATAGCGAGTTCGAGTTTGAGTTCTTATCTAGTGCGCATCGCCCTCGAATTCGACGCGGATTTCGCTGCATAATGCGTGTGTGCATGCGTGACGTGCCCGCCTGGACAATGCTGAACGCCACTCGATGTCGTCTGCAGTATTCGTGCTGGAAAATATGGATCTACATTTTAAAATTCAACAATAACTTGTATTTATGAAATGCATGCATTTGCACTCTTTGAAATTGTGTCGGTGTCAAATATGGATATTGTAAACGACAGACGATGTACTGAATAACATTGAAATATATTGTTTACATGTATAAAATGCATTGTGACGTAAATAGCGCTATGACAATTAAACTGTGGAATTGAAAATTTAAGTTCGATTTTCAGTTTATATTTCAAATGATTTTGCAATTATTTCAGTGCATTTAATTTTGATGCAAAATATTTCTTGATCTCTTTGTTCTTCTTAAAAAAAACAACGTATTTTATTTGTTGTTGCTCTATCAAGGTTCAATAAATGACATAATTAGCTAGTCCGAATTTTTAATAAAAACTTCGATAAACGGAAATGAAACTAGCGGGTAAAAAATATATCATCGTTGTCTACCAAGATCTGTGATTCCAGATGCATAGATCTAGTTTGTTGAAATATCGCCAAAGTACCGATTCTACTTTTTTTTTTCGTACATGTTTCTTAATACATCGAATAGAATTATATGCAGGTACTTCATTTGTCTGTTTAGGCATTAGAATAACATATTCTCGCATGTATATTAATGCTAGAATGAGCATCATTCTTAAACGATTTTTGGTGACCAATTGTTTATAGACTGGTAAAACTGTATTAAATACACAATATCTAGGCAACGGATAAAATAAAAACCACAATTTATAAATTAAACTAGACAACAGACAAAATCAATAAAATGAATATCAAGCACAGTTACAGCAAAATTCGTGTGACAGAAGTAACGTTTCGAATCCCAGACTAAAATTTTGATAAAAACTCGAGAGTTCTGATCTTATCATCTTTTTCGGCATTTTTTAAATGTATATTCCACCGGATGAAGATATTGATGTCTAAAGACATTGGCCATTAAGAGACACTCTAATTAATAACTGAAGATGTAGATTGAATAATTTATAATGAGAGTTATTTTATTTTAAAAACAATTTGCATTTTGCTAGATCCATAAAGAAATTATAATTTATAATGACTTAAAAAGCTTACAACTCCACTTCAAATTTTAATGCCATGAAAAGATAACCGTTGTTGAGAAATTAAATCAATATTTTCAAATCATTTTTCTTTATGTGTACTTAAAGCCAATATTTTCAAATTTATTACAATATATTTTCTATCTTTAACTTCACGTACATGGTAAGAATTAATATTACTCAAATCAGATCGCACAACAATACAAATTAATTTGTTAAAATTTTTGATTATCACAATATTTCTTTATTGTAATCTTTGATTGTCATGATCATCATTGTTGTATTTTTTCTTTGTTGAGATCTTTCGTTGTCAAATTTTATTGTTATTGAAATTTCTCATTGTTGTAATCTAATAATATTACGTTTTTATGTTGTTACTGTCTAAAAGTTTTTCTTCTTAAATGCACAGGCTGTTCAATTGAAGTGTACGACCATTGCTATCTTGAGAACTATAAGAGCTACAAGGTTGGTTAAATTAGCATGAAATAATATTTTGCAACTCTATTACAAAATTTTTAATAATTTGTTTTTCGGCCAGTGGTTTTTGAAATATGGGACACAACTTTCTTATGGGGTAGGTGGCTCAGTGTTGTTGAGTCGGCTTGTGGATATGAGAACCTCGGTTCGATTCCCACAGCCGACAAATAATTTTCACCACATTAAAATTACCCCTGTGGCTCCTCCTCCACTAACATCGTAGGAGGCTGTGATTTGACGACTGGTAATTGCACTTCACGCGCATAAATATATCACTTACCGAGATCTGATACGGCAGAGTGCCACG
This sequence comes from Pterostichus madidus, assembly GCA_911728475.2. Taxonomy (NCBI): domain Eukaryota; kingdom Metazoa; phylum Arthropoda; class Insecta; order Coleoptera; family Carabidae; genus Pterostichus; species Pterostichus madidus. Next base: position 43,435,728 of record OU452301.1, read on the forward strand.
CCCAGGAAAAGGATAAAAGGAATGATGATTTAGTTTTATTTTTCTATTTTAATTTTCATATTTTAAATGAGAATATTTTTTTATTTTTTGTTCCTAAGAGAAATTTATTCTGCACTTAGCGAATACAAAATAAAATTTATAAATAATTTCTTTTTTAAGGAGATTCAATGTCCATATGTGAATTTTAGAGCCAATGAAACACATCATTCACCTTAACAATAAATTTTGATCATAATTCTGTTCCAACTTAAAATTTCCCTGAATCCGGTTCTGTCTTACGAACCAATAACACCTACCTTATTTGCATACAATCCCCTTATCTCGCGGATTCCTAACCTCTCAAAACCGGCTTCCGCGATTGGGCGGACGAGGCTTCATTTTCAAATGATTAATTTTCGTTTTCCCGGTATCGTGGTCCATCGCGCTCAGTCTAACCACCGCAGCATATACTCATACTCATCTCACTTGACACTTGACAGGGCCCCAGCGAAATCGAAGCGTCAGAATGGATTTATTGATCGGGTGGCCGAGAATTCGCGCAATCAATTCGCGATGTGTGTATCAATCAATGCCACATGGCTGGTGGAAGACCATCATGCGAATTGCGGACACTGATAAGCGTGCAATCAAAAGATGTGCGGTGAGATTGGGTTTTGTAAGATTTTGGGGACTAGGTTTGTTATTGTTCAAGCAATTTTTTCTAATACTACAGTCCCTGACCGTATTATTATGACCATCATGTATTTTGCTAATTTTTCTTCTTTACTGTCGTACTTTTTATAAATTGACTGTGTAACTTGCATAAAATATATTTATTTATATTGTGGCAATACTGACGAATATCTTCTATGCTTGCAATAATTCATTTATAATAAAATATATAATACTTATTTACAATATAAGTGGGATAATAGCATCATTACGATACGCGTCTGTAATCACACAAATATCTTAATTTGTCACACGTTTATAGTACATAATTTTATCTACAACCACGAAATAAATTCATATTTAAACAAATGGAATATTATGTCTCATGAATTGTTCCAGTTTTTAGGTCATGAATGTAGTTCGCGACCTAAAACTTACAGATCGAGGTTAGTAAGGTATTTTTTACAATACTTACACAAATAGAAGGAGAAGAAAAATAGGTTTCAAAATTGACAGCTGTCAAATTGTTGTCAAAATAAATAGGACCTTGATATGTAATATTTACTTACTGTTCACGGTGGATAGTAAGTAAATATTAAAGTCCTGATATAACTATGGAAACCACTGTGCAATAAAAGTAGCACTTAAGCTACATTTACAAATCGAAATTAGTTTTTGTTTTATGCTTTACGTTTTAGTGTGTTTCTAGGTGCCATTCACAAATAGTTTTGCTTTTGTCGATTTTAGTTAGTAGTGACATCTATCACCAATTTTAGAAGATCGGTAATACAGTAAATGCAACTGTCAGATGTGTTAAGTTATACATGCTGTCATATGTTGTTTGTTTACTTTCGTATTTTTTGGAAGAGCAAGCTAAATATTATAATAATAAGAAAATAAGTATTAAAATCTTGTTTTTATTTTCATTCATTTTGACACTCGCATAAAAACAAACTTAGGTTATCATCCATGGGAGGGATGATAGAAAAAGACAAGTATATATCACTACATCATTCTACGCTTTATCCTATTGATCTATTCCTAAGTATAAAACGTAAAACTAAAACATAAGTTTGGAGTTTGTAACCTTTTGTGTTAAAACCAAAACTAAATATTGATTTGTGAATGGCTGCATAAGATAACATGTTTAAAAGGTTATTAAAACAAAATTGGAAAACATAAAACAAAAACTAATTTCGATTTGTGAATGTAGCTTTACTCTCTTTAAATTTTGTCATTAATAGGTAACTTACAGTACAAGAACTGTAAAAAATAATTCTTGTCCATGAACTAAATCGACATTAGCTCTGCGATACAGACTTGTCCAGAACTACAAATGTCATAAAACGCTCTGTAATTTCAATACATTTAGTTAGACGTCTGAATGTATTATTTTGTCTGTGCCTAAACTGATTGTCGTATAAATAACTAGTAATTGTCATCCTAGATATAATTTGAAAATAGCTATCAAAAGAAATTTCTATTACTGGAGTTATGTAGTTATCAAATTTTCTTGTTTAATACCTACATGCAGTGATAATCATACATACTTTTTAAAATTTTCTAATAAATGTCGTATAAGAAATTTAAGAGCAGATAAAAATTAGTAATCATATTTTACATTTAAGATTACTATGTCTAGTATTGTCGTAATTATGAGCGATATATCAAAGCATTTGATCGCAGGTGCACGCGACATTTAAACACCTGAAATCAAATGCTAACCGCAGGAAATAAATTTTATCAAACCCACGTTCATTTTGAATCAAATATCAATTACCTACATATGATTATTATGCAATCATGCAGTTGTTGGTTATAGGACTACAAGTATTACTAGCATTTCCTGCCTACTTAGTTTGAATCTAGAACATTTATTGTTGAAATTCTAGTGATATTAAACTAGAGAAGAAATAATTAAAGATTTATAACAACATAAAAATACTATTAAATAGAGTGAAACTAGGCACAATGGCACAATTCAAAATAAACATTCCGATAGACGATGGAGACAACTGTGTATTCACATAAATTAATTCATGAAATTGCTTTGTTCACATCCAGCTATAAAATGTTTATTGGAACACCTACATATGTTTGTGATTTCTCTCAACACTTCACTAAACTCAAGTGGTACAACAGAAACGTGCACAGAACGAAAATATTATGGCGTTGGTTTATATTTCAAGAAAGAGTGTAACAGGCGAAAACTGACTTTAGTATATTCCTCACACATATTGGAACGAAATAAATTTTGCTTAAGAAACTGTAGATTCCATGAAAATGAGTGATTAACATGAAAAATTAGATTTCTTCTACCATTGCTTTGCTGATAATATTACAAGAAAAGATCTCAAATAAAATATAAAATCGGAATAATAAACCACCCGAAAGGTAAGGGTAAATAATTGTTTTAGAGTCACTGGAAACATGAACTTATCCTATACAGTGCTATCTTTCGGCAAAATATATAAATAAGGCAAGAGAGTATACTGGAGTTTTACCAAATGGGTTAATAACTGACACCTGACGTCATTTTTAATAGTAATAGAAAAAGAATTTCACGATGTCAGTTAAACTCCAGGACAAAAAGATAAATATCCAAAATTATTATATTTTTCTATTTTTGGCATATAAAGTGTCACTTTTCAAAACTGATAGAAGTTTTGAAACGTCGCAACTGGTTAGGAAAAGTAATACTTTTTGTAACTAGTAATGAAATTATTTTTTTCCAATTCAGTTACGAAATGTCAACATTTTGATATGCCAAATTTTATTTTTCATCTGAAAAAATTAATATTATACCTTCATGAAACTGCAGCAAATGCAAACAATAGTTATTTGTATATCAAGAGCAGAAAAAGAGACATTTCTTCCTGAAGCTGTCTTGTCATTTCCCGAGCCTAAGGCAAGAGATATGATCAGTAAAAAAGTCTGCTTTTCGAACAACATTTTGTGACAGAAATGAAATATCCAGTGTATTAACCATTTTTTAATATCTATGATGCAGTTTTCATTTTCGCCTACAAAATCATATATATCCATATCTTTTCAGCTGTCAAAAACGTTCCTAAATTAATATAAAGAAAAATACTTCACATGAAAACAATATTCATGTAGGTACTGCGTATCCTAAAATTAAAACATTTTTCTCATAGTTAAATAAAATAAATATATCATCACGCCTTCTACCCATTACTGAATGTGGCACTCTGCCGAAGCAGATCTCGGTAAGTGATATATTTTGCGCGTGAAGTGCGGTTACCAGTCGTCAAATCACGGCCCCCAAAGATGTTAGTGGTGGAGGAGCCACAGGGGTAGTTTTTGAAATTATGAAAATTGATTGTCGCCTGTGGGAATCAAACCAGGGTTCTCAGGATCCACAGGCCATATCACTGAGCTAGCCATCCCATAGTAAATTTAGTATATTTTGACAGCAGAAATATATACACATTTAGTTAATAATAATCTGTATTTATAAAGTCCAAAGAAAAGTAAAATTGTGAAGTTTTTCTTAAAATTCAAGAGAAGGAAATTAGATTAAAGAAAAAATGAAATGATCAGTATATAAAGAATTGCGTAATAATTTAAGAAGGTGACATTTTGATCCGATAAATTGTATAAATAAGACATAATCACTTCACTTCCGTCTCAATTCCCGCCTACACTTTGATCCTCTTATCTTCTATTCTTCGCTGTTCTATACACGAGCTGCAGCACCACCCAAGTAACGCGATATGCAATCATTTCTTCATTGCTTCTTCAATTCTCAAAGCTCTCATTCAGAAGTCAGCTTAAATTTAATCCACCAAAGTGAGGATCTCTTTAGTATGACTAAGTTTATCTTCACTGTGAAAATATATTGGTTTCTATAAATAAGCACACAGTATATTTATTTATAATATTTAACTTCAGATAAATAATTGCAAGTGTGTAAATGTGCATATTTAATTTGGCAAGAAGAAATTGATACTTTGAATTTTTATTCATATTAGGTACTTACTTTTCGAGTTTAAAATCTAATTTAATAAAAATAAATTATAGACTTTCAGTTCAAATAACAGTTTCACAAAAATAGAACTATTCATATTTCATTGTTGACTATGTTGTCATTGGTCATTTCTGCAAATTTTCTACATCTATTACGAAATGTCTTACTAAAATTCCATAGTATTTAGATGGCCGGTAAGAGAGTAGATGGCTTAATTAAGACGCCTAACCTTGCAGAGTTTTTGCAGGATATTTCGCCGAGTTTATTATTTAATTCGTGATCGACTTTTCGTAAATTATGCGTGAGTGCGTTTGGAGATGACAGATGGCGTTAATTTAATGGCAAAAAATTCGAGAATTCGAAGCTTCGAAAAATTCTAAAATTCGTAAATTCGAAGCTTCAAAACATACAAATGTTTGAATGTTCAGAAATTCAAACTTCGGTGGAAATCAACGCCCCTAATTAGTAGAGCGAATATCAAAAATTAACGGATTCAAATTTCGGTATCGTGTGAATTTCTGTCTAAAACAATTTGATATCATCAATACAAAATTACAACCAGCAAAGTTTAAGAAACTGAAGTGTTCTGTGCATATTTCTGCACTTTGATCCTTGTAACCTATAAATTAATCACTGAGAAACTAAATATTCGACGTAATCTTGAACATTTGACCCCGCACATCAGATGATTAAACCCTGTACTTCCTACCGGCATCGCCATCGCGTCTCTCCACAGAACGTGAGTTGAGCACATACTGAATCTATTTGTTATTTACTATCCGTAGGTGATCATCTTGCGTGCGAGCCGCGTACGTCGACAATATTTTAACCGATAGTTAAAAACTTGACGTGAATACACTGTAATCTTATTTGTAATCAATTACTTGTTACTTCGTGGATGCACCCGGATGAGTTCATGGTGAACACTCATTTATTTTTGTTTATTATTGTTGGCATCACTGTTATTTTAATGATAAATTGCAGGGAAATTAATTTGTAATGCGTTACGGGAAGGTAATTGCTGATATAAAACACAGATTTTAATTTTTAATATGGTGTAATTATTTTTACATTTAAAACATACATAGTTAGGAATATAACTGACGCTTTTGAAGGGGAAACGTGCGCCTAATTGGCTCTGAAGTTGGCACCTGAACACTGATCTTTTTCAAACAAGATATTCGTATTATTAATTATAAATTAAACATAATAAAATAAAAACAAGCGCAGGGCGACGCTCCCTCCCTTTCTTATCTTTTTGTTTCATTTTCAGTTACTGCATTCTTTCATATATAAGTGCAGACTATCGCTTTCATCTTTTCTAATCTTGTAGATTCGTTGTTAGTTTCGTTATTAGATTCGTTGTTAGGAGTAAACGTGAGTAATTTGAGATTTTTTATGCATACGTTATGTACGTTGAAGAAAGAAAATGAATGGTAAGTGAAAAGGAATGATGTGATTGAAGGTTTGTTGTGTGATAATAATTTCGAGTGTAATAAATGAATGAGTTTATATGGAGTGATCTATGAATGTGGTTGAAGTGAAGGTGGTATGTTTGGATGAAAATGTTTGACGATGACTGGTTGTTTGATGGGTGTGATGAGTGAATGTTTTATGAGTGATTTTAGGGTTCGTGCTACCCCATTTGTTGGGATATAGCGTGAAGATATGTATGTATGTAATAAAATAAATATATCATCACGCCTTCTACCCATTACTAGGTATGGCACTCTGCCGAAGCAGATCTCGGTAAGTGATATATTTTGCGCGTAAAGTGCGGTTACCAGTCGTCAAATCACGGCCCCCAAATATGTTAGTGGTGGAGGAGCCACAGGGGTAGCTTTTGAAATTATGAAAATTGTTTGTCGCCTGTGGGAATCGAACCAGGGTTCTCAGGATCCACAGGCCGACTTCATACCACTGAGCTAGCCACCCCAAGATACTAGTGTTATTAATTATAAATTAAACATATTCAGCCCAAATCTTAAAATAGTTTTAGTTAGAATCTGGCTAATCCTGAATTTTGGATTTGTCAAATTAAGCTAAACCATATTCCCAAAAAAGTTTAAATAAACTTTAATACAATCTTCTTACCATTTACTGTGAATTGAATTATCTTTTTTAAATCGGACTAGCATAAAATTAGCTAATCCAAAATACAGGATTAGCTAGATTCAAGCTAAAACTCTTTTGAGAATTGGGCTGATTATGTATTGTATATATTTTGGAAGGTAAAGATTGAAAGCAAACTGTTGGCAAAAAAAAAAACGAAACACTTTAAATTCGTACAATTTTCTCAATTTTCAAACCGTTATAACTTGTCGAATTTTTAGCTAATTTGGACGAATTTTCGAGGGCGAAAAAGTTTAAAGTATCTACTTTAAAGGGATACATGCGATCTTAAAGTTAACCCCTTCCGTCCCCTCAACCCCCTTAGAAGAAGAAAAATATTTTTAGTGGGAAAACGTTCATCTTTGACAATCTATACAGAGCTTAGAAAAATTTGTGGGCTCGATTTACCATCAGAGCAATAAAGTTTATTCAATTTTCTGTAAAGAACGCAAAGAAAGAAGTTCCTACGATGATTTAGCACAGAGTTATGCGTATTTGAAGTTGAATGCATTTGGGGGTTTTTGGCTCATAGCTAGGCGACTTTTCAACAAAATTGGACGATTCTTTACGAGTTTTGCTCAACACCTATTTATTTTGTGAAATGGGAAAAATTAAACAAATTTTTGTTTGGATTTTCTGGCTTTTATTTACTAAAGTACTGACCAGAGCTGGGCAAGCTACTTAAAAAAAGTAGCTAAGCTACAGCTACAGCTATTTTTTAAAAAAGTAGCTGAGCTGCAGGTATATGCTACATTTTGTAAAATATAGCTAAGCTACAGCTAAAAACTTTCATTAAAGTAGATGTTAAATTTTAAAGCTACTTTTTCAAATATTGTGAATTATTAAATTTGTCATTGTCATATGATCAGTTGATCATTTTTTTGTTATAATGACTGTTAATAAATATAAAAAATCACAAATGGACAAATGTACTTCTTCTTATTTATATCGGAATAAATTAACAGTCACATTAATAGAAGACTCCTAAACAGTCAATGTTTAGTTCATCTAATATTTAATACAAAAGTAGGATAGGTTAAGAACAAGTGCAAAATTAAATATGTTAATAGATTTTACACTATACAATAACTTGTTATCCTACAGTTATAGAAAACAATAAAGAAGGTACAATTCAAATACAAAACAAAAATTAATAGGTATTTCTTAATGAACAGTGGTAGCTTTAAGCTACACAACGTAGCTTTCGGCTACAAAAAGTAGCTTCAAGCTACGAAAAGTAGCTTTAAGCTATAAAAAGTAGCTTTAAAAGTAGCAGCTATATTTTTTCACATTTAGCTAAGCTACAGCTACAGCTAAGGTAAACGTAACTAAGCTAGTAGCTAAGCTACAAAAGTAGCTAGCTACTGACCAGCTCTGGTACTGACGATGTTGGGTTCATTCTCAAATCGAATGATTAGATAAGTTTAATTTTTAAATAACATTATGAAAGTTGGAACATATTAAAAAATATATTTTAGGAGTGTCAGCTCCTGTAGTCAAGTAATTCATTACTCATCTTTTTCTATTTCACAATATTCTTTACTGCTTATCTAATCCTCTCCAAAATCTATTAATTTTGTAGAGTTACACAATATTATCAACAACGCTAAATATTTATATTTAAGTATGTAAATGAAGCTAAAATTGTATAAATCTTTCATACAGTTGTAGTTATAAAATTCCCAGGTCCATAATAAAATGAAAACTTGATTTCTGATTCCGTTCTAACAATTCAAACCTTTCGTGCTTTCGTAGACTCTTGGGTTCCATGAATACAAAACAGGAAGTTTACAATAGTTCGTGAAACTGAGAATGAATAACGTCGTACGTGTTTCCTCCAGCAGCAGCCGATGTCGGCACACCGCTACCGACATTACCGACAGCTAAACGCCAGTTATCGGCTAGGATGGAGTAGGATATCCGTACAAGACAATAGCAGCTGCTGCATGCTACTGTAACCGTGTTGGCGCTGGTGGTGTGTACAGACGGATCATTACATAGAAATGATGTCATTTGAACTGGAAAGGGTGGTGTATCCTGTAGCCTTCGGAGGTCGAATTTGCATAAAAATGAATGGGTTAGTAAGGAGAATTTTGATGGAGATATTATTTGTGTTTTCTACTTAGTCTTTGTTATTTCTAATCTGATGTAAATTTGAAGTTTTTTTTGTATGCTTGTTTATTAATGCCTATTACGTAATTTACAAGAAACATTCTGAGGGTAATTCTAGGAATGTCAAACTTAAAATATAGATTGTAATTTATTTTTGTCTGTTATCTTCAAACAAAATGGCGATGAGATATTTAAAGACTAATAGGACTCATTTTGAATAAAGTGAAATATGCGTCTAAGTAGATCTGAAGTTGTCATCTGAATACTGAGCACTTTAAAACAAGAATATTGTTGTTATTATACAGGCTGATTCATGACTTCGTGCATTGATTTTAAGGTGGTACTATCATGGAAGCCTTTAACCCGGATTTTAATGAAATGTAAATATGTTATTTATCATGTGTTTCTATACTAGTATGCAATTTTTTTTTTAAGTTTTCCTTTGTTGATCTGAGTAATGTAAAGTTAAAGTCGGCATTGGCGTTATAAGAACTATACCTCGCGGGGCAGCTTACTGTGTAATAAATTCATATAATGTAGTTATTTTTTAACAAAAAACTAACACACAGTACATCATGTAAAGATAAAGGTATGAGATTTAAAAAATCCATGCCTTACCGGATTAGTTTCAAAGAAATTGGCGATGAAAGTTGGATATTCTATGATTTTCAATGAAACTGTCAGAAATGCTTGGCAACGTTGCAAGGGTAGACAGAGATGGTCGCACGCGTGAACAGAGACGATCGCAGGCGTAGACAGAGATGGTCGCAGGCGTAGACAGAGATGGTCGCACGAATGACAAAGCAAGAACTATGAAAGTTATTATTTCGATCAGTAAAATATATTAATTTTAATAAAAAAAATATATTACAGCATTTTATATTTATTTATTTGTTGTTACCGTTGATAATAATTGCTTTGGTGCATTTTTCTCATTTTTCTTATGAACTGTCAAGAGGATGTATCGATAATACAGTTACGTTTCGTACCGACAAAACAAATATATTTAAACAGCAACACTTTTTATCAACAAAATTTGTTGTTCTGGAGGAGTCCCTATTGCAGCGTTAATGTCGATTATTACTTTATTCGCGCTTTATGTATTCAAAAATAATATTGAGTTATTTTTAAAATGAATTGTTTGTTGTGAATTATAATTCCTGTATTAGTGTCCTTAATTTAAATCAACATTAGCATTGCCATAAGAACTCGTTCAGAACTACAAATTTCATTGATGAAATATATTTAGCTAAACGCCTGTGTATATATTTTATCTGTGCTCTTGTTAAGAATTGATTCTTTAAAACTGTCATGAATCCAGGTAACTATTTCCATAAAATACAATATTAATCTCAACATTAACCAAGTTACCTAGTAATTAACACTGCGTTCCGACCTTAGCAAAAACTGTCGTTTGTCACATAGAGAAACAGAAACAGATGAGATAACATTGTTTGTCGGTGCAGACACATTCCTATAGTTATACATTTCTGCTGATAGAGCTCGTGGTATCTCGCAGCGCTAGCGCACCTAGCGGTAGTTTTCGAATGTGAATCTAATCGGAAATGTCAGTGTCGGCGCCATTTTCTACTTGTACTTGTGAAGAATCGAGTAATTACAGTTGGAATGGAAGATATAAAGTTTTATTTCAGACGTAAATGTGGATTTGTTATTTTATTTTACACACATAAAATAAGTGGGTTAGGTATGTAAAATCTCTTTAATTATGTTTTATGTGTGCTTCTGTCTTTGCTATATATGGTAGGTAATTGATAATACAAATATAAAGTTAATTTTTATGCTAATTTATATGCGGACAATATAGGTTCTCATAAATGCAAATATCATAATTTAATAACATTTTGTAATTACGTTTACTTCCATAAACTAATATTTTTCAAATACCTTAAAACGTATTCTTGTAGCTGTAGGTGATTATAAAGTTTCACAACAATAAATTATAAAGAATTACCAATAAATAAACATGTCAATATAATAGAAGATACTAAAATACACTTTTGCAGGAATATTCACAAAATGGCTTGCGAAACTCCAATGAACCCTCTTGTCGATTGACAGTAGTTTGACGGACGCGCTAAATTAGAAATTTTACATGATACGATCGGTTCTGAAAGAGTGGATAGTCTAATACTGGGTTGCAAGAAAAAAATAAAGAGCTCTTTACTTAAAGGATTGTTTATCTAGCAACAGTATCAATAGCGATTTTCTGAAACTTATTGAACCGTTAATTGCTAATGAACTTTCATGTAACCCAGCACTAGTCCTATAGTTGACAGATGGATTGTTGTTGTTATTAAGATGGAGAATAAATTAGATGGTTAGGTTATGTTCGGTTAGTGGTAAGCGCGAGCGAAGCGAGCTAATTTAAAATCGAAATAATAAGCCACCTGAAAAGGGTATGGTAAATCATTGTTTTAGAGTCACTGGAAACATGAACTTATCCTATACAGTGCTATCTTTCGGTAAAATACCAAAAGAAGGCAAGAGAGTATACTGGGGTTTTACCAAACGGGTTATAACTGACACCTGACGCCATTTTTAATAGCAATAGAAAAATGATTTCACGATGTCAGTTAAACTCCAGGACAGAAAGAAAAAATATCTAAAATTATTATATTTTTCTATTTTTGGCATATAAAGTATTACTTTTCAAAACGGACAGAAGTTTTGAAATGTCGCAACTAGTTAGGAAAAGTGATACTTTTCGTAACTAGTAATGAAATTATTTTTTTCCAATTCATTAACGATATGTCAATATTTTGGTATGCCATTTTAGTTGTAAAAAGTGGTTCATTTTATAACTAGTTATAAAAAGTTACAGTATTTTACCACTAGTATAAAAAGTATCATTTATAATTTATAAGTGGGATACAAATTATAAAATCAAGAAAACAATATATGATTGTAGAAGTTAATGGTACAATTTTTAAATTTAAAATAAATAAATATATCATCAAGAGACTGTGATAACGCAGTGTTAGAGGGCTACTCTGTGTAAACAGAGGTCGTGGGTTCGAATCCGTGTCAGGTCGGGATTTTTCTCCTTTTAACCTTGATCGCTAACCACTCCCATATTCATTCCAAGTATGGACATATTAACTTGGCATCCCCCAAACTATCAGGCATCGGCTAGGGGATGTAACAAGGGATTGCGCGGGTTGACTAGCAACACACATTACAGTAAAGTAAAAACGTGGCAATGCAAAATAAAATTTGTAATATGTGTTCCCCTGAAATACATACTAATGCTAAATATATCATCACGCCTTTGCACTTTGCCCTAGCAGATCTCGGTAAAAGACAAATTTATGCGCGTGAAATGCGATTTCTAGTCGTCAAATTAGGGCCCCCAAAGATATTACTGGAGGAGAAGCCGCAAGGATAGTTTAAAAAAAATATATATCATCACGCCTTTTACCCATTACTGGGTGTGGCACTCTGCCGAAACAGATCTCGGTAAGTGATATATTTATGCGCGTGAAGTGCGGTTACCAACAGTCAAATCACGGCTCCCAAAGATGTTAGTGGTGGAGGAGCCACAAGGGTAATTTTTAAATTGGTGAAAATGTTTGGCGGCTGTGAGGATCGAACCAGGGTTCTTAGGCGACTCGGATACCACTGAGCCATTATCCCATTGCGTTGTTATCTTTAAAAAATGTATTTAAAGTGCTATATAGACGAAATAAGTATTTAATAATAGGATAAAAAGGAAGATAATTGCACAAGTCGGAAATGGATAAAAATTAAATGAATTAGGTAGATTACTTTGCTAAACCCCTATCAACTAGTGAATTACATTTATAAACGATGTAACATTTAAAAAACTAATTATTTAGTAATAAAAATAATCTTGTAATATTTGCATATCAAAACTAGAACATCATTACGTCACATTAATACCACTAAAACAGCCATTAAACCCACATCTTCTTGTATTCATAAAAAGCATAATTAATCGACTAATTAAAACCCAATCCCAGCATCCAATTTGTGTAATTTACTTTTCAATTACTAACCACATAAGATATTAGTTTCTTCCTATCGCGCCCACTTCTGCAAACAGATACCTGCTTTGCCGACACCAACATCAAAGTGTAACCGTTATATGAATATTTTGCCCTTAAGACACACGCAAATACACCACGGTAACGTTAGTGCTGGGTTAGTTAACCGAAGATTAATAATGAAACGTTATTTCATTATTTTAATGTTTGACATTACGAGTTTATTATATGCCTTATAAAGAGGAATACATTGCATAAATTATCGACTGAGATGTCGATGAGAACTGCCTACGCATATGTTACGATAGATGTAATTGTTTATGAGGAGGGTGACCCAGATATTTTCAGGAAATGGAAATTCTCTTCTTTTCAACTTTTTCAATTTTCTTTCTTGTGTGGGTTTATTTAATTTTTATATTTTCCTAAATCATTTTGAAGAATCAGAGCTGGGCATGATTTAAATCAAAAGGAATTATAAATTGATTTAAATCATATTTCTTGATTTAAATCAAGTGAATTAAGCCTTTTTAAAAAATTCGCAATTCAGGCTTGTGATTTAAGTCCTTTAAAAGAAATTGATTTGGGCTTGTGAATTGTTTTAGAGTTGAAAAAAGGCTTAAATACTTTTCCTGGGCTTAATTAAATTGAACGGGCTTAATTCAGTTAAAAGGTCTTAATTCAATTGAAAGGGCTTAATTCAGTTGAAAGGGCTTAATTCAATTGAAAAGGCTTAATTCAATTGAATGGGCTTAAATCATATTGGTACGTTGTTCGACATGCAGGAGGTAAGGGCTGCAACATTGTATTTGTTTTACAAGTTCAGACTCGAAAGCTCCTTGATTAAACGCGCAGTTTTGTTTCTGTTTTCATGCAGTTGTGTACATATCTGCTTTACTTGTGATACTTGCGAAGTGTTATTTATTCCCTAATTATTTTAAGCAAAAAGGCTTCGAATAAAAATTTTAGGGCATAAAATTCTGCATCTAAGCTAAAAAACAAAAAAAACTTTGCATGCTTCGTAACGGCACAAATTAGATCTGAAAATAAGGAAAATAGCCTCAAAACTATCGACAGCCATGGAATTGAAACAAAATTAAACAAATGTTTGACGTATAATCTGTCAAAATAATTTCTTTATTTATTATGTCAGTTATTTTGACCGATAAAACGACAAACATTTGTTTAATTTAGTTTTACTTCCATGGCTATCAATAGTTTTCAGGCTATTTTCGTTATTTTCAGAACAAATTTGTGGCGTTACGAAGCATGCAAAATTAATTTTGTTTATTGTCTTAGATGCAGAATTTTATGCCCTAAAACTTTTATTTGAAGCTTTTTTGTTTAAAACAATTAGGGAAGCAGGAAGTTGCTAAATTGTGATTTTACATGTTAAATCCCTATGTTCGAGAGTTGCGTTCACCACCCTGTATATTTTTACTTAATTTCTATTTTTTTCAATAAATAGTACATAAATTGATATTTAGTATTTGTAATTGTGATTTAAGCCCCAAGCCCCAAGCCTCAAGCCCCAATTCACAAAAAGAATTGTGATTTATAATTCACATAAATAAAGCACAAATCACTTTGATTTAGGAATTAATTCACTTTGAAAATGAAGTGGAATTGTGAATTGTCACAAAAAAAATAATTGTTTGAATTGTGAATTGTGATTTAATTCCTTTTGTTCGTGATTTTGCCCAGCTCTGTGAAGAATCTTATTTTATATTTTTATTGTTATTGTTATTTTATACAGCTTGTAGCAAATGACAAAATAGTTTTTTTGTTGTTCTTTTTTTTTGCTGAGAAGGAAAAATTATTTAAATTGGTAGCTAGCTCAGTGGTATCAAGTCGGCCTGTGGATCCTGAGAACCTAGGTTCGATTCCCACAGGTTACAATTTTCACCATTTTAAAACTATCCCTGTGGCTCCCCCACCACTAATATCTTTGTGGGCCGTGATTTGAAGGCTAGTAATCGCACTTCACGTGCAAAATATATCACTTACCGATATCTGCTTCGGCAGAGTGCCACACCGAATAATGGGTAGAAGGCGTGATGATATATTTATTTTGTAAACATTCATGTTTTACAAACATACTTAAATTTACTGCAAATATAAAATAAATATTTGGCTAAACTCCAGTATACCCTCTTGTCGACTGATAGTAGTTTGACGCATGCGCTAGATTACAAATTTTACATTATACAACCGGTTCTAAAACAGTGAATAGTCCTAGTCCTTTAGTTGACAGGTGGATTGTTGTCATTAATACGATGGAAAATAAATCGGCTGGTTAGGTTAGGTTTGGAAACGCGAGCGAAGCGAGCTAATCAAAAATCGGAACGTTAGCCTGCCCGACAGATAATGATAAATAATTGTTTGAAAGTTACTGGAAACATAAACTTTTCCTATACAGTGCTATCTTGTGGCAAAATAGCAAAATAAGGCAAGAGGGTATACTGGAGTTTTACCAAATATTTTACTAGAGAAAAATACATTACGCGTTATTTTCGAATGTATGATAGGTAATAATAATATAAACAAATGGCATAAAATAGTATATAACAGATATGAATTGAATCTACAAGTTATATTTTATAGTTATTCGTAAATACAAAATATATTCGGAATTAAAAACTTTCGAAAATATTAATCTAATTTTAAAATATTAAAATAATTTTATCACCAAAGTGCAGTTATAAGCAACGAAAAGATGGTAATTTCTTTTTTTAATTTGTGTTACTCGTATATATTAAATATATAAATATATCATCACGCCTTCTACCCATTACTGGGTGTGGCACTCTGCTGAAGCAAATCTCGGTAAGTGATATATTTTGCGCGTGAAGTGCGGTTACCAGTCGTCAAATCACGGCCCCCAAACATGTTAGTGGTGGAGGAGCCACAGGGATAGCTTTTTCAAATTATGAAAATTTGTCGCCTGTGGGAATCGAACCAGGGACCTCAGAATCCACAGGCCGACTTCATACCACTGTGCTAGCCATCCCATGTATATATATTAAATAATATATTTAATTCAACCTATAACTTCACACTTAATAGTATTTATTCAATACAAACATAAGAAAAATGACATATAATACAATAAAACAATGCATGCTTTGCCTTTACTGCAAATGGCGATATACCCCCACCACTTGCCTCACTTGTACGCGTAAGTTAGCTGTCTAGTTTTTATATAAAATCCTTAGTCATAAACGGCAAACAAATAATTATTGTTTATTTCTCATGGCTCTCCGATAGGTACCAACCTACTAAATCCAAAACACCCCCCAATTTGCTAATACCGAGCCCTCGCCCATAAAATCCCTTGAAAACACCATACATCTGGAAACTAGTTAAACCTAACCGTTAAGCACAGATAATCCACACGTTCATTCCAAACGCACAATCTGCAACTCTGCAAATCACCCGCTGTCTCGAATCGAAGAGGGCAGCGGTTTAAACAAACACCGCACGGGTGCGTGCGCATGAACAGTCGGTAAGCACGAGTTCTACTCTGTCAGTTTGATTTCATTCATGCCGGTGTGTGGCAGCAGTGCTCATGGTAGACAGATGGCCCGCTCTCACAGTTTAGAATTTTAGTGCTTATAGGAAATTGCTGTTGCTTGGTGATTGATTGTGTTTATGGTTCTATATTGTTTGTGAAACGTGATTTTTACTGTGCGTGAAATGTTAGGTTAGCGACGGAATTGGGTTTTCTAGTGCGATATGAATTGTGCAATGATTTGTTTGGATAGTTTATACACTTATATTTGGTGAGTTATTTTATTTCTTTTATTAGTAAACATACTTTATTACTGCGAATACCGAGCATTTGTTTTTGTAAACATTAGAAAATAGGAAGCAGTGTGCTTACAAAGAAATAAATGAATATCGAAATGTATTTATTTTTTAACAAAATTGTATTGACATTTAAATAATGAATCAAGAAAACAAAAATATTTGTTCGTTTGTTCTATGCTAGTGAAATTTAATTAATAAAATAAATATATCATCACGCCTTTTACCCATTACTGAGTGTGGCACTCTGCCGAAGCAGATCTCGGATAGTTATATATTTATGCGCGTGAAGTGCGGTTACCAGCCGACAAATCACGGCCCCCAAAGATGTTAGTGGTGGAGGAGCCACAGGGATAATTTTAAATTGGTGAAAATGTTTTGTCGGCTGTGGCGATCGAACCAGTTTTCTTAGGATCCACAGGCCGACTCGGATACCACTGAGCCATTACCCTAAATTTAAATAAACCCCTATGGCTCCTCTACCACTAACATCTATGGGGGCCGTGATTTGACGGCTGGTAACAGCACTTCACGCGCAAAATATATCACTTACCGAGATCTGCTTCGGCATAGTGCCACACCTAGTAATGGGTAGAAGGCGTGATGATATATTTATTTATTTATTTTATCATTAATATAAGAAAGCTGTGACCCATATTTGAAGAAACATTGGTCTAAAGAAATTTTTGTTAATAATTTTATAATAGATTTGCAAAATGGTATTTCTTTGATAATTTAATTAACCTTGTAAATTGAACATCCCTGTAGATACTAATATATAAGTCTTCGTGCGATCTTATACAAGTTAATACAACATAAATCAAATTAATTTATTTTAATATGAGTTATTGGTATAATATGTATTTAGACTAATATTAATTTGTTAAATTTTAATTTTAGAATCTGGAAGTGTGATTTCTTGAATGATTTATGTGTATGGGTATGGCTATAGTAAATTAAAATTAATTTGTAATTAATATTAGGAACAATATATTACATAAGTAAATCAATCATGCAAAATAAAACAAAAGGTAGTAACAAAAGATTTACTGTCATTTTAATCATTTAATTACAATTAACATTTGGAATGCGCTAAGGAACCTAATTCGATTCTCACAGGAGAACTGATTTTCATTCATTTAGCTACTTTCGTACATTTTTGTATATTTTCAAATAAGTTTAAACAAATCCTTGTATTTCAGGCAAGAGGATGAGGTGCTTCGTTCAAATTTGCAACTTATATCCAATAAATTTTTTGTTTGTTTTATCTACATAATGTTTATAATGCTTAAGTGTTCAATTTAAGTGTGCCACCATTGCTATCTCGAGAACTATAAGAGCTACAATGCAAATTACAAAACTATTAATAATTTTTTTTTTCAAACAGTGGTTCTACAAATTTGGGACTCAACTTTCTTTATACAAATGAGAACATATTGTGATTTGACGACTGGTAACCGCACTTCACGCGCAAAATATATCACTTACCGAGATCTGCTTCCGCAGAGTGCCACACCCAGTAATGGGTAGAAGGCGTGATGATATATTTATTTTATTTATTTTATAAAATTACTCCTAACATATTTGGGAGTGTCATTTGGCGGCTAGTAACTGCACTTCACGCGCATAATATATTAGCTACGGCCGAGTGCCACACTAAGTAACGGGTTAAAGGCTTCATAATACATGTATTTATTTTTTTATAATTCAGGATCAGCTAAAACTTTTGTGACAATATGACTGTTTGTAATAATAATAATAAATAAATAAATAAATATTAGTATCTAATTGCAAAGTGAAAATTAGGTTAAATATCATGTTAAATTATTAAGCAAAGACAAAATGCTATTAATACAAGTTAATGTTGATATGTTCATTAAAAAATTTAATTACCGAGTAGGTATTATTAGTACCCATTATTAATTTTCTCTGGGATACCAACATTTTAAAATTAATTACAAATTTTCTTTGGGTCAGTGCAGCATGTTCGCTTAGATGACAGTTCATTAAATTTTCATTAAAATAATAAGGATATTATCGAAAGTAAAGGCAAAGTTAAACAGCATCATCAACACTGAAAATGAGGCAGATATATCAGTGCTACTTCTCGTTCACATAATAGTTTTTTAAAACCTACGCGATATGTTTTAATAACGTGTGAAACATCTGCTTAGATTGTTCAAAAATCTGGCAGGTAAATAAAATTTTACATATATGGATATTTAGATAATCGTGTCAGAGTCATATTTTATTTATATTATTAAGCTGGAAGCATTATTTTTTTGGTAGGTTAAATATTTGTATTTCAATTTTGTTTCTCTTTAAGAACTACTTGTTTAAATATGGACATGATAATATGGCCATTGAGCTTTGATATATTTAATAGGTCTATTTGAAACGAGTAATATTATACCCGTATACATATTATCATACTATTTTAATGATATTTCTATTTGCTTATGTAAATATCAGGTAATTTGATATTTTCTTTTTATATTTAAATTTCATTTGAATGAACATTTTATTGGCAGTCGTAGGCAATGGATAATATAGAGATAAAACTTGCGTCTCAAGCAAAACAGTCGTGCGTTTGAATTTCGCTGACTTACAACTTACATTAATAATACGATGTGTGAGTGGTTCGGATTTCACTATACGCTACTGTAAACTGTAATTGGACAGAGTAATAAATAAATCAAATATTACTGGATTTATAAGTATTTTCCAGTAATTTCGCACGCGGAACAAAAACCACTCATTTCGCGCATTTAATACAAAAATGTTTGGCGAAGATTAATTGCGGAATGAATCTGATGATTTAAAAGTGCAGGATTTTTTTTAATTTTAGTTTTGTTATTTAGTAATTTGTTAATTTAGTAATTTCATTAGAGTGTTTACCAGCAATTGTGTGAAATTCACTTTCAAAAACAAGCTCAGGGACGACACTCCCTTCGTTTCTTATCTTTTTTATTCGTTTCCTGATCTTACATTGAGTTTTTAACTGCAATTGTGTGGAATTCACTTTCAAAACAAGCGTAGAGCGACACTCCCTTCCTTTCTTATCTTTTAATTCGTTTTCAGTTCTTACGTAGCGTGTTTAACTGCAATTGTATGGACTTCCAAAACAAGTGCAGGGCGTCATTCCCTTCCTTTCTTATCTTTTTGTTTGATTTTCAGTGAGTGCATTGTGTGGACTTTTCTTTCATATACAAGTGCAGGCTATCGCTTTCATCTTTTCTAATCTTTGTAGATTCGTTGTTAGATTCGTTGTTAGGAGTAAGCGTGAGTAATTTGAGATGTATGTCGAAGAAAGAAGATGAATGATAAGTGAATAGGAGTGATTGGATAGATGCGATTGAAGGTTTGTTGTGTGATAAATGATTTCAAGTATAATAAATGAATGAGTTTAAATGGAGTGATCTATGAATGTGGTTAAAGTGATGGTGGTGTGTTTGGATGATAATGTTTGACGAGGGCTGATTATTTGATGAATGTAATGAGTGAATATCTTATGAGTGATTTTAGGGTTCGTACTACCCCATTTGATGGGATATAGCGTGAAGATATGTATGTATGTATGTAATACAAAAATAGCTATTATTACACTTTTCATGAAGCTGTCATTATATACTCTTTTTATAACAGTTACATATTAGTACGACAAAATATAAACAGATGTCTAAGTAAATCTGTTCCACTGGCAGTACTTTTAGCAATGACATTTGTCATTCTGGACGAATCTGTATTACAGCGCTGATGTCGATTTAGTTCATGGACCTTTAATAGAAGACTAAAAATAAAGGATTTGGTTTAAAAGGAATTAATTTACAAAAAAAAATAAATCATAATTTCATGAACTAATACTCGAAAGTAGTTCTGCAATAAATAAATAAATAAATACACTCATCCAGAATTACAAATTTCATTTATCAAAAGTGTTGCAATTGGAATATTTTACTTAAGCGTCTGTATATATTTTGTCTAGGAATAAGTTAGCAAAATACATAAAAATAACATACAAATATCGGGCTATATTAGTTTAGTCATTGAATACCGAAACTATGATAATCTATAAAGTAATCATAATATATAAAAAGTTGTAATTATCAAGTCGAACGGTTGCGTAAAATACTATTTAAATATTCTAAATTCCAAAAGGTAAATAAATGTATTATGCCATTAGGCACTGCATAAAATTCCAATGAATCCCTTCAAAATCCTGTTGAAAGGGTTTGTAATTTCTTACGAGTTCCGCACAGTCACAATCACAAGTAAATAACACTGCATGCGTTTGATTAATTGCAAAATGAAAGTGAAGAAGTGTTTCTTTACGGAGGTAATTATGAATACAAGTCGTTAGCTGTTACCAGGATACGAGTTATTAATTACCACCATTTATCCTGTAAAATAAATGCATCTTAGGTGGCTACGACTGCGACTGCAGCAGGTTGGAACAATGGCAAAAATTCATTACCATTGCTGATGCTGAGTGCGTGTCGTGGATGTTCAACAAAAAAATTAATTAACAACTGTGAGTAGGGTTTGTTTTTTGTTGGCTTTAATTGTTAGATAATGGAAATGTGAGTGGTATATACATTTTTATTAAGTGAAGAATTTTAATCATTAAATTAATACAACTCAACCAATGGGACGTGAACTACGAGAAATATGTGAAATAAGTTATGATTTCGTCCTAATATAGTATAGCTATAATCAATAGAAATATTTCGGAAAAAGATGAATAGATGAAGAGAATCATTGTACAAGTGTAATGTAGACTAAACATACCTGTCGGTTATTTGACAAGACATAAAAAGAAATCCTGAAACTATATTTTTGCTTCCGGTGTTTCTCCTAACATAAATACAATTCTTTGCAAAATATTTATCTTAGTACTTAAACAAAGGAGTGTTTATGAATAGCAAACATAAAATAATGGAAGCAACGAAATTTCTAGTTTCTTAAAAGTAAATATTTATGTAAAATACAACTTTGTTTTATTCTTTTGCCTTTGCATTATTCTCGAGCGAACTCCAAAGCTTTTGTTTTAACACAAGATGTAAAAAATATAAATAAATATATCATCACGCCTTCTACCCATTACTGGGTGTGGCACTCTGCTACAGCAGATCTCGGTAAGTGATATATTTTGCGCGTGAAGTGCGGTTACCAGTCGTCAAATCACGGCCCCCAAACATGTTAGGGGTGGAGGAGCCACAGGGATAGCTTTTTCAAATTATGAAAATTTGTCACCTGTGGGAATCGAACCAGGGACCTCAGGATCCACAGGCCGACTTCATACCACTGTGCTAGCCATCCCAACACAAGATGTAACTTCCCTTATTCAGTTTGCAAATTAAAATTCTACAGATTGTATTATTTAATAATACAACATACTCGTACAGTGTATCTAAAAAACATATGGAAAATCAGTTTTTACAATACCTGTAATGTAAGTGGTATGAAGTCGGCCTGTGGATCCTGAGGTCCCTGGTTCGATTCCCACAGACGACAAATTTTCATAATTTGAAAAAGCTATCCCTGTGGCTCCTCCACCACTAACATGTTTGGGGGCCGTGATTTGACGACTGGAAACCGCACTTCACGCGCAAAATATATCACTTACCGATATCTGCTTCAGCAGAGTGCCACACCCAGTAGTGGGTAGAAGGCGTGATGATATATTTATTTTTATTTATTTATTTGTAATGTAAGTTACCTATTAATGACAAAATTTATACACAGTAAGTGGAACTTTTATTGCACAGTTGGTTTCCATGGTTAAATCAGGACTATCATATTTACTTACTATCCACCGTGGACAGTAAGTAAATATTATAGATCAAGGTTCTGTTTATTTTACCAACAATTTGACAGCTATTAATTTTGAAACCTATTTTGCTTTTGTTTCTATTTGTGTAGGTATTGTAAACTACAGTTTACTAACTTCGAAATATAAGTGATTTTTTTAGGTCACGAATGTTTAAGAAATATCGACCATACGGGCCTCGATTTTCCAAACTACATTTTTGACCTAAAAACTGTCACTTACAGTAAATGGTACGTAATAAACTATTCTTGTAATTCAAACATGTCGGGAAAACTACTAAATTCAAAATAAAGTACGTTCACCACTATTTCCAATACGAGTATACATAGCTCTCTTTCTTTTGGCTCACTTAAATCAGTTCATTTAAATCCACATGACTAACTGAGCTGAACTAAAGAAAATGATAACACTTATTGGGGTGGATTATTTCAAGCTGAAGCCGAATCCGTAAATTTATTACTGGAAATAATGTGAGCAAAGTAAACTTGTCAAATAAATAAGTGATCTGGTTCAGTGAGTGTAAGTTAGATCTGATCCAATTGATATAGTAAATTTATTACTGGAAATAATGTGAGCAAAGTAAACTTGTCAAATAAATAAGTGATCTGGTTCAATAAGTGTAAGTTAGATCTGATCCAATAGACAAATGTAATACGGCTTGTATTATAACTAATTATGTTACTGTATAAATACATCATTGCATCATCTCCATCTATACCCAATTCTGGGAGTGAAAACTCTGCTACTGTCAGGCAGTACGGTGGTGTGGGTAGCAGCATTACAATATTCGAATCCATAGATTCCGAATTCGATTTCTACTCAAGCTAAAAATACATATATGAACTACCGCATTGCGACTCGGTGAATCCGGATCCTGTACTGTAATTAGGATTAAATTCCTGTTGTATAGAATAGCATAAATAAATAAACTTTGAGTACTGCTGTAAGTAATGATTAGTTATCTTTTCAACAGTTGCAACCTCTGATGCAAGTCTATTTGCTGAGTGATAAGAATGTTGGTTGAAAGTGTTATTGTTTTCCCGCGATCTGCGTTCATTCACAGATTGATGGAACTCTGAGTTATCGGCCAATATTATGACAATAAACAAGTGACGTTCTGGGAACGGAGATTGAGCGGCGAAGTCGATAGGAGATGATTAAAGATGCGTGGGAACGAGGAACGTATTCACGCAAATGCTGCAGCCGCACTGCATTATTATTCTTCATAAATCGCCACTTATTGCCCCACAGACCAAATAAATTGCTGATCTTACGATCTACACTTTGTTCATTTCTTTCTACACAATAATGGCCAGTTGCACCAACATAACTTACATTTTAAACTTGGTTTAAATTAATAAAATCAAATCGAAGTTATATGTCATATGGAATAATTGATATTGCTGTCAAATATTCGATTTGCTTTTATTTATTTAAACTAAATTTAAAATTAGGGTTTTGTTGGTGCATTTGATAAGCCTTGAATATATAATCTGACGAATTAAATATGTTTATGTCATATCTCAAAAAATGGACAAGGATAAAAATTATTTTTTTACAATACTTGTACTGTGTGTTACCTATTAATCACAAAATTTAAACACAGTAAGTGAATGTTTTATTGCACATTGGTTTCCATTGTATGTATCAAGACTTTCATATTTACTTACTGTCCACCGTGAACAGTAAGTAATGTGTATTACATATCAAGGTCCTGTTTATTTTGACAACAATTTGACAGCTGTCAATTTTTAAACCTATTTTTCTTTTCCTTCTATTTGTGCAAATATTTAGGAAATCTCGACCATTTGGGCCTCGAACCATATCCATGGCAACTAGAAAACAATGATGTGATTTGACATCTGTCAAAAGAATAATAAATTTTATGTTCGACTGCACCAAAAGTACTTAATTTATGACACTATTTCCTGTCCATAAAATTGCACATTATTGAATTAAATTAAATCAAATTAAATCAAATGTCGCTGCGCTCGCTAGGTCATAAAATACTATTCGTCCAATAAAGTCCTATATTTTGTACTTGTAACATAAGTAGCTATTATCTAAATTTCTAATTTATTTCTGTAAATTTTATTGTCCTATCGTCTTCGCCGCTCAATCTCCGTTCCCAGAACGTCACTTGTTTATTGTCATAATATTGGCCGATAACTCAGAAAACTCATATATCTCGTGAAGAAGGTGTCATTTTTCTTTCACGTGCTTTATGTCCCTGGCTTTCTGCTCGAGAAGTGAAAGAAATGTCTCATTTTCTTCCCTCAAATGAAAAAAGTGATGTTTTAATCCTTAGGGACAATAATTTCTAATTTAAATTTTCCTATTTTATAGGATAGTGAAAAAAATTCTACCTCGTGAAATAAGTGTCCTTCCTTCTTCCTTCTTCCTATGGCTCCCCCTCCACTAACATCATTGAGGGCTGTAATTTGACCGCGCTTCACGCGCATAAATATGCATTTACCGAGATCTGCTACGGCAGGGAGCCACACCTAATAATGGATAAAAGGCATGATGCTATATTCAATTTTTTGATCTACTAACCTATGAGATTTACTTGGAAAGGAAGAACACATCTTAGCCTACCAAATTTGCACCAAAAGTTTCATTCAACCAAATCCTACCGTTTATAATTCAGTACTTGCAAATTAGCAAAAGTGATGCATCAAAATCTGTACATTCTTCATACAACCTTATTTTGAACTTACACAAAATATAATTTGTACACAAAGGATTGAATGACCTATAGCTATCCACAGCATTATCTGAAAGACTCGAAACGCAAAAACCCTTTGCATATAAAACAGATATCGCATAGCGCCACGCCTGAGACCATAGCCAATAAAATTCTATTTGACCGAGCGAGCCGCGTGAAATGTTCGGAATATATTGTCGGTTGTCCAGAGAAATTGACCATGTCTTTGCACTGCCATTAAAGGCGTAAGTACTGTAATTGTCGATGGCTTTTTGCGGGATTTTTTGCATACTTGTGGTTTACCCACAAACCTTATTACTTTATAGTTTATGTGTAAGGTCATGGACGCTGTAGCTGCGATTATAAGTGTGCAAAAAATGCAGGAAAATTGTAGCTTTTATACAATGTAGCAGAGCGGTTATTAATGAGAAAGTTTGTAAATTTGGCCGTGTGGTCATTAATTACCTGTTAAGAAATATTTGTTAAATGGAAACTGCGTTTCCTGTTAAATATTTGATTTTTTTTGGTAAGAAATGAAGAACAGTTAGGAGAACATTGACATTAAGTTGTAAAAGTTTGGAACACGACTTGGAAACGTTCCATGAATTTTTTAAGATTTACAGGAAATTACGTATTAGTTACAAACTTTTTGACAGGACTGTCTTTTGTTTTTAGCTGGAGTCAAACTTTGCAGTATAGCGGTATTTCTCATTTTTATTTTTTGTTTAATATTGGTCTGTTTGATGACGTTTGTGTTACTTTATTTTTAAAACTGTTATAAAGGAAGAAATTTAAGATTTACGGTAATGCCTTTAAAGCGTCATGATATATTTATTTATTTTATTTTATAGGGTGGGTAGCTCAGTGATATCGTATCGGACTGTGGATTTGAGACCCCGGGTTCGATTTCCACAGTCGACAAACAATTTTCACCATATTAAAATTAGCGATGTGGCTCCTCCTTCCATCTTTGGGACTCGTGATTTGATCGCTGGTAATCGCACTTCAGGCGAAAAATGTATCACCTATCGAGATCTGTTATGGCAGACTGCCACGCCCAGAAATGTGTAAATAGCGAGATTATATATTTATTTTATTTTTTTTTTCTTTGAAAAATAAATATTCGATATTAAGAACAGTATAACATATAATTTTTTACGACTATTAAGTAATACATTCATTATCTGTGCGTTTATTAATAGATAATGCAATTCATTACTGATGGCCGTGAGTAATAATTTATTATTCATTCATACTTAAGTATTCGTAGGAAAAGTATAGTATTGAACTTGCGAGTAATGACTATAACTTATTCGGATAAATTACAACACTCACCTACAGCTTGTGTAGTAAATTTCATCCTCATGAGTAATAGATATCATTTTACGCTCGTTGAATAATATAATATTATACTTATTTTCAAGTTTGTAACTGATATAAAAAAAGCAAAATACAAGACATAAAAATAAAAATAAATATATCATCACGCCTTCTACCCATTACTGGGTGTGGCACTCTGCTGAAGCAGATCTCGGTAAGTGATATATTATGCGCGTGAAGTGCGGTTACCAGACGTCAAATCACGGCCCCCAAACATATTAGTGGTGGAGGAGCCACAAGAGCAGCTTTTTGAAATTATGAAAATTGTTTGTCGCCTGTGGGAATCGAACCAGGGTTCTCAGGATCCACAGGCCGACTTCATACCACTGAGCTAGTCACCCCATTAAAAGAAGACATGTTTTACAATAATTTAAATGATAGTCCCCAAAAATAAAATCTGCCAATATTTTGCTGTTTCCAACTATATTTATATTACTCCTTATTGTTGGACAAAATTCAGACGAAATTAGACTTTAGTTGACGTGTTTTCCGTGCTTCACTTGCCGTTAGTTGCACTTAGATAGCATCAAGTAACAATCTGTTATCTGTAACGAACGTACATTATCACTCGTTTATACTACTTCATCTAAGTAGGCACCATTATTTAATATTTGCATAAATCATAATGATCCCTAATGAAATTGTATCCAACAATACACCACGCATTTCACAAACAGCAATATCACTACAATACCATCATAATCGCCATTCAATAAACCATCTTGACAAGAACACACTTCCTGTAATTCTATCCACTTCCATATTGCATCATAGTCAGTATAGTGATCCACCATATCTCCCAGATTATGCAGGTAGGCAGAAACCTGCGGGTGGTCTCTCGTAAAACGATGGTAGATGGTATCTAACTTCGCGGGCGGTGGACAATCACGACGAAGTGTTAATTCGCTGCTGGTGTGACGCGAGAGTGTGGATGGGGCTTTATATGCGCCCACAATACGCGCGGTGCGCTGAAGTTTGGTTAGGTTGGTGAATATGTGGTAAATGGAGTTGCTAATTTCTTTGGGGTTTGTTTTTGTTTATTGATGGGGTAGGTAGTTTAGTGGGAGCATTTCAGAACTGTAGAGAAAACAATTGGAATATCAGATTTAGAAATAATTTTTGAAAAAGCAATGAGCGTTCGCCGGGATTTGAACCCAGAACCTTTCATTCGCATGATGACTGCTCTAACTAATTGAGCTACAAACACTCGGCGAATACTTATGCTTTTTCGTGCAATATTTAGTTGAAGAAATGTAAAGTGACATGGGTTGCGTCAATTCGTTACAAGTCAACAACCTAGTATGCGTTGGGTGATATTCCCTGGGTGAAATTAATTGACTTTATTAGTTCATAGCATACAACTTTTGATAGAGAAAAGACATAAAAATACAATTTTTATAAAGGTCCTGTTAGCGTACTATATTTCATTGTAGAATATAAAGTCACTTTCATAAATAAATGAATTTATTGTGTAATTTTCATTTCTTTCAGGCATTTTATTGCATTGTATAATTTCTTGTAACAAATATTTAGCATAGAATCAAGTATTTTATATTTTATCAAGTATTAAACGAAAAGTACGTAGTAAGTACAGTTACTTAATGGAATTCTATAGAAAATTTGCAAAGCATTCCACCATACTGTTAGTTGCAAAGTCACATTGCAATGGTATGAAAATAGCAGACAATATACATTGACTAACACCTAGCACTAACGTCTGTATCGAATCTACTATTTAGCACCTGTCACACGCAAAATAAATCTCGCAAACACACCTTTACTTGTCCAACAAAAACATAACCTCATCATGAAGCAATTTTACACTTTGACAGAAAATTTGTCCACACAGAGAACTACATTCCACACATACAAATCCTTTTATAGAAACACGGAAATATCAAAACATGGAAACGCGTAAAACAAAATCCTAATAATAACGGGATAAAATAAACAAAACAGAAAATGTCTTGTCTACGAACTGCGGGTGTTGTGCAATATGTCAGGCATTGTTTACTGTTGCTAGTGTCTGTTCTCCCCGCTAGAGCGAAGCACTCGCCTACGGAACACACCTCACTGTATACTCGGAAATGCTAATTGATGCAAATGAAAACGTCTCGTGGGAACTTTATCTCAAGTGGAAGATGCTGAAATGTACAGAATTTTTTGTTTTGTTAGCTGATGATGTTTGTTTTTTGTGCAACTGTTTTTTGAACTAGTTTATCGCGAGAAATGGATTAGTGAAAATGAGTCTGTTGAATTATGTCGCTAATAAGCTCTCTGACGTTTACAGAATTTTATTTAAATTTAATGTATTTTTTTTTTAATTTAAAGTAGTTAATCTTAAAATGAGAATATATAATAATTGGGTTTTATTTATTAATTCCGGTTCATAATTTATAATCTGTTTAAGCGGATTAAAATAAATGTTTTAGTTTGAATTGAGATTTCATTCCACTTTCATAATTTTTTCATTTAATTTTTTTCTTTAGAATCAATTACTTATAATTACGAGGGTGAATCCAAAAGTATTCCCTTAAATTTGTTGTCCACAACTCATATTTATTTAATAAAGATATATGGCTCATAAAACACTGTAAACAACTTGTTACTTAGCAACCACTTCATGATCTACTATATTTTGAGAAACTATATCTAACTGAATCAACGTTAAACGTTACGATCAATCTTCTTCGATACCTATAATTATAAGTTATGGATAAAATTTTGTATTACACTTGTGTTTTATTGGTATATAAAACACTTAAGAATATTAAACACTCGGCCTTCGGTCTCGTGTTTAAACTTTTCTTGCGTGTTTTATATACCTAATAAAACACTTGTATAATAAATAACTATTTTCATCCATGTGTTATTGAATGTATGGCTCTTTTTTCCAAAATGAACGAATAAAAATTTACTGAAGTATACAGCATGAACAATATTCAAGCTGTTTTTATTACACAATTTATTAAAAAATAAAATAAATAAAATATATCATCACGCCTTTTTACCCATTCCTGGGTATAGCACTCTGTCGAAGCAGATCTCGGTAAGTGATATATTTATGTGCGTAAAGTGCGGTTACCAGCCCTTAAAATTACGACCCCAAAAGATGTTTGTGGTGGGAGAGCTACATGGGTAATTTTAAATTGGTGAAAATGTTTGTCGACTGAGGGAATCGAACCAGGGTTCTTAGGATCCACAGGCCGACTCGATACCACTGAGCCATTACACCATAAAAAAATTAAGGTTATAGAAAACAAAATTAAGAGTGGTTTACTTTAGTAAACATTTTTATAGTAGATACTCTTGTTGTAGTTCGAATTGTCACCACTAGGTGCGTATTCTTATTTGAAAATGTTGTCTACCTATCTACCTATCTTTGTTCTATGACTTCATTATTATTTCAACGAAATATGTCTGGAATAATTCGTATCGCATAATTACATAGAAATTTCTTCATTATTAGTATCTTCATCTGTGTTTACATCCAAATAACCTTGAACACAGAATACTACTCAGTTCATTGATGTCTTGTTCGTTGTTCACTTGTTCTGTGTTGGGCCTGGCCGCCTTGACTCCAACTCATGTATTCTTATTTCACGCTGGACACAGAGAACATTGGCTACACATACTCACAAGACAAGATACAAGACTCAGACCAAGAAGACATATTTCACATATCTTATGTTCGTCTTTGCCATACCACATATGTCAGTTTGGAATTTGCGGCCGGTGGTAATGCAAGTCTATTAAAAACACAGGTTTATGTGTGGAAAATTGTTGTGATGCATGAAATAAAACCGAAATTACGTTGGATGGTTTAAATGGAATGTTTGTGTGAAGTGTGGGAATGGTACTTCTGTTCAAATTCTTTCATATTTGCTCGACAAAATGTGTATTTTCAAAACGTGTATTTATTTTCTGTTGTTTCACATTCACCAATATTAAAATTGTCCCTGTGGGTTTCCCTCTACTAACATTACAGGCAATCGTAGCTCAGTGGATAAAAGCGAAGTAAAACTTGCGTAGTTCGGATTCCACTATAAGCTGTATTCCCCCTTTACTGTAATTGGGATTAAGTTGCTGTTGTGCAATAAATAAATAAGTTTATTTACAATTTATTTTGAATTGTGAATTAATTCTTTTAACAATGAATTGTAAAAATAAATAAATATAAATATATCATTATGACTTTTGCTCATTACTGGGTGTGACAATCTGCCGAAGCAGATCTCGGTAAGTGATATATTTATGCAAGTAAAGTGCGGTTATCAGCCGTCAAATCACTGTCTCCAAAGATGTTAGTGGTAGGGGAGCCACAGGGGTAATTTTAATTTGGTGAAAATGTTTGTCGGCTGTGGGGATCGAACCAGGGTTCTCAGGATCCACAGACCGGCTCGATACCACTGAGCTATTACCCCATAAATGAATTGTGTATTGTAAAATTATAATTTTTATGGGGTGGCTAGCTTAGTGGTATGAAGTCGGCCTGTGGATCCTGAGAACCCACAGGCGACAAACAATTTTCATTATTTCAAAAACAACCCCTGTGGATTCTTCACCACTAACATCTTTGGGGGCCGTGATTTGACGTCTGGTAACCGCACTTCACGCGCAAAATATATCATTTACCGAGATCTGCTTCGGCAGAGTGCCACACCTAGTAATGGGTAGAAGGCGTGATGATATATTTATTTATTTTTTTATTTAAAATTATAATTTCTTAACTATTAGTATTCTAATTCAGTGTCGATTAACTAAATCAACATTAGCGCTTCAATATAGACTAGTAGAGAACTACAAATTTCATTAATAAAAACGCTGCCATTTGAATACATTTAAAACATCTGTATATATTTTGTCTATGAATGTACGTACGTATGTAGATATGTTTGCAAATTTGCATCTACAAAATATTACATGATTAAGAATCTATAAATCAGTAGCATTTAGTTAATAGAACATTTTGTCTTTTGATAACATCTGATTGATCATCTGACACAACACTCAAAAATAAACTTAATCATTTTGTCAGTTTGCAACTATTAGCTAAGTATGTAATTAATATTGCCAATTAATTCGATTAGCGAATATTAGCATAATTAAAAAGACTAACGACCTTTTAAATTCATAGATTATATAATCGAGATGATATCGCAATATCCCACAGAAGCATGTTATCGCTGTGAAATATGAAACCTCGTTATTATAACAAATTCTATCTCAGTATTCGAGCTACGTTTGAGATAAAGGGATACAAGCATCGCTGCCAATTAGCACATTTTCAATTCATTATTTCTGTATTTAAACAGAACACACGGAAGAATGAAGAATGCATTCTACGTGAAGAATTTTGAGGTTAAATTCATGTCAAGTATAAGAAGTATCATTTACATGCAGATTGGAATGGCCCAATTTTTGCCAAAATTAATCAACATTCTTAGCGGGACCAAAAAATAAATAAAATGTTCTCCAGACATGAACATGCTACAATTATTTGGAGATTGTAATACAGGCTTCGAAGAGTTATGTTTAATGATATCACGGAAGCATTTTGTACATTTTAACGCTCGATTATGTAATTTATTTACACGGAATGTAAAACATGCTAGGAATTGACACTTTTTTTAAATATAGTTCGTGAAGAATTTTGATTGTAATATTTGTTTTCTATAAATATTGTTTTTCTGTTTACTGATCAGTAATTTGTAAATATAATTTTTCTCCAATCGGCAAGAAAATGTCTACTTTCCTGACCAATTTTACTATGGAAAGTAGATGTTTACTAGATCAGTCTAGTAAAGTACGTATTCAAGGCTACAAAAATAACAGTCTGGTAAAGTACAAAACAGTCTGGTAATGATTTTTCCCAAGGACGTTGAAAGGAGGGGATATGGCATTCAAGTCAAGACTGTGAGGCTCGGCAGATTGACAGAAGTATTATTTTCTGTACCGTGCTTAGCCTGCTATTGATTGACATGTGTCATAAAGAGAGAAATTTAAATAGACAGAACAGAATCATTCTCTCTAAAAGATTATAAATTTTTACAAGGAAACTGAAATTATAAACACTTTATTACCATTTTATCCACAAAAAAATATGTCCAATTGCATACAACACAAAAATTGAAACACAAATGACACTTCATGGTTATGTTTACATAAAACAACGCTCCCTGACAACGTCTAAGCGTCACTTTTCTTACATAAAAATTCAAAATATTTGAAAGAAGAAGAGATTTGGCTAAGCACGGTGCAGAAAAACTATTGTTGTCTCTTTCCCTTGCCCAAGCCTCACTTCAAACAATGCTACAGTATCGTCATGCCATATCCCCTCCTTTCAACGTCCTTGAATTTACCTGACTGTTTTATTTGTTGTAACCTTGGATACGTAGTCTGCTGTCAGTACAAATCATATAAAAAAATTGAAATATTTTGAATTATTTATGATTAAATATTGATTAAATTAAACGGTTTCAGAAAAAATAGTATACATAACACGTCAGGAAAGTGTTTTTATTTGACTAAGCGGATAGAAATACTCGGCCTACGGCCTTGTATTACAAACAACCGCTTCGTCAAGTAAAATATCACTTTCTTGACTTATTATGTAATATACTATTATTTAATACTGTGTTGTATTTCCATGTTTACAGTGGTGTTTTCAGTCCGAAAAGTGTGACTTTACAGTTTACATGAGGCGTATTCCGTTTGCCAATTGGATCAGATCTAACTTACATTTACTGAACCAGATCACTTATTAATTTCGCAGGATTACTTCACTGGCTTAATTTCTAGTACTATAATTACTGACTCTAATTTACTTTGAAGTAATTCACCCCAATATGTGCATCAGTTTACTGAATTTAGTTCATTTAGTCATGTTGTCTAATTTATCTGAACTGATTTAAGTGAACCAAGTAGCAAATAGAATACTGTTCTTATCTTCCACTCAAAGTCGAAGTAACTAAGGCAACTAACTGAAATTGTGCAAATTCTTGAGTTAGTTACCATAGTTGAAAATATCTTTGCAGACATTAGCTAGTTATAGTACGAACGCAGCCTCGGCTTGCAAACAGCTTCCTTCCACCCTTGATGCACAAATAACTATTTTATAAATTTGCTAACATTCTATCTATCCATTAGCATCAGCATCAGCATATTCCATTAAAATAATTTTCCCATTAGTTTACATTTGAATAAATAAATATTTTAAACCTTGAAGAATCGCATCGCAACTTAAGAGCGAAGCTATGTATAAAATGAAATAAGAAAACAGAAGTGTCGAACCACAAAACTGAATATATCTTCAGTGTAAATTATATCCGTGTAATCGGCGACATGACAGGCGACAGAGCGACAAGAAACAAGATGATAGGCGGCGTTGATTCTCAACCCACGAGATTTCGACCAAGTGCCGAACTTAACAAATTTAAGTAATGGTAAAAATCAATCATGTGCTCGAACCGCGCCAGAGATTATGTAAATGTGGTGATGATCTGTTATTTTGTTGTCTTCGGAAATGTGTGAGGTTATTTATTACGCGAGATGTTATTGGGTTATGTTTTAGTTTTGTAATTTTAAACTGTTTAAAATTATTTATAACGGTATGTGGCGTTACATATATGGGTCAGGAATTTTAAACGTTTCAAAGAGGGCATTGCATTTAAAGTATATCAACGATCATTTTATAGTGGAGCCGAATATTTATCGTCAAATGATGATGGGAGATCTTGACTGATGCTACAGACTTTCATACTCACAGTCCACAAACGGAGGGTTGGAGGAGGGTGTTTATATTATGTGCATTTTTAGAGTTGTTTTCTTTTTTTAAATCTTCAATAGCGAAAGTAAAATTATATATATATATATATATATATATATATATATATATATATATATATATATATATATACATATATATATATATATATGTATATATATCCTCACGCCTTTTATCCATTACTGGGTGTGGCACTCTGCAGAAGCAGATCTCGGTAAGTAATATATTTATGCGCGTGAAGTGCAGTTACCAGCCGTCAAATCACGGCCCCCAAAGATGTTAGTGGTGGAGGAGCCAGAGGGGTAATTTTAAATTGGTGAAAATATTTCGTCGGCTGTGGGGATCGAACCAGGGTTCTTAGGATCCACAGGCCGACTCAGATACCACTGAGCCATTACCCCATTAAATAGCGAAATTAATGATACAAAAAGTACATTACATGGGTACATGCAGATTAGATTATACTTTTGAATTTAAAATTTTTGTGAATTAGTGTCTAATTAGTGATTTAGAAATAAAACAATATCTCAAATACTAGAAGACATATGCACTTGGGGAGTTTATCATTGGATTCAACGGGTCAAAACATTGAATTTCTCGTGCTTCAGATGACTTGTAAACAAATTTTCAGCATTTTTTATTTTTCAAAAAGTTTTCACCAACATTTTCTCATCGAGCAATTTTTGAACAATATCTCAAAAACTAGAAGACATATGCACTTGGTGATATTACCATTGGATTCAGCGGGTCAAAATACATATGTATGTAAATTTTCGTTACAATATTCGTACGAGGAAGAATTTTAGAGCAAACAGTTCGAAAATAGCCTAAAATCTAAAAAAATCCAAGGGGTACCCCTTAATAAATTTTCAAAAAATAAAAATTGCTATAAATTTACGTATAATGCCATTCGGGCGCGAGGAATTCAATGCCATTGAGCGCATCTTCATATTGTGTTTAGTTTTTAAGATATAGCCTCCGGAAAAGTTCAATTTTCTAAAAAAAAATACCTCATTGTAGTTTCGACTTTTCCGAGGCTATATCTCAAAAAGTAAACAAGATATAAAAATTCACTCAACGGCATTGAATTTCTCGTGCTTCAGATGACTTGTAAACAAATTTTCAGCATTTTTTATTTTTAAAAAGTTTTCACCAAAATTTACTCATCGAGCAGTTTTTGAACAATATCTCAAAACCTAGAAGGCATATGCACCTGGGGATTTTACCATTGGATTCAGTGGGTTTAACTATATATGCATGTAAATTTTCGTTGCAATATTCTTACGAGGAAGGATTTTAGAGCAAACAGTCTTAAAATAGCCAAAAATCAATAAAAATCCAAGGGGTACCCCTCAAAAAATCTAAATTGCTAAATATTTACTTATAAGTCAATTTGGACACGAGGAATTCAATGCCGTTGACCACATTTTCATATCTTGTGTGGTTTTGAAGATATAACCTCCCGAAAAATTATTATATCCTTGGTATAGGTTATTTCTTCTGGTAAAGTATCGTTTACACTGGGAATTAAGCAGATAACCAAAACGTCAAAGAAATTATGCAGCAATATAACTCTTACAGTTTCGGTTGTTAATTAAATGTGACCAAATCCGGAAAGATACAAGCGTACAAGATATTTTGAATGAAGCTATTTGGGTCGGAAATAAGCAGTACAGTATATCGGCTTCTTTTATTGGTTGTAATTTGTTTATGTCAACAGTGTTTTTGTTTTCGATACGTTATAGTTTAAATGGCTTAATTAATTTATGGTAATTTTGGCAATTAATGGGGTCATTAACCATTTTATTTTGTGCTTGGCTTACGGAGTTGTAAATTTGTGACCGTGTGTGTAACTGTAATACGGGTACGTGTAGCGTAATATAAGCAAAAATTACATTGAAAAATTTATTCACAACACGAACACGTAAATAACTCGCGAATGTTTTCACATAGTACAGGATTTTTTCAATTTTTATTTGAATATTTAAATTTTTGTGCTCTGGGAAACATATCTCGTCGTGATAGTTTTAGATTCTACAATAGTACTTTGAAAATAAAATGTTCTTGTCTGAATTGAGAAAGGCAAGTGATACTTTTCATCCCTTTGAAATAATAGTTATTATTGTGGAGGGCGAAATGAGTTTTTTTTTTTTGTTGCTTTGAGAATATCACTTGTAGTTGAGACCACCAGGTCGAGACAAAAGTCATTCGAATGTGCCATAAATCAAGAAGTTCGCCCACGAAATACAATATTTTTTTCTTCTTATAAATAAAATAAATATATGAACACGTCTTTTACCTATTACTGGGTGTGGCACTCTGCCGAAGCAGATCTCCATAAGTGATATAATTTTGCACGTGAAGTGCAGTTACCAGCCGTCAAATCACAGCCCCCAAAGATGTTAGTAGTGTAGGGCCTACAGGGGTAATTTTTTAATGTGGTGAAAATATTTGTCGACTGTGGGAAACGAACTCGGGTTCTCAGATTCCACAGACCTCATTTTTCTTCTGCTGTCAAAAAATAATAATATAATAATAATTTATTTATTTAAGGAAATTGAAGGAAAAAACATAAAAAGAAGGTAAAAATGTTTGACAAATGAATTAAAAAACGTGTGAACGAATTTGAATTTTGAATTATCAGTAATAATATAACAAGACAGTGAGAATAAATTGAAAATAATTTGACAGATCTTTCGAAAACTTGTTGCCAGGCAATAGTCATGAAAGCTCGTAAGGCTTGAGTGGCTATTGCCAAATGGCAACAAGTTTGAGAAAGATACTGGAGAAATATTTTCTAATTTATCCAACTCTCCAGTTATATTTAATTAGATTATTTTTTGACTTAGCTGTTGAGGTCGATTCATCCTGCTTAAAAGATTTTGAACTGGGTCCATATCGATTGATTACTTATTAATATATTCTTGGAAGTTGTTTCCAAAAGTTGGTGTATTTCTGTATCTAGAATGGAACTAAATAGATTTTTTCCACACATTTTACTTCACGCGTTGACAGTTTTAAATAATTATTTGACAACTACCTATCATGTCAAACAAAAGTACCTACAGAGATAATTCCCGGGAATAATCACAAGAGCTTTATTCTCAGTATAATACTGACAGGATTGGTTTAAACGCAGACGCGTGACATACTATGAACCATTTCATTAGTTTTGAGAAACGTCAAAAAATAATCAATGAAAAAAACACAAGCATCGTGTATCCATAGCGATGTAAAATGTAATCAATTTAATTAGCAAAATCCGATAAATCCATTATTTCTTATCAGATGCTCAAGTCAGGCCACACAAGTTCAAACCCCCTCCAAGTATATTTACTCTTACGATTACGTGAATTACGTTACAAGTTCCGGCTATTGGTTTGCATATTACGGGTCACATTTCTCTGGCGTAATTTCGGGCAAATCCGTGACTGCACCATCCGCACACTGGCTGGGGGAGTCTCTTCGTAACTGGTGCACGTACCCCCACAGGCAGACGTAAATAGCACGTTGCGATGTCCGGCTGCGTGATTGCAACCTCTACATGGACACAGACAAGGCGGAGACTTCTTTTATTACAGGGCGCGTAATTGTTTGTGAATGATTTCTGATGTTTTGGCAATTGTATTGTTGGGTGAAATGGGCATGATGGGGTAATAATAGGGTTGGAGTCTTTGATCAAATGTGCCGGTGAATTTTTTATGGAGTAATTGTAGGTATTATTGTAAAATATGTGCATATGTTGATACAAAATGTGCATATTATCACGTCGTGAACTCGTCATTTTAATGATTTATTCTCGGATATGACCAAAGGCTTACTGTATGGTTTATTATGATCTATTCGATTTTTTTATTATAATTTGTACTTACGTATGTCTCTTCATGTTGTTAATAAGGGTATTTTTAAATAATTCGCATAATTTTACTGTCATGATTTTCAAGTGTTTTATTGTACCTGTCAAAAATGAATAACGAAATTTTACGTTTCAATGAATTTTAAATATTTTAAAAAGTATCATTCGGTTCTTCGTTCTCTTTAAAATATGAAATATGCGAATAATTATTATGCAATTGTTTAGGTACCTACTTTAAAAATTTCAAGTTTTTTTGAAAAATTTTAATTAAAAAATTGTTTTATGGTCAGTCGAATACTAAAGGCCGGTTTCTCCATCGTCAGATAAAGTTTCCGAGAACTATCTACAGAATAATTGAAACAATATCGCATCAAAAATTGGCATTAAATATTATTACCATTTCTGCTGTGATTTCGATGCGATTTAGCCTGCTGATAGTTATCAGGAACTTTATCCGAAGATGTAAAAACCTATCCTAAGTAAAGATCGTCTGAATAAAGAAATAACTTAAGTATACAGACAAGTTAATAGCTATTTGTGTACCTAGAGCAGAAAGTAGTCTATTAACGTTCGCGCATGGAGGCTGATCGAGGCGTAGCCGATACCAATAACAATCCAAGAGCGGCAATGATACTTCCTGCGCGAGGTGCAAACAATATTTTTTCTACGGTCTTTTAGAAACGCTTGAAAAAGTGTTTAAAATAATTTTTGACAGTATTTCCCTTTGGAAATTCGGGCGATAGTTTTCAATGTATCCGTGGATACGATGATATAAAGCGTATTCCATTTGCCATTTGGATCAGATCTAACTTACATTTACTGAAACAGATCACTTATTTATTTCGCTGGATTACTTCCCTGACTTTATTTTCAGTATTAGAATGACTGATTCTAATTTATTTTGAAGTAATAAGTGCAGCAGTTTACTTAATTCAGCTCATTTAGTCATGTGTCTAAATTATCTGAACTGATTGAAGTGAACCAAGTGGCAAATGGAATACAGCTATACTCTTACATAGCCGATCGGTAGTCGGCAAATGTCAGCTTTCTGCGTTCATCTGACATTTGGAAAACTCTATTTTCTGCTCGGTCATAGAATACCGAATTACCCACATGTCTATACTTACTTCATGCAATCGAAAGATTGAAAACAACATACGGAAATTTTATTGTGGTATCGAAAACATTTTCATTGCTTCCTTGACTCAATAGGATTTACAACGGCTAAAATACAGTGTCACTAACCAATTTTTAATATTTGCCCCACCACTATAATGACATTTACTTATCAGTGATCCTAAAACTTTTTTGGAGATTTGAAGCTCATCGCAAATGCCATAAATGTATCAAAATGGCAAAGATTGAGATAAGGTTTGGTAAGGTTACAAAGAATTATTTTTTATTTCTTGATAAGGTAGATTACATCATGTTTGAAGTTTGAAGCTAGAAAATATTTTTCGCATAACAGTTTCGAAGCACTGGTTTATTTAGTAATGTTTAAGGAGTTTTGAAATTCATAAAATTTTACCAGCCTAAAATTACATTTTTAAAAATTGGTCAGTAATACTGCACTTTTGCCTTTACAACTGCTCTGTATAGAACTACCTTCCTCAAACACCCATCCCGACTGCATGCACTTGTATCTTTAAATCAGGTTCATGCAGCACGTGTTCTTCATCTTGCATCTCCGCTCTTCATATCTCTACCTCTTCACGTCTTACAACACGACACACGATGTGCCATTATCCCCAATACACCTTTAATGCTCCACCGCCGCCGTCGCCGCTGTCGCAGGGCGGTCAACACTCAACGGACATTTGCATATTGATGCTGTGTTGTTGATGTTGATGGTGTTGGTGTTCATGGTAACATGTCTGGTCGGTGTTGTGAAGTTGTGATCTGATTTGTAAGCGTTGATTGGTTCATAATTGCATGATTCTTAACCTTTTCGTACGATGCAGGTGCGAGGTGGAAATTTTGTGATTTCTTTGTATTTTGTAATGAGTGAGATTTATGAAGGATTATTAATAATTGCATGCAAATTAAATTGTTGTATATCTACATTTTTGGGATTGAGATTTTTATCGTATTTTTTGCATTCTTCTGGAATGTTGCAAGAAGATGCATGATCAAAGAAGTGGTCTGATAAATACCTACTCAGAATACTTTTATTTGTTAAAATTATGTTGCATAAAACCGATTGCATATCAATGGTTTTTTTACGGTTATTTAAATGTTAATTTTAAATTGTTTGCTAGTAAATACAAATTGTTACAACACTCACACATGTTATTTAATCGCGTGCAACCTACTCGCTACTCCTACTGATTTGCAGTCAAAATGTCGGTAATTGAATATGTGGGGAAAGATTAAAATCTTTTACAATTTCATTAGTTCGTTTGAAACAGTCCAAGAATATAATTCTTATAACATAAGTAACATCATGCTGTATCCTATCAAATGGGATAGCAAGAACCCTTGAAATATTCATTAGATTTATCAAATAATCAATCTTCGTCACTACTACTCATCTTAACACACCATTCTTGCTTCAACCACATTCATATGTGCTCCTTATAAGCTCGTTTATTCCTCACATACGGAATTTTTCATTTCCTAAACATTTGTTTAATCATCTCGACTTATTCACGCCTACTTCTCTAATAATGAATGTAAAAAAGCTAAGAAAGGAAGGAAGCGCCGCGCGCCGGCCTGCGCTTGTTTGTGAAAGAAAATTCTACACAATTTACGAACTGAAAATGAATCAAAATATAAGACAAAAAGGAAGCTTAGCCTCGCACTTGTTTTTGAAAGTGAATTTCAAATTATATATTTATACATGAAGGGCAAACCACTATGAAAAATGTTATACACTCGACTATAAAGTCAGATAACTTTGACAATTGTTCTAATATTCATTTTTCTTGAACTTATAAAGACTTGTTTTCATGGTAACTTTATAAGCGTGGCTTTAGTAGTGCAACATAATTTCTGTTTTGAGTGGCAAGGTGTGGCTTTTGATAAATCACAACTGTTAAATTTCCGCCAATAATACTGGTTACTAAAAATATGAATTTAAGAAACTTGAAATATTTTTTTCGTGACCTTGTCAGAAAGTAAACTTTTCTTCCCTCAATTACGGGAAGAAAGTTACACTTTTCAATTCTAGGGAAGAATGGTATACGTTTTATCCCTAAGGAAGAAAAGAAATTTTTCTACGATCTTAACCGAAAATTGGCTTTCCTTATATTTATGGTTGGTCGTAGAAAAAAATAATACGTATACCTCTAGAGTAAAGTCACGTTATACAAATAGCTATTTCTTCTCTTATGAAGGAAAGTACATAAAACCATATCCATAACAACTGGAAAACAACGGTATATTTTGAGATTAGTGACATGGAACAATAAATTTTATCTAAATACTCTTATCTAATTAATTTCTGAAAATTTTGTTTTCTGGGTAAGGTAATATGTATATCTAGTGAAGAAAGAATCATTTTTCTCTCAATTGCTTTATATCTTTCGCCCTCTCAGTTCTTGCCTTGAAACGGCACCTTTGGGATGAAATGACTCACTTTCTCTCATTGATATTCGTACAACTATTGGAGTTTCAAAATTAATTATTTCTGTATTGTAACATATTGACAAAATTATTCTTTGACATGCATATTTGACTTTTGAAAAAACCTATACGAATGGAATGGGCAAATCCACAAAGAAATGAAATACTATGTTTCTTTTTAAATGAAAACTATTATTTAAAGATCTTGTTTTAAATAGAATAAATGTTGTATATATTTAGGATGAGCTTTAATTTTCTATATTATCATGCATATAATGTTTGTTTTGGTCAGACCACAAATCCTTTTAGGTCAAATGTTTCCGCCCACGATATGAGTTATTCTACGGCCTACTGTTATGACATGAAAATGTATTGATTCTATTACATTACAGTGTCTGCATAAATTATGATGACTTATTAGTGAAAATTGCTGTGAGCTATATAAAAGGAATAAATCTTCATTTTTCTTACCTCATCCGTCCCTTATAAGGAAGTTGAGTCTAAATATATATGAGTACTACTATACTACCATGACCAAGACTAATTTAGTAGCTCTCTAGCAGCGCTAACTATCTCGACCACGTGTTCGATGTGTTTATATGCATGCTACTAAAAGCCACACATTATCATATCTTTCAATTAAAGAATTATTATTGTCTGAAAAAATTGACTGTTTGGTTATTCATATATTCGATTAGTTCAGATATCCGAGCTAGTCGAACTATCCGGATAGTCAAAACCAAATATCCGTTATGTAAATTTCCGAATATTTGAAGATCCGAATAAAATCAACATCCCTAATATATAGTAATATATGTATATTAGTATACCTAGGCTGCGAAATGAGTGTTCAGTAATGAAAGAATGACTTTATCTACCGAGACGATAGCTGAGAAAGACGATATTCTATAGAATGGCAAACATTGTTCTGTTTCATCCCTAGAAAAAAAAGTATTTTCTTTTGCACCAAGGAAGAAAAGTAAAACCATATCCCTGGCAGCTGGAAAGCAACGATAGTTATTTATTTATTATACTACTTTGTACAAAAGGAACGTAATCCCAATTACAGTACAGGGTCCGAACACACAGAGCTGCAGTGGACTAGTCCATACATTTTTATCTTGACTGGAATTCGAACTCTCGGGATCTTCGAATTTAAATAAATAAAATAAATATATCATCACGCCTTCTACCCATTACTGGGTGTGGCACTCTGCTGAAGCAGATCTCGGTAAGTGATATCTTCGAATTTGAATGCCATAATCACTGTTCTGTACTGCCGGACATGATTTGACATTACTTACTGTAACATACGGTATACATCGTCATGCTTTTACTAAATTTAACATAAGATTTATGGAGTTTTTTAATAGTAATTTGTTCAATTTGTTTTTAATTTTTTCAAAACGAATAAATTTTCCTATAAAACATTAAACAAATTGTAATAATTATAATTTACTTAATTTAAATATATATTACACCATATGTTCCAGGCAATCGTAGCTCAGTGGATAAAAGCGAGGTAAAACTTGCGTTTCTTAATTAGCAAGCAAGAGGTCGTGCGTTCAAATCTCACTGACTTCTACTTATATCCAAACAAATACGATTGTGTCTGAGTGGTTCGGATTCCACTATAAGCTGTAGGCCCCCTGTACTGTAATTGGGATTTACTTCCTGTTGTGCAGAGTAACAAATAAATAAATAAATGTTGCCATTGTTTTTAATTTAGTCGCTGTGACATTAGTGACTTCCATGTGACATCTATCAAAAGAATAATAAATTTTATTTAAATTTCTAATTTGATTCTAAAAATTATACTTTCTGATAGAGCACCCTCCAGTAACATCTTTGAGGGCCGTGATTTGACGGCTTTAGTTCACGCGCATCAATACATCACTTACCGAGATCTGCTACGGCAGATTGCCGCACTTAGTAATAGGTAAAAGGCGTGATGATCATTTTATAATAAATATGTAGTGAAAAATATATTTGATTGTAAAACCAGAATCACTTTAAAGAACAAAAAGCAAAATCAGAAAATCTCTTCTATGTTTGAAGTCAGCGTGTCAAGAGTGCTTTAACCGAAGCAAAGTTTACCCACAGCAATTTTCTATTTAATTAGTTCTGGTTAAGCTCGATTAAGAAAGTTAGCAAAACACTAATGAAGTAGGCAGCAAGGTCGATTGTAGCCTG
Organism: Pterostichus madidus; assembly: GCA_911728475.2. Lineage (NCBI taxonomy): Eukaryota > Metazoa > Arthropoda > Insecta > Coleoptera > Carabidae > Pterostichus > Pterostichus madidus. The sequence continues at coordinate 43,479,739 of OU452301.1, forward strand.
TTATCGTTTTATCAAGAGTGCCGTGTGCCGTGTGTGGTAGTCATAGCAACAGTCCCAACTTGTTTATTTACCTTAGACACTTTCCGCACCTAGGTGGGCACAAGCACAAGCCTGAGCAATAACATCCAATTCATCATAAGTGAATGGGGTAATTTTCTAATGTGCTTCATTTGCATTCATTGATGGCAATTTCGTGACTTTAAAATTAAGATTTGTGTGAAGAAATCTTGACGCACGTTTGTTATGGTATTTAGAAGCATGGTTTATTAAAAATTAACCTGGATTTTAGACCTTCTCTTTCTACTAGAAAATATTTTATATTTACTGTTCACAGATTCATAGACCAAGTATTAAGAAGTATCTACACAAAATATCTATACTGAAAACGTTGTAAAGATCGACTGGCGTCATCAAAAAATATAACTAGATGAATGACGTAGGGTGTTGCTACGTTTACATATAAATAATTTGAAATGGTATTGCGCGTTGCTTCTTTGGAGATAACAAGATTTCTTGTTTCTTTGACTTAGTAGACTTTAACAGGCAGATTCACAAAACGGATTAGCGCTAACACCGTTTTTAATATTATCTATAACTCTGTTTCAAATTAAAACAGATTAAAGAACTAAACTAAATTTGATGCTAATTAACTCTCTTTTTAACTCGAGTTAAAATAAACTTGAACTAGTTAGGAGCAGAAGGGTTGAAAAAACCTAACTCCACAAAGTTTGGATTACTTGGCTTTTTACAATCAAATTATTACAAAATAATAATAATAGTCGACAGTTTGACCTAACTAGTTCATGAAAATTAAACGGCTTAATAAAACGGATCTCCATTTTGGTATTCCACAACTTTAAAATAAACTTGTTTCATACATTGAAAAGAGAGTTAAAAATGAAATAAAAAATGGTGTTAGTGCTAATCCGCTTTATGAATCTGCCTGTTAGTGCGTCCAGTAGTCCCTAATAAATTGTAAATTAATAATAAAACTTAATGACATATATACTAATTTACCACTCGTACAGGGCTAAAAGCGGTTCATTATTTGTATATTCTTATTCAAAATATATTATTAAATGAAGAATCAGCAATTGACATTTCTTTAACAAATTTCTTCCCTTCGGCATTTTTATAGCATTTAAAAACTATTGTAGGTGAAAGTCAAAGACCTTAAACAGATTGTTTGATGTTTGAAACAATTGTTCTTGAATCTGACCGATCAGTGACTACTCGATATAAACTGAAATTATGTATTAAAGTGCAAAATATAAAATAGTTATTAAAAATTAAAAAGAATTATTTTCAATACATGAATATAGCTATTATTAAAAAAAAAAACATATCATCACGCCTTCTACCCATTACTGGGTGTGGCACTCTGCTGAAGCAGATCTCGGTAATTGATATATTTTGCGCGTGAAGTGCGATTACCAGTCGTCAAATCACGGCCCCCAAACATGTTAGTGGTGGAGGAGCCACAGCGATAGCTTTTTTCTTATATAAGATTTGTGTTTCAATGCGGTTTTTTTTTTAAGTTTTCATTTAAATATTGCACCAGTTTCTTATGATTTTATTAAGTTTTATCAGGTTGGATAACGTCAGTCGATCTTTATAACGTTTCCAGTATAGTTGTATATCTACATTATTTTCATATTTTAGATCTTGTACATTAAATGCAAAACATTTTTTTTTATAAATTTCATTAATTTATAAAGACCAAAATTGGTATTTGAAATAATTTTTGAATAAGCAAAGAGCGTTCGCCAGGATTTGAACCCAGAACCTTTCACTCGCATGGTGACTGCTCTAACCAATTGAGCTACAAACACTCGGCGAATACTCATGCTTTTTCGTGCAATCTTTAGTTGAAGAAATGTAAAGTGACATGGGTTGCGTCAATTCGTTACAACCCATGTCACATTTTCTTCAACTAAATATTGCACGAAAAAGCATGAAAAAAAAAGAGTGAAAGGTTCTGGGTTCAAATTCCGGCGAACGCTCATTGCTTTTTCAAAAATTATTTGTAATAATTACCTACAGACAATTGTGTCAATAAACAAAATCTTATAAAAATTGGTATTTGAATTTGGGTCCTATAAAAACCAGTTATATGCTTTAATCAACTAAGCTACGGTCGACATGTAATACAAATCAGATTATATTCCAATTTTACTCTTTATTTTTATTATATACTATAAAATCAGATTTTGAATTACATGGCGACCGTAGCAATATCATATAGATTCTATACCTTCCACGCAGTAATGGAATGTTGAACTATTAGGCCAAAAGTCATCGCTTTGTGTGGATAGGTTACGAAATTCTAATCCAGAGATCCTGAGTTCGAATCTCACTCAAGCTGAAAATGTATAAACTACAACACTGCAATTCGATGTACTGTACTTTAATCGGAATTCAGTTCCTGTTGTACAGAGTAGCATAAATAAACAAATAGACAATCAAATTTAAAAACATTCCTTATTTATATACCTTGGTTCTAAACACATATTCGAATATTTACCAATATAAAATGAATGTGTATTCTTCAAATCCAAATTGTATTAAACGTAGGTCGTTAGTAAATCAAAATTGAGCTTTCTCTTCAAGACCCTTTCTAAAAAGTAAGTAAAATAAACAGTTGCTGCTGGATAAACAAAAACAAATTTGAACACAAATCCCATTTTAAACACAATAACAAATCAAATCGTTCCATTTTACTTCTGTCTAAACGAGAACGAACATTCAAGGTCACATCTTCGTTTCTTTGTGTTGAAAAAGTAGAAAGCACTTGCGGAAGAATAAGATTAATTAATTAAATCAGCGATGAAAAGAAATGTTAACAATAACCAAATAATTCACTTCATAATAATTCCAACATTTAAAACTTCATTTGTTATTGACATTTACCAACGACGCGCGATTATTATGCTGTCAATTTATCAGAAATCTCTTTGTATTCAATGATATTGCAATTAGGTTTGGATCTGTATTGGACGCGATTAAGATTTCAGAAATTGGGTTAAGGAAGAGAAAATTATAATGTTTGTTTAAAGATAACTTAATTTGCTTTGTTTGTTAGTGATTAAGGAATATCTGTGTGGTAAAGATTCAATTTGGTATCAATTAAATATGTTGTTATTGGCTAATGGTTGTAATTTTATCATTAAAAGGAAATACCAAGCACGATTAATGATTTAATGTCAGTGATAGTGTATAAACTTACTAAAAATTCTGAATGTGTAATGATTGTTAATAAGGTGGTTTTATTTTTAGTGGAAAATAAAGTGTCCCACTATTATTTGTTGTTCTTGACATGAATAGAAAATTTTGAATTATTGGTTGTTAAAATGTACAAAAGTAGTGTAAAATAATTGAGAAGTCAGTTTGATTAGTTAATTCCCTTAATATGTATTATATTTTAAATATTTTATTATCTTTTTGTTTTGCAAATTCGACATTAGTAAAACAAGCGTAATAGTAATATTGGACAGTTATTTCTTCTAATACAGAGTGATCAAAAGGAAATGTTTCAGTTGGCAATAAAAAAAATACTTGAAATTGGAAAGACTAATACTTAAATTTATTTCCCGTTTGTTGACAGTGACATTTGAAAATTTAAATTATTGAAGATAGTTGTTTCTCTTACCCACATCCTTCTATTTCTTAACATTACTCACAGAGCAATAATGTAAAGTATTTCTATCACTCAACCTATTTGTATTTATTAGAAAAGTGACATGTTAAATAGTATTTCCGCCTTCACCTGGCGTTGTACCAACTGTGGAATAAAAAGAGCCCCAGAATTGTATTGCCAACTGAAACATTTATTTTTGACCATTCTGTATAAGAAATTGGAAATAGGAAAAGAAATTTATTTTGTAAACAAAACAAAACCGTCCATGTTGCTTGGATGACAGGCTTTAATTTATTAATTAGAAACGACGACGTTTCGGTCCAAGATTGGGACCATTATCAAGTCTAAAACAATAGTACAATAATGAGATTGATACAATAATTTTTACAGAAAGAGTGGTAAAAATAAACAATTAAATTAAAGGTAAACTTACCAAATATATAAAACAAGAAAAATAGTTAATAATTTACATGATGATGATTGGTACTTAAAATTAGAAATTAGGAGTGATCACTCCTAAAGTCACAAAAAATGTGAGGTTTGACAGGTAAAAAATTTTTATGACCAGCAAGTACCTGTCAAACCTCACATTTTTTGTGACTTTAGGAGTGTTCGTTCACTCCTAATTTCTAATATATCTCTGATGTAAAACATTATTTTTAACAAATTTTTTCGCTAATAACTATTATTCAATATATATTTTATGTTTTTATCCTTCATTCTTTTGTTATTTCGATTATGGTTCAGGAGCCCATCGGGATTAAGTTCCTGTTGTGTAGACTAGCAAATATTACGTGGTTTCAGCAGAAACTCAAAAGCTCATGAAACAGTAGATTCCATAATTTTAAAACTTTTGTCAATTTTAGTACTGAAGTTCTTCTATCATTTTTCTCTGACTAACATGTTCTTGTTTTATTGTTGCAGGAATGCTTGCCGGGCGTGCTCGCCCCAGCCGGCTGGCCGCTCAGCGTAGGATCGGCGGGTGTCGTGCTGCACCTGGGGCCGCTGGCCGCAGGCTTGGTGCGCAGCCGCGAGTGCTACCTGTGTGTGCGCGGTCGCAGCGCTGCGGGCCTGGAGCTCGCGCTCGTCGCGCGTCGGGGCGCCAGCCTCACCACCACCACCTTGGCGGACCACGGACACGTGCACCACTCTCTCGCCACCATGGCGTGCGTCGAGGAACACTTTCATAACACCGCTGTCAGGTATGCAAACACTAGCTGGATATTGAACAACAACATTTGCGATTTTCTCCCACATTTTAAGAATTTTCGCTGGTGTTACATGCAGTGGTTTGATGTAGTCTATTTTTGTATTGCTTCACTTCAACTCTGCTCTAGTCCCAATAAAAACTAAAAATTTCAATCTTCATTAGTATGAAGATAAAAAATAAAAATGTTTGTTTTTTATTATTGTTACTACACGCTGTACAAATCTATATATATATATATATATATATAAAAATTAATGTTTGTTTGTTGCGATGAAACTTTGCTAAGTTATTGTGCGCATGCCCGCGAAGGTTTCTGACTTAGCACAAGTCCAATCCGCCATTTTGAAACAAAATGGCCGCTAGCTATCTTGAAGAGTACTGCATTGATTCGATTAAAATTTGGTATAGGAATAGACGGGAACCAATCTTAACATATAGGCATAATAAAGCTTCAGTCCGCCATCTTGAAACAAAATGGCCGCTAGCTATCTTGAAAAGTACTGCACTGATTCGATTCAAATTTGGTACAGACATAGACGGGAACCAATCTTAATATATATGTATAATAAAGCTTCAGTCCGCCGTCTCGAAACAAAATGGCCGCTAGCTATCCTGAAAAGTACTGCATTGATTCGATTCAAATTTGGTATAGGTGCAGACGAGAACCAATCTTAATATATACGTATAATAAAGCTTCAGTCCTATGCCATTCGAATTCAGACATTTGCAGTTTCCGGTACGACTCGCATTTGCAATGACCATCAACAAAGCACAGGGACGACCGCTACAAGTGTGTGGACTAAATTTGGAAAATCCATGCTTCTCACATGGACACTTTCTTTGAGTTACAATGCAACGCATGCTGGGTACTCGCATTAAATCATAGACCACGCGAACGAAGTCGCGGGCAATAGCTAGTGATACATAAATAATAATAAAAATTAATATTTAGAAAAAATAATTCACATTTTTTAAATATTTAATACAAATTTTAATTTAGAATAATAAATGGAACGATGAAGTAATCAAAATTATGTGCTCCGAACTCCGGTTTAGCAATATTACGAAGTTGAAACGTAGCTTCATTGGGGATGAAGTTCCTATTCTGCAAAATAACAAATAAAATAAAGTGTTCTAAATTGTAACTATGAATTCATCTTCCCCAGTGACACGACAATCGATCTCGACGGAAACACCACCCTCCCCGAGCTCCTACAAAACCTCCTGATATCCGTCGAGCACGCTATCCAGCGCGTTCCACTGGACGACCTGGCCGTGCCGTGCCCGCATTGCTTGCAGTACCAACCGCTGCTGGAACGACCGGACCGACCTGATGCGGCTTCCTCGTGTGCCTGTCAGTGCAGATGTCCTCTACAGGACACGCCGGTTGAGAAGAAGGACCTGGGAATACAAACCAGTCCCATGTTTGAGTTCGCGGGAGCCATACCACATATTGATAGCGATGAAGATGATGATAAGGAATCGTGGCGGTCGCAAGGTAGGACAGAATTATTTTCTTATTTTATTTTATAGTCTTCGACAGGAGTGGTCTGTCTTTTATTTATTGTAGCTATGTATATAGTGAATTAAAATCGAAATTTTCCATTAATTTATAAAATCTCAAATTGAGATTTTGTGTTTATTAAAACGTAAATATTTTTGATAAGAAGATAGAAGTAGTTAGTAAGCAGGTAAATTAATTAATTAAAATACTACCCAACGTTTGGATTACTAGACTTGGTATAAATAAATCTTTACTTTTACATGATCATCGGTGACGTCGAGACTATGATTTGGTCTTATTTTCAAGGCAAAAATTAAATGTATTCAATAAAAAATTGGAGGTTTTCACCACTGTAGTTCTTCCTCCGCTAATATCTTTTGGGGACCGTGATTTAACGGATGTTAACTGCATTTTACGCGTATAAATATATGACTTACCGCGATCTATTACGGCAGAGTGCCACAACTAGTAATGTATAAAAGGCATGATGATATATATGTAACTGCGTACGTGTCCTATACCACTATGCTAATGACACGTTGTGCTGTCGTTATGGTACAAGCTAATTATGCTACAATATTATACAAGAATAAGTTCAACGTATAATGATTAAAAAAAATATATTTTGACTAATTTGTTTTTATATTTAAAAGTCGTTGCGATCGACTGAAATCATAGCTGCGATGACCGGTCGATCGCGATCGACTTGTTGGCCACTACTTGTATAGATGATGTAGATCTTTGCGAAAAAGATTAATCATGATAAAATATTATTTGAAAACATGATAGAATATGTCGAACCTATTATCATTTTGTTTTTAACTATAACTTTTTATATAAAAAGGGTTTAAAATTATGTTTTTTTTATCTGTAGACGCCGGGCTCCGACGCATTTCTTTGGACTAAAACGCTTTTTAGATCATATTTGGTAATTATTATGAATGATTATAATAATGGGGTGGCTAGCTCAGTGGTATGAAGTCGGCCTGTGGATCCTGAGTACCCAGGTTCGATTCCCACGGGCGACAAACAATTTTGATAATTTCAAAAACTACCCTTGTGGCTTCCCCTTCACTAACATCTTTGGGGGCCGTGATTTGACGACTGGTAACCGCACTTTACGCGAAAAATATATCACTTACCGAGATCTGCTTCGGCAGAGTGCCACACCCAGTAATGGGTAGAAGGCGTGATGATATATTTATTTATGTTATCCGTAAATAAAAGATGATCTTTTTTTTTAATTTTGATGTCAATACAACTTATAAAATCATGATTTGAACATTTTTGCATAGAGTATTTATAGAAATATTATTTTCGTCAAAGATTATATCAAATTAAAATGTCTGAATATATCTTTTTTGGCCATTTCTCAATAGGGATGAAGAAGACATTGAAAGAAAATGCAGCGAAATTATTGAATGATAAATTTAGGAATTCCTTAATTTGGGAATCACAAGGTAATGACAATTTAAAAATTGTTGACTTTTTGCAATCTGCAATCTTAAAAGAACAGCCGTCCAACCATATATTTATATCACGAATGTTGTTAATACTGATAATATCGATATCGTTATAAAAATTGGCATGATAGCTACACATAAAATTTTATAGACCAATTTAAATTCTGCGGTACAGTCAGCAAAGTTAAAATGTGTTAATAATATGTTAATTATTAAGTTCTCAACATTACTGTACTTTTACGGATACAACCAAATTTGGCAAAAGATCATGTTCAGTCACTATTCGTAATAATTAGATCATTAAATTAGTATATCCGGCGATATGATTGATACCAAAATATGATTATGCTAAAATCTGTAACAAAACTGCTTCTATGACTAGCGGGAATGACTTGCAGATTTTTTTAGAAGCTACTCTTTTACATCCGGGAGAAAATTAGTATGCAGAGGTCCGAGAACGTGAGGCCCAGAAGCGTCTCCTAAGCGGATTATTAGTGCACTGACGCACTCACGGTGTGTTTTATACACTGTTTTTTACTCTCGTTTTTTCTTTTTTTTTTGTATTTGGTTTTATGCTCGTTGCAAATTAAAAAGGCTTTAATATTAACGCTACTCTCTGCGAAATTACGAGAACTCTTTTTCAGTATTTTAATAAGGTTTTTTTTACAAAATTTTATGCTAATTATAAACATTGGTGTTAATCAAAATGGCGGTATTTCGGTTTTTCATTAGCTCCCTTCTACTGTAAAATTTGCGAAACTACCAATAATTAATTTTTATTAATATTTTGCGATGGAGCTCCAGTAGACCGATTCTAATTCGTAGCAACCAAGTATTTAGTTGAATGACGTATTTTTGATGACGTCAGACGATTTAGTTAAATTTCTAGGGAATTTATTTTCTACTGTTGGTTACAAAGATCAGACTATATATTTTGGTGTGATATTTCTGAAAAATTTGTTGTCGCTTTTTGTGATTGTTTATTGTTATCAAATCCACTTTGTTGATTGAAATCGTAACTATGTTTCTATATTTAGTATTATTTATTAAAATAACCAAACTTTTCAAAACACGGTACTGCAAAACATACGAATAGGGCATAGCAACTAACTTAGCGATTGGTCCAAAGCAGTTGCTAGCAGAAGTCGCTAGAAAATGGCTAGTCGCTAATAATGACGTCACACGTAAGTTACATTTTATCCCGCAAGGTGGCTACACTATCGGTTGCTGATTGTTACGAATTAGAATCGGTCTCCTGTACTGTAATTGAAATTAAGTTCCTGTTGTGCAGAGTAACAAATAAATAAATAAATAAATAATTTAATTTGAACAATTATTAAATATTTATGAAGTCAGCCTGAGGACCCTGGTTCGATTCCCACAGGCGACAAACAATTTTCATAATTTCAAAAGCTACCCCTGTGGCTCCTCCACCACTAACAACTTTGGCGGCCGTGATTTGAGGACTGGTAACCGCACTTCACGCGCAAAATATATCACTTACCGAGATCTGCTTCAGCAGAGTGCCACACCCAGTAATGGGTAGAAGGCGTGATGATATATTTATTTTTTATTTTATATTAAATATTTACTTGGAAAGTAATAATTTAACTAAAAAGCGTTGTCTTAAGTAAACATAGTTACTTGAAACTAGTGTTCACACTTTTTACAATTAAATTTATGTGATATTACATCACTGTTTTCTCTCAAAATTTCTAAAAACAAACTTCTTCTCATAGTTCATTGACTCTACCACCAAAAACAATTTCACATATCCAAGTAATCACGTATATAGTACGTTAAAACATGCGCAAACCGTAAACAAATCAACACCATGACGTAACAGTCATCATCGCTTAGCAAAATGCAAAATGTAAGGTTATGTCTCTGCAGCAACACCGTGGTATGTCATTCGCGCACCGTTATGCTACTATTATACATTAACGAAGAAGCAATATTCTTCAGGCGACATAAGATGATGCATAATTCATAAGACTCGGAAGAGATGTGTTGTGTACACCGTGTGACGGATTGGGAAAAATCGGTGTAAAAACCGTGAGAATTTGTTGGAAACTTTGAATACTGTAGAAGACTTTTACATAAATATATGGTGCACTTTTTTGTGTCATACTTAATTACACTTGAAAGTGAATTTTTCTATTATTTTGGTATTTTATCATAGCAAACTGAAAATTACGTATATTTAATTGCATTCAGTTTTTCAAGTATAAGAATAAAATTGCTTTGCACAATTCAGAACCAAGTTTTTAAATTTTCATCCTTCAAACCTCCCTATTTTCAACTTAATTTAGGGAGTAATAAAACTACAACTTAAGTACCAAATGTTTACGACTAACATAATTTAATGAACTGATTTTATATTTGTAACTAAAAGATTTTTTTTCATCTACTTCTATTATTTCAACTTTTTCAGGAGTAAAATAATGCTATTTCAGGAGTGTTATTTATTATCGTGATAATTGTAGTCAAATAGTTATTTGTTAGGTAGTTTAAGAGGAACAAAGACATATTACGCTCGTACACACATATTTTTTTCTACGATTAAATTAAAAAGCGTTACTGAAAATAAAATCATTCTGTCAATATAACGGCGGCAGGAGTGGCGGGATGCGGGGATTGTTTATTTAAAGCGCGAGTGAAGCGAGGTAATCTAAAAACTCTTTTAGATACACTGGAAAAATGAACTTCTTCAATGTCAAAATAAGGCAAGAGTGAATACTGGAGTTTTACCAAATAATTTATGATTATTTACAATTATAAATTTAATTAATTTAATTTTTTAATTTTAATTTAAGTAACTATTCGGAATATCTGATTAACATTCGAATTCGATAATCGAATTCTAGATATTTGATATTCTCCCACTTCTAATACATAATATATCTGTTTGATTTATACAGACGTATAGAATAAAATAACACGTTACTAAATACTACAAACATATTATACACAACTGCTGCCATCTTACAAAATTAAATTCACTTATACGTGTACCTACACCCTACCGCATTCGGAACAATTCATACATAACACATCCTCTCGTCTGAATCTCAAGTGGGCTGAGAACCACGTCAACCACGCTAATGCAACAGCTGTAATGAAATTCCTCCGCCATCCTTCACGTCTTCGTCCTTGTCAACGTGTAAACATGGGCGTGCTCAGGGTAGCTAGCATTCTCACACTAACTTAGAGGAATGTGTTTAACACCATTAATGGGAGAATTCCAAAACTTACTGATGAGGCGACAAGTTGATGATGTTAAGTGATTCAAGAATTGAAGTGATCGGACTTTGTGGAGAGTTTTTATATTTCACTTCACATCATCACAGCAAGTCTGACAGTATCACAACAAAGAAAAATGTTGTTTTCTTGCGATAAATTCTAAATGTTTTACATAATTTTTCACAAATTATATTTTTTACAGAATTTATTTTTTGAGGGACCTCGTTTCTTTTACTAATAATAATAATATATCATCATGCCTTCTACCCATTACTGGGTGTGGCACTCTGCCGAAGCAGATCTCGGTAAGTCATATATTTTGCGCGTGAAGTGCGGTTACCAGTCGTTAAATCACGGCCTCCAAAGATGTTAGTGGTGAGGAGCACAGGGGTAGTTTTCGAAATTATGAAAATTGTTTGTCGTCTGTGGGAATCGAACCAGGGTTCTCAGGATCTACAGGCCGACTTCATACCACTGAGCTAGCCACCCCATAAGTCTATGAAATTCGCGTTGCATACAAAGTTTTAGCTAATCCTGAATTTTGGATTAGCTAATCTTATTCTGGGGTAGGTGGCTCAGTAGTATCGAGTCTGTCTGTAGATTTGAGAACCCGGGTTTGATTCCCACAGCCGACAAACAATTTTTACCACATTAAAATTACCCCTGTGGCTCCCTCTCCACTAACATCTTTAAGGGCCTTTTTGACAATTGGACTGTTTGAATTTATTTCGCTGCTGTTTCAGCATTGGAATTGGTTAGAGGGGGAGCGGGGTTCCTCATTTCATCTCAGCTGTACCGTACCTATATAAAAAAAATAAAAATATATTGTGTTTATCAAAAATAATATAGCTATTAATAATAGCTCTGCAAATCACAATTCGTTGCGTTTAAATTATCTTCACGAAATTATTTGGCAGCGAAAAATGTACCTATATTGTTATATCAATATTTTAAAAATCGCGAATCGGATTTGTTTGTTTATAATCGGCAAAATCCGACAGCTATAGGATCCGTACATTATATTTAGTGGGTCTGATTATAAATTGTAATGATAAATATAAATATTTTAACGTTAACGAACCTGTTAAAGCATTTCTTACCAATTAGTTTACAACATTTTACGTTTGTTCTTGTCGGTCAGTCGAGTGCGGGCTTCTGTAGTGATCGAACTGTTTACAGTGTTTTGTGAGTGTTTTACTAAATATTTAGTGATATTTTAAATGCGTAAATCGACGTAAATTATGCGTAAATGAACATATTGGTGTGCGATGTATTAAAAAACGTTAATGTTTGAGTGGTAGTGCTGTGGAATTGATTGAATAAACGTAATTGGATCCCAAGGTTTGCTGACTTGATCGTGGACAACGTGGGACGTGGTCGCTAGCTGATTCCTGCTCAAAGTATGCAACTATATTATTTAAAACATTTTGGGTAAAACTCCAATATACCCTCTTGCTTTATTTTGATATTTTTCCAAAAGATGGCACTGTATTCGTGTTTCCAGGAACTCTAAAACAACCTGACCAAACCTAACCGAACCTGACCTATCCTCCACACAAAACCATCACCACGACTAAGACTATCCACTGTTTTATAACCGGTTGTATCATGTAAAATTTCTAATGCGTCAAACTACTGTCAGTCGACAAGAGGGTATACTGGAGTTTAGCTCAATTGTGGTATACTTGCAAGATATTTTGAGGTTGACAATATTGAATAAAGTTATTAAAAAGTAACCTATTATTTAAGAGAGTAATAATTAATTTTGTTAAGTAAAATATCTGGCAATTTGTCTGAAAAAAAAATAAAAAGATATTATTTTTTTGTTTGTTAGTGACAATAATAAATGTTGAATGTTGGACAGGTAAAGCGGTTGCCATTGTCAAATATTTCGTAAAAATAATAAGATAAATTGCTCAATCCAAGAAAGTTTGCAGACTTTATTCTGAGATTTCGTTGGAAAAGTTTTTCAATTTACGTGAAAATACGAAAATATTGAGGAAAACTTCCAGTTGTATATTTAGTAAACTGAGATAAAAAGTTAGGTTTGCTTTAGGAAATATTTTTGTGTAGGTATAGAAATATTCATCGTTTCGTAGATTATTTATATATTTATGTTTATTCTTAGAAATTAATTAATTATTTATGGCAGTACAAGGAATCGCTACACAAATAAATGTATATTTTAATAGCCTATATAACACAATTTAATCGGAGTAATTATAAAATGTGATCATTATTTTACTACTTTTATGCTATTGCAGTTATAGGGTTACTCATTTTCTATTTTGCTTTCTCGAGCTTTCCAGTTGTTGTCTTTTGCTTTTGTTCATTTATTTGATTAAAAAAGTGCTTTTACATCTCTGAAAATGTTAACAGTTCTGTCTTCTATTTTATTTTTAACAACGTTAGCTTGTAATATGTAAATTTAATTTTTCCAACATTGAAAGCGTGTGTTAATTTTTGTAATTCATAAATATTATTTTTACTTAATAATTGACCCATCCATTGAAACGTCACATCGCTCATTTAAATTCAATTTAAGCCATATTTACAATCATTGAGTTTTAATTTTTACCAATCTTCAATATTTCAATATATCAAAATTATTGTTAAACTTTTTTTTCATTTTTATATATTATCAAGTATATATTTAATATTTTCTTACTTTGGTAAGAGCAACACCATCGTAAGGTTGCGACGGTGGCGCCATCGGTTGTCGAGTGGCGAAACTGACGCTCAAAAAAATGTAAAAATTGAATAAAATAAGTGTTTTATACCTATTATGATTTGAATATCATGAATTGTTAACAGGTTGTTGGTCTAGTGAATTTTCAAATACCGTGCCACCGTGTGGTGTTGCCATTATAAATTGGCATTCTTAATTTTTCGTTAAAAACAAGGCTTTGCATGGCTATATATCCTTTACTAAACGATAAAAAACTTTTCCTTTTGGTATAATATACATGGATAGTTCTAGAACATCATACTAGTTTTTCAAATGAAACTGCAAAATTTTAGAGGTACACAAACCAAATATGTGCGATTCTGAGTGATGATCGCCATAAGCCCCGTGTATAAGAACTCAACTTTACAAGCGAATATATTTGTTCACAGACGATGAATGTGTTTCATATTTTAACAGGATGCGTATGACTATCCAATGTTTACGTGCGCCAAATTTCATTCGGATCTGCAAAATTTTTTTTTGGGAACCGAACCAGGGTTCTCAGGATCCACAGGCCGACACGATAACCACTGTGCCACCTACTCCTTAAATTAAACTGCCTAAAATCCGCCTTTCTAATTCGAAGGATTTCCAGGGCTGAAAATGTTGAAATGACGTCATACTCACGTTGCTAACTAGAGTTTGAACAAATATATTACAAAACTAGTGTTTGAATTTTAATGAGATCAAAACAAAACAGTTGTTGAGGTTAGGGAAAGTTAATCCGCTGTCAATATTTGCCTTTTTATCCTAACACAAAAGAAACCGAAATTGTCCGGAAGCAAATCTTTTGAATTTACTTAGCTAATGTCTCGGTCTTTGAACGTAGAGCACTGGGAAATTATCAACACAAGCACGCGGCATAAATAAGTAGTCGGTAAATATTGTGGCGTTTAAATGCAACATAACCTAACTTTACGTGCTGGTGCTGTTAGTGCTGCTGCTGTGTACGGATGTGAAACTACTTGGCTCTCTGAATAAATATGAAGCTGTGTGAGATGTTTACGGAATCTTTGTGTTTGATTCTTGAATACGATTATGATGCAGTGTAAGGTTTGTGATTATGATGTGTGGTTACACGGTTCCACTAAGGTTTATGAATGGAATGGTAATTGCTTTTCTAAACGAAATTGCTTGCTGGAATTCTCACATTATATTCATGACCATGTTTAAATACTTTGTTGCCCTAACTTCTAAAATTGCTAATTCTTTTGAATATCTATTTATTTATATTTAAATTGTGATCTGTACTTTTCCGAATTATATTAGATCGCGATATTCTGATGAATATTTATGTTCTAAATCCTAATAAAAAAAAGTGTGAATGAAAGTCGGCCTGCCTGTAGGTCTGAAGGCAGGATAACTTCAAAAAGACACTGAAATTTTGTTTTATAACTTTATTTAAGCTTTTAAGCGAAAAACTAAGGTTAAGTAAATTTGTTGTCATATGTATGACTTTGAAGTACAGTGACAATGAAAATTTTTAAAGTTAATTTTCATGACAAAAATATGGGAGACGTCCGGATGACAGAGGAATTATGGTTGACGCCTGCATCGGACAGGTGGGATGTGGTCTAGTGGTTAAAACATCGGCCCGGCAAGCTGAAGGTCCCCGGTTCGAATCCGGGTGTCTCC
The DNA here is from genome assembly GCA_911728475.2 of Pterostichus madidus. Lineage (NCBI taxonomy): Eukaryota > Metazoa > Arthropoda > Insecta > Coleoptera > Carabidae > Pterostichus > Pterostichus madidus. The sequence goes on from OU452301.1 coordinate 43,495,159, forward strand.
CATATTTTTCTGTCATAAAAATTAACTTTAAAAACTAAGGTTAAGTTTAGTAATAGTCTTTGTACAATCAGTGGTACCATAACTTTTTCGAATTTATTCTCGATTAATTTATTATAAGTAGTCAAGTAAAAACACTTTCCGGACGTATATTTATGTAAACTATTTTTTCTGAGACCGTTTAATTTAATCAATAATTAATCATAAATAATTCAAAATGTTAAATTATGTTTATATGAATTGTATTGACAGCTGGCTACGCATCCAAGGTTACAACAACAACAAAAAGAAGTAGTAGATTAGCTATAAAAGTAGTTACCTTTTTACAGCTATGGTGGTATTCCAAGTTTTTCTTTTTTTGTAATTATTTTTCTTCCTCATTTACATCTTTTTTACTCTATCGACTGTCGTTTCATTTGTATTTAATTTTGTAAATTTGTTGAATCTGTAAAATGAAGTTGGAATGGTACAGTAGCGCACCTAATGTATTTTTATACAATTCTTTGACAAGCCTTAAATTTGAAAATTTTACCATGTTTTACATTGCAATAAAAAAATTATCTCTCAATTCATATCAATAAAAATATGTATATTTATGCAGAAAATTATGAGGAATACAATGGTTTATTTTCCAGGCCCGTATCTAGGCTAGTTTTTAACATAGAGGATAATTAGCGGAAAATGGTCAAAACTAGATGAATTTTGAGCAAAATTTTACTTTTCCGGTGTCTATATCTCAAAAACTAAACCAGATATGAAAATACGCTCAACGGCATTGAATTTCTCGTGTTTGAATTGACTTATAAACATATTTTCAGCGATTTTGATTTTTTGAAAATTTCTTAAGGGGTACCCCTTAAGAAATTTTCGATTTTAAGCCATTTTCAGACTTATTGCTCTAAAAATCTTCCTCATCTGAATACAATACTAAAAATTTACATACATATGTATTTCGTCGCGTAGAATACAGTGGTGAAATGCCCGAGCTCGTATCTCTTTTAGTTTAGAAGATATTGGCCTTAGAAATTTGTGCATATCGATAATTTTGCTCAAAATATCAAAAATAAAAAAATTGCTGAAAATATGTGTACAAGTCAATTTGGACACCAGGAATCCAATGCCGTTGGGCGCATCTTCATATATTGCTTAATTTTTGAGATATAATCTTTGGAAGATTAGATTTTTCCAAATTTTACTCTATTTCACATTTTACTCAGTATTAATATATTACGTAATAAGGCAGGACCGGAAAAACTCTTTCCTGACGTATTATGTATACAATTTTTCTGAAACCTTTAATTTAATCAATAATTAATCATAAATAATTCAAATTGTTTAAATTTATTATAAAAGATACATACATATCTTCACGCTATATCCCAACAAATGGGGTAGCACGAACCCTAAAATCACTCATAAAATATTCACTCATTACATTCATCAAATAATCAGCCCTCGTCAAACATTATCATCCAAACACACCACCCTCACTTTTACCACATTCATAGATCATTCCATATAAACTCATTCATTTATTAATATCGAAATCATTTATCACACAACAAACCTTCAATCACATCATTCCTATTCGCTTATCATTCATCTTCTTTCTTATAAAAAGATAAAATAAAATAAATATATCATCACGCCTTCTACCCATTACTGGGTGTGGCACTCTGCTACAGCAGATCTCGGTAAGTGATATATTTTGCGCGTGAAGTGCGGTTACCAGTCGTCAAATCACGGCCCCCAAACATGTTAGGGGTGGAGGAGCCACAGGGATAGCTTTTTCAAATTATGAAAATTTGTCGCCTGTGGGAATCGAACCAGGGACTTCAGGATCCACAGGCCGACTTCATACCACTGTGCTAGCCATCCCATAAAAAATTAAATACAAATAATATATTTATTTTTCCTTGAATTAAAATTTGGTACTAAAAATGGTTTTAAATGTCATCATTAGTTGTATAAGATATAAAATTAATCATAAACTTATATAAGTATATGTAATCGATCCACGATAAAAAAGATCAATGATTTTCCAATTTAAATTTGATGTTAATGTTCTTATTCCTAGATAATGTATTACAAAATATTGACATACTATTATTAACAAATTGGTGTTAAATACATTTCGAATAAAAAAAAATTATTACAAAATAAATTACAACTTGTCTGTCATCCAATGATTTATCTCAATATTCTTAATATGGTAATAAATAACATTACATCTTCAAATGAATGATTCAACTTATCTATTGACAGAATCATAATTTATAAATTTCACATTCCAAATAATGATTCTATATCCTATCAACATAGAGTCTCTTTCGCTAATTTATTCTCTTCAACCTGTTTTAAGTAAAGCATTGAAAACTAGCACACAAATTAATTCTCATAATACTTACAATACTAATTATTTTTTTGAGCTAATAAATAATAGTTTTTGTTATTAACAATAGACCTCACACATGTGTATGTGTTTAGGCTTGTAATTAAAAATGGTTAGCATAATTTAACATCCACACATATATTATTAGAGCTGGTATTCGAAAGTAAATAAGATACGTCGCTAAGGGCAACAGGAGACAAACATTGTAACGAAACGCATGAAATATAGAGCTGTCACTAGTTCTAACGCCTTAGTAATTGACAGTCGAGAAATAGGGCATGCAAAGTGTCCGGCTACAAACCGGATTCTGCAATGGCAAACTGAAAAATTGCACTTTGGAATGTGTCAAATTTTACTTATTTATTTATGCTGTCTTATAGTTATTGCCAGTTTGGAGAGCAAGAAATGGAATAGTATATTAAAGAATGACTTTTATAAGATAGGTTTTTTTCGCACGCTTCCTAGTTTAGACAATGAGCCACAGGCGAATTTTCTAAAGGACAAGTGTGATAAAATAAATAAATAAATAAATATATCATCATGCCTTCTACCCATTACTGGGTATGGCACTCTGCCGAAGCAGATCTCGGTAAGTGATATATTTTTGCGCGTGAAGTGCGGTTACCAGCCGTCAAATCACGGCCCCCAAAGATGTTAGTGGAGGGGGAGCCACAGGAGTAGTATTAATGTGGTGAAAATGTTTGTCGGCAGTGGGGATCGAATCAGGGTTCTCAAGATCCACAGACCGACACGATAACCACTGTGCCATCTACTCCATGACTTCTAAAATTAGATGTGTATACTATTTTTTTTATTTTGCGAATCAATTTAGGGAAATTTTTATATGAAATGTTGTGCTTGGTAACTTTTATGGATATTTATGCAATTGTTCAAAAGTTCGCGATCATTACGGAATTTTGAAATTATTTCTATTTTTATTTTTAGATTGTGTGTATATATCACGGAAGATGAAGTCAATTGCATTCCGCCTGATTTACGTAAAGTAGTTGAAAATACGATAAATAAGTTACATCCTAACAAATTTTGAAGTCATATTAAAATTTTAATGTTCTCAGCTTGACAGTTACAGTGTGTCTTTTGGTACTGCCAACTGTCTAAAAGAAAATGTTGTGTATCTTAATAAACGTTCTTTCGATATGCAACTGGGTTCCATAATGACTTCCTTATGAACATGAAATAGAAAAATAGTTATTTTTGTAACAAGTGCCGAAAAAGGCTTGTTACGTGCAAGTGCAGAATTTAACGAGCAAGTAACCTTCTTCGGCACGTGTTATAAACAACATTTTTCCTACAACTGTGCGATCTAGAAAATCACTAAAATATTATTAAAATTTATAAAATTTTAATGATATTACACGAGAACGATGTTTTACGGCGTTGCTATGGTTTGTTTGTTGATTGCTTGCACATTTTTCTACGTTATTTAAAAATATTTCACTAATTTCAAGATAATTTCTTCAAAATTGTCTAGATTGGAATACTACACTGAGTAATTCTTCTTTATTATAAACACCTCCAAAGATAATTGAAGCTCCAGGTCATACTGTGTTGGATCTATTTTCAACAATGACAATCAACCTGCTGCTGGTACTTCTAAAGCCTCCGAAATTGTTCTCAATAATATTACTGTTAATAATATGAACAGGTACGGAAGAAATCACTGTTTCTTTAGACAATTCAAAAGTTTCCACTTCACATTATGTCAATATAAGCAACTGTAACAACTGTGCTGATAATATACACAAACAATAAATATTATGTATTTCACTTACTCTGTAAATAAAACCATTTATCGATATATTTTACTTTGTTCGGTTCTTTTTATTAATTCTGCACAGATTGGATCTACTACAATTTAAGATTATGTTTATTAACGTCAAAATATACTATTGCATATTTACTAGCGCTGGCTCACTGCATCTTCTTCTTCCATAAGCGTCTGTTGCTAAAATAAGAATTCCGCGCTCGGCGCGAAATTTAAATAACTCTCAATTAAACTTTCTTTTGACAGTTGCGTAATGAACTATCATAGCTGATCTCTGGAAGTGATATATTGATGTGCGATTATCATATTTTGAAACGAGTTTAACACAAATTGTAAATTACAATATGCACCAGTTTTACAAAAAAAAAATAACATTAATGTTAGTATTATGTATCGAGACCATTGTGAACAATTCATTCACATACACTAATTTGAATGTTGCGCGAAGGTAGCAAGTAACTTGTTTACAGACTTTTTTATTCGATTATGACAATTGAAGAAATACGATATCATTATTGGCTTATTACTGATGCACATGTCGTAAGCAACAAATTTCTATAATTATTGGTTGAACAATAATTGCAAGAACGAGGCATGAAAATTGCTTTAAACGGCGACCGCTGTCGGTGCCTCAAGACACTAGTATTAATCTAAATGTGTCACTAACTCCTTATTTTGTGTCAGTAGATTGCAAAGTGATTCTATATCTGCTGATAATTTATTGCAGGCAAAATATTGTCAACAAGAAGTTTTTCATTTCTTCATTTTATAGAAGAAAAATATTTTTCTTCAAAAATAATATTTATTAAAGAATAAAACCTTCTTTGTTAATAATTATGGATTACTGGCTTTAATAAGGTCTTTATTAAAATAACGACGTTTCGACTATGAATAGAGTCATTTTCAAGTCGTATATGGAGTTTATTTTACATGTTTATAACTAAATTTGCAACCATAAGGTTGAAGTAATAATATAAAGCTAAAATTTTTAAACAACTAATTGAACCTGAAGCTTCACTTTCAAGAGTCAACTGATGAGTAATTTACGTCGTCTTTTTAATAAAGACTTTATTAAAGCCAGTAATCCATAATTATTAACAAATTTATCCTTTCGGCTTATCAAATATTCATCAATAAAATCTTCTTTTTTAAACTTTTTGTATATGGGTTTCAGCACCATCTCTTACTGATAAGATATACCAATATTCTTGGTCTGCAAATTGCTACGAGACAAATAACTATTTTTATTACAAATATCTTAAGTTTGAACTTACTGGAAATAGTAAAAGTAAAAAGAATTTTTCGATATATGGACGATTAGTAGTCAATTGTCTAAATTTTACAGTTAATAGTTGATAAGAAAAAGTCTTTGTTTTCTGTTGAAAACTAATGTGTTTCTCATGAATACATAAGTTGATGTATTTGATTTCTAAAGTAGAAAACTAATTTTTCTGTAGTTTCTAGTGGCAGTAATGAATATTGTTTACATAGCTGTAAATTTTATATTTATTTATTTTGTTTAGTTTCATTCATTTAATTTGCAACGGTAGTTTACTGATTTTAATCATTAGTTGTTTGTATATATGTATGTTACGGTAATCGATGGTTAACTGGGTAAAGTCATATTGACTAAAGGAATGCATCTTGACAACTTTTCCTATTTGTATAATTAAATGAACATATGCATTTTCATTACCCAAAGTAAATATACTGATTCGTTTTACATTCGTTTAACTACTTAAACGAAAATATAAATTAACTCATTGATGGATGCTTTCACAACAAACTTTTCATTGAATATAAATCATTTTTAACTGTACATTGATATCCTCTTTATTTTTAGCATTTAAATATTTTGTTCAGGTGGTAAATTTTTTCAAACAATTATTACAAATTAAAATATGAATATTTATGACAAGAATCTTTTGCTACAAGCATTTTTCCTAAAACAATTTACAAACAATTAATAGCAGAAAATATCGTATACTTGTATATAGACTCACACACGTTATACACTGTAAGTTTCGGGTTCAAATCCCGCCCATGGTATATTAGCTAGTAGAACAATTTTCGACTGAACCTTACCATTGATTATTGTGGTTAACAAAACCATATAAAATCAGTGACTACCGGTCTGGAATTCCTGAAAATCCTGAAAATATTCTGGAATTAAAATCCTGATGTAATTTTCTGGAAAAAGAAATATTGTTATTTTAATTTAATTTTGCCAACTCGAAACCACTGAGCCATTAAATTAATAAACTAAAATAAATAATTGTAATTGAGACAAACTATAGGTGGGGATCTTTTTTACCATTGGATGGCATATTTAAATTAGGCAGCAATAAAGGAATTTTTCGAGATAATATTTTCAACCCATATTCGAAATCATATAGTAATTCATAATTCGTAGAAATCGAATAGTGAACTTATGAAGTGAACAAGTTGTTTTTTACGACTAAAACTAAATATAAAAAATGCCTCCCCAAAATATGTACCGCCCGGTGCGGACCGCCCCCGCCCCCCCTTAGGTACGTCACTGTGCACATGTACTTGTGAATGTCACTGCTATTTTATAATAATTAGTTAGACATCATTGCTTTTTTGTTTCCTAGTTATAACTAAATGTCCTGGAATTTTATATTTTAAAACTGGTCGACATCAAATGTAACAATACGACACCATTTCTGATGCAACCCTAACAATACGATATAAGAAACAACTCCTGCGCATGCGTGAACCTCGTCTGACATTATCGGCGCCGATCGTTCCTTGATGGACGTTAATGGGTCTATATGCTACCGCTCTGCTGTGAGTTATGTCGAAGCGCTTGCATATAATAAGACCAAGCCCAACTTTCAATGCTTGAGCAGCTTGCTCACCGCTCAAGCTCTTGTCTCATGAATGAATTCAATTAACGCCAAGTTTCTAGCTTGTCTAGTTGAATGCTTGGCCAAATATGTAAGGAGGAACTAGACCAACTGAAGTGCAATGTCGTCAGCTGGAAGGCAGGGTTATCGAAAGTGAGTTAATGTGAATCGGGAGATTGCATGAAAAGATTGTCGCGAATTTCTAACATTGTTACAATGCTTGATTAATTAATAAAGCATGTGTAATACGTACATATACCTACTCTTGAGAAATTTGTCAATGAAGATCTTCCGGTTTCAACTGTTTTGAATCATCTTTTACTGGCATTGGTCCATTGGCCATAATTCTTCCTTCATAAGAAAGAGCTCGCTGTTCAGATTTCACTAAAACCTTATTTTAGACCAAAATATATCAAATTAAAAAATCAAAAACAAATAATGGGGTAGTGGTTCAGTGGTATCGAATCGGCCTGTGGATCCTAAGAACCCTGGTTCGATTCCCACAGCCGACAAACATTTTCACCAATTTAAAATTACTCCTGTGACTCCCCCATCACTAACATCTTTGGCGGCCGGATTTAACGGCTGGTAACCGCACTTCACGTGCATAAATATATCACTTACCGAGATCTGTTTCGACAGAGTGCCACACCCAGTAATGGATAAAAGGCGTGATATATTTTTATTTATTTATTTAAAAAAATAAATAAATATATCATCACATATTTTACCCATTACTAAGTGCGGATACCAGCCGTCAATTAACGCTCCCCAAATATGTTGGTGGAAGGGGAGCCACAGGAATAATTTTAATGTAGTGAAAATTGTTTGCAGGCTTTGAAAATCAAACAGGGGTTCTATGAAAAGTTTTCTAGATCCGCCCTTGCCTTCAAGTGTTGTATATTCCGCGTCTTCTGCTTGGGAAATTAAGGTAGTACTAGTATGACGGTGGCGCCATAGGTTGTAGAGTGGCGAAACTGACGCTCAAAAAAATATAAAAATTGAATAAAATTAGTGTTTTATACCTATTATGATTTGTATATCATGAATTGTTAACAGGTTGTTGGTCTAGTGAATTTTCAAATACTATACCACCGTGTGGTGTTGCCATTATAAATTTAAAACAAGGCTTTACATGGCTATATATCCATTACTAAACGATACAAAACTTTCTCCTTCTGATACAATATACATGGATAGTTCTAAAACATCATACTAGTTTTTCAAATGAAACTGCAAAATTTTAGAGGTACACAAACCAAATATGTGCGATTCTGAGTGATGATCGCCATAAGCCCCGTGTATAAGAACTCAACTTTACAATAGAATATATTTGTTCACAGACGATGAATGTGTTTCATATTTTAACAGGATGCGTATGACTATCCAATGTTTACGTGCGCCAAATTTCATTCAGATCTGCAAAAAAAAATTTCACGCTAGTACTACCTTAAATAGGACTTTCGAGATGAAATGTCTTACTTTCTTCCCTTGAAATAACTATTAAATTCTATAATTAAGAAGCATAGAAAATAGAACAAATTAATTTTAAATATTTGAAAAAAGTTTACAATGTATGTCAGAAATATAAATGATATTTAGTTGCTTTGGTCATTATTCTTATTGACACGTATCAATTATGAAGTGCGTGAGAGTAATAATACATGTCAATATTATAATGAAAATATGCAGGTAATATAATCATTGAATAGAAATTAAATAATGAAACACTTAATAACAATTCATACAAATAAATCATTGAAAAGCAAAGCAAAATAAAGTGACTCGTACAGCAATACAAGACAATGCGGCATAAAATGGCAAATTTACTTTACATTAAGTATATATTAGATATTGGTAATAACATAACAGATGTTTGAAACGCCTGTGCAAATGCCTAAAAGCAATTTTCGCGATAAGAAAAGATTGCTTCACTTCCTTATAATACAACTATTTGCCATATTGACAAGGAAATAATAAAGGAAATTATATACAAAGATACGAGCTATTCTAAATATGGATAGCAATGCATATGTTTTACGTGATTGTGGACGAAATTGGTTCAGCGCTCAGCGGCAAACAGGCGAACTAATACCATGATCACATGCTACACGAACGTTTAATCACGGAAATCTGCATTCATAATTCTATGGTTCCGTTTACTTACATTACAACTTTTTCATTATTTCGTCCCGGATATTTTACATATTTTTTTCATTATGTTATGGAAATAGAAGTCGTTTGCCGGTAGATTATAGTCGAATTATTCTTTCAATTTTGAGGTTAAAAACTGGCTTATCATAAATTCATAATGAATAATGAAAGCTGGGTGAAAGTAAGGGTTAAAATTGATGTATTAAATTGGGGTTCCTTAATGTATAAGATAATAAAATATTTTATAACAAGGTATTCCTTAATGACCCCCAATAAACATAAACTACATCTGATTTGTTGATTAAAGAATTATTTTAAATAAGACAATATCCCCTGTAAAATTGATCGCTACGGAGTAGATAGCTTAGTACGACTGCGTTGTCCTGTGGTTTTAAGAACCTGATTTCGATTTTCGCAGCCAACAAACTTTTATCCCTGTAGCTCTCCCGTTACTAACACTCTTTAAGAGTCTTGATTTGACGGCTGGTTGCCGCAGTAGAATATATAACTTACCGAGTTCTGCTATACGAAAATGGGTAAAAGATATGATGATATATTTTTATTTTTACTATTTGAACATGAATAAGTATATAGGTACTAGCAAGCCTGAAACAGATAACAAAAGATAAATTATATTAATAAAAATGATTTAATTAAAAAAGGAATCAAAAGATCGAGGGTTATTTATTTCAACTATAAACGACGACGTTTCGAACACTTGTTCGTGTTCATCTTCAGGTCAAAAACTTAACCACGACGTGGTTATTAACAATTTAAAATGACAAATTTATTTTTAAATAAGTTACATGTTTAAAAAAAAATTAAATTATATATATTTTTTAAGTGTATGCAAGTTTGCACACTTCCGAGTCAAAACGGCGACTTTATCCAAGAAGCCTGGATCTTTTGATTCCTTTTTTTTAAAAAATCTACTTTTACGGCTAATAATCAAAACGTTAACAAAAATGATTTAAAATCAAACAAAATTTTGAAAATCTAATCAATTAATCAACATAATAACAATTGTCAAAATTAAGTCATTGTACAATAATAGTATATTTTAACACAAGTTTGGCAATGGTTGTTGCTACACATATGTTACATACTATTTTTTCTACGGTCGTAAACTTTTATTTCTTAAAGTCAATATTTGACATCTTTAATTTATTGTTATATTTCACATTAATTCAAATAAAAAGATTGCTCCACAACATCATAAACTAAGTGCAGTAAGAAGTGTTGTTAAAAGATACTTTCCACACTCATTTTGAAAGTTTATATATTGACTTTTCAACACGACCATAGACAAAAAACTGGTTTTTACAAATTTGTATCAGCAGGCACTTTCCTTGGTTGAAACTTTCAATGCTTGTTCATTAATATTGTGTACCTTTTTCCAAATTTAAGACGTAGCAAATGCAGAAAACTGTGTTAGATGTACTACTGCATCATATTAAATCACGTGTCCACCTCCAGGCATTTGTTTCTTAGTCCCAGTTTGTTTGATGGGCATTTCATTTTTCAATATGAAAACACCCTTACTTTGGTAGTTAACTGACGTTGTGCAGAACAAATTGATACCTGTAAATATGTTCTAAAACTTTAGTGCCTACTTCAAACTTATATTACTTTACTAAAGTTTTTTTTTTTGTTCTAAAGCTAAGCTCAGTGAAGTGGTAGTTTATAGATTCTTAATTTTATGGGGTACTTATTACTTGTTCAATAATATAAGTAATGACGAACAGCTAGTAGGTACTAATTAGATTTTTATTAATTTAATTATATATTTTAAGATTTAAAGATGTAAGATCATAAAATCATATAGGTATTACTGAATTTTTAATGGGGGATTCAAGTGGTAGAACTTTTTAATATATATTTATTAAAATAAATTCTTGACCGTACATCATATTTAATACAATATAAAATCATACCATAAATTATATCTTTATTGCTGAAATATGAAAGTTAAAGTTGAATAATTTAAAACGTTCGCACTGCCATATTGCAATGACGTAGTTGCATTAAGCCAATCACAGAGGTTTGTCTGAAACGTTTGTCGGTGCTCAAGAAGACGAAGAAGAAATAAGCATTCAGCATTCTACGATTCTACCAATGACGTATAATACTAGACGAATTATGCCGTATTCAAGTCAATACAGTGTTGTGAAGCAGAGAGGAATGGAATAACTTGACGGTCCGCCGGATGCGCGGCAAGGAGCGAGTACACTTTGATGTTATGCAAGTTGCTCCTTGCCGCGCACCCGCCTCACCCACCAGTTATTCTATCCCTTTTTTCTTCACACCAAACGCCGTTGTTATCCGTCTAGTTATGTTTTGTCTGAGGATTCTACTGACAACGACAAGTTACGTGTTATTTATCTCTGTCTTATCTGTCTCTCTTTAAGCTAAGATGCAACTACGTCATATTCATTTGTTTCGAAAGTTTAAATATTTTTATCATGCTTAATACAAGTTTTTTAAAAAAATAAAAAAATTGGGTATAATTATTTTATTACGTAGATTAATATATAAAAAATTCAAAAAAGTCTTGATAGGCCCATTATCCAATGTGTAGTTGTTTCGAATCTTGTGCGTTAAGAATTGTTGAAGATTTAACGATCTAGAAGAGAACATTGCTACGAGCAATCTCTTTAAAAAAATCAAATGCATTAAGCGACTTTTCCACACTTTCTACTCCTGTACATTGAATTTATTGTAATTTCCGCATATATTTGATTTGCAATTATTTAAATTTCCATTTAACTATTTAATTGATTTACCTACTTTTGAAATCAACAAATTGACAGCTCAAATTAAGAGTAAGTGATAGTAGTACACAATTACAAAAAGTAAACCTTCTCACACGGTATTCGAACTGTATAATTAATTTATTATATGGGTGGTATTTATTATGTCTTAATGTAATACATATTTCATTAATATTGCTTTTTAATGTCACTCATATTGCAGTCATATGTCTAGTTATGATTTTAATCCCTTTCGTAAAGTTAATAGTTGTCCCAATTTATAGTTCTGATGCGGTTACTATAATTTCGCACGCAATGCTATTTGCCCGATTAAATACAACTCACATAGGCTGCGCTAGTAATTTTTTTTAAAGGGAACATTGCATTTTTTTAACTTGAAATTGTTTCAAACCATATTTTTCATTTTTATTTACTTTAAAATGGGGTAATGGCACAGTGGTAGTAAGTCGGCCTGTGGATCCAAAGAACCCTGGTTCGATCCCCACAGCCGACAAAACATTTTAACCAATTTAAAATTACCCCTGTGGCTCCTCCATCACTAACATCTTTGTGGGCCGTGATTTGATGGCTGGGAACCGCACTTCATGCGCAATAATATATCACTTACCGAGATCTGCTTCGGCAGAGTGCCACACCCAGTAATGGGTAAAAGGCGTGATGATATATTTATTTTAAGAATTTATTTATTGACAAATAGTCTGTTGGTAATTATTAGAAATAATTTTTTTGAAAAAGCCATGAGCGTTTGCCGGGATTTGAATCCAGAACCTTTCATTCGCATGATGACTGCTCTAACCAATTGAGCTACAAACACTCGGCGAATACTCATGCTTTTTCGTGCAATATTTAGTTGAAGAAATGTAAAGTGACATGGGTTCAAATCCCGGCGAACGCTCATTGCTTTTTAAAAAAAAAATTATTTCTGATATATTTATTTATTTATTTTATTTTTTTATTTTCAAACTTTATCGTTCAATTGCTTTCATATATAAATAGTTTGCTATGTTTTTGATTCTAGAAATCTCCAATTTCTCAACCAGCTTACTGGCCATAATGGTTTTTACGTCTTTTGTACGATTATCTCAATAACAAAAATAAAATTTAGAAATATTTGAAAATTATTTAAAATATTTGTGTTTGTTAGGAGTGGAGAAATATTTAATTTTTATTTTCTTCCCTTCTTCCGATCGACAAGTAATTACATTAGCTGTATTCCATTTAACACTTAGTTCAATTAAATCACTTCTGATAAATTAGACAACATGACTAAATGAACTAAATTAAGTAAACTGATGCACTTATTCTAAGTAAATTAGAATCAGTAATTTTAGTACTGGAAATAAAGTCAGCGAAGTAATCCAGAGAAATGAATAGATGATCTGGTTCAGTAAGTATAAGTTAGATCTGATCCAAATGGCAAATGGAATACGCCTTTACTGATCAGTAATTTGTAAACATAACTTACTGCCTTGGCAACAGTATCAGAAAATATTAAAAAAAGATTGTAAAAAAATATTATTTTAATTTAAAAACGGCTCATTGAAAGGTATTGGTATATTTTGAAAGGAATGAAATATAACAGTTTGTGTTATCTTCTTATTCAGGCCATTCGGCGCCTATGTTCCCATGACCCAAAACTGAACAATCTGTTCCCGTTTTGACTGGGTTCAGGAGAGTTCACGTTTGAACCGGAAACATATTGACAGTCCGATTAGGGGAGCGCCTGTTCGGTGTGCACCCAAACCTCGCTGACGTTCAACTTTCATGTTCCGGAAATGTGCTTTGTTTCTGTTATGTTCTGTTCTGTCTACCTTGCGATTTATACACGACATACGGGACAATCACAACTATCCTGACATGTGTCGTTACGTGTTTTTTCTTTATTATTCTTCATTAGTGGATCTTGATAACCCAGGTTCGATTCTTATAGCCGACGAACATTTTTTCACCACATTAAAATTGAGATATGGCCTCGGGAATGTCTAAAAACTGAGGTGTTGAAATTTTTTGAAAGTTCAACACTTCCGGAGGCTCTATCTCAAAAACTAAACGTGATACGAAGTTGCGCTCAACGGCATTGAATTCCCCGTGACCGAATTGACTTATTAGCAAAATTTTAGCTCATTTGAAGAGATTTAAGTTTTTTGAAATTTTTAATTATTTTTCCTATGGGTACCCCTTAAGTTTCTTACGATTTTCAAACAATTTGCTCTAAAACTCTTTCTCGTACGATTATTGTATTGAAAATTTACATACATATGTATTTTGACCCGTTGAATCCAATGGTCGAAACCCCAAGTGTGTACGACTTCTAGTTTTTAAGATATTGTCCAAAAACTGTTTAGGAAAAATAGAATGACGAAAATTTTTTAAAATTTTAAAAATCGCTGAAAATTTGTATACAAGTTAATTGAAGCACGACAAATTCAATGCCGTTGAGCGAATCTTCATATCTCGATTAGTTTTTTGGGATATGGCCTCGGGAAAGTCGAAAAACTGAGTTGCTGAAATTTTTTGTAAGATCAACATTTCCGGAGACTCTATCTCAATAACTAAACGTGATACGAATTTGCGCTCAACCGCATTGAATTCCCCGTGTCCGAATTGACTTACTAACAAAATTCGAGTTCATTTGAAGCGATTTAATTTTTTTGAATGATAATTACCGTTAGTCACGTGTAAATACTACCAGCTATGTTTATAGTTGTTAACTAGTGAGTTAGTTAGTTTATTCGTGGTTCTTGCGTACCGAGTTTAATTTTTTATGGAGATGGAGATGGTGGTTGTACATAGACAATTACTAAAGTCAATTTATATTTAAATTTGTGTTGCTGTAATAAAACCACAGATGTGCACATTTGAATTTCGTTATGGACGTTCGTAAAATAAAGTACGTGGATAGAATTACTCTTCAGTTTTTGTCGTAAAAACCTAGGAAATGTACTAATAGAAGGCTATATTCCTAAGGACCAGACTTTATATCATGTTAACAATTGAGATATATAAATTTATACGAGGGTAGGGTGAAAAGTCCCTGAAAAATAAAACAGATGGCGCCACAATCGCAAATCTCATGTGACATTTGTGATGTACCATCTTTAACTAGAACGCATTAAAATGTTCAGACTGATATGTCATTCAGATCTGTTTTGACACCCATCGAAAGCAAGCAACCTTGAAGATTTTTGAAAACATGGAAAAACGTGAATTTCGCGTCTTCATTAAACATTATTTCTTGCGTGGGGACTCCTCACCATCGATTGGAACGATTTACAAGTGGTTTACTGATTTTCGTTTTGGTAGTATGACCACAAAGGACGCCGAACGTATAGTTTTCATATACTTATTTACTGAACCATCGATGAAAAGAAGTAATATATTTATTTCAACATACGCCGAATGAATAATATGACCCTGTTTAATAATAAAGGTAATTATTATTTGTAATAAAAACAATTTGGTTGTTCAAACAGCTGTTTCCAGTGTGCCAGCGCCCCCTGAGATCATACAGAATAATTCCTACTATTTTATTCGTAGATAGTTCATGTATGCATCATCTTTCTATTCAAGCCTACTACTTACTACATTGCATTCTTCAGTAGAATTATGCAAATTGTAATATTTCATTTTGATTTATCACTTAAATGCTAATACACTGGCCATAATTATGCGCATACCATTCTATATAAATTAATTATAAAATATATGCAGCATGCTGCAATGTTTGTAATTTAGTTTTTATGGAGATTGTAGGTTTTATGATCAAAGGAGTTAGAGGCGATTATCCAATGGCAGAAAGTGGATTGGATACCTCATAAGAAAAATATGTAATTTTTTAACATATTTGTGTAAATAAATATTGAAACATGTAAACGGTATTTTATGCAAAAAATATATGTAATTGATAACTGCAAGTTGATTAATTGAATTCGTTTCATGCAGATTGAAATCTGATAAAATAGAAAAAGCGATTGGAAACATATTAACGAAAGCTTTGAAAAATTACTCGTACTACTATTCTTAAAAATATTTTATACTTTGCACAAAAAGAAAATAGTTACTGTGTAGTGGAATCTAAACCACTCAAAACAATCGAACCTCCCTATCTGCTACTGATCGATAAGTGATTATCCTATGACTAAAAGTTTTTACTCTGATATTTCTACTTTATTTGTATGCTTTTTAGTCTCGTACAAAACAGCCAGTATATAAAAAAATATATTTTTTAAAATACTTGTATTGTAAGTTACCTATCAATGACAAAATTTAAACACAATAAGTGCAACTTTTATTGCACAGTGGTTTCCATGATTATATCAGAAATATAATATAATACCGTGGACAGTAAGTAAATATTACATATCAAGGTCATGTTTGTTTTGACAGCAGTAATTTTGAAACCTATTTTTCCCCTTCTATTTGTGCAAGTATTGTAAAAAATAGCTTACTAACCTCGAACTGTAAGTGATTTTTTTAAGTCGCGAATAGGAAATCTCGATCCTATGGGCCTCGATTTCCCAAACTACATTCTTGACCTAAAAACTGTCACTTACAGTTTATGGTACGTAATATAATATAACCACACTTCTTACGAACCTGTCAGTGAACTGTCATTATATTTATTTTTTAAATAACACCTGCATATATAAGTAAATAAAATGCATGAATATAAAATAAAAACGCTAGGGTAAATTATTGTGGTCTCAGACTACCAAAATTATGATAATCTGTATAATAACGTTAAAAAATAAAAATAGTCATTACTTATTGATCATTAATAGATAATGACACAGTTACGGAATATAGGGTAATTACTAATTCAGCAATTGGACCATAAACATCAATTTTAATTATGAAATAATTTGCTAAATTTTAGTTAATGTAAATAAATTCTTGATATGTGGTGGTCATTAAATTGTTTTTCGAAACTGTTTGAATGAGACATGTGCATATTATACGTATGTAAATTTGATTGCAAATATGTGACGCAAAACAAATATTGTGCTATGTTTCATTCGATGCAGTAAATATCTGCTCTTGCGTTAAACTTTAAATTAAACATTTTATGAGTGTAGAAAGTGATTTGAACGAACGTATTTGCTTAATAGAACACATGTTGTTTGACACTTAATATACTCATAACCTTATATATCTGCCAGTAATTTTAATTACACGCTTAGATTGACCTGCAGAAAACAACTTAAAGTGAAAAACATTACAATACTATCATAAAGAGAAGAATAATATAGGTGAACTTGCTATTTTGATCACTCTTAAGATTTGACTTTTTTGAACCAAGATATTCACCCTATTTTGTAACTATTATTATTTGTTACCGATCGATAAATGCCCCTCTATTCTGTAACTCAATTATTATCTGTTAACGATCGATAAGTTAATGACAATCCTTATTTTTCATATTTAATTTGCAGATTACCACAATTTCGCCATTCTGTGATCAAAATATTTTTTTCTGTTACTTCTGGTTCGATTCCCATAGGCGACAAACAATTTTCATAATTTCAAAAAAGCTACCCCTGTGGCTCCTCCACCACTAACATCTTTGGGGGGCCGTGATTTGACGACTGGTAACCGCACTTCACGTGCAAAATATATCATTTACCGAGATCTGCATCGGCAGACTGCCACACTCAGTAATGGGTAGAAGGCGTGATGATATATTTATTTATTTTATTTATATTATTTGTTATAATAAGAGCTACGTATATTAGTAAACAAAATGCATGAATATAAGATAAAAATGGCTGTGTAAATTATGCTGATCTCAGAATAACGAAATTGTGATCATCCATAAAATAACGATGAAAAATAAAAATTATCATTAACAGATCATGATAATATATTCCTTTGAAATCTTGAAATCCCTTGAAATTTTATATTTTAAAATTAGTAGATTCATTGTTTTGCAATTAAATGATTAAAATCTGTCTTATGATTCAAGAGCATTAGTTTCCACTATTTAAATAATGATTAAAAATGTCATCATCAGACTTTATTTACTTAGAAACACATTCACCATGACTCTCTCTATGAATATTTGTAGTAGAATGTTCCCCTATGTCAACATTGTTTATTATTCGTGAATAATATCATGTTACATCAAACAAATCATGGCACCGTGGCTCTTGCATGCATATGCACATAATAGATGCAGCTGTTATTTTCAATGAGGATGATTCACTTTCACCAGGACAGCGTCTGCATTTGTTTGACGTGACGGGACTCCTGTAATTAAAGTGTCAAATTTCATGTGTGTCTGTCACGGACTATGTTATTAGCATTAAATTGTTTTACAGATGGAATTTAATTTTGTAAACGCATAATGATGAAGAATGTTGTACTAGAAGGGGTTTCGTAAGAGTGGATGTCAAATATGTTTGAATGATTAGTGTAATTACTGAAATTTACATTTTATTAAGCTCTTTAGTTTATTAAATTAATTCAGTTTATAACAAGAATGTTTATTGTTGAATATAAGTAGTATTCAATTTGCCACTTGATTCACTTACATAAATCAGTTCAGATAAATTAGATAACATTACTAAATGAACTGAACTAAGCACAAACTGATGATTGGGATGAATTATTTCAAAGTAAATTGGAAATAGTAATTCTAGTATTGGAAATAAAGTCAGCGAAATAAAAATGTAAGTTAGATCTGATCCAAATGGCAAATGAAAGGCGTATTTCATTTGCCATTTGAATCAGATCTAACTTACATTTACTGAACCAGATCACTTATTTATTTCGCTGGATTACTTCGCTGACTTTATTTCCAGTACTAGAATTACTTATTTCTATTTACTTTGAAGTAATACACTCCAATAAGTGCATTAGTTTGCTTAGTTCACTTCAATACTCATGTTGTCTAATTTATCTGAACTGATTTAAGTGAACCAAGTGGCAAATGGAATATAGCTGAAATATGCCTATTCCTATACTATGCATATATTCACGGTAACCATGACAATATGTTTTACCCTACGACCATATAAAATAGACAAACCATAGGAACATTTGTTGTGAAGCCAACACATCCGAAAGTAGGGAAAGAGAAATGACTCATATAACTTTGTTTACAAATAAGTTCCTAATCAAAACTACCATAATATAAGTTTGTTTCAAAATTATATTTTAAATTTACGTGACTATTATATATTGTCCGGCAGTACGGTGGGTAGCGTTACGGAATTTGAATTTCTATGGCAGTACGCCACATCTGTCGACTATAGTCGTATTCCATTTGCCATTTGGATCAGATCTAACTTACATTTACTGAACCAAATCACTTATTTGTTTCGCTGGATTACTTCGCTGACTTTATTTTCAGTACTAGAATTAGAGATTCTAATTTATTTTGAAGTAATTCACCCCAATATGTGTATCAGTTTGATTAATTCAGTTCATTTAGTCATGTGTTAAAATAAATCTGAACTGATTTAAGTGAACCAAGTGGCAAATGAAATACAGCTAATATTTTCGTTTATTTTCGAAGCTCTTGTGGTATAATAATTGACTATACTTTAAAGAAACAATATTATTTTAATTTTCTTTTAATGATTTGACAATTGACGATCAATATCAAAAAATAGGTAAAAGATGTTAAATAAATAAATAAATATATCATCACGCCTTCTACCCATTACTGGGTGTGGCATTCTGCTGAAGCAGATCTCGGTAAGTGATATATTTTGCGCGTGAAATGCGGTTACCAGTAGTCAAATCACGGCCCCCAAACATATTAGTGGTGGAGGAGCCACAGGGATAGCTTTTTCAAATTATGAAAATTTGTCGCCTGTGGGAATTGAACCAGGGACCTCAGGATCCACAGGCCGACTTCATACCACTGAGCTAGCCATCCCATAAAAGATGTTTTGATTCGTAATTCAAATAGTTCGTAACCAATGTGACAAAGATTTTGAACTTAACAAGGAGAAAAATTGCTTAAACAACGTTTCAAATTTGAAATTCCTTTGTACTATCAGCTCTTAGAAAAAGCCGTTACAAATTTTTCAAATAGTTTTAGAATTTGCAAAATATTGATATTGAATTATTGGACGTCACAACAATGTTTGCTTATTAAAATATGGGCTGTTAATCTTTCAACAGACTTATAAAATATATTTTATAGGCACACATATATCTAAAATATGTTGAAGAAAATCTATAGTGTGAATATTAAATATGATACTTTATTGAACATAAAATTAGTTATGAGTTATAGTAGTGAGCAAAGCCGAAGAATTCAACATCTGCGATATTGCATTTTAAAAATACTTACTGATAACTCTTTTAAGAATAAACAATGATTTATTAATCTTTGACGTGGCATGTCGAGAATGCGTTATTTATAAACAAAATAACAATCTTTATGAGGTTATTGAATGCGGAACACTGATAAAAATTGTTTACTGAATTTTTATGTTTTATTAATATTATTATAAACGTTGATTATTACTATGAATATTATTGTATTTTATGATTATTTTAATATAATTATTTATGCAGAATAATTGAATTTAATGGTGTTATTTTATTGTTTCAGGGTCTCTCAAACGGTCTATCGAAATAACGGTGCCCAACTCCATCTGTGATGTTCCAGAGAAGCTGCTCATGTCAGGAATCAACTTACCTGGTAATATTTCTTTCAATTTTCTTTTTTAATTGTTTTGTTTTATATAGAAAAGTAAATAATATCTAATAACTTCAAGGAATGTTCATATCGTATTTACCAAATAAATTGAAACATAGTTATTTAGCATAAAAGAAAATAATTTTTGTACAAATCAATTCTCTCCCGTAAAAAATGATGGTACCAAATTGCACATGACAAATCACAAACCATATTTATTACAGATTACTTTCATAATTAGTAAGCGATTTTCTCGAATTATTTTGATTAATTTATCTAATTTGTGGCATTGAGATTGGACAAAATTTCAGTATTGAACACTGTCAGTGGCGTACCTAGAACTTTTGCCGCCCAGGGCGGTCTCCAATTTGCCGCCCTTTCTACGACAATCAAATGGTGGTTTTTATAAATTAAAAAAATAAATATAAAATAAATATATCATCACGAATTTTACCCATTACTGGGTGTGGCACTCTGCCGAAGCAGATCTCGGTAAGTGATATATTTATGTACGTGAAGTATGGTTACCAGTTGTCAAATCACGGCCTCCAAAGATGTTAGTGGTGGGGAAGCCACAGGAGTAATTTTAATTTGGTGAAAATTGTTTGTCGGCTGTGAGAATCGAACTGGGGTCCTCAGGATCCACGAGCCAACTCGAAACCACTAAGCCATTACCGCATTAAATTAATAAACATTAATAAATAATTGTAATTGAGGCAAACTATAGGTGGGGAATTTTTTTACCATTGGATGGCATATTTAAATTAGGCAGTAATAAAGGAATTTTTCGAGATAATATTTTCAACCCTACATTGACTTGACGATGAAGAAAAATATTCGAAATCATATAGTAATTCATAATTCGTAGAAATCGAATAGTAAACTTATGAAGTGAACAAGTTGTTTTTTACAACTAAAACTAAATATTAAAAATGCTGCCCCAAAATATGTGACGCCCGGTGCGGACCGCACCCACCGCCCCTCACTAGGTACGCCACTGAACACTGTATTTTTGGCTGACACTACAAATAGTCATTTATCTATTGACACTTGTAATGTTTATAATTATAATTTAATTATTAATATATTACAAATAACTATCAAACCAGAGGTACTAATATGTACTCTTCAAATTAAAAAAAAAATCTGTTTGTCTATAATTAGTATATCAAATTATACAACCAATTAAAGTTTCGTGCATAGATATAGAAACACCCTGTTCAAATAGTAATCATTTAAAAGATCTTATTTGACAAATTTCAAATCAATTTTTTATACAGATTCTACATTGTTTTGAAATCAAATCGAATCTCTTTCCATATGAACGACACAATCGTATTCATCCATTCTCACTTTAAAATTGATAACTGCATGTCAAGATAATAATTTACGTCATTGATCTTATTATGGATAGTATCGTTAACACTTTTACAACAAACAGAAAAACAAAAAAAATATTTTATATTGTTGACGTTCATATTGTACAAAGTGCAATATTTTTACACCCAATGAAAACATCGTCCATAAACACACCATTCTCTTAAATTCCTTCCTACAATTATTTTACTATTTATTGTACATCAAACATTGATACCTCATATTACCACCTTTCAAATTTCCACCATACAACAAAACACCACAGTAACAACAACAATCCAACAATTAATAGCTGCTAACATTCCTCCATTTTACTGTCGTGGTGTCCAGCGCGTGCCTGCGCATGCGTGGCACTCGGAACTGATAATGGCGGACATTTGATGTTAGCACGCACTTCACACTTCACAGAACAGAGAGAATATTTCGAGAAAACGACTTGACAGTTTTACACTTCTGGTTGTTTGCTGCTGTATTCATGATGGTGAATACTTGTTGGAATGGCTGGTGATTATTGCTGGTGTGAAGATAGTTTAAGGTTACTGCTGCTGGTGTTGCTGATGTGGTGGAATATGATCTGGTGGAATTTGCGTAGTAGCAGTTTGTAGAATTTTATCAATCTCATTGAGAATTTGCTTACTGTAACTACAATTTAACTTATGAATTGTTTTATACTTCATTTCCCCATTTTCACCACATTAAATACTACTCCTGTGTAGGCTTGCCACCTCTCCGGGTTTGTCCCGGAGACTCCGGGTTTCAGTGAGTTATCTCCGGGCTCCGGGTTTAATTATTATTTCTCCGGGTTGTGTAAGTAAAATTGAATATGTAGTGCTATGTAGTTAGTTGTCCAGGATAAACCTGTCTCACTTTCGGAATCTTCTACGCCGCTAAATTATCAAATTTTTTTCTTTGATAATCTTCTCTGTTATCTAGTTTAATTTCTGTCACTAAATCTTCCAATTTCTTGATTCTGTCCTTATGATTTTAAGGAAGAATTTATACAATTAATTTCGGTTCTAATATTTGATATATCATCTTGTATCAGATTAAATTTTTTAGAATTGTATCAAGTTTTCAGAAATAGACATAATTTTAGGTGAGGGGATGTCTTCTGTTGCATGTGATTATCTTCAATTTTGTCAATATTGTTACAGTTTAATCGTATATATGACGTTGAATACACTAATTTTATTGTTACAGTATATTTATCACTTCCAATCTTGTTTTATTTTATTTTATTTGTAATTATTTTACCATGATAACAAAAACAAAACTTTAATAAAACAATGTAACCCTGTTTTGATCAAATATGGTAATAATAATAAAATAGTAAGATCTTTAAAAAAATAGTCATCGTCTCCGAGCGAAACTTAGTTCTGAGGTGGTAACTCTACTCTGTGGCTTCCCCACCACTAACATCTTTGGGAGCCGTGATTTGACGACTGATAACCGCACTTCACGCGCAAAAATATATCACTTACCGAGATTTGCTTCGGCAGAATGCCACACCCAGTAATGGGTAGAAGGCGTGATGATATATTTATATTCATTTTAACTTTTATATTCCGGTAGAATATTTAAAATAAATTATTTCTCTATTTTATTTGTAATGTTGTTATAAAATAGTTGAAATAATTGACGTTCGTGTAAAGTAGTCTTTTTTGTTGGTCGTAATCCGCATTTATTTTCATTAACAAATTACGTACCATCTATGTTCTCGTTTTTCTTCTTCAACTTTAGCTGCTATTACTGCATTACCATTAGCACATACTAGCATAATATAAGAGCATACCTATAATACTTAATTTATATGCTCCCTACTTAACTGCGTATTGTTCTACAAAAACTTGCAGCTATAAACATGACGCTAGAGCTAGTCCACGCATTAACGCGTACACAGTTTTGACTTACGCAGAGTAATTCACTTAATAAATCACTTTAATTGAAGGCGAAGTCGCTAGCCAACTTGTAATGGAACACCTACATCCTTAATATATTTAATCAGTGCGATCATTAGTGCTAGTGTTCGTCGCTTGTGTCGCTACACTCGCAAAACAACTGTGAATAAGCTTATAGGTACATTCGTAAATCGAAGTTGGTTTTGAGTTTTACTTCAGTTTTTATTGTTTAATGGCGTCAAGAAGCTAATAGGTGTTTTTACTGTATCTAATTTAATTTCTTTGCTGCACAGTACAACAGGAACTTAATACCAATTATAGTGCAGGATTCTAGACTTTTAATTCGGACTCGAGCCGCGCACGAACGATCGAGTGCTAGAGTTGCTTTCTGTAACGAGTGTTTTATACTATTTTCTGTGTTTCGGCTTTCCTTTACATTATTTCTTTATAAAGTTGACATTTTCTATAGAGGGAAATTTTTGGTAGAATATTTACGTTGGTGACAATGACTTGCGATTGATTTTGTCCGGTTCGCGCAATAAAAATTCTATTTGTGACAATTGATTAGTTGTCATATGTCAAGTAAAAATTATAATTTTCTGTAATACTAGTACGAGTATAGCTCAAAATAATCGATTTTTTTTTTATATCAAGGAGTGTATAAAAGAGATAAACTTCATTTCTATTACAGAACTATTTAGATTTTAGAATGTACTAACAATATTGCTATTTTAAAATTATCGCGCTCATTTGACAATAAAAAAAAAACTTTAAATTGGTAGGACTGATACATAAATTTATTTCCTATTATTGACAGTGACATTTGAATAATTAAATTAATAAAAATCGTTTTATTTCTCAACATTAATCACAGAGCAATAATATAAAGTATTTCTATCACTCAACCTATTTGTATTTATTATAAAAGTAACATGTTAAATACAGAGTGATCAAAAGGAATTGTTACAGTTGGCAATAAAAAAAAGTACTTGAAATTGGTAAGCCTGATACATAAATTCATTTCCTGTTGTTAACAGTGACATTTAAAATTTAAATTTGAGTACATTTATTTCTAAAGTATTTCTATTACTTAAAAAGTCAAAATTCTATTAGCTGTCAGACTCCTGACATAACATATTTGTATTAATTAGAAATGTCAAATAGCATTTCCGCCTTTATCTGGCGTTGTGCCAACTGTGAAATAAAAAGATCTCCAGAATTGTATTGCCAACTATAACAATTCCTTTTGATCACCCTGTAGTATTTCCGCCTTCACCTGGCGTTGTACCAACTGTGGAATAAAAAGATCCCCAGAATTGTATTGCCAACTGAAACACTTACTTTTGATCACTCTGTACTATGTATACATATAATTATGACAAAATTAACATTAGAAAAGTTTACTAATTACTTATAATGCATGAAACAATAGCAAATTTTATTTTCCTTGTTCATTTATTTTTATTCATTTTTTTTTTAATTCATCATTGTTGCACCTTTATTTTAATGGTTTTATTAAGTTTTTTCACGATTGATGACTTTAGTCAATTCCTTAAACATCACTACTAATAATATGAAAAAGTAGGTATAATCTAACATAAAATTAAAACTAAGATAGCAGTTTGCAAAGCAGAATATCATTGGTGAATGTACCCTGGGCGAGGCAGCAGTCGGCCTACAACGAAGTACCTACAGCATGTCGCTGTTATCAGTAATACATGCTAATGTGAAACTCGTAAACAGTTTAATTTACTGGCAAGGATTTTATTGTGAGGTGTTGTATCGCTGTCTTATTGTTTTCTTGTTAGATGTTTTGTTTTGTTGTTCTGCTGTTATTGTTTCTTGGATTTATCGTTAAGAAATTAATTACTTTGATGCTTTTCTTCTTTTGTTTGCGTTTTTCTAATAAGAAAACTTGCAAGGCAATAAGAATTAACAGAAAGGTTAAGGTCTTTGAAATCATTGTCCTCCACACAGAGTTTTATGTCAAGATTAATTGTACATCATAATCTAAGATTGTCTTAGATTCTTTAATTTTTTTTTGATATCTTAAATTCTTTTGAAAAACTAAGTTTGTCTTTGAAAGCATAAATAATATAATTTAATTTTAGTTTAATTGTATTTTCTTGTAGTATTTTTAATACTTATTAATTGATTCCTCCGATAATTAAAGTGAATTTGTAAACCAATCTAGAACAAAAGTTGCACGCATTAAAATTAAATATAATTTTACTGTGTCACAGCTATTGTATAATAATTTGTTTGACATTGCTTTTTTGTTTCATGGCTATGTGGATAACATAAAAATACGCTCTCGTATCTAAAAACTGTGATTTCGGTCAAGAATACATTTGTTTCGAAAGTATAGAACAGTTTTTGAAGAAAATCTTCAAGTCATAAAATGTTTTTACGTTGAACCAAATATGCAAAACAAACTTTTTTGACAATTATTTATAATTTTGTTTCAGTTTCATGGCTATTTCTATAAAGTATCTGTTTTCAAAATAACCATCAAACTTGTTTTTTAAAATAAAATAAACATATTATATCGTCACGCCTTTTACGTATTACCGATATAATTATGCGCGTGAAGTACGGCTACCATCAAATCACGAACCCTAAAACTGTTAGTGGAGATGGAGTCACAGAGAAAATTTTAGTTTGGTTAAAATTATTTGTAGGCTATGGGAATCGAACCCGAGTTCTCATATCTACAGGCCTACGTAGCCACTCAGCCGATAAAAATGAAATGTCAAAAATTAAATCTGATAGCTACTTAGATGCAGAATTTAATTCTCTACAACATTTATTTTAAATGTTTTTGTCTAAAATATTTTAGGAATTTTTGCCCAAGGAATAACTGATTTACCATGGCTAGTTTTTTAAATTAATATTTCATATATTGGGGTAGGTGGCTCAGTGGTATCGAATCGGCTTGTGGATTCTGAGAACACTGGTACGATTCCTAAAGCCGACAAACATTTTCATCACATCACTCTACCAATAACATGTTTGGGGGAGGTGATTTGACGACTGGTAAATATCACTTATCGAAATCTGCTTCGATAGAGTGCCATACTCAGTAATGGGTAAAAGGCGTGATGATATTTATTTATTTATTTATTTATATTTCATCAAAAAGAGTTTACAAACTTGCAATAACATCCCAGCTGCATCATAACCGCATCACCCTCCAAATAATGAATTCATAATTAATACAATAAACCTAATTACAATCAATTCCTACACATCGTGCCTTGTTAATATCTATCATTAAATTCTAACGCAATCGATAATTCCATAATTAGAAACAAAATAACAATAAGAAAGCAGTGTTACTCCTGTGCACCGAGTCCGTCTTTGCGAACCGCTAGCGCTATGCGGAAATCACATATGTGTCAAAGTTCACGTCCACACCTACACGGCTGACAATGTGGATTAACATGACGCCGCAGCACTGGGTTCAAAAATGGGCGAATATTAACAACTTGAACCTGCTGGTCGTTCGCACGCTCGATGGGAATGCGAAGACTGACTAATCATTTCACTGTTTGTTATCACGTTTGATTAATGGTAAAGTGAAGTGTTGCTCTGGCCTTTTTATTATTGGGATATTAATATGTGTGGATGGATGAACTTTCACGGAGGAGATGCAAGATTACTGGGGTTATGTGAACCGGCAGGAAGGATTTTATAGTTTTCCTTTAAATTCTACACATTTTTATGTACATGAGCGGTATAGAATGAATGGGTAATTAACTGGTTTCTAATGAGGAGCATACGCATAATTGAATCTGATATTGATAACAGCCCCCGGATCGCGCCATATTGAATATTCGCGATAATAAAATAACTGTTATCGATTAAGGTAGTACTAGCAAGAAATTTTTTTTTGCAGATCTGAATGAAATTTGGCGCACGTAAACATTGGATAGTCATACGCATCCTGTTAAAATATCAAACACATTCATCGTCTGTGAACAAATATATTCGCTTGTAAAGTTGAGTTCTTATACACGGGGCTTATGGCGATCATCACTCAGAATCGCACATATTTGATTTGTGTACCTCTAAAATTTTGCAGTTTCTTTTGAAAAACTAGTATGATGTTCTAGAACTATCCATGTATATTGTATCAGAAGGAGAAAGTTTTTTATCGTTTAGTAATGGATATATAGCCATGCAAAGCCTTGTTTTTAACAAAAAATTAAGAATCCAAATTTATAATGGCAACACCACACGGTGGTATGGTATTTGAAAATTCACTAGACCAACAACCTGTTACCAATTCATGATATTCAAATCATAATAGGTATAACACACTTATTTTTTTAAATTTTTATATTTCTTTGAGCGTCAGTTTCGCCACTCGACAACCGATGGCGCCACCGTCACACTAGTACTACCTTAAGTTAAAATTAAGTTTTTACCTTATATAGCATAAAATAGCCAGTGCTTCCTATACTAGGTACTGTCGTTGCAAAGAGAGAACGCCATAGGAATAAGGGAGAGTAATTCACTTAATCACATCACTGTGAAATTGTATTTATTCCACTTGGCTATAGGATGCTGGTACTCACGTGACAATATGACGTTTTGTGACGTAAAAACAGCTGTTTGGGCTAGGATCACTGCGCCACCTACAAAATGAACAATTTTTTTTTGGGACGAGATTTGAAAAGAACCGTTCTTTTCAAATCTCGTCACAACAAAATAGTTAATTTTGTAGGTGGCGCAGTGATCGCAGCCCAACAAGATTGAAGGTATTTGTGTCATTTAAAATAATATATTTTTTTTAATATATAATATATAAAATTGATTTAGTTTATTGGCGTTATAAAGGTATGGTCCTGTTAACAAATAGAAACCCAATTCAAACCGTACTTTCAACCTTTTGTTTAGTAAACGTGTCCTGTGTCCTCAACCTGAAACAAAAAAATATCATTTAATTAATTCCTTAAAAATCACTAAAAATAAAAACATTATTGAAAGTGTGCTACATTATCTGCTTAAACAATTAAACTCAGTCACAATCACATCTCCGATCTAAAACAGGTCAATCCAATCAAATCACAAACACAATTACAATCAAACCATGATCAATCACTGTCCGATTATCGCTTCACACCTCCAGTGTCGCCAACCCACCGCGAACAACAAAACCATCCACTTATTAGTGTCACTAGGACTGCGCATGCGCGCTCGTCACAGCGCACTGCACGCCGGCGCACTAGCAGTTCTCACGGCCCTGTGACACGTGACCTGCGCTGGACGATGCGAGAAGTGAGGTTATGTGTGGAGACTGTGATCTGTGATCGCTGATTTGCATAGATTAAGCTGGTGAGATTGTTGCGGTGACAACACTGATGCACTGATGGTGTTTGATAACGGGGAAGTTATGGATGGGAGGTTATGGTGTCGTGATTAGTTGGATGAGATAAATTTTTATGTTGGTATTATTACCCATTCTTGTGGTGTTATTGATGGAAAATGAATTGCTAGAATTTGAAGGTTATTTTTTGTTGAATATCATGTTCTTTGCAATCAAACAAAATACTAGAACTTATCTTCAGCCGAAATGTGATTTGATGCAATTTCAACAATTTTTGGGAACCTATTGCCGATGCCAAGATACATAAGAGTGCTCAATCTGCCAGATGGAGATCGCTAGATTGGCATCGCCAATTGGCGATTCAATAAATGCTTAATTATTACACAAATCGTATTTTTAAGCGAAGTATCAGGGACAGAATTCAAAAGTTTGTTAGAGAAAAGCAATTATAAAGAAATGTTGTATAGTCGCCATTTTGTTTCAAGATGGCGGACGAAGATGACGTGCAAGATTTATTAGCATATCTCACATACTTACACTGGGTTGCATGAAAGGTTTATCGGTTCATTAGCAACTAACGGTTCAATAAGTTAAAGAAATTCGCTATTGATACTGTTGCTAGATAAACAATTCTTTAACTAAAGAGCTCTTTATTTTTTTCTTGCAACCCAGCATTAGACTGATAAAGGGAAATGAGTACCTGGCAAAAAAGTGAACTAATTTTGCCAGAAATTCTCGTATATTCCAAATATATTTGTAGTATTATTTAATAATATAATGCAATAGAATAGTTATTTATATATCAAGAGAGAAAACAGGCGATTCTGGTCCGTGGCATGATTATTAGCACGAGGCGCAAAGCACCGAGGGCTAATAACATGCTCAGGGTCAGAAACGTTAATTTCACCCGTGGTACATACAATATTTTTTGCTCAACAAAATAACATTTAATTATATGTTCAAAAGATTAAAATATATTTATAGGTTATGTGTCAAAATAACATTTTGTAAAATCAAGTATTCACAATAAACAAAAATTGTTATTTTATTTATGTATCCATAGGAATGATTATGTCCGTTAATTAATTAATTTCAGCCCGGTTTTGTATATGTATACATATTTATTTCTTGTGTGTGAATTTTAATAAACTGTAATTTATAAAACACTATTTTAAATCCAGCGATACCAGCGGCATACCTCCCAAGGCTTCAATATCTACCAAGAAAATTTCAAGAATTTTCAAAAACAATAAAAAGAAATAGTTGGCTTTCTACATATCATTACACAAGCAATTATCTTTCATCGTCGATGGTAAATTTTATATCGTAATATTTGAGGTTAATGATATTCCACCATTCTTCCTCAAAAAAACATTGTTTTAAATTTAGTACCAAATAAAAAGTTAAAGCTGCAATTATCATCCAACGTATTGTTTATCTTGAACGCACACAATACCTACAAACTACGCTAAAATGTCATTAATTATCCATGAAGTATAAATTAATATTCCACATGGCACAATCACAATCATCTGTGAGACTTTATAACACACGATGTCTTCGTGGGTGATGCTACATTCGATGACAATACCAAGCTGTGCTTCAACAAAGTCATGAGTTGCTACGATACAAAGGCACAGGGCCGCATCTATAAAATTAGAAACAAATACGCAATTTTAACAAGTATGGGTTCCATTTAAAAATCATATCTCGAAAAGGTACCGCACACAGAAAAATATAATAATAACGGGTACGGAACATTTTGCATAAATTTTTGGATACGAGAAAGCTAGCTGCCAGATGGGTGCCGCATTTGCTCTCTGTTGACAACAAGCGCGACCGTGTGACAATTTCAAAGGAATATTTGGCGATGTTCAAGCGCAATAAGGACTTTTTGCGCCGTTTCGTAACCGTGGACGAAACATGGATCCATCACCACACCAGAGACCAAAGAACAGTCGAAACAGTGGACTTGTCCTGGCGAATCGCTGAAACAAACGCCTATTTTGAATGATTGCCAAAATCGTATTATTTGGAAGGGATCGAAAAATTAGAAAAACGTTGGACGAAGTGTATCGAGCTACAAGGGGATTATGTTGAGAAATAAAATATGTTTTGACCAAATATATCGTTTCTTGTTTCATTTTTGAGGGACTTTTCACCTTGCCCTCATAGTTATACACTCTGTATTTTATTGGGACGTTTCAACTATTGTGAATGGTGTCATCCTTAGCCTTAAGTAGTATATTACGTACCATGAACGGTAAGTGATAGTTTTTAGATCAAGAATATAATTCGTGACCTAAAAAAATCACATATATTTCGAGATTAATAAACTATTTTTTACAATACTTGCACAAATAGATGGAAAAGAAAAATAGGTTTCAAAATTGACAGCTGTCAAATTGTTGTCAAGATAAACAGAACCTTGATATGTAATATTTACTTACAGTTCACAGTGGACAGTAAGTAAATATTAAAGTTCTGATATAACAATGGAAACCACTGTGCAATAAAAGTTGCACTAAAGCTACATTCACAAATCGAAATTAGTTTTTGTTTTATGCTTTATGTTTTAGTGTGTTTTTAGGTGCCATTCACAAATAGTTTTATTTTTGTCGATTTTAGTTAGTAGTGACATCTATTATAAATTTCAGAAGATTGGTAATACAGTAAATGCAACTGTCAGATGTGCTAAGTTACATATGCTGTCATATGTTGTTTGTTTACTTTCGTATTTTTTGGAAGAGCAAGATCAATATTATCATAATAAGAAAGTAGGTATTAAAATCTTGTTTTTATTTTCATTCATTTTGACACTCGAATAAAAACAAACTTAGGTTATCGTCAATGCGAAGGATGATAGAAAGAGACAAGTATATATCACTACATCATTCTACGCTACGTCCTATTGGTCTATTCCTAAGTATAAAACGTAAAACTAAAACATAAGTTTGGAGTTTGCAAACTTTTGTGTTAAAACCAAAACTAAATACTGATTTGTGAATGGCTGCATAAGATAACATGTCTACAAGGTTATTAAAACAAAATTGGAAAACATAAAACAAAAACTAATTTCGATTTGTGAATGTAGCTTACTGTGTTTAAATTTTATCATTAATAGGAAATTTACAGTACAAGTATTGTAAAAGTATATGTTGTAAACATTTGCCATAGTTTTTAAAAACATTTGTCATAATTTTTTAAAATATTTACTTGATTAGTTTCTACATTTGTGAAACAATGTTTGTCTGGTCACGGACGGTCACAGAAAATGAATAAAGCGAAGCGAGCTTATGCAAAAATGTATATGACTTAAAAATGAAGCCTCTTAAAAATAAAATAATAATTAAATAGTTATTCAACATAAAATCCTTTTAAAATTGCCTTCGAAAAAATTGGTTATGCTGCGTACCCCTTGATGCGGACCTGCTTCGACACTACGGCACTTGAATATGCTAATTGAGACGTAACTGGTAAACGATTGTCTTGCGTCTCTGTCTACACACTCGTACGCTATCGTATTCTGCTTGCTAATGTATTCTTCTCTTTCACTTCTCTTGTTGCTCTTAGATTAGCAGATGTCAAATTAATCGCAAGAACATGAAGAAGGTTATCGCGCTGGTTATTCTTTCCTATGATAGGTTATGGTTTCTGTTTGACACTAATTATTACTATTTACATAGAATTAATGTTCAATGTTCTAACTTGTAAACAAATAAATTTAATCTATTGAATATAAGTTTTAAAGTTTATGTGTTGATGTTATCTGTGAAATTTATTCTATGAATTAGAAATTGTAATGTTATTTTTTATTATTATTTTTTAATAATCATACACACTGACAAATCGCAAAATCTACTATAGGTTTTAATCACGAATGTATTTTTGTCTTCAGCTTTCCTTTCAATAATGTTTTAATTTGCACGATAGAATTTTAAAAATTAGATTGTAAAATTAACACTGTTTTGTAGAATATTTATGAATAATTTTATTTTTGTTACAGGAACACATGACAGATGTGGAAGACCAATTGTTTTGTGTGACGCGCCGTGTGTCAGCAGAGCTGGTCTCAACAGATACGAGGTGGCTACACTGCTTCTTTACTATGCTTCAATACCAAGGTAAATACCATTTTATATTAACTGATATTCGGCTGTATCATGTAACACGTCTTTAATAATAAGCGATGTCGATAAATTTAACTAGCTTTGGCAACACCGGTTTTGTCTTGACATTTGTCAAATTTGTATTTATATGAATAAAAATTTGAAAAACGTCACAACAAAACCGATGTTGTCAAAGCTAAAAAAAATTATCGACGTCGGTTATTATTAACAATGTGTTACATGATACAGCCGATTAACTGATTATTAACTGATATCCTTAAATTTTGTTCTTATTTTTAATTTAACTGATCTTTTTTACATATTGATCATAAAAGTATTTTTTTTACGAAAAATCCTGTAGAAAGGGACACATTTTTCAACTGTTTTCCAAATCTTGAAACAAGTTAAAATAGTGAAGAATAGGTACTACATTCTCATCGGTTTAATTAAATTTTGGTTTCTACTATTTTTAATTATTTATCTCCTTGAAAATCATTTAAAATTTAACAACATGCTATCAAAATTTTAACATATGTCAGTGTAGGTTTTAATTGAAAATCAAAATGCAAAAAAAATACCTGTACGACACGTAATGAAATGATCTTTTTTCATTCATTTGGTTGATTCACCCCGATTTCGTCGCCGTAACGTATAACGTTGCACTTGAGGTAGTACTAGTGTGACGGTGGCGCCATCGGTTGTCGAGTGGCGAAACTGACGCTCAAAAAAATATAAAAATTGAATAAAATAAGTGTTTTATACCTGTTATGATTTGAATATCATGAATTGTTAACAGGTTGTTGGTCTAGTGAATTTTCAAATACCATACCACCGTGTGGTGTTGCCATTATAAATTGGGATTCTTAATTTTTAGTTAAAAACAAGGCTTTACATGGCTATATATCCATTACTAAACGATAAAAAACTTTCTCCTTCTGATACAATATACATGGATAGTTCTAGAACATAATACTAGTTTTTCAAAAGAAACTGCAAAATTTTAGAGGTACACAAACCAAATATGTGCGATTCTGAGTGATGATCGCCATAAGCCCCGTGTATAAGAACTCAACTTTACAAGCGAATATATTTGTTTACAGACGATGAATGTGTTTCATATTTTAACAGCATGCGTATGACTATCCAATGTTTAGGTGCGCCAAATTTCATTCAGATCTGCAAAAAAAATTTTCACGCTAGTACTACCTTAAATGAGTTGCAGTGAATTGTATTAGACTATTATGAGGAGTGTTACCACGGTAACGCTAAAATATTAGCATTTATTTTACATTTTCTAAAACAGTGTATTTCATCCATTATTTATTGTTAAAAAATAATAGTTCACATTTAAACACACATCTTTTTAAAGAACGACGTACAATTGTTTTTATATATAATGACATCATAAGTAATCGTAATAAATTTACTGTACAACAATGAACACTATATCCGATATAGTATGCCAGGAAATTAATTAAAAGAAGCATTGTTACCCTTCTAAATTTGAAAATGATTTTTTCATCCTCGACTAACCAAATGCAAATAAGTAAATTAACCACGCAATCACTTCCTGTTACATAAAGATAAAACTTCTCTATAAAGTTTCCCTGTCCATAAATAAAACCTTTTATACCCACGATTGGTAATTGAATTTATTCCATGCAGCTTAGTTAAATAATTTAGTTGCAAATGTTTTAATCGCGTGCAAAATTCAATGAATTACATCAATTAGAACGTGAAGGAAGATGAATATCATGCAGCTCGCCTAACCTGTTTACGTTTACGTGATACTCTAGTTTCTGTTTTGTTGCATCTTATTGCTTTGTTTTCAAGCTACAAATCCTTGCGGTTATGAATCTTAATTAGCATTACTGTTCACTGTGACTGATACAATTATCGTGCGTTCTGTAACTTTGTTAGTTATCTAGCACTTGGTCAACACATTTATTTCAAATATTCGACTTGGAGGGGGATTACTGGATGCCATTTAGAAATTGTGAAAAACATGTGTTCAAAGATTTGTCCAGTTGCACGGTGTTTACTTCAATTTTAAGGATTACATACATACATACATATCTTCACGCTATATCCCAATAAATGGGGTAGCACGAACCCTAAAATCACTCATAAAACATTCACTCATCAAATCAGCCCTCGTCAAACATTTTCATCCAAACACACCACCCTCACTTCAACCACATTCATAGATCACTCATTGATTTATTACACTCGAAATCATTATCACACCACAAACCTTCCATCACATCATTCCTATTCACTTATCATTCATTTTCTTTCTTCAACGTACATAACATATGAATAAAACATATCAAATTACTCACGTTTACTATTAACAACGAATCTACAAGATTAGAAAAGATGAAAGCGATAGCCTAACAAAACGTTTTCACCAATTTAAAATTACTCCTGTGGCTCCTCCACCACAAACTTCTTTGGTGGCCGTGATTTGACGGCTGGTAACCGCACTTCACGCGCATAAATATATCACTTACCGAGATCTGCTTCGGCAGAGTGCCACCCCAGTAATGAGTAAAAGGCGTGATGATATATTTATTTATTTTTATATATTTAGGAATTATCAAGATGGTTGAAAATTGTATTTTTTTTTATTTAAAAAAGAAGTTCTACTCGTTTTATGATGTACATAACAAATTTGTCAAGAGGGTTTGTTTTTTTTTTTAATACATGAACATACATTGATTTTATTTTATTTGTATCAATCTTTTAAACGGTTTTATATTTAAGATTGAATCTATTGAAGATAATGTATCTATTATTGTTATTTTGAAGAAATTATTGTTGTGTATTTAGATAGTTAAAAGTTTATCAAATTAGATTCTCTTTGCGATTTACCGACGCCTGATTAGAAGTAAAACAGACGGAAAGAATGTTAAAAATTTGGACTTTATCAAGGAAAAACATACAAAAATATGGTGAATCACCTTATCATCATATAATTCGTAAATAATGCAATAAAAGTTTTATTTTTCTAATGAAGTGCGTCTCTTTCCTTGGAAAAAATTAATTGTAATTGCTTTTCAAATATTACATGATAATACAGACACTACATGACATACTTATCTCGAACCAAATAGTCATTTGTTAAGTATTGAAACTCTCTGTATAAATAGTACGGTGTTGTGGTTAACGTTATGGCATTCGAATTCGAAAATTCAAAGTTTGATTTGACTCTAGCTAAAAACATACAGAGTGTAAAGTAAGTAAGGAATATTGATATTCTCTCCTGAAATAATCATTTATAATAATCATGAAAAATATGACATATATATATATATATATAATTCTTATGTCTGTAAATGATTGAAATGGCATAGCGAGAATAACAACCGTCTCTTTGATTTATGTTTATTTTATTACAAGTATAACAATTAAAATCTATATCTGGAAAAATAAGTAAAATTGCATTTATACAACACGATTTTTCTTATTATTATTGATTTTTTTTCAAATAAAATATTATTATTTTGGTATGTTTGTATAGAGAGAAAAATATTCTTTCGAATATAAAAAAAATCATAGCATGGTATTGAAAAAAAAAAATGTCGTCCCCGTTACTCTGAAAAACTATTGATAAAAAATATCTAATCTTGTCAAAATATCGGAAATCATAAATCCTTGACACGTTTATTTAATTATTTAGATTAAATAATTATTGCGGGAGATAATAGCAATATTCCTTACTTATTTTACACCCTGTATAAACTACCATATTGTGGCTCGGTGGATTCGGACCCAGTACTGTCATTGAGATTAAGTTTCGATTGTACAGAGTAGCATAAATAAATAAATAAGTTGACTGTTGTAGTATTTTCAATTATAATTTAATTATAAATTTTTGGAAATAATTTTCAAATCGATGATATTAAAATTAATTTCTTCAATTCAGGTAAACTGCTCTTTATTTATTTTTAATATTTTTGATCCGAGTAATGTCTGTCATTTATTTTTTCTTGAAATTCTGAAACACCTTGTAAGAAGTTTTTTTTAAATTTTATAAATTATTTTTAAAAAAAATAGTTTTTGAAGTACCTATCGTAATTAGTTTCATGTGTCGGGTTGTAGTTATAAAATCCCGCGTTTGACAATTTGTTTTGCATCCCTTTCAAAATACACTTGTTGTATTCCCTCCACTATTATATTTAGGGGTTGTGATCTTCATTAATGGCTAGTTGCACCATTAAAAATTAAATATTAAACTAGTTTCAATAAATAAAATAAAAAATAATGATTCTGTCGATAATTACTATATCATGTCAGATACATATCTTCTTTGCAAAACTAATACGAACTAAGTAAAAGTAGAAACATTTATCCACATTTAGAATGGCAACAATCATCTCAACATCCCAAACCCTAACCTAATTGTCATTGTTCTACCATCAGCAATTCCGCAACTTGACATATTGTAACCCACGCAAACAGCAAGCAATTTCACTTGTCGCTATCCAACCAACAACCAACCTCTAATGCTGAGATATCTTTCTTCTTGTTCTTCTTGTTCTTCGTTTCTTCTCCACAGAGAGTCATTTACATCGAGTCAGTGTTGAAATGATTAGTTGCCCCCTGGTGACGTTGCTCGTTGACATATTCGCAGAGAGGAAACGCAGCTGAATGTTGAATCAATCGCTGGAAAGTTTGCAGTTCGCGCCAGAATTTGTATTTATACGGGGATTTTTAGCTGGGTAATTGGTTTCTAGAACGTAAACTTTAATAACTGAGCCGGATTTTGATAATCAATTGTCTTTGTACTAGTTTAGGACCTTTTTGATAGTTGCAAATAGTTGAATATTTGAACATCTATTGAAAACAACGTAGAATAAATAAATAAAATAAATATATCATCACGCCTTCTACCCATTGCTGGGTGTGGCACTCTGCTAAAGCAGATCTCGGTAAGTGATATATTTTTGCGCGTGAAGTGCGGTTACCAGTCGTCAAATCACGGCCCCCAAACATGTTAGTGGTGGAGGAGCCACAGGGATAGCTTTTTCAAATTATGAAAATTTGTCGCCTGTGGGAATAGAACCAGGGACCTCAAGATCCACAGGCCGACTTCATACCACTGTGCTAGCCATCCCATACAAAAAACAAAAACAACGTAGCTATGTAATAAACGAAAACTTTGTTTAAAAAAATAACCTATTCGTAATTTCTGGTAGAAATAATGGTCTATTGTAAATGACAAAAATTCTGGAAACGATTTTAAAGTAACATTGTATGTTGATTTTAAAGAGCGTCAGAAAAAGTATTTTTCAAAAAGCCAAACTTGAACTGTTTCTATAAAATTCTGAAATATCATCGTTTTCTGACGTTTGAAAAAATATTTTTATAAATATCATGCTTGGAAAAATGAAGTAAAATAAATATATCATACCTTTTACTCATTTCTCGGTGTGACACTCTGCCGTAGTAGATTTCGGATAGTGATACTTTTAAGCGTGTGAAGTGCGTTTACCAGCCGTCAAATCACGGTCCACAAAGATGTTAGTGAAGGGTAATTTTAATATGCTGAAAATTGTTTGTCGCCTGTGGGAATCGAACCGAGATTTTCAAATTCAAAGGCCACCTACCCCATATCATGCTTGTAATATCTCAAAAACAATATTTGCCCAAAAATATTTAATTAACATGAAATGTGTCTGATGCTTTTGGCAGCAATGTTAAAATTGTTTATGATCTTGCTAAAAAAATTGTAAGGACAATTTTTAAAAATTAAAAAAAAAATGTTTGATTTATCTCTGTGTTAGAAACACATTAATTACATATTAAAATTACCTTTATGGGATGGCTAGCACAGTGGTATGAAGTCGGCCTGTGGATCCTGAGGTCCCTGGTTCGATTCCCACAGGCGACAAATTTTCATAATTTGAAAAAGCTATCCCTGTGGCTCCTCCACCACTAACATGTTTGGGGGCCGTGATTTGACGACTGGTAACCGCACTTCACGCGCAAAATATATCACTTACCGAGATCTGCTTTAGCAGAGTGCCACACCCAGTAACGGGTAGAAGGCGTGATGATTTAAATTTTTTTTTATATAAAATTTCCTTTGTGGCTCCCTCACCACTAACATCTTTGGAGTCCGTGATTTGACGGTAGAGTGCCTCACCCAGTAGTAGGTAAAAGGCGAGATAATATATTGATTTATTTATAATAACAATTTTCACCACATTAAAATTATCCTTACGGCTCACCCTCCATTAACTTCTTTGAGGGCCTTAAGTAGACGGCTGATAACCGCACTTCACGCGCATAAATATATCACTTACCGAGATCTGTTACGGCAGACAGCCATAAGTAATGGGGAAAAGGCGTGATGATATATTTATTTATTTAAAATATACAAATGTTTCAAATCCGGTAACTAGGTAATATTTGTTAAATAATACATGTATGCATTACGTCATTCTTCATATGTTCTAATCAATTACGGTTGAAAAATACCATAATCAACCAATTCATGTAATAACCTACTTAATTTTGTAAGTATTTATTTACTCGCATCATTTTTCCAAAACAATCCCTGAACAATTGATTGTTTATCTAGCAACCGTCCCATTGCTCCAGTTTAAATCCTCGTTATTTATCTGTCGATGTTCCCATGGGGCATTGGGCCAGTGCGGTCCTTTCTTAGCCTACGGCGCCGCGATCCAAACACGACGCCGCCACAGACAACATGGCTACAGTATAAATGCATTAGTAGTGCGCAGTGCGCAGTGCATCTAGGCCTTTCTTCACCGCTAGCCATGCTTACATAGATTAGCGCAATTTGCATACAATAATAATACGTTCTGCAGTTGTTCCTTGCGTTTATAGAATGCCGCAGATACCGTCTGACTTTCCAACACAATATAATTTTGATTTTTTATTACGTTTGTCGCATAAAATCCACACTAGAATTATCTAACGAACGCATAACTGTAGATCGGACCTATCTGGACATGATCAAATGGTCTATGTCAGTTTTGTTTCGACCATTCCTAGTTTGACCACTAATGCATGATCTTCGCACTTTTGGAATTAAAATTTTAGTTGTATTCTGTGTCTAACCCAGTAATAGGAATTATTTTGCTCTATTCTATAATTCAATCATTATCTAGTACCTATCAATAAATTAATGATAATCCTTATTTTGTATAATTACTTTATAATAGTGGTTTTCAAAGTGACGCAAATATATTGGAGAGAGAAAACATGTTTCAAAGATTCAAAGATTTTATTACAAGCTTGGAAGCAAAATATAATTAATTCCAGGCAATAACTATTTGTATACCTAGAGCAGAAAATAGATTATTGCCGCTCGCGCATGGAGAATGTTCATACTTTCTGCTCGTGCACAAAATATTTTTTCTACAATCATTTAGAAACTACGACGGCTTGGAAGGACCAGGGTAAAATATATTTTTGGCTAAAATCTCGACTTTTAAAGTCAGAATTCCGACTTTTAAACTCGGGATCCTTACTTTTAAACTCCGAATCCAACTTTTGAAACTCGGGATTCCGCCTTTTAAACTCGGGATTCCGTCTTTGTAAACTCGGGATTCCGACATTTTATACTTGGGATTCCGACTTTTTAAACTCGGGATTCCGATTTTTTAAAATCGAAATTCCGACTTTGTAAACTCGGGATTCCGACTTTTTAAAGTCGAGATTCCGACTTTTTAAACTCGGGATTCCGACTTTTTACACTCGGGATTCCGACTTTTTAAACTTGGGATTCCGACTTTTTAAACTCGGAATTCCGACTTTTTAAACTCGGGATTCCGAATTTTTAAACTCGGGATTCCGACTTTTTAAACTCGGGACTCCAACTTTTTAAAATCGGGATCCGGCTTTTTAAAGTCGAGGTTCCGACTTTTTAAACTCGAGATCTGAATATTTCCGTTATTCATCCATATTCGGATTCTTTAAAAAGTCGCAATCCCGAGTTTAAAAAGTCGGAATTCCGAGTTTAAAATGTCGAAATCTCGACATTAAAAAGTCGGATCCCGAGTTTAAAAAGTCGGAATCTCGAGTTTAAAAAGTCGGATCCCGAGTTTAAAAGTCGGGATCCTGACTTTTAAAAGTCGGGATTTTAGCCAAAAATATATTTTACCCTGGTCCTTCCAAGCCGTCGTAAGAAACGCTTGAAAAAGAATTTTAAATATTTTTTTCGTATTGATTATAAAAGTTGTATTTTTTTAACGAAAAATCGTTAAAAAGTGATATATTATTTTAAAAATCATATAAAAAAGCATTTTTTTAATTCGTAAAATCATTTGCACTTCACATGAATTACAGATTTTTAGTGCCACTGATTTCAATTTAACATACAATAATATAAGTTTTAAATTAAAATTGTGCTCATATTGTTAAACTGAAATCAGTGGCAATAAAAATAAATTTTTCATGTGAAATACAAATAATTTATGATTTTTTAAATTTATATTTTAATTTTTTTTTTCTAACGTATAGAAACGTCCTGTATAACTGTGTTATAGATTATATTTAAAATGCTGTAAGGAATATGAATTTTACAATTTAAAGTGTGGAAATAAGTAGTATTAGAGGACAAAATAGTAATGGTTGAATTGAGAAGCCACGAAACAAATGCCTCACGTAAAATTTATAGCTTTGACATGAAAATTAGAAAGGAAAGGAACGTTTTTTCAGCTGGTCGCA
The DNA here is from genome assembly GCA_911728475.2 of Pterostichus madidus. Classification (NCBI taxonomy): domain Eukaryota; kingdom Metazoa; phylum Arthropoda; class Insecta; order Coleoptera; family Carabidae; genus Pterostichus; species Pterostichus madidus. The sequence continues at coordinate 43,537,201 of OU452301.1, forward strand.
TTCATGGAAATATTTTTAGGTTAGGTTACTTAGTTGATTTTCTTTGATAAATACTGATTGAAATCGGAATCATGTTTAATAGTAACTGTATTTTATTTATTAATTTTTTGCTTACGCCTGGTGCTAATTAATGAATGTTAAGGTAGCGTTAAATAGGCTTTTAAAATATTTTGATATGAATCATTATGTTATTATGATTTTGTGAATATTATCATTTGGTACATCTTGTCTTTATATCATGTTACATATGTAGATTTCATCATTTGTATAATAATGGTTCCGTTCTAGACAAAATTATTTTTTTATATTTTTTGCTGTAAATAAGTGCATGTTTTTGTTCTTTTCCATTAGCAATTTAGCAAATTACTTGATTCTAATCTACCATTTGAATAAGATTCAAATTAAAAGTAGTTCATTAATTATATTTTTAATAAATATAGAAAAATAAATTGTGAATAGCTACACCTTTCTATTAAAATACAAGAAAACTAAGATTTTGTAATGAAAGCTAGTAATAAAATATATATAAAAAAAACCGAAAACACAATTATATGTATAAATATAATGATTTTTTCCTACAACTGTGCGATTTCTTTGTTATTACGTAACTATTATTGCCTTGATTACGTATGGAAAGTAGATGAATGCCGACCAAGTGCGTTTCCGAAAGCAAAGAAACACTAAGTGCGGAAAGTGCTTCATTACCTGTAAAAAAAGTTTTTTTGAGAGCGATTTAAATTTCGCGCCAAGCGCGTAATTCATATTTTGGCCACAGACGCTTATGCAAGAAGAAGATGCAGTGAGCCAGCGCTAGTAAATATGCAGTAGTATATTTTGACGTTTATAAAAATAACCTTAAATTGCAGTATATCTAATCTGTACACAATTAATAAAATGAACCGAACAAAGTAAAATATATCGATAAATGGTTTTAAGTAAGTGAAATACATAATATTTATTGTGTGTGTGTATATTATTAACATAATTGTTACAGTTGCTTATATTGACATAATGTAAAGTGGAAACTTTTGTATTGTCTAAAGAAACATTGATTTCTTCCGTACCTGTTCATATTATTAATAGTAATATTATTGACAACAATTTCGGAGGCTTTAGAAGTACCAGCAGCAGGTTGATTGTCCTTGTCGAAAATAGATGCAACATAGCATGATCCGGAGCTTCAATTATCTTTGGAGGTATTAATGATAATGAAGAATCACTCACTGTACTATTCCAATCTAGACGATTTTGAAGAAATTATCTTGACGTTAGTAAAATATTTTTAAATAATGTAGAACAATGTGCAAGCAATCAACAAACAAACCATAGCAACGCCGTAAAACATCGTTCTCGTGTAATATCATTAAAATTTTATAAATTTAGATAATATTTTAGTGATTTACTAAATCGCACAGTTGTTGGAAAAATGTTGTTTATAACTATTTCGTTACCTTTCTCTCATCCGTTTTTGAAAAATTAAATCGACAACCGATGGCGCCACCGTCACATTAGTACTACTTTAAGTAGTTTATATTCTAATAATTATTTGTTCACTGTTAATAATTTTGGTTTTCTTTCTCTTTCCAGCAAACAACGAATCGAAAAAGGCCTCACAATCCTCGTCCTCGCTGAAACTGCCGAAGAATCCACCTTGGACATCCTGGACAAATCCTTCGTCCTCATCACAGCTCATGTCAAAATATCCTCAGTGCTTATCTGGCGCCCCGGAGCCAAGAAATCCGACAGTCCGGTTCTGTATAACAGTAAACTCCAGGTGAGATATAGTCAGTAGCATGTAGCCAATTATTCCATTCATTATTGCGTAATCATTTATTTGCCAGCAGATAAATAAAAAGTTTTTTTTTTGTTGGAATGTAAGCGGTCACCGCTGACCGTTAATTTGAATGTTTTCGGTGGTGCTGTAAATTTTAAATTTACTTTTATAGTTAATTTTAATTACTGTGTGGTAATTTCAAGAATTCTGGTATAGTAAGTGTTTATAGGAATTTTAGACAGATTTTGCATTAATTGGTTTCGAGAATTTGTACTGTTATATGGAAGTGTTTTAATTGGATTGGTACCTATTAAATATATTATTTCGTTGTAAATTTTTGAATATTTCATTTAGTTCTTTATTTGCTAGAAAATAATTTATTACCAAATTTTATGGTGGAATTCTATGTAAATACGTCAGTTTGATTGATCCATAAATCAGTAAATGATGAACAAAATAGCAACGAACTTAAGACTATACATATGAAATATTTTCTACTACTTATCAACAAATATTGATTTGATTTTGTTCATTATTTACAGATTTACGGGTATACAATAGTATATACAGGGTCTTTATTTTATATTACACATAGGAGAAACAATGTTAAACAATATTTAATAATTGTTTTTGTCAAATTGACGTTAAATTAAATTATTTTGATTCACTTTTTTCCTCCGCTACTTCGATCATAAGTCTTCTTATGGCAAATTAACATGTAAAAATTTTATATATATATATATATATATATATATATATATATATATATATATATATATATATATATATATATATATATAAATATATAAATATATTTCTTATGGGGTTCGATTCCCACATGCGACAAACAATTTTCATAATTTCAAAAACTACCCCTGTTGCTTCCCCACCACTAACATCTTTGGGGGCCGTGATTTGACGGCTGGTAACCGCACTTCTCGCTCAAAATATATCACTTACCGAGATCTGCTTCGGCAGAGTGCCACACCCAGTAATTGGTAGAAGGCGTGATGATATATTTATTTTATATTTATCTATTTAATATATTTCTTTATAATTTAATTTGATTTTACTAATAAAATTTTGTGAGAAACAAGTTTACATTTCTAACTTGATTTCTTCACAAGAAAAATATCAAATCAAAGTTGCTGATAATTCAATTCGACATTAAAAATCAATTTACGTATTGCATCTATTTTACTACTATTAAAATTACAATTCTTAGAGATTCCAGCCTGGGTTGGATAGGACATATCGGTTCTTGTTTATAATTGGTTGATTGAATGTCAAAATAGGAGTATTATAAACTTATAACAGCAGTGGAAGAATTTTATTTACGTATTCTAATATCCCTTATACAACTTTTAAATATAATCTGTCAACATTTCTAAAAATATTAAACAATAAAATCTGTATCTATATTTCTTTAAATAAGTCAACATTTTTTTATCTTTTATCTAATCTTACATAAGATTAAATTTCAAATTTAAAATAATATTATGAATAAGTTACTAATAATAAACTCTATGTCAATCTTAAACCTTACACTATTTTATTTAGTAATTCAACAGATTTGCTGAAACTAATTTTGTATTTGCAAATATGATAGGTTGGTAAATTTTTTGAGGTTAGAATTAATTAAGCATGTAGTGCACAAGACATAAATACATTTCAAGTGAAATGAAGTGTCTGAAAGAGCAGCGTGAGCACTACATTCTAATATCTTAACACGTTTCGTATTAACAGGTATAATTTATTTCGTGCTCACCTGCGAAATGAAATTGAAATTTGCATCTAAATTCAGATTTATTCATTTAGTCATTTAAACGTATTTACAAGTTTTAGATTAGACTTACACATTTTTAATTACCTATATAAAAATTATTTATCAATTAGTATTTCTACTAATAATCCTAATCAAGAAATAGTTTTAATTGGTATCCATAGCTTGTTTGTTTATTTAGTAGGTTAAATAATTTATTTTGCTACTCTGTACAACAGGAACTTAATCCCAGGTCCTAGGTTCAAATCCTGTCGGTACCCCAATTTTTCTATTTGTAATTCAAATTGAATTTATTAATAAAAAAATAATAAAATAAGTAAATGTATCATCACGCCTTTTACCCATTACTGGGTGTGGCACTCTGCCGAAGCAGATCTCAGTAAGTGATATATTTATGCGCGTGAAGTGCGGTTACCAGCCATCAAGTCACGGTCCCCAAAGATGTTAGTGGTGGGGGAATCACAGGGATAATTTTAAATTTGTGAAAATGTTTTGTCAGCTGTGGGGATCGAACCAGGGTTCTTAGGATCCACAGGCCGACTAGATACCACTGAGCCATTACCCCAACATTAATGAATTTCTTAAAATACTAATTAAATTTTCTTAGTACACATAACAAAAATAGAGATAAAAATTGGAATAACATCAGATTTGAATTACATGGCGACCGTAGCTCAGGTGATTAAGAGCATTTTAAGTTCAAAGGTCCCAGGTTCAAATCCCAGTCTTTCTTCCTATACTTCAATTTATTTTCCAAGATTATATTGGGGGGCGTGATTTGACGACTGGTAACCGCACTTCACGCGCAAAATATATCATTTACCGAGATCTGCTACGGCAGAGTGCCACACACAGTAATGGGAAGAAGGCGTGATGATATATTTATTTCTATTTATTTATATTGAGGTACACAGATATCTACCTTCATTTCACCTTCACCCTTTCTTTCTTTCAGCCGGTGATAATCCCCACCGAGACTATCCTCCACGCTCACATCGCCTTGGAGCAAGCTCCAGCTTCCTGCGGCGGCTCCGGTACCCACGACCAGCTGGAATGGGTGGAGTTCTTCCGTGAGCTGGAGCCCTTCGTCGAGCAGTGTCGGAGCGTCGGCACCGCGCTGCTGCAAGCTCTGGCTGCCATCAGGGATCAGGATGTACCCCCCATGCAGCTAGTGCGAAGGTTCTTGCATCATCAGCAGAGGTAAGAGAGAATTATTTTTAACTTTTTCTGGTGAAAAGTTGTTATTTTTTAATTGATGTGTTAAAATAAGCATAATTTTTTAATGAAAAATGATTAAAACAAAAATACAAAAAAAAAACAAAGAAGTCTGTAACATTAACAGTCTGATTGTAAAGTAAAAAAAAATTGATAATTCTAAATTCATAATTACTACTGCTTGCTGTGTAGACCTGGGTTCGAGTCTAACAGCCGGCAAGTGTGTATGCCTTTAAAATAGGGCAATATCTGACATTTAATCATACACTCTGTACTGTAATTGGGATTAAGTTCATCTTGGTTAGAGTAAAATAAAATAAATAAAATTTGTAATGCTTTTTAGGTTATGTTGTTCTCATTAGATTCACCATTTTACAGATAATTTGATATGTATTTGTGGTAACCAATAGAATCACGAATTTATTTGAAAATGAACCAATGAAATGAAAGCTATTTTGATAGTTTTTCCCCTAGAGAAATTAATAAATGGTAATTTTTCATTGTAATTCAATCGTCATGGTTACCAATAAAATAAATTCTATTTTTATAAACATCAACTGAAAAAAATCTATCGAAATGGCAAATCTTGTTAATTATTTTTGCTTGTTAAATTCTCACTCAAAATATAACTCGTTATGTGCTAATTGTCAAAGAATATTTTGACATAAATTCATTATTATGGAAATGGAAATATAGCGATTAATTAATGTCATAATATTATTATCAATTTTCGTATCACTTATTACACATTAGGGTTGTTGATTTTACGAATATTCGCGACTTGGATTGTTCGGATTTATTGAACCTTCGAATTTATTGAACCTTCGAATTTACATTCGAACTTCGAATTTTTGAATATTCTGAATTTTCGAATTTTGGAATATTCCGAATTTACGAATTTTCGAATTATTTGAAATGTTAATCTGGATCCTAACGTGCATACGGCATGTTGATATGAATTATTTTCAGAATAAACTCATGTGCAGAGTTTTGTATTAGTTTGTAAGTAATTATTATTATTTGCCAAATTAATTCAATTTAGGCTGGGTTGCATGAAAGTTTTATCGGTTCATTAGCAACTAACGGTTCAATAAGTTTCAGAAAATCGCTATTGATACTGTTGCTAGATAAACAATTCTTTAACTAAAGAGCTCTTTATTTTTTCTTGCAACCCAGCATTAGACTAAAAATTTCGCTACACTATCAAAAACGTTTTAATTAAGACGGTTTTGTATCGTTTTTATTGTCATTTTAAAACGTTTTACTAAAAGCCCATAGCATTTAGATGGGCGGTAAGAGAATAGATGTCTTAATTAAGACGCTTAAGCTTCGAAGTTTTTTTGACGAAGTTGAAAACATTCGAATGTTCGAACGTTCAGAAATTCAAACTTCGGTGGAAATCAACGACCCTATTGTAGATATTAATTATGATTTTTTTTTGCATATGACATATCTATTCATTGTCACCATTTATGATACGTATCCTACCTATAGTTATTTTTGACATACCATAATTAATTTGTAGATAATGTTTATTTTTATTTACCGGCGACATATTTTATCATTAAAAAATGCAAGATACAATATCTAATCATAAATGGTATCAAACATGTGCTCAAATACTTATTTATTGAAATATATCAAGTAGACATGTTTTCATTTGCAGTGTGTGACTTTTCGTTTTTTTTTGTTTTGCGTTTTACGTGCAGCTAATTAAAATTATACTCTAATATGGATCAATCGGACGATTCCGATTCTGGTGTGAGTAATTTAGACGATACTTCTGAGTAAGTACGGAAAAGATATTGCTCCCTTTGTTTTGTCATAATTTAATTTAATTATAAATATGACCATAGTATACATATATGAAAAATCTTAAATTGCAATTTGCAGTGATACAAATAACTGTTTTATTCTGATTGAAACATATATTCTTTTTACCCACTTACGTAGTAATTTCCCAGATTTATTCAAATTAAAATAGGATAGGTAACTCAGTGGTATCGAGTCTGCGTGTGGATTTAAAAATCCGAGTTCAATTCCCACAGCCGACAAACAACTTAAACCACATTTAAACTACCCCTGTGGCTCCTCTACTAACATCTGGGGCCCTTGATTTGATGACTGGTAACTGCACTTCATGCTCACACATTTATTATTCTTTGGTAACTTTTATTTTTATTTTTTTATGGGGTGGTTAGCTCAGTGGTATGAAGTCGGCCTGTGGATCCTGAGAACCCTGGTTCGATTCCCATAGTCGACAAACAATTTTCATAATTTCAAAAACTACCCCTGTAGGTCCTCCACCACTAACATCTTTAGGGGCCGTGATTTGACGACTGGTAACCGCACTTCACGCGCAAAATATTTCACGTACCGAGATCTGCTACGGCTGAGTTCCACACCCAGTATTTGGTAGAAGACGCGATGATATATTTATTTATTTTTTTATAAAATGAAATAAATTGACAAAATTATTTTTAACACCCTGACAACTGTAGTAAAAATACAATTTTTTGTCCTAAAACAAAAGAACAATGACGTATCCATGGTAACATAAACATTCTTAAAATAGAGTTCTTTTACTATTGAAAAAGTTGAAATAATAATGTCTTATTCAAATGGGTGAAAAAATAATTATTATGCAGATTCCAGGCTGCAGACAAACATCTTTAGTTTTTGCTAAATTTCCTACATTTAATTTTAATGCCACTTATTATCCAACTTGCAGACACCTCCACCGTGCTTTAGCTGACCCAACTCTCCAGTCTCTACGCCGGACGGGTTCCGGTCGTCTGGAAAGCCTTACCGAGAGGGCGCAGTGGCTAACAGGCAGCGAGGACGTACGACGACGAGGTCTACATGCGCGGCACTCGTTCCACGTGGCTGAACGTGTGTGTCGTCGCCTGGAGGCACTAGCCACGGAGAGGAGGCAAGCCTTGGAGGAGCTGGCCAGGTTGCGCGCACTTGAAGATGAAGCCAATGAGGTGAGTGAAGGGCTTACGAACTTATTTGTACATAAGACGTTTTTAAAATTTTCAAAGTATTCATATCTTTCCTGCTGCAAAAGATTTCAAGTTTTTTATGTTACTACAAAATTAAATACTACATCATGTATACAGGATGTACCACAAACTGTACCATACGTGATTAACATGGGATATAACAAATAATAATAATATTTTACAAGAAAATGTATCATTTATCAAAAGAAATGGAATACATTCAATACAATTTATTTAACAAATTCGAATAAATTTTTATTTAAATTATGTCATATAGGTATAACATTACTGTCAGAGGTTCTGGCTTCAAATCCCAGAAGTTGAAAGATAGATTATTCAAAATTAATATTACTGTCAATAGTTCGACTGTTATTTGAATGATGGGCAGTTGCATCATCAAAACTTAAATTTAAACTTGGTTTAAATAAATAAAAGTAAATCTACTGTTTGACAGCATTTTCAATTATTCAAAATGTAATTTCGATTTGTTTTTATTTGTTTCAAAGTTTAAAGTTTTGTTGGCATAACTATTATATATTTTTCATGAATCTACAGATAAAATAATAAATATTCATAGCGTAACTTAAGTTAAATCACATGAAACGTAATTTATCTGTATAATCATAACTTTCTTACAAATCTTCTGACACAAAATCAACAATCCAATCAGCACCTCGATCAACAAATGATCGGTTTTGTGTTCCGGTAGGTAGTAAAGTTCCCCGAGATTATTTATTCTATATTCGCGTGTGGATAATAAAGTAGCATTCGACAGACATCTCGTGCCCGAGCTGTACGCGAATAAATCGTGCGGTAATAAGTAGTGTGATGCGAAACTAGAACACTGAGACACGGAGACACGGAGACTCGGAGACTCGGACACCGGACAGTGCAGTCAAGGCAGTGGCTGTGGTAGTGGTGGTTACAGGTTGGATTCCCTGCAGACTGCACTGACCAAGTTAAACCTAAAACGACGGTGATAACCTGTTAGTTGGAACGGACACGGATTTAGTTCTTGCTTAGTGAAGAAATGGAGATAAATACATGCTAGAGTTGTTGAATTGAAGGAATATTATATTTCATTGAAGATTAAACTTTCTTAAAATATCTGAATGATGAATCTGTTTCTATTTATTATAAAGAATTCGTAGTTCTTCTTTTGTTTAAAAAGTTTATTTTAGCTTGGTGTATCAATCGACTTTTAAGAAACGGTAGCTGAAACTATAAAGTAATCATAAAAAATAAGGGTTGTCAGGATAGCAGATAAAAATATAGTTACAGAATATTCGCTTATATTCTATAATTGTATCATTCCCTCCTATTCTATAACTCGATCATTATCTGTTAACGATCGATAAGTGAATGACAACCCTGTTTTTTATTATTAATTTGCAGATTACCACTCTTTCGGCATTTTGTGACCAATAGTTATTTTTATAAGAAGTGCCGAAAAAGGCATGTTAGATTTCCGCACTCGGCAAGCCTCGTGCGTTAAGTTCTGCACGAGCACGTAACCTTTTTCGGTACGTGTTATAAACAACATTTTTCCTACAACTGTGCGATTTAGAATATCACTAAAATATTGTTAACATTTATAAAATCTTAATGATATTCACGTGAACGATGTTTTACGGCGTTGCTATGCTTTGTTTGTTGATTGCTTGCACATTGTTCTACATAATTTAAAAATATTTCACTAATTTCAAGACAATTTCTTCAAAATCGTCTAGATTGGAATACTACACTGAGTGATTTTTCTTAATCATAAACTTTTCCAAAGATAATTGAAGCCCCAGATCATGTTATGTTGGATCTATTTTCGACAATGACAATCAACCTGCTGCTGGTACTTCTAAAGCTTCCGAAATTGTTGTCAATAATATTACTGTTAATAATATGAACAGGTACGGAAGAAATCAATGTTTCTTTAGACAGTACAAAAGTGTAACAACGGTGTTAATAATAATAAACAATAAATATTATGTATTTCACTTACTCTTAAAATAAAACCATTTATCGATATATTTTACATTGTTCGGTTCTTTTTATTAATTGTGTACAGATTAGATATACTACAATTTAAGGTTATGTTTATAAACGTTAAAATATACTACTGCATCTTCTTCTTCTATAAACGTCTGTGGCCAAAATATGAATTCCGAGATCGGCGCGAAATTTAAATCGCTCTCAATACAACTTTTTTTTACAGTTGCGTAATGAATTACTTTCCGCACTAGTGTTTCTTTACTTACAGAAACGCACTTGGTCTGCGTTTGTCTCCTTTCCATCCGTAGCAAGGCAATAATAGTTACGTAATAACAAAGAAATCGCACAGTTGTAGGAAAATCATAGATTTTACTTTTATGCATTTTCCAGTCGAACAAAACTGCTAGTATAAAAAAATATTATTTTTAACCATACTTCTTACGGAATTATCATTGAGCTGTCATTATATTATTTTTCATAATAACAGCTACGAATATTAGTGAACAAAATTTATGAATATAACATAAAAATGCTAGGGTAAATTTTGTAAAAATATACGAAACAAAAAATGAACTTATCGTAGTAAAAGTAAAATAATATCATAATATTTACCTAGAAGCGATGAAATGAGAGCATAAAACAAAAGTTGAATGAATCGAGCGCGTAACATAACCGATTAAACGCTTCCATTTAATCTAGTTTCCAAGTAGCCCTGCAGTCAAGATGAGTCTGTCTCTCTGCATTCTCATCTTCACTGATAAAAACTTGTTAATACTCACGGACATTAAAATCCGTTTGTTTGATGCCTGTTGGCTGCCAATAATTAACTGAAACTTACACGTCCACTTTCTAACAGTTTATTATCTGCTTAGCGTTTTAGTGAAACACTAACTTGGGACTCAAGATGAGCAGATACCAAATTACGAGCTAATCTCTAATTAATTTGGAAGATACATGTGTTTATATCAGATAAAAATTAATGAATATTTGTTGAGTTCAATCTGCGTGTGGAAAATGTTAAACAGGAAGCTCGTACATTCCAAAAAAAGAGATGGTTGAACATTTTTTTATCGATGATCTTGTTATTCTGATATTCCTCTTATTATAGAACTAACCATTAACTGTAATCGATCGATATGTTAATGACTTTTTATATTTCGTGATTGTTGTATCGATTATTACAATTTCTGGTTTTCTGTGATCAGAATCATTTACCCTAGCATTTTTATGTTATTGTTTATGCATATTGTTTAATTATTTACGTAACTTATTATTATTATTTTGTGGGGTAGTGGTATCGAGTCGGCCTGTGGATCCTGGGAACCCTGGTTCAATTCCCAGAGCCGACAAACATTTTCACCACATTTAAATTAACCCCTGTAGCTTCCCGTCCACTAACATCTTTAGGGGCCGTGATTTGCCGGCTGCTAACCGCACTTCACACTCATAAATATATCTCTTACCGAGATCTGCTTCGGTAGAGTGCCACACCCAGTAATGGGTAAAATACGTGATGATATATTTACTTATTTATATATGTATTTGTTGTTATAAATAAGAATGTGACAGTTTAGTGACAACTTCGTACAAAGTTATAAAATATTATATTTTAATGCAAGTGTTGAAAACTACTTTAGTCAATGTTTACCTACTTTAAATATGTCTCACAATTCAAATATAGCGCCAAAAATCCCAAAACAATTTTTAACAGAAAGAGTGGATTATACTTCGTAGGTTTGTCTTGTTGTCATATACATAGTACCAATACAAAAAAAAAATTAAGTTATAAAAAAACTCATTTTTGACTCCTCCTATCGGGGAGGGAGGGGAGTGGGGGGCTGAAAATTGGTCAGAAAATTCTACTTTCGTGTAAATAAGATGGAAATCATATCCCCATGTGATTTCCTTTGGGGGCAGATTTGACCATCTTACCCGGCTATAGCCTTTGTAAGTCTTTTTCTGTCTTTGTGTCACAAATAGTATCAAAGGTTGTTGTGGATTCATTGTCACACTGTCATTTTTTAAACTTTGACAACTGAAAACAATTGAGTGCAGAAAATAATCACTTTCCATACACACAGGAGTGTGGAAAGTGAGGACTTTCCGCCCTGTCGTAGAAAAAGTAATATTTGTTATACTGACAGCTTCGCATAACAGCAAATTGTATAAATGTTAAATAGAAATAACATAATAAATTATTTTGGTTACAGAATGCCGAAAGAGTGATAATCTATGGAGTATTCATGAAAAATAATGGTCGTAATGAATTTATCGATCGGTAATAGATAATGACTAAGTTACAAGAAGTAGGATTGTTATTTTTGCTTTCTTTTTATGTTCGGTCACGTTAAATGAAAAGTAAATAATGATAATAAACAAGGTTATATTTGGTGTAAAATATTTAAACAATACAACAAATAGCAATGTAAATATATATTTATGATTTATGACTTGAGATAAAAATGAATTTGTTTTAATCCATGGTCATTGAGTTTAGTAAATTTTCCGTTACCATTGCTTCCTTTATTATTTTACATTTGTAATAAATAAATACACAAATTTAATGATCTAACTTCCGAAATAAAATAAATTTTAATTTCTAGTGGCCAGTTGCACCAACAAAATTTGAAACTTAGTTTAATAAATGAAAGCAAATCAAAATTACATGTCGTTGCTGTCAAACATTTTATTTGCTTTTATTTATCTAAATCAAGTTTCAAATTTAAGTTTTGTTGGTGCAACTGATCATACGAAATCCAAATTCGATTCAATTCAACTTTCAACTTTCCTATTTGAAACTATTCTACTTACAAAATACCAATGCATACATAGCACACCATAACCTCACTTAATTAAAGTTATTTTCACAAAATACCATAATTCTAAATTCATTCTCATGAAAATTATGAACTTAGATAGAAATCTCCATCTTGGTTGGTACGCGTATTATTAAGAGATCACTGTGGCATATAAGGCAAGGGATAAATAACGCATTTTCTCGTACAATGCCTCGTTTTCACCAGCTCTGCGTACGAGATCACTTGTTTGTCGGTATTTTGTGCGGGAGTCAAGCTGCTGCTGTTGCTGCTGCTGCTGTTGTTCTTGTTGTTGTTGTTAGTTGTTACTGTAGCTATTAAAATGGATTTACTGGGTGCGTACTCTGGCTGTTGGAGTGTGTGATTTGTGCAGGTGTATTTATTTCTAGCGCGAAATGGCCCAGTTTGAAGAAGTTATAAACTATGAAATGCTATTTGTTCTTAATATGAGTAGTTGCTAAATAGACTGATACTTTGTTACAATAACAAACAAAATTGTATTTCGCATTTATTAAAGCTGAATAAGCTAAATTCAATATTGGGAATTTAAAAATCATCTTCTCTAACTTCTTCTATTCATATTCATCTTCCTTTTTGATAGGGTAGTGAAAAAAATTATTTGTATACCTCGTGAAGAAAGTGTCATTCTTCATCTTCCCTTGATATACAACTAACTATTTCATCTTAATTGCTTATGGCACAATTTTAATGGGACATTCAGTAATGTATGTATTTCATTTATTATATTTGATATTTCACAACATTTTTCGTGGTACAATTAAAATGAAACACTCTACAAATGATATTTTGTATTTGATTAATGCATTCATACGGTTTATGGCAGTATTTCACCATTTAATTGAGACTAACAGCAACCATAATTTCAAAATGAAATATTTACATAATGACTGCAACGAGATATGTGATCTACCATTTAATAAATTAGTTTCAACATAGATAAATAAACATTTCATTTCTCAAAAGTTCGATCTACAGACCTGATAAGAAAGTTATTTAATATTAGTTTAGTATACGACACTATTTCTACTATATCAAGCGGTACACTCTGAAAGAAAATTTAATTTATTCGTACATAATTTTTAATTAAGAATGTCTTTTGATTGGAATGGTAGTTTCCTTTTAACAGTAATAAATAAAGTTTTTATGATGGCAAAAGCTGTGTTGATATAATGAATTCAAATATTTTATTGATTCATATATCTTGAAGACAGAAATAAATAAATATTCTGTGACATAATCCGTTAGATAATATTATTTATACAAGTTCAAGTTCACGGTGATGAATCATCTCCTTTTTAGATGTCTGAACTTATGACTTTTTTACCTTGATTTTTATTGAACTTTGAATGATTTAGCTTCTGGCATATATCCACTATAATGTTACAGTTATGTTTACATCTAATATAACTAACTACATGGTGGCTACTTTATGATTTATCAAGTTTATTTTATGCAATAAATAAAGTACTGTATTTTGTCAGAATGAGTAGGTTTCCAAAACTAAAACTAAATTCTGAAAACTCACGGCCAAATTATTTCAATAGCAAGTAATGAATGCAAAACGAAATTAGTTTATAAAATATCAAGTAATCATTTTATAAACCGTCCAATTGTTTTATAAATTAAACTAATCGGGCAAGTTCTTATTTTATTTAAATTGTGTTAGTAAAAGTATCAAATCACGGTCACCAAAGATGTTAGTGGAAGAGGAGCCACAAAGGTAATTTTAAATAAATATTAATAAATATATCATCACGCCTTTTACCCATTACTAGATGTGGTACTCTGCCGTAGCAGATTTTGATAAGTGAATTGCGATTACCAGCCGTCAAATTAATTAGTTCCTTTAATGTAGTAAAAATTGTTTGTCGGCTATGGGAGTCTAACCCGGTTTCTCAGTCCAACTTGATACCACTGAGCCGAGCATTATCTCATATATCTGTTTGTAACTTATAGTTAATCTTTAACAGCTTGATTTATAAATGAAGATTTAGTTCAACTGGAATTTTAGCTTAGTCAAGTTAAACTACAGAGTGATCAAAAGGAATTGTTACAGTTGGCAATAAAAAAACTACTTGAAATTGGTAAGCCTGATACATAAATTCATTTCCTGTTGTTGACAGTTACATTTAAAATTTAAATTTGAGTACATTTATTTCTAAAGTATTTCTATTACTTAAAAAGTTAAAATCCTATTAGCTGTCAGACTTCTGACATAACCTATTATTATTTATTAGAAATGTCAAATAGCATTTCCGCCTTTATCTGACGTTGTACCAACTGTGGAATAAAAAGATCTCTGGAATTGTATTGCCAACTATAATAATTCCTTTTGATCACCCTGTAAATCACAAAATTTAATAATGCTAATTAAATATAACCATTAATATGTTCAGAATTTCAATTGATCATATTTTCCAGTTAATTAGGAATAGGGTAGCTACAAGTAATTCAATCTAGCTAAATCTTTTAAAATCGCGCTTTAGAACATTGTAATAGCTATTTACATAACAAGTACGCGAAGTCATACTTTGCACATGAGCGCAATTTTATAGCACGAGCGAAGCGACTGCTTTAATTTACGCGATTGGTGCAAATGAGGTCTTCGTGCACGAATATTGTTCAATGCTTTTTGTAACAAGCAAAAATTATATAATCGACAATGAGGATATTTATTAAATTTGAAGCGTGAATTTATATTGATAGTTTAGTATGCCATTAATTGACATTTGTTATTTGAAAACAAATTGTTTATTTTTTCTCGTAATTTTGTTAAAATATGTCTGTTTGATGGCGTTACAATCTAATGTCTCTATTTCTTTTATAAATTCCTTAAAATGTGTGTATGTAAATAAAATTAGTCAAAATTTAAAATCATAAAAAATGGGTGTTTTTTCAGTTACTTTGCGCACTTGTGCGTAAAATCAAACTTTCCACCGGTTTCCAAGATAATGTAATAGTTATTTTTATAACAAGTGCCGAAAAAGGCTCGTTACGTGCAAGTGCAGAATTTAACGCACGAGGCTTGCCGAGTGCGGAAATCTGCACGAGCATGTAACCTTTTTCGGCACGTGTTATAAACAACATTTTTCCTACAACTGTGCGATTTAGTAAATCACTAAAATATTATTAAAATTTATAAAATTTTAATGATATTACATGAGAACGATGTTTTACAGCGTTGCTATGGTTTGTTTGTTGATTGCTTGCACATTGTTCTACGTTATTTAAAAATATTTCACTAACGTCAAAATAATTTCTTCAAAATCATCTTGATTGGAATAGTACAGTGAGTGATTCTTCTTTATCATTAACACCTCCAAAGATAATTGAAGCTCCGGATCATACTATGTTGGATCTATTTTCGACAATGACAATCAACCTGCTGCTGGTACTTTTGAAGCTTCCGAAATTGTTACCAATAATATTACTGGTAATAATATGAACAGCTACGGAAGAAATCAATGTTTCTTTAGACACAAAAGTTTCCACTTTACATTATGTCAATATAAGCAACTATAACAACTGTATTAATAATATACACAAACAATAAATATGATGTATTTCACTTACTCTTTAAATAAAACCATTTATCGATATATTTTACTTTGTTCGGTTCTTTTTATAAGTTGTCTACAGATTAGATATACTGCAAATTAAGGTTACGTTTATAAACGTCAAAATATACTACTGCATATTTACTAGCGCTGGTTCACCGTATCTTCTTCTTCCATAAGCGTCTGTGGTCAAAATATGAATTCCGCGCTCGGCGCGAAATTTAAATCGCTGTCAAAACAATTTTCTTTTGACAGTTACGTAATGAAGCACTTTCCGCACTAGTGTTTCTTTGCTTTCGGAAACGCACTTGGTCTGCATTCATCTACTTTCCATATGTAACTAAGGCAATTATAGTTACGTAATAACAAAGAAATCGCACAGTTGTAGGAAAACCTTATTTTGAATGTTGCGAGT
This sequence comes from Pterostichus madidus, assembly GCA_911728475.2. Taxonomy (NCBI): domain Eukaryota; kingdom Metazoa; phylum Arthropoda; class Insecta; order Coleoptera; family Carabidae; genus Pterostichus; species Pterostichus madidus. The sequence goes on from OU452301.1 coordinate 43,553,773, forward strand.
TCAAAAAATCAGTTTTTGCGAAACTTCTACATAGAATAACTTGTTGCAAATTTCTAAAGTATACAAAAATCACCTTTTCTTAATAAACCAAAGGAGGTATTCATTTCTGACGTATATTTCTCAGAAAAAAGAAGCTAAAATTAATGATAGTTGTATTCTAACTACTCAAGTTTGTGTACATCCACACTGACAACATTTTAAATCAGTAATTTCGTTAGCAGTGAAATTCTATGTCAAGAACGTTAAACCGAAAATTATCTATTTAATAACTTAACCTATATGGATGAGACCATCGTACAGACAGAGTCAGCATAGATAATCATTTGAAGAGCGCACAGCACTCTTCATTTTACAACACCGTTACGATTATTTGTAGGTATGTGGGCCATTGTCAAGGTTGGCCATATTATTGTTTGGCAGTTGTCTTGGGCGAAAGTCAGCCACCGCAGGAAATCATCATGAGAATCTCACTGATTAAACTAGTTTAATTACTCCGAAATTTTATTGCGCTCTTAAAATTACTCTTAGTTTTAATTAAAAGCTGCAGAACTACATTAATTACCACTATTTAAGATTAAGAATTCATCGCCGTGTGTGGTAAACCTTAGTGTCAATTTTAGTAGGGCTTATCAGTAAAATTAAAAATACTTTCTAACCTCTAAATTTTTAATAATTTCCGGTTTTATAAAATTAGTGTAATTTGTTCTAAGCAATAGAGAAATTACCGGAAGTAACAGTTTAGTATAGGCTTTAAAGTCATCATTTTTGTGATTAGTCGGCAATAAAATTTTCGTTTTATAGCCTATTATAATGTCGTCAAATTGTAATGTATCTGAATTCAGCCCAGCGCATATTTTAACGGAAATAAATTTTGAGAAGAAATTGACAGTTTGTAAATAGAAAGGTTCAATATCTAAATAATAAATGATAGAATATTTTAGACAATCTACCATGAACAATGGATGATATCATTAAAGGCATATGACCTAGTAAAATATTATAATAAAATTTATTTTGCATTTTGCAATCTAAATTTGCTAGATATTTATTTGCATCACTATACAGGGTGGTCCATTTAAAGTGTTATCAGGAAATACAGGAACGTCCGAAAGCAACATCATTTTTCGCGATTACAGCGTCATCTATCATGCTGACGTAAAAATGAACTAAATAAATTCTTCTTTTTTTTTAACGAGGAATCTGATTCTTTAATAAAAAATAAAGGTTTTCATTTAAAAAAATTGAGTTGACCATGATTTAGCGACAACAGCGCCATCTAGGACAAAACCAATATTTCGTTATTATGGCCCCCTTTCGTACGATTGTTTTTCGTCTAGGTCATTTTTGCGTAAAATTTATAGTTTCCGAGATATTTCCTGATAACACTTTAAATGGACCATCCTGTAGTTTACTTAGTTTATCATAATATAAATATAATTATGATAAATAAATATTTATTTTATTTAGTAAAAATACAGACATTATTTAAGATTGTTTTTCATGACTGAAACACAATCATTTTGGTCCGGTAGTACATAAAATTATTATATGTACATAATATCTTATGTAACATTATATTTTCCATCCAACTGACATCCTAGTTTAGTAATTAAACAACAGACCATCAACTGTCTAAGTCTTCTTTAGAACACCTGCAAAAAATGCAAACACCATCGTTGACAAAACAATAAACTCAATCTACAACTACAACATACTCAGAAGTCTGAAGCTTCTTCTACAAACAAGGAAATATAACCTCACATCCTTGTATCATCTGTTACATCAACATTAAAATTCTACACACGGCGCATCACGCATAACAAGCTTCTTGTTAACTAATATCACCTGTTAATCAGTAACCGTCTTGTCGCTAGATAACAAGATAGTGTGCTAACTACATTGATATGCAAAGTGGATAGCCGAAACGGAAATATAACCTCTGGGAATCGTCGTTCTGTGTGATAGCACGTGCGGCTGGTGTGTATTCGCTTGGTTGCTGGAAATTGATATGTAGTAACGAACTGTTTCTAATTTCAAATTATTCTGTCCCAATTATACATATAAATAAAAAAAAAGTATATCCTCGGATGCCTCGAATTAATATTGCTATTTGTTCGTATTTTATTTTGCAAAATAAACAAAGTCAAAGTGATCAGAAGTGTTTCAGTTGGCAATAAAAAGAACTAGTTGGAATTGGTAAGACTGATATATAAATATATTTCCTGTCTATAAAAATCGTTGTTTCCTTACCCACATCCTTTTATTTCTTAATATCACTCACAGTGTAATAATCTAAAGTATTTTTATCATTCAGCCTATTTGCATTTATTATAAAAATGACATGTCAAATAGTATTTCCGTCTTTACCTAGCACTGTGTCAACTGTGGAATAAAAAGATCTCCAGAATTGTATTGCCAACTGAAACACTTACTTTTGATCATCCTGTGTAAGTAAACTTCTAAATGTATCTAATATTTTAAGAAACCGTATAATATAAATATAGTACTTCTTTTTCTAATTATCTGATTTAAAAACAATAGAAGACATCTTTCACAATTCAAATGACAATTGAAGAAAGGAAGTCTGTCTAACTCATTTATCATTGGTATTGGTTTTCACATATATTGTGGACATTCAGACGATATTATACTTTAGTTCACATATTTTCCGGATTTCTTCTGAATGCGCTGCAGTAGCATAATTTAAATTAAACATGTTCCTTCAAACTTATCAGTTAAAAAAACAACATACATACATACATACATATCTTCACGCTATATCCCAACAAATGGGGTAGCACGAACCCTAAAATCACTCATAAAACATTCACTCATCACACCCATCAAACAACCAGTCATCGTCAAACATTTTCATCCAAACATACCACCCTCACTTCAACCACTTTCATAGATCACTCCATATAAACTCATTCATTTATTACACTCGAAATTATTATCACACAACAAACCTTCAATCACATCATTCCTAGTCACTTACCATTCATTTTCTTTCTTCAACGTACATAACGGATGCATAAAAAATCTCAAATTACTCACGTTTACTCCTAACAACGAATCTAATAACGAAACTAACAACGAATCTACATTTATTTATATCACTCAAGGGATCTAAATACAAATAATAGCGATGTAAAATTTCTATTATTAGCTGTATTCCATTTGCCATTGGATTCAGTTAAATGAGTCCAGATAAAATAGACAACATTACTAAATGAACTGAACTAAGCATACTAATTCACTTATTGGGGTGAGTTACTTAAATAAGCTAAATCTGAATTAGTAAATGTAGTAATGGGCATAAAATACTTAAGAATGGATAAAAATTTTAAAAATTTGTTATGGAATAAAAAAAAATTGTAATACGACCGGAGTTCATAGGTTCCAGATTAAAATTCTGGCGACATCCCAATTTTCTCTTTATAATTCAGTTTAAAATAATTGAAGTAATTAAGTGATCTGGTTCAGTAACTGTAAGTAAGATCAGATTCAAATGGCAAATTAAATACGCCTAATTAAATTAAATCAATAAATCAATATTTATTCAATACATTTTCCAAATTGATAAATTTTAGTCGGTGTTTTGAAATAAAGATAAACAAATTATTTTATCTATACTAGTAAATAACACATATTTTTAGACATAATATTTATTATCTATTTGTGTATTTATTTACTTTAATAATACAGTAAATATTATAATCATAAAGTAAACTTATATTTTATAAAATTGATAGTTTGATATCAATTTCACTGAAGAAAGTTGAGTGATTTCCGTAATGATTGCAGAAATAATTGTGAGTAAAAAAGCGCATTAGATAATTGATTGCAATTAATAAATCTACTTTTTATTAGTACTTTTTAAAGTAAATATTTATCAACGAATGAAATTAATATTTGAATCGGAAATTATAATCAACAATAAATATTGTTTTTACAATACTTGTACTGTAAGTTACCTATTAATGACAAAATTTAATCACAGAAAGGGTCAGTTTTTGAATCACCGATTAATGTGAATTAGAATTAAATAATACTGGAAACTAAGGTTTCCATTATTATTTAATCATGATTAAGATTAATCGAGAGTAAACTGGTGATCAAAAAACTGGCCCTTAGTGGAACTTTTATTGCACTGTAGTTTCCATGGTTACATTAGGTTGTATCAGGACTATAATAGTTACTTACCATCCACCGTGGACAGTAAGTAAATATAGATCAAGATCCTGTTTATTTTGACAACCAATCTGACAGCTATTAATTTTGAAACTTATTTTTCTTTTCTTCTATTTGTGCAATTATTATAAAAAATAACTTGCTAGCCTCGAACTGCAAGTGATTATTTTAGGTTGTGAATCTTTAGAAAATCTCGACCCTTTCTTGACCTAAAAACTGTCACTTACAGTTCATGGTATGTAACATACTATTAATTTATATTTTGTTACTTAATTAACCAAGAACACCTCCATAATTATCAAATGTCACAATACTAACTTCACAAATCGCATTCATTTGTGACACATGCTACAGCATGTTGCAACCGACATAACCAGTTCATCAGATAAGTCTACAATTAATTCCTGTGATTGATCACGCACGGGGGAGTGCAGCATAGCAGATAGCAGTTCTAAGTCGAACCGACAAGGTCGATCCCCGATAAGATGAATCAAGAAGTGCATACTGCAAATGCAAATGCATAGTTACCTGCAATCGTATCTCTGCATCTGGACTATTCATTGTGTAACGAGAACAGAATAAAGATTTGCTGCTTCAAATTGGAATGAAGTTAATGTGCATTTGTTATTGATAAATGCGGTTGTTGATTTGATGTAGAGGTTATGTCATATTGGTTTAGTTGATGCTTGTTGTTTGGAATGGAATGTGAATGGGACAAATCTATTAATATTCATTGTGATTATAGAATATGACTTAAATATTTAACTGTTTATGATAACATTGTCACAAAATATATAGGTTATAATTTTCCTTCGCCGCCATTTTAAAAGAAAATATAATGGCGGCAAGCTACAAAAAGATTTATGGCCAATTACATCGCGAAAAGTAAAATTTTAAACTTGATTTAAATAAAAGAAATGTGTGACAGCGATGTCAATTATTCCATATGACATGTAACTTCGCTTTGCTTTTATTTATTTAAACCTAGTGTAGAACTTAACTTTAGTAACCAAAAAACAGGCGTTTCTGGCCCGCGGCATGATTATTAGCACGAGCCGCAAAGTGTCGAGGGCTAATAACATGTTCAGGGTCAGAAACGCTAATTTCACCCGTGGTACATACAATATTTTATGCACAACAAAATGACATTTTGCAGAATCAAGTATTCACAATAAACAAAAATTTTCATTTTATTTATGTAAAGCCAAAAAGAAGTGTTTAAAGCCCGCTTTGTAGGGTTAAAACACAATAATTTCGGCCCGGTTGTGCATAAAAAGTACTATTATAAATTTGAAAATATTATATTTAAATAATTTAAAAATTTTGATTTAATTTTTTAAAAGTAGTTGGGAGGAATATAATAAGAAATAAAGTACATTTATATATACATACATGGTGTTTCTAAACTTGATCAAGCTTTACGTGATGAAGGGATAACGGAACAAAAATAATTTATTTTTTAATTCGTAGAATTAAGAGTGGTTTACTTAAAGTATAAATTTTTAGTACCACTGGCTTGATCGTTATATCGAATATATTAATAATAATATTATAATATAAACACTATATTAGTTAATTTGTTGTTGTGTTGACAGGGTTTGAATGATGACGTATTTACCTTTCCATTTGACATATACTATACATGCGTGAAATTATATGTATATTCAGAATATAATTATTTACCTAATTAGTTACATGTAGTAATTTTATAGTGTTTATTTTACTATTCAACATGACAAAATTTAATTATCAAATTGTCTGTATAAAATATTATACATTTATAATTAATTGACATGCAAATGCAATTTCGCAAATTAAAATGTAATATGTGCGGGACAGTCATAAATTAACTGTGACATTTTAGTTTTGGTTTTATATCTTTCTAGTTTTACAATCACTTTTATTCCTTGAATTTACGGAAGATATAAAGTTTATACATAGTTTTATTGGACATTATTTTAAACATTTAAACTGCTTCAAAGTAAATCTTCAACCATATAAAGTACTATTCGTGGTAATAGTATTTTCAAGACTTATGTTATCATTGCATGCAATCTGCAGGAAGCTATTCTCTTGAACTTTATTACAATTTTCCAAATCGCGTGTTTGCAAAAGTCAAATTCATTATTTATCGCATTGCACTTTCCTGACTTTAAATTATATGCTCAATAACAGCTAAATTTTCAGTTTAATAATTTATGTTACTTTAATTATTTCAGATTTCATTATGGCTGCAAACAGAAGGAAACGAAAACCTGAAAAATCACTGCAACCAACTCAGTCGAGCTGTATCCGGTTCCGAAGTTCGGCAGCAAAATCAAGAATTCGAAAAATTTTACTTTATTGCCATGGTGAGTAACATTTCATTGTTTACTAAATAACCCAGATACTGAGATCGTACAACCAATATTTAGGATTTTCCCAGACCTTCTCATGATTCGTTTGTTTTTTCAATGAAAGATAATCTGTACTCTATTCCAGTTAAAAATGTAGTAGATTGCACTGCGTACGCGACCGGTTTTATCATCTATAATAATGTAATTTATTGAACGATGAAGTATAATAGTTAATTTACAAAACAAGTTAACAAATTAGATATTATATGTATTACACTTAAATTGAAATACTTGATTAATCGGGACTTATACAATTCAAATTTTTCGGTTGCCATCTAGTGAGTAAAACAGAATTTAATATTTTGTTATGTAGCGAACATGGTATAGCTTTAGTTTGACGTTTATCACGTGATCCAAACGTTAAACGTCATTCAAATATGGAGATCTGAGGGCAGAAGTACTGAAAGGAAAAAGCAGTTATTCGACTCGGCATGGTGTCACTTCGCTCTTTCTATAAATTTGTTGTTTCACACAAAATTGTGTGGAGGGGGTCTGCTGCATGTGACGTCAATATTGTAAGGCCCTATAGAATGTGCGGTTTTTGTGACGTAAAAACAGCTGTTCTAGAGTAAAGATCACTGCGTCACCTACAAAATGAACTATTTTTTGGGACGAGATTTGAAAAGAACCGATTTTTTTCAAATGTCGTCCCAAAAAATAGTTCATTTTGTAGGTGACGCAGTGATCTTTACTCTAGAACAGCTGTTTTTACGTCACAAAGTCACGTGAGTGCCCGCATTTTATTGGAGGGTAATGTTGAACATAGTCACTACTGTACTTGAAGTATTTTTTTTGTTGTGAACTTCGTTTGGATTTCAACCAATCAGTTCTATGATCCATTCTTAACTGGAATGGACTATACTTATTATCAATAACAATATTAATGATTGTATTTAGAAATGTAGCTTCAGTACTAGAAACGAGATTTTGCGAAAAAAGAGGTTACAACTATTAAAAAGCAATAAAATTTTACTAGTTATAAAAGTAGTTCAAATTCATATGTCATATGCGTTGTGTAGTAATCAGTTTAAACAAATTACACTCGTGTTAATAAGGCAATTATTTTGAAGTTAATAAAGAATATCTGTGCTAATTTTAATTACAAATAACTTGTACTTAAATACTTTAACACTAATGCTAAGAATTTCACTATAATTAAATAGAAACTTAAACTTATGATTGTGATTTTTGACAGAGACAAATTGACAAAGCCGGCGATCTGTTTGAATCATCGAACAATTGTCAGGGTCCGAAAGCGAAGAAGTTCAAAGACACCACTCAGCAACTAAAACAAGAGATAAGCGTGTTCAGTGACCAACTAGAGGATATTCGACAGCGATTAGAGGACACGTCAAGATGCTTCGATCTGTTGGCACGATGCCAATTGGCCAACGAAGAATCCAAAACCGATGTACTCTCAGAACTAAGTCGAATGGCAGCGAAATCCGGAAACGAGAAGCTAATCGAGAAATGTCAGGTAATTAGAGCCATCTATGTATTTGATTAGTGACTACCATAAATGGATGATGCCTTTGGGTTTTCGTGCAATTCTCTCTGAGGTTTCTTAAATATTGACAGTAACTATCGATTTACTTGGCGTGAGGAGTTACTCTATTTTAGAAAGTTGATTTTATATTTTTATTGTACTTTGTTGATTTAGAAAAGCTTACTTGATATACATTTCTGGTTAAGCTCTTGTCAAACACCTTTTTAAAATAATTAAATTTCGATAATAGTTGGGTATCTACGTATTCCGGGAAAATTTCTTCTACAATCAATATTTAAAATGTATCTCAATAGCAATACAGTTGCAATAGATAAGGAATCTAGTAAACATGGATATTCTCAGTCACTCTAACATTTCTGTACTAGCATCCACGATTCAACTTTGCTCCATTGTTCGAAATAGTGGTTTAAATTATGGCTTCTGTGTTTCTTAAGTTTGTATACAGTTTCAAAAAGAAGGTAATCATATTTTAAAATTTGTATTTATTAATTTACATTCAAACAATGTGAGTTAACAATATCGTTTTAACTTTATAATTAAATGTTATTCAACTAACATCGTTTTTAAAATAAAGGTGCTAATGACCACTTTTGTTTTGTGCTACTGACGGTTAATTAAAATACTTTAAAATCTGTTATTTTATTTATGTACTTTTTACTTAACGTATTTCGAATCATAGTTTGTTAATTTATTTATTTGTAAATCAGGAGTTTTATTTTATTTATGGTGAATTTTTAATATTTAAAAAATCGTTTTATAAAACCCTATAGGGTAGCAACTGTAAAATTTCCACTTCTTTTCCTACATCTTAACACGTTGACTGTTGGAGTGAATTTTTCGTTTGTTCGGGAAGTTTGAAATGTAATTTTTTTATTTCTGACGAAAGTATCTTTCAGTTGAAAACAGTTTTTCTCTTAATTATTATTTTAATTTTACGGTATATTATTGTTATTTTCGATAATAATTTTCATTTTTATCTCAGTTCGCGTAAATGAAAAATTTTCTAAAGCTCTTTCTGCATGTATTTTTACGGAATGTAATTTTATTTGAAATAGAAACTTATTCAATAATACTCGTAGAATATAAAACTCATTTACTTATATTTTAGATGTAATGAAGTAATAGTTGTGGTAAAACTTGTTACAATATCTTTATTGTTGACCTTTCATTCCTAATATGGATTATTTTCAAAATAACAACAGGCAAAAGATAAAAAATCAAATAATGGTACAGAAAATAATAATTATAGGGTAGCTAGTTCAGTGGTATCAAGTCGGCCTGTGGATTCTAAGAACCCCGGTTCGATCCCCACAGTCGACAAACATTTTCACCAATTTAAAATTACCCCTGTGGCTCCCCCACTACTAACATCTTTGGGGGCCGTGATTTGACTGCTGGTAACCGCAGTTCACGCGCATAAATATATCACTTATCGAGATCTGCTTCGGCAGAGTGCCACACCCAGTAATGGGTAAAAGGCGTGATATATATATATATATTTTTTATATTTATATAAAATAATAATTTAGAACATTTTTAAAAACAAAGTAAATGTAGATTAGTTATTTGTTTCACTTGGACTAAAAATACAAGTTTTCGGGGTTGCCGGACGACGCCTTTGGTAATATTTGGAGACTCAGAATAGTATTTTTAGGCCAATGGAAATATACTATTTATTTTTCACCAACTTATTTAGAAAATTTTACAGATTTATTTATATCGGTCTCATAGATACACAACTCGATCCATTAGACTTATAATGTGGAGTGTAGGAAGCCTAGACGTTTTAAAATAACTTTCAAAATGTTAAAAATGCATCGTCCAATTATTTTGAAAGTCATTAACCATCAGCTACAAATTGTATTTAATATTTATGTATAATTCTTGTAGGAAATCAACGAAACACCCCCCAGCGAATCATCACCCCCATGCCGGATACCTCCTTTATCAGAAGGCGTTACCAGCACTCCAATAAAACCCCCAGCCGGTCAACACCGCCGCCGATCCGTCTCCTCATTCGCCTTCATCTACAAGTGCAACCACCACGCAGCAGGCGTTTCCTGCGACTGCTGGGAATCCGAGCTTGAAGAAAACACGGAATCCGCCAAACTCAAGAAAAAGTACGTCCAGAGCTTGCAGAGCTGCGGATGTGCCACCACAAAGTCTTCGCTCGACAGGAAGAACAGCCTGGGGCTGGACAACATCAAGGAAGTGCGCGAGAGTACAGAAGATCTGCTAGAGACAAGTGAGAGAAATGACTCGGGTGTGAGTGGGTGCGGGCGGTGTGACAGCGGACGCGCGTCGTCTGTGTGTCAGAGTGCCAGTGGTGATGACGCTGTGTTCAAGAAACGCCTGGCGAGGACTTGCTCGTGCCAGTATTGTAATGAGACTGGCATCCCGTGTAGTGGAGGCAGCAGTAGTGGAGGCTCGCATGTCGATCATACTGACAGACAGCAGTATAGTATTGAGGAGAATGATGTTTTTCCCAAGAGGTATGTTTCTGCTAAAAGGTAAATAAATTGAAATTATATTGTGAGCCGGATATATTATTACACTATTCTGTAACTCGATCGTTATTTATTATTTAATGACAACCATTATCAAAAACCGTACCGATATTTACCTTTTCATGAAACCGAAACCATTTTTTGTCTTGAAATATGAAAAATTAAAACCGATATGAAAGTTACATTGATTCTGTAACCGAAAATGTAATCGAACCGATATTATTTCTTCTAAAGCCTTAAATTTAAAACTTGTATAAATAAAGTACTCAATCGAAATACGATAAAACCTAAGAAGAATGTAATATGTATGTATAACCAACATAAATTTTATTATATTATACAAAATGTATTCATTTTGAAATTTGATGGCATTCTATAACCAAAATTATATATTCTGTTATTTTAATTTTATTTTTATGCATTTTGTGCTCCTACAAAACTGCCAGTATAAGTTTTATACTTCTAAACAAAACTTTTTCCGAAGCTGTCAGACAACTATTTATTTATTATTTTTTTACAATAACAAGCACATGTATAAATAAGCAAAATACATAAAAGTAACATAAAAATATCAGGGTAAATAATGCAAGTCACGGAATACCAAAATACAGAATAAAGGGGATAGTTGTCACCTCGGTTTTCACTGGATATAAAAATAAAAACTTAAATAAATTTGAATATAAAATACGCCATATTTTCATCGGTTACAAGAAATATATTTTTATATATTCAAAGCTGCAGATTTCGAAAATACTGTCAAAAAATGCCCGAGTCGTAGATTTTTGCAGAAATTGTCATTCTTGTAATTAGCCATTTGAAACTTTCGCAATGAGACCTCCATAAATCGATGATTTGAAAAAGTACTTATGTAGATTTGCAACCAGATGGAAGAACAAGTCTGGATAAAATATCATATTTTTGTGACGCCACCAATTCTCACGGCTAAAAAGTGTACTAACTATTACATTCCAATGCAATTAATGTTAATTATTTAGTTGACTCAACCAGTGCTTCCAAAACTGTGGGCTCAGTAGTTTTGTTGAGAGACAAAATTATTTTTATCTTCAAATAATTATAATTTTAACTTGGAAAATGACATTTTAGTGTTAGTTCACAAATTATATTTCCTAAGTATTTCAACGCTTTGTGTATATACTGATATATTACAAATTTGATTTGTTTTCGATGGGGGCCGCGAATATAGTACACTATAACATTTTAATGGAAATATCATAACTTTCAGCGTTAATTCCAAACGATAGTAGAAATTTAAGCCAAGGACAACATACATAAAACACGAGTTAGAACTTATTAATATTATCTATTTTTAAATTTTGTTTAATGTAAACAACGCTGAATTACTTATTGATATTACTGTTAAATTTTAACTGTACTTAAATAGAATAGTTGAACCTTTAATCTTGATATTACTAGCTTTTACAATAATATTTATTAATGACTCCTTGCCCAAAAACAATGAAATTTAGTAATTTAAATTTAAGCTATGAAATAAATATTTCACTATTTTTTATAATATAAATATACTTGTAAATAACTTAATCCAGAAGGCATGTTACTTCATTTCTAGAATTGTTTATTTAAAAAAACTTTAAATATCAGTTTTATTTGTTAATAGTCATTTATTTTAACATTTAACTTAGGTTACCACAGCATTACGAAATTACTATGTTTTTAATCATTGATATTTAAAAATGTCAGACAGTCTAAGCAATATAAACATTACACTATGATTAAAATAGGTTTGTGGTTAATTTAGTAATTGTAATATGTGTAGTGTTAGTCTAGTCTATTAGTATCTAACTTAGAGTGAACAGAATCGCGTGAAACATATTTTAAACTATTATTTTAAAAACTCGAAAAGTAATTTGGATTTAGTTGAAATATTCTAACTGAATATAAACAAATAGTACATATGAACTATTTTCAACAACTTATAAATAATGTTTTATTTATATTTCAGTACTGTGAGTGAAGAATTAGAAGAAACAGATGAACAATACAACAATGAAAGGAATAAACCCGTGCTACCAGTTGCAGGCAATAGTCACCTGCATTGTAGATCTTCCAATCTCGACCTGCCCAATATTTCAGACCAAAGCCTCGATTCCAAAACACAAAAGTATGCAAAAATATATTTTACAAATGAATGAAAGTAAATAGAATAAATAAATAAATAAATATATCATCACACCTTTTACCCACTAATGGGTGTGGCACTCTGCCGAAGCAGATCTCGGTAAGTGATATATTTATGTACGTAATGTGCGATTTCCAGCCGCCTAATTACAGCCCCCAAAGATGTTAGTGGAGTGGGAGCCACAGGGGCAATGTTAATGTGGTGAAAATTGTTTGTCGGCTGTGGGAATCGAACCGAGGTTCTCAGGATCTACAGGCCGACTGAGCTAGCTACCCCATAAATAAATAGCAAACTAATAAATTAAATCGTACAAATTTAATTAGTATTTTAGGTTAATACTTAACAATTGATAAAATTAAATTGAATTATAAAGAGGAAAATTTGATTTGAACCTGGGACCTATGAACTCCAGTCATATGCTTTAAACTAAATAAACTACGGTCGTCCTGGATTCAAATCTGATTTTATTCCAATTTTTATCTCTGTTTTGCATGAACAAAGTACAGAGGTCCAAAGTTCAAATCCTAACAGTATTCCAATTTTTCTCTTTATAATTCAGTTTATATCATACAACATTATTAAAATATAATTTATGATAAATTTTTAGATTACTTTGTGTATTTTAAGAAATGTATACAAAGACATGTTTTTATCTATTTTTATCAGAATGCATATCTTAAATTTTATGCAAATTTTGCAGCTTAATAAGGAATTGCAATCTAAAAACTAAAGTAGATATATCATATCGTGTAGCACAACTTGTAACCAGGAAAGAGTGCTTGCATTCAAATCTTTCCGACTTTAAATTAGTTTTTAAAAAATGACGGCTGTTTTTAAATTATTCGGATTCTACTATAAAATGTAAATAAAATTATGTTCCTATTGTGCAGAGTTGCAAACAACTAAATAAACATTTTGGTATATTACAAACCGTACAGATATTCGTAAACGATATTGCACAATTTTCATGATTTTATTGTCTTTTCAGAACACTTCTCCTCATAATGCGAGAAATGATCCAAACAGAGCGTGACTACGTCAGATCACTCTACTACGTCATAGAGAACTACATCCCTGAGTTATTACGAGAAGATATTCCTCAAGCACTCAGAGGTCAAAGAAATGTTGTGTTTGGAAACATCGAGAAAATCTACGAGTTTCACAGTCAGCAGTTCTTAAGAGAACTGGAAATGTGTGAAAATAGTCCTGTGCATGTGGGGCAGATTTTCCTCAGGCACAGGAGTAAATTTTCTCTCTACGCTTTATATAATAAAAATAAACCGAAATCGGATTCTTTGATGACTGAGTACGGCAGAACTTTCTTCAAGGTAAGAAAGAATATATCTCATTTCAAATATTATCACGTTTGATTGTTTTAAAAAGTAATACTAATAAGTGTTTGTTTTTCCTTTCAGAGCAAACAAATTCAGCTAAAAGACAACTTAGATTTAGCGAGCTACTTGTTGAAGCCTGTACAAAGAATGGGAAAATATGCGTTACTGCTGCAACAGCTCATGAAGGCGTGTCCAGAGTTACCAGAAGGTTCATCAGAACGAGTCATCGCTGAACGAGAAGACTTAATTTCTGCCGAAGAAATGGTCAAGTTTCAGCTCAGGCATGGAAATGATCTCCTGGCTATGGACTCCATTAGGGAGTGTGACGTAAGTTTCATTTATTTTTAATAGGAACAGGTTTCAAGAAAAAATCAGCGGTTGTTTGGATTACCAGGCTTGTCGAAAAACTTTACTTTTAATAAATCACAAAAAACGTTTCGTAGCTATGGATTAACTCCATTATTAAATCAATAATCTCTTTTGTAATCTATTAAAAGTAAACTTTTTTTGACAACCAAACAACCGGTGAATTTTCTTGCTACTCATTTCTACAATTCTACGCCTTAATATTTTTATAAAAATCTTCGTTTTTTTTCATATTATTTATTTTGAATGTTTGTGTATAAATTTTAATTATTTAACTTTTGTTAACAGGTTAATTTAAAAGAACAAGGTCGTTTATTACGACAAAATGAATTTTTAGTATCTGAAGGAAGAGGAGCGAAGAAGTCTTTACGTCAAGTATTTCTTTTTGAGGAGTTAATACTGTTCAGTAAAGCTAGAAGGTTCCCAGACCGAAAGGTAAGAACATCCAACTACTTAAAAACTAACAACATTCTTCTCAAACTCTTAATCATCAGACACATACACGAACGTATTTCTTAATCATGTTTTAAATTTAATGTTTTGTTGCAGAATCTCGATTTATACATATATAAGAACAGCATTAAAATGACAGACATAGGATTAACCGCGAAAATAGGAGATAGTCCAACCAAGTTCGAAATTTGGTTCAGGAAACGAAAACCGAATGACACTTTTACTTTACAAGCCACTTCTGAAGATGTGAAGAAATTGTGGGCCGAAGAGTTGTCCAAGTTACTGTGGAAGCAAGCTATGAAAAATAGAGGTAAACAAATATGTAATCTAATTTTAACTAGCTTTCATCATCATGAAATTATGTTTGCTAGTATGTGTCAATTCCTAATATTAATAATACTTTCAAACATGCAGCATTGTTTTAATTTGTTCTTCCATAATTTTTTAAAATATAATCTTTTATATGATTTTTAATTTGTTTGATTCAATTTTATCTTTTTTATTATTCTTATTGAGACAACCTAATTATAATTCATATGTATCATGTCAAATATAGATTATTATTATTCTAATTCAGATATTTCTTTTGCAGAAATAAGATTACAGGAAATGTCTTCGATGGGAATTGGAAACAAACCGTGCCTTGATATTCGCCCAAGTGCTGATAATATCAACGATAGATCCATCAGTATTTCTCAGTTGAAAAGTAAGTATTGAACACATCGCTCTTTGACACAAATTGAAATTAGCTTAGAAAATTCAGTACAACCTCTGTTAAGATCTAATATTTCATTAGCGAATTTATTTCTTTAATTTTTTGTTCTTGTACAAGTTTAAAACTGGCTAATATAATTTTTTCAGCCGCTCCGAGATTCCGCAACTCAATAGTAGGTCCAGTCTCGGAGCTCTGCCGCAGCAACAACCGACCACAGTCCATCATTTCTGTATCGAGCATGTCCTCGGGTAGTACAAGTTCAGCGGGGTCTGGCGGCACACTGGGTCGTCTTCTGCCCGCTGCTACCACGTTGCCCAACCTCCCAGGGCTGCAGTTCGATGCCGCCGATAGCCCACACAGTCATCATAGTCACAGTCGGTCGCATACGCTTAACAGTCAGTGCTCCATGGGTAAGAAAATATTGTCTGAATATTTCTTTTCACGAGAACATTTTTAGTTTCCACGAGAATTTTTTTCGTGGTCATAACCCACTTGTCTTATTTTATAATGAAAACATTTAACAAATATTTGTATGCTTCATTTGCATAAAATAAACTATTTAGAATTTATTTCCAAAATGTAGTACAACATTCTTAACATATTTTAATTGATGGCAGCAGTTATTAGGTTCAAAACTGAATTTCAGAAAATCAGTACTTCGGTTCCTGCGCAATGGCTATCATCTTTACCTTTTTAGAAACTTTCCAAAAGAAAATCCCAGGAATATTTTTGGAATTTCCGCAAGACTTTTTTCTGGAACATAACGTAGTTATTAAATTTTCTATTGAAATCATTTAGTAAATGATTGTATATTCTATTTTATTTACGTAAAATAAACATTTTGGAATTTATTTTAAAATTAATACAACATTCTTCACATATTTTGGTAGCAAAAGCTACCAGAATCAGTCCTGAATTTCAACAAATCACTACTTCGGTTCCTGCGCAGTGGCTACTAGTTGCCACAAAACCTGCGGGATTATTTGAACATTTTGAAATATAAACTATTCGATATTTGTTTATACCAAAAAAAAAATTGTACATTAAACAACATTATTTTTTAACAGGTTTCATACAAGAATTGTTTATTATTTAATTTTCTCACTACTTTTTTGTATAAATTTTCGGAAATTTGCCAATAATAGATGTATTCCATTTGACAATTGGATCAAATCTAACTTACACTTACTGAAACAAATTACATATTTGTATTTTTAGTTTTATATCGCTTGTTTTACACTTACTAATTTAGTGATTAAGAATTTATTTTCAGTTAATTACATGAATTAATCTGATCTGATATAAATAACAAATGGAATACAACTAAAAAGTTAATAATTGTCTTTACAGAAAGTGGAATCATTGCGGACATATCTATAGGATCTGACGACTGCCCCGAATCGCAGCTAAGTAACTCCTCCTGTTGGCCTTTACAGAAGTCAAACTCACAAAACTCGAACAATTCGACGACCAAATTCCCCACAACTGTGTCGAACTCTTCACAGACAGACGACTTGCAGCTTACATTATTTCATGTGCCAGACGATGTTCCGATTAATATTTAATGCAATTATATTTAATGAATATATTTAATGATTAAAATAATTATATTTGTCACCAATGTATTATAAATGGAATTAAAAATTTAATTACTAATATATTTCTTTTATATTTTTTATATAAAGTATATTATAAACTGAATTTAAATTATTATTGTATCTAATTTTATTAATTTTTAATTCCATTTTCTAATTGTACGCCTACAACAGACAAGATATTGCAATTTGCATGTTATCAAGTTGTTTCTCCAAGTCGAACCACTCACAGAATTTTATGGTTAGTATTTGGGAAATGTATGTCACTGTGTATATCTTGTCTACGATTAATCTAGTGAAATACACTGCACTGCAATCAGGGACGCCTCCAGTTAAATCAAAATTATGGTCATTTCATAAAATTCAATAGAGATTATTATATTATTAATGTATCTCTTTAACAGACTGTAGCAGTTAGACAAACTTTGTTACTAATATATTATTATATAATATACGTACATCATGTAACGTAACATAAGGTTATATGTATGATTTTTATATTGTTAGTTTTTAGATAAATAAATATCTATATAAAATCACATAACTTTCATGTTTCATTCTCTCATTTTGTTATTTTTATGTTCGCACTCATTTCAATATTTATAATTTATTCATCTCTGCTAGTAAAAGGAAGTTCAAATTTTAATCTTCATTTATATATGTCTCTATTACACATAGAAATATGCTTTGAAAGGAAATTAAAATTTCAACTTCCTTTATACTATCTTAAATATTTGGCATTGTATATTTTCCGCTATCTAATGTTTTAAAAGTATTTTAAAGAAAGATACTTCAAACAAAAATTACCAAAAATGTATTTACTTCAAGTTTATTTCTCTAAAATACTTTGAAAACAATTTGAAGATATTATAGATCAGAATCAGATCTTCTTAATTCATTGCTTACTTATATTTTATTTTGGACAGCAAAATTTATTTTTTATTTATAACTTTAACTTGTAAATGTTTTGGCTAAAATGACTGCTTTGCTGTTATTAAAATATGCATGTTCTTTCTTAATTGAGCTTGCTGCTATTTTAGAAAATATGCTTGACGAATGAAAATGCTTTTTTTGCTTTTTGAAAAGGTTCGCTTTGTTCTTAGTTTTAATAATTGAACCTTAGGTAAACAGAACTCCCGTCTGATGAATTTAATGATACAATGTTTCTGGTAAGGATTATCAGTTTATAAAATAGTTACTTACTTTGTAAAGTAATCAAGTAAACGTATTAGCCATTACATATTTAATAATTGTACGTTACACAGCTGTCAATTTGATGTTAGGAGCTTTTACTTAAACAGATAATATTCAAATTATTTATTCATTTAGTAGTTCATCTCGATTCAGTATTGTTTAATAAGTAAAAGTAATAGCGGTGCAATAGTTGTAGAAGATTTTAGTTTAGAAATTCAAAAATTGAATGATTATTATCTGCTTACAAAATTTAATTATTGTAGTTAATTTTTGGAAAACATTATTGTAGGAGAGCAGTATTTTCGGAAGATATTGTTACTTTTAACATTACTTTCCACTGTTAAACATTTCTAAATAATTTTAGAGATAATTTTCCTTGATCTGTATTCAATCATAATGCAAAACATTTAAGCACAGTATTGATAAAATTCCGTTACTATCGTAAAATCCCATCAACAAGTAAACCCGAACCCGTAGAGGAGTTTACTCTCGTGCTTGTTACTAGACAAAAAGTCGTACAAAACAAACACTTATCGATAAAATCTGGAGGTCTGTTTCTAATTTATTGTCAGAAAATTTATTTTTTAAGTTTATTCTCTTTATTTGGCAATGTTTAACAGCTGGAAAGATACGAGTATTTTGGATGCAACATTTGTCAAGATCTTTATTTTTTAGTGGTATCAAAATTTAATATTTTATTATTATTTCTTTATGTGTTAGGTCCGCGATGTGTATATAAATACCCGTAGAGGTGACGGCAGTAATTAGAAGGAGAGCAGCATCATACGTATGGTATACAACATTTAAATGACTGCTGTTTGTAGCGGTCGATATGAAGTGATACATTATCAAGATCAAAAGTATGGTATGTACAAATTTAAGAAATAATCGTACAATACAAACATTTATCGATAAAATCTAAAGGTTTACTTGTGACGAATATTTCTAATTTATTCTCAGAAAATAGATTTTTAAAAGTTTATTCTCTTTATTTGGGAATGTTTAACAGCGGGAAAGATACGAATATTTTCGATGCAACATTTATCAAGCTCTTTATTTTTTTAGTTGTGTCAAAATGTAATATTTTATTATTTATTTTATGTGTTAGGTTCGTGATATGTATATACATATCCGTAGAGGTGACTGGAATAATCAGGACAGCAACATCATAGGTATCAATTTTAGAATGACGGATGAAGCGGTCGATATAAAGTGATAAATTACCAGGATCAAAAGTAAGAGCATGGTATGTACAAATTTAACAAAATCAACTCATATAACCAACTACTTTCTTTTGTGTTGATTTTGTAAAAACAATTAAAGACCTTTTAACTTTATTACAACCGGGTAGCTATGTAAACGTAAGCAAGTTTTTATCATTTAAAACTTTGCACCATTTTACATACGTGCCCGGAAAATAAGAACCTTTTTCTGCAAATTTTGCTGAGGAAAGCATATCAAAGTGTGAAAGTTTAGTACCTTAGTCCACAAGTTTAACAAAGGAAAAGCTGTCAGTACGGCGTCATGAAAATGGGATTCCCGTGTCAGGGCGCAGTCAAGAGGCTTTGAAGTCAGAAAGAATCTATTTTACACATCCGAAATATTGTCTAGAAACTGCGATAAAACTTCCAATTGATTTTCACTTTCACACTTCGTCGTCACAATGGAACGGATTTGTCGCCAACTTTTTACTATGAAAATTGTTTTTTCGATACCGAGTTTTTTATGTTGTTTGTCTCATTTCTGTTTGCTGAAAAGGAAACGCATGAATTTCAATTCATCTAATTAATTGCTAAATTAATGTGTGACAATCTCTAATATCTTTTGTAAGATTTATTTGTTGAAATTGCGTTTGCTTTTTGTCTGTCATTAGTAACATAAATTGAATAATTGTACTGTTTAATACTTTAGATTATGATTGTCATTGTGCAAAATCGTCTTCCTCGTTTCAGTTTTCATTACAAATTGCACGCATGTATTCCAACTATTCAAATATACTCGAGAAAGCCGGTCGTACCCGTTTCACGAATGCGGTAGCTGTAACAATTCTGAATCAATTCGCCGCGAATCCACGAATTCAGAAAGCAAGAAAATTCAATTAACTTAAATGGTTGCTTCAGCCCTTGGCCAGGCTGGCCTCATCCATCGAGTTCCGAAATTTCAGAGAATTTGAAACTTGTAAAGGAACATTTAGTACGAATTACGATCCCCTCTATCATGAACATATTCGTGCAATTTAAATATAAGCGGTTTTTATTTAAATTCTTGGATATGAACTATTCATTTTCTTTTATTGACCATTTATTCCTTTATTATTCTTCTAATAAGTTCGTTTTAATATGAAGTAAAATAAATTATGACAACGTTATATTCATATGATTTATAAATTCAAAATGCAAATTTAATAATACTTTAACAAAAAGCGAATTAACAATTCTACTCGTAAATTCGTACGTACATACGGTTTAAGAAAATAATCTACACTGTACTATAAATATGTTTGAACGTTTTATTTTATTAATCATATATCATATTGTTAAACAAAAATTTATCAGACTAAAATTAGATTAACTACATGAAATGAATAATTTAGCGTTATTTAAAAATAACAGAATAACTTCCTCGTAAAACTATGTTTAGATATTTTTAGAAGGGGCGCTCTTTGCACAATGGCAAGCAGCAGCCCCAGATGAACAAAAATTATGTGCTAGGTATGTCTTGATTGTCATACCCTATCAGCCCAAAAAGCTGACATGCCATTAAAGTGGCAAACACCCTTTTAGCAATTACGCAATACCCAGCCCTTCCTATCACACACACGATGTAATATGTACATGAGAACTAACGTAATACTCGTGGCGCCATCTATTGAGCGTCGATGCTACTAGCTGCTCAGTGCGAATGGTGCGAGTTTATCCATATTCCCGAATGAAAAATTATTTAATCGCTTTAGAATCAACTTATATTACTATTTCATTTAAAATTTATTTCATTTAAATTAGCCAAAATATTTTAATAAAAATCACTTTCATTTGAAAATGTTCCAAATGCGTCATTATTGGCAGAGCGCTGGCATGAAGTAGCTTTGTATTTCACGACTGGCTCTTATACCCGTTAAATAATTTTCCTAAAAGTAGTCATAAAATTATAAAATAAACGAGAGATATGAACATTTCTTTTTAATAATCTACATTACATTTAAAATTTCTTTTTCATTAATTGATTGCAAATATATTTTTTAAATACATTAGTTTTTAGTAACAAACAGTTAACTAAATTAAGACCTAAGCTAAATAAGATGTTCAAAATTGTATAAACGCAGACCAAAAAATATATATTTTTTTAAATGCAAAACAATATGGTATTAGCATCAGATTGAGATTTGTTTAAACAGTTTTAAACAACATCCAAAGGGGAAGCGAACCCTTATAATATTTATTAAACATTCATTCGTGATTAGGTAATCTTTGTCGGAATTCAGTTGGTGTCACTGCAGAGATAAGTCAATTAAGTTTACTTAACGATAAATATCTGATTTTATAGTAAATTCTTCATTATTAAAATAAAGTGAGTGAAGTAGATGTCAACTATGTTCTGATTTACTGATCCAGCTAATAAGCAAGTTAGTACGAGAAGATATACTGTCGTAAATATCCAACACAAATAGCATATATTGGTTAACCTTGAATGAAATCGCCTATCGACGCGCAAGGTTAATCTTAAAAGTCAGTGTTCCCAACGCAGTTGAAAAAAAAAAAATTGCAATTAAAGTCTATTAAACATAAATGGATATTTCTAAAATATTAGAGGCAATAGAAAATAGCAAAAAGGAGACAAATGACACAATCAAAGGATGTAAAGACGAATTATTGAATGCGATTAGCATAACAAATAAAAAGGTAGAAACTCTAGAAAAAGAAGTAGAAGAACTAAAACTGCATAACAACATACTTGAGAAAACCCTGGAAAAGCAACAAGAAAATATCTTAATGCTTAATAAAAAATTGAAATCAAAGAATTTGATCATTT
This sequence comes from Pterostichus madidus, assembly GCA_911728475.2. NCBI lineage: Eukaryota > Metazoa > Arthropoda > Insecta > Coleoptera > Carabidae > Pterostichus > Pterostichus madidus. The sequence continues at coordinate 43,576,221 of OU452301.1, forward strand.
ATGGACTCACAGAAGATAATGAAACTAAAGAACAATTAGAAAATCGTATTTTAGATCTAATTAATATAAAGCTCAAAATCCCTATTGTTTCCAATGAAATAGATCATATTATACGACTAGGAAAACATTCAACTAAAACAAGGCCAATTTTAGTCACATTAATATCAGGAAAAAAGAGGAATGAAATTCTTCGTGCGAAATTTTCTTTATTAAGAGAAAAGATATATATAAATGAAGATTTTACATTTGAGGAAAGAAAGACATACAAAACTTTAAAACCCTATCTCACTGAAGCAAAAGGAAAAGGGCTGAAGGCTTCAATAAAAAACGGTAAACTCTGGGTCAACGGAGAATACATTTCGGAAGAAGATCTAAAATCAGGTTGTCTCACGAATCAGAAGCCGCAGTTATTTGCAAAAAGGAAATCACTTTCTTTACAAGATATAAGGGAAGTTGAAAAAGATAATTCAATTAAATCTGATGATGAAGAAGCAAGTTTCGGAGAGGATTCAGATACGGGAAAAGTATTAGTCGAAGAAAACTTGCCAATAAATTTAAATTTAATAAACCCAAAACAGTCAACGAGCAATAAACTATCAAAAAACGAGACGCCTGTTCAGCAGACAATGCAACGTTTTTTAAGATCGAGACATACCCCGGACGGACAGAAAGAAAAACAAAGGAAAAACATATAATCACAACTGATAAAAAGTTAGAAATGATCTTTTGGAATGTACAAGGATTTCGAAATTTTATAAATAGTTTTAACCAAATTAATAACGATTCAGAAATAATTGGCATAATTGAGACCTGGCTTGTTAATGAAGTGAAAAATACAAGTAATATACTACAAGAATATAATATAGTCAGTGCTGAAGCCACAAAAGAAAAAAGTAGAGGGCGCGCAAGTGGAGGACTTGCAATGCTTATTAAAAAAGATATTAAAACTTTTGAATGTGTCGATAAAAGCGAAAACTGGATATTTATCAACATTAGGCATAACAACGTAAATGCTATAATAGGATTAATTTATTTTAGACCTAATCTAGACCTAGGCATAAATATAGATTTACTACAGATTACTCTACATGAAATTAGGACAAAATACAATAACTGCTATTGGTTCATAGGTGGGGATTTTAACTGTAGAATCGGACTATTGAATATGGTATCAGAAGAAATGTTAATCGACACAAATTTAAATGCAGCAAGAGAAACACTCGACAACACAACTACAAAAAAAGGACAAGACTTGACAAACTTCATGGAAGAAAATGGATTCGTAGTACTAAACGGAAGAACTAAAAGCGATTGTCCTGCTCAATATACTTTTTGTAGTGCCGTAGGTAAAAGTGTTGTTGATCTAGTTTGGTGTGATCTACGTAGCAGTGCTATCATCAGTGATATGGTGGTTAAGTCATGTGTAAACGACTCAGACCATTTTCCTGTCTCATTAGCATTAGAACTCGTAGTCGAAAAACAAATTAAAGTAACTAATAGTGTAGAAAGACACTATGTGCAATGGAACAAAAACTTTTCTCAAAATTATTATGACCTTATGGAAGTTGCTCCTAGTGTTGGATATTTAACTGATATCCATTCAGTGAACGAGTTAAACGAGAACTTATTGAATTCTATTATTTATGTAGCAAACATATTAGAAATGTATAAATATAGGCATATAAAACATGTACACACTAATAAAAATAAGCCGTGGTTTGATGCGGAATGTAAAGCGATGTATATACTAGTTAAAAATAATTTAAAACTTTGTAAAAAATCTAATTTTGAAGCTAATTGCAAAAATGTATATTTAAAAACCAAAAAAGAATATAAAGCGTTAACAAAGAAGAAAAAAGCTGAATCGGAACAAATAATCATAAAAAAACTAGAGAATGTAAATAACGCAACTGTTTTTTGGCAAACTGTTAATACATTTAGATTTAAAGTCGATAAAAAGAATATAATTGAAAAACACACATGGGAAAATTACTATGATAATCTAGCTAGAAATTATTCTAACTATGATAGGCTAATTTTTGATCATGTACACCCTGTTCTTGATAATGAAATTACAGCTGAGGAAATGTACCAGTCTCTAAGTAAATGTAAGTTGGGAAAAGCACCAGGACTTGACCTTATAAGTAATGAATTTTATAAAAATCTACCAAACAATTGGGTATTATATATTATATCATTTTTTAATAAAATATGGCAAACTGAATCAATTCCTGATTGCTGGTCCCAAATCGAAATGATAATGATTCATAAAAAACATGCTAAAGACGATCCAAGTAATTACAGAGGCATCGCACTTATTAATAGCATAGTAAAAATTTTTACTCAAATAATACATAGTCGACTGATAGAATGGGCTGATTTAGCGCAAATTATACCAGAATGTCAGTCTGGATTTCGCAAGGGCCGCTCTTGCGTTGATAATATCTTTATTTTAAATGCTGCAGTCCAAATACAGCTAAGACTACCAAAGAAATATGTCTATGCAATTTTCATAGACTTCAAAAGAGCGTTCGACTCCGTGCCTCATTCTTTATTGTGGAACGAGCTGCACAGACTCGGGATGAGCGGAAAAATTATTAGGATATTAAGTAAACTATATGAAAATGCTTATATGAAAATAAGATTGAAAGACTTCTCTCATACCAATAACATAGACATACATGAAGGTGTTTTACAGGGAGAAATCCTAAGTCCGTTGTTATTTAGCATGTTTTTAAATGATATAGAATCTTTCTTTCGTAATAACGGAACGAAAGGTTTAAATATTAATAATAACAATGATATACTAATGCTACTTTACGCCGACGATCTGGTAATATTTGCTGATTCTCCAGTGGACGTACAGCGTAAACTAAATATTTTGGAAAAATACTGCTCCAAAAAAGGGCTTACAGTAAATGAGACAAAATCTGAAATTATCCGTTTTCACAGAGGTGGTTCAACTAGCTACAAAGATATATTTACATTTAAAGACAAAGAAATCAAAACCAATAATAAATATATTTACTTGGGTATTCCATTTTCAAGTTCATCCCTATTTCTGGAAGCGACCAAAACGGCAATAGCAAAAACAAACATAGCAACTGGCTCTGTTTTAAATACCTTATCGTCTGCTAAATCTAATGACTGGAATAGTAAAATAAAATTATATTCATCTATTATTACTAGCACGCTACTATATGCATCACAAATATGGGGTGTTAGGTATACTGAAGAGATGGAAAGAGCACAAACAAATTATTTCAAGAGATTATTATTTTTACCGCAAAATACACCACACTACGTGGTTCGTTTAGAAGTAGGAATAAGAAAAATAGTAGTTGAAGTTTTAAAACTCGTAATTAATTGGATCATTAAATTATGGAACATGCCAGAGGGTAGATATCCAAAAATTTGTTACAGACGTCTGTGTCATCTAGACAAGCACCCTAGCAATAAAATAAAATATAATTGGGTTTCGCAAGTAAAAATTATGTTTACAAATGCTGGTTTTGCTGATATGATGGAAACAGAAAATGTTTTACTGCTGAAGAACAGCTCTAATTTAATATTATCTAACTACGAACAACAAATAAGGGAAAGTGATTTAAATAGAGCTCGTAAGGGAAAATTCTGTACCATTTACAAATACTTGCAAATTAATGATGGACCGCAGACTTACTTAACATTAAATTGTAAAATAAACATCTGTAGAGTACTGGCTCAATTACGAGCAAGTAATGTTCTTATGGTCAGGGTAGTTATAAATAATATTTCCTACAAATTAAATCCAAACGAGATGTGCTCTTTATGTAATATGCATGAGCTGGAAGACTTAAAACATATTTTATATTATTGTCCAATGTATGAGCTGCTACGAGAATCGTGGCTATCATCGTCTTTGGAGAAGACATGTTCTGCTTGTTTGGATATATCTAATAAAAATCAGGCAAATAATTTATTTTATTTCATGGCTAACGCTCTAAAGCTACGCTCATTCTTATTAAATGAATAAACTAAAACATTGTACTATAAATAACTAATATAGCAAAAAACTAGATAATAAGATATTGTATTGTACTATAAATAATTAATATAGCATAAACTATGATATTGTTATAAATAATTAAAATTTATCTATATATTTATACTTCATCTTGTACTGAATTTCTTTTGTATCAGGGTTCATCCTGTTAGACAAAATAAATTTATTATTATTATTATTATTATTATTAGGTAATCTTTGTCAAATATTCTTATCCTGGTACATCACTTTCGATTCATTCGCATTCACAATTTCTTTCATACAAGCTCGTTATTACACTGCTATTCATAACCGGTGTGTGGTCCGTCGATTTTTGAACTAAACAATATTAACAGTTGAATATAATTTTTGGAAAAGTTAAAGAAAGAAAATAACTTGTTTTTCTTACGGAAACTCAATGAAAATAGTTAAAAAAAATACACAACAATGTTCAATAAAGTATAAATAATTAATTTTTGAATAAATTATTATATTATATTTTTTAGGTATTTTTAAAAACTTTTTAGTGGCGGAATTTTTATATACGATATGGCCGATATAAGATAATTGCAATACATGTATTACTTCTATTTAACAAATGTCTTATAAAACTAAAAGGAAAAAGTTATTATGTGTTTCTACAGGATGTTAAAAATAAATGTTAAATATTTATACGATATAAAAAAGATGTTAAATAAGTCAGATAATGGACCGTTTCGAAGATATGGAGATGTACTAATAATTTATATTAAAAATATTTTGTTAAATGATTTATTTATGTACTTACACTGACATTGTGAGCTGTATCTGTGGTCATATCCATAACGCCTTTATTGACGCTGATAAGAACACCAACTGGTCCAAGATGATGTTGAGGCTTCAGGAGGTGATCCAGGTACATAGTGTCCTTCTAAAAAAAATAGAATGTCTTACTTACAAGGAATAGAAACTCAAATTGCAAAAACAACTTAAACCAAGTTATAATAAATTAGTGCCTTATATTCTAATGATTTTCACCGTGGTACTTTTATATTATGAAAATGTGATAATTTGATAATGGGATGTGGCACTCTGCCGTGGTTGATGTTGGTAAGTTATATATTTTGAGCGTGAAGTGTGGCTACCAGCCGTCAAATCACGGTCTTCAAGAATGTTAGTGGAGGGGAAGCCACAGAGGTATTTTTAATTTGATGGAAACTGTAGGCTGTCCATAGGTACTATCAAACCAGTGCTACTAAAAATGTTTACTTAAGGTAAACAACCCTTAATTTTCCGAATTTAAAAAAAAATATTTTTGTTCTATGATCATTACGTCCAAAACATCCATAAAGTTTGATACACAAGTATAGAAACACCTGATATTACATTACTGTCAAAAGTTCGACTGTCATTTGAAGGAACAAATGTTATTTATTTTGGCAATAAATTAATATGTCGTTTATAAAACTGGCCATAAAAATGATAATAAAGAAAATAGGTATTTGTCCATATTTTATAAATCAACCTTTATCTTATTCTAACTCAGTAAACTTTTTTCTCTCTTCTGAAAAAGTAAAAACTAAAGATAAATAGGTCTTGTTAAGGTCATATTGCTGTGAAATTGATAGCACGGCGGAACAAAAGACGGTGTAGTCGTGGCCGAGGCCAGAAAATCACGTCAGCGTGTATATCGTCAGCTCCAGCAACTGGTGTTGACAGGGTGACACCCCTCAGCCTCACCCCACTATTACTACAATGTTTCCCTCGCGTTCGTCTGTTCGTTCTCCTCGACCACGCCGCCTACGATGCGATAAATCTGCCGTCTGTTCCCATTCGTGTTCTGGTAGAAAACAAACGCATTCGTCCACAGCCGAGATCGATTCTTTTTGTTTTTCTCGTCTCGTTTATCTGCTGCTACGTATTTAAATTTCCATGTAATTGAATTCTGGAAACGACTGTTCAGTTTGTCTTCAGCTGTATGATTCGGCGTTTGTTTGGTTAATTTTCCTAAATAATGGAACTAATTTTTGTGCAAAAAGATAATAAAGGCTTTTGGATGGATTGTTAAGGATTTGAATCATAAAATCGTTTTTAGGTAGACAGCAAATATTATAAATTTCAAGTAACTTGACAAATGAAATATACCAGGTGTATTACGAAAAGCGGACAATAGAAACATAGAAAAACAGTTTTTCCTACGCAGTGCTTCCCAAATTATTAGACAAAAATGTTTTATGTAGAGCTTCAAATTTTATAACTAAATCAATAAACTAAAATATATTTTCTACAACTGTCCAAAAAAACATGACATTTTTACATCCATAGTGACGCGAAACTTGTGTATTTTTCATTGAAAATGTCAAATTTAATAATCTTTGACAGTTTAAAAACAGTTATTTATTATACTAGTGTTTTATATACCAATAAAACACGAGTGTAATACAAAATTTTGTCCACAACTCATAATATTACAGGTTTCGAAGAAGATTGGTCGTAACGTTTAACGTTGATTCAGTTATACGAGTACATAGTTTCGCAAAATACGGTAGATCATGAAGTGGTTGCTAAGTAACAAGCTGTTTACAGTGTTTTATGAACCATATAATTCAATTGAAATCAGTGTAATAATGTCTCCATTATATATGAGATGTGGATAAAATTATTTATCAAACATTTTCACGTTTCCTTGGTTACAGCACATCAAATTTATATTATTTTAATTTTTTACTTCCAATTTAAAAATATATTATTAAATATATATATTAAATAAAGCACTGCGTAGGAAAAACTGTTTTTCTATGTTTCTATTGTCCGCTTTTCGTAATACACCTAGTATATTTCATTTGTCAAGTTACTTGAAATTTATAATATTTGCTGTCTACCTAAAAACGATTTTATGATTCAAATCCTTAACAATCCATCCAAAAGCCTTTATTATCTTTTTGCACAAAAATTAGTTCCATTATTTAGGAAAATTAACCAAACAAACGCCGAATCATACAGCTGAAGACAAACTGAACAGACGTTTCCAGAATTCAATTACATGGAAATTTAAATACGTAGCAGCAGATAAACGAGACGAGAAAAACAAAAATATATATATATATATATATATATATATATATATATATATATATATATATATATATATATATATATATATATATATATATATATATATATATGGGATGTCTAGCGCAGTGGTATGAAGTCGGCCTGTGGATCCTGAGAACCCTGGTTCGATTCCCACAGGCGACAAATAATTTTCATAATTTCAAAAGCTACCCCTGTGGCTCCTCCACCACTAACATCTTTGGGGGCCGTGAATTGCTACTGGTAACCGCACTTCACGCGCATAAATATATCACTTACCGAGATCTGCTTCGGCAGAGTGCCACACCCAGTAATTGGTAGAAGGTGTGATGATATATTTATTTATTTTATTTATAATAATATATTATTAGTTGTACATAGATATTTACTAGCAGAATGATGACAAATATGAAACTACTTTACTAATCTAGTAAGCTACATTTCTACCTCTACATTCATACAATCGGCAACAGATGTAAAATTAGGTGCAAGCAATTCAACTACAGAATGAAGTCTTCGGACTGGGCATCGAGTGAATAATACAACAGTCACTTGTTCTGCTGTTTGTTACAAGCATTATGACAGGTGAACTAAACTACATTAATTATACACTTACATCGCAGTTGCTGCTGGTAGTGGTGGTTCCTTTGTGACCGTCTTGCTTCTGTTTCGCCAGAGCCAGCTGAGCTCATGCATCTTGATGTTCCAAAAGCAACAACCTCTCCGTTACAACGTTTTAGATACGACTGTGATCAATTTCAGGTTAGGTGGAGCTGGAAATAAGAAAATAATATTTAGGATTAGATATACCTTTTTTGAGAAAACATCGGTGAGTTTTAGCAGTCACTATCAGGCAGATTCACAAAACAGATTAGCGCTAACACGGTTTTTAATATTATCTATAACTCTGTTTCAAATTAAAACAGATTAAAGAAATAAACTAAATTTGATGCTAGTTAACTCTCTTTTTAACTCAAGTTAAAATAAATAATAATAAATAATGGGGTGGCTAGCTCAGTGGTATGAAGTCGGCCTGTGGATCCTGAGGACGCTGGTTCGATTCCCACAGGCGACAAAGAATTTTCATAATTTCAAAAGCTACCCCTGTGGCTCCTCCATCACTAACATCTTTGGGGGCCGTGATTTGACAACTGGTAACTGCACTTCATTCGCAAAATATATCACTTATCGAGATCTGCTTCGGCAGAGTGCCACATCCAGTGATGGGTAGAAGGCGTGATGATATATTTTTTTTTTGTTAAAATAAACTTATTACATACATTGAAAACAGAGTTAAAAATGAAATAAAAAATGGTGTTAGCGTTAATCCGCTTTATGAATCTGCCTGTATAATTTTTGTCAAAAGTTTAAGCTCTGATTCGAATGGTAAATGAAATACTCAATTTTAAAATGAAAATTTAAATATTCTTATTATCTAGTTATTGAATTCAGTATTAATTCATTAAATAGCTGATCCAAATAATAATTTTGGTAACAAGCAAATTGGCATTTAATAATATTTTGCTGATTAAATACGAAAAGTGAAATTAGGTTAATTGTAATTGTTTCAATAGATAGGAGAATTAATCCATTTTATGAATATGTGCGCAATTTTCAAATAATTGCCAATTACAAGCACGAAATTAAAATTAACTAGCTATTTCGTGTAGGTATCTTTGTGCTATTTTCAGGCATTTTAATTTTAATTTGCTTTGAATCTACGGTCTCAAATAATAATGTGAAACTACTTTTAACACAAAACACAGTTTTGGGTTTATTCGAATTTGTATAAATTTTATTTGATTAATATTATGCCATTTTATAGGCGGAATTAAATTATATTTAAATTTTATTTTATGGGGTAATGGCTCAGTGGTACCAAGTCGGCCTGCGGATCCTAAGAACCATGGTTCGATCCCGACAGCCGATAAAACATTTTCACCAATTTAAAATTACCCCTGTGGCTCCCCCACCACTATAACATCTTTGGGGGCCATGATTTGATGGCTGGTAATCGCACTTCACGCGCATAAATATATCACTTACCGATATCTGCTTCGGCAGAGTGCCACACCTAGTAATGGGTAAAAGGCGTGATGATATATTTATATTTTAAAAATATATTTAATGTAAACATTAAAAAAATAATAATAATAAAGATAAAATGTATCAATTTCAAGTTGTTAATTTTAATTATAAAAATGTATTAGTGATAAAAATTAATAATGGAAAAATAAAAGTAAGAGAAGAAAAGGCAAAATAAATTGGAAAAAATTTATTAGTGTATCCCCTCCCAAAAATAACAATAAATTTAATCATAAAAATAATAAAATTAATATATCATCACGCCTTCTACCCATTATTGGGTGTGGCACTCTGCCGAAGCAGATCTCGGTAAGTGATATGTTTTGCGCGTGAAGTGCGGTTACCAGTCGTCAAATCACGGCCTCCAAAGATGTTGGTGGAGGAGTCACAGGGGTAGCTTTTGAAATTATGAAAATTGTTTGTCGCCTTTGGGAATCGAACCAGGGTTCTCAGGATCCACAGGCCGACTTCATACCATTGAGCTAGCCACCAATGTATAAATTAATGCGGTTGCTATTTATTATAGGGGTTAGGGTACCTCCTCCCACCCAGAGTTACCTACGCCACTGACTGCGATATAGATACTTCCGAAATAAAAACCATGCACTTCTTTTTCTAATTTATCCAAACAACTTACAAAAACAACTGGTTTGTATCGTCAAGTAAATTCTTAACCCAACACACTTATTACCAACCCAAACCTTTCGCAACATAAATAACCTAGAACAAATACCATGTTAATTGAAACACATCCAGAGCACGACACATATCCACACAATCCTTCTGTTTGATGAAACGGGTTGACCTTAATTTGTTCATTGTTTTGTGCAGGAACAACGGACAACAAACGAACGAACGCACTGTGGCCGACACAGTGGCCGACTCCCTCGGGAAATTCTAAGTTAGAGTGGCTAGACCAGGCTGGACGGGAACAGGGAACTACTGGGATAAAGTGTCTGGAGACCACGCGAAGAGATATCTTACAGTTGGACGATGTCCGCTTTGGTTTATCTTACGCATGGAATCATTTCCGGAAAGAACAACGTGCTTTAGTTGTTTTAAATTGTTCGAGGAGTTTAGCGGGATTTTGGAATGTTGGGATTGTTTGGTTTGAAGCAAAAATTATTTTATATTTTCTTCTTATGTACACTAGAGCTCGATAAAACAATGTAAAATCGAGGCTGGAATACGCTTTAAATATATAACGAATTTTGTGGCTCTATATATGAAATATTCTATCTCAGATGCGCACCCCATAATACATTTTAATAATATCACGCGGTCCTCGGTATTTAAAATATTTATGATGACAGATTAAAATATTTCAGCAAATTTAAATTACCCCTGTGGCTTTCCCACCACTAACATCTTTGAGGATCGTGATTTGACGGCTGATAACCGCACTTCACGCGCATAAATATATCACTTACCGAGATCTGCTTCGGCAGAGTGCCTCACCCAGTAATATGTAAAAGGCGGGTTGATATATTTATATTTTTTGTTTATGATGACAGATTAAAATATTTATAACAAATTACAAGCACTTTACGTCAGTAGCAATAAGGCGAAAAATTATGAATTATTTTTATTAATATAATTAAATTATGCTATCAACATCTGTATTAAATAAGACTTAGAGATATTGGCAATATTTTAATATAAAATTTGGTCCCAAGATTTTTTTGCCGGACTGTTTTTATTTACAAAATACTGATGTTATATGTTTAACTACCTATGCCAACATTTACGTGGGATACAATGGTATAACGAAACAAGTTTGACACTTATCATAAAACAAGTCAAGGCTAAAGATAAAACTAAAAAAAAAATGATAAATAAAAACTCTTCTACATTATTTATTATTATTTACTTTATAAAGTCCAACCAAACAGATATAATTTTTATTCGTGCTACATAAAACACTTTACTTTTCAAATATTATTATTAGAAAATTTATAATAATTATAATCAATAATTTATTAAAATATTGGGTATTCGTTAAATGGCAGTATTAAGAATCGTGACTATGTTTGTATTATATTAGAAGGGGCGTCCTCAGCACAAAGTCTGGTAACATCCCCAATGAAACAAAAATTCTGTGCTGGGTATGTCTTGATTGTCATACCCTATCAGCCATATATAAAGCCAACATGCTATGTCAATAGCAAGCACCCTTTTATAATTATTTAGATAAATGTAGTCTTTCTATCTAGTCCACAACAGCAACAGTTCACGAGAAGTAACTAAGTACTTGTGGCGCCATCTATGAAGCGCTGTTACTACTAAATAATACAAGAAACAAAAAAATTAGATTATTTCTAAAATAATAATTTATAAATATCTTTATGACGTGGTATAATAAATAACATAAATATAATTGTAAATAAATGAGTAGATTATTCAAATTTAAATGTGCTTGCAAATTTTGTTTTTGTTACTGTTTTTAAAAATAAATATTTATAATACGGATATAACAAATACCAAATTATATTTTAATAAATTATAAAAAAATTAAAAATATTTTTTTCTCTTTGTCCAATATAAGATTTCAGTATAAAAAATGTTACAAATCTATTTCTTCACTAAGTATAGAGATCGAAATCTAATTTAAATTTACAAATATATTTTGTGGACATTTGTCTTCATTTTAATGCTTTTAAAGCTAATTCAAATGCGCAATCTATGCCTGTACATTCAAAAATGTATTTCAAATTACTGCATTTTTTACGTGAAACGAGGTATAGTTAAAAAGTTCAAATTCAAAATGACCGTATATTTCTTTCTGTCAAAAGGTTCGAAATTATTATAGATAAAAATACTTTAAATAAATGTGGTAGGAAATTTATTTTTTCGTATATTTTATGAAATCGTTATTTAATTAAGCAAAAAAGTAACAGATATACTTACGCGGCTAGACCTATAAAGTAAGTAAATCTGATTTTGCTATATTGAACACATAATTTGTATGTCGTTTGTTTGAAATTAATATAAAATTTTTGATTATTTTCAATATTCTTAACGTTATCGGCATCGTCGTAGCTATCATGTTTGTATGTATTTGTTAATCGATGGCTATGCAAAAACGAAAAATTCAATTATTTACGATATTTACTTGAAGCATTTTGCTCTAAAATCGCTGTATGAAAAAATTCACATTGTATTTCTTAATAGCACAAATCAATTCACCATCCTGTATAAACAGATGTCATAATTCTATTTGATGTTCTACGAAAATTTGTAGAATTTAATATAATTTTGTAGTTAAATAACAAATTAATTTATGTAACTATTCAATAAATAAATAAACAATAAAAACGATAACAAAGTTTGTTTCGATGAATGGTAGATAAAGTTGAGCGCATTGAAAAGCAGATGTCTGCAACAAATTATGAAATTCCAATATGATATGTTGGTTGCCAGTTAAACAGCAGCAGTTTCAGAACGAAGTTGTTCTCTGCTGTTCGACGCGCGACATCGCGACGCGCACTGTCGCAGAGATGCTATCAGTTTCTAGTTGGACAGACAGGACTTTTCATTTCCGTTTTCAAATACAATGTGCCCGTCCTTCGTTTCCAGAGAATTGTTAATATGAAATGTTATAAGCTGCTGTTGTATTGTATATAAGTTGTTGCGCGGAAATCGAAATAATACCTTCAATTCTGATTCCAGACGCTGTACGTTGTACAAATAAAATATTACAAAATCAGGATAAAAAAGTAAACCTGCTTTTCGTATTATGAATTTTCAATTATTCACTCCATTTAGAAAATGGAAGTTTATGTCGTTATGTTCAAAAAATCAACAAATAATAGTTAATTATGTAACTAGTGTTGAAAATCCGAAAAGTGTTATCCGGGCCCTATATTGTAATTGGGATTAACTACCTGTTGTACAAACTAGCATAAATACATAAATAAATATAATGCTTTATTGACTCATATTATCTAACCAATATTTATAAAAATGTAAAGCAATAAAAGCAGCATTAAATATTAAATTAATTCTTTAATTTACAATATGTCGACATTTTCTCTACTATGGCCGTATTTATTTGGGATTTTTAAAGTAACCTGGTAGGTTACTTGGCACACTTTAAGTAACCTGGAACTAACCGTAAACTGACCCTACTGCCCCAGCTATTTTAGCGGGTTGGTAGATTCAACCCGTTTACTATCTCTTTCTAATCAACTTGTGTTCCTTGTTATTCGTGGCGGCATCGCGATTTGTAATAGTATAGAGAGGTTAGGAGTTATGAAAAACGTAAGTAATTTTATAATAATATTTTGAAAAAATATACTAAACTATTATTTATGCAGATGATGGAAGAGCAATATGCATTATGTGCTTCTTGCATTATAAGTCACAGAGGATAATATTACGACACATTATTGCGACTCCGAAATTCATTATTTTGATAGTGCTGATGACAAAATTATAAAAAAAAACCGACCCTGACGTTATTTGCTTTTTGACTACATATAAAAAATATAAAGATGACTCAAAACATCCAATTAAAAGCGCAATTTAACACACAAACAAAACTAAGCAGATGTCGCTTCGAACATGCATTCAGATTTTAAATTTACCGCCAGTGTTTACAACTGACACTAGATGCATCATTTATTTGGAAGTAACACGAGTTAGTACTAGGTCAGTTCAGGGTTGGATCCAAATTTTCCAAACAAATACGGCCTATGTATACTGAAAACGTTATAAACATCGACTGACGTAATAAAAAAATATAACTAGATGAATGACATAGAGTGTTGCTACGTTTACAAGTAATCAATTTTAAATTGTATTGTGCGTTGTTTCTTTCGAGACGACAAGATTTCATTCTTCTTTGTCTTCGCAGATATTTTAATGACTTTTAGTGCGTCCAGTACCCTCTAATAAATTGTAAATTAATAATAAAAATTAATGACATATATACTAATTTATCTCTCGTACAGCACTTAGAGGTAAAAGCGGTCCATTATTTGTATATTCTTATTCAAAATAAATTATTAAATGAAGAATCAGCAATTCACATTTCTTTGAGAAATTTGTTCCCTTCGGCATTGTTATAGCATTTAAAAACTAATGTATGTGAAAGTCAAAGACGTTACACAGATTTTTTTATGTTTGAAACAACGGACCTTTCTAGACTTTTTTGAAATTTGTATATATTAATCTACGTAATAAAATTATTATACTCAAAATTTTTATTTTTTTTAAACTTGTATTAAGCATGATAAAAATATTTAAACTTTCGAAACAAATGAATATGACGTAGTTGCATCTTGGATTAAAGCAGCCAGCAGAAAGTTATATAGATAACCATGGGACCAGGCAGCGGAAAGTTATATAGGTTACCATGGGACTGTGTTTATAGTTAGACTTCCACCTAAGGAATGGCGCTAATAGTCTTTATGTGAAGATATCCATTTTAGATAACTACAATATCGGCAATCATTGGTTACTAGATTGTTCCTGAAGTTGTCATTTGTATAAATTTCAAATTTTTTAATCTGTCAAATATCCAATTAATTTTTATTTGTAAAATAATTTCATATAAATAATGTCTTCAACTAATATCAATTGTTGAGTAAAAAGCTGCTCTGCTACTGGTAAGTAAGTGATCATATAATAAATAATATTTAGATGAGGCAGTCATAATATATTTTCAAGTTCACAAGGATTGGATAATACTGCGATTGAAACGGTTCAAATTATAAATAAATTGTATACACACGAGTATATTTTTATAAATGTTTATATTGTAATAATGAATTTTTATATTATGTAGTTTAAATAAATATAAAATAATAATAAAAATTACAAAATGCCTAAATATGCATATCGGGTTGCCTATATACATGATTTTAGTAAGACTTCCACTACTCAGATGGCGCAAAATACAGTCCCAGTGCGTAACATGGCAGTTTCTTATCTATAGTAGTATATTATGATATGTGGATTAAAGAGAGATAGATAAGACAGAGATAACTTCACGTAACGTGTGTCGTTGTCAGTAGAATCGTAGAATGCTGAATGCTTGTTTCTTCTTCGTCTTCTTCTCAGTAAAATTGAGCACCGACAAACGTTTCAGACAAAGCTCTGTGATTGGCTTAATGCAACTACGTAATTGCAATATGGCAGTGCGAAATTTAAATGAGCGTTTTGAATTATTCAACTTTAACTTTCATATTTCAGCAATAAAGATATCATTTATGGTATGGTTTTATATTGTATTAAATATGATGTACGGTCAAGAATTTATTGTTCATGAATCTGACAGATCAATGACAACTCGATATAGATAGAAATTATGCGTCATGTTAACGTGCAAAATATAAAATAATTATTAAAAGTGAAAAATAATTATTTTCATTACATGAATCGATAGTGCGAGTAAATATAGCTATTATTCAATATTCTTCTATAAGATTTGTGTTTCAATGCCGTTGCATTTTTTTTTAAATTATAATTTAAATATTGCGCCAATTTTTTATGATTTTATTAAGTTTTATCAGATGGATGACGTCAGTCGATGTTTATAACGTTTTCAGTATAGTAAATAATTCTAAAACTATGTACATATATTTTATTTTATCCTCTACTTTGCAAAGATTTTTCATCTAAAATTCGCATCAGGTAAAACAATTTCAAATAGGTACAGATTGTTCCTTGCAACAAACTCAACTCTGCTACTCTACACAAAATTCGTTGCGACGTAACAAACCTAGAATCAGATTCGTTCCGTCTTGGATCGCGGCGCTGCGCGGCACGGCTCGTCGGGCGGTCCGGAGACTCTGACAAAAACTCCGGACTTTGGAATAAAAAGTCGCGCTAGTTTTCTGTTCTGATATATTGGACAAAGTTTCGGACAACTAAAATCAGTTTCCGACAAGTGCCACAGATTCGAGCCGAGCGACGAACTCTGCAATGCAATTCTATAAACTTTGTTTCGGAAGCAAACATTTATTTTTTATTTCCGGAGTCGTTCTTGCTATTAAATTTGTTTGTGAATAAATTTGGTGGTGAGGTTGGTAAGCTTAACTAAGTGGAAGAGGTAAATACTATGGACAGGTATGCAGAATTTTATACATCTGACATGCTATATAATGATCAAAAGAAATTGTTACAGTTGGCAATAAAAAAAACTGCTTGAAATTGGTATGCCTGATACATAAATTAATTTCCTGTTGTTGACAGTGACATTTGAAAATTTAAATTTAAATTTGAGTACATGTATTATTTCATTTATTTCTAAAGTATTTCTATTACTCAAAAAGTCAAAATTCTATTAGCTGTCAGACTCCTGACATAACCTATTTGTATTTATTAGAAATGTCAAATAGCATCCCCGCCTTTACCTGACGTTGTGCCAACTGTGGAATAAAAAGATCTCCGGAATTGTATTGCCAACTGAAACAATTCCTTTTGATCACTCTGTAGAATGAGTTTCATTCTTAAACGATTTTTAGTGACATATTGTTATCATAGATTAGTATAACTGCATTAAATACACAAAATATCTAAGCAACAGACAAAATAAAGAAACACAATTTATACAAATATCTAGACAACGGACAAAATCAATTGGAAAACACTGTCCCCAACTTAACTATTCTACCAAAAATTCCCTTAATGCCAAATGTCAACTATTTTTATAAAGAAATTATGCAAAGGAAAGCCGAAACAGAGAAAATAGTATAAAACACTACTTGCTGAAGACAATTCTAGCACTCGTTCGTTCGTCCCCTCGCCGTTGCGCGCTCATATCTGAATTTCGACCTCTTGCTAGAATAGGTTGTCTTCTGTAACTTGTATTTTAATATAACTATTATTTCAAACATTTTCTTGTAACGTAAATAGGAAAGTAATGGTAATGGAAAACTATCGTTTTCTTGGGACAACCTCCATATTTATCTCAAACATAATAAATTGATTTACTGATTTATAATAAAAATATTAACAGCAATAATTGTTAACAGTGTTGTTAATTTCTAATTATTAAAGATTTAGGATTCCACAATTAACATCTGAAATACAATTAAAGTTATGAAATTAATTTTCATCACAATAGTCATAGTGCGAGTGTATTTTTGGTGTAGCTGTTAATAAATATGAATGTTGCTCATCAACAAATCAAATAGAGGATTTTGAATGCCAGGAATAATTACGCTTTAGAAACGTAGATTTATGCATATTTTAAACAAAACAAACCTGGTTAGTCACACAATAGTCACGGTATTAAAGCGCTGCGTTAATATTACAGCTCGGCAATGAAAATGTTATTGACATGCTTAAATTACACTTAACTATTTATGATGTAGTGGGACGGTACATTCAAATAGAAACTGAAGCGAATCATTATTTGTTGGAAACTAGAGCGAACGAGTTCATTAACATTCATGCGGTTATATTCAATTATTATTTCACAAGAAACTGTATATTTTGAGAATGTTAATTGGAGCCTACTCTAATAAAGATATTATAAAAAATATATATATATATATATCATCACGCCTTCTACCCATTACTGGGTGTGGCACTCTGCTGAAGCAGATCTCGGTAAGTGATATATTTTGCGCGTGAAGTGCGGTTACCAGTCGCCAAATCACGGCCCCCAAACATGTTAGTGGTGGAGGAGCCACAGGGATAGCTTTTTCAAATTATGAAAATTTGTCGCCTGTGGGAATCGAACCAGGGATCTCAGGATCCACAGGCCGACTTCATACCACTGAGCTAGCCATGCCATATAATTATAATATATTATTATATTATATGCCATAATAAATCATTCAGAACAAAAACATATACATACAGGGTGGTGAACGGAATTCTCGAACATAGGGATTTAACATGTAAAATCACAATTTTGTAATTTCCTGCTTCCCTAATTATTTTCAATAAAAAAGCTTCAAATAAAAGTTTTAGGGAATAAAATTCTGCAGCTAATACAATAAACAAAATTAATTTTACATGCTTCGTAACGGCACAAATTTGATCTGAAAATAACGAAAATAGCCTGAAAACTATTGATAGCCATGGAACTAAAACAAAATTAAACAAATGTGTGTCGCTTTATCTGTCAAAATAAATGACATAATAAATAAAGAAATGATTTTGACAGATTATACGTCAAACATTTGTTTAATTTTGTTTCAATTCCATGGCTATCGATAGTTTTGAGGCAATTTTTGTCATTTTTAGATCTAATTTGTGCCGTTATGAAGCATGCAAAGTTTATTTTGTTTATTGGCTTAGATGCAGAATTTTATGCCCTAAAACTTTAATTCGAAGCTTTTTTGCTTAAAATAATTAGGGAAACAGGAAATTACAAAATTGTGATTTTACATGTTAAATCCCTATGTTCGAGAGTTCCGTTCACCACCCTGTATATCTTTTAATTAAAATAATTTTTGGTTGAGGGTCTCTTCTCTCCGTGTCTCAACTTCGCGTCAACTCTTCGGAGTGGAGTGCAGTACGAGAATCTTCAGGCCGGTCTACTTGTACACACCGAATTGAACATTTATATTGTGACCAACTTTTTAAACAAACAAAAAAAAAAGATTTTCGAATGCTTTAAAAAATAAATAAATAAATAAATAAATCATCATGCCTTTTACCCATTACTGTGTGTGGCATTCTGCCGAAGCAGATCTCGGTAAGTGATATATTTATGCGCGTGAAGTGCAGTTACCATTCGTCAAATCACGGCCTCCAAAGATGTTAGTGGTGGGCGAACCGCAGGGGTAATTTTAATTTGGTGAAAATTGTTTGTCGGCTGTGGAAATTGAACCGGGGTTCTCAGGATCTATAGGCCGACTTGATACCACTGAGCCATTACCCAGAATGATTTTGAGATATGTAATAGGATGCGGGCACTCACGTGACAATGTGACATTTGGTGACGTAAAAACAGCTGTTTGGGCTTGCGATCACTGCGCCACCTACAAAATGAACTATTTTTTTGGGACGAGATTTGAAACGAACGGCTCTTTTCAAATCTTGTTGAACTGCGATCACTGCGCCATCTAAAATTGAACTATTTTTTTGTGACGAGATTTGAAATGAACGGTTCTTTTCAAATCTCGTTGCATTGCTTCCATATAAGTATATAAATTGAATATAAATAAAATTAAAATAAATATATCATCACGCCTTCTACCTATTACTGAGCGTGGCACTCTGCCGAAGCAGATCTCGGTAAGTGATATATTTTGCGCGTGAAGTGCAGTTATCAGCCGTCAAATCACGGTCCCCAAGGATGTTAGTGGTGGGGAAGCCACAGGGGTAGTGAGAATTGTTTGTCTCCTGTGGGAATTGAACCAGGGTTCTCAGGATCCACAGGCCGACTCGATACCACTGAGCTAGCTACGCCATTGGATATAAATAATATTACAATATATTTTTCTACATGTAAGAAATAGTAGTTACCAGATTACAGTTAAAGAAATTTATCCAAAACATATTTTGAAGAGTTTCCCAACGAATTGAAACTTATTCATCTAGTATATAAACGATTTAAAGTACAATCATTCACATATCGAATCAGAAAAATGTTCCAAACATCAAAACGTCAAGTTGGCAAGCTTGTATAGCTTTACAATGAAAAGAATTGTATCCAGCAGAAATATATCGATGTCTCACAGATTAAATAAATTATCGCAGTGGCCGTGCGAGCGACTGAATCGAAGAAAAGAGAAAATCTGGAAATCTGCATCGAGCATGGCGTGGCAGTACAGCGGTACGGCAGCGCGGTATTCAGACGCAGAAGTCATAAAGCATAACAAACATAGATTTATTTTCTTGCAAATTCGTTTTCGTGTACGGATGTACGCATCCAAAAGCAACATTTATAAAATATGTGTACAAAAGCCATTAATAACATTGAGTTATTTATCATTTGTACCATTTTCCTTTTTTACTGTTTATCTGTCATGTTGAGAAAGACGTTTTACTTTTGTTTGAATATTTATACTCAAATTACTTTCTTTAATTTCAAAACTAATTTGCATTTAATGTAAAATCAAATATAAAATGGCCAAATATGTAAAAAGATATCGTATAAGACAATTACTATAATTATTTTAATAAAACTGTACAATAATGAGATATTTTAGCTCTGAAAAATCGTACTGAAAAGCACTCCTTTAGCTCCGACTTTTTTTCGACCAATCAGAGCGGTCCGAATGTCAGATAAGTTCGACATTTGTACTGTAAGTTACCTATAAATGACAAAATGTAAACACAGTAAGTGAAACTTTTATTGCACAGTGGTTTTCATGGTTATATCAGGACTTTAATATTTACTTACTGTCCACCATGAACAGTAAGTACATATTACATATTAAGGATCTGTTTATTTTGACAACAATTTGACAGCTGTCAATTTTGAAAGCTTCTTTTACTTCTATTTGTGCAAGTATTGTAAAGAATAGCTTACTAACCTTGAACTGTAAGTGATTTTTTTTCATATCGCGAATGTTTAGGATATCTCAACCCTTCGGGAATCGATTTCCCAAACTACATTCTTGACCTAAAAACTGTCACTTACAGTTCATGGTACGAAATATTCTATTATTAAATTTAATATAATTCTTGCATTTAATAAAAAATATAATATACACCTCAGCTATTCTGATATTTTATATTACTCACGTAATTAGTTTCCTCGACTAACATCTCAGAAAATAGTACTCCACATTCGTAACAAAAAATCCTTCTTTATAGTTTAGGTATATAAATAACTACTTCACGATGGGTTGGCTAGCTCAGTGGTATGAAGTCGGCCTGTGGATCCTGAGAACCCTGGTTCGATTCCCACAGGCGACAAACAATTTTCATAATTTCAAAAACTACCTCCTCCACCACTAACATCTTTGGGGGCCGTGATTAGACGACTGGTAACAGCACTTCACGCGCAAAATATATCACTTACCGAGATCTGCTTCGCCAGAGTGCCACACCCAGTAATGGGTAGAAGGCGTGATGATATATTATTTATATTTATTTACTTTACGACTCGGCCAAAAAGTATAGTATATTAAAATAAAAGTTACAGAAGGTAACCTATTTTGGCACGCGTCCGATATTCGAACACGAGTCACGCAGCGGGGAGGGGACGAACTCATAAGTGCTAGAATTGCCTTCTGTAACGAGTGTTTACATAATTTCTTTATAAAAATGGTTGCCATTTTCCAGTTTGGGAATTTTTTGATAGAATAGTTAAGTTGGTGACAGTGATTTGCGATTGATTTTGTCCGTTGTCTAAGTTAATGTATAAATTGTATTTTTTATTTTGTCAGTTGCCTAGATATTTTATGAATTTAATGGAGTTATACCAATCTATATTAACAACATGTTCCGAAACAAATACGGCGTAAAGCATTACTAAAAGAACTTCTAAAAGTATAACCTAAATCGGCCATTTTGTAGAACATCAGCGCCACCAAAGGACATTTATAACACGAATGATTATTGCAGAAATTTCAGTTTCCATTTTTCCTCAAACATCTCGTATATCGTTCTAGTTTCTATCTCTATCTAGACAGTAATACCAACATTACAAACAACTTACATATCCGTACTCGCCATCATAATTCCTGCTAGCAACATTTATTCCACCGATTCCGAAAATTCCTGTAGTTGAGCAGCTGTTGTCGTTCATGTCATTACGGCTTCAGTGTGCTATGCCACGTTACATTACGTTACTGTTGTGCTCTATGCTCTGGCATGTTGTGTTGTTCTGCAGTGTGTATGTTTGTGTGCTTGGTTGGGTCGGATACGGGGGTAAAACATGTAGTGGTATTCTTCGTAAATCCTCGTGCTATATTGCCCGTATGTGTTACATGTGCATTCCGGCTGCGCGTTGCGGTTACCCATGTTTATATTGTACTATATACAGGATCGGTTACAGGAAAATTTTCAGACACTAATAATTGCTCGAGATCTTATTTGCGTTTAAGGTAGTACTAGTGTGACGGTGGCACCATCGGTTGTCGAGTGGCGGATCTGACGCTCAATAAAAATTTAATAAAATAAGTGTTTTATACCTATTATGATTTGAATATCATGAATTGTTAACAGGTTGTTGGTCTAGTGAATTTTCAAATACCATACCACCGTTATATAACATTCATATATTCTAAATATTAAATATGCTGTGTACCTATAAGAAAGTCGTGTGGTGACCGCACCAGATTTTTTTTTATTAGAAGTAGGGCAATGCATAATGACAACAAAAAAAGCGGACCCAAATTAAAAACATAATTATGCATTTTAAATACCTACTCCATTATGAGATATATGAACCCATGTTAACTAAATGAGCTTTGGGCTAAATCCGCCCCTGGCGTGTCTGGAACGTGGTCCGCGGTTCCAGGCGGACCTCACCCGGATTAAGCGGGTTTTACGTCCACCAGCCCAGCATACTTTTCATTTATCCTGAAATAAGGATTTAAGTTTGCTATTGCTTAAAAAATAATATTACTTTTTCGCCATTTGTTTTCACATAAAATACGCGAGTGAATTGTGATGTTGAATTGAGTGCAGTCAACAGGAATTTACTCTCTTTTGTTTTCTAAACTGCAGGAAAATTTATATGTTCACATCTTTCTGTAGGTAATTTGATGAAAATACGAATATAGGTAGATCCGAATACGGAATACGATAATATATCCATTTTTATTTTAACTGTGTGTTATTTTATTTTAAGAAAGTAATAGTTACAGGCTCACAATTAGTCCGTATTTATTTGGGCAACCAGGTAGATTACTTATGTTTAGGCCATATTTATTTGACATTTTTAAAGTAACCCGGTAGGTTACTTTTGTTCAATTGGCACGTTGTAAGTAACCCAAAACTGAACTGAACTGATCCTACTGCCACAGCTATTTTGATGGCTTGGCAGGTTGAACCTGTTTTCTATCTCTTTCTAATCAACTTGTGTTTCGTTTTGAATTGGTGGCATTCAGTGGCGTACCTAGAACTTTTGCCGCCCAGAGCGGTCTCCAATTTGTCGCCATTTCTAAGTCAATCAAATGGTGGATTTTATAAATAACAAAATAAATATAAAATAAATATATCACGACTTTTACCCATTACTGTGTGTGGCACTCTGCCGAAGCAGATCTCGGTAAGTGATATATTTATGTACGTGAAGCCGTCAAATCACGTCCCCCAAAGATGTTAGTGGTGAGAGAGCCACAGCGATAATTTTAATTTGGTGAAAATTGTTTATCGGCTGTGGGAATCGAACTGGGGTCTTCTGGATCCACAGGCTAACTAGAAACCACTGAGCCGTTACCCTATTAAATGAATAAACATAAATAAATAATTGTAATTGAGACAAACTATAGGTGGGGAATTTTTTTACCATTGGATGGCATATTTAAATTAGGCAGTAATAAAGGAATTTTTCTAGATAATATTTTTAACCCTACATTGACTTGACGATGAAGAAAAATATTCGAAATCATATAGTAATTTATAATTCGTAGAAATCGAATAGTAAACTTATGAAGTGAACTAAATATAAAAAATGCCGCCCCAAAATATGTGCCGGCCGGTGCGGACCGCACACACCGCTCTCCCATAGCTACGCCACTGGGTGGCAATGTAATTTGTATTTAAGGTAGTACTAGCGTGAAAAATTTTTTTGCAGATCCGAATGAAATTTGGCGCACGTAAACATTGGATAGTCATACGCATCCTGTTAAAATATGAAACACATTCATCGTCTGTGAACAAATATATTCGCTTGTAAAGTAGAGTTCTTATACACGGGGCTTATGGCGATCATCATTCAGAATCGCACATATTTGGTTTATGTACCTCTAATATTTTGCAGTTTCATTTGAAAAACTAGTATGATGTTCTAGAACTATCCATGTATATTGTATCAGAAGGAGAAAGTTTTTTATCGTTTAATAATGGATATATAGCCATGCAAAGCCTTGTTTTTAACGAAAAATTAAGAATCCCAATTTATAATGGCAACACCACACGGTGATATGGTATTTGAAAATTCACTAGACCAACAACCTGTTAACAACTCATGATATTCAAATCATAATAGGTATAAAACACTTATTTTATTCAATTTTTATATTTTTTTGAGCGTCAGTTTCGCCACTCGACAACCGATGGCGCCACCGTCACAATAGTACTACCTACTTAGAACGTGCATTCAGATTTTAAATTTATCGCTAATTTTTACAATTGACACTAGATGCATCACTTATTTAAAAGTAACATGAGTTAGTTCTAGATCAGTTCAGAGTTGAACCCAAAGTTCCCAAACTACTATGTTAAATATGCATTTTTGGTTGTCAAAATATTTTGCACCAAAATACTAAATATCATCCCTCAGGTCATAGTGGTTACACAAACCAGTAAAAAAGGCGATAATATATTTATTTATAAATTTAATCTCTCCGTTTAACGATGACACAAAAATTGTGTGAAAATTAAAAACACTTAATTAATTTCTAGCGTCAGTGAGTCCTCCCGCATTAATTAGTTTCTGCTTAAATTTTCATCAGGTCTCCTACACACACTTCTTTCGCACCTTTGCCGGTTCAAACTCAACAGAGCAGCAACTCAGTGTAAAATATTCAGCAGCTGTAAGACGAGGCTTGATGACATGACACGTCAGCCTGGGCGCCAGGAGCAAGGGGCGATGTTGACGCGGGTTAAGACGCGCCGAGCCACGTCAAGGCTTGTTTTCACCACGCTTTATTACGTTTCGCTGTTTGTCGCAGGATTCGCTCAAATTTAATTGAATATAAATGAGTCCTGTTTCATAATTGATTGCTGTAGTTAAATTTCTAGGGTGTAAAATGTTGTCAAGTCAAGTGATATGAGTGTATTGTTTTTGGCAAGAAGGCGTGACAAATTTTAATATTAATATAGACATGTACGTACGTACAATTATTTTCTGAATAGTCAATATAGATAGTATTAAGTTTTTCCAACTTCTGAATCTTAGAAAAAAAGACACCATCTGAACTTAAATAAAAATAATTATGAAAAAACAATCAAAACAAAATTCAATATATATAAATTATTATTTCTCATTAAGGAATAAATGGAATATTAATAGTTATTTATGAAACAAGTGCTATAAGTTCAACTTTATTGCATGAGTGTAATAGACGACTTTTTCTTACACGAGTCAGAATTTTGATAGAATGCAAACGATTATTATTTCTATAGTAACCATATAACAAAATGATAGTTAAATAAGAACTGCCTACCGGAAAGATACTGTTATGAACTGGAGGGGTACTGTTATGAACCAAAACAAGTTTGTTTTGCATTGTTTCAATGACAACAACTTTCAGTTCGGTAAATTGAATTTACCATGACAGATAATGCGGGAAACAAGCTAAAATATGTTGCTAGCGCAAAATAGCTATTTACATAACAAGTGCGCGAAGACATACTTTACAAATGAGATCTTCGTGCATGACCTTTAACAATGCTTTTTGTAACGAGCAAAAATTATATAACCGATAGTGAGAAAAATTATTAAATTTGAAGCGTGAATTTATATTGACAGTTTAGAATGCCATGAATTGACATTTGTTATTTGAAAACAAATTGTTTATTTTTTCTTGTAAAGCTTGTTAAAATATATCTCATTAATGGCGTTATAAGCTAATGTATCTAGTTTTTTTATAAATCTCTGAAAATTTGTGTATATAAATACAATTCGCGTTTTAATAGTCAAAATTTAGAACCATAAAAATGGGTGTTTCTTTCAATTACTTTGAGCACTAGTGCATAAAATCAAACTTTGAATCAATTTCCAGGATTATGTAAATGTTATTTTGAATTATGCGAGTAATTAACAATAAAATGCATTTACGAGTATTATAATTTTACTGATTATTTTTTAACGTTTCTCAAAACCAATGAGATGCTTCATTGTATGTCACGTGCCTACGTTTTAACCAATCTAATTATTATCCTGAGAATAAAGCTCTTGTGATTATTACGGGGAATAATCTCTGTAGGTGCATTTTTATTTGTGACAAATGATAGGTAGTTGTCAAATAATTATTTGAAACTATCAACGCGTCAAGTAAAATGTGTGAAAAAATCGATTTAGTTGCATTTCAGATACAAAAATACACCAAAAAATTTTGGAAACAACTTCCAAGAATACATTAATAAGTAATCAATCGATATGAACCCAGTTCAAAATATTTTAAGTTGAATTATCGACCTCAACAGCTAAGTCAAAAAATAATCTAATTAAATATAACTCGAGAGTTCGATAAATTAGAAAATAATTCTTCAGTATCTTTCTCAAACTTGTTGCCATTTGGCAATAGCCACTCAAGCCTTCAAGCTTTCGTGACTATTGCCTAGCAACAAGTTTTCGAAAGATCTGTCAAATTATTTTCAATTTATTCTCACTCTCTTGTTATATTATTACTGAAAAAAAAACAACAAATCATAAATTGTTGTACATCAAAATCAACAAACGTAGGGCAAGTACTTAGTGTAAATTGGTACTTTAATTTCAAATTCAAATCACCCCTTAATGTTAAAGACTCACTAAATATCCTGTCTATTTAATAGCAACCATAGTTACATACATTTCACTTTACAATGCATTACATCACATCTTCCATTGCTGTGACAATTCGTCATAAGTTACATTGCAATCTTGCATGCTACGTTAACTATTACCGATAAGGTAGATTCCTAGATGCGGCCGCTAGTGCTGCTAACTACACTTGCACGGAACAACTTTATATCACAATGCATATAATGTTTATGAGTCCTTCGCGCGTGATGTATTAAAACATATGAGGGTAATATACACATGAAGATACAATATTTCAGACGCAAGCTTTATCTTGCGCGGTTGCAACGAAGCGACGTTGCCGTTATTGCCTCCGTACAGATGACTGTTATAATTGCCTCTCACTTTCTTAAGATATATATTATTTGGGATAGTCGGCACTTTCACAACTCTGCGAGCTTTATTTATGAGTTGGGAACACATTTCGCGCTGGCGCCAACGGTATACGTGTATAACGATAACATAAGTGGAAATGAGATTTATATCGGCCTAAATGAAATGAACGGATGAAAAAGCATTGGACAACTAAATTTACTCATTAGTTATTGGATTATGTTGTACTTGTGTTTATATTTTCTACCCAGCTATGAGACTTTCTTTATTACTGACTTATTTATCTAATTTTTTATTATTTTAAAGTATATTTTCTACGTCGGCTATGAAAACATATTTTTTCCACGACCGTTTACAAGACGGTGTGTTGCAAAATATTTTTTTGTATGACCGTACATACTAGAAGTTTATATAACAAGGGAGTAATGTTCGTCATTATTTGTCGAGAGCGAAATTTGTATCCTGAAGGACGTAGCCCAAGAGACGCAATTACTTGATGCAAATAATGACACTTTGCTCACGTGTCATATACGATATTTAATATACAAACAAATTGGGGTGGCTAGCTCAGTGGTATGAAGTCGGCCTGTGGATCCTGAGAACCCTGGTTCGATTCCCACAGGTGACAAACAATTTTCATAATTTGAAAAGCTACCCCTGTGGCTCCTCCACCACTAACATCTTTGGGGGCCGTGATTTGACGACTGGTAACCGCACTTCACGCGCAAAATATATCACTTACCGAGATCTGCTTCGGCAGAGTGCCACACCCAGTAATGGGTAGAAGGCGTGATATATATGATGATGATGATGATGATGATGATGATGATGATGATATATATATATATATACAAACGGAAAAATTCGTTATTTAACAAAAGAGACTGTTAACAGCATGTAAAACTAGTAAGAATGAAGTACATTCCTATAAACGAAAATCTATTTATTTTTTTGTTATTAACAAATATTACGAATATTTTCATGTAAATAATTTCACAGAGAAATTCGGATGTCTCTCTCTGACATGCGTACAAGAGCAATAAAGAAGGTCTATTAAATACTAAGAAAATCATTTTTTTTTTTAGGTGGCATTGTCAATGATCTTGGATCACTTTATTCGCCTAAAAAGTAATTATCATTTTTATTTCCCTCGGTAAAAGAACATTAATTAATGATTTAGATAAGAATAAAATTAATATTCTTTAACGGTTGTATATAAAATATATAGTTCACACTCTTTATAGTTCGTAAAGAGGGACTTTTCATAAAAGTGTGCATAAAAATTTCGTATCCATGGATACACAAAAAATGTCAGTAATTTCAAACGAACGTCAAACAAACAAAACTGTCAAATATTATTTTTAAACTCTTTTTGAAGATATTGATTTAGTTGTTTATGAAACTTGTATTAAAAGTGTGACGTGTGGAATAAAGACATTTTTAACATGCTTTGCATACACTATGTTTTTACTATCGAGTTTTAACTAATTATTCTAATTTTACTTATTACATTTTAAACGCCAAAAAACATTTATTTTGTTGGTTATTTTTAATCGTCTACGCAATTTCCAAAAAATGCACTTTAATACCTATGTTCTGTGTTAACTTTTATGTAAATGACATGAAAGTGTTGTTCATCTTGGTGAACAAAGCGCAAAACTATAGATTTTATCTGGCCTAATTCAGTTAAAGCTAAATCAGAATTGTAAACGCAGAACGCAGTGTAATGAACTCGGTGCACGCATAAATAACGAAATCCAGTTTGAATGATAGATTGTTCACAGTCACTCGTAAAAAACTGTATTGTAATCCCGGCTGTCTATCAAGAAAAATGATTGTTTTTTACAGGCTCACAGTCGATGGATTGCCTCATTTTTCTATATAATTTTGAGTTGACTGGATTTCAAAGATGGCTTTATGTCTCCTTCATTTCATTACCCTGTTGAATCTCAACGTTAATTCACGTTAGAATTTTGATCAGGAAGAAATGAGAGCAAAATTTAATGACACTTTAATTTTAACCTTAGTTTTTAAATAAATAAATAAATGAAAATTTTAAATTTTTTTATGTTGTTGCTATTAAATACCAATATGCCGCCATGTTTTGCTGTCTAAACGCTGGCTCCATCTAGTGTTGCCAGAATTTTATCCTGATTGGTAATAAATGCCAGCATAAAAACGTAATAGATTTGAAAAAAAAAACGTAATAAAAGTTGGACGACTATTTGGAGCGAGGCAGACGTATTTTTATTTATTTTATGAACAACAAAAGTGCGATATGCATATAAATAAAATTATTTTCGCAAATGTAGTTCTTATTAAGCATAAGTCACTCACCATGTTTATTTACAAAATTCGATATATTCTTTAGTACAAAACTTAACAATTAAACAAAAATATTTATCTATATAAAGCTCGACAAACCAACGTAAAACCGTGACTGGAATGCGTTTTAACTCCGCCCATTCGGGTATATAACGAATGGTGTGTCTCTACTTTAACGCGAAAGTGAAATATACAGTCTCAGTGAAAACACTTCAGCGCGTCACCATGTAGGATATGCGTATTTATTCACATTTATTAATGATACATATATTTATTATTAATCCATCATAACTATATTTTTTTTAACATAGTATTTTTATAAATGGAAAGAATTACATATCGTCTCGCCATTTTTATAAATACAACTTTTGACACTGAATGTACCGTCGATAGTAGCGACCTCCGAAGACACTCCTCAGGATTCTACTTTGTTTTGTTGAGCTCTATTTTATTGTAAGTGTAATTATTGAAAATTAAGTAGGTATATGTTTTTTCAAATCTATCTTTTAAAAACGTAATAGATTTAGAAAAGGCGTAATAGCGTAATAACTAGTTTGAAAACGTAATAGATCTATTGCAATTGTAATAGACTGGCAACACTGGCTCCATCTATGTATCAAACGCTAATACTTTTTTGTTGTTGTAACAATAGTTTATTGAAAGTGTTACAATTGGTCATTGCAACATGTGTTTATCATACTATTTTTTCCTATATTGCGTTCAGTTACTTTTATTTCAAATTTTTTATTAAAAGTAATAATAAAATTTCAAGGTGGTGATACAGACAGATTCAATAAACATTTGACATTTATTAGTTAGGTTAGAGTTCATATTCATAATTCAGGTTATGTTACAAAGTATTTTGTAGTTTAATGTAATGATTTTATTATATAAAAAAATAATTGCAATAGTTTTATATGAGCTAAGCAATGACAACTAAAGTTATTGATTTATATTTGACATTTTTACAACTAGACAACTTAACAAATTTACAAAAATATCCCCAATAACAGTAGCACAAAATTGAGTTTTGTAGCACAGTTTTTCACAAAAACAGTGGCATAAAATTCACTTTGTAAACGCAAAATAGAAATTTTTTTCTTTGGAAAATACTAGTTACAAATAAATAAAAAAAAATATATTATCACGCCTTCTACCCATTACTAGGTGTAGCAGTCTGCTGAAGCAGATCTCGGTAAGTGATATATTTTGCGCGTGATGTGCGGTTACCAGTCGTCAAATCACGGCCCTCAAAGATGTTAGTAGTGGAGGAGTCACAGGGGTAGGTTTTGAAATTATGAAAATTGTTTGTCGCCTGTGGGAATCGAACCAGGGTTCTCAGGATCCACAGGCCGACTTCATACCACTGAGCTAGCCACCAATAATAATGATTAATTATTAAAATTAAAATTAGAGTTTAAAATGGGCAGTGGTAGAATACTTCAAACCAAATTAATGAAATGAACAAAGAAAAGGATGAAAAAAAATTTGTACATTTCAACAAGGTCGCCACAAAGAGAAAGAAAATGAGAAGAAGACGAAAGCGAGTAAACAAGCAAAAAATATAATGATAATGTTAGTTTGACTCCGGCTTTAATGCATTTTAAGAAATGAAAGATGAACATCAAAGAGATTAATCTTGGCTTAATGCGTTCCTACTTCAAAAATTAGAAACGAAAACAAACCAAGCGCGAATGAAGTAAACAACTTAATTTAAAATATATTTACACTACAGACGTGTTATATATTTCATCTTCGAGAAACTTTACGCTTCGATTCAAAAAGTAATAAAGATATTTTAACGTTTATTTTACTTCGCCTTTATGAATTTAAATGAAAAATATAGTGAGTCTTATTATTTAAAATAAGATTTTATTAAGATAACATTTTTATTAGAAGCTATTTTATATTACCTAGTAAATAAAAAGGAAATGTTGATTGTAGATTGTTTCTTAATTTCTTTAGTAAACAATTAAGCTATCTTTCAAATACACAGGGCGACCATGGTTATTAGATAGACAGGTTGCGTAAGTTGCTAGAGTTGGACAAAGCAATTTATAACCCGGAGGAGAGTGTTTTCGGAGGTCGCCAGTACATTGGCGCGAAAAACAAATATACAGTCTCAGTGAAAACAATGGCTGCCGCATCAATTACGATATGCGCATTTATACAAATTTATTAATCATAAATAAATATATCATCACGCCTTCTATTCATTACTGGGTGTGGCACTCTGCCAAAGCAGATCTCGGTAAGTGATATATTTTGCGCGTGAAGTGCGGTTACCAGCCGTTAAATCAAGGCCCCCAAAGATGTTAGTGATGGGGAAGCCACATGGGTAGTTTTAAAATGGTGAAAATTGTTTGTCGCCTGTGGGAATCGAACCAGGGTTCTCAAGTTCCACAGGTCGACTTGATACCACTGAGCTAGCTACCCCATACATTTATTTATTATTAATCCATCATAATAATTATTCTTTTGACATGCTATTTTTAAAATTGGAAAGAATTGAACGCCGTTTTATTATTTCTAAGAATTAGTTGATTGACAATATTGTCTGATGGTAGATATTAGAAATAATTTTTGAAGAAGCTATGAGCATTCGTCGGAACTTTCATTTCTTCAAATAAAGATTGCACAAAAAAGCATTAGTATTTGCCGAGTGATTGTAGCTCAATTGGTTAGAGCAATCACCATGTGAGTGAAGGTTTTAGGCTCAAATCCCGACGAACGCTCATTATTTCTAATGTTTTATTATTTCATAAATTCAAATAAACTGGAATCTTTTTAGATCAAACTGTTGACACTGAATGTACCGACGATAATAGTAATCTCCACAAACACTCCTCTTATGCCTGTTTTACACTGAGCAATATTGCAAGTACAACTGTAACTTGCAACAAGTTGAAGCAATATTGAACGAGTGTAATACAGAAATTGCAAGTGCAAGAGGCAGAAGCAATCTTGCAGCAACGTCTTGCATGAATTAGAACATGTTCTAAGGTCGCAAGGTCATTGATAGTTATTTCTAGTAATTTTAAGTTTGTTAGAATGCTACCAACTTATTATAAATGTCAAAAACGATAAAGTTGGGTCAAGGATATTTAAATGATTTACTGCATTGCAAATAATTGTGCAAATACTTATAAGAATACATTTTTATATCAATACAATAACATATGAAACAAATGTCAATAATACAAGTGATATAAGAGGTTAAGCTGATATAATATGAAGCTGGTAACGCCAAAAATTTGTAAATAACTTTGTATTATATTGCAGTTGCAAGTTACTGAATGTAAAGTGAAAAAATTATCGTCTGCAACATTTTGGTGCAACTAGTTGAACATAAAACTTGCAAGTTGCAATTGCAGGTTGCGCTTGCTCAATGTAATTCTATCTGTACCTAGTATTTCTTACTGTATTATTTAAAAAAAATTAACGATCGAACCAAGAGCTGATGATTTTTTGAACAGCATTTTTAAAATAAATATTAAAAAACAAAGAAAACAAATTCTCATAAATCGAGAGTTGAATACATGTATTCAACAATAATTTTATATTTCTTTTAATGCACCCTCATCCTCACCCTTATCACCAAGAGAAAAGCACCTTCAAATAATATTTTCTTTTCACTCTACATTGTATCACTATGAGTATATTTATAGCTGTGGAGTTAAGAAGAAAATCCCACCGTAACAAAATATTTTTATATGTATGTGGGTCGTATTTGTATTGATTTAACATACAAGGTACTCGTATTCGTATCCGTTTCGTCGTATCCGAGCGTACGTGTAACATGTTAGTGCAGGGTTACGTTACGTTTCTTTGTGTTCTGTGTTCAACGAATAAAAACGAAAAGAAAACATTGATACACGAGATCAAAAAGGAATTTAAATAACTTTATATAAGTATTTCTTTCATCGAGTTCTTACTATTTTCTTACTTAAAACCGTTATTATAAGAGAAAAATACACTTAATACTTGATAGAAAACAGTGAGACAATAAATAAAATAAATATATCATCACGCCTTATCCCATTACTGGGTGCAGCACTCTGTCGGAGCAGATCTTGGTAAGTGATATATTTATGCGCGTGAAGTGCGGTTACCAGTCGTCAAGCCACGGCCCTCAAAGATGTTAGTGAATGGGAAGCCACAGGGGTAATTATACTATCGTGAAAATTGTTTATCGGCTGTGGGAATCGAACCCGGGTTCTCAAATCCACAAGCCAACTAGATACCACTGAACCACCCTATCCAATAGTCAGACAATGTTTCAACAAATTTTGGAGAAGCACAAAATTCCCTAAAGTTTGAAACTACGATTTTTAGGGCCAGTTGTTCAGTCACCGATTAATGTTAATCATGGTAAAATAATAATGGTTACCATTATTATTTAATTATGATTAACATTAATTAAGAGTAAACCTGGCCCTAAATGATCATACAAGGCGCCAAATAGAAAAAGTAATATGAAGAACTTATTTCATAATTGTCGATTATTTTGACGAAGAGTTGGAACACTCCGCTGAACCAAATTTCCTTCTCACAAAATAAAATTACAATTATTATACTTGTTCTTCAATATACAATTTTGTAATGGTGAGTGGAAATGTGAATCTGGAACTAAGGAAAAGAACGGCGATATGTTAGACGGGTGTGAGACATCACACCCGTCTAACATATTGTTTAAAAAAAAATAAGAAAAGGATTGATGCTATGAAAATGTGGATATGGTGTAGAATTCTTGGTATTAAGGTAATACTAGCGTGAAAAAATATATTCGTTTGTAAAGTTGAGTTCTTATATACGGGGCTTATGGCGACCATCACTCATAATCGCACATATTTGGTTTGTGTATCTCTAAAATTTTGCAGTTTCATTTGAAAAACTAGTATGGTGTTCTAGAACTATCCATGTATATTGTATCAGAAGGAGAAAGTTTTTTATCGTTTAGTAATGGATATATAGCCATGCAAAGCCTAGTTTTTAACGAAAAATTGAGAATCCCAATTTATAATGGCAACACCACACGGTGGTATGGTATTTGAAAATTCACTAGACCAACAACCTGTTAACAATTCATGACATTCAAATCATAATAGGTATAAAACACTTATTTTATTCAATTTTTAAATTTTTTGAGCGTGAGTTTTGCCACTCGACAACCGATGGCGCCACCGTCACATTAGTACTACCTTAAGTGGTCTGATAGAGTTAGCAACGAACAAGTGTTGGAAAGAGTAAGAAAAGAAAAGACACTGTATGAGACTATTTTGAAAAAGAAGAGAATGCAGTTGGGCCATGTCTTCAGAAGGGGTACACTAATGAAGGATGTAATAGAAGGGACAGTAGAAGGAGAAGGTTAAAGAGGCAGGAGGAGGAGGAAGATGCTGGGCGACCTGAACGAAGGAAGAATTTATGTTAACTGAAGAGCCGGAAATGAACAGAAGAAGTTAGAGAAAGCATTTAGGACCTGCGTCAAGTAATAACTATTAATAACGATAATCATAAAGTTTATGAAGTTTATAAAAATTAAATTATTAATATTTTCCTATTGGCAGTATTGTGTAAGATACTTTATTTTCATTAGACAATTTCACAAATTTTCTAAGTAAATCGAAATATTAAAATTTCACTTGTTGATGCTGGAGAATATGTTTCCAATAATTGCCAATTTAACTTTTTTGCTGAGCGCTCGCAAATTTTATTTTCAGCTTTCCTGTTAATATGTACTTACATTTCAGAATTGCTAGGTTATCTCGACACAAACATTCTCAATATAAAATAAAGATAATTTATAAAACATTATGACTTTTGTTGCAGCAGAAGGTAGGTATATAAGAAAAACTATTAAAGAATAATAACAAAGGCAACAAAATTCAAACTAATTTTTGTTTCACACTTCGCTGGACGTTAAGTGTTTTTTAAAATTTATTTTGTCAGTTTCCAGTCTACGTAGCTTACAGCTAGACTATACAAACCTTTTATCTTTATTAAAGAAATGAAAAATTATTGCTCTCTAATAAAAAACCTGCAAGTCTACGAACGAGAAAGAAAAGCTTGCTAAAGTGACTACTTTTATACAAGGACAGATTTCACGCTGTTTTAGACAATCGCAATTTCAACCTTGCAATTCATTTTTCATAGTTATTAATTTTAATTTAAAACTAGAACATTATACCTTCTTTTAAAAATAAATTTGTTGCTGCACGTGCATATTCGCTATGAAAATTTTAATTTCGTTCGAAATTCCAACCAAGTGTGAAAAGCAGGTTAGTAGGAAAAATAAGAAGGATTATAATAATGGATGCTATTTTTTCTCAACAGTTGTTTTATCCTTGCGTTTTTCATGCGAGATATTTTAAGGTATATATAAAAATGCGAGACGATAAAATTTATTCCACGCTGTCACTGTCATACGTGCTTTATAAAACATGTCTTTATTTTGACGTTTTTATCAGCGATTTAGGATCAAGATGAAATGAGTCCTATACATCCTTACTGTACTCTCTAATTGAACGAACTATAAAACCAGAAAAAATAAATACAGACTTTCAACTAAATGTCTTCAAATTGAAGTGCTTTTTATCAACGATATTTTTAGTTCTGAACTTGACTGTAATGAAGCGCTAATGTCGATTTAGTTCTTGGACAATAAATTAGGCTACTAAAACATAGGAATAATTCACAATATACAATTTATTCTAAATTAATTCATTAATTTACAATTCAAAATTAATTGTAAATACACAAGCCCTAATTTATCGTTCATAAACTAATAATCGACATTAGCGCTGCAATACGGATTCGTCTACAACAACAAATTTTATTGATAAAACCGCTACCATTTGAATACATTTAGTTAGATATCTATATATGTTATTTTTATTCCTGTTATTAGTGTGTAAAATTGAGTTTTAGGTAGATGTTTTTAGTTCGTAAAATGACTGTTTAATAACAAGATTTCATTAGTCACGGGTTGCTCAGCAACGAGTGGTTATAATTTTTAAGTCGGACTAGCATAAGAGTAGCTAATCCAAAATTCAGGATTAGCTAAAACTTTTTTGAGAATCTAGATGTATATTCTTTAGCTGTCTTACGCTGGGTTGCATGAAAGTTTTATCGCTTCATTAGCAACTAACGGTTCAATAAGTATCAGAAAATAGATATTGATACTGTTGCTAGATAAACAATTCTGTAACTAAAGAGCTCTTTATTTTTTTCTTGCAACCCATCATCGATCTCATAACCAAAACGGCGATAATAAAACTTGGTTTTCGGTGCTATAAGTATATTAAAAGTATGTATATATAGGTGTCTAATATTTTAAATTAAAGTATCAAATGTAAACACAGTACAATAACTTTTTCTAGAATTGTCAGCAGCACGCCAACGTATACACTTGTATATGTTGTTGTGGACATTTTTATTAGTAGTCGGTCTGTCGGCGTGTGCTGCTCCTGCACTCCTCGCATCATGTTGGTCTGTCTCCAGCTGCTCTCACTGCTCTCCAACCAACTGAGACTTTCAAGAGATTAACTGCAATGCGGATTTTACAGTGTTTGTTTTCTGTCCCCGCATGTCGAGATCGCCGGAATTTAAAACATTTCAAAATAATGCGATCAATCCGGGGAATTAGATGTTTTGTGAGAACAGATTCTTTTAGATGTTATATTGAACGATATTTCAATAGAAGTTTAAAGAGAAAATATTTCAGGTTGTCATCTGACGCTAGTTAATGCAGACAACACGATAATTATTTGTATAGTCTATTTCCGCTCGCACATGGAGATTGTTAATCGAGGCGTAGCAACCATGCAAGAGCGACAAGGACACTTTCTGCTCGAGGTGCACATAATATTTTTCCATGGCGATTTAGAAACGCTTGATAAAGAATTTAAAAACATTTTTGAAATTATTTCTATTTGGAAATTCGGGTGACAGTTTTCATGTATCCATGGATACGATGATACACTTTTACTTTATCGCTCGACCAGGCACTGGAAAGTCTTATGAGCGAAGCTGCGCACTGTTTTTAATTCCTGACCCAACCAAGAGATGGCGCACGTAGTATTGTAGATGATAATTCAGAAGTGTGTTTTTATTGGCTAAACAGATGACGCTAAAGTTAGAGTCTTCTGCCATCAACCGCCATTCGTTTTCATAAGTTCTCTATAACAAGTTCGTTTTTACGTTTTCTAGTTCAGATATTCTTTTAGTTTAGTCAACGGTTTTTGTGTTTCATTACTGTTGTCATTTGGTGTATTTTTCTATACAAACTGTAATATCTTCTACGTTCTACGAGTACAAAGTGCTGCATCGTCGGATGTCAAGCTACTGATAAGTATTTTTTATTATTCTGTAGATTTTAATATACTTGATCCCTCCAAATATGCACAGCAACACGATTTTCAGAAACAGATACATTTTTCTTATGTTGATTGTAGTTATTCGCTAATTATATCCTTTAAATTTGTAATTTTTTTAAACAGATGTCCCCTATCATCGATTTCCTAATCCAGGAAAGGATTTGGTTCGTTGCAACAAGTGATTGGATATATTGGATATGGACGAGTTTCGTTTGATGGATAGTACGAGCACCCGTAATTTATAAAAAGTGTCGAATATGACGAAATAACCAGGCTGTAATATCCTTCATTTTCAATCGTAACAGCGTTTACAACTATTAAAGACATAAGTTTACAGTTTATAAAATTAAATAGTGAAAAAAGCAATTTTGTCAAACATTTAAAATCATTTGTGAGAGAAAATGTTAATTTTTATTCCATAATGTATTGATCACAAGGAACTTGTAATGGATTCGATAATATCCATTTTAATTTTGCATCACTATATAAATGAAATAGACAGTATAATAATAAGGAAGAGAAGAATGGTCAATACCGATGATACATTAGTAAGTAAAGTCAAAATGTGCTATAATTGTAAAATTAAAAATATTACAAATAAAATATAGACACTAATTTACTGTTGCATTTTTTGTTGAATGAAAAATTTTATTTTTCTGTCACATAATGTACAATTTTTAAAGAAATTGTGAAGTTATTATCATGTACTTCACAATTTCTTTAAAAAAATTGTATGTTATGTGACTAAAATATATATTTCATATAATATAAATTCCCGGCTACGCTTTTAAATCTAGTTTAGTTCTTGACCCAACCAAGAGATGGCGTTGAAAGAGTGCGCCGGCCTTTAACATTACAGTTTCCCATCTAGAGTAGGATATATATTATCTTTGCGCTCGACAAGCGGCAAAATTTTATTGCTGCTCAATTTTCTGCTTTCACTTGACAGTTTTCTGCTCGGTTTAAAATTAGAACATTGCTGCCACAAAAGTTTGCGTGAAAGCTCCCATTAGTCTTATGATTTTAGAATCATGGTTGCTTTACAAAATTTGGTTCCTTAAATTTTTGGTTAGTTTTTGATGACGACGATAATCAGAAATAAATTCTGGTTGTTTAGTTAGGTATTTTAATTTTTATTCTGGAATATGATACAGAAGAAATTCATAAATATTTTTATTTCAAATAAACACAAATTTCTGTCGAATTGTCAAAAATAATTTGTAGTATGCAGCAAAGTAATTAAAAAATGAAATAGGAAAATGAATGACATTAACATTTGGAAAATAATTTATAATTTGAAATATATTTCAACAAAAAGCACTAATACATAGCAATATTTTTAATGAGAAATATAGTTCTATTTTACATTTAGAGTTTAAATGAATGCAATAAAAAAATATTGACGTTATTTAATTTAAATTAAACAAGCAAATAAATTGCAAACAATAATTTATAAACACAAATAGATACACATTTGACATATTTTCTTTATAAGAATATAACGTTCAGCAGTGCTCCACTTTTTAGTCTAATTTACTCCTCCTTTGAGGATACTGTTTGCAATTCTTGTTCTTTACTCCACATCATATAACTTTAACAATAATATAGTGCAACACTACCATTCTTTTTCATTTCAGTAGAAGGTGCTTGTTTTCTTTTCACATTCATTATTAACGTATTGTTTCGTATTTGCTAAATATGATGCAGAGACGGCTACACAGAATGTCACATACTGAACTATATATAGGGAATGTAGTCATTATAAAAGTAACACCTGTTTATATGATGTAAAAATTGTAGTCAGTAGCTAGTAGACGATTTTCTCGAAATATTTTAATTAGTTTCTATAATTTGTGGCATTACAATGAGGTAATCTATATTACACTAGTGAGAACAAATTAAACACTTAAAATTCGTGAAATTTTCAGTAATAATATAACAAGAGAGTGAGAATAAATTGAAAATAATTTGACAGATATTTCGAAAACTTGTTGCCAGGCAATAGTCACGAAAGCCCGTAGGGCTTGAGTGGCTATTGCCAAATGGCAACAAGTTTGAGAAATACACTGTAGAATAATTTTCTAATTTATCCAACTCTCGAGTTATATTTAATTAGATTATTTTTTGACTTATCTGTTGAGCTCAATTCATTCAACTTAAAAGATTTAGAACTGGGTTCATATCGATTGATTACTTATTAATGTATTCTTGGAAGTTGTTTCCAAAATTTTTTTCACACATATTACTTGACGCGTTGACAGTTTTAAATAATTATTTGACAAGTACCTATCATTTGTCACAAACAAAAAAGCATCTACAGAGATAATTCCCGGGAATAATCACAAGAGCTTTATTCTCAGTATAATAATGACAGAATTGGTTAAAACGCAGACACGTGACATACAATGAAGCATTTAATTGGTTTTGAGAAACGTCAAAAAATAATCGTCATAACTTGATGAATTTTTAAGTAATTTGGACGAGGGCGAAAAAGTTTAAAGTGTCTACTTTTAGGGAATATATGCGATCTTGGGATACATGACTTTAGTTAGATTTCCACTACACAGATGGCGCAAAATACAGTCCCAATATGTAACATGGTAGTTTCTTATCTATAGTAGTATATTGCGATCTGTGGTTACTACGATGATTTGGCATAGAGTTATGCATGTTTGAAGTTGAATGTGCATTTGGGGGTTCTTAGCCTAAAAATGTGTTATTTGTTAGGGAGGAGGGTTAAAGAGAGCAGAAGGGGATAATCTTAAATTCGCGTACTGCTCCTTAAAGTAGAGGCAATACAAGGTTTTTTTTTCTGAAAGAATCGTCCAATTTTGTTTAAAAGTCAAAAAACACGTTATGACAGTTTGAAAATTGGAAAAAAAAATACGAATTTCAAGTGATCCTTGTTTTTCTTGTCATCAGTATATATTCTATATTTTTGCAATGCTGCGTTCCTACGTAAAATCGAGTATAGAAGCGAACTAATTGAATGTTTTCTATTATTTCGATTACGGTGTACGGTGTAGAAGTATTTTCCACAATTACCAACTGGGACCTCGTTAATTTTCAATCATCGTTCCCGTTATTTTATATTTCAATGCTTCTAGCTCGTAGTAGTATCTTTGTGCACAATGAAAATCAATTGTACACGGGGTAGAGCACACACAGTTCGTTTGAAACAGATATTTGAATTTGCTTGCACGGCGCTCTCTCTGCATTACCGACTGGCACGCAGGAGCAATGCAGCGCACACTATGATGCCAAGTGCCCCACGTTATTGCCGTTTGTGGTTATGTGTGCGATGTATGGGAATATTACTGTGGCCATTGCGTTTTTATTTGTTACATTTGGTGCATCATAGAACTGTTTGGACAATTGAATATTGCAAACTTATGTATGAATGTTGTTGAATTGAATTTGGTATATACTATAAAGTTCATTTGATTTTGGATAACAGTTACTTCTGCTTGTAAATGGAAAATAATTTGTTAGCTTGCTATCATTTTACGTTCGTTTTTATTTGTTCTAAAATGTGTTAATGTGGTAATTGTAAAATAAAAAATAAATAAATATATCATCACGCCTTCTACCCATTGCTGGGTGTGGCACTCTGCCAAAGCAGATCTCGGTAAGTAATATATTTTGCGCGTGAAGTGCGGTTACCAGTCGTCAAATCACGGTCCCCAAAGATGTTAGTGGTGGAGGAGCCACAGGGGTAGTTTTTTAAAATGGTGAAAATTGTTTGTCGCCTGTGGGAATCAAACCAGGGTTCTCAGGATCCACAGGCCGACTTAATACCACTGAGCTAGCTCAGTAATTGTACATGACATAAACAAAATCTTCCAAAAACAAATTCGTTGCCGTAGGTAACTGTTCTTCAAAATAAATTAAACTTTAATTTATAATACATTGACAAATTTGTAACATAAAAAAAATTGTACGAATTATATGTAATATGAACCATAGATTCCTGCAGAGATAAATTTAAAATGTTAAATATACTCACAAGTACTTACATTTTTTAAATATTAAAAATTAAAATTTGTTATAAACAATGATAAATCTTACAAATTTATTTTAAACGAAAATTTTATAACAAGAAACTCAAATATAATGCTTTAAATACCAAAAGAACTGTATCATATGAAAATGGTTATTATTATACCAGTATTATTACAACAAATACTTGTGAGTAATAGTACTTTATTGTACTAGTATGGAATGTGATATATTAGTCACGAAAGAAAAAGTTTAACCACGACGCCCGAAGAGCGAGTGACTACTTTTCTTGAAACATTCCGTAATAGTCCAACGCCTCTCTTGAAACATCTTAAATCGTTTTTATTTCTTTGTTTATTGTTTGACACTGACGAGACATTTGATATGATATTAATAAACAGAAATTACAAAGTAGCAATGGGATGGTTGTTATGGTACCGTAACTTTTCTATTATTCTCTCACTGAGCGACTAATATTGTACATTATTTATTTCAAATAACTATAATAACAGGTGTTGCATTAAATTCATTTTTGTTATTTTCGTTTTATAAACAATCGAATTTAATAAAATCTACCGATTTCTACTGATAATTTTAACTCTTAGGTTGGCAACACTGGTAATATAAATGAAACTCAATTACATTGGGAGGCGACAATTTTAGTTGTATATGCAATATTAAACTCTTGATTTACTATATATCATTAATTAGATGTTTAATTTTTAAATCCCTTAAATGATAAAGATATTTTTATTTTGTTACTCTGCACAACAACAACAAATCCCAATTACAGTACAGGGAGCCTACAGCTTATAGTGGAATCCGAACCACTCAGACACAATCGTATTTTTTTGATATAAGTAGAAGTCAGTGAGATTTGAACGCACGACCTCTTGCTTGCTAATTAAGAAACGCAAGTTTTACCTCGCTCTATATATCTTATAACAAATGAATGAAAATAAATTAATGACAATTCATTGTTTCTCGTACAAAATACAAATCAAACAGAAAACATTCATCATAAAACATAAAATTCACCTTCAAACAGAATTTTAAATCGTCCATCGTTTCAACAGATCAAACGCTGTCATTCATTTGTGCGATTCTGCAGCATTGAGCACTAATAGACGCAGTGAATTATTGCCGTTGGTTAACGTTTTGCATTTAACGATTACCGACACAAGCACCCGCGTCCATGTTCGGCGGTTGCTCAGTCGATAATAAAACACACGCGGTGGTTGACTGGACCACAATGTTATGCTCTTATGGTGAGATTCGGTCCTCAGCCCGTTGCGGAATATTTTTATTTGTCCAGTTGCAACAATACTTTGTCTGAATTTTATATTTGAATATGCAAACACAAATTGTCGAGTCGAGTTTTTTTTTTTGAGGTTATATCGTGTGTAGAAAGGAAATAAATATTTTAAAATCTCGACGAGAATTTAATAGTTGAATGCATAAAAAGAAATTTTATTAAAAGTTGCAAGTTGGGCAAATTTAGAAGTACATGTAAATAACAAAAAATATATCATCACGCCATTTCCCCATTACTGGGTGTGGCACTCTGCTGAAGCAGATCTCGCTAAATGATATACGTATGCGCGTGAAGTGCGATTACCAGCCGTCAAATCACGGCCCTCAAAGATTTTAGTGGTGGAGGAGCCACAGGGGTAATTTTAAATTGGTGAAAATGTTTGTCGGCTGTAGGGATCGAACCAGGGTGCTTAAGATCCACAGGCCGACTTGATACTACTGAGCCAGTACCCCATAATAAATAAATAAAATAAATATATCATCACGCCTTCTACCCATTACTGGATGTGGCACTCTGCTGAAGCAGATCTCGCTAAGTGATATATTTATGCGCGTGAAGTGCGATTAACAACCGTCAAATCACGGCCCCCAAAGATGTTAGTGGTGGAGGAGCCACAGGGGTAATTTTAAATTGGTGAAAATGTTTGTCGGCTGTGGGATCGAACCAGGGTTTTTAGGATCCACAGGCCGACTTGATACCACTAATCCACTACCCCATAATAATAATAATAATTCAAATTAATCATTTTTACAGATATATCAATGGGAATAAAGCTTTGGGCTCTATAATCAAATAAAGATAGCAGCATTATTTTAATTAATAAAATATTATTTTTCTTTTTTATATTTAGGAACATTATTTAAAATGCAAATGAGTGGATACCTAATTTTTAGATAAAACCGCTAAAAGATTAAACGTAAAAATACGTAATTTTAATAGCTACTCGTACTTTAAAATTTAAATTTAAAATATGGTCAAGTCACATGACTTGGTTTAATGAAATTAGCAAACTTTATGTAAGTTAAAATTAATTACAAGGAAACGCGACATTATTAATAACTTTAGATAATAATATTGCATGTTGTATGCTGTTTAAATTTTAGTTTACATATTAACTTTTAATTAGATGTTGAGAGCTGATTAATTCTTTATAACACGCTTTATAATTAAAACTACTTTCAATTTAATATCGTGTACAGAGTAAACAAAAGATGTGTAATTAAAAATAATTGTTTAAGCAGTTAATGATCCATTAAATGATAAATTACATACATGTACTATTAGAGATAAATTGTTTGAACACGTGTAAATCGTAAATTAAACACTTTAATGTTCAATTATTTTAATAACACCGTATGTCCCAAATTAATAGGAATTTAACAACGGAAATCACTTTTTTGGAAAATCAAAAGTGTCGTGCAAACAATTATGGTACCAAATTGAACACGGCAATAGGCATTTCTACACAACATGTACTCTAATTTAAGATAGAATATTATTTAATTACAATTTAATGTTTCAAATTAAAGAATTGAATGGAATAGTTATATAGCCCGTAGTATGATTATTAGCACGTGCTAATAACATGCTCAGGGTCAGAAACGTTAATTTC
Source organism: Pterostichus madidus (assembly GCA_911728475.2). Lineage (NCBI taxonomy): Eukaryota > Metazoa > Arthropoda > Insecta > Coleoptera > Carabidae > Pterostichus > Pterostichus madidus. The sequence continues at coordinate 43,620,951 of OU452301.1, forward strand.
ACCCGTGGTACATACCTGTTACAATATTTTATGCACAACAAAATAATATTTAATTATATGTTTAAAAGATAAAATATGTAAATAGGTCATATCTCAAAATTACATTTTGCAGAATCAAGTATGCACAATAAACAAAAATTGTCATTTTATTTATGTATCCACGGGAATTATTTCTTGGCTCATGGGCCAAAAAGAAGTGTTTAAGCCCGCTTTTTAGGGTTAAAATACATGCTTTTCGGCCCGATTGTGCATAATAAATATTTATGTACCAAGGGTGAAAACAGGCGTTTCAGGTCCGTGGCATGATTATTAGCACGAGGCGCAAAGCCCTCTATTGAGAGAAGAAAGTGATACTTTTTATCCTTAGAGAAAAAGTTAATTTTTTTTCTCCCGGAAAGGAAAGTAAAGCAATATCCATGGCAACAGTAAAACTGAAATTGCTAAAATTAATATCCCATGTTAAATCCCTATGTTCACCCTTAACAAGCACCACCTAGTATGTACTTAATAGGTTAATCAACTATTAAGAGATGGCGCTGATCAAGATAAGTGAAATTTAAGAAAAAAGATACACTTTCAGTTGGTCTCCATAAGCTTTATCATTGCTGTCACTTCTGTTTCTTTGTTTTTTTGTGTTTGCTAATAGTGTGTTTTTAATTAATTTAAATTAAATACATAAATAAATATATCATCACGCATTTTACCCATTACTGGGTGTGGCACTCTGCCAAAGCAGATCTCGGTAAGTGATATATTTATGCGCGTTAATGTGGTGAAAATATTTGTCGGCTGTGGGAATCGAACCAGAGTTCTCAGGGTCATCAGGGTCCACAGACCACTGAGCTACGTACCCCATTTAATTAATTTTTATAGAATATAGTTCTATGTTGTTATTAATTGTAGTTATGTTTCGTCCTATTCCATGTTGGAAAGGAAATTGTGTTTATTTCAATTTCGTTGTAAATAAATGAAACGACATTCGCACTTAAAGGTTTGATTTATGTTTCATCCATCAAGACATGAAATACAGTAAACAGAATGTCAGTTTCAGTTGAATCATTTTGATATTTCCCGACAATATACTCCGCGGTTTTTCTATCAAATTATTGTATAGAAACGTCAGTTCCAGTGGTGCAGCACTACTCAATATTCCCGCCTAATGCATTAAATTCTATTTTAATTTTAAATAAATAAAAATTAACAATTGAAACAGTACTGTTGGTTTCAGTTAATCGCTTAAGCTATATTCACAAATCGAAATTAGTTTTTGTTTTATGCTTTATGTTTTAGTGTGTTTTTAGGTGCCATTCACAAATAGTTTTGCTTTTGTCGATTTTAGTTAGTAGTGACATCTATCATAAATTTTAGAAGATCGGTTATACTCAGAAAATCGGTAATACAGTAAATGCAACTGTCAGATGTGCTAAGTTACACATGCTGTCATATGTTGTTTGTTTTCTTTCGTATTTTTTGGAAGAGCAAGGTAAATATTATCATAATAAGAAAGTAGGTATTAAAATCTTGTTCTTATTATCATTCATTTTGACACTCGAATAAAAACAAACTTAGGTCATCGTCAATGCGAAGAATGATAGAAAGAGACAAGTATATATCACTACATCATTCTACGTTTCGTCCTATTGGTCTAATCCTAAGTATAAAACGTAAAAGTAAAACATAAGTTTGGAGTTTGTAAACTTTTGTGTTAAAACCAAAACTAAATACAGATTTGTGTATGGCTGCATAAGATAACATCTCTACAAGGTTATTCAAACAAAAATGGAAAACATAAAACAAAAACTAATATCGATGTAGCTTTATTATTGCAAAGGAAGCGAGCCTCGTCAAGAATGCATTTCATTTGAAAATTGGTAAATCATATAATTTAGGGTACATTTGCTCAATTTTAAATTCAATTAAGAAGTAAATGAAATGTAACAAAGATCTTGTGAGATGAAATTAAACTTCTTACAGTAATTAAAACATAATTCACGAAAATGTTAACAACAAACGTGTAAGGTAACTTTACGTAATGTAATATGGAAAATGTTGGGAAACTTAATGAACAAGTAAAAGCTCTTTGTTCATTTGTAATACTGTTTTTATTTGTTATTCTGTTAAGTGTGTTGTAGCTAATTGGATATAATTATATTATTCATTATTATTCTTAAGCCCAATTTGCCAATTTAGTAATTAGGTTATACTTAAACTTTATATTACATTTGATATATTCTGAACATTTTAACTTCATTTATTTCTAATTATTTTATTTAGAACAGGTTTTTCCTTCTCCGGATAAACTTCTCCATAACTATCAATAGGATAATTGAAATAATATTGCAAGCAGAGTTGTATTAAGTCGGCCTGTGGATCCTGAGAACCCTGGTTCGATTCCCACAGGCGATAAACAATTTTCACCATTTTAAAATTACCCTTGTGGCTCCCCCATCACTAACAGCTTTGGGGACCGTGATTTAATGGCTGGTAACGCGCAAAATATATCACTTACCGAGATCTGCTTCTGCGGAGTGCCACACCCAGTAATGGGTAGAAGGCGTGATGATATATTTATTTATTTATTTTAAATAATATTGCATCAGAAAATAACAAATGTTTCTAGAGTTTCTGTTTATTTATTTTATTATAAATACTTATTATACTTAAATGATATCTATTATTTTATATCTGTTTATATTTGAATCACCTTCCGTCAAAAAATTCTAGATCCGCCCCTGACAATTTGCAAATACATATTTAGAAAAATGAATTTGTTTTGGAAATAACTGATTTGAAAACCGCATGTGTTTTATTCAATGAAACAATTAAAATATGTTTCTATATATTTAAGCTTTCTTAATTCTAAATATGAAGATAACATGAATTGATTACATAGCTGAGATAAATATACTATTGTTTGAAGGAATTCAATGATTTTCTTTTGTTTTTCATACTTTTCATTGTTATAATTATAAATATTGTTGTAATAAAAATCAGCAATTAAAATATTATTTGCATTAAAATTTACTATAACGAAATTTAAGACAATAAAATATACCGATTATGGTACCTATTACAATATGGAGATTAGAGATGGTTGATACAACAAGCTACAGCGATTCCCAATCTTTTTAAAGCAAATGATTCCTAATTTAATCTTAAAGTTACCCGCGAACCTCTGTGGAGAGTAGTAGTTAGAGTCAGAATCGAATTCCTAAAATTATTATTTCGTTTATGGTTCAGGAGCCAATAGACCATATTACTATCTCAATACGCATGCTCATAATGCACCAATCATATGCTAGGAAGTACAGCTAAAATGAAACCAATGTATTCTTATGGAAAAAATTGTATTTTTAAAGTAAAATATCATTTTATCTAAACGTAAATGAATGATAATTTTTTTATACAAGTTATATTTCATTTCTACTATCGGATTCTGCCCTTATAATATATAAATAATCAATACATTAATATTAAAATTTGAAAATTTTAACTTACGTTTTGTTGTGATTGTAATTTGAATTCATTAATTAATAAGAGAATATTTTTTTCATTTCTTTCCCAAAAATAGTAAAGAGAGCAACATTACAAATTAAAGATTTCATGTCAACTTCAAACTGGCGGCAATAAAACTGTCACAATTTATGCGCACACGCGCATATGCATCACCGTTCGAGTTACAAACATTAGTATCGCCAACATAAATGGAAAAAATAGAAAAAAAGTTTGTCACCCTGGCACGCTTTTTTTATTTCATAAATTTTCTGGCAGAGGCGCTATAGAAAGTAATATGGTCCATTATAAACTCGCAGCAGCCGCCAAAATGGCTTGCTACGGCACTGTTGCCAATATTAAAATAACTATTTTAGTTTCTGCAATGGATAACGTAGTAAAAAAATAAATAATAAGTATACATTTCAAAGCGGTGCATTGTTAGAAATTTCAAATACCTCTACAGGTATTTCATTATTTTAAACAATTTTCTACAATAAAATCGTAACAATATCTTACGTGATTAGTTCAACTTCTTAACATTATGATATGGAATATAAATTCTTTCTCAAAATAAACATATCTACAATACCACCCGGATACGAATTTAAATTAAAGAAATCATTCTTTACTCTATTGAAATATTGTAATGAACTTAAGTATAGTGAAACTAAATTTAAAAATAATGATAAGTTATTCTACTCAGCTTACGTGGGTATGTAGTACAAACAAATACCCAATTAAAAAAATTATGTTTATAGTTCCCTTGATGAATCAATGAAGTATGAGAAATTGTCTTTTTAATCGCCTAACCAACCTTAGAATAAATTTTGAAAAGAAACAAAAATCTTTGTTTCGTTTACCAAAATAATTTATTATCTTTTACACCAATTATAAACTTTAATATTTGGTACTAAATAAACTTTTAATAATTTTTCTTTTATTAATGGTACAAGGGCAGAATGAAAAGTCCCTGAAAAATGAAACAAGAAATTATTTATTTGGTCAAAACATATTTTATTTCTCAACATAAACTCTTTGTAGCTCGATACACTTCGTCCAACGTTTTTCTAATTTTTCGATCCCTTCCAAATAATACGATTTTGGCAATCCTTCAAGATAATCCCACTTTGGCCTTTTTCAGCTTCGATTCGCCAGAACAAGTCCACTGTTTCGACTGTTCTTTGGTCTCTGGTGTGTTGTGATGGATCCATGTTTTGTCCACGGTTACGAAACGGTGCAAAAAGTCCTTCTTATTGCGCTTGAACAACGCCAACGCCAAACACTCCTTTGTACTTGTCACACGGTCGCGCTTGTTGTCAACAGAGAGCAAATGCGGCACCCATCTGGCAGATAGCTTTCTCATATCCAAAAATTTATGCAAAATGTTCCGTACCCGTTCGGTTGAGATGCTCATAGCCTCAGAAAACTCGTGCACTTTAACTCGCCGATCGTCCAATATCATACCATGGATTTTATCGACGATTTCTGGCGTTGTAACCTCAATTGGACGACCTGAACGTTCGGCGTCCTTTGTGGTCATACTACCACAACGAAAATCAGTAAACCACTTGTGAATCGTTCCAATCGATGGTGAGGAGTCCCCATAATGTTTAACAAGCGATGCTTTGGTTTGCGTAATGTTTTTTCCACGCAAAAAATAATGTTTAATCAAAACGCGAAATTCACTTTTTTCCAGGTTTTCAAAAATCTTCAAGGTTGCTTGCTTTCGATGGGTGTCAAAACAGAACTGAATGACATATCAGTCTGATCATTTTAATGCGTTCTAGTTAAAGATGGTACATCACAAATGTCACATGAGATTTGCGATTGTGGCGCTATCTGTTTTATTTTGCAGGGACTTTTCAGTCTGCCCTCGTAATTTTTAATAAGTACTTTTAAATTTTAAACAGTATATCATATCATATCTACCTTTAAAGTTTAATCCACAAGTATAGAAACATCCTGTACATTTTCATTTCTAAGGTTATTTCTTATTTATTTCATTTAAAATGTAGAATTGATCAATATGGCGACGAATTGATTACCGTTCCATTTCAAAGCTTTAACATCGTTACTAAATATATGCATTTCATGTTTTCCCAATTCTATATTCTTTACTTTGCGTATTTTGTTATTAACTATAAACGTTATAGATAAAACACAAAATTTGTCATGCTTGTTATAAAAAAAATTAGATAAATTGGACAATCCACTCAATAATAATTAAAAAAATATGTACATAGTAACTTGTTATAAAAGTAACAAAATAAAAGTATAAAAACAAAAAAAATAATTACGCAAATGGGAAATTCATTTATCATGATGATCTGTCAACAATGAAAAAAATGTGTTTATTCATTGAAAAGCATTTAAATAGCATATGAACTAGATAGCAGAAAAAAAAATACTTCATTTTCTACGCAGTTATACTACAAAATGGTTTTGAAAGATTCTGTATACGAATTTGAAATTTTATACTATTTTTCCAAATTATTTGGGGCATCTGTTTATAGTTACACATCAACGAAGCCACGAATATTTCATTATAAAATATGGAATTACATTTATTCAATTTGTATTTTAATAATACATTTATTCTGTACATTTAAATTGGGTCATATAAAAGTATTTTATAATGCTTTAAATAAAACCATAAATTTTTTAATATCAATATTTGGATTGTACATAGAAGTAACATTTTTCTATGCAAGAATTATTACGGCAAACAAAAACAATACGAAAATAGCAAAATGTTTTCATAAAATAAATGATATCGATGACATTTTAATTTGTTATAATATCCAAATAAATCATGATGCACAAAGAAGAAATACTATAAAATTCTTTACCACATTCGCAATTTCTAGTTTGCTACAGATATATAATATAGAAATGGATAGAACTCCTGGTAGAACTTATATCGAAATATTATTACTTACTTTAAACTTTCAAGTAGGGTATGGTGCATTATTTGAAATATTATTTTGGAATAAAATGATTTCTGCAAGATTCATTGCCATAAATAATTATCTGGATAAATTCATTAAATTTGCAGAAGATAAATGTAATATTTTCTACGAATTTTCTGCAGATGATTTGAGAAAGTTTGCTAAAATCTATTTAAATATATGTTCCGTATCACGAAAAATCGATCAAATTTATGGGATTTGTACAACTATCTATATAGCATCTTTCTTTTTGGACACATTGTTATATTGGTACCACATAATGTTGTACGTTTGTAATGTTGGTACTGTTTCTTTATCATATCTATCAGTTGCAATATTAACTTCACTCATTGATATAATTACTTTTATATATTTAATTGAAACTATAAATGAAACAAAGATTAATGTAAGTATAGATGTAGGACAGCTGATCCTACTCAATCAGCAGATAAATATTCCATATATATGCCGGATAAATAGAAAAATGTCGCAATAAAACAAAAAAATTAAATCGGTACAATTTTAAATTTTGTTGTTATAATCGTATATCATACCAAAAACTTGATTTACACAATGATAAACAATTCATTTAGTTACAAAATTCGGCGCCAAATTCAAATCTGGTGATTTCACGTTATTTTGAAAAATTGTTATGCATTTTATAATTATTTATTTTATAAATGATATTTGAACAGAAAAAAAAATTGTATAAAAGTTAAATTAAAAATTTATTGTTAATATTTTATAAATTAACAAAAATCATAAATAATAAGAAAATATTAAAAGATTAGATAAAAATGCATTGAATTAGTTATCCGGAAGTGGAAAGATAGTACTTTAATAATATGAATTAAAAAAAAATTGTTTTTTTTGTTTAAGGCAGAACAAATTAAAAATTGCTATTAGTTTATAAGGAACACAATATTCTTTTTTTCACTAGGTAAAACATCCCTACTGAAGAAAATAATTTTGTGTTGTTTATAAACATTTATCTTCACATAGCTCCAAACTACATATTAACTAAACTATTAGTAACATTTCTTGTCAATACGCATTTTTCAAAGAACACATTTTTAGATTGTGCAGCTTTGATATTTTAATAAAAGTCTAAATCCACCAATTATACACCCTCAAAATAAATTAGTTGCAAGAAGTACTTGCACAGCACTAAATTTAGTTTAAATATAATAATGTATCTGTAAATCATATGTTCATAAATAAATAAAAACATTGGTTTGGAACCACTGGAAAAAAAATATTTTGTTGGTAAAGATGCTGCCATCTATCAAGCAACTGTACTAACTAAATCAGGCCTCACTACAGTTTTAATTTTATACACTGCGCAAAAATTTGGTATTATATCATGTACCGACAAAATCAAACGCGATTTTTTAATGCTAGAATGAGTACCGCGTACTTACATTTTAACCCAAACAGCCTAATCTCGGTAAAATAATATGAAATGAAATTAACGTGATTAGTAAACTACACACGAGGCATAAAATATTTTAGATTCTCTTACAAACTTGTAAACATTAAGAAATATTGTTTCATTAATTGCACATTTTATTTAATAGGTACAAAACAACAATAACCGATACTGTACCTGCTATATTTGAATAAAATAAATGTAATCAAAATATGCTTCCTACCTTTGCGATGTGACGTCCATGAGATCCGCTACTCCAACTCTCGGCAGCAACAGCGAAGAAATCCCTGATGAAAACTTAATATTAACATTTACAAATCACGATAAACAATTATTATTATACATTGCAAACTGTATGTAAACTAAACCAAAACACTGCACTAACATATTTTACGAAGTTCACTGTTCTGTCTCCTAACACGGACTAACGAATTCAAGTTATTGAGATAGACACGAAGTGGCGAGTCTCTTTGGGCAACTTGTAATTTCGTGTTTACGCATTATTAAAAACACTCGTCTGCAGTAACATGTATAAATTTTTATTGTATTTGTGTATTCACAATTTAAAAACAATAAATGATTTTTAATATTTCAAGGCAATATTTATTTTTTACCTAAATTGAATTAATTTGCTTGTAATTAGTTATAACATAACTATTGCTCGTGAATGATTGAAGAATAATTAATATATTCCAGTAGCGCAACAAAAATAGATTTTACTGGGATGCTACTAAAAAAAAATATAAGAATTTGTTTATTGTCACAATTGTCTGTTGGTAATAAGTTTTGAAAAAACAAAGAGCGTTCGGCGGGATTTGAACCCAGAACCTGTCACTCGCATGGTGACTGCTCTAACCAATTGAGCTACAAACACTCGGCGAATACTCACGAAAAAGCATGAATATTTGCCGAGTGTTTGTAGCTCAATTGGTTAGAGCAGTCACCATGCGAGTGAAAGGTTCTGGGTTCAAATCCCGGCGAACGCTCATTGCTTTTTAAAAAATTATTTCCAAAAAAAAACATACGTAAAAAAAGTTGGCTCAAATTATTCCACAAAAACAAAATATAAATAAATATATCATCACGCCTTCTACCCATTACTGGGTGTGGCACTCTGCCGAAGCAGATCTCGGTAAGTGATATATTTTGCGCGTGAAGTACGGTTACCAGTCGTCAAATCACGGCCACCAAATATGTTAGTGGTGGAGGAGCCACAGGGGTAGTTTTTGAAATTATGAAAATTGTTTGACGCCTGTGGGAATCGAACTAGGGTTCTCAGGATCCACAGGCCGACTTCATACCACTGAGCTAGCCACCCCATAAAAATAAAATAATTCTAACTAATTCAAAAATAGATGGGGTGACTAGCTCAGTGGTATGAAGTCGGCCTGTGGATCATGAGAACCCTGGTTCGATTCCCACAGGCGACAAATATATTTCATAATTCATAAAACTGTCCCTGTGGCTCCTCCACCACTAACATCTTTAAGGGCCGTAATTTGACGATTGGTAACCGCACTTCACGCGCAAAATATATCACTTACCGAGATCTGCTTCTGCAGAGTGCCACACCCAGTAATGGGTAGAAGGCGTGATGGTATATTTATTTTTAATTCAAAAATAGAATAATGGAAAAGTACGGCGTTTAAAGAAATATTTAACGCATATCAATTTTAGTTAATAAAGCTAAAAAAATAATCAAATGTAACGTACTATCTCTCTTAAAAAAGAAAGCCTTTTTTCTCATTGATATACTTTATTTTTTAATATTAATGCTATCTTTGTCGCCAAGTGCTAGACGTCACGAATAAATAAATAAATCTTGATTAGTTTTTTCTTCCTTAGTAATAATTTTACAACAAAATGAAAAAAATGATAAAGAAAACTTATTTTTGTACGTAGGTTAACATATAATGAAATTTTTGTGGAATAATCTATTAGAATGTAGCAAAACGTTTTAATGTTGAAATATCCCAAATATGTAAATTATTTTTTGAGAGAAAAATTCGGATGAGATCCGCATTTGAACCCAGAACTTTTCGATACATGTTCTAACACAGACAGCATTTGAATTTTTCCCTCAAAAAATCCCAAAATAATAAAATAAATTCATACCTAAATTGCAAAATTTTTATCGTCCGATATAAACATGGACATTTTGTTCCACCTTATACATTTGGAAATTGGTTTAAAACTGAAAAGAAAAAAAGAAAATATATTAAAATCGGGAACCATATAAATATATACACAATTTATTTTATTTCATAATAAATATAAAATCTATAATACATACTATAATACAATTTAAATCTGATGTTTCATACAACTTTAAATAGTATAAATAATGACCTAATGACCAAATGTGTTAATTCTAAAATTCATACATGATATTTTACACAAATGTAATGCAGTGACAGCACAGGAAAAGAGGTGTAAGGAATATGAATCTCAGAAAATTTGGCCCCGCCAAATATGAAAATCTACGCCAATGAAAACATAACCTCAATCACACAACCTCGCATTGGTTCCACACAAAAATCATTTATATATTTTCTAAATAAATAGTAAGCATATCAATTCACTTATACCTTGGCAAGCATGCAATCTGAAGTGAAACATGTAAAATGATATTTTTATCCTATTACGGAAAAATGAGTAATGAGAAGTAAGTACGATAAATAAAAATATGACAGTGTTGGTTTATAAGTATATCATTTGTAACTGTACTGTAGAATCGATAGAAATGTTCTTTATTCACTTGAACAAAATATATGTTCATATTATTTACATTTACTTAGTTGCTATAATGCGTGATATGTTACAGTTAGAAATAAATAAATGGGGGTTGGAAGTACATAATTATTTATGTCATTCATTGGAAAATGATTTCAAAATGATGTTATGTAAGTGATATTAGTTTTACAGTAATTATCTACTACAGAGTGATCAAAAGGAATTGTTACAGTTGGCAATAAAAAAACTACTTGAAATTGGTAAGCCTGATACATAAATTCATTTCCTGTTGTTGACAGTGACATTTAAAATTTAAATTTGAGTACATTTATTATTATATTTATTTCTAAAGTATTTCTATTACTTAAAAAGTCAAAATTCTATTAGCTGTCAGACTCCTGACATAACCTATTTGTATTTATTATAGTCAAATAGCATTTCCGCCGTTATCTGACGTTGTACCAACTGTGGAATAAAAAGATCTCTGGAATTGTATTGCCAACTATAACAATTCTTTTTGATCAGCCTGTATTTCTAGTCCAGATAATTTTTAAATAATTAATGATGTTGGATGATAAAAAAATCATAGTTTATACGTAGTAAAGCAATTTTGTAACATTAAAATTTATATTCTTAAAGAGTAGTTTTAAATTTTAATTATTTCATAAGTAATCTTTGTACAGTATTTATATTTGACTAGAATAAAACTCAGTTTAAAATGAAAGAAATTTTATGTACTCATGTATTTTCCTGGTCCCGTACTGTAGTAACAGATTATCCCAACAAAAAAGGAACATATTGCTACAGCTTCGGCTACAGCTTCAGAAAATATCCGAAATCGGACTATGACAAAATTTGTAATGATAAACTACCATCGATTTTATTACATATTAAATTTAGCAACTAGTATAGACGAAAATGCTGAGTGATTTTTAAATGAGAATGAAAAATCATTTTATTACAGAATCTTTTTTGTAGATTGAAGATTTAACAATAATAATTGACAGTAAATATATTAATAAGTCCAACAGATTATAAAGTTCGACAAACTAAGTTAAAATCGTGGTTGGTATGCGCTTTAACCCCGCCCATTCAAAGTGTGTAAACAAATGTCATGGCTCTATTGAAATATGCACTACAGTCTCAGTGAAAACACTTAGCTGCCGCCCGTGTTATACACATAAGCAAATATAATAATGATACATTTATTTATGGAGTAGGTGGCTCAGTGGTATCAAGTCGGCCTGTGGATCCTGAGAAATTGTTTTGTCCAACTCTAACCTCAAAACTTGTCATTATCTCACACCCTGGTTTTATTCAATTTTTGTAATGATAAGAAAAGAAATAATTGATATTAAATACAATTAAGGATATAAATTGCCATATTTGGTATTATCTATGAATGAATATATTTAATATTCAATTGTCCTTAATATTTTAATAATTGGATTAAATTAGAAATCTAATTTTAAAATTTAAAACTGTTCAACTGGAAAATCATTAAAACCTTGAAATTCTAGACTCACTATTACAAATTAAAAATTAGTTGATGGCCTGTGCCTTTTTACCATTCCAATTTAAATGAGTTTAAGATAATCCTGAATTTTGAAATAATAAATAGATATATCATCACGCCTTCTACCCATTACTGGGTGTGGCACTCTGCCGAAGCAGATTTCGGTAAGTGATATATTTTGCGCGTGAAGTGCGGTTACCAGTCGTCAAATCACGGCCCCCAAGGATGTTAGTAGTGGAGGAGCCACAGGGGTAGTTTTTGAAATTATGAAAATTGTTTTCCGCCTGTGGGAAAAGAACCAGGGTTCTCAGGATCCACAGGACGACTTCATACCACTGAGCTACCCATCCCACCTGAATTTTGGACTAGTCAAATTAATCTAAGCCATATTATAACAAAAAAATTAAATAAATTTTATTATAATCTTGTTACTATTTGGTTTTCGGAAAGAGATTTGGATAAACTTTTTCAAATCGGTCTAAATTAAGATTAATTAATCAAAAATACAGGATTAACCAAAACTATATTGAGAACTGGGCTGTTTACTTTTGAATAATATGTTTGTATTTTTTTAATATTGATTTAATGGATCACAGGCTTAGCTTGAAAAAGAATTTTACAAAAAATTGAAACACAATTTTTAGTTACATTCTTTTATTAATTAGCGACGTTTCGGTCCAAAAATTCTGGCCATTTTCAAGCAATTACTAAATATATAAATGAAGTTATATTTTAATTGATTAACAAAAATTTTGAATTAAAACAATTCAAGTTGAGATGATCATCTCAACTCAAACTGTGTTTAAATTTTTTGTAAAATTCTTTTCCAAGCTAAGCCTGTGATCCATTAAATCAATATTAAAAAAATATTCTTTTCGGCTTATTTAAAAAAATTTAAGAAAATGTTTGAATCTTATTTTTCGTTAAATCTGTTGGTAGGGACAATTGTTAAAATCAATTATACTCATATTATGATATTCGAATCCGGAGATCCGAAGTTCCACTAAAACTAAACATAACTAAATGAACTACCAGATTACGGCTCGGTGAATTCGGATCCTGTACTGTAATTGGGATTAAGTTCCTGTTGTACAGAGTAGAATAAATAAATAAAGATGTCATGAATGCTAAATTACGTTAGAGGTTTGTAAAGGAACTTTAAATATAAAAAGGAATTATTTCTCTGATAAAAATCACACAGCATTTGTAGTCTATTTGAAAGTGAATAATCTTTAGAATCATTTATTAGAATCACGTATCATACGAGTACCTTTTTCAGTAAGATTCATCTTCTCCGAAAACTAATTAATCTGATTCTGCACCGGTAACACATAAATGGAATTGGAACCAGAATAGAGAACCGAGAACCTGAACCGAAGAGGGTGTGGTGTGTACGATGATGTTCCGAAGTAGCGCGCTTGAATTAATCTAATGTGTTCGGTGCTCAGTGTTGTTCGCGTGGCGGCTCCAGGGTTGCAAGTGCTGCCGGTGTTGCCACGTCGAACTCTCCGTCGCCGTGCTCGTCCCCGTCGTACGAGCCCGTAATTGATGATTCCGTCGAATTCGAACCATTTGCCTGAAAATAATTACCAGAAAGCTTTCCGCTGATTACCTGCCCACATGGATTTTTTTTTCTTATTTATGTAACATCTTAAATGATGGTGCCTTTTGATTGATGTTAAAAGCTAAGGAAATTTTTCTTTGATGTAATTTGGAATACGAATTTGATGGAGTTTACAGTAAAGTAATTATTGTGATCTTAAATTATAACAAGCTCAAAAATAAAATGGAAAGGCATCAAAATCTTTACACAATATTCTTTTTTCACTACTTATCAAGTAAGTGACATTACTTCTCTATTTGGAGGGAAGTAAATTGAAGAAGTTACTGAACGATTTCAGGACGTCAATCTGTGATTTTTATTTACAGGCAAATTCATAAAGCGAATTAGCGCTAACACCATTTTTTATTTCGTTTTTAACTCTCGTTTCAATGTACGAAGCAAGTTTATTTTAATTTGAGTTAAAAAGGGAGTTCATTAGCATCAAATGTAGTTCTTTTCTTTAATCTGTTTTAATTTGAAACAGAATTATAGATGATATTAAAAACGGTGTTAGCGCTAAACCGTTTTATGAATCTGCCTGTTAATGTTTATAATAGTAAAAAAAATAATGTCTTTTACATGAGAAGTAAGAGATTTACTCTTCATTACTTGTATGTAATGTACCATGCTCGGTAGAGTAAATTTTACTTCCCTTATAAAGTAATATACTATTTTTCACGATTCTGTTAGAATTTAAAATTTTCTTCTCTAACGAAGAAAAGTAGCGCCATATTTTTGGTAACTGGAAAACGACGGTATAATTTGACATTAATGATATCCAGGTCACAATAAGACAACAGATTTCTTGACTGGAATGGTAATCAATAAATAAAACTTTTGGCAAGTGACTAAATTCTAGAAGTTTTATTTATTGATAAATCATAATTAAATGTTCTAATTTATTTCGGAAAATGTTACTTTCTATAGTGAAAAATATTATACCGGGTGGAGCATTGATTTACGCAATATAGGAAATAAGTACAAAGTTATTTTTTTTTCATCTCGTATATATCTAAAAAACAAAATATCATCACTCCTTCTTAGTTAGAGAGCTAGGGAGCAAAATGATGTCTCATTTATTCCAGTTACAGAAATGGATTTATTAATAGATTATGTCATGATAAACATGAAAAAAAGAAAATTAGATTTGGGAACGGGTGGGAACTATAGATGGCGCCGATGTGAAAGCGCCGATTTTAAGAGTAGTTGTTCACATATTTTTTACAGGCTAATTTTAAATTTAAATTACAGACTTTGGTATAATTAAGTAATAAAAATGGTAGACAGAAGTTCTGGCCGGTGACGCATGCGCGACAAAACTGGTCAAAATAAGCAATTTTTATGGTGTCGTGTGACATATTACTACATGTTATCGACAAAAACATGACAAAAAAATTGACAGAAATTATTGCTGGTTGCTCATTGATGACAGAAGCTCTGAAAGTGGACTGGTGTAGGAGTCACCAACGCACAATTCAATTATTTACTATATTTATTTAAAAGAGTTTTGCTCTGAAACCAATAGGGAACAATATATAGCTATATAAAAATACCATTATATTTCCTATATTGCATAAATCAATTTACCACCCCGTTGTATACCCCGTGAAGAAAGTGTTATTCTTCCCTCAGATGTTTTTTATCCCCCATCTTCGGTTTTGGAAATGAAACGGCATCTTCGGGAAGAAATGTCACACTTTCTTTCCTTGGTATACAAATAACTGTTTCTTTCTTACACAGCGATTAGTAATCAACCAAGTACCTAGATTTTAACTGATTATTCCAGATCCTTACTCAAACCTTACTTTCTGTCACTATTTAAACTTTTCAGAAAAAGATTTGTTGTTTGTAATTAATAAATACTACTATATTTATGCAATTTATGAGTGGATGAAATAAGTTTTGCCTATAATCATAATATATTATAATGTAAATAGATAATGTATAAATATTAGGTTATACACCATGCCAACTGTATAGACATTACGTCTGGTTTTAAACCGTGACAAGACAGCACGAGAACAAACGAAATACGATGTTATTTTCTTGAGAAATATTGAAAATGTGAATGACAGACACAAAATACTTACTTAGGTTTTGTACCACTCACAACATGAGGTAATGACCAAACTATTCGACGTAGTGTATACAACTGCAGCCTGGAGGGGGAGATGACGTCACTCAATAAATAATTCAATTTATATTGCATAATTTATAATTTTGTTTCTACAACATTAAAAATTTGAGTTTCTAGTCTACAATTTTTAAAACATCATTTATCTAATGAAAACTATTTCTTATGTAAAATGAGAACAATTTTGCTTCTCCTGTATCAATTACACAGTGCAAAGCGTACGTATATATACGACGCGATTTACATTTACGTTCGGTAGTACGACGCTTCCCGGGATAAGGTGGGCCGAACCTCTAAACCGGCTAATATAAATAGTTGTAAAACTAATGATTCACCGTGGAAGTAAATAATATAAAAGTCCCAGTATTGACTACCACCATTTTTCCATATTTTTCATTAATTTGTTTTAAAAGTATCTTAAGAAAAGTTTTTGTAATGTAATTAAAATTTGTCAAATTTACTTTTATTTGCAAAATATTTGTAATCTTTATTAAAAAATAGAAAAGGAGGGAAAATAAGTTCAAATTAGATAAAAAAAATTATTGTGTTAAAGAAGACAATTATACTCTTAAATACACTACATTTTTAATTAAAATCACGCCTAACATTTTTGAGAAAATAAGTCTTAAATTTAAATTTAGTTTTAAACAAATTTTACGTTATTAAGTTTGAACTTTTAGTTTCAAAATGATAAATTTTATTTATAATAACAATGGCATTTTCTATATAACGGGGATTTATTTGTTACTCTGCGCAACAGGAAGTAAATCCCAATTACAGTACAGGGGGCCTACAGCTTATAGTGGAATCCGAGCCACTCAAAACCAATCGTATTTTTTGGATATAAGTAGAAGTCAGTGAGATTTGAACGCACGACCTCTTGCTTGCTAATTAAGAAATGCAAGTTTTATCTCGCTTTTATCCACTGAGCTACGATTGCTTGTAAATGAGGATGAGAATAAAACATTCGTACGAAAAGTAGGATGATAAAAAGTTTGTGAGGATCGGATGCGAATAATAGAAGCGTGACAGAAAAAAAGATTTAAACAAGAGGGATCATAAATTTCATAATGAATCAGTTTATATAGTTAATTTTGAGTGTATTACTTAATAGACACTGAAAAAATAACTATAAATGCATCATGATAGTAGTTTATGAAAACATCAAAAGGTTGTTTTAATATCAGCAACATAAATAAATAACAAATATAAGAAAAAAACTGGCAAGATATTTTATTTTTCTAATATTTGTACAGTAAATTACGTATTAATGATAAAATTTAAACAAAGTAGATGGAACTTTTATTACACAGCAGGACTATAATATTTACTTAGCATCCACCGGTACGGTAAGTAAATATTATACATCAAGATCCTGTTTATTTTGATAATTTTAAACCTATTTTTCTATTCCTTCTATTTGTGCAAATACTATAAAAATAGCTTATGAACTTCGAACTGTAAGTGATTTATTTTAGGTCGCAAATGTTCAGGAAATCTTGGGCCTCGATTTCCCAAATTATATTCTTGACCCTGTCACTTACAGTTCATGGTACGTAATTTATTATTACAAGGGGAATTTACAGACCGTTGCTGTCAGCAACGGTCTGAAAGTAAATTTGGTCTGCAAAAGCAAACTGTCTGTCAATAAATGAAGTCTAGAAAGTAGCTCTTTCAGACTGATCGTAAACAAAGATATTTGGAGAATGTTGATTAAGCCGTGTAGATGTATTTGAGATGGGAAAAATATAAAACAATATCTTTCCACGTTGTTTGGATTGAAGGCTTTATTTGATTAAGTAGACAAAATGACGACGTTTCGGACCATGGTTAGGTACATTATCAAGTCAAAGTAGACAAAGAGTAAAAATGTTCTAAAATTTTACATGATGATGTTGGATAGTTAAAATTAAATTAGGAGTGTACACTCCTAAAGTCACATACGAAATGTCTACTTTGACTTGATAATGGACCTAATCATGGTCCGAAACGTCGTCATTTTGTCTACTTAATAAAATAAAGCCTTCAATCCAAACAACGTGGAAAGATATTGTTTTATATTTTTCCCATCTCAAGTAAACAAAGATAGTCTACTAATATTCCGAACAACTAACACATACCTTATCATTATGATGCTCCTCCAATAAAGGACTAACCGATCCACACTCTGACCCTCCAGAAACCGACGTACTCTTCCCCGAACTGCCTCCACAGCTCCCGCCGTTCCCACAACTGCCCCCGTTGCTGTTTCCATTAGCGTCACCGTGGCCGTTGTGTCCTTGCACATCTAGCTGGCCAGGAACCCCCAGAGTGTAGATATTAAGGGTGTGGGCTGCCTGAGCGTGCACCATGAGGTCCCACGCGCTGGAGAATGAGTCCTTGCATTGCATGCAGAGGAGGGATGTTGTACCGTCGCTGGAAGGGTGCTCTGAAGACAAAATATATGCGTCAAGAAATTACTTTTCGAGATATTGGGTATTTAACCTTCGAATAACCAAGGGGTGTGTACTTTAACATTAGATAATTTTCTTGGATAACTCTGGAAAGTGGTATAGTGATAAGTTTTAGAACCTCTAATTTTTGTAATTCGATTGTGTTAATAAATTTAGTATTAAACTAGTAATTTGTTAACCAAAGGCAGAAAGTAGCTATTTATTGAGCAAGGCTAGAAATTGTACCACTCTTATGCTGGGTTGCATGAAAGTTTTATCGGTTCATTAGCAACGATAGCTGTTTTCCATTTGCCACTTGGTTCACTTAAATCAGTTCAGATAAATTCGACACACGACTAAATGAACTTAATTAAGCAAACTGAAGCATTTATTGGAGTGAATTACTTCGAAGTAAATTAGAATCTGTAATTCTAGTTACTGGAAATAAATTCATCAAAGTAAGCGAAATAAATAAGTGCTCTGGTTCAGTAAATGTAAGATAAATCTGATCCAAATGGCAAATGGAATACGCCTTAACAGTTCAATAAGTTTCAGAAAATTGCTATTGAGCTGGCTGCTAGATAAACAATTCTTTAACTAAAGAGCTCTTTATTTTTTTCTTGCAACCCAGCATTTATGTAACAAATAACTTTTGTAACTTGAAAAATATCGATAAAATGCAACAAGTGCAAATATTTTGTGTAATTTTCAATAATTTAAAAAATGTGATTTGCAATAATTGTGTTAACACAAAATAATTCATTCTATAGATTTTTGTAGAATTGATTCTTTTTTGTAGATTTAATTTTTTTTTGGACAATAATTTAATTATTAAATTTATTTAGTTTTGTTTATTGTAAATTATGAATTTCTCTACTAATAAATGTAATTGTAAAACAATAAATTATTTTTAAAAAATCATCTGAAGGTCAATTCATATAAGAAATATAATAACACTAAATATTTTGGTTAAGTTCAGATGTGATTTTGTACAAAATTGGACATACTGAAACAGGTCCCAATAAACAAGAACCTAACAGATTTGACCTCAAAATTTAAATTTGTATAACTTTTCCAGTTTAAATTTTATTGTTGTTAAAATGGTATCCATTTCATAATTATCTGTTAAGGAATGTTTTTAATCACAAAAATTACCATTTAACATATGGCATTTGCAAGTAAACCGTAATTTACAGTAGGTCTTTTTGTGTTCTAGAAGATCTGGAAGATCTGTGAACATTTCTCGGCAATTTCCACAGATTAATATATCTGGATTACCTGCAACATAAAATAAAAAACTATTTAAATATATATATATATATATATATATATATATATATATATATATATATATATATATATATATAATACATCGATTTTCTGTGACAATAAATTATTCTTTGTAGATTGTAATCCTTTAATTTAAATCTTCCAATATTCCATCTTAAAATAAGCCGCCAGGAGTATAAAATTTACATACAGTAAAAAAGAGAAAAGACAAAATAAAATGCTGAGAAAGGAATTTTTTAATTTGTTTGTTTGCTGTATCATCACATATGACGTGGTAGATTAAATTACTGTACTTACAAATTTAACACAACATTTCAAAACATAATTGCGATAAGCTAAATAACAGAAAACTGATTTTTTTAAATTCATTTTTTAAAAACAAGAAGTTTTATATAAAAGTTCTACATTTTGAATCTAAATTTACTGTAGAGAGAATAATTGAGATACCGCAGGATTGGAAACTGAAACTTTTGAATTCCGATCAAATGCTCATAACCAATTGAGCTACGATATCAATAGCTGTATTCCATTCGCCACTGGGTTCATTTAAATCAGTTCAGATAAATTAGACATGACGAAATGAGCTGAATTAAGCAAACTGATGCATTTATTGGGGTGAATTACTTCAAAATAAATTAAAATGAGTAATTCTAGTACTCGAAATAAAGTCAGTGAAGTAATCCAGCGAAATAAATAAGTGATTTGGTTCAGTAAATGTAAGTTAGATCTGAACCAAATGGCAAATGGAATACGCCTCAAGTTATTCCAATTATTCTCTTTATTTTTGTTGTTTGTTTCAAAGACAGCCTTGATTCTATGACTCCTTCATAATAATAAAATTTGATTTCATTAAATGTTACGTATTTACTTATTAGTTAAATTATATTTTAGAATTTGAAGAAAATATATTTTTAATGCGTTTTATCAACATTTGCAACAATACTACGTAATGTTTGTATTCAATTTCAATTTGATGAATTTGAAAAAGAAATACTTTATTTAATTGGCACAAGCTAAAAGTAGGGACAGTTATTTTTTTTATCGATGGTTACATTTTCAGTAAATTCGTGTATTAAAAAAATTAAATTAATAAATGTAAAATAATTTGTGAAAGATACTTAAGAGCTATTCTTTATCATCTACAAAAACTGTTCGTTGTCCACTTACTGTACACTTTAATTTGTTCCGTGTGAAGTGCGAGCGACAAAGCAGTGGTAGGGGCGGTGGTAGTTGTTTTCTGTTGTTGTGTGTGCGTGTTGTTGTTGTTGATCTTGTTGTTTCTGGGCCCGGGAACGGACGCCAACCGAGGCCTCTTGGGCGCTGGTGCTAGGCGAGGTGGCCCAACAGAGAATGGTGCTGATGCGTAGTAACTGTAACAGAAACATGCGAAAAGTGCATTTTTGGCCTGTTTTTTGCATATTTTATTTTATACGATTAGGCTACCTGGTTTTTCCCTCAATTGAGAAATGAAATAGATATTTTTCATCTTTAGGAAAGAATAATTATTTTTATATTAAGTGCTCAAAATGAAAGTCACTCTTAGTCGAGACTGCTAGGTCAACACAAAAAAGGCATTCGGACACGTCAAAGGCAAAGAATTTCGTGCATGAATTACAAACAACATTTTTTTCTATAACTTTAAAAAAAGAATAAAAAAATAATAATTAATTAATTTAAGTAAATTGAAGGAAAAAAGGCAAAAATAAGATGAATTTAGTACTATTGATGTGTTGTCACCAAGGAAACGTGAAAATAATAAAGAAATTTTTAAAAGTGTCAATGAATATGAATTTTGAATTATCATTGAAAAAAAACACAAACTTCGCGTACCCATAACGATGTAAAAATGTCGTGTTTTTTAGACAGTTGATAAATGAAAAAGTATATTTTTCTTCCCTAGGGAAGGAAAGTAAAATCATATCTATGGCACCTGGCAAACAACGGTATAATTTAACATTAGTGACATTCAGATAGCATTTGTCAAGAGAACAAAAAAATTTATCAATAACTGTATTTCGATTGCCTCTTGGTTCACTTAAATAATTTCAGATAAATTAGACATAATGACTAATTGACCTTATTCGGGAGGATTACTTTAAGCTAAATTCAAATCAGTAAATCGGGTGCTAGGAATAAAGTGAGCGAAGTAATCCAGTCAAATAAATAAGTGATCTAGTTCCGTAAGTATAAGTTATATCTGATACAAATGACAAATGAAATACGTCTCAAATTACTAAATTATATCTGAAAATTTAGTTTCTGATAGAAATGTAAAAAAAATAAACAGTCCAATTCTCAAAATAGTTCTAGCTAATCCTAATTCTTGGACTAGTCAAATTAAGCTAAACGATATTCTGCAAAAAGTTTAAATAAACTCTAATATAATCTTGTTATCATTAGATTTTAGGAAAGTAATTTGAATTAACTTGGACTAGAATAAGATTAGCTATTCTAAAATTTAGGATTAGCTGAAACTTTTTTGAGCTCGCGAAAAAAATGTCCTTTTTCCCTCAGGTGATCTCTTGTCTCTGGCTCGGGAAATGAAACGGCACCTTTGAGAAGAAATTTTTCACTTTCTTTCCTTGATATAGAAGTAACTATCACAAATGTATATAGCAGCGTTGGATTTATGAGAAAGTAAAGAAATCTGATTGTATTGCGAATAAATACCTATTTTATTTTTTGATCTACTGCGTCTAGTAAATATTCCTTTTTCCCTATTTTAGGCTATCCGATTAGTAAACTAGATAATAGATGACTCAAAAATGCTAAGTTTCCAAAGAACTAAATATAGAGGAAGAAATAATTCTTGTATGTATTATTTTAAAATACTGGCATATTCACCCTAAGTTCTTTTTTGAACCCAGCCAGCTAAATGATTTAAACACTAAACCATTTCAGTACAGCATCCCGGGTAGAAGGTGAGTATAAGCATACACGATCCACTTAATTTTAAATCCATTACATGAATATATTCCACGGTACTTTCAGCGGCGGTTGCAGTCCATCGACGTCGTCGCCGCCGCCGCGTTTTTACGACGCTGCGGAGAGATGTGTGCAACCGCGCCGCGGCGCAGGCATAAACCAAGTCAATGGCTGAATCAAGCATTAAACTTAATTGAATTTCCTCGAAGTCCGCTGCGGTATGCCGAACGACTTGGCAAACTTTCACAATACCTAGCTTCGTGCTCAAAAATAGCTAACAATCAAAACTTTACAAGCATTTGTATGTTATGAAATTTTAATGATTCCTCGAAATAAGTGGAATTGTGTTTCAGGATATAGTTGGGGTTGCTTAATTGCTAATTTAAATCATCTATAACACGGAACTCGCTTCTATTGAAATATCTATAAAGATATTTACAACTTTATACTTTTGTGATTCAAACTATATGTTCGGTGAAAATCTTATTTGGAATATTAGGGTTGTACTAGTGTGACGGTGGCGCCATCGGTTGTCGAGTGGCGAAACTAACGCTCAAAAAAATTAAAAATTGAACAAAATAAGTGTTTTTATACCTATTATGGTTTAAATATCATGAATTGTTGATAGGTTGTTCGTCTAGTGAATTTTCAAATACCGTACCACCGTGTGGTGTTGCCATTATAAATTGGGATTCTTAATTTTTCGTTAAAAACAAGGCTTTGCATGGCTATATATCCATTACTAAACGATAAAAAACTTTCTCCTTCTGATAGAATATACATGGATAGTTCTAGAACATCATACTAGTTTTTCAAATAAAATTGCAAAATTTTAGAGGTACACAAACCAAATATGTGCGATTCTGAGTGATGATCGCCATAAGCCCCGTGTATAAGAACTCAACTTTACAAGCGAATATATTTGTTCACAGACGATGAATGTGTTTCATATTTTAACAGAATGCGTATGACTATCCAATGTTTAGATGCGCCAAATTTCATTCAGATCCGCAAAATTATTTTTCACGCTAGTACTACCTTAATGCTAGAGTGATCAGAAGTGTTTCAGTTGGAAATAAAAAAAATAAATAATTAATTTAAATTAATAAAAATCGTTGTTTCCCTTACCCACATCCTTTTATTTCATAACATTACTCATAGAGCAATAATCCAAAATATTTCTATAATAATAACCTATTTGTATGTATTATAAAAATGACATGTAAAATAGTATTTCCGTCTTTACCTGACGTTGTACCAATTGTGAAATAAAAAAGTCCCCAGAATTGTGTTGCCGGCTGAAACACTTCTGATCACTACCAATCCATGGAACAACTTTTTGGTATATCAAAGAATGAAATTATCATAACTACAGAATATCAGAAGTAAATGTTTAAGTTGGCAATAAAAAAAAAATACTAGAAATTTGTAAGACTGATACATAAATGTATTTCCTGTTGTTGACAGTGACATTTGAAAATTTTTAAATAATAATAATCGTTGTTTCCCTTACACACATCCTTTTAATTCTTAACACTATTCACAGAGGAATAATCTAAAGTATTTCTATCACTCAACCTATTTGTATTTATTATAAAAATGACATGTCAAATAGTACTTCCGTCTTTACCTGGCGTTGTACCAACTGTGGAATAAAAAAATCCCCAGAATTGTATTGCCAACTGAAAATCTTACTTTTGATCACTTTATAATAAACATGTGATATGATAATTGCCATAATATATCAGTTGTTATGAAAATACGCAACAAACGTAATTGTTAACTATTTTGACGAAATCAAATTGAATTTTAAATAGCAAAATTGAGATACCGCTAGGATTTGAACCTGAAAACTTCGGCTTTTGACCAACTAAGCGTCCTGAAGCATGGGTTCAAATAAGAATGTATTCCAATATTTTTTTCTATATTGTTTTGACAGTTGCATAAAATAGTTATTTATGTATTAAACTTGTAATAAAAATAGCATCATTTACGAACTGAAAGATAGTTCAGAAAATCTCAAATCTAATCATTTTGTTTACAAAGTTTTTTCAATTTGATGACGTTTGCTTTAATCAGTCAAAATGTGCTCTAGATCATTAGAAATTATAGAATTAACTTCAAAATAGCTTTTTTTAAATTGACAAAAAGCGCAACCTGCATTATTCTAGTATTAATATTAATTTATTACATAAAATATTTAGAATAATCTATTAATGGATGAACTGAATTAAAAGCCCCTAATGAATAATATACATGCAAATATTTACGCTAAATTAAAATATGTTTGCGCTTACTGTGCGTGATAACATAGTAAACAAGTACTAAGTAGTTTAAATTTGCTCATAAAATATGTATCTGTAATTAAAATGATGTTCAAACACTCACCTGTCATAATAGTAGTCCCTGTAACAACAAAACGCCAATTAATATTTATATTTACCATTAACACAATATTAATAAAACACATACAGCAAATATGTATCATGAAATCCAGGCAGAACTAAAATAATATCTCAATATTTGAAGAATCTAGGGTTGGAAAAATTATAGTAATCACGCGTTTTACCCCTTACTGGATGTAGCAATCTGCAGAAGCAGATCTCGGTAAATGATATATTTATGCGCATGAAGTGCGTTTTTAAATTGGTGAAAATGTTTGTCGGCTCGGGGATCGAACCAAGGTTCTTAGGACCCACAGCCGACTTACCACTTACCACTGAGCTATTACCCCATATATGACCGGTAAAATAACCGGTCATATATGAAATTTGTAAATATTGGAAAAATCATCACATGTCGATGACATATCATTTGTACATCATTTTGATAGTAAAAACATATAGATAATTATTTTTACAATACCCATACTGTAAGTTACCCATTAATGACAAAATTTAAACACAGTAAGTGGAACTTTAATTGCAAAATTGTTTTCATGGTTACATCAGGACTATAATATTTACTTACCATCAACCGTGGACAGTAAGTAAATATTATAGATCAAGGTCCATTTTATTTTGACAACTATTTGACAGCTGTTAATTTTGAAATCTATTTTTCTTCTCTTCTATTTGTGCAAGTATTGTAAAAAATAGCTTAGTAACCTCGAACTGTGAGTGATTTTTTTAGGTCGGGAATGTTTGGAAATCTCGACTCTCCGGACCTCGATTTCTTAAACTACATTCTTGACCTAAAAAGTGTCACTTACAGTTCATGGTACGTAATATACTATTTATGAAAATAAAATAAAAAATTCAATAATTGTTCAAGGTCGGAACATTCATGCGCTAATTACGATTATTCGTAATGAAGTCAAATTTAATTGTAAAATAAACAATTATATTGTATAAATAAATAAATAAATAAAATAGTTTCTTAATTGAACCATAAATATGATTAGCGTACGATTATTTAGCGCGAAATTTTAAAACGGTAATATGCTCGGTCACTTATATATCTATGGAGTAGTGGCACAGTGGTATCGTGTCGACCTGTGGATTCTGAGAACCCTGGTTCGATTCCCACTGCCGACAAACATTTTTACCACATTAAATACTACTCCTATGGCTCTCCCTCCACTGACATCTTTGCGGGCCATGATTTGACGGCTAGTAACCGCACGTCACGCGCAAAAATATATCACTTACCGAGATCTGCTTCGGCAGAGTGCCACACCCAGTAATGGGTATAAGGCGGGATGATATATTTATTTATTTATATATCTTACTAAAATTAGTAATATAACCGCGGTCATATTACCAGATACCAACCCTAGAAGAATAAAATCCGAGATTTCAAACACTTCAGATCAAATATGAAACTTTGTTTATTAAGTATTTGCTATAAAATATGAAACATGTTATAATCTTGACGTAAAATCAATACAAAGTAACTTTCTACCTGAAACTAATAAATAACAAATGTATTTTGCCAACATAATTTATTTAGAGAAATTTGGCGCAGTCGATTTTACGTCGCATCAAGTATTTTTCGTCATCTTTTATCACAGCCGCCTTGCGCCTTACGGAATTTATACTACTATAAAATTATTATACGGAAAATGATTTATAGGTGTCGAGAGCCCAGGGAAATCAATAGGGGTCATATTTGTCGTCTGCAGTGTAACATACAGCCCTCCAACCTGATTCGATTACCGAGCCGAACTTATTTAGTGGAATAATTTCTATAGTGTAGTGTTATTTAATAGAATTTCTACCATAAAACATGATGAATTATGGGCAGAGGCTGTCACCGCAATTTCCACAGGTTTTCCACGTCATATCGCTGACATTTTCACGCAATAGCAACAGGATTTTTTTTCGGTGTGGTGATATGTTTTGTGTCTGTTTAACAGATCGTAGCGACGGTAAAAAATAGCAAATGGCGACATGCGATGCGAGTTTACCGGGTTTTGCACATGTGAAGTACGGAGCAAAGTTTATAAATATGACATGGTTATTAAATTTCCTAAAATATTGTGTGTTTATTTTTGGTTGATGTTTGGGTAAACTTTGACGACGACATTATGTCTGCTTCTCTGGTTTTAGTGTGGGAAATTGGGAACAATATAATTTGTAGCGTTATTCTGTCTCTAATATTATATTGGATGAGTGTAGTGAAAGTGATATGGCTCCAGATGAGAGAGTTCTTGACTTTGAGTAAAATATTTAATTTCAAATGGTGAAATAAAATCGAATTATAAAGAGAAAAAAATATAAAAGATTTTATTCCAAAATAATAATAAACATTAATTTTATGGGGTGGCTAGCTCAGTGGTATGAAGTCGGCCTGAGAATCCTGGTTCAATTCCCACAGGCAACAAACAATTTTCATAATTTCAAAAACTATCCCTGTGACTTCTCCACCACTAACATCTTTGAGGGCCGTGATTTGACGACTGGTAACCGCACTTCACGCGCAAAATATATCTCTTACTGAGATCTGCTTTGGCAGAGCACCACACCCAGTAATGGGTAGAAGGCGTGATGATATATTTATTTATTTTTTATTTAAGATTATACGCAAAGAATCCTGTAAAAACATAATTTTATTTATTTATTATTTTAAAAATAGACGATTACAAATAAAATGAAACTTTACTGAGGTACATATGACTGTATTTATAAATACTCGTATATTGAATTTTTATTACCTTCCTTTGAAATAAATTTTGAATTAAATAAAAATTTTAAAATAATTTTTCATTATTATTTCCACATAAATAAATTTATTACAATACTATCAATCTTTAGCTTTAAAAATATGTTGAATACAAAATAGGTTTCATTTATAATAACAATACTATTTTTGTTTTAAATTTCCGATCCAATTAGGTGCATGAAGTACACTGTTACAATAGAGAAAGAAAATGTACATTATTGGAATATTCAACTATTACGGCGTAACGTGTGGCTACCAGCCGTCAAATCACGGCCATAAGATGTTAGTGGGGGGGTAGCCACAGGGGTAATTTTAATATGATGAAAATTGTCGGCTGTGGGAATCGAACAGAGGTTCTCAAATTCATAGGTCGACTCCAAGGACGTTGAAAGGAGGGGCATAAAAGTCAAGACTGTGAGGCTCGGCAGATTGAAAGAGACAGAAGTATTATTTCCTGTACCGTGCTTAGCCCCTGCTATTGCGCATGTGTCATAAAGAGATTTGAAATTTAAACAGGACAGAACAGAATCATTCTCCGTAAAAAATTATACATTTTTACAATTGTAATTGTTGAACAATATTTGCTATTAATAATAAATAGAAAACCCGTTAATATGAAGAGGAAGTTTGAGAATAAATAACAAATTTATGTTTTTAAACAAATCAGAACTACAATTACTTCAACAAACATAAGTGTACAAACTAAACACTTAGTTACCATCTTATCTACAAAAAAATATATCCAATTCCACACAGCGCAACGATTGAAACACAAATGAACACCTCGTGGTTATATTCACATACAACAACGCCCCCTGATAACGTCTAAACGCCACTTTTCTTACATAGAGATTTGGCTAAGCACAGTGCAGAAAAACTATTGTTGTCTCTATCCCTTGCCCAAGCCTCACTTCAAGCAATGCTACAGTATCGTAATGCCATATCCCCTCCTTTCAACGTTCTTGGTAGACTCGATACCATTCTTTTTTAAAAATTCCAATATTATACCCTAGTAAAACATAACCTCATAAACTCACACCATGAACATAACCTCTGCCATAAGTAATTAATTATCAATTAGGTAATTGTAACACATTTCGATGACTGCGGGATTCATTCAAATTACAGCGTTGACAAGCAATAGTTCACATAGCTACTCACTCTACCGATCACAACACTTGTGACGAACCAACCCGTATCGATTTTCTTAACAATGCATTGTTCGTCACTGATGTACTACATTGCATTTACATTCCATTTAGCTGTCAAATTCGAGAGCGGTCAGGCCAGGATTGGGACATTTTCACTACAGCTCGCGCAATTACCGTCAATCAGTGATATTTGTGTAGTTTTAATTTTATATTTTCGCGGTGCAGTTCGCTGCACTGTCGGTATAGTAGATAATGATTTTATGTTGCATCAGTGCGTGGTTTTATGTTTCAAACTTTTTTGTTTTTGTTTGATTTTGTGTAACTAGAAAATATGTAGATAACAACAGCGTGTTGATACGTCACAAAAATGAATCATGTTAAATGAAATATGAAACTTTGAAAATGATTTCATAGAATAAGTAATAAAAGAAGATAAACTAAAGAGAAAATATTTAAAATTATCAGGCTCAAATGAAATAACATTTTACTGACGTATAGATCGCTATATATATTTATAAATATGGCGTGGTTCAATATTTTGAATTAAAAACTAATTTTTAAAATTCGTAAAGTTAATTGCAGTTCACATAAAGTACACATTTTTAGTGTCACTGGTTTGAAAGTTATTTGTAATATAAATAAATTACTAATAAATAAATATAAATACATCAACACGCCTTCTACCCATTACTGGGTGTGGCACACTGCCGAAGCAGATCTCGGTAAGTGATATATTTTGAGCGTGAAGTGCGGTTACCAGTCGTCAAATCACGGCCCCCAAAGATGTTAGTGGTGGAGGAGCCACAGGAGTAGCTTTTGAAATTATGAAAATTGTTTGTTGCCTGTGGGAATCGAACCAGGGTTCTCAGGATCCACAGGCCGACTTCATACCACTGAGCTAGCCACCCCATATAAATAAATAAATTACAATTGTAATAAATACTTCAAACATTTGAATTTGTAAATATAATATTGCAGTAATTACGATTATAATTTTATTATTATTATATTAGAAATAAGCCTCAGACCAGTAATACTATAAATATTTACTTCAGGTTAACTGCCCGTAATTTTGTGAATTATTTAAAAATTCGCTTAGATCTGAGATCAGTATATTCTATCATTTATTTTTTTTTCCTGAAGTATTGAAACATCCTATATACAGATTTTTTATTATCTTCCTCTCATGCGCTTTTAATATATTGACTCAAATTTTTTATGGGGTAGGTGGCTCAGTGGTATCGATTCGGACTGTGAATTTGAGAACCTGGATTCGATTCCCACAGTCAACAAACAATTAAACACATTAAAATTACCCTTCTGGCTCTCCTTCCACTAACATCTTTGGAGGCCGTGATTTGACGGCTGGTAAACACACATTACGCGCATGAATTTATATATATATATATATATATATATATATATATATATATAAAACAGCGTATCGATCACGAACTGAAATCTGCGATGGCAGAGTGCCACACCGATTAATGGGCAAAAGGCGTGATTATATATTTATTTTTATTTTTGAATAAAAATTTGAAATCATTAATTGCACAAAAATTTAATGTCATTAAATTTAAGTAATATATAAAATATTCCAATTCTAATAATAATAATGTCATATTTAAAAAATATCAGTTATTCATCATTAAATTAAATGATGATAACATTTGAATGCGCAATCGCCATCAGAGTGCTTGATATTTAGTTGAACAAAGTTTGAAATGATATTTCCGATTTTATGCTACCGTCATAATGACATAATAGAAAATGTTGATGAAATTTCTTTCCGTAGAAACAAGTTTACAAATTTCAATATCAAAACTAATTTTAAAACAAAACACAATTACAAAACTCGTTAAACACAATAATAATCTATGCTTCATCGTACATTAATCCTTGGCAATAATCCCATTACCAACTTTAATAGCTTCACTATCCCTAAGAAAACAATCAAGACACGCAACGACGCGACGCTCACTGCCTCAGTTTGTTCTTCACGAAGACAAGACTTCAGTTACTTCTTTTATTTACATATTTGAAAAGGTACGAAAGTGTTGTAAATTCACTTTCATTTAAACTCAAATTGCCCAGTTAATGGGTGAAACGATGAAATTTTAATTATTTTAAAAGGATTACACAGTAGACTTTGATGAGAAAACAATTTTCTGCGAAACGGTGCCTTGCCAAACCAGTGGCACACAACCATTTTATAGCGATCAAGCAGACATAAAAATAAATCAAATATATCGTCACGCCTTTTACCCATTACTGGGTGTGGCACTCTGTCGAAGCAGATCTCGGCAAGTGATATATTTATGCTCGTGAAGTGCGGTTGCCAGCCGTCAAATCACGGCCTTCCAAAGATGTTAGTACTGGGGGAGCCACAGGGGTAATTTTAAATTGGTGAAAATGTTTTGTCGGCTGTGGGGATAGAATCAGGGTTCTTAGGATCCACAGGCCGACTTGATACATCAAGCGGAAATCTCCCGGCCAAATTGTAAACTACTTCTGTTTTATTTCGTTCTAAAATACCGATTTTTATTTTACATTTTAAAAACTGATTGTGATTTTGCATTAAATATACTTATAAGTAAAAAAATTTCAATAAAAAACATATCGAAGCGAATAAGTAACTTCAAAATACTTTTCTCTATGATAATATGAGCGTTTCTTAACAAATAATAAAATATATCATCACGTCTTTTCCCATTACTGGATGTGGCACTCTGCAGATCTCGGTAAGTAATATGCATACGTGCGTAAAATGTGGTTACCAGCCATCAAAGCACGGCTTCTATCCACAGGGGTAATTTTAATGGGGAGAAAATTGTTCATCGGCTGTAGGAGTCTAACGGAGGTTTTCAAATCGACTTCAGGTCGACTCGATACCACTGAGCTAACTACCCCGTAACAGGTAATACAATTTATTATTCATGGTTTGTGGCCAATCACTTCGATGTTGCTATGACAACGTAGTGACAGCCGTGAGTAACAATTTATTATTCGCAAACACATCGCTACTAGAGCGCACCAAAGTTTGACGTTTACATAATACAACTTCTAATAATTATTATTTTCGTCAAAATTGTCGTAGAAAAAGTATAGTATTGAACTCGTGAGTAATGGGTACTACTCATTACGATAACTTCATCCGCATGAGTAATAACTATAATAACAAGCTCGTTGAATAATATACAAATATAATTAAAATTACTTTAATATTTTAATATTTCAGTCTAAATATTAAAGTATGTGATGAAATTAGCCATTGAGGATCAGTTTTCCAATCTGTAGATAAAGTTCCCAATAATTATCAGTGGGATAATATAGTTATTTGTGTACCTAGAGCAGAAAGTAGTCTATTATCTCTCGCTCATGGAAATTATTGACCGAGCCAAGAGTAATAACCATGCAAGAGCAGCAAAGACACTTTCTGCTCGAAGTGCATACAATATTTTTCTACGACCATTTGCAACACTTGAAAAATAATTTAAAATAATGTTTGATAGTTTTTCTGTTTAGAAATTCGGATGACAGTTTCCATGTATCCATAGATACGATGATATACAATCTTACATTGCCGCTCAGTCGTAGAAAATAATATCGCAACAAAATCATAGCATAAATGGTCATCTTTATACTGAATACCATTTTAAAATGGAATGAAAAATTATGTTACAGGTTAATCCGCTTTATAAATCTAGTGTTTTTGCAAATTATAATAAATAGATAACCACAAATAAATAAAAAAGTAATGAATTTGTTATGACAACATAATTAAAATAAGACTGTGTCTAAATCCAAGTTTGTAATTAGCACCAGTTAATAGAAACTGTATCTATG
Organism: Pterostichus madidus; assembly: GCA_911728475.2. NCBI lineage: Eukaryota > Metazoa > Arthropoda > Insecta > Coleoptera > Carabidae > Pterostichus > Pterostichus madidus. The sequence continues at coordinate 43,653,619 of OU452301.1, forward strand.
CTAATATGGCTTGTGTATATTCACCCTAAGGGAGCAGTTTGAGTACCACTGGGTTCAGGGTCCGCGCAAACTGTCTAATTAGAGCCGTCAGGCGGATATTCGTGTGCTGTTCATGACAAAATTGTTCATTTCACTACACTGCCAGGGATTTCAATACCATTACTCTCCTCCGCCACGGACTGTACTTTGTCTGCTGTGTGATTGGTTGATTTCACTCAGCGCATGCGTTTTTGACAGCCCATAGGTTTATCTTTAGATTTAATTGTGATGAGTTCGGATTTGAATGATTGATGAATTCGTTGTGTATTGATTGATTATGTTGTGTTATTATCGGCGTTGTGAAATATGCATCGTTCATAATTGTGATTGCGACAGTTAATTGATGGTAATTTATGTCCGGATGTGGTTGTTTTGAATTAGGGAGGTTATATTTTGAATTATTTTGCTCCGTGCCGGATGAACTTTAAAATGACCTAGATTTTAGATGTGTCACTCTGTGTTGAAAGTAAACAGAAGCTAAATTTATAAAATCAATCACCGATATGTTATAAATAATAAATAAGGTTAGAGTAGACGTATGCAAAAACTATTGATAGCATCGCGACGGCAGTCAGCAGTAAAATACGAAAGAATGACGAAGTCGTCGAACACAAATGCATATATAAAAATGCAAAATATCTTATTGTAAATATTTGCTACATTATAATAAATTTAAATTATATTCAGTATTGTTCGAAGCATGCCTTTTTTTTTCTTTTTATAATATAAACATATTTATAATCATACTATGTATATCCAACACAGGATACGCGTACAAGTGAGACAAATGGCATGGGGAAGCCGCCATTTGCAAGAAAGGTACATGCTTTGCCTTCTTTATATTATTATCTTCATTTATTTCGACAGTTTTCACCAAGGGCGGATCTGGAAAATTTTCAGGGGTGGGGGGGCATTTTAGTTTTTGTGTAGAATATATATTTGTTTGTATTTTGTATTCCCTTTTTAGTTTTTAAATTTTAAACAGTCTGTAAAACTCGGAAAATATCTAACAATCAAAATTTTGATAGCTTGTTTCAGAGTATTACAAAGTTTTTCAGAAATTTTATTTTTATAAGGATTATCAAACTCGAATAATAATAAAACACTTATAAAAAACTATGGGGTGGCTAGCTCAATGGTATGAAGTCGGCCTGTGGATCCTGAGAACCCTGGTTCGATTCTCACAGGCGATAAACAATTTTCATAATTTCAAAAACTACCCCTGTGGATCCTCCACCACTAACATCTTTGGGGGCCGTGATTTGACGACTGGTAACCGCACTTCACGCGCAAAATATATCACTTACCGAAATCTGCTTCGACAGAGTGCCACACCCAGTAAAGGGGAAGAAGGCGTGATGATATATTTATTTATTTTATTTAAAAAACTAAAAATTAATTATTAGCACAAGGGGGGCATGGCCCCTTCCGTGGATCCGCCCTTTGTTTTGACATATAAAACGTCAAACTTTTATTCATTTTTGTTTCAATTCGATAGTTTTTCGGCAATTTTCGTCATTTTCAGATATAATTTATGCCGTTACACAGCATGCAAAATTAATTTTGTGTATTAATTTAGCTGCAAAATTTTATGCCCTAAAAGCTTTTTTGCTTAAAATAATTAGGGTAGCAGGAAATTAGGAGTGGTGGCACAGTGATATCGCGTCGGCCTGTGCATCCTGAGAACCCTGGTTCGATACCCACTGCCGACAAACATTTTCACCACATTAATACTACTCCTGTGGCTTTCCCTCCACTAACATCTTTGGGGGCCGTGATTTGACGGCTGGTAACCGCACTTCACGCGCAAAAATATCTTACTTACCGAGATCTGCTTCGGCACAGTGCCACACCCAGTAATTTGTAGAAGGCGTGATGATTTATATTTATTTATTTATGATTTTACATGTTAAATCTCCACAAGTATGTCCATCCTTACCACGTAACATCCGGTATGTTCACTGGATGTTTAAAGTTGTTTGACATAAAACGGGGATCGAACCCGGGAGTTCTAAGGACACTCTTCGTTTTTCCGTTCACCATTCATGTAATAAATTTCAAAATAAAATTTAATATTCTGCATAAAAAAACATAACGATAACGACGTACAATCATTTATGTTTTGCACGGCAACTTTTCTTTTTAGTTCGAAATATTCATCACATGACGCTATCATCAAGAATTATTTCAAAAACTTGTGTTGTCATAAAATTTAATTTTGCCGACCATTTCTCTCCAGAGAAATTTAAAATTATGTTCTAAAATAAAGTTGTAAAATATTTTCCGCCATATTTCCAACTTTCTACTCAGGTTATTGGATCAAAGTCGCCGTGCGCACGAAGCGGAAAAGTGTTTATGTTTCGTGGCTCTCTGAAATTAACTTCTTTGCTTGACATTTATACAAACTGATGGTAGTTTTATTCCGCACCGCTAGATCGTGTTGCTGGTGAACCGTTCACACGTAGAGGTTATGTGTTTACGAGTGTTTACTGCCTGAATATTGTTTATTGGCTGCTATATTTTCTGTATCTATTAGGTTGGTAACTATGAGCTCTGTGTCACATCAGTTGGTTCGAATCTTATATTTTCGATTGATGTTTTATTTTACATGTTTATTTATCGTGTAGTAGTGTGAGAATTAAATTATATTTTAATGACTTGAAGTAAATCGATACATACAATTTGGAATGACAGCTATTCCTCTCTATTCTGTAACTCGATCATTATCTGTTAATGATCGATATGTTAATAAACACCCTTATTTTTTTATGATTAATCTGCAGATTTCCACTATTTCGGCATTCTATGATCAAAATCATTTATTCTGTTATTTCTTTTTGACTTTTATACATTTTGCTCTCGTGCAAAACTGCCAGTATAAAAAAATATTATTTTTAATCACACTTTTTATGGAACTGCCAATGAGCTGTCATTATATTATTTTATGCATAACCGGGCCGAAAAGCATGTATTTTAGCCCTAAAAAGCGGGCTTAAACAATTTCAATAGATACATAAAAAATGACAGTTTTTGTTTATTCTGAATACTTGATTCTGCAAAAATGTCCTTTTGACATACATATAATCTATTTACATATTTTAATCTTTTGAACATATAATTAAATGCTATTTTGTTGTGCATAGAATATTGTATATACCACGGGTGAAATTAGCGTTTCTGACCCTGAGCATGTTATTAGCCCTCGGCACTTTGCGCCTCGTGCTAATAATCATGCCACGGGCCAGAAACGCCTGTTTTCACCCTTGGTACATAAATAACTATTTTATAATAACAGCTACGTATATTAGTAAACCAAATGCATGAATATAACATACAAATGCCAGGGTAAGTTATTCTAGTGTCGGAATACCGAAATTGTAATTTAACTGTAAAATAACAATGAAAAATAAAAATCATTAACTTATCGATCATTAACAGATAACGACATATTTACAGAACATATGGTATTGAAAGAGGAAGTAAACATTTCTGTACTGACTAAAACTTTTTCATTTTATTCAAAAACTGAATAATAATACAGTTTGTTTTAAATAATAATTAACTTCAATTTCACAACTGGGTAAAATAGAAAAAAAATCATTTGAAGAACTCACCAATCATTTCCATTTTTCGCACCATTTTGAAGTTGTCTGCCAATTTGATGTGGTTTCGGTTCTGCCACCATATTTACATCTGCAAAAAATATTGAGGTTATTATTAAAATATTAACTATTAAACACGCAAAAATTACATTATACACGTATATATCTGCAAATGATTAAAATTTCAATTTAATATTAGAATATCTCACTCTCTTTCTGTGTCTCTCTCTCTCTCTAAAATATTAACTAGACGAAGAGATATTCAAATGATGAAAGTTTAATAAGTCTGTGATACAGCGATAATAATTAAATTAGCAAGTGTTAATCACCATTACAGTGAATTAATCTGATTGTCAGGTGACCTAATTGAATTTCGGTGAATCTGGGCAGAGATCACTTAACTCAGTAGATTAAATGTCAACAAGGGATAAAGCAGCCGCATTTTGTGCACAGGCGGTGGAGCTACTTAACACAATTCGAACAAATTTAGAACGTTTCCCCAGTTGAAAGCACCGCATTCAAGTGCCTGTACAAGAATCCAATAAAGCCATTTACCACTAAATTACTTTAATTCTTAAATACTATCGGTGTATTATATTTTTAAAATTAACAATTTTAACACACAAATTAATCGAAGATAATTTATTTTTTCTTTTTTTTCGTTGAAATCAGTGCTTCACAAACTTATTTGGGTTAGCGCCTTTTTCCCGTAGACTAATTTTTTGTATTTCCTGATTGACAATTTTCCCAAACGACAATTCTGTATCTAAATAATTCCCTGAAAAATTATTTTCCCGAGCGTAGATTTCCAGAATGAATTAATGTACTTGTATATTTTCTTGTTTTCTCGTATGACAATTTCACAGCATACCTATTTCCCGAATATTATTTATCGATACACAAATTATGTGAATGCATTTTTCATTTTTCGTTCTCTTATGGTCTATTTCCGGAACAATCATTTTCTCGAATTGCCATTTTTCGCCATATATTTTAGAACAGTGATTTTCACACTTTTCGGAGCCTCCTGGAAGCAAAAATCACAAATATATTCTTCCGCGACTCAGTTTCTTTTTATGTTATAATAACATATTTAAATATCATTAAAATCTGTCGTAAATGATAGAACCACCTTAAGAATTAATTTAAATTAATATAACACTAGTTATGAAATTGAGAATTTCACCAATCGATTCCACATATATTTCTGCGTAGATATACTATTTTGATCCTAAAAAATATTTTTAATTTCTCGTTTTTTTTTGTAATAATTTTCATTATTTTTAAAATTTTTTTAAATATTGACTAATGAAAATTTTCAAAAATATTGTAAAATTTTCCAAATTTTTAAAATTTCGATATAAATTAATTGGAGCACGAGAAATACACTTGTTCAAATCGCATTTCAATATCTCTTATAGTTTTCGAGATATGGGCCTTCAAAATTGAGCTTTCTAAAAAATCTAAAATTGCTGTAACTTCTTAAAAACTAAAAAAGATATGAAGATGCGATCAAATTAGCCTCCTGAAAAATCGTTATTCTGGAAATTAGCCATTCGTGAAAATGAATTCTTGTAATCTACGTTTGTGAAATTATCATTTGGGAAATTATTGATGCGATTCTCCATAAGTCGAATCAGTAGTAACTTGGATTTTTATTTAGAAGTAACATTAGTAGAAAAACCCAACAGATTTTTTTTTATTTCCACAGAGCTATGGCTCAGAAACTAATACCTAATTATCCCTAGTAAGTATATTACACTTACGTTCTTACAGAGCACTTCTAACTAAGTCTAACCGGATACAAAGAGTGCTAAACCCAATTTAGTCGAGCAACAAGGCCAAAAAAATAGCAAAGGTATTAACCGGTATCACGTCAGATTCCGGAGCAGGCCGGATCTTTTCCCGCTAATGCAGAAACCGTGTCGAGGAATCGTAATCACTTTTGGGTTCCACTTTTGAGTACACGCGTCCACGCGTGCTCGACGTGTCCAACACGGACTCGTTGCTACGCCTTTCACACATACAAGTGTGTGTACTTAAATACGTGCGTGAAAATGAAGAAAGAAATGGTGAATGTACATTTCATATGAAATGCGTGAGTGTCAAAAGCGAATATGTATTTACATTCTTGGATTTTAAGCACACATAATATCATGGCCAACTTTATTGAATTGCGTTACGCTTATTATGGCCGTTTCGTTCCGTCGTTTTGACATATACAAATTTGTTGTGAGTTTTTTACAGTTTTGGTACGTCAAGTAATACAATCTAGAGCTTTTTATTTCTATCATTATCATTTTATATTTAATCAGTTTCATGAGCAATTAGGCGTAAGTATGTTTCATCTTGGGATTATCTTATTCTCAGAATAACCATACTGAATAATCAAAAATCTAATTTTCAATGAAAAGATAATCTTCATGAAGACAATATTAAAATCTAATTGTTAATTCAGCCGTCAGAGTCACTAATTTTAAATAAATAATAAACTAGATATGTTTCAACTATATTCAATTACGAATACTTATAGTAAAATATGAATAGGAATTTAACGTAACAGAACAAGATCTAAAATTCTAGTGATATATAAATGAGATGGAGCAACCATGAGATATGGAAGTAGGTATGTCGTATGTGAAAACACAGTTTCGGAACACTATTCGCGCATACAAGCGTTGGACGTGCTCATGGATATTCGCTGTTTTGCCCAATTTAATTTAGAACTTTGTAGAAAACTTTTGCTTCATGAAATTTATGTTTATAGTGTTTTATTTTAACCTAGTTTCCTAACTTGCAATTTAGATGAAAATTTTGAATGTGATTAAACTAATTACAAACAAGACTTTTATCAAAGGTACTCTACTAAAAATAAATTTAACTTACAGTGAACCAAAAAACAGAACATTTTACAAATAACTGAGCAATCCAGGTATCTACTTTTATCTCGATCTAAACTAAAAGTACATTTTCTTTATTCTAAAAGGTTGAATACAAGATAGATGAGTGCGTTAATAAGTGGCAGTCGAGGACTATGATTTTGATATCTATCGCGTCTTTCTATTTTAAACTGAGTCAATTTAGTGAAATTTGTGTATGAAATTTTGCGGTTGGCAACTGTTTTTGACATTTAGGCAATTGTTCAAAAGTTCACTAATTTTGAAATTATTTCTATTATTATTGTTATTATGGGGTAATGGCACAATGGTATCAAGTCGGCCTGAAGATCCTAAGAACCCTGGTTCGATCCCCAGAGCCGATAAAACATTTTCCCCAATTTAAAAAAATGGTGTAGTATGAAGTGGATCCTGAGAACCCGGGTTCGATTCCCACAGGTGACAAACAATTTTCATAATTTTAAAAGCTACCCCTGTGGCTCTTCCACCACTAATATCTTTGGGGGCTGTGATTTGACGACTGGAAACCGCACTTCACGCGCAAAATATATCACTTATCGAGATCTGCTTCGGCAGAGTGCCACACCCAGTAATGGGTAGAAGGCGTGATGATATATTTATATTTATTTATTTAAAAAAAATAACCCCTGTGGCTCCCCCACCACTAACATCTTTGGGGGCCGTGATTTGATGGCTGGTAACCGCACTTGACGCGCATAAATATATCACTTACCGAGATCTGCTTCGGCAGAGTGCCAGACCCAGTAATGGCTAAAAGGCGTGATGATATATTTATTTATTTTTTAATTTTATTATTATTAGATTTTGTGAATATATCATGGAAGATGAAATCAATTGCTCTCCGCCTGAGCTACGTAAAGTAGATGAAAACACGATAAATAATCTACTACTAAAGAAATTTTGAGGTTATACTGAAATTTTAATGTCTTCAGCTTAACAGTTTCAGTATCTCATCAGGTACTACTAATCATCTAAAACAAAATACTGCGTATCGTAATAAATGCTCTTTCGATACGCAACTGACTGTCATAATGACTTCCTTATCTACATAAAATAGAAAAAGAATTTAAAAACATTTGACAATGGGACATATATCTTAATAAATGTTCAACTTATTTTGAAAATACTAACACTCTGTCAGTTTTAGTATGTAAATAACTCCGGCAAAAACACAAAGTTGAATATTTTTATTTTCCTTTGATACATAAAAGAACTGAAACTGTAATAAAAATGTCAGGTGTAACAGGTGAACAGGTAGCAGTAGCTGCCGATAAAAACAATTTGAGTCAGATGTTATCTAGATCAAGAGTGCGATGACCAAAATAGTGGTTGCGTGTTTATACCTGGTAAATCTCAACAACAAAAATTATAATATTTTATTATCCATTTACCTCAGTGTGACACAAAAGTTTCACAGCAAACAGAATGGTTTTCTACATTGCGATAACATAGCTACAACCTACTTAATTTGATTATGATGGATTACAAGAATTCAATCGACACACATTTATTATTTCAGTTTTATTATTGTGTAACTTAAACTTAAACTTATGAAAGTAACCATAACAACATCATAAATTACTACGGAAAGTTGAAAATAACATACACTGATATGTTAGCATAACACACACTTCTAACCAAGGACGTTGAAAGGAGGAGATATGGCATTACGATACTGTAGCATTGCTTGAAGTGAGGCTTGGGGAAGGGAAAGAGACAACAATAGGTTTTCTGCACCGTGCTTAGCCAAATCTCTTCTGCTTCCAAATATTTTGAATATTTGTGTAAGAAAAAGTGGCGTTTGACGTTGTCAGGGGGCGTTGTTGTATGTGAATATAACCACGAGGTGCTCATTTGTATTTCAATCATTGCGTGTGGAATTGGACATATTTTTTTTGTGGATAAGATGGTAACTAAGTGTTTAGTTTGTACACTTATGTTTGTTGAAGTAATTGTAATTTTGATTTGTTTAAAAACATAAATTTGATATTTATTCTCAAACTTTCTCTTCATATTTACGGTTTTTATATTTATTATTAATAGTAAATATTGTTCAACAAATATTTATTTTAATCGATAGATCACACTAATAATAAACGTTGATAATCAGTTTCCTTGTAAAAATTTATAATCTTTTAGGGAGAATGATTCTGTTCTGTCCTGTTTAAATTTCAAATCTCTTTATGACACATGCGCAATAGCAGGGGCTAAGCACGGTACAGGAAATAATACTTCTGTCTCTGTCAATCTGCCGAGCCTCACAGTCTTGACTTTATTGCCGTATCCCCTCCTTTCAACGTCCTTGCTTCTAACATATCAGGTGAAGTTCCACTGATTGGCAACAGATGGCGTTACGATGAAAGAAAATAATAAACTAAGTAAGAAGAATTTGTATTATTATTTGAATCAAAGTTTTGGCAGATTTTTCAACATATTTGCACATTAAAATCAGACATGTGTCGCTACAGACGAAACCCGTTGTCAATACCTATGATACATAGGAGTCTTGGGATCGATGCCGTGTTAGACACTATGACAGAGGAATTTGGTTGACGCCTACATCGTATAGGTGGGATGTGGTCTAGTGGTTAAGACATCGGCCCGACATGCTGAAGATCCCCGGTTCGAATCCGGGTGTCTCCCAAATTTTTTTGGCTTAAAATTAACTTTAAAAATATCATTACGCCTTCTACTCATTACTGGGAGTGGCACTCTGCCGAAGCAGATCTCGGTAGGTGATATAATTTTTGCGTGTGAAGTGCGGTTACCAGCCGTCAAATTACGGCCTCCAAACATGTTAGTGGAGGCGAGAGCCACAGGAGTAGTATTAATGTGGTGAAAATGTTTACCGGCAGTGGGAATCGAACCAGAAATCTCAGGATCCACACGATATCACTGTGCCATCTACTCAATAATAATATAATACAGAGTGATCAAAAGGATTTGTTACAGTTGGCAATAAAAAAAAACTACTTTGAAATTGGTAAGCCTGATACATAAATTCATTTCCTGTTGTTGACAGTGACATTTAAAATTTAAATTTGAGTAGGTACATTTATTATTACATTTATTTCTAAAGTATTTCTATTACTTAAAAAGTCAAAATTTTATTATCTGTCAGACTCCTGACACAACTTATTTGTATTTATTAGAAATGTCAAATAGCATTTCCGCCTTTATCTGACGTTGTGCCAACTGTGAAATAAAAATATATCTGGAATTGTATTGCCAACTATAACAATTCCTTTTGATTACCCTGTATTACTTTACTTAACTAGAACTGTGGAGGTTATTATTTAATTTTGTTTAACCCAATGTAATTTCTCTTCGTTTGAACTTGAGACCATATGTAGTCACATCATCCATGAAATATCATCCCACCTCCGAAGAGAATCTCCTTCAGCTTCAGGAAGATAATTATAGTTTCATTATAGCGCAGATTTCTCCAGAGGATTCTTAAAGATTTTATGATGGATTACGTGCAAATTTCAGCTGAAATTAACTCATCATAATGGAATTCATTTCCAGTTAAAGTTTCATCAGTGCCATCGGTATTGTCATGCGCCCGACCTCTAGATAAGCTCGTTCCCTTGCGCACTACCAGTGACGATCAAACTTTTCACATTATTCATCACTTTACGAACTATCAATATACGAGTACGACTCAATTTTACCACAAAAATTGTTTTATTTTGTTTGTAATCCAGTGGCGTAGTTAGAACTTTTGCCGCCCAGGACGGTCTCCAATTTGCCGCCCTTTCTAAGGCAATCATGATATAATAAATATAAATAAATATATCATCACGCCTTCTACCCATTACTGGGTGTGGCACTCTGCTGAAGCAGATCTCGGTAAGTGATATATTTTGCGCTTGAAGTACGGTTACGTCATCAAATCACGGCCCCCAAACCTGTTAGTGGTGGAGGAGCCACAGGGATAGCTTTTTCAAATTATGAAAATTTGTCGCCTGTGGGAATCGAACCAGGGACCTCAGGATCCACAGGCCGACTTCATACCACTGAGCTAGCCATCCCATGATGATTTTTATAAATTAAAAAACTAAATAAAAAATAAATATATCATCACGACTTTTACCCATTACTGGGTGTGGCACTTTGCCGACGTAGATCTCGGTAAGTGATATATTTATGTACGTGAAGTACGGTTACCAGCCGTCAAATCATGGCCCCCAAAGATGTTAGTGGTGGGGGTGCCACATAGGTAATTTTAATTTGGAGAAAATTGTTTGTCGGCTGTGGGAATCGAACCGGGGTCCTCAGGATCCACAGGCCAATTCGAAACCACTGTAATTGAGACAAACTATAGGTGGGGAACTTTTTTACCATTGGATGGCATATTTAAATTAGGCAATAATCTAAATTAACAGGCTGTATCTATGTGTTATTTTGTTTAATTTTTATCATGTGAAGAAGATGACACAATCACCTGCGTACCACCGTTTGAGAAACACTGTCCTCCATTCTACAGTCGGCACAGTAGGTAGCTATCTTACCGACATTTCCCTGTAGGCTCATAACATCTTCGCCCTTCGCCCGTTCCAAGCTCGTTTGCGTTTATTCCTTGCAACCTACTTGATACAAATTGAATTTTAATGTTGTCGTACGTGTGAAATTGATATTTCATAAGGTTAGGCCAGGCAAAGAAGGGGTGACTGTCTGCGAACGACGGTGTGCACTGCGTACACGCCAGCCAACGTGAAATCAGCCCCATTTGATGTTTCATTTATTACGATGAAATGGAGGAGTTTTCATCGTTTTCTTCGCAAATGGAGTTTGAAACTTTGTTCAAGAATATGAAATTCTTCTTGTAACTATTACATTGAATCGTATTTTGCGATTCATTTTTTTTATATCAGTTACGATTTACTTTATTACTTTATAAATGTGACTGTTTTTTTAAGAATATAAATAGTTGTATATAGTTTTCGAAATTAATTTGAATTCATTTGTTATAAAGTTTTTCTTATATATCACTAAGAGAGACACAGACTATTTGTATTTGACTGTTTACGAACTCGCGGATTCTGAAGTAGAATGATTACACTTCTGTAAGATAATTGACAAAATATAAATTGTTCTTTTTAACTAAACAAATTTTTGATTGAAAAATTTCCATTCTGTTTGTTAGCCTTTTGAAAGGTCTTTCATTTGATATGACACGTGATAGGTTTTGTAACACTTGCTCTAATAAAATTGTCGATTTAAAAAATTCAATTATGCGTGCGAGATTTTCAAAATACCTTTCATTTGATACTAGACATGAAAAGTTTTGAAGCACTTTCAGTAAAACAATTCCCCATAGAAAAATTTCAAATTTGCCCATGCGCCTGCAAAGGATCTATCAAACACGACAGGTTTTTAAGAGTTTAACTAAAACAATTGTCGATAATGAAAATTCGTCACTTTGTTCGTCACTTTCGATTTCAAAATAAATAAAATAAATATATCATCACGCCTTTTATCCATTCTTGGGTGTGGCACTCTGCCGCAGCAGATCTCTATAAGTGATATATTTATGCGCGTGAAATGCGGTTACCAGCCGTCAAATCAAGGCCCCCAAAGATGTTAGTGGTGGGAGAGCCACAGGGGTAATTTAAAAAAGTAAATATATCATCACGCCTTCTACCCATTACTGGGTGTGGCACTCTGCCGAAGCAGATTTCGGTAAGTGATATATTTTGCGCGTGAAGTGCGGTTACCAGTCGTCAAAGGTGTTAGTGGTGGAGGAGCCACAGGGGTAGTTTTTTGAAATTATAAAAATTGTTTATCGCCTGTGGGAATCGAACCAGGGTTCTCAGGATCCACAGGCCGACTTCATACCATTGAGCTAGCCACCCCATAATTTAATTTTAAATTGGTGAAAATGTTTGTCGGCTGAGGGGATCGAACCAGGGTTCTCAGGATCCACAGGCCGAGTCGATACCACTGAGCCATTATCCCATTAAAACTACTCTTGTGACTCCTTCCCTAACACCCTTAGTGGCCACGATTTGACTTACTGAGATCTGTTACGGCAGAGTACCACACCCACTAATGGGTAGAAACCTGGATGATATATTTATTTATGAAAAAATAAAAGTAAAAATCCAAGAAACTTATAATATTCAGACTAAGGCAAATTTCTGTGCCCAAAGTAATAAGAAAAAGATAAATTTAAATATAACTGATCCAACAATTTCCCCAAGACGATATTTTCCAATCGAGCCTGCGCATGTGGGCGAAGTGGATTCTCGCACGTGTAAAATTCTATGGACACTTAAATTGTATCTTATAATAATATAAGAGGCAATTTTTAGGCCCGTCACGTGAAATAGCCTTTCAGAATTTGCACAGAGTCGCTAAAATCGCCAGGGAGCGTGAGGCAAGCTTGCGTGGACCGTGGACCGTGGACCCTGGACCACTTTATTCCAGAAGTGCTGAATACGTGCTTCGAAATATTAGCAAGGCCCGCAATCTCGCACAGATTACACAAATGTATTATTTTACTTCCACTTACTCTCTCATTTACTTTTATTGCTTTATTGTAATTACTAATTATTAAGGTTAAGCAGTGACGTCATAACTAACATTTTTATAATATTATAATATCTAAAGTAAAAAGTAAAAATCTAAGGTTAAGATATAACTAAGAAAAAAATTAAACCCCTAAGCCTTAATAAATATAAATATAAATCTAAATACGTATTTCGAGAACTAAGTTCTCATCATCAGTAGACGAAGCAAGGGAAAAAAACCAAGATTACACGACTTGTGAACCAAGCTAGTGGTCAAGGTTGAATCTCTCGACCACTATCTTGGTTCACAAGTCGTGTAATCTTGGTTTTTTCCCTTGCTTCGTCTACTGATGATGAGAACTTAGTTCTCGAAATACGTATTTAGATTTATCTTTATATTTATTAAGAGTTAGGGGTTTAATTTTTTCTTAATTATAATATCTATTATTGACTTTATACAGGTGTCCAAAGAAAACTGCTCCTTAGTTGATTATCATGGAAAATGGGTTTCCGTTTACTTGTAAGGCAAAATAGCATATTTTTCCGAATTAAAGAGAATTTTTTTTAACGTGGACGTGGATCTTTTTGGTACATTTCTGTTCAATTACCATGATGATGCATAACAATCCTGAAATTACGCACTTTTTAAACAGAAAATAAAAAAAATAATGGTGTCACATTCAAATGAATAACTTTAACTTGACTTTTACTTTGAAAATGTGACTTTTACCATTATGAAAATAATATCAAATACTTTTCTTTCTAAAATCAAGTATAAAATAAATCAGACTTGACTCATATAACAGAATTTTAAATTGAATATCGATTAAGTTTGTCAACAGTAATATTTACTTTATAAACGATAACGCATAACAGCTTGGCAAGTAATATGTTATAAACTAAAAATAATAGTATATTATTCCACGAGCTATAACTTATGCGGATGAAGTTTGTAACACGAGTCGTAAACGAGTGGAGAAATTTATCTGAATGAGTAATAGCCGTAATACGTGAGTTTAAAATTACACTTTTTCTACGGACAGGGCTCACTGATAATTATTATTACAGTTATTTTCATGTTACTTAAAAACTACTAAAGTTTGAGGTTTATCATGTAACTTAAAAAGTTAATATTTTCCTCAAACTTTAATCTAAAAGTATAAGTTCCTGTTGAATGGTCATGGGAAAATATAGTATTCAATTCGCATGTTCTGACAATTATTTATTCGCATGAAGTTTGCAACATTAGCCGTAGATAATTGTTGTTCGTTGAATAATATACTATTACTCACGGCTGTCATTGCGTTGCCATACTAACATTGATGTGATTGGCCAAATAGATTTGTTTTTAACGTATAAACATACTAGTAATTAGACTTTTCAAAAATCGCGTATTCAAGATCAAGCTAAAGTAAATTTTTGCCGTATGTGCTAACTGCGGCAGATTTCAAGGATTTGTGCCACCTTAGGGTAACCACCTCAGAACTAAGTCTCGCCCGGAGACGATGACAATTTTTTTAAAGAAGATCCTGTAATTTTATTATTATTACCATATTTGATTAAAAAAGGGTTACATTGTTTTGTTAAAGACAAGTGTTTTTGTTATCATGGTAAAATAATTACATATAAGATAAAGTAAAACAAGATTGGAAGTGATAAATCTACTGTAACAATAACATTAGTATATTCAACGTCACATATACGATTAAACTGTAACAATATTGATAAAATTGAAGATAATCACATGCAACAGAATACATCCCCTCACCTAAAATTATGTCTATTTCTGAAAACTTGATACAATTCTAAAAAAAATAATCTGATACAAGATGATATATCAACTATTAGAACCGAAATTAATTGTATAAATTCTTCTTTAAAATCATGAGGACAGAATCAAGAAATTGGAAGATTTAGAGACAGAAATTAAACTAGATAACAGTAATCTAGCGGCGTAGAAGATTCCGAAAGTGAGACAGATTTGTCCTGGACAACTAACTACATAGCACTATATATTCAATTTTACTTACACAACCCGGAGAAATAATAATTAAACCCGGAGCCCGGAGATAACTCACTGAAACCCAGAGTCTCCGGATCAAACCCGGAGAGGTGGCAAGCTTATGCCACCTGCATGAAGTTATGTACGTATGTAAAATTAAAAATACATGTCATCTTTGAAACAAGCAGGCAATTATAGCAAAAATTATCCCTTGCATGAAGTATGATGTGTTATAACTATAACTAAAAGTAAACAGTACTCGTACATGTAAATGTTTAAGCGGTGCATAAAACTTTTAATCGACTTTGAGTAAATCAAACAGGATGCAGATTTATGTAATTTTGAAACTTTACACTTTTTATCTCATGCTCGCGGCTGCAAAAGTCCATAAATTGACGTGCACTGCATCCGAATTTAAATATGTAGATTAAAAACCATGAGTGGAATGAATAATGAACACATTTAAAGTAGGGACTTCGTGGCGAAAATACCATTGTCGTGATGAAATATAATTTCCGTTTTCCTAATAGACTGAATTAAATATGGCGGCAGCGAGAAGTGTGACGATATTATGTAAAGTGCGATACGGTACATGTACCTGCATGTGGTGGCGGCAGGGAGGGAGTATTTCAATGTATGTACGTCTACGCAAGAGAGAAAAATTAAAAAGAAATAAAGATATTTCAGTTTTATGTTCTAGAGGAAGTAACCCGAAAAAAATAACATAAAAGATGAGCTAGCACGCTACCAGTGACATTCAACCTATCGCTCATATGGAATTCATTTTATTTATTTTTAATTAAATCAGTTTACATACATACATACATATCTTCACGCTATATCCCAACAAATGGGGTAGTACGAACCCTAAAATTACTCATAAAATATTCACTTATTATAACATTCATCAAATAATCAGCCCTCGTCAAACATTATCATCCAAAACACCACCCTCACTTCAACCACATTTATAGATCACTCCATATAAACTCATTCATTTATTACACTCGAAAACATTATCACATAACAAACCTTCAATCACATCATTCCTATTCTCTTACCATTCATTTTCCTTCCTCAACGTACATAACATATGCATAAAAAAATCTCAAATTACTCACATTTACTCCTAACAACGAATCTAATAACGAAACTAACAACGAATCTACAATATTAGAAAAGATGAAAGCGATAGTCTACACTTGTATATGAAAGAAAAGACCACACAATGCAGTCACAGAAAATGAGACAAAAAGATAAGAAAGGGAGGGAGCGTCGCCCTGCGCATGTTTTTGAAAGTGAATTTCACACAAATGCAGTTAAACACTCTACGTAATAACTGAAAACGAATTAAAAGATAAGAAAGGAAGAGAGTGTCGCCATTCGGATCAGATCTAACTTACATTTACTGAACCAGATCACTTATTTATTTCGCTAGTTTACTTCGCTGACTGTATTTCCAGTACTAGAATTACTGATTCTAATTTACTTTCAAATAATTCACCCCAATAAGTGCATCAGTTTTCTTAATTCAGTTCATTTAGTCATGTATCGAATTTATCTGAACTGATTTAAGAGAACCAAGTGGAAAATGGAATACAGCTAATATAACAAAGTGAACAATTCAGAATTCTGTTTTGTTCTAAATAAAATAAATATAAATATATCATCACGCCTTTTTATCCATTACTGGGTATGGTACTCTGCCGTAGCAGATCTCAGTAAGAGATATATTTATGCGCGTGAAGTGCGGTTACCAGCCGCCAAAATATATGTACATCAAATATATGTAAACAAATAATATAAAAAAGTTAGTGTCCAAAAATATAAGAATGAAAAGAGAAATTTTGCAGTTCAATTAATATCAGCTAAACAAATTAGGTAAAAAAATACACAAAGCTCACTTGATTATTTAATGTTGATGGCAATATTTTATGAAAAACAATTAACTTTGTAATAATATGGGCACAAAATTAAAAATAATGCTGATTTGTTAAAAAAAAAATCTAAGTATCTACAGCCTACATATCTATTAATTAAAAAATAAAAACAATAAAATTAAAAAATCATTTATGCATTTTTAATGTATTGAAGTAAATTTAATATAAACGGTATCTGTGACGAATTCTTGATTTGGAAATATTAAAATAAAAAATAAATATATGTATCATCACGCCTTTTACTCATTACTGGGTGTGGCACTCTGCCGAAGCAGATCTCGGTAAGTGATATATTTATGCGCGTGAAGTGCGGTTACCAGCCTTCAAATCACGGCCCTCAAAGATGTTAGTGGTGGAGGAGCCACCGGGATAATTTTTAATTGGTGAAAATGTTTTGTCGGTTGTGGGGATCGAACTGAGGTTTTTAGGATTCACATGCCGACTCGAATATCACTGAGCCATTACCCCATTAAAATATTGATACCAATAAAAATATAATAAAATACTTACCGACGCTTTTGTATGTCTTAAAAGAAACAAGCAGAAAAATTCATATTCGCAATATTCAAAGATATGTACTTCTCAGCTAATCGACTTGTTTCAAAATAATCTTGACTGTCATTCTTTTAAAAATATACCTAATAAAATTTTCGATCTGTACATCAATTTTACTTTTTTGCATTTTGATCATAAAACCGTCTTTTTTGACGAAAAGTCGTATAGAAAGTATCATATTTTTCAACTAATTAAAAATCGTGAAAATAAGTAAACACTACATTATTATTCGTTGAATTTTACTTTTTTTAACTATGTTCATTTATTTATTTCCTTGCAGATTTTTTAAAATGTAATAATACACTATCAGAATGTTGACATCTCGCAAAATAATTTGTATCTTCGTAAAATCAATTCAATATCAATAAGCAAAAAAAAAATGTGTACAACACATAATGAAAGCATCTTTTTTTTTACTCTCATTTCGCCGTAGTACTAAAAACTTATAATTCATAAAAAAAAGTATAGTTGATTGAAGAAATAACTGTGGTATCAAAATAATTAAATATTAACAAGTGCAATGATGATATAACTTTTTAACCGATTCCTGTTTCTATTCCATGAAGAATATTCCTCCTCTTGCTGAAAGTAATCATTATTTCAAGAGTATAATGTAGGTTAAAAGCTTGCGAACAGTGAGATAAAATGATGATGCAGAATTTTATAACGATCATGAATCTTTTTCTAATTAAGTATTATGAATAAGTTTGCATATAAATTTTATATAATATTGCTGGCAGCAGCGTGAAACGAGATTTTAATTAGAAAGTAAAGATCATTTGATTACTTTTATTACGTGCTTCTTTTTTTATTATCTTCAACACGTAGATGAAGATTTATTATTTAAACTCGTATAAAAATATACATATTTTGTAATATTTTAATTTGAAAGTTTCACATTGTTTTCCACGCCTAGAAAAATATTTAAAAAATAATAAATAGATCATCACGCCTTTTACTCATTACTGGGTAATGGTATTCTGCTGAAGCAAATCTCGGTTAGTGACATACGAGGGCAGGGTGAAAAGTCACTGAAAAATGAAACAGATGGCGCCACAATCGCAAATCTCATGTGACATTTGTGATGTACCATCTTGAACTAGAACGCATTAAAATTTTCAGACTGATATGTCATTCAGTTCTGTTTTGACACCCATCGAAAGCAAGCAACCTTGAATATTTTTGAAAACATGGAAAAAAGTGAATTTCACGTCTTGATTAAACATTATTTCTTGCGTGGAAAAAACATTACGCAAACCAAAGCTAGCTTGTTAAACATTATGGGGACTCCTCACTATCGATAGGAGAGATTCACAAGTGGTTGACTAATTTTCGTTGTGGCAGTATGACCACAAAGGACGCTGAACGTTCTGGTCGTCCAATTGAGGTTACAACGCCAGAAATTGTCGATAAAATTCATGGTATTGGACGATCGGCAAGTTAAAGTGCACGAGTTTTCTGAGGCTATAAGCATCTCAACCGAAAGGGTGCGGAACATTTTGCATAAATTTTTGGATATGAGAAAGCTATCTGCCAGATGGGTGCCGTATTTGCTCTCTGTTGACAACAAGCGCGACCGTGTGACAAGTTCAAAGGAGTGTTTGGCGATGTTCAAGCGCAATAAGAAGGACTTTTTGCGCCGTTTCGATTTTTATCTATTTCCAAACTTGAAGAAATGGCTCGGTGGAAAGAGATTTGGCTCCAACGATGAGGTCATCGCTGAGACAAACGCCTATTTTGAAGGATTGCCAAAATCGTATTATTTGGAAGGGATCGAAAAATTAGAAAAACGTTGGACGAAGTGTATCGAGCTACAAGGAGATTATGTTGAGAAATAAAATATGTTTTGACCAAATAAATCATTTCTGGTTTTATTTTTCAGGGACTTTTCGCCGTGCCCTCGTATTTATGCGCGTAAAGTGCGGTTATCAACCGACAAATCACGGCTCTCAAAGATGCTAGTGATGGGGAAGCCACAGGGGTAATTTTAATGTGGTGCAAATGTTTGTCGGTTGTGGAAATCGAATCGAGGTTGTCAAATCTACAGGCCGACTCGATACCACCCAAGCCACTTACCCCATATTTACATAAGTGAACCAATTGTTAAATTCAGATATTGAGGGCCGTAAGTCACTGAATTTTCTGCGTTTTTATTCTATGCTACAGTTATTATTTCCATCCACAAAAATCGCAGTAGATTTTCCAAACCCATTCTTTCTTTTTTCCATACTTAATCCAACAAATAATTCACAAGGTTGGCAACACAACGAGGGAATGTCCGGTGCCTGGTACGAAGGTTCCATTTTAATTTCGCTGGCCACGTGATCATAAATATTGTGACACAACTGATTCCACTTCGCTCCGCACATCT
The DNA here is from genome assembly GCA_911728475.2 of Pterostichus madidus. Classification (NCBI taxonomy): domain Eukaryota; kingdom Metazoa; phylum Arthropoda; class Insecta; order Coleoptera; family Carabidae; genus Pterostichus; species Pterostichus madidus. Next base: position 43,673,561 of record OU452301.1, read on the forward strand.
CTCGCGTGGATTACAGCAGGAACATGCACACACAGCTGTTAATATACTCGCATGACAGCGAGCGTGAAACAAGTTTTTTCACTGTAACTCTCGTGTACACAGACTGATAGATTTTCATATGTAAATATATGCCTGGGTGCATTCAGTTTTACAACATACATGATGGAATTTATGATTTGAATATCAATGATATAAAATTTTTTGTTGAACAAATTGTTTAGTTTGTGGAAAAATTTGTGACGGTATATTTAATGTTTAGTTTGTGTTAGTTTCGACTGTCACATTTATTGTAAGAACTAATTAATAATTATTATATTATTTATTGCTATAAGTAAAATATTAAACATGGATATATTAGGCGTATTCCATTTGTCATTTGGATCAGATCTAACTTACATTTACTGAACCAGATCACTTATTTATTTCGTTGGATTACTTCGCTGACTTTATTTCCAGTACTAGAATTATTAATTCTAATTTACTTTGAAGTAATTCACCCCAATAAGTGCATCAGTTTGTTTAATTTAGTTCATTTAATCATCTTGTCTAATTTATCTGAACTGGTTTAAGTGAACCAAGTGGCAAATGGAATACAACTATTATTTTCAGATGACCACTTATGAAAGTAACCATAACAACATCATAAACTACTACTACTAATACGCACACTTCTAACATATCAGGTGAAGTTCCACTGATTGACAACAGATGGCGTTACGATGAAAGAAAATAATAAAATAAATGTAAAGAATTTGTATTTTAATTTGAATCGAAGTTTTGGCAGATTTTTCAACACATTTGCACAGATAAATATTATTTTTTTACATTAATAATTACTTATTTACTACTATTTTAGTATTATTTAATATTTTGACATTACGGTTAGTACATTAGGTATCAACACACCTAACCTCAAACGTCAAACGTCAACGCTTACCTACAAACACGAATCAGCTGTCAAAGTGTAGCAACATTGCTCTTTTAAACTTTTTTTGAAACATTTTGTGGTCGTCTGAAAAATAGAGTACATAACTCGCTTGAAAGTGTGATAACTGTGCTCATGTACTTAAATCACTCGGCGCTACGCGCCTCGTTTTTCAATTTATACACTCGCACATTCTCTTACACTTTCGATGCTTGTTATGTAATATACTATTTTAACGACCATGTTAGAAAATAAAATTTTCTTTCCTCAATTGAAAAAGATATTTTTCATCCCTGTGGAACAACAGTTATTTTTGTATAAAGTGCGCGAAATGAATACACGATTTACTAAAAATATTACACGAACTTCTGTGCCGCTAGTTTTTCCACGTTTTTATTGAGATAAACGAAATTTATGATAAAAATATAATAACATACCTACTGCAAGTGCAACTTTAAGCACATACGAGTACATGTATTTCATGGGATTTAGTACGTGCATACACAATAACATGATTGCATGAAATGTGTGAAAAGTTATTGTATGTTGGTGTTTGTGTACAGTGTGGAGGTGACGGCCTGGTTCATACTGATACCGATCATGCAGGCCCGGAATGAGGGGAAAATGTGCTGACAGGTGCTTCATTTCACACGACACGCTCATAATGATTTGATTATTTAAAAGTTTTCGCAGCTAACGTCAATGAATGAGTTACATATGATGACGAAAAGTATCCAAATGTAAACTGTCTTTATGTCTTGATTAAGCAATGTTTTTTTTTGTGCAACTTCTTCGTTTTAATATTTGATACCATAATTAACAAATATTTTAGTAAATTTAGGGCCAATTTTTCAATCACCGATTAATGTTAATCATCTTTTCTAATCTTTGTAGATTCGTTGTTAGATTCGTTATTAGATTCGTTGTTAGGAGTAAGCGTGAGTAATTTGAGATGTTTTATGCATATGTTACGTACGTCGAAGAAAGAAGATGAATAATAAGTGAATAGGAATGATGTGATTGAAGGTTTGTTGTGTGATAAATGATTTCGAGTGCAATAAATGAATGAGTTTACATGGAGTTATCTATGAATGTTTTTAAAGTGAGGGTGGTGTGTTTGGATGATAATGTTTGACGAGGGCTGATTATTTGATGAATGTTATAATAAGTGAATATTTTATGAGTAATTTTAGGGTTCGTACTACCCCATTTGTTGGAATATAGCGTGAAGATATGTATGCATGTATGATTAAATAATAATGAGTAAACATAAATTAAATAAAAATAAAAATATCATCACGCCTTCTACCCAATACTGGGTGTGGCACTCTGCTGAAGCAGATCTCGGTAAGTGATATATTTTGCGCATGAAGTGCGGTTACTAGTCGTCAAATCACGGCCACCAAAGATGTTAGTGGTCGAGGAGCCACAGGGTTAGTTTTTGAAATTATGAAAATTGTTTGTCGCCTATGGGAATCGAACCAGGGTTCTCAGGATCCACAGGCCGACTTCATGTCACTGAGCTAGCCATCCCATAGTAAACATAAATAAAATAAATAAATAAATATATCATCACGCCTTTTACCCATTATTGAGTGTGGCGCTCTGCCGAAGCAGAACTCGGTAAGCGATATATTCAGGCGCGTGAAATGCGGTTACCAGCCGTCAAATCACGGACCTCAAAGATGTTAGTGGTGCGAGAGCCACAGGGGTAATTTTAAATTGGTAAAAATGTTTTGTCGGCTGTGGGGATCGAACCAGGGTTCTTAGGATCCACAGACTTGATACCACTGAGCCATTACCCATTACGACAAAATTCCCAGCATTCACAATACAGAAAAAATAATGTTTAATTGTAAACAAAATTTGAAATTTCAATTGTTTCTGTTTTGAAAAGCGCTACCGACACAATTGTTAAAAACAAGTTATATTTTTGATAAGCAGCATGTTTTTTTTAAATCATACAATTATAAAATTACCTCAATAGTAAAAATTGTATAAAGAACACTTTTCATAAGGCGTGTTATCGCACTCTTTCTCCAAATTTGATTTGTCCTGAGGTCCCAGAAACCATTTTACGATCCTCTTGGGGGTTGTGTCCCACAGGTTGGGAACCGTGGATCAAGCGTGACTTGTCACGGTCACGGCACCGCGTGGTACAGCCGTGGCCACGCGCCACGCGGCATGCGTGACGTCTTATCACACACACAGACACGGGAGGGGGCGCAGGATCGTGGCGCAGGGACTGGTTAACTACCGATATTAATCAAGTGTTTAACAACTTTTTTGCCCCACGGCGGGCTGTTACCCTGTTTTATAGGATACGGCGTGTTGACATGCAATATTGCTGTAATTTTTTGTCGTTTTTAATTGAAAATGTGTATTTATGTGAGGTGGAAGTGGAATTAAAATATTCGTTATTTTTTTCACGGGGAAAGGTATTTAGTCGTTGGTGATTCCATGATTTTGTGGTAGCTATTTGTATACATGTCTGAAATATAATAAGGATAAAAATAATAGCTAATAAATACACAGGGTATTCTATAAAAACTGTACCATAAAGCAAATAGGAAATAAGTATGGAGGTCTATTCCGTAATATTTTTTTTTAAATGAATCGTGAAGAAATTATTGTCAAATGAAAATTTTACAATTGAATTTCGTACATAATAATAATAAAAGTAGAGAGCTGGTAAATACTCTAATTTTAATCATCCTGAACAGCCTAAGTCACAAAAGAGATTTAGCTAATCCTGAATTTTGGATTAGTCAAATTAAGCTAAACCATATTCTTAAAAAAGTATAAATACACTTTAATAGCTATATTCCATTTGACACTTGGTTCACTTAAATCAGTTCAGATAAATTAGACACATGACCAAATGAAATGAATTAAGCAAACTGATGCACTTATTAGGGTGAATTGCTTCAAAATATATCAGAATCAGTAATTCTAGTACTGGAAATAAAGTCAGCGAAGTAAGCTAGTGAAATAAATAAGTGCTCTGGATCAGTAGATGTAAGTTAGATCTGATCCAAATGGCAAATGGAATACACCTTATATAATCTTGTTACCAATTGTTTAGCGAAATTGATTTTTTTCTACAACTGTCAAAAAAACATGACATTTTTACATCGCTATAGATACGCGAAATTTCTGTTTTTTCATTGAAATGTCAAATTTCATAACCTTACAGGCAGATTCATAAAGCGGATTAGCGCTAATACCATTTTTTATTTTGTTTTTAACTGTCTTTTCAATGCACGAAACAAGTTTATTTTAATTTAGGTTAAAAAGAGTGTTAATTAGCATCAAATTTAATTCATTTCATAAATCTGTTTTAATTTGAAACAGAGTTATAAATAATTTTAAATATGGTGTTAACAGTAACCCATTTTATGAATCTGCCTGTTAGAGACTTTTTTAAAAGTTATATATCAAACACTTTCACGTTTCCTTGGTTACAACCAAGGACGTTGAAAGGAGGGGATATGGCATTCAAGTCAAGACTGTGAGGCTCGGCAGATTGACAGAGACAGAAGTATTATTTTCTGTACCGTGCTTAGCCTGCTATTGATTGACATGTGTCATAAAGAGATTTGAAATTTAAATAGACAGAACAGAATCATTATCTCTAAAAGATTATAAATTTTTACAAGGAAATTGAAATTATAAACACTTTGTTACCATTTTATCCACAAAAATTATGTCCAATTCCATACAACACAAAAATTGAAACACAAATGACACTTCGTGGTTATGTTTACATAAAACAACGCTCCCTGACAACGTCTAAACGTCACTTTTCTTACATAAAAATTCAAAATATTTGAAAGAAGAAGAGATTTGGCTAAGCACGGTGCAGAAAAACTATTGTTGTCTCTTTCCCTTGCCCAAGCCTCACTTCAAACAATGCTACAGTATCGTCATGCCATATCCCCTCCTTTCAACGTCCTTGGTTACAACACATCAAATTTATATTATTTTAAATTTTTTCCTTTCAGTTTACTTAAATAAATCAATAATTATTGTTTATTATTTTTTGACAGTTGTAGAAAAAATGTTGTTTGTATTTCGTGGGGGAAGTTCGTGTTTTTTGGCACGTTCGAATGACTTTTTGGCTCGACCTGACGGTCTCGACCAAAAGTGACATTCTCAGGTGCAACAGAAAAATAGTCATTTCGTGCACTTAGTACAAAAGTAACTATTTAAAATCGAACTAGAATAAGATCAGCTAATTCAAAATTCAGGAATAAAAACTTTTTTACGAATCGAGCTGGAACTGATTAAACCCTACAGCGAACGGAACGACTTTAACGTAGAATTTTAAATATGTACCGAAATTAGCTCTCCTGTACATTTTAGAGTAAAAGCACAAGATAAAAAAATTGTTTAAAACTAAATTTTACATTCAAAAAGTTTAAATTTGTTATACCAACATGCCTGTAGCACTATATATGGGAAAAATAAAATGGTACATTTTTGACCAAAATAAAAACATATAATTCAACAAAATCTCTTTTTAACAACTCAACTATCGTTACGAAATTTAAATCCGGATAAAGTTTCTGTTGTAGAGAGCGGCATAAATAAATATCATTTGATTAAATTAAAGAAAAACAATTACCAATTTTAGTGGCTTTAAAGTTTGTCAGGTGTAATATAACTGTCAAATATTTGCAATAAATTTGTTATCACAGATTGTAATGCAGTATTGTATTTTTGTATTATTATATTTAAAATAAATGTACAAAAGAACCATAGGCGTTTTACATTGAATATTAATTTATCCGGCTCCATAAATAATTTTAGGGATAAATACTGTTAATAAAAATTGTATTGTTATTATGCAAGTCAGTTTCGTATATTTACAAAATTATTAAAAGTAACACAAAAGGTCAACATTAAATTTTAATAAAACTTTCCCATGAGAAATACTTGAGGCGTACTTACACTCTGTTAATGTCAAATTCGTACCTACTTTTTGCAAATTAATTCAATTGTTATAAAAACTGTTTCCTTTTCAAATTAGACCGGTTAAGTAATTTGTTTTGTTCGAAAGTGTGTCTTGAGAGGGAGAAATATTGTTGGAACAACTCTAGCGTACATTTCTGTAATTATTTGATAAGTCTTAAATGTGAAAAGAATTACGTAATATGGAGCATATCGGATTTATAAGCATTTCAAAGTTTCATATACTACAACTAAGGAAAGTGCTAATTATTACTAATAAATTTGTTATTTTGATAATTGACAGTTTTGACAGATTAGACTTTAAATCAGGGCTGCAAACTGAACCAGAACTTGAATCGAAAACAAACCGAACCGGATTTTTCCTTTAATCACGAACCCGAACTGAACCGTACATGTAGAACCGATCAATTGAACCAAACCGAATATGTGAAACGATAAAAGTTTGTTTTAAGCGTGACAAAATTATTATGTTTTCCTTTTATTTAATTTGTTTAGGACCAGTTTTGCCATCTCCGAATTAAATTATATCTCAAAAACTTGAAGACTTGTGTAATTGAGGACTATACCATTGGATTCAGCGGATCAAAATAGATATGAAAATAAATTTTCATTATAATATTCGTACCAGAAAGAATTTTAGAGGAAACAGCTTGAAATAGGCCTAAAGTAGAAAATTTTGAAACAAAAATTAATTGCTAAAAATTTGCTTACTAGTCAATTTGGAGTGTAAAATAAAATAAATAAATATATCATCACGCCTTTTACCTATCACTGGGTGTGGCATTCTACCGAAGCAGATCTCGGTAAGTGATATATTTATGCGCGTGAATTGTAGTTGCCAGCCGTCAAATCACAGCCCCCAAAGATGTTAGTGGTGGAGGAGCCACAGGGATCATTTTAAATTGGCGAAAATGTTTTGTCGGCTGTGGAGATCGAACCAGGGTTCTTTGGATAAACTCCGAAAAGCTAGATTTTTTCCTAAATTGTACTCATTTCACATTTTGTACATTACCGAGGCTATATCTCAAAAACTAAAGATGCGTAAAAACTCAACTCAGTACCATAAGAAATGTTTAAAATATAAAAGTCAATTCGGATACGAGAAATTCAATGGCGTTTAGTTTTAATTTTAATGAGACTCTCGTCAGACTTTCGGGCGAACGAGACGAGATACAATAAATTTCATGCGAGTACAAGAGTGAGATCAATATTGCTAATCAAAAACTGAGGCGAGATCGTCATTTTCCATTTCTCGTCTCGTCTCATCTCCTCTGGTCTCGCCCCGCCTCGCGTGCATCACTAATTTCAACCTACCCTTAGACATATTTAAATTCGACTTACCAAGTACTTGGCTGAGGATAGTACGACCGTTTTCACCCAGACAGGCGGAGCGCGCATCGAACGGGTTGGTGAACTGCACGAATGCATAGCCCTTGTGCATGGAGATACCTGCAAAGAAAATCAACACTGTTTGTTTGCGATCTTCCAATATCATATATTATAGATTTAATAAAGAATAAAAGGCTGAAAAAGTGAATAAGTTGCATTAACAATCGCGAAAAGCACATATTCAGTTAAGGTGAATGTAGTATCTAATTTGATCTGAAGTTTGCACCTGAACGCTGATCTTTTTGAAATAAGATATTAGTTTTTTTTGTATTGAAAATTAAAAAAAAATAATTCTTGATGTTTGAAAACATCTTTACTACATAAATGATGAAATATAACGACGTTTCGGATCTATGGATAGATCCATTATCAAGTCATGAATAAAATTTCGTAGTCAATATTAAAATAGGATAGTAACATTTATTTATATGGTATATTTAGGTATTAAGTTTGTTTTAATTAAATTATTTAAATTAAATTAAATAAATAAACATATCATCACGCTTTTACCCATTACTGGGTGTGGCACTCTGCCGAAGCAGATCTCGGTAAGTGATATAATTATGCGCGTGAAGTGCGGTTACCAGCCGTCAAATCACGGCCCCTAAAGATGTTAATGGTGGGGGAGCCACAGGGGTTATTTTAAATTGGTGAAAATGTTTGTCGGCTGTGGGGATCGAACCAGGGTTCTTCGGATCCACAGGCTGACTCGATAACACTGAGCCACTACCCCATATACTTGTTAAATTATTTAAATAATATTAACAACTATAATAATTCTTCTATTTTTTACGTAGAGTGGACATCTTCCACATTTTTATTCTTACCTAACACTTTTTTTTCATTGCTTGCTTTATTATAAAATGTACGCAACACCACTTTTCGATTTGCTTTTCTTAACCAAAACCAAGTTCAAAATTGAAGTAAAAATAAATTTATATGTAATAGGTTGTATTGTTAAAAATAAAATAATGCATGGAGGTGTTAACACTTTTACTTTTATACAGTCAAGAAATCTATATCTCAACCATAAAGCAAATATTATACAATATGTTCATTACTGGGCCAATTTTTAAATACTTATTTTTTTAAATAAAAATCACCCCACGTTATTATTTAATATCCACAAAAATACAAAAATTTGGAAACTTGCAAATTAAATGAATTCATATATTGAAAAGGTTCTTATTAAATTGTGGAACAATACTTTTGAGTATTTCGGTACGCACGTAGAAGTATTTCATTATTTTCTATTTTAAAGTAAATCAATTAGTTCCATTAAAAATAATAAATCGTTTAATACATATTCAGCAATACTTTGAGTCATTCTAAATAAACAAGTTTGTAATATTATGAAAACTTTTATTTGCTACTGTTCAACATGCATTAATTGAAGCACTCCATGGCATTGTTCTTGAAGAAATGGAAATTATGTCCAGAAACAAGTTTATGGTTGAAAGATTAATTTAAGAAGCTTGGTATTACTTAAAAATGAATAGTAAATTATGCAATTATACTCTATTTTTTAACCAGGAGGAGTAAATGCACAAGTCAGATTTACACTATAGAAAGTTACCAGATTTTTGTTCGCGCGAAATACAAAAGATGCTGATATTCTATCATGTCATCAAATTGGTTGATAGTAATAACTTGTGCTTACGTACTTTACTTGTTACTATAACTGCGTTACTTCTTACGTTACTTCATTATAAATCCAGCTTTATTGCCAACAATTATTTGGTATTATAGTTGTATTCCATTTGCTACTTAGTGCATTTAAATTAGATAAATTTGAAGTTTTTATGACAGAAAAATTCGGGAGACGCCCGGACTCGAACCGAGGACGTTCAGCTTGCCGGGCTGATGCTTTAACCACTAAGCCACGGCTCCCCTGAGCGAGATAGGCATCAACCGAATTTATCTGTCATAGTGTCTAACACAGCATCGATCCCAAGACTCCTATGACTCGAGTCCAGGCGTCTCCCGAATTTTTCTGTCATAAAAACTTCAAATTTATCAAACTTCAAAGTTATTCATATGACTGAAACTCTTGAAATTTCATTTAAATTAGTTCAGATAAATTAGACCACATGACTAACTGAATTAAACTAAGCAAATATGCGCTTATTGGGATGGATTACTTCAAGTTGAAGGCGAATCAGTAAATTTAGTACTAGGAAAAAATGGGAGTTAGGTTTGATTCAAATGGCAAATGTCAAATGGAATACGTCTTTTAGTAGTTTTATTGGACGTTGTCTCTAGCAGCAGCCGATAATACTATTTTAATGGAAAGTTATGGTGGTACTGTCAGAAAAAGCAGTATTGTAAAAAAAGCAGTTCGAGGATGGAATTTCAATTTGCTTTGACAGTTTTATAAAAACTAATTTAAAATCAAAGAACATATTTAATGAAAAACAAACAAAGTAATGTATGCAGGCAATCGTGGCTCAGTGGATAAAAGCGAGGTAAAACTTGCATGTTTTTATTTAGCAAGCAAGAGGTCGTGCGTTCAAATCTCACTGACTTCTACTTATATCCAAAAAATACGATTGTGTCTGAGTGGTTCGGATTCCACTATAAGTTGTAGGCCCCCTGTACTGTAATTGGGATTTATTTCCTGTTGTGCAGAGTAACAAAATAAATAAATAAATAAATAAATACGCGACACAATAAATATATTTTACAAACGGTAAAATTTTATTATTATACTTTAGTCACAATGAAGATTTAATTGTTTGAAACGAACAGCTATATTAAATAACAATACATCGCCTTCTAGTTTGGCAAATAAAATTTTATGATCAGACTTATTATTAGATATGGTATTGCACAGAAAATTGTATACCTACACATAAAACTAAAAAAGTATGTCATAATATGTAAATATTTATAAATTTACAAAGAATCATTTATATCTGTTATCAGAAGTAAATATAATCATTGTGAATGTCCAGATACCTTTCTGTTTTATATTGCATCAACGAAACTTTAATTCAGTCTGACTTAAATAAATAAAAGCAAAATAAAATGACATATAAACAAACGTACATTGCTGTTAAATATTTTATGAGTTATTATTACTTTACGTTAAAATTTCGTCGGTGCAAACGAGCATTAGAAAGTGGTTTTCCAGAGCGTATGTAATCGCTAGTAATTTGTATTTCAAATAAAAATAAAATAAATATATCATCACGTCTGCTACCCATTTCTGGGTGTGGCACTCTGCCGAAGCAGATCTCGGTAAGTGATATATTTTGTGCGTGAATTGCGGTTACCAGTCGTCAAATAACGGCCCCCAAAGATGTTAGTTGTGGACGAGCCACAAGGATAGTTTTTGAAATTATGAAAATTGTTTGTCGCCTGTGGGAATCGAACCAGGGTTTTCAGGATCCATAGGCCGATTTCATACCACTCAGTATTTGTATCTCATTATCTCTAATAGTTATCTGCTTGACGCAGGTGCTACATGCCTTCTCTAACTTCTTCTATTCATAGCTAGCCTCTTCTTTTCTACATAACTTCTTCCTTCTTTCAGGTCGTCTACAATCTTCTTCCTCCTCTTGCTTCTTTTACTTTCTCCTTTTACTATCCCTTCTATTATGTCCTTCATTAGAGTATCCCTTCGCAACGCATGTCCTCACCACATTCTTTTCCTTTTCAAAATAGTCTCATACAGTGTCCTTTTTCCTCCTATTCTTTCCAAGACTTGTTCGTTGTTAATCCTATCATTCTCCTCCATAACCATATTTCCATGGCATCAATCCTCTCCCTATCTTTTTTAAAACTGTTCATGTCTCGGTCTGACACCCGTACAACGTAACACTCCATATAAAATATTTTGGTATTCTCTTCCGTAGTTCCAGATCAAAATTATCACTCAATATTCTACTTTTCTTTTGAAACGCTGCTTTAGCCAATCCAGGAAGCAACTTTAATTTGTATCTAAAATTTACTATACGCTATTTGGCTCAATCAGAGATAAAATGTTTATAAAAGACAAACATCGATGCTTCATATAGAATAATAAGTTGATATGACGTTTTAAAACAAATATTAATCTTAAATGTTGAAATTATCGAAACTTATGAAGTCAGTGTAGGTATGTAATGTGTTTTGATTGGTTATTTTCATCACGTGATAAGAAATAGCCGGATTTAATTGGCCTATGATGATTTAGACTTTCAGGTTCAATAAGTTTATAAATTTATTAGTTAGCAAAAATAACTTATAATAGTTTTTAATTGAAAATTATTGTTCACCTTTTTGGAATTGTGAAAATCTGCGAACAATATTATATTAAATTTTTAATACAATAGTACGTAGGTATGTATTGTGAGGAATCACATAAAATATATTGTGCGCATTATGGTTTTTGTTTGCGTAGGTACAAAATTGTTACAAAGTATGCCATATATACATATTATAAGTATAAAACAATGTTCAATAATTTCCCTTCAACAAAATGAAATAATACAACACACATGGAACCTACTATTGCTAATTTTATAAGTCAACATATGTAGAGTACAGAGTCGAACACAGGACTCACATCCCGAGAAAAGAAGAATTTTGTATTGTAATTTTTTAAGATATTTGTACACATTCTGCTTAATTTCACCACATTAAAATTACCCTTGTAGTTTTTCCCTGCGGAGGAGTAAAAGTATATAATTTATCGAAAATCTTAGGTTATGTTCGAAATAGCATTATTATCGAAGATATTTCCATATATTTTGAAACTGGTTTATAATATGTTAATGATCGATAAGTTAATGACAACTTTTCTATTTCGTTATTATTGCACAGATTATTATTATTTCGGTATTCTGTAATATAAAACAGCAGAATACCACTTTCATAAAGTAGTGTGAAGATAGATTTTGAATCTTAGGTTATGTTCGAAGTAATATTATTATCGAAGATATTCTCTTATATTTTAAAACTTAATCTTATCTGTTAATGATTGATAAGTTAATGAAAACTTTTCTATTTCCTAATTACTGTATAGATTATTATAATTTTGGTATTGTGTTATTGGATTCAAATCTGATTTTATTCCAATTTTTCACTCTATTTTCTAAGTTATATTAGGTTATTAATAGGTTCTATTAATTTAAAGTATGGCAATGTATCATGCGAAAGTTTAAAATATAAAATATTTGCTCTAAACTGATATATGAAATAAAAAATTAATTACAGTTGCAATCAACTTCTTCAAGATTTTAAGATTCATGAAGTGATGTAAGTATTCCTTCCTTTAATTTTAAAATAAACAAAGCAGTATATATATCAAATTTAATAAAAATCGAATGAAATATTTCATTATTTAAAAAAATTTTACGCGAATCCTACTCTTGTATTAAACAAACTTTCTTTGTTATTTTAAACTCTATACTCGAATGAAACCTTTTGTAAACACATTCATGGTGCCGCCATTTTCGTTTGATTTATGAAGGTGTTCTTTTAACAGAAATAATAAAATTTGGAATTTCAACCTACTTGATTTTCAAATAATTGAAGCTATAAGTACTTCTTTCATGTTAGACTTCAATAGATTAAATTTTGTATTCCATATAAGCAATTATCTAATTCTCTTATTTACGAAAAGTTTATAAAAAAGCAATAAATAAATATATCATCACGCCTTCTACCCATTACTGGGTGTGGCACTCTGCCGAAGCAGATCTCGGTAAGTGATATATTTTGCGCGTGAAGTGCGATTACCAGTCGTCAATCACGGCCCCCAAAGATGTTAGTGGTGGAGGAGCCACAGGGGTAGCTTTTGAAACTATGAAAATTGTTTGTCGCCTGTGGAAATCGAACCAGGGTTCCCAGGATCCACAGGCCGACTTCAAACAAAAAAAAATTATAACTTTTGCTTACTTAAAAGTTACATATTTCTATATATTTACCACATTTTCTTGTAAATTTTGTCCGAACTACTGTATGAATGTGAAGCTTCACTTTCAATTAGTTGTTATAAAAAAATTTTAACTTTAAATTATTACTTCATCTTATGGTTGCAAATTTAATTATAAACATGTAAAATAAACTCCATACAAGACTTGAAAATGACTCTATTCAGAGTCGAAACATCGTCTTTTTAATAAAGATCTTATTAAAGCCAGTAATCCATTTTTATTAACAAAATTATTCTTTCGGCTTATCAAATATTCATCTATAATGATTTGCATTTTGGTGAAAATAAATAAAAAAAACTGTTTCAACCAATTTTATATTGTGAATGAATTCGAACATTTTAAAATTAAAATATCGTAATTCTTTAAAAGCTGAACAACAATGAAACACAAAGAAATTAGTCACAAACCGACGATTAAGAATTGTTTTAAGCATTGTTGAGAATTCAATAATTTGATTTTAAGAATGAAAAATAATATTTTGTGAACAAAAATCATGGGTGGACGCAGGCGGAAAACGGAACACAAATTTTATATTGAATAATTGTATTGTATAAGCATTAGTTGCTGCGAATCTGTATTCATTAGTATAAGTATTAACAAACACTGTTGTAGTACCTACATATACAAATCAATTGTCTCTTCACGGGCAATTGGCATTGAAAAACAGCATTCACGCAAAGTTTAATAACAGCCTGAAGTTTTTTATGCAAGTTATAGTTTACATTTTTATATTTAACGTAGGTTCAAACAAAACTGAATCGACTGCTATAAATAAATCAATTGCTGTTTGGCGTTTGCTGGGCGTAAAACTGATTGACATCATGTGGGTAAAATGACAATAAAATATTTTAATATGTGTATTTAATTGGGAAAAAAATTATAGGTATGTATGTTAATAAATCATTGTGATAGAAATAATATAAATAAGAAAAATAATTTGATTTGTTTTGAAATTTTCTGGATTATTTATTTTTTATTTCAATATAAATAAATGAAAAATTGCCAAATCTCGCCTTGAATTCTTGATATGTTTTTATAGGAAATTACCTTGACTTTCAAGACTTTTTTGAATTTTTTATATATTAATCTACGTAATAAAATTATTATACCCAAAATTTTTATTTTTTCTTTAAACTTGTATTAAGCATGAAAAAAATATTTAAAATTTCTAAACAAACGAATATGACGTAGTTGCATCTTAGCTTAAAGAGAGACAGATAAGACAGAGATAAATAACACGTAACTTCACGTAACGTGTGTCGTTGTCAGTAGAATCCTCAGACAAAACATAACTAGACGGATAACAACGGCGTTTGCATTGTCTTGAATACGGCATAATTCGTCTAGTATTATACGTCATTGGTAGAATCGTAGAATGCTGAATGCTTATTTCTTCTTCGTCTTCCTCTCAGTAAAATTGAGCACCGACAAACGTTTCAGACAAAGTTCTGTGATTGGCTTAATGCAACTACGTTATTGCAATATGGCAGTGCGAAATACAAATGAGCGATTTGAATGATTCAACTTTAACTTTCATATTTCAGCAATAAAGATATCATTCATGGTATGATTTTATATTATATTAAATATGATGTACGGTCAAGAATTTATTTTAATAAATATATATTAAAAAGCTCTACCACTTGAATCCCCCATTGTCATTTTGAACAGTTAGGAGTAGAATGGTTGAAAAAATACTCCTCAATGCTTGGATTACTTGGCTTTTTTTGTAATAACAATTTTACAAAATAATTACAACTGACGACGTTTCGGGACTGAGGGTTGGTCCCATTATCAAGTCTAGAAGAGTTTTTTTTTGGATTAAAACAAGTTACAAAAAAAGCCAAGTAATCCAAGCATTGAGGAGTATTTTTTCAACCTTTCTACTCCTAACTCTTCAATAAAATCAACGGCTTAATAAAACGGAATCTCCATTTTGAGATTCCACATATTAATTGTCATTTTGTTATGAAATTCAACAAATATTTTCGACTTAGTATTAGTTAATCTATTTATGAGACCTTGTATTTATTATTTTAGTATATATATGGAATGTTATTTGTTCGTCATTTTTAAAAATTGAGGGTGAAAATTTTATACCAACTTATTCTGTGATTCAGTTTCAATAAATGGGGTGACTAGCTCAGTGGTATGAAGTCGGCCTGTGGATCCTGAGAACCCTGGTTCTATTCCCACAGGCGACAAACAATTTTCATAATTTAAAAAGCTACCCCTGTGGCTCCTCTACCACTAACATCTTTGGGGGCCGTGATTTGATGACTGGTAACTGCACTTCACGCGCAAAATATATCACTTACCGAGATCTGCTTTGGCAGATTGCCACACCCAGTAATGGGTAGAAAGCGTGATGATATATTTAATAAATTTATTTTATTTTAGTTTCAATAAACATGGGAAATATTTCATATCTTATTCCACATCTTCGACTCGACGTACATAAAACCAAAATCGCACTTTCCTTACATTTTAAAATATTAAATATACAGTTAGCACTTTATTACATAAATAATAAAACAACAGAGAATAAAAGCACAAAAAGAATTTCTCCCTGATGTATATTTCCACGAGTGAAGCAAACATGAAGCTACATACTATAAATGATATATTATCATAACAGCAGCAACAGCATACTGCACACACAATCTTATAAATATATTATGATTATATCCAGAGCGGCTGTGATCCTGTCGCTAGTAAAGATTAGATTCCTGTCTAGATAGTCTAGACTAGAGTAATCGAATGAACTAAGAGTACGGGCAAGTCATTGGTTATTTCCTTTTAGTGGTCCGAATCGTGTTTGCATTTGTTTTACAATGCTAAGCCTTGTTTCCACCTCTTAACATAGTCTTAGGTTTAGTTTTTTGACAGAACCTTGAGAGTTTGTCATATGTGAATACAGCTGAGCGTTCCCAGCTACTATTTTAGTCTTAGTCGTTGTCTTTGTCCCTGCGCATAAACACAAAGTTTGCAGACTTCATACTTTCGACATGGTCTTTCGTCGCTGTTCTACAAGAGAGAGTTAGCTTCGGTAATGCTATCTCTTGTTTACAGTCAATTCTATGCCATATTTATCATATGTCATTAAGTTTGTGTTGGGAATACAATAAATATAGACAATAGAATAAAAATAGTAATAATTTCAACTGAGAAAAAATAAAATTTACTGGATTAATAGCACCAATAAAACTAACAAGTCAAAAAGAGATTATTTAGTCGCTGTCATTTTAAAATTTATTTCTTTTCTTTGATTTTATAAGTATAATTACAATTTAATAATATTTTAATAATATAAAAATTAATTTTGAAATTTAAATTAATATATTTGAAATATTCTGGTTTGTTCACAACAATAACCTTTATTTTTTTACAAATTATTTTGGGATTATATAAATTAATTTAACTCGTGCTTAATTTTAATTGTAATTACTGTTCCTCATTAATAATTTTATATAGTTTTGAAAGTATTTTAAATAGTATTATACAATTATTTTCTCATTTAAGTGAACAAACCTTTACTAGAATAATGAATTAAGGTTATGCTTATGTAAAAGCTGGAAATGGCTGGAATTTTTCCGACATAAACAGAAACAAAAAACCAAAAACAAAGACTAAAACAGAAACTCTGTTAAGATGTTGAAACGTAGCTTTACTACCTGTAGAATTATTAAATATATTTTCGCAGATTTTAAGTCAGATCACGAGAACTTCCTCTAGTGCTATGAGGAACAGTTATATTAGATAAAAAATTGCATATTATAATCGTTCGGTGAAAGATTACAGCATGGCTGTACAGGACATTTTAGATTTTGATTTGGACTGGATGACTAAAACGTCAAAATAAAGATCTGAATTAGGAGTAGTAATAGGTAGAAAAAAAATTAAAATATACGACTCAACTATTTGGATAACTAGGCTTCAATTAATTAAAAGTTTACAAACGCACGATGAGTGACGACGTTTCGAGATTTTGGGTTTGTCTCATTATCAATTCAATTTTTGTTTTAAATAAATAGGGTTGTTGATTTTACGAATATCCGAGACTTCGATTGTTCGGATTGATTGAACCTTCGATTTAGATTCGAACTTACGAATTTTCGAATATTCCGAATTTAGAATTTTCGAATTTTCAAATTTGAATTTTCGAATTATTCGAATTGTGAATTATGAACACGGCATGTTGATATGAATTATGTTCAGAATAAACTCATGTGCAGAGTTTTGTATTAATTCGTAAGTAATTATTATTAATTATTATTATTTGTCAAATTAATTCAATTTAGACTTAAAATTTCGCTACACTGTCAAAAACGTTTTAATTAAGACGTTTTCGTATCCTTTTTATTGTTATTTTAAAACGTCTTACTAAAAGTCCGTAGCATTTAGCTGGGCGGTAAGAGAGTAGATGGCTTCGCCGAGTTTATTATTTAATTCGTGGCCGACTTTTCGCGAATTATGCGTGAGCGTGTTTGGAGATGACAGATTGCGTTAATTCAGTGGTAAAAAATTCGAAAATTCGTAAATTCGAAGCTTCAAAAAATTCGAAGGCTCGAAGCTTCGAAGTTTTTCTGACGAAGTTCAAAACATTCGAATGTTCGAATGTTCAGAAATTCAAACTTCAAAAAATTAAAAATAAAGATATGTTTGTATGTGACATTGGCAACAGATCCATTGTATAATTGTACAGAATATACGAGACAAAAGCTGACATTTTGTGTATTTATATTTATAGAAATATGACCTGAAAATCAATCTATAGGGTATTTTAGACTCCATAGCCAAATTGTCCGCCATGGTTTAATGTTATTAGATACGGTCAAAGAGCGAAATTTGGTAGATTTCTTTTAAATTATTACTTTTTTGCTCCCACGGACTAAAGTAAAATTTACCGCCTCTGCGTATCGGAATTCTAACAGTTATTTTTAAAATAATAATACAGTAAGTAAGACATTAAACTAAAAATCGTTTATCTTAACTGAGGAAATAACTAAAACCATAAAATCAATTACCAATATCGAATTTTAACTACCTGCAGAATATTGTGAAAATGCGTATTACCTAAGAGTTTATATAAGGCTCTTTGGTATTTCTTAGATTCTATTCATGTTGGCAAGAGTGACTATTTTTAAAAATTTTTCTTCCTTAGATGTAGGAATTGTTTGATAAATTCGAAAACGGTTTTTTGCTTTCATATTCAAGTTTAAAATTTTACATGAATTTTTTGTATCGCTGCCATCATCAGAACCAACAAATATCATTTGAATCCCGAAATATGTAAGTATTATTTGAAAATTTTATTGATAACTAATCACATTATTTATAAAAATAGATAGTAGGCCTGTATATTTAAGGTAGTACTAGTGTGACGGTGGCGCCAGCAGTCAAAAAAATATAAAAATTGAATAAAATAAGTGTTTTATACCTATTATGATTTGAATATCATGAATTGTTAACAGGTTGTTGGTCTAGTGAATTTTCAAATACCATACCACCGTGTGGTGTTGCCATTATAAATAGGGATTCTTCATTTTTCGTTAAAAACAAGGCTTTGCAATATCCATTTGTAAACGATAAAAAACTTTCTCCTTCTGATACAATATACATGGATAGATCTAGAACATCATACTAGTTTTTCAAATGAAACTGCAAAATTTTACAGGTACACAAACCAAATATGTGCGATTCTAAGTGATGATCGCCATAAACCCCGTGTATAAGAACTCAACTTTACAAGCGAATATATTTGTTCGCAGACGATGAATGTGTTTCATATTTTAACAAGATGCGTATGACTATCCATTTGGTAAATTATATCAATAAATATAGCTCGAGGTGTATTTAAGCAAGTTGATACTAGATTATATATCTCCACCTTCAGTTTCGCGATTTGTTTCATGTCATTTGCTGTCGTCAATTGTTGTTACCACGCAAACACGTTCTCGTAAATATAGACCTCTATACTTTATCTCAAAGTAACATCATAAAGTTCCGCGTCGGTGATTGGCTAATCGCCGAAGTGGATTTACAATAGGCGTATTCTATTTGCCATTTGAATCAGACCTAATTGACATTTAGTTAACCAGATCACTTATTTATTTCGTTCGATTACTTTACTGACTTGATTTCCGGTATTAGAATTACTGATTCTAATTTACTTTGAAGTAATTTACCCAGTAAGTGCATCAGTTTGCTTAAGTCAGTTCATTTAGTCATGTCTGATTTATCTGAATTGATTTAAGTGGAAAATGTGAAACAAAGTATAGTAGTAATTATGATAAGTGACATTTAATTGCATTTTTCTGTTTATGTCAATTCAATGTTAGTCTATACAATACATCGTTTTCACGGTTTTACTCAATTTGGTAATTGTGATAATGTTTCGAAGATTTTTAAATTTCTTTTTAATATTATTTCCCTGTTTAAATCAGCATACAATAAAGTATTGCCATGAATAAAATTAATACTTTTGAAATTTATTCATATAATTTAATAAATTTTGGTATGAAAAATTTCAATTATTTATACTTTATTATTGTTTTTTTTTGTGTAAATTTTAATGATTAAATTTGTTGACATTCTGATTGTAATTTTTTTATTTTTTAATATTTAAGACAGAGGGCGCCTACACATAAGTTACCCCTTGCACTATATAACCTCGCTAGGCCCCTGCACATCGTGTTTATCTGAACATTTGTTCCTTTCAATGTTATAAATAAATTTCACAAAATGTGTAGTACGTATTTAGCAGCCATTTGAACTATTGTTAATTTTAACATATTGTAGTTTGATGAAGTATGTAGTAAAATATCCTATAATGTAATAAAGTATTAGTCCCATGTTGTTCACGTTAGTCCTACTGCTCAATTGTTTTATATATTTCTCTATGGCATGTCAAATCTCGCCCCAGTAAAGTTATATTTTATTAAAAATCTTTGTAACAAAAAAACAATATGTATTTCATAAGTTAAAGTAAACTATTTATTTATATATTTATCTTTTGTACATTTCACGAAGGTGTTTGTTTAATTTTTTTAATTATTTTTAGTATATGCAAATAGGATCCGAAGTATAAGCAGTAATCAAAATCTTGTTATTTTTATTGATAAATATGGCGAACAAATTAGTTAAGTGTTTTAAAATACCCCACAGAATAATGTTATTTGTAGAACCGTGATTAATGTGGACTATATTGGAGGCAAAATAGTAAACAGCTTATAACAGTTGTGTTAATTTTAAATTTAGAGCTCAAAATGGCGGCAAATCGCAGTACTTTAGTAATTTAATTTTTTTTTCAAATCATATCTTAATTTATTTATTTATTTAAGCTACTCTGTACAACAGGAAGTTAATTCCAATAGGGAATTATACAATTTAAATTTTTCGGTTGCCATCTAGTGAATAAAACAGAATTTAATAATTTGTTATGTAGCGAACATGGTATAGGCCAACTCGAAACCACTAAACCATTGCCCCAGTGAATTAAAAAACATAAATAAATCATTGTAATTGAGACAAACTATACGTGGGTACATTTTTTACCATTGGATGGCATATTTAAATTAGGCAGTAATAAAGGAATTTTTCGAGATAATATTTTCAACCCTACATAGACTTGAAGATAAAGAAAAATATTCGAAATCATATAATAATTGATAATTCGTAGAAATTGAATAGTAAACTTATGAAGTAAACAAGTTGTTTTTTACAACTAAAACTAAATATAAAAAATGCCACCCCTAAATATGTGCCTCCCGGTGTGGAACGCACCCCCCTCCCCCTAGGTACGCCACTGCACACAGTGATAGTTAAATTCCCGGTACTGAAAAATACGAATAATTTCCCAGGATTATGTCCGTAAAATTTTATGGGGAATTTAGCGGGAAATTCCTGGAAATATTTAGAATGGATATATTTCCAAGAAAATATTATTTTACTTTATTTCAGTAAGTGTTTGGAGGAATATCCTGGAAATTCCCCAGGTAATGAAAAATATTTCTTGCGGGAAATTCCCAGCTACTCATCACTATATTCACACCACCGTATTGCCGTATGATGTTAGTTAAAACTCAGAATGCCTAGGCAAAACCCAAAAAAAAAAAATTATTATTATTTACTAGATATTTTTTACTTCAAACGAATTTTTCGCGAGACCTTCTTCGCTTGCATTTTTAAGTCACAGAAGTAATTTTAATGCGGTGAAAATTATTTGTCGTTTGTGGGAATCGAACCCAGATTCTCAAATCCGCACCTCAATACCACTGAGTCAGCTACCTACCTCATAAAAACATATTATGTGCAAAACAAATGTTTGTCTTCGAAACACAAAGATATTGACATAAATACTACTAAAATCCCATCTCTAGTTATTAAGCCTTTTTTATTGGGTAAAACAAACGAAAAGTATCGATAGCAAGTTTGAGAAATCGGTTCAGTCAATTTGTGTTCAGTGAGTGGCTGCTGTCGACCGTCGCCGCCGTGACGCCACCACGCCGCCTTAGCAAGCAGCTCGTACTCCGGCTCGTGGCTCGTGCCTAGCCTTTTGTAGCTACGTTCAGTGGTTCGTGTCAATAATGTGCGTCTCCTTTGATTAGATTGCTGGACGGAAACTAAATTGACCGCGAACCTTATTTCATTTCTAACGCTAACCTAATTTTATACCCACATATAACTTCAAATTAGATTTGCTTGTGTAAACGGGGCTTTTTTGCTGTAGGCACTTTTATGCTCCTTATCGATTTTTAAGCCATAGCTCATAGACCACTTTATTAAAAAAAAATTAGCTTCAATTTCTTTTTTTTAACAGTGGCTCTCAACTTTCAAATATGATATTTTACCAATAAAAATTAATCATTTATGTTATAATGTTGTCACTTATTTAGATCAATTTATCATTCATCATTTAGATTAAATCATTTTATTTTATGGGGTGACTAGCTCTCTGGTATGAAGTCGGCCTGTGGATTCTGAAAACCCTGGTTCGATTCCCACAGGCGACAAACTATTTTCATAATTTCAAAAACTACCCCTGTGGCTCCTCTACCACTAACATCTTTGGGGGCTGTGATTTGATGACTGGTAACCGCACTTCACGCGCAAAATATACCACTTACCGAGATCTGCTTCGGCAGAGTGCCACACTCAGTAATGGGTAGAAGGCGTGATGATATATGTATTTATTTTATCTATCATCTTATCTAATTTTTTTCTTATTATCTTATTTCTTAGTATCTTTTGGATTTTCTAGAATAATATCCAATATGATTTTTTTCTACGATCATGCAAAAAATGACACATTATGTACTTATTTTCAGTGCAAAAATTACTTTGTCGCACAGCGTGCAATATAATGTTTTTCTACAACTGTCAAAACTTATTTTTTTACATATACACTTTATTTGATAATGGTCTGGTCGACCAAAATACGCATCGTAAATAAATTATTGTTCGAAACATACTTAGCATTTTTCTTCTACATAAACTAAATGAAGCTCAGGATGTATAATTTCATCTGAATCGATACAAAATGTGTAAAATTTGATCAATAGCAATGCATAACCTACATAACATTAAAAACAGCAAAATGTTGATACATTTTGTTTCTTTGAACTATAATTTAAATTATAAAAACTATCTTAAATTAGTTTCAAACAAATAAATAAATATTTAAATATCCTACTTGTCAACGGCCATGGCTGCACTCGTTGGAACAGATCTAAGCGATAACGCGAGTTAAGTAACGTTGCGCGCGGGTAGTACTTGGATGGGCGACCGTCCAGAGAAAACCTGCGTTGCTGTTGACTATAATACCTAAAACGAAGATCAGGACCTAATGGCGGCATATGACCTAAGTAGTTGGTCCACCAGAGAAGCCAAAAAAAAAATATATCCTACTAAGAAAAAAAATATATATCATCACGTCTTCTACCTATTACTGGGTGTGGCACTCTGCCGAAGCAGATCTCGGTAAATGATATATTTTTGCGCGTGAAGTGCGGTTACCAGTCGTCAAATCACGGCCCCCAAAGATGTTAAAAGAGGGGAAGCGACAGGGGTAGTTTTAATGTGGTGAAAATGTTTGTCGACTGTGGGAATCAAACCAGGGTTCTCAGGATTCACAGGCCACCTACTCCTATGCTATAAAGTTTGCTATTATTAGTTTCATTTTTAGTGGTTTTCTAATAAATGTTCATTTTGTTGACATAACTTTTGTAGAAATCTATTGTATTGAATACAAACATACAATCATTGTTTTCCACATGACGGGTGGGATAGATAAGTACCTATATATATACTTGTGACAGTTTCACAGAACACCGATTGAGTGCCGCAGTTTTATACTTTTTAATAAAAACTTGTATCAATAGAAAACTATTAATATTGCATACTTGAAAATCTGTATTGTTATCATTCTCTAGCAAATGAATTAATATAATACATACAGCATTTTTTTAAACCACCTTCTGAACTTTTTGAATTAAAAAGTATTAAAAATTTATATTCATAATTAAGAAACTTTATCAACAATTTTATGTTTTTTTTCTCTCAATGTAATCACTGCAAGCGTATAAAAGCAGCCAGAATAAAAGGATTTTTAACCGAAAGTTGCCAGTATGAGGACTTATTTGACTAAGATTTTGTGTACCATACTCTTGGGATTACATTGTGATTGTTACAGAGATTCTGCTATTCTGGGATATAGCCCTCTACTTTCTGAAGTAGGAGATGGAACTATCTTAAGTGAAGACAACACCATTCATGTTTTGTAAGTACCAATGTTAGTAAAGTTCTGTTTTCAGATATTTCTTTGTAATCTTTAAACTCCTTCGATTTTAAGAATTGGAGGACAGATTGTCTTAAATGGACTGCAAAGTATTGTCGATAATCTAGGACAACCTCAAGAGTTGAAAAGACGTGTAACAGATTTTATGGAACAACTTCGAGTTAATCATCTTAGTGATGACCCCATGGAAATATTTGTACGTACTAGAATTAATTTTATAAATCTTGAATAATAAATATACCAAAGAAAAGAGAGATTTTCTTGTGATTTAATAAATAGAAAATATGAAATACTTCAAATACACTAAAACAAATAAATTAACAAATCATAATCTTTGTGTTTGTTTGATTAATTAATTCAATTATATTAGAGTGTATTTAATTTTGTTCTACGATTACGTTGTTTAACGCACATTCTACTACCACATTAGGTCCGTTATAACGCACATGTGCGTTATAAGTCATTCAAACGCACAATTTCTCGGCAATTTCAAGTATATCTCTTTCTATGAACTAATTATATTATCATTGTTTAATTTTATTATTTTGTGTTCTGTATTTGACAATTTGCACCAAAATAGTTAGTTTAGTTATTTACTTTTATTTTTCTTTTAATTTTATTTTCAATAATGCAGAATGGAGAATTTATTTTCATTAGGTTGGCATGAGTTTAGCGTTTATCATAAAACTATTCAGAGCGAGTGTCCTAACCTGTATTGACGAAGGTAAACAAAACCAAAAAATATAATTTACAGTAAAAGTATTCAAACTCAAATATGAAACACTTGTGTGTTTATTATTATAAATTAATAATTATATGTAGAGCTCGACAAACAAAAATAAAACTCTGAGAGTTGGGTCTTCAGAGGTCGTTACTATCGTCGGTACATTCAGTGTCAAAAGTTGAATTTGTGAAGACGGCGTGTAATTATTTCCATTTATAAAAATAGTTTGTCAAAAGAATAATAATTATGATAGATTGATAAATAAATATATCATTAATAAATTTGCATAAATACTCATATTGTACATGATGTGGCGGCCAAGTTTTTTCACTGAGAGTAGAGCCACGCCATTCGTTATATACCTGAAAGGGTGGAGTGAATGCGCAATCCACCCACGGTTTTACTTTGGTTTGTCGAGCTCTATAATGAGGTTATAGAAAAAGTATACTACGATACTTGAGTTGTATTAGCAAAAAACGCTCTCGTATAATTACAACACTCGCCAATACGTGCGACATCTATCTTACGTCCTTGATACTGAAATTAATTTTGAGCTTAATTTGACTAATCCAATGATCAAGATTAGCTAAAACCATCTAGCGAAAACCTAGTTAATCTATTTGTATTTATGACATCTGTGGATAAAATTTGGTACTACAATTGGTATTTTGTTTTTATTAATACATATTTTATATTGCTTGAGCAATTTACAAATCTTTGGGCTGAGGGCCCTCAAACTTGTAATCTTGTTGCCCTGCGATGGGCATAAATATATCTATAATGCCCTAGGCACATATATAACTATTATTATGAGGTAGGTGGTATCGAGCCGGCTTGTGGTTTTGAGAACTCCTAAAGTTCCGCATCTACTAACATCTTTGAGGGCCGTGATTTGACAGCTGGTAATCACACTTCTAAATTGCCGTGCACGGGTAGCTCGGACTACCAATATTCCGCAATGTATTTCTGCAAATTAATTACTCCACCTATGTGTTAATGCGAATAGTATCGTTGCTAGTGAGAACAGATACCAAACAACAATATAGTCTACAATATTTTTTTACGATTCAAGTATGTTTAAATTACGTCTTGACTTTAGTGGATACTTACATTAATTTAATATTTTTGTACAGAAAATGGTCTCTTCAATGTTAGTTAAAGTTTCTTACATTAGTGAACCATAACGAAATATATCACCCACTGACTTATGAAATACAATAAGAGAACGATAAAATGTCAATTATTTTTCTGTAAAATACAATGTATATGGTCCACGTGCAATTTTTAATTGACCAAGTTATTCATAGGAAGTTGCTTTTTGAAAAATTTATTACCTGTGCCTTATGAGATTAAAGTTTGCCATTACTATTTATTTCTTGAATAATTCAACAGGAAATTAATTTCAATCAAAGTTGAACCTTATTAGATATTACATTTACTAAGTTTATATGTAGTTTTGATACCATTTTCAAATGATTTTATAGTTTGAAAATGCTATGTATACAGTGTCAAAATGGTTAACCAGAACCAAATTTCATGGGTTTGATTTGAAAACTAGTTACAAGATAGCGTGTGCGTACTTTGGACGCGTTTTTTGCCATTTTGATGATAACGGTTCGTTACACAAACTGTACTCATATTACAATAAGGGTCGTTGTAACACTTGTTTTTCAATATACTATTGTGCAACTGTTTTTGGCAAAAACAGTTCTACTAACTTCAACTTTGTACAAGTGTTTTTGGAGATATTTTTTATGAAGTTGCCAAGTTGATTAGTAGTAAATATGTCAAATATAAATTATCAGTTTAACTGTCATTGTTCAGCTCATGTATAATTATTATTTTTTATATGATCAAATTATTAGATTGAATTTAAAAATTAAAGGTATTTATTTTTATAATATAACTAGATAATTGTGAATCTTAATTCTAATCTAACTTCAATTAATGTCGAACTAAATTAATTTTAACGCCAGATTCTGAAAAAAGTTTTAGATAATCCTGAATTTTGGATTAGTTAATCTTTGATAGTCCGATTTAAAAAAGTTAATTTAATCCGCTTTCCGAAAACTAAATGGTAAGAAGATTGTATTATAGTTTATTTATACTTTTATGGGAATATGGTTTAACTTAATTTGACAAATCCAAAATTCAGGATTAGCTAGATTCAAGCTAAAACTCTTTTAAAAATTGGGCAGTAAATATGTATTGAATCTATCAATATTGTGATAAGGTAATAATGGACAAAGGCTTAAAGTTGTAGTTAATGTATTGAAGATTCAATGACAACATTTCAGCCAAGGTTATGGCCATCTTCAGGTCAAACGTTAAATTTAAACGAATAACAACAAGAAGAATAAGTGATGATCGACGATCAGACTCTTTAGGGCAAACATATAAATTTAGATTAATTCTTTTTGCAACGTTTAGACACACAATTTATTTTGTAATTTTTGATATATGTTTGCCCTAAATATACAATTTCGTAACTTATTCTACTTGTTGTTATTCGTTTAAATTTAACGTTTGACCTGAAGATGGCCATAACCTTGGCTGAAATGCAGTGGCGGACTAACTCCTTCGAAGGCCCGGTGCGGACTCTAATACCGGGCCCCTTATATTGAATAGGAACAGAAAACAATGGAATAAAAAATACAAAGTGCAATGGGATCTATATTAATGTATAATCGTTTTATAAAACATGTTTTCTAGCCTTAACTTTACTAAACTTATCTATAATATCATCAAAATCTAATGTCTTCGCTGATTTCCGCTCTATAGATAGAATTGCCAAATTTATTAGCCTATCCTCAGTCATAGTGGATCTCAGGTAATTTTTTATTAATTTAAGTTTCGAGAAACTCCTTTCACATGACCCCACGGAAACACAAATTGTTAAAAAGTATTGAATAATCAGAGGTATGTTGGGAAGGGATTCACTGAAGTCTCATTTAATAATAAATTGAAGAATTTCTAGTGCTGTCCAGGTGAGAAATGTTTCTGCATTTGTATTGGTGGCGGATAAATGGTGTCGAAATCTCTTTACTTCTTGCACCACTTGCCACTTGCACATGAGCGGTATATTTATTGCGCTACCACTCAGTGTTGCCAACTATGTTGAAAGAAAAATTCGTAATTGTGAATAAAAAAAATCACCTAATAAATCATAATTGCATGAA